>OY728164.1:1086298924-1091298924 GCA_963277665.1 Viscum album | reverse complement strand
ATGGAGGGAGTTCAAAGATCTGTTTTTAGAAAAATACTTTCCTCGTGACCATCAAGCATATATGGAAAGGTAATTTCTGAGTCTGAGGCAAAAGTAGGATGAGAATGTCATAAAGTATGAGGCTAACTTTACAAGGTTATCAAGGAATGATAGAGATTATATAGGTGACCCAAGAAGTAAGATTTATAGTTTCTTTGATGGGTTAAATCTATTTCTTCTTCGAGTATTAGTCTCATAATCCTTCTCATCGTACGAAGACATTGCCTCATGTGCTATCAAAACAGAAAAGGAATTTTCTAAGTCTTATGACTTTAAAGCAAAGCAAGAGAATAAGAGATCTACTGATCAATCTGGAAAAGGAAATAAGGGGAAAAAGGGAAAAGTTAAAAATCCATCCCATAGTAAATGTGGGAAGAAACACCCTAGTAATTGCTTAAAAGGAATGGGAGTCTGTTACAAGTGTGGTGAAAAATGCCACAAAGCTCATGATTGCAAGGGAAAGAGAGTTTTTGTCAATGTGGAATGCTATAATTGTTGAGAAATGGGACATTATGCAAATGAATGTCCTAAGAGTCAGGGAAACTTGCCTCAGAAAAGACCAAGGGATCAAGTCCAAGCTTATGCTATCACTATTGCTCATGTAGAAACTCAAAAAGACGTGGTGGCAGATAATTTAATGGTTTCTTCAAGTTTAGACAATGTTTTATTTGATTATGGATCATCGCATTGTTTCATATCATCCTAGTTTTCTAAGAAAAATAGATATTTCCAATTTGATTTAACAAAGGAGTTTTCAGTTAAAACTCCAAAGGGAAGTATCATTGCAACAATGTTTTGTGAATCAGTCCCCATTAGAGCATATAAATTTTCTTTATCCGCTGATCTCATTGTCATACCTATGATTGAGTTTGATATAATCCTCGGTATGGATTGGATTTCAGACCATGATGTGAAGATTTATTGTAAGAAGAAGGAGGTTACGATTTTTGATGATGATGATAAAGAACACCTTATTTTTATAGCAGAATCATCACCACCTAATTCTTATCTAGATCCACCCCTAGTAGCTCAACTAAATTCAATTATTGGGGAGGAAGAGAATGAAATAACTTTGGGTGAGGAAAGGAATTGTCAAATAGAGGATGTACCTATTGTGGGAGAATATGTAGATGTGTTTCTGGAAGATTTACATGGACATCCTCCAGAACGAGAAGTTGAGTTTTCCATTGATTTAATTCATGTATCAAGGCCTATATCGAAGACCCCTTATAGAATGGCCACTGTAGAATTAGTGGAACTAAAGAAACAACTAGAGGAATTGAGTAATAATGGATTTATTTTCCCTAGTGTTTCTCTATGGGGATCCCATGTTCTTTTTAAAAAAAAGAAAGATGGATCTATGAGGTTATGTATCGACTACAGGGAGATCCATGCTATAACAATAAAGAACAAGTATCCCCTACCTTGCATTGTTTATTTATTTGACTAACTGCATGGATCTCAATATGTTTCAAAGATTGAACTTCGATCTAGATACCATCAGTTGTGTGTGAAGAAGGAAGAAATTCCAAAGACAGCATTTCGAACCAGGTACGGGCATTACGAGTTTACAGTAATGCCTTTTGGGCTGACTAATGCACCCTATGTATTCATGGATATAATGAATAGAGTTTTCAAGGAATATCTCGATCATTTTGTGGTGGTATTTATTTATTATATCTTGGTATAATCCAAAAGCTACAAAGATCATGAAAATCACTTGCACATTATCCTAAATACTCTGAGAAGACATGAATTATATGGGAAGTTTAGCAAGTGTGAATTCTGGATTCAATAAATTTCCTTTCTAGGCCATATTGTCTCTAAATGTGGAATCTTTGTAGATCCTTCTAATACCAAGTCAATCCAAGAATTTCCAGCACCTATGAGTATAACAGAGGTACGCAATTTTATTGGTTTAAAAAGTTATTATCAACGTTTAGTCCAGAATTTTGCCCGATTGGCTAACCGATTAACAAAGCTCACATGTAAAGGGGTTAAATTTGTTTGGACAAAAGAGATTGAAGAATTTTTTGAAGAACTGAAGAGAAGATTAGTCAATTCTCTTATATTGACTCTACCATCGGGGAATGATGGGTTCGTTATTTATATTGATGCATCAAAGAAAATACTTGGTTGTGTCCTTATGCAGAATGATAGGGTTATTGGTTATGCATCACAACTGTTGAAAATTCATGAGAAAAACTATCCTACTCATGATCTCGAGTTAGAAGTTGTGATCTTTTCTTTGAAGATATGTAGAAACTACCTCTATGGTGAAAAATGTGAGATTTATACTGATCATAATAGTTTGAAGTAAATTTTCTCACAAAAAGAACTTAACATGAGGTAAAGGAGGTGGCTTGAATTACTCAAGGATTATGATTGTACGATACACTACCACCCTGGGAAGGCAAATAAGGTGGCAGATGCTTTGAGCAGAAAAGATCATGGAGTTTTGAACAATATGAGAATTGAAAGGGAATAAATTTTCATGGATCTAGTGAAGATGGACATGGGAATAACCATGGAAGGTGAAAAATCAGCTCTTTTTCAAATGGTTGCCAAACCATATTTACTAGATAGGATTAAGAGTTATCAAACTAACAATGAAGAATTTCAAAAGAAGATTAAAGTTGTGAATGATGGGAGATTGATAGACTTTGTGTATGAAGAAGGAATTTTGAAAATCGGGAAGAGACTTTGTGTTCCCGATATAACTGATTTAAAAAGGGAATTTTTAGATGATGCTCATAGTTCCAATTTCCCTATACACCCTGGGAGCACCAAAATGTATAGATATTTAAAGGAAAATTTTTGTTGGGACAACATGAAGAGGGAGATTGCTGATTTTATGTCAAGATGTATGGTTTGTCAACAATTGAAAGTTGGAAGGCAACATCCTGGAGGAGTCATGCAACCTCTTCCCATACCTGAGTGGAAATGGGATAATATCACTATGGACTATGTCATGGGACTACCAAATACTCCTAGAAGGAATGATGCAATATGGGTTGTTGTTGATCATCTTACCAAGTCAGCACATTTTCATGATATAAGGTATGATTTACCACTTGAACATCTAGCAAGACTATATATTAATGAAGTTGTGAGACTTCATGGAGTACCCCTATAAATTGTTTCGGGTCGAGATCCCTGTTTTACTTTGAGATTTTGGAAGAGTCTTCAGAAGGCCTTGGATACTGAACTTCATTTGAGCACTACTTACCACCCTTAAACAGATGTACAATCGGAACGGACTATTCAGACCTTAGAATACATGTTGAGATCTTTCTCACTTGACTTTCAGGGTTTGTGGGATCAATATTTACCTCTCATAGAATTTTCCTATAACAATAGCTTCCATTCAAGTATTTGGATGGCACCATATGAAGTGTTATACAGAAATAGATGTCGCACACAAACCTGTTGGGATGACGGTGGTGAAAGAAAACTTGTAGGCCCAGAACTGGTAGAGGAAACGATGGAAAAGATGAAGGTAATCCACAACCACATCAAAGCAGCTCAAAGTGGGCAGAAGAGCTATGTTGACAACTGAAGAAAGGATTTGGAATTTTAGGTGGGAGATCATGTTTTGTTGAAGGTATCTCCATGAAAGGGAGTTATATGTTTTGGAAAGAAAGGTAAATTGAGTCTCAGGTACATCGGTCCTTTCGAAATTCTAGAATGAATTGGGGTTGTAGCTTACCATTTGGCAATGCCGCCAAATCTCTCCAAAGTTCACGATGTGTTCCATGTATCACTATTGAGAAAATACATGTCTGACCCAACGCATGTACTCACCTATGAGGAATTAGAACTGTAACCCAATCTCTCTTATTGCGAAGTGCCCGTCAGGATTCTTGATAAGAGAGAACAAGTGCTGAGAAACCAGACGACTTGTGTGGTAAAAGTTCTATGGAGAAACCATAAAATGGAAGAGGCAATGTGGGAACCTGAGGAACTTATGATGAAGAAACACTTGAGTCTTTTTATGCAGTAATATTCTAGAAATATTGAGGATGAAATTATTTGAAGGAGGATAGAATGTAACACCCCAAGCTTCCACGGTATGATTCTCTTTGAATAATATAGTAGCGTGTGTTGTACGCAACTTCGAGATTCTAACACACCACGACCAATCAAATTAGCCGTTAGGAATAGTAATACCCATTTTTTGAAATTTTATACATTTTATCTTTCAAAATAGACTTCATTTTTGGATTCATAATATCGAAATTATCCTAGTATGAAAATTTGGTACTTTTCTAATAACTTTTATATTTTGATTAATAGTGAAAATTACTAAATTTTTATTAAAAACAACTTTTTAATCAAAATAATTAATTGTGATAAATTATGAATTTGAGTGGTTTTAAAATATATTTAGAATATATTTTTACCATTTAATACAATTTTGGTCATTGGACATAATTTCTCATTTAAACCAGACATAAACAAGTGTCAATCTTTTGATAGTTATTATCTCTTAAAAACACGCTTTTTGTCTTGACAAGGGGAATTAATTTTAAATTAATTTCTTCCACTTCTATGTTTTGAATTTGGAAAAATGGACTCCATATTTGGAATCAGGATTTCCAAATTGTGTAAATAGGTAACTTTTATTTAGACATTTTGAATAATTACTTCGGTAAATATTTTATTTACCATGGTTAAAGGGTAAATCCTGTAAATAAAGGTAAATCAATAATATTATAATAATAATAAATTACCCTAAAACTTGTCCTAACCTTATTGGTGGATACATTTCCGACCATGGGCATCTTTGGGTCTATTTTGGGACCCCATGGAGCCACTTGTAGGTGATAGGGACACTTTATATTAATTAAGTTAAAGTAAATACAAAAATGAAATAAGTATATATCTTTTAGAAAAACAATTTTTACATAGGGTTATATAATTTATATTTTCAACTATAAATATTCCTTATAAATATAAAAATATTTTCTACATAATTTTATTTTATTTATAATTTTTAGACATTAAATAATTTAATTTCTTTATGACACAATGATGATGCAGAAATTACCGTATTAATGAAGGATTAAGATAATTGATATAATAAATACCCAAATAAATGTAATTTGAAACTTTTAATAAATTAAAGTTATTTTTTAGGTTTCTATGACATATTAGTATTGTTTATATAAATTTTTGTCGAAGTAATAATGCTGTTATAAATTTATGAAGAAAAAAATACCCAATAGTGTCAAAATTGACATAAAAGAGTTTTTAAAACAAATATTATATTATTAATTTATATTCAATTCCTAAAAATCTAATCTTCAGCCAAGAGACTTATATAATGATAGTTGTTTAATTAATGGACCACTTGGGGGTCTCTTAGAGTTATATAGTAAGTTTCTTAACTATATAATATAAAAATGAAAAGTGACATGGTAAGTGTCAAACTAATTAACTAAGAGTTAAAACTAAATGATAAGGTTAATATAATGACCCAAACCAGTCTAAATTCTATTGGTTGAGTGGTTTTCGACCCATCCCCACCTTAACATTTACATAATCTACTTTGGAACCATTATAAACCGAATATGAATTTATTATAAAATAATATTTCCAGATTTTCCCAAGGTTCCCCTCCTCTCCCTTATAAAAGGAAACCACTTATAACCAATTCTTCACACTTTCAAAGCCTTTTGGTTCGTCAAACTCCTGCCAAAATACTCTCTCAACTTCCCTCACTTAAACCTAGTGGCCTTAGTTTTATTATAAATCCAACCTAAGGAGCCCTTTTGATCAAATCAAAAGGAAGAACCCGAGGAAGAGATAATGTTTTCACCACCCTCTTTCAAATTACTTTTGTCTTCAACTTCTTATTTCTTTGTTATTCACATTCTAAAATAATAACTCCATTATCTCCTATATACTGTGATATTATTATAAATATGGTACAACCATATTCAGTATTCTATCAATCCTTTGAATGACATGTCACCGTACGTGAGTACATACGGCTTACCGTCTCCACGTCATGGTGTAATTGTTATTCAATATATAATTATTTGGATGGTTATAATAATGATGTGTAATTCATGTAAATAATAAATATAACATGATAATGATCCTGTATATATCATATACCATCCAATTATATATTATTTTAATATCAAAAGGATGATATTGTCGCTCGTGCGTACGTACGGACTACCATCTCCACGAACGCGATGAGATTCATTCCCCATCGTATCCATTCAAGAATAATTCTCATTTGATGATTAAAATTAATGTTTAAGAACTTTATATAATTCTGGATATGAATAAGATACATTCTATCCATAACAAACACGACTTATATAACAAAACATATAAAAGAAAATGAGTAAGTTAACACTCGAAACGACGATAATACTAAAGTATTATTAACAAAGCATTATTAGAAGATCGTATATGATATCATAATTATTTATATGGTTCTTTTATAATTTAATAATAATGTTTTAACTATTATAAAGGATGTTAACATACCATCGACTAAGGAAAAGTACAAGGTAAGGGTTTTTCATCTCACTCCTTATTCCCATGAGATTCATGCCATATTGCCACTATTACATTTTGTGTGGTGTATGTACTTCACATAATTGTATTCTTTGTGTAATACACTTTAATTTATGTTTATTTACATATTCATTGTATGATACCTCTTTCATGGGGTGTATGTTTCATAAGTTACCAAATTGGTAAGGGTTAATTTCACAATCTCTTTATTATCTGAGGTTGTTTATTCGTAATTATCTACTGTGACATCTCTATCATCCACATCCATTTTTCTTAAAAATGTCTGTCAAAACATTTTTACTATTTAATAGACAATGGTTAAAAGTCATGTATATCCTTATTTTACCTTATACGTTTTTGAAAGGAATCTTTTTGTCATTTTCCAAACAAGTTACTTTTGACCTCTTCGATAAAATTAAGGTAAGAATGTCTTTTTTAACTTATACGGAAGGTGCAACTATTTTCTACCATTAGAAACTTGTTGAAGATTCCCTTACACTCTTATAAGGATATTTTCAAAATAAAGGTTTTCTTTTATAATTATGTGATTTTTAAATGATTTCAAAAAGAGATATTTATCTCAAATATATGAAAATCCAGTGCAAATGTATACGTATTTAACGCAAGCTTAAAAATGTTTTCAGAAAACCCCAACTCTCGAGTGTGGTAGAAAGGAAGGGATTTAGAGTGGAACCATCATGGCCTATAATTAGTCGAGAAGTCTCAGAATTAGTTATTTTGTTTTCAGAAGCTTGCATAATGTTTTTAGAAAAACACTGGAGTATATTTTAGAAATTTTAAAAGTAAGTATCTTCTAAAAAATTGCATCGGTAGGTCTTATTAGAGAAACTAGTGTCTTGACATGAGACCTTAAAAAAATCTTATTTGTAGTCTTGGAATGAGGCCTTGGCTACGTGGTTATGATAGTTTGGCATTATGCATTCCATCATTATGAAAGTGGTTATTGATATTTCATGTGATTATTCAATGGGTAGAATATCCATGTGAATAAGTAAATGGAATTATTTCATTTTATCTTTGCCATATTATGTTGAAGTTCAAGTTTAAAAGGATTTTTTAATTTATAAATTGCCTTAAATTTTTATGTTTATTTATGAATGTTTCCGCTATATTGTTATCCTTACTGAGCAACTGAGCACACCCCTTTCAACGTTTTACTATTCCCAGGATGTGAAGAAGTAATTTATGAATGACCTGAAGGGATAATCTGAGGGGATATGAAGACAAGATGTTGTTGTAGTAGTTTTCACTTTATGATGTAATGTAAAATTTATGAATATATCTAGTTATTCCAAGGCTACTAAACAAATCAGTCTTTCAAGACTTGATCTTTCTTGTGATCATGCCAATGTTATGTAATAATGCACCAACTCTGGGTAACTAGGGTCGGGGCGTTACACCATTTCCTTCCATCATAGTTGTATCCTTATTTAAGTTTTATTCTAATTAGTTATTTGAGTTATTATTCCACTAGATAATGGTGTAATCATTCTCTTGTAATGGAACCTTTTTATTATCTGGTGAGAGGGTGTGCAACGATTAGGTTTTTATGCTATCTCTACCTATTTCATTAGAGGTATGTCACCATGTGATTTTTCAAGGTTTTTTTCTTAAATGAAGTAATATTGATTGTTTTTTTGTAAATTATGTTATATATTTTTCTTAAATGATTTTTTTGAGGTTGTCTTGGGCCTTTAGGGGAACGCTGGACTTGTTTTCGATGTGTTGGGGGTACCCAGGGGGTGAATGGTTGTTTGTTTCTAAATAATATAAATTTTTTAATTTTTTAAAATTATAAGATAATTATAATTTTATTATAATTAATTATTATTGTTTTCTTGGGGGACATAATGGTCGCGAGGTCTTCGGCATTGATCATCTATCCTACACAAACACGAGTAGCAGGTTTCCAAGAAACCGTTAAATATAAAATATCATATATGAGGTAGGTGATCCTTCTATTTAACACATAGTATTTTATAGTTAGGGCCTTTTTTTAAAGTCATTGATGTCATTATGAGTTCCCCCTCAACCCTTAAAAGGGGGTCTATATTGTTAAAAATTAATTAATTTTCATGAGTTGTGTAGTCTCACTGGTTCCACAAGTTATGACCTTATAAATTATTTGGACACTAACATTATATCCATTCCCTAGTTAAATTCTATTTTAATATGTGTTATACACCCTTAATAATAGGACATCCTGATGGGATTATCCACTTGGAATTATAACTTAGTTATGTACTAACATAATTAGTTGATAGAATGGTACATGAAGTGGTTCGTATGAATCTTGTTTACAAAAAAAAATTCTTACAAGGTTGTTATTCAGTAATTTGAGAGCCAATATGAAACATAAAAGTTGTTTTCTCTTATATAATTTGAATTGAATATTTTTTACTCCATCCTTTGAATTTTAAGGATCTTGTTTAATATATAGATATTAAAGGTGAACATGTTAACATGATAAAATGGATTTTTTAGTGTTTACTTGGACTTGATACTAGGAATCTAAATGAGAACTAAGGGACTTGGTTTCCCTGTGATTTAATGAGACTTTATGTGGAATGTAAAGAATAAATTAATTGATTAAATAGAATGAGTTTTCTATTTATTTTGAGAATATACTCAGAATTTCTTGGAGATATTCCATGGATTCTGTATAAACATTGTTGAAGTGGATTTTTTTGAGAAATTCCTAGATTTTGATTGGGGCCTCAAATGAATGTTGAGGTGTGATGACACCCTTGGATTCATTGATTATTGATATCATGGAATGACTTCAATGATCCATTGGATTCCACTAATATCTATTGATATGAGTTCTTTAGGGTGGCTCCCCTATTATATTTATGCTAAATATTATATATCAAATTCTATATATTAATTTTGTGAATTCTTTCTAGGTACCCTGGATGAATGTCATGGGATGTTATCCAAATATTCAGATTGATCTATTTTTGGTGAATTCTTATGGTTTAATTCATAGGTTCTAATCAATATATGCTTCTAAATGTCAAGGATAGTCCCATGAGTTCATATTGGTATGTTTGATATTGTTTAATGATAAGGGTTATACCGATTGGATTCCCTATAAGACTTTATGAGAGTGAATGTTTGGTGGATCCATGTGTATTTCCCCATATTGTTATGTACATGGTTTCCTTGGTGGCATCCCTTTGAAACATCCAATACATGATGTATATAGGGATAGGATACTTACTAATTATGGATGAGGTAGTTATAGACCAATGTCGAGTGTCACCCGGAGCCTAGGCATCAGCGGGTGTTTTACATCATTTTGTTTAAATTAGTAAACTACTAAATATTAATTTGTAAAATAGAAACTGTTAAGTTTATTCACATATACATGAAATTTTATGGATGGTTTATATTAGGTACACCATTGGTTGTTTCTTGTAGAGTTGTACTCTCACCCTACTCGAGATGCTATGGAACTTCTATACCGGAGTAGCATTCATTCTTATATTACAGGTTTAAGTACGGGAAAGTTATTAATTTTTTTTATTTTTTTGAGCTACTAGGATGGATAATAGAAGTAGGGACTAGTTTCGAAATTCGGTATATTTTTGTGGACAACCGATATTTCAGTCTTTTTGTATTTGAGATATTGTTTTTCCTTGTTGTGGATTTATACCTCATCTCACATGTATTATTTATATCATTTTTTATTTTATGAATATTTTCTTATTCATCCATACTTTCTTAGATTTTAATTTAATATTTTCCTTATCTAGTTGATGTATAAGATTTACTTTATTTTAAAATATTGATTATACTCTAATATGTGGGTATAGACCCCCCCACCCACTATACCACCTTATACACACACTATTAGTCGGCATCCTCGAGTGTTTGGGGAGGCATGTTAGAGGGAATGTAGCGACCACCAATCGAAGGACCAATTAAAGACCTAGGATGGTTGGTTAATACAAAATGTTATCAAATCAATTGTATTATTAGAACAATTTATGGATATTATGCCTGGGATTGGCCATCCTATATATGAATAAAGTCCAAGGGATAGTATTTTTCTTCACACTATTTTCTTTTATTATTGATCTGATTTCAAAATAAGTGATACATTTGATTGTGAGGTTAATTATTTATGGGTTTTATCTCTGGGGCCGGTATAGAAATATTGGATGTGTGTTTATGCATCATATCAGGAAAATAGGATTCAAATTTCAATTTGGTGATTTCTTATGTCTGATTATCTAATTACCTGGACTATGACTTGGGTCGATTATTTAACTATTCACAATCATTTATATAGTGTTTATATACAATTTTGTGGTGGAATATTACTAAATGAATCCCCTAAATGAATAATGGATATATTTTGTAACTATTTTGGTTTACTTTTATTAAGGATTCAGCTAACTAAAATGCTAATTGAAACATATAGAGTGTTGTCCTTTATAACTTATAATTTCCATTTTCTTTAACTGAGCCTCATTTGTGTGAAATTTTGGATAAGATAAATGTTTAAAATTAAATTATATAACAACTTGCGATTATGATTATGTAACATCAGCTAAAAAACCAAGTATAACTTATAAAGTGTTCTCTTCTATAACATCCACTTGAAATTTAATTTATACGATCCCTTTTTATTAACGTTTTGGAAAAAGTGAAGTAGAAAATTGTAAAGAATATATTTTTAAAACCTATATGAAAATTATGTATACTAGTGTAATTTTAGTATTTGATCCTTTGTATGGGAAATTGGGGTTGTTTGGATTGAGTGATTTATGTGGAATCCCCTGATTTATAACTTATTTTAGATGGGAATATAACCTAGTATAGTTCATGGTGTGTGTGACATGGCCTTAGAAATGGGTAAAAGGGTTATATAGAGCCTTACTTATGTAACCCCGATCAGTTTTTTGTAACTTCTCATGACCTTAGTGATGTACATGACCCAAGAGTGGGTAGATTCGACTTAGTTTGGATATTTATGTGATTCCCTATAGTGGGCAGTTTAATTTGGCATAGAGGACATCATGTGACCTCGAGATGAGGTTGAATATCACCAAATTTGTGACATGTGTGTGGATTGATGTGTGGTATATGTGAATAGATCAGTGACCTTTTTTTCTATGACTTATGTTTTGGGATTCGGAGCTTGGTGACCTTTGATGGTTACCCACGAGAGGGTCATCTAAGTATGTGAGTGACCATAGTTAATTAGGTAAAGGTATATTCTTTATCTAATGATATCATTACATGTGGTTTTTCTTGTTTATTGTTTATGAATGATAGATTTCATGGAGTTTTGGACAGAAGCTCTGGAATTCTAGTTATTTTATCTTTGAGTCTAGTCTCTAAAAGGGAAGGCTCATTTGAACACTTAGACCTATTGATTCCCTAGTGTTTTTCTGGGTAGTTTTGTTAGAGATTATTATGGGTGATATGTTTGGAACAAATAAGATATTATGAAATTCTATGTTAGAGGTTGGTTCATGGTTAGTACCTTTAGGGTATAGTAAAGGCTAGTGATACTCCTTGAGAATGTTAGGCTTGTGTTTTCATGTATCTCGATGCCCATGGATGAGGTTAAGGAAAGTCTATTTTGATTCCTTAAGGATTAATGTATAGGTGAGGTGGACCATCTGTGTTCGATATGATTTTTGAAAATGATTCGTGTGTATAAGGAATTCCCTAAAAAAAAATTTGGTGTGGGGAAGTGAAAATTCCTAGTTTTGTAGAAATAAAATATACACAGAGTGTCGGTACTTTATTAGAATATGAAACATTTGAGGGTAGGAATGGTGATATTCCAAACCCTATTGACTTTGGATGTCCCTTAAAACGTGAAATGAGAGTGTAAATGAATCCTATTGTGATTTTAGAAAATTTCTCAGGCTCTTATTAGTCATATTAATGTTTTTTAAATGAGATATGCCTCCAGTTTGGGATGTAACCAATGGTGATATTCACTTGGAAAGACTATAATTTGGGAGGGGAAAGTCCAATGGATTGGGATTGTGAGAAAAGTTTTGGTGAGAAGTCACTTTTTAGATATTGAGATTGTTTTTTATGGTTTTCTATATTGCAGAATGAAAAAAATTGAGTTTAAATTAAATATAGGGGCATGCGCATGTTGGATATGTGTGGTTATATTTGGTTGGGTAGTACAGGAGTGCATGATTATGATTCTTAAAGAATGGATATCCATGTGAATACGCTGATGAAAAATAATTCTATGATGAGAGGATTATTGGCATAGTGACCCAAAGCTTTGAAGTGATAATCATTATGTTCTGGTGATGAGAATGAGAATGAGAATATAGACAGGTTAGGAACACAACATGGACAATCCGGGTATAATCTCAATAGAGTCATCAGAGGTTAACGTATCAAATTTGATGCATATCATGGGACAAGTTAAACACATTTGATTTCAGTTAGACCCATATTTTTTGGAACTCTAGCAAATGGAAATGAATGATCTGAATGATGTGGTATGTTCCATGATTTGTTTCAAGGTGTGGACCTCATTGTCATCGATATTTTTAGTGAAAACATTGGGTAATGTTTCTATAAGATAAAAGTGGGTGTTGGTATACCTTTTTAAATAGCTCTAAGGGGTGAGTGTGGGAAATTAGAATCAAAAAAAGGTTTTATTATGTGATGATAATGATGATTCTATAGTGGGTATTATGTGAATAGTATTTTTGAAATGACTCTCATGTGAGGGAAATAGGGGTGAATGAAATAAATCATTGGAAAATCATTATGGGGTTGATATAATAGTGATTTAGTGGAGATGAATACATTTTCATTCCTCAATAAATACTGGAAGTAAAATTGGTCATGGTATTCATTTGTGTAAAATCATTATCCTCAAGCTTAGGTTAGTTTGGATTCATCTAAGCTTAATCAGGACAGGGGTGGAATTGGTGCTCATGGTAGGGCACAATGGAGGAAATGGGTAGTTTATAGTCAACTATTATAATGTCACTAAAAGTTTTGTACATAACTTAGTGGGAATGTTTTGATGATAATAAAATGACTTAATATGGTAGAATCATTTTCAATTTGGTTGATGGAAGTTGAGGCTGAGTGTTTTGAGGTACGTCATTCAAATGATGATTGACTTGTGTTCTTCTCTGTTTTTCTATGTGGTAGAATAGAAACCACAATGGATGTATTTTTTTAGCTATAATGGTCATGTTTTGATGTGTAGATGAAGAATTTGGTGAAAATTAAGACATTTTTGGAATATTTCTCAGATAATGGCTATATTTTGGTTGTTTTGGAGTTTGAGGATAATGAGGGGTAATAGAATTGAACTGGTGTATTCATGAATTTTGAGCACGGTATTTTTGGAACTTCATCGACGGGAATTATTGGAACATTAGAATCGGGTTCTGTTTGGAATTTCCTATCATGTGAGTGTTTTGGATTTTAGTGGGTCTCTTCTAGATATTTCTTAATTTGATGTTTTCACAATACAAGTTATTGGTTAATTTGAAGATACCTTCGGTGTCTTTGTGTATACGGGTGTGGGTGAGGATCATCTTTATGTTTCGGTAATTAATTCAAGTGGTAGCTTGTTTTCAGTGGTTTAACTTCCTATAGTTCAACATGAACTCTAGAAGTGCATTGATCATTCAAGATTATAATGTGGTTGTTGATGCAAATTGATAACTGATGTAGGATAGGATATTCAATTTATGACTACTACGACTTCTCAAAGATGAGAAGTGTTGTGATGGAATGTTTGTAATGTCCTATGTGTAAGGGTGAGTTTGAATTTCAAGGGGATGTTGGATTTTTTGAATTATTAAGTGGTTCATATAAATAACTAATGTTCCTAAGGGTATTATGATAGTTTTTACCCCTTTTAGGGTGTTTTTTTATGAGAATTATTTGTTGGATGGTGGATGAAAGAAGAAGGAATCACCAGGAATGGAGTCAGGGCTGCAACAAGTTGTTGCTGCACTACCAACTAGCTAGTACAATGCCACCTGGTATCTGATGGAATGGTAATAATCTCATCTTACTTCCTAGGATCACTAGTAAGATTATTTCTAGGATAAGAACATTATTGGACCCCCTGTAAGCTAATAGAGGTCATCATCCAGCTGGTGGCCTCCTAGTCAGTTTATAATGGTGGGGTACAACCATAATTTAATAGAAGTAACACTTTATACCTCTTATTTAAGTAATTATCATCCCTCATGTCTAGTATCTACTACCCATTCATTTTCTTCCACCATTAGATTTATTAACTAATCTCTTTTCATCTATGGTGATTTTGGACATCATCACTTTTGATCAAGAACCTACAGTAAGTCTATCACTCGGTTTATGTCCCATCCTATTTTACACTAATTTCATGGTTTTACCAATTCGGGATTTGGATAATGATTTCACTAGAGAATTTTGGAATCATCCTGAGCTGATGGAACATGCTTTTTTCCTAGTGATAGGTTAGCCTGAGACAACATCTACACATTTTCTTAAGTCATCTCAATATATATTCTTCACTGTTTAATTTTTTCAAGGGTTTCAACTAAACTTATTTATATTCACATATGGTTTTTGGTTTAGTAGTTTTGTATTTTTCCCAAATGAGTGTTTAGAGTTTGGAAATATCCTTTAGTGGATCATTAGACTTGTTTTTGATGCATCAGGAATAACTGGTGAGTGAATTGTTGTTTATAACTAAATAACTATTTTGGTTAATTATTTTAAATTATTTTTTAATTAAAATTTTATTAAAATTTATTAGTATTGGTTGGTTTAGTGTGATATATTGTTAAAGGTACTTGTTCCTTGGTTGTTGGTCTTTAATGAGCATGAGAAGTGAGTTATCGGGCTGGAGTTAAATAGAATAGCTCATAAATGGGGTAGGTGGTCCCTCTAATTAAACCAAAGTCATGTCAATATTTGAAATGCATAGATCCTCTGGTCACACCGTCTCCCAAAATGATGACCTTAGAAATAAGTGGAACATTATCCTAATTTCTTATTGAAATGTGCTAGTGGACCTATATATAGGAAGGTCACAATGGGACACTCCACTTTGAATTTAACCTTAGTTTTTTATAAAAAACCACTTTAATGAATGGTCTATGAAGGGGCCCATTGGTAACATGTTTAATAGTGAATTATAAAAAGTTGGTGTTGATTAAATAGAGATCATATAAGAAAAGTTAAAAAACATTTCCACTTATATCTTTTGAATTATACTGTATTTATTCAAACCATTGAAATGTGGGAATCTTGTCCATTCTATATAGATTAAAGCAGAATGTTGAAAGATTATAAAATCGGTAATGTGTTTGTAGTTTTTTACCTGGAAACGATAGTAGGATTGTATGTAGGTAAAATGGGAATTGGTTTACTGGTGAATAAAGGAGTCTTTATGTTGAAATTAAATACATATTTAATTTATTGAATGAAATGAGTTTTCTATTTATTTTGATGAAATACTAGGAATGACTGGGATAAATTCAGTAGATTATATATATACCTGACAGGTGTGGTATTCCATTAGAATTACCTTTATTTTGATAAGAGACTTAAATGAATTCTGAGGTGTTATAACATCCTCAAATACATTGAGGTTCGATACTATAGAATTACTTGAGAAAGTCAATAGACTATTCTTAGATTAATTATAGTGGACGTCTTGTTGTGGAACCCCATAATATTCGGCAAGAATATTATGTGTTGAATCTCATGGATTCTTGTTGGGTACCCTAGATGAATATGATGGGATGATCTCCCAAGATTCTTTATGTTCTATTTGGGTGGAATTACTTGGGCATAATCTATGGATTCTAATCAAGTCATGCTTTTAAATGTCAAGAACGATTCTTTGAGATTAGACTAGTATGATAAGTATAGTGTAATGTTACGGTTCATGCTTCTTTTATTCCATAGATTTGTTTTTGAGATGGAATTACCAATAGATCCACACGGGTTTCCTTATATTATTAGGATCATGTTTTACATGGTGGAGTACCATTAAACTAGTCATCGCATGAGGTTTATATTGATAAAAGACCTAATAGTGATGGATAAGCAAGGTGTAGTCTGATGACATGTCTCACTAAAGAGCTCGGTTATTGGTGGGTATTTTTCTAAAAAAAATTACATCATTAATCTATAATATATTATTATTTTAAATTGTAACTATTTATTTATTTCACATCCACATTCATTATTATAAACTAGTTATTTTAGGGATGTCATTGGTGGTGGATTAATGGGTTATACTCACACCCATCTTGGGCTACCATGGCACATGGGTACCTCATAAGATGAAATTCTTACATTGCGTGTTTAAGTGTGGGCAAGTGATCGAAGTTATTGATTTCATGATTTGAGATACAAGGATAAATCTTGGGACTGCGTACCTTGTTAGGATTTGTGTTTCTTTGTGGAATGTATGTCCTATGTTCTTTTGTTCATTGAGATATTTTTATCTGTGTTCTTGATGTCTGCCTTACATGAAATATAATGTTTGGATAATTTTTCATTGTATGTATATTTGTTTATTTGTCATAATTTTTCTAGATTTTGTCTCAATAATTTATTTATGTGGTCAGTGTATATTATTTACTTTATTTTATAGTATTTATTCTACTCATATATATGGGTATATCCTCCCCATTGTACCACAATAGACCTGCGCTTCTAGTCTTAAACCTCTGGAATATGGGGAGGCTAGGTTGAGGATATGTAGTGATCATCAATTTTGGAACCAATTCATGGTCTAAGGTGGTAGAGAATGAAAAACATGTTGATAGAAAATATTAAATCCACTTTTTAGAATCAATTACCAAAATATGTGGAAACTAATTTTTCTATATAAGTGAATAAAAATAGTTTTTAGAGTAAAATATTATTTATGTTTCCAAAACATTAAAAAGAGGTGTTATAAATTCAATAGAGTTTTTTTAAATGATTAATTATTCTTTATATATTTATATAGAAAGGGATTGAAAAACTATTAATTCATTCTTATATTATGATATGTCAAAAAAGCAATGATATTAGTAAAATTGGTATTTTTTCAATACTCACCAAAAAGTTAATTATTTTAAAAAATCTCCAAAATTCACCATATACTAATCTTGATAGGTGAAATTCAAAATTTTCGATCATTTTTTAAAACTAAAAATCAAAAAAAATTAAATCGAGATTTTAAATTTTATTTTTTAGAGTTTTAATTATTCATAAATTTTATTGATAATAAATATTCCATGACTCATTTCAGTTCATTGTTTCATGTTGAAAATTATATCAAACACATAGTATGAATTTAGAGAAAAATATATTACAAAATCTCAAGGTGTTATAAAAACAACCCTAAAATTCTATGTGAATTCAGAAAATATGTCCACAAAACACCTATAAAACATCAAAAGATAATTATAATGGCCAAAATAAATTATATTATCTTTTTATTTTCTAAAGTGTCAAGAGAAAAAAAATCTCCTGGTCTTCAGTGGTAATTGTGATTTAAATGTAGCTGTTGTAGCCATTAGAAAGGAAATAATACGAATTTTCATCTCATAATTCTATTATTTGGTTTAGCAAATGAAGTGTACAGTGGTGTTTTATTATTTCAAAATTCAAATTTAGATAATGGATGTACACATTCCATTTATCTATCACTCGAGTTGATACCATTTATTCTTATTAATTTATAAAAAATGATTCCACCCTTTTAAGGAACAACTTGAATTGGACTAACCTGGTCAATATCATAAATATGGTAAATAATACCAACATTTTGAAAATTGGTGTTCTCTTACCTTATAACCTTAGTTTTCAGTGGATTCACTCCCATTTGGGTTTTACTAATTTATTTGGATGATTTCACTATATTTATATATTTCATTTAGAGAGTTGTATTAATTCCTATTATGTACTTTAAGTTCTAACACAATGTATTTTTATTTTCCTCTAAGACATTGATGATTTGGGATTCATAAAATTAAATTAATAATGTGTTAATTATGATATGGTAAGATTTATTTTTTAAGTAGAATGAATTTTTCCTGTAAACTTAATAAAGTTTCAATTCTGGATCAATATTTATTTATTATCCATGTATATTGAGATCAAAATAAGGGCATATAGTTATTTTTTGTTCATTTATTCCTTACCCTATACTATTATGCAATAAAGATTATAAGTGGAATTAAAATTCATAAATAACTCAACATTATATATATAAATAGTTTTTGGAAGTGTAAGATCCATTTTAGATTCACCATTGATCACTTTATCAATGGGAGTACAAATTTCCAAATCCCCACTCCCATTTTGACAGGACAAGGAAAAAGGCTAATAGTCCAGTACACTCTCAAGAGAGTTTTCCTAAAAATAGATAGATAATGTAGACCGATTATTTAAAGGGTATATAATTTATTGGAAAATAATGAAATTGACCTATTGGTCACTAAATTACATTGATAATATGCCAGTGTAGACATCAATTTTTGGTTTTAGAAGTCCTGAGGAAATCTCTTCCTAGAGTCAAAGGACATCAGAAAGAAGATGTCTCACCTATCATGTCAATGATATAGAAATATATAGATAATATAATATTATTAAATCTAAAAAAACATAATTTATTATCCATTCCAGATAATTAATTCTTTCGTTAGCTAATTGGATAACTACACTCATAGGTAAAAACAAAGGATAGTGAAAATGGGATTGGTGATAACATTGATTGAGTATCTTATGTCAACAATGGAATAATAAAAAATTTATCATCCTATATAGCATGAAAATTATATATTTACATCATCTTTACATTTAATGGGAATGGATTTTTTAGAGTAAATTTTTTTAATGATTTTGAGATTCATTTTATGTTTTCATAATTCCATTAGGAACTTTTCTTATTTATGAACATGTTTGTTAGAATACAAGAGGGATATATAGAAATTAAAACATTTTAACATGTCTATCAATCCTATATTAGGTTCAAATGAATTATTAGGGTTGGGTATGTCTTATAGTAAAGGAATTGTGTTGGTTTGGGAATATAAGGTGGTGTTGAATTTGATTAAGGTTCCATATTAGGTTATTTATTTCTTTTTATTTTTCATATGTAATTAATATAGTTTGTTTATGGGGTTAAATATGAACAATATTGATATTTTTTCTTGAACAAAGTGTAATTTCCCTCACATTACCCTTGGGGTCTTGTAATAGTTGAGAAAAAAGTTGGGCATTATTACTATATTGTTATTGGCTAACATGGGAACTATATTGGACAACAATATATTTAATGTTATTTATCCCTAACTACTTGAAGCAGTAAAGTTCTTCCAAAACACTTTTCCATAGTATCATAGAATATGATGCATTTACAATGTTCATATTTATTTAATTACTATTATTAGAAAATCATATATACTAGTTTTGGAATTGGTAAGAGAATGGTGGAAATGAGTAAAAGGATGAGAAGGGTTACCCTTTTAATGAGTTGGTGTAGTTGGATATGGTTTTTGGAAGCGGATCCCACCATGAAAAAAATATAACTAGTTTAGATTTCAATAAGTAATTTTTTTGGGTTGATATAAAGGATTATTATTCCTCAATCTTAGTTGGTCTTTCCATCATAGATTTCTAGGTAATAGAGAAAGGTTTCTAGTGGGGTTAGTTTTAATCTATAATAAATATACCAATAGGTTAAGGGTTAGTGTTCCAATAAGTAACTATTGTATTAATAATTATCATCCCAAAATTAAATAATAGATCAATAGGTAATTTTGAAAAAAAAAATAGTTGGATGGGAAGGTAAGCTAAAGATAATAAACAAATTTATGGGTCCTCAGAATTGATATTGAGAAGAAGAAGAGTTTGGGGTTTTGGTTTCAACTTCTAGTTGTCTTATAGGTTGAGTGAGATTGTAAATCCACTTGGATATCTTTTGTATCTCTATCATTTAACTCTCTTATGATTATTTCACTTGATAACATGCATGATTATTTTGTTATAGCTTTTTTATAGCCATGTTTCTCATGATATCCCATGAAGCTATAAGGGTTTTGTTAAAAAATGAACCAAAAATTTCCACATCAATAATGGTTTTATCCATTACCTATAACCTCTCATGGAAGAATTATATTGGGAGATGATCTTTGATTTATATGTGTGGTAAATTTTCTTTAATATTTTAATATTTGACCTAGTATTAATGGAGTGGATTTTTTGGAATTTTTTAATTCCACTTATTTTATTTTAGATAAAGGTTATTTGATAATTGGGGAATAATTTCTCTAAGATGAGTTTATTCATGTCATTTGAAGAGTTTATGCAATCAATAGGGAGATAATAGAGTCTGGATTTTGTGTATTTTTTTAAGAAAGAAAATTATGAAACTTATATTTGTTTATTATAAACCCTATTATAATTCATGGTAGATTATACTAATTATAATTATTTTAGGTGAATATTCGGATCATCCCTAGATAACCCATGAAAATGAGGAAGAAAATGAGTCAAAATAATTTGAGATTGAAATTTTCCACAATATTGGGATATTAAATACCAAGAGGTTGGTAATTCATATCAGGGGAAATTATTATATACCATGAATGAGTATAACCTTAAATATGGACATAATGTGTCTTATTTAAGGCTCGTATAATGGTGATAATTTAAGTTTAAACTTATTGTTTTATTTTTTTTTTAGAGTTTCTAATGATTCTTTGGATTTTAGATGACTATATAGGTATACTTTAATATGTTGAGAGGTTTCTTATAGATTAATCATCGATTAAAATATAATGTCCATTTTTATTTAACCTAATTAAAAGGATAAATTAAAAGGATGACCAAACTGTTATCTAATAAGATTTCATATTTCCAAAAATTGAAATTAAATATAGAATTTAAAAACATAGTGTTTTCATTGAATAATAGGTGATTTAAAAACATTAATGTGGAAATGTTCATGTATTAATTTTTCATAAATCTTTTCTATCTGGGGAATAATATGTAACATTATAGTAAATCCAATTGTGTGATTTTATTTTAAATGGTTAATTTATTCAAATCGGATAACGATTAAAAAAATAAAGTTAAGTTAATAATAATTCAAACCTTTTCTTTTATGAAAAAAATTTAATATAAATTTGAATAATATAATGTTGGAAATGTTTTTAAAAATGTTTTCAGGGGTTGTTATGAAATATAATATTCTAAGGCTTGGTCATTTTAAAATTATTTCTGAAATAAAGTGGTTTTTTAATTTTATTAAACTGATGAGGTTCCGTATTCTCTAATATGTTATCTAGAGTATAAGATTATTTCTTTATTATGTTGTATTGTGTCAATTGTTGGTTTTGAAATAATGCCCAAAAAATAATTTTAATATGAAATTAGAAAAAAATTATGGTGTAATATTTCTAATATTAATGGTTCCATTTCCCTAATAAAAAATTTATAAATTATTAAAATAAGTGATTAATTCAACTAAATCATGTGGAATATTTGTTTTATACTCTCATAACTATTTCATGTATGTATTATTACTTTGTGGAGCCATTTTCCTCTACTGTATTTGATTTGGGAAATTTTAGATTGTAATTTTAAGGGGTTTTAGTTATTTTTTAAAAATTACATGATCAATAAACCCCTATTATTTCAAAGGAGTGACATATTATATCCATTGAAGATGAGTTATAATATGAATTTCAAATTTTTTTTTCATAAAAAAGTGTTTTATCTGGATGTTTTAAACTTTTTATATATAAATTATAAAATTTATTTTTAAAATAAATGATATTAATTTTATACTTTGTCTCATATAATAATTAAATATTTTTAAAAAAATTAATAAAATAAATTTACACTCTTTGGGTGAATTTATAGGTTTTAAGAAAGGTTATTTCAAAGCACTCATTATAGTCCAAAAAACCCTTTTTTATTTTGTTTGGGTAGTTTTATTTAATGTATTTTTTGGTGAAGTAATGATTAAACCATTTTAAACAAGATTTTTTTATTACAAGGAACCCTATTTATAAGTTTTTGGTAGTGGGATAATTCCTAACCCTAGTTGAATTGATTTTATTGTCTAAATTATTCAAATTAGGTGGATTACATCACCAGAAAACTAAAACATTTTTAAAATATGAGTTTCTTAGGTAATAAGTAGTTAATTTTTATAAATTTTATTCTATGAAATTAAATAAGAATTTGATGTAGTATTATATGTTATTTTTATGGTCATGTTGTTAAAAGAAAAATTACCATAAATTACATGAGTTAATTATAGATGGGAAACTAAAGAAATTATTTTAAATTTGAAATTAAAATGCATTATTTCATTAGATATAATATAGTTATCTTAAAAAATAATGGCAAAATTAACAACCGCTTTAATATTTATTCCTCTAAAATTTAATGGAACCTTGGATCCCCCTAAAGAGCACATCTATAAGATAGAACTTAGTGATATGATGGGATATTAAAGATAAAATAAGTTGACATTAATTGAATTGTATAACAATGATACTAAATTATCATTTTATTATAACTATAATGAAATCATTATAGTTGTAGTAGTATCATAAGTTTATTTAATGTTTTATCTAATTTAACTAGAATTTAGACAACATTTTTTAATAAATTGTTTTAGAATAATAAAATGGTTTCTTTATAAAATGGAATTAAAATATCTAATATGGTTTACATGAATTATTGATTTATAAGTATTTGTGTTTTTCTATCTCCTCACCTTCCTAGAATAATTTCCTCTAACATATAACTTCAATTATTCATGTTCCACTAAGAAACATTTAACAATTAATTAAATTTTGAGT
The DNA here is from genome assembly GCA_963277665.1 of Viscum album. Lineage (NCBI taxonomy): Eukaryota > Viridiplantae > Streptophyta > Magnoliopsida > Santalales > Viscaceae > Viscum > Viscum album. Next base: position 1,091,275,495 of record OY728164.1, on the reverse strand, counting down.
CAAAGGTTTTCAAAACTAGTATAATCCTAGAAATAAATCATCTTAATGATTTAAAATTATTCATTATATTGATTTATATTTATCATAGTTTTATAAATAAATTTATAAAAGTTTTTCATCAAAAAAGTAATTTTTTTATTTAAATATATTATTTTCTAGAAATTAATCATATAAATTTAAAATATGACTTTATTGATTCTAGAAATTAGATCTAATATTAATTAATTAATTTTTGGAATTAGTATGTTGAATATAACATAAGAATAATTTTTTAATTTTTTTTGAAAAGATTGATTTTTTTTGAGTGAATAGTGAAAATGATGATTATTATAAAACTTTCATTTGTTTTTATTTAATTAATTAGTTTAAAAGTATTATTATATTTTTGATTTGGTTTAAAAATATATAAAAAATATCTATATTATTAATTATAATATAAATAATCCCATAGTAATTAACATTTTATTTGATTTTAGTATAAATTCATTTTTGGGTTCAAAAATATATTTTTCTAAGAACTATTTTTCATTACATTTTATGCATTTATATTAGTAGAAATTTCTACCACCTCAACCAAATTTTATGATAACTAGTATATTAAACACACATTAATTCCTGATTAATTACATAAAACACTAAACACACCCCATAAGATTAAAAGGCCTTGTGTATTAGGGAAATTAGGTACACAAGATAACATCATAAAACTAGGATATAATGAATTTATTTAAAAATCCCTTAACATGATCTTAAATATACACTGATATTTTAAACCTGCATCAGATAACATGGGGATATACATAATAAAGGGGTCATTATAAATCTCAGGAAGGGAATAAAAAAAGCACGGAATAGGTTAAAGAAATACATGTGAACCAAGAGACATAAAAATTTAACATAAGAGGTAATAGTCAGAATGAATAATAATGAGGCATGGTATAAAATAAAATCATAAAGGAAACATGGTAATGTGAATACAACTTAAAACAATGAATCGTAAGAATAATTCAATTTTAGTAAACAATAAATGATAAAAAAGTTTTCTTGGGTTAACCTCTCACATACCTTTCATGACATATTATGAGATTAAAATATTTATCAATGCATTAGAGTGCTATCAGGGCACACTCATCTTAATCATATCCTATAAATGTATAAGTGTGACACATAAATCAAGTAACATAAGAACATATTTCATCACAATTAATCCCACAATTAAGTATTGTGGTTTAAATACATGAATTTCACTAATAAATGAATTATAAGTACAACTAGATAAATAACCTTGAGTGAAAATGGGTATGGGTATACACATTATAAACATTCTGTATGGAAATTCACTGGACAATTTCGACAATTTAATGGGGTCATATAAAGGTTCATTGGGGGGATTATTGAAATAGAAATTTTATATCATAACTTTTAAATAAAAATTTTAGTAACAGATAGATGTAATAACATAATAAAACATTAAAAATTGGAATTAAAAGGCATAAGACAAGCAGGGTACCTAGATAAAAGTATGGCATGTAAAAATTTCATGATAATTTTAACAGCATAATGGGTATACAAAAGAGATCATGGGATGGATTAATAGGAGTTAAAGGTACCTCTAATAACATTTAAAACATAATGTAATTAATAGTGATGTGTTAGAACATACTAGAACAATGAAAAAATGAAAAAAAAAAGGTATAACACAAAAGAGGTGATTGAATAAAGAGGAGAAGGATAGGATCCCTTACCTTGATAGGGTGTATCCAAACATAGGGGAGGAGATTATAGAGAGATTTGGGGAACCTTGTAAGGGATATAGAGAGGTAATTTCCGAGTAAGGAAATGATAAAAGGTTTTTTAGTGAAGAGAAACATGATCTTTGTTGGGTTTATATTGGGAAAGTTAGGGGATCTCTTTATTAATTATCATGCATGGGTTTTAGTCTCTATAATGTAATGTAATAAAAATAAAAAACATAGAAAGGTTTTTTCACATGGTTTCTATAAACTAAAATTGGTTTTAATTATTTTATAATTCTATTATCTGATCACATTAAATTAATACCCTTGGTGATGGGGAAGTGAGTCATTCTTAAAAACAATAGATTTTAAACCCTTTGAATATAATATAAGTTTTGGAATATTAATAAATGGATTTTAAAATTAATCAAAGATCCAATAATAAACAATATTTTGAAATATTAAACATATATTTTCTTTAGGGTATATTTTATGAAACATATTACATCACTTTAAAGTCAATATGATGTTATAATACACATTGTGTATTTATATATTATTTAATATTTACCTGAAAAATAAACTGCCGCAAAACATTATAAGAATTTTACGATTGGATAACCTCAGAATGATTAATCCAAAAATAATATTTATTTTATCTAAATAAAAATATTAATATGATCATTTATAATTTAAAATAAAAATCCTTGATTATTAAAATTAAATGTTTTTTGTCAATAAAAATTTTCTAACCCTAAAAGACTTATTTTTTGACTTCATAAAATTATATTATCAAATATACTTAATAAATATAATTTAATAGTAACATTTTATTAAAATATATTTTATTTTTAATAATCATGAATTCTTCAAAAGTAATTTCTTAATTGAAATTTCTTATTTCCCAAAAATAAAATTTCAGTTTTGTCGTATTCAAATATAATTTTTATAGAAATCATTATTTAATCATTTATGAACTAAAATTAATAAGGAATAAATATAATCACTATTTCCAAGGAAATAAAATATAAATATTAATGATGTTATCGTCAAAATAAATATCCCATTATTACACTCGAAAATACCGAAAGCGTAAGGTGTGGGACCATGAGATTTTCTTAGGTTGGCTTGATGAAAACGGTTTGGGTCTTGATCTCAATGAGGTTAAACTTCTCTCATTAATTGTTTTTCTCAAGAATTTTTTTTTAATATTGGATTGGTCTATCTCATGGGAAAAACTCAAATATTCTCTCTCTGTCAAAATCTTAAATAAATGGGAATCATAGTGTATTCCCCTGTCAATTGAGTTCATCACTTCCTTTGTCTATGTCAATTATATTTTTCATAAAACATAATATATACTGACCATAAGACAACACATAAGTGGTTATGATTCATAATGGTATTTTAAATACGATATTTCTTATAATGGTCTAAAATGACCAAAGTGGCTCATGTGTTTTCCAAAAGTGCATAACAAAAATAAGAAATTTAATTCAATCACAAAGGGATTTTAATTTATAAAATTTTGTGTGGATACATTATTCCCCCATAAAAAACTCCACCCTTGAAATTTTTATTTCATAAACTATATAAAATGAGAGTAATTTTATTTCATCACTACTTCTGGTTCCCAAGATAATTCCTCAAAATTGTGATTCTTCCAAAACACTTTGATTAGGTGATTGTTCTAGTTTCGTAGAACATTATCTTTGTGATCTAAAATCTTTGTTGGTTATTCCTCATATGAAAGATCAATCTCCAATGGTACCACTTTAGGATTTAATACATGTGAGGGGTATAGTATGTACTTTCTAAATAGGTAAACATGTAACATGACATGTACTTGAAATTGGTTCAGTGGGAGTGATAGTCTATATTCCATAGATCTGATGTGGTTGAGCATCTACAATGGGAAAAAGTATCTTGACCAAAAAAATCCCTTCATCTCAAACTTCATGAATTTCTTCTAGGGAAATATATGAAGGAACAATTTATCACGAACCTAAATTTATAGGTCTTTTCAATTATTATGTATATATATTTTCAATCTACTTTATGAATATATCATATCACATTTAATGGTTTGAACCTTATCTATCATATCTTTGATAACATCATGTCTCATTAGCTTCCACTCTTCAACATCATCTCATCATGTCAAATTATAGAATCTCTCCCCATATAGATCCTCATAAGGTTCCATTTGAATGCTTAAATAAAAACTACTGATATATGATAACTCCACAAGGGGATTGTGTTTATACCCATATCCTTCTAAATACATTGAACCTGATCTCGGTATATCTTCTAGGGTTTAAATGTATCTTTAAGACTGACTATAATTTTGACAGTGATAAGAAGTGTTGAATCTCAGTACTATATTCAATTCTTGTTGAAGGCTTCTCTAAAACATTGAGGTAAATCTCAAATATCAATCAGATATAATATATATTTTACTCCATACAGTCTCACTATATCTCTTATACATATTTTGGTGAGTTGTCCAAGAGAGAAATATATCTTTATAGAAATGAAATTTGATGACTCTGTAAGGAGATCATACACCACCCATATAATGTCTTCACCTTTAGGAGTCCTGGGTGTCCTATGAAAAAATAAATATTTGTGTTTTCTCATTTCCATACTATTGTGGGAAATAGTTTCCTCATACACTAAGACTTTTTCATTCATCCTTTAAATTCTATCTTACCATGAATTGACATACAAAATCAAAAATATCTCTCTTTATCTTATCACACAAAAAAGTGTTCTTCAAATATCTATTTGTCTTATTTATTCCACAATTAATAGATAAAGATTATCTATGTACATCATAAAAAAGATCCCACTTTATTTCTTTCAGTGATGGTACACATATCTGAGTTACAAAACTTATAACTCCATCTTTATCAAAGTTGAACTCTGAAATATATTTTTCCTTCATTTGTAGTAACTTATCATCCTTCAAAGCCTATATAATCCTCTCAAGAATGGATGTTTAAAAATTTACTTGAGAAAGGTATTAAGAATATCCTTTTATTATTCAAATATTCATCATTTATTTGTCTAGGAATATTGGATCCCTTGAAATCCTCATCATGGATAGAGTTGCAGGATCCTTTCTACTCAGATCATCTGCTACATTGTATTACTTCCCTAGGGGTGTAATGGATTGAATAATTTTAATCATTGATCATATATAACCAACTATGTTGGTCCATATTAATATGTTTTTGTGTGAATATATAATTTAGGAGTTTTTGGTGCATCTATAAATATATACCACACTTCTATGTATAGAGGTAATGCTGATAAATATTTAATAAAAATATCACATCATCCAATTCTATATCATGATCTATGTGTTTCTTCTCATGGATCACTATTTGGTGGGAGTAATAGGTTTTCGCTATGTTACTTTCCATGAGTACATAACATAATTCCATTTAATATGAATTGTTATAGATCACACCACCATCCCCACTTCTGGGTAATGTGAGAACATGTGCAATGATTATCCTCCTATACAGGTCATTAAAACATTCATCACATTAATCACTCTAGAAAAACATGACTTTTTTCAAGTTATCTTGGTTAATGGGATTTACAATCATGATAATTTTCTCAAATATCTAAGACAATAGACATTCAGTCAAAGGAAACTGTGGGGTTCCATCACATAGGTCAGTCAAGTTTACACTTCAATCATCTCCTTTCTGGAATAATCCATAGATATCTTGTTTTTGGTCATAAAATTCCCTTGTAATGTTATAAGGTCCTATTATATGTTTAATATAAAACATAACCAATAATTTAGAATGAATATTGTACAATTATTTGGGAGACACATCAACATATTATCTTATAATGGCATGTCATTAAGTATGATCTTTTCCTTTGTCTCAATCATTTTTAAAAGATATGATTTCTTGTAGGGAGATAATATTCATACTTGAGATGATTATACAAAATAAGATCCATCCTTTTAATTTCAATTTTATAGAATTAGATGTTGATATGCTACACAAAGTCTTATTTACTTCTCTCATAAATTTATATTGGGACAATTCCATTACTAGGATAATATCAAATTCCACTAAAAGGAGATTGATATAATTTTCGAGAATAAAATCCCCCCAAAATTCAAGGCAGGATATAATAATCATAAAAGTTTTCCTTGATGATTTTAAATCATTTGTGGTGGTGACTTGATGTTCTCAGAAAACTTGCATGATATGTTAACATGGTATGAATTGAAATAAAACATGACATACACAAATCTGGAGTAGACATTACATGTAATTTTATAATCATAATCCATCTTAGCATATGATTTTCCTTGTTTAGTTGGTCTTGGAGATTTTTTCTTTCTCCTAATTCATGTCATCCCATGGAAGAAAGGATTGTCATAGATAATTCTAAACTTCTCTAAATTTAAAAAATATAATTTTATATGGTACCTTATATTGAAATTTATTTCCATCCATCATGTAATTAATTTTTCCATGGAAACATTTTTCTTCTACACTATCATTCAACAAATAAAACATCTCTCAGTTCTTTTGTGACAATTCAAATGGTGCATCCTTCCACATTTTTTTCAAAAATGAAATTAGGTCTTCTTTTCCTTACTGCTATTATAAAATGAAATTCTATATGATTTTGTCCTCTTCTTCCTTCATGTTTTTATATATTCTACTATTTTCTAGTTGTTAATCGTTATCTTTGATATCATGTTTCTCAAAATCACAATATCTCTTACTTGATCTCCGATCATGTAATGCATCTCATTTTGGTATTCATCACATTTCCATCACATTTCTTCTTCACTCAGTTTATTCTATATTCATAAATTGACTAGAATAAATTAAAAATTAAGGATGATAATTTTTAAATTATTAAAAACACAAAAGGGAAATTATGTGAATTAGTGGGATAAATAATAAATGGAATATGGTCATTAACCAATGAATTTCTTGGCTTGAATCTAATTTTTCCAAGATCTATTTCCTTACATAAAATCATTAATCCATCTTTCATTCCCTTAATAACTGTTTTAATTCGATTGTGAATTTACCAAAGCATATTCCCAAAGAGTGTCAAACTAGGTCTATTGTAAGTCCACTTTTCAGGCACTATCTCCCAATTGGGTCAAGCCCAATATAATTTTTTTGGGTTTCTACACATAGATACATCTATACCAGATCCAAATATTGTTGTAGTATCCAAACATTTATGTATTTTCATGGAAACCAATTACCTTATACATTACCAAAATTATTGGTATGTTTTCTAATTTTAATTTTTTTTCTCTAGGGATTTTACTATATATTTCTAATCCTAATACCAAAAATAACTAGACTTTCCTTTGATACGAACTATGGCAAATAATATCATTAATAAACATTAATTCATGATTTATTAAATAAAAATGAACTTAATAAAACCTAGAATATTGTTAGGCCTAGTATATTTGGGATATTATGGGTATAACATAACATCAAAAAACTATGATAAAAAACATTATATAAAACTTTTTTAACTTGTTCTTAAATTTACACCACTCTTCTAAAACTACACTGGGTAACATGGGTACAAACATATGATATTGGTGTGTTATAAAGTCAATTAAAGGAACAAAAAAAGAATTGAATTTGTTTAAGTAATAGAGTTCAGTCAAGAGGAATAATAATGTAACATAATAGGAGTGAATTATAATCATGAATAATGATTCATGGTTTAACAAGGTTGCATACAGGCATTATGGGAATGTGGAAACAACCTAAAACATTGAATTATAAGAATAATTCAAGGGTAAACACCAATAATGCATAACATAGTGTGTTTAGGATAACACCTAATAAACCTTAAATGGAATTTCACGGGATTAAAACATTACCCAATGCATTGGAGCACTATCTAGGCACACACATCATAATCATATCATGTACATGCATAAGTGTAATACAAAGATAATGTTACCTAAGAACATGTTTCATAAAATTTAATCCCAAGATTATAGATTTTGTTTTACAGACATGGATTTCCACAGTCAAATATTTATAGTCAAAGCTAGGTGAATTTCCTTGAGTTTAAATGGATCCAGGTATACACTTCACAAATGTTTTTGCTAGAAATATCGTAGGACAAATTCAGTAACATAACGAGGGTATATAATGAATCATGGGAGGACATAATGAGAAATAAATGGGTATGTAATAAATTTGGGGAACCTTTGGGGTTTATAGAAGGAATTAAAGAGTAATTACATGATCCAAGGTATTTTATTGAAGATTAATGGGAACTAAGGTGGGTTTTTAAAGTAAAAGAGATAGGGGCTCTTTATTATTTCTCAAACATGGTTTTTAGAATCTATAAAACAAAGCTATCAAAACTAAAAACATTCCTGTGTTTTTTCCATTTTTTATTCCAATGGAGAGTTTTTTTAATTATTTTATAAGTCCATTAATGGATAACATTAAAATAATACCCTTGGTTATGTGGAATAGAGTCATGTCGAAAAAGAGGTGATTTAAAAAATAAAATATAATATTGGTATTTGAGGATTCATAAAAGGTTTATAAAATTGATAAAAAAACTTAAAAATAATTATATTAAATTGGAAACATATGTTTTCTCATGGATACCTTTTATGGAACATATTACATTTATTTTTCCCCGATATGATGTCATAATACACATTTAATCATTATACCGTATTTAATTTTTACCATAAAATTTCACTCACTCAGATAATTATGAAAAATTAACCAATAGATAATTTTGTCATTATAAATCAAAAAATAATATTTATTTTATCCAAATAGATATCTAAATATAGAAAACTAATTTTTTAAATAAAAATCCCTATTTATTGAAAAATACTAGGTTTGTTTACAATAACAATTTTATGGCCCTTATAAAAATTATTTATGACTTCGTAAAATTATATTATAAACTATAATTATTATTTATTATTTAATAATAATATTTTATTAAAATATAAATTATTTTAAAAATTCATTAATTCTTCAAAAGTAATGTCTAAATTGAAATTATTTATTACCCAAAAATAAAATTTGTCTTTTGTCTTATTAAAATCTAATTTTTATCAAACTCGATATTTTATCATTTATTAATTAAAATCAATAAGGAATAAATATGATCAATATTTTATATAAAATAAAATATTTATGTTTATGTTTTTTAAGGGTTGAGATACATATTTTAACATCCCTGAACCCACATTCCTACATCCAGTGGTGAAATCATAAGTATTACATTTCTAGATTAGAAACTTATGAAGTTGACCCATTTTTTCCTTTCAAAACATACATTATAAAAAAATATTGGATCACTTAAATTTTAAAATATCATTTTATTTTATAGTTTTGGATAATTTATAAAAACTCTTACATAAACAATACCCTTTTCTTTGAATGAGTATTTATTCCACTAAACCAAACATTTCTTATTTCACATTAAGTCATCATTTTATTTCATATGAAATCCTTATAAACATAATTAATTGAACATAATTCTTGATAAACTGGGGAAAAGGAAACATAATAAGGGTTATCCCCACTCTCATTTATGGTAAAGATAACAATTAACAATTGAAAGTCACTAATGAGCATAATAAGTACATAAGGGTATGACGAAATAATCAGAGTGTATGAGTGAATCATACACTCATAAGTCTTTAAAAAATGGAATAGACATAATAATAAATAATCATTATCCATGTGATGTTAATATTGAACAAAGAAAATATTTTAAACCCATGGAAAACATAGATAAAAATTTTTAGTATCTTGGAACTTCATCATCATAGAACCCTTTCATAACCCTTACTATTATAATAACCATAACTATGGTATCAAATATTATTCTCTAGAGAATATAATCATTACCCAATGAATTGGAGTTATTTCTGGGTGCACCCATTGTACAACATATATCGGGCTCACCCTATGTTTTCTGGGGGCACCCACTATTTATAATTTTAAAGAACCAAAACCTGAATAAGTTACATAAATCTTTCATGATATCATAAAACTCAGGTAAAAAAATTATTCTTCTTGTAGATGGATTAAACCAAAGATATGATATAGGTTCCATGGAAATATCTTTGGAACATGATTAACCCATGAAAGATAAATGAGTTCCTTTACAATCTCTTTGAAATAATATTGAAACTTCTAGATAAATAATGAGGATGGTATCAATAACAAATATCTTCATTTGATAATATAAAACATCAATATTTGTTGATGTTTTTGAATAGGTAACCCATTAAAATATCATTAACAAAATTTTGAATAAAATAAATGTTTCATTTTGAAAAATAAACTTTTAAAAAATTGGAAAATATGTTCAAAATACATTTCTCTTAAAACAACATTGGAAACATATAAAATAATCCTTAAAATTCATCTAAAACATTTAATAAGGATAATAAATTTTCCATATTTCAATCAACATTTTAGAAAATAAATATTTTGAAAATATTTTTCCTTATAAATAACCTTCAAATCATAAAAAAGAATATTTAAAATTATTTAGAACTTTTCTTGTATAAAATATCCATTCCATTTTGAAAACACTTTTTAAAACATAAAACATTTTGACAATCATTTTCTTTCCAAATAACATTGAAAACATATAAATAAAGCTTTAAAAATCATTTAAATTTATTCTTGGGGAAAATTTTCTTTTCCAATTGGAAAAATACTAACATAAAGCATATTTGAAATCATTTTATTTTAAAATATCCTTGAAAAGTTGTAAATGAAGCGTTAAAGAAAATAATGGTCATGATAGTGGGAAATTTTAATTATGTTGTATGCATTAAAAAATATTCCGATCATATTTTTAATAAAATATAAATTGGAATTTTCTAGAAAATGACTTGATGATTCCTTTCCAAAAAAAATTAAATAGTAAAACCTGGGAAAAAAGTAGTTAATAAATAACTTTAATAATATTAAAAACATTTTTGGATTTTTTTTAGAAAACGTGGTTTTGGAAGAAAAAGGATTTTCAATTGAATAAAGAAATGATGTAAGATATTGCTAAATAAGTAACAATCATTTTATGTACCAAGGAGTGGGAAAATAGAACTATTACATGAAAAAATCATGAACTACCAGAGGATGATAAAATGAAAGTGTTTTATTAAACAGTGATCAAATATTTTACTTTAATAGGAACTATTGTATAAATAATCCTAATTAAAATGAGATTGTGAAATAAACCCTTAAAAATCATAATTCTGAAGTGGAAACTAATAAATGAATCAATTATGTGTGTCAAATTAAAATCCACATAAAACAATTTGAAATAAAATATAATATAATAAAAAGTAATTACTCACGTAATCTTAGAATATAAAAGATTGTGAAGAATTTATATAACCCAATAAAAAGATACTAAGTTATGAAATTCATTACTACTGCCAACGAGACTATACCGAAGTGGTAGAGGTTCCTTATTGAAATATGAATAACCGAGGATCAAATTTGAATAAGGTTGAATTTCTATATTATAGTAGCAGTTACTATAGCAATTTTTATGTGGTACTATAGTAGCTAGAACTATTCAACTGATTTGGGATTCAAGCCATTGATTTGGTCCTATTAACCTCTAGACCATCAGGCCACCATATAACTTCAAGCCTCTAGCCCACTATAGACATTCAAGACACTGGGCTTCCAGGGAAAAAAGACAAGAATCATCCTAGGTTGATTACACAGGAGGAGGCCCCATATAAGGATTCAAAGAAAGTAGCATCGACCGGAGTATAGCTAACTGGATTCGAAGGATTATATGGTATTAAAATTTCCATCAATAAAAAAAATTGTTCAGATCTACATGGGAGAATACTATATTATCACTCATTCATCTTGAGGAGGTAGTCACATTCAATGATGTAGATATTGGTGAGGGGCAGTTCTAATGTTGTCAGGTCTTGGGCCTTCGATCCATGTACTAAGTATTATTACATGGGAATTCAGTTCATGTAAGGGTCCTTGTTAAACTTAGATTATGGTTCATGTAAGTTTCCTCCTCATCCTATAAAATTGGGATTACCCCCAAAATTATAAAAAATCTCGAAGATCATCAGACTGGGTTAACCACTAATTCATAAACACTTGGTAATTTTCATATCAAATACCCTTTGATGAAATAATTCAAATTGAAACATAAATTAAAATTATGTCTAAAAGATTCATGATGATTTATATAAATGTAAAACTATATGCACCATATAAAAGAAATTTGGGGCATAACATTATAATATGCCATAATGAAGGGAAATTATTATGAAGTCCCTTGCCACTCTAGAAACATTTGAATTGAAAACCCAATGAAAGAGTTACATTAAATGAAACATATAATATAATGATAATATATATATTCATGATATATAATTAAAAATTGTATTTTTATTCCCCTCTTAAAATAATATTGGTTCATAACATAACATATGTCCCAAAGAAGACAAATCGAGACAAAAATTCCTTACCGCTTTGGTAACTTTTGAACCAAAAACACCATGAAAGATATATCCAAAAATGGATATGTAAATATGAATAGTTTTCAGGATTTGAATCATAAAATTAATTCATTGGAATTATATACATAACATAAAATAAATAGGTGTTGAATATGTCATATGTCTGATAGAATTAAAAAGTGAGATGGAAATCCCTTGCCTCAAGTACATACATTCATTGAATGTCCTTTAAATTCTATATGATAAGATAAAATAAATTATTTGATTTATTAATAATATTTTAATGGTTTAATAAACTATACTTAAATCATTTATTTTTTTCATTTTAATAAAATATTTAAAAATTTAATCAGTTAAGTCCATGTTGGGTGTTTTGAGGACGTTCACTTCAGTACTTCAACACAGTTATAGTGTGTTGACCATGTCAAAGATATTTTTATGTCAATATATTAAGAATAATAATAATTAAATAATTATCATATTTATTTATAAATTATAATTTAAAAACCAATCATTCAAATGTTTATGAAAAATGAACTATGTTATGATCATGACGTCGGTAGGTCGTATATATGGAAGAGTAACATTTTAATTTTTCAATGATCATTATAGAAATAAGGTATGTATTGTTTTATATTTATTTAATTATATTAATATCATATATATAATATTATTTATTTTAATATACTTATATACATATATATATATCATTTTTTTAATGTGGTGAGAAAAAAAGAATCACATCGCTTCGTGGATGCGGTAGTCCACACATTGACAAACAACATTATCATTTTTCAATATAATAAATAAAATGATATATTATCTATTTAGAAAGATAAATATTTCATAAATATAATTATTATTTAATTTATATAACATATATTAATTAAAATTTGTCTTTATAACCTTCCTTTTAAAGTGATAGTGAAAAGATAATCACATCAAATCGTGAGAAGGTAGTCCTTCGTACACACGAGCAACGTTATCACATCCCCCCATGGAAGGGAATGTAAAAAAGGTTATATGAGATATCATGAATAAATAAGTATAAATATTTTACAAATATCATATATATACTTTAAATACATTATTAAAAAATCTTAATATGCGATGATTGAAAATGAATGACATCAGTTCGCTAGGTGGTTGTCCACCATACACACGAATGGTGATTTCATATCCCATTTGATTGAAAAAGAGATAAATTTAGGTTATAAAATTAATATAACAACATATAATTATATATTATATACTGTTATTATCATATGAGCAAATTTGAAAAGGTTTTAAAGAGGTGGAAGAAGAAATAAAACAAAAACGCATAGTTAGGAACTTTACCGCTTATCGGCCCACCTCTTTAGGATTATACCTTAAGTATTCCTAGTGTGGATTTATGAGCAAAAAAGGCTTCTTGGATGAGGGTATGGAATTTGGGAAGTTATATTTTTAGTTATTTTATCATAAAAATGGTTTGAGGGTGTGAAGAAGAAATAAGAGGGGTGTCTTTTTATAAGTGAGCTGAGTGGCACACTTGTAATGTTTTAAAATAAAAAGGTGTACCAACATTTTTCACATGAAAAACAGGTCAAAAATTGAGTTTTATCTTTCCTTAGACGTTATATGGTATAAATATGGACAAAAAAATGTTTTTATACATCTTTATGTCATTTTCACTCATATCTGTTTAGTTTAAACCCTCAGTAAAACCATTTTCACCTCAATCGTGGTAATTTATTTTTACTATTTTCACTATTAATTATGTTAAGAATATGGTTGTAATTATTAAATAATATAAATTAATTTTATTTCAAATATTTAATCCATTTTAAAAAATTAAACTAACATAAATGTAAAATTTTAATTTAAAATTAAACCCACATACATGATAAAAACTCGTTTTCAAGAAGTGTATTTTTCAAGAAAAATATGATTTTATAATAACTATATAAATAATAATTGTTATTTTATATTTTAAATTAATTTTTATTTATTTATAGTCTATAAATTGAATTCAAAACATTAGACATTATATAATATCTTAAGTAAATAAAATTGAAAAATATTGTGTATTTTAAATCAGTTTTTTGAGAAATCTCATTTTTGTAATAAAAAATAAGCATATATTAAAATCCAATATGAAGATAATTTGAATGAAAATAAGTGGATTAAATATAAATAAAAAATACTAATATTAAATTACATCATATTCTAAACATAATAGGACTTCTAAATTTTTTATTTAAATAATAATAAATGTCATTTTTACAAAAATCGGTATTTTTCACAATTCATTGAAAAATCAATATTTTTCAAAAAATCAAAACGATTCCCCCAAATTAATTTTTAATATGATAATTTCACAAACTAATTTATTTTTATCAAGAAAATTGCTGAAATTTTTTTAAAAAATAATTATAATATTTTTCATGAAAATTAATAAAAATTAGTTTTGAAAAAAACTCATTTCTGAAGAATAAAATTACATTACTAAATAATTGATTTATTATTTACTAAAAATTTATCAATAATTTTATTAATTATGAAATATTTATTTATATATATATATATATCATAAAGTATTTAATATTATTTATACCCTCTAATTTAGTAGCTAGGTTATAACGGTGCAATATTTTGCATGATGTTTAAACTCGGTGTTTCTTGTCGAATATGCTACTAGACATAGTTTTATTTTATAAAATATAAATATTTACATCCTCCCCTAATTTAATCAATTTCTTCTTAAAAAGTTGAACTTTATCTCTGTAATCAAAGGTTGTAAATTCAAAAATAACTTGTTTTTAAAACCCAAATCGTAAAAGGGGTTAATAAAACATCCTCTTGATTAGAGAGGAAAGGATGTATGAATGTAATTTGGTTTAATATATACTATGTTTTTAAATAAGAGAACATAATTGGAATGTTAGGATTTGAACATGGAATAAAATTGTAAAAAAATTTGTAGAGTGATATAGATCATTGATCATGTGAAAGTGAATGATTAATTGAACATTAAGGACATCAAAACCCTAAATATTTGATGAGTAAAAAGACCATCGGTTAATCATAAATGAAGGCCCTAGGGTAAAAAATTGTTTCAAGATACATTTCTATATTAGAGGAATTATTTCACTATCTAGGCTGATAAAATAGTGAAATATAATTACTTGAGAAGTTTAATTTCATCCTTTAGTGAATTTCTACCAAAATATCATTTTTATTTCTCTAAATGATGAGTATTAAAGATAACTTTTTCATGCATGAAGAACTGGAATCTTCTTTTAAGAACCAAAAAATCATAAAATTGCTAATCAGGCTATTTCAACTATCTTTTGACATTAACCAAACCCAAAATGGTTATCACATGGTAAGATAATTCCTATAAGGAATAAACCTTCTTATGATACATTAATCTTAAAAATTAAATAGTAATTCCCAAATATCAACCTAAATCATTGATAAATAAACAAAACATTAAATAGTTTATTAAAAGTAAGTTTTCCCTCATAACATTCTGATTTTTAAAAAAAATGGCCATTTTATTTTGAAGTAATATTTATCTCTTAGCCACCAAATCACTTTTCAATATCGTGGATATATATATGATAACACTTTTTTTCTCAAAATTATAGATAATATAAACCCTAAAAGATATAAATACCATTAATGTAATTTCCAAAAAATTTAAATTCATACTTCATGTTAAAACATATCATTAAAAATAGTTTAGCTGACTAAAATGTCTCCTATAATTTCCTAAATCAATTTAGGATCACTTTACTTAAAATGCCAATGTGGTGTCAAAGACTGTGAAAATATGATCATCCAAAATATTATATACCTAATATGGTATCTGTAACTATTAAGATAACCTCATATGAAAAAATAATAGTCTAAAAGTTTATATAAACCCTTCCTCTGATACAAAGTATAATAGCCCGGAACCCGCACTCCAGGATCTACTGTTGAAATTATAAACATTATATTTTATTATTTGAAACTAATTAATATAACCCAATTGTCTCCATCAAAAACAAACATTATCTAAATTAAATATTATATCACTTAAATTTTTAAGGACCTTTTATGTTTATAGTTTTAGATAATTAGCATAAACTCTTACATTAATAATACCCATGAATTTAAATGGTCATTTCACATACTTAACACAATTTTTATTATTTCAAATTAGGTTATCATCATCATATATATGAAATAATTATTTAAATAATTCATTGAACATTATTCTTGATAACTTGGGGAAAGAAAGGAAACATAAGGAGCATGAGTACAAATTCCCAGTAAGGGTAAACATGAGGATTAAAAATTCAAATTCATAAATGAGAAAAAGAAGTGTATAATGGTGTGATGACATAATCAAAGTGAGTTAATGAATCATAAAATAATTCATGCTCATAAATACCAGAATCATCATTCATAAAACAATCCATAAAGATTTAAAAAATAAAGAGTCATATAAATCAATAATAATGGGCCATTGTTGTACCTCTCGTACCCCTCAAGGTTTTATTTTCATGATCACAATCACTCTATTATTTATCTAATATTGTTTTAAGTGTTTTTGGTTGATAGGCATGATTTCAGGTGGCCAAGGTATTGGGCCAAGAAAGCAAGAAGGCACAAATGGACTGATTCTTAGTCCACCGGCCAACCGATGGAAGACCACCGGCCAGCCGATGGAGGACTGGACAAGAGGCATTCCTCTGTCTAGACCACCGGCCAACCGGTGTCACACCAGCGTCCAGCCGGTGGCACCCTCTCCAAATAGTGTTTGCTACTGCCTCACCACCGGCCAACCGGTGGCCACCTCACTGGCCAGCTGGTGGAGCCAGTCAAACTAGTCGTTGGGCTTTTGACCAGCCTGTCCACTTGGCCTCCAACGGCTCCGAAGACCTCTCCAACGGCTCTGAAGCCTCCCTAAGGCCTTTTGAGGGTTCCCCCTCTATAAATAAAGGACTAGGAACCCCCGGAAACTTAACCAAGCCATAAGGAAGCCCACAGACACATTTTTGATCAATTGGCGAACCTCCGGCGCATTCCTTCAAGGGAACCCCAATTGCTCCAACTCAATTCCAAATCCAAGGAGCACTATCAAAGAAGCTTGGGAGCGCCCTTCATCGGCTCCAGCAATCCATTTGGCGCCCAAGACTTCCCCATTACGGTTTTTCTTGTTTATCATTTTTGAGCTTCATTTTGGGTTTGTGCCTACAAACCCCCACTTCTTTCATCCCTCTTTCTTTGGGTTCTCACACCACCTTCAAGGTGTGAAGAGGTTGGACAAGCCTTTCCTTTAAAAGGCTTATGACATAGGTGAGATAGCCTTCACCTGTAAGAAGGCTAGTGGGTTCTTGCTAAACCAATAAAAGAAAGTGGGTTCTTGCATAACCAACAAAAGCAAGTTGTAATAGGTTCTAGACTAACCTTAAAGTCTAGTGGGTTTCTTGCTAAAACCATTGAAAAGCAAGCGGTAGAATCTCTCAACGGTTGAGTTGGGAGCGGAGACGTAGGTCGGGTTTTTGGCCGAACTCCGTTATCATTTCTTGTGTCTTGCCTCTTTATTTCCGCTGCACTTTTCACTTTGATTTTAATTTGTTAATTATTTTTTAAAAGGCAATTCACCCCCCCTCTTGCCATCACTTCCTTTCTTTCTCCGCCTAACATTTGGTATCAGAGGAGAAATTTGAGTAATACCCTAACCGGTTTCAACTTTAAGATCCATTGTGATGGCTTCAACGTCTTTCACCCCCGAAGGCTTTTCTTTGGGTCGTGCTCCATTTTTTGATGGAACTGACTATACTTATTGGAAAACTCGCATGACCACTTTTCTTAGAAGTATAGGATATCCCATTTATAAAATTTTCATGCAAGGTTACACTCTCTCTTCCCCCGATGAATCCAAATGGACCCAAGCCGACATTAGAAATTTCGAGCTTGATGGCAAAGCCATGAACGCTCTACATTGCGGCCTTGACCGAAATGAGTTCAATCGAGTTTCCACATGCACCTCCTCACATGAAATCTGGAAACTTTTGTAGGTTACCCATGAGGGGACCAACAAAGTGAAGGACACTCGATTGGACATGTTTCGTCAAGATTTTGAGTCATTTTCTATGCATCCATCTGAATCTATTTCTGAAATGTTTACTCGTTTTACTAATGTTTGCAATGGTAGAAAATCTCTTGGAGATAATATTTCTGCAGAAACAATGGTCAAGAAGATCCTATGGATCCTACCAAGCTCATGGGCTCCAAAGGTGACGGCAATTCAAGAAGCAAAGGACATCAAGAACATGCCGGTTGAAGAGCTCATCGGATCCCTCATGACTTATGAGATCACCATGAGGAGGAAAGCTGAAAAGGAAGGCAAACCAATCAAAGCTCCAAAGAACATCGCCTTCAAGGATCAACAAGAAGAAAGCTCCTCCTCCTCATCATCTTCATCTTCTTCAAGCGGCGATTCGGAAATGGAGAACCTTGCCCGCAAAATGCACAAGTTCATGAAGAAGCACAAGAAGAAGAAATCCCGCAAGGCTCAATCCAATGAAAAATCCGAGCCCAAGGTAACATGTTAAGGGTGTGGCGAGAAAGGCCATTACAAGCCCGATTGCCCATTCAACAAGAAAAAGGCCAAGCAAAAGGAGAAAAAGAAGGCTTTCAAAGCCACATGGAGTGAAAGCTCCACATATTCCGACTCCTCCTCCTCCTCAAGCAACAACGGTAACAAATGCCTAATGGCATTTCATGAGGTAACATCTTCCGATTCCTCATCCTCTAGTTCTTCAAATTCTTTTAATCACATGTCTTATGAGGATCTCCAATATGCAAGAGATCAATTGGAGGAAGGTTTTCACGAACTTTCTTCCAAATTTGTTTCTTTAAAAAAGAATTTCAAAAAACTCTCTTCCGAAAAAGAACAACTTCTTAAAGAGAAGGAAGAGTTGACCCTCAAAATCCAAAGTCTTCCCGATGTTGATTCCATGGAATCAACCATCAAAGATTTAAGGGAGACTCTAGCCAAGTTCACCCAAGGGGAACAAAATTTGAACAATTTGCTAGGTTCCCAACGCATATCGAGGACCACCCAAGGGCTTGGCTATTCCAAGCAATCTTCCTCTTCCCATGCACCCACTATTTTTGTAAGGGGGAGATCCCAATTTAAATTTTGCAATTATTGTAAAAAGGCCGGGCACTTAATTTATGAGTGCAATTGTAAAAATGCCCGGTATGGTAGGCCCAAAACTTTTTTCTTCAATGATGAATTTTATAGGAGAAGACCCACCACTAGGCAAGTATGGATTGAAAAATCCCTTCTAGCGAGTCTCTCCGGGCCAAAATTTGTCTCGGTTTGATAATCCTCTCCCCGGTGTTTTTGTTGTTTTTATTTAGGGGGAGTTAGGATTGTTTAAGCCCTTTTGATTTCATTTTTAAAAACTTTCTATTCAAACTTTCAATTACAACAATTGGTATGGATTGAAAAATCCCTTTTCACTTTTTAATTTCAATTCAAACCTTCTTTTTCAACTCTAGGTATCAAATTTTTCAATTCAAAATTTTCAATTCATTTTTTTTCATTCAAAACTTTCATTTCAAATTTTTGATTCAAAACTTTCAATTCAAATTTCAAAAATTTCAATTGATTTAAAATCCTTTTATCCCTCAATCAAGTTTTATGCCCCGTGCTATTTTGATAATCACAAAGGGGGAGAAATTCATGGTTGATTGGGGGAGAAATCTTTCTCTAATGCATTGCTTGTTTCAATTTATCCTTTAAAGCATGCCTTTCATTTCTGTGTTTACATTGATTGTTTTGGTGATTGTGATTATCAAAATAGGGGGAAATTGTTGTACCTCTCGTACCCCTCAAGGTTTTATTTTCATGATCACAATCACTCTATTATTTATCTAATATTTTTTTAAGTGTTTTTGGTTGATAGGCATGATTTCAGGTGGCCAAGGTATTGGGCCAAGAAAGCAAGAAGGCACAAATGGACTGATTCTCAGTCCACCGGCCAACCGATGGAAGACCACCGGCCAGCCGATGGAGGACTGGACAAGATGCATTCCTCTATCCAGACCACCGGCCAACCGGTGTCACACCAGCGGCCAGCCGGTGGCACCCTCTCCAAATAGTGTTTGCTACTGCCTCACCACCGGCCAACCGGTGGCCACCTCACCGGCCAGCCGGTGGAGCCCAGACAAAATGGCAAGCTACTTTCTTGCCACCGTCCAACAGGTGGCCTCCTCACCGGTCAGCCGGTGGAGCCTGAGCCCGAAGGCCTCTCCTTTTTGCACACACCGGCCAACCGGTGGCTCAGCACCGGTCAGCCGGTGGAGCCAGTCAAACTAGCCGTTGGGCTTTTGACTAGCCTGTCCACTTGGCCTCCAACGGCTTCGAAGACCTCTCCAACGGCTCCGAAGCCTCCCTAAGGCCTTTTGAGGGTTCCCCCTCTATAAATAAAGGACTAGGAACCCCCGGAAACTTAACCAAGCCATAAGGAAGCCCACGGACACATTTTTGATCAATTGGCGAACCTCCGGCGCATTCCTTCAAGGGAACCCCATTTGCTCCAACTCAATTCCAAATCCAAGGAGCACCATCAAAGAATCTTGGGAGCGCCCTTCATCAGCTCCATCAATCCATTTGGCGCCCAAGACTTCCCCATTATGGTTTTTCTTGTTTATCATTTTTGAGCTTCATTTTGGGTTTGTGCCTACAAACCCCCACTTCTTTCATCCCTCTTTCTTTGGGTTCTCACACCACCTTCAAGGTGTGAAGAGGTTGGACAAGCCTTTCCTTTAAAAGGCTTGTGACATAGGTGAGCTAGCCTTCACCTGTAAGAAGGCTAGTGGGTTCTTGCTAAACCAATAAAAGCAAGTGGGTTCTTGCATAACCAACAAAAGAAAGCTGTAATAGGTTCTAGACTAACCTTAAATTCTAGTGGGTTTCTTGCTAAAACCATTAAAAAGAAAGCGGTAGAATCTCTCAACGGTTGAGTTGGGAGCGGAGACGTAGGCCGGGTTTTTGGCCGAACTCCGTTATCATTTCTTGTGTCTTGCCTCTTTATTTCCGCTGCACTTTTCACTTTGATTTTAATTTGTTAATTATTTTTTAAAAGGCAATTCACCCCCCCTCTTGCCATCACTTCCTTTCTTTCTCCGCCTAACAGCCATGTGATATCAATATTGATCAAAGGAGACATTATAAACCAATAGAAATCATGTATAAATTTTTTGTTTCCTTGTACCATAATCCTCATAGAACCCTTACATAACCCATACTATTAGGATAACCATATAACAGACTTATAATATAATTATATAGAGAAAATAATTGTTACCCAATGAATTAGAATGTTATACAAGAACACTCATCATATAAGGTATATCAAGCTCCATTAGAGCTATCTAGGTTCACCCATCAAATATATTTTCAAAGAACCACAACATGAATAATGTACATAGAGCGTACATTTAATCATAAAACACATAAAAATTATTATTTTTAAAAGATAACTAACTTATGGAAAAGAAATGAGTTCCATGACAATATATTTTAAAGATGATAAACCATGGAAAATAAACGGGTTCCATAAAAAAATATCTTTGAAACAATATTAATGAATCTAGATAAATAATGAGGATTTCATAATTAAAAAATATACCCATTAGATAATAAGTAACAATGAGGGTTGTTATCATTGATGAATGAGAATTCCATTATAATATCATTAAAATTTCTTAGTAAAATTAAATTTTCATTTTGCAAAATAAATTTTTAAAAACTAAAAATTCATAAAATATTGTGAAAATTATTTTCATTGAAAAAGCCTTATAGAAATATAAATGAATTTTTTAAAAAACAATTAAAATTTTTTTTTTAAATATTATTTCCATTTATGAAGAAAACATTTAAAAACATAATACATTTTGTAAATAATTTTATTTTTAAATAACCATGGAATCATATAAAATAAGGTTTAAAAATCACTTCAAACATTTATTTAGGAAAATATCCTTTACATTTTTAAAATACTTTTTAACCCATAAAACATTTTTAAATTTATTTTCTTTGAAAATAACATTGAAAACATGTAAAGGAATGTTTAAAAACGATATAAAATATTTCATGGGGGAAATTGACTTTAAATTATGATAAATTTTAAAGAATAAACACTTTTAAAATCCTTTACGTTGAAAATAACCTTGAAAACATATAATGTAATATTCGAAGAAAATAATGTTCTTAAAGGTAGGAAGTTTTTTTCATTTCATACACACTAAAAAAGATTCCTTTTAAATTTTGGGAAAAATCCAAATGGGTATTATTTGGAAAACAACAAGAAGATTCTTTTAAAAAATTAATAAGTCAAAGACTGGAAAAATGTATTTAATAAATCATTTTAATATTTCAAAAACATTTTTGAAAACATTTTTAGAAAACATGGATTTATAAGACAAAGGATTTTCATCCAAAGAGAGAAATGAAGTTTGATTTTACTAAAAACAATTTCTCAATCATTTTAAGTACCAAAGATTTAGAAAATAGTACTATTAATTTAAAAATTCAGGAATAAAAATAGGAGAAAGAAATTAGATGGGTTTATTATATAATTATCAAATAATTTCTTTCAATCAAAACTCAAGTATAAAAAATCCCAATTGAAATAAGATTTTAAAATAATGCCTTACAAAGATCATATCATTGAATTGATAATTAATCAATGAATCAATTATGTGTGTCAAATTTAAATCCAAAAAAAATCAAAAATAATATAATTTAATTTAATTATATACGTAATATTATAATATAATTGACAGTAAAGAAGTAATATGACCCAATGAAAATTAATTGAGTAATAAAATTCATTACCACTTGTTAATTTTCAATTAAAATCCCCATAAATGAAATAATTAAAATTGAAACTTAAAATAACATGAATAATTAATGATTAATTATATTAAAATTACAATGTAATGTATATACACTATATAAAATAAATTAGGTACATAACATTACAATATGCCACAGTAAAGGGAATTGAGATGAAGACCCTTAACAATTTAAAAAAAATTCAAATAAAAACTCCATGAAAGAAAATATTAAATGAAACATAGAATATCATGAAAATTTGTATATTCATGATATAACATGATAATGGTTCTTTATATGCACTTCATAAAAGAAGATAGGTTAATAATATAATTTATGTCACATTGAGATAAAATCACATACTACTTTGGTAACATATAAACCATAAAATCCATGGAAGAGTGATCATCAAATGGATATATAAATCGCCATAATTATTAAGAGAATAATAACAAAATACATTTATGGGAATTTTAAACACCACATAATAGAAATAGTTTATGATTATGGAATGTGTTACATATAAGTAAAAAGTGAGATTAAAATCCCTAACCTCGAGTATAGACAGTACTTATGTCTCATTTAAATAAAGTAAAATAAGTGTAAAGAAATCAATTCATTTCATATGAAAATCTTATAGTCTAAATAAATTATTCTTAAGTAATATATCTTATTTATGTTTAATTAAATATTTAAATATTTAATTAGGTAATTCTATATCGGTTGTTTGAGGACGTTATGTTCATTGATTCAATATGGCTTTGGTGTGTTGACCATGGTAAAAGGTTTCATTATTTAAACGTTTATTAAATAATAATAATGAAATAATTAACATTTTATTAATAAATTATACTTTTGAAACCAATCATGATTTTTTTTTGAAAAATGAACTACATTACGGTCAAAGAGACGGTAGGTCGTACGTACACATGAGTAACATTTCCATTTTTCAATAATCTTTATGGAAAGAATGTATATACTATTTTCTAATTAAATAATAATAATAAAATCATAAATAACATATTATTTGTTTAAATTTACTTATATATATCATTCTCGTGATGTGGTGATGAAAAAAGTATCGCAACACTTCGCAGATGCAGTGATCCACATATACACGAATGACGTCATGATTTTTTAGTGTAAGACAAAAAATAATATATTATCTTTTTAGAATGATAAATATGACAGTAATATAATGATTATATTATTTATATCACATATATTCATTAATATTATCCTTATTACCTTCCATGTCAAGTGTTAGTGAAAAATGAATCGCATAGCTTCGTGAGACGGTAGTCTGCCATACACATGAGAAACGTGATCGTATCCCGCACATAATGGAAATTAAAACATGTATATATGATATCATAACTCAAAACGTATAAATATTTAATCAATATAATATATATATAGTCTTGATCTATCATTACAAGAATTTGTGAGAGGTGATGATGGAAAACAAAGGATATCGGTATACGAGGCGGTAGTATGTTATACAGACAAATTATGATTTTGTATCTCATTTAATGGAAGAGAATATGTATTTAGGATATTAAATAAACATAATAACATATTGTTATATAATAGATAATTTTTCGTCATATTATCATATTTTAAGAATAATTTAATGATGTGGAATAATAAATAATACAAATGTGCATTGTTAAGAATTTTACCTCTTCTTAGACCACCTCTTTTGAATTCTACCTAAAGAATTCATAGAATATACTTATGAAAAAAAACTTTTAATATTATGTTATGGAAGTTGGGGAGTGATTTTTTCAGGTATTTTCCAAACAAAAATGGTTTTGAGGTGAAGTAAGAGAGTATATGGGTATCCATTTATAAGTGAGGTGAGTGGCACACTTGTAATTCCTTAAAACAAAAATGTCTGCCTACATTTTCACATTCCAAAAGGGTCCAAAATGGAATATTATCAATAATTTTACATTTTAAGGCCTAAATATGGCCATAATATTGATTTTAGGGACGTTTTTAGTTTATTGTGACCCTTATGTTTTTAGTTTAAACCCCAGTAAAACTTTTTCACCTTAACCGTGGTAATTTATTTTTACAGTTTTTACTATTCACTATGGTCAAAAATTAATTAGAACAAATTATATAACATAAATTATAATGATTAAAAATATTTAATCCATTTCACCAAATTCAATTCACAAGTGTAATTTTTTAATTTAAAATTAAACCTGCAGATGCGACCAAAAAGTGGGTATTCAAAGAAGTGTATTTTTCAAAGAAAATACGATTTTATATTAACTATAAGACTAATAATAATTATTGGTTGAATTTAAATTAATATTTATTTATTTTTAATCTATAAATTCCATTTAAATCATTCCAAATTATGTATTAAATTAACTAATTAAAATGGATAAATGTTATACATTTTAAAACAATTTTTAGAAAAAATATCCTTTTGAAACCCAAAAACAAAGTTATAAAAAAATAAAATATGAATGTTATTCAAGATAAATTAATTGGATTAAGTATAACTAAATAATACCAATATTAATTTAAATCATATTTAAAACATCATGGGGATTTAAAATTTATTAATTTATTTAAAAGAAATTATATTATTACAAAATTAATATTTCTACTATTCACACATCCAGAAAAAACATAAATTTCACCTAAAGTAAATTTTTATATTATTATTTAAAAAATGAAATTAATTTTAAAAAAAAATTCAAAATTGTTCCAAAAAATTAATTATAATTTTTTCATGAAAATAAAGAAAAAAATATTTGAAGAAAACATATTTTAGAAGAATAAAATTACTTTACTATAAAATTGATCGATTATTTACTAAACATTTATCAATAATTTTTATAGGGTATGAAATATATATATATCCTGAATTAGTTAATATTTTTCATGCCAACCAATTTAATGAATGGTTTA
Organism: Viscum album; assembly: GCA_963277665.1. NCBI lineage: Eukaryota > Viridiplantae > Streptophyta > Magnoliopsida > Santalales > Viscaceae > Viscum > Viscum album. Next base: position 1,091,249,415 of record OY728164.1, on the reverse strand, counting down.
TAACAGTTATATATTTTGTGGGTCATTTGAGCTCCTTGTTGTGTGTCAAATATGTAATTGAACATAGATTTCCTTTCTAAAATATCAATGTGTTACACATATCCCATTATTACACCATTGAACTCCTTGAGGGTAAGGTTTCAAATGGTGATATATTCCTATGGTGGTTTGGTGAACATGGTTTTTGACATGATCTCGGTGAGTTTAAACTTCTCACATTAACGGTTTCTCTCACGATTTAGTTTCTAAATCTCGTCTTAGTCTTGGTCAAAGGAAAACCCCAATGATGAGATTTCTCTTTAAATTCCCAATAAATGGGCATCATAACGTATCATCTTAATGGTTGAGGTCATCACTTATTTGTTTATTCCAATTGGATTTTTCATAACCCTTAATATAAAATAAACATAAGATTTATTTTAAAAGGCTATATTAATAATGGTTATGATTCTTAAAGTTATTTTAAATCTGATATAACAAATAATGGTCCAAAATAAACAAATTAGTTCATATTATTTCAACTACCACATAACATAATTAAAGACTTTTAATTAAGGACAAAGAGAATTTCATTTGTAAACATTCATTTTTTTATAAATTTAATCTTGAAAAATTGAACCCAGATTTATAATCATGTGGTAAAAATTTATTAATGAGGTTAATTTTATTTTTGAATATTATTAATAGTAACAATAGTAAAAATGTGTCACAATAATAAATGATAAATAAGGTTAATTAAGGTAAAAATATTGTGATAAAGCCACCAAATATTTTTTTATTTCTTATTGTATAATTGTATAATTGGATATTTTTTGATCCACTTTCCAAATATTAATACCTTATAATAGTTTTATATTCAAAAAAATTACAATTGTGTCACACCCCTCAATTATAAATGGGAACCTCCTCTCATACCTTCCTAACATATTTTTAGAACTCTAGATTAGAAAATACCCACCAAAAGCTCTCCCCAACATCCCTACCTAATTATTAAAGGAAATTTTAGTACAAAAACTATAATCCTCTAATACATAAGGTGTAATCCAAGGGGAAATATCTAAGTAAAAGGTATAATTCCTAAACAACATATTCCAAGTTTATTTCTTCTTATAAATACATCAAATCTTATTCAACAATAAAAAAATTAAAACATAAGAATATCTTTAATATACTTAAATGTTTTTATGATTATGTTACAAACTTTATTTATCTCCTTTTCCATCTTATGATTAATGAAAACGTCGCTCGTATGTACATGTATAATATCACTTAAATAGAGTGATGTATTTAATTTTTCATCATCAGATAATATGTATTGTTATTATAAAAAACTTCATTATCTCCTTTTCCATATAATGATAAATGAAAACGTCTCTTGTGTGTATGTGTAGAATATCTCATCCATAAAGTGATGTGTTTAGTTTTTCATCATCAGATCATATAGATTGGTATAATTATTGAATAAATGAATTTATATATGTTATTTATGTCATAATTATGATTCTATAATAACAATATATTCCCTAACTTCTTATTCATATTTTCCTTAGGAAATTGATAATGTCGCTCGTGCATACATGTGGAATACCACCTCCACGAAACGATGGGATTAATTTTTCATTTTAACCTTATATGTGTGGTCATAAGTATGGAACTAATGAATTAATATGACATTTAAAACATATTTACGATTCTATAAAAGTAAAATATTATCTACTATATTAGTTTTTCACCTATAAGAAAAAAAATCTAATTAGCGTTCATGCATATGTACGGACTGCCATCTCCATGAAACGAAGTTGTTCATTTTCCATAAAATCCCAACAAGGTTCATTTTAAAATTTTATACAATATCAAAATATTATAAATATAACATGTTTAATATTATAGATATAATATAACCACAACCCATTTGAACATGATCGATGCACTTATGTGGTTTTTGAGGTTATAAATTGATCACCCCAAAAAATATTAACGTGAACTTAATCATATTAGTAAATAAATAAACCATGATAATAAAAGAAAAAAAGGAATAATGATAATTAAATTAACATGAAAATTTTTCTCAATCATTTATAAAACTAATATAATTTTATTATTATGGATTTAGATAACATACATAGCTAGAAGGAATATAAGGTAATGAGATTTTTTAAAACCTAATTTTAAAGTAGTCCTTCAAATATTTTTCTTCTGTATTAATATTTTTTTAAAATGTATATAGTTTTTTTATTTATATTTAATATTATTTTGAATATAATTTTCAACTACTTTTTAATTTCTTTATAAAGGCTGAAAATGAATATTTTAAGCATTTATTGAACGGATCATTTTTACTTTTTTTTACAAAAATGGAAAAAGAATATGTTTTATAGCATAAACAACATGATCACATTTACACCATCACGGTCAATATTTATTATCAATATTAAATTAAAATTTTATATGTTCATTTTTAAATAAAATATTTCTCTCTATATTTTGTGACCTTTTAGTATTAAAATGTTTTTCTAAGGAAATAGAATTTCACATATTTATCGTAACAACCCTAGCTCTAGTGTTAACACCCAGAGATTTTAAAAGAATAAATTTTTTTCATATGATATTTGACACTCAAAACTAATCATAAATAGTCCTTGAAATATATTTCTTTAAAAATAATCTCTTTGATATCATATGATACATGTAACATCGAATGTAAATGAACCATATACTATTTTAAACTAGCCATTAAATTAGAGGATATGAATAGGAATAAATAAATTATGAAAATTATATGTTTTATAAATATATAAATAAATTTTTTATTTATAAATTTATTATCAATTATAAAATATTTTGAAAGAAAAAAAAATTAAAAGAAAAAGGTTATTTTTTTAAAAAGTTGATTTTTCACGTCTTCCACTATTATTTTAAAATTAATTTTTAAAGATTTTATAAACATTAGTTGAAAAAATTAACTAATTTTTTTTAATACTATTTTAAAAATTATCTTACAATTAATTTTTTATAATTTTCTGAAAAGGTTAATTTTTTTATGAATAGTGATAAAATACTACTTTTTATTGAAACTGTATTTTCATTTAAAGTATTTACAAATCACTAATTGTTTTAAACAAAAATTATATTATTAAAATTATATTATAATTAAATCAATTTCTTTTTTTTGAATCAATTATAAGTTAAATTTTCTTATAAAAACTTTTATAATTATAAAACTTTTTCCTTAGAATCACATTTTTTCATCATGTCTCCAGGATTAATTTTAAATTCAATTTGACAACTTTTTTGAATTAAATTTTTAAACATGTTTTAAATATTTTTAATACTCATAATTAATATTATATAATTATTTATAATTAATTTAATTCATAATTAATAGTAAATATAGTAAAAATTTGCTACCACGGTTAGGGTTAAAAGGGATTTACTAAGGTTAAACTTAGAAGATAAGGGCTAGAATTACCTACAACCTTGTGAAGTTACTATTTTATAGACATATATAGGCCCTGTATTATCCATGGTTTGATAATGATCCATTTTGTGTCCTTTAGGAATGTGAAAAATGGGGTATCACTTTTTTTTCAAATATTCTAAGTGTGTCCTCTCCCCCACTAATAAAAGGTCACCCCCTCTCCTATGCACTTCACACTCACAATGACTTTTGGATTGAATAATAACTACTAAAATATATTCCTTGAATTCATACCTATATTCTATATTAATTTTTTGTATCATAAAGGCAATTTGGGAAGTCTTTAAGTATAAACCTAAATAGGTTGTTTGAAGAAGATGTAAAGTTTCTAACCTTGCACTTTCAATTTAATTATTATTATTATAACTCTATAAAATATTCTCCAAAATTGATAAAATAATAAAAAAATTATTTAATATATACTAATATTTCATTTTTTTAATGGAATCACCTATATCTATATCCTCTTCAATAAAATTTGAATTGAAACCGCCCAACGTGTGTACGATGGACTACCATCTCGTGAACGGATTTGACTCACTTTCCATCACCACCTATAATGGATATATTTAATTATGTATTTAACATATATATGACATATTTATGTAATTTTTATACTTTATCTGTTATAATTTCACATATACCTTATTACCTTCCAATTTGTTGGAAAACAATATTGTTACTCGTGTGTACGTGTGGACTGCCGCCTACACATAGCGATGTGAAATGTTTTTTAATTTATTTTAAATACATAATAATAAGGATTTATTTAATTTATATAAATGAAATATTTTTTATAGTAATGTTTCTAGGAATTTTAAACATTATTTACCTTTTTTACATTCCATCTATTTCAAAAATAGAAACATCATTCATGAGTACATCAGATATTGCGTCTCCAAGAATAGTGTAACTCATTTTCACATCTATAACATTAATGGAATAGTATAATGATTATATATGATATTTATATCATGGATAAAATTATGGAGATGATTTAACCATGATCAATGTAAATGAACTGAAACTAACAAACCAAAATATACATGAAAAATAGAGAAATTATTGCCTAAAACAGTGATTTTAATAATAAATTTTTAAAAAATGAGTGATAAAAAAGTTATTATAAAGTAATATATGGTGTAATATATATTGTTTTAGCTCAGTAATAAATATATAATAAGTTTATATTTGTTATAAATTTGGTTTGAACATGTACAAAGGAAATAAAACATGAGGTAATGGTTTATCATCTCAGTTTTTCTTTTGTGATTTATATGCCATATTCACCAATTATTTCCTTTTTTGTTTATATAATACTCATTTTATAATTTATATCATAAATTTCATTATATTTATGGAATTTAAGGTCTCAATTTATGTTATTTATATCATGGTGCTTACGATTCAAAAGTTACCAAAGTGGTTGGTGTTTATTTCACAATCTCATCATTATTTTGGATTGTTTATGTTTAAGTCTCCCTTTGAGGAATTTTCAGATATTTTTATCATGAACCAAATACATTTTTCCTCGTATATTTATTCAATAAATTTTCGACTAATATTGCTATTTTCTTCTCTTCATAAGATAAAATTATTGATAATTTTTTTTAATAAAATCGTATTTTATTTCTCTCTTGGGTCGAACACCCCTTTCCTCCCAAATCCATATTTTATAAAAATATTATTAAAAATATTAATAAATTTCTAAAAAATATTTATTAAAAAAATTACCCATGTTTTACTTTTTAGAAAATGGTTTCAAAAGAATATTCTTGTCATTTTCCTAAAGAGGTACTTTTTAACTTTTTTACAACTGTAAGAAAAGAGTGCTTTTTACTTATAAGGAATATACAATATTGAACAACATAATTTTTTTAAAGATTCATTTAAAAGTTTTTCAGAATATTTTTAGATAAAATTATTTTCTGAATATTCTGGAAATTTTATATTTTTAAAAGTGACTTTTAAAGTGGAAAATATTTTTTCCTCAAAAATATTTTTAATGGAGTTTTCATGGTATTCTTATTTATCAATGAAAACAACTCTCATTTTAATACATGATCAATTATTAATATTTTATAATGATACCACCATTATTATATCTCTGTATTTTTTATTATCAGATTGGTTGGGGTGTAATATTTTTATACTATTCACCATATTACTCTGGATGGTTTATGATTATGTATATTGACTTGGGAAATTATTAACATTTCATATGATGGTTTTTTTATATGAATTATTATGTGATTATGATTTCATTTGAGTAATGAATTGGACTTTGTAAGTGATGTAAAGTGACCTCTTTATCCCCTTTATGCATTGTTAGGCCTCATGAGATAAACTAGCTTGGGTATTTTCCTAATGCATTAACCATTTATGTATGATATATTAGAACGAGGCCTTGATGATATGCTATGATGTCAGGAATAATGAATTATCTCATTATGAGATAATTTATTGATTTACATGTTATTATTCTATTAGTTATAATGTCCATGGATAAGTTTCATGCTCGTGTTATTATTAATATGGAATTACTTTATCATCATTTTTTAGGTCATGTTACTCTACATGTTTATGTTATTGATTAAATGGAATGTGTTTTTAGTTATTTACATTTACATATCAATTATTCCTTATTTATTCATGATAACTTACACAATATATAAACTTAATAAGCATTATATCTCACCCCTTTCTTATTTTTCTTTTCCATAGGATACCAGGATATTTATTATGACTACTACATAGGGATATTGCAAAGGAAATAATGGTGTTCTCAAATAAAATTATATGTTATATTTTATGTTTTCAAATGTAATTTGAAATTCATATATGTATCTATTTTTATGATAATAAGAAACTATTTATACTATAGGGATGGGATTTCTCGTAACTAGCACCAATGTAATAAATTAACCACTGAATCTGGGATACTAAGGTCAGGGTCTTAACATTTGGTATCAGATTAAGTCTTGGATAAACCATGTGAACTATATTTTGGAAATAATATATTAGTAAAACAAAACTATGATATAGTTTGAGGATAATTATATAATAATATAAAAAAAATTTGTTGAGGGAAAGATCATGGGGTTTTTTAGAAATACATCCTTTTATAAATACTATAAGAGGAAATGGATCTGGCATTGTTTTACCTAGGGGTAATAACTCTAAAAAGAGATTATTTTTATTTGACTTGATAATCACTAGGTGAACAAGAATGAGTCTTACTTCAAATATATTTTTAAATTCCTAAGAAATATGGTTGGGAAAATTTACATTTTATTTACAAATCATTATAAAGTACTTGAAAATATTTTTATAAATTGAAACATTTCCCAAAGAAAACAATTTTCTGATTTTGAGATTATATATGCATAAATATTTCAATTTTGTTTATATATTTCACTAGTTTTTGGATTATAAATTAAGTTTCATAATGTTTTTATAATATAATGTATTTCATTTTTTATAAATGGAACCTAGTAGAAGGAATGTGAACCATATCAGTGAATGTACCCCATGTATAGATTTCCCTCCTGAGTAATATAATGAAGATGGAGCTCGATCTTCAACAAGAACTAATCAAATTATAAACCTATTAGGCCAACTGATTTAGTTTATGAGAAATAAAATTTCTTCTATGGATCATCATACTAGTCCACCATGTGGTCTAACAATTTTATAATGTTTCATTCATAAACAATATTCTTAATTTAACAAGACTACAAATCCATTTACAGGTGGGAAATGGATAAGTTCCTTAGAAAATATATTTCTCTATATAGGAACTAATTAAAGATATTTGTTTTCCATTTATTTTTATCATATATTTAAGTATGATGATAAATAGTGGTCATTAATATAGAAAAATAAGGATGGGGAACAAATATTGTGCATTGAGTGGAAAAATTTTAAGGTACACATTGTAATAACCCCAACACCATTATCCCGGATCTGGTGCCTTGATTTATTACATTATCAAAAATATTAGATTAAAATTCCAAATGAATAAACAATTTATTAATTTTGGAAAACCATATTACATACATGATACCCATATTACATTGGAAAATTAAAATAAATCATAATGAATGTATAATTTCATCATCCTTGAAACTCATTCTAAGAATTTATTTTCATATCCTAGGGAAAGAAAACAAAATAACGGTGAGAACAAATGCTGAATAAGGGTTAAGTATAGAAGATTATATCATGAATAAATAATTATAATCAATAAGTAATGTTAGATAACTGAACACATATTCCACATAAATATATGGATAATGAATAATCAATATGGAAAGGTAAATAACTGAAACATAGGCCATTTAATAAATAAATTGTGTATAAAATGCATCCATAGATAATTTCAAGGAAAAATATCATCGATAAAAAATAATAAATGAATTATAAATTAAATAAATTCTTAAATATTTTAATCCATGTTTCCTAGTCACATGGAACCTTTGTCGTCAATACCTTTCATAGGTTGATTTTAAACATACTCGGTAGAAACTCATCTGATTTGGCCAACTGATTTGTCTCATTAAACTATTGATGCATTGAGTGGATTACTTTAAATAGTCCCTAACCCATTTCATACAATCCCAAATCATTACACATATATCTAATAATACTACCTAAATCATAAACAATATGCCTTATCAAATAACTGTATTGGGTAAAGGATACAGAATTATCAATATTTCCCCAATTTATCAAATATATATCCATATAAACACCATATGTACAATAGTTATATAATTTAGGAAATAATTATATAAATCAAACAATAGTTTTTATATTTAATATAAATTTATTTTCTGATGAAAAATTATAACAATAAGGTAATTATTTTAAGAGAATATTAACAATTTTAAAATAAAGTGGTATTTTATAATAACTTTTACGACTTGTTAATTTTAATGTCAAGAAGCCTTATATAATATAATTATAATTAAAACTTATAATACCATAAATTGTAAATTATTCATGATATTAAATTTCAAATGGGAATTATATATTACACATAAAAGTGAATTTGTGAATAATAACATATAAGTCTCAATAGAATGAAAATTGAGATGAAAACCAATACCTTATAATTATTTTTGATATAATAATATTTAACCCTCTTTATAATCTTTTTAAGAATTTTATTAACTTTCACCAGGACCATATTAATATTTATAATATCATATATGATTATATTATGAAATATTATTACCTTTTTTTTAATAATATTTCTTTATTTTCACTGTTTCAGGTGTTAACTTCCTTGTTTGTCAGGTATGTTTTGAATTCTTATTTATTTTTTCCTATTATGTTGATCATGATGTTTTCATCTATAGAATGTATATAATGATGTAAATTTCATATATATTTAATATATATTTATTTATAATAATAAATAAAAATTAGTGACAATAAATGAATTGCACCGTACATGAAGATGGTAGGTTGTACATACGCATGAACACTGCTTCCATTTTATTACCATATTAAATAAATAAATTTAAAGGATATATATAAATATAAATGTATATTTCATTCTAGTATAATATTTATGTCATATATATTACATATTTTTATTAAAATCATCCTTAATACATTCCTCGTAAAGTGTGAATGAATCGCATCGCTTCGCGAAGTGGTAGTCTGTCATACACATGAATGAAATCATCATATTCATAAAATTAGAAAGTCAGAAGTTATGTGTTATATAATAATTATAAAATCATTAATACTTCATAAATATAATAGATTTAATATATAAATATTATTCCTATCATTACATCTAACTTTGAAAGGTGGTAATGGAAAAATGACCGACATCGATTCACGAGGCAGTAGTCTATCATAAACATGAACGGTGATTTCATAACCCATTTCATAGTAGTGTGTGAGGTTTTAGATCATAACCTTTATATAATAACTTTTTATTATATTTTAAGTGCATATTTTTTATATTATCATGAAATTAAAAAAATTAGGTTGGTGGATAAGGAAATAAAATCATAGTAATTTTAGAAAAAAAATTACCTCATCTTTGGGTATCGTCATTTAGTTTTCACTAATGTCTTCCTAAGTTTGAAATAATCCCAGGATAAGACTTCTAGTATGAGGTTATGTAATTTGGGGATTTATTTTTTATTTTATTTTCTGGCCTTATGTTGTTTTATTGTGTGAAGGGAGGAGGGGAGGGGGTGTCCTTTTATAAGTGGGGTGAGTGGAAAACATGTATATTTTTGAAAGAGTGAATTAATTCCATGTTTTTTCAATGTAAATTGGCTCCTATAATTCACCCTACACAATAATATAAAATATATGGTCTAAATAGCACCATCCAATGTGTTTTGGATAAGTTTCTAGGTCATTTGGCTCCTTAAGATTAAAGTTTAGTCTCTTGAAAATCTTATTTTTCTCTTAATCACTATAATTAATTTTAACTACTTTTACTAATAATTTTGATCAAAAATAATCTTTAAATTATTAGAAATTATAAATAATTAAGATTAAAAATTTTTAATTCATTTTCCCAAAATGAAATCAATGAATTGGTAAAAATTAATATAAAATTAATCCAACAAATGGGACACGAAAGCAGGTTTTTAAAGGGAAAATTTCCAAAAGTTTACTATGTTTTTATATATAATTTCAGTAAAAAAATTATTGCAATGAAATAAATTACATTAATAGATGTATAATTTGTATATTTTTACTTTATTAACAATTATAACTATAATATAACATTATAAATTATTTAAAGGAAAAGATTGTTTCAATTAAAATTCATTATTGTTCACTATTCATCAAAAAAAGAAGCTTCTCATAAAAATAACAAAAATTCACAATAAGATAATTTTTTAAATTATTATTTATAAAATGATATTTATTTATTCAAATTAACTTTATAGGGGATTCAAAATTTATTTTATAAACAAGTGTTACATTAAAAGGTAGGAAAACTATCTTTAGAAAAATATATCTTTTTATTTGTACAATCGGATTTCCTCTTATCCAATGACTATAAGGTATATTGGATGAATGTAAAAAAAATTGGTTGAATATATAGTATATAAATTTAATTAATATATTTTAATAATGATAACTAATTTATTTTATTATGATAAAACTCCTTTGGCATATAATAATAGCTTTTTTATAAAAATATTACCATTATATTTTGAATGTTTTTATATTAATTCAACTATATATTTTATAAATTAATACTAATTATAACCATCAATTTAACATATAATATATTATTTTAATTTTAAATAATAATATTAATATTGTTCAGTAAAACTTGGTCTTATGTGTAGCGCAATCCATCGAAAAAAGACACTATTGTGTGTAATGCATGTTAACTTACTATTGAATGAATTGAATGTTATCAATAAAATTAAACTTATTCTAAAAGTAAAATATTTTTACGTGTTGGGGTGTTACATTATTCTCTCCTAAAAATTCTCAACCTCAAAATTTCAGGGGTATTACCTTCCAAATACATTAGGGTATTTCTATTTTATAATATTCTCTGGTTACCATTTTTCTTTCTTTAATTAGTGATTCACCTATATTACCTTTACCAAATGATTAATTTGATTACTCAATACTTTCTCTTTGGTATCAAGAATCTATATAGATTCTTCATAGTATGATAGATAAGGTTCCAACTCAATTTAATTAGTGGTGAGCACATTAATTGGGTTTGTGATGTACTTTTATAGCTAATAGATATGGAACATATTGTCTACTTTGGAGAGATTTTGCGGGATTTCTAAATGATAAGAAACAACTCCAATTCATTAAAGAATATAAAAGGCTCTGATATACCCATTCATTAGCTTCCCATTCATACAAAACTATATAACACCCTTCTATAGACAAAATTTCAAGAAAATGTGATCTCCCTCTTGGAAATTCCAGATATTTCATATGATTATTGGAATAACACCTTTGCCTACATTTAGATACTTTAATTTGAGACTGAATAAACTTTACCTTTTTTTACCTCTTCAAAATGTTTTGGTCCTAAAATTTTATTTTCACCAAATTTATCTCAAAAATTTGGATTATGAAATCACTTTCCATATATTGCTTCATACAACGACATTTCTAAACTTAACTAGAAACAATTATTATGGTAAAAGTATAACAAAGGTAAAAAAATGATCCAATATACCTTGAATGTTGAGTGAGAATGACCTCAACATTTCTTCCGTTGTTTTAATTTATCTTTTAAACTATCCATCATTTTTTTGGTGGTAGGTAGTACTCAACTGAAGTTCAGTATTAAGAGCCTTTGGAAGAATCAACTAAAATGTTTATGTAAATTAAGGATTTAGATCTGAAATAATTGATAGATGTGCAACATGAAGTCTTAAAATATCATTAATATATATCCATAAAAAGAACTCAATAGGTAAATCTTCTCTAATATCTAGGTAATGTGTGGATTCGGTTAGGCGATCAATGATAACTCATATCACATCATTCATTTTAGGATTATTTGGTAGTCCCATGAAAAATTCCATAGTAATGTCATCCCACTTCCATATAATAATAGTAAGATGTTTCATGAATCCTCTAGGTGATTTTTGTAAAATATTCACTTTTTGGAAACCAAACAGATTTATACACAATTAGAAATTTCTTTCTTCATGTTATCCCAAAATAATATTCCCTCAGAATCCTATACATCTTTGTGCTATTATAGTGTATAGATAAATTTGAGCTATGATCATTGTCCAAAATTTCAGTTTTTATCTTTGGTATAAATGGAACACATAATCTCCTTCCAATTTTTAGAACATCGTATTTATAAATTAAGTATGCTAGTTTCCCATTATTCATGACATTCATTTCCTTCCAAAATTTCTCATCGTCTAATTGAGATTTATTTATCTTCTCTAATAAGGTCGTTTTTTAAATCATTTGAAATTTTATTGATGTATCCCTTTCATTATAAATTCTCATATTTATATTTACTAGATCCATTAACATAGGATCCCTCTAAATCCTTATTTGGGTTAGAACTCCATTATCCTTCCTGATGAATTCATTTTCTATCCAATTTTCTTTTCATGGGTATTAGTGTATTAAACGATCATAATCATTGAGTAGATAGAGCCATGTCCTTTGTCTCATATTAATCTCTTTCTGTGAAAATATTTATTTTAGGATTTTTTTTTTCAATGTATATCTCATATTATTCTCTATAGAGATATTTTATCTATATCATCAAAGTGAATATTATATCTTCCAACTCAAAGTCATGGGTTGGATAGTTATGTTTGTGAGTCTTCAATTTCATTGATGTATATGTAATAACATTATCATTTTGCAATAGAATAGAACCATGTCCACTTTTTGATGAATTTATATATATCACAAACCTATAACTTCCTAAATATAGAATAAATTTTAGGTTTGACCAATCTCAAATTTAGTTCATCGAAACATTATTCACATCCATTTTTTCAAATGAACTTAACCCCTTTAGGTGTAATCTTGGTTAATGAGTTATCCAATTAGGAAAAATTATGGATGAATCACTAAAAGTAACCTACCAAACCAATGAAACTATATACCTCGGTTGTGTTCATTGGTGTATGCCATTCTATGACTGCATTTGTCTTTCCAGGAACAATTGAGATTACATTTTTTGAGACAATATGGCCTAGAAAAGGAACTTCTTGAATTAATAAATCGAAGTTACTAAATTTACCATACAATTTTTTCCTTCTAAGAGTCTTTATAATGATTCACAAGTGATTCTTATGGTCCTCATATATTTTAGAATTCACTAGAAAATCATCAATGAATACCAAAAAAAGACATCATGATATTACTTGAATACTCTGTTCATTAGATCCTTAAAACTAGTATGTTCATCAGTAAATGAAAATGGAATTACAATAAATTCATAATTTCCATAACTCATCCAAAAAGATATATTTGGAATGTCTTACTTATTTACTCATAATTGGGGATACCCAGAACAAAGTATAATCTTTGAAAAATATTGGGTTCCATGAATTTGATCAAATAATTCATCAATGAGAAACATATGATACTTTTTCTTTATAATAATATCATATATTTCTCTATAATCAATTCACAGCCCCATGGATCCATCTTTCTTCTTAACAAATAGAATAGGTAATCCCCATGGAGAAACACTTGGGAAAATAAATCCCTTATTTCCCAAATCCTCTAGTTTAATTTTAAATCTACTAATTCCGCAGTTTCCATTAAATAATTTTTCTTTGATATTATTCTTGAATAGGGGATTAAATGAATATAAAACTCAATATCACACTATGGGGGGTTTAAGGTAATTCCTCAAGAAATACATCAATATATTTCCATACAATAAGTACATACTCAAATTGAATATTTCTTTCTTCGTCCCTAGATGTTTTTTTCTCTTTATCCCCAAGTATTTCATTTAGTATAGCTATTGTGGGGGGATTTTGATAAGAATAAAAGGATGAAATTTCTACTATATAGATAAGTAATTTTACATCTTCCTCACAGATCATGATTTCCATCTTCTTGTAAAAAAAATTCATCATATTTTTAAATCCAATACATACTGAAGATTATATCAATTCAACCATAGGTATGATGATAAGGTCAGAAAATAAAGCAGGTTTATGAATCTTAATGTGGACTTTTGGACACATATTTTTTGCAATGAGACTTCACTTAGGAGTTTTTTCGGAAAAAATACCTTATTAAATCAAGACCTAAATGTCTAATTTTCTTGGAAAACTGCAAAGATATAAAATATTTCTATCTTCAAGAGTCAAATAAAAAATTTGTTAAATTTTTTTATTAGATTAATGTACCTACCACCACATCATTATGTACTTCTACCTTAGTTTCTGTAATTGCAAAGGCTAGACCATATCCCATTGGTCTCTTTTCTTATAGATTCCCTTGACACTTAGGGATTTTTTTCCCATAGTTCACTATATCATTGTTATTGTCAAATGGAATAGAAGTTTTTTCCTTCATACCCTTTCATTTTTAAACATTATCATAATTTTACCTACACTTCAAAAAAACTCACATTCCCTTTATGAATTTCCCAATGTAATTCATTTCAATGTTCTCGAATGATGGTAATTTCTTCATTTTCTTCTTATTTCATGATGCATTTCAACTTTCACGGTGTTCAAAGGATCTATTCTTCTCTCTGTTTCCCTTGAATATGTAAGGTATAGATAATTTCATCTCTATTTTGATGGTTCATAAAACTATTTCATTATATGAAAAAAAAAAAGAGACCATAACCCTTAAAATAATTGTATTAATCCCTTAAATTAAATTTCCAAAATTTCACTCTTTGTTTCATATGTAATATATGGAAAACCTGTCTAGCCTTGTAATGGAAGATTCATAATCTGAGACACTTTATTTATCCTTTTTCTTTAAGATAAGTAACTTTTTATTCATCTAGATTTGTTTATCATGAGGGAAATATTTATCAAATAATGTATCCTTAAAAAATTTCCATTCCATAAGTTCTATTTTCTCTTATATTATAGAATTATGGATCAATGACCTCTATTGATCAACATAACCTTTAGAAAAATAAACTGAAAGTGTAACCTTTTATGTTTCACCACATCTCAATTCCATAAATATCTTCTCCAGAGACTTAATTCATTGATCAAATAAAATTGGATTTGTAATACTACTAAACTGTGGGGGCTTCTATCACATAAAATGTTCTAGTATCATAGAATATCACTAGAGAATAAGTGTCTCTAATCAGTCAATGTAATTTTTCATAACCTGATTAACCAATCCTAATTTTTCCATAATTTTCTCTATTTAATTACCATCTTTTTTGGATTCCTCAATAATGAAATATCTAAATTTTCCATGATTATGGATATCATTTTTCATTATAGGTTCCATGTCTAAATAATTATATATACTAGATTAGATCATATCATTATGAAACATAATGCATAATCCCAAAAAAAGTGAAATACGTATATAAATTAAATAATTTATGTGTATCGAATCTCATAATAATAAATATGATTTTTTGGGTGTTCTAATATAATTATCCTCAAAGAAACTCATAGGTTTATGTTCTCTAATCTATGATTTCCTAATAAAGTTTTCACATTTTCTAATAAATTGCCTCTAATATAAACTGTAACGACCCCAACCCCTATAGCGCAGAGTCGGTGCATTTATTACATTGTCATATATACAAGATTTAAATAAAATATTAGAAAATGGTTTTGTATATTTTTAAAACCATATTACATACATGATACCTATATTAAATATGGAAAATAAAATAAATCATTGTTAATGTAAAAGTTCAACATCCTTGAAACTCATTTCATGAATTCATCTTCAAATCCTACAGAAAGTAAACAGAATAAGGGTATGATCAATTTCTGAGTAATGGTTAAGTACATAAAAATATATCATGAATCACTAATTAAAATCAATAAGTAAAGGTATATAACTAAACACACATTCCATATAAATATCTTAATAAGGCTTAATCAACATGAGAATGTAAATAACTGAAACACATTACATTTAATCAGTAAACTTACAATGAAATGAATCTATTGATAATTTCATAGAAAAAAATATCATGGATAATAATAATAGATTAATTATAAATGAATTAAATGATTAAATATTGGACTCCATGTTTTCTAGACACACGTATCCTTTACCATCAAGACCTTTCACAAGACAGTTTAAAACATACTTAATAGAAACCTATCTGATTTGGTTAAGTGATTCATCTCATAAGACTGCCAATTCATTTAGGGGATTATAATAAATAGTCCTAAACCCATTTCTAACTTTTCCAAATCATACCTCATATATCTAATAAATTGATATAACTCCAAAAAAAATTTCCTTATCAATTATCTGTATTAATTAAAGTGTATGGAACTATCAATATTTCACTAGTAAATCAAAAAAACACTCCAAGTAAACACTATATATATAAAATTTATATGGTTTAGGTAATTATCATATAAATTACACAAGAATACATATATTTAAGATAAATATAATTTTCAATAATAAATTATTACAATAAAGTGATTATTTTAAGATAAAGATAACAATCACCAAAGAAAGTGGGATTGTATAATAACTTTTACCACTTGGTAATTTTCATGTCAAACCCCATTGGATGATATATTCTAAATAAAACTGAAAATTCTATTTAGGATAATGTATTAATGATATTAAATATAAAATGGGATGTATATACACTATATAAAAGTGAATTGTTTTGTAATAATATATAATTCTCAATGGAATATAATTTGCGAAAAAATACCTTACATTATTATTGCTTTGGTTGAATGATATTTAACCCAATGTATAATGGTTTTAAGCATGTTATTAACTTAAAACATAAAAATATTAATATTTATAATATCATATATGATTCTCTTATAAAATATTATCACTATTTTTTCAATAATCATTCAGTATTTTCACTCTTTCGGGTGTTAGTTTCCTTATTTTTTAGTATGTTTTGACATATTATTGATTCATTCCTATTATTTTGATCATGAATTTATAATATATATAATTTAAATCATGATCTAAATATATTATATACATAGTATAAATGTATTTATATTATTCCATATATTTTTTTATAGGAAATGAAGTGCACAATTTATGGAGATGGTAGGTCACACGTACACATGAACACTGCTTCTATTTTAATATCATATTAAAGAAAGAAAATTAAATAATATATATATATAAATATATCTTTATATTATCATTAAAGTATCATATTTATGTCATATAATAACATATTTTTATTAAAATCATACTTAATACCTTCCATGTAAAGTGTTAATGAATCACATCACTTCGTGAGGCGGTAGTCCAAAGTACACGTGAACAATGTTACCATATTTCCATAAAATATAAAGTATGAAGTTATATGTTATATAATAATTAAATAATCATGAATACATTATAAATATAATAAATATCATATATAAATATTATTTTCATCATTAATCGCAACTTTGAAATGTGGTAATAGAAAAATGAATGACATCGGTTTGTGAGGTGGTGGTCTGTCTTACACATGAATGATGATTTCATAACCAATTTTATGGATGTATGTGAATTTTTAGGTTTTAACCATGATTTTAATCATATCAGTATAATTAATATATTTAGGTTAGTATATAATCTTCATATAAAAATATTTAAATTAGGTGGAGAAGGAAATTATATAAAAACACCTTTAGAAAAATATTACCTCTTCTTGGTGTATCCTTTTTAAGTTTGAAATAAATCCTTATTAAGAAATATGTATTCCCAATATTATTCTTATAATATTATGGGAGTTATTTTGTGGAGTTAATTGGGTAGGTATTTTCTGAACCTAAGTGTTTTTAATTTGTAAAGGGAGGAGGAGAGGGGTGGCCTTTTATAAGTGGGGTGAGTGGAAAACTTGTAAATTTTTGAAAGATTTAATTCCACCCATGTTTTCTCCATTTAAAATGGATAAAATATTTAAAAACAACTCTATAATAGAAGTTATAAGTTCAAAATATTACCATAAAATGGTTTTTATAGAAGTTTCTAGGTCATTTGTCCCAATAATTTTAAATTTGAGTCCCATGGTAAACTCATTTTTCTCTCAATAGTTGTAAATAATTTTAACTACTTTCACTAATCATTTTGTTGAAAAATAATTTTGAAATTATTTTAAATTATAAATTTATTTTATTAAAAAAATTAATCCATTTTTCAAATTCAAATAACATAAGTGAAATAAGTTAATTTAAAATCAATCCAACATGCGGGAGCAGAAAGTGGGTTTTTAAGGAGAAAATGTTTCAACGTTTACTACTTTTTTATGTTTAAATTCAATATAAATGTTATTAAAATTGTATAAATTGAATTTATATGTATATAATTTTTCTATATATAGTTTTAAACCAATTAAAAATATAATTTTCCATTATAAATTATTTATATTAATGGTCAATATTCAATTAAAATTTAATATTTTTTGTTATTCATCAAAAAAAGGAAACTTCTCATAAAAACAAAAAAAGTCATTATAAGATAATTTGGAAATTTTTATTTCAAAAATGAAGTTTAATTTATCAAATAAAATTTTTAAAAGTTAATTTAGTTTTAAAAAAGGTGTGCCATTTAAAGGATGCAAAAAATCCTTTAGAAAAAATAAAACTTTTTATACATCAAATTGGATTTGTTCTTATCTTATGGCTATCAAATATGTTGGAAGAATGTCAAAAAAATTGAATAAATATATAATATATAGATTTAATTAAAATCATTTACTAATATTAATTAATTTTATTTATTAGGATAAAACTCACTTGATGCATAATAATAGTTTTTTTATAATTACATTTACATTATATTCAATTGGGTTTTATAAGAATTCAACCATATATTTTCAAAAATTAATTCTATTTATAAGATAAATTTAACATCTAAGAGGTTATGTTCATTTTAAATAATAATATAAATTTTATTCAGTAAACCTTGGTCTTATTTATAAAGCAAGGCATAGAAGAAAGTCATTGTTGTTTGTAATGCATCTAAATTGGTATTGGGTTCATTATAAGCTATCAATAAAATTAAACATATTCTAAAAGTAAAATATTGTAATGTATTTGGGTGTTACAATTTTGTTGGAAAAATATTTTCTATAAGAGAAATGAGAATATATAGAGAGTAAATTCTTGTGTTTTAGATAGAAGGAAGGGAAAATGATGCTAAGTATAAAGCAAACATCATAGGGTTAGCAAGGTAT
Organism: Viscum album; assembly: GCA_963277665.1. Taxonomy (NCBI): domain Eukaryota; kingdom Viridiplantae; phylum Streptophyta; class Magnoliopsida; order Santalales; family Viscaceae; genus Viscum; species Viscum album. The sequence goes on along the minus strand of OY728164.1, from coordinate 1,091,230,093 downwards.
GCTAAAAATATAAACATTATCTAAAGAGAAAGATTAAATATTTTTTTATTTGGATTAATTAAATATTTCAAAGGTAAATAGTCCTTTAAACATTCTTATTATATGATTACATATTATCATGTCCTATGAAGATAGAAAAATAATTATCCAAATCGTATGGCTTCAAAGGGAAGTAAGATAAGAAGAGGATGGGAGAGAAAAATAATTATGGGGAAGAAGGGAAAGAAGGATTTTCCCAAATGTGATAAGTGTGGAAAGAAACACCTAAGTAATTTATTGAAGGTAATGGATATCAACATCAAGTGTGGATTAAAAGGTCATCAGGTGACTGAATGAAAGAATAAGAAAAAACCTCTAATGTTCAGTGTTTCAATACTAAGGAGATGGGGCACTATGAAAAATAATTACCCAAGCATAAAGGGAATATACCTCAGAGATATCTAGGGGATCATATTCAAGAATTTTCTATTAATAAAGAAAAAGTGGGATGATAAAAATTAATTGAGTATTTGGATTCAATAATTATATTGTATATATATTTCTATAAATGGTATTTTGGTAATAATTAACATTTAACATCTAAGGATTGGGTTAATTTTAGAATAATATATGTATTTATTAACATATGATTTATAGATAACTTCTTGGTTTTATGAGTATAAAGATTACCATACATTTGATCTCTTAAACACCCCTTTTCAGGTTTTATGTAATGGGATTTTAAAAGATTAAAGATGTTTTTGGTTACATTTATGGAAATAAACTCCATTGTTTTTGGTATATTACATAGGTAAAAAGTTATTTCAAGTAGAATGGATTTTCATTTTGTGATCATAAGTTTAAATTTATTGGTAACTTTTATAGTTTATATTATCTTTGATGTTTAAGGAATTATAGGTTTTTAGAATTTGGTAATATTATAGTAATTATATTAATATAGTTTTGTAGAAAGGACAATTTGAATGATGGGTCACAACCCATCACATCTGGTGAGACCGTGAGGCCTGGACCCACAACTGAAGGATGATAAGGGTGCAAATCCTATAACTAGCCTACATGATTTACTATTTATTATGAAATTTTTTTACTTAAATTATTTTACAGATAAATACTTATGTAATGGATAAAGTTTAACTTTGGATGTTAATGTTGAGGTTTCTAGATTAATGTACTATATTGGATGACTCGTGCTAACCATTTTAGTTTTGGTAAATATTTAAAGGAATATTGAAGTACTTATAACCCTTTAATAAACCTTATGATTCGTTAAAAGTTAATTTTAGTGCTTTAGTAATAAAAACTTCATATTGGATATTCTTTTATTATAGTAAGAAATGAGGTGGAAATTATCTAAGCACATCCAAAGGATGAAATTGTTCTTATGAAATAAAAATATAATAATTAAGGGTATTTTATGTTATTTTAACCTATTACAAATATATGGTTTTTGGGTCATTAATATTCTCTTGATCATTCATTTTCTTATCATCAATGATCTTGATCACTCTCCATATGTATTTATGCTTTTAATCCATGTACATATTTTCAATTCGCACTAACATTTTCTTTCTTTAAAACCTAGTTATGTTTTTCTATAAATGACTTTCATACTACCCTAACTCTCCTATAAAGAGGAAATTTTACTAAACCTTCTTATAATGAGGTATTTCAAGAAATGTATTTTCAAATGAATGGCCATCAATTATCGATATCAAGTACAAATTAAGTATAAAAAATTTAGTAAAGGTGAGGATAATGTAACCGCCATAGATTTTAAAATAATAAAATCATGTTTAATATAGTATGAAACATGCAATACAAAGATTAAACTGTCTGAAAAATATATTTCCTTAAATTTAATCTCTTTTATACCTTGCAATACATGCGACCCTGAGTCTAAATAAATTGCATATTGTTATAACCTAGCAATTAAAGTGGCATATATGGGTAAGAAAAACTGAATAATTAAAATTATATTTTTTATAAATGTATAAATAAAGTTTTTATCTATTAATTAATTAAAAATATAAATAAAAATAATTTGAATGAAAAGGATATATTTTTCGGAAAAACATTATTTTTTTTAAATTGGTTTTGCCTTATTTTCCACACTTATTAATATTACTTTTTCCACTTTTATAAAGTGTATTTTAAAAAATAATATTAATTTTTTAAATATTAATGTAAATATTATCCTAGAGTAAATTTTTGATAATTTCTTGAAAAGATTAATTTTTTGATAAATGTGGAGAAAATACAAATTTTTATTAAAAAATTCATTATTTTTTAACTATTTTACAAAGTCTAATTGATTTTAAAATTGATTAAAATGTAAATTTTGTTAAATTATATTATAATTAATCCAATTTAGGTTATTCTAATCAATTATATGTTCACTATTATTATAAAATTCTTTATACTTATGAATACTTTTCCTTTGGAAAACTATTTCTTCAATGCCTCTACTGGATTAATTGCAAATTTAATTATGCCAATTCTATGAATTGAAATTGTATAATTGGATTACATATTTTTAATAAAAATAATTACTATTTTATAATAATATTAAATTTATTTTTCTTCAAAATTCATAGTAAATATATTGAAAATTATTTACTATGGTTAAGGTTAAAACAGGTTTATTGGGAGGTTAAAATAAAAAGATAAGAGTTCAAATAACCTAAATAATTTTAAAATTCATATTTTTTGGCCATATTATTACCTTATATCATCCATAATTATTTCATTAGACATTTGGCATCCTTTTGGTATGTGAAAAATGTGGGTATCACTTTTTCATTTAAAATATTCCATGTGTGCCCTCTCTTTCACTTATAAAAGACCTCCACCTCTCCTCTCCACTTCACACTCCCTACGCTTTTTGGTTCAAAAAAAACTACCCAAATAACTTCCCTACATATATCCCAACATCCTAGAGGCCTTGATTAGATCATAAATCTAATCTAGGAAGGTATTAGGTATAAACCTAAGGATGATGTCCAAATAAGAGGTAAAGTTACTAACCATGTGTTTTTTTACATCACCTTATAAATCCATAAAATATTCCTAAAATATTATAAAATAATAACACCATTATATCCTATATACTTTAATGTTATTATGTTAACATAATAACCTATATATGTCTCATCTTCCATCAAATGGGAAACAAAACTATAGATTGTGTGTATGTTAGACTACTACCTCACGAACCTATTTAATTCATTTTCAATCACCGAATCTTGTGGATGGATATAGTGAGGGATTTAAAAAAATTATGATATTTATGACATTAAAATAATTCTATAATTATAATATCACATATACCTTCTTACCTTTCGATATGTTGGGAAATAATAACGTTTTTTGTCTGTACGTGTGGACTACCTACTCCATATATAGATGTGAAATTTTTTTCACATTATTTTAAGATATTTGATGAATATAAATGAAATATTTTATATAATAAGGGTTATTGAAAGGTGAAACATTCTTTAAATTTTTATATTTTATCTATTGGAAAAAAACAACATTCATGCATATGTATGACATATCGTCTACATGAAGGGTGTAACACATTTTTTCACATATAACATTTATAGACTAAACTAAATACTTATATAATGATTATATATGATACTTATATTAGTTTTAACATTTTTAGATGATTTAAATATTATCATAGTAAAAGCACTGAAACTAACGAACCAAAAAATACATAAAAATGAAGTAATTATCAACCGAAAAAGTGGTTTTAACATTGAATTATTAATAAATAGGTGAAAAAAGTTATAATGAAATCATATTTGATATAAAATATATGATGTTTGTTTTATAACATATTTTTAATAAGTCTATATTTATTACCGAGGAGGTTCTAACACATTTGAAGAAAATCATACCTAAGGTAAGGGTTTCTCATATCACTTTAACTTCTGTGAGATATATGCAATATTCACCACTTATGTATTTTTTGTTGTGTATATAATACCTATTTTATATTTTATATCATGAATATCTTATCATAATATTATTACATGTTTCATTTGAAGTTTTTTATTTCATGTAGATTATGAATCAAAAGTTATCCCAAGTGGTAAGTGTTTATTTCACATCCTCAACATTATTCTGGATTGTTTATGTTTAAGTCTACCTTAGGGGAATTGTTTGTATTTTTCATCTTAACCCCAATAAATTTTCCACTCTTATAGTACAATTTTTTCTATTTTGTAATTAAAATTATTGGTATTTTTTTAGGAAAATATGACTTTATTTCTCTCTTCGTTATAAGATCATTTTTCTTCCAGATTCATGTTTTCAGAAAAAATCAATAATTTTTTTACAATTATCCAAAATGATTTATTAATTAAATTTTTTCTTATTTTTTAATTTTAAAAAAATGGTTATAAATGAAACTTCTTTCCTTTTTAAAAATGAGGTACATTTCAACCTTTTCACAACAGTGTGAAAAGAATGGTTTTTTTACTTATAAAACATTAACATAACAACCCATCATCATTTTTATGCTTCCTTTATATGTTTACAAGGTTCTTTTCAAAGAAAATATTTTACTAATATTAAGAAATTTTTAGTTTTTTAAAGTGATTTTCAATGTGAAAACGGTATTTTCCTCAAGAATATTTTTAATGGGAATTTTATCCTATTTTTATTCAATGACTACCACCATCATATTACCTTATGATTTATTGGTAATATATTGTAGTGATGTCATCCTTATTATTTATCTAGAGGGTTTATGATCAGTTTAACAAGGATGTAATATTTTTATACCATTATCCATATTACTCTATATGTTTTATGAATATGTTTATTTAGTAGGAAAATTATAAAAATTTCCTATGTTATCTTTTAAATATAATTTTATATGTGATTATGTTTCCCACATTTTATATGAGGAATCCATTAGACTTAGTAAGTGACATGTAAGGCCAATTATGGACCCTAAATGCATCGGTAGGTCTTATGAGACAAACTATCTTGTGTATTTGGCCAAGGCCATACACATTTATATAAGATGCCTTGGCACAAGGCCTTGATGGTATTTTTATGATGTCAAAAACTATTCATTTCCTCATTAAGAGGATGGTTATTGATTCCCATTTGATTATTAGATTTGTTATAATATATTATTGATGAGTTTCATGATCATGTGATTATATATTAAGAATTATTTGATAATCATTTAATTCTACCATATTATTCATCTTGTTCAAGTTATTGATTAAATAGAATGTGTTTCTGGATAATTACTATTATATATTTATTATTTTAAATGTATTCATGAAAGATTCTAAAGTACATACCCTTAATAAAAATTAGATCTCACCCCTTTCTTATGATTCATTTCCCATAGAATCCAGGAATATTATTATGTTTTATAATCATGTATATAAAAATTATAATAATGGTATTCTCAAAGAGAATCATATGATGTATTATAATTTTTTAAATGTTATTTGAAATTCATGCATGTATCATGTTTTCCCAGAATATTAAACTATTTGGTCCATATGTATGTGATTACTTGTATATAACACCAATTTAATAGTGTAACCAACAAATATGGGAAACTAAGGTCAGGGTATATACAATTGGTATCATAGAAATATTAGTAGAAACCTTGAAAATATATTTAGGAAAACCTAGATTAGGGAACTTAAACCTGAGATAATATTTGAGGATAAGTATAGAAGAATATCCAAAGGTTTTTTTGTAAGTTATTGTGTGGGTTTTTTTCAAACAATACATCCATTTCTAGATACTACAAGTGTAAAAGGATCTAGCATAGTTTTTTATAGGGTTATAACTCGAAAAAGGGTGAATTGGGATATGACATGATCACCACAAGGTGCATGAAAACAGGCTGTTTTGGGCACTTATTTTGACACTCCATGTAGATATTCTTGGGACAATTCACATTTTTAATAAAAATAATTATAAAGGATCTGAAAATATTTCTATATTTTGAAAACACTCAAAAATAATTAATTTTTATGATTATGAGATTATATATGTAAGAATTTGTCAATTTATGTTAAGCGTTTCACTAGTTTTGGAATTATACATTATGTTTCATAACATTATGATATGTTCTAGTGTATTTTATTTTTTATAAATAGAACCTATTAGATGGAATGATAATTATATCAATGAAAAAAATCCATGTAAGGATATCCCTCTTGGGAAATATAGTAAAGATGGATCTAGAATTATAACCAGAACTGGTCAAATTATAACCATATTGGGGTAGATGAATCATGTAATGAATAATAACCTTGCCCATATAGAGTATCTTACTGATCCAACATGTGGTTTAACAATGTTATACCACTTCATGCATTAATAATCTCTATCATTAAATGGATATACAAATCCATTTATAGTTGAGAAATTGATATGTTCCTCATATAATAAATTTCTCACTTTGGGAATAATGGAAGGGATAAGGTTTTTATGGATGTTTATTATATCTATCGGTATATAGATAAATTGTGGTCAATGATTCAAAAAACTAATGATGAGGAGGAAATAGAGAGCATAGATTAGAAGGAGTTTAAGGTAATCTTCTTGGGAAAATATTGTCCTCATGAGAAATAAGCAGATATGGAGAGACAATACTTTTGTTTGAGGTAGAAGGAATAGGAAAATTTTTCTAAGTTTGAATCTAACTTCAGTGCGTTATCAAAAACAATTTCAGACTACATGTTTAATACAAAGAGAAATATTAACCATTTATTTAATGGTATTAAGACAATCCATCAAAGGGTACTATTCTCTCAACCATTCTCATTATATGAATAATAGTATCATGTGTTGTCAAGGAAAAGAAATTATTCACTAATTCTTATGGCTTCTAAGGGAATCAATAAAATAATAGAAAATTAGTGAAAAAAGTAGATAAGGGTAACAATGTAAAGAAGGATATTCCAATATGTGATAATTGTGGAAAGAAACAACCAGGTATTCTCATGAATGGAATGATATTTTGCTTCAAGTGTTGAGATAAATTTCATCAGGTGAATGAATGAAAAGGTAAGAAATAAACCACTAATGTTTATTGTTTCAACAATAAGGATATAGTGCACTATGAAAATTAATTTTCCAATCATCTATGGAATATACCTCAAAAGAATATATGTGATCATTTTTTATCTTATCCAATTAATTCAGATGAATTGGAATGATTAAATTTCTTGTGTATTGGGATTCACTAATCCTTATGTATAATTATTTTTACCAATGGTATTTTTGGTTATAAAAATCATGAAACATCTAAGGATTATGTTACTATTTATTGTATATATTCCTTCATTAAAAAATGAGTTATGGATACCTCCATGGGTTTATGAGTTTAAGTTTGATCATAAGTTAAACCTCTTTATCACTCCTTTTGAGGTTTAATCTAATGAGAGTTTATAAATATTAAGGATATTATGGGAGACATTTGTGGAGATAAAATCCATTTATTTATTATAAACCTTAGTAAAAAAATTATTAAAGGAAGAATGGATTTACATTTTATGGACATAAATTTTAAGGTATTGGTAACCTTTAGGGTATATATTATATTTGAATTTTAGGTAATTAAGGGTTATTACAATTTGGGACATTATAAGAATTATATTGATATAGTTTTGGAGAAAGGAAAACCTTCATACTTGGTGATAACCTGTCAAATTTGGCATGGCTTCAGGGCTTGAATGCATTACCGAAGGACAAAAAGGGCGTAACACCTACCACTGGCCTACGTGGTGTACTAGTTAGTATGAAATTGTTTTTACTTAATTTAATTTATAGATAAATACTTATATAATGGATTTATTTTAACATTTGGTGTTATTGTTTAGGTTTAGAGATTAATGATTTATATTGGATGACTTGTGATAACCATATTGGTTTTAGTAAATATTTAGAGACATATAAAAGGAATTTTTACTCTTTTATGGATATTATGATATTTTAAAATTAAATTTTAGTACTTCATGCATAAAATATTGATATTGGATATTTATTTTTTTGATTAATTAATGAATTGTAAATTGATCAAAGTATAACCAAATGATGAAATTATACTTATGGAATAAAAATATATTAAGTATATTTTCTTATGATCTCTATCAGGATATTAAAATAATCCCTAAAGTCTATTAAAAGGATATTAAAATAAAAAAATATCATATTACCATTATATGTGATGAATCAATGGCCTTTTAACACACTATAAAATTAGGGTTTTTTTGTTAAATTTATCTTGAACATTCACCATCTTATAATCAATGATCATAATCACTCTCCTTATGTATTTACCATTTTCCTCCATGTCTATATTTTCACTTCCCACTAGATTTTTTCTTAATGGAATCCTAGTTATGTTTTTTTTCTATATGACATTAATCTATCTCTTTATCTCTTATCAAGAATAATTTTTTTTACCCTTATTATTATTACGGATTTTAAGAAATGTATTTTCAAATGAAGAACCTTTCATTACCAGGATCAAGTTTAGATTTATATGATGAATTTTATTTAAGTTGGGGAGGATGTTACCCACTGATATTTTAAACTAAGTACATTTTGTTTGATATAATATGAAATACACAACACCGAAATTAAACAATCTTAAAAATATATTTCTTGAGATATAATCTACTTGACAGCATGTGATATATGCAACACCAAGTCTAAATGAACCATATACCATTATAACATAGCCATAAATTGGTAGGTGGCAATAGGAATAACTAAATCATAAAAATTATATGGTTTAAACATGAATATATAAATTTATTTGTTATAAACTTATTATAAATAAAAATAAAATAAATTTTAATGAAAATGGTATTTTTTCTGAAAAAAACTTTTCTTTTTCTAAAAGCAATTTTTTCATGTTTTTCTCGTATATTTTAAAATTAATTTTTTAAAATTTTATAACTTTTATTTTACATAATTGAATTAATTTTTAAATTTATTATATAAAAATTATCTTAGATTAAAGTTTTGAGAATTTTCTGAAAAAGAAATTTTTTTTGATGAATTATGAACAAATGCTAATTTTTTTTAAAACCTGCGTTTATTAAAAGAATTTACAGAGTTAAATTTGTTTGTAAATTGTTTAACAATTAAATTTATGTAAATTATATTATTATTAATCCATTTTCTTTTATTATAATTAACTAAATGTTAAATTTTAATATAAAAACTTTTTATACTTATGAAAACTTTTCCTTTGCAAAAACCATTTATTTATCGTGTATGTGGGATTAATTTTAAAAAAGTTCTTGTTTATTTGAATTTAATTTGGAAGAAATGGGAAAAATTAAATAATCATAATTAATATTATATAATATGGTAAACTTAATTTCTATTCATAATTAATACTTAATACAATAAAATTCATTTCTACATTTAAGGTTAAAACTGATTTACCAAGTGTTAAAATAAGACCATAATGGTTAAAAGGGCCTACTAACTTATCTATTTCCTATTTGAAAGATATATTGTGACATTATCCTATCCATGTTTCAATAATTATTTATTTTGGATCCTTTTGGATAGTGAAAAAATATGGGTATCACTTTTTCTTTTCAAGAATTCCATGTGTGTCCTCTCCGCCACTTATAAAAGGATACACCATATCCTCTCCTCTTCATACTAAGGAATCCTTTTTCAAACCAATAACTAACCAAATATATTATTTATATCCCCCCCCCACATCCTATAGTCTTTGTTTTGATCATAAATCCAATCTAGAAAGGCTTTGGGTATAAACATAAAGAGGTTGTTTAAATAAAGATATATAGTTCTTAACCATGCGATTTGGTTATACTTATTCTTATAACTCCCTAAAATTTTATAAAATAATTATAAAATAATAAAAATATTATATAATATATAAATATATTTTATTAGGTAAATTTTATAACCTATATTCATACCCTCTTCCATCAAATGGGAAACAAAACTGTAGATCGTGTGTACGGTGGACTACCGCCTCACGAACCAATGTAACTCGTTTTCCATCACTAACTCTCATGATTGGATATAATGATTTATTTAACATATTTATATTATATTTATGAAAATAATAATAATTATACATTTATAATATCACATATAACTTCTTACCTTCCAAGCTATTTTAAAACAATAATGTTGTTTGTGTGTATGTGCGGACTACCGCCTCCACATAGCGATGTGAAATGTTTTTCAATTTTTTTTCATGAAATATTTATTAAATATTTTATATAATAATTTTTTAAATTAGAAACATTCATTTCCCTTTTATGTTCCGTCTATTTGAAAAATAGAAAAAAAACAGTCATGTATGAGTACGGTTTGATGTCTCTGTGAAAGATATAACACATTTTCCAATATTTAATTTTATGCACTAGTATAAGTAATTATATAATTATTATATATATAAATTAATATCATTTTAAATGTTATAGATATTATTTAACCATAATGAAAGTAAAATGATTGAAACTACTGAGCTAAAATATGCATGAAAATTGATTAATTTTCACCTGAATGGTGATTTTAACAAAGAATTGTTAATAAATGTGCAATAAAATGTTATAATAAAATCATATATGATAAAATATATCTTATTCTGGTTGTTTAATATAATTATAATAATTATATATTTATTATATAATAGTTTTTAATATTTAAAAAATAAATCACACTTGAGGTAAGGGTTTTTTCATCTCAATTTTACTTCATTGAGACATATGTCATATTCAAAACATCATTATTTTGTATATTTTATATACTAAATCTTTTATAATTTATATCATGAATATATTTATCTTCATGGTATATAAAGTTTCATTTTATGTTTTTTCTTTCATAGGGATTACAATTCAAAAGTTACCAAATTGGTGTGTCATTATTTCACAATATCATCCTTATTAGGGATTATTTATGTTTAAGTATACCTTGGGATAATTGTTTGATATTTTTATCTTAATCCCAAAACATTTCATTATCCTGTAGTTATTAATTAACTTTTCAATTAATAGTACCATTTTCCTCCCTTTGTTACGTAAAATGATTTATTAATTTTTTTTAATAAAATCTATCATTATTTTTCTCTTTAGTTCAAAATCTATTTTCTTCTAAATCCATGTTTAATTAAAATATTTTCAATTTTTTTTACATTTTCAAAATAATTTCTTGATGAAATTATTACCCGTTTTTAAATTTTTAAAAAAAATTGAAAAGAATCTTCTAATCATTTTTTAAAAGATATACTTTTTATACTTTTTACAACAATGTGAAAAGAAATTTTTTTAATTATACGGTAAGTATGGAATTACACTCCAACATTGTTTTAAACATTACATTACAAGTTTAAAAGATTATTTTAAAATAAAATGTTTTCTTAATATTCTGTAAATGTTTATTTTTAAAAATTGGTTTTAAAAGTGAAAAAAACATATTTTCCTTTAGAATTATTTAATGTAATTTTTATGGTATTTATATTCATTAATATAAAACCGTATTTTTACTATATTATATATTGGTAATATGTTCTAATGATACCATAATTATTATTCCTATGAATGATTTATGATCGGTTTGACTAGGATGTAAAATTTTGACATCATTTTCTATATTACTTTGGTTGGATTATGATTATGTTTATTTATTTGGGAAATTATTAATATTTTGTATGATAGTTTTTAAATATGAATATTTATTTGATTACATTTCTCTCCTTTCATATGAGAAATGAATCGGATGTTGTAAGTGATAGGTAGGGTCCGCTATAGTCTCTCAATGCATTAGTAAGTTTCATGAGACTGACTAGATTGGGTATTTGGATTATGCCTTACCCATTATTTTAAGATTTCATAGAATTATTCCTTGAAGGTATGTTTATGATGTGTTTAATTATGCATTACATCATTATGAGGCAAGTTATTAATTTCAATGTGATTATTCTATTAGTCAAGATATCGATGGATAAGTTTTATGCCCTCGTGATTATTTATATGGAATTGTTTTATTATCATTTATTCCTACCATATTATTCACTATGTTCAATTTATTGATTAAATGAAATTTATTTCCATTTATTTACCCTTTAATTTTGATTATTACTTATTATTCATGATTGATTTTGTTGTATGTACACTCACTGCGCATTATATCTCACCCATTTATTATGTTTTCATTCCCCAAGATACCAAGAAGGGTATAATGATTGATATAAAGGGATATGAAATAGTGAATAATTGTGTTCTCAAAAACAATATATGTTGTATTTTATATTTTAAAATGTCATTTTAAATTCAAATGTATATCTATTTTTTCAAAAGTACTAAACTATTTGGTCCCTACGGATTTGATTGCTTATATCTTGAAACAATGTAACAAAGTAAAATCCAATTATAGGATACAAGGGTTGGGGTATTTACACTAGTACCATAGATCCTATATATATTTTATTACAATGTTAAAAATATATAGGATCCAGTAGTTTAATATCCTTAAGAAAAACAGATACATAATAGAGTTTTACATTACATTTAAAAATAAAAAAACATAATCTAAGAGCATTAAAACATTATTATTTCCCTTGTGACCCTTCTATCATATATATTACTCTTCTTGGTTTCCTGGGGAAAATTAAAACAATATAAAGGTGTGAACTCAAACACTTAGTAATGGGTTATCATACCACAAAATCAATTAAAAATAAGACATCATAACATGAATAAATAAATTTTTTTATATCATATCAAATGAAACTGAGAGCATGAATGAATTTATGGCCAATATAAAAATTAATAAATTACTACATAATAATAACTTATATTATAGGGATAGTATGAAAAAATAAATAACTAAGTTATACCATATAAAATTAAACAGGGAGAATAAATAAATCTATGGCCAACTTAGTAAGGAATGAATTTTAGGATAAAAATAAATGAACAAATAGTGATGGGAATACATAATGTGAGACATCATAAATTTACTCTGAATGCCTTATAGAAAGACATCTTACATAAAGGGTAAGAATACTCCCATTACCCTATCTTAGTAACATCAAGGATTTGTTCCAATACATATTACATAAATGTTAAAGTCATTCCTATTAATAGATCTAAATTTTTTCATCCAACCTTCCAATACATTGAGAGGGATATATAATTATAGGCCTGGCCCGTCACATTAAATTCCCATTAATTCCATCACATAAGAAAGGATTAAATGGAATGATTTTCATAGAATGAGAAACATAAATAATTATCACAATTTATCATTAATGAATATCATATAAGATTTTACCATACAAAAGAAAGAAATGCATGGTAATATTTTATTTTCCCTAACAAATTAATTAACCACTTAGCATAATTTTTTAATAAGTATTACCATATATAAAAAAGGATTATATGGCATGAAAATATTTTCCCCAATAAAATGATAAATAAATATATCAAAGTAAAATCCCTTATGGAAAATCTAGTGATTTAATAATGTAAAAATAATCATCGTTAGGAAGTGAAGGATAAAGGTTTGTCATCATTAGGTGTTCATGAGAGCTATAGATTTAAGGTATATAGGTAGTTGGATACATGTATTTGAAAATGTATTATAACAATGAAATGATAAATAAATCATTCATAATGGTTTTTTAAGGAGTATGTAAATTCTCCAAAACATATCCCATGGGAGTGTTAAATAAGTTGTGTAGTAATTCCCACTGTTGTGCACCAGGTGACGATCGAGTTAAAGACTAATGGGCATTTTGAGGTTATTACCCCTAGGTACAACCTTTCCAAATAAAAATCCACTTGTGGTATCCAGATAGGTATTTTAATGATTATAAAACCATACACACATTACTTCACCGTAATTTTTGGATGGTTTTAAGTATTGAGGATAGTCTGAGTATTATAAAGACTTAACAAAGGCTATAATTATAGGGTATAAGTAAAATCCCATTTACAATATATCAAATAAAAGAACGAACCCTGGAATAACAACAATGTAATTACATAGAAAATAAATTTAAAATGACAACATAAATAACTTAATTAACATGAAAATGAAAGGGGTGGATTGAGTAAACCCTCACCCCTATCGATCTTCTTATCTTAGATACAAACCATCAAGCCAATAAAACTCTTCGGGATAGGAAATGGAGAAATAAAAGATACTCTTTAGCAAGAATATTAAGGGAGAACAAAAAATTTGGTGTGAGATAATAGGAAAAGTGGATGGGTATTTATATTTGTGGAGGGGGTGTTAAGGGTTTAAATAATCATTTTTTCTCATTATGGTGAAAATACTTTTTGGTGGAATTAATTCCAACATTTTTAAGTAATGTTTTCAGGGATGGTTAAGGTCATCATATACATAAATCAACCGTTTAATTTTAATTTTTTATTAAATACATTTTGATCCATAATAATGATTATTTAATATAAAATCATGATCATATAATGATTATATAATAAGATTTATGGTATTTCAAAAAAATAGTATTTCCACTTTTACCCCAAAAATCAAAATTTTCATATAAATGAGAAAAATCATCCTATGTTAATTTAGTTGTTATGATCCCATAAATAAAATATATTTTATAAAATTAATACTTTAAATATGATAATTTTAATTTTAAAAAACCCTTATTTTTATAAAAGTAGTTTTTTAAGGCAAAGAGAATCTTCTGATAATTATAAAAATCAATTAGGACCTCAGGTCAGCCTGTTGTTCCAGTTACATTGCAGGAGTTCTCTGAAGCATCATAGTTACTCTCCATGGATCTGATTGTGAGGTTTGTGTGACGACGAACCAATAAAATAATATTAATTTAATGGAAATAGAATTATGGTTCATTAAAACATATATATATATATATATTACATATATAACATATAAATTTTTACATATATTTTAACATATATTTTATAATATATATATGATTTATGGTTTATAAATATATATAGAATATATATTTTTATTTTTTTAAACCAATTCCATTTATATATATATACATACTAATCCATATACATACCTGTTGTTAGTGTGTGTGTGTGTGTGTGTGATGTATATAAATACCTATATATATTTTTAATAGTTTGTTAAATAACATTTATTATCTCATCTATTTTAGAAAAATAATATTAAATTATATTGTCTCCCACATTGAGTTTTAATGGATTATTTTATCTAAAATTGTTAATTAGAGGATGAATATGAATATTGCATTGGAATTTCAGTTTTTCCCTTTCAGTTGCACTTTATTATTTTTCTTCTAAAATATTATTTCTCCTATATTTTAATTTTTGTGTAAATTATAAACCAATATATATATATATATATATATATTACTTATATAATTAAATATTTATTCACATTTTGAGGGGTGATAATTGTCGAGGAAGTTAATGTTTATGTGGATCAGACTAAATGGGTCCCATGACCGTAATTTGGTCATAACATAGTTTTCATGTTCTTTGATTGGCATGATGTTTTTAAATATGTTATATGAATTTATGTTAATCATTTTATCCAACTTTATGACGATCTGGTTCGAACATTATCATGGTCAAATGAACATGTGAATTCAATTCATCAAGATTCATTGAATCTACCCAACCAGAAATATTTTCTTCAGTGATTCAACCATAAATCAAAGAAATAAAATTAAGAGGCTGAAATTTTTTTGTTGGACTCTAAAGGTCATGTGGATAAAGTATAAATAATACCTCATTCTAATATTATTCTTTTAACATATCCTAAAATATGTGGAAATTCGGTATATTGAATCTAGAAATTCTGTTTGGATAGAATTATTTTCTTTAATTATTTGCCCAAACCATCTTCAATACATTGAAAATTAAGCTAAACATTAGAGGTATAAAATAGAATAAATGGAAGAACAAATTTCTTGAAGATAACATATCCATATTCATCCATTTAATTATACAAAAATGTATAAACATTTGGAGTAAATATTTGATGGAATTTGTTTATTAATGGCTAAAAATTAATTTTATTAATATAGTACTCATATTTTATTAATAAATTACAAAGTATCTAACAAAATATTTACCAAATAAAATATAAACATGTAATAAAAATAATATATTTTTAAGTGTAAAATTAACATTATTTATTAAATCACAAATATTTAAATATATTTTAATGACTCGGGTTTTTAAATTCTCCCCCTTAATTAAATTTCATCCTCTCAATTATAATTATATAAGATATTTTTTTATTTATTTTTTAATTAATCATAGAGAAATCATATATATAAATTTAATTTTGTTATCAATATTACTTAGTGTTTGACAACAAAAAATTATGATCGAAATATTAAATATTTTCATACAAAATTATAAGAAATTACTACTGGATTTTTTTTATTTGGTAAAACACTGGGATGTTTCATAAATCCCAAAATCTAAAAACATGGAAGGTACATGGAATTCCATACATAGATCACAAGATTTATCTAGGATCTATATAACCCAAATTTTAGGAATCTCCTTAAAGTATGGTCACCAAAGGGGTTAAAAGATCATTTATAATTATTAATTTATCCTTAGTATCCTAATATATAAATTTTTCTAAACCTTTCCTTCTCACCATATCCCAAGGAAGTGAATAATTCCTTTAGGGACTTGACCCATTGTCCGGCTACTAATGAATTTTTGTCCCACTGATGGATAGAGGTTTTTGTCACATGAAGCGGTCCAATATTGAAGAACTACACTATGGATCAATATGTTATACCATTAAAGAATGGTTACTAGTCATAAAATATATAGAATAGATTAATATTGTCACAATCTACTCTAATTCAATACCAGTCTCATTGAATTACTCTAGAGGTAAATCCCAATATTTATTTCGAGTGTTGAAAAAGTTTTTCCTTCCATTCAGCATCTTTTTTAGATAATAGTTTATGCTCAATTATTTTATAAAAATTAATATGATTTTTATTTCTAGATATTTTCATATAATATACTAGGGGTTTTCCCTAAGATTCATGTTTGATAACTATATTATTCTAAATCTAGTTTCTAATTTTTCTATTAAACAATCCTCTGATGCAAACTATAATAACCCAACCTCTACTACCATGAATCTAATGGATATTTTCTTACAATGGTATAAATATAAAGGATCTAATGGATTAATAGCCTATATAAAACCCGATACATAACAAATTTTTACATTACGTTGAATAATAAAAAACATTAACTCAAAAAATGAAAACATTATTATTCTCCTTATAACCCTTTTATTAAAGGTAGTACTATTTTTGGTTTCCTATGGAAAAGTAAAACAATATAAAGGGCTGAGCTCAAACACTTAGTAAGGGGGTAACATACAATAGAATAAATTATAAATAATAAATTATGGAATGAATAAATAAATTAAGTTATGACATATAAAATTAAATTGAGATTGTGAATAAATCCATGGCCAACATATTAATAAATAAATTCATGGATAACAATAAATTTTTCTATAGTGATAGTAATGATGAATAAATAACAGAGTTACACTATATAAAATGAAACTGAGAGCATAAATAAATCCATAGAAATATTAATAATGAATAAATTCCATGATAACAATAACTAAACAAAGAGTGATAGGAATACATAATATCATACATGTTAAATATATTATAAAGTCATTGTGTCAAGACATCTTACATAAAGGGTGATAACCCCCCCCCCCCCCCCCATTACCATATCTTAGTTATATCTATACATGTTATATAAAGGGTTAGGAATCTCTCATTACCCAATCCTAGTTGTCTCATAAGACCTCAAAGTGCACTGTGGGGATATATAATTATGAACCCCACCCATCACATAAAATTACAATGCATTCCATTGCATAATAAAATATTACATGGAATAATTTTCAAGTAATGAAAAATATTAATAGCTAGAAAAATTTCTCAATGAGGCATATATTGCCAGATTTCCACATATCGAAGAAATAATTATATGGTGTAAAATTATTTTCCCAAACAAAGAATGACCCACATAGTATAATTTCTCAATGAGGATTACCATATGGATAAATTGATTATATGGTTTGAAAATATTTTTCTCTAATCAAATTATTAATAAATATATCTATGTTAAATACCTTAAATAATTTCTAGGAATTTCATAATGTATAAATAAACACCCTTAACAAATGAATGATTAGGAATTGTTATCATTAGGTGTTCACAAGAACTAATGTCTCACAGTATCTATATAGTTGGATACATGTATTTTTAAAGATAGGAGACCAAGTAAATGATAAATAAATATATAATAATTGTTTTATAAAGAGTGTGTAAATTATTAAAAGCATATCCCTCATGAATCGAAATCCAAATGTATGGAAAGGTTTGTTGTCATGCACCAGGTGATGGTCGATAATCCCAATGTACCATTTTTGAGGTTATTCCCCCTAGGTACAATTGTTCCAAATAAATATTCACTTATAGTATCCAGATATGGATTACATTTCCTAGAAAACCACATATACATTACTTCACCAAAACGTTAATATATTTTTATGTCTTTGGGATAGTATAAGTATTATAAAAAATTGAAAAAGTCTAGAATGGAGTGAATAAGTAAAATCAAATTTTTGAAATATAAAATAGAAGATAGTACCATGGGATAACCAGAATTGAAGAATATAGAAATGAAATTTAAAAAGAAAAAATAAAAAAGGTAATGAAATTGAAAAGGAAAGAGAAAAAATGAGGAAACATTTACCTCTCTTAACCTTATTATCTTAGAGACAAACTGACATACTAATAAAAATCTTCCATATTGAAGAGGGAGTAATATAATATACTTATTGGGATGTAAATGATTATATAACATCAAATTGGGTATGGGATAATGGGATAATGGGGAGGGTATTTATACCTGATTAGGGGTAGTGTTAACCATTTAAATAATGATTATTTTTATATTAAGGACAACCAATTTTTGGTGGCATTAATTCGAACATTTTTGGTTGACAATTAATGTTGTCAAGGATGGTTAAGGCCATCAAATGCAACAATCACCCATTTAATTAAATTATTTTTCTTTAAAACATTTATTTTCAAGATTAATGACTAATAAATTTGAAATCGTGATTATATCAAAATAGTTATGGGATTTCCTAAAAAATATTATTTTTACCAAAATATAAAAGATTTCATAAAATTATAAAAATAATCGTCATATGTTATTATTATTTTTTTGAGTCCATAAATTTTACTTATTTTATAAAATTATTTCTCTAAATATTATAATCATAACATTTAAATACAAAACCTTATTTATTTAAAATTATTAGTTTTATGACATAAAGAATTTTATGACTACTATAAAAATTACTTATGATTTAATTAATTTATATTGTCGTCTAAAAGAGTTTTTTTCTTCTAGTATATATCTTATATTACACTACATTAATAATAATAATAAAATAATATAAATTTAAAATAAACAAATTTCTAGTTGGTTTCAATATATATATTACATATATAACATATATCTTACATATAAAACATATATATTTTACCATATATTTTAACATATATATAACATATATATATAATTCAATTATTGTAAATATATATATATATATCAATGATTTTAATGTATATATATACTTATACATATACATACCAGTTGTAAGTATATATATATATATATTGTGCATAAATACCTATATATAAATATATATTTATTTATTAAATACCATTTTATAACCAATTTTTTCATAAACATAATCATAAATTTTATTATCTCTTACATTTATTTTTAATGGATTATTCTATCAATACATGTAATTATATCATGAATTTGAAATTTTCATTAGAATTAAAATTTTCACTTTCAATTTCACATTATTATTTTTCTTTTAAATTTTTATTTTAAATGTGTTTTAGTTTTTTGTGGATTATACACTAATATATGTACTTTTTCTATTTAGTTAATAAAATCTAGATCAACGTTTTGATTGGAGATAAGTGGCCATGAATCCAACAGTAATGTTGATCTGATTGTATGAGTCCCTCCACAGTAATTCGGTCATAATTTCGTTCATTCATTATTTACCTTGAAATTTTGAAATATGTTAGAATAATTTATTTGTATCATTTAATAAATATTGATGAACATCTAGTTCAAAATTTATCATGGTCGAATGCACAATTTAATTCAATGTATCTAAGTTCCATGAATCTGCTAGGCTGGAAATGTTTTCCTCAATTATTATATCATACCTCTTATAAATTATTAATAAATAGGAAGAAATTTTGATTGTGGGGATGAAATAAATAGTATATAAAGTTAAAAGAAGTCCAAATTCTTATAATCTTATATTAAGTTATCAAAAAATCATGTACGTCTGTTAAATTGAGTTTATACAATCTGTCTAGATAGAATTATTTTCTATAATGATTCAGCCATAAATTATTCCATACATAACCAAATAAGATAAAATGTTGAGGGTGAAAGGGGAAGTCATGAAAGAATAACTTTTTTGAATACAACATATCCAAATGCATACATTTAATTGTTTAAAATCTATAATCTTTTAGAGGAAATAATTGATGAAAATGGGTTATTGATGTATAAGAATTAATTTTATTAATATACTACTCATGGGTTCCTAATAAATTACTTATTATATAATAACATAAATTAAAACTTAAATATAAATAGGTAAAAAAATAATATAGTTTTAATTATAAAATTTACAATATTTCAGGAATGAAGGATATTAAAATATATTTTAAAGACCTTTTTTGTTAAATTTATGAGATAACTGAAAGGGTTATTATTTATGGGATTGAATGGAAATTCAAATGGGTATTATGATTAAAGAGAAATACATATGTTTTTTTTCAGGATTGATTCTTAGATATTAATTATGAATGATGAGTGAGCATGATATATCTCTAATGATATGTGAGCCCGATATATCCCTCCAATGCATTAGTTAATGTAATAGAGTATACTAGTGATAGGTTACTCCTATGAAATATGGAAATTATCCAGTTAGTTGATTGCATTATAAGGGATACTATAATTGTGAATCTAAGGATAATATCCCAGGGTACCTACATGATATTCTTTCAATCGTATATAAAGGAGATCATTTTATTTCATAAGTTAATAAAATTAGCTTATGTTTTTAAGGAATATTTATAGAATTATTTTATAAAGGTAATTGGATTATTTTTAAAGAAAATATATTCATAATTTTTCATGTTTTTCATGAAATCCTAGTGGTTGTGATTTTTTCTTTATGATTTCATATGAAATGTTTCGTAAAATTTGTTAAGAAACTATGTCATTTTTATGAAAAAGTAAATGGATATTTGAGATCAAATGTTTATTGTTAAAAAGGAAAATAAATTGGGGACTTTTTAGTTTTAAGAATATAATAACAGGTTTCTTTTAGTATTACGAATATAAAAATGGGTAAAATTTTTAATAAAGTTATTTTTAGAGATTTTGAAGTTAACTTGAATGAAGTAAGTGTGTCTTTATAAAGAAATTGTTTTGTGTGGAAAATGGATAATGTGTGAAAATTTCAACTTTTTTATAATTTTTTACCAAATTATATAAAACACTAAATGGAAAAACCTTGTAAATTTAAGAAAGTGAAACCATTGTTATAAATAATGTAATTATGGGTTTTTTAAGGTATATGGTGTTATAGTTGGTATGAGAAAAAAGGATTAGATAACTTTATTGATTAGTATAACATTAAATTAAACTATAAATATACATTAATTATTAGTTATATCATCATTAGATAAATTTTTGTGATTTCAATGCTTCTTTACCTACTACATGTCTATTCAGAATGGTTTCCTATAGAGGAAATAGGGAAACTGAGGTAGAAAGACATCAAGGGGATAATAACCTTCCAAATCAGCAAACTAGAATTGTTGGAATAGAGATATTTTTGGTATTATTTACTTATTGTATGCATACTATTAATGGTTTCATGAATGAAATTGAACAAGTAGATCCTCTATAGAAGAACACGTCTATAGTGTATCATTTCATGAAACAACAACCTTCAACATTCAGTGGATTTTCAGACCTACTAAAAACTGAAGTATGGATCAATGCACAGGAGAATTTATTTGAATTTTTTGGATTTTAAACACAATAGTATTTATCCCTTTATATTTATCATTTTGAATTTTAATCCCATCAATGGTTGTTTTTAATTAATAACACTAAGTAAAATAAATAAATTGATTCCATAGAGTTGATGGTATTTAAAGATCACTTACTTGAAAATTATTTTCCTAAAGTTACTCAAATTTTAATGAAGAGAAATTTCCTAGAATCAAAACAAAAAATAGGAATAATACATTTTTTCACATGAAGGTAATTTTACTAGGTTTTATATGTATACATTGAATTTCATTTTGGATCATTATATGAAATTTGATCGATTTTACTAAGGCTTTAATCCATGTTTATAAAGGACTATGGTTACTTGTGAGTATATAATTTATAATGAAATTGTGAGGTTTTATAAAAAAAATTGTGAGGGAGTTTCTGGAATTTTATAATAAAAATTATAAGAAGTGATTTGGGTGGCCGATAATGGGGAATCATTCATCAAGGAAATATGAAGGTAATAAAATATAATTACCCACTAGCGAAAATTGTGGAACCAAAAAAATTGTATAATCAATTATGTGATTCCAGAAGAGTTACCAATGTGGGAATACTAGACACATGGCTCATTATGGTAAATAAAAGATAAATGGAAATGGTCATATCGGTAATGAAAAGAAGGTAGTGAAATGTTTTAATTGCAATGAAATGGAACATTATGATAATTCATGACAAAATTTAGTTACTCAAGGTGGGAATCATCATGATTTAAAATATAAATTGAATCAAAGTATTTTACTACTTCTATAGAAGATTTAGGGCCCTAAAATTATGTGGTGATGTGTATATTACTTATTTATTCTGAATATGACTATGTCCTGTTTTCTTTTAGATCTGTGAATTCTTTTATATCAAGGAAATTCAAAACTAAAATAGAAATACCCAATCAAAAAATTTAGTTGTAACTCTTGATAAAAACTTATAGCGTTGGAATAATGGAAATAATAATTTATTAAAATATTCCTAGTATTATTTATGAAATGATTTTTAATGAAAACCATGTTGTTTTTTCCAATTTAGAGTATTATATTATTATAGGTATGGATTGGATTTTAGTTTATCATACTAAGATATATTATAGAGATAAAGAGAATAGTTTTTAAAAATAGTTCCCATTTCTATGTGATAATAAATTAATATATTTGATAACATATCAAGATGTTTATAAACTAATAAAATATAGAAGAGAAAGTTATCTTTCCCATATTGGTTAGAATATAATAACTATTAAAATTGGTGGTCTTCTTATAGTAAGCGGATATCTTTATGTATTTCCTAATGGTTCACAAGTTTTATTCCTGCTTGCGATGTTGAGTTTACTATTGAAATGTTGTCTGATATTGATCCAATTTAAAATCATCCCCATCAAATTTCTTCAATTGAATTGTTATAATTGAAACAACAAAAAATTATAAGTTTCATGATAAGGGTTTCATCCATCCTATAACATAATTTTAGTTTGATTCATTTTTTTCAACAATTAATATGGTTATATGAGGTTGTATATTGAATAAAGAACACTAAATAACAATACTATTAAGAACATGTATTGTTTTCCTCATATTGATGACTTGTTTGATCATCTCATGCAAGTGTAGTATTTTTGTAAGATTGAACTTAGGTCTGGGGTATCACAAGATAAAGGCTAAGGAGGTGGGTTTTCTGACGATGGTGATTCATACTTGGTATAATCATTATGAGTTTTTGGTTATACATTTAAGGCTAACAAATTCACTGGACGTATTGATAGATCTGGTGAATAGAGTGTTCCGTGAACATTTGGAAAAATTTGTGGTTTTTTCCCAATGAAATTTTTGTATACTCTAAAATATATTAACATCAATAGACACTAATATATTGCTTCATAGACATTAAAATAAAATAATATTTATGGAAAATTCAGTGATGGTGAATTTTTGGTACAAATTATTTTTTTCCTTGGGTATATTGTTTCTAAAAATATAATAACAATTAATCCTACTAAAACCAAAGTGGTGAAAGAGTATACAAGACCTAAAAATTTCACTAATATTTGAATTTTTCTTGTATTAATGGTTTACTTTTTATTGTTTGTTGAGAAATTTTATTAATTATCTAGCCCACTAAATAAGTAAACGTAGAAAGAAGTCAAATTCAACTGGATAAGGAAATGTGATTATTAATTTTAGGAACTGAAAATTAGTTTTTTAATTCTCCATTGTTATCCATGCCAATAAGAAATGGTGAATTCCTTATATAAATTTATTTTTCTTTGAAGGGACTTGATTATGTCTTGATGAAGAATGATTAGTTCATCACATATGAAACTCATCAGTTGAAACCTCATGACTATAATTATCATAAAAATGGCCTTGAGATGGTTGCAGTTGTATTTTTATTTTAAAATAGAGTGAAATCGTTTATATTGGGTTAAATTTGAAAATTATACTTAAAACAAAAGATTAAAATATATATTCACCCAAAAATAGTCGAACATGAGGCATAAAAAAGTTGCTGGAACTAATTAAGGATTGTGATTTCATAATTCACTATCATCTAGGTAAATAAAGAATGGTAATTGATTCCATGAATCGAAATGATTTTGTAACAGCCATAAATTATAAAAGAAGAAAATTATATTCAATGGAATGTGTGACATGAAACACCAATCTTAAAAACCAATGAAATATATTTCTTTAAATTTAATCTATTCGATTGTTTGTGACACACACAACCTCAGGTTTAAAGGAATCATAAAATTGAATACCGTTATAAACTAGCTATTAAATTGGCAGTTATGAGTAGTACTAACTAAATTATAAAAATTATATGTTTTACATGTGTATAAAATAAATTAAATGGAAATATATTGATTATAAATAAAGTAAGAATTATTTGAAAGAAAATGAAATGTTTTCCAAAATAATAGTTTTCAAAGAAAATGGTTTTGTGGATTTTTTAGCAGTCATGCTAAAATTAATTTTTAAAAATTTTATAAAATTTATTTCAAAAAATTAAATCCATTTAAAAAATCATAAAATCAAAAATATCTTAGGTTTATTTTTTAATTTTTTATGAAAAGGTTCACTCTTTGATGATTAGTAATAAAATACGAATTTTTATTAAAAATTGCCTTTTATTTTAAAGAATTTTCAATAAAATTTTTATTTCAACATGGTATTAAAAGTAAAATTAGTAAAATAATATTTTCATACATCCAAAAAATTTTCATTGGAATAAATTTAGTTTTTAACTTTTTTTACATAAGAGAATTTTCTATTTGGAAACCTCATTTCTATTCGCGTTTACGGGTATTATATTAAATAGTATTCTTGCACTTCTGTAAATTTAATTTCAAAAAACTGATTCAATATTTTAAATAATAATAATTTATATTATCTAATAAGGTAAAATGAATTTTTTACCAAAATTTATAGTGAAAACAGTAAAAAGTAGTTATCATAGTTTAGGTGAAAATGAGTTTACTGGGTATTAGACTTAAAATATAAGGGTTTAAACGATCTAAAACTTGTAAAAAAGCATTTTATGCCCACATATAAACCTTATAACATATAAGGTTTGATAATTTCCAATTTTTTAGTACTTTTCAAGATTAAATCATTGTTGTAATTAATTCTTTTTTTGAAATTCCATGTGTGTCCCCCCCCCCAATTATAAAAGGCCGCTCTCTACTTTCACTTATTCACACATATAAATCCATTTTTATAAACCCAAATATTTCAATATATATTCCAAAACACCTTATCCACATTCAAGGTATTATTTTCTCATCAAAATACCAACCCTATGGTTCTTGAGAGGAGATACAAAAGAGGTTTCTCTAAGAAAATGTAATTGTCTTAACAAATCTTTTTTGTTTTCATTATTCTTTTTCAACCCTAGTTTATTTTATATCAATTAAAATATAATAACAACAATATATACCATATAATTTTTTATGTTGATTTAATGATATTTATATTTCTCCACCTCTATCAAATGGGAAATCAAATCATTGATCGTGTGTATAGTGGACTACCACCTCGCAAACCGATGTTACTCATTTTCCATAAACACATCTCATGATTGTTTATAATGATATATTTAATGTATATATATAATATTTATGATATTATTATAAATTTATAATTATAATATCAAAAAGTTCTTATTACTTTCCTTGTGGTTTAAAATTTGATAATGGCGCTTCTGTGTGGGGTAGACTGCCACCTTATTAAGGGATGTGACTCATTTTTCACTTATAGTTGACACAGAAGGTAGTAAGGAAAAATTTAATGAATATATGTGATATATATGACACAATATAGATTATATAAAATTAATATGGAAGATAGGATGGTTTCTCTCTCAAGGGGAGATATTCTCTCTCTATCATTATACAGCGATCACTCCGGTGATTTTTCGAGATTGAGGTACTATAAAGATTTTGTTTTAGATCATAAAGAGTTATTTGATCTCAGATGCCCACATAATAGGGTGGAATTTCTTAAGATTGTTTCTGATAAGAGGGAGGATGACCAAACTGAGGATGGAGACGGTGATTGTGTTTGGTCGGAGATGACTTTTGAAGGGAGGGTTACTTTCAAGAAGAAGGATTCAAGCCAGATATGTGCCTCTGTTTCAGGGAGACCTGCTATCTATAGTGGGCGAGTTTGGGTGCAGGGTGTCCCTTGGCATGCGATGAGATATGGCAGGCTGACTCTAAATTGGCAAATAAAAAGTTGCCTGAGATGATGCATGGTTTTCTTTGGTTGGGGATGGATTGTGCTGGAGGTACACTTCATGTGGTGATTCGGGTTGTGTCGATGATAGTGGCCCTTCACCGGGATGTGGCGGTTATAGGACCATGGTGGTGTTCGGATGATGACAATCTCTGACGCGCAAGGAGAGGGTCCGGTTGGCGGTGGCATTCATGCGATGGGGTCTGGACGGTTTCACATCTTGATGGTAGCGGCGCGGGCCATGATGGCGGCGGTGTTCGGGTGATAGGGTTGGGAGTCTCCGACGTGCACCAATGGGGTTCTGATGGTGGTCGTATGAAGACACCGGCAGTGTGAAAATTAAAGAATCTCAGTGATAGACTGGGGATTTGGGTTCCTGATGGCGGGATTTGTTGCTTTTAGTCGTCTGTCGATGGTGGGAGGAGCTGGTGTTGTGGATGTTGTGCGTCGTGGCTGGTGTTGCGGACAGACGTCAATTCTGGTGGAGTGCATGGTTGCTAGGTGGCCCGGCTCGTTCAGCTTGGTATATGGGATCTTTGGATCCCGGTGGTTTACGAGGATGGAGAGTGGTGTTTTCTTGATTTTCGTTGAGTTTTGTGGGATATGGTGCAGATATGTGATCTTGGCGGATAGTGGTCTGATATGGCGATGGTGAAGAGTGTTTCTTAGATATACGGCTTCTCAAGCATGATATTGGGTGGTTCATGGTCGGCGACGTTGTGTGCGCCGGCGAGTACGGGTTGGGGGTGTGGAAAGTGTTCCTGGGTGATCAGTGACGTCATGGAATCACATTATAGAGGTGTTGGGGGATGTCCACCGGTGGTGTGCTTTTTGGGTGATGACGGTTTCCATTTAGAAGACTGCTTTCTGGCATGGCGGTCATGTAGGAGTCCCAATGATGGTGTTTGGATGGATTCGGACGACGTCAGGGTTGGTTGTGGGAAGATGGAGATAGGGTGGAAAACTTTTACTTGTTGACTTCGGTGCCAACCTGTTTCTTTGGCGCATGCAGGGTTTTTTCTTACTGACAGTCTGTGGCTGTGTGAACTTTTGTGGGATGGATTTGGGGGTTTTGGATGGTGATCATGAACACGGGAAGCGGGTGACAATGGCCTTTAGATTCTTGGTTTGGGGTCTTCCTTGGATGCTTCGTGATTAGGCTGGTGACATCCTGGGTGGGTTTCTCATGGATCTATGATGGGTTGACTTCGGCTGTAGTAAGTTTGGGCCATTTTAATGGTTGGATTTATGTTTT
This sequence comes from Viscum album, assembly GCA_963277665.1. NCBI lineage: Eukaryota > Viridiplantae > Streptophyta > Magnoliopsida > Santalales > Viscaceae > Viscum > Viscum album. The sequence goes on along the minus strand of OY728164.1, from coordinate 1,091,201,897 downwards.
GGGTGTTTTCTCTTTCATTTTGTGGTGGTTCTTGGTGCATCACTTTATGTATCAATTATACATTTATTTTCTAATAAATTTTTAGGCCTGAATACGTTCGGTGCCTGAACATTCTTGGTAAAATTAATATGGCAGTTAATTCCGTACACTTTGACACAATAATGGAATTATGATGTTGCTCATGAAAACGTACGACCTACCATCTCCACAAAGTGATGTGATTCATTTTCCATGTCCAAAAAAGAAGAATTATTATAAAAATGTATATAATGATTAAATGTGAAATTAATAACAGTAATTTAATTATTTATGTGATGGATATATATCCTATACCCAACAATCATATCTTTCATAACAAAACACACATTAGAATGCAAGGCAATTGACACACGAAATAATGAAAATAGTGAATTATTATTAACAAAATGGTAGAAAATGTTATAATAGGATCATATATGATATTATAATTATTAATATAATTTTTTTATAAATTAATAACATTATTATAACCATTATACTGTATATGAAAATACATTCAACCGAAAGGAAGCGTTAGGTAAAGGACTTTGTCTCAATTTCCCTTCATTGAGGAATATTATAATGTTATGCACCGAATTTCTCTTATATTGTTTATATAATACCCTTTTCTTGTAATATCATTAAAAATTAATACTTCAAGGTATTTTATGTTTTAATTCTAATTATTTCTTCTAAGTGGATTTGATTTAAAATTTTCAAAGTGGTAAGAAATTTCATAAATCAATTTCTTTTCATTGGGTTATATTCCTTCTTTATTGCCTTTAATATTATAATACTATGTGTATAATGACTTTTTAATATTAACTGTTGTATTTAAAATTATTTTATATGGATTTATATTTGATAAACATAAAAGGTTCATTGGTTAATTCTCACTTCAACGTTGTGATATTTTTAAGGGTTTATTTTACAATCTCATTTAAATCAGTATTATTTGTGCTTGGATTTCCATTGAAGGTAATTATTTGATAATTGGATATTAAACCCATTATATCTTATTCTCCTCTTGTTATTCATTAATATTTAACTAAATTTTACTATTTTTTTACTCTTTTGTACTTAAAATTATTGAATTTTTTTTAATAAAATCTAACTTTATTTCTCTCTTCAGTAAAAAATCAGTTTTCTTCTAAATCCATGTTTTCTAAAAAAACATGAAAAATGTTTATAACATTATCAAAATTATATATTAAATAAATTATTACAAATTTGTTGATTTGTTTTAAAAAAAAAAATGAATATTAATGTTGTTTTCCAAACAAGCCTCATTGGGATTTTACTGAAAATGTGAAATGAATATTAGTTTTACAATGTAAGGGAGTGTACATAATTTACTGTCGTCACGACCACTTAATGTTTTAAAGATTACTTTATAATTTTAAAAGGTTAATTTCCAATTGAAAAATTTTCAAAATATTTTTTGAAGTTTTACTTTTAAAAAAATCAATGTGGAAATGTTATTTTCCTTAGGAATGTTTTTAATGATAATGTTATAGTGTTTCTTTTCATCAAAGACATAAAGCCTTTTTTAACCACTGGGGATATTTTTTATTGATATTTTCCTTTTTATTTATCTTGATTTATTATGATCAATTTGATCAGGGAAAGTATTTAAAGTATATTTATTGATTAGTTTTTTTAATCATAAACATTACCTTGAAATATTGACTTTCTTATTATAACAGTACATTACATTTCTTGTAAATATTTATATTATTTTTCATGTATATACTCATTGCATAAACTATATATCATTTCTATATAAAGTATTTTACATTGAAACTTATATGATTGAATTGGGAAATTATTTTTGATATGTATTCTTTAATTGATATAGAAATTCTTTAAAATGGCATATTTTTTAGGAATTAAATTAGTCTTTCAATATATGAGGAATTCATTGTATATGCAGATATGGGAGGGAGATTTTTATATCTAACACCTCTATGTATAAATATTCTCATGAGATGAATCGGTTGGCTATCAATAGTTAAATGGGTTTAGTGTATACCTACCCATTGGTTTTAAAATTTCTTATGAAAGGTCTTGATAGTAGAGGTATCATGATTCTTGAGATCTTGGAATCCAATAACTAATAATTTACTTCATTAAGAATTCTTTTATTATTATACTTGAGATTTTGGAAATGATATTATATCTAGATTCATTTCATTTTTATATTATTGATTAAATGCAATGTGTTTTCAGTTATTTTCCTTGGCATATTGATTATGTCTTATCTAATAATTATATTCATTTTATTAATTAAATTTAAGGCTTATTAAGATATTTACCTTTCCATATAGTTTATTATTTATTGATTATGCTTCATTTATTCATGATAAATTACTCTTTACATAACTCTTACTGAGCATCTAATATTACCCTTATTTTTTTAATTTCCAAGAATATAGGAAGTGTACTAAGACTAACATTCAATTATATACTAGAAAGAATAATGATATTATCAAAACAATTATGTTGTAATTTTTGTATTCAAATGTAATATGGGAATCATGTATGTATATAGTTTACCAAGACTAAAAAACTATTTGGTGTTTTGGGATGTGATTCCTTGTATCTTATGCCAATGTAATAAAGTATATGTCTATTCTGGGTTACTAGAGTAATGGTTGTTATATCTTGTATCATAGGAAGTGTATTAGAAACCGTGGAAACTATATTTAGAAAAAAATATATTAGATAACATAACCCTATGATAGAATTTGAGGATAAATATATAAAAACATCCTAATGTTTTTTAATGTAGATATTATGTAGTTTTTCTTAGAAATAAATCCATATCTTGATACTATATATAGATGTAGTTATAGAAAAAATATACATATGGGTAATAACTCTAAAAAAATCACCTCTGGATTAACTTGAGTGTTCTATGGTACATAAAAATAGGCCTTACTGTACACCTATTTTTAAGATCTCTGGGGATATTATTTGGAAAATTCACATTATATTTACAAATCATTATGAAGGATTTGAATAGATGAGGATAATTAATGACCTAGGTTAAACCTATAGTTTCTTAGATAGAAAATAATGTGTCGTGATTTAGACATCCTATAAATTATGATATGTTTTTACCACTATGATTAATGTTACTCAAAATATGATTTTTGGTTTTAGTCAATGGAAGGAACCCAAAGGAATCGTGTTAACATTTAATATAAAGGAAAATGTGGTGAATGTGAGAAACCAAATGAGATGATGGCAGAATTAAAAGATATCATGATTATTTCTAATTAGTTATACTAAAATATTATTAACAACCTACTTGATGACCAACTCTCAGACTTACCAAAGAAGAAAAGATTGGATTTTTATAAGAGATATGGTGGTGAATACCATGGAGTAAAAAATTATTGATTTCCTTTATGTTAGAAATGTAGAAAGAGACACCCAATAAAGTGTCTCATCAAAATTGGAAAATGATTTATGTATGGAAATATGGGCATAAATAAATTATTTTTAGAGGGAAATGATGATTATGATGGAAGGAAGTAAATTTTATCTTATGTGTCCATTTATAGTTATTTGTATTAGATGTGAGGAACCTGGGCATTATTTGAGTCAATAACCTCTTTAAAAGGTTAACCCATAGACCAAGGAACAATATATGTTTAACTAAAATAGTATATTTATTTATTGGGATTCTATAATTATATTTTATAAGTATTATTACAAATGGTATTTCAGTTATAAGAATCACGAAACATCTAAGTATTCTGTTAATTTTGGAAGTATATATGTCTTTATTAAGATAAAAGTTATGGATACCATCATGGGTTTGTGAGTTTCATATTAATCATAAATTCAAGGTCTTAAACACACATTTGAGGTTTTATGTGATGATATTATACCAATATTAAGGATATTTTGGGAAACATTTATAGAAACATATCTGATAGATTTAGAATAAGTTTTAGTGAAAATGTAATTTAAGAAACAATTCTCTTACATTTTGTGGGAATAATTTTAATGGAATTAGTAACCTTTAGGGTTTATATTATCTTGATTTTGAGTTAATTATGGGTTATTAAACTTTTGTAACATTATAGGAATTATATTAATATAGTTATAGAAAAATAACAACAAGTATTTTGGGTGAAAACCCATTACATTCAGAAAGGCTGTAGGGCTTCATCCCACAACTGAAGGGAGATAAGGGTGATGCACCTACCACTAGACTACTTGATGTCATGATTAATATGTCATTTTTTTACATAAATTATTTAATAGATTAATATTAATGATTAACTAATGGTGTTACTCTTGAGGTTTAGATGTTAATATATTATATTGTGTAACGTTTTCTAACCATATTGATTTTGGAAAATAGCTAGAGACATATGGAAAAAATTCACTCTTCTGTGGATCTTACAATCCAATAAAAGTAAATTTTAGAGATTTAGGCATAAAAAATAATTTTTGAATATTCATTTCATAGAATAAGTGATGAATTGTAAATTAATCGAGGCATTACTAAAGGAAGTAAATCATTATTATTAAATAGAAAGATATCAAGAAAGTCTATTTCCTTATATTCTTATATAGTAAAATAATTCCTCATCTTTAGGAAAATGATCTTGAAAAAAAATTATCCTTTAACCTTTATATCATATGAATCAAACAGTATTTTAAATAATCATAGATATATAGTTTTGAGGACTTTAAAATTCCATTCATCATTCACTTTCTTATAATCAGTTATCTTTATCACTCTCTCATTATTTTCACTTTTCTTCTATGTCCAGATCTTCATAAGAAACCAATGTTCTCTTTATAATAAAACTAGTTATGTGTTATTCCATATGTCCATTGTACTTACCTTTATCTATAATTAAAAGTATGTTTTATTGAACCTTTTTGTTATGTTAGTTTCAAACAAAATAAGTTTCAAATACCATATCCTTGATTTCTAAGCATGAGATCTAATTGCAAGGGCTCAATTTATTTAAGGTGCGGAGAATATAACACCAACAAAATTATAAAATAATAAAATTGTATTTTATATTTTATACGAAATGAAAAATTGATATTAAACAATCCAGAAAGTATATTTCTATGAATTTAATTTCTTTGATAGCTTGCGACACACACAACCTCGAGTCTAATGGAACTATAAAATAGAATATCATTATAACCTAGTTGTTTAATTGGCAGGTATGAATAGTAAAAACAAAATTTTGAAAATTATACACATTAAACATGTTTAAAATAAATTCAATGGATATCTATTAATTATAAAAAAATATTTGAAATAAAAGAAATGTTTTCTGAAAGAAATTACTTTTCAAAAAAAATAGTTTTATCATGTTTTGGGAACTTATGTTGAAATTAGTTTTTAATTCTTCTATAAAATTTAATTTAAAATATAAAATAAATTTTTGAAATAATCATATCAAATTTATATTATGTTTAATTTTTTGGGATTTTTTTAAAAAGTTCCATTCTTCGATGAATAATAAAAAATATTATTATTTATTAAAAACTAACTTTTTAAAGCATATACAAGACCCATTTATTAAAAGTTTTTGAAAGTAAAATTATATAAATTATATTTTTATTAATACTTATTATTAAATTTAAATAAATTTAATTTTAAGTTTTTATATTAAGACATTATACACTTATGAGAATGTTCTCTTTGGAAAATTATTTTCTCGTAGCGTTTGCAGGTATCATTTTTAATTGGATTTAGACAATTTTTTGAATTGGATTTAGAAAAATGGATTCCATATTTTAAATCATAATAATTTATATTATATAATAGGTTCAAAGTTCTTTTTGACCATAATAAGTTAGGAAAATAGTTAAAATTAGTTCCTATGGATAAGGTGAAAATGAGTTTACCATTGGTTTAAACTAAAAATACAAGGGTTAAAAATGACTTAAAACAATTCCATAGCCCATTGGATGGACATATTTTGACCTTATAATGTATAAAGATATTTTATTTTTCATTTTTTATTCTTTTTCATAATAAAAACGTGGGTTTGATTGATTCTTTTCAAAAATTCTATGTGTGTCCTCTCCTACATTTTAAAAAGGTCACTCCCTCTCTTCATTTATTCACACATCTAAAGCCCTTTTAATCTACCAAAAACTGAAGAAAAAAATCTAACACCATTATCCAAATCCTAGATAATCTTATATTCGCAAAATACCAACCCTAGTGTCCTTAAGTGGAGATCCAAAAGAGGTTTCTTTAATATAAGGTAATTACCTTAATGGAGATCTTCTGTTTTGTTTCTTCTTTTTCCATATTAAATTATTTGTTAAGAAGTAAAATATAATTACACAATTTTATTCCATATAATTATATTTTATTTTGTTTACGTCATGATATTTATCTATCTCTTCCACCATAAAATGGGAAACGAAATCGTTTATTGTGTGTACGGTGGACTATTGCCTCACGAACTGTTTTAGCTTGTTTTCCATAAATGCATCTCAATATTTTGTATAATGATGGATTTACTATATATATATATAATTTTTAATATTTTTATACTTCTGTAATTATAATATCACTTATACCTTATTACTTTTTATGTCGTTTAAAATATGATAATGTCGCTCGTGTGTATGGCGGACTTTCGCCTCGTGATATGATGTGATTCATTTTTCACATACACATTACATAGAAAGAAATAAAGATAAATTATGTTATATATATGAAATTATATTTATTATTTAAAATTAATATTTAACCTAATTTTTTACCCTTCCACTGGTTAATGGAATGATATCGACGTTCATGCATGTATACGATCTACCGTCTCGATGAAGCGATGTGAATAACTTTCCATTTCCAAACATAAATAATGATTATATAAATGTAAATAACGATTAAATATTAAATTTATAACATTAATATAATTAATTATATGACATATCTATATCCTATAACCATTTATGACAACTTTCACGAAAAAACATGTATGAGAAAACAAGGTAATAAACAACCGAAACAATGAAAATAATGAGAAATTATTAAATAATAGGTGGTAAAATGTCAAAATAGGATAATATATGATATTATAAATCTTATTATCATTTTGTTAAAGATTAATAACATTATTAAAACCATTTTACAAGATATTACAGCACATTCAACCAAAAGGAAGTTTGAGGTAATGGACTCTGTCTCAATTTCACTTTATTAAGGCATATTATAATATTATGCACATAATTTCTTTTATATGGTGTATATACTTCCCTTTTCATGTAATAGCATAGAAAATTTATAATTCATGGTATTTTAAGTGTGAATTTTAATTAATTCAGCAAAGAGTATTTGACTTGAAAATTACCAAGTAGTAAAGAATTTTAAAACTCAATTTCTTTTCATTAGGTTATATTAATTATTTATTTTCTTTAATATAATAAGATTATGTTTTTGATGAATTTTGACTATAAATTTTTATATTTACACTTTTTTATGTGTAATTACATTTTATACACATAATATATTCATTTCTTAACTTTCAATTCAATGTAATGATCTTTTTAAGGGCTTGTTTCACAATCCCATTTTAATCATTAATTTTTATGATTGAATTTCAATTGAAGAGAATTATTGGATTATTGGATAGTAAAGCCCTTAAATTTTTTTAATATGTGATTATTCATTAATTTTTCAAGTAATAGTACCATTTTTTCACCCTTTGGTACTTAAATTTATTGATAAGATGTGTTTAATAAAACTTGACTTCATTTCACACTTTGATCCAAAATTCATTATCCCATAAATCTATTGTTGATAAAAATGATTTCAATAATGTTTCTAATATTATCTAAATAATTTATTAAATAATGTTTTACCCATGTTTTATTATTTAAAAAAAATTTGAAATGAATCTTCATGTCATTTTCCAAACAAGGCTTGTTATGGTGTTACTTAAAATGTGAAACAAATATTTATTTTAACATATACATCATGTATGTAAATTTCCACTTCCATGACCAATAAATAAATTAAATATTCATTTATAAATTTCAATGTTTATTTTTTAATAAAATTATTTTCAGAATATTTTTCTGAACCTTTAGTTTAAAAATAAAAAAAATCAAAAGGGAAAGGTTATTTTCCCCATGAATGTTTTCAATGATATGTTTATGGTATTTATATTCATCAAGGAAAATGTCCATTTATTATCCATTAGGGGTTTTTTATATTTATACCATTATTATTATATCTATAGACGGTTTATGATTAGATTTTCCATAGAAATTATTGATATTCCCTTTCTTGATTAATTTTTGTAATCATGAAATTTCCCTTGAAATATTCACTTTCTTGTTATCATTGAACATTACATATCCTCAAATTATATATATATATATATATTATTTATCATGGATATAATAATTTCATAAACCATATATGATTTTTATATATAGTATTTAACATTTAAACTTATATGATTTAATGAGGAAATTAATCATAATCTGTATTCCTTACCTGATACAAAAATTTGATGATAAGTCATATTTTTCATGAATTAAATATAAAGACCCAAGATATGGTGACCCGGAGATATTTTTTTTAATTTATTACATTGTCATAGATATAAGATTCAAATCCCAAAGGACTGAATAGTTAAACTATTTTAGAAAAAAAGATACATACTTGAAAACACATTTTACATTGGGAAAAGAAAATAAAACATGATGAAAAACAAAATATAATAAACTATATCCTTGAAAGCTCATCCAAACACCTCTTCTTCATATCCCTGGAAAAGGAAACAAAATAAGGGTGTTCTAAAATTCTTAGTAAGGTTCTTTTACAGTGTAATTTATCATGAATAAATATGAATAATCTACATGGAAAGGTAAATAACTAAGAAAACATTCCATTAATCAATAACTTGATCATAATATTTCAAGAATTAAATATGGTCAAAAAATACTATATATATAATCACATGAGCTTGGAACTTGACAATAGATATTCTAAATAATCGATTAATCACATGGAATAACAATAATGATGGAATTTATAATGTCGAATGTATGAAATAGCAATATATACCCTCTAGATTATTACTATCAATATCAATATTCTTTCTAGTTTAAGACCATGGGTAGAAACCCATTTGATTTTGCCAACTGATTCATCTCATGAGACTACTGATACATTAGGGGGCTTCATTAACAGGTCCCCAAATAGTTTTTTATTTCCAAATCATTCCTCATATATCAAATACTCTATTTAACTTATAAACATTGTTTATTGTCAAAAAAATCATATGAGTAAAATATATTGATTTAATATGATTTCCCTAGTTATTTAAATAACTTTTTATGTAAACACCTTATAAAAAATTTATATGGTTTAGGAAATCATAAAATGAATTAATTATTTGAATCAACTATAAATCCATATAAAACAATCATAAATAAAAAATAAGACAATAAAATTCATTTCATGCATTATATTAGTATGGAATAACCAATTAAGTAGAAGTTTAACTTAATGAATTGAAATCAAGGTAAAAAATCCATTACCAATTTGTAATCAATCAAATCGTATTCCCTGTAAAAGAATGAAATTTAAAAAAACATAAAATACATGAAAATAAATAGATTCAAGATATGATATATCAAAGTGTTAGTATATATACACCACAAATAATAAATAGGCGATGAATAAGAAATATATCTCACATAAGTAAAAGTGAGATGACAAGAATTTAGATTTCTCTTTTTATTAGTTGAACATGATTTAACCCCCTATAAAATGGTTTAAATAATTTTATTAATTTATAAATGAACCATATTAATATTTATTATATCATATATGATTATATTAAATCATTTTATCACTTGTTTTTTAATAGTATTTTGTTTTAACCCCCATTTCAGGTGTTAACTTGTTCATTTTTCTATGCATGTTTTTTCATGTAATTCCAAATTCTTGTTCATAGGATATAGTTATGTCATATCCAAAATTATAGTAAGTTATTACATATCATTTCAATTCATTATATAAATTTTAAAATCATTCTTTAATGTTGAACATGAAAAATTAATTGGATCACGTTGTGAAGATGGTGGGCTATACGTATGCACGAGCGACAGTATAATTCCCTAAATAGTGATAGCGTAAGGAAGTGGATGGTATTATATTTTTTCCAAAATCATTTTCTTTAAATTATTATCATATATATCCATTATTTTCTTCATTATACCCATCCATATAAATTGGTTATGAAAATAATTACACCATAGCATGGAGATGGTAATTCGTACATACAAACATGCGGTGATTTCGTTTTTCATAGGATGGATAAAGGGTAGAATATAGTTGTACCATAATCATAATAACATAAAAAAAATATGATATGGGGGTTTTTATTTTATTATGGAAGTCATTATGAAATGGATTTATAAGAAGAAATGAACTTGAATGAGTTAGTAAAAATGATTAAGTCTTCTTCAGTGGACTTTATTTAGATCTCTTCTTAAAGGAGCTTGGTTTGGTATTTTTGGAAGACCAGGACCTCCAAAACATGGATAAGGATTTTTATAATAGAAATTTTTAGGTTTTATTCCAAATATATTGCTCAATTTTTTGTTAATAAGTGAGGTAGAAGGTTACCTTTTATAATTGAGGTGAGGGGTTCTTTTGTAATTCCTCAAAATATTAAAATATAATAAGTCTATTCTAGATATAAAGACTTAAAATGGAATATAAATTAATATGGAATTAAATTATAGACTATATTATATCCCATTTGGTCTTATTTTGGATTTTTATGATTTTTAAATAATTTAATTAAATATTATCTCAATAAAATATCATTATAGTCAAATTCCATAATATTCATTTAATTTGACTTCAGATGTATCAATATAGAGTTATAATATTAATATAATTCTTTCACACCTCCCAAATATGTTATATAGAACTACAAAATTCTTTTAACACATTTAAAAGTTAAAATTATATCAAAATAATTATTTTTAAAATCATTTCTTATATTTTTTTAATTAAATAAATATTTTATTTGCATTGAAAAATAATATAAGGTAATTATATAATCTATAAAAATTCAAAATAAATTTCTATAATGGAACTAATTTAATTAAGATCAAAATTTTAATTTAGATTCAGTCATATGTTTATATTTTTTTATCTGGAAACATAAAAGATATTAAATAAAAAGAGAGTAACATGTTATAATTATCTTTAATTTAAATAATATATAATTTATTTCCTGGAAAAGTGTCCATTAATGTAACAACCCTAACCCGAGTAGCCCATATTTGGTGGTTTTTTACAATTGCATATATACAAGTGATAACATCACCAAGGATTGACCAATTTAGTAGTCTTGATAAACTAGATACACACATGGTTCCATTATTACATTGAAAATTAAACATAGAATATAACAAAAGAAAATAAACTGCTTCTTATCACATATTCAAAACTTTCATCTTCATAAATTGTGGAAGGAAAACAAAAAAAGGGTGAGCTAAAATGAGTAGTAAGGGTTATATGAAACAATAATAAGTGGGGGAAATTCAATAAGTCATATTCATTCTAGAAAGGTAAAAATTGAAAAAATATATTCCATGAATACACTGAGAATAAAAATGAAACCACATATTTTTTCCTAGTGAAAATATCATGGAAAGTAATAACTGAATACTAAATCAAGAAAAATCTTATTTATTTTATATCATGTATTTTTAACATGAACCATTATACTATTAATAAAATTTAACTTTGCGGGTAAAAATACATCTGATTCTTCTTGGAAACAACAAAAAAGGGTTTTCTTCTAATTTTTTTATCTCATAAGATCTATCAATGCGTCAAGGGGCTATCTATAACCGGGAAACACCCATCACAACAAGTCCAAATCATTATTTATACATAATTTAAATTCAATGACATCATTCAAAGAAACCCCATATATAAGAATGATATAGATCTAAAACAATAATCATATCCATGATACAAGAAATAGGGATATTTAATGAAATATTCAATGAATGGTGATCATAAATAAAAGTGAAGTACACATACACTACATACAATGAATAAGTGGTGAATAAGGCATAACTAAAGGGAATATCATAATTTTTTCCCTGAAATAATGGATTTAAATTATTATTGGAAATTAATAATGGAATATATTTATAGATCATTATAAATGATGTCAAAATGAAGTTAAAATGTGTAAAAATAGTGTTAATTAAACATTATAAAAGAGCCTCTTTAGTGTGGTTCTAAGAAAATTATTTTGGAGTCTTTAAAATAGAAAAAGGATTAATTTTTTTCATAAAACTTGAAATTAACTAATATAGTTTTTCATGATATGAATAGTTATTTTAGAAAAATATGGGTGTATTAAAATATATTATTGAGTTCACTTAAAAATGGGTAAAAATTTGGGAAGTTCCCTTAAATCGGGCTTTCTTATCATAAAGAATTGAAAAAAAACATAAAAACAAGTATTTTCCCATAAAATAAAGTATAATTGTTCTAGTAAATATTTTTTGAACATACATATAGAATATAGGAGGAGTAAATATGAATAATTAATATTTAAATTGGGGTAAAGGGAGAGAAACTGTAACCAAAATGAAAAATGGGGTATTCTGATAGAATCCATTACCTTATGTCTGAAAGTGTTCTACATAATAACTTAATATCACAGATAATGAAATTATATATATTAATAATTATATTCATAACCTCTTCAACATGTATTTTAATTATTATTATTTTATTAAATTCGTTAATGGGCTTTTTTTGTGAGTTATAAGATTCAATTTCAACGTTCGAGGGTGTTTATTTCTTTAGTTTTGATGATTGATTCACATGTATATATATATATGAAGGATCATGTTAAATGGGAATAGTTTTCAAGAATTTAAATTATATGTTATTAATTAAAATCTATAATATTAAATGGTCTTATATATCATTTTGTTTATAGATATAAATATGATTCATTAGATAAAACATTAATGACAACCATTTATATAATTTTGGTATTCTTCAATCATCATGAACTAGTTTTGTTTTATTAATTAATATTATGTATATATAATGGTTCTAGAACACTAAAAAGGTTTTAATATAAATTTTAAAATATTTTTTAACTATTATAATGGTTTAATTAATACCCTTTAAGGTGGTACTAGAAAATAAATCATCATCGACGAAGGTGGGGAATCGACACCTCTCAGACAATATTTTCATTTTTTGAATAAAATGAAGAGGAGAAGGGTTTTGATGAGGGATATTACTTTAACATAATTAAATTCCTGTATATATAATATTCTATATTTTTAATTTATTTTTCGATAGGGATGTGAGGGAAGGATAAGAAAAGAAAATAAATTTAAAAATAAATAAAAGAAAACAAAATAGGATTTTACCTCTTGAATTCTTCTTCATGAGAACCACTTTAAGGGGCTTAGGGTTGGTCTTTTGGTGTGACCAAATGCTCCTAGATTTGTGGGAGAGACTTTGGAAGAGTATTGGGTAGAAATTGGACAACATTCAAGGTGAATAATGAGTGAGGAGAAGGGGTGGTGCGGGGTGATATTTATAGTAGAGGAGAGGGATGCTTTTTTATTATTTTATTCATTAGTTTATCATTTTTATTCAATAATTTGAATAGTGTTGATTATTGTGTCTAAATATATTAAATATTGTATGTGAGCTCAAAACAATGTTTCTTACATCATCCATACATCATTCATGACTCAATAGTTCATGTATTTTTCTTATACCGTAAATTGTTATATTTCACTATTCACCAAAACTTCAACTATTTTAGAAAAACACAAAAAACAATAACCCTAATTTTTTTTGACATATAGATCTAAAAAATGGAATCATTTTAAAAAAAAAATATTTCTAAAAATGATAAATTTAATTTTTCATGAAAATCATCATTTATTCAAAAAAACCAACTTTAAAATTATAACTGAATTTATGACACATTGAGATATTAATTAAGGACTCATAAAATTATCTTATTGTCATAAGAGAACAAAATATTAATTTATGAATATGTTTTATGAAAATAAACATTATTTTAAATTATTATATTAATTATAAAATTCTCAATATACATTTACATTACAAAAAAATACGAACACTTAATTCATCATTTCTAATACATTTATTTACTTATTCCATGATATAAATATATCATATTTTCATTCATAAGATACCTAAATTTTATTTATACTTTAATTGGTAAGGTTACTATTATATAATATAGATTTTTATTCCTAATGGTCACGTTACAATTCCAATGGTTATGTTACTTTTTAATTTTATATCACGGTTTATTTGTGAAATGTAAACTATCGAATGAATTGGATTTACTTAAGAAGATGCATACCGTAAAATCTTATGGTGTTAAATTATTCCATCCTATATAAATTTCATCCTCAAAATTTTTCAGTAATATTTCCTTCTAAAAAATATGTGGGGGTTTTTATTTATAACATCCTTAGGTCACCATATAGCTGATTCCATATTATGGTTTCTCTAAAGAACTTTTAATAATAAATTCATCCAATTTATCAATACTTAATATATTATGTCACGATTCTTGATAGTCTATTCACAGTAAGACAAGTTAGGTTCTAAATCTATTTCTTCATAGGTGAGTACATGTGTTGGGTCTGGCATGTACTTCATTAATAATGATATGTGGAATGAATCATGAAAGTTTGAGAGATTTGGTGGAATTTCTAATCAGTAAGCTACAAATTCAATTAATTATATAATTTTAAGTGGTCTAATATACCTTGGGCTCAGTTTCACTTTTTTACTGAACCTTAAGAATCTCTTACTTACATATACTTTTATAAATATGTTGAATCCCACTTGAAATTTCAAATACTTCCTCCAATTGTCATCATAATTTTTTTCCCACATTGAAATGATTTAATATAATCCTAAATATTCATTACCTTAATTGTTTTCTCTTAAAGAAGTCATGGTCTTATAAGATTCCTCTCACCAACATCATCCCAATAATTTGGAGTACGATGTCTCTTTCTATATAATGCTTTATATGGATCCATTTGAATACTAGAATTCAAACTATTATTGTAGTAAAATTTTACCAAAGATAAATATAAATACCATGCAAATTTAAAGTCTAGTGATCATGATCTTAACATGACTTCCAATGTTTGAATAGCTCATTCATATTTTCTATTGGTTTGAGGGTGATAATTAGTACCCGTATGAAGCTCTGTATCCAAATCCTTCTTAATACTCATCTAGAATTTTGATGTAAAATGGGTATCTCGATCAGACACAATCAATATAGGTGAACCATGAAGTATTAAAACTTCATTAATATATAGTCTTTCTAAAATCTCTAGTGGAAAATCCTCTCTTATAGAGAGGAAATTTGTATATTGGGTAATTCAATCAACAATTACCCATATTGAATCATGCTTTCTTTGAGTCTTTGGTAATCTAGTGATGAAGTCTATTTTAATGTCATCCTGCTTATATATAGTAATAGTTATAGGTTTTCTGACTCATCTAGGATGTTGTCTGTCGGCATTCACTTTTTAAAAAACTAGTCATCTTACCACATAGTCAGCAATTTCATACTTCATATTATCACACCAAAAATGTTCTTTTATATCTCCATACATCATGGTTCTACCATGGTGTATAGAGACGTTCATGCTCTATGCATCATAAAATAGTTCCGTTTTTAGCTCAGGTACTAATGGAATACATAACCTCTTTCCAAATTTTATAATTCTATCCTTATACATGAAGTCGTCCAATCTTCCATCCTTAAAGGGTTTAATTATCTTTTGAAAATTATCATCATCATATTGATATCCATTTATCAACTCTAGAAAATATGTTTTATCAGTAATTTGAAAAGAGAGTTATTTTTCCTCTTCCTTAACAACTCCCATATGATACCTAATTTTCTTTTCCTTGGTGGTAGTGTATTGAGAAATCATAATCTTTGAGTAACTTGGTCCATTGTATTTGGATCATATTGAGTTATTTATTTGAAAATATGTATTTCAAAATCTTATGATCCATATATATCTCACACATTTTATCATAGATACAGTGTCTCCATATCTTTAGAGAAAATATTAGGGCTACTAACTCAAGATCATGACTTGGATAATTTTGTTCATGAGCCTTCAACATCCTTGAAGAATGTGAAAAAACATTATCATTTTTCATAAGGACACATCCCAGACCTTTCTTTAATGCATAACATTATATCACAAAACCAAATTTTCCTAATGGTGAATTCAAAATTGGTGCAATGACTAATATTATCTTCAATTATTCAAAATATTCTACATATTATTTTGTTCATACAAATGAAACCCCTTAACCTATGAGTTTGGTTAATTGATTAGTCAATTAGGAAAAATTGTTTATGAAATAATAATAGTAACATGATAACCCAATAAAACTACATACCTTGTTATGTTCATTGGAATAGTCTATTCTAATATTGACTTTTTCTTCGTAAGATCAATTGATATTTCATCCTTAGAGACAATATGGTCAAGAAAAGTAATTTCCTGAAGCCAGAATTCACACTTTCTAAATTTACCATATAACTCTTTATATCTAAGAGTGTCAAGAATAGTCTACAAGTGATTCTCATTGTCTTAGTAGTTTGTATAATACTACATAATATCATTAAAAAATAATACAAAAAAATCATAAAGATATTCCCTGAATATTTTTTTCATTAGATCCACAAAAACAGAGGGTTCAATAGTCAATAAAAAGGGAATTACTATGAACTCATAATGTTCATAACTCCTCTGAAAAGTTATCTTCAGTATATCTTCCTTATTTACTCTCAACTTATGATACCTAAAAAGAAGGTCAATGTTTGATAAATATTGAGTTCCATGAATTTGATCAAATAGATCATCAAGGTGAGGTATATGATACTTTTTCTTTATTTTAATATCATTTATTTCTCTATAGTCTATGCACATTATCAAGGATCCATATTTCTTATTAAAAAAAGAACAGGTGCTCACTTGGGAGAAACACTAGTATAAATAAATCTCTTATCACTCAATTCCTCTTATTTTTTTTCAGCTCCACAAATTCTATTATGTCCATTCAAAAATTATTCTTAGCTATTGGTATTTTATCAAGGATTATAACAATGGTAAATGCAACTTCATTCTCTTGGGGTATCCAAGTAATTCCTAATGAAACAAATAATGTATTCTTGTATAATAGGTACATCCTAAATTTGAATATTACCTTCATCATCTCTAGATGATGTTTTCTCTTACTCCCCAAGAATTTTATTCAATAATGTTACTTGGGGTGGATCTAGATAAGAATTAGATGATTATGTTTCTACACTAAAGATAAGGGATTCTATATCTTCCTCAAAAATCATAATTTCCTTCTTCTTATAATAAATCTTCACATCTTATTTTGAAATTCAGCCCATACCGTGGATTATATCAAAATCAACCACATATATAATAAGAATATCATAAAAGAAATCATTTTTATATGCCATAATGTGAACTACCTGACACATTTTTGTTATAATGAGACTTCCCTTTAGGGTTTTGATTGATAAATCCCTTATTAAATCAAAAGGAAAATAGGTAATTTTCCTGGAAAATTAGGTACATATAAAATATTTTAATGATCAAAAATCAGATAAAGCATTAGATAAATTTCAATATATGATTATTATACCTTCCACCACATCATTGGATACTTCTACTTCAGCTGCGGTGATCAAATAAGCTCATCCATCTTCCCTTGTCCTCTTTTGTGGTAGATTCCTTTCATAATTGGTACATTAGTTTGAATAATTCCCCCATTTAATTACATTTGAATCATTGAAATTCATTTATTTATTTCTTTACATTGAACTAATTAGCTCGATGATCCTTTTATAAACACTTATAAAAAAACTCCCATGCCTTTTAAGTATTTAACAGGATGAATCCTTCCATAATTTTTGCATAATGGAAATTGCTTCATTCCCCTCTTCTTATTTGATGTTTTTCCTTTTCTATGGTTTTCATAAGTCCTCTTCTTATATTGGTTTCCTAGGGACATATAAGATATATCAAATTCCTTCTCCATTTAGATGGAACTTAATATGATTTCATCATATAATGATAATTTTTAAGAAGCTAGTACCCTTCAGAGAGATGGTTTAATACCTTCTAATAAATGATCAATCTCATCTTATAAATCATATATATAATCTATAGCATACTTGGATAGTTATGTGAAGGTATCCTCATACTTCACAATACTCTTTTTTTCTATTTTCTTTAAGCTAATTAATTTTCTCTTTTTTCATTTTATTTCTCATGAGGGAAGTATTTATAAAATAATGTTTCCTTAAAAGTTATCTATTTCATTTCTTTATTTTTTATTCCTCCTTAGTATTCTAGATGAAATTCCACTTTTTATCAGTATTTCATTTAAGGAAACATACTTCCAGTACAACCTTTTCATTTTCATTACATCCCAATGCTAGAATATCTTCTCTAGATATTTTATCCACTGCTCAGATAGCACTTCATTTGGGGTACCACTAAAATATAGGGGATTCTGCTACAAGAAATGATCCAACATATGTGTATTATGTTTATTCATCATAACCTATATAATTTTTCCTAATATAGAAATTATCTTCCCAACTCCAACACTAACTATGTTGAATCTCTCAGTGGGTAAATCCCTACATTGTCCATAGGTATTGATTCATTTCCTTTTATTAAGTTCCATCACTAAATAATAGTACACACTAAGTTAGGTTGTAATCATCATTAGTATTGAGCCAAAATTTCACTAAAATGAGTTAGTATAATTCTAATTTTTATTTAACATCTAGTTCCCAAGGTTTCTATTAAACATTCTCTAATACCAACTTTAACAACACCAACCCTAGTAGCCTAGAGTTGGAGGTCATTTTATTAAAATAGAATAGATACAAGATATCACATCACCAAGGATCGATCAGGTTAATAGTATTGAAGAACTAGATACATACATGGTTCCCTTATTACATTGGAAATTAAAAATGGAACATAAAAAACTGATTCTTATCACCTATTCCAAAATTTCATCTTCACAACCTGAGGAAGGAAAACAAATAAAACGGTGACCTCAAATTCTCAGTAAGGATTATATGAAACTAAAATAAGTGAAGAAAAATCAATAATGCATAGTCATTATGGAAGGTTAAATAATTTGAAAACATGTTCCATCAATAAAATGATAATGAAAATGTAACCATATTTTTTTATAGTAAAAACCTTATGGAAAGTAATAATTAAACACTGAATGAAGAAAATTATTATTTATTTAATGTCATGTATCAACCACATGAAACATTATATTATCAATATGGTGTAAGCATATGGGTAAAAACCCTTCTTATTCTACTTGGAAATAAACAAAAAGTGTTTTTCACCAACTATTTTTTCTCATGAGACATGTCAATGCATAGAGCGGCTATCTATAATCGGGACCCACCCATAACTGCAAGTCCAAAGCATTCTTCATACATAGATTCAATTCAATGACATCTTTCAAAGAAACAATTGTATGAAAAATGGTATATTTCTCAGAGAGTAATCATATAAATGATAAAAGAAATATAAATATTTAATGAAATCTCCAATGAATAATGATCCAAAACAAAAGGGAAGTGTACAGACATCGCATAAAAGGAATAAGTGGTGAATAATGAATAACCAAAGGTAATATAATAATGGTGTCCATGAAATAATGGATTTAAAAAATTCTTGGACATTAATAAGGTAATATACCCATATATAATGATAAATAATGTCAAAATTAAGTGAAAACTTATAAATAGTGTGTCTAAGAAACTTTATAAAAGAGCATCTTTAGTGCGGCTTAAGGGAAAATATTAATTTGTATTTAAAATGGAAAAGGTATTAATTATTTTCATAAAACTAGAAATGAACTAAGATGGTTTTTCATGATATATATATTAATTTTAGAACAATATTGGTGTTTTCAAATAGATTATGGATTTTACTTGAAAATTGGTAAGAAATTGAGAAGTTCCCTTAAATCGGGCATGCTTATCGAGATATGTTGAAAAAGGAAACCTTAAAAACATATATTTCCCTATAAAATAAAAAATAATCATGATGGGTATATATTTTTGGAACATTCATATAGAATTTATGAGAAGTAAATAAGACTAATTAAGAATTAAATTGGGTTAAAGAGAGAAAAATTGTAACCTGACAGAAAAATGGGGGTTCGAAGAGAATCTCACACCATAGATCAGAAAGTGTTCTTGACTTGCACTTAATTTCCTATATAATGAAATTATATTCATTAATAATTTAAGTATCAACCTCTTGAACATGTATTTTATTTACTATAATATTATTAATTTCATTAATGGACTTTTTTGAGTTATAAGATTTTATTTCATCATTAAGGGGGTTATTTTCCTTGGTTTTGATGATTGGTTCACTTGTATACATGTATGATATATTCAATGAATGGTTATCATAAATAAAATTGAAGAACACATACACTAAATACAACAAATAAGTGGAGAAATAAGGCATAACTAAAGGGAATATCATAATTTTTTCCATGAAAGAATGAATTTAAATCATTATTGGACATTAATAATGGAATATATTCCTAGATCATGATAAATGATGTCAAAATGAAGTTAACATGTGTAAAAATAGTGTTAAGGAAACATTATAAAAGATCCTCTTTAGTGTGGTTCTAAGAAAATTATTTTGGAGTCTTTAAAATAGAAAAGGATAAATTGTTTTCATAAAACTTGAAATTAACTAATATAGCTTTTCATGATATAAATATATATTTTAGAAAAATATGGGTGTATTAAAATATATTTTTGAGTGCACTTAAAAATGGGTAAAAAAATTGGGAAGTTCCCTTAAATCAGGATTTCTTATCATAAGAATTAAAAAAAACATTAAAACAAGTATTTCCCCATCAAATAAAGTATAATTGTTATAGTACTAATTTTTTGAACATACATATATAATTTAGGAGGATTAAATAATAATAATTAATAATTAAATTTGGTTAAAGGGAGAGAAACTGTAACCAGAATGAAAAATGGGGTATTCTGATAGAATCTATTACCTTATGTATGAAAGTGTTCTACATATTCACGTAATATCCTAGATAATGAAATTATATACATTAATAATTTTATTCATAACCTCTTAAACATGTATTTTAATTTTTATAATTTTATTAAATTCGTTAATGGATGTTTTGGTGAGTTATAAGATTCAATTTCAATATTCGAGAGTGTTTATTTCTTTAGTTTTGATGATTGATTCACATGTATTTATATATATATATATGAAGGATCGCGTTAAATGAGAATGGTTTTCAAGAATTTAAATTATATGTTATTAATTAAAATCTATAATATTAAATGGTCTTATATATAATTTTTTCCAGATATAAGGATTATTCATTAGATAAAACATTAATGATAACCATTTATATTATTTTGGTATTTTTCAATCATCGTGAACTAGTTTTGTTTTATTTATTAATATTATGTATATATAATTGTTCTAGAAAACAAAAAATGTTTAATATAAATTTTAAAATGTTTTTTAACTATTATAATGGTTTAATGAATATCCTTTTAGGCGGTACTATAAAATAAATCATCATCGACGAAGGTGGGGAATCGACACCTCTCAGACAATATTTTCATTTTTAGAATAAAAGGAAGAGGATAAGGGTTTCGATGAGGGATATTACTTTAAAATAATTAAATTACTGTATATATAATTTGCTATATATTTTATTTCTTTTTCGATAGGGATGTGAGGGGAGGATAATAATATAAAATAAATTTAAAAATAAATAAAAGAAAACAAAAGAGGATTTTACCTCTTGAATTATTATCCATGTGAACCAATTTAAGGGGCTTAGGGTTGGTCTTTTATTGTGACCAAATGATCCTAGATGTGTGGGAGAGAATTTTGAAGAGTATTGGGTAGAAATTGGACAACATTCAAGTCATATAATGAGTGAGGAGAAGGGGTGGTGCGGGGTGATATTTATAGTAGAGGAGAGGGGTGTTTTTTTATTATTTTATTCATTAGTTTATTATTATTTTTCAATACTATTAATAGTGTTGATTATTGTGTCTAAATATAGTAAATAGTGTATGTGAGTTAAAAACAATGTTTCTTACAGCATCCATACATCATTCATGACTCAATAGTTCATGTATTTAGCTTATACCGTAAATTGTCATATTTCATTATTCACCAAAACTTCAACTATTTTAGAAACATCTAAAACACCATAACCCTAACAATTTTTTGACATATATAACTAAAAAATGGAATCATTTTAAAAAAAATAGATTTATAAAAATGATAAATTTAATTTTTCATTAAAATCATCATTTAACCAAAAAAACCAATTTTAAAATTATAACTGAATTTATGACACATTGAGATATTAATTAAGGTCTCATAAATTTATCTTATTGTCATAAGACAACAAAATATTAGTTTGTGAATATTTTTTATGAAAATAAACTTTATTTTAAATTATTGTATTAATTATAAAATTCTCAATATACATTTACATTACAAAAAAATACCAACACTTAATTTATCATTTCTAATACATTTATTTACTTATTCCATGATATAAATATATCATATTTTCAATAATAAGATATTTAAATTTTATTTATACTTTCATTGGTATGGTTACTATTATATCATATAGATTTTTATTCCTAATGGTCACATTACCATTCCAATGGTCATGTTAATTTTTAATTTTATGTCACGGTTCATTTGTGAAATGTAAATTATCGAATGAATTGGATTTATTTAAGAAGATGCATACCGTAAAATCTTATGGTGTTAAATTATTCCATCCTATATAAATTTCATCATCAAAATTTTTTAGTAATATTTCCTTCTAAAAAATATGTGGGGGTTCTTCTTTATAACATCCTTAGGTCACCATGTAGCTTATTCCATATTATGGTTTCTCTAAAGAACTTTTAACAATCAATTCATCCAATTTCTCAATACTTAATATATTATCTCACGATTCTTAATAGTCTCTTCACAGTAAGATAAGTTAGGTTCTAAATCTATTTCTTCATAGGTGAGTACATGTGTTGGGTTTGGCATGTACTTCATTAATAATGATATGTAGAACGCATCATGAACATTTGAGAGACTTGGTGGCATTTCTAATCGGTAAGATACAACTTCAATTAATTCTATAATGTCAAGTGGTCCAATATACCTTGGGCTCAGTTTCACTTTTTTACCGAACCATAAGAATCTCTTACTTACAGATACGTTCAGAAAGACGTTTTATCCCAATTGAAATTTCAAATACTTCCTCCAATTATCATCATAATTTGTTTCCCCACATTTAAATGATTTAATATAATATTAAATATTCATTACCTTAATTGGTTTCTCTTAAATAATTTATGGTCCTATAAGTTTCCTCTAACCAACATCATCCCAAAAATTTGGAGTATGACATCTCTTTCAATATAATGCTTCATATGGACCCATTTTAATACTATAATTCAAACTATTATTGTAGTAAAATTTCACCAAAGATAAATATTAATCCCATGCACATTTAAAGTCAAGTGATCATGATCTTAACATGACTTCCAATGTTTGAATAGTTCGTTCATATTTTCTATTGGTTTGAGGGTGATAATTAGTACCCATATGAAGCTCAGTATCCAAATCCTTCTAAAGACTCGTCCAGAATTTTGATGTAAAATGGGTATCTCGATCAGAAACAATCAATATAGGTGAACCATGAAGTATTAAAACTTCATTAATATATAGTCTTTCTAAAATCTCTAATGGAAAATCCTCACTTATATATAGGAAATGTGAATATTTGGTAATTCAATCAACAATTACCCATTTTGAATCATGCTTTCTTGGAGTCTTTGGTAATCTATTGATGAAGTCTATTATAATTTCATCCTTATTTTATATAGTAATACCTATAGGTTTCATGACTCATCTAGGATGTTGTCTGTCGTCATTCAATTTTTAAAAATCTAGTCATCTTATCACATAGTCAGCAATTTCATACTTCATATTATCACACCAAAAATGTTCTTTTATATCTCCATACATCATGGTTCTACCATGGTGTATAGATATGTTCAAGCTATGTGCAACATAAAATAGTTCCGTTTTTAGCTCAGGTACAAATAGAACACATAACCTCTTTCCAAATTTTATAATTCTATCCTTATACATGAATTCATCCAATCTTCCATCCTTAATGGCTTTAATTATCTTTTGAAAATTATCATCATCATATTGAGATACATTTATCAACTCTTGAAAATATGTTTTAGCAATAATTTCAAAAGGGAGTTATTTTTCCTCTTCCTAAACAATTCCCATATCCATCTTTACTAGATCTATGAACATATGAACTTTATAAAACCTAATTTAGTTGATATGTTCTTGATATTTTCTTCTTAATGCATCTGATACCTAATTTTCTTTTCCTTGGTGGTATTGTATTGAGAAATAATAATCTTTGAGTAACTTGATCCATTATATTTGGATCATATTGAGTTCTTTATTTGAAAATATGTTTTTCAAAATATTATGATCCATATATATCTCACACATTTTACCATAGATATAGTGTCTCCAAATCTTTAGAGAAAATATTACGGTTGCTAACTCAAGATCATGACTTTGATAATTTTTTTCATGAGTCTTCAACATCCTTTAAGAATGTGAAATAACTTTATCATTTTGCATAAGGACGCATCCCAGTCCTTTCTTTGATGCATAAATTTATATCACAAAACCAAATTTTCCTAATGGTAAATTCAAAATTGGTGCAATGACTAATATTCTCTTCAATTATTCAAAATATTCTACATATTATTCTGTTCATACAAATGAAACCCCTTAACCTGTGAGTTTGGTTAATTTGTTAGTCAATTAGAAAAAATTATTTATGAAATACTGATAGTAACATGATAACCCAATAAAACTACATACCATGTTATGGTCATTGGAATATTCCATTCTTGGATTGACTTTGTCTCCGTAAGATCAATTGATATTTCATCCTTAGAGACAATATGGTAAAGAAAAGAAATTTCCTAAAGCCAGAATTCACACTTTCTAAATTTACCATATAACTCTTTATATCTAAGAGTCTCAAGAATAGTCTACAAGTGATTATCATTGTCTTAATAGTTTTTATAATACTACAGAATATCTTCAAAAAATAATACAAAAAATCATAAAGATATTCCCTGAATATTTTTTTCATTAGATCCACAAAAACATAGGGTTCAATAGTCAATACAAAGGGCATTACTACGAACTTATAATGTTCATAACTCCTCTGAAAATTTATCTTCAGTATATCTTCCTTATTTACTCTCAACTTATGATACCCAAAAAGAAGGTCAATGTTTGATAAATGTTGAGTTCCATGAATTTGATCAAATAGATCATCAAGGTGAGGTATATGACAGTTGTTATTTATTTTAATATCATTTATTTCTCTATCATCAATGCACATCATCAAGGATCCATATTTCTTATAAAAAATAGAGCGTGTGATCACCTGGGAGAAACACTAGTGTAAATAAATCTCTTATTACTCAATTCCTCTAATTGTTTTTTCATCTACACAAATTATACTATGTACATTCTAAAATGATTCTTAGATATTTGTCTTTTATCAGGGATTATACCAATGGTAAATGCAACTTCGTGCTCTTGGGGTGTCCAAGTAGTTCCTCAAGAAATACATAATGTATTATTATATAATAGGTTCATCCTCAATTTGAATATTACCTTAATCATCTCTATATGTTGTTTTATCTTACTCCCCAAGAATTTTATTCAATAAATTTATTTTGGGTGGATCTAGATAAGAATTAGATGATGATGTTTCTGCACTAAAGATAAGGGATTCTATATCTTCCTCAGAAATCATAATTTCCTCCTTCTTATAATAAATTTACACATATTATTTCGAAATTCAGTCTATAACATGGATTATATAAAATTCAACCACATATATGATGAGAATATCATAAAATAAATCGTTTTTATATGCCATAATGTGAACTACCTGACACATTTTTGTTATAATGAGACTTCCCTTAAGGGTTTTGATTGATAAATCCTTTATTAAATCAAAACAAAAATATCTAATTTTCCTGGAAAATTAGGTAGATATAAAATATTTTAATAATCAAAAATCAAATAAAGAATTAGTAAATTTCAAGATATGATTATTGTACCTACCACCACATCATTGGATACTTCTACTTCATCTGCGGTGATCGAATAAGCTCATTCATCTCCCCTTTTCCTATTTTGTGGTAGATTCCTTTCATGATCAGTACATTAGTTTGAATAATTCCCCCATTTAATTACATTTGAAGCATTGAAATTCATTTATTTATTTCTTTACCTTGAACCCATTATCTCAATGATCCTTTTATAAACACTTATAACAAGCTCCCATGCCTTTTAAGTATTTAACAGGATGAATCCTTCCATAATTTTCGCATAATGGAAATTGATTCATTCCCCTCTTCTTATTTGATGCTTTAACTTTTCCATGTTTTTCATAAGGCCTATTCTTATATTGGTTTCCCAGGGACATATAACATATATCAAATTCCTTCTCCAATTAGATGGAACTTAATACGATTTCATCATATAATGATAATTTTTAAGAAGCTAGTACCCTTTAGGGAGATGGTTTAAGACCTTCTAATAAATGATAAATCTCATCTTATAAATCATATATATAATCTATAGCTTACCTCTATAGTCTTTTGAAGGTATCCTCATACTTCACAATACTCTATTTTTCCATTTTCTTTAAGCTAATGAATTTTCGCTATATTTCATTTTATTTCTCTTGAGGGAAGTATTTATCAAATAATGTGTCCTTAAAAGTTATCTATTTCATGTCTTCTATTTTTTCTTCCTCTTTAGTATTATAGATGAAATTCCACTATTGATCACTATTTCATTTAAGGAAACATACTTCCAGTACTACCTTTACATTTTTATTGTATCCCAATGCTAGAAATATCTTCTCCAGATATTTATCCACTGCTCAGCTAGCACTTGATTAGGGGTACCACTAAAATATGGGGGATTCTTCCTCAAGAAATAATCCAACATAGGTTTATTATGTTTATTCACCATAACCTATTTAATTTTTTCTAATATAGAAATTATCTTCTCAACTCCAACATTAATTGTGTTGAATCTCTCAGTGGGGAAATCCCTACATTGTCCATGGGTATTGATTCATTTCCTTCTATTAGGTTCCATCATTAAATAATAGAACACACTAAGTTAGGTTATAATCATCATGAGTATTGAGCCAAAAATTCACTAAAATGAGTTAGTATAATTCTCATTTTTATTTAACATCTAGTTCCCAAGGTTTCTATTAAACATTCTCCAATACCAACTTTAACAACACTGACCCTAGTAGCCTAGAGTTGGAAGTAATTTTATTAAAATTGCATAGATACAAGATATCACATCACTAAGGATCGATCAGGTTAGTAGTATTTAAGAACTAGATACATACACAGTTCCCTTACTACATTGGAAATTAAACATAGAACATAAAAAACTGATTCTTTTCACTTATTCAAAAATTTCATCTTCACAACCTGAGAAAGGAAAACAAATAAAAGGGTGACCTCAAATACTCAGTAAGGATTATATGAAACTAAAATAAGTGAAGAAAAATCAATAATTCATAGTCATTATGGAAGGTTAAATAATCTAAAAACGCATTCCATCAATAAACTGATAATTAAAATGTAACCATATTTTTTTCATAGTAATAACCTTATGGAAAGTAATAACTAAACACTGAATGAAGAAAATGATTATTTATTGAATGTGATGTATTAACCACATGAACCATTATATTATCAAGATGGTGTAATAATGTGGGTAAAACCCCTTCTTATTCTACTTGGAAATAAACAAAAAGTGTTTTTCACCAATTATTTTTTCTCATGAGACATGTCGATGCATCGAGCGGCTATCTATAATTGGGACCCACTCATAAATGCAAGTCCAAAGCATTTTTCATACATAGATTCAATTCAATGAAATCATTCAAAGAAACAATTGTATGAAAAATGGTATATGTTTAAGAGAGTAATCATATAAATGATAAAATAAATATGAATATTTAATGAAATATTTAATAAATGATGATCCAAAACAAAAGGGAAGTGTACACACATTGCACAAAAGGAATAAGTGGTGAATAAGGCATAACCAAAGGGAATATCATAATGGTTTCCATGAAAAAATGGATTTAAAAAATTCTTGGACATTCATAAAGTAATATACCCATATATAATGATAAATAATGTCAAAATTAAGGGAAAACTTATAAAAAGTGTGTCTAAGAAACTTTATAAAAGAGTATCTTTAGTGCGGCTTAAGGGAAAATATTAAGTAGTATTTAAAATGGAAAAAGTATTAATTATTTTCATAAAACTAGAAATGAACTAAGATGGTTTTTCATGATATGTTGAGTAATTTTAGAACAATATTGGTGTTTTCAAATAGATTATGGATTTTACTTGAAAATTGGTAAGAAATTGGGAGGTTCCCTTAAATCGGGCATGCTTATCGAGATAAATTGAAAAAGGAAACCTTAAAAACATATATTTCCCTATAAAATAAAAAAGAATCCTGATAGGTATATATATTCGGAATAGTCATATAGAATTTTTGAGAAGTAAATAAGAATAATTTCGAATTAAATTGGGTTAAAGATAGATAAATTGTAACCTGAAGGAAAAATGGGGGTTCGAAGAGAATCTCCCACAATATATCTGAAACTGTTCTTGAATTTCACTTAATGTCCTGGATAACTATGAATGTCCCGAAGGCCTCCTTTTTATTTTATTATAGATAATCCCCCTTTTAAGGGTTTAAGGGGAACCCGTACATGACCCGTAAGCCCAAAGCACAAGGCCCAACATGACCCGCAATACATGACCTGAAGGCCAAGATGCATACCATGCCCATAACATGACCCGTAGGCCCGAACCACTTTAACTACCCCTCCCTAGAATCTTGCATCATTTATCACCTTATCTCCCCACCATGCATTGCTGATCAGCTTGCATTGCCCCGTACAAAGATGCACAGTGCCTGGTCCCGATGGCGGCTGCCACACCCTCTCATTCTTTCAATCTGGTTTGCTCTGCATCTAGTGGCTACTATTCCTGTTGCACTGATCCTCTTCTGGGTCATGTTCTGTGTGAACTGGGCTACTCCATGGTCTATGTGACCCAAAGGCCCTGAGGCCTGAAGGCCTTTGATGACCCGAAGGCCCTGGAGACCCGTAGGCCCAAACCGGTGGCCCGAAGGCCCAAATTGGGTGAATAGTTCCAGCTGCTACAGTACTGAATAGTAACTGTTATAGCAACTGCTACAGTGACTACTACAGTAACTCGGAAATTCGCCTCCACCCTGTTTTGTACCCGGGTCTCTTGGATGCCATGCAAGAGCCCTTACCACTTGGGTACGGGCTCGTTGGCTTAATATCCTGGATAATGAAATTAGATTCATTAATAATTTAATTATTAACCTCTTTAACATGTATTTTATTTACTATAATTTTATTAATTTCATTAATGGAATTTTTTTTAGTTATAAGATTTTATTTCATCATTCAGGGGGTCAGTTTCCTTGGTTTTGATGATTGGTTCACTTGTATACATGTATGAAATATCACGTAAAATGGGAATAGTTGACCAAATTTGAATTTATATGTTATTAATTAACATACATAAGATTAAAAGAAATTATAAATTCTTTTTTTTTTATTAGAATGATTCATTAGATAAAATATTAATGATTACCGATTAGATTATTTTATACTTTTTCGATCATAATGAAATAGTTTTGTTTTATTAATTAATATTATGTATATATAATGGTTCCAAAAAACTAAAAAAATTATATATAGTTAAAAATATATTTCAAAAATTATAATTTTTTATTACTCAACCTGGAAGCATTATTAGAAAATAAAAAGTAATCATTCAAAAAGGTGGTGAATCAACACCAATCGGATGATGTTTTCATTTTAGAATAAAAGGGATATGGGAAGCGGTTCGATGATGCATATTCTCTTAACATAATAAAATTAAAGTATATATAAGATAATGGAGTTATAATTTACCTTTGGATATGGTAGATAAGGTAATGATAAGAAAATAAAATAAATTTAAATGAAAAATAAAGGAAATGAAAGAATAGTTTACCTCTTGAATTCCTCTCCTTCAGAACCTCCTTAAGTGAATTGTGATTGGTCTTTTGGTGTGTCCAAAGGATTCTTTACATGGGGGAGATAATTTGGAAATTTATTTGGTATATTTTAGAAAATCTTCAAGGATTATAATGTGTGAGGAAAGGGTTGGTATTTATAGTGGAGGAGAGGGGTGTTTTTGATTATTTTATTCATTAGTTTTTTATTTTTGTTAAAGACTATGAAAAGTGTTGATTAATATGAGTAAATATATTAAATTGAGAATTTTATTTTGAACTAATGGTTTTTACATCATCCATGACTCAATAATTCATATAATTAGATTATATCATAAATCACTATATTTCATTATTCACCAAAAAATCAACTATTTTAGAAAAATCCAAAAAGTTCACCCTAACCCATTTTCAACATTTAGATTTAAAAAAAGGAATAAATTTTATGAAAATAATTTTATTTATATTATATATTTAATTTTTAATTAAAACATTCATTTATTCGAAAAATAAAAAATTTAAATTTATTACTGCTTTTATGACACTTTGAATAATTAATTAAGGTATCAGAAAATTATCTTATATTATAAGAAAATAAACTATTAATTTATGGATATATTTAATGAAAATAAATATTATCTTAAATTATTATAGTAATTATAAAATTTTTTGTAAAAATTTACATTTCAAAAAAATATGAACACTTAATTTATCTTTTTTAATGCATGTATTTACTTATTCCAAGATATAAATATATCATATATTCATTCATAAAGTACATAAATTTTAATTATAATTTAATAGGTAAGGTTTATATTATAGTACTTATATTAATATTTCTAAGTTTCACATTAATATTCCAATAGTAAAGTTAATATTTAATTGTATATCACGGTTTGTTTGTGTAATGTAATCTATCAAATGAATTGGATTTATTTAAGAAGACACATACCGTAAAATATTATGGTTTTATAATAAAAAAATAAAAAAAAATTCTTAAGGTTATAATGTTATAATCATATTCATACAATAATTTTTTGTACAAGTTAGTGTTATAGTTATAACCATATATTTTGGTTTTAACCTTTATTTAACCTCATTAACTCTTACTATGAGAACATTATTTTTTACTCTTTTAGGGTAAATAGAGTTACTATAGAATGAAAAACTACCTATAAATAGATCATTGATGAAATTTTTAACCTTATCCTAATAATTTGGTGGAATTTTATATTTTAATAAATTTTATATCATTTAACAAAACATTATTTATTTTGAAATTTCATTAATTTCAATTTTGAAACTATTCATTACATTGACATTCACAAAAATCATTACAAAAATATATCTTCCAAATAACTCTTTTTATACTTCCCCAATATGTAATTTTCATAGATAAAATTATTTTATGACATTAATTATCTCAATTTATATTTATTTTAATATTTAAAAGATCATTAATTTGATGTTTCTACTAATAAAATAAATATTAAATCATTATTATGAAAGAATTTAAGCTAATTATTTATTCACTAAAATTTAAAAATAAACAATATTATGAATATAATTTATTTATATTAAAAAATAATATTTATATTTGAACATAATTCTGTATAATACCATATTAAAAAATTTGTAATTATTAAAAAACATTTGTGTGACAATTTTGACTTTTCTAAAAATAAAATACTATAAGGGGTTATAGTCATTCAAGTGTCTAAAAAGAGGTAATATATTATTTAAAATGATTATTTTTGTCTACATTAACTAATAAAATAATTTTAGGAAAATTTTTAATGTCATTTTAAAATTTTTATCCTAATTATTTTTACCCTTATTTACCTAATTTACCCATAATTATGGTAATAAAAATTACTAAATTTTCTATTCATATTGGCCAAAAATAAAATCTTACTATTTAAATATTTTTCACCTCCTGAATCAAAGTATTTAATTTATTTTAAAATAATAAAATCTCATAAGTGGATAAAATTAATTTAATATTATTCTCGTAGAGAGGGTGAGAAAGCATGTTTTTAAAGTGAAAATGTTCTAAATATTTAAATATTTTTATATCCCAATTCCTTATAAAAAATATTTTTATGACTTAATTGGATTAATAGATTTATAATTGATATTATTTTACTTTAAAACAATTTTAAATTATAATTTAAAAATATAAATTGTTAATACCAAAAGTCAGTTTTCAATTAAAATGTAGTATTTTTCATTATTCACTAGAAAATAAATATTTTATAAAAAATGAAAAAAAATTCAATGAAAGTTAATTTTGATATAATGATTCAAAAAATAATGTTTATTTTTTGAAATAAAATTTATAAAATTTTAAAAGTTTTTTTAAATCTAGTCTGACATTAAATTACAACAAAGCTACCTTAAGAAAAATATTTCTTTTTATGCATAAAAGAATATTTATTCTTATATTATGACTATTAAATATATTAGACTAATTTAAAAATATTTTATTGAATATATAATATATAAATTTATTAATTTGGTTAATAAAATTCATTATTTTCAATTTAACAACTAGTTTATAATGATCACATAATAATTTGTCACTATTTGTTTAAGTTGGGTGTTGCATGCAACACGGGATATTGAAGAGAATAAATTTAAAAAGAGACATACCATAAAATCTTTGTGTGTTACATTAAATAGATCATAAAATATATTAGGAATTGATTTTACATTTATATGAAGGTGGGGGCTAGTTATAGATAGCCCCTCGATGCATTGGTAGTCTCATGAGATGAATTAGTGGTTAGTCCTAGTTAAATGGGTTTCTGGTTTATATCTACCCATCAGTTTTAATTAGTATTTTTAAAGGCCTTGATAGTATAGTTATAAATATGCGTGATATCATGACATACAATAATTAAGAATTTACATCATTAGGAATTCAGTTATTATTATCAATAAGATTTACACAATGATATTATCTCTGGATGCATTTAATTCTCAGTTTATTAATTAAATTGAATGTTTTTTTTATTTCATAGATTCTGATATTAATTATGAATTATCTAATCATGATAGTAAAGTTATTTATTAAATGTAAAGTGTGTTATCATATTTAACTTTCTATATTGTTTGTTACTTATTGATTATGATTCATTTATTCCGAATAACTTCCATTTTACACAACTGTTACTAAGTATCTGAGCTCATCATTATTTTATTTCCATTCATAGGAATCCATAAAGTCTACTAAGAATGGTATTTAATGATATTCTATAAGGAATAATGATATTATAAAAAAATTATGTTGTAATTTTTTTGGTCAAATGTAATATGGGAATCATGTTTGTATCTAGTTTACCAAGACTACTAAACTATTTGGTACTTCAGTATGTGATTCATTGTATCTTTGTTTTCAAAAAATGGTATAATTGGTCCATAAGGGTAATTTTTTATGTTTAATGTTGAAAAATATGGTTTTATCGTATTCTTAAAGAGTTTTTGTGTGCTAAGGAATTCCTAGTTGAAGAAGGAATTGTTAAGTGCAGATCATAACTCTTCATTTTATATTCATTCTAGAAGCACTAATTTGTGAAAATACCATTGGAAATATTTTTTTGGAAGGTATGAAGAAATATATAGTTGATTTAACCATGAAATGTTTGAATTAAAAATGGGTTAAATCTGAGTGACAACTATCAATGGGAAAAAATTTTCCTTTTCCATTTCCTGAATGGAAATGGAATAATATATTCATGTATTTTGGGGTGGTGTTACCAAATACATCGTGAGGTAAGAATGAAATTTGAGTTACTATTGATCATATGAATAAATTTTTCTATTCTCTTCTTATATGAGATATTGTGTCTTTATATCATCTTTCAAGTTTTTACCTTAATAAAATATCTAGGTTATATGGAGTTCCACCCTCTAATATATTTGATTGTGTTCCCCAGTTTATATAAAAATTTTACAAAGGAATTCATAATTTTTTGGGTACAAAATTAAATATTAGTACATATTTCCATCCTCAATATGATGGATAATTAGAGAATACAATTCATAATTTAGTGTATATGATTCAAGAACTCTCATTGGATTATCAGGTTTCTTGGGATCATCATTTATCTTTTTTTTAATTTTCTTATAATAAAAATTTTCATTTAAGTATACAAATGGATCCTTTTGAATAATTACGTGTAAAATGGTGTCGGACTCAAGCATACCGGTATAAATTCAGTGAGAAAAATTTATTGGTACAAGAATTGGTAGAAGAAATGTATAAAAAGGAAAATATAATTCAGTCACGCATGAGGACATCTCGGAGAAGTAATAACAGTTTTTAGATTACATGAGGAAATATATCTCATTTTAGGTAGATGATCATGTTTTTATTGAAGTATTTATCTAAAAAAGTGCATTTTGTTTTTGAAAAAATGGAAATTTAAGTATATAGCTTTTTTTTTTAATACAATGTTATAAATAAAAAGATTATTTGCATATATGGTATCTTTAGCACTCAGTTTATCTCAGGTAAATGATATTTTTCATGTTTTTTCTAAGAAATTACATACCTGTTCAATCTCAATTATTGAGCCCTAAAGTGGTATAGTTAGTGCATAATGTCTCTTATAAAGAAAATCTAGTTCAGATTTTGGATTATAGATAGTATTTATTATGAAATAATTTGGTTTACCACGTAAAGTTTAGTGGTAGAATCACATGATGGTGGAATTAGTACGGGAATCGGAATATTCCATGGGGGAAATAACCATACTTTTTTAAGTAATTAATAAGATTTTGAGGATAAAATGTCTCAAGGGGGAATGTGAAAACCTATTTAATCCTAGAAATAAATCATCCTTATTATTTATAAGTGTTCCATTTATCTATTTATATTTATCTTAGTGTTATATATAATATTATAAAAAAAATTACTCAAAAAATGAATAGTTTTGTCAAACAAATTTGATTTTCCATGTATTAAATGTTTTAATTTAAACGATTAATATCATTATTTTAGAAATTAAATTATATTAAAAAGATATAAATTTTTGTATCAAAATATCATATAGAAAATAGAATGAATTTTTTTAATTTTTTGAAAACAAAATGATTTTTTTATTGAATAGTAAAAAATGCTAATTTTTACAAAACTATCATTTCTTTTCATTAAATAATGTAATTTAAAAGTCTTAATATTTTTTTTGATTTATCTAAATTAATATAAGATAAATTTTATTAAACATAATCTAAATAAATAAATTTCAATCAACATTATATTTTATTTTGATATAATGTCATTTTTGGGATTAAAAACAAATTTCTGTAAAAACTATTTTTCACTGTGTTTTATGCATTAATATTAAAATTAATTTATGAAACATATAAAAATAGAATCTTGAAAAATTGATTATGAATATTGAATTAGAAATTTAAAAAATTCTAATTAGTTAAATTTCATTTTTTTCATTGTGAATAACAATCATAGTAAAAATGTGTCACCGCAATAAAGAGTAAATCAGGTTAATTATGGTAAAAAAAGTGATAAGTCCAAAAATCGCATCTTAATTATTATTTTATAATGTTATTTATACCATAATTACCTTATATTCTAAGTTTTATATTTTTCTCACCTCTTTTCCAAGATTAATCCTTTATAATATTATTTGTTTAGAAAAATTACAAGTGTGTGACCCACCTCTCTTTTAAAAGGTCGCCTCATTTCTTCCCTTGCTTATGACAACCCATTTTTTATAATAACTGAATTCCAGATTTATTACTTAATGGTATACATAATAAAATTAGAAAATATCACTATTCCTAGTGTCTTTTGTAAATTAAGTACAAACCATAACAACTTCCAACATTAATACAATGAAATTATTGAAAACTTCCATAACATGCTCATAAAATTCCATCGTTCTTCTAAGACTAAAAGGGATAACCTTGGGACGTACATTAGAAATGGGTGATATATAAATCATGTTAAGGGATTAAAAAAATCATAGCAAAATAAAAATTGTTAAATGTTATCCAAGAGTCATATTAATGTAACATATGTTGGGTGAGCATAATAATCTTGAACAACGAGGCATGATATAACATGATATCTTAAAGGCAACCTAAGAATGTGGCTATAGATTAAAATATGGAATCATAAACATAAGTCAAGGATAACCTCCAAGAAAACATATAATATTATTCTTATTATATCCTCCCATTCACAAAACATGGAATCTCATAAGATTAAAACATTACACAATATATGGGAGGGATATATAATTTTAGGCCCACCCATCAAATTCATATCATGTTAATTCATAAGTGTGACACATAGATCATACAACATAAGGATTTATTTAATAACTTTTAATCAAATTATTAGGGAGTGTGAGATAAATACTTAGAAATAACAAATAAATGATCGATATTTATGTCTATTTCAATACCATTATTTAGAAATGGGAATGGGTATTCACTACAAAAAATGTTTGGCAAAGAGAATCGTATAATGATTTTGGTAGCATAAGGGGGTAAATAAACATTCATGTAAGGGTTAAATGAGAGTTTACGGGGCCTATAATAACTTGAAAATTGTAATTATAGTATGATTTATGTGTGAAAACATATCCCAACATGAATAATTGGGAACAAATAAATAATTTAAAGATAGTTCTTGAATAAAAAGGATAAGAGGATCCCTTACCATGAGAGAGAGATTATATAATCTTAGTGGGAGCTTCTTATAAGATTAAGAGAACCTTTTGAGTACTCTAGATATGAAATGGTATATTAATTTATTAATCAAATGGTTTTGAGTAAAGAGGAATGGGATTTGGGTTCTATTTATATAGAAAAACGTAGGATAATTTTTTATTAATTTCCAAACATAGGTTTTGGACTATATATGATAATTTAATCAAAAATAAAATACCTTCCCAAGGTTCTTTCCCAATTTTTCTACCAAAGTTAGGTATTTTTAATTATTTTACATGTTTAATAACCAATATAATTAAAATAACACCCTTGGTAATGTTTAAGTAAGTCTTGTTTACAAATAATTGATTTGAAAATCATAAAATAAAATATAGGTTTTGGACGTTTCATAAATGATTTATAGAGTTAATAAAATAATTTTAATCACATATTATATTAAAGTGTAAATATGTATTTTTTTATATCTTTTATGTCATATATTACCTCACTATTGAGTTATTATGATCTCATATTACATACCGTATATTTATGTCATATTTAATTTTAACTTGAAAATTATACTATCTCAGAAAATTATGAAAAAATAAACATAGGATAGTTTTGATGTGTGGGTTTAACAAACAAAATTTATTTTATTCAAATAATTATTTTAATATGAGTATTTAAAAACTTAAATCAAAATACCTAATTACTGAGAAATACTGGTTTTTTACCATAACAGTTTTTTTATCCTTACAAAAATTACATTTGACATCATATAATTATATAATCCTTTATATTTATTTAATATTATTTAGTAATAATATTTTATTAAAATATCCTTTATTTCAAAAAATCACAAATTCATCAAAAAATGTATCTTGATTAAAACTATATATTTCCTAAAAATATACATTGTGTTTCATCATATCATAACCAAAATTTTATCAAACTCATTAATAATTTATTTAAAAATTAATATTAAAATAAGAGGAATATAATTATTTTTTAATTAAAATAAAATATATAAATTCATATTGTTTGGGTCTAAATATATATTTGTTTATTACACAAGTGAATTCTCTCAGGTTAAGGTGTGTGATGGTGATATTTTCTTAGGGTGGTTCAGTGTACATAGTTTGGGTCGTCCTATAGATGAGGTTGAACTTCTATAGTAAATGGTTTCAATCATGCTTTAGTTGTTGAATCTATACATGTAGTTGATCAAGGGAAAATCCTAGTGATACTATCTCACTCTAAATCTCTAATAAATGGGCTTCATAGGGTACAATCCTACTGGGTGAGACCATTTCTTCTTTCATCTATATCAATTGGACTTTATCATAACCCTTGATATATACTACAAATATGATCACTATTATACAGAAATTTGATCAATGGTTATGATGCTTAGTGGTATTTTAAATTTGACCATATATAATGTTATAAAATAAAGAAATTAGTTTATGTCTTTTATATAACCTCATTAATTTATAATTCATTTATTCATTAAAAAAGATGTAATTTCATTTATAAAAGTTACGTTCATTACATTATTCCCCATTTAGATATGTTTATATTGACATTTTAATTTCATACACTAAAATATATAGGTATAATACTATTTCATCTCCTCTTCCAATTACCATGTCACTTCCTCAAACTTATAGTTCTTCCATAACACTTTGACCAGGTGAGTCGTCTTTTTTCATAGAACATTGTCTCTACGATCTAAGATATTCACCATTTTCTTATCATATGAATTATCATTCCCCAATGGTACCACCTATTGATTTATTACATGTTAGGGGTTTGGTATATACTACCTCAAAAGTAATACCTAGAACAAATCATGTACTTAAGATATGTTAGGTTGATGTGTTAGTCGATAGGTCATTTCTATGATGCGATCAGTATTATCAATGGGAATAATGTATCTAGGAATAATCTTTCCTACTTCTAAAACAACATAAATTTCTTCTATGGTGATATAATAAGGAACACTTTATCTCCGACCCCAAACTCCAGGTCTCATCGATGATTGTATGTATAAATTTTTTATTTCCTTTGTGTGGATTTCATAGGATGTTGAATTGTTTGAACCTTATTTTTCATCTCTTGTATAATATTAGGTCCCATAAAAATCTTCTCTTTAACTTCATCCCATCATGTTCAAGTCTGAACATATTCCCATACAGAGCCTCATAAGGTTTCATTTGAATAATATTATGGAAATTTTTTCTATACGATAACTTTACTTGGGTAAGGTGTTGGTCTCAACATCCTTGGAAATCCATTAAACAGAATCTTAGCATATTCTCTAGAGTTTTAATGGTTCTTTTAGACTAACCGTCCTTCTTAGTGTGATAAGTAGTGATCTATTCTATATCTAATTCTTGTTAAAGGCTTCTCTAAAAACCTCGACGTAAAAATTATATATTTATTAGATAAAATAGGGAATAGAACTCCATAAAGTCGTTCCACCTACCATGTATATCTCTTGGTGAGTTAGTCAAGATATATAACATCCTTGATAGTAATTAAATGTGTTAACTTTGTGAGGGGATTGACTACCACCTTTATGGTATTATTTCCTTTAGGTGTCATCAGGAGTCCTATAATGATGTCCAAGGTTATGTTTTCCCATTAAAAAATTATTATGGTAAATAGTTTCATTG
Organism: Viscum album; assembly: GCA_963277665.1. Lineage (NCBI taxonomy): Eukaryota > Viridiplantae > Streptophyta > Magnoliopsida > Santalales > Viscaceae > Viscum > Viscum album. Next base: position 1,091,162,103 of record OY728164.1, on the reverse strand, counting down.
TACCATTATACTTATTTCATTCTACATTGACTTTTTTCATACCATCCATATTTTCAATATCCCTCTTCATTTAATCCCACTAAAAGTTTTTCAACAAATCTATATACATCTTAGTGATTATAGTACGGATATAGAAGGATTATATATTAGAATCATTCATATGTTCACTCTTCAATTATTATTTTGATGGAAAATATATTCAGGTTCCAAACCTTATAACTCTATCTTTATCAAATTCGATATTCAGAATAATCACTACTTTATTGTGTAGAAACTCATCATCATTCTAAGCCTCCTTGATCCTCTCATGAAAGGATTATTGTGGGGTTATTTTAGAATGGTATGATAAATATATTATTATTATTCCCATGTTTATCCTTTTCATTTCCAACAATATTTTATCTCTTGCAATCCTCATCATGGTTAGATTTTCAGGATCCTTTCTACTCCGAGAATCTACCACTTTTTTTTATTTCTTAGATTGGTATTGGATTAAACAATAATAATACTTGATCAACTCTAACCACCTTCATTGTAAAATATTAATCTCTTATTGTGTGACTATATAATTGATTCTTTTATGATCTGTATATATGCCACACTTTTCTCCATAGAGATTATGTCACCATGTATTTAATAAGATCACTATAGCCAATTCTAGATCATGATTTGGGTAGTTAAACTCATGGATCATTAATTGGAAGGAGGAATGGGATATCAATTTTTCATCTTGTATGATTACACAACCCAATCCCTTTCTGGACACATCATTGTATATCACAAATACTTCCCCAATAATGGGTACTGTCAGAATAGGTTCAATAATTAGCCTCTTATTCAGTAATTTAAATATTTCCTCACATTCATCATTCCAAAAAAACTTAACTCTCTTTAAAGTAATATTAGTTATTGGTCTTGAATATACTGATAAATTTTTCACAAATCAATGATAGTTCCCAACCAATCCAATGAAACTATATATTTTGGTCACAGATGTTGGTCTCATTCATCCTTCGATTACATCTATTTTTTAGGGATCCACATATATCCCATTATTGGTGATAAAATTCCCCGGTGATGTTACATGTTCCACATATATTTTCAATTGAGAACTCAACCTATCTTATAAGATGAATACCAAACAATTATTTGGGAAACATATCTATAAGTTCCCATAAATTGGTTATCCGTCAAGGATGATCCTTTATTATGTATTAATCAGTTGAGCTACATACACTTGTTTATATGGAAATAATATACATTCTTGAGATGATGATACCAAAATATATTCATCCCCTTTTTTGGATATTGTATATAATTTAAGGATGATTTGTGATATGAATGGAGAATTCCTTATCCTAGTTATTTATATAGGATATATTCAAGGAAAACCAATCAATACCTAGTATAACATTTAAACCTTATAAAGGTAGGATAATAATGCTTCCAAGAATTTAATTCCCACAAACATCAACTTGTGATACAATAATAATTTAGTTTCTCCCATAAGATATAAAACAATTTGGGGTAGTGAATCAATGTTCTTAGAAAACATCAAATATTTTATAATATATAGTGAATTAAAACATGAAATGGAATACACAACTCTAGAGTAAAGGTCTCATGTAATTCAGTCATCACATCCTGCTGCACCATAGGACTTTCCTTGTTCACTTAGTCTTGGAGATCATTGGTTCTCATTATTCTCTTTAACACTTGTAATAAATTATTGTATTATATAATTCCAAACATCTCTACATTTTCAACATAAAACTATTAATGGTACCTTATATTGAATTTAATTTCTATCCCTTATGTTAACTGAAATGTTCATTTTTTCAAGGAAAATAGCTACTTTATACCCCATGTTATACAACTAAAACATCTTTGAGTTCCATTAGTACATTTTCCATGGTGTATCTTTCCACATTTTTGACATGGATGAAATTGAATCGTCATTCCTTTATCAACTTTATTAGATGAAATTACTTGAGACATTGTACTCCTCTTCTTTATCGTGTTTGGAAATTAAAATATATTCTTTTTGTTAATTTTGATTTATGAATACTTGTTTCACATAATCAAAATACATCTCACTTTAGTTCCCACTATTCTAGGAATTAAATTTGGGTAGCCATTACACTGATCAATAAATTGGTTATTAACTCAATTTCTCATATTCCAATCTATTGACAAAAAATAAATAGAAATTTAGAGATTATTATTTCAAAAATATTAAGAACGTAAATGGTAAAACATGAAAATTAAAGTGACAACTTTTAAATGACATGAATTATTTAACCTAATAATTTTTAAGTTTCAATCTAGGTTATCCATGATCTATTTCCCAACATAAAATCTTATGGGTACTTTTTGTTCCCTTAATAATGGTTTATAAGGAGCCTGTGGATTTACCAAAGCATATAACCTATGAGTATTAAACCAAGTGTGCAACAAGTCCCATTTTCATACACTAGGTATTGAATAATACCATCTCAATGGGACACTTTTGAGGTTATTACCCTTATATTCATCTATTCCATAGCTAAATCCACTTATAGTATCCAAACATAGATGTATTTTCTTAGAAACAACTTACTCTATAATTTAATAAATTTACAGATGTTTTCCTATGTTTAGCTTTAACTATAAGTCTTTTACTAAAGTTTTCTAAGGTTAATCCAAAAAATAACTAGACTTTACATTGATAACAACTATGACATCCCATTGTTTATTACACATTAATTCGTGATTGATTACATAATGGTACACATAATAAAAACTTAAAAGATTATAAAGCCTAGTGTATTTGGTAAATTCGGTATACATAATAATAACATGAAATAGGAATAAAATGAAATTATTGAGAACTTTCTTAACATGATTCTAAAATTCCATCATTATTTTGAAATTGTGGGGGATAAATTGTGGAAGTATATAAGAAATTGGTGACCTATAAAACCATGTAAGGGAATAAATAAAGCATAAAATATGGTAAATTAGTACTTGTTATAAAATTGGAATATCATGGTAACATAATAGGTTTGGTCATTATAAACTAGAATAGTGAGGCCTAATATAACATGGTATCATAAAAGAAACATAGGAATGTGGAAACAACTTAAAACAAGGTATCATAAACATAATTCAAGGCTAACCACAATGAAATCATAACATAGTGTGATTATTATAACATACCGAGCACCATACATGTAATATCATGAGATTAAAACATTTCCCATTAAAATTTAAAACAATATAATTTTGAGCCAACCCATTAGGTTCATATCAGGTACATGTGTAAGTATTCCACATAGATCGTACAACATAAGTATGTATTTCATAACTTTTAATCCCATGATTAAGGATTTTGATATACGTACTTGTAAGTCCTTAATAAATTATTTGTAGGTACATAAAGGTGAATACCATTGAGTATAAATGGGAATGGGTATTCACTTTAAAACATTTGGGCATGAAAAATCACAGGGTTATTTCAGCAGCATAGAGGGTGTATATAAAGATTCATGGAAGGGTTAAATGAGATTGAAATGGGTCTATAATCACTTGGAAACTATTAGTATGGTTGTAGTTATGTTTGAAAACATATCCCAACATGATTAATTGTATAACAAAGGCATTGTTTGTAGAAGGTTCTTTAATAAAGAGAAGAAGAGGATCCCTTACCATGAGAGGGAACCTCGAGAAGCTTGAGAGGAGCTTGTTAAGATATTGGTAGCACTTTGGGAGGAATATAGAGAGGTATGGATAGATTAATATCATGTAAAAATGGTTTTTAGTGAAGAGTAATGGGGTATTTTTTATTTTTATATAGAGAAATAGAGGATAATTCTTTATTAATATCCATAAATAATATTTGGACTATATATGATAAATAAAAACCACAAACCATCCCACAGTTTTTTATGTGGTTTCACCCAAAATAATGTGGTTTTAATTATTTTAAAATATTAATAACAGGTATCATTAAAACAATACCCTTGTTGATGTGGAAGTGAGTCATGTTTACAAGGAATTGATTTTGAAATCATAAAATATAATATAGGTTCTGGAGGATTCATTAAGGGTTTAAAAAATTATTCAAATAATTTAATAAATAAAATATATTAAATGGAAAATTTTTATTTGGTCATGGATACCATTTATGATATATAACACATCACTTTTGGGTCATTATTATTTCAGACTGCATACTATATATTTATATAATATTTAATTTTTATTAAAAGTTCTAATAGTCTTAGAAAATTATGAAAAAATTACCTTTTTATAATTTCAACATGATGATTTTAGAAATAAATTTTTTTTATGAAAATAAATATTTTAATATGAGAATTTACAATTTTAAATAAAAATATTAATTTATTATAAAATTCTAGGTTTTCTGACTATAACAATTTTCTAACCCTTAAAACAATTACATTTGACGTTGTAAAATTATAATATAATTTATATTTAATTATTTTTATTATTATATAATATTTATTAAAATATAATTTATTTCCTAAATTATTAAACTCATAAAAAAATATTTTTCATTGAAACTAAATATTTCCAAAAAAATAAAATTTGGGTTCTATTGTATCATAATATAATTTTTGTAAAACTCATAATTCAATAATTTAAAAATTAATATTAACAAGGGTATATATAATTATTTTTTAGATAAAATAAAATATTAAAATTATACTACAAGGTTATAGATTCATATCTCTTTATTAAATCAAAAAATTCTTTAAGGGTATGGTGTGATATAGTGGAGTTTTCTTGGGGTTATTCGGCATACATACTTTGGGTTGTGACATTGATGAGCTTCAACTTCTCCTAAAAAAATTCATGAAATTGTTATTTAATCTTGACATGAACAAAAGAAAACGCTAAAAATACTAGTGATTTTATCTCCTTGGAAGATCTGATAAATGGGCTTCATAGGGTATGATCGTACTGGTCGAGGTCATTGCTTCTTCTATCTGTGTCAATTGGGCTTCATCTTAACCCTTTATATATTCTTATAATATGATCACTATTAAATGGATATATTATAAAAGTTTATTATGATTAATGTTATTTTAAATCCTATAGGATATAACATTCTAAAATAACCAAATTAATACATGAGTTTTCTATAACTTCATTACTTGATAATGCATTTACTCATTCAAAATAAGGGAATTTCATTTATAAAAGTTCAGTTTATTACATTCCTCACTCGTTTTGAGAACTCTAGTTTATCCAAAAATTACACAAAACTCTCCCCAATACCCATCCTCACATCCTACAGTTATTTTTATTTAAAAAATATCAATATTAGAAGGATTAAGGTGTAATACAATGGGAGATATCTGAGGAGAAGGCATAATCCTTAACCAACATATTTCATGTTTACTTATTCTTATACCTCCTTAAAATCATTTTAATTCATGATTAAATAATAAAAAAATTATACTAAATAAACTAAACCATTATTATGATTACATTATAATTCTTTATCATTATATTTTCTATCTTATGATAAATGAAAACATTCCTCATGTGTATATGTAGAATACCACCTCCACAAAAGAATATGTTTTTTTTTCATCTCCAGATCATATGAATGTTTATAATAATTCAACATATATATATATATTATGAAATAATTATAATTTTGGAGATATAATATATTACCTACCTTATTACTCTTTTCTTCTTTTGTAAATTGATAATGTTTCTCATGCGTACGTGTGGAATACCAACTCCATGAAGTGATGTGATTCATTTTTCAAGTTAACTTATAAATATGTTCATAAGGATAAAATTATTGAATAAATTTTACATTTAAAACATATTTAAAATTATATAAAATTTAAATATAATCTAATTTATTTGTTTTCTATCAATTCGAAAAAAAAACTGATTATGATGTCCAAGCGTACGCATAGACTACCGTATCTATGAAATGATATGATTCAATTTCCATAACTGCATTATAGTTTATTTATTAAAAGTTTATATAATGTATAAATATGATAAATAGAATATTTTTAAGATTTATTAGATAATTTAAGCATAACCTCATTGGCCATAGTCAATGCACCGATGTGGTTGTGTGGTTACAAAACGAATGATCCCAAAACATCCCATGTGAACTTAACCACTTTAGTTCTAAATAAAGCATGGTAATAAATAAAATAAAATTATAAATTATAAATTAATTAAGATTAAAAAGGTTATTAAAAAATTAGAAAATTAATATAACATTATTATTCAGGATATATAGTACGTATGAATCTAGACAGGGCAGAATGTAAGATACATTTCTTTAAAAAACTATTTTAAAATATTCCTTTCAAATATTTTTATCCAATGTCTTTGTTCATTAAATTTTTTCAAAAAGGTTATTATTTATAATTAAAATTATTTTGAATTTAATTTTAAACTAATTTTTACTTTCTATTTAATTTTTTATAAAGAAATCTTTTAAAAAAATTCCAAATGAGTCATTTTTTAAGTTATTTACCAAATTTTAAAAAAGAATGTTTTTAGCACATACATATTGACCAAGAATGCATTATATGGTTATTTTAAACCGATAATGTCACCTGACTTGTCTCTCCATAAGGCATGTAGTGCATTCCCTATCACCAGGGGCTGGTAACAAGCACCAGGGTATCATACAAACAAAAATTAGGATGATTTCACCCTCAATGAATATAAGATAAGATCAAAACAATTAAAGTATCACAACATATATCCAAAAATACAATATAAGTAAAAAAAGGTAACATTCAATAACTATATTACAAGGTCTGAGTGAAAAAACTGAAATACCATCGACATGGAACATAAATAAACCAATGTTTCCATCCCCTTATAACCATATGACACCACCATCCAATTCCATCATAAGGAAAAATGATCTAAGATAATCATCCTCTATATCTCACTATTCCATTTACCTTTATCCTTAAAATCCAATTCTAAAAAATAAAAATGGAAAAAATAAGTAGGGTGTGAGGACAAGATCTTAGAAGGATACCACTAAATACTCTGTAAAAGGTAAATATGCATGAATCTATTATATATTTTATAAAATATTAATCTAATACATTGCCAAAATAAATAATTTTCCTATATAAAATCATCATTTTGTTTTATTTTTCATAACATGTGATATTCAAATAAATAAAAATATATGTCACAACATTTACATAGGAGGCATAATAAGATGTATAAAATATGTTTCAACCAAAAATATCCATGTCCAATGGTAACACATGCACATCAAATAATCTCTCGTATAATGTATACTAAAAGAAAAAAATAGAAATTCATGAAACAAGAATGTACACAACTCTAAAAAACCGAAACACTAGCTAGTATAGGGGAACACTAGTGTTGTGAACCAGGGTTCCCAAGAAAGGATACCCACTAGAAAACATGAAATCATGGTCACCTCCCCTAGTGATTGCTAGCACCATTGTGGAACACATGTTTCTAGTTTTCCCCCATACCCCAAGTTCTCCCAATATGAAATTAAATCATCATCACATTTCAAAAAACCATTCCCATATTTCATAAAACATTTTTTAAGGTAATTTTGTTTCAACTCATGCCCACATTTTCATAAAAAAAATCTATAGTGATTCCACACCACTTCCATGATTCAAAACACAATTCCATTTCAAAAACATCATGGATTCAAAATACCAAAACACATCCTGTGAGTCAAAAAAATCAAAATATATCCTTTTTTTAAAAAAATTATATCCATAAAAGATAAAATTCACCTCTCATGGGTTTCAAATCTTCAATTTTGTAAGTAAATACTAAATAAAATCATAATAAAACAATTATTTCCAAAGGATATACCATAAGATAGAGGAATATACCTCCTAATAGATGAGAAAAATGTTTCCTTTATATCGGTGATTGGAAACAAATGTATCTGGTCCTCATAATATATGATCAATAAGGATAAATACAAATAAGAATGGAGATGCCCAACGCCACTGTTAAGAATATAGAAAACATCCTAAACCCCTTCCTATAACACACAAGATTTGGAATCCGAGACAGTTTCATGGAAAAATCATTTTAATAGAATAAAAATAAGGAATAAAATACAGTAAAACCCTTTATTAAGGTTTCACATGATATTAGTAGCCTCCCTTGAAATTTCAGGTTTCATTAGAGTGTTTCAAAAATAGAAACCACTACTACCACACACTAGTTCTTTCCACCAAGGCATGGTGACCTCGACTAGGTGACCAACCATGGGGACTGTGCAAGACCTAGCCTAGAAACCTTGGTCATTTTGGTCCATCCACAAACTCTACCATGGCATTACTAAGGCTTATTTTCCATGGTGCATAGGGGGACCACCAACAACACATGTAAGAGACCATGACCTGCAGTAGGAAGGGTATCTTAGGTTTTTTCCCACATGAGCCCTAAAGGGACACCATGTCCTCTACCACAGTTGTGGTGATTCAAATTTTCATTAAAAATGTTCAAACCCCATTTTTATGCCACAAATAACCTCTAAATCTCCTAAAACCAAAAAAATAGATAAAAGAGGCTCTATACCTAATTTCATATATTGGGGTGTGATAATTCACTCCACCATAAATTCATTTTTTTTTTCTCTGAAAGGATCAACACCATGAATCCTAAAATAGATAATACCATTAATTCATCATCAGGGCCTTATTTTCCCATGTCTCATTGCTATTATTATCACGCTACCATCTCAGTTGAACTAATGGGATCATTTTCTCATGAAACGCTTTATCTTTTTGGTCCAATATCTAGAAATTCCTTTCCACCATTAGGGTGCCTGGTTCAATATCAATATCTAGCCACTCAATCACATGGGATGGATCTAGTTGATAATTATTTAGTTGGGAAACATAGAACACATCATGGATAGAATTAAAATGAGTAAGAAATTATAATCGATAAGAAGACTTCCTAAGTCACTACACACTCTCAAATGGGCTGACATAATGAGGTGTTAACATACCCTACCTCCCCAAACGTCTATGTCCCAACAAAGGTGAAGCTCTAAGGAAAACCTGATCTCCTACCTCAAACTTCAACAGATGATGAATCCAATAACTTTATAATTTCTAGAGACTATGGAAAATTTATATCCTTTTTTTAATCAAATGATCATCATTTGTCATCTCCGAAATGATATTGGTCACAAACAAAATATATTCTTTAACCTATATCCAAAAAAGAGTCAATCTTGAAGGCCTCTTGTACAGTTCCTCAAAAGGAACCATCCTTATCATATCCTGGTTTCTATTGTTCTAGGAAAGCTCCACTAAGGGTATATGTTTCTCCCATGACCCATATAAGACAATCACACATTCCCAAATCATATTTTTAACAATATTTATGGCTCACACAGTTTTTCCATTAGTCTTATAATGATAATTTATTTCTAAATTCAACTAAGTACCCATCATTATCTGCAATCCAATCCAATACTAGGAAGTGAAGTTAGGGTCCCAATTAAAAATGATAGCCAATGGAACACCATTGATCCAAATAATCTCTAGCATATACAACTTCCAAAGATCATCTACCTTTGTTGAATCATTGATAGGTAGAACATGTGTTGATTTTTTGAGTCAATAAATTATTAACCATATTACATCCTTACCACTAGGATTCTAAGGTAGCACAATCACAAATTCCATGGCTATCTAATCCCATTTTGATACTATAATGGGTAAAGGTTTTAGATAACTACCAAGCATCTAATTTTCATCATTAATTGAATGAAATGTAAGGAATTAAGATAAAAAATACAAAATTTATTTCCTTATTCTCAGCCACCAGTAATGAATTATCAATCTAAGAGACATCTTAGTAACTCCATTATTCATAAACCAATTATATCAATATCCATTATCCATAAATTACTATCTCATATTCTTTAGAAAAATCATCAATACTTGAATCCACAACACTCCATTGGGATACTAATACCACTCGCTTGCGATCACCCCATCATAATGATTTATACTAAATAACTAACACATTAGATCCTCATAATGTACAAGTTGAATATGATCATCCATAAAATATCTATCCTAATCAAAAAAATGGAATATATGTCCATCATATCTCCCTAAATCCATGTGTAACTCAAAAAACAATCTCATTAGGCACCACTCTTACACTAAATCCTTCACTACCTAAGTTGGTAATTTTCTTCTGAAAGATCATGAAACCACATTTCCTTCTCCAAGGTTATAAGTGTTATCAAATTAAAAGGTTTGAAGGTACTCCACCCATGTTTTCTATCTCATGTTCAAATCCCTCTAAGAGAATATATACTTTTTACTCTAATGGTATGAATACACTGTAAAATGATCCATGAATAGGTAGTGGAACAATGTCTTATGATATTTAATCACTTATTACAGCTCAATATCATGAATAATGTTGATATTATCATGAGTTAATAGTTGATGAGATCCATAAACTACTACCTACCTTCCCTATATCATAACATACCCTAAATATATACCTAATCTATCATAGTAAACATGATATCCCAAACCTAAATTAGGAATAATAATTACTGGAGTTGAATTAAAAACACATTAAAATCCCCACAATATCTCTAGAACTGATTGCTCTAAAAAATCACACCGTTATGGATCAAATCTATCATAGGAGATAAAATCTTATAGAAGTCCTAAACAAAATTCCTGTAATAACTTGTTAATCCATAGAAACTCCATGTATTATACATATTTTTGGGATACTAAGAAGCAATCACCACTTGAATCTTCTCAAGATCCACTAAGACACCCTTATCAGAAATCACATGATCCAGAAATATCACTTCTCAAATAAAAAAATGAAATTTTGATAGCTTCCAATACATATGATATTAGTTCAAAATCTGAAGGACTTTATTGAAATTCTTTGCATGATCCTACTTCAATATAGAGTAAATGGGGATATCAACTAAAAAACTATGATACAATACATGAACTAATGAAAAATTACATTAATAAAATCCATAAACACTATATTATTGTTGCTAAATCCAAACTGCATGACTAGATACTCACAAGGTCCATACCTTCTTCTGAACACTATTTTAAGAATATCTTCAACTGGAACCCTCAGTTGATAGTACCACAATATCATATCATTTTTTAATAACCACTAAGCTCCCTTGAGATAATCAAAAAATTTATCAATCCTAGTAAAAGGATATTTTTTCTTAATCATCACCTAGTTGAGTTTCCAGTAGTCAAAAAAAGTTGGAGACTCCCATATGACGTCTTTGCAAAGGCTGCTATAAATTTAAGATCCTCAAGTTAAAATTTTAAATATTTTAATTGAGTGAGTTATATATGGTATGAAGGTGAGAAAATTATCCTCACTCCCTAATATTATTAATTCATATATATATATTTAAATTATTCCATTGGAATTTTTTCATGTTTTATAATGTAATACCTTTAATTTTGGATGGTTTTCTCTGTAAATGGGAGCCAAATATTCAAATGAGGTGTTTCTACAAATTTCATCAACTAAGGACATTCCATGTCATGAATATGATTCATGATGTGTTTTCATCTAGTATAGGGCCCCTGCAAACCAAATTCCAAGCCCTGAAACCAATGCAGGACATGAATATCCTGGGTGAAAAAGTTCAGGGTGTGAATGTATTGCATGAACTAAAAGTGTTAACTTATATAATAGATAACCATTTTTGTAACCTCAATCTCATTAAATCAGTACAATTCATGAATCCTATTGGTTAAGAGGTATTTAGACATGAATTCAATTCATGATGTGTAAGCCTTGGTTTCAGTACCCAATATTAAAAATACAATCTTTGAAGTTTGGGAGATGCAGAATAATTGAATATTTAAAGATCCCATTACACAACTTAAAATTATGACACCAAAAATTAAATTTTTGAGAATTAAGTAATTTAATACAACTAACAATGTGAAATACTTACAAATTATGAGATGATATGGTCTATTTATATTCCAGTACCTTTTATGAATCTTTACAGCTATCTTTTCTTTTACACTCACTTTTATGTTCATTTCAAACAAATTTCTCTTATTCATTTCATTGTTCCTTTGATAGTGTACTTTTTTCTAAGGAGTTTTGGATTACTTTTTAATTTTTATTTAACTTACTAAATTCAATTCCAATTGTCTTATGATTTTTATCTCCCCATTCCACGTAATTTATTTTTTTGATATTAATTTATTTAATCATTGATTTATTTATGGATCTATCAATCTTGTCTCTATTTTCTCATTATTTTAATATTGTTGTTACCGTGGACAGTTAGCACTCCGAGATATAAGAGTCAAGAGTATGGGTAGCATGAACCTAATGAATTCTTAAATAAAAACATGGGTGACCCTTTAGATAGTAATTAGGTTAATAACAAACATTTATCATATTCTTTTTTGAAAACCTGATCTAAGGAATTACAATAGAAGAACCCTAATCAAATTAGAGATAAACATACTAGAACAAAAAAGTATATAAGTATTTATACCTTTGAAGTTGAGATTTATACACCTAGACTGATGAACACCTATAGAAAAAAGAGTGGTTTCCAATGTAGGAATATCCAATTGGTTACTTTAGAACTGTTTCACGTCCTAAAACATAGGACTATCCTTATATAGATTTTGGAATACCTTTTTCATAGGCTTCTTGAAATTGATCATATTACCTTTCTTCAATTGATGAAAATTCAAACTACTTAATTTTAAAACCCATCCTTATATAATTCCATAAGGAATATTCCTAAGCATCCAATTTCTAGGTCACCAACCATTTAAATATCTTCCTTGTGGTTTCAGCCCCAAACTTCCACTATATTATGTTTCTTCATAGTAGTGTGAGTTGGGTTATATGAATTTTTAATCTGATAACACCTATGAAGAATCAATGATTTTATGTGGATTGGTCAAATTTAGTGTTATTTTTGGGGAGCATGTTATTTTCTTCAGTACAGTGACCTTTGACCTAAACCTAGGATTGCCTCACACCCTCTTTCCCCCTTCCCATTTCTTTTTACAACTTTCACATATGAACTAGAACATGAACCCATGTTGTTATGCTAGTTCATGTAAAGGTCCCCTCTAAATAATCCATGGGTCTTTTAACATCAAAAGAATCATGATTTTAACCCTAAAATCAAGGGGTACCTATTTTTACACCATCTTCTAAATAAGGTTGCGTGAAAAAAAATCTTTTTGCCTTAACCAACATAATGCTAAATATTTTCCACCTAAACAATAAGAAGAGAAACCATGGGTACAGAAGCACACTATTATAGACGATGATTATCCATCCTTAAATGGTGCTATGCCTAGAATTATTCATCCTCCAATTTAGGAACATATTTTTGAGATCAAATATAGACTCATTCGTATGATCTAGAAAATGGGATATTTTATCATAATTTGGAGTGAAGATCTACATGAAAATATTTCTAATTTACTATAATTCTATGATACGTTCTAGAATAATGGAATATATTCTGAGTCTATTCATCATAAGAAATTTCCTTTATCCTTTCATGAAAAATCCAAGGACTAATTAAATATTCAGGTTCCTAAATCCATCATAACAAGGGATGAATTAGATAAAAAAATTATTATATAAATAATTCACACCCATAGATACATGGAAGCTTCAAAATGAAATAAAAAGCATTGAACAAGAGGATGGTGAATAATAGTGGGTTCTTTGGGAATGATTTAATTAAGTGACTTAAAATTTCCCACATCATGGAATTGATGTGCGGTTATAACTTAAAACTTTTTACAAAGGACTACAACCCACTGCATAAATTGTGGTAGATGTCCTCATTGATGGAAAACGTATGTTGAAGATGCTAGAAGTTGGTTAATAACTTATGGATAAGGTATCATGAAATTATATTATATGGAAGAGTTATCAAGGATATACACATTGTATAATTCACCAAGTATAAGAGATCACATGCCTTGAATCCATGTTGAATCCCATACTAAAAGTCTGTAATGTTTTTAGTTGTCTTATCCAATGCTAACACCACCTTATCCTATTATAAAGGTTAAATCCTATGATATGTGTGGAGGAATACATCTATATGAATACTACAAACTAGTAATGGAAGAACTAAATATTCAGTATTTTAATTACAATAAGTACAATCAAAAACCACAATAATTTTTGTCACCCTTTTACCCATAGATACCAGTGGAAAAAAACAACAAAATCAAGGCTACTATCTATAGAGGAGTGGTCAAGAACTACCATATAATTAAGGACTATCTATGCAACCATCTAAAAATATAGATCCTCACCCATCAAATCCATTCCCATATAAACATATTCACCCTAGGGATCAAAATTTTCCACCGCCTCATCAGGTTCAGTTTCACCAAGCTCTGACCATGAAGTATCAAAACCCACCACACCAATCAAACCTTGAAAATATTCCCACCACATTCATTCAAAACATAAGAAATAGAATGACTACTCGAGAAATAGAAATGAAAATACAATGGGATTCTCTCCAAAACCTTGAGCACCAAGTAAAACATATTTAAAAGACTTTTTCATACCAATTACCAGGTATGATGCCCCGTAATATTGTGACACATCCAATAGAGGAGGATAAATATATATTCCTTAGTATTGTAAAATAGATTAAATATAAAAATCCATATTAGGGAGAGTAAAATAGGTTATGGGAACTTGAATCATATGCAACAATCATGAGAAAAAGATAGCGATGAGAGCACAAAGAAAGCTGATAAAGATAAAAAATTGGAAGACAATTGAAAAATATATTGCATAAGAAAATATCATAAGGTAAGATGTCTATGTGGAAACATCACCATAAAAACCCCTCTTCCATTTCCATAGTGCATTATATAATGAAAGATATAAGGGAAGTTCCTTAAATTTTTGGAAATTTTCAAATAACTCCATATTAACGTCCCTTTTGTGGAAGCTATTACATAGATGAATACCTATGCTAAATTCATAAATGATCTACTCTCCAATAAGAGGGGTATTGAGGAATTATGATTTATCAACTTGAATGAAGAGTTCTCTGGGGAATTTTAATAGAAAATTCCACCCAAGATGAGGGACACTGAAAGCTTCCCAATCCCTTACACTATCAGTTCGTGTAATTTTGGTAAATATTTATGTGATCTTGGTGAAGGTATTAATCTAATACTGGTGATTTTTTTTAGACTAAGACTTGAATACCTGAAGTAGATGAGAGTGTCTCTGTAGGTGGAAGATAGAACATTCAAGTGTCCTTGGGTACTTTTTTAGAATGTTTTAGTAAAAGTTGTAAAATTCATGATCCCAAATGATTTTCTTATCCTTGATATAGATGAATAAGTTTATGTATCCATAATTATAAGATTTAAACTTCTTACCACAAGAAAATATTTAAGATATGTGAAAAAATGAAAACATATTTTCAAGGTTGGAAAAGAACAGGTAGTGTTCAATCTAGAGTAATCTTCCAAGGAAAGTGGCGACATGTTTGATTGTCACCCCATTTTATTTGACTGAAGAAAATAATGATTTAATGGCTAATTAGGAGGATAAAGGGAATATTTCTCCTAATTAAGTAGATATTATTGAATATGAGGAGTTAAATTACATTATACCTCTAATGATATATGTTATTCCATAGTCCACACCCTCAATCATTAAGCCACCGACTTTATAATTAAATCCTCTACTGAGCACATTGAATTAATCATTCTTAGAAAATAAAGATTCATTTATATTCATCATATGATCAAAATTAAATCAATAACAAGAAGAAAAACTAATAAATGTCCTCAAGAGTAATAAAAATTCAATATCCTCGGGTGTGGCTAATATCAAGGGTATCAAGTCCACGATTTTCACCCACAATATTATACTAGAAGAAGGTTCTTATCCAAAATGATAACCCAAAAAATAAATACACCACACCAAATAAATAATTGATTAGGAAGTAGGTTTTAAAACATCTCAACACAATTAAAATATTTTCCATAGCTAATAATGAGTGTGTGAGCCTTCTGCAACTCTTACAAAAAAAGGATGTCTTAATATGTTAAAAAAAAATAAAATGAATTAATTCCAAATAAAATAATTACTATATTGAGAGTATGTGTTGAATACATAAATATCAATACAGTGACCCAAAAATACCACTTCCATCTTCCAAACATGGATAAAATTCTTTATAAGTTGTTTGGTCTTGAATTTAATTTATTTCTAGATAGATGCTCTGAATATAATCAAATCTCTATCGACCTAGTTAAATATTTAAAAAAATGTTCACATGTCCATTAAAAACCTTCACTTATAGTATGATGTTATTTTTAATGTGTAATAAACCATAAATATTTCAAATTTCTATGACACATATCTTTCATGATATGGAGGATTATTTTTGGAAATCTTCATCAATGATTTTTATGTATATGGACGATCCTTTGAAGCCTGCCTGAGCAATTTAGAATTGGTATTGTAGCATAATGAAGAGAAATTTCTAGTGATTAATTGGGGGAAATTATATTTCATGGTATAAGGAGTCATAGTAATTGACCATAAAATTTCAAATCAAGAAATGGAATCCATTCAAATAAATATAAAAGTAATCAAGGACTTACCTGAACCGATAACAGTGACAGGAATAAGGAGTTTTTTAGGCCATATGGGATTATTTCACCACTTCATTGAAGAATTTGACAAAATAACCAAACTAATGACACACCTACTATATAATTTAATTCCTTTTGAATTTAGTGAAGAATTTTTCTAACCCTTTATTACTTTTCAAAATATCTTGGTGGCCACTCATGTCATTGCATCGCCAAACTGGGACAAAGACCTTGAATTGTTGTGTGATATTAATGAATTTATTATAGGTATTGTTTTAGAATATAGGTTTTGACATATGTTTCATCATATTTATTAATCAATCCATACCCTAAGAGAATATAATATCAATTATAGGACAATAAAAAAATATCTCCAAGAAGATTTTTTGCATTTGAAAATTTTTTGTCAAATATCATTCTCTCTAGAGTCATGGTTTGCACTAACAATTTTGCATCAAAATACCTTTTGAATATAATCGATTCCAAACTAAGATATTTGTGGTGTATAATTATTATACAATATTTTCATATCATCATCCAAGTCACAAAATGGAATGAAAATTTCATTGTTTTGAATTATTCAATAAATCCACTTCCCTGTATCGAGGATGAAAAAGATCTGAATTTTGAAGATTATTTCCATGATGAGAAACATTTAGAAATGAATGTGTAGGAATGAAAATTTTTTATTGATATCACAAACTATATATCCATGAGGTCCCTCTATCCAAACTTCTCTTTTCATAAATGGAAGAAATTATAATTTGATGTGTCGCACTATTACTAAGAAGAACCACTATTATTAAAATGTTGTGTTTATGGTTTAATGTGATGTTGTATTCTAGAAATTGAATTTAAATTGTGATATATTTTTTCATAAATCACTTATTAGAGGATATAGTGGGTATGAGAACACTATTACTAAAATCCTATAAAGTGGACTCTTCTGGTTCACACTTTATCTAGGTGCATTAATTTTTTCCCAAGGTTGTGATAGGTAATTGTAGACAATAACCATTGGGAAATGTAATGAGATACCCTAGAATCCCATATTGGAAATAGAAATATTTTTTGTTTAGGGAATTGATTTAATGGGTCCATTTCCCAATTCTAATGGAAATTTTTACATGTTGGTCGGTGAGGACTATGATTTAAAGTAGATAGAAGTAGAAGTTACCACTATTGAAAAAGACAAGGTGGTTATTCATTTTGTAAATATAAACATATTTTCCTAATTTTAGTTTACGTGATTACTCATTAGTGATTGGGTAAGGATCTTTAATAATACTATGATTAAATGGATACATGAAAAATATGGGATTTTATAAAACACTAGATCCCCTACCAACCGTAAACTATCAAGAAAGTGGAATTATTAAATTAGTAGATCAATAAGGTCCTAGAAAAGATAGTGAATAAAAGTTGGAAATATTAGAGTCTTCAACTTGATGACAGACTTTGTGAATACCACATAGCTTATAAAACACCTATTGACACAACTCTTTTTGTATTCTATATGGAAATACCTATAAATTTCCAATATAATTAGAGTACCGCTCATATTATGAAACCAAAAAGCTAAACATGGATGCTCAAAAATATGGGGAAAATATTTATACGAATGGATGAGTTAGAGGATATCATAATGTGTTCTTATGAAAATTTCCTGATTTATAAGGATAAAAAAGTAGTGGAATGACCAATGCATTGTGAAATGGATATTCACACCAGGAGATAATGTTTTTTTGTTCAATATTCATCATAAATTTTTTCTCAGAAAATTAAAATCATGATGCTCAAGACCTTTCAGATTTTTCAATTGTTTTCATTATATAAAAAAAGAAATTCAAAGAGTTTATAGACCACCCATTATTGTCAATGGTCAATGTTTGATAATCTAACAAGAATTATTTCAATAAGGGTGTGCTCTATCTTTAAAATTCATTTCATTTGAGACTTTTCTATCTCTTGAAATTAAATTAAGCACTGACTAGGAGGCAACCCATGCTAGGTTATCTAGATTAAAGTAGGTTTCATTATAATAGGATGGTTTAGTGACACTGGATATAGGCCAGAAATTCCTAACCAATGTTTCTACAAGAGGCCTAATTCACGTTGTCAAAGTCTTTCACATCGTGAGTTTTGAAGGTTGTAATAAAATATTTTCATGTGTAATTCATATATTGGATAATTAATTCATGAAATTAATCTTCTTAAATAATTATATGAGTTTTGAATCTAATGTTCATGATTGATTACCCCCCACACACACACACACTGTTTGACCTCATTCCTCTCCCCCATGATCCCACCAATCACCCCTCCATCACCTCCTCTTACGCCCCTCCCCTGTCCAAAGTATTTATTCCTTGCATGCCATCATGGTTAGTAGTATAGGTGGATCACATGTTAAGAAACCTATTTACCTTCACCGTGAGGTATTTACTTGTGTACCTATTATATATGGAATGCCCAATGATATTTCCCTATGAGCTACACTAATGCTCTTATTGTAGCCTGAGAGATATAGTTGAACAATTTCTGAGGCGGTAAACCCCACCAAGTTACAACTATAGATCAAAGAAATCATATCTAGTTTCTAAGAGAAAATTAGGATAGTCGATTTGATGGAATTATCTAATTGATCAATATAAATTTTTATCATCGAAGAATCTATTGTCATCATTTTATGATAGGTAACCCACATTTTTATCTTTTGAGTTTTTGTTGAGTATGTCGGGTATTTTCATTTATTTTTATAGTATTATCCTTTTGGTTTTTTTAAATTATTTATTTTTATTATTATATATTGATAGGTACTCTTCATAGATCCATAACTAAGAAATTTTTATTACTTAAGAGTACAATATAGTTTGCGCACCTAGGGTCAATCTCTCCAGGAGGCCACTCATACACATTGTTTTCCTATTATCACAATTTATAATCTAATTAATATCAAACTAACACAACTAATATATAAAGTGGTTTTGAAATGTATGAAATATAAATTTATATATAAAATATAATTCAAACAAAATGTTAGAATAAATAATGAAGTAAAGTGTTCTTATTAAGTCATGGTGATTGAAATCATTATTCAAAATGGTTCTCAATATTCAACTCAATGAGGCGATCAAGACCTATCACACCTCCCCTTATCATTTGAATTTTCATCACCTCATATTGAGACTTATGAATAAAAGGTATTTCCCTTACTAAATTCAGCTAGGATACCTCTTCATTGACCACCATTTCTCACTCCATACTCCATTGTATGCATAACACAAATAGTGAAGGGAATGATAATTTATAAAAGGGAAGAATAACTCAATGGTAGAGAAAATGGGGATACCCCTTGTCATAATCTGTTTAACCAACACTAAAATTAATAGAATAGAACATAAAAAATTAATTAAGGAACATAAAAAAATCAAATCACTATTCCCAACCTCAAACAAACACCGAGGTTAGTTCTCCATTTTTAGTGAAGTGGAGAAGGGAAATGTGGTGGGAGAACACTTAAAATAAAAAATAGAAGAAAGAATTATATGAATAAGAATAGTAATATATTAAATGATAAATAATATTAAAGTAATTAAAATACTAAAAATATAATAATAATGTCCAAAATTGGATACCCCCATGTTTGGAACCCCTTGTAATGGAGGTAAAGTGCATTTTTTATAGGAAGAGGGAAAATAATTTTCACTCCAATTCTATCCTCCAGATGTTGTTTCCTATTATCCTAATTAAATGGAAGAATTGGGAAATAGTTTATTCTATAAAGTTTTTCCATTTTTTCATCTACATCCAACCTTATAATATCAATATAATTCTCCATAGGATGCATGATTTATGTCCAATTTATACCATACATTAAATACGGACAAGAAGACTCTTCGTATTCCAAAATTTCAAATTTCCATGAAAATATTTACTTGGAGTTTGAAGATTCTGAAACTGAATCCTTCATTAATGTTCTTAATTAATTCCTTCTCCAGATTCATTTTTATTTTTATCTTTATTTGACTGGCCAACTTATAGATATAATCTCATCATAAAAAGAGTCAAGATCTATGTACAGTTTTTGAGGCCCAAATTTTGAGATGATTTTGAACCTCCAAATTATGGATTTATATTTGGGTTTAGAAGAATAAAATGAATCCCAAGGTGTAATCAATCCTAAAAAAAGTAATTTAAAAAATCCAATGATTTGAAAGAGAAAAGTCATAGGTTCTGGTTCTCACAAAAAATCCAAGTTTCCCACAAGGAAATATGTGTATTAGAAAGAATAT
The DNA here is from genome assembly GCA_963277665.1 of Viscum album. Taxonomy (NCBI): domain Eukaryota; kingdom Viridiplantae; phylum Streptophyta; class Magnoliopsida; order Santalales; family Viscaceae; genus Viscum; species Viscum album. The sequence continues at coordinate 1,091,141,123 of OY728164.1, read as the reverse complement.
TTCAAAATGGTTTAGAATACCTCATAGGACTGGAAAAATATTTTAATTACCTATTTCATGGGAATGGATTTTAAAAATCATTCAAACTCATAAAAAATTTTGAGAATCCATTTCAATAAAAAAAGTTCTCACGTCAACAATCATTTAAAATCCATTTTTTTCAAAAATCATATCAATTCCCTTAAAATAAATTGATTTATAAAAATTAATCATAACATTAATTGAATCTAAATGTTTTAAAAATGATAAAAAACACAAAAAAAACATTTATGCGATTTAAAACACCCCCAACCATAAATTTAACTACCCCTCATTTTAGCTAAATAAAAAATAAAAATAAGGGGAAAAAAAGAAAGACACAATCATACATTATTTTTCAGTGGAATCATTAATTTAATCACTAAGATACAGAAAAATTGAACCTAAAATAAATAAATTATATAACATGATAAAGATAAATAAAAAATAAAGATATAGGGGAATGAAAAGGGACAATTATTTATTTGATGCACATGGGGGGTGTTAGATTTTTGTTGCCCTTAGTCTTGCAGTTATTGTGGTTTAACCCCAATATGAATGTGGTTTGGGTTTATTGATTACAAACCCCCAAATTATATTTATCTAAACATAAATCAGTATATTATATGACTGTGAACCCCCAATGAAAATAAAAATAGAACCATCCCCCAGAATTGGTGAATGAAATAATTTCTGATGCAGAGGGGGGGGGAATAAAGGGGTGCTCCCTGTTTTGTTTAATTAGAGGAGAAGTATCCACTACTAGTGAAGGTAATATAATATTAAGTCTTATATCTTATGGTTTAGTTTAATAACATTATTCATTAGTTATTTCTTCTTTTTTCATCATCCTCATATGCACAAGTGTACGCTCGATTGGCTAGTCCATTTTATCCTAAACATAAGTATCTTTTTCATGTTGTTCATCCAGGAACTTTCATAGTGGTACTGAATCTAAAAAATATATATAATGGAGATCATTTTTAAATTAATAATTAATAATATTTGAATAAATATAAGGCTTGGAAATTAAATATACCTAAAAACATTCAACTTCAGACTATTTTTCCTTAATCAGGGTAGTTGGGAATTTATCTGTTGGAGAGAGAAGTGGATCATCAAGTTTTGAATAAACCTAACAAATGTATTCTTGAAAAGTATGTATAATAGGAACTTAAATATACATATTTTTTCTTTTTTCTTTTCATCCATAAGACTTTATCTTCGTTAACTTCAGTAGTCAGTGATGCCACTAGCTTTCCTTCTTTTTTGAGAACATTCAAATTATCTGAAAATCATTTTTTTATAAAGCCGGCTTAGGGGTGTCCGGTGCCCAACCAACCTGATCCAGAAAACCATTACAAAGAGCACAACTAAAGAGCACAAAATTAAAAGTCATAGTACCCGAAGTCTTCACCGCAACCCAAGATCGATTTCTCTTCCCCAGTTGCTGATTCCCACTCTGGGCTTCTCCAAAAACTTGCACTATGAATGCGGTTTCAAGATTCTCCAGAGCAGCCAAGTCTGGCGAAGCCTTCTTAATCCCCCTGCCTTTCTTGACTGCAATAGTCACCCGCTTATCCCTTTCTGAAGCAGACCTGGTCCGCATTGGGCGTGGGAGGTATGAATAGTCCTTCCTTGATCTCCTAGTTGTAGTTGTAGCCAACATTCTTTCCCCTACAACTTCTTCCTGGGTCCCCTTTTGGACAACCTCACTGAAGGACCGACCAGCCGGAGCACTCATGGTCTCATGGTCCATTTGAATCATAAAAATTTAAACGTTATTAGGTTCACCATGAATGCAATCAATAGGAAAATAATTAAAGTAATCACCATAAAAATTCATCTGGGTCATTGAAATGATTGATATGATATGAAGCTCTTTTTTTAGTTGTTTTTTTTTTGAATTTTTAATTTTTTTGGTTTTATATTTAAAACAAGGTGTGCGTAAGCTATTGGACTCCCAAAAATGGTTCCAAAAGGATGATATGGTTTTCAATTACATTACCCAATTCAATAATTTTCCCTTTAAAATGTAACACAGTGGTGACCACAATGTGTTCTCATAAGGAGTTTACAGACTAAGTTGTCAAAATATCACAATGTTAATTAGTTTTTGTTAATGATAAAAATAAAATTGGGGACTTATATTGAGTTAAAAAAATTACATAAAATCAGAATAAAAAATAAATGTATATTGTTAACTAGAATTCTGAAGAAAATGAGACTAGTTAAAATCAAACAAAAGAAGACAGTGGTGGAAAAACATCGATCTTCAAAAACTCTAATTATCATTTTGGACAATTTATTTCCAATTTAATTATTAAATGTATACATAAATACCTCAATTTTTACATCTATATTGACCATAAACCATATTCATACCTCAATTATGGGTGTTTATCCAATTATGAAAGTTATTTTATTACCCAAAGACCTTTAAGAAATTAAAACTAATTGAAGTTGTTGTGCTCAATGGGAAGACCTCCCCAAAGAAATTTAGACAAAAAGAAAATAATTTTATAGTAATAATATGATAAAAAAATTAGAAAAAAAATATAATAAATTAAAATCTATAAGTAAATACACCTCCTTCATTCATGAAAACAAATTCCAGGACAATTCAAAAGAAAAGAGCTTACAATGGAAAGAACAAACTCAAATGGAAAATGCCTTTAGATATATGCTTCCCACAACTTCTTTAATTTTATACCTTCATGGATTAATAACATAATGTAATAATCATCTTATATTGAAAAACTTCTCTATTATATCCCACTCCCTAAATCTAATCATCCTTGAAATGAAGGTGGAGATAAAAATATAAAGGAAAAGGGGAGGGGTGGAAATCCTTTATCAAGAATCTGTATCCCAAAATTATTCTCAAATTTTTCCTACCTCCCATCCAAATTAAGATTATTTGTCATTATAAATTTTTTTTTCACATGATTTTACTTTAAAAATAATAAATTATAGCTCCTTCTAAAATGTGATGAAAAAGTTATAGCGGATTTACTTAGAGAATATTTTCTGTCTAAAGTGACTCTTAAACTTCCTCTAATTTCACATTTTTAAACACCTTATTAATGAAAAAAATTTAGACTAGTATTTATCATGGAGATAATAATTAAATTTCTATATCTTTTCTAGGAATAATAACCTCATTTGAACAAATTTTGGCCATGTTATTTCTCATTTATTGAAGGAGTATCAATTCTGTTCGAAAAATATTTTTATAAATTGATTTATTTTTTCAAGCCTCTAGATGGTTGATTAAGAACTTGGTCCTATTTTAAATAATTTAGACTGTGGGAAAATGGTTCCTATAAAAAATAATTTTTAAAATTCAATCATTTGAGAAAATTTTATTCCCAAAAAAACTAGCAAGAAACTATTAAAATTCCAGAATTACGGCATTTTAACAATTTAGCTCAAAATAGTTCAAAATTATTAAAATATGCAACTTAGAATGAAGAAAAATTTGGTGGGGTTATTTTCATTGAAATACACAAAAGGAAAAAAACAAATTGGGCCATGTAGACAGTTATATTCTAAAGTCATGGTGCCAAATTTCTAACAAGAATTTGTCATGGATCCCTCACCAATAAATTTTTACTACCTAAGAGTGCAATATAGTGTGAACACATATGGCCTATATCTCAATGAGGCCTATCACATGTATGTTTTTCTATTACTATTATTTATAATCTAATTAATATGCAACCAAATTAACTAATATCTAAGGGAGTTTTGAAATTCATTTAATATAAATATTATATATATAAATTAAATGAAAAAAAAATTATTAGAATAAATAATGAAGGTAAATTTTCTTAGGATTTCATGGTGATTGAAATAATTATTCAAAATGTTTCTGAATGTTTAACATAATGATGTGATCGAGACCTGTCACTCCTCGCCTTCTCATTTATTTTTTCATCACCCTATATTGATACCTCTACATACTAAGTAATGTTTATCCTAAAGTCACCTAGGAGACCTATTCACTGACCATCACTACACATGCCATACTCCACCGTAAGCATGAAAAAATATTGAAGGGAATGATAATTAATAAATTAGAAGAAGAACTCAATGGTTGATAAAACGGGGAGACAAATCACCATAATCGATTTAACCACCACTAAAATTCCCATAATTGAATGAAGAAAATAAATTATAGCACATGAAACTTAGTCAAACCACCAATCCCTTCCTCAAAAAAAATATCAAGGATAGTTATCTGTTTTTAGTGAAGGGAGAAGGGAAAAAATGGGAGAACACTTATAAATAAAAATTGGAGAAAGTAAGGTATGAAGAATAAGAAGAGTGATATATTAAAATAAAACTAATATTATAGTGCTTAAGATACTAAAAAAATAATTATATATAAAAAATGGTTACCCCTAATTTTTTAACCCCTTGAAATGAAGGTGAAGTACATTTTTTATAGGGATATGGGAGAAGAAATTTTGATCCAATTCTGTCTATTGGTTGATGTCACCTATTAGCCCCATTAAATAGTTGAATTGGGAAAGGGTGTCTTCTGGAAAGTGTCCTATTTGTCTCTCATGTCCTTCCTCTAAATTTAATATGATAGTATATAGTATGTATGAGTTTTGGATGATGTACTCCATATATTTAATATGGATAAGAAGAATCTTTATATTCCAATATTTCAAATGCTAATGCCATTATATCCTTGAAACAAGATGATTATGACATGTCCTCAGTTAAAAAAGTTCTTTATTAATTCATTCCCTATATCCATGTATATTTTTGTCTTCATTGGACCAACCCACTTCTATATATAAGCTCATCATAAAATGAGTCCATATTTGTGCACAATTTTAGAGTCTTGGATTGTGAGGTGGATTAGGCCTCTACAAGACTAATTAAGCTTTGGGTCTAGAAGAATAAAATTAATCCTAATATGTTCGGAATCCTAAAAAATAATTTCACAATTTAAATCATTTTATAAAACGTTATTTCAGAAATAATGAATAAAAATAAAACAGTTAAAATCCAAAATTAGGTTATTTTTTCATTTAAGCTCAAAATACCACAAAAACATAAATATATGATAGTTTTCCAAAAAATAAAACTACGGTGGGATCATAAACATTTAATTATAGTATAAAATATGTTAAAATTTTAGCTTCATTGTCCATTCATATGTATCTAAGTTATTATCCAATTCTATCTACTATTTACACCTACCCATTTTCTTCTTTCAAATTAGCTACATCCTGTGAACTAATTGTTTCTCTTATGCAGATTTATTTTGTTTCACCCATTTTTATAGGTATCCAAATTCCACATCAACATCTAATGTTTCCCACATGGAATGAATTTTTTATAGGGATATATTTATTCCTTACACTACTTTTATTCTTTCGATTTACAAATGTTTATACATTCATTTCTATCTCTACCACATCAAGTTCCACAATAGTGTGGAAAATATTTAATTTAAAGTGTGGATGGAATTATTGAGCTTTATTTAATGTACACCAAAATAGTTTCATTTTCTCAATATTCTAGGAAAAAAAATTCATTTAAAACAAACTTTAACTTGATATCACATTTCATCCATATAAATTAAATAAAAACATTAGATGTAGAATGTTAAAATGTATTATTTAATACTAATTATAATTTTATCATGATTTATAAGTTGATTAATTTATTTTTTATTCCAAATTTCTATAATTTTTTTGATAGAATTGATATTGTTTACTAATCCCTTATTGATTGCATCTTTTTTATGAATTTCCATTCTTGTGAGGATTCTTGACCAATGTTCTATTATTATTTTTTTATGATATTTATTTATAGATACTTGTGGTATTTAAGACTATCATAAATTTCATTAAAATATTATCGAATATATGAATGAAAAAAAACATTATTTAAATGATTTAGGAATTTTTTTGCACCTTTTTTCCTAAAACCCACCTATACATTTATCCTTGTTTTTCCACAGAATCCATAGATAACCTTGAAAGGATTTATCCATGTTAAAAGATCATTTTATCCCTTCCAATCATTCTCTTGGTATGATTTCATGGTTATCACATGAATACGTTTTGGGGAGATGATCTTGACTAGTGAATATTGGATGTTTGTTTCTGAGGATATATGTGATGACTTTTTCAGATGATCTATAGGATATGGTACATGCTTCTTCTGATATTTGATTCATGATTATCATATCTCTAAAAATAAAATAAAAAATCATATGTGTGTTAGGAAGATCAATAAAAATTATTACTTGTCTGATGAATCCCTTAGTAGATCATATGTGGTTAGGTGGTGGATGTGAGATTTGTCCAAAAAATTATTTTCTAAAAACAGATGTCAAAAAAAGAATCATGATAACTTCATTTTGCTTTAATGGAACATATATGGACCTTACCTCATCCTTTGAGAGTATGGATATGCTAATTTCAAGAGGATATTCTTTATTACACTATTCTTAATTATCTTACATGGTATCAAAGAGGAAACCCTTCTTTTTAAACCATTTTATCATTTATCCACCAACCCTTATCCTCATATTTATTTGAACTTCATTGTTTAAGAACTCATGATTAATTTTGTATTTTTATTTATGTAGTGGAGATGTTATAACCAAGGAAATATTATTGTTAGGAACATGTATCTAGTGTATATTCATAAATCCATTTTAATGAAAGAAAATTCATATTGTGCTAAATTGAAACATGGTTATAGCTTTTATAGAATAGTTCAAATATTATAATTAAGTGAAGAAAGTATTTGAGTAAAGAATATAAATATGATTCATGACTGTTTTTCTTTATATGGGTGATTTTAGAGACTATCGATTTCTACTAACACTTTATTTCATTTTCATTATTGTAATGAATGTTTCCCATTACAAAATTTTTTCTTTGGAATCAATGTTGATATGCTCTTTCCTTGAGGATAATAAATTGTTAAATTGTGGGGGAATTAGATAAAATTAATATATATATATATTGGGGGAGTTTATTTGGGACTTTTAAATGTTTTAGAATTTGATTCCTTAGATTTCATCTTGTTTTTGTAGGAAGTAGGATATCAATCTTAAAATGAGGTATTGCTATAAATATCATAAATTTAAGAAAATTTACATTATTAATCTGGTTTGTGAGGTGTTTTCCATGCTTTTAGGGCCCCTATAGACCAAACTCAAAGCCATGAAACCAATAAAAGTCGTGAATGTCCTAGATGAAGAATTTATGAATGTAATAGCAGTACATGATGTGAAAGTGTCGTGTTTTTACCAACCATCCATTATTGAATCCTAGATACCATGAATGTAGTACAAACAATGAATCCCCAAGGTCAAAAAATCTCATGAACTTAATTCAATTAAGGATGTCTAATCCTTGGTTTCAGAACCCGACATTCCAAAAAAAAATTGAGGTTTGGGATATCTTGAATAATTTAATATTTTATGAAACCATTAAATAAAATAAAATGAAAACTTATAATGTGAAAATTTATAAAATGAAGTAATTTAATTCAACTCATGTTGTTTTAACCTTACATGTCATGATTTGATCGAGAATATTTATATTTCAATGCCTTCGATGAATCATTATAGCTATATTTTCTTTTACACTCACGTTTACATGAATTTTAAACCAAGTGTTCTTCTTCCTTTCATTGTTCCTTTTCTATTGCACTTTTTTCCAAGGAGTTTTGGATTTCCAGTTCATTATTCTGTACATTTCTATTATCAATTCTAGTTTCTTTGTTATTTCTATCACTCCCTTCCAAGTAAGTGATTTCGTTCATATTTCTTTATTTAATTTTGAATTGTTTAATTAATATTCCTAACATACTATTGTTTTCACATTCATTCAATAATTTTGTTACCATGCATAAATAACTCTCCCTATGTTAGGAGTTGATATTAGAGGTAGCATGAATCTAATGAATTCTAAAATAAAATCTTGGGTAACCCTTTGGATAATATTTAGGTTAAGAAATCATATTTATCATATTAATTTTCATAACCTTGATATGGGGAATTTAAAACAAAATTACCCAAACCTAATTAGAGTTAAAAAACTATGAACATTAGACTGTGATTCTTTCTACCTTTGAAATTTTTCTTTATATTATCATAATAATGAAATCCTATAGACCAAAGAGTGGTTGAAAATCTATGAAAACTAATTTATTTAACTAAAACCAATTGGTTACTTCTAAAATACTTTTATACTATACCATAGGATTATCGTAATAGAGATTTTAAAATACCTTTTTCATAGGCTCCTTGAAATTGATCATGATCCCATCTTTTTCAACTGAAGTAAATTTTATCTATTTAGTTTTAAAACCTAAAATTTTAGAATCATATGAGGAATCCTCCTTAAATTTCAATTTCAAGGTCACCATCCATTTCTATCTATTCCCAGTGGGTTCAACCTTAGACATCCATTTTTCTACATTTCTTTGTAGTAGTGAGAGTTGGATTATATAATTTATAATCTAATACTTCCAAGGAAGAATAAATAATATTGCATGGGTCTGTCATTCCCAGAAGAAATTATATAGTAAACAAAACACCCCTATAAGGAAATAACCTAGAGAAATCATCTGGAAATACTTCAGGATACTCAATCACCACCACAGGAAGGGGTACTAAGATAGGTATAAGTAGAATCAAGAAACATTTCAGACAAATGGCATGAGATCATCTCAATACTAGGGAAAATGGAACCTCATCTCTTTTATCTAGGATAAAACTCAACTAAGAAGACATGAGGGAATCCATCAGAAGAATGAAACTGAACTTGAAAATGATATTAGTTAATATAATCTGTATATCTAATCATCCAATACATTACTATTATGAGATCAAATATGTCAAGATCAAGAACTAGAAAATCCCATATGGTTTAATGGTCATCGATCACCACCCAATAATTGAGACATATAAAACCATACTCTAGATTCTTTCCCAAAGGATTAAAAACTGTTATCATGAAATAAATAATCTCTAATATCGAGACCAACAAAAAAATAATATTGGGATTTATAAAGTAATGAGTTAAACCAATAATGAATAAATTCATAACCATAAATTATGTAATAAAAACTATACAATTCATGGTATCTGGTTTTACCTCTGACTCCTCTGGTACCCACTCTGCTACATACAAATATCCATTTTCATCTTTCCTATAGAGATCTGATTTTTTTCTTTTAAGACTTTGAAAATTTTATATATATATATATATATATATATATTCTAGAGCTAGGCTACAAGAAGATATGAAATTATAAGGCCCGGTGTGCCCAAAATTAATTTTTTATAAAGATATTAAGTATATATTTATACTATTCATGAAAAGGATATGAGATAACTCTAAAATGGTAGCTCATCTCAAAAAACTAAGGCCATGGTTGAGTCTAGAACGTGGCGTTTCCCTAGGTGGGATATAACTTTTTTCAGAATGGGACTTTTGTGGAAAAAGACACACATGGGATAAATTGTAAATAAAATAATTAAACTAAATTATTTTCAACCTAACATTATATTGAATAAATATTTAATGAGGGCTCGTATTGGAAATCTAAGACTTCCATTGAGTTTAAAATGGGGTGTTTTACCTAAGTGATACATAAAATGAATGGGAACAGGAGATTCAAATTTTGTGCCGAGTGGGACTCCTGTAAATAGACACTTAAGGATTTGGGATTAGGGTTAGCCTCTAATCCTCTCTCTCTCTCTCTCTCTCTCTCTCTCTCTCTCTCTCTCTCTCTCTCTCTATCTATCTATCTATCTCTCTCTCTCTCTCTCTCTCTAACCCCACTAAGCCTTCTCTTCTTTTTTCTTCATCAGATCAAGGAATAACCTAAGCAAAAAATTTGGAGAGTTAGAGCGGGAGTGCAACAGATGCTCCATCAACAACGAATGATCTATTTGAGGTAGTATTTCTTCTAATTTTTATTTTCTATTCAACTTTTAATTTTAATATTTGTTCTTTAGATTTTAGTTTGTATTTTCAACCATAAATCATCGATGGTCTCACGAACACAGCCATCGATCTATGTTTAAAACACCATTCTTTGTATGTTCTTCACAGATATTAATTGCTCACTTTTGGGTGCATCAAACCACTAAAAAATCAATTACTGGAGGCTGGCATAGTGAATCTCTCGACGCGATGATCACAGATCCAAAATCGTAGGAGCGGAGAAAGCCTAGTGGTCTTTGGAAAAAAACCTCTTGAGCGCCGACTATAGCTGGCATCTACATGGTGGACTATGGAGCGGTGGCGGCACCATGGCCAAGTGGTGACACAACGTGGCATGCCACGTGGCCCAACTAGTCAGCCGGGTGGGGTTACGTGGCGTGACCTAGATGGAAACTTCTACCACAAAGTGAGGTAGCCAATCAGCCACGTAGACTGTAGTGTCAGTGACCAGCCATTGGGTCGGGCTGGTGTCAGTAGTGGGTGGGCCCACTCAGAGTGGGCTGGGCAAGGTTAACTGGTCGGGTCCATACCCAGCCGGTCGAACCCGGGTCAGATCCTAGGTCGGACCTTGGTCAAATCACAGGTCAACCCAAGGTGACCGCATGGTCAACCGTGGTGGTCTAACCTGATATGGTCAACTACATGGTGTATGGACCGTGGAGGTCGATTTCTATGGTAATTGTACTCACCACGATAGTCGACTACCATGTTCAGTGGACCGATCGTGAGTCAGTCTACCAGCCCTCTGACCCTCTTCATAAAGTTCAAATGCCTATATCTTCTAAATCATGTGTTTGTTTGTTTCACCCACTATGGACACAAGACCCTATCTTTGAGAAGCATCTTTTGATATAAATATGTGAATTTGATTTTTGGTGTCATGATGCAGGACCCACTTTCACCTGTTTGTGTTTGTTGTGGGGAAAAACGTCTTTTTCATCAGCTATATTTTTCGGGCAAGTAAATAGCATATCTTATGTTTTTTTAGTGTAGAACACAATGGTGATATTAGTTTTGGAATTTGGATTATGATGTGAGGTGCTCTAAGAACAATGGATGTTTAGGGGTGTTCGAGGATAGCAGCGAGCATGTTATTTTTTTAGTGACATCCGAGTATAACCCTTAAACTAGGTTGGGTATGAGTCCTCGATGACACTAGATTAGAACCCTCTAATCGGGATTGGCATGGGTCCTCAACCTTTTCATAGTTTAACCCTCCAACTGATTTGGTCATGGGTCCTCAACATTTTTTGAGTTAAACCCTCGAATTGGGCTAGGTAATGGTCCTTGATGACACTCGATTGGAACCCTCCTATCAAGCTAGGCATGCGTCCTCAACCACGAGGCACAACCTCTTGACTATAAAGATCAGTGAAGAAACATTTTTCAACTTAACCTTGGACTCATAAATAAGATGGGATCTTTCCCCCACCGATACATACCCATGAGACATGACCTAAAACCATTCAGCTAATACAGACCCACCCAAAGTGGATAGTATCATGGTGTATTGTTTGATCCCCTTTGAATTTCAATTCAGCACAGACGTGAGAGATGTTAGGAATCAATGGTGGTTACTTCTAGAACTATTTTCTACCATTCTTCTTGGGATGAGATGTGAAATAGAGATCCCATTAATCTCTCTCATTGGGTTTCTTTTACTAAGCATATATATATATATATATATTCTATTGTGAACCCACTCCTTGGGTTTTGGTTACTCTCTTTCCAGGAGAGGCAAAGATGCACTAGGTATTCCACATACTTTCAATGTCTAGCTCCTCATGGTTGTACAAGTATACTCTCCTACTATAGGTAGTAAAGACTCAACGAGGAGTTCATCTTCTCACCATTTATATCTTCTTAAATTTTAATGATCTTACATCACTTCCTTGTTGGGTTCGTATGCACTCTTATACTGTACTTTGTTCCATCACCTATGTTCCTTTCCTTTGTAATCTCTTACTACTCCCCCTTATTTTTAGTGCATCCTACTAGGTATGTTTATACTCACCCATTCATGGTATTTTCCCACACGTGTCATTTATTATGTAGACGATTGATAGGATTGATCTTGACTTTAATAAGATTTGGGATATAGGTACCTGGACCACGTACAGTGGTCGCAGCTTGGATTCTAGGAGCAGGTCTCTCTCAGCTATTTACCTTCTTCCAATTTTCTATCATGTTGATACACTGATATGGTTGGGCATGTGTTTTTCCCCTGTACCTTTCTATTTACATTTCTGTACTTGTACTATTTTAGTGGTTCATGCAAGTTTTTTTTTACATCAGGTTTCATCTTTTTCTTCTTTCCCTCTGCACCTTTACATCAATTTGGTTGTGTGTGTTCATACAGGTACTTAGTAAAATCCCTTCTGAGGTATTTTGGCCCTTTAGTGCTTTTTACCACCCCCTAGCCTATAGAGGCGGGCTTGGGGTAGTTGCGGCTCGAGCCCTGGCATGGGTCGAGTTGTGAAAAAAGTGGTATCAAAGGTGGTTAAACCATTGGGACATAGTTTGTATGTTTCTATCAAAAGGTATTGGTTGGATTTAGGTAAATTGTGTCAATGTGTCTCGAGAGTGGCTCTTAGGCTAGGGATTCCAGTGACAGTGTGGCAGCCGATGTAGCCATTCACCAGGACCCTGATTACCCACTCGTGAACTTGGAATGTTGAGACATTTGTTGCGGGGAACTTTGTTACATTCATCATATAGGATTGATTCCTTGGTTTTCCTTGATACAAATCCCCATTTTGGTTGATATATATATATATATATATATATATATTCTAATTTTACCGCGGTATTCCTTGATATGTTTCATTATGCCTCTGTAATAAAAACTAGCCAAGATACTAACTTCAGTTTGTGATGAAGACCCTATGAGTTTTGAGGACTTAGTTCAGGGCCCATCAAGAGATACCCTTCCTCCAGGTGGTCTAGTAGCAGCACCTCCACTTTTGGAGAAGTAGATACTTTTGACAGCACTGGCTGAGGATGAGTGCAGTCTAAGCATGCTCTATGAGTTACAACGCCGGAGGCCGTTGAGGTTTCGTGGCGATCCAGACCCTCAGGTAGCATAGGACTAGCTCAATTCAATATTCCACCTCTTTAGTCTTATGTGGACTCTATAAGACCAAATTGTGGATTTAGAATCCATCCTTTTTTATGGGATGACTGGGGATTGGTGGAACCTAGTTACCTAGATACATGATGAGTCATCACTCTTGTGGAATGAGTTCCAACGACTATTTTGTGAGGATTAATTCCTCTTGTTCTTATGATCTATTAGGATTCAAGAGCTTATTGAACATAGATAGGGATGGATGATAGTGGTAGAGTATTTTTCTAGGTTCACCGACCTTATTCGATACACTCTAGACATGTTTCATGATAGTTACTTTTAGGCCCAAGAGTTCAAGAAGGGACTCTATTGAGAGATCAGAGCTAGAATAGTGCCCCTATGCATCCCCATCTACATCAGGGTGTTGGATAAGTCACTTTTGATAGATAAATTCATATAAGAGAGAGTCCAATCAGTTGGAATTGGTGGTAGTTGCTACAAATCTGAGACATCTACGGCATTTGGCAGACATCTGTTGGTAGGGCCGTGGCATAGGAGATCATTCCCTGATCAGGCTCGGGGATAGGGTCAGGAAAAACTAGGGCATCATAGAGAAATGGTCATCCCGATGAGATCTTATGTTGTTCATATGATGAGAAAGGTTGCATGGAATGAGGCTACCCGACTAGGCGTGTTGAGCATCCCGGGAAGACAGTAGGTGCACCACCAAGGCAGAGGTAGTTCCATGATCAAGGTGGTCCCCAAGTAGGTGGTGATGGAAGAGGAGTAGGAGGAGAAGGAGGTGGGGGATGATGCTATGAGATCCTCCCACCACCACCATTGGGCATCCCACTTCAGGATTAGGGAGCTTATGGTCAGGGTTGTGGACAACTATAGGTTATGGATGTTTATGATCCTCCAATGCATGAGATTATTTCAGGTATGCTATATTTTTATTATACTCTTTCTGCAGTGTTAATAGAAACATCTTACAGTCACTCCATTATATCGTTACTCCTGGTACGGGAATCGGAGCTCCCATTAGAGGCACTATAATAGTGTATTTTTCTCGAGGTTCCTATGGAAAGAACTTCTTCTATATCTTTTATCAGTCAGCAATGTGATATATCATTTAGAGGAGAAAATTTTATGTAGTGCATACTGGTCATCACGATGGAACATTATGATATCTTCTTGGGAATGGATTTTCATTCCATGGTACGAGCCTAGATTGACGATCACCGCGAGCTAGTCAGATGTCTGCACACTAATGGGACTAGATTATCCTTTCTTAGTGAATGAGACCTCATAGAAGTGAAGGAAAGTGCTGTGAATAAGAGGTTATAGCCTTTTACCCATCAGTTAGCAAGCATGACCCTTGGTGTAGTGGACTCTTCATGCACCTGGGTTCCTTTAGTTGTGGAGAATTATATGGATGTCTTCCCTAAAGATGTTCTGGGACTACCTCTAAGGAGGGAGTTGGAGTTTGGAATTGATTTTCAATCAAGGAATTCCCTTATATATTCTGCAGCATATCGGATGGAACCCAAAAAATTCTTAGAGGTACGATTACAGTTGGAGGACCTTCACAAGATAGGTTTCATCAGACCTAGTGTGTCCCCCTGGGCTGCTCTAGTTCTATTCGTGAAGAAGGAAGATGGGGGATTATTAATTTTTGTGGATTATCGTCTCCTAAACTAGGATGTGATAAAGATAAAGTACCACTTATCGAGGATCGATGACCTCTTCGGCCAGTTGTGAGGTGCGAGATGGTTATCCAAGATTGATCTCAGATCTGGATACCACCATCTACGGTTTCACGAGGCTGATATTCTAAAGTTGGCCTCTAATGTCACAATGGGAATTTTGAGTTCCTAGTGATTCCATTCAGTGTGAAAATTTCCTCCAGCCATTTTCATGACTTTTATGAACCTGGTCTTCTAGCCATACTTGGACTGGTTTGTTGTTATCTTCATTAATGACATACTCATTTACTCTACAGTGGAGGAGGATCACACAGATCTCTTGAGAATGGTTCTTAATTTACTTTGATAACACCATCTTTTTAGAAATATATCAAAGTGCTAGTTCTGAATATGTGAGGTTCACATTTTGGGGCATGTTATCTCTGAATAAGGTTTATCCGTGGATCTAGTAAAGATATAAGTATTTATTTCTTTGCATCCACCCAAGAATACATCATAGGTGCGGTGTTTTCTTGGTATTTTAGGGTACTACATGAGGTTTGTGGTGGAATTATCTAGGATTGTATCCCCTTTGACTATTATGACTGGAAAGTGAGAGTCCTTTAACTGGTATGATCAGTGCTAGAGGGACTTCAAGGAGTCGAGTCAGAGGGTGACGAGCGCTCTATTTTTGAGACTATCATAGGAGTGCATTGAGTTCATAGTGTATTTTTATGCCTTAATAGTTGGTCTTGACTATGTTTTGATGCAAAAATAGGAATCCATCACATATGGGTCAGGGAAGATAATACCCCATGAGAAAGACATATAACCCATGACATAGAGCTCACAGTGGTAGTATTTTCCCTAAGGATGTGGAGAAACTACCTCCTAAGAGAGTTCTTTGTGGTTTACTCAGACTACCAGATCCTCAGGTATATCTTTACCCAACGATATCTAAATCTAAGGGAGTGATAATGGTTGGAGTTCTTGTAGGACGATAGTCTATACTCCATGGAAGAAAAATGTTGTAGCAGATTACCTTAGTAGGAATCCTCAAGATTTCCTATTGTAGGAAGCTTCAAAGAAATTATCTTCCCTACAGAAAAACCTAGTGGAGTAGGAGGGTACATATTTTCTATAGTCAATGGTTATAACTCCTTTGGTCCTTAAGTGTGTGAGAGACTCCCACCTAGTAGATATCGACTAAAAAGTTCTGTGTGACCAGGTATCCATATGCGATACACCTGATGGGTATTATGAATGAGGGAATCACAAGATCTGGTTCCCTAGGTGAACAGTTATTCATGTTGCGATTTGTGAAGATTTGATGCAGAAGTTCCATACTTATCCCTTAGTTTTACATCACATTATGGGGAACATGTACAAGGATCTACATTGCTAGTTTTGGTGTTCCAACATGAGACGAAGTATTGTTGATTTCATCTCATGGTGCCATACTTGTTAGTAGGTGAAGGATGAGCATCAGGTTCAGGTGATTTCTTTTTCAGCCACTCAATATCCAAATGAGGAAATGGGATGAAATATCCATAGACTTATTCATAGGTATTCTATGTACAATAAAGTTACATGACACCATCTAGGTGATAGTAGACCGACTCACTAAGTCGGTGTAATTCCTTGCTATCAAGGAGTAGAGTTCGGTGGAGAGTTTGGGGAAGTAGTACTTATGAGAGATCATCTACCTTCACAAGGTACCCTCGATGATTGTCTCGAATCGTGATGCATGGTTTATGTCAATATTGTGGAGAGGCTTGCAAGAGGTATTTGGGACCCAGATGTGAATGATTACGGCCATTCACTCACTACTGATTAGAAGATCGAGTGCACTATCAAAGTGTTGGATGATATATTGAGGGCCTACGTGTTAGATTTCAATGAGAGCTAGGAGGATCAACTTCTTTTGATAGATTTTTCATACAACAATAGCTACCACTCTACCATCAATGTGGAACCTTTCGAGGCCCTATACTGGATACCCTCTGGGTCACCTTTGTGGTGGATGGAGGTGGGAGATTCATCCCTCATGGGCCCAAAGTTGGTGCAAGCGATGATGGAGAAAGTGAAACTTATCTAAGAATGGATAAAGATATCCCAGAATAGATAGAAATAATACACAGACCACCATCGTAGGCCCTTGTAGTTTGATCATAAAGACTATTTATTTTTTAGAGTTTCCCCATGATATCGAATGTAGAGGTTTTCCCAAGGAGGAAATCTATCCCTAAGATTCATCGGTATGTTTGAGATCATATGTAGGGTTGGTGAGGTTACCTTCTACCTTTCACTACCCCCACAGCTAGAGCAGGTTCACGAAGTCATCCATGTGTCATAGTAGAGGAGATAGGTGCATGATCCTACATACATCATCGACTATGGTGAGATGGACATTGAAGATAGAGTAACCTTTGTAGAGCACCCAATGGTGATCAAGGATCTATAGGATTGGACCTTATGTGGATGGGTTATCCCTATGGTTGGTATGTTTTGGCAGCATGTAAATGTGTAGGAGAGTTATTGGGAATGGGAGAGCTATATGTGAGCTCAGTATCCCAAGTTTTTTTCCTAGTTTTACTTTTTTGGGACGAAAATCATAAAGTATTGCATGATGTAGAGATCTGGTTATCACCTTGTAATAATTTGAAATATTTTTATATATTTTTTCCAGAGCTAGGAGCTGAGATGGCGTGCAATTCTGAGGCCCGGTGTGCTCGGAATTAATTTTTTATAAAAATATTAAGTATATTTTTATATTATACAAATGAAGGAAATGAGATAACTCTAAAACGGTTGCTCAGATCAGAAATATGAAGTCATGGTTGAGTCTAGAATGTGGATTTTACCCTTGGGGGGACATAACATTTTTTAGTACGGGACTTCTGTGGAAAAATCCACCTAGGGGAAAATTGTAAATAAAATAAGTAAACTGAATTATTTTATCCCTAATGTCGTATCAAATAACTCTTCAAAGAGGAATCAGATTATAAATCTAAGACTATTTTTGAGTTTGAAATGGTTTGTTTAACCTAAGTACGACATAAAATTAAGGGGCATGGGAAATTCAGATTCTGCACTGAGTGGGACTCCTATAAATAAAAACTTAAGGCTTAGAGATTAGGGTTAGCCCCTAACACTCCCTATACATCTCTCTATATCTAACCCCACCAAGCCTACTCTCCTTTGATCATCATCGGATCAAGGGGGATCTCCTTTAAAACCTCATTGGATTAGAGTGGGAGCGTAATTAACACATCGTCAATGACGAATGATCGATTCGTGGTTGGATTTATTCTAATTTTGAGTTCTGATTAAACTTTTAATTTCAATATTTTTTCATTGCCTTCTAGTTTTTATTTTCAACCATAAATCATCTATGGCCTCAAGAAAATTTCCATATATCTGTGTTTAGAACTCCTCTCTTCATCTGTTCTCCACTAATATTCATCACCCACTTTAGGGAACATCAAAACACCGATGGATTGACGAGTGGAGGCTGGTGTTGTAAAGCACTCGATGCGAGGATCATGGATCTGTTCATGGATCCAAAATTGGATGAGCATAAGAATCCCAGTGGTCTTCAAAACAGACCACTGGAGCGCCGGCGGTGCAGCGGCAGAGCGGCGGTGGTGTCGCAATATGGTGGACCACGTGGCTCGGTCGGTCAGCCAGGTGGGTTCGCATGGTGCGAACCAAGCAACAACCACTACCACAAAGTGTGGTGGTCAGTCAGCCACATTATCCAAATTATGAAATTTCTATATTATATAATTAATAAAATCCATACAAATTTATTTTATAGGCATAAGATAAGAATTAATCACTTCTTACACATTAAAAGTTTATTTTTTCATAAAAATAATTTTATCACCTTTTAATAAAGAAAATTTTTCAAATTCCATATTTGAAACTTTTATATATTCAATTTGAAAAAATAAACTTCTTATTTATAATCAAGACTTAAAAATTTAGTTTGGATAATTTTTTTGTGTTTTTATGATAACATTCAAAATTTAATGAATAGTAAAAAATACTGCATTTTAATTCAAAATTAATTTTTTCATCTAATTGATTTGTATTGATAGATTGTCCTTTTAATTAGTTTTAAAGTATAATTAGATTATGTATTAACAATTTCATATAATTTATATCATTAAATTTATTTTCACCTTAAAATTACATATGAACACATATCAATCTTTTGATGGTTTCTACTTTTAAAAAACTCGTCTTCTCATTTTTACAACAGGAATTAATTTTAAACTAATTACTGCAACTTCTGTGTTTAAAATTTGGAAAAATTGATTCCATATTTGGAATAATTAGTTCCAAAATATTTTAATAAATTACTTTGTTTTTTGGACATTATGAATAGTAACTGTAGTAATTTTTTTGTTACCGTGGTTAAGAGTAAATCGGGTAATTAACGGTAAAATTAATATTATATAATTACCTTAAAAAATTTAAAAATCATATTTTAAGACTAAATTCGGAATTTATCATCTATGGTTTGAAATTTAATCACATAATGGACACTTTCCCAGAAATATGATATTAATATCATTAAAATCAACAAATGTGACAAAATGTCACACACTCATTTTATATAAGTATATTAATTTTAATATAGGGATAAACAGGAGATAACATCAACTATAGGTAGTCTCTATAAGAAAAATAATTACCTACATCATATAAATTTATTTATAGTTTTTAGATATTAAATAAATACCATTAAGGATTACACAATAGTGACACAGAAATTATTTTATTAATAGAAATATCAAATAAATGAGTATAAAAATATTAAAAGAAATATAATTTGAATTAATTAAGGTTATACAATAATTTTATAGTTGAATATGAAATTTTAGTAGTATATTCAAAGATTTTTTTGAATTTATCTTTTTTTTTGTTTTTATTTAAAGTCAAATAAATAAATTGTGTCAAAATTGACAATATTGATATTTTATAAAAATAACATTTTATTAAATTATTTAAAAACTATAAAAATATTTAAAAATTAAAAAGTGATAATTTTAAGGTTTAAAGTTTCATAAAATATAAATTTATATTCAATTGACACCATATAAGTAAATATTTATAACCATTTAATATTTATAATGTTATTACCACAATTAAAATTAAATAGATTAGATAATGATAAATAAAAATGATAAGGTTTAAAATAAAATAAAAACATGCATAAATTTTATAGTATTATATTATTTTGACAAATCCACATATTATATTTTATATAATCCATTTTTGGATTCATTTTTATTTAAAAATTAATTTATATTAATTTAATAGTTTTGGTATTTCCAAAGGTGTTCTTCGCCTCTCTTAGAAAAAGACACTTCTCCTTCTATTTAATACACACCCCCAAATCCCTTAATCTCATCCAACCCCAACCCAATTCCCCTCCCTAATTCCTTCAATTCATCCTAGAGGCCATACTTCGGGTAGAAATCTATTTTTTGGAGTTATTTTGTGCAAACCAAAAGAAGATGCCGGAAAAGGAGGTAATTTTTTTATCACCTCTTTTAAAGTTATTTTCTTCTTATACTTCCTCTATCTATGTTGTTTCTATATAAAAATATTAACTACTGTATCATAAATATATTGATATTTTATTATAATCATGGTACAACCATATTCCTCATTTTATTCATCATAAAAATAACAATTTCACCATTCGTGCGTACGTACGGCTTACCATATCCACATCATAGTGTAATTTTCTATTCAAGAATACTTTATTTTAATAGAAATAATGATGATTATAATGGATATAAATAATTAATATAAAATGATAATGATTCTATATAACTAATATACCATCCAATTCCATACCATTTAACTATCACGGGAATGATATAGTCGCTTGTGCGTACGAACGGTGTACCCTATCCATGATGCGATGAGATTCGTTCTCTATGTTAACCATTCAAGACTGATTATAAAATTTATTTGATGAGTTAAAATAATAATTATGATCTTAATATCATTATAGATATAAATTAAATGCATCCTATTTATAAAAAACATGACTTACATGGAAAAATTGGAATGGGAAAACAAAGCAGTTAACACTCAAAAAAATGGTAATATTGAAACACTATAAACAAAATGATATAATAGGATGCTATATGATATCATAAATATGTATATGGTTCAGGTATAATTTAACAACATACTTTAACAATTATAAAGGAGGTTAACATACCCTCGACTAACAGAAAGAAAAAGTTAAAGGTAAATTTTGCAATCCCATTATTATCTGAGATAGTTTATGCATAAATATTTATTGGGACATATTTATCATATGTGTCCAAGTTTCTTTAAAATGTTTTCTAAGGGAATATTTTTAAAGTATTATATAAGTGAGTATTTAACTAAAAGAACATTTTAAATGTTTTAAATACTAATTCTTCTAAATCTTTCTCATTAATGTCCATGTTTTCAAAATGGTTTTAAGGATTTATTTATATGGACATGAATATTTTAAAATGTTCAATCCTTTCACAGGTTTCAAAGTGGTATGGGACACTTTGATTCAAAAATACCTTTTTAAATTTATTCTTTATAAGTGTGTGACTTTTGAATAAATGATTTCAAATTAAAAAAAGGGATATTTCCCTCAAAGATTTTTAATGATTATTTTTATCTATGTTCACATCCTTTATTGGATCATATTTTTAATTGATGTTGTTTTCTTATGATACAATCTACCATTTTGTGTTGATTATTTTATGATATGTTTGAGTTTGGATGTGCTTTTTTGATAAGATTCATGGTCTATGGTTACAGAATTAATATTTCCTATGATAGTTTTAATGTGAATGTTTATTTTGGTTATGTTTTACCCTTTTCATAAGAAGAATGGATTGGACTTAGTAAGTTATAGTAAAGGACCATTATATCCCCTCAATGCATTAGAAGTTCTCATGAGACAAACTAGTGTATTCGAACGAGGCCTTGATGGTATAGTAATGGTCATGTAACAAGGCCTTGATAGTATGTTTATGATGTCCGGTATTATGCATTTCCACATTATAAGTTTGTTATTGATATTACATGTGATTACTAAACTAGTAGAATATCCTTGTGAATGTTTAAATGTAATTATTTGATCTATTCTTTCCATATTGTGCTGAAGAAATTTTTTTAAAAGGCATGTGTTTTAATTTATACCTTTCTTTAAGAGTTTGTGTTTATTTGTGATAGATTTCTCTATATTGTTTATCCTTAATGAGGATTCAAGTTCACCCCTTTCTTATGTTTTATTTTTCCTGAGATTCTAAGAAGTGTATTATGATTTATATGCAGGGTTAAACTAGAATAATAATAGAATTATCAAAGAATTATCTATGTTTCATTTTATGTTTTGAATTGTAATTTAAATTTCAAGTATGTAATCTATTATCCAATACAAAAAAATTGATTGGTCCTTTAGGATTTGACTCATTATGATCATGTCAATGTATTAAAATAATGTACCAACTACAGGCATCCGGGGTCAAGGCATTACTTTTGGTACCAAGTGAAGTTTAGTAATAACCTTGGAAAGTAGATTTAGAAACAATAATAATTAGGGAACATTAACCTAAGATATAATTTGAGGATAGGTATATAAAAACATCCTAAAATTGTTATAATGTATATATTATGTGGGTATTCCTAGAAAATACATCCCTGTCTGAATACTATAAGTGGACGTGGTTTTGGCATAGATGTAACTAGGAGTAATAACTCTGAAAAGGTGTTCTAGTCTTGACTCCATGTAACCTATTACACAACAACAGACCATACTACGCACCTGATTTGACACTCAAGGGGGATATTCTTTGGAAAATTTATATTTTATTTAAAAACCATTATGAAGGATTTATGAGTAAATATGTCCCTAGAGAAACCATTTTTATTATGATACTAGATACGTGTAAATCTTAAATTAATGATGATAATTTTTCTAGTTTTGTATTATAAATTATGATATGATCTAACTTAGTGTATGTTTTCATTTATAAATGGCACCCAGTATAAGGAATGAGAACTCCAAAAATACACAGGATCCAAATAGTAAGAAGAAACATATCTTTCATAGTCTTAAGAAAACATTTCAAAGGGAAATAGTCTCCCATGTATTCTCATCATATGAAGAAATAATATCATGTGTTAATAAGATATGTAAATAATTCTCAGAGTCCAATGGATTTGAAGGTAAGTAAGAGAATAAGAGGATGGTAGAGAAAAATATGGATAAAGGGAAAAAGGGAAAGAAGGATTTTCCCACATGTGATAAATGTGAAAAGAATCACCCTGTTAAATGCTTGAAGGGAATGGGAGTTTGTTATAAGTGTGGGGGGAAAGGACACCAAGTTCGTGATTGCAAGGGTAAGAAAAAAGTTTCCAATGTATAATGATTTGTCTATATGGATATGGGACGCTATGTGAATCAATGTCCCAATCATCAGAGTATACCCCAAATGATGCAATTGGATAATAATTCTATTATGATACTACCACAGATGAAGAGGAATGATTAATGTGATTATGTTGTTATTGGATAATTGTTTCATTTGAGTATTGTATAAATGATTTACTGGTTATATGAATTTTGAAAATATATATGGATGGTACTATAGTAATATTTCATTAGGGATTTGATATTTTTTGGTACCAATAAAATTGACACATTTTCTAGTTAAACTTTTTGGAAAATATATGGTTAAGGGAAAGTTAACTCTTAATATGTTTCTGATACTAAGATAATGATATTGGAATAAATAGACCATCGATTTGGATAAATTATATTGGATACTGTTTACTACCTTGGAACTAATTAATGGACTAGTTATTCCTTAATTGTTGGAGTTTACAAAAAAAAATTATTTAAGGAGTATATCAAAGTTTCTAGGTTTTACATAAGGAATAAGGAAGCAGGAACATATTCAAAAAGGTTTTATGTTAATTCAAGTTATTAACATAATTTAATAGAATACATGATGAAGTTATTAGCATGTTTGGTATGGGACAAAAAGGGGTCTGAATTATGTTATATTTATTTGATAAATTCTATGTCCTTTCTTATAAATTTTTTTATTGTGATTTTGGACAGAAGTATATTGGATAAGTATAAATATTTGAATGCATTAACTTTAAAATTTTATAGTATTTTTTGAGTTTAAAACATTTCTTAAGGTTAGTTCTAGAATGTTATAATAATATAGTTTTAGAAAAAGGATAACTCACAGGTCAGGAGAAAACCAATCACGTTAGACAAGGATATCAGAATCGAACCCACAACTGAAGTGTGAAAATAATCTATCATCTACCACTAGCCTACAGGAAGTCCCTGGTTAGTATAACACATTTTTCTTTATAGTATAAGTTCATTTTTGGAACCCTATACAATTAAGATAATAAGAATATTTTTGAATTTTATTATCTTTTGGAGATAAAGATGAGTTTTTTGTAGAAATTAGTTAAAAGATGAAAAATTTCATGTCAATTAAGTATAATTATTTGTGTTCTTAGTCTATGAAGTAAAATAATTCTTAAAAACTAGGGAAAGGATCATAAAACAAAAAATGTTTTCCTAGTACTTTCTATTGTGATGAATCAAATGGTCCCTTGGATCATCATAGATTAATAGCTTTTGGGTTGTTAACTTTTTTCTAATAATGTTCTATATCACTCTCCATCAGAACTTGATAGTTACATTTTCTTTTATGTCTATGTTTTCCTATATTGAACCCTTGTATGTGTTGTCTTTGGTGACCTTCGTACTTCCCTTTCTTTATTTTAAAATGGTGGTCTCATTAATCCATTATTCGATGTGGGATTTCAACAAAGATATTTTGAAATGTCAAACCCCTAGTTTTCAAAACCGAGTTTAAATTATGAGGATGTAATTTAATGAAGTACTCTAGAATGTAACACCCCAAGATTCTACATTATAATTCTTTTTAAATAATTCAAATAGCATTTAGTACATGTAACACTGAGTTTGAGCACCCCATAACCTATCAAACTATCTGTAAAAAATGGTTATGAATATTATTATCCAAATTATGAAATTTATATATTATAGAATTAATAAAATCCATCCAAATTTATTTTAGAGGAATAAGATAAGAATGTATCCAATCATACACATTAAAAGTCTATTTGTTAATGAAAATAATTTTACCGCATTAACCTTTTTTAAATCCAATATTTGACACTTTTATATATTCAATTTGAAAAAATAAAATTCTTCTTTATAATAAGGACTTTAAAAAAATGGATAAATTTTTTGTGTTTTTTTATAACATTCATATTTTAATGAATGGTAAAAAAATACTACACTTTAATTCAAAATTAGTTTTTCATATAATTTATTTATATTATTAGATTACCCTATTAATTAGTTTTAAGGTATAATTAGATTAATTTTTTAACATTTAATATAATTTAGGTTATTTGAGTTATTTTCACATTAAAATTACATGTAAACACATGTCAATCTTTTGATGGTTTTTACTTTTAAAAAACATGTTTTCTCATTTTGTCAACGCGGATTAATATTAAATTAATTACCACAACTTATATATTTTAAATTTTGAATAATTTATTCCATATTTGGAATCAGTGGGTCTAAATTATGTTAACAAGTTACTTTTATTTTTTGGACATTATGAATAGTAACATTAGTAATTTTTTTATTACCGTGGTTAAAGGTAAATCGGGTAATTAAAGGTAAAAATAATATTATAAAATTACCATAATAATTGTAAAAATACTATTTTATGACTACATTAGACCCTTATAATATATGGTTT
Source organism: Viscum album (assembly GCA_963277665.1). Lineage (NCBI taxonomy): Eukaryota > Viridiplantae > Streptophyta > Magnoliopsida > Santalales > Viscaceae > Viscum > Viscum album. The sequence goes on along the minus strand of OY728164.1, from coordinate 1,091,115,508 downwards.
GAAATTTAATCACTTATTGGCTACTTTCCCATGAATATGACATTAATATTCTTAAATTCAATAAATGTGACAAAATGTCACACTCTCGTTTTATATAAGTATATTAATTTTAATATAGGGATAAACAAGATCTAATATCAACTATATGTAGTATCTAGAAAACTAAAATAATTACCTATATCATAGAATTTTATTTATAATTTTTAGAGATTAAATAATTACCCTTAAGGATAACACAATAGTGACGCGGAAATTATTTTATTAATAGAAATATCAAATAAATGATTATAAAAATATTATAATAAATATAATTTGAATTAATTTAGGTTATCCAAAAAATTTATATGTGACTATGACATGTTATTAGTATATTCAATTCTTTTTTTTAAGTTATATTCTATGTGGTTTTTATTAAAAGTCAAATAAATAAATAGTGTCAAAATTGATATTATTGATATTTTATAAAAATAACATTTTATTAAATTATTTAAAAATAATAAAAATATTTAAAAAATATTATGTGGTGATTATAAGGTTTAAAATGTCATAAAATATCCATTTATTGTAAATTAGTAAAATATAATTAAATATTTATAACCATTTAATATTTATAATGTTATTACCATAATTAAAATTTAATATATTATATAATGATAAATTAAAATGATAAGGTTTAAAATAAAATAAAAACATGTATAAATTTTATGGTTTGAGATTATTTAGACCCATACTCATCTTATCTTATAAATAATTCACTTTGGATCCATTTGGATTTAAAAATTAATTTATATTAATTTAATTGTTTTGGTATTTCCAAAGGTGCCCCTCACCTCTCTTATAAAAAGGCACTTCTCCTACTTTTTAATTCACACCTACAAAGCCCTTCGTATCAGCCAAACCATGACCACTTATCCTCCCAAATTTTCTAAATTCATTCTAGAGGCCATACTTTCAGAATAAATCTATTCTATGTGGACCTTTTGTGCAAACCAAAAAAAGAAACTCTAAAAAGAGGTAATTGTTTTACCACCTCTTTCAAAGTTCTTTCCTACTTATACTTCCTCTTTCTATGTTGTTTCCATATAAAAATGTTATCACTAGTATCATTCATATACTTAGATGTTATTATAATCATGTTACAACCATATTACTTATTTTATTCATCATACAATTAACAATATCACCATGCGTGTGTACGTACGGCTTACCATCTTCACGTTGTGGTGTAATTTTCTATTCAAAACTAATTTATTTTAATAGATATTATGATGATTATAATGGATATAAATAATTAATATAACATGATAATGATTCTTTATAATTAATATATCATCCAATTCCATACCACTTAACCATCAAGGGAATGATATCTTCGCTTGTGCGTACGTACCACCTACCGTCTCTACGACGCGATGAGATTCGCTCTCTACGTTCACCATTCAAGAATGATTATAAAATTTATATTACGAGTAAAAATAATAATTATGAGTTTAATATCATTATATATATATATAAATTAAATAAATTCAATTCATAACAAACATGACTTACATGAGAAAACTAGAATGGGAAAACGAAGAAGTTAACACTCAAAATAATGGTAATATTGAAACACTATTAACAAAATGATACAATAAGATCCTATATGACATAATAAATATGTATATGGTTTTATTATAATTAAATAACAAACATTAACCATTATACATGAGGTTAACACACCATCGACTCACAGAAATTACAAGGTAAGCATAAATTTTTCAATCTCGTTATTATCCGAGATTGTTTATGCATAAATATTTAATGGGACATATTTATCATCCATTTACCTATTTCATAAAAATGTTTTCAAAACTAATATTTTTAAATTATTATTTAAGAGAGTATTTAACTAAAACATCATTTTAAATGATTTAAATATTTATTCTTTTAAATATTTATCATTAATTTCCATGTTTTGAAAATGGTTTTAAGGATTTATTTATATGGACATGAATGTTTTAAAATGTTAAATCCTTACACAAGTTTTAAAGGGGTATGGGATTCGTTGATTCCAAATTATATTTTTAAATTTATTCTTTTATAATTGTGTGTCTTTTGAATAAATTATTTCAAATTAAATAAGGGATATTTATCTCAATTAGTTTTAATGATTATTTTCATCTATGTCAACATCATAAATTGGATATTATATTTAATTGAGATTGTTTTATTATGATATAATCTACCATTTTTTGTTGATTGGTTTATGAAATTTTTTATTGTAGATGTTCTATTTTGATAACATTCATGGTTTATGGTTATAGTATCAACATTTCGTATGATAGTTTTAATAAGAATGTTTATGTTGGTTTTGTTTTACCATTTTCATAAGAGGAATGCATTGGACATAGTAAGTAACGGGAGGGGACTGCTATAACCCCTAAATTCATAAGTGGGTCTCATGAAAAACTAGTGTATTAGTATGAGACCTTGGAGGTATGGTAATTATATTGGCACGAGGCCTTTCTGGTACGGTTATGATGTCTGTCATTATGAATTTCCTCATTATGAGATTATTTATTGATATTACATGTGATTATTAAACTAGTATAATATCCATGTGAATGTTTGAAGAGAATTATTTGATTCATTATTATCATATTATTCTGAACATAACGTCTTAAAATTCTTTTGTTTTAGTTTATACCATTCCTAAAGAATTAATGCTTATTTATGATAGCTTCCATTATATTGACTATCCTTACTGAGGATCCGATCTCACCCCTTTATTATGTTTTATTTTTTTCGAGATTCTAATAAGTTATTATGATTTATATGCTGGGTTAAACTATAATAATAATGGTGTTATCAAATAATTATCTATGTTGTATTTTATGATTTGATTTTTAATGTAAAGTTCATGTATATAATATATTTTCTAAGAATACTAAAATGATCGGTCCTTCAGGATTGTATTCCTTCTGATCATGCCAATTTATTAAAATAATTCACTGGCTCTAGGATTCTAGGGTAGGGGCATTACAGTTGGTATCAAAGGAAGTTTTGAAACAACCGTGGAAACAAGATTTAAAAAATCTTGATTAGGGAACATTACTCTAAGATAGAATTTGAGGATAAGTATACAAGAACAACCTAAAATTTTGGTAATGTAGATATTATGTGGATATTCTTAGAAAATACAACCATGTCTAGATACTATAAGTAGATGTGGCTCTGGAACTGATGTACCTAGAAGTAACAACTCTAATAAGGTGTTCTGAGATTGAGTTTGGTTAACTGGGTACACAACAATTGGCCTTACTGTGCACCTGGTTTGACACTCCCAGGGGATATTCTTTGGATAATTCGCATTTTCTTTAAAAACCAATATGAAGGATTTGTGAGTAAATATGTCCCTATAGAATCCATTTTTATTATGAGACTAGATACATGTAAATCTTAAATTAGTGATGATAATTTTCTAGTTTTTAGATTATACATTGCGATATGGTCTAACTTAGTGTATGTCATCATTTAGAAATGATGGCTAGTATAAGTAATGAGAACTCCTACAATACACATGATCCAAAGAGTAAGAAGGATCATATCTTTCATGTTCTTAAGACAACATTTCAAAGGTAAATAGTCTCCCACGTATTTACAACATATGAAAAAATATTATCACGTATTAATAAGATAGGTAAAGAATTATCTGATTCCTATGGATTTGAAGGGAATAAATAGAAGACGGGGATGGCAGAGGAAAAGATAGATGAAGTGAAGAAGGGAAAGAAATATTTTCCCACATGTGATAACTATGGAAATAATTACATTGGTAAATGCTTGAAGGTAATGGAAGTTTGTTATAAGTGTGGGGAAAAAGGACACCAAGTTTGTGACTGCAAGGATAAGAAAAAGGTTTCCAACTTATAATTCTTCATCTGTAAGGAGATGGGACACTATGTGAATCAATGACCCAATCATCAGAGTATACCCCAAATGATTCTATTAGATAATAATCATGTTATGATACTACCATAGATGAAGATGAATGGTTAATGTGCTTATGTTGTTATTGAATAATTTTTTCATTTGATTATTGTATCAATGATGTACTAGTTATATGAATTATGAAAATAAATAAGTATTGTAATTTAGTACTATTTTATTAAGGATTTGAGATTGTATGTTACCAAGAAAAGTGACATAGTTGCAAGTCAAACTTTTTGGAAAATATATAGTTGAGGGAAATCTAAACCTTAATATGTTTCTAATAATGAGATAACAATGTTTCAATAAATAGAAGATTGATTTGGATAAATTATATTGGATATTATTGACTACCATGGAACTGATTAATGGTCTATTTATTCCATCATTTTTGGAGTTTACAACATTTTTTAATTTAAGGAGTATATCGTATATTCTATGTTTTACACAAGGAATAAAAGAGAATGAACATATTCAAAAAGGTTTTTTGTTAATTTAGGTTTTTACCAAGTTTAAATAGAATACATGATGAAGGTATTGGAAGGTTTGGTATTGGAAAAAAAGGGATCTGCATTATGTTATATTGATTTGATAAATTTAGTGACCTTCTTTATAATTTTTTGGATTTTGAGTTTGGACAGAAGTATTTTGGATAATTCTAAATGTTTGAATGGATTAATTGGAACATTGGATAGTAATTTTTTATGTTAAAACATTTATTAAGGTTTTTTCTAGAATGTTATAATAATATAGTTTTATAAAAAGGATAACCTGTAATTTGGGTGATAACCTATCACGTCGGATAAGGCTTTGGGAATCAAACCCACAACCGAAGTGCGACAAAGATTTATCACCAACCACTAGCCTACAGGAAGTCCCTATTTAGTATAACATAGTTTTATTTATAGTATAAGTTCATTTTTAAAACCCAATATGATTAAGATAAATAGAATATTTTTTATTTTTATTATCTTTTGGAGAAAAAGATGAGTTTTTTGTAGAAATTAGTTAAAGTATGAAAGTCTACATGTGAATTAATTATTCTTCCTTCTCTTATTAGTCTATAAACTAAATTAAGTATTAAACACTAGGAAAAGATAATAAAACAAAAAAATTCCTACTAATTTCATTTTTGATGAATCAAATGGTCCCATAGATCATCTAGATTTATAGATTTCGGGTTGTTAACTTTCTATTAATAATGTTCTCTATCACTCCCCATCAGAACTTGATGGTTATGTTTTCTTTCATGTCCATGTTTTCAAACATGAAACCCAAGTGTGTGTTATCTTTTTTGACCTCAGTACTTCCCTTTAATTATTTTAAAATGGTGGTTTCATTAATCCATTATTCGATGTTGGATTTCAACAAAGATATTTTGAAATGTCAAACCCCTATTTTTCAATACTGAGTTTAAATTGAGAGGGTATAATTTATTGAATTAGTGTAGAATGTAACACCCCAATCTTCCATAGTAAACTTATGAACTGTATTAAAAAAATCATGGAATTTATATATTATATAATTATTCAAATCCATCCAAATTTATTTTATATGCATAAGATAAGAATTAATCCAATCTTATACATGAAAAGGCTATTTGTTCATAAAAACAATTTTACCACTTTTTAATAGAGAACCCTTTTTAAAACCAATATTTGACACTATTATATATTAAATTTGAAAAAATAAAATTATTATTTATAATAGGGACTTAAAAATTTAGTTTGGACAAATTTTTTTGTTTTTCTGATAACTTTCATATTTTAATGAATAGTAAAAAAATACTACATTTTAACTCAAAATTTATTTTTCATCTAATTTATTTATATTATAAGATTATCCTTTTAATGGGTTTTAAAGTATAATTAGATTAATTTTTTAACATTTAATATAATTTAGTTCATTGGAGTTATTTTCACATTAAAATTACATATAAATACATTTCAATCTTTTGATGATTTTTACTTTTAAAAAACTTGTTTTCTGATTTTGTCAATGGGGATTAATTTTATTTTAATTACTGAAACTTCTGTGTTTGAAGTTTTTAAAAATGGATTCCATATTTGGAATTAGTGGCTCCAAATTATTTTAATAGTTTACTTTTATTTTTTGGACATTATGAATAGTAACTTTAATAATTTTTTTATTACTGTGTTTAATGGTAAATCGGGTAATTAAAGGTAAAAATACTATTATAAAATTTCTATAACACCTGTAAAAATACTTTTGGATGAATTAATTAAAACCTTATCATCTATGGTTGAAAATGGAATCACTTAATGGCTACTTTCCCATGAATATAACATTAATATTATTAAAATCAATGAATGTGACCAAGTGTCACATACTCATTTTATATAAGTATATTAATTTTAATATTGAAATAAACATGAGATAACATAAACTATAGGTTTTATCTATAAAAAAATTACCTAATTCATATAAATTTATTTATAATTTTTAGATATTAAATAATTACCATTAAGGATGACCTAATAGTGACGCAGAAATTATTTTATTAATAAAAATATCAAATATATGATTACAAAAATATTAAAAGAAATATAATTTGAATTAATTAATTTTTTACACGAATTTTATAGGTTACTATGACATGTTATTATTATATTAATTGTTTTTTAAATTTATCTTTTTTGTGGTTTTTATTTAAATTCAAATAAATGAATAATGTCAAAATTGACACTATTGATATTTTATAAAAATAACATTTTATTAAATTATTTAAAAATCATATAAATATTTAATATTCAAAATTTTATAATTATGATGTCTAAAATGTCATAAAATATCCATTTATGGTAAATTTACACAATATAACTAAATATTTATAACCATTTAATATTTATAAGGTTGTTACCAAAATTAAAATTAAATAGATTAGATAATGATAAATCAAATTGATAAGGTCTAAAATAAAACATAAAGATGTCTAAATTTTATTGGTTGGGATTATTTCCATCCATAGTCATCTTATATTCTAAATAATCTATTTTTGATCCATTTTTATTTAAAAAATAATTTATATTAATTTAATAGCTTTGGTATTTTCAAAGGTGCCGCTCACCTCTCTTATTAAAAGGCACTTCTCCTTATCTTTAATCCATACCCACAAACCCCTTCATCTCAGTATAACCCTACCCACTTCTCCTACCAAATTCCCTCAATTCATCCTAGAGGCCTTACTTTGGGAATAAATCTATTCTATCAAGTCCTTTTATGCTAACCAAAACGAGATACCCAAAAAAAAGGTAATTGTTTTATCACATCTTTTAAAGTTATTTTATTATTCTACTTCCTATATCTATGTTGTTTCCATATCAAAATATTAACTCCAATATCATCTATATACTTATATTTTATTATAATCATTTTAAAACCATGTTCCTCGTTTTATTAATCATGCAAATAACAATATCACCATGTGTGTGTACGTACGGCTTACCATCTCCATGTCGTGGTGTAATTTTCAATTCAACACTAATTAATTGTAATAGACATAATGATGAGTATAATTGATATAAATAATTAATATAACATGATTATGATTCTATATAATTAATATAACATCCAATCCCATACCATTTAACCATCAAGGGAATGATATAGTCGCTTGTGCGTACGTACGGTCAACCGTCTCCACAATGCGATGAGATTCATTCTCTATGTCAACCATTCAATAATGATTATAAAATTTATATAATGAGTAAAAATAATAATTATGATCTGAATATTATTATAGATATAAATTAAATACATCCTATTCATAACAAACATGACTTACATGACAAAACTGGAATAGGAAAACCAAGTAGTTAACACTCAAAACAATGGTAATATTTAAACACTATTAACAAAATGATATAATATGATATTATATGATATTATAAATATATATATGATTATGGTATAATTTAACAACATACTTTAACCATTATACAGGATTTTAACCTACCCTCGACTAACGGGAAGAACAAGGTAAGGGTAAATTTTGTAGTCCCATTATTATCTGAGATTGTTTATGAATAAATATTTATTGGGACATATTTATCATCCATGTCTATGTTTCTTAAAAGTTTATTCAAAATGAATATTTTTAAATTATTATATAAGGTATTATTTAACTAAAACAACCTTTTAAATTTTTTAAATACTAATTCTTCTAAATCCTTCTCATTAATGTCCATATTTTTAAAACGTTTTAAAGGATTTATTTATATAGACATGAATGTTTTAAAATGTTAAATCCTTTCAAAATTTTCAAATTGTTATGGGACACTTTTATTCCAAAATATCTATTTAAATTTATTCTTTTATAAGTGTGTGAATTTTGAATAAATGATTACTAATTAAAAAAAGAATATTTCTCTCAAAGAGTTTTAATAATTATTTTCATCTAGTTTAACATCCTTTATTGGATATTATATTTAACTGAGGTTTTTTTATTATGATAAAATATACCTTTTTTTATTGTTTTAGGATATTTTTGAGTGTGGATGTTCTCTTTTTATAACAATATAAACATGTGTGTGTACGTACGGCTTACCGTCTCCATGTCGTGGTGTAATTTATTTTTCAACACTAATTTATTTTAACAAATATGATGATGAGTATAATGGATATAAATAATGAATATAACATGGAAATTATTCTTTATAATTAATATATCATCCAATTTCATACCATTTAACCATCAATGGAATGATATTGTCACTCGTGTGTACGTTCGGTCTGCCATCTCCACAACACAATGAGATTCGTTATCTACATTAACCATTCAAGAATGGTTATAAAATTTATATTATGAGTAAAAATAATAATTACAAGTTTAATATCATTCTAGATATAAATTAAATACATTTTATTCATAACAACCATGAATTACATGACAAAACCAGAATCAGAAAATGAAGTAGTTAGACACAAAACATAGGTAATTTTGAAACACTGTTAAAAAATGATATAATAGGATCATATATGATATAATAAATATGTATATGGTTCTGGAATAATTTAATAATATAATTTAACCATTATATATGAGGTTAACACATCCTCGTCTAATGGGAAGTACAAGGTAAGAGTTAATTTCACAATCTCATTATTATCCGAGATTTTTTAAGCATAAATATTTATTGGGACATATTTATCATCCATGTCCATGTTTCCTAAAACAAATCAAAATAAATATTTTTAAAGTTTTATATAATATATTATTTAACTAAAACATCTTTTTAAATGTTTTAAAGACAAATTCTTATAAATATTTCTCATTAATGTCTATGTTTACAAAATGATTTTAAGGATTTATTTTTGTGGATATGAATGTTTTAAATTTTTAAATCATGTCCCAAGTGTAAAAGTGGTATGGGACACTTTTATTTCAAAATATCTTTTTAAATGTCTTCTTTTATAAGTGTGTGACTTTTGAATAAATTATTTCAAAGTAAAAAAGGTAAATTTTTCGCATATAGTTCTAATTATTATTTTCATCTATGTCGACATCCTTTATTGGATCTTATGTTTAATTGAGGTTGTATTATTATGATACAATCTACCATTTTTTGTTGATTGGTTTATGATATATTTTACTTTTGATGTGATATTTTGATAAAATTCATGGTTTATGGTTAAATTATAAATATTTTGTATGCTAGTTTTAATACAAATGTTTATGTTGGTTATGTTTTACCCTTTCCAAAAGAGAGATGCATTGGACTTAGTAAGTAATGGCTGGGGACCACTATAGCCCCTCGATGCATCGATAGGTCTCATGAGACAAACTAGGGTCATGGAACGAGGCCTTTACAGTATTTTAATGAACTTGGAATGAGGCCTTGACAGTATGTTTATGTTATCTGAAATTATAGATTTCCTCATTATAATATTAGTTATTGATATTACATGTGATTATTAGACTAGTAGAATATCCATATGAATGTTTAAATGGATTTATTATATTTATTCTTGCCATATTATGCTGAATATAATGTTTTAAAAGGATTATTTTTTAGTTTTATATTTTTTTCTTTAAGATTTTATGTGCATTTATGATAGCTTCTACTATATTGTTTATCCTTACAGAGCATCTAAGATCACCCTTTTCTTATGTTTTATTTTTACCAGGATTCCTAGAAGTGTATTATGATTTATATTCAAGGTTAATCTAGGAGAATAATGGAGGTATCATATAATTATCTATGTTGAATTTTGTTTTTGTTTTTTTTTAATTTTAATGTAAAGTTCATGTAAGTAATATATTTTCCAAGACTGCTAAACTAATAGGTCTTTCAGGATTTGATTACTTGTAATTCAGGAAATGTATTAAAATAATTCACTAACTCCAGGCTTCTTGGTTCAGGGCATTACATGGGTTGGATATCGGGTTTACCTGGGGTGACCAGATGGATGATCGTGTGTCAATCCACCGGCCTCATGACCCTCTTTTGAAACATCAAAAGCATGTATCTTCTAAATAGGGAATTATTTTTATGTGTTATCTAAGACCATGAGACCCACTCTTTGAGAAGAATATTCTGAGATAAATTTGAAAAATTTATGTTCAGGTTCATGACATGGGACCCACTTTTACCCGTTTGGACTTGTTGTGGTGAAAATCATCCTTTTCACTAGTTATCCATTTCATGCAAGTAAATAGCCTATCTTGTTTGTTTTTTGGAATATAATGCGATGGTGACCTCAATTTGGGAATATTTATTATGATGTGAGGTGTTCCGAGCATGATTCTTATTTAGGGGTGTTCGACGATAGTAGTGGACAGTCTATGTTTTTAGTGAATTTCGATTGGAACCCTCCAGTCATGCTGGGTATAGGTCATTAATGACACTAAAGTTGAACCCTCTAGATAGGTTGGGAATGAGTCCTCGACCTTTTTCAAGTGTAACCCTTCAGTAGGTTTGGTCATGTTTCTTCAACCTTTTCCAAGTGAAACCCTCTAGTCGGGCTGGATATGGTTCCTCAATGACACTAGAGTGGAACCCTCTAGCTAAGTTGGGCATGGGTCCTCAATATAGAGGCATGACCTCTTGAATATATAGATCAGTGATGACACATGTTTTGAGATAACATTGGAATCATATATAATGGCGGTGCTTTTTTAATCGAGGCATGTCCTTGTGATGCGACATAAAATTGTGTGAGCAAGACAGACCCACCCAAAGCATATAGTATTAAGGTGTGGTGTTTGATCCCCTTTGACTTGCAGTTCAGGGAATATTTTAGGGATGTTGGGAATCGATGATGGTTACCTCTATAACTATTTAGAAAATCTTCTTCTTGGTATGATCTATGATATAGATATCCCCTTAATCTCTCTCATTGGTTTTCTTTAACTATGAATATATATATATCTTATTTCAAACCTACTCCTTGGGTTTTGGTTACTCTCCTTATAGGAGAGGCGAAGATGCGCAGGGTATGCCACATGTTTTTCATGTCTAGCTTCTCATGGTTAGATGAGTCTACTCTCCTACTGTAGTTAGTGAAGACTCGATGAAGATTTTATATTCTCAACAATTATATCTCCTTACATTTGGATGAGCTTACATCACCTCCTTGTTGGTTTGAATTGTACTCTTTTACTGTACTTTTATCCATCTAGTATTTTCCTTTCCTTTTGTATCTCTTACTGTTCCCCCTTCTTTTCGAGGTTCCCAAATGGGTATATTTATACTCTCCCCTACATGGGCTTTTCCCTCACATATCGTGACTTATGCAGATGATGGATAGGGTTGATCATGACTTCCGAGAGCTTAGGGATACATGTGATAGACTGCATATGGTGGTCGCAGCTTGGGTTATAAAAGCACGGTTCTCTCAACTATTTAATTTTTTATAGTTTTCCATAAGGTTGAAAAACTGAACTAATTGGGAATGTATTTTTTACCTTTACCTTTCTATTTACATTTCTGTACATGTACTATTTTAGTCCTCCATGCATGTTATGGTTTATTTAGAGTAGGTTTTATCTTTTTCTTCTTTTCCTCTACACTTTTTCATCGAGTTGGATGTGTGTGTGCATATAGGTACTTAGGAAAAGTCCTCCCAAAGTTTGTTGTGACTCCGGCACTTTTGTCCACCCCCTAGCCTATGGATATGGGCTTGGGGTAGTTATGGATCGAGCCCTGACATGGGTCTAGTCATAACACTTCTGATTCTTCACAACTTCAGAAACACCCTTGAAATGTGTTTGAGATCCTACCCCTTTTTTTGTATCATATATAAACTAAGATCCCTTGGTGAAGGTGAGTCTGTCTCTACTTCCCTGGGGTGATCTCTCATATAAATAATGAAGATAACCAAATTTCCAACACATGTGATATACCCTAGGAGATTCCTTTTTATAAAGATTGAGGTTTCACTAATTTTACATTAATAAAATACCACATGTCTAATACCAGACATCTTTTATGAACTCCTTCCACTAACTTAGTGCTAGTCACCATGTTTCCTCTTCTCATTAGAAAACTAAATCTAGTTGTCACATGTTATCATCAATGTTTCTAAGAGTCATTTAAATCTATATATATTCACCTCATCCATGGTTTCCTTGTGTACAACCTCTATGAAGGTGTGTAAAAACATAATAACCATCATAGTTTGAATATAATTCCTAATAGAACCATTTTATGAATGCAATTTTTTATATAAAATTCCTACTAGTATAAATTAATTGTTGAAACTTTCCCCCATTCAATTTTTTTATGTTTTATGGTATGATATAGTGTTTTATAAAAACTGAAGAAAAAGGAGATGAATTAAATTAAATTCTCACTATGCTATGAAGAAAGGCAGCATGACACCATATTTTTAAAGATATATTGAAGATAAAACATAGTCAAGGACCAAACTCGAAGCTCAAAAATGAAGATCCATACTGAACTAGGATAAACATTATGGAAATTGAAATTACATTTCTTATAAGTCATTTACATGAAATGTAATTGGATATATTTCCATGACATAAATAATTACATAGAGTAAATAAAGTTCATGGGCCCACACATTACATGTCATGTAAACTAATTACACGATGTGTAAATTCTCAAACAGATAGAAAAATGCTAAATTATGAGGGGTTTTCAGAATACACCTTTTTTAACACCCCTTGATGACCCATTATGTACTAGGATCTTCTAATAGACTATTTCTGATGCCCTGGGGATGGATTAAAGCCTATAAATAATAGGCAAGGGTCAATGTAAATGGAACTGATCAGTGAGGGAAGATCTGGATGATGTCTTGTAGTAGATTTACTTTATTATTTTCTTTTTATTCTTTTCTTCATCTTGTGATGTCTCCCCACTCTTGAATTAACTCAACTTCTCCACCCATGGAGGGGTAGTTACTTTGATTGATCGGGAAAGGGGGAGGCTGGACCTTTGAGATTTGTTTGATTTTTTTCACTTAAATGAATTGAATACTTTATTTTATTTTCATTCTAATATCAATTACTAATTCATATTCTAACACTTAATACAATTGTGTTGGGGTTACATTATTTATTTTTATTTGAATTTGTCAATGATCCAAAATCTCCCTCCATATAAATCATATCTGTCTTCTTTAAAATAGATTAGGGTTGGGTGGTGAGTGTTCATCAATCACCATCGTGTGTGAGGAATTGTGATTGGTACTATTGTTAATTAGGGAATAACCATTACCAACTGGTAATTACCCTAATTTATCAAAAGGAATTGTTATAATTCCACACAAATAGGAAGAAGGGTAGACCAATTTAGACTTGATTTGAGATACCCTCACCATCCCCATCTACCGATGGAGAGAGAGGAATCAAAATAAGACTCTATATTCCTAGTTAGACAAATTTATATCAATGGAATGTAATGACTTAAATTTATTATTACCTACTATAGTATAGCAGTTAACCTAGGTATTCTCACAAATAGAAGTGCACACAAAAATGGTTTTGTCACTTTTGATTGATTTTAAATAAAATAGATCTTTGATTGGTTTTAGAAATTGAAGATAGAAAGAAGTTTAAATTGATTGATTCTAAATCAGATTGTGGAAGTAGTGATCATAGCGGGGTTTTATAGACCTTAAGAAATGTAATCATGTTTTAAAATTAATTCTTTATTCTCCCTCTTATAAACTGTTAACAGGGAGAGTCTTCTTTTGATTCTTCCCCCTCCCTTGACATATGGGGATAGTGAGGGTATCCCAAATCAATTCTCAATCGTTCCACCCTCCTTCTTATGTGTGTGGAATTATAACAATTACTTTTGATAAATTTGACTAATTACCAAATTGGGAATTTTTATTCCAAAATTAACAATAGTACTCGTCGCAATTCCCCACGCATTCTAGGAATTTCCTAACACTCACCACCCAACCCAAATTTATTCTGAAGAAAACATATGGTAATTGGGTGAAACGAGATTTTGAATCATTAACCAAGTAAAATTAAAATATATAATCTAACCATAATGTATTCTCATTCGGCATTAAAAACTCAAATAATAATTGATACCAGAAAAAAAATAAAAGAAATTATTTCATTCATCTAGGTGAAAAAACTCAAAAAAATCCCAAAGGTCCAACCTCCCCTTTCTTAATCACTCAAAGGAACATTCCCTCCATGGATGGGGAATTTAATTTGATTTAGAATATGGGATAAATATCAAGATTAATAAATAAAAAGGAAAATAAAATAGGAAATTTATTCTCTAGTAGTCCATCATCCAAAGCTTCCCTCATCGATTGATACCCTTTCCATCCACCCTAGTGTCGTACTTATAGGCTTTAATCTATCCCTAAGGGGTTATAAATGGTCCATTAAATGATCCCAACCATAACGGGTCATAAAGGGGTGTTCAAAAAGGTTTTACACCAAAGACCCTTCATAAATCATCATTTTTATATCTATCTGAGAATTTACACATCATGTAATTAGTTTACCCGGAATGTAATGTATAGGGGCATAAACTTTCTTCATGCTGTGTAAATATCAACATCCTGAAAACTCTCCAGTTACACATCATGTAAATGAGTTATATTCTATTTAATTATGATTTCCATTAAGTTTCACCAAATTCAATCTGGTTATTCATTTTTGAGCTCTAGGTTTGGTCCTTGACTTTATTGCATCTTCAATATATCTTCAAAAATCTGGTGTCACACCACCCTACTTCACAGTACGGTGTGACGTGGATTTTTTTACTAAATTTGTCTCATTTTTATTCATTTTTTATAAAACTTGATATCCTTACATAAGACATAAAAACAATTAAATATAGGAAAGTTTCATCAATTAATTTATAAAAATGGGTTATTTTATATCTGTAAATACATGCATAAAATGATTTTTTTAATCCCTCAAACCTATCTCAAACCACTATAACTTGATATAGTCATTGTAAATAGGATATGAAATTAGGTTAACCAACATGTAAGACCAAGTATCATACTCAATAACTAAATACCCCCTTGCACCAAGGTTAATAATTTCCAATTCTTCACCACTCGCAACATCTTGGGAGAAAATTGTTGGTCAAAGGATTTCTTGAAAGTAGTATAGGTGAGATATTTGTGAGACTTGTCTTTAAAAATATATTCCCACTACTTCCTTTCATGCCTCTCAATAATATAAGTGTCAATATTAACCTTGGAGTATTTCAAAGTTTTTAATAAATGTAAAATCCTCTCAATCCTCTTGATCCATTATTATGATTCATATAGACCCTTATCACCATGAAATATTGATGGGTGTTTATTACTGAATTTTAAATCATGGTACACCTTGTTTTATAGGTCAATATTGGTGACTTATCCCACATAAAAATCATTAAAACTATATTTTCTACTAAAGATTAATCAACTGGAGGAGTCACCGTTGATGCTTTCTTTACAGATTCCTATATATCATTCAAATATAGTATTTTTAAAGGATAAATAGTCTATAAAACAGAGAGGGTGAAAACCATTTAAAACAGAATTTTATTCCTTTTTCACAAACTATATTTTAGATAACTAAATAAAAATTTCTAAATTTAGAAATAAGGATTCTAGAAAACTCAGGACAACTCATGGAAGCTTGAGGTTCATCATGAAACTGATTTGGCTAGGCACACTCCTATACTAACTATCAAGTTTCCAAATCCCTAAATGTAATATATCAAAAACCCTAAAACATAATAGGGTTATACACAAGAATGGTTATGAGATTTAAAAATAACATGAGACCTCTAATTCTAATTTTTAATAGACCAACCCAGGTCAACCCATAATGTCACCTGATTTGGTCCGCCACAAGGCTCAAAGCATATTCTCAACCACCACATACTAGAGACAATCAGTAGCATATCATACAAAGAAACATGTTGATGATTTCACCCTCTAAATACATAAGATATAAACAATCATAGTATCATAGAAGATATCCAAATATACATTATAAGACAAAAACAACCAAACCATAAAAGTAACATTTGATAACATGATAACAAGGAATAAATTAAAAGGTTAAAAGACTATAAACATGGAACCCAAAGAAACCAGTGGGTTTATATCCTTTTGAATATATGTGATCACCAACCCAACCCACAAAAAGGCAACATGATCAATGAAAAATTTCATCTACATGATGCTCTTCCCTTTACCTGTATCCTATAAAACCAAGTCTAACAATACCCAACGTAAAAAAGTTGGGTTTTATCACTAAAGCTCAGTGTGATACCATCATAGAATAAATAAAATTCCTATCCACTTTCATACATTAGTTATTTAATAAAATAAAATTATAAAAAATTTCTAAAATAAATCATTTTCTCATATAAAATAAAACTTTTACTTTCCTTTCAAAAACATGTCATATTCAAATAAATAAAGAAATATTAGATAACATTTTTTCATGATTCATAAGAATATTTATAAAATGGGTATCAAGAATAAATATCCACATCAAGTGGGAAAAAATTCATATCAAATAATCATGCATGTAATATATACTCAAATCACCGAAGGTAAATCCATGATACAAGGGTGCACACAACTCAGATAAACCTAAAACATTATCTGGAATAAGTGAATCCAAATTTCTGTGAACCTTGTTTCCCAAAAAGGCTACCCACTAGAAAACATTTCATAATGGGAACTTACCCTAGTGATAGCTAACTCCACTAAGAATTATGTATGTCTAGTTTTTCAACATTCCCCAAGGCCTCCCAAAGTGTTATTACATCATCATCACATTTTAGGAGAACCATTCCTATATTTCATAAAAAATTTCCAAGGAAAATTAATTTCATTTAATGCCAAAATTTCCATGAAAATTTTCTATAGAAATTTCATGATACTTTTATTCTAAAAAACATTTACATTTTTATAATATCTTTGTGGCTTTTTATAAAAACACATCTTGTTCATCAAATCTATTTTCTATGAAACCCATTTTATGAAAACATTTTCATATCCATAAAATATAAAATTCACCTCTCATGTATTTCAAATAATCAATTTCATAAATAAAATCAAAATTAATTGATAATAACACAAGGAATTCCAAAGGATAGACCATAGTATAGATAAACCTACCTCAAGATCAAAGAAAATAATGTTTCATTATAAAATGATGATGGGAAATGAATATATCTAATCATAACAAGACAAAATCTATAATAAGAAATCAAAATATGAATGTAAACCCCCCAAAGTTGTAGCTAGATGAAATAAGAACTTCTAAAATCCATTTTTAGAAGACACCAGATCTAGAATTCTAGATAATGGGGAGATAATAGTCATTTTAATAGAAGAAAAAATAGTCATAAGATGCATTAAAATGGTTCATTAAGGTTAAAAATTGCTATTTTAATTTTCCCCATATTTTTTGGAGTCATTCGAGCATTTCAAAAACAAAATCCACCACCAAAATTCCCTACGGATGCCCACCACAAGATGGTGGCCTCACCCAAAAGACTGACCATGAGGATCGTCCATGCCTTTTCCTCAAAACCTTATTAATTTAGGTATTTCCACTACCTCCACCATGCATATGGTAAGCCTTGTTGTTAATGTTTCATAGGTTGACCACGAAGAGGCCACACCCTGCACAAGGTAAAATTGTAGAGGAAAGCCCATAAAGCCTCATGACCTCTCAAACATACAAGTCCTGGAGATGTTTTAATGTCTTTATCTTCTTTATAGGAAACAAATGATCTAATTTAATAATTTTATCAATGATCACATGAATATAATCCTTACTTCTAGGATTCCATGGTAAACCAATGATAAATTCCCTGGAAATCTCATCCCATTTTCATACCAGAATAGGTAAGGGATGCAACAAACCAGCAGTTCTCTAGTGCTCTGCTATAATTATTTGACATGTAAGAAACAGTGATATAAAATATCCAATATACCATCTCATCCTCAAGAAACAATATTGATGTATCAAGTCATCATACATCTTGGTAGTCCCTGTCTACATGAACCAACAAGAATTGTTTCCACTGTCCATTAAATCCAACCTCAAAAAAATACGAATGATCAAACTTATTCAGAAACACAAAGCACCACCAATAGACCTTGTAACACCCCAAGATTTCAGAGTACGTTATTTTTTCAAAGTAATTCAATAACTTTCACTACACACAATACTAAGTTCAAGTGCACCACGACTTACCAAACTAGCCGTTCAAAAGCAGTTATGAATAGTATTAACTGAATTTTGAACTTTATATAATCCTTATAATTTACGAATCTATATTATGAGTTTCTTAGACATAATGTATGAACAAATACATTTTTTCAGATAAAAGAATTATTTTTCAAAAAATGCAATTTTACCGCCTTTTAATGGAGAACCCTTTTTAAATCCAATATTTGAATCTTTTATATATTAAATTTTACAAAACAGACTTCTTCTTTATAATAGGGACATAATAATTTAGTTTCAATAAATTTTTGGTGTTTTTCTGATAACTTTCATTTTTGGGTGAATAGTGAAAAATACTATATTTTAACTGAAAACAACTTTTTTAATAAAAATAACTTATAGTGTTAAAATATACATTTTAATGGTTTGGAAGTATAAATAGATTATATTTTTACCATTTAATCCAATGATGTTCATCATAAGTAATTTTACATTGAAATTGGACATAAACAAGTGTTAATCTTTTGATAGTTATTATTTCTTAAAAATACGCCTTTTTGTTTTGACAATGGGAATTAATTTTAAATTAATAAATTAAACTTTTATTTTTTTAATTTTGTAAAATAGACATCATTTTTTTATTCGAAATATCAAAATTATCCTAGGATAAATTTTTGGTATTTTTCTGAAAACTTTCAATTTTTGATGAGTAGTGAAAAACACAAAGTTATTGTTTAAAACCGGATTTTTATTTAAATTTATTTTAGTTCAAAATAGATAAAAAATACCTATATAAATTCAATTTAATTCATTGGATTCAGTTTATAATAATTTTAGATATATAAAACTTTTATTGAACTTTTTCACCGTCTTTTACCCACCTCCTAGGAGAATTTGTAAATTCATATAAAACTTAATTTTACCACTTCTGTGAGTTGAATTTCGAAAATCCCAGAGACACAGTTAATATCAAGGAGTAAAATGTGGTTCAATAAGCTAAAAATAATTTTTGGTGAATAGTAACTTTTTACTTTTATTTACCACGGTTAAAAGTAAATAGGGTAATTAAGGGTAAAAATGATATTAATATTACCCTAAAAAATGTCCTAATTATATTTTACAAGTTTATCTCGACCAAAAACAACCTTAGGAATAAAATATTATCATTTAGGTCCACCTGAATTAGATTAGGACATTTATTATTATTTAATTTAAAGAAGAGTTAAAGGTGTTAAATTCAAAGTTTATTAAATAAACCATTTTTAATATGGGGTTATACATAAAATAAATTAGACTATAAATATTAATTAGAAAAATAAAAAGACTTCTTAACTCATGGTATTTTATTTATAAGTTTTGGACATTAAATAATTAAATTTATTTATGACACAATGATGATGCAGTAATTACCTTATTAATGAAAGAATCAAATAAATGGTATTATAATTATTAAAATAAATAGAATTTCAATGTTTTTATGACATACACGAATTTTATAGGATACTATGACATGTTAGGGGTGATTAAATGCATATTTTTCTAAGTAATAAAGTTTTTATGACTTTTACGAAAACAAAATACCAAATAGTTTCAAAATTGACATAAATTAATATTTAAAACAAATACTATATTATTGGTTGATATAATATTACTAAAAATGTAAGGGTTGTCCAAAGGGATTAAATAATATTATATATGTCATTAATGATCCATGTGATGTTCTCTTGGAAGTTTAGAGTAAGTTTATTAACCATATAGAGTAAGAATACAAGAAGACATGGTAAAAGTTAAACTATTTAACTAAGAGTTAAATCTAAAAGATAGGTTAAAATGGTAACCTAAACTTGTCTAAAACCTATTGGTTGAGAGGATTTCGACCCATAACTACCTAAGTCTCTAAATAAAATCATTTGGAAACATTATAAACCGAATATGATTTTATAATAAATTAATACTTTAATCTTTTCCTAAAGTGCCCCTCACCCCTCTTATAAAAGGGCACTCCCCCTTCTCACTAATTCACACCTCCAAATCCATTTGGATCAGCCAAACCCTGCCCAAATATCCTCCCAACTTCCCTAACTTCATCCTAGAGGCCCTCATTTAGTCATAAAGCCAACTTAAGGATCCCTTTTTATCAAATCAAAAGGAAGAACCAGAAGAAGAGGTAATAATTTCACCACCCTCTTTCAAGTTCTTTTCTTATTCCACTTCTTATTTCTTTGTTATTTACATTCTAAAATAACTACTCAAGTACATTATATATAATTTGATTTTATTATAAATATGGAACAACTATATTCATTATTCTATCCATCTTATGAATGATAATCTCACCATGCGTGCGTACGTACGGCTTACCGTCTCCACGCCGTGGTGTAATTTGTTATTCAACACTATGTTATTTGGATGGATATAATGATGAGTAATATGTATATAAATAATGAAATTAAAATTAAAATGTCACTGTAAAATTAATATACCATCCAATTCCACACCTTTAAAGAAATGATATTGTCGCTCGTGCATACGTACGGATTACCGTCTCCACGACGCGATGAGATTCATTTCCACGTTCACCATTCATCGACGATTATAAAAATATATATTACTAATAAGTATGTAATATATGAAATAATAATGCTACTGGATATATATATATATATATATATATATATTTATATTTACTTACATATATCTTATTCACATAGTTCCGTTCAATACGATATGAAAACAGAAACAATGTTTATGTGTACGTACGGACTACGACCTCCATAAACGGTGTTTTTCATTTCATATATATATATATATATATATATATATATGTCTATTATACGTATTTATATTATAAATATATATGATATATAAATCATTTTTTATATTCTGGAAGTATTTAAATCTTGATCTAAGTGATACAATCAAGAGTAACAAGTTAAAACACGTACGATAAAGAAAGCAATTATTACCCAAAATGTTAATTTAACATGGAAAGTATTATTAAATGGGTAGTATAATGTCATAACTGAATCATGTATGATATCATAAATATTAATATGGTTCTGGTATAATTTAATAACATACTACTATCTTCGTACAGGAGGTTAAACGTACCCTCGACTAAAGGAAAGTGTAAGGTAAGGGTTAATTCCTCAATCTCATTATTATCCGAGATTGTTTATGCATAAGTATTTACTGGGAAATTTTTATCATCCATGTCCATTTTTCATAAAAATGATTTCAAAATGAATATTTTAAGGATTTTTGAAAGGTGATCTTTATCAAGATCAAAATTTTAAATGTTTTAAATATTTATCTTTCAAAATCTTTTTAATTAATTTCCATGTTTTCAAAAATGATTTTAAGGATTTATTTATATGGACATGAATTTTTTGAAATGATAATTATTTTCAAAAGTTTCAAAGTGGTATGGGACACTTTGATTCAAAAATCTCTTTTAAATTACTTCCTTTATAAATTGGTGACTTTTAAATGATTTTACAAAAAGTATATTTCTCTTAAAAA
Organism: Viscum album; assembly: GCA_963277665.1. Taxonomy (NCBI): domain Eukaryota; kingdom Viridiplantae; phylum Streptophyta; class Magnoliopsida; order Santalales; family Viscaceae; genus Viscum; species Viscum album. Next base: position 1,091,093,358 of record OY728164.1, on the reverse strand, counting down.
GTTGTACTCATCATTTTCAACTATGCCAGCATCCTTTACTAGATATTATTTTTGATTGACGTTTATTTATTATAATACAAAATTCCATATTTTATTGAATGAATTATGATATTTTTGACTGTGTATGTTCTATTTTTATACCATTCATGGTTTATGGTTAATGTATTGACATTTCGTATGCTAGTTTTAATATGAATGTTAATGTTTTGTTTCAACTATTCATATGAGGAATGAAGTGGATTTAGTAAGTGACAGTTGGAGCCCGTTATAGCTCCTCGATGTATCAGTAGGTCTCATGAGACAAACTAGTGTCTTGGAACAAGACCTTGACAAAAAATTTATTTGTAGTCTTGGCACGAGTCATTGACTATTTGGTAATGATGTCCGGTATTAAGCATTCCCTCATTGTGAATTAGTTATTACATCTGATTATTCAACTAGTAGAATAACCATTTTCATGTTTATATGGTAATGTTTCATTTATTTTTACCATATTATGATCAATTTTATGTTTAAAAGGCTTTTGTTTTTATTACACATCTTGCCTTAAAATTTTATAGCTTCCTCTAAATTATGTACACTTACTGAGCATCTGAGCTCACCCCTTTATTATGTTTTATTTTCCCAGGATTACAATAAGTGTATTATGATTGATATGCAGGGTTAAGCTAAAGGGAAAATGGAATTCTCAAAGAACTATCTATGTTGTGTTTTATGTTTCAAATTTTAATGTAAAGTTAATGTATGTAATCTATTTTCCAAGACTGCTAAACTGATCGGTCCTTTGGGACTTGATTCCTTGTAATTATGCCAATGTATTAAAATAATGTATCGGCTCTGGGTAACTAGGGTCAGGGCATTACAGACTGAGACCATTCACCCATGGTCTCCCCACCATTTAGGATTTCACTAAAGCACTAGCACTCAGTGGCAGTCACTTTCTCAAGTTGAACCCTCTCATCAAATGATGAGTCAACCTTTCTCAAATCCAAGTATACATTACTTCCAGCTTATTCCACCCCCAATATCAACTTAGAAAATAAACTCATCACAGGCCACTCTCCAGTTAATTCCTTCATGTATTGTCTCAGTAATTTCCTTCTAAGTGCATTAGTGACCACATTCTCATTTCCTGACAGCATAATTAATATAAAAATTGAAAGTTTGAAGATATTTAATACAGTTTCTCTATCAAAAGTCTATATTCTTATGAGTGAAAATATACTTCAGGGTTCTATGACTAGAATATTATATAAATCACTCCCCAAATTGGTATTGATGCTACATTTTAAGAGAATTCATAACCACTTCTAAATTAATATCATGGGTGGGGAAGTTTTTCTCATGAGGGAATAACTTGTGAGAGCCATAGGCCATCACCTATTTCCCTTGAATTAAGACACAAGCCAAACCTATAGAAAAAGGACCACATAAAACATCATATACCAAACCTAGTTCTTGAATAATCTAAATTGGATCCAAAATCAACCTCACCTTCAATTCCTAAAAAGATCTCTGATATTTTTCACTCCATGCAAACTTTACACCCTTGTAGGTTAAATTTTTCATTGTACATGAAATCTTGCAGAAGCTATGAACAAACTACCGATAATAACCATCAAAACCCAAGAATATTTGGATCTAAAAGAAATTTCTAGGCCTATACAAATACATAACCACTTGTATCTTTTCTAGATCCACTAAGATACACCTCTCAAAAATAATATGCCCTAAATATTTTACTTCTTAAATCCAAAACTTACATTTGGAAAGCTTACTATACATATTATCCAACCTCAATTTTATAAGGATGATTTTCAAATGACCCATGTGTTCCTACTTTGACTTGGAGTACATAAAAGTATAATCCACAAATAAAACAACAAAATATTCCAAGAATTGATGAAATATCAAGTTCATCAATGCTATAAATTCTACAATATTGTTAGTGAGATGAAATGGTGTAACTAGAAACTCAAAATTCACATGTCATATCCTAAACATTGTCCTAGGTATATCTTCCTCTTGGAATCTCAACTGGTGGTACCCTAACTGAAGGTTAATAATTTAAAACCAAATATCCCCTATAAGTTGATCTTTGAGATTTTTAATCCTAGGAAAAAGATATTTGTTCTTAATGGTCACCTAGTCTAACTTTCGATAATCGGTTACAAGTTTGAGGCCCATGTATTCATTCCTAGAAAAGAGGACATACATAATCAATGGTGACATTATAGGATGAATAAATCCATTACCCTAAAGATCGTCAAGGTGAACCTTAATTTCTTATAACTCAAAAGGTTTCATATGATAAGTTTTCATATAAATTGGTATCATGCGAGGTAGTAGTTCAATAGTAAACTCTACCTCTATATATGGTGGTAAACCAAAAAAATCATCTGAAAATACTTTAGGGTATGAAAAATCCACCACATTAAGTGAAATATACAAACACGTATCAACGACATCAATGAACATCTTTTACAACTGACATGAGATCACCCCAACATATGGAACAATCGGCCCTGATCTCCCAGAACTAAAATCCCACTCACCATGAAAGACATGAGTGATTCCATTAGGAGATAAAAACTAAAATAGATAGTGAATATAGTCGATCTATACATTAACACTGATCATTCATTAGGAGATAAAAACTAAAATAGATAGTGAATATAGTCGATCTATACATTAACACTGATCATTCAATCCATGATAATAATCAATTTAAGGATATCAAGATCAAGTACCAAGAAGTAACACTCCACCTCAAGGTCATCTATTGACACCCATCATGAGGGACAATTGAAACCTTATTCAGAACTCTTTCTCTAAGGTGTAGAAAGATCCAACAAGAATATCATAATATCTAAATGAAATATATAATTTTCAAATAACATTGATGATATAAAGGAATTATTTTCACCCATATCAAACAAATATAGCACTATAGAATTCAAAACAAATATCGTTCTTATAACAGTAGTTAAACCTACTTCAAATTCCTTTGGTGTATACTCTATTGCATAAATTCATATGATCTTAGATCCTCCCTAATATTTCTTAGCCACATTAACATACCTATTTTTCTAAATACATTACCCAATACCATTGGAAGCATCAGAATAAACTTGTGAACCCTTGGTGAAATTGGATCCATCCATACTGCCTTGGTATATCCTTTCACAAAAAAGACTTGTATGATTAAATTATATACAATAATGAAAAATATTGGTATCCTCCATAAAATTAGAATTTTCATGACTAGTAATTATACATTTATAGAAAAAAAACCTATTATTTTCCTGATTAATCCCCTAAAACTAGTCCTAGATAAAATTGGTTGTCTTTGGGTTTCTATTTCTGGCCATAAGATACACCCTATCTAACAACTGAAGATCCACATAAACTTTTTTTTCCAGATATGTCTACCTCTTCCAAATATTCCTTATCAACTAATTATATAGAGTTATTAAGGCACATGAGAGTCAACATAGACCAAATATCAGTCCCCAATCCCAAATCAAGCCTCTAAGCCTTTAGATAATCATTAATAAATAGCTCTAATGCCAAATTTACTAACCCAAAAAATCGAGTGGAATACTGAAAAAAAATATTGTCCCTTGCTCTATGTTTATAAACTCCTAGGTATTTTCTATATGAAATATCTTAAGATAAAACTTATGGTTGAATATTTTCAGTAATCCTAGGTAAGATACTTGTGCAACATAGCTTGCACAATAGAGTCTCATTGCCTCCTTCTTGGTCCCTCAAACATGTATATTGAAAAACCCACTTTAGAGTCCTTATGAGTCTTCAAAAAGTTGAAGATACTATCAATAATCTCAATCCAATCCTCTGATTCGCAGGATACTTTGTCACGAAATAAGATGGGTGGGTTTTTCATAGTAAATTGTGATCCATGATCCACCACTCATCCCAAGTTCTTGACGCCCACTTAACCTAGAGTCTGTATAGTATAGATTATAGCTTCTATGAAAGAAAGTTCCACTAAAGGATTCACTTATAGAACCTTCCTCGCAGCTTCCTCACTCGAATTTAGAAGACCTATTTAAGGTAATTTTCTAATTATAATAAAACAAAAACCAATCAACTTAAGATAATTTCAAAAAATATTTGACCAACTTTAGTTATCCATATCAATGTTTTAAATTATAATAATTTAAATTAGTTATGGATTTTATAAACAAAATACTAGAAAAAATGGAAGTAATATGTCTATTTAAATAAACCCAATATATGATTCATTCAAATAACATTAACTACCAAGTGTCCAAATTGGTAAAAAAAACATGACCACCCATGGTAACTCATGTTCAGCCACGGATGTGAGTTGGCTAGGCACATTTTTCAAACTTACTATCTAAATTCTAACTATAGTCTACCAAGACAATAAACCAAACCTATAAAGTTCCACAACACATAAGGTTGGGTATTCCCTTAGATAACAATTTGTAATGAACCAACCTAGTTCTACTAAAAAAGCCACCTAATTTGGTCTTCCACTTGGGTAAGTACAATAAAAATAAAGTAACAATTCTCATGTAAAACTTGAACAAGGGAAACCAACAAGGTATATAGCATAATCCAAAAGAAAAATCCATGATACATAAAAAACCAATACAAAATAGCTAAATCTAAAAAATAAACTAGGAAAGACTATACATGTCTCCGTGTGACCATCTATCACCACTAAACCATCCTACTATAAAGGTGATGACCAACAAGAGAAACCAGCATACTATATAGTTCCTTTCTCTTTACCTGAGTCATGAAAAAGACATTTATAAACTCTCAAAGGAAAAAATTAAGGTATGAGAACAAATCCTAGTATGATACCACAAAAGAATCTATACAAGGTATAATATCAATAATTCATTACCTTTAACTTTAAAAAATCCATTTTACAAAGCATTTTCATAAAATAAAACCATTTTGAAAAAAATTCCTTTGGTTTTTAATAAAATCATACCATATTATATAAATCTAGGAATAAGTCAAGTTTGAAAGAAAATAGGTAATCATATCCAAACCAACTATGGATACACCATAATATAAGCATGTGATAAAATAACCATGAACTATACCATCATGTGATAAACTAATCATAAATGACAAAGAACACCATTTGGGCTCTAACCTATGGGAATAAATCCTATAAATGAATGAAAATACCCAATAAATACCTAAGGTGGATCCAAAGAAATATAACCTATAGTGTAATTACAGACACTAAGGTGATATAAAACATCTCCTGGAATTACACACACAAAGAATGACAAGTCTATTCCTAATTTACCAAAGGATACCCAATGCGCTAAGTTCGATAAAATCCATTTGAAAACCATAATCACAATTAATAAAACATTTTGACATCAAATAATTTCCTCTTTTAGGCTTGAAGAACCATTAAAAAACCACTATTTAAATTTTTTAACCAAAAACATGGTGTGCACAAACCTTTTTTTAAAGAAAACTCCATTAAAAACATGAATCTCATCCAAAAAACCATTCTTATGTCAAATCATGTATTTTCACTAGATAAACCAAAGTAATTGATGTGAAAATATAGAAATGAAATAATTTAACCCTTTTATAGATACACCTACATCAATAATAGAGGAAACATATTCACCTTTGAAAATGGGGATTATAAACTAGCCGATTAGCCTTTGAATGAAAAGGCATAAGGGAAAAATTAAAAGGATCGATCGAGATTGTATCATGGTAATTAGTCCTTAAAAAACTCATTACACATAATTTACAAACCAAGATCAATGAATCTAAATAGATAGAGGTAGATCAGGTATGCCTAATGGAAGACAACACACCACATTGGAAATCAACTACACCGATAAAAGTTATACTTAGTAGATAGATCATCCAAAATCACCCAAAAACTCCATAGGGTTTTAGAGGGATGCATTCGTGTCAAATGATAAAGGGGTTAGGCATGTAGCATAAATAAAATGGCTAGGAAAGAGGCATTTACATTTTAAATCATGGGTTTGAAACATAAATTCATCATGTTTCACATAAACTAAAAAAAATCACCTTAGGTTAAAAACACACAAAGTGATGAATTTACAGTATAAGTTCATATTTTATGTCATAAATCATTTTTTATCATAATATATTCTTACATATTGAACCCAGTGAACAATTTACATCATAACCCAAGGATTTATGGCATAAATTCCTTCTATGTCTAGAACCTAGAAACATTCCCCTATAGAATCACCCATGAGGCTTTTAATTCTACTCAGACCCAAAGTGATCCCTCTAAAGACACAAAAACCTTTACACCCAGACTCCATTAATTAAAAAACATATATCCCTAAATTTTAGGTCATTTTTTGTAGAAAATTATCTCCATCCCCAAAAGTTCCAAAACATACCTATTAAAAAGGGGAATCAAAAAAGTGTAAAGAAGTACCTGAAAGAAGGTAACTGGATGTTAAAATGATAATAGATCATTAATTAAATATTGAGTTTGTAGAAAGGTGGGTGGTATCCTATTAGTAATTTTTATACTCATTCCTAAATATATTATTTTAGTTTTATTTCCAGTTCTTTATCACTCGTACAGTGATTGGTGCTCCGATTTGGATGGAGAATGACCTCAGGTCAGAGGGGATAGTATGTTCAGGTATTCTAGTGGATTTTTTTAGTTTCCTTTTTCATATCATCCATTTAGGAATTTTTATTATTTATAATAATATAGGGTAGATACAACTACTATTAAATAAAGTAAAATCATATAGAGGAAACTTTTTTGTGAATTTTTATTGCAGGGGAGGGATACTAGAGGTGAGTGGAGTGTTTTCTTGTTTTATTTTAATATTGTTTTTTTAATTATTTAAACTACTATTGTTTTATTTTATGTTTACTTGTTTTTGGTATGGATGTCCAACTTATGGATGGTGCATTACATATTTTCTTTAGATATTTTTTTCTTATCTAAATAATTTTTATGGGTGAAATCATTCCTAAGTGGCCATTCCTTAATGCTCAAGAACTCATCCTCTCCCATAGGGATCGAGAACACCCTTTGCGCCTTGTCACGACCCAAGTCTGGCATCCGATGGAGGGACAGCTATGGTTGGTTTGTGATAGTTACACTTCACATAATATCTGGATAAACACCAGTAGAATCCAATACTCATCCCACGATCAGATCAAACATAAATTGATCTTTAGATCCTCTATTAGGTTATTTTTTACTAGATCAAATATAATCCCCTCATACATCTTTAATCTTAGATGCTAAAACTCATGAAGGATATTCCTATTTCACTCATCCTCCTTGGATAAGTTATCTCTCCTATTGTCGACCAGATAAGACTATTGAACCCCCAACCAAAACTATAAAAAAATGACCAACCATCATCACAGAAAATAAGGAACCAAAATACTAAGTTAGGTATCATTGAACTCATTTAATAAAGTTCATTTAATTAGATTCTTTTATTTCCCCAAGATCACCCCATTTCAAACACAATCACAAACATGTATGATTCATGTATCTCTCCTAGGTCTCTATAGTGAAAAAAATACCATTTCACTTTTTCATTTAGAAAAATTAGAGTTCTTACACAAGTTCATAGGGGACCAAAAATTTTGCATCCTAACCGATCTTCTTGTCCTACATCAAGCACTAATCTCAACTAGTATAGCCTCCCAACCAAGCCATGTAATAATCACAATTCCAAACTCTAGTCTCTATCCTATACCTAAACCAAAATATTGAATACCACTCTATCACAACCCACCCCCGTTGGGATCTCCACTTGGGCTTGAAGTAAAGATGAGAGTAACCCCCAAATCCCACTTCTAATAGACCCCAGGTTGGTGACTGGTACTGAGGGTATAAAACATTCATATGGGAGGAATTTCCCTCATATATCCTAGGAATAGAGAAATAAACCACAAATAAACACCATAAAATAAATAACCAATATTTACAATAATCCCACAATACATTAATAATTTCATAAAATTAAAAATCCCAAATAAAATACTAATAAAATCCAAGGTAGAAACGTTACAAAAAACCCAAGCTCTAAGATAGTTCAATCCCGGTCAATCACTAAAATGGATCTAAAAACTTAACAAATAGTTTATACATATATAGTGGTGAGAATAACATGTATAATCAATGGGATCATACTAAATGTCTCTAATGAAAATTTGTAATAAGTATACTAATTAATTAGTGAACAAATTGTAGATCCAAAAAGAACATATCTTATCATCTATCATCCAGCCTCACCAAGGCACACTCACTAAATATCTCATCCAGTGTAATAAAATAATATCATGAATTGTAATTAAAGGCACCCCACAACTACTTCCCCACTGATTTTCCACTCTCACACCCCAACATCAAACATCTTATGCTCACTCCCTCTAACATATGATGTGGTTCGGGCTATGAACCTATATAACCTAACCTCATGCATGGTCCAATATCATGTACTTTCTTTTTTTTTCCTCCATACCATAGTCACAACCACATCAAAATACATATCCACATCTTCCTCATCATCCCATATCCACTATCACACATCACATCCCATCTTCACATCAGATGTATTATACAGTAGGTTATAATGAACTTGAAGGAAATCAGCCTCATTCCCTCCTATTTCCATTCATAACCCCCACTATATCCCATCCCATTTATATCTATTTGAGTAGGGTATCATGAACATTAAGGAAATCGACCATGTTGTCGCCTCATAATATGCATGATCCCCTCCATATCTCATCTCACCATTCAAATAGTTGATCCACTATACAACAACTGTAACACCCGAGACTTTTATGAGAAATATTTTGTTTTTAAATCATCAAAGGAATATTTCACTACACACAACACTATATTGGCTTTCTTTACATGCAATCGCAGCCTTCCTCGATAGCTTGCGTCGTACGCAATACCGAGTTTCACTAAACAATGATATGCTATTAAAATATTATTAAAACTAGCCGTTATAAATAGTAATAACCACTTTTTGAAATTTTATAAATTTTATTTTTCAAAATGAACTTCATTTTTGGATTCGGAATATCGAAATTATCCTAGGGTGAAATTTTGGTTTTTTTCTGAAAACTTTCATTTTTTGATGAATAGTGAAACCACTAAGCGGTAGTTAAAAAACTGAATTTTTCATAAAACTTAATTTTACCGCTTCTGTGAGTGTAATTTCGAAAATCCGAGAGACACGGTTAATATCAAGGACAATAATGTGGTTCAATGAGATGAAAATAATTTTTGGTGAATAGTAACTTTTTACTTTTTTTTACCACGGTTAAAAGTAAATAGGGTAATTAAGGGTAAAAGTGTTATTATTATTACCCTAACACATGTCCTAATTCTATTGTATAAGTGTAATTCGACCAAAAACAACCTTAGGAATAAAATATGACCATTTAGGCCCACTCGGATTAGATTAGGACATTTATTTTTAATTTATTTAAAGAAGGGTTAAAATAGTTAAAAGAAAAGTTTAATAAGTAAATCATTTTTAATATGGGGTTATACATTAGATAAATTCGAATATAAGTATTCATTATAAAGATAAAAATATTTCCAACATAATGGTATTCTATTTTTAATTTTTAGACTTAAAATAATTTAATTTATTTACGATACAATGATGATGCAGTAATTATCTTATTAATGAAATATTGACATAATTGATGTTATAAATACCCAAATAAATGTAATTTGAGATTTTTTATGAATTACACTAATTTTATAGGTTAATATGACATGTTATTATTGATTTAATTAACTTTTTTTGAACTAATAATTCTGTTATGGTTTTCACAAAAATCAATTACTAAATAGTGTCAAAATTGACATAAAATAGTTTTTAAAACAAATATTATACTATTAATTGTTATTTTATTCCTAAAAATCTATGTTTCGGCCAAATGACTTAGATAAGGTTATATATATTAATAAAAAACAACTTGGGGTTCTTTTGGCTTGATATAGTAAGTTTATTAACGTTATAGTGTAACAAAATAAGAAGACGCGGTAAAAGTTAAATTATCTAACTTAAAGTTAAATCTAAATGATATGGTTAAAATTGATACCTAAACTTGTCTAAATTCTATTGGATAAGATTATTTCTACCCATAACCACCTTATCTTCTAAATATATCAATTTGGAGCTATTAAATACCGAATTTGACTTTATAATAAAATAATATTTTTAGTTATTCCAAAGGTGCCCCTCTCCTCCCTTATAAAAGAGCACCTCCTCCCTCTCTTAATCACACCACTATGAACCTTAAAGCTCGGCCAAACCCTGCCAATTTCTTCTCTAAACTTCCCTAGAGACATCCTAGAGGTCCTGGTCTTGTTCAAAGACCAATTTTAGTGCCCTAAAAGGATGTCCCAAAGAAGCACTTCAAAGAAGAGGTAATGTCTGTTACAGATTCTTTCATCTTTATTTCTTCTTCCACTTCTTCTTCTATAGTTGTTTCATTATAAATTAATAACATAAGTATCACTCATATACTGATATGTTATTATAAGTATGAAACAACCCTATTTCACCATCTATCCATCCTACGGAAAATGAAATCACTGTGCGTGCGTACGTACGGAATACCATCTCCACGCGGTGGTGTAATCTATTTTCCACCACCACCTTACTTGGATGGGTATAATGGTGTAAATAATGAATATATATGATTATTGTAAAGTTATATTGATTCTGAAATAGTATACATACACACCAATACAATTCCACGATCATGGGAACGATATCATCGTTCGTGCGTACGTACGGAATACCGTCTCCATGATGTGATGTGATTCGTTCTACATGATCTTCATTACATAATGATTATATAAATGAATTTAATGAATTAATATGATATATATTACACTAATACCATTTTGTAAATGAGTTATCTATAACCTAAAAAGAAGAATAAAAATTTATTCGACAAAACAGGCATAAGAACAAAAAGTAATAAACACCCGAATAACAAGTAGCAATGAAATATTACTAATAATAAGGTAAGAATATGACCATATATGATATCATAAAAATAAGTATGATTCTGGAATAAGTCAATAAAATTATTTAAATAATTATACAGGAGGTTCATACACTTACGAAGCAAATCAGACCTAAGGTAAGGGAAAATCTCGCAATCTCAATTTTTATCCGAGATTGTTTATACTTCAGAATTTACTGGGGAATATTTATCATCCACATCCATGTTTCCTCAATATGTAATATTTACATCCTTATACAATATTTTATATCCAATTTTACCCTTCGGTGAGTTTTTAGTAAAAATATGAAAGGAATCTTTTGTCGTTTTTCGTACGAGGTGCTTTTTGACTTTTCCAACAAAAGTACGAGAAGAATGTTTTCTTTTAACTTATACGGAATGAATGGATTTTTAAAAAATTATTTCCAAGAATCTTCCTTTAAAAGTTTTCAAGTTTATTTTTAATCAACTTCTTTTAGTTTAAAATTGTATGAAATGTTAAGAAAGGAAAAAAAATTGAAGTAGAAAGGATATTTTCCTCAATAATGGAGTTCAACTGTTTTATCAAAATTATTTTCCATATAAGATAATATAGGGTTCTGTTTCTATCCCTATTATTACATTGATTTGATTATGTTGTGATGGAATTATTTTTATGAATTCCTTTATCTTATATGAATTGTTTTATGATGTCATGTTGTTTAAGAATCCCATTTTTATTACATGGGTTATGTAATGATGTATGATTTATGATTTTGTGGCACACATAATAATGGTATCATTATGAGATGGGTGGGACCTATATCTCCCTCCAATGTATTGGGTAAATATTTTATATCTCATGAGATAGACATGGCTGGAACGGCAGGTTAAACCGGTTTAGTGAAACAGGACTGAAACGAGGAGTGAACTCGGTTCAGAAATGGAATTTGTCCACTAAGATAGTCTTGTCCATGAGTCTTGACTAATATGAAATGATTCTCTATGATTATTTGTGTATGAAAAAAAGTTTCATGTTTTAAGTTATGATTATTAGGATTATATTTCACTACTATGATTTATCCCATGTTATGAAATTATGATCTGTTTCGCAGGTTAAGATTTCCAAAAGTTATGTTCTTATGAATATGATGTGATTGATATTTCTTTTGTTTACTCATACTGAGAATTTTAGCTCACCCTTTTGTATGTTTTCTTTCCCCAGTTCAGGAATAAGGTTATTAAGTAAGATATGCCAAAAGGGACTATAGATATGATGAAATAAATGGGAGACAGTGTAGAAGCTTTATGAACCAGTTGTTTATGTTTCCCAGTTTCTAAAGAAACTATACCTATACGGTCCTTTCCTGGTTTTGTTATATGTTGTAATAAGTGTACTTCAATTTTGAAGTAATAACAATGTATGTAAAGTATGGATCGTTATATTTGGTATCAGAGTAAAGTTATAGTCAACCTTTGGAAACTAGGATGTGAAAGCGTTAGTAAGAACCCTAAGGATAAGTCTAAGCATAGAACACAATCTTAGTGTTTTAGAAATGGCCATGAATAACCTAGGATAATACCTTAAGTGTGAAATTTTATTCTTTATTATGTGTTTTTTCTATTATAATTAGTGTTCCTCACACTATTCTTCTTGGTTTTAGTCAATGGCTGGAACCTGAAGGAACCGTGTTAATGCGGAATGCGACGGGAAATGCAATGATTGTCCCCCTGAGCAACCAAACATTATGGGAGCTGGAATGCAAAATCTTGTAGCCATGCTCACACAAATTTCTCAAGCTATGAATCATGCAGGACTTCTAAACGAGCAAAGGAAGGAGCAACATTCTGTTGGATCCTTCATGAGGCAGCGTCCACCCTCATTCAGCGGGTCTACTGATCCATTAGTTTCTGAACAATGGATCAGCACTACTGAAAATATATTTTCAGTTCTTCAATGTTCTAAACATGATAAATTCATCTTAGCAGTGTATCATTTGGAAGGTGATGCTGATCAATGGTGTAATATTATCAAGAATACAAGGCAAAGAGATGAAATTGAGTCCATGGAATGGGATGAGTTCAAGAACTTATTTTTCAATAAGTACTTCCCTCGTATTATCCGAACAAAGATGGAGAAATAGTTTCTTGAACTGAAGAAAAAGGATGATGAATATGTTGGTACCTATGAAGCAAATTTTACAAGACTTGCAAGGTACGCTTCTGGTATTATTATCCAACCTGAGAGTAGGATCGATCGATTCTTTAGTGGCTTAAAACCAAGTCTTCGAAGGGCCTTAGCCATAAGGGACTTCAATAGCTATGAGGAAATCGTTTGATGTGCTCTCAAAGTTGAGATAGAGATTGGAGTAACCCATCAGTCATATGGGTTTGATAAGAAGAGGAAAATGGAATTCAAAGGAAAATCTAAAGAGCACACTAAAAAGAAGATGAGCTTTCCCTTATGCTCAAAGTTTGGAAAGAAACATGGAGGGAGTTGTCTTAAAGGGACAAGTAAATGTTTCAAATGTGGAAAGGAAGGACATCGGGCATTTGAATGCCGCAATGATGGGAAGAAGATGTCTAATGATGCAAACAAAGGAAGGGATACACAGAATGAACCTACTACACTTCAATGTTTCAAGTGCAAGGAGATGGGGCATTATGCCAATCAATGCCCAAATAAAAGGGTTGATGATGATGTTCGACGTCAACAAAATCTTAAGGCTAAAGACAAAGGAAAGTCACATGCAATTTCTATCAGCGATGTGGAGTACGATAACGAAGTGGTGAAAGGTACACTTATCATCCAATCTAAAGTAGAAAATGTTTTTTTTGATTTTAGATCCACCCACTCTTTTATTTCTGAAGAATTTTCTAAGGGTATCATCATATTACCTCAACAATTAGATGTTGAGTTAGTTGTGACAACACCTAATGGCACAACTGTCGCATCAAAAGTTTATAATTCATCCCCGATTGAAGTTTGTGGGAAAGTGCTTCCTGCAAATCTTGTGATCCTTCCTATAGTGGAATTTGATGTGATTATTGGCATGTATTTGATTTCTTTATATGGAGCTCATATCAATTTCCAAAGAAGGGAAGTCACATTTCATATTCCATATCAATCTATGATCATCTATCGATGCAAGGATGAACATAACCTTCCAGTGGAAATTTCATCCATCTTATGGGTCTTGATTCCACTAAATGAAGTTTATTTATCTCAAATGGTTGGAGAGAAACTCGTGATTAAGAACATGCCCGTTGTACGAGAGTTTGATGATGTCTTTCCAGAGGAATTTCCAGGTCTTCCACCAAATTGTGAAGTTGAGTTTTCAATAGAACTCGTACCGGGTGCTTTGCCTATTTCAAAGACACCTTATAGAATGTCCCCAATTGAGTTGCAAGAATTGAAGAAGCAACTCCAAGAGAATCTTGATAAGGGATTCATACGCCCTAGTGCGTCACCTTGGGGAGCACATGTTCTATTTGTTAAGAAGAAAGATGGATCAATGAGACTCTGTATTGATTATCGAGAACTTAACAAGATCACTATCAAGAAAAAATATCCTCTCCCATGCATTGATGACTTATTTGACCAACTACGCGGAGCTCAATACTTTTCCAAGATTGATCTTCATTCTGGGTATCATCAATTAAGGGTCAAAAGGGAGGATATACCAAAGACGGCTTTATGTACAAGGTATGGACACTATGAATTTATAGTGATGTCATTTGGTCTTACTAATTCCCCTGCTATCTTCATGGATCTGATGAATAGAGTCTTTAGAGACTATCTTGATCAGTTTATGGTAGTCTTTATAGATGATATTCTTGTATATTCAAAGAGCAAGTAATAACATGAAGATCACTTGAGAATTATATTGAAGACCCTGAGAAAGGAGAAGCTTTATGCCAAATTTACCAAGTGTGAATTTTGGCTTCAAAAAGTTTCATTTTTGGGTCACATAATCTCAAAAGAGGGGATATCTATGGATCCAGCAAAAAAATAGGTTATCGAAAGATGGTCGAGACCAACAACAGTAACTGAAATCTGAAGTTTTCTTGGTTTGGATGGATATTATTGACGTTTTGTGAAAGATTTTTCATGATTATCTAATCCACTCACCAAGTTGACTCAGAAAAGAGTTAAGTTTGTTTGGACAGAATAATGTGAAGAGAATTTCAAGGAGTTGAAAAGAAATTTATCCAGTGCACCTATTCTCACACTGCCTTGTAGTGGAGAAAGGTTTGTGATCTATAGTGATGCATCTAAGAAGGGGTTGGGGTGTGTTCTTATTCAAAATGATATGGTGATAGCTTATTCCTCAAGACAGTTGAAAATCCATGAGCAAAATTACCCAACACATGATTTGGAGTTAGCTGCGGTAATCTTTGCATTAAAGATTTGGAGGCATTATCTTTATGGAGAAAGGTGTGACATTTATACTGATCATAAAAGTTTAAAGTATATTTTCACACAAAAGGAGCTGAATATGCGCCAAAGAAGATGGTTGGAGCTGATTAAGGATTACGACTGCTCAATTCATTACCACCCTAGGAAAGCAAACAAGGTGGCAGATGCATTAAGTCGACAAGACCATGCCAGTTTATCCATGATGAGGATCACAAAAGATCCAATATTTATGGATTTACAAAGGATGGATCTTGGAATTATAATGGAAAGGGAAAAATCTTATCTTTTTCAAATGAATGTTCAACCATCTATACATGTGAAGATTAAAGAGGCACAGAAAGAAGATGTAGAGTTACAAAAGAAGGTGAGAAATATTCCTGAATTCAACCTTGGTTGTGATGGGATAATAAAGTTCAGGAATCGGGTTTGTGTTCCGTCCATACCCAAATTAAAGAAGGAGATGCTGGATGAGGCTCATAGTTCTTCATTCTCTATTCATATTGGAAGCATGAAGATGTATAGGGACCTGAAAGAGTACTTTTGGTGGGATGGCATGAAAAGAGATGTTGCTGAATATGTCTCTCGATGCTTGGTTTTTCAGTAAGTTAAATCTGAGAGACAGAAGTCTAAGGGGATGTTACAACCATTACCCATACCCGAATGGAAATGGGAAAAATCACTATGGACTTTGTCACGGGACTTCCTAAAACATCTAAAGGAAATGATGCTATCTGGGTCATAGTTGATCATCTTACAAAGTCCGCACACATCATTGCTATTAGAGAGGATTTCTCTCTGGATCAGCTGGCCAGGATATATGTGAAGGAAGTGGTAAGATTGCATGGAGTACCACTTTCTATTATATCTGATCGGGATTCGAGATTTACCTCGAAGTTCTGGTGAAGTCTTCAGCATACTCTGGATATAGAGTTGAGTTTCAGCACTGCTTATCATCCTCAGACAGACGGTCAGTCTGAGAGAACAATTCAAACTCTTGAAGATATGTTGAGAGCTTGCTCTATGGATTTCAAAGGTGGTTGGGATCAACACCTACCTTTGGTGGAATTGTCTTATAATAATATCTTTCACTCCAGTATTCAGATGGCTCCTTATGAAGCTCTCTATGGAAAGAAATGCAGGACTCCAACTTGTTGGGATGAAGTTGGGGAAAGAAAGCTATTAGGACCTGATCTTGTTGATGAGATGGCAGAAAAGGTCTGATCTATTCAACAACACATAAGAGCAGCTTAGAGTCGACAGAAAAGTTATGCCGATAATCGAATAAAATACCTAGAGTTTGAAGTGGGTGATAAAGTGTTCTTATGAATATTTCCCTGGAAGAGGGTCATGATATTTGGAAAGAAGGGGAAGTTGAGCCCTAGATATATCGGTCCTTTCGAAATACTAGGTCGTGTTGGCATGGTAGCTTACCGATTGGCGCTTCCACCGAATCTCTCTCAAGTTCACGATGTGTTCCATGTATCTCTCCTGAGAAAGTACATACCTGATCCTTCACATGTACTCAGCTCCGAAGTTGTACCGCTGGAGCAAGATCTTTCTTATGAAGAACAGCCGATAGAGATTCTGGATCGTAGCGAAAATGTCCTACGGAACAAGACCACTCGCTTGGTGAAAGTTTTATGGAGGAACCACCAATTAGAAGAATCTACATGGGAGATTGATGATATGATGAGGGAGAGGTATCCTCATCTTTTTGTTACAAAGTGACTAATTTTGAGGGAGAAATTCATTTTAAGGGGGGCAGAATGTAACACCCGAGACTTTTATGAGAAATATTTTGTTTTTAAATCATCAAAGGAATCTTTCACTACACACAACACTAGATTGGCTTGCTTTACATGCAATCGCAGCCTTCCTCGATAGCTTGCGTCGTACGCAATACCGAGTTTCACTAAACAATAATATGCTATTAAAATATTATTAAAACTACCCGTTATGAATAGTAATAACCACTTTTTGAAATTTTATAAATTTTATTTTTCAAAATGGACTTCATTTTTTGATTTGGAATATCGAAATTAGCCTTGGGTAAAATTTTGGTATTTTTCTGAAAACTTTCAATTTTTGATGAATAGTGAAACCACTAAGTGGTAGTTAAAAAAAATGAATTTTTCATAAAACTTAATTTTACCACTTCTGTGAGTGGAATTTCAAAAATCCTAGAGATGCGGTTAATATCAAGGACTAAAATGTGGTTCAATGAGATGAAAATAATTTTTGGTGAATAGTAACTTTTTACTTTTATTTACCACGATTAAAAGTAAATAGGGTAATAAAGGGTAAAAGTGTTATTATTATTACCCTAACACATGTCCTAATTCTATTGGATAAGTTTAATTCGACCAAAAACAACCTTAGGAATAAAATATGACCATTTAGGCCCACTTGGATTAGATTAGGACATTTATTTTTAATTTATTTAAAGAAGGGTTAAAATAGTTAAAATTAAAGTTTAATAAGTAAATAATTTTTAATATGGAGTTATACATAAGATAAATTTGACTATAAATATTAATTAGAAATCTAAAAATATTTCCAAGATAATGGTATTTTATTTTTAATTTTTATACTTAAAATAGTTTAATTTATTTATGATACAATGATGATGCAGTAATTATCTTATTAATGAAATATTGACATAATTGATGTTATAAATACCCAAATAAATGTAATTTGAGATTTTTTATGAATTACACTAATTTTATAGGTTAATATGACATGTTAGTATTTATTTAATTAACTTTTTTAGAAATAATAATTCTGTTATGGTTTTCACAAAAATCAATTACTAAATAGTCTCAAAATTGACATAAAATAGTTTTTAAAACAAATATTATATTATTAATTGTTATTTTATTCCTAAAAATATAAGGTTCGTCCAAATTACTTAGATATGGTTATATATATTAATAATAAACAACTTTGGGTTCTTTTGGCTTGATATAGTAAGTTTATTAACGTTATAGTGTAAGAAAACAAGAAGACACGGTAAAGGTTAAATTATCTAACTTAAAGTTAAATCCAAATGATAAGGTTAAAATTGATACCTAAACATGTATAAATTATATTTGATAAGAGTATTTGGACCCATACCCACCTTATCTTCAAAATATATCAATTTGGAGCTATTAAAAACCGAATTTGACTTTATAATAAAATAATATTTTTTGTTATTCCAAAGGTGCCCCTCTCCTCCCTTATAAAAGGGCACCTCCTCCCTCTCTTCCTCACACTACTTTTAGCCTTCATGTTCGGACAACCCCTTCCAATTTCTTCTCTACAATTCCCTAGAGACATCCTTGAGGTCATGGGCTTCTTCAAAGACCAATTTTAGTGCCCTAAAAGGAAGTCTCAAAGAAGCACTTCAAATAAGAGGTAATGTATGTTACCGATTCTTTCATCTTTATTTCTTATTCCAGTTCTTCTTCTGTATTTGTTTCATTATGAAGTAATAACATCAGTATCATTCATATAATTATATGTTATTATAAGTATGAAACAACCCTATTTCACCATCTATCCATCCTACGGAAAATGAAATCACCGCTCGTGCGTACGTACGGAATACCGTCTCCACGCCGTGGTGTAATCTATTTTCCACCACCACCTTACTTGGATGGGTATAATGGTGTAAAGAATGAATATATATGATTATTGTAAAGTTATATTGATTATGAAATAGTATACATACACTCCAATACAATTCCACGATCATGGGAACGATATCATCGTTCGTGCGTACGTACGGAATACCGTCTCCACGATGTGATGTGATTCGTTCTACATGATCTTCATTACATAATGATTATATAAATGAATTGAATGAATTAATATGATATATATTACAATAATACCATTCTGTAAATGAGGTATCTATAACCTAAAAAGAATAATAATAATTTATTCGACAAAACACGCATAAGAACAAAAAGTAATAAACACCTGAATAACAAGTAGCAATGAAATATTACTAATATTAAGATAAGAATATGACCATATATGATATCATAAAAATAAGTATGATTATGTAATAAGTCAATAACATTATTTAAATCATTATACAGGAGGTCCGGACACTTACGAAGCAAATCAGACCTAAGGTAAGGGAAAATCTTGCAATCTCAATTTTTATCCGAGATTGTTTATACTTCAGAATTTACTGGGGAATATTTATCATCCACATCCATGTTTCCTCAATATGTAATATTTACATCCTTATACAATAGTTTATATCCAATTTTACCCTTCAGTAAGTTTTTAGTAAAATATATGAAAGGAATCTTTTGTCGTTTTTCGTACGAGGTACTTTTTGACTTTTCCGACAAAGGTATGAGAAGAATGTTTTCTTTTAACTTATACGGCATGAATGGATTTTTAAAACATTATTTCCAAGAATCTTCTTTTATAAGTTTTCAAGTTTATTTTTAATCAACTTATTTTAGTTTAAAATTGTATGACATGTTAAGAAAGGAAAATGTTTTTGAAGTAGAAAGGATATTTTCCTCAAGAATGGAGTTCAAATGTTTTATCAAAATTATTTTCCATCTAAGATAATATAGGGTTCTGTTTCTATCCCTATTATTAAATTGATTTGATTATGTTGTGATGGAATTATTTTTATGAATCCTTTATCTTATATGAATTTTTTTATGATGTCATGTTGTTTAAGAATCCCATTTTTATTACATGGGTTATGTGATGATGTATGATTTATGATTTTGTGGCACAAATAAGAATGGTATCATTATGAGATGGGTTGGACCTATATCTCCCTCCAATTCATTGGGTAAAGATTTTATATCTCATGAGATAGACATGGCTGGAACGGAAGGTTAAACTGGTTCAGTGAAATAGGACTGAAACGAGGAGTGAACTCGGTTCAGAAATGGACTTTGTCCACTAAGATAGTCTTGGCCATGAGTCTTGACTAATAAGAAATGATTCTCTATGATTATGTGTGTATGACACAAAGTTTCATGTTTTAAGTTATGATTATTGGGATTACATTTCACTACTATGATTTATCCCATGTTATGAAATTATGATCTCTTTTTCAGGTTAAGATTTCCAAAAGTTATGTTCTTATGAATATGATGTGATTGATATTTCTTTTGTTTACCCTTACTGAGCATTTGAGCTCACCCTTTTGTATGTTTTCTTTCCCCAGGTCAGGAATAAGGTTATTAAGTAATATATGCCAAAAGGGACTATAGATATGATGAAATAAATGGGAGACAGTGTAGACGCTTTATGAACCAGTTGTTTATGTTTCCCAGTTTCTAAAGACACTATACCTATACGGTCCTTTCCTAGTTTTGTTATATGTTGTAATAAGTGTGATTCAATTTTGAAGTAATAACAATGTATGTAAAGTATGGGTCATTATAACAACCAATAATAAGATAAAGGAATTAGGGGTAGCCAACCATTCATCCTCACCAACTTAGGTGTTGGGGAAAACACCTGGAACTAAAAAACATTTCTCCATTGGTAAGGATATCCAACTCAAGAGTGTGTGTTTAGAAATAAAAATGAAAATTCAAGTGTATATATACACAGCTACACAAAAGTCTGTGATAAAAATATTACATCAATGTCACATCATCACCATGCCCCCATCAACATCATACTACAGTTACCATACATTTTCACCACTACCAACCACAACACCATAACCAACACACTTTCCCATATAAAGAAACCACTAAAATCATTTATAGTGGCCTAATAAGTCATACCATTATTCCCTTTCCAAATTAATCATTACCAAACAAATTACTTTCATTAATAGAATTAATACTATATTTAATGAAAACCATTAGTAGATAATAAACCTCTTCTATTAATACATAATTATTTCATGTTCAACCCCTTTATAAATTCTAGCATGCATTCTTTTACTACGTCATTTAATTACATACTGTTCTATTACTAGTGGGAAACTACAATCAACCCATAATAACTAGCCTTTCCATCATCCCATAATGAACTATGTGTCCCTTATTCTTAAATAAATCAAGACCATTGTAGTCCCACTACACAATCCACACGTTTATCCATTCCAACATCATTCGCCTATCATGAAACTTGCTAGATACACATCTCATTCCAACCATCATAGCCTCTATTCCCAACATACACTGACCATCACAACCCCATTTCCAATCTCATACTAACCAACACAACCAAACTAAAACATAGAAAATACCACATAATAACCCCCAAATTAACCACAAAATCAAATAAATAACCATAAGAAACTCCACAACACATAACAACAGGTCTCCATATTCAAAAAAAATAATCCTACTAATTTAAATCATGATTTTATGTTAATTCTTGTTTTTCACACAACCAATTCATTACCATATTTAATTATTTAGCCTTTTATAGAAGGTGTATTCTAGAAGATAACATGAAATAAACAAAAAATTCCAAATATCAGAAATTATTTTCATTAATATAAGAGAAAAATCATCAATCTCATAAATAATATCACAGAAGTAACTAAACACATACGATTCACCCCATCCATGTCCATTTCATTTAGATCTAGTTAATTTTATTTACTTGGTAAAGACATACTCCTCACCCAAATAAGAAAAAATAATTTTAATACCATAATTTACACACACAAAAAGGGAGAGTTTTTTAATCCCATACCATGATATGATGTTTTTATATAATCACTACACTAGAATTGAATAATCAAGAACCTACCACCATCAGACTCGAAAAAAAACTACTTTGGGACCTAACTGTAGAAACCCTCCATCAAACCACACTTGAACATCAACCCAAAGATGGAGAGATCCCCACATAAATCCTCAAAAATGAGAAAATAATAAAAAAGAAGATAATATAATTAGTAGAGATGTCTCAAATCAAGGAAGAAAATTTTAAATTAAGAAAGAGGTTAGAATCCTTGTGAGAGATTACAGGGGAGTAAGGAGAGGACCTAAGTTTTCCTATGGTTTATGGGAAGATATAAAAATTCAAACCAAGGATATCAAGACCCACTATTTATGAATTAAGTTTATAATATATCCATTATAGTGTGGGGTACTCCAAAATGGTTGTACTAGGCGTTAGTTAATTAAGATAAATTTTCAATAATTTGAATCCCCAAATTCTATATATTTTAAACCCCATTTTAACACTTCTCTGCCTTCTAAAATGCTTTGCACCATTGCATGGATGATGTCATTATGTCTCTCAAGAATGAAACTATGGACTTCACTATGGCACAAGGAATACACCCTCATTGTTTCACCTCAATACACTTAAGTTTATGGTGTGGTGGGCTCCAGATCATTATTACTCTTCCCCCACACACATCTTAACCTATCCTCAACCTCAAAAGCCACCAAATCATATACATGGAATTTTTGTAGTGTCCATTTCTCATAGGGTAACATCCTAGACCCACCCTCATCACTACGACCACCCCATTGGCATGGAGACCTCCACCCAAATTAACCAAAACTTTTATAAACTTTCTCAATGTCATACCTAACATCAGGGCATAGAGCCCATCCCCATTTCTCATGGGGAAATTTTTTAAATAAAATGGTCTCTACCATGCCCAATGCCATGGATTGGTGATCCTCTAGATAGACAAAACTAATCTATCACCTCCAATAACACCTATTAACTCTCTCTCGATACACACGACACCAAAAACTAACAAAGTGATGGATTGAGAAGTTACGGGACATTATAAATAGGTATTAAATGATTAATAAATAAAAAAATATTTTTATTAATAGATTATTCCATCTAGAATCACCACCACACAACGAATATTACTTTACCTACTGGAATACATGTCTTAATTCTTAAAATAATTTCTAGGTATTTAAATAAGTTCTCCTAATCACTATTAAACCACCTAAATTCATGTTATAAATATTTATTTATTCTATGATTTAAGGTTCATGTTACCATACTCCACAATAGAGATATTCCATAAGACCTTTATATATATATATACATATGATTTATATAAGCTATATTTTATGGTAAAATATAACCAATCATAGAATTCAACATGTACACTACAAAAATGGTTTTTTTATGCATGTGGTATATCCTATTATAAGATTCAAGGGAAATTATAATGCTTGGAATCAGATTCCATGTTACTTCCTTAACCAATCATATCGTATTTTTTCATTTTAATGGAATCATATAGTATGATATGATCATATTATAATGCATTTTGATACTAATTTACATGATCGAGATGGAATTTCAATGTTAAGATTTAACATTTGGGTGAGATCTTCCATCTAATCTATCATTTAAGAGTCGTTACATAAGATATAATACGAGGGAGAATCATTCATGACATTTTTTCATGAATCGTCCATGGAGTTCGCTCATGTGTTATAAAAAAATAAGTTAATGCAAGTTTTACATAGGAGTGTCTTTGGGTACTTATAAATGGGTGTTTCCATGAGATGGTCCATGCAAGCTATGATTCTCAACCCATGTTCAAAACTCATCTACCCTATTTCTCTCATTTCCCACCACCTTTGTGGAATGAGGTGATAAATTTATGTGGAGGTTGAACTATCCCACTCATTTTAAGATAAATAAAAATTTATCTATTAGATGCATCAAAGATAAGGGAGTATATTATTTTCCCTTTGGTGGTGTTTATAAATAATGGATGAATATGAATAAATGGTTGAGATGATGAAATTTACACTATTTATTTATTTATTTATTTCTAGTATGTGTAACACCCCAAGCTTCCACGGTACGTTTCCCTTCGAATAAATGCGATAGCGTGTGTTGTACGCAACCTCGAGTTCTAACACACACCACAACTAATTAAACTAGCTGTTGTGAATAGTAATACCTACTTTTTGAAATCATATATATTTTATATTTCAAAATGGACTTCATTTTTGGATTCGGAATATTGAAATTAGCCTAGGGTGAAATTTTGGTACTTTTCGGATAACTTTTATATTTTGATGAATAGTGAAAATTACTAAATTTTAATTAAAAACAACTTTTTTAATCAAAATAATTAATATTGATAAATTATGAATATGAGTGGTTTTAAATTATATTTATAATATATTTTTACCATTTAATTTAATGTTTTTCATTGGACATAATTTCACAATTAAATCAGACATAAACAAGTGTCAATCTTTTGATAGTTATTATCTCTTAAAAACACGCTTTTTATTTTAACAACGGGAATTAATTTTAAATTAATTTCTGCCACTTCTGTGTTTTGAATTTGGAAAAATGGATTAAATATTTGGAATCAGTATGTCCAAATTATGTAAATAGGTAACTTTTATTTTTACACATTTTGAATAATTACTGCGGTAAATATTTTATTTACCATGGTTAAAGGGTAAATCCGGTAAATAAGGGTTAAAAAATAATATTATAATAATACAAAATTACCCTAAAACGTGTCCTAAAATTATTGGTGGACACATACCCGACCATGGGAATCCTTGGGTCTATTTGGGGACCCCTTAGAGCCACTTGTATGTGGTAGGGACAAATTATATTAAAAAAGTTAAAATAAAAATAAAAATGGTATAAGCTTACATCTTTTAGAAGAACAATTTTTACATAGGGTTATACATGTTGGATTTTCGATTATAAATATTCATTAGGAAGATAAAAAGATTTCCTACATAATTATATTTTATTTATAATTTTTAGACATCAAATAAGTTAAATTATTAATGACACAATAATGATGCAATGTTTACCTCATTAATAAATCATTTAAATAAATAAGATTATAATGATTAAAATATTATCTAAAACCTGTCCAATTCTTATTGGTTGATGTATTTAGAAAATGAGTCATCTTATCTTCGACCTCAATGATTTTTGGACCATTATAAACCGAATATAATTATATTATAAAGTAATACTTTCACTCTTTCCTAAAGAGTCCCTCCTCTCCCTTATAAAAGGAGACCACTTATACTCATTCCTCACACCTCTCAAGCCACTTGGATCGTCCAAACCCTGCCCAAATAAGCTCCCCACATCCCTCTCCTCCTCCTTGAAGCTTCCCCTTAGGCAGAAATCATTTCAAGAAGTCCTTTGGTTCCAACCAAAGTGAGTTACCTAAATTAAAGGTAACGATTTCTCTTAAATTATTTTCATTTATTTTTCTTCTCCAACCCCCAAACTCTTTTTATTTCCTTTCTTTTGTAACAACACAAGTATCCAAAATATACTAGGATGTTGTTATAAGAAGGATTCAAACTACACATACACACAACTCCATCTAATGGATGATGAACATAATGTTTCTGTGGATGGCAAACTAATGCCTCACGAAACGATGATTGTTCAAATACATCTTACTGCCTCTCATGGTGGCCATTATGATGACACTGTAATTAAATATTATATTAATGATATATATTTTATATATAAGCTTCTGTAATTCCATTTTATTTCATATCATTATTCGTTTCATGTTGTATATACATACGATAATTTCATTTGAGGAAGTGCGGACTACCGCCCCCTTAAAATGATATGACTCGTTCATACCACACATGAAACGTATAAAGGATGGTGTTAATGAACTTAAGTAACATATATAAAATATTATATTATACTGGAATATTAATATACCTATGTATCATTTGGATTCGATTCTTTTAAAATAAAAATTAAATGGAAGTAGCGTTCGTGCGTACGTATGGACTACCGTCTCCACGAACGCGATGAGATTCATTCTCCATCGTATCCATTCAAGTATTATTCTCATTTTAGGGTTAAAAATAATGTTAATATCATTCTGATTATGAATAAGATATAATCTATCCATTACAAACATGTCTTACGTAACCAAACATTTAAGAAGAACGAATCGATTATCACCCGAAACGACGATAATACTAAGATATTATTATCAAATCAATATTAAAAGATCATATATGATATCATATTAATGTATATGATTCTTGTATAATTTAATAACAATTATTTCACCATTATACAGGAGGTTAACCTACCCCAACCAAGGAAAAGTACAAGGTAAGGGTTATTTCACAATCTCTTCATTATCCGAGGTTGTTTATACGTAATAATCTACTGGGATTTCTTTATCATCCACATCCATGTTTCTTCGAAATGTATTTCAAAACATATTTATTATTTACAAGAATATGGGTTAAAGTCATTTATACCCTTGTTTGACTTTTCATAAGAGGTTTATAAAGGAATCTTTCCGTCATTTTCAAAACAAGGTCCTTTTTAACCTTTTCGACAGAATTAAGGTAAGAATGTTTTTTTTAACTTATACGGCGGGTGCGGATATTTTCCGCCGTTATAAAATCTTCAAAGCTTCCCTTACAAGCTTATAAGAATATTTTCAAAGAAAATGTCTTGTTTTATATGGATCTTAAATGATTTCAAAATAAAAGGAGATATTTCTTTAAAAAGAATTTTAATTTCATCTATGTCAACATCCTTTGATGGATTTTAAGATTATTTGAAGTTGATTTATTATGATACAAAACTTCTATATTGTATTCAAGGTTTTGTGATATGTTTGACTGTGGATGTGCTATTTTTATACCATTCATAGTTTATGGTGAAAGTATTGACATTTCGTATGCTAGTTTTAATACGAATGTTTATGTTATGTTTAAACCTTTTCATATGGGAATGCATTGGACTTAATATGTGACGGGTGGAGCCCGCTATAGCTCCTCGATGAATCGGTAGGTCTCATGAGACAAACTAGTGTCTTGGCACAAGGCCTTGACAAAATCTTATTTGTAGTCTTGGCACGAGGCCTTGACTATGTGGTCATGATAGTCTGGCATTATGCATTCCAACATTATGAAAGTGGTTATTGATTTTTGAATGTGATTATTCGATTAGTAGAATATCCATGTGAATAAGTAAATGGCATTATTTCATTTTATTTATTCCATACCATGTTTAAAGTTCATGTTTGAAAGGCTTTTGTTTTAGTTATACATTTCCTTAAATGTTTATTCTTATTTATGAAAGTTTCCGCTATATTGTTATCCTTACTGGGCATTTGAGCTCACCCCTTTTCTATGTTTTATTTTTCACAGGAAGTGAAGAAGTAAGTTATGAATGACCTGCAGGGATATTATGTGGGGATATGAGTGTGGATTATGGAGACAATATGTTGTTGTAGTAGTTTTTCATTTTATGATGTAATGTAAAACTTATGAATATATCTAGTGTTTCCAAGGCTACTAAACCAATCGGTCTTTCGAGATTTGATCTTTCTTGTGATCATACCAATGTTATGTAATAATGCACCGAATCTGGGTAACTGGGTTCGGAGCGTTACAGTTGGTATCATAGGAAGTTTAGTACAAACCTTGGAAGCTAGATTTAGATAAACTCTGATTAGAACACGTAGACCTAAGATGAACTTTGAGGATTAGTATAGAAGAACTTCCTAGAATTTTGGTATTGTAGAGATTTTGTGAGTTTTCCGAGCAATACATCCCTGTCTGGATACGAGTAGGTAGAGGCGGCTCTGGCACAGATGTACCTAGGGGTAAAACCCGAAAACACCGCTTTGAGCTAGACTCGAACGGGAACTGGTGCACGACAACGGGCCTTGCTTCACTCTTGGTTACGACACTCCCGGGGGATATGCTTAGGATAACTCTCATTTTCTTTACAAATCATTATGAAGGGTTTATAAGTATATACTTCCTCAAAGAAAACATTTTTATAATTATGGATTATATCCATAAATAGTTCAATTTATGTTAAGTGTTTTATAAGTATGGGATTATGTATTTTGATTCATAAACAGATCTAGTTTATGCCATTGTTTAGAAATGGCGCCTAGTGGAAGAAATGGAAACCGTATCAATTCATGCACTCCATGTAGGGATTGCCCTCTTGCTTAAGATAATTATAGTGGGGCTGGTGATGCAACTGGTGCCGATCAGCTAATCACCATACTGGGACAACTTACTCAGGTTATGAATAATAACCTTACCCGTATGGAGCACCCTGATCCGCAGCGTGGAGGATCAATGTTAGATCGATTCATGAGGCAACAACCACCAGCGTTCAATGGGAGTACAAATCCCTTAGTAGCCGAGCAGTGGATAAATTCCCTAGAGAAAATATTTCAGGCTTTGGGGAGCAGTGAAAGGGAAAAAGTTATCATGGCAGTTTACCGCCTCACTGGAGATGCTGATCAATGGTGGTCATTGATTCAAAACATGAAGGAAGATGATGAAGTATCAAATATGGAATGGAGGGAGTTCAAAGATCTGTTTTTAGAAAAATACTTCCCTCACGACCATCGAGCAGATATGGAAAGGCAATTTCTAAGTCTGAGACAGAAGGAGGATGAGAATGTCGCAAAGTATGAGACTAACTTTACAAGGTTAGCAAGGTACGCTGGTGATTATATACGCAACCCAAGAAGTAAGATTGATCATTTCTTTGATGGGTTATAACCATTTCTCTGTCGAGCATTAGTCTCACAATCCTTTTCATCGTACGAAGACATTGTCTCATGTGCTATCAAGACCGAAAAGGAATTCTCTAAGTCTTATGACTTTAAAGAAAAGCAAGAGAAGAAGAGACCTGCTGATCAATCTGGGAATGGAAATAAGGGGAAGAAGGGAAAGGTTGAATATCCATCTTGTGGTAAATGCGGGAAGAAACATCCTGGTACTTGCTTGAAGGGAATGGGAGTCTGTTACAAGTGTGGTGAAAAAGGCCACCAAGCTCGTGATTGCAAGGGGAAGAAGGAAGCTACCAACGTTCAGTGCTACAATTGCAGGGAGATGGGGCATTATGCAAATGAATGTCCTAAGCGTCAGGAGAACTTACCTCAGAAAAGGCCAAGGGATCAAGGCCAGGCTTATGTTATCACTACTGCTGAGGTATAAGCTCCGAAAGACGTGGTGGCAGGTAAATTAATGGTTTCCTCAAGTTTAGAAAATGCATTATTTGATTCTGGATCATCGCATTGTTTCATATCTTCCCAGTTTGCTAAGAAAATTAGATATTTCCAATTTGACTTAATAAGGGAGTTGTCAGTTAAAACTCCTAAGGGAAGTATCATTGCAACAAAGTTTTGTGAATCAGTCCCCATTAGAGCACATAAATTTTCTTTATCTGCTGATCTCATCGTCATACCTATGATTGAGTTTGATATAATCCTCGGTATGGACTGGCTTTCGGACTATGATGCGAAGATTTATTGTAAGAAGAAAGAGGTTACGATTCTTGATGATAATGATAAGGAACACCTTATTTTTAGAGCAGAATCGTCACCACCTAATTCTTATTTAGATCCACCCCCAGTAGGTCAACTTAATTCAATTATTGGGGAGGAAGAGAATGAAATAACTTTCGGTGAGGAAAGGAATGTTCAAATAGAGGATGTACCTTTGGTGAAAGAATTTGTAGATGTATTTCCGGAAGATTTACCTGGACATCCTCCAGAACGAGAAGTTGAGTTTTCCATTGATTTGATTCCTGGATCAAGGCCTATATCGAAGACCCCTTATAGAATGGCTACTGTAGAGTTAGTCGAACTAAAGAAACAACTAGAGGAATTGAGTAATAAGGGATTTATTCGCCCTAGTGTTTCTCCATAGGGAGCCCCTGTTCTTTTTGTTAAAAAGAAAGATGGATCTATGAGGTTATGTATCGACTACAGGGAGATAAATGCTATAATGATAAAGAACAAGTATCCCCTACCTCGTAATGATGATTTATTTGACCAACTGCATGGAGCTCAATACTTTTCAAAGATTGACCTTCGATCTGGATACCATCAGTTGTGTGTGAAGAAGGAAGACATTCTGAAGACAACATTTCGAACCAGGTACGGGCATTACGAGTTTACTGTAATGCCGTTTGGATTGACTAATGCACCCTCTGTATTCATGGATCTGATGAATAGAGTTTTCAAGGAGTATCTCGATGAATTTGTGGTGGTATTTATTGATGATATCTTGGTATAATCCAAAACCTACGGAGATCATGAAAATCACTTGCGCACTATCTTGAAGACTCTGAGGAGGCATGAATTATATGGGAAGTTTAGCAAGTGTGAATTCTGGCTTCATGAGATTTCTTTTCTTGGCCATATTGTCTCTAAAGATGGAATCTCTATTGATCCTTCTAAGACCAAGGTAATCCAAGAATGGCCAGCACCTACGAGTATAACTGAGGTACGCAGTTTTATTGGTTTGGCAGGTTATTATCGACGTTTCGTCTAGAATTTTGCCCGATTGGCTAACCCATTAACGAAGCTCACACGTAAAGGGGTTAAATTTGTTTGGACAAAAGAGTGTGAAGAATGTTTCGAAGAACTGAACAGAAGATTAGTCAATGCTCCTATATTGACTCTACCATTGGGGAATGATGGGTTCGTTATTTATAGTGATGCATCGAAGAAAGGACTTGGTTGTGTCCTTATGCAGAATGATAGAGTTATTGCCTATGCATCACGACAGTTGAAAATTCATGAACAAAACTATCCTACTCATGATCTCGAGTTAGCAGCTGTGATCTTTTCTTTGAAGATATGGAGGCACTACCTCTATGGTGAAAAATGTGATATTTATACTGATCACAAGAGTTTGAAGTATATTTTCTCACAAAAAGAACTCAACATGAGGCAAAAGAGATGGCTTGAATTACTCAAGGATTATGATTGTACGATACACTACCACCCGGGGAAGGCAAACAAGGTGGAGGATGCTTTGACTAGAAAAGACCATGGAGTTTTGAACAATATGAGAATTGAAAGGGATCCAATTTTCATGGATCTAGTAAAGATGTACATGGGAATAACCAGGGAAGGCGAAACATCATTTCTTTTTCAAATGGTTGCCAAACCATCTTTACTAGAAAGGATTAAGAGTTCTCAGACCGATGATGAAGAATTTCAAAAGAAGATTAAAGCTGTGAATGATGGGAGATTGAGAGACTTTGTGTATGAAGATGGAATTTTGAAATTCGGGAAGAGACTTTGTGTTCCCAATATACCTGATCTAAAAAGGGAATTGATGGATGATGCTCATAGTTCCAATTTCTCTATACACCCTGGGAGCACCAAAATGTATAGAGATTTGAAGGAACATTTTTGGTGGGACAACATGAAGAGGGAGATTGCTGATTTTGTGTCAAGATGTATGGTTTGTCAACAAGTGAAAGCTGGAAGGCAACAGCCTGGAGGAGTCATGCAACCTCTTCCCATACCGGAGTGGAAATGGGACAATATTACGATGGACTTTGTCATGGGGCTACCAAAGACTCCTAGAAGGAACGATGCAATATGGGTTATTGTTGATCGTCTTACCAAGTCAGCACATTTTCTTGCTATAAGAGAAGAACTACCCCTGGAACGTCTAGCAAGACTATACATTAATGAAGTTGTGAGACTTCATGGAGTACCCCTATCAATTGTTTCTGATCGTGATCCCCGTTTTACTTCAAGATTTTGGAAAAGTCTTCAGAAATCCCTGGATACTGAACTTCATTTGAGCACTGCTTACCACCCTCAGACAGATGGACAATCAGAACGGACTATTCAGACCTTAGAAGACATGTTGAGATCTTGCTCACTTGATTTTCAGGGTATGTGGGATCAATATTTACCACTGGTAGAATTTTCCTATAACAATAGCTTCCATTCGAGTATTCAGATGGCACCATATGAAGCGTTATACGGAAAGAGATGTCGTACACCAACCTGTTGGGATGACGTTGGTGAAAGAAAACTTGTAGGCCCAGAACTGGTGGAGGAAACAGTGGAAAAGGTGAAAGTAATCCAAAATCACATCAAAGCAGCTCAAAGTAGGCAGAAGAGCTATGCCAATAATCGAAGGAAAGATTTGGAATTTCAAGTCGGTGATCATGTTTTTCTGAAGGTATCTCCGTGGAAGGGAGTCATAAGTTTTGGTAAGAAAGGTAAATTGAGTCCCAGGTACATCGGACCTTTCGAAATTCTAGAACGAATTGGGGTTGTAGCTTACTGATTGGCAATGCCGCCAAGTCTCTCCAAAGTTCACGATGTGTTCCACGTATCTCTGTTGAGAAAATACATGCCTGACCCAACGCATGTACTCACCTATGAGGAATTAGAACTGGAACCCGATCTGTCTTATTGTGAAGAGCCTGTCAGGATTCTTGATACAAGGGAACAAGTACTGAGAAACCGGACGACGCGTCTGGTAAAAGTTTTGTGGAGAAATCATAAGATGGAAGAGGCAACGTGGGAACCCGAGGAACTTATGATGAAAAACCACCCGAGTCTTTTTATGCAGTAATACCCTAGAAATTGCGAGGATGCAATTATTTTAAGGAGGGGAGAATGTAACACCCCAAGCTTCCACGGTACGTTTCCCTTCGAATAAATGCGATAGCGTGTGTTGTACGCAACCTCGAGTTCTAACACACACCACAACTAATTAAACTAGCCATTGTGAATATTAATACCTACTTTTTGAAATCATATATATTTTATATTTCAAAATGGACTTCATTTTTGGATTCAGAATATTGAAATTAGCCTAGGGTAAAATTTTGGTACTTTTCGGATAACTTTTATATTTTGATGAATAGTGAAAATTACTAAATTTTAATTAAAAAAAACTTTTTTAATCAAAATAATTAATATTGATAAATTATGAATTTGAGTGGTTTTAAAGTATATTTAGAATATATTTTTACCATTTAATTTAATTTTTGTCATTGGACATAATTTCACAATTAAATCAGACATAAACAAGTGTCAATCTTTTGATAGTTATTATCTCTTAAAAACACGCTTTTTATTTTAACAACGGGAATTAATTTTAAATTAATTTCTGTCACTTCTGTGTTTTGAATTTGGAAAAATGGATTACATATTTGGAATCAGTATGTCCAAATTATGTAAATACGTAACTTTTATTTTTACACATTTTGAATAATTACTGCGGTAAATATTTTATTTACCATGGTTAATGGGTAAATCCGGTAAATAAGGGTTAAAAAATAATATTATAATAATACAAAATTACCCTAAAACGTGTCCTAACCTTATTGGTGGACACATACCCAACCATGGGCATCCTTGGGTATATTTGGGGACCCCTTAGATCCACTTTTATGTGGTAGGGACACATTATATTAAAAAAGTTAAAATAAAAATAAAAATGGCATAAGCTTACATATTTTAGAAGAACAATTTTTACATAGGGTTATACATGTTGGATTTTCGATTATAAATATTCATTAGAAAGCTAAAACGATTTCCTACATAATGATATTTTATTTATAATTTTTAGACATCAAATAAGTTAAATTATTAATGACACAATAATGATGCAATGTTTACCTCATTAATAAATCATTTAAATAAATAAGATTATAATGATTAAAATATTATCTAAAACCTGTCCAATTCTTATTGGTTGATGTTATTTAGAAAATGAGTCATCTTATCTTCGACCTCAATGATTTTTGGACCATTATAAACCGAATATAATTATATTATAAAGTAATACTTTCACTCTTTCCTAAAGAGTCCCTCCTCTCCCTTATAAAAGGAGACCACTTCTACTCATTCCTCACACCTCTCAAGCCACTTGGCTCGTCCAAACCCTGCCCTAATATGCTCCCCACATCCTTCTCCTCCTCCTTGAAGCTTCCCCTTAGGCATAAAGCATTTCAAGAAGTCCTTTGGTTCCAACCAAAGTGAGTTACCTAAATTAAAGGTAACGATTTCTCTTAAATTATTTTTATTTATTTTGCTTCTCCAACCCCCAAACTCTTTTTATTTCCTTTCTTTTGTAACAACACCAGTATCCACAATATACTAGGATGTTGTTATAAGAAGTATTCAAACTACACATACACACAACTCCATCTAATGGATGATGAACATAATGTTTCTGTGGATGGCAAACTAACGCCTCACGAAACGATGATTGTTCAAATACATCTTACCGCCTCTCATGGTGGCCATTATGATGAAACTGTAATTAAATATGATATTAATGATATATATTTTATATATAATCTTCTGTAATTCCATTTTATTCCATATCATTATTCGTTTCATGTTGTATATACATACGATAATTTCATTTGAGGAAGTGCGGACTACCGCCCCCTTAAAATGATATGACTCGTTCATACCACACATGGAACGTATAAAGGATGGTGTTAATGAACTTAAGTAACATATATAAAATATTATATTATACTGGAATAGTAATATACCTATGTATCATTTGGATTCGATTCTTTTAAAATAAAAATTAAATGGAAGTAGCGTTCGTGCGTACATACGGACTACCGTCTCCACGAACGCGATGAGATTCATTCTCCATCGTATCCATTCAAGTCTTATTCTCATTTTAGGGTTAAAAATAATGTTAATATCATTATGATTATGAATAAGATATAATCTATCCATTACAAACATGTCTTATGTAACCAAACATTTAAGAAGAACGAATCGATTATCACCCGAAACGACGATAATACTAAGATATTATTATCAAATAAATATTAAAAGATCATATATGATATCATATTAATGTATATGATTATTTTATAATTTAATAACAATTATTTCACCATTATACAGGAGGTTAACCTACCCCAACCAAGGAAAAGTACAAGGTAAGGGTTATTTCACAATCTCTTCATTATCTGAGGTTGTTTATACGTAATAATCTACTGGGATTTCTTTATCATCCACATCCATGTTTCTTCGAAATGTATTTCAAAACATATTTATTATTTACAAGAATATGGGTTAAAGTCATTTATACCCTTGTTTGACTTTTTATAAGAGGTTTATAAAGGAATCTTTCCGTCGTTTTCAAAACAAGGTCCTTTTTAACCTTTTCGACAGAATTAAGGTAAGAATGTTTTTTTTAACTTATACGGCGGGTGCGGATATTTTCCGCCGTTATAAAATCTTCAAAGCTTCCCTTACAAGATTATAAGAATATTTTCAAAGAAAATGTTTTATTTTATATGGATCTTAAATGATTTCAAAATAAAAGGAGATATTTCTTTTAAAAGAATTTTGATTTCATCTATGTCAACATCCTTTGATGGATTTTAAGATTATTTGAAGTTGATTTATTATGATACAAAACTTCTATATTGTATTGAAGGTTTTGTGATATGTTTGACTGTGGATGTGCTATTTTTATACCATTCATAGTTTATGGTGAAAGTATTGACATTTCGTATGCTAGTTTTAATACGAATGTTTATGTTATGTTTAAACCTTTTCATATGGGAATGCATTGGACTTAATATGTGACGGGTGGAGCCCGCTATAGCTCCTCGATGCATCGGTAGGTCTCATGAGACAAACTAGTGTCTTGTCACAAGGCCTTGACAAAATATTATTTGTAGTCTTGGCACGAGGCCTTGACTATGTGGTTATGATAGTATGGCATTATGCATTCCAACATTATGAAAGTGGTTATTGATTTTTTCATGTGATTATTCGATTAGTAGAATATCCATGTGAATAAGTAAATGGAATTATTTCATTTTATTTATGTCATACCATGTTGAAAGTTCATGATTGAAAGGCTTTTGTTTTAGTTATACATTGCCTTAAATGTTTATTCTTATTTATGAAAGTTTCCGCTATATTGTTATCCTTACTGGGCATTTGAGCTCACCCCTTTTCTATGTTTTATTTTTCCCAGGAAGTGAAGAAGTAAGTTATGAATGACCTGCAGGGATATTATGTGGGGATATGAGTGTGGATTATGGATACAATATGTTGTTTTAGTAGTTTTTCATTTTATGATGTAATGTAAAACTTATGAATATATCTAGTGTTTCCAAGGCTACTAAACCAATCGGTATTTAGAGATTTGATCTTTCTTGTGATCATACCAATGTTATGTAATAATGCACCGACTCTGGGTAACTGGGGTCGGGGCGTTACAGTTGGTATCAAAGTAAGTTTAGTACAAACCTTGGAAGCTAGATTTAGATAAACTCTGATTAGAACACGTAGACCTAAGATGAACTTTGAGGATTAGTATAGAAGAACTTCCTAGAATTTTGGTATTGTAAAGATTTTGTGAGTTTTCCGAGCAATAAATCCCTATCTGGATATGAGCAGGTAGAGGCAGCTCTGGCACAGATGTACCTAGGGGTAAAACCCAAAAACACCGCTTTGAGCTAGACTCGAACGGGAACTGGTGCACGACAACGGGCCTTGCTGCACTCTTGGTTACGACACTCCCGGGGGATATGCTTAGGATAACTCTCATTTTGTTTACAAATCATTATGAAGGGTTTATGAGTATATACTTCCTCAAAGAAAACATTTTTATAATTATGGATTATATCCATAAATAGTTCAATTTATGTTAAGTGTTTTATAAGTATGGGATTATGTATTTTGATTCATAAACTGATCTAGTTTATGACATTGTTTAGAAATGGCGCCTAGTGGAAGAAATGGAAACCGTATCAATGCACGCACTCCATGTAGGGATTTCCCTCCTGCTCAAGATAATTATAGTGGGGCTGGTGATGCAACTGGTGCCGATCAGCTAATCACCATACTGGGACAACTTACTCAGGTTATGAATAATAACCTTACCCGTATGGAGCACCCTGATCCGCAGCGTGGAGGATCAATGTTAGATCGATTCATGAGGCAAAAACCACCAACGTTCAATGGGGGTACAAATCCCTTAGTATCCGAGCAGTGGATAAATTCCCTAGAGAAAATATTTCAGGCTTTGGGGAGCAGTGAAAGGGAAAAAGTTATCATGGCAGTTTACCGCCTCACTGGAGATGCTGATCAATGGTGGTCATTGATTCAAAACATGAAGGAAGATGATTAAGTATCAAATATGGAATGGAGGGAGTTCAAAGATCTGTTTTTAGAAAAATACTTCCCTCACGACCATCGAGCAGATATGGAAAGGCAATTTCTAAGTCTGAGACAGAAGGAGGATGAGAATGTCGCAAAGTATGAGACTAACTTTACAAGGTTAGCAAGGTACGCTGGTGATTATATACGCAACCCAAGAAGTAAGATTGATCGTTTCTTTGATGGGTTAAAACCATTTCTCCGTCGAGCATTAGTCTCACAATCCTTTTCATCGTACGAAGACATTGTCTCATGTGCTATCAAGACCGAAAAGGAATTCTCTAAGTCTTATGAATTTAAAGAAAAGCAAAAGAAGAAGAGACCTGCTGATCAATCTGGGAATGGAAATAAGGGGAAGAAGGAAAGGTTGAATATCCATCTTGTGGTAAATGCGGGAAGAAACATCCTGGTACTTGCTTGAAGGGAATGGGAGTCTGTTACAAGTGTGGTGAAAAAGGCCACCAAGCTCGTGATTGCAAGGGGAAGAAGGAAGCTACCAACGTTCAGTGCTACAATTGCAGGGAGAAGGGGCATTATGCAAATGAATGTCCTAAGCGTCAGGAGAACTTACCTCAGAAAAGGCCAAGGGATCAAGGCCAGGCTTATGCTATCACTACTGCTGAGGTAGAAGCTCCGAAAGACGTGGTGGCAAGTAATTTAATGGTTTCCTTAAGTTTAGAAAATGCGTTGTTTGATTCTGGATCATCGCATTGTTTCATATCTTCCTAGTTTGCTAAGAAAATTAGATATTTCCAATTTGACTTAATAAGGGAGTTGTCAGTTAAAACTCCTAAGGGAAGTATCATTGCAACAAAGTTTTGTGAATCAGTCCCTATTAGAGCACATAAATTTTCTTTATCTGCTGATCTCATCGTCATACCTATGATTGAGTTTGATATAATCCTTGGTATGGACTGGATTTCGGACTATGATGCGAAGATTTATTGTAAGAAGAAAGAGGTTACGATTCTTGATGATAATGATAAGGAACACCTTATTTTTAGAGAAGAATCGTCACCACCTAATTCTTATTTAGATCCACCCCCAGTAGCTCAACTTAATTCAATTATTGGGGAGGAAGAGAATGAAATAACTGTCGGTGAGGAAAGGAATGTTCAAATAGAGGATGTACCTGTGGTGAAAGAATTTGTAGATGTATTTCCGGAAGATTTACCTGGACATCCTCCAGAACGAGAAGTTTAGTTTTCCATTGATTTGATTTCTGGATCAAGGCCTATATCGAAGACCCCTTATAGAATGGCTACTGTAGAGTTAGTCGAACTAAAGAAACAACTAGAGGAATTGAGTAATAAGGGATTTATTCGCCCTAGTGTTTCTCCATGGGGAGCCCCTGTTCTTTTTGTTAAAAGGAAAGATGGATCTATGAGGTTATGTATCGACTACAGGGAGATCAATGATATAACGATAAAGAACAAGTATCCCATACCTCGTATTGATGATTTATTTGACCAACTACATGGAGCTCAATACTTTTCAAAGATTGACCTTCGATCTGGATACCATCAGTTGTGTGTGAAGAAGGAAGACATTCCAAAGACAGCATTTCGAACCAGGTACGGGCATTACGAGTTTACTGTAATGCCATTTGGATTGACTAATGCACCCTCTGTATTCATGGATCTGATGAATAGAGTTTTCAAGGAGTATCTCGATGAATTTGTGGTGGTATTTATTGATGATATCTTGGTATACTCCAAAACCTACTAAGATCATGAAAATCACTTGCGCATTATCTTGAAGACTCTGAGGAGGCATGAATTATATGGGAAGTTTAGCAAGTGTGAATTCTGGCTTCATGAGATTTCTTTTCTTGGCCATATTGTCTCTAAATATGGAATCTTTGTTGATCCTTCTAAGACCAAGGCAATCCAAGAATGGACAGCACCTACGAGTATAACTGAGGTACGCAGTTTTATTGGTTTGGCAGGTTATTATCGACGTTTTGTCCAGAATTTTGCCCGATTGGCTAACCCATTAACGAAGCTCACACGTAAAGGGGTTAAATTTGTTTGGACAAAAGAGTGTGAAGAATGTTTCGAAGAACTGAAGAGAAGATTAGTCAATGCTCTTATATTGACTCTACCATCGGGGAATGATGGGTTCGTTATTTATAGTGATGCATCGAAGAAAGGACTTGGTTGTGTCCTTATGCAGAATGATAGAGTTATTGCCTATGCATCACGACAGTTGAAAATTCATGAACAAAACTATCCTACTCATGATCTCGAGTTAGCATCTGTGATCTTTTCTTTGAAGA
This sequence comes from Viscum album, assembly GCA_963277665.1. Lineage (NCBI taxonomy): Eukaryota > Viridiplantae > Streptophyta > Magnoliopsida > Santalales > Viscaceae > Viscum > Viscum album. The sequence goes on along the minus strand of OY728164.1, from coordinate 1,091,053,728 downwards.
TATGGAGGCACTACCTCTATGGTGAAAAATGTGAGATTTATACTGATCACAAGAGTTTGAAGTATATTTTCTCACAAAAAGAACTCAACATGAGGCAAAGGAGATGGCTTGAATTACTCAAGGATTATGATTGTACGATACACTACCACCCGGGGAAGGCAAACAAGGTGGCGGATTCTTTGAGTAGAAAAGACCATGGAGTTTTGAACAATATGAGAATTGAAAGGGATCCAATTTTCATGGATCTAGTAAAGATGGACATGGGAATAACCAGGGAAGGTGAAACATCATTTCTTTTTCAAATGGTTGCCAAACCATCTTTACTAGGAAGGATTAAGAGTTCTCAGACCGATGATGAAGAATTTCAAAAGAAGATTAAAGCTGTGAATGATGGGAGATTGAGAGACTTTGTGTATGAAGATGGAATTTTGAAATTCGGGAAGAGACTTTGTGTTCCCAATATACCTGATCTAAAAATGGAATTGCTGGATGATGCTCATAGTTCCAATTTCTCTATACACCCTGGGAGCACCAAAATGTATAGAGATTTGAAGGAACATTTTTGGTGGGACAACATGAAGAGGGAGATTGCTGATTTTGTGTCAAGATGTATGGTTGGTCAACAAGTGAAAGCTGGAAGGCAACAGCCTGGAGGAGTCATGCAACCTCTTCTCATACCGGAGTGGAAATGGGACAATATTACGATGGACTTTGTCATGGGGCTACCAAAGACTCCTAGAAGGAACGATGCAATATGGGTTATTGTTGATCATCTTACCAAGTCAGCACATTTTCTTGCTATAAGAGAAGATCTACCCCTGGAACGTCTAGCAAGACTATACATTAATGAAGTTGTGAGACTTCATGGAGTACCCCTATCGATTGTTTCTGATCGTGATCCCCGTTTTACTTCAAGATTTTGGAAAAGTCTTCAGAAATCCCTGGATACTGAACTTCATTTGAGCACTGCTTACCACCCTCAGACAGATGGACAATCAGAACGGACTATTCAGACCTTAGAAGACATGTTGAGATCTTGCTCACTTGATTTTCAGGGTATGTGGGATCAATATTTACCACTGGTAGAATTTTCCTATAACAATAGCTTCCATTCGAGTATTCAGATGGCACCATATGAAGCGTTATATGGAAAGAGATGTCGTACACCAACCTGCTGGGATGACGTTGGTGAAAGAAAACTTGTAGGCCCAGAACTGGTGGAGGAAACGGTGGAAAAGGTGAAAGTAATCCAAAATCACATCAAAGCAGCTCAAAGTAGGCAGAAGAGCTATGCTGATAATCGAAGGAAGGATTTGGAATTTCAAGTCGGTGATCATGTTTTTCTGAAGGTATATCCGTGGAAGGGAGTCATATGTTTTGGTAAGAAAGGTAAATTGAGTCCCAGGTACATCGGACCTTTCGAAATTCTAGAACGAATTGGGGTTGTAGCTTACCGATTTGAAATGCCGCCAAGTCTCTCCAAAGTTCACGATGTGTTCCACGTATCCCTGTTGAGAAAATACATGCCTGACCCAACGCATGTACTCACCTATGAGGAATTAGAACTGGAACCCGATCTGTCTTATTGTGAAGAGCCTGTCAGGATTCTTGATACAAGAGAACAAGTACTGAGAAACCGGACGACGCGTCTGGTAAAAGTTTTGTGGAGAAATCATAAGATGGAAGAGGCAACGTGGGAACACGAGGAACTTATGATGAAGAACCACCCGAGTCTTTTTATGCAGTAATACCCTAGAAATTGCGAGGACGCAATTATTTGAAGGAGGGGAGAATGTAACACCCCAAGCTTCCACAGTACGTTTCCCTTCGAATAAATGCGATAGCATGTGTTGTACGCAACCTCGAGTTCTAACACACACCACAACTAATTAAACTAGCCGTTGTGAATAGTAATACCTACTTTTTGAAATCATATATATTTTATATTTCAAAATGGACTTCATTTTTGGATTCGGAATATTGAAATTAGCCTAGGGTGAAATTTTGGTACTTTTCGGATAACTTTTATATTTTGATGAATAGTGAAAATTACTAAATTTTAATTAAAAACAACTTTTTTAATCAAAATAATTAATATTGATAAATTATGAGTTTGAGTGGTTTTAAAGTATATTTATAATATATTTTTACCATTTAATTTAATGTTTGTCATTGGACATAATTTCACAATTAAATCAGACATAAACAAGTGTCAATCTTTTGATAGTTATTATCTCTTAAAAACACGCTTTTTATTTTAACAACAGGAATTAATTTTAAATTAATTTCTACCACTTCTGTGTTTTGAATTTGGAAAAATAGATTACATATTTGGAATCAGGATGTCCAAATTATGTAAATAGGTAACTTTTATTTTTACACATTTTGAATAATTACTGCGGTAAATATTTTATTTACCATGGTTAAAGGGTAAATCCGGTAAATAAGGGTTAAAAAATAATATTATAATAATACAAAATTACCCTAAAACGTGTCCTAACCTTATTGGTGGACACATAACCGACCATGGGCATCCTTGGGTCTATTTGGGGACCCCTTATAGCCACTTGTATGTGGTAGGGACAAATTATATTAAAAAAGTTAAAATAAAAATAAAAATGGCATAAGCTTACATCTTTTAGAAGAACAATTTTTACATAGGGTTATACATGTTGGATTTTCGATTATAAATATTCATTAGAAAGATAAAAGGATTTCCTACATAATGATATTTTATTTATAATTTTTAGACATCAAATAAGTTAAATTATTAATGACACAATAATGATGCAATGTTTACCTCATTAATAAATCATTTAAATAAATAAGATTATAATGAATAAAATATTATCTAAAACCTGTCCAATTCTTATTGGTTGATGTTATTTAGAAACTGAGTCATCTTATCTTCGACCTCAATGATTTTTGGACCATTATAAACCGAATATAATTATATTATAAAGTAATACTTTCACTCTTTCCTAAAGAGCCCCTCCTCTCCCTTATAAAAGGAGACCACTTCTACTCATTCCTCACACCCCTCAAGCCACTTGGCTCGTCCAAACCCTGCCCAAATAATCTCCCCACATCCCTCTCCTCCTCCTTGAAGCTTCCCCTTAGGCAGAAAGCATTTCAAGAAGTCCTTTGGTTCCAACCAAAGTGAGTTTCCTAAATTAAAGGTAACGATTTCTCTTAAATTATTTTCATTTATTTTGCTTCTCCAACCCCCAAACTCTTTTTATTTCCTTTCTTTTGTAACAACACCAGTATCCACAATATACTAGGATGTTGTTATAAGAAGGATTCAAACTACACATACACACAACTCCATCTAATGGATGATGAACATAATGTTTCTGTGGATGGCAAACTAACGCCTCACGAAACGATGATTGTTCAAATACATCTTACCGCCTCTCATGGAGGCCATTATGATGACACTGTAATTAAATATTATATTAATGATATATATTTTATATATAAGCTTCTGTAATTCCATTTTATTTCATATCATTATTCGTTTCATGTTGTATATACATACGATAATTTCATTTGAGGAAGTGCGGACTACCGCCCCCTTAAAATGATATGACTCGTTCATACCACACATGGAACGTATAAAGGATGGTGTTAATAAACTTAAGTAAAATATATAAAATATTATATTATACTGGAATAGTAATATACCTATGTATCGTTTGGATTCGATTCTTTTAAAATAAAAATTAAATGGAAGTAGCGTTCGTGCGTACGTACGGACTACCGTCTCCACGAACGCGATGAGATTCATTCTCCATCGTATCCATTCAAGTCTTATTCTCATTTTAGGGTTAAAAATAATGTTAATATCATTCTGATTATGAATAAGATATAATCTATCCATTACAAACATGTCTTACGTAACCAAACATTTAAGAAACACGAATCGATTATCACCCGAAACGACGATAATACTAAGATATTATTATCAAATCAATATTAAAAGATCATATATGATATCATATTAATGTATATGATTCTTGTATAATTTAATAACAATTATTTCACCATTATATAGGAGGTTAACCTACCCCAACCAAGGAAAAGTACAAGGTAAGGGTTATTTCACAATCTCTTCATTATCCGAGGTTGTTTATACGTAATAATCTACTTGGATTTCTTTATCATCCACATCCATGTTTATTCGAAATGTATTTCAAAACATATTTATTATTTACAAGAATATTGGTTAAAGTCATTTATACCGTTGTTTGACTTTTTTTAAGAGGTTTATAAAGGAATATTTCCGTCGTTTTCAAAACAAGGTCCTTTTTAACCTTTTCGACAGAATTAAGGTAAGAATGTTTTTTTAACTTATACGGCGGGTGCGGATATTTTCCGCCGTTATAAAATCTTCAAAGCTTCCCTTACAAGCTTATAAGAATATTTTCAAAGAAAATGTTTTATTTTATATGGATCTTAAATGATTTCAAAATAAAAGGAGATATTTCTTTAAAAAGAATTTTGATTTCATCTATGTCAACATCCTTTGATGGATTTTAAGATTATTTGAAGTTGATTTATTATGATACAAAACTTCTATATTGTATTGAAGGTTTTGTGATATGTTTGACTGTGGATGTACTATTTTTATACCATTCATATTTTATGGTGAAAGTATTGACATTTCGTATGCTAGTTTTAATACGAATGTTTATGTTATGTTTAAACCTTTTCATATGGGAATGCATTGGACTTAATATGTGACGGGTGGAGCCCGCTATAGCTCCTCGATGCATCGGTAGGTCTCATGAGACAAACTGGTGTCTTGGCACAAGGCCTTGACAAAATCATATTTGTAGTCTTGGCACGAGGCCTTGACTATGTGGTTATGATAGTCTGGCATTATGCATTCCAACATTATGAAAGTGGTTATTGATTTTTGCATGTGATTATTCGATTAGTAGAATATCCATGTGAATAAGTAAATGGAATTATTTCATTTTATTTATGCCATACCATGTTGAAAGTTCATGTTTGAAAGGATTTTGTTTTAGTTATACATTGCCTTAAATGTTTATTCTTATTTATGAAAGTTTCTGCTATATTGTTATCCTTACTGGGCATTTGAGCTCACCCCTTTTCTATGTTTTATTTTTCCCAGGAAGTGAAGAAGTAAGTTATGAATGACCTGCAGGGATATTATGTGGGGATATGAGTGTGGATTATGGAGACAATATGTTGTTGTAGTAGTTTTTCATTTTATGATGTAATGTAAAACTTATGAATATATCTAATGTTTCCAAGGCTACTAAACCAATCGGTCTTTCGAGATTTGATCTTTCTTGTGATCATACCAATGTTATGTAATAATGCACCGACTCTGGGTAACTGGGGTCGGGGCATTACAGTTGGTATCAGAGGAAGTTTAGTACAAACCTTGGAAGCTAGATTTAGATAAACTCTGATTAGAACACGTAGACCTAAGATGAACTTTGAGGATTAGTTTAGAAGAACTTCCTAGAATTTTTGTATTGTAGAGACTTTGTGAGTTTTCCGAGCAATACATCCCTGTCTGGATACGAGCAGGTAGAGGCAGCTCTGGCACAGATATACCTAGGGGTAAAACCCGAAAACACCGCTTTGAGCTAGACTCGAACGGGAACTGGTGCACGACAACGGGCCTTGCTGCACTCTTGGTTACGACACTCCCGGGGGATATGCTTAGGATAACTCTCATTTTCTTTACAAATCATTAAGAAGGGTTTATGAGTATATACTTCCTCAAAGAAAACATTTTTATAATTATGGATTATATCCATAAATAGTTCAATTTATGTTAAGTGTTTTATAAGTATGGGATTATGTATTTTGATTCATTAACTGATCTAGTTTATGCCATTGTTTAGAAATGGCGCCTAATGGAAGAAATGGAAACTGTATCAATGCACGCACTCCATGTAGGGATTGCCCTCCTGCTCAAGATAATTATAGTGGGGCTGGTGATGCAAATGGTGTCGATCAGCTAATCACCATACTGGGACAACTTACTCAGGTTATGAATAATAACCTTACCCGTATGGAGCACCCTGATCCGCAGCGTGGAGGATCAATGTTAGATCGATTCATGAGGCAACAACCACCAACTTTCAATGGGAGTAAAAATCCCTTAGTAGTCGAGCAGTGGATAAATTCCCTAGAGAAAATATTTCAGGCTTTGGGGAGCAGTGAAAGGGAAAAAGTTATCATGGTAGTTTACCGCCTCACTGGAGATGATGATCAATGGTGGTCATTGATTCAAAACATGAAGGAAGATAATGAAGTATCAAATATGGAATGGAGGGAGTTCAAAGATCTGTTTTTAGAAAAATACTTCCCTCGCGACCATCGAGCAGATATGGAAAGGCAATTTCTAAGTCTGAGATAGAAGGAGGATGAGAATGTCGCAAAGTATGAGACTAACTTTACAAGGTTAGCAAGGTACGCTGGTGATTATATACGCAACCCAAGAAGTAAGATTGATCGTTTATTTGATGGGTTAAAACCATTTCTCCGTCGAGCATTAGTCTCACAATCCTTTTCATCGTACGAAGACATTGTCTCATGTGCTATCAAGACCGAAAAGGAATTCTCTAAATCTTATGACTTTAAAGCAAAGCAAGAGAAGAAGAGACCTGCTGATCAATCTGGGAATGGAAATAAGGGGAAGAAGGGAAAGGTTGAATATCCATCTTGTGGTAAATGCGGGAAGAAACATCCTGGTACTTGCTTGAAGGGAATGGGATTCCGTTACAAGTGTGGTGAAAAAGGCCACCAAGCTCGTGATTGCAAGGGGAAGAAGGAAGCTACCAACGTTCAGTGCTACAATTGCAGGGAGATGGGGCATTATGCAAATGAATGTCCTAAGCGTCAGGTGAACTTACCTCAGAAAAGGCCAAGGGATCAAGGCCAGGCTTATGCTATCACTACTGCTGAGGTAGAAGCTCCGAAAGACGTGGTGGCAGTTAATTAATGGTTTCCTAAAGTTTAGCAAATGCATTATTTGATTCTGGATCATCGCATTGTTTCATATCTTCCCAGTTTGCTAAGAAAATTAGATATTTCCAATTTGACTTAATAAGGGAGTTGTTAGTTAAAACTCCTAAGGGAAGTATCATTGCAACAAAGTTTTGTGAATCAGTCCCCATTAGAGCACATAAATTTTCTTTATCTGCTGATCTCATCGTCATACCTATGATTGAGTTTGATATAATCCTCGGTATGGACTGGCTTTCGGACTATGATGCGAAGATTTATTGTAAGAAAAAAGAGGTTACGATTCTTGATGATGATGATAAGGAACACCTTATTTTTAGAGCAGAATCGTCACCACCTAATTCTTATTTAGATCCACCCCCAGTAGCTCAACTTAATTCAATTATTGGGGAGGAAGAGAATGAAATAACTATCGGTGAGGAAAGGAATGTTCAAATAGAGGATGTACCTGTGGTGAAAGAATTTGTAGATGTATTTCCGGAAGATTTACCTGGACATCCTCCAGAACGAGAAGTTGAGTTTTCCAATGATTTGATTCCTGGATCAAGGCCTATATCGAAGACCCCTTATAGAATGGCTACTGTAGAGTTAGTCGAACTAAAGAAACAACTAGAGGAATTGAGTAATAAGGGATTTATTCTCCCTAGTGTTTCTCCATGGGGAGCCCCTGTTCTTTTTGTTAAAAAGAAAGATGGATCTATGAGGTTATGTATCGACTACAGGGAGATCAATGCTATAACGATAAAGAACAAGTATCCCCTACCTCTTATTGATGATTTATTTGACCAACTGCATGGAGCTCAATACTTTTCAAAGATTGACCTTCGATCTGGATACCATCAGTTGTGTGTGAAAAAGGAAGACATTCCGAAGATAGCATTTCGAACAAGGTACGGGCATTACGAGTTTATTGTAATGCCGTTTGGATTGACTAATGCACCCTCTGTATTCATGGATCTGATGAATAGATTTTTCAAGAAGTATCTCGATGAATTTGTGGTGGTATTTATTGATGATATCTTGGTATACTCCAAAACCTACGAAGATCATGAAAATCACTTGCGCATTATCTTGAAGACTCTGAGGAGGCATGAATTATATGGGAAGTTTAGCAAGTGTGAATTCTGGCTTCATGAGATTTCTTTTCTTGGCCATATTGTCTCTAAAGATGGAATCTCTGTTGATCCTTCTAAGACCAAGGCAATCCAAGAATGGCCAGCACCTACGAGTATAACTGAGGTACGCAGTTTTATTGGTTTGGCAGGTTATTATCGACGTTTCGTCCAGAATTTTTCCTGATTGGCTAACCCATTAACGAAGCTCACACGTAAAGGGGTTAAATTTGTTTGGACAAAAGAGTGTGAATAATGTTTCGAAGAACTGAAGAGAAGATTAGTCAATGCTCCTATATTGACTCTACCATCGGGGAATGATGGGTTCGTTATTTATAGTGATGCATCGAAGAAAGGACTTGGTTGTGTCCTTATGCAGAATGATAGAGTTGTTGCCTATGCATCACGACAGTTGAAAATTCATGAACAAAACTATCCTACTCATGATCTCGAGTTAGCAGCTGTGATCTTTTCTTTGAAGATATGGAGGCACTACCTCTATGGTGAAAAATGTGAGATTTATACTGATCACAAGAGTTTGAAGTATATTTTCTCACAAAAAGAACTCAACATGAGGCAAAGGAGATGGCTTGAATTACTCAAGGATTATGATTGTACGATACACTACCACCCGGGGAAGGCAAACAAGGTAGCGGATGCTTTGAGTAGAAAAGACCATGGAGTTTTGAACAATATGAGAATTGAAAGGGATCCAATTTTCATGGATCTAGTAAAGATGGACATGGGAATAACCAGGGAAGGCGAAACATCATTTCTTTTTCAAATGGTTGCCAAACCATATTTACTAGAAAGGATTAAGAGTTCTCAGACCGATGATGAAGAATTTCAAAAGAAGATTAAAGCTGTGAATGATGGGAGATTGAGAGACTTTGTGTATGAAGATGGAATTTTGAAATTCGGGAAGAGACTTTGTGTTCCCAATATACCTGATCTAAAAAGGGAATTGTTGGATGATGCTCATAGTTCCAATTTATCTATACACCCTGGGAGCACCAAAATGTATAGAGATTTGAAGGAACATTTTTGGTGGGACAACATGAAGAGGGAGATTGCTGATTTTGTGTCAAGATGTATGGTTTTTCAACAAGTGAAAGCTGGAAGGCAACAGCCTGGAGGAGTCATGCAACCTCTTCCCATACCGGAGTGGAAATGGGACAATATTATGATGGACTTTGTCATGGGGCTACCAAAGACTCCTAGAAGGAACGATGCAATATGGGTTATTGTTGATCGTCTTACCAAGTCAGCACATTTTCTTGCTATAAGAGAAGATCTACCCCTGGAACGTCTAGCAAGACTATACATTAATGAAGTTGTGAGACTTCATGGAGTACCCCTATCGATTGTTTCTGATCGTGATCCCCGTTTTACTTCAAGATTTTGGAAAAGTATTCAGAAATCCCTGGATACTGAACTTCATTTGAGCACTGCTTACCACCCTCAGACAGATGGACAATCAGAATGGACTATTCAGACCTTAGAAGACATGTTGAGATCTTGCTCACTTAATTTTCAGGGTATGTGGGATCAATATTTACCACTGGTAGAATTTTCCTATAACAATAGCTTCCATTCGAGTATTCAGATGGAACCATATGAAGCGTTATACGGAAAGAGATGTCGTACACCAACCTGTTGGGATGACGTTGGTGAAAGAAAACTTGTAGGCCCAGAACTGGTGGAGGAAACGGTGGAAAAGGTGAAAGTAATCCAAAATCACATCAAAGCAGCTCAAAGTAGGCAGAAGAGCTATGCCGATAATCGAAGGAAGGATTTGGAATTTCAAGTTGGTGATCATGTTTTTCTGAAGGTATCTCCGTGGAAGGGAGTCATACGTTTTGGTAAGAAAGGTAAATTGAGTCCCAGGTACATCGGACCTTTCGAAATTCTAGAACGAATTGGGGTTGTAGCTTACCGATTGGCAATGCCGCCAAGTCTCTCCAAAGTTCACGATGTGTTCCACGTATCTCTGTTGAGAAAATACATGCCTGACCCAACGCATGTACTCACCTATGAGGAATTAGAACTGGAACCCGATCTGTCTTATTGTGAAGAGCCTGTCAGGATTCTTGATACAAGGGAACAAGTACTGAGAAACCGGACGACGCGTCTGGTAAAAGTTTTGTGGAGAAATCATAAGATGGAAGAGGCAACGTGGGAACCCGAGGAACTTATGGTGAAGAACCACCCGAGTCTTTTTATGCAATAATACCCTAGAAATTGCGAGGACGCAATTATTTGAAGGAGGGGAGAATGTAACACCCCAAGCTTCCACGGTACGTTTCCCTTCGAATAAATGCGATAGCGTGTGTTGTACGCAACCTCGAGTTCTAACACACACCACAACTAATTAAACTAGCCGTTGTGAATAGTAATACCTACTTTTTGAAATCATATATATTTTGTATTTCAAAATGGACTTCATTTTTGGATTCAGAATATTGAAATTAGCCTAGGGTGAAATTTTGGTACTTTTCGGATAACTTTTATATTTTGATGAATAGTGAAAATTACTAAATTTTAATTAAAAACAACTTTTTTAATCGAAATAATTAATATTGATAAATTATGAATTTGAGTGGTTTTAAAGTATATTTAGAATATATTTTTACCATTTAATTTAATGTTTGTCATTGGACATAATTTCACAATTAAATCAGACATAAACAAGTGTCAATCTTTTGATAGTTATTATCTCTTAAAAACACGCTTTTTATTTTAACAATGGGAATTAATTTTAAATTAATTTCTGCCACTTATGTGTTTTGAATTTGGAAAAATGGATTACATATTTGGAATCAGGATGTCCAAATTATGTAAATAGGTAACTTTTATTTTTACACATTTTGAATAATTACTGCGGTAAATATTTTATTTACCATGGTTAAAGGGTAAATCCGGTAAATAAGGGTTAAAAAATAATATTATAATAATACAAAATTATCCTAAAACATGTCCTAACCTTATTGGTGGACACATACCCGACCATGGGCATCCTTGGGTCTATTTGGGGACCCCTTAGAGCCACTTGTATGTGGTAGGGACACAATATATTAAAAAAGTTAAAATAAAAATAAAAAAGGCATAAGCTTACATATTTTAGAAGAACAATTTTTACATAGGGTTATACATGTTGGATTTTCGATTATAAATATTCATTAGAAATATAAAAATATTTCCTACATAATTATATTTTATTTATAATTTTTAGACATCAAATAAGTTAAATTATTAATGACACAATAATGATGCAATGTTTACCTCATTAATAAATCATTTAAATAAATAAGATTATAATGATTAAAATATTATCTAAAACCTGTCCAATTCTTATTGGTTGATTTTATTTAGAAAATGAGTCATCTTATCTTTGACCTTAATGATTTTTGGACCATTATAAACCGAATATAATTATATTATAAAGTAATACTTTCACTCTTTCCTAAAGAGCCCCTCCTCTCCCTTATAAAAGGAGACCACTTCTACTCATTACTCACACCTCTCAAGCCACTTCGCTCATCCAAACCCTGCCCAAATAAGCTCCCCACATCCCTATCCTCCTCCTTGAAGCTTCCCCTTAGGCAGAAAGCATTTCAATAAGTCCTTTGGTTCAAACCAAAGTGAGTTACCTAAATTAAAGGTAACAATTTCTCTTAAATTATTTTCATTTATTTTGCTTCTCCAACCCCCAAACTCTTTTTATTTCCTTTCTTTTGTAACAACACCAGTATCCACAATATACTAGGATGTTGTTATAAGAAGGATTCAAACTACACATACACACAACTCCATCTAATGGATGATGAACATAATGTTTCTGTGGATGGCAAACCAACGCCTCACGAAACGATGACTGTTCAAATACATCTTACCGCCTCTCATGGTGGCCATTATGATGACACTGTAATTAAATATGATATTAATGATATATATTTTATATATAAGCTTCTGTAATTCCATTTTATTTCATATCATTATTCATTTCATGTTGTATATACATACGATAATTTCATTTGAGGAAGTATGGACTACCGCCCCCTTAAAATGATATGACTCGTTCATACCACACATGGAACGTATAAAGGATGGTGTTAATGAACTTAAGTAACATATATAAAATATTATATTATACTGGAATAGTAATATACCTATGTATCATTTGGATTCGATTCTTTTAAAATAAAAATTAAATGGAAGTAGTGTTCGTGCGTACGTACGGACTACCGTCTCCACGAACGCGATGAGATTCATTCTACATCGTATCCATTCAAGTCTTATTCTCATTTTAGGGTTAAAAATAATGTTAATATCATTCTGATTATTAATAAGATATAATCTATCCATTACAAACATGCCTTACGTAACCAAACATTTAAGAAGAACGAATCGATTATCACCCGAAACGACGATAATACTAAGATATTATTATCAAATAAATATTAAAAGATAATATATGATATCATATTAATGTATATGATTCTTGTATAATTTAATAACAATTATTTCACCATTATACAGGAGGTTAACCTACCCCAACCAAGGAAAAGTACAAGGTAAGGGTTATTTCACAATCTCTTCATTATCCGAGGTTGTTTTTACGTAATAATCTACTGGGATTTCTTTATCATCCACATCCATGTTTCTTTGAAATGTATTTCAAAACATATTTATTATTTACATGAATATGGGTTAAAGTCATTTATACCCTTGTTTGACTTTTTATAAGAAGTTTATAAAGGAATCTTTCCGTCGTTTTCAAAACAAGGTCCTTTTTAAACTTTTCGATAGAATTAAGGTAAGAATGTTTTTTTTAACTTATACGGCGGGTGCGGATATTTTCCGCCGTTATAAAATCTTCAAATATTCCCTTACAAGCTTATAAGAATATTTTCAAAGAAAATGTTTTATTTTATATGGATCTTAAATGATTTAAAAATAAAAGGAGATATTTCTTTAAAAAGAATTTTGATTTCATCTATGTCAACATCCTTTGATGGATTTTAAGATTATTTGAAGTTGATTTATTATGATACAAAACTTCTATATTGTATTGAAGGTTTTGTGATATGTTTGACTGTGGATGTGCTATTTTTATACCATTCATAGTTTATGGTGAAAGTATTGACATTTCATATGCTAGTTTTAATACGAATGTTTATGTTATGTTTAAACCTTTTCATATGGGAATGCATTAGACTTAATATGTGACGGGTGGAGCCCGCTATAGCTCCTCGATGCATCGGTAGGTCTCATGAGACAAACTGGTGTCTTGGCACAAGGCCTTGACAAAATCTTATTTGTAGTCTTGGCACGAGGCCTTGACTATGTGGTTATGATAGTCTGGCATTATGCATTCCAACATTATGAAAGTGGTTATTGATTTTTGCATGTGATTATTCGATTAGTGGAATATCCATGTGAATAAGTAAATGGAATTATTTCATTTTATTTATGCCAAACCATGTTGAAAGTTCATGTTTGAAAGGCTTTTGTTTTAGTTATACATTGCCTTAAATGTTTATTCTTATTTATGAAAGTTTCCGCTATATTGTTATCCTTACTGGGCATTTGAGCTCACCACTTTTCTATGTTTTATTTTTCCCAGGAAGTGAAGAAGTAAGTTATGAATGACCTGCAGGGATATTATGTGGGGATATGAGTGTGGATTATGGAGACAATATGTTGTTGTAGTAGTTTTTCATTTTATGATGTAATGTTAAACTTATGAATATATCTAGTGTTTCCAAGGCTACTAAACCAATCGGTCTTTCGAGATTTGATCTTTCTTGTGATCATACCAATGTTATGTAATAATGCACCGACTCTGGGTAACTAGGGTCGGGGCGTTACAGTTGGTATCAGAGGAAGTTTAGTACAAACCTTGGAAGCTAGATTTAGATAAACTCTGATTAGAACACGTAGACCTAAGATGAACTTTGAGGATTAGTATAGAAGAAATTCCTAGAATTTTGGTATTGTAGAGATTTTGTGAGTTTTCCGAGCAATACATCCCTGTCTGGATACGAGCAGGTAGAGGCGGATCTGGCACAGATGTACCTAGGGGTAAAACCCGAAAACACCGCTTTGAGCTAGACTCGAACGGGAACTGGTGCACGACAACGGGCCTTGCTGCACTCTTGGTTACGACACTCCCGAGGGATATGCTTAGGATAACTCTCATTTTCTTTACAAATCATTATGAAGGGTTTATGAGTATATACTTCCTCAAAGAAAACATTTTTATAATTATGGATTATATCCATAAATAGTTCAATTTATGTTAAGTGTTTTATAAGTATGGGATTATGTATTTTGATTCATAAACTGATCTAGTTTATGCCATTGTTTAGAAATGGCGCCTAGTGGAAGAAATGGAAACCGTATCAATGCACGCACTCCATGTAGGGATTGCCCTCCTGCTCAAGATAATTATAGTGGGGCTGGTGATGCAACTGGTGCCGATCAGCTAATCACCATACTGGGACAACTTACTCAGGTTATGAATAATAACCTTACCCGTATGGAGCACCCTGATCCGCAGCGTGGAGGATCAATGTTAGATCGATTCATGAGGCAACAACCACCAACGTTCAATGGGAGTACAAATCCCTTAGTAGCCGAGCAGTGGATAAATTCCCTAGAGAAAATATTTCAGGCTTTGGGGAGCAGTGAAAGGGAAAAAGTTATCATGGCAGTTTACCACCTCACTGGAGATGCTGATCAATGGTGGTCATTGATTCAAAACATGAAGGAAGATTATGAAGTATCAAATATGGAATGGAGGGAGTTCAAAGATCTGTTTTTAGAAAAATACTTCCCTCGCGACCATCGAGCAGATATGGAAAGGCAATTTCTAAGTCTGAGACAGAAGGAGGATGAGAATGTCGCAAAGTATGAGACTAACTTTACAAGGTTAGAAAGGTAGGCTGGTGATTATATACGCAACCCAAGAAGTAAGATTGATCATTTCTTTGATGGGTTAAAACCATTTCTCCGTCGAGCATTAGTCTCACAATCCTTTTCATCGTACGAAGACATTGTCTCATGTGCTATCAAGACCGAAAAGGAATTCTCTAAGTCTTATGACTTTGAAGCAAAGCAAGAGAAGAAGAGACCTGCTGATCAATTTGGGAATGGAAATAAGGGGAATAAGGGAAAGGTTGAATATCCATCTTGTGGTAAATGCGGGAAGAAACATCCTGTGACTTGCTTGAAGGGAATGGGAGTCTGTTACAAGTGTGGTGAAAAAGGCCACCAAGCTCGTGATTGCAAGGGGAAGAAGGAAGCTACCAACGTTCAGTGCTACAATTACAGGGAGATGGGGCATTATGCAAATGAATGTCCTAAGCGTCCGGAGAACTTACCTCAGAAAAGGCCAAGGGATCAAGGCCAGGCTTATGCTATCACTACTGCTGAGGTAGAAGCTCCGAAAGACGTGGTGGCAGGTAATTTAATGGTTTCCTCAAGTTTTGCAAATGCATTATTTGATTCTGGATCATCGCATTGTTTTATATCTTCCCAGTTTGCTAAGAAAATTAGATATTTCCAATTTGACTTAATAAGGGAGTTGTCAGTTAAAACTCCTAAGGGAAGTATCATTGCAACAAAGTTTTGTGAATCAGTCCCCATTGGAGCACATAAATTTTCTTTATCTGCTGATCTCATCGTCATACCTTTGATTGAGTTTGATATAATCCTCGGTATGGACTAGCTTTCGGACTATGATGCGAAGATTTATTGTAAGAAGAAAGAGGTTACGATTCTTGATGATAATGATAAGGAACACCTTATTTTTAGAGAAGAATCGTCACCACCTAATTCTTATTTAGATCCACCCCCAATAGCTCAACTTAATTCAATTATTGGGGAGGAAGAGAATGAAATAACTGTCAGTGAGGAAAGGAATGTTCAAATAGAGGATGTACCTGTGGTGAAAGAATTTGTAGATGTATTTCCGGAAGATTTACCTGGACATCCTCCAGAACGAGAAGTTGAGTTTTCCATTGATTTGATTCCTGGATCAAGGCCTATATCGAAGAGCCCTTATAGAATGGCTACTGTATAGTTAGTCGAACTAAAGAAACAACTAGAGGAATTGAGTAATAAGGGATTTATTCGCCCTAGTGTTTCTCCATGGGGAGCCCCTGTTCTTTTTGTTAAAAAGAAATATGGATCTATGAGGTTATGTATCGACTACAGGGAGATCAATGCTATAACGATAAAGAACAAGTATCCCCTACCTCGTATTGATGATTTATTTGACCAACTGCATGGAGCTCAATACTTTTCAAAGATTGACCTTCGATCTGGATACCATCAGTTGTGTGTGAAGAAGGAAGACATTCCGAAGACAGCATTTCGAACCAGGTACGGGCATTACGAGTTTACTGTAATGCCGTTTGGATTGACTAATGCACCCTCTGTATTCATGGATCTGATGAATAGAGTTTTCAAGGAGTATCTCGATGAATTTGTGGTGGTATTTATTGATGATATCTTGGTATACTCCAAAACCTACGAAGATCATGAAAATCACTTGCGCATTATCTTGAAGACTCTGATGAGGCATGAATTATATGGGAAGTTTAGCAAGTGTGAATTCTGGCTTCATGAGATTTCTTTTCTTGGTCATATTGTCTCTAAAGATGGAATCTCTGTTGATCCTTCTAAGACCAAGGCAATCCAAGAATGGCCAGCACCTACGAGTATAACTGAGGTATGCAGTTTTATTGGTTTGGCAGGTTATTATCGACGTTTCGTCCAGAATTTTGCCCGATTGGCTAACCCATTAACGAAGCTCACACGTAAAGGGGTTAAATTTGTTTGGACAAAAGAGTGTGAAGAATGTTTCGAAGAACTGAGGAGAAGATTAGTCAATGCTCCTATATTGACTCTACCATCGGGGAATGATGGGTTCGTTATTTATAGTGATGCATCGAAGAAAGGACTTGGTTGTGTCCTTATGCAGAATGATAGAGTTATTGCCTATGCATCACGACAGTTGAAAATTCATGAACAAAACTATCTTACTCATGATCTCAAGTTAGCAGCTGTGATCTTTTCTTTGAAGATATGGAGGCACTACCTCTATGGTGAAAAATGTGAGATTTATACTGATCACAAGAGTTTGAAGTATATTTTATCACAAAAAGAACTCAACATGAGGCAAAGGAGATGGCTTGAATTACTCAAGGATTATGATTGTACGATACACTACCACCCGGGGAAGGCAAACAAGGTGGCGGATGCTTTGAGTAGAAAAGACCACGGAGTTTTGAACAATATGAGAATTGAAAGGGATCCAATTTTCATAGATCTAGTAAAGATGGACATGGGAATAACCAGGGAAGGCGAAACATCATTTCTTTTTCAAATGGTTGCCAAACCATCTTTACTAGAAAGGATTAAGAGTTCTCATACCGATGATGAAGAATTTCAAAAGAAGATTAAAGCTGTGAATGATGGGAGATTGAGAGACTTTGTGTATGAAGATGGAATTTTGAAATTCGGGAAGAGACTTTGTGTTCCCAATATACCTGATCTAAAAAGGGAATTGCTGGATGATGCTCATAGTTCCAATTTCTCTATACACCCTAGGAGCACCAAAATGTATAGAGATTTGAAGGAACATTTTTGGTGGGACAACATGAAGAGGGAGATTGCTGATTTTGTGTCAAGATGTATGGTTTTTCAACAAGTGAAAGCTAGAAGGCAACAGCCTGGAGGAGTCATGAAACCTCTTCCCATACCGGAGTGAAAATGGGACAATGTTACGATGGACTTTGTCATGGGGCTACCAAAGACTCCTAGAAGGAACGATGCAATATGGGTTATTGTTGATCGTCTTACCAAGTCAGCACATTTTCTTGCTATAAGAGAAGATCTACCCCTGGAACGTCTAGCAAGACTATACATTACTGAAGTTGTGAGACTTCATGGAGTACCCCTATCGATTCTTTCTGATCGTGATCCCCGTTTTACTTCAAGATTTTGGAAAAGTCTTCAGAAATCCCTGGATACTGAACTTCATTTGAGCACTGGTTACCACCCTCAGACAGATGGACAATCAGAACGGACTATTCAGACCTTAGAAGACATGTTGAGATCTTGCTCACTTGATTTTCAGGGTATGTGGGATCAATATTTACCACTGGTAGAATTTTCCTATAACAATAGCTTCCATTCGAGTATTCAGATGGCACAATATGAAGCGTTATACGGAAAGAGATGTCGTACACCAACCTGTTGAGATGACGTTGGTGAAAGAAAACTTGTAGGACCAGAACTGGTGGAGGAAATGGTGGAAAAGGTGAAAGTAATCCAAAATCACATCAAAGCAGCTCAAAGTAGGCAGAAGAGCTATGCCGATAATCGAAGGATTTGGAATTTCAAGTCGGTGATCATGTTTTTCTGAAGGTATCTCCGTGGAAGGGAGTCATACGTTTTGGTAAGAAAGGTAAATTGAGTCCCAGGTACATCGGACCTTTTGAAATTCTAGAACGAATTGGGGTTGTAGCTTACCGATTGGCAATGCCGCCAAGTTTCTCCAAAGTTCACGATGTGTTCCACGTATCTCTGTTGAGAAAATACATGCCTGACCCAACGCATGTACTCACCTATGAGGAATTAGAACTGGAACCTGATCTGTCTTATTGTGAAGAGCCTGTCAGGATTCTTGATACAAGAGAACAAGTATTGAGAAACCGGACGACGCGTCTGGTAAAAGTTTTGTGGAGAAATCATAAGATGAAAGAGGCAACGTGGGAACCCGAGGAACTTATGATGAAGAACCACCCGAGTCTTTTTATGCAGTAATACCCTATAAATTGCGAGGACGCAATTATTTGAAGGAGGGGAGAATGTAACACCCCAAGCTTCCACGGTACGTTTCCCTTCGAATAAATGCGATAGCGTGTGTTGTACGCAACCTCGAGTTCTAACACACACCACAACTAATTAAACTAGCCGTTGTGAATAGTAATACCTACTTTTTGAAATCATATATATTTTATATTTCAAAATGGACTTCATTTTTGGATTCGGAATATTGAAATTAGCCTAGGGTGAAATTTTGGTACTTTTCGGATAACTTTTATATTTTGATGAATAGTGAAAATTACTAAATTTTAATTAAAAACAACTTTTTTAATCAAAATAATTAATATTGATAAATTATGAATTTGAGTGGTTTTAAAGTATATTTAGAATATATTTTTACCGTTTAATTTAATTTTTGTCATTGGACATAATTTCACAATTAAATCAGACATAAACAAGTGTCAATATTTTGATAGTTATTATCTCTTAAAAACACGCTTTTTATTTTAACAACGGTAATTAATTTTAAATTAATTTCTGCCACTTCTGTTTTTTGAATTTGGAAAAATGGATTACATATTTGGAATCAGGATGTCCAAATTATGTAAATAGGTAACTTTTATTTTTACACATTTTGAATAATTACTGCGGTAAATATTTTATTTACCATGGTTAAAGGGTAAATCCGGTAAATAAGGGTTAAAAAATAATATTATAATAATACAAAATTACCCTAAAACATGTCCTAACATTATTGTTGGACACATACCCAACCATGGGCATCCTTGGGTCTATTTGGGGACCCCTTAGAGCCACTTGTATGTGGTAGGGACACATTATATTAAAAAAGTTAAAATAAAAATAAAAATGGCATAAGCTTGCATCTTTTAGAAGAACAATTTTTACATAGGGTTATACATGTTTTATTTTCGATTATAAATATTCATTAGAAAGATAAAAAGATTTTCTACATAATGATATTTTATTTAAAATTTTTATACATCAAATAAGTTAAATTATTAATGACACAATAATGATGCAATGTTTACCTCATTAATAAATCATTTAAATAAATAAGATTATAATGATTAAAATATTATCTAAAACCTGTCCAATTCTTATTGGTTGATGTTATTTAGAAAATGAGTCATCTTATCTTCGACCTCAATGATTTTTGGACCATTATAAACCGAATATAATTATATTATAAAGTAATACTTTCACTCTTTCCTAAAGAGCCCCTCCTCTCCCTTATAAAAGGAGACCACTTATACTCATTCCTCACACCTCTCAAGCCACTTGGATAGTCCAAACCCTGCCCAAATAAGCTCCCCACATCCCTCTCCTCCTCCTTGAAGCTTCCCCTTAGGCAGAAAGCATTTCAAGAAGTCCTTTGGTTCCAACCAAAGTGAGTTACCTAAATTAAAGGTAACGATTTCTCTTAAATTATTTTCATTTATTTTGCTTCTCCAACCCCCAAACTCTTTTTATTTCCTTTATTTTGTAACAACACCAGTATCCACAATATACTAGGATGTTGTTATAAGAAGGATTCAAACTACACATACACACAACTCCATCTAATGGATTATGAACATAATGTTTCTGTGGATGGCAAACTAACGCCTCACGAAACGATGATTGTTCAAATACATCTTACCGCCTCTCATGGTGGCCATTATGATGACACTATAATTAAATATGATATTAATGATATATATTTTATATATAAGCTTCTGTAATTCCATTTTATTTCATATCATTATTCGTTTCATGTTGTATATACATACGATAATTTCATTTGAGGAAGTGCGGACTACCGCCCCCTTAAAATGATTTGACTCGTTCATACCACACATGGAACGTATAAAGGATGGTGTTAATGAACTTAAGTAACATATATAAAATATTATATTATACTGGAATAGTAATATACCTATGTATCATTTGGATTCGATTCTTTTAAAATAAAAATTAAATGGAAGTAGCGTTCGTGCGTACGTACGGACTACCGTCTCCACGAACGCGATGAGATTCATTCTCCATCGTATCCATTCAAGTCTTATTCTCATTTTAGGGTTAAAAATAATGTTAATATCATTCTGATTATGAATAAGATATAATCTATCCATTAAAAACATGTCTTACGTAACCAAACATTTAAGAAGAACGAATCGATTATCACCCGAAACGACGATAATACTAAGATATTATTATCAAATCAATATTAAAAGATCATATATGATATCATATTAATGTATATGATTCTTGTATAATTTAATAACAATTATTTCACCATTATACAGGAGGTTAACCTACCCCAACCAAGGAAAAGTACAAGGTAAGGGTTATTTCACAATCTCTTCATTATCTGAGGTTGTTTATACGTAATAATCTACTGGAATTTCTTTATCATCCACATCCATGTTTCTTAGAAATTTATTTCAAAACATATTTATTATTTACAAGAATATGGGTTAAAGTCATTTATACCCTTGTTTGACTTTTTATAAGAGGTTTATAAAGTAATCTTTCCGTCATTTTCAAAACAAGGTCCTTTTTAACCTTTTCGACAGAATTAAGGTAAGAATGTTTTTTTTAACTTATACGGCGGGTGCGGCTATTTTTTGCCGTTATAAAATCTTCAAATCTTCCCTTACAAGCTTATAAGAATATTTTAAAAGAAAATGTTTTATTTTATATGGATCTTAAATGATTTCAAAATAAAATGAGATATTTCTTTAAAAAGAATTTTGATTTCATCTATGTCAACATCCTTTGATGGATTTTAAGATTATTTGAAGTTGATTTATTATGATACAAAACTTCTATATTGTATTGAAGGTTTTGTGATATGTTTGACTGTGCATGTGCTATTTTTATACCATTCATAGTTTATGGTGAAAGTATTGACATTTCGTTTGCTAGTTTTAATACGAATGTTTATGTTATGTTTAAACCTTTTCATATGGGAATGCATTGGACTTAATATGTGACGGGTGGAGCCTGCTATAGCTCCTCGATGCATCGGTAGGTCTCATGAGACAAACTAGTGTCTTGGCACAAGGCCTTGACAAAATCTTATTTGTAGTCTTGGCACGAGGCCTTGACTATGCGGTTATGATAGTCTGGCATTATGCATTCCAACATTATGAAAGTGGTTATTGATTTTTGCATGTGATTATTCGATTAGTAGAATATCCATGTGAATAAGTAAATGGAATTATTTCATTTTATTTATGCCATACCATGTTGAAAGTTCATGTTTGAAAGGATTTTGTTTTAGTTATACATTGCCTTAAATGTTTATTCTTATTTATGAAAGTTTCCGCTATATTGTTATCCTTATTGGGCATTTGAGCTCACCCCTTTTCTATGTTTTATTTTTCCCAGGAAGTGAAGAAGTAAGTTATGAATGACCTGCAGGGATATTATGTGGGGATATGAGTGTGGATTATGGAGACAATATGTTGTTGTAGTAGTTTTTCATTTTATGATGTAATGTAAGACTTATAAATATATCTAGTGTTTCCAAGGCTACTAAACCAATCGGCCTTTCGAGATTTGATCTTTCTTGTGATCATACCAATGTTATGTAATAATGCACCGACTCTGGGTAACTGGGGTCGGGGCGTTACAGTATGCATGAGTTTTATTTATAAAATCATCAAGATCTTGGTTTGAAATTATTTAATTTTATTCCATTATATTAAAAAAAATCTTAGATTTTTATGAATCCCAATAATGGTATTATATCCCACCAAGAAAATATATTCTTGAAATCATACCAAAAATGATGTTCATCAATATCATATTTCATATCATATCCCATCCATAAAATATGATTAATAGTTTTGTTCTAGTTGATCGAATTGTGTTATATGATATAATTTTATTGTAATAAATGGTTCAAAAATATCCATAGATTTATACTATTTGTATCATATGATATTGAGATATCATAATATATAATATTTTTCTGAGTTTTCTAAAAACTTATCATCAATTTTATAAGGCAATATAGAGTCCAGTTGTTAATTATGATATGCAATATAATAGGGGATGAAATGATTACCAATCATAAAATACGGATGATATCATGTTCCACTAGCTATAAATTTTCACTTATGATTCTAGTTGGATCATAATATATAAATTATATTGCAATTTACAATTAGGATTGGATTATAAAATATGATGGATTAAGAAAATTTAATTTTTAAAAAATTAAATTATGAATTGAATTTTTTTTATTTATAATTTTTTTATAAATAGCAATATAAGGTATTTTATATTTTTTATTAATTTAAATAGTGATTATAAATTAATTAATTAAAAAATTATATTAATTAATAAATTTTTGTGAAACATTTATTATTAAATATTCCTCAATATTAAATTTTAATATTAAAAAACCTTTTACCAAATTATATGGAATTCCTTTTGAATAAATTGTTTATTTAAAAATCAAAAAGATAATTTATAAAGTGTTTATAAATTAAAAAGAATCAGGAAAAAATATAGTGTTTATATATTAAAATTATGAATTGTTCATAATACTTAATTTGAATTACTCAAATTAAGGGGACTTATTGGGGATATTATTTAGGCCACATCAAAAGAGGTTTTATGATTGATTTTATAAAATATTAGATAATTTTAAGTATGTGATATCTTGATTATATAAAATGTTTACATAATAAAAACTAGATTATATAATGTTTATAGTTTATAAATATCATATATTTAAATAAAATTCCATATAACGAATAATATTAAGAATTTTATATTATGAAATGAATATAAAGAGTTATTAAGTAATATATAGAACATAAGATAAAATTATAAAGTGTTTATAATTAGAATTCATTGATGAATTGTTTTTAATTTTTATCTAATGTTTAAATACTTGAATTGTTAATTTATTTAAAATTTATTTAATTTTTTATTATTCATGGATATAAATTGTTTATATTTTTAATATGTATTTGATTTATTTTAAAGTTATTAAACCTCTTTATATAAAAAAATAATCCTTGCATGTGATTTATGATTACATAAGGTTTAGTTTTCAAATTCCTTCAACTATCTATTAAATTAAAGTTATTAACTTGAATTTAGTTTTTGAATATAGTTTATAAATATTAGGTTTTAGATTTGTGAAAAATTATATTCTCTATTGAGTAAAGTATATTTGGTTAGAGGTCCTTTGGTTAAGATTTTTCACTATCCTAGAGGCTTACACCTTGTTCTAAAATGGTTTGGGTTTTCTATATATGGCTCCAAGATTACTCATGTTTGGATTATCAAATTTATATAATTATAAACCTTTACATTAAAAGTTCATGTACTTTATACATAAGATGCATTTTTATATTTTTAAATATATTTATATTCTATTTTTTGATGAGTAACACAAACTGTGAGTTGTGTGAAGAGTTGTGCATTAATATGATTTAAACATGTTAATTTGTTGGATGGAATAGTATTCCAAAACTAAATCATTATAATCATTCATACATAAATTGAATAGCATGAGATAAGATGTAAGACTAAATCCCATTTAAAATAAAAAGTATTATATTTCATTCAAAGTGACACTTTTTAATATCTCGGTCATTTAGTACCAGTGAACCTATCCATTAAGTGTCTATGGATTATCTTTTGTAAGGAAGAAAATTAATAAAGGAACTCTAACCATTTTGTTCCTTATTATTGGTATTTTATTTTTGTTATACTTGACTGGGAAACCCTAACTATTCAGATAATAGAGGAATAGAGTTGATTTTATATCCATAAGAATAATTTGTATTAAGATTTAGCTACTCAACTATTCATGATTCATATATTATAGGATTGAAAATATTTTTCTTTAAGATATAGTCAATGATTATTTACATGATTTATGAAATATGGATCTTGTCCCACTAATGGTATGAATATTGGGGTAATAATTTTAGTGGGAGATCATTTAAAAAAATTCCTTATTGAATGTTATTAATACATTATACTCATCTGATAAATGCTTCTGTTCTAGATAATATCATCATCATCGTCAAACATAGCTTTAATATTAAACCTATATAAAGGATAAGCTCAATGTAGGTAACTCTTATGACTGGTAATATAAAAAGTGTTCTTAAGTAACGAGAAATTAAATGTTCAATAGAAACCCATTCCTATGTAACTAAGTGTTGAAGTTTTTAAATAGGTGAATATATATTCTTATGAGAAGAATATATTGATTCACTTGGGGTTTCAAAGGAAATAGATAAATATTTACCTAAGGAATTTTATTTTCCACTCATATATTCAATATGATTTGATATTTAAATAACTTAGTGAGACTAAAGGTTTCCTTAAGGATTATTTTAGTCATGGAATTCATTCTATTGATATTTATGTAAATTTTTAGACAATATGAATGATTTCAATAAAACTTTAGCTGATATTATCAATTATTGAGAATTGAAAAACTAGGAATGTGATTTCTATGTTTTGGTACTAAGTAGATGATAAAAATTTGTAAGAGATCAAACCATAAGAAGAAATGTAAGTTGTAGAGTTCAATAATATTTCATAAAGTATCCATTTGAGGCCATCGAAACCTAAAAGAATTATCAATAAGGAGTAATGATTCCATATGATGATATTATTTGAGATACGTAAAGGGGATATCAAAACTCAAAGGAATTCCCATGTTAGGAATCGATGGTATAGGAATGAATATGTCAGTTTTTAAGTGTATATAAAACCAAATGTATACTTTACAAGTGTTGTAAATAAAAAAGAATTAAAAAACATGGGAAGAATTTATATAGTTTGTATTTTTCATTAAAATGATGAATCAAAGATTTTTTGCATCAAAGGCTTAAATGTTAATGAATTTATCATTGTCATATGGATCTAAATAAATTATGTCTATATTCAAATAATTTCTCTTATATTCTAAGAAAATTTATTCATTAACAAATAATTATTATGAATATAATGAAATTATTAATTATTTACACATTGTTTATGATTCATTAGATTCTATAACATGTTTTTAAAAGGATACATGGGTAAAAAAATTATACAGGATACACTTTTTATCCATATATTTGTCAAAATATGAGGTATGGTATTCATGCCACCCATCAATGGAATATTTTAAAGAATAAATTATTATTTTTAGAGAAAATTTATCAAAAATGAATAGAATACCATATGTGATATGTAAAAAATAGTTTGTTTTTAAAATATTTATACTAAAACAAAATAAGAGTTTTTTCCTAAAAACAAAAGATATTGTATATCTTAGTACCATATTCTTAATATAATATAGTTTCAATGAGGCTAGTGGGATTATATTTAAAATTTGATATGTTTAATGTTAAAAAAATATTATATAAAACTAAAATTAAAGTGATTTACCCTTAATATCATTAAAAAAATTTAGGGTATGGAAATAAATATAAATTTAAAGAGTTTCATTTATTTTTTATAATAAATTGAATGTATCTTTATCCGAAAGTATTTTAGAATAAACTGAAAATTGATAATGTAAAAAAGTTACATTAATTTCAATAAGATATCAAGGGAAATTTTTGATAAAAAATGTTTCAAATGTGATGATTTTAATCTTAAAAAGTTTTCAACAAATAAAAATAAATTATTAACACCATGACATGATTTTTTAGATTTAAAAAATTGGACTATGTTCAAGGAGTTAAATATGAGGAATGTGGTTCCTAAATATTTCCATTATTTAGACAAGTTTTATTCATGTATTATTACTCATAAAAGTGTTTAGTGTGATGTTTTTATTGGAAGGTCACATATATATATTAGAGTAATTTCATATAAATGTCATGAGTTAGAAAATTTTCAGAAAGTGTAGCAAACATAAGAATAATCTAGAAGTATATCATATATGATATGGTAGACAGATGCTTATATAGGGTTTATTTAAATATTTTTAAAAGAGTTTTAAAAATATAAAATGTATCATATTAAAAGAAATTTCACTTTAGTTTTCTTTCATTTTGCCTATATAAAATTATATATAGATATATATTTAATGAAATATAATGATAATTGACCTCCCAAAATATGACTTTGATTTATCCCTAACTGATGTTCATAATGGGGTATTATGGGTTATAATGAAATGTTAAGGTCTTCATGAGTAGAATTATTGTATGAGATATAGAATATTATCATGTGTCACAAAAATGTTTTAGTGCATTAGATGACCCATGAAGTATACCACATGGAGTGTCATACATTGTTTTTTTAGTGTACCAGGGGTGCATGGATCACATAGGAGCCCTAAATACCTATGTTTAGTGAGATACCTAGCATGAGAACCTTTATACATTGACACATTTATTAAAAAATACTTGAGGATTTTTTAATTAAGGGATATTTTCATATATTTTTGATCATGTTGTTGGTTGGAACTCAAACAAGATAGGATTTTTCATATAGTGTGATGGGTATCAAATTTACTCACACGATTGAGATAGATTAGGGAGTGTGCTATGGAAAATAGAAAAGTACATATTATTTTCTTATCAATTCAGATGAGGGGAATGTGTGCTCATCTATAAAGATGAATGAAATGTGATGCATTTATTAACTAGGTTAGTCTATACTCGAAGAATATAGAATGTATGAGTTGTATATATGGTATTGACATACTCTATGTCACATGGTCACTCAATGTCTTCTACAAAGGGAAAGTCTGAGAGTACATGCTAGTATGTGATGTGACTAGTGGATATGGGTATATAGTTTCATGTGTTTGATAGAGATCACACCAGATCACTTTAAAGCTTTAGTACAATTTATTCATTTATATAGTTTTCTCTTTGCATACATTTATAGATATATATATTAATATTTTTTTCAATGATATAAAGAATGTGGGGTCACACTTGTTATTTGATTGAATGGGGATTGATTTTTCTTCATAACTGAACTCTAAAAGTGTTTTAGAGTTAATCAAAAATAGTTTTTGATGGGTATTCAAAAGTTATTTCATGTGATGTAATGCACATTTATTTTAATGATATAATTCTAAAAGTGTTTTGGATGATATCCAGACGATTTTTTGATATAATTTCATACGTTATCATATATTTTATGAAATAAGGTGAAATAGCACAAAGATTATTATGATTTAATGAAAGTGTGAGAATAAAGGTGATATTCCCTAAAGCCTTTATATATGTGTGTGTGTGTGTTCTATCATATTATATGAAATAAAAAATCATAGAATTTGACATATATGCTACAAAATGGGTTTTTTATGCATGAGGTATATCGTATTATATTATTCAATAGTAATTGTAATACATTGGATTAGATTCCATGCTACTAACCTAGAAATTCATATGGTATGATTTGGCTATATCATAAGGTTCAATTTCTATGTAATCATAGAGTATGATCTTCCCATATCATAGGGAATTTACATAATACTTTTTATGATCATGATGGAAGACAAACATTAAGATTTATTATTTGGATGTGATATTCCACCTAATCTATCATTTAAAAGTCACATAGGATTTAAATCAAGGTAGAATAATTCATGTAAACATTTCATGAATCATCTATATAATTGACTAATGTAATGTAATGCCTGAGTAAATTAAAGATCTCCCATGTAGATTCTATGAGGGCTTTATAAAGAGGTTATTTCATGATATAGTGCATGAAATATATGATAGATCAACCCATGACTAAAATAACTCTACCATAAATCTCTCATTTCCTACCTCCTTTGTTCCTCATGGTGTTAACATTCTGTGGAGGGTGGATTGTCTCTATCATATGATAAGAAATTAAAATTCATCAAGGGGATAAATCACATAGAGTGGAGTCTATTGAATTCCCTTTGGTGATATAAATGAAGCATTGATATAGATAATAAAATTCCTATTATGGTGAATGGTATGTTGGTTTTTTTTTTATTTATTTCCATCATGCATGAATTTTATTTATCTAATCATGGAGATCTTGGTTTGGGATACTTTTATTTGCTTCCATTGACTCTAAAAAGTGTTGTTATATTCCTATGAATCCTAGAAACTCATTCTCTTTTATTTATTAACATAAAATTCATTATTCCATTAAAAAAATTTCATGCTTTGATATATTCAATTAAATTTCATACCACTCTATCAATTATCACAATGTTAAAAATTTAGACACCAAGATAGTCATGAACACAAGATCTCTTTAGTGTCATTTTTTTGATTTAGGAATTATATTAAATTAATCACCCTTAACATATAATTATCACATATATCAAGATGATGATTTTCATTTACTTTAACATAATAAAATCTTCATACATCCAATGTTTTATTCATGTTAGAACCATTCCCATTTAACCATTTCATACATTTATTATTTCATAATTATATCCTTAATTTCAATAAGTTTCATTGATATAATCTATTAAGAATCATTTAAGGGTACAAAGATCTTACTTAGTTTAGTATAAACACTTGTAATAATCCCTAAGCCACCAATTCCAACCAATCACCTTCTCCTGTGGTGTAATAGTTCCTCCATGTTGTTAATTTAATCTTATCTTTTAAGATCATAACATATCTTTAATAAACATTATTATTATTATATAACAATAATATTTATCATATTTAATTCATGAAATTATCACAACCAATCCAACAATAATCACTCTAAAGATCCCAATCAATACACCAACATAGTTCCTAGCAGTCGTAGAAATGAAGCACACACCCCATCATTTATTTCAAAATTTATCCAATTATTAATATTATTTTATAATAATAATTTAATTAGTATTAAACCTTAAACTCATTAAATTAACCATAAAATGATACTAATTACCCAAACATGGTTCCCATGGGTGCATAGAATCAAGAGGGGTATGGGGGAATTTCCAAGGATTAAAATCACCATCACACACACCACTATTCCAGGCATGGAACACGCTAAGGTGATCCCGTGTGACCAATATGGGAATGTGAGATGTCTTCAAATCACAATTATCTAATGACCTTAGGCCTCAAGGGCTACCTAAACTATAGGTTTGATGTGGCCTCGTGTGTACCATATGTTCTCTGATATCATATTTCTCTTCATACCCCCAATATAGGTACCATATATAGGTGACATGTAATACCCTATGTTGTCTGATCATATAATTGAATGAACAATAATAATTATATCACTAAAATATGGATGTTTCCTTCCCTTATAATTACAAGGATGAAAAGGTATAATATGGGTTGTCTATGATCAGATCAAATGAATATAAGTTCAACATCATGCTCATCATAATCGGAAACCTTCATTTCATCCCACCACTACCCATAATGATTTTCTAGAGAGAGAAGTCATCATATTTATTATAAATTTCCAAAAAAAATTGTCTCATATGGTCAATCACAAAAAAAAATTTGTTCGCTTATAAATGAATAATTAATGCCAGTAATTTCTAGATAGAAGTTCAATTAGGGATAAAATTATCACTATTATAGCATCTAATCTATAAATCATATCGACCTCAATATAGATTCATTGGATTTGTATTGATAATAAATTCATAGAGGTGTATGTTTTGTTAGGTGATTCTACCTAAATCTCATGAAATCTCTATTTTATCCAAAAAATGATAAAAAATATCTCTATGATATCACTATAAATAAGAATCCAAATTTAAAAAATAATATGTCACTATAAAGTGAAATAAATTTCTATTAAAATAATTGAATCTTATTTTTTGATTCTAATGTTTGGGCCTCCTAAATCAAGAGAAAATTTTCAGAAATCCAAACTTCCCTCAAGATTTTCTCAAAAATTTCTATTGTATTTTGACCAAACTACTTCTATAGTTTAGATAATGGTTCCAATTATAACATACATAAATTTAATTTTTAAATTAAGTTATTTATTTTAATAATTAAGGATAAAGGAATTATAATAGAGTAATCAAAAAAAATCCAATGTCCAAAGAATAATACCTTGATCATGGATCTCTTCTTAATCTTTGATTATCCCTCCAATAGTATCCGACTTATATCTATGACAAATGAGACTAGGGTTTATGGAAATAACTTTACATAAAAGTAAGTATTTCACAAATCAGTCCCATTGGGAACCCCCAAGTGTGTAGTGAATATGGGTGAGATACCTAAGGCCCCCCTTCAATAAGCTTTAGGATGGAGACTAGCACTGATGTTGTAAAATATTAAATAGGGAGGGATTACCCTAATATAACTTAGGAAAATGATGAGAAATTCACCAATTAATACAATAATATATAATAAAACCAATATTACACAATAATTTTAAATGCACGAGATAATATACAAATATAAGTCTCTAATGTAAAATACCAAAATTAAACTCCTCGGCAGTAACTCCAACCATAAATCCAAGCTCTAAGCTAGTATGGTATATCTAAATCCAAAAAATCACCCTTGAAACCTACTAATAGTTCATATATATATATTTTAGAATACATGTATACTCATTAAAATCCTCCTTAAGATCACATATGTAACACCCCAAGGATTTAAAAATAAATTTTAATATAGAATGAAATGAATGAAACATTGAGTCTCTACGTAATGACACTTTTTTAAGGAGATATTTATAACCTAGCAAATAAACATAATTTTTACGCTTCTATGATTTGAATTTTGAAAAACAAACATACACGGTTTCGATCAGTAAAATATGTAGAGTTTGATAGGATCAACATAATTTTTAGTGAATAGTAACATAACCTTTATGAATAGTAATATGACCCTTATGAATAGTAAATCGACCAAATGAATAGTAACCTCACCCATGAATGTATAAATAAAATTTAGACATCTTATAAGTGATAATATGAGCATAGTATAAGTGTAAGTCATAAATATTTAATTAAAATTTAATGATTAATTTAATAATTTAAATGAAATTTTATTTTCATAAAATGTAATCATAAATTACTATTTTATTGTTTTATGGTAATAATATATTTTTATTAAAACTTTATTAATTTTAAAAGGTGTTATAAAATCAGTTATAGTTTTGAAATTTTTATTTTTGGAATAAATTATGATTTTATATAAAAATTGAATCTATCATATTTAGAAAAATATTTTCAAAAAAATGGAATTCGTTTTTGAATTCTACATGTCAAAAAATGGTTGGGATGAATTTTTGGGATTTTTCTGAAATACTTGAATTTTTGTAAATAGTGAAATATGGTTACTTAACATATATATACATTATATGTTAAATACACTATTTATAAAATCATGTCTTATTTAATCACCCTTGGTTCTAACACACATTCTATATTTACTATTTTTAGTCACAAAAACCAACATTATTTCTTGTATTATAAAAATAATAAAATAATGATTAAAATAATGGAAAATCCCCATATCCTCCACTATAAATACCACCCCTTACACCTCTCAAGCTTTGAGAATTATTCAAATTATTCCCAATACTCTTCCCAAGGATCTTCCCCAAGTCCAAGACCCATTGGTGTCACCAAAAGGCCAAAACCAAGGGCCTTAAGGAGGATCTCAAGGAAAAGAAATCAAGAGGTAAAAATCCTCTTTCATTTCCTTTTAATTTCCTTTCAATTCTTTTATTTTCTTATACTCTATTAACCTCACATTATACTAGAGGCATGAAAAATAAATTATCATATATATACTTTAATGTTATCATGTTTATGGAAAAAATTAATCATCATAATTCTTATCCTCTCCCTATTATTCTGAAAAATAAAAAGTAAAAAAACCATAAAATGGATTTTTCAAATTATCTCCCACCCATTACTCCTATTCCCCCAGGGGGCTTCTCCTCCTCTGTTCTTGGATCTCTAGTGACCGGTGATGGATTGGCTCACCCCCCTAGGCCCCCTTTCAAGGAGGTTCTTCTGCGGCCTCCCCTGGGAATAGATCTGGCTTAAAATGCTTCGTCCATGAGGTTGCATATTCCTTATTGGATAATGGATCCCCTATGCTTGAGGTTTCAATGGAATCCTTGAATCTTCAGTGGATTCTGGTAGTGAGATCCGGTGCTAACAAGACTCCTATCACATTTTTCCATGATTGCGTCAGGAAATGGGGATTAGATCTGTCAGATACTATGTCAATCTTAGATTGAAAGTCTTTCTCCATCATTTTGGATTCTAGGACGGACTTCGTGATAGCTTGGTGCAAGAGCCTGTGCTCAGTGGGGCATTGGAGGTTCTCCCTCCCTCACTGGTTGATGGATTCCCATGCTGGCAGAGAATTATCTAGTGCGGAGCTCTGGATCTTGGTTCCAGTTTTACCTCTTCCCCACATTACTGAGTCCTTCTTTAAGGTTATTGGGGACTCGTTGGGGTGTTTTCTGTGTGTGGATGAAAGGAAAACTAGATTGGCGAAGGTTTCGGTAGCAAGGATCTGTGTCGAGGTGGATCTTTTTCAGCTACTCTAGGACCACCTTTTGATTAGGATCAAAGGGATGCAAGATCATCACCAACCACATATTTATCCCACCTATCCCAGGTTCTACTCTTTCTACCACATTTTAGGTTATTCTCTGCATGTTTTCCACAAATCACGCATAAAGGGTTCCAATCCTCTGGAGTTTTTGAGGTACTATTACTGACATCCTCTCAAGTGATTCCATGATCCCGATGGATAAAATCCAGGTAAATGCGTTGCATATAATCCCCCTACAAAGATATCAAAGGCTTCATCTTCCAAGAATCTTCCTAATTGTGATGGGCATGCATTCCTCATTCATGATCTAGTTCCTATCCTCTGAGGAATGGGAAGGGATCCATTCGTCCAGTTTCTTGAGGAGAGTCCCCCTTTCATATGGATGACCCTCAGCAACTCTTTGCCTTCCTACCTTTGTCTTCTCACTATGTATGTGGAGAATTGGGTCCCTACTAAAATCTGCATCTTAGAGATCATTATGATGGAATCAGAACCGAGTGACCATGAGGCCTCCCAGCCTTCCTCGTCTAGGGGGACTCCCTTCCTGTCCTTGACCTCTCAACTAGTGGTGTCTTCCCCTATGTCTTCGCCAGCACCGTATTCATATCATTCTTCTCCGCACTCTCATCCAGCATTTCTGAAGTTGGATCAGAGCAGGATAGAAGGAAAATATTTTGTGTCTCCATAAGCCACTTCCAGGGCGTTGTTCAGAGGTGGGGATTCCACTGTGGCAATCTCCTCGTAGGTGAATACTGGTGTTCAAACCCATTTTAAATCTAAATCTGGTGTGTTTTCTAGTGCAATCTCATCTCAACATGTTAAGGGCTAGGATTATGGGTCCAAATCCAGACGCACTCAATTCAATGTTTAAACCCTTAATATGGAAAGTATGTGGCCTTGGGGCTAGAGAGAAGTTGGATTTTATCGTTAACAAATTAAGTAATAGGAAGGTTTTTTGTGGCTATTCTGGAACCAAAACAAGTTTCTATGAAAATTAAGGAGTATGCTCAGAGGCATAAATTCCATATTTTTATGTCTGGGGACCCAATGAACTCCCAAATATGGATTTTTTGGAAGTATCACGTCAATTTTGATCTTCTGAGTGCATCGGATTAGTCTCCGACTACTAAGATTTCCATTGGGACTCAAGTGTTTCCATTCTCCTTAATTTATACCAAGTGTAATTCCAATGAAATAGAGTCTTTGTGGATCTATCTAGAGGGAATTAATCCTGATTATTCCCCCGATATTGTTGGGGGAAATTTAAATATCATAGCAAGCCCATAGGAGAAACAGGGGGAGGTGCTTTTCTTAGGAATTCCATCCAAGATTTCATTTTATTCATGGTAAGGAACATCCTCCTAGATGCGGGCTATGAGGGGAGAAATTTCACTTGGTACAAAAACCAATGTGGAGGAAGGAACACCTATTTTCAGATCGATCGGTGCCTAATGAATGAAGTTGTAATTTCTATGTTCCAAGACTCTAAATTCGTTCATCTGGTATGGTGTCTTTATGAACATTATTTGTTTATCCTTTCCCTTGGTGAAGGTTCTTCGTGGGATGATCATGCTGTTTTTTCTATAACATGGATGGAGGAACTAGGTTTCTTCGATGTGGTCATGGAATCTTGGTATCTGCATCACTAGGGGAACCTATGGATCAATTTACACAATAAGTTAAGACAGATTAGGAAATTCCTTCACCTCTGGAGAAAGAAGATCCCTAATCATGATCAGGAATTTACCGAGATCAGTATGTAGGTGGAATGCATGGATAATTTCTTAGAATAGGAATGGGAAGTGTCTCATTTTAGTGAGATTAGAATTAAAAAAGGATAAACACACTGATATATTTCTGAGACAAGAACTTCTTGATAGAGAATGTTCAATGGTTAGATGGATTCGCGAGGGGACCAGAACTCTAGATAATTTCATGTATGCATTAGAGAATGTCAGAATTTTCATAGGCTTAATATTTATAAGGATGATGGATCTTATTCCAATGATTGCGAGGAGGTAGTGTCCATGGTCAATGAATTTATCCAATCTTTACTTGAAGATCCCAATCCTAGGATGGAAGGGGGTACCCGAGAGGTGTGGTTGAGATTTTTTAGGGAATTACAAGTAGTGTTTGAGAGGATGTTGATGAGGGCTTGAGAAGAACTCTGGATGAAGATGAAGTGTGGGAAGATTTTTGGACTTTGAACCCAGATAGTGCACAAGGGCATGACGGCTTCCTTGGGTTTTTTACAGGGCGAATTGGGACATTGTTAAAGGGGATCTTATGCATGTTGTCCAGGATTTCTTTCAGGGTGGGAAACTATCACGCATTTCATATGAAACCAAGATGGTTCTTATTTACAAGGTGTGTAACCCTCAGTCAATTGATCAATATCATCCCATCAGTATGTGGAATATATCGTATAAGAGTTTGGCCTGTATACTCAACAAAAGACTAGCTATTCACTAGGATTAATGGATGAATTCTAAACAACATGGTTTCATTAAAGGGAGTTCAATGAAAGTTGTGATAGGAGAGGTTCAAGAAATGGTAATTAGAATCAGCAACAATTATTTAAGGGGACATTTTGTGGTTAAATTAGACATGAGAATGGCTTATGATAGGTTGGAATGGGGTTTTGTTCTAAGATTCTTGGAATTCATGGGGTTATCCAATTGGAATAGTGACCTTCTTTTCCATTGATTCAGCTCAGCGTAGATTTCAACATCATTTATGGGTAATAATTTTTTGTTTTTCAAGGCATTATGAGGTCTCGGGAAAGAGGATCCTTTGTCCCCCACTCTTTTCATTATCTCCCAAAACACTTTCAACTGCTATATAAACCATGGCCTCAACATGGGTAAAATCCTTCCTTATCATAACAGTAATGCCACAAGGTGTATCACACACTTGATATTTTCATATGAAACAATTATATTTATCAATGGAAGTATAAGGTCAGTGCTGGGGTTGAATGGGATCCTAGGGGAATACTGCAAGTGGAGTGGGTAGGTGGTGAACAAATAGAAAAGTCTTTTATTTACAAAAAGGAAGATCTTGGAGAGGAGGGAGAGGGATTTGGGGGCCAGCTTGAGTATGGGTAGAGGATTCTTTACCATGGAGTATCTTGGGTCACTATTTAGTCCTTCCTCCCTTAGGGTTTATCATTTTGACAAACTCATAAGAAAAATCATAGGGTGCATCTAAAACTAGAAAAACATATTCCTATCCTTTGGAGGTCGCATAACTCTTGTTAATAGTGTTCTATTTTCCATGACCATGCACATTATTTCCACCCTAAAGGTACCTAAGAGTGTGATTTCCAACCTAGAGAGTATTATGGTGTCCTTTATATGTGATGGGTCGATGGAAGTCATACATCACTGAGCTTCTGGGAAACGGCTCGCAAGACCTCTCTCCAAAAGGTGCCTTAACCTAAGAAGTGCCTCCAAAACCATGAAAGGGATTCATGCTAAGCTTGTGTGGGAGGATCTAGAAGGTTGGTCCCTTTGGGGTAGAATAATGTAGAACATTTATGGCCTAAATGTGAGTTATCAGAGAACTCAAACTTCAAGGATATGGAACCTGGATCACCCATACCTGGAGACCCTGCATCATCACTCTCGATGGCTCGTGGGAATAGGGAACAATAATTTTTGGCAGTAGGATTGGGGGGTGGGTAGGTTGTGGTTACTAGGTTACCCCATCCTGGATATATCTTTTATTGAGGCAATTCATCATCCTAGGTTTCTTCAGGACATTATTGATAAGATCCAACTCGCTATTTTCAGCAACATAGTTACTAGTGATAACCAGGATAGACTTATTTTTACGGCCTCTATGTTGGATGTTTTCTCCATCAAGGATTTTGCTCGTGTGATGAGGGACATGTCAAATGAAGACCAGTGGGGGTGACTCTATGGTGCAAGTATATTTCCTCCAAATTTAGTTTTTTTTGTGATGTTTTAGGAATAAATCCATGTCTACTGATGAAAACATACAATTTATGGGATTAAACATGGCTTCTATGTGCTGGTGTTGTAGTTCCTGCAACCATGAATCAATGGGGAACCTCTTCTAAAATAGAGAATGGGCTATAGGGGTATGGAAGGATTTTAGGGATTTCTTAAGTTGGGATGGATATGATGGGGCGCATACTAACTTCCTCATTTCATGGTTTAGAGGTGCTGGTACTCATGGGGACGAGAGAAAAGCTAGGTTGGTCATTCTAATAGCGGGATGCTAGACCATTTGGAAGTCCAGAAATGATAATCGTCACAAAAACATCACAGGATCCCAGGTCAATATTATATTCAAAATAAAAAACACTTTTCTAGATATGATCAGGTTGTGTCCCGAATGTCACTCTGTTCCATATGTGAATTATATCATCCTGAAGCTCTCCCTTGACAACCAGGCTGGAAAATCAGGGCAAGGATGATGGGTCTGCTAGTGATCTTCTAGCCAGGGGATCAAGCTCAATACAGATGGGTCTCTACTTGGGGGTAGATGCAGAGGGAAAGTTTCTTTAGAGACCAGGAGGGTTCTGTTATTTCAGTGTTAGTGGCCTCTTATGGAAGAGGAAATGTTCTTCATGTAGAGGCTCAGGCCTTGGTTATGGTCTTGGAAATATTCACCAAAAGGTGGATCACTTTGAATATGGTGGAGACAGACTCCATGATTCTATACAAATCATTGGTCAAACAAGGTAGGTTTCCCTGTAATATTTCATATACTATCAGGAGATGTAAACTACTCATGGGGAATCATACGGAGATTTCGTACACATGGCGAGAGGGAAATATGGTGGCTGAATTTTTGGATTCTATGGAACCCTCAAATCAAAGTTTGTTTTCCTTCTTTAATTTAGGTTCTTTTCCTAGTGAGGGAATAAAATTTTTTGCCAATGATGCTATGGGATTGAATTAATTTAGACCACCATGATGTATTTTTTATTTTAAATATATTTTCTTTTTCAAAATCAATAAAAAGATAAATTTTTAGCCAGTAAAAAATAAAAACACTGTTCGTGATGTGTCGATTTACCATCATCAGGGACGATGTGTTTTCAATTTTTATTACTTCAAATATGTTTATAAAACCATTTTAATTTTTGAAAAATATTGTAAATTCTATTATATAATCTCTTTTATGTTCTATAATTAACATATATACATAATATTAAATTATATAATAAAACTAGTTTTTGAATATCAAAGAACTGCCAAAATTATCTAAATGAATATCACTGATGTTTTATCTCAGGATTCATAATAATATATGAAAAAAAGTGATTTATGATATCATTTAATATTATGTAAACATATTAATACCATTTTATTCTACTTTTAATGTTTCTCTTCTATTCAGAAAAAAATCCATTACAAATTGACCATGGAAACTGTGTAAAGCACGCACCTGAAATAATGAAAATAACAAAATATTATTAATAAATGCGTGGAATGATGTCATAAAATGATATTATAAGGTTTTATAAATATTAATATGATTTTGTAAAAAATTAATAAAACTCTTTTAACTATTATACATGAGGTTTAAAATGTTTTAATTAAGATGAACCCGAGGTAAGAGAATTCTTATCCTAATTTCCATTCTTTGGGTTAACCTTCTACTTTATTGATTATATGGTACTAAGATTATTTTTGTAATGAATTTTTTGTTTATATTATTTTTCATT
This sequence comes from Viscum album, assembly GCA_963277665.1. Classification (NCBI taxonomy): domain Eukaryota; kingdom Viridiplantae; phylum Streptophyta; class Magnoliopsida; order Santalales; family Viscaceae; genus Viscum; species Viscum album. The sequence goes on along the minus strand of OY728164.1, from coordinate 1,091,014,579 downwards.
ATGTGTATTTAAATTTTATACACAAATTCATTTATTTCTATTAATTATTACTTCAACTATATGATATTTGTAAGGGAATTTTCTTTTAAAAACCTCTTTTAAACTTCCATTTTTAGAAAATTCAAAAGGGTTGTTTTTATGAAAGTATTAATATTTTATGATTATTTTTTGGTTCTGGCGAATTTTTTGGGATGAAGGGTGGGATATATATATACCTACAATTCATTGGGTATGTGTAAGTTGGATTTCGATCGTATGGTTACTCCAAGTGTAACTGTGATGGTTACACCAAAAGGTAGCTGTGAGAGTTACATTGTAAGGTAGTCATGAGGGTTACAAATCATAAGGTGGCCAAAAGGTTTACAATATTAAGTAAGTAATTCCTCAAGATACCTTTATTGTTTTATTTATGTTTTCTATGTTTTTTGGAAATCTCATGTTTCAAAAAGAAAGTATATGATACTTTATGGGTGAGAAGTATGTCTTTGTGAAAATGATTTCATATATTATAAGTATTCATGGACTAATGGTTTCTTCCCTTATTTTTATATCCCTTACTGAGATTTTTATGATCATACCATGTTTTTAAACATTTTCACAAATTATAAAGATGTGTAATATAAATAAAGAAGTCAATTTAAATGTTATGAAGATTTGTCAAAGAAATCATGTTATATTTTTTAAAAGTTTTCTGTTTTGGAAGAAATGAATATTGTTTTAGTGGTACCCACTTTGTATGATTCTGGGTTGATATGTATGAATTATGTACTAAATTTCTAAAACTCTAAACCAAAAATATATTTGGGATTGTAAAGAAGTTAAATCTAGTTGATTTAACTAGATTATGTAATGTTTAAGGTCGTGTCCTTATAATTGGTATTAGAGAATAGTTTAAATGAATTTGGGGGTTAGAATGATGTTAATAGAATACCATAAATTAATTTTACTTTATATTTATGTTGAAATGGTATATAATATAAATATTACCATGTTTCTTCATCTAATATATGTTTTTTTAGAATGGTTTTTCACAGAAGAAACAGAGAAGCTGAAGTGAGAAGGCCTTGAGAGGATGATATCTTTCAGAATCTGCAACCTAGAATAGTGGGAAATGGAATAAAATAGTTTTTGATAGTAATGGATCAATTGATATAGGCTATAAATAGTGGTGGAATCCATGAAAGAGAACAACCAAAGATACCATAAATAAATATGGTGATAGTGGGAACATTTTATGAGGCAACACCCTTCTACTTTCCATGGATCTTCTGAACCGGTGGTGGATGAAGGATAGATTAGAGCCCTTGAAAATATATTCAATGTCATGGAGTGTTTAGATAATCAAAATATTACTCTTTCCATTTATTTTTCTTGAAGGTGAAGTTGGATAGTGGTGGTAAATGGTTAATAATTTCAGGTATGGTGATGAGATTGATTCCATGGAATGGGATTTATTTAAAAATATTTTCCTTGAAAAATATTTTCCTAAGGTGGTTTGAATTAGTATATAAAATAAATTCCTTGAATTGAAGGAAAATATGGAAGATTTTTTTGTTGTGTATGAAGTAAACTTCACCTGACTTTCAAGGTATTCTCCAAATATTATTTGGTATCTTGATAGAAAAATCGATCAGTTTTACTCAGGATTGAAGCCAAGATACCGAAGGGATTTGGCTTCCTGAAAATTAAAAAGTTATGAGAAACTTTTTTGATGTGTTGAGAGGGTAGAAATGGAGTTTTTTTATTATCACGTGTACTTTTACAATAAGAAAAAGAAGAGATCTAGATGGAATGCTATGGGTGAGAATCAATAAAATAAATTTGATGGTAAGAAAGACCAGTTTGCAGTTTGTGAAAAGTGTGGTAAAAATAACCCTAGGGAATGTCTTACCAAAATTAAGAATTGTTTTTGATATGGTAAGTTTGTACATATGGTTATATATTTTAATGAAAATGATCTTAAGATCAATTCTGATAAGAAAAATATAAAGTGTTTAAAATGTGGTGAGATGGGTAATTTTGAAAATACCTACCCAAAGAAAGATCAGAATGATGGGAAGTAGACAGATTATAAGAAAAAAGGTGAAGTGAGATCCTTCAAAACTACATCAGTAGCTGTTGGGAAATCCAATGACGTGAAATCAGGTACATTGTTTGTTTACTTAGATTTTTCCAATATATTTTTTGATACGGGGCCTATACATTCCTTTATTTCTAATAAATATTCTGGTAAATTAAAATTTTCACCTCAATAAATGATATTGGAACTTATGTTTAAAACACCATGGGTAAATATTACAGCAAAAAGGAATTATAAGAATATTTCTATTGTGGTCTCTGGAAAGACATTACCTGCAAACCTCTTTGTTTTCATGTAGTATAGTTTTATGTCATTCTGGGTATAAATTGCCTTTATATTTATCATGTTAAGAATTATTGTAGAGCTAAGGAAGTTTTTTTCTAAAAATGGTTTCAGTTTATATAAAATAATGAACCCATACAATTGATAAAATATTAGGAAGCTGAGAAACTGTTAAAAGAGGGAAATGGAGGTTATCTTGCTCATATTGTTGAAAATAAGGGAACTGTTTAGATTAATGATGTGCTAGTGGTAAATAAAAACCTTGATGTTTTTCTTGATGAGTTACCCAGTGTTATACCAGATTGGGAAGTTGAATTTACTATTGACTTGGTTCATGACGCTAATACAATTTCAAAACCACCTTATTGAATAGCTAAAGTGTAACTTCTTGAATTAAAAAATCAGTTGCAGGAGTTTCTTGATAAAGGCTTCATTCGTCCTAGAACTTTACCATGTGGTGATACTATTTTTTTCGTTAAAAATAAATATAATTCCATGAGACTCTACATTGATTATAGATCTTTTAATAACATTACTATTAATAATAAGTATCTTTCGCCTCATATTGATGACTTTCTTGATCAGCTATAGGGAGCTTAGTATTTTTACAAGATTGACTTGAGATCTGGATTCCATCAGTTGAAGGTGAAAAAGGATGACATCCCAAAAACATATTTTCATAATAGATATGGGAATTATGAGTTTTTTGTTATTCACTTTGGTTTGAAAAATTCCCCTACTATATTAATAGATCTTATGAATAGAATATTTCATTAATATTTGGATAAGTTATTTTTGTTTTTTATGATATTTTGGTCTTTTAAAAAAGTTATGAGGATCATGAAAAACATTTAAGGATTTTCTTTAAACTCTCAAAGAAAATAAGTTATATGGAAAATTTATAAAATGTGATTTTTGGTTGCAATAGATTTCTTTTCTTAGGAACATTATAAGTAAGGATGGAATAATAGTTTATCCTACTAAAAAAAGTGGTTTATGAATGTCTAAGACCTACAAATGTTACATATATTTGTAGTTTTCATGGATTAGCAGGTTATTATTGATGGTTTGTTAAAAACATTACATCATTATCTTTCCCACTAACTAAGCTAACAAAAAAGGGTTTAAATTTATTTGGACAGAAGAATGTGATGTTTGTTTTCATGAAGTGAAGAATGGATTGGTAAATTCTCCAGTTTTAGCCACGCCTTCTAGAAATGGTTAATTTTTCATCTACAGTGATGCTTCATTGAATAGACTTGGTTGTGTTCTGATGTATAATGATCAGGTAATTTCTTATGCTTCAAGACAACTAAAACCTTGTGAGTTAAATTATCCCACACGTGATTTGGAATTACCATTTGTGGTTTTTGCTTTAAAAAATTGGAGGCATCATTTATATAAATCCAAATGTGAAATATATATTGACCATAAAAGTATGAAGTATATATTCACTCATAAGAAATTAAACATAAGGCAAAAAATATGGATTGAATTGATAAAGGATTATGATTTCATGATCAATTACCATCCTAGAAAAAGTAAAAAAAGTGGTGGATTCATTGAGTTGAAAACATCATGTATCATTAACTATGTTACATTTGGAACATGACCCCTTGATTAATGATTTGATTAATTTTGGATTGGAAGTTATTGGTGTAAAAAATTCCTCTATTTTGTTTCTAGTGTTAGTGTAGTCATATCTATTAGATAGGATTAAGAAAGCACAAAAGGAAGACCAAGAGCTATAGAAAAAGGTATAATTGATTAAAATGGGTAAGTTTCTAGAATTTAACCTTGATAAAGATTGTGTTTTTAGATTTGGAAATAGATTGTGTGTGCCTTTTGATTCCCATATAAAGAAATAATTGTTGTATGAAGCTTATAGTTCTTCATTTTCAGTTCATCTTGGTTGTACTAAGATATAAAGAGACCTTCGGGAGTATTACTGGTGGGATAGAATGAAAATAGATATTTTTTATTTTACTATGAAAATTTTTGACATGTCAATAGGTTAAATTAAATATACAACTACCAAAGGGGATGCTTCAGCCTTTTTCAGTGCCAGATTGGAAATGGGAAAATATATCCATGTACTTCATGGTGGGAGTACCAAATACATCTATTGGAAACAATGTGATTTTGCTTATTGTTGATCAGCTAACTAAATTTGAACATTTCCTTTCTATTCAAGATATTATGCATTTGGATCAGATTTCTCAACTATACCTCAAAGAGATTTTCAGGTTACATGGAGTTCCTCTTTCCATTGTATTTGATTGTGATCCCAATTTAACTTTTAACTTTTGGAAAGGCCTTCATAAGTCACTAGGCATAGAATTAAATTTTATCACTGATTTTTATCCTCAATCTAATGGAAAAACCAAGAGAACAATTTAGACACTAGAGGATATGCTTTGAGCTTGTTAAATGGACTACCAGGGAAGTTGGTATCAACATATTTCTTTAGTTGAGTTTTCTTACAATAATAGTTTTAATTCCATTATATAGATAGTTCCTTTTGAGGCATTATATGGGAAACGGTGTCAAACTCCATAATTTTGGGATGAAGTCAAGGAATGAAAGTTGGTGGTACCAAATTAGTAGAGGAAGTGGATGAGAAAGTGAAGATGATACAATAGCACATGAGTACATCTCAAAGCAGGTAGAAAAGTAATGAAGATAACAGGGGGAAAGACTTTTCTTTTGAGGTTGGTGATCATATTTTTATTAGAATCTCACCATGGAAAAGTATTATGTTTTTTGTTAAGAAAGTAAATCCAAGTCCATGATTCATTGGTTCTTATGAAATCTTAGAGAAAGCTTGACTGGTTGCCTACTCAGTAGTTTTTCCTCCAAGTTTATCTCAGGTACACAATGTTTTTAATGTTTCGATGTTGAGAAATCATGTTCCAGATTCATCTCATATTTTAAACCAACAAGTACTTCAGCTAGAAGCAAACCTTTCTTATGAAGAGAAACCTATTTAGATTATTGATTGAAGAGATCAATTATTGTGGAATAAGGAAATCCACTAGGTTAAGGTTTTGTCGATAAACCACACAATTGAAGAAGAAACATGGTAATCTAAAAATCGTATGAGGGAAAGGTACCCCCACTTGTTTAATAAGTAAATAAAAAAATGTTATGACACAATTTTCAAAAGGTGGGGAGAATTTAACACCCCAAGGATTTATAAATAAATTGTAATATATAATGAAATGCATGAAACATTGATTCTCTATGTAATAACTAATTTTTTTAAGGAGATAGTTCTAACCAAGTCAATAAACATAATTTTTCCGCTTCAATGATTTGAATTTTGAAAAATGGACATACACAGTTGTGAGCAGTAATATATTTAGAATCTGATATGATCAAGATAATTTTTATTGAATAGTAACTTGAACCTTATGAATATTAATATGACCCTTATGAATATTAAATCAACCAAATGAATAGTAACCTCACACATGAATGTATAAATAAAATTTAGGAATCTTATAAGTGACAATATGATCATAGTATAAAAGTAAGTAATAAATATTTAATTAAAATTTTATGATTAATTTGATAATTTAAATGAAATTTTATTTTCTTAAAATATAATAATAAATTATTATTTTATTTTCTTATGATTATAATATAATTTTATGAGACCTTCATTAATTTTTCAAGGTGTTATAAAATCAATTATAGTTATAAAATTATTATTTTTTGAATAAATTATGATTTTATTTAAAATTTTAATTTCTCATATTTATAAAATTATATTCAGAAAATAGAGTTAATTTTTTAATTCTACGCATTGAAAAATGGTTAGGGTGATTTTTTGGTATTTTTCTGAAATACTTGAATTTTTTGTGAAAAGTGAAATGCGATAGTTTACCGTATACATACATTATATGTTAAATACACAATTCTTAACATCATGGATTATGTAATCACCCTTGGTTAAAACTCACATTCTCTATTTAATATTCATAGTCTCAAGAACCATCACTATTTCTTTTCTTGAGAAAAATAATTAAATAATAATTAAAATAATGGAACCCGCCCCCCTCCTCCACTATAAATACCACCCCTCACCCCCTCTTCTCCTCACACCTCTAAAGAAGTGACTATTGTCCAAATTCTATATAATACTCTTCCCAAGTATCTTTTCCATGTATAATACCTTCTGGTCTCACCAAAATTCCAAAAACAAGGTCCTTAAGGAGGATCTCAAGAGAATAGATTAAGAAGTAAAAATCATATTTCATTTCCTTTTAATTTCATTTCAATTATTTTTCTTTTATTATACTCTCTTAGCCTCCACTAATACAAGAGTCATGAAAAATATAGTCTCATATACATACTATAACTTTATCATGTTTATGGAAAAATTCATCATCATACTTTTTCTCTCCCTCTTATTCTAAAAAATAAAAACATCATCTGTGATGTGTCGATTTACCAACATCAAGGACGATGTGTTTTCAATTTCCATTACTTCCTTAAAATATGGTTATAAAACAATTTTAATAGTTTAAATAGATTTTAAATTTTATGATATAACATATTCTATGTTCTGGAATTAACATATATACATAATATTAAATTATATAATGAAATTAGTTTGTGATTATCAAAGAACCACCAAAATGATCTAAACGAAGATCATTAATTTTTTTATCTATTGATTAATCATAATATATGAAAAAAATGATTTATGGTATCATTTAATATTATATAAACATATTAATACCATTTCATTCCACTTTTGGAGTTTCACTACCATTCAGTAAGAAAAATCATTAGGAACTGACCATGTAAATCGTGTAAAGAATGCACATAAAACAATGGAAATAACAAAATATTATTAATAAATGTGTGAAATGATTTTGTAAAATGATCATATAAGGTTTTATAAATATTAATATGTTTCTTTAAAATATTAATAACACTCTTTTAACTATTATACATGAGTTTTAAACATATTTTAATTAAGACAAACCCGAGGTAAGAGAATTCATAACCTAATTTACATTCTTTGGGTTAACCTTATGATTCATTGATTATATATTACTAATATTTTTTTGTAATGAATTTTTTGTTTATATTATGTTTTATTATGTGTATTTATAGTTTATATATATATTCCTTTCATTAAATTAATTATCACTTCAATTATATGATATTTGTAAGGGTCTTTTTTTTAATCCTCTTTTAAACTTCTATTTTTACAAAATTCAAAAGGTATGTTTTTATGAAAGTATTATTGTTTTTTGATTATGTTATATTTCTTGGAAATTTTTTATGAGGAATGGTGGGACCTATACCTTCCTCTAATGCATTAGTTATATGTAAGTTGGAGGTCAGCCCTATGGTTACTCCAAGTATAACTACGATGGTTACACTTTAAGGTAGTTGTGAGGGTTATGTTGTAAGGTAACCATGAGGGTGCGAATCATAAGGTATCTGTGAGGGTTATAATATTAAGTAATTAATTCCCCAAGTTACCAACATGGATTTATTTATTTATTATATGTTTTATTTAAATATATTTTTTTACAAAGTAAGTTCATGATACTTTATGGGTTATAAGTATGTCTTTGTGAAAATGATTTCATATGTTTATAAGTATTCATAGACTAATAGTTTATATCCTTATTTTTATATACCTTACTGAGCTTTTTATGATTATCCGAAGTTTTAAAATGTCTTTCACAGCGTTTAAGGATGGGTAAGATAAAATTACATCAACATTGTTCCCTACTCCTAATGTTCTTGTTGGTATCAGTAACAACCAACTATAACCATAACATTATTTTTATACCACCTTTTCATATATCATACACACATCATATCCCATCAAAGTATGGTATCATGAACATGAAGGACATCAACATTCTTCCCTACTCCTAACATGTGTGACCTCAACTATATATATACCATATCATTTTCCCATCATTAACTCACCAATAAAACTACTGACCTCAAGCTATCATAGCCACACCACATCTAAAAGATGGAGTAGGTAATAGGGAGTAGTCATTCATCTATTCACTCAATAACCAATATGTTTTGGTGAAACACCCAAAACCCAAAACATTTGGGCATAAATAGTGATGTCCAACTTAGATGAGGTTTGTAAATAAATCATAAGTAAAATAAATCATACATATAACCACACAAAATTCTATCCTAAAGGCTCCACACTAAAATAGAACTTCCACACCATCACAACCACTACATCATCACTGTCATGCATAAATACCACTTCTATTTTATATACCACAAACTAGCCCCATTTTCCCACTCAAAATAGCAACATTAATTCAAAAAATTTACAATTTAATCACATAATTAATCCATTTTAGATTTAATATTTACCAAACATATTATATTCATTTTTTCATTCATTTCTATATTTAAAGAAAAACCATTTTTTATCCAATAGACACGTCAAATTATAATAATTACTTATTCATTTCAAACATTAAAAAATAATTTATAGACCATAATTACTTCATTTCCCACCCACTATCATTCCCAAATTTATCATTAAAAATCATATTAAATTACAACCAAGATACTATAAAAATTCTACACAACCATCAACTAACCATCTCAAAACTAACCCATGACACATTCCATGTCAACCAAGGAAACCAATCACACAATTATCAAATTATCACACATCAACAACCCCTAATACTGCTAAAAAATTTCCTATTTCCCATATTTACAATCAAAAACCTATTTACTAGAACATCCCACATCCAAATATATACATAACAAACACCACACAATAACCTCTATAGTGGAAACACAGTTCACAATGAAATCAATAAGTATTCCAATCACACACAATAGTTTTCACACAAACAATTATTCACTGTATTTAAGAAATTAACTATTTATGAAGGTGGTTCTATCATTTACATAACTGCATGAACACAATATAAATCTTAGCAGGGAAATATTTTTAGCAACACAATTTGGGAAGCTAACAATAATATAACAAAGTCATAAAAACATGTAGAATAAAAGAATCGCCCATTTCTATCAATATTATCCTAGTTTATTATATTTATTATGATGAATCATATTATCCACCCAAAAAAATAATAAACCTTAAACTCCCACATTACACCCATAAATAAAGAGAGTTCTCAAATCCCTTACCTCAAACGAAGCTTTGAATATCTATTGTGTAATAGTGAGAGGAAAGATAATACTTTGAGATCAGCCCATGTGAGGGAAACACTAATAAATCTAAAACATAGTAATCTCCATTAGTCACTCAACTAATCATCAACAAAACACAAACCAAAACACTATGAAACCTTTCCAAAATGAAAAAAAAAATAGAAAAATAATAAATAAATAAATAAGAACTCACATCATATCACTAATAATGGATCTTATAAGTTGAGGATAACATCCAAGATAAATAGAAAGTAAAAGCCTCCCAAAAAACATAGTTAAGGGTATAATAAGGTTGCGAGAAACAATAGAAAATAATAGAATACAAAGGAGAACGTGAATTTATACCTATTATGGAAAACACTATGTCATGGTAAAATATTTCATCAATATACTACAATAAGGCTATCTCAATTACCCTCATGAATTCATGAAATGTATCCTCTATATATCTTCCCTTTTAAACTCAATAAAAATTCTAAATATTATATAAAATATTAAGGATAACTCCATAACAAAAACACTATGGCACAATGACACATAAATATAATCAAAAATATTATCTTCCAGGTCCTAAAGTTGTATCATATGAGACCACAGTATGAAAAATGAACAAAAAACATTTAAAATCAACATTTAGGTGTCATTTCATGATAGCCAAAAGCCATGCCATAAAATCACCCTTTAGAAAAACTTCACAAACATGCCACTACACATCGTACCATAAAACAAAGCTCCACATCATGACCAATAAAATGGTAAAGAGTAGTTTTTAAGGTTAATAAGAATTTTGTATGGTTCATATCAACTTCATAAGGTTAAACACATATCCAAAAAACAACCTTCAAACACATCACATTGTGACACATTTTGTTTCACCATAACTAATCACTTAGTGATTTTCCCTCTTATGCAACCAGCCCTTCATGCCAATACCACATGGTTATGGTGTGGACTAACTCTACTTTATGAAATAATAACTCCAATAGAACCTGTCTTCCTTCAACCCTCTCTTGACAACTCAAAAACCCAAATCATGTAAAGAAATGGTATGGAAAGGTCTAGGTAATTAAATTAGATGCCTCTAAAATGATTCTAATCCTTAATAATAAAAATCAATCCCTTAAAAAAACTAGAAACAACTAACCCAAATGTTACCCTTAGGAGATACCTCACAAATGAAATTATTATATATATAAAACACAAGGAAATATAAAGAATAATAAACCTCAATAAAAAATCCATTGATAATCAAATAAATTAACATATAACTAAACAAAAATCTTGAACATAACCACATAAAAATTATCCAAAGAACTAAATATATCTAACATGAATCTATGACTCATTATCCTAAGAAATATCCTTTAATCCACTATACCTCCATATAATGAAAACCAAATGAATAGAATGCTCACATTACACCTTATCCCAATGATCTTAAATCTTAACTCGTAGCTCCATGTATGTCACATCATCCTTGATATCTAATTCTTCCCTAGTCAATGATATGGTAATTTTTGTGAAGGTAATGATGAATTAATTACATGTTAAAGTCTTTTTGAATATGGTATATCAATGGATGAAGCTCCAACTGACACTCCACTTCACCAAACCACTAAAAACATCAAAAGGACTAATTTACTAGGGAAAATTATCACTCCAATGACCAAACATCATCTACCCATGATGAAGGGAAACACTTAATAATACATAATACTCAATATTAAACTTTATAAGACTTCTTATCTGATCAATATATGACTTTTGATGGTCCTACATTACCTTCACCCACTTCTAAATCATCCAAAAATTCTTAAATGACTTTTTTACCACATCAGGTCCAAGGAATTATAATTCCCCAATATTGTTCTAGTATAAAAAATATCTATAATTCCACCTATAAATCAACTTTAATGGGGCCATATATATGTATGATTGATAATTTTTATTATAACTAAACTCTGCCAAAGGAAAATTATTAACCACTGGTCCACCAAAATCCAAAACACAGGCCCATAAAATATTCTCCAATGTTCTAATTGTAAAACCCAAAAATTATAAAATAATAACATTTTATTCTATAGAGTATGTGATATATAACATTGATCTTAAACAACCAGTGAAATATTTTTCTTAAAATTTAATCTCTTCGATAATTTGTGGAACGCATAACCCCAAGCCTAAATGAACCGTAATGAAGTATACCATTATAACATATATATTAAATTATAAATTAGTAATATTACTAAATAAATTATAAAAATTATAGTTATCTATTTATTATAAATAAAATAATAATCATTTAAAAGAAAAATATTTGTTTTCTGAAAAAAACACATTTTTTCTAAATGACGGTTTAGTCATGCTTTGCATACATTATTTTAATTTAATTTTTACCAATATTATAAAATTTATTTGATAAAATTAAATTCATTTTTTAAATTATAATATCAAAATTATCTTAGAGTGGATTTTTAGGATTTTTTTAAGATGCTTCATTTTTTGATGAATAGTGAGAAATATTGAATTTTAATTGAAAACTTCCATTTGGTTTAAATTATTTATAATGTTAAATAATATTTTAAATTTCTTAAAAATAAAATTATTTAAATTATATATCAATTAATTCCATTTAGTTCATTGTAATCATTTTCATATTTAATTTGGATATAAAAACTTTGTAAATTTTGAAACGTTTCTCTTGGAAAACTCGGTTTCTCGTCATGTCCATGGGATTAATTTTAAATTAAATTTTTCCACTTATGTTAAATGAATTTTTAAAAATATATTATATATTTGGAATAATAATAATTTATATTATATAATATGTTCAACTTAATTTTTTTCCAAAATCAATAGTGAAAATAGTATAAATTAATTACAACAATTAGGGTAAAAATGGACACTACTGGAAATCTGACCTTTCACAACACTTCTATACCAACGGTTTGTAAAAACTTCTGGTATAGGTTCCCTTTCCCAATGGTTTGGCTAAACCATTGGGAAATCCCACTTTGAGGCCACCTTTCCCAACAGTTTGGCCAAACCGTTGGGAAAGGGTATGGCTTTCCCAACGGTTTGGGAAAACCGTTGGGAAATCCCACATTGTGGCCACCTTTCCCAATGATTTTGGCAAACCGTTGCGATAGGTATACCCTTTCCCAATGGTTTGGCCAAACCATTGGGAAAAGTCCACTTTGTGGATATCTTTCCCAACGGTTTGGCCAAAACCGTTGGGAAAGGGTATACCTATCCCAACGGTTTACCAAAACCGTTGGTAAACGTCCCCCATAAATCAACCTTGTCCCAGAATCAAAATCTAGAATCAAAATATATACCAATGGTTGTCAAAACCATTGGTATATGCCTATACCAACGGTTTTGACAACCGTTGGTATATATCCTTTGATTTTTTATCATTTATTCTTACTCAGAACATTATATAAATCAAAATTTAAAATCATTATGAGAATACACATATATATTTATGTAATTATATTCAGAAAATTCATGTTAGGTTAGTGGTTAAGTCGTTGAATAATAAACTAGGGGTCCTAGGATCAAATTCCAATGAATCTTTTTTTTGAAATACATATACCAACGGTTCCATAACCATTGCTATAGATTTTCATATTAATTATACCAACGGTTTCCAAAACCATTGGGATAGGTCTATACCAACGGTTTCCAAAACCGTTGGGATAGGTCTATACCAACGGTTTTGGGAAACCCGTTGGTATAGACCTATCCCAACAGCTTACATGGAAACGGTTCTCCAAACCATTGGTATAGGCTATACCAATGGTTTGGAGGCCTATACCAACAGTTCCAAACCGTTGGTATAGGTTAGTTTCCCAGTAGTGGGATTTACTAAGGGGTTAAACAAAAAATGTTCAGGGTTAAAAATAACCAAAAAAAAATTGACACTCATAAAAGATACATATTTCAACCTTATCTCTAAAATATTCAATAATTTCACATTTTTGAAACTTTTTTCATGATAAAAATGTTGGTGTAATTGAATCATTTCAAAAATTACAAGTGTTCCACTTACATCACTTGTAAAAGGCCACCCCTTATACTAATTTATTCACACATTAAAATCCATTTGGTTTATCCAATACCATACCAAATCACTTAAAAAATTCCATCCTATCATCCTAAAAGTCTTATTTTTGGAATAAATTCATCCTAATAAATATTTTGGTGCATACCAAAGGAGTTTACCTAAAGAATAGGTAACATTCTTCAATGATCATTTTAAGTTTTTTTCTTCCTCCACATCCCTAAATTATTATTAAAACATGATGATATAATAACCTCAGTATCTTACATATACTGATATGTTTTTATAATAATTTCATGACCTAAAACCATCTCCACTTACATCAAATGGGTAATGAAATCAACATTCATGCGTATGGAGGACTATTAACTCGTGAACTAGTGTCATTATTTTCCCCATTACCACCTCACAAGATTGTGTATGATGATGGATATAAAGTATATATATGATATTTATAACATAATTATACCTATATATTAATTTTATCATATATTCCATTTTTCTTTCCATTCCATATAGGATTCAATAACATCACTGGTGTGTACGAAGGACTACCATCTCGCGAAGTGAAGTGATTCATTTTTTACTAATGCTTTACATGGAAGGTAATAATGATATATTTAATGAATATATGTGATATAAATGAAATAATTATGATATTAATGACATATTATTCATTATAAAAAGATAACATATCATTTTATTTCTTACCTTTTCACTCACTAAAATATGATAATGTCGTTCATGTATGTGTGGACTACCACCTTCACGAAGCGATGTGACTCACTTTTCATAAACGCACCACATGGATGATATATCGTAAGAACCAAATTTTCATCTCAGGTATGGATACTTTTAATTTTGGTCAAATTATTTATTATGAACCTAATAAGTATGCCTAATGAGGTTATAGAGGTTTCGAAGCAATCTAGGGATTATTCGGAGTTCAGAACCCCAACTGATGGAGAAAAACACTAGGTTGCACGGTTGGTAGAAAATTTGCGACCCAACTTTCATGATATCTCCTGGTCATAAATATCTAGAAAAATGGGTGAAGCAAGGAACATGATTTTTCCTAACCATTCTACTGGAACTGCATGCCCATGCAAAAACTATAGACATTTTAACAAATGTGTTTTGCATGGTTGGTGCACAATTTCTCTAATTGTGTCGTCTAAACAAGTGGGTCCATCCCTTAGCATGGTAGATAGAACATGGTTGGTGCATAGTTTGGACAACCGTGTGGTCAAACCATGTGACCCCTATTTTTGGGTGAAATTACCAAACCTCCCTTAATGATATGTTTTAACTTACCCGCATCCTCCCTTTTCCTTCTCTAGTGGACAGTAGTGGGTTTTATCTCCTTTGAGATCCCAAACACCACTTTTATAGAATTTAATCATGGATAACTATCTGATGTTAGATTCAATCCATGTTCCTCACATTGGATGTGCATCAGTACGTACTCTATTCCTTTTTAGCTATTCTTCATTTATATTTCTCTTAACAAAGTTATCAAGGTGCAGGCTCATATGTCCTATTTTTTTAGGGCATTAATCTATTCTTCATATCTTATCCCATACATGCCAAAATTTGATTCTGGATGAGTAGAGTTGTATGAGTATTATGTATGTGGTCTATAATTTATCCCTTAATATTTTTCATTTTTCTAATTTCCATAGGGTGAGTATATGCCGATTTCATTAGGCATGGACTATTAAATTCATATGACTTGTTTCTGTTCATCATACTTGTGTTTGAGATCTTGTTTAATTAATGTTATTTAGGTCATTGAAGGTTACAACCACAATTATTTCCATCCCAAGTAGTTTGTTTCTATATTTACTCTTTTAGTAACTTGTTAAGATTATGTGTGCCACTGTACAGGTGTGCCTTTAATTGAACTTGAAAAAGGTAAGTTTTTAATTAAATTAATGAATTGTTAATTAATTTCATACAAATTATTATCACTTTAACCTTATAATGTAAGTACTTAAATGTGATAAATGAATTTTTAAATAGTTAATTTTTCAATTATACTATATATATGACTTGGACTAATTAAATGTAATTGAATGTCTTGGTTTCACATCTATAGCACCCCTTTCCATGTCTAGTGGAAGGTAGTGGAGTAATCCTATTAAAATAATTATGATTTAAATGAGCTAATAAATGGTTTCATTCCTAGTTATCCTTGTCACACTAATGAAAGGAAATGGATTGAACCAAATGAATTATTAAATGGAATAATTATTACATGTCCTAACTTATTAAATGAATCAACTATATGGTGCCTATTTCATATGGATATATTCATTAGTATAGTAGTGGTCAAACTAGATCTAGCCTTGGATTTGTAAGGGAATGCCCTGAGGACTCATAGATGCCATTCTGATTCAAGGATTCTGGTTGCCAAGTGTGCGACCCACCTTGGAACCAAATATTAACTACTTGTGGATGTCTGGTATGATACCATAGGATCACTCCATTATCAGTATAGTATTCCTTGTATATATTTCTTAGATCGAGCATAATGTATAAGGACATGAGGAACCATGGTTACATCCATATGGACTAATCATTGCTTACACTTTTTTACTTTGGATGAGATCCTTAGACTCGACTAGAATTATTATTGTGGCATGACTTGGGTGAAACCCCTTGGATTACACTCTGACCACTTATATCTAGGATAAAGTTCATTACCTATGTTGGCTGGACCTTGAGGTCAAGGATGCCTTGGTTATTACCTTGGATCCTCTTCATTATTATTATCATCATGAATGCATTATTATATATTGTATCCTTTACTAATATTATCATGAAATGGTTTTAATTCTAGTTATACCTCATGTGACTTACTTATAAATTAGATCCATATTTAATTAGTGAAATGGTTACATGTTCAAGAACCTGTGGAGGCGGAAGCAAGTACTTGGGTATTTACGTTATTGTACTACTTTACTATTATATATGCAAGACTTCACATTGTTTCAGTTTATATTACATGAACTAGATGTTATATACACCATTGGTGGTGGCCTACTGAGATTTATCTCACACCCTATTTTAGCCTCTATTGGTACTCGAGTAGACTACATGTATGCAGGTGTTGAAAAGGGAAGTCTTATACCATGGACACCTGATACTGATTTTTTGCTTAGGATGGATCATGGTAGAAGATGACTAATATAGATCTCATGATTATGGATAGTTTTTTGTTTCTTTTTTATATTTTTTTATAGCATTTATTCCTACTTCTTTGTATCCATGTTTTCCAACTTCATAGATACGTGACATGTATCAACATCTTTTCTATATCAGTATCAGTTATTTTCATTTTTTATTATATTGTTTTATTTTTTTGTTAAATTTTTTTATACTAAATATTATATTTACATGTTATTATATTTATTTATTTTTATAAACTCTTGTAATGTGGGCATAGTCTACCCACAGACACACCCTAGGTCCTCACTACTAGTCAGAAACCTCTGTCATTCAGGGAGATGCGCTTGAGGTCATGTGGCCCATCGGGCTCGGGAACCTCTGAGTGGAACCCAAGTCTAGGATGTTACAAAGTGGTATTATAGTAATTCATTTATTGATTTACTATTTAGATACAATATACAAGAGATTAGGATTCTTTTTAACTTGGTTATAAGTTATTATTGGGAATAGTTAACCCACGTTCAAGGTAAATGTCGAGTTGTCAAAATTATAATTGTTGTTATGATTTTTCATATTATAGTTGATATCATTTCACCATTGGGTGACACACATGTTGTGTTGTGATTATTATCATTCTTTTGAATGAGGATTTTATTTCATCATTGGCCCGGTGATATGAGGGAAAAGATCATTGTTACATGTATCATTATAGGCACCTATAAATTACATGCTATGTATATTCCATGCCATATAGGTACATTTCACTTCTTGCATTATTTTTTTTTCTATGATTGTTGAGTGAGACTTGTTTATATATATGATTTGGTTTCTATTTTTCTATGATTAAGTGATTTCCAGTTTCAATTCATGAGGTGTATGAGCCCTCGTGGGTTATAATGGGTAGTATACTGAGTCAATCCATCGTAAATAAACCATTATATTTTGAGTCCTGATGTAGACGGGGTTAAATTGATATTAAATTGGTATCATTTTCAGTGATAAGGTGTATGGGAATTTATTCATTGGGAATGAAAAACCATTTTAATTATATTTTGATATATAAAAATAATAAAATGGAAATTTTAAAACTAAAACTTGACTTATAAAATGAAGTGGTTTCTGGTAAATGAAGAGGAAAAGTACTATTGACCTTCCACCTATAGAACCCCCTATAATTAAACAAGAACACTTTATAATACCTGGACTTCTAAGCTGGTAGTTAGGGTAGTATACCATGGGTAGTAATACCTTCCCTTATGTTTATCTTCTGATATTGAAATCTATCTGCTTCAAGATCATTCTATGTCATGTGCTTGGAATTTTTAGAATAATTTTGCCATGATTTCCTCTTATTGAGTTCCAGGAGGGTAGAGATGAACATGCTTCAGACATGGTGGGCCCTGAGCTACCAGTCTTACTTCCAGGAGTTCCACTTGAGGCACTGCCTATTGTACCAGATCTAGGCACCAACGCTCAGCTTTGTGATAGTTTCCTATGTCTAATGTAATCCATGCAAGGTTCTCTATGACCTAAACCAAAGACGGAAGATCTAACATGTGAGTTCCAGCAGCAGCAACATCCCATATTCTTGGGGGACTGCAGTCCATAGGCTATAGAGCCTTGGCTAGAGGATACCTTTTTTATCTTTGATCATCTGGAGATTCCTCCAAAGTGGAGGGTCAAGCTTTCTACTTACATGTTGTGTGATTCATCCATTCCCTAGTGGGATGTGATTACCCAATTTGGTCACCATAAGGGCATGGTATGGGATGATTTCTAGAATTCCTTCTAGGATTATTTTTTCCCTCATACACTAAGAGCTAATTGATCCAGATAGTTCATGCATCTAGAGGAGGGTTCTGTGTTAGTTATGGAGTATTCATCATGTTTTACTAAGTTGCATCACTTTGCACCACTTCTAGCCAATGATGATATTTTTCATGATATAGAATTTAAGGATGGGATCCAGTATAACATCTATGCTCAAGTGAACATCTTTCACCTACCTACCTTTTCTAAGATAGTCAACCATGCTCTTATCATTGAGCATAACCTGAGGAAAGGTGATAGTACTAGTTATAGAGGAACAATTTCATGGTAGGCCAGTAGTTATTTTAGTAGCAGGAAACGTTCCCTTGAGGTTCCTCATCGGGGAATTAGTATCTAGAGTACTCATACTAGTATCTCTATGGTATTCCATTAGTATAGAAGACGGGTTAATCTAAATCCTCAATGTGATAGAGACCCTTTGAAGTGTTGGTCTTGTGGACGTATGGGGAACATTTAGATATTTTTTGGACCTTCCAAACAACTTCTAGTGGAATAGGTTCTACACCATCTCTACTTTCAGGGGTAGGTTCTTTTATTCCATGTCTGGTAGGGAGTTGGAGTAGCACTGGCCGGACTGGACGAGAAGGAGGTCATGGATACGGTAGCCATACCTCAGATTATCAGTAGCGCCTATAGAGTTGTCTCTATTGGGGTAGTTAGTTGTAGCACGGGGCTATATATTAGGCCAATTTCATGAATTACAACTTATACCCATGGATCAAAGTGTAGGACCATCAAAAGTATGATGTACTATTCTATTAGGATCCACTATAGTATCTATTTTATTTGATATAGTTTCTTCACACTCTTTCATCTCTTTATCTATTGTGTAAAGTCTTAGATTGTAAATATAGTATTATTGTGGTGTAATGACCTTGGATACACCATTTAGAGTATGTTCAGAAGTTATACACATTTTTAGGTATTTTCCCCTTGAGGTAGGTAGTTAACCTTTCTTACGGTACCTTTTTATTCTTAATTTGAAAGGTTTAGATTTCATTCTCATGATATATTGGTTGGTCCCATATCACACCTTTGTAGACTGTTGTCACTGTAGGGTATTTTTTAAATTAATGGAGGGAATTAGATATATATATATATATATAAGGGTGAGTGGGATGATCGGGATGGTAAATCTAGACCATAGCATCATGGACTAGGTGGAGTGACCACCTAGATTGTTAATCCCTTTGTGGAGGATTACAGTTTACATCTAGCTGAATTCCCTCTAGTAGTAGATCATTGTAGGGATCTATTTAAAAATGGTTTATCTAGATTACCTCCAAAGAGATAGGTAGATTTTACAATTGATCTCATTCTAGGAGTAGATACAATGTCCTTTCCTCTATACAGGGTGTCGCCTACTGAACTTCAGGAGCTCAAGTAATAGTTGGAGGATTTAGAGGCCAAAGGTTTTATATGGCCTAGAACTTCCTATTGGGGTTTTTCCATGATTTTTTCTAATAATGAAAATGTGACCATTCATTTATGTATGGATTACAGATGGTTAAACCAGCTTATGGGAAATAATCGGTATCCACTACCATGAATAGATGATCTCATTGACTAGATCTAAGGAACTAGGTTTTTTTCAAAGATTGACCTAAGATTGTCTTATCATTAGGAGAAATTTAGGCCATCATACATAAATCATATAGCTTTCCATAGTAGGTATGGTCTATATGAGTATCTGGTTATGTAGTTTAGTCATACAAACACACCTATTATTTTCATGGATTTGATGAATAGGGTGTTCCACCCCAATTTGGATTCTTTTTTCATAGTCATTGTGGACGACATCTTGGTGTATTATCAAACTTATAAAGACCATGATAATAACCTTGAGATCATTCAGAGTACACTGAGAGAGTATCATATTTATTCCAATATTTCTAAGTTTAACTTATGGATTGAAAAATTTCACATATTTGGTCATATTATCTCATAATCAGAAGTATTTGTTGACCTAGAGAATGTGAGTGTTGTAGTTGCCTGGGATCATCCCAAAAACATGTTTTATATACATATTTTCTTTGGGTTGGATGGATATTACATTAATTTTATACATTAATTACCATTCCTTTATTCGCCTATTAATGTTCTTACAAATAAGGGTGTCATTTTCCTGTGGTCAGAAGAGTACGAGAAATACTTTCAGGTGCTGAAATGAAGGCTTGTATCAGAACCTATTTTGATTATTCTTGATCCTGGAAGAGGATAATCTATTTTATGTGATATATCATATATCATCCTAGGATAAGTGATGATGCAGAAGGATATATTCATTCCATATGAATCTCAGTAGTTGAGGCCTCATGAGAGAAATTACCGGATTCACGACCTTGATCTAACATTATTTGTCCATGCCATACATTGGTGGAGACATTATCCTATTGGTGATTGATTTATGGTCTATATAGACCACATGATCCTCAAATATATCTTTACACAGCATGAACTGAATATCAAATAGTGAAGACTGGTTTAATATCTTCAGTACTTTGATTTTGAACTTTCTTATATGCCTATAAAGGGAAATGCAGTAGCATATGTGATTAGTCAGAAAACTCAAACACAATCCATATAGAAATCTAGTGATGAGTGGAAATTGAAGGCCCTATTCTCTATGATACATATAGAGTTTCATAATAGTCATGATCATTCCTATCTATGATCCTTGACAGTTACCTCTTCCCTTCTTAAGAAAGTGAAGAGAAGGAAATTTTCAGATCCTAAAGGTTTGGTTCTCTGTGAGTTTATTTTAGGATATGACCCACCTTCATATTGGTCTGTGGAAAGAGAAAACATTATTCATATACATGGACGTGTCTAGGTTCCTATAAATAGGAGAGATGAATTGATTATATATTCCCACACTTCTCAGTGGTAAGTTCATCAAGGAATATCCAATATTTATTGAGATATACTTTATCACTAGGTGTTCCACATATCAGTAGGTGAAGGTGGAGCAGCAAAGACCTAAAGGATTGTTACAGTTTATTCCTATCCCAAAATTAAAATGGAAATATTTTTCCATGGAATTTATTGTCATCTTATCAATTTCACCTTGAGGTAGTGACACAGTTGCGGTTTTCATTGACCAACTAATGAAAGTATCCAACTTCCTTCCGATTTGGAAGACTTTCTTAGTTGATGATATGGGAAGAATATATGTCTGTGAGATTTTAAGACTACACAGGGTCCCTTGTACTATCATTATAGATAGGGAAACTCATTTTAGGTCACATATCTGGTAGGGGTTATAGAGTATTATGGATAAACAGGTGATTTTGAGTACATCCTTTCACCCTCAGACCAATAGCCAGTCAAAATGGATGATACTGGTTTTAGATGACATACTCTAGGAAAGAATCATTAACTTCAATGGTTCTTGGGAGAATAATATCCCTATCTTTCAGTTATCCTACAATAATAGCTTTCAATAAACAATTTAGATGTATCCTTTTGAGGCCTTCTATGGTAGGTTGTGTCGTTTACCCCTATATTATCTAGTGGTGGGAGAGGTAGCGCTACTAGGTACTCATATCATGAAGGAGACTTTGGAGTAGGTTCATCTAATCATGAAGCATATGTATCTTATTCATTATATATAGAAATTTTCTATCGATTTCCATTGATGACCTCTATATTTCAATGTTGGGGATCATGTTTTCCTGTAGGTATCACCTAGGATTGGGCATAAATATATACAAAGGTATGGTAAGTTTTTGCCTTATTATGTAGGGATGTTTGAGATTATGGAGAGAGTC
Organism: Viscum album; assembly: GCA_963277665.1. Lineage (NCBI taxonomy): Eukaryota > Viridiplantae > Streptophyta > Magnoliopsida > Santalales > Viscaceae > Viscum > Viscum album. The sequence continues at coordinate 1,090,992,186 of OY728164.1, read as the reverse complement.
AAGATGATATCCTATTGGTTGATATCACCTTAGAGGTACTATGCCATGTATGATGTCTTCCACATTTCATAGCTTTGCTGATATCATGCTGACATATCTCATACTTTTGATCCTGATGATGTTAAGTTAGATGTCAATGCATCGTTTGATGAGTATCCCATATGAATCATTAACTGGAGAATGAAGGCTATCTGAGGCCAATTTTTTCTTTTAGTATAGGTTTTGTGGTATCATAGCTATATATAGGAAGAGACTTGGGAGTGAGAGGTTGACGTATGTACCCAGTGTACAGAGTTGTTCTCAGATAGTGTTTCACTTCCCTTGGAAGGAGAACTCAGGGATGAGTTCCTTTAAGGGGGGAATACTGTAAGAACCTATTCTTTATCTTAGGTATGGATCCTTTTAATTTTGGTCTAATTATTTATTATGGACCTAATAGAGATTCCTAATTATGTTGTAGAGGTTTTGGGGGTGTCTAGGTGTTTTTTGGAACTCAGAACCTCGGTCGGTGGAGAAAAACACTAGGTCGTATGTGTAGGAAATACCATGAAACCTAGTATGCATGGTATCTTCTAATTATGTATGGATGGAAAATGGGGTGAAGTAGGGTGTACAAATTTCCCGAACTGTATTCCAAGGTTTTCACTCCTATTAAAAAACTACAGACATTTTAGAAGAGGTTTTTTGCATGATTGGATCATAGTTTCTCTAACTGTGTGGCCTAACTGTGCAGGTGCCCCCTTATCATATTAGATAGCTCATGGTTGGTGAAAAATTTGTCCAATAATGTGGACAAACTATGTGAACCTAGTTTTTGGGTGAAATAACCAAATATCCCTTAATTAAATGTTTTAACTTACCCCCTTCCTCCCATTTCCTTCTCCAGTGGACAGCAGTGGGGTTTTCTCCCCTTTGAGCTCCCAAACCCCACTTCTGGTGACTCTAATCCTAGATCTCCATTTTACGTCTGATTCAATCCATGTTCATCATGTTGGATGCACATTTTTACATTCTCAATTTATTTTTATCGGTTCTTCATTTATCTTTCTCTTAACTGAGTTATCAAGGTGCAGGCTCATATGCCATATTTTTCAATGCGTCGATCCATTCTTCAAAACTATTCCAATATAGGCCAAACTAAAGGTTGATACCAGATGAGAAGAGTCATATGAGTATGATTTATATGGTATATAATTAATCCCTCAATATTCATCATTTTATAAATTTACATAGGGTGAGTGCGTGTAAATTTCATCAGGCATGCTCTATTAAATTCATATGCCTTGCTTGTATTCATCAGGATTGTATTATAGAGATTGTTTATTAAATTGTATCCATGTTTTTGGAGGTTAAAATCTCAATTATATCAATCCCAATTAGGGTGTTTCTATATTTATTCTTTTAGTGGATTTTTAAGTTTATCTGCACCATTATTCGTGTGTGCCTTGAATTGACCTTGATAAAGGTAATTGTTTAATTAAATTAATTAATTGTTAATTGATTTCACACGTATTCTTATCACCTGACCATTATAAGGTAAGTTCTTCAACTTGAAAAATTAATATTTAAATGGTTAATTTGTAAATTATACTACGTATATGACTTAGAATAATTGAATGAAGTTGAATGGCTTAGTTGCATGTCTGTATCACCCCTTTCCATGTCTAATAGAAGGAAATAGAGTGAACCTAATAAAATGATTTTGATATAACTGAGATCATAAATGGTTTCATTCCAAGTTAGCCTTGTGATACTAATGAAAGGAAATGGGTTGAACCAAATGAATTATTAAATGGTATGCTTATTACATAGATTAATTATTAAATAAATCAAGTATATGGTGCCTATTTAATATATACCTATTCATTATTATAGGATTTTTCATACTTGAGCTAGCCTTGTATTCCTGAGGAAATGCCTGGAGCACTCATGGATTCCATTCCGATTCAAGGATTATGGTTTCCAAGGGTGAGAACCACCTTGGAATCTTATTTTCAAGACCCCTCCCTCCAAAGATGTCCCTCTTAAGCTGTAAATGAAGAAAGGGTTATAATGACCCTCAAGTCCCACCTCCAGTGGGATTTGGGGTAGAAACTAGCACCAAGGGTATGGAGATCTCACAATATGGGAGGCATTACCATTTATAAGAAAACAAGATCAAGAGACAAGATGTATCAACCGCAAAAAAAACTACAAGACATATATAAAATAAATCCAAAATACATCCCACATGCAAGTATAGAAATAAAACTATTACAAATGCAACAAACCCCCAAGGTAAGTACCAAAAGAAAATATAAGAAGTGAAAAAGAAACTGTCCCAAATTATGAGTTAGTAATGCCTATCATGGTCCATGTACTCCTCTTGAAAACCTAAAAATAGTTTATATACATAGGGTGAGTATACAAGTATACTTAGTAGGAAAAACCAAAGTCTCTCAAACACAAGTGATAGAGTCATACTAATGGTCCCGTGAGAAAACAGCCAAACCAACAGCACCTAATAAGGCATATTAACCATCCCCACCTCACCAAGACATGCTCAGAAAATAATAGAAGTCAATTAAAGTAATATAGTAATCCCATCGGTGATAGGGTAACCCTCATTACTTTCCCATTGATTATCCACTATCATGCCCTAAAAAAATGTCTAGACACTCCTGCCTCTTCCGAAAGAACCATGTCACAACCCACCCGCACACACCTGGACCTCACAGTTAGTCCCGTCACCTAGGAAAATGAAGATTATCAAGTCCAACCCATAGAAACTTGGCCCGCACACCACATCACATCCCACCCCCAGACACCTGGGCCTCATACCACGTCACATCTCGCCCATAGACACTTGGGCCTCATACCACATCACATCCCGAAAACACTTGGGAAAGCACAACACCTCTCATCCCAAAGACACCTAGGAAAACACAACTCAACCGCACACACCTCAACCCCAAAAACCACAACCTGCCTAAAGAATCTTGGGCTATCACCACCTAGAAGAGGGATTAGGGAAGAGAGGGTGGCCATCCATCCATCCTCCCACCGGGATGTTTGGGAAAGACACCATCCCTCGTGATAATAGGGGTGTTTGTCACATGGTGCTCAACTAGGGTGGGGTGCACATATAAATCACAAGTAAAATACATTAAATACATATATGATACCAAAAAATCATTCCTAACCTATGGTTTTTACTACAACTACTACCTCAATTAGTATCAACAATGTTCACTTAAAAAGTTGATAAATTAAAGCATCTGCACAAAGCTCTTTCTCTCAACACCCAATCATTTAATTATTTATATTTAACCATAGTTAATTTTTTAACACATAGTTTAAATTTTAATTGAAAAACTCCTTCCCATTTACCAATAAAACTCTTTCCATCCCAACATTATTAAGTATTTATTTAATTTATCACTATTCAGGAAATTACCAAGTATAGAACACAAGGCACAAAAAAAGTAACATAGGTGAAGAAGAACCATAGTAAATTAACCCACTTCATATTTTCACTCTATTTAACACCCATTTATGTCATAAAAAAGTTGATCCTAAGACATAGAGTGAATCTTTGGGAATGCTAATCATGGAGAAACTCTAGTAAAATTACTCATAAAAACCATTTTCATCACCTTTCTTCAAAGTCATTCCACCCAATCCATACTCTAAACAGAACAAACCCCCAACTCATAGTCAAACCCAGCAACACATCTCATCACAACTACAACACACCCATCACAACCATTCTCAGAATCCATGCTGCATAACCACACCACATCCATCACACTCGTCAACACAACATAGCACAACCCGATTGTAGACCTGCTACACAACACTACCCATCCATTCCATAATCAATCAATCTCTCAAATTGATATTCCATTACACCTTCTGAACCATCCCAAAAACCAAACAAAACATATTTATATTTAAAAATTCATATTTTCTTAAATTCCACTTTTTAACTTATGGGGTTATCATAAAAACCATTTGATCCTCGAGCGTCCATTTATTAGCTGAGTGTATGTGGTTAACCAATTTCATAACAATTGTTTGATAGAAAACCAAACATAATGCATTCCAGAATAATTACTCGATGCACAAATAAATACCCCCAATGTCCATGATTTTTAGTAGGGATTTTAACCTGTATAATTCACACCAATAACCAAAAATAAATAAAATAGAGATTAAGGGATCCCTACCTTGAATAACAGACGATCAGCACTTCCTTATTACACTAAAATAGGGGGTGCGCAAGAAGTAAAATCCTCTAGGGAAAACCTGATCCCAAAATGTGAAACAAAACTGCATGAATCCTCACGGAAGAAGGGTTCAAGGTTTTCCAAGATAAAATGGGAGTGCATAAGGAAGAGAGGATATCATCTTTAAAAAGTCCAGATCTTATATCAATAGGATAAATGATTTTTAAAATCCATTAAAGGCAGATCATGACCAACACCATGTGGTTTGGAGGTCAAAAGAAGCTTTAGGTTTTTAGAAGATAGATAAAATTTAAAATAGCTCCAAAAAACCATTAAATATGTTATTAAACTCATTTCACATCAAATAAAATGTTAAGGGTGAAAAACTAAAAAACTGGAGAATTCTAGAATTTTGACAAACTAATGAAAAAGGAGTCACTGGTGGATGAGTCACTGGTGTGAGCTACCAGTGATGACATACCAGTGAAAGTCACCATTCGATGATCTAATGATATAATATAATGGTACGAATCACTGGTGTGAGTCACTATTAAAAGATACCATCAGCGAATCATCATCAGACAAGCCACCGTTGTGAGCCAACGATGTGATCCACCGTCGAAACCTATCGTTGTGAATCAACGGTCCTGATCCATCATTGGATTAGTCACTAGTCCAATCTACCAATAGATGACTCACCATCGCGAGTCATAGTTGTAACACACCAGCTCAAGATACCAGTGGAAGACTCATCGTTAGACAAGATACCGTTGGAAAAGTAGATTTTTGGAAAACTCTTGAAATGAGTCTTTATGACCTCCCTGAACACTTCAAATATTAAATTTTCACAAATTAAAGGACCATAGAGGTCTAGTCCATTACATTGTATACCTCTAAAAATATTATTACCTTCTAGAATTCAAAACCAAACCCATAAGGAAAAGAGGGGTCAAAACAACCACCCTATGAGAAACCTCTAAAAGACCTCACTACACTTGGAGCACTACTAACAACCAAACACATCAAAGTTCAATGATAAAACACCTTATATTTTTTGAAATCTAGAGTGAATGCTCAATATCCAAGAACACCTATTCTGAAATATGCTAACCCAACTGACCAGAAGTTACACCACACAAGCACAACAACCACACTATCCATACATGTGAACCATGTAATTCCATCCTCCATGTCAAGATACTATCCTCTCTAGGAAACACTGACTCATTCGCATGGGTTTAATTGCATCTCAATTAATGTTATGATTAGGAATTAGTTCCTCCATTTTCCCACATGTAAGTACTTTATTGCATATTATGAAACAAGGAAACAACTCATCTCATAGTAAACAAGGTTCTAACATCACATTTCAAAGAAAAACACTACACAGAAAAACTAAAAACAAATATGGGTACTGGGCCCACATCTGTACTTCCCACTCCCAAGTAATCTCCTCTAGGACACCATGCCTCCACAACATATGAACCAAAGGAATGTTCCGTCCATGCAGCACCTTCTCTCGATGATCTTGGATCTCTATTTTATGCTCTGTATACGTCGCATCATCTTTGATATCCAACTCTCCCCAGTCAATGACATGTGAGTCATCCTGAAGATACTGATGAAGTTGGAAGATGTGGAAGACATCATAGATCTTCCAAACTATGGTGGAAATTCCAACTAGTATGACACCTTTCCAACTCATCCCAACACCTCAAAGGGTCCGATGAACCAGGGAGAAAGCTTAATACCACTACCAAACCTATGCTTCCCACATCGAGGGAAAACCTTCAAGAACATGTGGTCCCTAACCTCGAACTCCAAGGGCCTTATACTATAATGAAAATATGAATTCTTCTAGTCCTGTGCCATTTTCATCCTCTCATGAACAAGTTGAACCATCTCTTTCATGCTCTATACAACCTTGTGTCTAAGAAAAGTTGTCTCGCTAACCTCTATCCAGCATAAAGGTGAACGACACGGTCTTTCATACAAGGCTTAGAATGGAGCCATGCTAATGGAATATTGATATCTATTATTGTAAGAAAACTCTACCAATGGAATGTTTCATACCCAAGATCCTCTAAAGTCCAAGACACATGCCCTCAACATGACTTCTAGCATTTGGATAGTTCGTTATGTCTTCCCATCTATCTGAGGGTGGAAGGTAGTGTTGAGACATAACTTAGTGCCAAAAGCATGCTGCAATACCCTCTAGAATCATAAGGTAAATCGTGTATCCTGATCTGAGACAATGGATCTCAAAACTCCAAGAAACTACACCACCTTATCCACATACCTCCTTGCCAAGGCATCTACTATGCCCAACTCCTTGATCTCTAAAAAGTGAGCCGATTTCATCAGCTAATCCACTGATACCCAGATATAATTATAGAATCCCTGAGACCTAGGCAACCCTATGATGAAATCTATCAAGATTCCATCCCACATACACTCAGGGATATATAAAGGATACAAAAAATAACCTGGAACATGGTGCTTATCCTTCACCTGTTGTCACACTAAACACTTATCCACAAACTCCGCTACAGCTAGTTTCATCTTGAGCCATAAAAACTACTACATCAAGACACGGTACATCTTGGAAACTCTCAGGTTCACCACTAAAGGTTATCTTTGAAAATCACAGAGGACTACCTCATGCATATCTACTAGAAAAAATAGCCTCCCATGGAACAACATCTGATTCTGACCATCCCCCAACCATCCCTTCACACGATCTCACATCACCTCCAACTCTGAGTCTCCTTGTTGAGACTCCTCCACCTGCTACATCATAGAAGACCACACCATCATCTGAAACAAATGGCCTATGTCTTTATCCATTTCTGTATCTAAGTGCAAGACTGTCAACTCCTCCATCACATTCCAAGAATCTGCATATTTCTGAACTACCTCCTTCTTCATCTTCCTAATCAAGGCATCATCCATGACATTACTCTTCCCTAAGGTGTAGGAGATCTCGAAATCATAGTCTAAAAGAAACTCTATACACCTCTATAGTCGCAAGTTCAGATCACACTGTGAAAATATATACCTCAAAATCTTATGATCTGTAAAGACCAAAAAGCACTCCCCAATGAGGTAATGATGATATAACTTTAGCACAAACACAACCACTTCCAACTCCAGATCATGTGTGGAATAGTTATGTTCATGTGGAATTGACTTCCGAGACCCGTAAGAGATAACTCCCCACTACTGCATCATCTTGCATCCCAATCCTAGACAGGAAGCATCACAAAACATCTTAAACATCACCCCTTTCTATATCAACTAAAGCATTGGATCATTAACCAACTTTCCCTTCAGATAGAAAAATGCTACCTGGTTCTACTCACTCCACAAAAAATCCTAGTCCTTTCTGGTCATAGCTATCAATAGAGCTATAACTTGAGAGAAATTGGGTAAAAATATCCTGTAATAGCCTTCCAGAGCAAGAAAAATGTAAAAATATTAAATATTCTTGGGTTCTTCCCAAGAAACAACTTCCTTTACCATCGATGGGTCCACTTATACACCCTATTTTGACACCACATGTCCATGGAAATGAACCTCTCATGTCTAGAACATTCACTTTGGAAACTTTCTGTAGAGATGATCATGTCTGAGGACCTCAATGGAAGTCCGAAGATGCTCTGTATTCTCAACCATTGACTTCTACTAGATTAAGATTTCATCGATGAATATTATGATGAACTAGTCCAAGAACTCCTAGAAGAGAGAGTTCATAATCCCCATAAACATGGCGGGTGCATTCGTAATACCAAACAGCATGACTATGAACTCAAAGTTCCCATACCTGCACCTGAAAGAAGTCTTTGGTATATTTCCCTCCTTCAACCTCAACTGGTGATATCCAAACCACATATTGATCTTAGAAAACCAACTTTATCCTCTCATCTAGTTGAAAATATTGTATATCCTCGGGAGAGGGTAACGGTTCTTGACCATCATTTGATTCAACCAATGGTAGTCTGTGCACAACCTCATACCACCATCTAACTTATTTTCAAACAACATCAGAGCACCCCACAGTGACACACAGGGTCGGATGAATCTCTTATTCATAAGGTCATCAATATAAATCCTCATATCCTGTAACTTAGAAGTTTCTATCCAATAAGGTTCCATTTAAATTGAACAATCACTGGGTTGTAAGTCTATCCCGAGATCAACGTAACGTAGGGGGGTAGATTCACAACCTCCTTGGGTAAAACATCCAAAAAATCCCCCAAAAACTCTGGGAATCTCTAGCAACTTAGTATCCACTGATCCTATTGACAGCTCAGACAATAAGGAAAAAAGAGGCTTCACATATAGACTGACCACCTAGTAACTCTCCTCTCCAACGAAAGCCACACATCATATATCCATATCTAAAAACACAATTCTTCACCAAAAGTAGTCAATAATGGAACACACATAATACAAACATTCGATGTCGAGAATGACATGGTATGGTTTCATCTTTAGCAAGAAGAGATCCCCTTGGGACCGATGTGGTCCCATCATCAGTCTACATCTCCAACACACATCAAACAAGTTGGTATGACCTACAACTTGTGTTCTCAACACCAAGGGAACGAGAATACTCTCTACGTATAGTCCTAGAGCATGGGCTATACTGGGTGAAAAAAATGAGTGTGAATCTCCTGAATCAAATAAATCACAAGAAAGGGTATTAAACAAATTGATCGTACATCTAATGATCTCTGGTCCTACTGGAATTGCTAACTCTATGGCATGAAACTAGCCATGCTCGTCTCCTCTACCCCTTTACTGAAGACTACCTCCATGACTAAAACCAAGTTAAGGTACCTGAGTAACACCCTAAGTTCATCCTCTACCTACTTCATCTCCCCTCATTGGAGCACGATCCTTCTGTCCCTGCTGTTGACTCGGTCTAGCCATCAATTTCTGCTAAGGATGGCGTAGAACCTACCCACCTCCAACAAACAGAGCTCAAACGGACACTAGGAATTGGTTATAAATATGTTAAAAGACTCCACATAAGAAACACATTGGTCCCAAACCCATATGAGGGGAATGAGAACTACTAACAGCAGAAGGTTAGAAGGGAAACTGTTGAGGTCGCTTACCTACCAGTCAAAACCTCAAAGGTCTCAGTGCCTGAGATCTACCACTAACATACCTACCTCTCAAAGAACTCTCCTAGATCCCCTATTATGGTATAACTTATCAAAATTGAATCTTCTCAATTATCTATGCCTTATTATGGACCTCCAAGTATGTTGGAAATGTAATGGGAGTAACCGCATAGTAGATAGAAGGACAAAGTGCCTCCTCTAGGCACCTCACATGTGACTCCTCATACAGAAAGAGACCCATAGAAAAATGAAGGATATCCTTAAACATGATCCCTAACTCCCATACTAACATACTCCCCTACTATAGTGAGGGTAACTTCTACTTCTTCATAGCCTTCATGGTCGATGAAAGGAAGTATGCATGGAACTCCTTCTCAAAATTGACCAACAAAACATCATCCTCCTTACTATCCCCAAAGTATAGTGTCCACCACTGATGCACATCTCCCCACATCTGACTCACAATCAAATGAACTTAGTACTCTATAGGAGCCTATATCAAACTGAAGGTGAACTCAAGCTCCTCAAGCCATCTCTTTGTCTCTATGTCTAAAATATTGCCTTCGTACTTTCCCAAGTTCTTCCACTAGAATTCACATAAAGTCCTCTATCACTAGTCATCCTCATCCATTCGATCAACCCTTTTCTGATCAATCAGGTCATCCTACTAAGCCTCACCTTCCTGGGCCACATGCGGATGATGATTGGGTGTCATAGATGAAAAAGGTAAATAAGGAATTCCTAATCCCGAGTAGTAAGGAATTTTATTTAAGATTCATTTTAACTCATTTAACTCAATCCTTTATCAATTTAAAATTCCAAAAAACAACCATGTTCAGACAATAAAACAATTCATTATGATGTATGTACCTTTCCTAGGGTCCCTTCCCTACAAACTATGTATCCTCATTTGGTCGTTCGGTAGGCTCTGAGTTCTTGCATCAGATCATGGGGGCCCTAAAATCCTGTGTTATAACCAGTCTTCCCTATCCTATGTCAAGCACCAAGATCACAAGACACTATTTCCCAACCAACCCATGCAATCCTCACTATACCTAACCCCAAACTCCATCTTCTCTCCCAACCATCACCTCTGATACCATTTTTTCATGACCCCCTCCCTCCAAATATTCCCCTTCTAAGATGGAAATAAAGAAAGCGAGATAATGACACCTGAGTCCCACCACCAGTGGGCATTAGGGTGGTGACTAGAACCAAGGGTATGAATATCTCACAATGTGGGGGGAATTACCCTTTATAAGAAAACAAGATCATGAGATAAGATGTATAAACCTCAAAACAACTCCAAGACATATATAAAAGAAATCCAAAATCCATCCCACATTCATGTTTAGAAATAAAACTGTTACCAATGCAACAAAACCCCAAGGTAAGTAACAAAATAAAAGCTAAGCAATGACACATCAATTATCCCAAATTTCAAGCTATTAATTCCCAACATGGTCCACATATCCCTCCTAGAAACTGGAAAACAGTTTTATATACGTAGGTTGAGTACAAAAGAATAATCAGTAGGAAAAACCAAAGTCTCTCATGAACAAGTGAGAGAGTCATACTAATGCTCTCGTGAGAAAACAACAGAACCAACAACACCTAAAAAGGAATACTAACCATCCCCACCTCACCAAGGTACGCTCACTAAATAATTCAAGTCAAGTAAAGTAATATAGTAATCAGGTTGATGATAGTGGAACCCACACCACTTTCTCGCTGATTAGATTCTATCACACCCTAATGGTAAATATCATGGCACTCCCACCTCTTCTAAAAGAACCACATCACAACCTACATGCACTCACATGGGCCTCACAGGTAGTCCTGTCACCTGGAAAAATAAAGTTCATCACATCCCGCCCGCAAACACATGGTCCACACACTACATCACATCCTACTCACAAACATATGGGCCTCATACCACGTCACATTTTTTCATAAGACACCTAGGCCTCATACCACATCACATCTCGAAAACACCTAGGAAATAACAATACCTCTCATCCCAAAAAAAACTAGGAAAAAACAACTCATCCACACACATATGGTCCCCAAAAACCACAACGTGCCCAAGGAATCTTGGGTTATCACCACCTAGAAGAGGGAGCATGGAAGAGAAGGTGGACAACAATCCATCCTCCAACCAAGATATTTGGTAAAGAAACCCTCCCATATGAAAATGGGGGTGTTCGTCACATGGTGATTGACTAGGGTGGAGTTCACATAGAAATCACAAGAAAAATACATGTAATACATATATGATACCAAAAACTCAATTACAACATATGGGCTTCACAACAAATGATACCTCAAATTAGTATCAGCAATGGTCACTTTGAAAGTTGATAAATTAAAGAAACTTCACAAAGCTAGTTCACTCAGTACCCAGTCATTTAATTATTTAGCTTTATCCATAGTTAACTATGAAACCCGTCTTTTAAATTTACATTGAGAAAATTCTTCACATTTACCAAGACAACTCATTCCAACTCATTCCATATCAACATTATTAATTATTTATTTGATCTATCACTATCCAGGCAACTACCAAGTATATCACACAACAAGGCACGCAGAAAAAGTCACACAGGGGAAAAAGAACCATGGTAAATTAATCCACACCATATCTTCACTCCATTCAACACCCATTAATGTCATAATAAATCCTATCCCGAGACACAAAGTGAAGTTTTGGGCATGCTACTCGTGGATAAACTTTGGGAAAATTACCCATACTAATAACTACCATCACCGTTCTTCAAAGTCATTCTATCCAATCCATCCTCCCAATAGAGAAAACCCCCAACTCATAGCCAAACCCAGCAACACATTTCATCACAACTACATCGCACCCATAATAACCATTCTTGGAAGCTCTGCTGCATAACCACACCACACCCATCACACCCAACAACACAATATAGAACAATCTGATCATAGCCCCACTGCACAACATTGTCCATCCATTCCACAATCAAACAATCTCTCAACCTGATATTCCATTACACCTTCTGAATCACCCCACAAACCTAACAAAACATATTCAGATTTAACAATTAATCTATTGTCTAATTACACTTTTTAACTTCTAGGATTATAATAGAATAAGTTTGATCCTATTCTATCCATTTATTAGCTGAGTGTTTGTGGTTAACCAATTTCATAACAATTGTTTGACAAAAAACCAAACATCATGCATTCCAGAATCATTACGCAGTGTGCAAAAAAAGACCCCCAATGTACATGATTTTAATTGGGTTGTTTAGCCCATATAATTCATAGAAACAACCAAAAATGAATAAAATAGAGATGAATGGATCCCTACCTCAAAGAACAGATGATCATAACTTCTTCATTGTTCTAAAATAGGGGGTGTGTAGGCAGGAAAAGCCTCCAGGGACAACACAATCCAAAAAGGTGCAACACAACTGCACAGATCCTAGAGGAATAAGGGTTCAGGGAACACTAAGAGAAAATGTGAGCGCACAAGGAAGATAGTATCTTGGATTTAGAAAGTCTAGATCCTATATCAATGGGAAAATGGTTTTTAAAATCCATTAAAGGTGAATATTGACCAAGACCATATGGTTTGAAAGTCAAAGGAAGCTTTATGTTTTTAAAAGATATATATGATTTTAAATGGCTCCAAAAACCGTTCAATATTGTATTAAACTCATTTCACATCAAATAAAATGTTAAGGGGGGAAAAATGGAAAAACTGGAGAGTTATGTAATTTTGAAAAAATGTTGAAAAAGTAGTCACTAGTGGATGAGTCGCCAATGTGAGCTACTAGTGGATGAGCTACCGATGACGAGATACCGGTGTCAATAACTATTTAGTGAGCTACCAGTACGATCTAATAATGTGAGTCACCATTAAAAGATACCATTAGAAACTCACGGTCAAACAAGCCACCATCATGATCCACTATTGAGACCTACTATTGAAACTCACCACTCCAACTCACTGATCCTGACCCACCATTGGATGAGTCATCGGTCCAAGCTATCGGTGGATAAATTACTGTTGTGATTCACCATTGTGAATCACCATCGTGAGATACCAGTATATGAATCACCGTTAGATGAGATACCATTGGAAAACTAGATTTTTGGAAAACTATTAAAATGAGTTACCATGACCTCCTCAAACACTTCAAACACTAAATTTTCACAAATTAATAGACCAGAGAGGTATAGTCCATTACAGTAATTCTTTATACTTTTGTATTACCAGAATGACACCATAATATCCCTACATTATCATTATAGGATGCCTTGTATACACTTCATAAATCCATCATGATGTCTACAAACCTGATACACCATGGTTACATTCCTCAGGACTAGTCATTGCTTACCTGTTTTACCTTGGATGAGATCCTTGGACTTGGATTGAATTTTTATTTTGTAATGCCTTGGGCAATGCCCCATGGATTAAACTCTTACCACTTATATCTAAGATATAGTTTATTACCTGATTTGTATCAACCCCTGAGGTTAGGGATTCCTTATTTATTACCTTAGATCCCCTTCATTATTATTATCATCATGGATTCCTTGTTATATGTTGGATCCTTCAATAATATTATCATGACCTGGTGTTAGAGAGGTTATACCAAATGTGAATTAATTATAAACTAGAACAATAATTAATTGATGAAATGGTTACATGTTTAGACACCAGTTGAGTCTGAAACATGAACTAGGGTATTTACATTATTGTACTATTTTACACTTATATATGCATTCCTACACATTGTTTTAGTTTATATTATACGAACTGGATGTTATATACTCTATTGTTGGTGGCATAATAAGATTTATCTCACACCCTATCTGTGTTTCCATTGGTACCCAAGCAGACTACATGTATGCAGGTGTTGAAAAAGGGAAGTATCCCACTATGGACACTTGATACTGCTTTCTTTCTTATGATGGAGCTCAGTAGTAGATGATCAAGCTGGATCTCAAAATTCTAGACAGTTTTTTGTTTATTTTTTCTATTTTTGTATAGAAAATATTGTTTTTCTTTGTATCCATTTTTTCATCTTTGTAGAGACATTACATGTATCACCAGCTTATATATATCATTATAAGTCGTTTTCATTGTTTATTATCCTATATTCTTCTATTGTTCCATATATATATACTTATTTCATTATTCACATGTTATTATATTTATCCACTATTCTAAACTCTATTAATTAGGTAATATTCTTCCCATGGACACACTTTAGTACCCTTCTGCTAGTCGGAAGCCTCTGGTGTTTGGGGGCATGCGCTTGAGGCCATGTGGCCCACCGAACTTGGCCACCTCTGAGTGGCACCCAATTCCAGGACGTTACATATATATAATTATATTTAAAGAAATAATATGAAATATATGATATTATAATCATTATATAAAGATAAAATATTACCTACCATATTTATTTGATGATCTTTGGAAAATTGAAATTCTACTCATGCGTACGTACGGTTTACCGTCTCTATGATCAAAACGTACTTCATTTATCAAAACTATCATTCATTATTGGTATTAAAATTATTTTTGATGTATAAATATTATAATTATTTCATGATTATTATTTGTGTGGTGATGAAAATATATAATATATGCAAGAACTGAATCTTTCATGACGAAACACGCATGAGAAAACAAGACAATTAACACCCAAAACAAAGAAAATAATGAATGATTATTACCATAAGGGTGATAATATGTTATGAAAGTATCATATATGATATTATAAATATTAATATGTTTCTGGTATAAGTTAATAACATGTTTAAAACCACTATATAGAAGCTTAAATAACATTCAACCACAAGGAAGTGTGAGGTAATGGATTTTGTCTAAATTTCCTTTCATTGAGGAACATTTGTATGTTATGCACAAATTGATTTTATATGGTATATAAAAATACCATTACATATGTAATGTCATTAATAATTTATAATTAATGGTATTTTAAGTTTTAATTTTAATTATATCATCCAAGTGTATTTGATTTAAAAGTTACCAAGTGGTAAAGAATTTCATAACTCAATTTCTTTTCATTAGGTTACTTCTTCATTGTCTTTGATATTCTTAGATTATGTGTTAAATGAATTATAATTATCTTATATCATATTTACAATTATTTCATGGGGATTTAAATCTGATACACATAATTTATTTTCTAATTAATACCCACTTAAATATTATGATCTTTTCAATAATTTATTTCATAAACTCGTTATAATCAAGATTCTTTATACTTTAATTTAAATTAAAGGAAATTATTTAATAATTGTTTAATAAACCCTTTAATTTTATTCTAATTTGGTTTTTCATGAACTTTTTAAAGTAATGATACAATTTTCTCACAATTTGGCACTTAAAGTGATTGATAAAATTTTTTAATAAAATCCTACTTCATTTCTCTCTTTGGTCAGAAATTTGTTTTCTTTCAAAATATTTTTTTCAAAAAATGTTTTAAAAAATGTTTTTAACATTATTAAAATTATTTATTAAATATATTTTTCCCCATTTTTACTTTTTTTAAATTAAAGGAATATTCATGTCATTTTCAAAATAATGCTTGTTTTTCTTTTACCCAAAAATTGAAACAAATATTTGTTTTAATGTGTACAACATGAATAGAATTTCCAACCATCATGACCACTCAAATGTTTTAAATCTTAATTTTTAATTTTAAAAGTTTATTTTCAAAGAAAATATTTTTCAAAATTTTAGTTTTCATAGTGATTTTCAAAATGAAAATGATATTTTCCTCAATAATGTTTTTAAGGATATTTTTATGGTATTTCTAATCATTAATAAAAAAACCCCTTTATTCTTACTCCAATGGGTATATATTGGATTGATACTATCCTTATTATTTATATGGATATTTTATAATAATTTTGAACAATGAATTTATTGAAATTCACTTCCTTGATTCATTTTTGTAGTTATTAACATTCCCTTAAAATATTCACCTTTATGTGGTCATTAAATTTCCCCTAAATGTCCATATTATTTATCATGGATTTTTTATTTCTTAAACCATATATCATTTTTATATATGGTAATATACATTGAAATTCATTTTTTTATCTGGGGAAATATTTATAAATCTTTATTCTCTACTCAATATGAATATTTAGTGATAAGGCACATTGTTTATGAATTAAATCAGTTATTTGATATATGAAGAATTATTTGGACATAAAAGACATGGGTAGGGTCCTATTATAGATATCCCATAAATGAATCAGTAGTATCATGAGACAAATTAGTTGTATATACTTGGCTATATGGGTTTATACCCATCAGTTTTAATCTTTCTTGAGGATAAATATTGATAGTAGAGGTATCATATTCCTAGGAAACATGACATACAGTAATTAAGATTTTATTTATTTAAGAATTAAGTTTTTAATATCCATTATATTTTCAAAATGATATTATCTATGGATGAATTTTATTATCAGTTATTTATTAAATGGAATGTGTTTCAGTTATTTACCTTTCTATATTGATAATGCCTTATCTTATTATCCAAGATATTTTAAAAATGATATTATCTCTGGATGATTTTCATTCTCAGTTTATTGATTAAATGGAATGTGTTTTTAGTTATTTACCTTTCCATATTTTTTATGCCTTATATTATTATCCATGATATTTTCATAGTTATATTATCTATGGATTAATTTCATTCTCAATTTATTGATTAAATATAATGTGTTTTTAGTTATTCACCATGCCATAGTGATTATGACTTATCTTATTATCTATGATATTTTGACTATGATACTATCTTAGGATCATTTCATTCTCATTTTATTGATTATATGCCATGTGTGTTAAGTTATCTACCTTTATATGTTAATTATTCTTATTTATTCGTGATTTATTTCACTATATGTATCCCTTACTGAGAATTTTAGCTCACCCTTGTATTTTTTCTATCTTAGGAATCCATAAAGTGTATTGAAAAAGATATTAAAGAATATTCTAGAGGGAATAATTATATACTCAAAAACAATTATGTTGTATTTTATGTATTCAAATGTAATTCAACACTCATGTATATATCTAGTTTACCAATACTAATAAACTATTTGGTACTTCAAGATATGATTCCTTGTATCTTATGCCAATGTATTAAAGAATTTATCGAATCCAGGCTACTGAGGTCAAGGTTTCTATGGTTGGTATTAGAGGAAGTTTAGTAAAAACCTTGGGAACTATATTTAGAAAAACATAGATTGAGGATCATAAACCTATGATAGACATTGAGAATAAGTATATAAAAACATCCAAAAGTTTTGGTAAGGTAATGATTATGAGGTTTTTCTGAGAAATACATCCCTTTAAATATAATGTAGGTGGACTTGGTTATGGAATAGATGTGCCTAGGGAGAATTACTATGAAAAGGTTATATTAGGCTTGACCTGCTTGTCACCTAGTGCACAATAAGGGGATTTACTGTGCACTTGGTTTGGCACTTCTAGGGGATATTCTTAGGTTAGTTCACATTATATTTACAAACCATTTTAAAGGATTTTAATAGATGATGAAAATGAATGACCTAGGTTAAACCTAAGGTGTATTAGCTTAAAAAATGTTTTCATGATTTAAACAACCTATAAATTATTTTATGTTTTTTATTCTAGGATAATTATCACTCACAGTATTTTTTTTGGTTTTAGTCAATGGCTGGAACCTGAAGGAATCATGTTAACATGGAATGTGAAGGAAAAGGTGGTGACTATAATCATACAAATGGGATGATGATAGGATTGAAATATATTATGACTATTCTTTATTATTTATCCCAAAATATGATTAACAAACTATAACTTAACCAACTCTCAGACTCAAAAAAAATAAAAGGGTATATTTTTCTAAGAGCTCGAGTGGTAGAGATCATAGAGGAAATAAGGATCAATTTTCTTCAAATCAGAAATATAGAATGAGACACTCAAAAAAGTGTCTCAAAGGAATCGAAAAACATTTTACTTGTGGATAATAAGGGTATAAATTAATTAATTACTGATTATAAATGAAGACTATGATGTAGGGAAATGAATTCTATCCTAGGGACCCATTTATAGTTCTCTGTCTTAAATATGGGGAACCTTTTAATTATCTAATTCAATGTTTTCTTTTAAAGGTTAACCCCTATACCAAGGAAGGAATTATATTGAAATAAAAAATATGAAGTATTTATGTATTGGAATTCAAGAATTAAATTATAGAAGTATTTTACCAATGGTATTTTGGTTATAAGAATCATAAAACATCTAAGTATTGTGAAAACTTTCAAAAGAATATATGTATTCTTTAACTTAAGAGTTATGGATACCATCATGAGTTTATGAGTTTAAGATTGATCATAAGTTCAAAGTCTTAAACACCCATTTTTAATCTTTATGTGATGGGATTATACTAATATTAAGGATATTTTGGGAAAATTTTATGGAAATAAAACCCATTATTTTAGTTTATGTTTAGTTAGAAAGTTATTTGACGAATAATTCTTTTCATTTTATAGACATAGGTTTAGATTTATTGATAACATTTAGGGTTAATATGATAATTAATGACATTATAATAATGGTCAAATAAGATTATTAGTCTTTGAGAAAAAAGTTTATATTGAAAACCATTGTAAAAATGTTATTTATGTTAGGCGGAGAAAGAAAGGAGTGATGGCAAGAGGGGGGGTGAATTGCCTTTTAAAAATTAATTAACAAATTAAAATCAAAGTAAAAGAATGCAACGGAAATAAATGAGGCAAGACACAAAATTGATAACGGAGTTCGGCCAAAAACCCGGCCTATGTCTCCGCTCCCAACTCAACCCTTGAGAGATTCTACCGCTTTCTTTTCAATGGTTTTAGCAAGAAACCCACTAGACTTTAAGGTGAGTCTAGAACCTATTACAGCTTTCTTTTGTTGGTTATGCAAGAACCCACTTGCTTTTATTGGTTTAGCAAGAACCCACTAGCCTTCTTACAGGTGAAGGCTAGCTCACCTATGTCTCAAGCCCTTTTACAAGGTAAGGCTTGACCAACCTCTTCACACCTTGAAGGTGGTGTGAGAACCCAAAGAAAGAGGGATGAAAGAAGTGGGGGGTTTGTAGGCACAAACCCAAATTTAAGCTCAAAATAAATAAAACAATAAGAACCGTATTTGGATAATCCTTGGGCGCCAATGGATGATTGGATTTGAAGACGTGCACTCCCAAGCTTCTTTGGTGATGCTCCTTGGATGTGGAATTGAGTTGGAGCGATTGGGGTTCCTTGGAGGAAGTCCGCCGGAGGTTCGCCAAATGATGTAAAAATGTCCCGTGGGCTAAAAAATGCTTAATTATGGTCTGGCACTTGTTCCGGGGCTTCAAGGTCCTTTATTTATAGAGGGGGAACCCTCAAATGGACTTAGGGAGGCTTCGGAGCCATTGGAGAGGCCTTCGGAGCCGTTGGAGGCCAAGTGGATAGGCTGGTCAAAAGCCCAACGGCTAGTTTGACTGGCTCCACCGGCTGACCGGTGCAGAGCCACCGGTTGGCCGGTGCCTTGGAGATGGGTGGATGCTTCTGTCCAGGCGCCACCGGCTGACCGGTGAGGAGGCCACCGGTTGGACGGTGGCAAGACAGTAGCTACCACTATTCATCTGGGTGCCACCGGCTGGCCGGTGCTGAGGCCACCGGTTGGCCGGTGCTGAGGCAGTGGCTTAGCCCTCTGTTCTGGGTGCCACCGGCTGGCTTCTGGTGTGACACCGGTTGGCCGGTGGTCTGGACAGAGGAATGCCTCTTGTCCAGTCCTCCATCGGCTGGCCGGTGGTCTTCCATCGGTTGGCCGGTGGACTGATTTTCAGTCCACTTTTGGATTCTTCTTGGCCTAAGTCCTTGGCAACCTTTTGCCTATCAACACAAACACTTAAAACAAGATTAGTAAAATAATTGAGTGATTGTGATCATGAAAATAAAACCTTGAGGGGTACGAGAGGTACAACAATCTCCCCCTATTTTGATGATCACAATCACCGAAATAAACAATGTAAAAATGAAATGAAAGGCATGCTTTAAAAGATTTTAATTGAAAACAAGCAATGCATTAGAGAAAGATTTCTCCCCCAATCAACCAAGAATTTCTCCCCCTTTGTGATTATCAAAATAGCACGGGGCATAAAACTTGATTGAGGGATTATGTTGAAAAACAAGAGAGATTTTAAATCAATTGAAATTTTTGAAATTTGAATTGAAAGTTTTGAATCAAAAATTTTGAAATGAAAATTTTGAATGAAAAATTGAATAACAGTTTGAATTTGAAAGTTTGAAAAGAAAAAATGAATAACAGTTTGAATTGAAAGTTTGAAAAGAAAAAATGAATTGAATGTTTTGAAATGAAAAAAAAAATGAATTGAAAATTTTGAATTGAAAAATTTGATACCAAGAGTTGAAAAAGGAGGTTTGAATTGAAAGTAAAAAAGACTAAAAGGGATTTTTCAATCCATACCAATTGTTGTAATTGAAAGTTTGAATAGAAAATTTTAAAAATGAAATCAAAAGGGCTTAAACAATCCTAACTCCCCCTAAATAAAAACAACAAAAGCACCAGGGAGAGGATTATCAAACCGAGACAAATTTTGGCCCGGATAGACTCGCTAGAAGGGATTTTTCAATCCATACTTGTCTAGTGGCGGGTCTTCTCCTATAAAATTCATTATTTAAGAAAATAGACTTGGGGCGGCCATACTGGGCATTTTTGCAATTGCACTCATAGATTAAGTGCCCGGGTTTTTTACAATAATTGCAAAATTTAAATTGAGAGCTCCCTCTTACAAAAATAGTGGGTGCATGGGAAGAGGAAGCTTGCTTGGAATAGCCAAGCCCTTGGGTGGTTCTAGATATGCGTTGGGAACCTAGCAAATTGTTCAGATTTTGTTCCCCTTGGGTGAACTTGGCTAGAGTCTCCCTTAAATATTTGATGGTTGATTCCATGGAATCAACATCGGGAAGGTTTTGGATTTTGAGGGTCAACTCTTCCTTCTCTTTGAGAAGTTGTTCTTTTTCAGAAGAGAGTTTTTTGAAATTCTTTTTTAAAGAAACAAATTTGGAATAAAGTTCGTGAAAACCTTCCTCCAATTGATCTCTAGCATGTTGGAGATCCTCATAAGACATGTGATTAAAAGAATTTGAAGAACTAGAGGATGAGGAATCAGAAGATGTTACCTCATGAAATGCCATTAGGCATTTGTTACCGTTGTTGCTTGAGGAGGAGGAGGAGTCGGAAGATGTGGATCTTTCACTCCATGTGGATTTGAAAGCCTTCTTTTTCTCCTTTTGCTTGGCCTTTTTCTTGTTGAGTGGGAAATCGGGCTTGTAATGGCCTTTCTCGCCACACCCGTAACATGTTACCTTGGGCTCGGATTTTTCATTGGATTGAGCCTTGCGGGATTTCTTCTTCTTGTGCTTCTTCATCAACTTGTGCATTTTGCGGGCAAGGTTCTCCATTTCCGAATCGCCGCTTGAAGAGGAAGACGATGAAGAGGAGGAGGAGCTTTCTTCTTGTTGAACTTTGAAGGCGATGTTCTTTGGAGATTTGATCGGTTTGCCTTCTTTTTCAGCTTGCCTCCTCATGGTGATCTCGTAGGTCATTAGAGATCCGATTAGCTCTTCTACCGGCATATTCTTTATGTCCTTTTCTTCTTGGATTGCCGTCACCTTTGGTGCCCATGAGCTAGGTAGGATCCATAGGATCTTTTTGACCATCGTTTCTGCAGAAATATTATCTCCAAGAGATTTTCTACCATTGCAAACGTCAGTAAAGCGTGTAAACATTTCAGAAATAGATTCAGATGGATGCATAGAAAATGACTCAAAATCTTGACGAAACATGTCCAATCGAGTGTCCTTCACTTTGTTGGTCCCCTCATGGGTAACCTCCAAAAGTTTCCAGATTTCATGTGAGGAGGTGCATGTGGAAACTCGATTGAATTCATTTCGGTCAAGGCCGCAATGTAGAGTGTTCCTGGCTTTTCCATCAAGCTCTAAATTTCTAATGTCGGCTTGGGTCCATTTGGATTCATCGGGGGAAGAGAGAGTGTAACCTTGCATGACAATTTTATAAATGGGATATCCTAGACTTCTAAGAAAAGTGGTCATGCGAGTTTTCCAATAGTTATAGTCGGTTCCATCAAAAAATGGAGCACGACCCAAGGAAAAGCCTTCGGGGGCAAAAGACGTTGAAGCCATCACAATGGATCTTAAATTTGAAACCGGTTAGGTTATTACTCAAATTTTTTCCTCTGATACCAATTGTTAGGCGGAGAAAGAAAGGAGTGATGGCAAGAGGGGGGGTGAATTGCCTTTTAAAAATTAATTAACAAATTAAAATCAAAGTAAAATAATGCAGCGGAAATAAATGAGGCAAGACACAAAATTGATAACGGAGTTCGGCCAAAAACCTGGCATACGTCTCCGCTCCCAACTCAACCGTTGAGAGATTCTACCGCTTGCTTTTCAATGGTTTTAGCAAGAAACCCACTAGACTTTAAGGTGAGTCTAGAACCTATTACAGCTTGCTTTTGTTGGTTATGCAAGAACCCACTTGCTTTTATTGGTTTAGCAAGAACCCACTAGCCTTCTTACAGGTGAAGGCTAGATCACCTATGTCTCAAGCCCTTTTACAAGGTAAGGCTTGACCAACCTCGTCACACCTTGAAGGTGGTGTGAGAACCCAAAGAAAGAGGGATGAAAGAAGTGGGGGGTTTGTAGGCACAAACCCAAATTTAAGCTCAAAATAAATAAAACAATAAGAACTGTATTTGGAGAAGCCTTGGGCGCCAATGGATGATTGGAGTTGAAGACGTGCACTTCCAAGCTTCTTTGGTGATGCTCCTTGGATGTGGAATTGAGTTGGAGCGATTGGGGTTCCTTGGAGGAAGCCCGCCGGAGGTTCGCCAAATGATGTAAAAATGTCCCGTGGGCTACAAAATGCTTAATTATGGTACGGCACTTGTTCCGGGGCTTCAAGGTCCTTTATTTATAGAGGGGGGAACCCTCAAATGGCCTTAGGGAGGCTTCGGAGCCGTTGGAGAGGCCTTCGGAGCCGTTGGAGGCCAAGTGGACAGGCTGGTCAAAAGCCCAATGGCTAGTTTGACTGGCTCCACCAGCTGACCGGTGCAGAGCCACCGGTTGGCTGGTGCCTTAGAGATGGGTGGATGCTTCTGTCCAGGCGCCACCGTCTGACCGGTGAGGAGGCCACCGGTTGGCCGGTGGCAAGACAGTAGCTACCACTATTCATCTGGGTGCCACCGGTTGGCCGGTGCTGAGGCAGTGGCTTAGCCCTCTGTTCTGGGTGCCACCGGCTGGCCGCTGGTGTGACACCGGTTGGCCGGTGGTCTGGACAAAGGAATACCTCTTGTCCAGTCCTCCATCGGCTGGCCGGTGGTCTTCCATCGGTTGGCCGGTGGACTGATTTTCAGTCCACTTTTGGCTTCTTCTTGGCCTAAGTCCTTGGCAACCTTTTGCCTATCAACACAAACACTTAAAACAAGATTAGTAAAATAATTGAGTGATTGTGATCATGAAAATAAAAACTTGAGGGGTACGAGAGGTACAACAATTTAATGATTAATTTTATTTCAAGGATGTCAATAATATTTTATTTTAGAATTTTACTTTAATTTTATTAATATATTTTAGAAAAAGTATAACTCACATGTTGGGTGAAAACCCATCACATCCGGAAAGGTTGTGGAGATTGAACTGATAACCAAAGGATGATAAGGTTTTGACATTTTCCACTGACCTATATTATATCCTATTTAATATTTCACTAGTTAAACAACTTGAAAAATAAATATTAATGTTGAACTAGGGGTGTTACTATTAAGGTTTAGATATTAATATATTATATTGGATAACTTGTGCTAACCATATTGGTTTTGTAAAATAGTAAAAGACACAAAGAAATACTTTTTACACTTTTATGGATTTTATGATCCATTAAAGGTAAATTTTAGTGCTTCACAGATAAAAAATTCATTTTTGGATATTAATTTCTTAGATTAAGGGATGAATTGGAAATTGATCGAAGCATAACCAAAGGATGAAATTATGCTTCTAAAATAGAAATGTATCAAGAAATTATATTACCTTATATTCTTAGGTAGTTAAATAATTCCTCAATATTAGGAAAAGTATATTGAAACAAAAATTTTATCCTATTACATTTATACTCGGTGAATCATATGGTCTTTTAAATCATTACATAATTACGGTTTTGAGGCCCTTAACTTTCCATTGATCATTCAATTTCTTATGATCAATGATCTCTTTCAGTCACTATAAGTAATTAATCAATTCTTCTATGACCATGTATTAACTTTCCAAAAAAATATTCTAATCAGAAAAAAGTTATTTTCTATTCTATATGACCATTTTATTTCCCTTTTTCTATTATTAAGTGGATGTTTTATCAACTCTTTTTATGATGTGGGTTTTCAACAAAATAATTTTAAAATATCAAACCCTTGATTACCAAGATCAAGTTTAAATTAAAAGGATGTGTTTTATTTAATATGGGTAGAATTTAAACCCCCAAAATTCTAAAATTATTACATTTTATTCAATATCATATGTGATGCACAACACTGATCTTAAATAACCCATTAAATATATTTCTTTAAATTTAATCTCTTTGATACCATACGGAACACGAAACCTCAAGTCTAAATGAAAAGTAATGTAGTATAAAATTATAACATATACATTAAATTTTAATTTATGAATATTACTAACTAAATTATGAAAATTAATTTTATCAATTGATTTGAAATAAAATAATAATTATTTAAAATAGAAAAATGTTTTCTGAAAACCCGTATTTTTTCTAAAATACTGTTTAGTCATGCTTTGCGCACATAATTTAAAATTAATTTTTACCACTTTTAGAAACTTTATTTGATAAAATTATATTCAATTTCAAAATTATAATATCATAATTATCTTAGGGTGAATATTTGTGATTTTTCTGAAATGTTTCATTTTTCAATGAAAAGTGAAAAATGATGAATTTTAATTAAAACCTTTCATTTTTTTTAACTTATTTATAATGTTGAATTATATTTTAAATTGCTTTTAAAGAAAAATTAGTTCAATTATATATCAATTAATAAAATTTAGTTCATTTTAATCATTTTCATATTGAAACTTGATATAAAAACTTTGTAAACATTTCTACATTTTCTCATTGAAAATCTACTTTCTCGTTGCATCTGTGGGATTAATTTTAAAATAAAATTTTTCAATTCTATGAATGGAATTTGAACAAATGGATTCTATATTTTTAATAACAATAATTTATATTATATAATAAGTTAAAATTATTTTTTTACCAAAATTAATAGTGAAAACAGTAAAAATTAATTACTGTGGTTAAGGTAAAAATGGATTTATCAAGGGTTAAAATAAAAAGATAAGGGTTAAAAATAACCCACAAACTTGTAAATGACACTTTTTATGGATATATTTATACATTATATATTATATACTAAATAATAGAAAATTTTAGATCCTTTTTCATGATAAAAATGTGGTTTTAATTGAATCTTTTCAAAAATTATAAGTGTGCGACTCACCTCACTTATAAAAGGTCACCCCCTATCCTCTCTTATTTACACCTTAAAACCATTTTTTTTTGTCCAATAACTACCCAAATCACTTACCAAAATCCATAATATCATCCAATAAGTATTATTTTTGTAATAAATCCAACCTATGAAGTATTTTGGTGAAAACCTAAGGAGTTTACCCGTAGAAGAGGTAACATTCTTCAACAACCATTTTTATTTTATTTCTACATCCACTTACCTAAATTATTATTAAAACATGATGATATAGTAACCTAATTATATTAAATATAATTATATGTTGTTATAATATGGTCATAACCTTCAACCATATCTACTTTCATCAAATGGGTTACAAAATCATCATTTCTGTGTACGGTGGACTACCACCTCGCGAACTGATGTCATTTGTTTTTCCATTACCACCTCTCATAGTTGGGTATGATGATGGATATAAAGTATATATATGATATTTATAACATAAATATACCTATTTAGTAATTACATAATATATACATTTTTAATTTCTATTTTGTAGTGGATATGATAATGTCGCTCGTGTGTACGATAGACTACCGTCTCACAAAGCGATGTGATTCGTTTTTCACTAACGCTTTATATGGAAGATAAAAAGAATAAAGTTAATAAATATATTTGATGTAAAATAAATAATTATGATATTAATTACATATTATCATTCTTAAAAGATAATTTATCATTTTATTTCTTACCTTTTCATTCACTGAAAAATGATAACGTCGTTCATGTACGTGTGGACTACCGCCTTCATGAAGTAATGTGACTCTTTTTTCATCAACACATCACATGGATGATATATATAAGTATATTTAAATAAATAATATAATATATATGATATTATTATAATTCTTTAGATATAAAATATTACTAACCTTCCTTCCATGATGATCATTGAAAAATGGAAACATCACTCATGCATACGTACAGCCTATCATCTCCATGATTATAACGCACTTCATTTCTCAAAACCATATTTATTATTGGTATTAAATTTATAATTGATGTATAAATATGATAATTATTTCATTATTATTATTATTTAGATGATTAAACTATATAATATTCACAACAACCATATCTTTCATAGCGAAACACATATGATAAAACAAGGAAATTAACACCTGAAATAATAAAAATAATGAAGGATTATTACTATAAGGGTGATAAGATATTAAGAAAGTATTGTATATGATATTATAAATATTAATATCATTCCTTTATAAGTTAATAACATGTTTAAAACCACTATATAGGAGGTTAAATCACATTCAACCAAAATGAAGTGTGAGGTGATGGATTCTGTCTTAATTTCCTTTCATTGAGGCACATTTTTATATTGTGAAATGATTTATTTTATATAGTGTATAAAATTACCATTTCATATACAATATCATAAATAATTCATAATTTATTTTATTTTAAGTTTAAATTTAAATTAATTCATCCAATTGTATTTGACTTAAAATTTTCCAATTCATAAATAATTTTATATGCATTTCATTCTCATTTATTGATTATGTTTTCTTCCAAAACCATGTTTTTAAAAAAATATTTTAAACTTTTTTAAATTATTTATTAAATAAATTTTTACCCTTTTTTACTTTTAAAAAAATTAATGAATAATCATGTCATTTTCAAAACAATTCCCATTTTGATTTGATCGAAAAAGTGAATGGAATCTTTGTTTTAATGTGTATGATGGGAAAATAACTTCCCAACAACATAACTACTAAAATGTTATAATGGTTCCTTTATAAGTTTTCAATATTATTTTCAAAAAAAATTGAACTTTTAGTTTAAAATTTTATTTTTAAAATGAAAAGTATATTTTCCTCAAGAATATTTTTAAATTTATTTTTATAGTAATTATATTTATCAATTAAAAAACCCTTTATTCTCACTCCAATGGGTATATGTTGGATTGATGATATAATTATTCTTTATGTGGATGATTTATGATCATTTCAACTTAGAAAAGTACTGATTTTCACTTATTTGATTCATTTTTGTATTCATTAACTTTTCTATGAATTACTCACTTTCCTGTGGACACTAAATTTACCCTAAATACTCATATTATTTATCATGGATATGTTTATTTCTTAAAACATATATCATTTATATATAGGGTATTGAAATTCAATTTTTTATTTAGAGAAATATTGATAAATCTGTATTATTTACTCAATATAGATATTTGATGATAAGGCACATTATTTATGAATTAAATCGATTATTTGATATATAAGGAATGCTTTGTACATGCAATTCATGGGTGGGGACCAATCATAGATAGTCCCTAGATGAATCAGTAGTCTCATGAGATGAATCAATTGGCTAGCCTTAGTTAAATGGGTTTCTACCCATCAGTTTTAAATTTTATTGAGGATAGATCTTGATGGGAGATATATCATGAGCCTGGGAAACATAGTGTCCAATAATTAATATTTTCATTAATTAAGAATTAAGTTATTATTATCCATTATATTTTCACAGTGATATTATCTCTATATTCATTTCATTCTCATTTATTGATTAAATGGAATATTTTTTTAGTTATTTTCCTTTCCATATTGATTATGCCTTATCTTATTATACATGACATTTTCACAATGATATTCCTTATGGATTCATTTCATTATTATCTTATTGATTAAATGGAATGTTTTTTCAATTATTTACCATTCCATGTTGATTATTCTTTATCTTATTATCCCTGATATTTTCATAATGATATTATCTTTAGATTCATTTCATTTTCAGTTTATTGATTAAATGGAATGTGTTTTTAGTTATTTACCTTTCCATATTGGCTTTTCCTTATCTTATTATCCATGATATTTTCACAATGATATTATATTAAGATGTATTTCATTTTTATTTTATTGATTAAATGAAATGTGTGTTTAGTTATTTACCTTTACATATTTATTTTTCTTATTGATTCATGGTTTCATTCTTTGTACATAACCCCTACTGATCATTTGAGCTCACACTTATTTTCTTTTCTTTACCAGGAATCCATAAAGTGTACAATGAAATATATGTAAGAATATTATAATGTAAATAATTATATTGTCAAAAAAAATATGTTGTAATTTTTGGATTAAAATGTAATGAAATAATCATGTATGTATCTATTTTACCAAGACTACTAAATTATTATATCCTTTGGGATACGGTTCCTTCTATCTTATAAAAATGTATTAAAATAAGCACCAGCTTCAAGAAACTATGGTTGGGGTCACTACATGAATGTTATGCTCTATCTTCCCATCCGTCTAAGGATGGAAAGAAATGATAAGGTTGATTTGAAATCCAAAATCAAACTAAAGGAATACAAAAAATAATGAGGTAAACTAAGGATCCTGGTCAAATATAATATTCCTCAATACCCCATGAAGACACACTACCTCATCTACATATGGTTTTTCCTTAACATCCAAAATAACTAACTCCTTTATCATTAATAAGTGGGATGACTTCATCAACCAATACATAATCACCCAAATAGAATCACATGCCCCTTAGGATTGAGTTAAATAAAGGAATAAAACCACTTATATTTCCACTAATTTTCACTAGAAGACATAAAATTGTTATAATAAACCTCTTAGAATATGATTCTAAACCTTCACCTAATAGAAGATCAATTATTAAGAGAAGAACTCCACTATTAACCACTTAATCTCAAGCCACAAAATCTGAACCTTTATATAATAATACATATTAGTATATTGGGATAAACTACCAATACTAAGATATAAAAATCATGAAGAACCTCTTTATGCATCATCAAGAGAACAAACAATTTCCACTGAAACAACATCTGGTGGTGATTATCCTCTGACCATCCATTGAGAATGTTACCATAGAGGATGTGGTTCTGCATCACCTGTACCTTATAGTCTCCCCACAAATACTATTCAACTTTCTACAATAAGGAAAATTACACTATTATATGAAAGAGGATACATATACTAAAAACCTCTTCCACGTCAATATGCATCATCTCATGCTCCTCCATCAATCTCCAAGAATATATGGATTCCTAAAAAACATATCCTCTTAACTTTTTACTCAACACATCAGTAACCAAATTGCCTTTCCTTAGGTTATAGAAGATATATAATTAATAATAATATAATAAATCCATCCACCTCCTTTTATATGGATTGATATCCTACAAATATTAAATATACATCAGTCTCTTTAGATCTTCAAGGACTACAAAGTTCCCACTAATGAGGTAATGACACTATATATTTAGAGAAAACACCAATGACACTAACTCAATATCATTGGTATAATATCTATTCTCATGGGGATATAACTTTTTGAACCCATTTTATATTTATTTCATCTGTTTCATCAAGATACTACCCAAACTAAGATGGTATGTGTCATATAAAACCTTGAACAATAGTCCCTCCTCTGGAAACTAAAGGATACGGGTGTTGATTAACATCTCTTTCAAGAATTTAAAATCTATTTAACATTGATTGGTATATAAAAAATCCTAGTCCATCCTAGTCAAGTCTTTCAATAGGGTTACTACCCAAGATAATTCAAACATGAACTTCTAATAATAGGCTATGAGATGAAGGAATTTGTGGACCTATACAACAATATTAGGTGTGGTATAAGAAGCAACCACCTAGATCTTTGATGGATCAACTGATACTCCATAACAAGACACCACATTTCTGAGTAAATTCACACCCCATATCTAAAATCTATAGAAAATATTACTTTTCATACATAGATATTACATCTTAATAGATGAATATTAATTATATAAAATTATGATTCATGCTAGAACCATAAAGGTTTGGTGTCTTTGGAAACTTTGATTCATAAAAAACTCATTCATAAGAGATTTATATCATATAAAACATAGTTCATCATAACTAGAACAACTATTATACATATCATACTTAAAATCTTTCTTCATATCCTATGAAAGGTAAACATAACAATGAGTGAGCTCAGATGCTCGATAAGGGTAAGAAAGGGAGATTTTAATGATTGCATAAGCATAACATGTACATAATGGTATGATAAAATGATCTTAACATTTCAAAACCATACCCAGCATATCATAGATAATATTCTTGAATCCTTTCATAAAT
Source organism: Viscum album (assembly GCA_963277665.1). Taxonomy (NCBI): domain Eukaryota; kingdom Viridiplantae; phylum Streptophyta; class Magnoliopsida; order Santalales; family Viscaceae; genus Viscum; species Viscum album. The sequence goes on along the minus strand of OY728164.1, from coordinate 1,090,961,026 downwards.
ATTGGTAGTTCATAATACATTAATCATAAATTAATCAAAGAACATGATCCATGAGAGCATAACATTGACATAAGACATATGTTTGTGGCATACACATAAGCATAAAAAATCATTTATTTAGTCAAGGCTCCCTGCCAAGACTATCATAGTGGATTGGGCTCCTCATTCCATCATATCCTTAGTTAAGTTTCACTCCCAATATTATCATAGTGGACAAAGTCCCTTATTGAATTTGGTACACTTCCCATTTTGGTCCTTATTATCTCATGAGATATTCATCTTTACCCAATGCATTGAATGGATATATAATCCTAGTCCCACCCATAAAATAATCATAATAAATTTATATGTGTGCCACAATATCATAAATAATTCATCCTATATCATAATATGTGGAAAGGAAATGGGTTTCATAAACATTTCAACATTTCAACATTTCATTATAACATAACCCATGGAAAATAAATAGATTTCAAAAATATCTCATCATCATAATCATAAATCATATAGATAAATAATAAGGATGGTATCATTGGATAATATCCCCAGTAAATCATAAGTTACATCAAATTATGTCATCTAAGATAAAAATTCATTTAAAATATCACTTGAAATATTTCTTCAAAAAAATACCCTTTTTACTTTCAAATCAATTCTTTAAAATCGAAAAAATTAAAAAAATATTATGGAAAACATTTTATTTGAAAATAAACTAGGATAATTTTAAATTAATATTCAAATCATTGATTGTTCATGATGGTGGTAAATTCCATTTATTTATTCTATGTTAAAATAAATATTCCTTTTGCATTTTTAGTAATAAATTCAAAAGTACCTCATTCAAAAAATGATAAGAAGATTATTTTTAAACCATTTTGTAAAAATTAAATTATGGGTAAAATTATTTTTTTAAATAATAGGAAAATATTAAAAATATTATTAAAATCATTTTTAGAAAACATGTATGTGGAAGAAATTGTATTTTTGATCGAAGAGGTAAATAAAGTCAATTTTTCTTAAAAACATTATTTTCCTCTCTTGAGTACTTAAAGAGAGTGAAATAAGGAAAACTTGTAATATCTAGAAATAAATATAGGAGAATAAAATTTATGAGTTTATTTAGAGTTATATCATAAAATTTTATCATCATAAACTTAATCATAAATGGTCTTAATAAATAATAAGATTGTAACATAAATCCATTACCTCAATTTTGACTCCCTTAAAAATCACTCTAACCTCTTGTATAATAAATTTAAATTTATTATAACTCTATAAAAAAATGTAAATACTTATAATATTATATATTATCCACTTGTAAAATTTTAACACCCATTTATTAACAATTTCTTCTTAAAATCATTGTTTATAGGTGTTAACTGTTTTGTTTTTCATTAGAATTTTGGTTTGGTAGTTCTAATCCTTGTACATTGATCATCGTTAAATAATAGCCAAAATTTTAATCATGATATAGATATCATATATATTAATTATATATATATATAGAGATTCATCCATATAAGATAGAGATAGAATAATGAAATACACTATTCATGGAGATGGAAGGTCGCACGTACGCATGAATATTATTTTCACTTTTTGATGGATGGAATGAAATAAGGGTAAATAATAATTAAAATTAAAAAAATCATTATTATATAATATATATCATATATATTCATTAAATATACCCTTATTATCATCTATAAAAATTAGAAACAAAAAATGAATCACATCACTTTGTGGAGGTGGTAGTCCACATATACGGACGAGCGATGATGTCGTTTTCCAACAGATGGAAAGGTAATAAGGTAGATATGATACTATAATTATTAAATAAAAATTATATTATAAATATCATATATAAACATTAAACATTTCATTATAACCATCTAATAAATATGATGATTGAAAATTAATTGTATCATTATGTGGAGGTGGTAGTCTACAAGTATACACAAACGATACTTTCAATTCACCATTTTATGGAAAAGAGGGTGGATAATGGAAGTTCCAAAATCATAATAACATTTAAATATATTTAGAATACTGAATTTATTATTTTATTATGAATAACACACATTTATAGGAGGTAGAAGAATAAATAAATTGAAAGAGGTCTGCTGGGAAGATTACCTCTTATCTGGTAGGCCTCCTTTAGATCCCTTATTAATGACCTCTAGAATGGTATTTTAAGAATAACAAAACCAATAATTAGTGTATAGGTAATTTTAAAATATAATTGGGTAGGTTTTGGTCAAGACAGGTGGCTCTAAGTGGTGTAATGAAAAGAGATAAGAGGTGTCCTTAAATAAGGGAGAGAAAACACGTACTTGGAATTACTAAAAATATTAAAATATAATTAAACTATTTCTAAAGTATAATGCTTCCAAAAATCCATAAATTAGAATAAAAATATTATATCATTAAAATATCATAATCCAATGAAATTTAGATAGGTTTTAGTGTCATTTTAAACCTCTTCTATTGGTTTAACTCCTTCGTTAACTGATTTTAACCTTAACTACAGTAATGACTTTTTTAGTATAAAAGGGTTATAATTTTACTTATAAGGAAAAAATAATATAATAACTAGACAGGGGATTAAATTTATACCATTTCTCATCCTATTTGTCCTCTTTAAATATTTTTATAATTTTTTAATAATTTAAAAAAATATTATGTAACATAAAATACTATTAAATACATTTTAAGAACTATTCATATATTTTGACTGTGAAAACAACATGAAAAAAATATAATTATAATATAAACCTTTAAAAAATCTCCAATATGTTTTATTTTTTAAAAAAAATCTTAGGACACTTTAACTCACCCAAACTATATTACTTTTAGAGTTTTTAAAATCCTTTACTTGATTTTTCTACTTCTTGCACAAGCATTTTGATGGCGTTGCATATGAATTTAAGGTAATTATTTCATCACCCAAAATTAAAAATAAATTACCATGATAAAAAAAATTAATTCATATTTAAAATAAAAATTTATAAATTAACTTATTCTATTTTATCCTCATCTAAATATTTTAGAGATATTAAAGTCAAGAGGGTAACATTTTGGAATTTTCTTTATTTAAAATAATATACATGTCATTATCAAGGTAAAATGGAAACATAATGCTATATATTAGAATTTTGGATGGATTTGGTCTAATTTATACAAAAAAATAAAATTAATTCATGTTTGGGGTTAATTTTGAGATCTTATCTCATTGTTTTAACCATGTTTTGTCTACTTTACCCTTACGAAGGTGAAAAACATTTACCATAGTTACTGTTCATATTGACCAAAAATAAAAGGGAACTATTTGACAAATTTGGAACTTGGGATTTAAAATATGAAATCAGTTTTTTAGGTTAAATTTCTAGAAGAGGAAGAAATTAGTTTAAGATAAAAACATAAAACGCAATGAAAAACTGTTTTTAAGAAAATTTCATTTTTAAGTATAAAAATGTTTTTATAGAAAATTTATCCATAAAATTGATTAAAATGAACTTAATTGTATTATTAATAATATAATATAACTAATTTTACTTTGAAATTTTTTTAAAACAAAATATATCTTTTTAAATTCTTAAATCAAAAATACAGTTTTAAATTAAAATCGATATTTTCACTATTCATTGAAAAGGAATCAATCTTTTTAGAAAATTCTCAAAAAATCACTCTAAGAAAATATTTAAATAGTTTTTTAAAAAAATAAATCTCTTTTTAAAAATAAATTTTCCAAAATTTCCAGAAATTAATTACAATATTCACCCACAAAAATCAATAAAACCCATTTATGAAGAAATCATATTTTCCACAAAAAATGAATTCTAAAAAATTGGGTTCTTATTTACAAAGTATTTTTCAATAAATTTTTATTAATTATGACCATTATATATATTTCATAATTTGGTTACATTTATTCATTATCTCCAATTCAACGACTATGTTATAGAATTCATGAAATATTAATATTTAATGGTTCGTTAAATCTCGATGTTGCAAGTTGAATACACTGTCAAAAAGAGTGTTCTGTTAAAATATTAGGGTGACATATTATCCCCACCCCACCTTAATAAAATTTTTCTTCACAATTTTAACTTGTACTCAATAATCAAGGGTTTGATATTTGAAAATTCTTTTGTTGAAAATCTAAATCATAAAAAGGGATAACAAAACTTCCTCTTAAAAATAGGGAAAGGGAAATATGAAGTTAATCTAGAATGACACGTAATTAGGTTTCCAAAAATGGGAATAATATGGTGGAGTAAAAATATAGACATGTAGGAAAAGAAATTAATTTCCAAATAATAATAGAGTGAAATGTAAAATTGATTGTGTTGGACAAAAATCCCTCAAGGTAACATTGCAGTATTTTTGGGTTGATTGTGTTTGTTGACAAAGTAGGTTTCCATGGAGAATTTTCGAGTTCTCAAAAATTTGTTGACACTCCTTGTTGAAAAAGAACGATGACAAAGGAAAGGATGGTCTGGAGGCGGCACAAAAGAGTAGTACAAGGTGGCGTCGTTTTCCAGTGTTTGCCAAATTTTTGGGGTCCAAAATTTGGAGTTTGGTGAGCATCGTGAAAAGTGGATTTCCATGAAGATCATATTTTAATATGGAAAAGGCATGAATTTCGTGAAAAAAAGCTTCATGGTTTTGATTTCACGTAGACCAGAAGAATGGAGGCGGTGATTCTTCGCGATTACGACAAGCTTCGCGAACGACAGAGGCAGAAGCGCATCACGGCGGTGAAGGGCTTTTCAAGGGAGCTTTGCGGCGATGAATGGAATTGCGAGGGAGCTTCGTGGTGAAGGCGTGAAGGAATTGACGAGATGTTCCACGATTACGACGAGCTCCGCGATCGGAAAATTTCCGTGGTGCTTCGCGATTTAGACAGAATTCCGGCGGAAACTTCGGAGCTTCACGATTTGAGATGATGTGGCGTTGACTTCGCACGGAATGGTCGAGGGTCGGTGTAATCGCCTATAAATACAGGTCGACCCCCTCAAGAGAAGTAGAGATAATTTTCATAAAAAATCATTTTCTCTCGGTTCGCGAAGGTAGTTCGCGTAGCCTGTGTGCTTCGCGAAAGAAGAGCTTCACGGCGGCTATTGTAGCTCCGCGAAAGTTGTGAGATTTGTGTTGGTTCAGTGAGCTTCGCGAGGGAATTTGCTCTGCAATGACTTGAGCTTCGCGGTAGTACTTTGCGGTTGTGCTTCGCGGTTGTTCTTCTCGAAAAGGCAGGAGCTTCGCAAAGGCTTGTTTGAACTTCGTGAAATTGGGAGTCTAGCGAAGTACGGTGCTTTGCGAAGGTGTTTCCAAAGGAATTGCCCAGTGTTTAAGAGGAAAAGGGGTATTCATTAGTGGATGAAAGTTGGACTTTAACAGATCATCTATCTATAGTTGAGGATGCATGATTTCATGCAAATGAAGAGACCTACAGGTCTATAAACTGTGAGTGGATTCCCTTCCAAGTGCAGTGAGCATAGGAAGAGGAAAAAGGTGATCCTCTCCACTGGAAGTTATCCAGAGAGACAGAAACAGGGAGTGACCCTTGGGAAAGTAGTGAGCTAACCCAAAACCTCGTAAAGGCAGTGATCCTGGGCATAGAAGTGATCTAGCCCGAACATTGTAATCCACATCTAGTGAAGCATAGTGAAATTTGGTACGACCGGCAACTTGTCGGCGTATGCTCCTTGGACGTAGCCCAGTGAGGGTGAACCAAGTAAAAATCTTTATGTCTTCATGTTTTCTTCCCTTACTTACATTCAAAGTATCATCATCATATAAAGAAGAAAAGAAGTGGTCATAATAATCACATGAGTGCAAACAAAGTGACCCTTGTAATAAAGAGGTCAAGATCCAGTGGGGCAGGAAGAACTTTGCAAAAGAATATCCATACCCTGATTCACCCCCCCTATCAGGGTATATAGGCCCCTATTGGTCCTAACAGATTGTAATAAAGTTAATTATCACAAAGCCATAAATCGATGAGGTGTGAAAAAGACTATCGATTTATTGAAAATGAATGTAATAGGATAAAATTTTTGTTTCAAGATCATTTCCATATATTATCAAATTTATTTAACCATATAAACTAATAGAATAAGAAAATATACTCACTTGATAAGTATAATTTCATCCTTTAATAAATTTTAACCACAATACCATCTTTTTCTCCAAATAATGAGTATTCAAGTTGATTTTTTCTTTCCAAAATCACAAAAATAAACTTAGAATGGATAGCATAATCCAAAAAAAGATAACAATATATTCATATTATATTTAAATATTATCCAAAACTAAAATGGTTCCCACAAGGTAATATAATATCCAAAATTTATAAACATTTATATGAATAAATAATACATTTTACTTCAAAATTTCCACAATAACACCAAAGGATAAACTTAGATTATTTCAAAAATAAATACCCCTAAATCCAAATTAAACACAATGACCTCAACATTATATAATTTTTTAACCTCAAAGTTTATCTCATACCTTTAAACCTATATCCCTAAAATTTTGATTGCATTCTTCAAAAGTAATCTTTCATATTAAATCACATGTTAAACCTAAAGGTTACATAAACATCAACCCAATTAAGAATCTCCTAAAATATCATTAATTACCATGATAAATCACTATATAATATTATAATGTAGTAAAAATTACAAAAATAACATTAATAATATTTAGATACTAACCTGAAATGTAATCCTTAGCTTGACTATAAATATCTCCAAAAATGTCATCTTACAAATGAATCGCTTTTCAACCATAAATATTATCTATATCCCACTATCCAATAGACCATAATTAACTTAACATCATATCATATACTAACCAAATGGTTTCTTAAACCTAAATAGATTAATATTCCTAAAACCCACTAAAAGTTTCAAATAACCTCAAAATATCATCACTTAAAACCTAAAAAATGGTATTTATGAATTTGAACTTAGAATAAACCTTAAACTTATAAACCCATTATGGTATCCATAACTCTTAAAATAACCCCACATGAAATCATATATGATTCCAAAAATCAATAAAATCCTTATTACTAAAATAAAATCACATATTATTGAATATATTCCATAAATACAAAAGAAAAATAAACCTCATAAAAGATGACCTAGATGACTTTGTAATCAAATTAATAACCAATTTCAATTTTTCCAATACTATCTTATTTAATTCATAAATTTTATTAATCTCTTTATCCCAACTAAAAAATATAACTTTACCACTAAATAACTTTTCTTGATTATCGATATCATTAAACATATGTTTTTAAATCCTTAAAGAAAAATTATTTTGGGACAATCCTTATATGTTTCATGATTCTGATAACCAAAATATCATTGATATAAACTTTTATAACATAATTATTGAATCAAAAAACATAAACATTTCAATCCTTACACTTAAACGATTGGCATGGCATAGGTCCTTACTTGGTCTAGGAGGTAACCCTTATATTAGGGTATTGACTTAAATAATTCCCATATTCACCACACATAAGATATTACACTATAATTGGTAACTTAGGAGGAACTTTGTATCCCTCTGTCTAACTCTTCATTTTTATTTGGAAATTAATTTCTTTATTCCCTTATTCTGTAAACATAAAACATTTTATCATTCATTTGAGACATTTCCGTAGGTTCTTATTCCCACATACTTGACATGTCAAAAACTGAATATTATTTCCTACATGGTGTTAATGAAACTTCATCTTTCTCTTATTTGGTGTGTCATGAAACACACACAAGTTGATATTGTTAATCATAAAATGAGATAGTTGATTAAGTATAATCCCAAGTTTTATCTTCAAAATCCTATTTTATTTGGTTTCTTATGAGGATAATCATTCAATTATCCATCATATTTATGGTTAACATGAATCATCCTAGTTCTAGATATTGAATAAAACCAAAAAGTATAGTATGAGCAAAAAAATCATAGAAATAAATCATATAATCATGAAAAAACATTCAAAGGATGCCTAAATACTAACAAAATATTTTCAATATATGACACCTTAGCTTTAACTTGGGTCATCCTTGGTTACCTTCTATTCAAATCCTTCATAATGGATCATAGGTAAAATATGAGTTAACCTAAGCATATCCCCTAGGAATGTTAAACCAGGTGTATAGTAAGGGCACACTCACCATATTCCAGAATAGTGGTGAAGATATAATCAACCAATTTTTTCATGGTTATTATCCCTTGTTGATTCTATGCAAAAACAATTTCAAATTGTAGTATCCATATAGGGATATATTTCTAGGAAAATAATATAATCTCTTCCTTATCAAAACATTTCTATTTTATCCTATACTCAAACTTATAGTTAATTTTTACAAAAAAGTTCTCTGATACAAATCTCTAAAGATTGACTAAACCCAACCATGGTACCAAATATAGTGACCCATACTTTTCATACATAGATATTGTATATTAATAGATGAATATTTATTACATAACATTATTATCCGCACTAGAACCATAAAGTTTTAGTGTTTTTGGAAACATGTATATAGAAACAAATTGTTCGTAAGATTTTTACATCTTCCCCTACTTAGTTCTTCACAAATATCACCCTTCTTAGATTTATCATACTTAAAAACTTTCTTCGTGTCTTGGGGAAAGTTAACATAATAAATGGTTAGCTCAGATTCTCAATAAGGGTAAGAATGTGTGATAACAAAGATAACTTCATCATAAAATGATCATAAGGGTTTTATAACATGATTTTAACATTTGGAAACCATTCCCATAATATCATAGATCATAAAGTAATCAGAGAGTATGATCCATCAGAACATAAAATTGACATAGGACATAAGTTTATGGCATAAAAATAAGAAAATAAAATTAATTATTTGGTTAAGTATCACTTCCAAGACTATAATAATATATTGGGTTCTATCCTAATTCCATCACATCCTTATCCAATGTTCACTCCCAAAACTATAGTAGTGGTTAATGTCCCTTACTAAATTTCATTAAATCCTCATTATAGTTCTTATTATCTCATGAAATATCCATATTTTCCCAATATATTATAGGGTTATATAATTCTAGACCCACCCATCGCATTATCAAAATCCATTCATATTTGGGACAAAAGATCATAAATCATTCATCATATATCATAAAATATGCAAAAGACATGGGTTTTATAAACATTTTATAATTTCATCATAACATAACCCTTAGAAAATAAACAAGTTTCATAAAATGATAATCATCATAACCATAGACCATATAGAGAAATAATAAGGATATAATCATTTAATAAAATCCCTATTAAATCACAAACAACATCAAAGGATGTCATCTTAGATGAATATTCCTTTAAAACATCAATTGAAATATTTCTTGAGGAAAATAACCTTTTAACTTTGTAATCACTTTTTTAAAATATAAAATATTATAAAATATTATTGAAAATTTTTTATTTGAAAAGGAACTTTGAAAATTGTAAAGGAATATTAAAATCACTAAGCGGTAATAATGGTAGAAAATTTTATTCATGTCGTGTTTGTTAAAATAAATATTTCTTTTACATTTTTTGTAAAAAGTCAGATATACCTCATTCGGAAAATGATAAGAAGGTTAACTTTTAAATAATTTTTTAAAAATTAAATCATGGGTAAAAATTAATTTATTAAATCATAATAGAATATTAAAAACATTCTTGAAAGAATTTTTATAAAACATGTATATGGAAGAAAATGGATTTTCTACCAAAGAGATAAAAAAAGTAAATTATTCTTAAAAACATTCTTTCAGTATCTTGAGCTCTTGAGAAAAATGAATGGTAAATACTTAATATACATAAATAATAATAGGAGAATAAAATTAATGAGTTTTTTGATAGTTTTATAATAAATTTTCTTCATAGAAAACTTAATCTTAAACACACCTGATAAATAATAAGAATGTAACATAAATCTCTTACCTCAAGTACGAATTGCTTCTAACACACTATAACCACCTGTATAATAAATTTAAATTTAATATTATTCTATACTAGAATAATTTAAAAAATTATAATATCATATATAACCCATTTATAACATTTTAACAACCATCTATTAATAATTTATTATCAAAATCATCGTTTCCTGGTGTTAAATGTTTCATTTTTCATAAGAATTCTGGTTGGGTAGTTTCAGTCCTTGTACTTTAATCAAGATTCCATCATATATAGAATTTTAATAATGATGTAAATATCATATATATTCATTATATATATATTTATATTCATCTATAAATTATCGAGATAAAAAATGAATTACATTGTTCATGGAGACAGTGGGTCGTACGTACGCATGAACGTTGTTTTCACTTTTTTATGGATGGAAGAAAAGAAAGGTAACTAATAATTAAACATTAAAAAAAATATTTTTATATATTATATATAATATATATTGATTAAATATATTCTTATTACCGTCCATGTAAAGTGGAAAATAAAAATGAATCATGTCGCTTCGTGGAGGTGGTGGTCCACACAAACGCACGAGCGCCGTTATCATTTTCCAATAGATGGTAAAGTAAGAAGGTAGATATTTTATTATAATTATATAATAATAATTATATTATAAATATAATAAATAAATATTAAATACATCATAAGAACTATCTATTAAATTTGGTAATGTAAAATGAATTGTATCGTTATGTAGGGGTGGTAGTCTACACATATGCATGAGCAATACTTCCACTTCCTCATTTGATGAAAAAGAGGGTGGATAATGTTAGTTTCATAATTAAAATAACATTTAATTATATTTATTATATTTAATTTATTATTTTATGATGAATAACACATATTTAGAGTAGGTATAAGAAGAAATAAATTGAAATAGGTCGGTTAGAAATATTACTTCTTCTTCAGAAGGCTTCATTTAGATCCCATCTTCTGGACCCTTGGAATTTCCTTTAAATAAGATCGTAACCTTTAAATAGTTTCTAGTAATGTTTATAAGATAATTTTTTAGGTTTTTTTTATATATATGTCTCAAATTGATGTAATTAAAAGAGAGAATGGGTGTTCTTTTGTAAGGGAGTGAAAGGACACTCATGTAATTACAAAAACGATTTGAATGTAATTAATGTATTTCTCAAGGATAATGATTTTAAATAGACCTTAACTTAAAGAAAAATTTTATATTCTAAAAATATCATCATACAATGAAATTTATATAGGTTTTTTTCATTATAAACATAATTTTTGGCTTAACCCCTTTGTGAATTGATTTTAACCTTAACTGTAGTAATGAATTTTTCAATATTAAACGGTTATAGTTTTACTTATAAAGTAAAATATAACTCATAAATGGACACAAGATGGAATTATATACCATTTATCATCATACTTTTCCTACTTCAATATTTTTATAATATTTAAATAATTTAAAAAAATATTATTTAACAAAAAATACTATTAATGTCATTTTAAAAATTATTCACTTCATTTGACTTTTAAAATAACATGATAGAAAAGTAATTAGAATATAAAACCTTCAGAAATCTATGATATGTTAGATTTATCTTGAAATTTTTTGGTATGATTTAACTCACCGAAACAATGTTACTTTAATTTTTTTCAAATCATTTTATTGATTTTTCTACTACTTGCACAAGCACTGTGTCGGCATTGTATAAGAATTTAAGGTTATTATTAAAACAATAAAAGTTAAAAATAAATTACCATAATAAAATAATTAATTATTATTTCAAATAAAAAATTATAACTAAATTTATACTCTTTTATTCTTTTATAAAAAAATTGTATAGAAATTAGAGTCAAGAGAGTGGCATTTTTTGAATTTGCATTACAAAAAGTAATATAAATATCATTATTAAGGTAAAATGGAACCAAAATTAAATATATTATCCATCCATCCAATGGCCCGAAGGCCTTAAAATTTTTATTTCATTATAGATAGATCCCCTTTTTAAGGGAAGAAGGGGGAAACCCAAACACATCATTGAATTAAGACAAAATAACCTGAAGCACAAAAGGAGTAAAACCAAACTGAAAACCAAAAGTGTCCCTCCCCAGCCTATGATCATGTTGAGAAGCGTCATCGTTGCAACTAATATCTGCAAGCAAGTGTCATGTGTCAAAGCATAGGCCCGATCTGATGATTGGCATCATACCCTCTCAACAACCAAATCTGACATGCACTACAAAGATAAACCATCAACTCTGAATACTCCTCTAGGAATTGTTCCTGTGATCAGGTCCGGCTGCACTACCCACCTTCGAGATCAAACCAAACTCATAAAAACAAAACATCCACCAAACTCATACGGACTTAAAACAACACTAGATTCACTTCATCAGCATCAAACAAATCCATTATCATAGATTCCAAAAATCATCAATTCCAGCTTCAACAAACCAACCGCAAGAAACCGAGATCATTAAGAAAATAGTCATGGCATCAATAAACCTACACCAGACACCGAAGCCAATGCTGGAAAACCCCCTGCCACCATCTGTGAGAAACTCCCACCAACCGCATAAGCAACCCGAAGTAGTACCCATTCCAGATCCGAGTCGTACAATGTAAGGCAGAGAAATGAGGAGGAGCAGGGGACCTCAGCGATAGTGACTCTGCAAGAAACACCTTCAACCATATAAAAACCAAAAATCAAAAAGGATCATCCCCCCTCTGATCACCGGATCTGATGCCAACTCGGATAGGATGAACACCATAAACATCGCATGACCATGCCGGACCAAGATGAGGAGCCAGATCTAGCCACTCCATATCGTCGCCACAAATTCTGAGTCGTGTCGATCAAAGTAATAGTGAGACGATGTCGCCGAAGAGTATGAACCGCGTCGAAATAGGTGAGAAACAAGTGTTCTACCAAGTAGCAAATCACCGAAAATGGCCTAAGACCGTCGCACCACACCAGGACCCCACCACCCAAACCACACCGAAACTTCATTGTGGTGTTCTGTCACTAAGACGCGCCTACACTGAGATATCCAGAGGAAGATGATGTGAACCGAGCTCGGTCGGAGGGGGAAGGGGAAGAAAATCCCGAGAGAAACCCTAACCACTGCGAGGAGGAGGGAGATGCCACTCCGAGGCTGGATTTGAAAATGCATAGATTTAAATATATTAGAATTTTGAATATATATGGTTAAATTTATCCTATTTTATTAAATTAATTGAAGTTTTGGGTTAATTTTGAGACCATATCTCATTGTTTTAACATTTTTTTACCCATTTTACCCTTACTCAGGTGACAAGTATTTTCCAAAATTACTATTCATATTGACCAAAAATAAAAGGTAAATATTTAAAAAAAAATAGACCTCATGATTCCAAATATAGAATCCATTTTTTCAAGAATAATTTTCAAAAATTGGTAGAAATTATTTTAGGATAAAAACATAAAATGCAACGAAAAATAGTTTTCTAGAAAAATATCTTTTGAGTATAAAATTTTATTTATACCAAATTCAATAATAAAAATTAATTTAAATGAAATTAATTAGATTATTAATTATATAATAGAACTAATTTTAATTTTAAACAATTTTAAAACAAAATTTACCTTTTAAAATACTTGAAATAAAAATGAAATTTTCAATAAAAACAGTATTTTCACTATTCATTGAAAAAAATATTTTCTGAAAATTGTCAAAAATTAACTCTAAGATAATTTTGACCTGTGGATTTAAAAAATGGATTTCCTTTTTTCAAAAAGAAATTTATAAAATTTCTATAAATTAATTATAATATTTACTCACAAAAATAAATAAACCCCATTTATAAAGAAAACGTATTTTAAAGATTAAAATGAATTTACAAAAAAATAAAGTGTTTATTTTCTAATAATTTATCAATAAATTTTTATTTATTGTGACCTTTATATATATTTCATAATTCATTTAATTTTATTCATACCTAAAAATTGAATGGCTATGTTATAACAGACATAAAATAATAATATTATGTGGTTCATTAATGCTCGGTATTGTGTATCGAACATAGTGTTCTTTGAAAATATTAGGTTGTTATATAAACTACACTTAGATAACTTCCCATAAAGTTGGTGGTACTCAATAACCTATAAAAAACTAATATTCTCAACATTCTCCTCCTATAACCTTTAGTATATGAGGATTTCAAAAATTAACACTACCATGAACTAGTTTAGGAACTCATTAAATATTAAATTCATGAATCCAGTGAAAACAGTCAGGGTGTTCATGGAACTATATATCATAACCATAAAATCAGAGTGCCCATAATTACATTTTAATTTAGTCTCTAGAATATCAAACTCTCTCACTCTTTTCTAGTGATACCTAGACTGTAGGTCAATCTTTAAAAGCTATCAAGCTCCCTTCAACAAGTTAAATAAATCATTAATCCTTGGAAGGGTATAATTTTTATTCACTATCACCTAGTTTAGAATCTGGTAGTCTATATATATCCTTTGACCATTTTTATTCTTATTAGAGAATAAAAATGAATAAGCCCAGGGATACACATTGGGCTGGAAGAAACCCTTATATGTAACGACCCAAAGTTTCATTAATGGAAAATCCCTCTTGATCTAATTAAATGTCTCTTTATAAAAAAAATTATAAGATGTCAACTTATTTGGTTTTATGTTAAGAATTGTGACCATTGTTAATATAGCCGTTGAATAGTGATCACATGATTAGTATAAATATAAGGCTTTAACGAACCCAATTTTACTCAGACAAAGGAAGCGATGGCCTCATCCAGTAGAATTGCCCCATATGAAGCCAATTTATCAGATCTCGGAAAAGAGGTGGCGTCTTTGGGATTTGCCCTTGACCAAGCCCAAGCTGAGCTTCACCATTTCAAGCTCGAACGGGACCGTCTACGGGAAAAGTGGAAGTTGATAGAGATTACCACTCGAGCGATGTTATCTGAGCCACCCCAAAAGTCTGTCACCATCGCACACCTTACCCTTAGGTCTTATGCGGCTATTTTAAGGGGTTATGTAACAAATAAGTAGTAATATGTTCATGTACATTATTTTTTTATATAATAATTAATATAATTTCTAGTCATTTTTGATACATTGTAAATAGTTTTTAAAGTACAAATGGTGTTTTTAGTTATTATTTAATTAAGAAATCTATTTTATTAAATTAAGGGATTTTTGAATTAAATAATATTTTAATAAAATGATAATATTTTTATTAAATTAATTAAATATAAATGATCTTATAAATTTATGAATGCAATTAAAATGTTATATTAAGGTTTGAAAGCCATTTCTGTCAAAACCCGTGAATTTTCGATAAATGTTGGTTTTTATTTTAAAAGTGAAAATTAACATATTTAGAAAATTTTTTAGATAAATTAAATGTCATTTCTAGAATCAGGACGTCAAAATTATCCAACGGTGAATTTTTCATAATTTTCTGAGACAGTCAAATTTTTGGGTAAAAATTAAATACCGTTTAAATATATAATGTGTTTTATGACATCATAATGACCCAATGGTGATGTAATAAAATACTATAATCCTTATGTTCGGCCAATATATGTTTTACCATTAAAATAAAGTGATTTTGGGTTTGTTTGACTTACTTTTCAAAGCATTAATGAACCCCTCAAAACATATTCAACACTTTGCCTTTTTAAATTAATTTCCACGCGAGTGTGACTCACCTCCACATAATCAACCCTAATATTTTAATAAGTTAGGACCTTGGAATTGTAAAATATTGTTTTCCTTTTTCCTTTTCCAGAAACCATGGGCAAAAACCATGGGATGGTTTGTGGTTTGGATTAATTTAATATAAGGGGTCCCAAACCTAAATAATAAAGAATTCTCTCACCTTTCCTATATAAACCCACCCAAGCTCCCACTTCCTCCTCACAAAAATCCTTTTGAGTTCGTCAAACCTCTGACCTACTCTCTCTAGAATCCTCCCAAGGTTCCCCATGCTCCCAAGAATCCTCTCACAAGCCTCTCTCTAGCCTTTGGAAGCACACTTCCAAGTAAGGGTTTTTTCTTCCTTTCTCATTTTTGTCAATTTTCTTTAAGTTGTATTGCCCTTTTAATTCCAATTATGAATGTTGGGGTATGGTTTCTCACCTCCCCCATACTGCCCTCTTATTTTTTGAATGATTGTAGACCCCTTTCTCTCTCATTAAATTCCTCCCATGTACACCAATTACTATGCCGAAATTCCGAGAGGAACTTCTCTCTCTTCTTTTACATTCAAGCAATACTTTTGTATCATGAATCTAAATTCCTTTTAAATTGTTGGGACATGTATCTATATGACCTACTTCATTTCCATTACATGTAAATATGATTAGTAACCCCTTTATCTCTCATCAACCATTTTTATGAATTCTTATGTCATGCCGTTACGCTGCCGAAATCGCACCGATTTTCTAAGCCAATGTCATTGTGTAGTGAATACCATGCCCATTTCTCCATCAAGGGTATTCACCTTTATGAACATTTACTTATTGATTATAAAGTTTCATGTATGAATTCCACATTCCTTTATCATGGAATAAATGATTATATTTTATGAATCCATGTTTTATGATCCATGTGGCACACTTATGCATGAAATGAAATGTTTAAGAAGGGTGTGCCCTTATAGCGCTCCAATGCATTGGGTAAAGTATAGTATCATGATACGTCATGTGAAATGAGTGTTTACTCATTCTAATTCAAGTGAAATGAGGGTTTACTCGTTCTTCATGTGCAATGAGGGTTTACTCATGCTCCATGTGCAATGAGCCTTGGCTCATGCTAATTCAATGTTAAGTATTGTGGCCACATTTCCATGTTATGATTATCATGCTTTATCATGCCTTTATGTTCATGTTTATCTTATGCTCGATTGACATGCCTATTTCCTAAAATGTATTGTACTCATCATGTTATTCCATGTGTACTCCCTTACTGGGCTTTATAGCTCACCCTTTTTTATGCATGTCCTCAGGTTATCCCATGCAATGCTAAGTACGAGGGAATGTGGTGGTCATGTAAAGGAAGTTTTCAATTAAGATGTTGTATTTCATGTTTTATGTTTTTATGTAATGATCCTAATCCCCAAAGACACTAAATCTCTCGATCTTCTTTGTTGTATCAAGTGATGTTTTATGTAATAAAGCATGTTTAAGTTGTTATAAAAAGCAGGGCAGGGTTGTCATAGTTGGTATCAGAGAATAGGTTTAGTTATTTTTGGGATTAGGAAACCCTAGTAAAGCCTTAGATACAAGACTAATTATAATAAAAACATCCCTAAGTTTTGGTAAATACTAAGTAAGTGGTTTTTCAAACAAATACATCCCTATCTGGATACGAGCAGGTAGAGGCGGCTCTTGCACAGATGTATCCTAGGGGTAAAACCCAAAAACACCGCTTTGAGCTAGACTCGAATGGGAACTGGTGCACGACAATGGGCCTTGCTGCACTCTTGGATACGACACTCCCGGGGGATATGTTTTGATAAATTCACAATCTCGGTATGAACCCTTATTAAGGGAAAAATGCCCCTAAGAATTAATGTTAGAAAGTAGATCATGAAAAGCCTAGATTGAATCCTATAGACTCATGAGTTAAGGAATGAAAGTTTATTTATAAGTCATCAAATTTTGTCTTTGGATTACCCTTTATGTGTTACCACTAACTTTCCTTTTATTCTATCCAATGGCTGGTAATAGGAGAACTCGGGCTAACAACCGTTGTGAAGATCAGTGTGATGATTGTACTAATGAGATGCCCAATCCAATGGGAGTGGGAATCGCGAACTTTGTCACGCTTCCCTCTTAGCTAAATCAAGTTTTGAATAGAATCACGGGTCAAGAGGAACGTTCAACCCCCCCTAAGAAAGAAAAATTCACTATCGAGAGCTTCATGAGACAAAGGCCTCCTACTTTTAGTGGATCATCTGATCCCAGGATCGCTGAACAATGGATCAACTCCATCGAAAAGATCTTCTCCATCCTTCAATTTTCTGAACAAGAGAAGGTTCTCCTGGTGGCTTATCGTATGGAGGGTGAAACTGATCAATGGTGGACGTTGATCAAAAATATAAAGCCTGAGGAGGAGATCGATGCTTTGGAATGGAAGGAATTTTGGAAGATGTTTTTCGATAAATATTTTCTGCACACCCTCCATCTTAAGATGGAAAGGGACTTCCTTTCCCTCAAGAAAAAATATGAAGAGTTTGTGGGAGCGTACAAGGAAAACTTCACAAGGCTTGCACGATACGCTTCAGGGTTCTTCGTTACCCCCGAATGCAAGGTTGACCGCTTCTTTGGTGGGCTGAAGCCTAGCTTGTGGAAAGCATTAGCGATCCGTGACTTCGACAGCTATGAGGAAATTGTCTGATGTTCCCTCAAGGTCAAAATGGAGATCAGAGAATCACAGGGGTATCATGGGGACAAGAAGCGTAAGGTGGAATTCAATGTTGGTGGTCCGATGGATAAATCCAACGGCGCTAATAAGTTCCAACACCCCACTTGCCAAAAGTGCGGAAACAAGCACCCTGTAAATTACCTTAAGGGGATGAGAAAATGCTTCAGGTGTGGAAGAGAAGGGCACCTATCTATTAACTACCGGCAAGAAGGACCCGCGGCTATGACAGAGGAGAGGAACGTTCCGTTCGAACCTCAACGTGTTGTTCAATGCTATAAATGAAAAGAACCAGGTCATTTTTCAAATCAGTGCCCTAATCCAAGGGTTATCGGAGGAAACCAACAACCTCCAAGACAGAAAGGAAGAGATTTTGCTATCACTTCTGCCGAAGTGAACCCCGAAAACGAAGTGGTGACAGGAACGCTAGTTATTCATTCAAAAATAGTGAACGTACTTTTTGATTCAGGTTCTACGCATTCTTTTATATCTCGAAAGTTTAGTAGAACAATCCCAGCACCACCACAAATCATGGAAGAAAAGATGTCGGTGAGTACGGAAAATGGGGAAATCATTCCATCCCATGAATATAAGTCATCCCCTGTTATAATCTGTGGATTTAATTTCCCGGTGAACCTCGTCATACTCCCTCTGGTGGAATTTGATGCAATTCTTGGCATGGATTGGCTTTCCTTATATAGAGCCAACATAAATTGTCGGGATAGGGAAATCACACTCCATATAGAGAATCGACCCCCGATTCTTTACAAGTGTCAGGAGGAAGATGAATCTCCTTTATCTCCATCATCTCAAGCATGGATATTACTGCCTTATGAGCATGCATATTTGGCTCAGATGATTGAGTCCAAGGAAGAAACCATCCTTGAAGAAATGCCTATTGTGAGGGAATTCACTGAAGTGTTTCCCGAGGAACTGCCTGGTCTTCCTCCTAGAAGAGATGTTGAGTTCTCAATTGAACTTATACCTGGGGAGATACCAATATCCAAGAATCCATATAGAATGGCTGTTATTGAGCTTGAAGAGCTGAAGAAACAACTACAAGAGAATCTGGATAAAGGGTTTATATGCCCAAGTGCTTCACCATGGGTTGCACCAGTCCTCTTTGTCAAGAAGAAGGATGGGTCAATGCGGCTTTGCATCGATTATCGTGAACTTAAAAAAATCACAATAAAGAACAAGTATCCAGTCCCACGAATTGATGACTTGTTCGATCAGTTGCATGGAGCACAATACTTCTCCAAGTTGGACTTGCGGTCGGGATATAATCAAGTAATGGTGAAGAAGGAAGATATCCCCAAGACTGCTTTTCGTACAAGATACGGGCACTATGAATTCATAGTAATGCCTTTAGGACTCACCAATGCTCCAGAAATATTCATGGACTTTATGAATAGATTCTTTAGAGATTACCTTGAAAAATTTGTGGTAGCCTTTTTAGATGATATTATAATATACTCCAAAACCAAGGAGGACCATGAGGAGCATTTAAGAACTGTACTAGAGACTTTGCGCAAGGAGAATCTCTATGAAAAGTACAGAAAGTGTGAGTTCTAGTTGAATGAAGTCTCATTCTTGGGCCATATCATTTCAAGCAATGGGATACTTTTGGATCCCTCCAAAACAGATGCAATTGAGGGATGGATGAGGCCAACATCAGTAACGGATATCCGTAGCTTCTTGGGGTTAACTGGATATTATCGACGATTTGTGAGAAATTTTTCACGATTGTCCAACCCTCTTACCAAGCTAACTCGAAAGGGAGTAAAGTTTTCTTGGAGTGATGAATGCGAAGAAAGCTTCAAGGAGTTGAAAAGGAGGCTTATCACTGCGCTCGTGCTCACTTTACCCAAAAGTGGGGAACTTTTTGTGGTATTCAGTGATGCCTCAAATAAGGTATTAGTCTGTGTGCTGATGTAGAATGATAAAGTGATATCCTATGCCTTAAGGCAGTTGAAAATCCATGAGCGAAACTATCCAACGCATGATCTGCAGTTGGCGATGGTGATCTTTGCCTTGAAAATCTGGCGGCATTATCTCTATGGAGAGAAATGTGAGATATATACTGACCACAAGAGTCTTAAATATATATTCACATAGAAAGAGATTAATATGTTCCAGAGAAGATGGATAGAGTTCATTAAGGATTATGACTGTTCAATACATTACCACCCTAGGAAAGCGAACAAGGTGGCAGATGCCCTAAGTAGAAAGGATCCAGCGATTCTATCAATGATGAGAATTGAGAAGGATCCAATCTTCTTAGACTTGATGAAGATGGACGTGGGAATCATAAAGAAGGGGACATCATCAATCCTTTCACAAATGATTGCTCAACCATCTCTTTTGTAAAGGTTAAAGGATGTTCAAAAGGATGATGTGGGAATCCAGGAAAAAGTGGAAGCTATCAAAAAGGGGAAATCCTCAGAGTTTAATCTTAATGAATAAGGAATTGTGTGGTTTGGGAAAAGACTATGTGTTCCATCAAGTCTGGAGCTAAAGAAGGAACTTTTGGATGATTCACATAGTTCAAATTTCTCTATTCACCCTGGGAACACAAAGATGTATCGAGATCTCCGAGAAAACTTTTGGTAGGATAATATGAAGAAGGAGATCGCTGAATATACATCAAAGTGCCTAGTGTGTCAGCAAGTGAAGGCAGAGAGGCAGAAGTCTAAGGGGATGATGCAACCATTTACCATACCAGAATTTAAATGGAAGAACATCACCATGGACTTTGTCACCGGACTTCCAAGGATATACAAAGGCAACAATGCAATCTGGGTTGTTGTGGATCGTCTTATAAAGACTGCACACTTCATTTCTATTCGGGAGGATTTCTCATTGGATCAAATGGAACGTATATATATTAGGGAATTGGTAAGGTTGCATGGAGTACCAATATCTATTATGTCTGGTCGTGATCCAAGATTCACCTCTAAGTTTTGGAAGAGTCTTCAACATGCTCTGAATACTGAACTGAACTTCAGTACGGCCTATCATCCTCAAACTGATGGCCAATCCGATCGGACTATCCAAATGCTGGAGGATATGTTGAGAGCGTGCTCAATGGACTTTAAAGGAGGATGAGACCAACATCTTCCTCTGGTTGAGTTCTCTTATAATAATAGTTTCCACTCGAGCATCCAAATGGCACCATATGAAGCCCTGTATGGGAAAAGGTGCAGAACACCGGCATGTTGGGATGAGGTCGGTGAACGTAAGCTACTTGGACCAGAAATGGTCGAAGAAATGGTGGAGAATGTGAAAACCATTCAGCAGCATATCAAGGCAGCCCAGAGTCGAAAGAAGAGTTATACAAATAATCGTCGACGAGACCTTGAGTTTAAAGTTGGAGACATGTTGTTTTTACGCATATCTCCGTGGAAGAAGGTCATGAGGTTTGGAAAGAAAGGGAAGTTAAGTCCAAGGTACATCGGCCCCTTCGATATTCTTGATTGTGTTGGGGTTGTGGCCTATAGACTAGCACTTCCACCTACCATGGCCAAGGTGCATGATGTCTTTCATGTATCCCTCTTAAGGAAGTACATACCAGACCCTTCACATGTACTCTCTTCTGAGGCGGTACAATTGGAAGACGATCTTTCTTATGAGGAGCAACCAATGAAGATCTTAGATTGTAGAGAAAAAGTTCTACGAAATAAGACAATGCCCCTCATCAAGGTGTTGTGGAGAAACCACAAGTTTGAAGAAGCAACTTGGGAATCGGAGGATATGATGAAGCTGAGTTACCCACATTTGTCTTAGTGTGGAAAAAGGAAAATTTCGAGGGCGAAATTTCTTAAGAGGGGAATATTGTAACGACCCAAAGTTTCATTAATGGAAAATCTATCTTGATCTAGTTAAATGTATCTTTATAAGAAATGTTTTTATAAGATGTCAACTTCTTTGGTTTTATGTTAAGAATTGTTACCGTTGTTAATATAGTCGTTGAACAGTGATCACATGATTAGTATAAATATAAGGCTTTAACGAACCCAATTTTACTCAGACAAAGGAAGTGATGGCCTCATCCAGTAGAATTGCCCAATACGAAGCCCATTTTTCGGAGCTCGGAAAAGAGGTGGGGTCTTTGGGCTTCGCCCTTGACCAATCCCAAGCTGAGATTCACCATGTCTAGCTCGAATGGTACCGTCTACGGGAAAAGTGGAAGTTGATAGAGATTACCACTCGAGCGATGTTATCCGAGCCACCCCAAGAGTCTGTCACCATCGCACACCTTACCCTTAGGTCTTATGCGGCTGTTTTAAGGGGTTATGTAACAAATAAGTAGTACTATGTTCATGTAAATTATTTTTTTATATAATAATTAATATAATTTCTAGTCATTTTTGATACATTGTAAATAGTTTTTAAAGTACAAATGGTGATTTTAGTTATTATTTAATTAAGAAATCTATTTTATTAAATTAAGGGATTTTTGAATTAAATAATATTTTAATAAAATGATAATATTTTTATTAAATTAATTAAATATAAATTATCTTATAAATTTGTGAATGCAATTAAAATGTTATAATAAGGTTTGAAAGCCATTTCTGTCAAAACCCATGAATTTTCGATAAATGTTGGTTTTTATTTTAAAAGTGAAAATTAAATTTTTTAGAAATTTTTTTAGATAAAATAAATGTCATTTCTGTAATCAGGACATCGAAATTATCCAACGGTGAATTTTTCATAATTTTCGAAGACAGTCAAATTTTTGGGTAAAAATTAAATACCGTTTAAATATATAATGTGTTTTATGACATCATAATGACCCAATGGTGATGTAATAAAATACTATAATCCTTATGTTCGGCCAATATATGTTTTAAAATTAAAATAAAGTGATTTTGGGTTTGTTTGACTTACTTTTCAAAGCATTAATGAACCCCTCAAGACATATTCAACACTTTGCCTTTTTAAATTAATTTCCATGGGAGTGTGACTCACCTCCACATAAGCAAATCTAATATTTTAATAATTTAGGACCTTGATCTTGTAAAATATTTTTTTCCTCTTTCATTTTCTAGAAAAAATGGTCAAAAACCATGGGATGGTTTGTGGTTTGGATTAATTTAATATAAGGGGTCCCAAACCTAAATAATAAAGAATTCTCTCACCTTTCCTATATAAACCCACCCAAGCTCCCACTTCCTCCTCACTAAAATCTTTTGGAGTTCGTCCAACCTCTGCCCTACTCTCTCTAGAATCCTCCCAAGGTGCCCCAAGCTCCCAATAAGCCTCTCACAAGCCTCTCTCTAGCCTTTGGATGCACACTTCCAAGTAAGGGTTTTTTCTTCCTTTCTCATTTTTGTCAATTTTCTTGAAGTTGTATTGCCCTTTTAATTCCAATTATGAATGTTGGGGTATGGTTTCGAACCTCCCCCATACTTCCCTCTTATTTTTTTAATGATGGTAGACCCCTTTCTCTCTCATTAAATGCCTCCCATGTACACCCGTTACTATGCCGAAATTTCGAAAGGAACTTCTCTCTCTTCTTTTACATTCAAGCAATACTTTTGTATCATGAATCTAAATTCCTTTTCAATTGTTGGGACATGTATCTATATTACCTCCTTCATGTCCATTACATGTAAATATGAAGAGGAACCCATTGCTCTCTCATCAACCATTTTTATGAATTCTTATGTCACGCCGTTACGCTGCCGAAATCGCACCGATTTTCTATGCCAATGTCATTGTGTAGTGAAGACCATGCCCATTTCTCCATCAAGGGTATTCACCTTTATGCACATTTACTTATTGATTATAAAGTTTATTGTATGAATTCCACATTCCTTTATCGTGGAATAAATGATTATGTTTTATGAATCCATGTTTTATGATCCATGTGGCACACTTATGCATGAAATGAAATGTTTAAGAAGGGTGCGCCCTTATAGCGCTCCAATGCATTGGGTAAAGTATAGTATCATGATACGTCATGTGCAATGAGTGTTGACTCATGCTAATTCAAGTGCAACTAGGGTTTACTCGTGCTTCATGTGCAATGAGGGTTTACTCATGATCCATGTGCAATGATCCTTGGCTCATGCTAATTCAATGTTAAGTGTTGTTACCACATTTCCATGTTATGATTATCATGCTTTATCATGCATTTATGTTCATGTTTATCTTATGCTCGATTTACATGCCTATTGCCTAACATGTATTGTACTCCTCATGTTATTCCATGTGTACTCCCTTACCGGGCTTTATAGCTCACCCTTTTTTATGCATGTCCTCAGGTTATCCCATGCAATGCTAAGTACGAGGAAATATAGTGGTCATGTAAAGGAAGTTTTCAATAAAGATGTTGTATTTCATGTTTTATGTTTTTATGTAATGATCCTAAACCCCAAAGACACTAAACCTCTCGATCTTATTTGTTGTATCAAGTGATGTTTTATGTAATAAAGCATGTTTAAGTTGTAATAAAAAGCAGGGTTGTCATATTATACACCATATTATAAATCTGAATCCTCAACTCTCATAGCTTAAAAGGATCCATCTGATAAGTTTTCATTAAAATCATGGAGGAACTAGGCTGAAACTATATCATGAATTTGATATCTCACTAAGGTTATAGTTTCAAAAACTCCTTGATAAATACATAAAAGAATTTCTCAATGAATTTAGGAAGCTTTGATACCTTCACCCCGACCAAATCTAAAGATAATTTTATCATATAAGACAATAATGGATCCAAGAATCTATAACCCCTCCAAGAATCATTCTCACTAATTAATAAATTATGTTAAACCAACTATTACTAGAACACAACTCTCCTCTAGAAGAAATAAATAACCACACATACATAATTCAAATATTCTAGGACAATATGACATCATAGGGTCATATATATAGTAATAAGAAATTCCTAGATGACTAAGGTTTCCCCATAATTAGTTCACAACCCCAGAACACGTCAAGTAAACTATTTTGACCTCCAACTATCATATTCAACACCAAATACATTGGAAGACTCTCCACCTTAAACCCCAAATCTCGAACCAAGGTGGGTGCAATGAAAGAATATGATGCTCTAGAATCAGACAAAGCATAAGCCAAGTTAGATGATGATCATATAGTAAATTAGATTATCTCTAGCGCATCTAGTATCATAACCTATATAGATTACATATATCTATGTTTATATCATCTACCTAATTTCTAATGAACACCTACACATATTCTATCATCCCTATTTCCTTGAGGGTAGGGGTAATTACAATGATATACCCTAGTAGATCTATCTCTTCTTAGTGAAACGTAAGCCTATTATCCCTACTCCTGATATGGACTTTGAGGAAACTGTTATTACTATATATGATAAGGGATCTTGTCTCCCATACCATGTTGGACCCTAAGAATGATCAAACATTATAATAATCGATGACCATAACCCCAACAAGTAAATAATATAGGAACAAATATCTCAGTGGATACACAAGGACTGGTAGATTCAGATAAATAAGAAATATAAGCATGGGGACAACTCACTATAGGTTGGAACCTAGATTACCCTGACATATGAGATCTTAAACCAATATACTTACTCTTTGGGGAGCTATTATGACTCACCTTCTAAGATGATCTCAGTTTCACATGCATCCATTCAATTGCCACATCCTTTTCTGCACCTTTTAATATATAGGCAATGTAAATGGGGTGGTTTTGTACTAAAAAATAAGCACAAACTCTCCTATAAACATCATTATTTGGACTCCACTTTTGGAAAAAAATTAGAGAAAAAACTAAGTATGTTCTTAAACCTGATCTCGAGCTCCCAAATACTTAGGCTACCCTAATATGGGTGGAATACAACCTTCCTCTTCACTTACCTCATGGTCAATGATGATAAATCCCCATAAAACTTCCTCTAAAAATCATCCCATTAAACATATACCTCCTTACACTCCCAAAGATACAAAATACATCATGATCACATATTCCTAGGAATTTAACAGAAATATAGTGGAACTCAATACTCTACTCTATATTGGATCAAACTGAAGGAGATATTGAGATCCTCCAACCGGTTCTCAAACTCTAAATTGAAGACACTCCCATAAAACTTATCCAATCATGGGTGATAAAACTCACACAACATCTTCCTTAAAATCTCACCCTCCTTAGTTGGTTCAACCCTCTAGTGGCCAACCAAATCATTTTTATAAACCTCACCATCCTAAATCATGCATAGAAAATGACTAGTGAGAATCTCAGCAAATAGAATAGAAACATTTTAAGCTTGGTGTCATTGAATTCATTTATGATTAATTTTAAATTTCCCAAAAAAATCACCCCAATTAAAACATAATCACAAAAAAAATATGATACATTAACCTCTCTTGGGTCTCTACCCTTTAATCAGTATCATCTTTCCTAGGGTGTTCAGTAAGAAAAATCTCCTTGTGTTGGATCATTTGGTTCCCTAATCACATGTGTCTTTTCTAGTCTCCCTTGCTATATTACACACTATTTTCAAAAAATATCAGTTCCCTACCATTCCCATGAAACCCTCACCAATGATAAACTCCAAATTTCATCCTAACTCTTATCCATAGCATTGATATCACTTTTTCATGAACTTTCCCCCCTAGGAACCCCTCATAGAACTAGATTGAAGATGAGAGTGGACCTCAAGTCCCACCACCAATAGGCCTTGGGTTTTTTACATGTACTATAAGTATAAAACATAAAATTAGGAGGAATTTCCCTCATATAAACTATGGAAATTATGATAAATACACTAATAAATTTCATAAAAAAAAATAAAAAAAAATTCCCACAATAATTCATAATGCATGATATTTCATAAAAATATATGTTTCTAAAGTAAAATACCAAAATTAAACTCCTAGTAAGAAATTTCAACCACATCTCTAAGCTTCGATATGGTATGATTTAGTATGATCCTCAAACTCATCCAGGAAATTGGAAAAATATATATATATATATATATATATATATATATATATATGGTTGATCATATATGTATACTCATTAGGATCTACCTAGAGTCCACACATGAAAATTTTTAAGAAACATACTAATACTTTAGTGAGTAAAAAATAGAATCAAAAAACACTTATTCGGTTAACAATATCCCATCATCACCAAGGAATTATCACTCAATATGGAATCCATGTATAATAACATAATATTGAAAGAATATAGTAGAAGGTACCATGTACCACTTCACTACTGGTTTGTTTCTCTAGAACCCCAACTGAAAACAGGATGAAGCTCTCATCCATTCTATATCCATAAAATCATATTAATCATGTCATACATAGTGTGGAATAGACCCCGACCTTATAATTTTTGACCCACATCGGGTCAAAAATACTCGTTAACACTAGTAACAACTGACCATAACCATGACAACATTCATATAATACATATTAACATCACTACCATATATCATATCCCATTATAATAGAGTATCATGAACATGAAGGACATCAATCTCATGTTATCATACTACCATGCATGACCCCCACTATATACATACTACATCATCATACCATAACTAACTCACCAATCACACTATCAAATTATGTCTGTCATAGTAATACCATATCTAGAAGAGAGAGTGGGGAAGAGGGGGTAATTATTCATCTATTATATCAAGAACCTAGATGTTTAGGGAAAACACCTAGAACCCAAAATACTTGGGCATTGATAAGTTTATTTGACTCAAGAGCCGTGTGCAAATAAATTTCAAAGAAAATACATCATACATTTAACAAAAAATAACCCAACCTAAATGGTTCACACAAAAATAGAAATTTTACACCATAAAAACCACTATATAATCACATCCATAAACAACCACTACTAAAATTTTCTATATCAAAAACCATCCCCACTTTCCCACTCAAAATATCCATAAAAATTCCCACATTTTCTGCATTCATCTCATCATTGATCAATTTCATATTTACCATTTATCATCTATATTACTTTTTTTTCATTCATTTACATATTTAATAAAAAAATATTCTTATACATTAACCATGTCAAATTCAAACAACTATATGTTCCTTTCAAACATTAAAAATCCATTTACAAGCTATGATTTATTCATTTATAATCCACTCTCATTTCTAAATTTATAATTAACAATCATATTCCATTTCTACCAGACTACTATAAAACATCCCCAAAACCATCAACTAACCACTGAAAAAACAACCAATATCACATCCCATTACAACCAAGGTAACTAGTTGTAAAACCATCAGGCTATCACAAATCAACATCTCCCCACTACTGCAACAAAACATTCCATTTCTAGGCCAACCAAACACATACCCACATCCAAACACATAAAATATCCAAATCCATTCATAAAAAACACTACACAAAAACCTCTAAAATGGAAAAACAATTCAAAATGAAAAAAATAATCAAGCTAACCATACACAATTATCCATTTTTCACACAACCAGTTATTTACCATCTTTAATTAATTAACATTTTAAGAAGGATATTCAGTCATTTAAATAATAGAAACAACATTTTGAAAGTCTTAGTAGTAAAATATTTTTAATAATAGTATTTTGACATCCAAGAATCACATTATAAATTCATAGAAACAACTAACACATATGAATCACCCCTTCCCATCTATTTCCTCTTATTTTGGTTCATTATCTTTATGAGTCCAATCCATAATATCCACCCAATGAAATAAATAACATGAAACTTACACAATTCACACATAAATAGAGTTACCAAATTACCTACCTCAATTGAAGCTTTGAACATTTTTTGTGCAAGATAACCATGAGACCAACTCATGTGAGGGAAACCCCAATCAACCTATAATATGACAATAATCATCAATTGTTCAACCCATAATCATCAACAAAGCCTGATACAAACTATCATGCAAGCTTCCCAAATTAAAAATAGTGGAAATACTAATAATAATGGAAGAGGAATTCTCCTTAGATTATAAAAAATGCATATCCTAAGTTGGGGATCAAATGTAGGTGAAAGGTTGAAAGGTCTCCCAAATATTCACATAATGGTCACTCAAGTCTGAGAGAAAAAATGGAAAAAAGTGTAATTTGGAGGATCTATTGAATTTATATCTGGTTTAGAAAATACTTTATCATGGAGTGACATGTCTTTTTCATGTTGTGACGATGTTATCTCTAACTACCCTCTAAAAATCACGCCATGTGTCATCCCTATCTCTCTATATTATGCTCAGTCAGCAATCTAAATATTACATGACTAAGGAAGGGTATAACCATGACTGAAAAAACAAGGCATGAGGATACTTAAAAAAACACTTAAATCAGCCTATAGGTCCTAATTCTATGAAATCCAAGACTTCACCATGACATATAAACTAAATAAACCACTAAAAATCAACTTTGAGGATTTGTATTATGATAACCAATAACCACTTCATGAAGTCCCCCTTTATAAAAAAACCTCACAAACAATCCATGACACATCATTTCATGAACCAAACCATCATTATATATCCCATAAATCACTAAAGGGAAGTTAATAATGTTAACAATAATTTCATAAGGTTCGTCTCAAGTCTTTAATATTCATCACTTAGGAAAAAAACTCCTTTAAATCCATAACATTGTGAAACCTTTTATCATATCATGAATAATCACCTGTAGATTGACCCTTTTTTATATCCACCCCTTCACATTGTGATCCATATGGACATTTCATGACCTGCCTCTCCTAGCTGAAATCCATGCTCCAAAATCACCTCTCTTCTTCCAACCCTATCCCAACACCTCGAACACCTAAATCACACAAAGGAAAGAACCATAAAGGTCTAGGCCATTAAAATCAATATATATGCCACTTAAGAGAATTATTTCACATAGAATAATATTATTATTATTCAAACCATTTAAATTAAAAAACATTCCACTAATGACATAACAATTCAATGTCATTTGAAAATTACTCAATGGTTATTCTTAGGTAAACACCACATTCTAGACTCAAATGAATAGTCCATTTTCAAATTTCACACCCATAAGAAGGTGAATTTTCTAATTTACATGTTTTAATCAAAAATTAATAGTTTCATGCAAAATTACTAAAGGTTATCAAGTACTACAAACACTTTATTAAAATTTAAATAATACCGATAAACTCAATTACACAAAAATTAGTACCAAATTCTAATCATGGGAAATGGAATCCTAAGTGTAAATTCAAGATATTGTAAAGTTTTTCTCATTTCCCTATTCGAAAATTTTTTCATGGGTTCAATGAATTCAAGAATATTACTCCTTTAATTTAGATAAAAATATTTTATATGACAATTATATAAAATCCCATGGTATTTGGTCAGGTATATACAGTATTGTGGATATGAAATTTTAGATGGGGAATATATTTAGAAAAATAGTTTTTGACATATGTAGTTTAGAATTCAATAGGAAATTCAAGATTATTATTGATCAGTGTCAATAAGTAGACCTATCGAATCTCACTTAACTAACTAAAAACTGTTTCCTTGAAGGGTTTTATATATTCAATTTGAATTAGATATATGAGTGATGTAATCCTGATTTAATAGTGATTTTTCTATCACTACCTTCACATACCACTATTTATAACCCTTATAAACAAAAAACCATTAACAATAAAAAATATATTCGAAAATGTTTTTGAATGGTAAAATAAAAAAAATTATGTGAATCAAATTTTTAATCATTTTCGTTTTATGAAAGTGTAAAAAAAATATTTTTATAAAAATAAATCATTTTCATATCCATAGTCAAAAAAATTTAACACATTGTACATAATCCAATACACTTTCTAGAATAATTTTAGAAAATGAAATCAGAAATAATTTTTCATTACCAAATATAGCATAAATACTTCTTAATGTATGAAATATATCACAATTAATTAAGAATTTTTTGCAGTTTCATCATGAAGTTTGAGCTTCAAATATCCTAAAACTATAATAATACAAATTTTATCACTCCATAATAGAATATAACTCCCTAAATTTTATTAAGTGTTTCAATTAAATATTTGATGTTGTATTTTTTTCAATTAATAGTTAAATGTGTTAGAATATAACCAAATTTTATGTGTTATAAGAAGATAAAAAATAGGAGAATTTTATAACCTTGAGAATATTTACAAGATAGAAGATGGATATTATATCATAATTTTTACTGAAAGAATATTTTTTTCAATATTTGGAAGTATTTTGGTGAAATATCTATGCATGAAGAAACATTTATCATGCATAAAAAATATAAGTAATCATTATATTTAAGAAATTTCTTAAAAAATTAATTCTCACATTAAGTATGAAGGTTTTAATTTCATTCAATTCTCCTAAAATGATCCTTATTTATTTGAATTTTTAGTTAAAACCTACCCTAATAGAAAACACTTCATCTCTATTCCTATTTAGAAATCATTATTGACTTTATCTAGAGTTGATAAGTTCTTCCATATATCTTGAAATTATTTAAATTATAATAAGAAGGATCCATATAGGACCATAAATAAATTTTTTATTATTTATTAATTATATTGAACTCATATAAATATACTAGGGATCATTCCATATAAATATAAAATGGTAAATTTTTGAAGCCTATTAGTCAATGATTTAGTCATATATAAATTCTCTAATTTGAGTTAAGTTCTAGAAATAGTTTTATCACCAACAATTTCCCTCATAAACCTTATTTTATAATAAAAAAATAATTGAAATATAGAAATACTATATTCCACTACTAATTTGAACAGTAAATACATGTTATAATTCTAGTTGGACTAGAATAACCCTCATCTTAATCCAAGGTACTCCTATCATTCTATTCCATTCAACCTTATTTATTATTTCTCATATTATAATGTTAGTTGTTTTTATTTTAGTTTCATTATCTGTGGATAGAGTTTTGATGGAGTATGATGTTTATTGGTTTTTTTGAGTTTCTCTAGAGAATCCTTAGTGGTATGATCATGACTCTCTCCTTGTTCTTTTATGGGTATTTTTAAAGATATATTTAAGATATAGGATTCATTATATCTATTCTTTATATCATATGTGTTAATAATGTAAATTTCATGCTTTTTTATACCATGGGTAATTAGTTGGAATTAACCAAATGAATATAATAAAACAGATTAAGGAAACTTAAAGGTGGGAGGTTAACTACATGTTTGTGATACATTTTCTATTATATTATTGTGTGGAATTAATTTCTATTTTATTATTATTCCAATTTTTTATATTAATTTGATAATAATATAAACTTATTTTTTAGTATTGATGTTATTTATCATGTTTACAATGGATTGATATCTTAATAAAAATAATTAGAATTGAATATGAGAATCAAAAATCTATTATGCACAATTTTAATATTGATATGACTAGTTAAGAAGTAAATCATGATTAAATAAATTTACATTTGATACTTACCAATGTACTTGTTATTTATTTTTTTA
This sequence comes from Viscum album, assembly GCA_963277665.1. Lineage (NCBI taxonomy): Eukaryota > Viridiplantae > Streptophyta > Magnoliopsida > Santalales > Viscaceae > Viscum > Viscum album. The sequence continues at coordinate 1,090,928,086 of OY728164.1, read as the reverse complement.
TCATTTTTATAATTATCATAGTTGTGATTAGAGTATTTTAATGATATTTATTCTCTACGGTATAATGGGGAGATTATGTATTGTTTTTATAACAGTGTTTTGATGTAGTTAATGATAATGTGGTGTGGATCATGTTTTGAAAGTAGGGTAAATGATGTTGCGGTTATTGTAATAATATAGTGTGGTTGTTGATATATTTTTATGGAGAGTTTGGTGTGTGGTTGTATCATATTTTTCATATAATATTGAACAGTGTTACAATTAATGAAATTATTATTAGGGATAGGTCATGATAAATGAAATGATGTTGGATTAGTTAAATGAATAAAAAGGATAATTAAAAGTGGAATGTTTTATAGTAAAATGATGTGATGGAATTAAATATTGTAGTGGTAATTGATTGATAAGTTGTAAATAAATTCGAGGTTGGAATTATTAATGATTTGATGGGATATGTGGTATATAAATGAATAATAAATTGATGTTAATAAGAGGAAGTGGAAATGGTTATATAATATTATGATGGATATAATTAAAATGAGTTTAATAAATGAAATATGTCTAGTAAATATTAGAGTGGTAATTGAATATAAAATGGTGAAAAGTGATGAATATGAAATTGGATGAAGTTTCATTGATAAGAAGTTCTGTGAATATTGTGTGGTTATTGTGTGGTACTGGTAGAGTTGGTCATGAGATGGTTAGTGGTGGAAAAGATGTTGATGTGTGGTGAAAATAGTAGTGGATATAGTGTTGTGTATTAAGTAGTTGACCTTTGGTTGAGTATATGGGTTTTTATATATTCATTATAGTTTTGGTTATTTCTTATGCATCACTAACTGAGTTGGATAATGTGATCAAGACTCGTATAAGTTTTTAGGTTCTGGGTGTTTTTCCCAACATCTATAATAAAGGTTATATGAATGGTTTAAAACTCCCTCTTCCCTTCCTTGTCTTCTATAAACAATATAATTTGTGATGGATTTATGTTATAGTGTTTATGATGTGGGATCAAGATAGGGGCGTACATTGAGTTTGATGTCCTTTAGGATTATATAATTTATCATGAGGTGGTATGTGGATGTGGTTGTGATATGTGGTTTTTGGTTCTATATATATGATTTTGGTTGTGATGTGAATATGTGGCTACGTGGTATGTGGTGATGTGGATATTTACAGGGTTGGATTTCAAGTATGTATATTGTTGGGGTGTGAGGATGACTATTTTAGTGGGGAAGTGGAAGTGGGTTACCTTCTCATATATCTTATTGATATTATATTATCTTACTTGTACATGGATTTCATTGAGTAGACTTGGGGAGGATGTGGAATTGTTTAATTGGTATAGGTAATGAGTTGGTTTCACTGTTTATCCATGGAGTAATTAGTAAGATTCTTACACATTTACAAGAGAGGTTATGTGGAGGATCCAACTCAGAATAATTTTATGCTCACTCATATATCCTATATTTTAAAAAAATATAGGATGGATTTGGTAATCAGTATAAACTTTATTGGCTCATTATGTGGAGTTAGATGATGTTTATGGAATTTTTTTCATAATAGTTTCATTTATTTTTGGTATTTATTTTAGAGTTTTTATCGTATGCATGAAATTATATGTATTATGAGATTGGTTTATTTATTATTATATAAATTTTATTAGTGGTTTTAATCTTATGTTCCTAGGATTTATGATAGTAATGCCTCCCATATGTGTGTTTAATAATCTTATTTCTAGTAATTAACCAATGGACTATTAGTGGAAGGCTTTTCTAGCCACACTCATCTTCCCTACCTACCCAGGTGGGGTTTTAGTAGGGAAAGTTATTGAAAAATCTAACAAGTGGATTGATAAGGAAAGAAATCATAAGATTAAGGAAAATATAAAAAAAATCCCCATAATAGAGAGGAATAACTCATATAGTTTCATTGATATAAACTTACATGCCATAAAAGTGTTAATAAAATGGTTATTTATAGAAAAATTGAGATAAAATTGTTAAGGATCTAATGCCCTAATGTAATAAAGGATAAACCTACTTATCCCTATAAAGTTAGAAAACACTATCACCAATGAAGAATTTTAGATAAAGTATTACACTGATATTTACTATGAGGATGTGCACCACATGGATGTCAAAGTATAAATCTTAACATTGAATTAATATTCCACAAAAATTGACATTTTTTCCTCAAGGATGACTTTATAGATTATCTATATGAATTGGGGGGGTCTAAATTCAAGAAACAATGAGTCATGGGATTCATACATTAAATTCGATCTTGAATATGAGTTATAACATGACCATTTGAATATTTAATTTAAGAAACCTTGGTATAAGCCTTTAATGTACTGAGATAGGATCCTTTGTATCATAAAACCTTTTTAATCTCCCTTACAGTATTGGACCCTCAAAATCTAATTTCTCATGGGAAATCGGTTCAAGGTCTTTGACTTAGTTATCATAATAACAACATTATTCTCATTACTTTTATTATATATATGAACTAATTCATCATTCTAATAATTTTTTACTACCTCATGGATATTTTTTACTAGAAATTTTATTTTTCTATTCAAAATAACATATTTTATTTAATTTAACTTTTATGAATGAATTTATTTGTCTATATCTAGAATTTTTTCCAATTATAAACCTTGACCCAATGATATATAAATTTTAATACATCAACTAAGTCACAAGTTCAAAAAAATTCCAAAAACAATGGTGAAACATATTTTAGTATGCAACAATACATTTTTATGGCCCATATTTATTTTTTTAGATATTACAAATTTTAATACGTGCATTATTTGAATAAAAAAATTAATGGAATCATATATTAACAAATAAAATTTATTATAAAAATTTTAAATTTTATAATATAGTTTTTGTTAATTGTTGGAAATTTCCCCTACTTAAGCCTACCTAATAAGACATGCATTTCATTTTTTACAACCCATTTAATGAAATGAGAACCTCAAATATAACCCATTTTTTTACTATAACCTGAAGAAATATCATTATTCGGCAAATATTCTCAAAGAGGCTATGGTTTTATTTGGTGATTAATTTTTTTTATTTTTCAAAAATACAATGAAAAATAGGTTAAAAATGTTTTGAATAGTGATATAAAACAAGGAAATTATATCAAATAAAAAAATTAATAATTTCCATTTTATAAAATTATGGAAACAAGTTTTTTTCATCTTTAAAAAACACTCATTTTCATTTTCATTGTTCAAAAAAAATGCAACACATTGTACATAATTCAATACATTTTCTAGTATATTTTTTAAAAAATAAATCAGAAAAAAAAAATTTCAAACACAACATTAATTATTCCTTAGATATGTAATATATCTCAAATAATTAATAATTTTAGTGTTTTTAATATGAAAGATACAATACCTCTAATGAAACCCAATTTATTTCTCCCTAATATAAAAAAACTCCCTCAATTTTCTTAAGTTTTCAACTAAAGGTTGTATATTGTATTTTTTAATTAAAGGTTGGATGTGTTTGAAATAAACAAAGGGTTTTTTGTTAGAAGAAGATAAAAATAGGTGAATGTTTCAACCTTCAAAATATTATCAGGATAGAATATTGATATCCTATCAAACATTTTTTTGATGGAATATTTTTTTTTAATATTTGGAAGTAATTTCGTGAAATATATATGCATTTAAAACCAGATATATGTCTTGTGGAAATAAAAAAGTTTGACTATAATGAAGGGTAAGAGGCTATAGGTAGAAATAACATCGTGTTAACAAATTTGTCGACCTAAATTAACTTGGGGATAATAGGTTTCAAAATTTATAACATTTATGATATAGTGGTTGAAGTTGTTTAGAAAATTAGGATAAATTATGGTACTATGTATGATTAAAGTGAATTTTTCTAAGGTTCTATATGAGTGAAAATATTACACATATGATTGAGATAAAACACCAACTAGAAATCTAATATTGAACCAAGGAGATAACTTTGTTGGCTCCAAAGAAAAGATATCATAATAGCCAAGTGGGGAGTGAATTTGTCTTTTTAAATAAATTTAAAGATTATATCATAGTTTAAAAGTTAATTTATAAGAAATAAAATAAATAAGATTTATAGATTTTTATATTAGTTTAGATAAAATTGTTCCTACTCTAATATTTACCTATCTCAAATTCATAGAGATATGGAACCCACTATAGAATCTTACACTAACTTTTGCACACCTAGAGTTACAACCCTATTAAAAATCCTTTTCCCTTGGACGAAAAACCTGAGACTAACCTACGTTTTTCTTTCTTGAGGTACAACTCAAACTTTCCTACTTTTTTCCCTAGAGGCATAATCTGAATAGTCTTACCTTTTTCTCCTAGAGGAATAACTCAAACTGACTTTTATTGGGGAGTCACAATCCACACACATGTACCTTTTAAAGGTTTAGTATAACTCATACACTCTTTATCACATGATAATAATAATAATAAATAAATCACCCCATAAACCATTTGAACAAATAAAAATTGTGAATTTTGAGGCAGTATGGATTACTCCAGTAAATGAATGTCAAAAAATGAAGTCCAACAAAATGACCGGATTTGTAATGATAGAATAAAGTGAAGGAAAGTTATAGTTCTTATCAATTACTTTACCCTCAAAAATTTATTTCCTTACACTGGTTTTGTCAAATCTATATATAGATTTTATTTATGTATATAATATTTCAAACCATGAATCCTTTTTTAGTGTATCTTTCCCAATGTATCATGTGATTTATTCATCAGATGTGATTGAAAAACATATCCATGTGGGTCACTTAGAAAATATATAATATTTAAACCATGTTATACAGTGATAACATGTTACAACAATAAATAAAATATTGTTAAACAATAATAATTAACATTAAAGTTACTTGGAAAAATCTCATAAAGTATGTGAGATAAACTATTCAAATTCCAACCATATTAAATTTAAAACTTTCTTTTTACCAAGAAACCAACATGATTATTCAACCCATGTGATAATCATTTGATCCTAGATAGAATTATTCCAAAAAATCCTTATCATTGAAATAATTAATAAGTATTTAAGGAATGATTAAATTTAGATAAACATGAGAAACAAACATGATGTAATTAAAAATATAAAAGTATATATAAAGTAAATCTTATTTTGAAACAAATATGAAAAATAAATTAAGTAAACATATTTTTAAGGTAGTTTAAATACTTTTCAAAAATTTAACTTGAATTATCTTTATTTTTGTTCATGCGGTCACTTAATTTTTGTTCATGTGGTCACTCTATTTTTGTTCTTGTAGTCGCTGTATTTTTTTTTAGGTGGTAATTTCTAGAATTTATCATGTTTTCACTCATGATCACTTCCAAACATTTTACAAATTTTTAATCATGGTAAATTTACTCAAGGTCAATTATAGACTTTGTAATATTTTCACTTATAGTCACTTTACTCAAGGTCACTTCTAGACTTTATCAAATTTTCACTCATGGTCCCTTCACTTAAGGTTACTTCCAAACCTTTTCAAATTTTCACTCATGATCACTTTACTTGAGTTCACTTATTCAAAGTCACTTCATAAGGTCACTTCACAAGAACACTAGACAAGTTTGCTTCCTCAAAGTTAATTCACAAGGTTTCTTGACAAGGCCCTTACTCAAAGTCACCTCACAAGGTCACTTGACAACATCACTTCACAAGGTCATTTTAAAAGGTCACTTCCTCAAAGTCACTTCACAATATCTCTTGATAATTTTACTTCACAAGGTCACTTGAAAAGTTCGCTTCCTTAAATTCACTTAACAAAGACACTTCCTCAAAGCCTCTTCACAAAGTCACTTCCTCAAATTTACTTCATAAGATTACTTGTGATTTAACCAAAATATGTAAAAACTCAAAGCAGAAAAATCACACATTGTATGATAAATTAGAATTATTGAAATTATCAAAAATACTAATAAATTCGATCAAGTATACAATTAAAAATTAAACATGGAAAGCTCCCCATGAATGATTACTATAAAATAAAATAATCCTTCTAAATTTTTCATCAAATAAAGACAAACCTTAGTTATTACTATGAATTAAAGTGTCCCAAAAAGTTAATTAAACATATAATTCTTCTTCCCCTAAATTTATACATTTTCAAATAGTATGGACAAAAAATAAAAATATACTTGTTTATAATAGTATAAATACTTTTTGAATGATATGTCAGAATCCTCAAGGATCCATGAAAACATTTCAAGATTTTTAATGAATGGTTTAATGATTCTCAATTAATTAAACAATTACCAACTATTTAGTACATTTCAGTGATCCAATAGAAAAAAAAGATTCAATACACACACTGGAAAAATAAAATATATTTAAATTTTTAGCTAAAAATCCAAGTCAAACTCCCCCAAAATATATGTTGTATGATTAAATTTCCATCATTCCATGTTCAAATTTTATTTTATCAAAATTAGATAAATTCAGGGGCTTGGTAAAGATATCAGTAAGCTGATTTTCTTTCGAAATAAATTCTAGATTTTATATTTCCTTTTTTAACATGATCTCTAAGAAAATTGAAATTTAATATCAATTTACTTACTCCTAGATTATTGTAATGTATTTTTAGAAATGGAAATTGGAAAATAATTTTTAGGATATAATAATATTATCAAAATCAAAAACAAAATCAAAAAGTGTTTTCTAAATCCATAATTATTGATCACAAAAAGATGCATCAGCTATGTGTTAAGATTTAGTAGTTGAAAGAGTGATAAAATTTTATTTATTTTAAACCCAAGAAACTATATATTTACCAAGTAAATGACACATACTTGAAGTGATTTTTATATATACCTTGCATCCACCAAAATCAGAATCAAAATAGCTTGTAAAATAAAAATTAGTTTTAGAAGGGGGATATGATCCAAGAATCAAAGATACTTTAACATATTTAATAATACTATTAATAGATTTAATGTTAATTTCTTTAGGGTTACTTTAAAATATATCACACATAAAAATCTTAAACATTAAATCATGACTTGAAGTAGTTAGGTATAACAAACTTCCAATCATGCCTCTATAAGTTTTTACATCAATGGATTTTATAGATTTATCTAAATATAAACTTCAAATAGTACTTATGGGAGTAATTTCACTTTTATAGTATTATAAACCAAATATATTAACTATATATTTTTAATACTATGATTGATTTAAAAAAATACCATCATTTCTTTGAAATATTTATAGACCAATAAATAATTTAAATTCTCTCATAATTCTCATATAAAATTTAGAAGTTATTAATTCTAAAAATTCATTACAAATATTTTCACATAAAGATCCAAAATATAATTTCATCAACATAAATTTTCACAATAAATATATCATTAAAAAAATTATTAATAAATAAAGTAATATTAACCTTTCCCTGCTCAAAAATATTTTCAAAATAAAACTATTTGACCTTTCACCTTTCACACCAAACTTAAGAATCTTGTTTCAAAGCATATGAAGCCTTACACAATTTCAAAACTTGATCAAGATGCTTTTCATTTTTAAAAACATGGGGTTGTATAACATATACTTCATCATAAATATAACCATTTAGAAAATGTGATTTTGAAATTAATTTGAAAATAATTTAAATACATGAAAAGTGAAATAAGATAATAATATTATAATTACTTATAATATATAAATAGGTGAAAAATATTATTAAAATTAAATACCTTATTCTTTATAATATCCTTTAAAAAAAATCTAGATTTATTTTTTAACTATATTTCAAGATTCATCATGTTTGTTTCTAAAGGTCCACTTTGTTACAATAATAAAATAATGATTTTTTGGAACAACTAAAGTCCACACATTATTTATAGTAAAATGATTTAACACATATTTCATAGAAAATATATAATTATAATCATTTAAATCTTCATAAATCTTCTTAGGTAAAAAATAAAAAATGAAAGAATGATAACCACAAATATTCATAACAATTTTCCTAGTAAAAAAAATCGACTTAAAATTTTTATTCATATTATTTATATGATGATCTCTATGAGTCTTACAAGATCATTCATGAATAGGTTCAGATTAAGAAGAAATATTATCCCCCTCAATATGTGAATCTTTAACTTGAGGTATTATCTCTTCAAAATTAAAATCTATAAATTCATCCACATGTTGATCAATATCACCATCCCTTTTATTCAAGTATTTTTCATCAAACATAACATGAATTTATTTTTCAATAACCATGGTTCCTTTACTATATAAAATATATGCCTTTCTATTATTTGAATATCTTAAGAATATTCCTTCATCATATTTTGTATAAAATTTATCAATACAATCCTTAGTATTGAAAATAAAATATTTACACCTAAAGACTCTAAATATCTAATTTTACATTTTCTCCCCTTAAAAAGATCATAAGGTGTATTTTGAAAAAAGGACTTAAGATAATTATATTGGTAATATAACAAGATTTACTTCATAGATTATTCCCAAAAAAATAGGTATATTGAACTCTTTTAACATGGTCCTAGATATTTATTGATGTGTTCTATTTTCCTATTCTACTGCACCATTTTTCTATGGTGTTCTAGGAGCTGAAAAATTATGAAAATACCCATTTTCTTCACAAAATGGGATAAATTATAGATTTTGTAATTTACAAACATGATCACTTCTAATTGATTTAATTGAGTGTCCTTTCTAATTTTTAACCAATTTAAAAAAAAAAGTGGAAAACTTAGATAAAGTTTCAAACTTGAGTGAAATAAAATAAACCAATGTTTATCAAGTAAAATCATCAATAATGAAAAATATATATCTCTTACCACTAAAAATAATAGGTTTTATAGGAAAAAATAAATAAAAATGAATAAGATCAAGAGTCCGTATGGTTTTTATCTATTTATTTCACTTGAAACTTCTTCTATGTTATTTACCTTTCAAGCAAGATTCATAAACAAAGGTGATGTCCTATTTAAGATTAGGTAACTACAGAACTATTTGGTTCTTGGACAGCCTATGTATCAACCTAGAATTTGCATGTCCCAACCTCCTATACCAAAATATGTTATCATACTATATATTATTTAATAATTTTAAATTTTGATCATTAATTTAGTAGAATTAATTGAATAAATGTTGTCTTTTCTGTTTGAATAAAATAAAATGGATTTATCTTTAAATAAAATGAATTTATCATTTTGAAATTTAAAAAACATCCCATCATCACAAGGTTATAGAATTCTTATTAAATTATTTTTAAATCCAACAACATATAAAAATTTATAAATTTTAACAGAATTTGAGATTCCAACCTCACCAAAACCTTTTACCATTACTTTAGAATTATCACCAAAAGTAATATTACCTCCTTCATATTTATTGAATGACACAAAGTTTGACATATCACCATCCATTTGTCTTGATGGTCCATTATCCATATACCAAACATCATTTTTTGTAATTCCAAGACATATTTCCTATAAAAATATATTTAAGAATGTTTTTTTACCCATGAAAATTTGTGTCCAGTGGGATTATCATATGAATTCTTGGGAAAACAAACTAATTTCAAACACTTTTTTATAGGTAATATAGAAAATAAATATTTATAAATTAAATCCTTAGAATTTATAAGAGTTTTTGTAAATATCAAGGAGTACTCATTTGTATAATGAGCTTTAATTTGAAATATAAAACATGTGACAGTAGATTTACTTTCATTAGTCTTCTTAAAAAATATAGACTTATATATTTTGGGTAAATTATTGTCATAACAAAGACCTTTTCTATTTTTTTCAATTTATTAAAACTAAAATTTTATTGAAGTTTTCTCTACCTTGAAAAAACTTGATAGATTTTACTTTAATCATTAAATTTCATTTCATAGTTGTTCATTATATTTAAGAAGAGTATCAAAATTCCTTACTTCAGATTCATGGCATTTTGACATAAAATCAAATACTCTTTAATTTTTCATTTTTATTAAGAGTGGTTTTTATATTTTATTTTATAGATTTCAAATATATGTGTGTATTTTTAAGTCTTCCTTGATAGATTTATTCAGTCCATTATTTTCCTTAACAACATCTGTATGTTGACTCTTAAGGTTCTTATATAAACAAGTTATCTTTTCAACTTTATGATCAAGTCTTTTAACCCTTTTAAAAAGTTCCTCTGCAATAGTTTTTTTAGGATAAAATTCAAAGGAAGAATAATAAGTAGATTCACTAACTTAATTTGTTGAATCCCTTAAAAATAAATTTTACACATCCTTTTCTGAACTAGAATCCTCATTAGAACTCGAATCCTCAATAAAACGCCATATGGATTACATTGATTTCATTTATTTATTATATTTATTCCACTTATTTTTTTCTTTCTTTAATCTAAGGAAATTAGGCTTGATGTTCACCATTTCTTTCACTCATAACAGATTATATATTGAGTTTAATTGGAAATAAAATTACTTTTCTTTTTCTCCTTAAAATCAACTTTAGGATGGTATTTTTGAAATATTTTTTTATAATCATTCTTTCTTTTATATTCTCCATTTGTGAAATATGTCGTATCACTCATGTCATTAATCTGTGACTTGGAATCATAAGAGTATGTTGAAACATTTGACTTAAAATCAATTCTACTCTTCTTTGTATTATATTATTTAGAAATATTTTCAATATCTAACTCATATTATAATAATGATCCAATAATTTCATCAAGTGTTTATTCCTTAAAGTTTCTACTTGAAACTGTAGAAACCTTTTTAGCATGCCACATTTTAGGAAATTCTATAATCACTCTTACATCGATAATAGGGTTTTCCAAATTTTCTCGTAAAGAACTCATACCATTTACAATACTAGTAAATATATGGAACATTTGATTAATACTTTCTTCTTCACCCATTTTAAATTCTTGATATTTAGCTCTTAATATTCCAAAATTAGTTTTAATGAAATTATCCAATCCATGATATGAAACTTTTAGTATTTTCCAAATGTCATGTGCAGTTTTATATGAAGATACATGACTATAATTATTTCTATTTATTGAACAATATAAAATATTCATCACCTTCTAATTCAACTTATACATTTCTAAATAATTACCAAATAATGATTTAGGTTTACCTTTAGGTGGTTTTATGGTTTTTAAATTATTTTCTAGTGATCAATGTTATGCTTTTTTAAGAATTATTTCTTACAATATTTACAATATCCATATTATGTACCATCAAAATAAGGTGTTATTTAATGTATCTATTCATCATTCAAACCGGTTCCTATAATATTAAATAGATATTTTCCCCTTGATATTTAAATGAGGAAATGGTTAGAATAAATAAAGATATATATCGAGCTAGGGGTTAAGCTTTGATACCAATTATTGGACCCAAAAGGAAGATAGAAGAATATCCCAAAAGGGGTAAATTTTCTTTTTAAAATAAATTCATAGAATATATCATATTTTTAAATTTAATGTATTGGAAATAAAAAAATAAGCATAATTTATTTTTGTATCATTTTGGATCAAATTGATCATACTCTAATCTTTACCCCTATAAAACACAAATAGAGATGAAACCAACTAACTATGGAATATTACCCTGACTTTTAAACACCTATAATCATAACCCAATTATAAATCCTTTTCCCCTAGAGGCACAACCTAATACTAACCTATCTTTTTCAACTTGGAGGCAAAACCTGAATAGTTCTACCTTTTTCTTTCAGAGTCACAACCCAAAAAGTCCTGCCTTTTCTCTTCGAGTTACAACCCAAGCTGAATTCTTTGTGGGTAGTAGCAACCCACACACATATACCTTTTAAATGGGTAGTATAACCCATAAATGTTTTAGCACTTAAAAATAAAAATAATTAAATCACCATAGAAACCAATTTAACAAATGAATCTTCTGAATGTTGAGGGATTATAGATCACTCTGTTAAATGAATGTAGAAAAATGAATTCTAGTAAATTGATCATCACCTCAATGATATCATGTAGTGTAGGAAATTTGTAGTGTTTTATAGTTCTTTTACCCTCTAAAATTCATTGTCTTGGATTGGTTGTATAAACTTTATGTATAGATATTCTTCATGATCATCATATTTCAAACCATGAAGCCCATTTTAATTTATATTTCTCAATACAACATGTGATTTATTCATCAAATTCATATAAAAAACCTAACGACGTAGGTGAATTCCATAATATTTAATATTAAAACCATGCTATATAGTGATAACATGTTAGAATAATTACTAAAATACCAAAAAAATATAACAATCAACATTAAAGTTTTTGTTATGCTCTCATAAATTATGAAAGATAAAATATTCAAATTCCAACTATATTAAATTTAAAACTCATGTTTTCTCATGAAGAAAATGTGAGTCTTCAACCCACATGATATGAATTTAAACCTGAATAGAATTATTATACACAAAATTTCTTATAATTGAAATTACTAATAAGTATTTAAAGAATAAGTAAATAAATATAAAAATGATAAAAAAAACTTGAAGTAATTTTAAATGTATAATTATATATAAAAAATCATTTTTTGAACTAAAATATGACAAATTAATTAAGTAATTATAATTCATAAGGTTGGTTTAATAATTTTTGAAATTTCAACTTGCAATCACTTCATTTTTCTTTATGTAGTCACTTAATTTTTTTTCATACATTCACTTCATTTTTTTCATTTGGTCTCTTCATTTTTGTTCATGTAGTCACTTCATTTTTATTCATGTTGTCTGTTATAAAATTTTTGAATTTTTTACTCATGGTCACTTAACTCAATTTCACTTCCATATTTTGTCAAATTTTTACTAACAATCACTTTAATCTATCTCACTTTCATAATTTTTAAAATTTTAACACACAGAAACTTTACTCAAGGTCACTTCTAGAATTTTTCAAATTTTCACTCATGCTCTCTCCAATCAAGGTCACCTACAGACTTTCCCAAATTTCAACTCATGGTTAATTTACTCAATGTCACTTCATAGGGTTAATTGAAAAGGTCACTTACTCACAACCACTTCAAATGGTCACTTGATAACATCACTTCATAAGGTCACTTCCTCAAAGTTACTTCACAAGGTCACTTTGTAACATCCTGGTTCCGGAATCCACCCAGAGGCACCCTGTACCCGGTTGATCACATGGCCTCAAGCGCATTTCCCCAAATTCCAGAGGCTGCCGACTAGCAGTGAGGGCCTTGGGTGTGTTAGTGGGGAAACTATTCCCTCATTGGTAGAGTACGCAGCGGAAGAAAAATAAACAAGTAATAGAGGAATCAGTAATAACCAACAATATAACAGTGGAAGACTAAATCAACAAACTGGAGCACATATGTATATATGAAATGATGCATGATACATAACTAGGAAAGAATCCAAACAAGTCACAATGCTGGAAAACACTACAGTACCAAACAAGTACAAAAGAAAAGTAAACAGCTCCTCAGCATCGCAGGCCAAATCTTGGTCCCATGCTCTTATGCTCCAAGTAATCAAGTTACATAAGTCGAAGGGCGCTTGCCCTTGTCTATACCTGCAACAACATAGTCTGCTTGAGCCCAAAAGTATGGCCCAAACAGGGTGTGAGATAAAATCCCAGTAGGCATTCACCCGAAGATCTGTGCCTAACAGTCAGTGAGTATATGGTAGGTAAAAGTACAATAAGTAGTAAACAGCAACAACAAGCAGTAGGAAGTAAACAGTAAACAGTAAAACAAGATGATATATAGCAGCAATCAATCCACAACCAATCAACAGAAGTGAAAAAAATAGCTAAAATGTTGAAAACCCTCTGGGAAGTACTCACGGCCATCCCCTCTGGTCCTATCCAAGAAGTACCACAACCCTCTGGGCATTGCACTCAACCTAACCCCTCTGGCTTGGTCATACGAATTTATGAGACTCTCTGGGGAAGCTCACTCGGGAAATTCCCCTTATAATCTAGGGTAGTCAGGGACTCTCTTGAGGAAGATCATACAGTCTAACCCTCTTATACCCAAGTTCTAGAGACTCTCTGAGGAAGTTATCTCGCTCAATTCCTCCTATATCCACAAGTATACCACAGACTCTCTGAGGAAGCTCACTCGGTCAATTCCTCCTCTAGCCTGGGAAGGTTATTAAAGAGATTCAAACAAGGTAAGACTCTATGAGGAAGCTCACCTGGTCTAACCTCCTGTAGTCTATAAAATCCAAGACTCTCTGGGAGCTCACTCGGTCCATCACCTCTATAGTCTGTAATATCTAAGACTCTCTGGGAAGCTCACTCGGTCTATCCCTTAAAGTCTAGAGCACCAGGTTCTCTCAGCCCTATGCCAGTCAGTGCATAATAATGCTATAAGGCCAAATTACACCTATAAGGATACTTTGCTAACCAAAGTACACCTATAGAGAGACTTAGATAAATAGTCTACAAGGCAACAAGCATGTCATGAGTTTCACTTCAACCTATAACCGCAAGGCATGGAAACAGGTGTAGCAGCCAAAGGAAAACAAGACCTGAAGGTCGTAAACAGAACAAATCAAGGTAAAATACATCCAAGCACAACAAATTATCTTCTAAAATGGTCAATTTACCTCTACACAAGCATACAAGAAAGTAAGGAAATCAACGAAGGCAAAAGGGTAACATGCAATACCCCGTTCACGGGTATCGGTGGAAATTCTCACATAAAACTCAGGGACTTTGAACGCTAAGTAACAAACCACCTACCTCGATCCTAGGAGATCGATATACTTGAACCACGATGGCTGATTCTCCCTAGAACATCATAGATCTGAGAAAATTCACAAAACGTTCAACCTTAGATAACTTGAGAATGAGGAATAATTGGAAAACAAGGCTCAAGCAGAAGGAAGAACTCATCACTGCACTTCCAACGCAATCGACAGAGCTCAGATTGGAGAACGGATGGAGGCTCGAGAATTCGGAGAATTTTCATGGTCGTACAGTGTCTCTCGATTGAAGCAGACCTAGAAGAAGACGATTATGGCGATTAGGTGCGACCCCGGTCCGTTTAGTGAAAAAAAAGTACACGACGTGTATTTTTAAAGTACATGGCGTGTAGTGGGTTTTTCCATACTCCACCAAAATCGGCCTCCACGTCACCCCTACACACCGTGTGTGTGGTCTGGACATGGCCAGCACACGGTTTCGAGCGGGAAAAGATTACACGGCGTGTACTCAGAAAGTACACGGCGTGTACTTCAAAAATTTCCAAAAACTTCAAAAATTATCAAAAACTCCAGAAAAGGAAAGGCATACATGAAACGAAGATCCAGGTTCTTACAAAATTCCCCCTTAAAGAAATTCATCCTCGAATTTCCCTATATGGGTGTAGAAGAAGAAACCTCGAACAGCTCTGGCCACTGCGATCGAACCTCGACCTCCCTCTGCCAAGTCTTGTCCTATACTCGCTCGTGCTGCCATAGCACTCATACCAAAGGAACAGACCGGCCTCGGAGAACCTTTGTACTACGATCAAAAATCCGGATAGGATGATCTTCAAATGATGCATCCTCTTCGAGCTCAACCTCCTCGGGCTGAAAGACATGAGACGGGTCTGAAAAGTAACATTTAAGTTGAGAGACGTGGAAGACGTCGTGCATAGCCCGGTACCTCTGAGGTAGCTGCAACCGATAGGAAACTGGCACAACTCTCTCCAACACCTCAAACGGCCCGATGTACCATGGTGAAAGCTTACCCTATCTCTAAATCCTCTTGTGTCCCAACCTCGGTGCGACATGCAAGAAAACATGATCTCCAACCTCGAACTCCAGAGGTCATCTCCGCTGATCAGCATAAGACTTCTGTTGAGACTGTGTTGTAGCCATACTCTTCTGAATCAACTCTATCTACTCTGAGGTCTCTTGAACAAGACAAGGTCCTAGAAAAGCTGCCTCTCCTGCCTCCAGCCAGCATAAGGGTGATCAGCATGGCCTACCGTACAAAGCCTCGTATGGTGCCATCTGAATGGTCGCCTAAAAACTGTTGTTGTAGGCGAACTCCACAAGAGGTATATGCTTCTCCCAAGAACCGTCGAAGTCTAGAATGCAAGATCGGAGCATATCCTCAAGCACCTGGATCATGCGCTCGAACTGTCCATCAGTTTGGGGATGGTATGATGTACTCAAAAGTACATGTGTACCCAAGGCCTTCTGAAGTCCCTGCCAGAACCGAGAGGTAAAACGCGCATCCCTGTCTAAAACAATGGAGTGTGGAACTCCATGTAGACGTACAATCTCTTGGATTTACAGTCGTCCCAGATCATCAACACTAAAGTTTTCCTTGATTGGCAAGAAGTTTCCTACCTTCGTAAGCCTATCAACGACAACCCAAATAGCATCACTTCCCCGAGGCGACCTCGGTAACCCAGTCACGAATTCCATCGCGACATCGTTTCACTTCCACTCCGTAATTGGTAACTGTTGTAAAATCCCTACTAGTCACCGATGCTCTGCTTTCACCTACTGACAATTAGAACATCTCATGACAAAATTAGTAACATCTCTCTTCATACTTGGCCACCAGTACTGGCGATGAAGATCCCGATACATCTTGGTGATGCTAGGATGAACTGCCCAAACTGAGGAATGAAAATCCCACATCATCTCCTAGCGTATATCTGCTGGCACCCATACGCATCCCTAGAAATGAAAGATCTCATCCTCTCCCACTGTCCATCCAGGAAGAGTGTCCCCTCCTGACACACTTTCCCACAGGACCAAGGCCTCTGAGTCTGATAGCTGCCTCATTCGTACCTGATCAAGAAGTGTAGAGGTAACAGTCACAGATGAAAGAAAGCTTTGTCCCTGCCTGTCGTGCACCTCCATATGCATCTCAGAGAATAGATCCATAAGCTTTCACTCACTACTGGCCTCATTAACTGCCTGAATCTGAGTTCTCCTGCTCAAAGCATCATCCACTATGTTTCCCTTTCCCGGCGTATAGGCGAGATCAAAGTAAAAAGACTGAAGATACCTGACCTACCTGCGGTGTCTCAGATTCAAATTATGCTGAGAAGATATACTTGAGACTCTTGTGGTCGGTGAAAACCAAAAAGTGCTCTCCCAGAAGATAGTGTCTCCAACAGCGTAAGGCATGAACAACTGCAGCCAACTCCAGATTGTGCGTTGGGTAGTTCCTGTCGTGTGGCCTCAACTGCCGAGGCCCTTACGCAATGACTCCATCTCCCTACATAAGCATGGCTCCTAGACCGATACCTAAAGCATCACAGTAAACAGTTTATCCCTTGCTCTGCTTTGGAAAGACTAGTATCGGTGATGACGTCAACCTCCCTTTCAACTCCTAAAAGGCTGACTCACAAGAATCTGACCATAAAAACTTTTCCCCATTCTTGGTCAGACCTGTCAACAGTGATGCTAGGTGCGAAAAGTCTTGAATGAAGTGTCTGTAGTATCCGTATAGCCCTAGGAAACTCTTCACCTCAAATACATTCTTCGGATGCTCCCAGGAAACTATAGCTCTCACTTTCTCTGGGTCCACTGACACTCTTATCTCCAAGATAACATGACCCAGGAAGTGAATCTGATCCATCCAAAAGTGGCACTTCGAGAGTTTAGCATATAGATGATTCTCTCTCAGTGTACTCAGAACGATCTCAAGATGTGTGGCATGGTTGTATCAATTGTGAGAGTACACCAAGATATCGTTCATGAATACCACGACAAAAGAGTCCAAGTACGGATGAAACACTTGGTTCATCAGTGCCATGAAAACTGCAGGCACGTTTGTGAGACCGAACGGCATGACTGTATACTCGAAAAGACCATACCTTCTCCTGAAAGATATTAGAGGTATATCTGATGGTCTAACGTGAAACTAATGATAATTGAACCTCAAGTCGATCTTTGAGAACACCCGGGATCCTCGAAGCTGATCAAAGAGGTCATCAATCCTCGGCAAGGGATATCGGTTCTTGATCGTCAACTGGTTCAGCTTCCAATAATCCACACAAATCGGAAGGGTACTGTCTTCCTTCTTTGCAAACAGGACAGGAAAACCCCAAGGAGAGGTACTGGGTCGGATGAAACCCTTTTCCTGTAACTCCTCCAACTGCTTCTTGAGCTCCTGCAACTCAGGTGTAGCCATCCTATAAGGATGAATGGACACCGGTGTCGCTCCTAGAACAAGATCAATCGAGAATTCTACCTCACGCTCTGGAGGTAAACCTGAAAAGTCCTCTGGAAAGACATCCTTGAAACGATCCACAACTGGAGGAAAGTCTAACTGTGAAGTCCCCTGGTCATCCAGATAAAGACTGGAAATCTGGGTTGTAACTTCCCATATCCCAGGATGCTCTGGTCCAGCTCTACCCACCTGGGCATCCCACTCGCCTTTATGAAGGAAAGATCCGCCCTCTGGTGATATAAAACTCACCCTACAGTGATAGAAATCGACGACTGCCTGGAAAAGAACTAACCAGTCCATTCTGAGAATGACATCATAGCCCGTCATCTCTAGGACATAGAGGTACCATAAGAAATGACACCCTGAAACCTCAAGAGGTCACTCTTTTCACTGACGTACACTAGATGTCCTCATTCCCAAAGGTGTGTCAAGAGTCAACAAGTCGGTATACGAAAAGATACAGAGCCCAAGGCTCTCCATGACAGCAACAGAGATAAAGCTATGGGAAGCACCAGTATCGAAAAGGGTTGAAGATAAAACTAAGGCTACTAAGATCGTACCTCGAACTATAGAAGGGGCGGGATCCTGCTCCTGATAGGTCTGCTCCATGGTGAAAGATTGGCCTGCACCATGGCCATGTTCCCCTGGCTGACCTCTCTGAGCTGATCCACTTTGATGTCGTTGATGACCTGGTGACTGACCACCATGGCCGCGACCTCCACCTTGGCCTGAACGGCCGAAAGAACTCCAATTCCCTGACTGGTGGGAAACCGGTGAAGCATCTCCAGAACACGGGGTCATAGAATAACCCCTACCACCAACTGAAGGTGAGAAGATGTGATAGAAATGCTGAAGATGGCCCATCTTTCCGCAAGATCGGCACTCCATAGGATCTCTCTGGCACTGAGGCCTAGTATGCCCACTCCTACTGCACTGGTAGCATACAACCTAGCTGCCAGAAGAAGCATCCTGCGAACCCCGATCTCCTCGAGAAGACTCTCTGCGATGCTTCCTACTGTCCGTAGGAGGAACACCAGTCCTGGATGACGAACCGCCCTGGCACACTACTCCAGAATACCTTAGATTGCACTCAGTAATCAGCGCCAAGTTGATGATGGAGGATATATAAGTCAACTGGAAGATATTCACCTAGGAACGGATCTTCTACCTGAGACCATCCTCAAACTTCCTAGCAAGAAATAACTCATCACCTGCTGGGATCGGTGTGAAATGCTACAGCTTAGTGAAATGAGATGAGTACTCCATAACAGAAAGAGTATCCTACTATAGACTCATAAACTCCTGGGCTCGATCGGCCCTCAGGGTCTCCGGATATAATTAATCATAGAAGGTGTGTCGAAACTCGTCCCAAGACATGTCCTGCTGACGCCCTGACCGTGAGATCACCTCCCACCACCTCTTGGCGGTGTCCCGGAGTATATAAGTATCCATCTTTATCCTTTTCTCTATAGGGATCTATATGTGCTCAAATATGGTTAGTGTGGCCTCTATCCATGACTCTGCAGCCTGGGCTCCTCCATCCCCTGAAAAGGTAGGAGGAGGATGTTTCTGGAAAACCCACGTCAACTCAGCCATCGACGGGGCAGGAGGCGGTGCTCCCTGTAAGGTCTGCATCATCCTCAGGAAGTCCTCCCTGAACTGCGCCTCGGTGCCTACGACGGGTATAACTGCTGGTGCCAAGGCTGGCACAGTAGGAGGATCTTCAGGAGGTCTCTGGTCAGCCATATCCGGTGTCTGGTCACCATCTTGAAATCGATGCATGACCGGAGGATGTCTCGTAGGCATAGCTCTGAAAGATCAAAATCACACCTTAGATCAGGATTAACAAAAATTTGAAAACACAGGAGTACAAAACGGGAACAGGGGGAATAAACTATCAAGTTTACAAAACATGACTACACGACATGTATAAAAACTACACGATGTGTCTACTTAAAACATTAACATGGGCGTGTACCCCTGCCCGACAAGTCGTGTAACACCCCAAAATACACGGCGTGTTTTTCCCACACACGTCATGTACTTGAACTCTAAACCCCTACCCAAGTCTCCTTACACGGCTAACCCACACAGTCCAAACTAACCCCAGACTACACGGTGTGTTCTCTAGGGACACGGCGTGTACTAGACACAGCCTCGACGGCCCATGTTGTTGGTTACACGGCCGTCTACACGGCTGGCCCTTACACGGCGTTTTTCGAACAAACACGACGTGTAAAGGATAAGGTGACATTGTCCCGTGTTGTTCGTGACACGGCCGGGTACCTGGGAAAGACTACATGGCATGTTCTGAAAGCAACACGGCATGTCTTAGGGAAGGTCAAGCCGACCCGTCTTGTTCTTTACATGGCTGGATACCTAGACAAAACTACACGGTGTGTTACTTTACAACACAGTGTGTTCTACTCAAGCTTCCCTAACCCATTTTTTTAGTGACACGGTCGGGTACACAGCTCTAAACTACACGTCGTGCACCTATCGTACATGGCGTGTTCCTGAAGTTATTTCCAAAACACCGTGTTTATTCTCACATGGTCAAAGACACGGCCTGAAAACTACATAGCGTGTAACCAGAAAGTACACACCGTGTATTCTGGATTTTTCTGGGAAGTAGATCAGAAACTTCACAAAGGCCCAAAAACACTGAAAACAAGGCAAAGAGGTG
Source organism: Viscum album (assembly GCA_963277665.1). NCBI lineage: Eukaryota > Viridiplantae > Streptophyta > Magnoliopsida > Santalales > Viscaceae > Viscum > Viscum album. The sequence continues at coordinate 1,090,907,176 of OY728164.1, read as the reverse complement.
CCAAATTCCGATCTGTGAGGGCCCATACTCCCCGCGAATCAAATCTTGGAATCCCCTACAGTCATGTACGAGAGGAAACAAGATCATGATCCACCAATTTCCGATTTAAGAGGGACCATAACACCTCAAGAATCAAAACTTTGTGTTCATTTAAACAAAGTACAATACAAAAATCCTCTAATAAGGAAGCAGATATTCTATCAAGCATCTATCACAATAGCATGCATAATATACACAAAGTCTATCACAACAACATGAAATCTCTAATGCACCCTAAATGGCATGGAAAGAATATGACAACCCTGGTTTTTATTACAACTTAAACATGATTTATTACATAAAACTTCACTTGATAGAACAAAGAAGATAGAGAGGTTTAGTGTATTTGAGGATTAGGACTATTAGATAAAAACTTAAAACATGAAATACAACATCTTTATTGAAAACTTCCTTTACATGACTACTACATTCCCTCGTACTTAGCATTGCATGGGATAACCTGAGGACATGAATAAGAAAAGGGTGAGCTATAAAGCCCAGTAAGGGAGTACACATGGAATAACATGAGGATTAAAATACATGTTAGACAATAGGCATATCAATAGATCATAAGAAAAACATGAACATAAAGGCATGATAAATCATGATAATCATAACATGGAAATGTGGCAACAACACTTAACATGGAATTAGCATGAGCCAAGGCTCATTGCACATGGAGCATGAGTAAATCCTCATTGCACATAAAGCATGAGTAAACCCTCGTTGCACTTGAATTAGCACGATTCAACACTCATTGCACATGACGTATCATGATACTATACTTTACCCAATGCATTGGAGCACTATAAGGGTGCACCCTTCTTAAACATTTCATTTCATGTATAAGTGTGCCACATGGATCATAAAACATGGATTCATAAAACATAATCATTTATTCCACGATAAAGGAATGTGGAATTCATACATGAAACTTTACAATCAATAAGTAAATGTGCATAAAGTTGAATACCCTTGATGGAGAAATGGGCATGGTATTCACTACACAATGACATTGGCTTAGAAAATCGGTGCAATTTCGGCCGCGTAACGGCGTGACATAAGAATTCATAAAAAAGGTTGATGAGAGAGAAAGGGGTTCCTCATCATATTTACATGTAATGGACAGTAAGGAGGTTATATAGATACATGTACCAACAATTTTAATGGAATTTAGTTTCATGATACAAAAGTATTTCTTGAATGTAAAAGAAGGGAGAGAAGTTCCTTTCGGGATTTCGGCATAGTAACGGGTGTACATGGGAGGAATTTAATGAGAGATAAAGGGGTATCCCGTCATTAAAACAATTAGAGGGAAGTATGGGGGAGGTGCGAAACCATACCCCAATATTCATAATTGAAATTAAAAGGGCAATACAACTTAAATAAAATTGACAAAAATGAGAAAGGAAGAAAAAACCCTTACTTGGAAGTGTGCTTCCAAAGGCTACGGAGAGGCTTGTGAGGGGATTCTTGGGAGCTTGGGGAACCATGGGAGGATTCTAGAGAGAGTAGGGCAGAGGTTGGACGAACTCCAAGGGATTTTAGTGAGGAGGAAGTGGGAGCTTGGGTGGGTTTATATAGGAAACGTGAGGGAATTCTTTATTATTTTGGTTTGGGTCCACTTACATTAAATTAATCCAAACCACAAACCGTCCCATGGTTTTTGCCCATGGTTTTTGGAAAAGGGAATAGGAAAAAAATATTTTATAAAGCCCAAGTCCGAACTTCTTAAAATAATAAGTTTGCTTATGTGGAGGTGAGTCACACTCCCATGGAAATTAATTTAAAAAGGCAAAGTGTTGAATATGTCTTGAGGGGTCCTTTAATGCTTTGAAAAGTAAGTCAAACAAACCCAAAATCACATTATTTTAATGGTAAAACATATATTGGCCGAACATAAAGATTATAGTATTTTATTACATCACTATTGGGTCATTATGATGTCATAAAACACATTATATACTTAAACGGTATTTAATTTTTACTCAAAAATTTGATTATCTCAGAAAATTATAAAAAATTCACCGTTGGATAATTTCGACGTCATGATTCCAAAAATAACATTTATTTTATCTAAATAATTTTCTAAATATGTTAATTTTCACTTTTAAAATAAAAACCGACATTTATCCAAAATTCACAGGTTTGGACAGAAATGGCTTTCAAACCTTAATAAAAATTATAATTGCATTCATAAAATTATAAGATCATTTATATTTAATAAAAATTAATTTAATAATAATAATAATATCTTATTAAAATATTATTTAATTCAAAAATCCCCTAATTTAATAAAATATAATTCTTAGTTAAATAATAACTAAAAACACTATTTGTACTTTAAAACTATTTACAATGTATCAAAAATGACTAGAAATTATATTAATTATTATATACAAAAAAATAATGTACATGAACATAGTACTACTTATTTGTTACATAACCCCTTAAAACAGCTGCATAAGACCTAAGGGTAAGGTTTGCGATGGTGACAGACTCTTGGGGTGGCTCGGATAACATCGCTCGAGTGGTAATCTCTATCAACTTCCACTTTTCCCATAGATGGACCCGTTCGAGCTTGAAATGGTGAAGCTCAGCTTGGGATTGGTCAAGGGTGAATCCCAAGGATGCCACCTCTTTTTTGAGCTCTGGAAAATGGGCTTCGTACGGAGCAATTCTACTGGACGAGGCCATCGCTTCTTTTGTCTAAGTAAAATTGGATGTGTTAAAGTCCTATATTTATACTAATCATGTGATCATTTTTCAACGACTATATTAACAACGGTCAAAAATATTAACATAAAACCAAAGAATTTGATATCTTATAAATACATTTTTCATAAAGAGACATTTAACTGGATCAAGAGGGATTTTCCATTAATGAAACTTTGGGTCGTTACAAAGAATTCATGGCATGTGATTTCTACAAGTGCCTATATGATGCATGAGATGACATACCCTCATCTCATTGGGTTGCGACAGAAATAGAACCGTAATATCAAAACAATAATACTACAAACCATGTGAATCACTCTAGGTGAAATCATATCAACCATAACATCTCAAGACCAGAAAACTACAATAAATGAGGTAGTATGGATTTTCCCTGTACATGGGTTAGATACTCCCAGGCACAGCTTATTACCAAGTACCGAATCCGTCCTATCCCTGGATAAGTCTCCAAACAGTAATGCAAGAGAAAATAATTCCTCTAATACCACTTTGTAACGTCCTAGTTCCAGAAGCCACCTAGAGGTGCCCCGTACCCGGTTGGTCACATGGCCTTAAGCGCATTTTCCCAAACGCCAGAGGATACCGACTAGCAGCGAGGGCCTTGTTTGTGTTAGTGGGGAAACTATTCCCTCATTGGTAGAGTACGCAATGGCAAAAAAATAAACATGTAATAGCGGAGGCAGTAATAACCAAAAATATAACAGCATAAGACTAAATCAACAAACTGGACCACATATGTATATATAAAATGATGCATGATCCATAACTAGGAAAGCAGTCAAACAAGTCACAATGCTGTAAAACACTACAGTACCAAACAAGTAAAAAAGAAAAGTAAACAACTCCTCAGCATCGCAAGCCAAAGCTTGGTCCCATGCTCTCCTGCTCCAAGCAATCAAGTTCCAGAAGTTGAAGGGTGCTTTCCCTTGTCTATACCTACAACAACATAGTCTGCTTGGACCCAAAAGCATGTCCCAAATAGGGTGTGAGATAAAATCCCAGTAGGCATTCACCCAAAGATTTGTGCCTAACAGTCAGTGAGTATATGGCAGGTAAAAGTACAATAAGCAGTAAACAGCAACAGCAAGCAGTAGGTAGTAAACAGTAAACAGTAAAACAAGATGATACATAGCAGCAATCAATCCACAACCAATCAAAAGTAGTGAAACAAATATCTAAAAGGCCGGAAACCCTCTGGGAATTACTTGTGGCCATCCCCTCTGGTCCTATCCAAGAAGTACCACAACCCTCTCGGCAGTGCACTCAACCTAACCCCTCTGGCTTGGTCATACGAATTTATGATACTCTCTGGGAAATCTCACTCGGTCAATTTCCATTATAGTATAGGGTAGTCAGGGACTCTCTTGAGGAATATCACACGGTCTAACCCTCTTAGACCCAAGGTCTAGAGACTCTCTGAGGAAGCTATCTTGGTCAATTCCTCCTATAGCCTCAGGTATACCACAGACTCTCTGAGGAAGCTCACTCGGTCAATTCCTCCTCTAGCCTGGGAAGGTTCTTAAAGAGATTAAAACAAGGTAAGACTCTCTAAGGAAGCTCACTCGGTCTACCCTCCTGTAGTCTATAAAATCCAAGACTCTCTGGGAGCTCACTCGGTCCATCCCCTCTGTAGTCTGTAATATCTAAGACTCTCTGGGAAGCTCACTCGGTCTATCCCTTAAAGTCTAGAGCACCGAGTTCTCTCAACCCCATGCCAGTCAGTGAATAATAATTCTATAAGGCCAAAGTAAACCTATAGAGCTACTTGGATAACCAAAGTAAACCTATAAAGATACTTAGCTAAACAGTCTACAAGGCAACAATCATGTCATGAGTTTCACTTCAACCTATAACCGCAAGGCATGGAAACAGATGTAGCAGCCAAAGGAAAACGAGACCCGAAGGTCGTAAACAGAACAAAGCAGGGGAAAATACATCCAAGCACAACAAATTATCCTCTAACATGGTCAATTTACCTCTACACAAGCATATAATCAAGGCAGGAAAACAAATAAGGCAAAAGGGTAACACGTAATACCCCGTTCACGGGTATCGGTGGAAATTCGCACATAAAACTCAGGGACTTTGAACGTTAAGGCACAAACCACCTACCTCGATCCTAGGAGATCGATATAATTGAACCACTATGGCTGATTCTCCCTAGAACGTCATAGATCTGAGAAAATGCACAAAAGTTTAACCATAGATAACTTGAGAAGGAGGAAGAATTGGAAAACAAGTCTCAAGCAGAAGGAAGAACTCACCGTTGTGCTTCCAATGCAATTGACAAAGCTCGAATTGTAGAATGGATGGAGGCTCAGGAATCTGGAGAAGTTTCACGGTCGTACGGTGTCTCTCGGTCAAACCAGACCTAGAAGAATACGATTATGGGGATTAGGCATGACCCCGGTCCAATTAGTGAAAAAAAATTACACAGCGTGTATTTTTAAAGTATACGGCGTGTAGTGGGTTTTTCGTACTCCGCCAAAATTGGCCTCCACGTCACCCCTACACACAGTGTGTGTGGTCCGGACACTGCCAGCACACAGTTTCGAGCGGGAAAAGATTACACGTCGTGTACTCAGAAATTACACGGCGTGTACTTCAAAAATTTCTAGAAACTTCAAAAATTCTAAAAAACTCCAGAAAAGGAAATACATACCTGAAACGAAGATCCGGGTTCTTACACACTTGGCAAGGTCGCTCCCTCAAAGTCACTTCACAAGGTCACTTTAAAAGGTCACTTATCAAGGTCATTTGACAAGGTCACTTCCTCAAATTTACTTCCCAAGGTCACTTGACAAGGTTACTACACAAGGTCACTTGACAAGGTCACTTGATAAGATCACTTGACAAGGTCAATTCCTAAAAGTCACTTCACAAGTTAAATTCCTCAAAGTCACTTCACAAGGTCACTTTCTCAAATTCACTTCATAGGGTCACTAAATGATTTAACAAAAATATGTAAAAACTCAAAGCAACAAATATTATAGTTGTGAGAAATTATAATTATTTCAATTATAAAAAATAATAATAAATTGGATCAAATATCTAATTCAACATTATCGTACATTTCTATAATTGAAAAATAATTTTCAATTCCAAATATTTATCACCCATTTTAAAATTGATAAAAAAAATTAGTGTACCTTAAATGTACCATCGATTTAAGGTTTAAATATGCTTCCACTAAGATAAATAGATAATACTGGAAAAGAAACTAACCTTTATAATTAAAAAATGAACATGGAAATATCCCAATGAATGATTATTAGGAAATAAACAAACCCTTATAAATTTAGCATCGAACAAATATCCCCATTAATTTTTAATAAGAATGAAACTATCCCAAAAACTTGCATCAAACACATAACTAGAATTCCCCTAAATTTATACATTATCAAACAATATATGCATACATAAAAGTCTACTTGTTTATGATAATATAAATTTTTTTGAAAATATATTTTAGAATAATTAATGATCCATGAAAATATTTCAATATTTTAAATGAATGGTTTAATTATTTTCAATCAATTAAACAATAAGAAACTATTTAATCACAATCCAATGAGCGAAAAGAGGAATAAATTTCAATATGTACACTAGCCAAATAGAACATATTTAAAGTTTTATCTCAAAATATGAGTAAAAATCACACCAAATATATGTTTTATGATTAAATTTACATTATTACAAGTTCAAATTTCATTTTATCAAAATTAGATAAATACAGGGGCTTAGTAAAGATATTAGAAAGCTAATTTTTTGTAGGAATAAATTGCAGATTTATATTTCCTTTTTAAATATGATCCCTATGAAAATAAAATTTAAGATCAATTTTCTTAGTCCTAGAGTGTTGTATAGGATTTTTGGAAATGAATATAAAAAATTTGTATTCACAGAATATAGGAATCTTATAAAAATAAAATTAAAATCATAAATTATTTTCCTAATCCATAATGAATGTGTGAAAAATATGTAGCAGCTATTTATTCAGATTCATCAGTTGATAGAATAATAGAATTTTTTTTATTTTTTTTCTAAGAAACTAAATATTTAATAAGTAAATAACACATACCTAAATTTATTTTTCTATCAATCTTACATCCACTAAAATCATAGTCAGAATATCTTATCAAATAAAAATTAGATATACAGGGTAATATAATCCAATATTCAAATATCCTTTAAGATATATAATAATCCTCTTAATTTATTTATTGTGACTTTACTTAGGTACACTTTGAAATCTATCAAAAATAAAAACCATAAAAATTAAATCGTGCCTTGAAGTAGTTAAGCATAAAAAACATCCAATCACACCTCTAAAAGTTTTAACATCAATGGATTTTTCATATTTATCTAAATTTAATTTTCAAGTGGTAATAATGGGATTATTTTCACTTTTAGAATAGTCTAAACCAAATCTCTTAACAAAATTTTTAGCATACTTGGATTGATTTAGAAAAATATCATCATTTCTTGAAAATATTTATAGACCAAGAAGGAATTTTAATTCTTCCATTATACTCATATCAAATTCAGAAATAAATAATTATAAAAACTCATAACAAATATTTTTTCATTAAGATCCAAAAATAATGAAATCAATATAATTTTTCATAATAAATATATCATTACAATTTTACTTAATAAATAAAGTAGGGTCAACCTTTCCCTTCTCAAAATTGTTTTTCAAGAGAAAACTAGTTAACCTTTCATAACAAGATTAAGAAGTTTATTTCAAACCATATAATTCCTTAGACAATTTCAAGCCATGATTAGGATTCTTATCATTATCAAAACCATGAGGTTTTATAACATATACTTCTTTAGAAATATAACCATTTAGAAAAAGTGATTTTAAAATCCATTTGAAATAATTTAAATCCATGACAAGCGGTACAAGCTAATGATATTCTAATTTCTTAGAATCTAGAAATAGGTGAAAATATTCATCAAAATAATTACCTTCTTCTTTAGAATATCCTTTAAAAAATAATATATATTTATTTTTAACCATATTTCCAAATTCATCAAGTTTTTTTCTAAAGATCCATTTTGTTCCAACAACATGAATATTATTTAGTGGAAAAACGAAATTCCACACATTATTTCTATTAAATTTATTTAACTCGTCATTCATAGATAGGATCCAACTAGAATCATTTAAAGCTTTATCAATATTCTTAGGTGAAAATCAGAAATGAAAGCATGATCATCACAAATATTTATAATATATTTTCTAGTTTGAACATTTGACTCACCATTTCAAATCACATTATCCATATGATGATATCTATGAGTATTCTAAGATATTTCATGAATGGGTTTATATTGAGAAGAAATATTCTCCCCCTCAATATGTGCTTCTTTATCTTGAGGTTATTCCTCTTCAAAATTAAAATCTCTAAATATTTTTCATCAAATGTAACATGAATTTATTGATTAATAACAATGGTTATTTTATTATATACTATGTATTCCTAAATGTTTTTTGAATAATTTACTAAGAATATTCCTTCATCGGATTTTGAAACAAATTTATCTAAAGCATCCTTAGTATTGAGAATGAAAAAATTATACCTAAATACTCTAAAATATTTAATTTTATGTTTTCTCTGAAACAAATCTGATTTTTTCATGTATTGATTTAGAATATTATATGGATTATTTTTATAGATAGATGTTGAGACGATGTGAGATTACAAGTCCTGGTGTTCCCAGAATTAATTTTTGAAATATATTAAATATATTAATATCACATACATGAAGGTTTCCTAAAAAAGTGAAATAAATCTCACACGGGGGCCTGGATCAAATATTTTAGGGAACCATTGAGTTCATAACATGGTTTTTACCCTAAGTGAAACATAATATTTGTTAGCATCAAACATTTGTGGAAAAAAATTCATGGGCGTGAATTAACAAAATAATTAAATTTATTTATTAATTTATTCATTTTGAAATAGAAACTGAGCTCTTCTATTTAAACACAATTATTCCTTAACCCTAGGTTTAGTCACATAACCTGGGGATTGAGAGGAACCATTGGAGAGGATCTGTTGGAGGATCGTTGGCAGATGACATCAGATTCCATCAGATCGAGGATCGTGTGCCAAAAAATTTCATGGATCTCACCAACAACAGTAATGCAGAACCATTCTTCATTAGTTATTTATCCAACCTCTATTTATGAGGTTTGAATTGTGATTTTCATCTCATTCTTTATACTTTTTCAAATATGGATCAATTCTATGAACAATAATTTATTCGCGCATCAATGGTTGATTTATTTACTATTAATTAAATTGTTTGTTGATTATTTCATCTTTGTTTGACTAAATATACAAAAACGGATTGATACTGAATGAAAAAAGGTCAAGTCTTATTATATATAGACCTTGTTTTTTCCTTTTAAGACTTTGGAATACTTCTACATATATTTCTAGAGCCAAACGCTGCGACGTCTTGCGATTTTGAGTCCTGAAGTGCCTGGAATAAATTATACACAAATATTAAGTATATTTTATAATTTTCATGTAATGGAAATGGTATATCTATAAAATGGTAGCTCAAATCATAAATATAAGGCCAATGTTGAGTTTGGAGTGTGTCTTTTACCCTAGGTGGGACATAACTTTTGTCGGTGCGGGCCAACTGTAGAAAACGCCATGGAGGATGTAACCGTAATAAAATAATTGAATTAAATTATTTTATCTCGGTCGTCTAATCAAATAAATTTTGAATAGGGACTTTGATTGGAAATAAGAGACCTCTGTTGAGTTTGGAATGGGGTGTTTTACCTAAGAGCGACATAAAATGAGAGGGCGCGGGAGTTTTGGATTATGTGACTGCTAGCAGTTTTCTATAAATATGAGTTTAGAGAAATCAGATAGAGTTAACTCATTTCTCTCACAGATGGAATAGCTCTGGTCATCTACTTCTGACAGTGATTCGGCATCCAAAATTCATCATATCGTGGTGAAAATGCAGACGCAAGTAGATCAGAGCGCAGTGAACACAACGGCAGATCCAAAATCGAGGTAGGATTTCTATTTCGGATTCTGTAGCTCCCTGATTGAATCCTTTATTGTCGTTTTCGATTACTTTTTTAATTTACTACTTTATAATACTTTTTTTATGTCTAAAATAACAATGGCTATTGTCTGTTTTGATTTGGGATCACTCGTTATTCACGTTATTCATCGTTCTTCGATGATAACTTTTCTCTATGCTCAAATGACCTCTGATCTTGGAGAAAGGAACATATCTACGAAGCTATAGATGTGAGGAGTCCTAATATATGATTGTATTTGAGTTTAGGGTGCCATATAAGGCACGGTGGTGAGAAAAATATCTTCTAACTTTTCATCACGCTGAAACATCGATGATTCTTCGAGTAGGGACCACCACAGTTTAAATCGGGATCCGAGGAACCAAGATCTGGTCTCTAATAAATTTCCTGATGACCGAAGTGACCATGGTGGTCTACTAAAAGTTCTTCGACATAGATTTTTGAACTAGAGGTAGTCTGGTGTGGCTAGGAGGTGAAGCTCAGTGGAAGTCAGTGGTCGGGGCAAGAATACTGGTGGAGGTCGGGGTCGGTGCGGTGGGTCGTGCGGGTCAGCGCAACGGTGTGGAGCCAGGACGGCAGCGGCGGCAGGCAGTCAGATACGAACCCCCCCCCCCCAAGCATTTTCATAAAAAAAATATAATGATAATAATAATAATAATAATAATATTATTATTATTATTATTATTATTATTATTATTATTATTATTATTAAAATGGTTAATCGGATGTAACTTTCCCGTGTGGTGTCCAATTCACGCGCTGTCAGTGGCAAAGTGACCCTGTCTTTGATGCGGTATCTTTAAGACCAATGTTGGATGATTTTCATTGAATCATGGAGTGGGTCAATAAAACATGCTAAAAATATTATTATTATTATTATTATTATTCAAGAATTTATTTGAGTGTAACTCCTATATAGAGTGTCCGATTAATGTTTCATCTGCGGTAGTGCAACCCAGCTTTCGAGACAAACCCTTTAAGGCCATTTTTAGAACTTTATGTTTCGATCTTGATGATCAATGTCATGAAATTTCCAATTAAAATAATAATAATATAATTATTATTAGTTGGAGATTCTTGTATCGGACGTATCTTTTACATCTGATGTCTAATTGACACGCTATTAGTGGAATTGCGGCCCTAGAATTAAGGTGGACGTTTCAAGTATGATTTCAAGCACTTAAACCAAAATCAAGGTGTGGGACCATGAGGCTTGGTTTTTGTGTTTTTGCTGAAATGTCACTTTTTCACTAGGGACCCGTTTTGAAAAAATGAATAGCCAATCCTGTGTGTTTTTTCCATGAGAATCATAATTGTGTGATCTGTTTGACATGTTACAGGATCGAGTCATTGGCCCCATGAAGCATTGTTTGTGTACGATGCTAGGAGATACAGTTTCTTCACCGGGAGTCTGATTTGAGCAAATGAATAGTTGGTCCTGTGTTTTTTTCTACAAGGATTGTGATGGTGTGATCAATTTTTTTATCTGAAGCCGTTTGAAGGGGAATGTTGGTAAAATTATGTTTTTACACTTCAGATAAACAAAGAGCATCGTATGCTCATAAGACTTTTTGGCTAGAGGTGTCATGTACTCTGGGAGTACACTAGCATGCCTAGAGGTACTTGATCATAGGTTAGTAACTGATTATGGCTAGGTACACAGCTAGTCAATGAGGTAGGGTCTCACAACATGTGGGGCCCATACACACTGTGTACCACTAAGAATCTTCTACCTCTCGTATCTCCTTATTTTGGACTCATGTTTGGTCCCATGAGTAGCCTATACTGATTTTTTCCACGTAGATAGTGATGGTTCCATTTGTAGTAGCTTTCAAGATACGATGTGAGATGTTCCGGATGTGACTCCTTTTCAGGCGATGTATGATGATGGTAGTCATCAGGCATTGGCATATCAGTGCTTTCTGATAGGTACCATCCATCAGGGATGGCCATTGTAGTTCCTCGATACCTCCTGTGTGGAATACCCCCTATCAGGTAGGGTATGGTTTCTTGATGACCTAGAGTGGAATCCCTCATTGGCATGGGTGTGGGTCCTCTACAACTATTATGAGAGTGTAATCCCCCATCAACATGTGTAGGGGTCCTCTACCAGCTACTTCTGGGTGTAATCCTCCTGATGCACTAGGTCTAGGGTCCTTGATGAACAATAGTGGAATCCTCCCAACACATCAGGGTGTGGGTCCTCTACAACAACTATTAGAGTGGAATCCCCCTAACACATCAGATTGTGGGTCCTCTACGATGACTATTAGAGTAGAATCCCCCTGACATACTAAGATGTGGGTCCTCTACTTTGGGTTTACTCCATACGGATATGCGGATCAGTGGTGAGATACACTTTGATGTTAATTTGGACTCATGAGTAAGATGGGAACTTTACCTAATAAGATGTGTCCTTATGACATGACCTAAAACCATGAGGGTGTGACGGTGTACCCAAATTAGATAGTATCAAGGTTTGGTGATTGAATCTATTTGACTTTCACATTCAGAGCAGACATGAGGATGTTGGGTATCGTTAGTGGTTACTTTTGGAATCGTTGGTGACTCTTCTTCCTAGTAAGATCTATGAGATAGAGATCCCCTTACTCTCTCATTTGGGATTCTTTGACTGAGAATATATATATGTCTTATTTTAGTACCCACTCCTTAGGTTTTTGGTTACTCTTATTCCAGTAGAAGTGAAGGCATGTGGGGTATGCCACGTGATTTCCGTGCTTAGATTCTCATGGTTGGATGAGTCTACTCTCTTACTATAGGTTGCAAAGACTCTCTGAGAATTTCATCTTCTCACCGTTTTGGGATCCCTGTGTTTGGATGAGTCTACCTTCATTGTATTTTTGGGTTGAGCTATACTCTTTTACTTTACCTTGTTATATCTATTGCTACCCTCTTCAGTACACATTTTTCTACTCCCTTGAGCCTTTGGGTCATCCTACTGAGTATTTTTTTTCAAACCTTCTTGGTATTTTCCCACACTTGGTGTTCCCTTGCAGATGATGGATAGGTTGATCATGACATTAAGGGAGCTTAGGGATAAAGGGTGTTTGGACTGTGTGTGGTGGTCATATCTTGGGATCTAGGAGTGGAGACCTCTCAGTTATTTTACTTTTACACTTGTTTCCCGGTTGTGGAACTTTTCTTTTTGGGCATGTATTTTTTCCATTTACCATTCAGTTTACTTTTTAGAACCTATACTTGTACTATTTAGAGGTCAATTCATGTTTTTGGTTTATTTATAGCAGTTTTTTATCTCATTTTTCTTTTCCTCTATAATTTTTCATTGAGTTGGATGCATGTGTGTGAACAGGTTCTTAGGAAAAGGACTCCTTGAGTTTTTTATTCCTTCAGTGCTTTTTGCCACCCCCTGGCCTATAGAGGCTGGCTTGGGGTAGTTGTGGATCGAGCCCCGGTATGGTTCGAGTTGTGAAAAAGTGGTATAAAAGGTGGTTTTACCCTTTGGATGTTGTTTGGAAGTTTCCATAAAAAGGCATTGGTTGGGTTAAGGGTAATAGTTTCAATGTTTCTCGAGTGCAGCTCTCAGGCTAGGGAGTCCAGTGATAGTGCGGCGACTGACGTAGCCATTCACCAGGACCCTGATTACCCACTTGTCGACTCAGTATACTGATACATTTATTAAAAGTTACTTTGGTACATGGATCATATAGGATTGATTCTTTGGATGTCCTTCATGAGTCATCTCACCACTTTTATTAATATATATATATATATATATATATATATATTCTCTTCGACCATAGTACTCCTTAATAACATTCAGGATGCCTCCATGATGACAGTCATCCAAGATACTAGCTCTGGTTCATGAATATGATTTCGTGAGTGATGAGGCCTCAGTTTAGGGTCCATCATATGATTCTCCCCCCTTTCTCTAGGTAGATAGGTAGCAACACCTCCACCTTTTGAGCATTATTTAGTCCTAGCAGATCAGGCTGAGGATATGCATAGGTTGAGCGTTCTTCATGAGTTCCAGTGTTAGATATAGTTGAGGTTCCACGGTGAGTCATACCCTCAGGTAGTGGTGGTTTTTCTAGAGTTGTTGGTTCACCTCTTCATGATTGTTTTGGCACTGATATATCAGATGGTGTCTTTGTAATCCAATATTTTCCAAGAAGCAGTTAGATTTTGGTGGAGTCTAGTTACTCAAATACACATTGAGTCAATAATCTCGTGATATGACTTCCAGTAGCTGATCCATGAGGATTATTTCCCCTCTTACTTACACTCCATCTAGATTCAGGATCTCCTTAATTTTCAATAGAGAGGGATGATGGTGGATAAGTACATGACTAGGTTCGCAGACATTGTACACTCCTCTTGAACATGATTCATGATGACTACTTTTGAGCAAGCAAGTTCGAGCAGGGACTCTGTGGAGAGATATATTCTATCATAGTACCCTTGTGAATCCCCACCTATTTAGGGGTGTTGGAGAAGGAACTAGTGATAAATATCTTTCTATCAGAGGGGCGCTATATAACTGGTTTTGGCAGTGGGTACAACAGAGTTAACACGGTAGTCACATATAGTAGGCTTCAGATGATAAGATCTTAACATAGGAGGCCTCCCCATAATCGGTCTAAGGCACATAGTCATATGGGGCCAAGGTAGCGTAGAGTGCAGGGATAGCCTGGGGAAGGCTAGTTTTATGATTGTGATGGGAAAGGTCACATGGCACGAGACTGCCCGACCATACATGATAAGATTTCCAAGAAGATAGTAAATGAACCATCACGTTAGATATGATGTCATGATTAGGGATCTCCCAAGTGGGGATAGGGTGGTCCCTAGTGAGGTGGTGTAGGAAGGGGAGTAGGAGGATTTTTGGTTGGTGGATGATGTTATGAGATCCTTCCACCACCACCAGGTGGCCCACATTAGGCTCAAGAAGCCGGCAGTTAGGTCTGTGGGTAACTGCATGTTATGGATGTCTATAATCCTGCAGCACATGATATGATAAGAGATATGCCATGTGTCTTTTCTACCTTTTTTTAGTAGAACTTGTTAGAATATATGTGAGGTACTCTTTTCTCCCTACTTCTTTCTTAAGATTTTACCAGGGTGATGCGGGGCGTCTGTGTAACCCTATATTGGTAATGTTTGACGTATCTTTGAATTCATAAGGAATAGGGTTCCTTACCCCACTGAGATTAGTTTTTGTAATGCGAGAAAAACTATGAGGGAGAGTCAATTCCTCCCATGTTGGATAGTATTGAGGTGTGGTGGATGAGTCCCTTTGACTTGTGCATTCATGTCAGGGTTGTGCAGTGGAGTGTTAGAGAAGGTCCTGGCCTTGTTAGTGGATTTTTCCTTCTTGACCTCATTTTTGATCGAGATGCCACTAGTGAGTGTAGCGGAGTATCTGGTTTGGGTATTACTCTACTTCCAAGGGAAGATAAGACACATGGGGTATTCCACATTCTATCTATGTCAAGATTCTTGTAGTTGGATGATTTTACTCACCTACCATGTTCATTAGAACCATGCATACTCAACGTCAACCTTAATATAGAAGTCACCAAGTACAGGTTGAGGTGATGGAGATCCCATGAACATAACTATGTGACTCACTATATGGTTCTATCAGTGGTAGTATTTTCCCTGAGAATATGGAGATACTATCTTTTGAGAGATCACTTTGTGGTTTGCTCATACCACTGGAGTCTCAGGTTCATCTTCACCCAGAGACACTTGAACCTGAGATAGCGATTTCTGTTGAAAATTTCTATAGGAATGCGAATTTGAGATATTCTATCAGTGTTTTAAAATATTCCCTTAGTAGTAAGTCTCAGACTCACCAAATATAGGAATTTTAGGAGCAGTTATCTTCCCTGTAGCTGACCCTATTGGAGTAGGAGGGTACAGTTTTTCTTCAGTCAATGGTGTTGAATCCTTCACTTCTCGAGTGTGTGAAAGAGTCCTAGTTGTGAGACACTGGCTATGTGATCTTTCATGACTTAGATATCCATAGTTGACACACCATATGGATATTATGAAGGATGGAATCAGGAGATCTTCATCCAAGAGAAAAAGTGTTTCCGATTGTGATGTAGGAGTTCCACACTTCTCTCTTAGTTGTACATCCCAGTGTGGGAAAGGTGTACATGGGTATTTAGAATTAGTTTTAGTGGTCTTACATGAGACAAAACATATATGATTTTGTTTATGATGCCTCGCCTATCAGTAGGTGAAGGCTGAGCACCAGGTTCTGGCGGGTTGGGCAGCCTCTTGAAATCCCAGAGTAGAAATGGGATTGCATATCTATGGATTTCATCATAGGGATTCCACACACAGTTAATGGACTTGAATTCCTCTGATTGATAGTAGACTAAATCACAGGTCATCTCACTCCCTTTCTCAGGGATCAGAGTTTAGTGGAGGGTTTGGGACAGTTGTACGTATGAGAGATCATCCACCTTCACAAGGTACCCTCAACATTTGTCTCTGGTCATGATGCACAGCTTACACCACTATTGTGGAGAGGCTTGCAGGAGGCGTTCAGGACCCATATATGGATGAGTATAACCTTTCACCCCCAGACTGATGGGTAGACCGAGCACACTATATTGGTGCAAGAGGATATGCTAGGGGCTTGCATGTTATTTTTTGGCCAGGGAGGAAATCTATCCATCAGGTTCTTCTGGCCTTTTTGATATCATTTAGAGGGTTAGTGAGGTTGACTACCACCTTTCTCTACCCCCACAGCTAGATTAGGTGCACGATTTTTTCCACATGTCACATATGATGAGATACATTCATGATCTTATACACATCATTGAAAATATTAGACCTTACATGGAAGGACCATCCCTCTGGTTCGTGTGTTATGGCAGCACAGAAATGTGTAGTAGTTTCCCTAAGAGCAGCAGATCTAGGTGTGAGATCAGTATTCCAAGTTATTTCCCTAGTTTTTCTTTTTGGGGATGAAAAGGTTGAAGTAGGTAATGATGTAGAGACCTAGTTTTTTCCTTGTAAGACTTTGGAATATTTTTACATATATTTCCGAGCCAGGGGATGAGAAGGCGTACAATTATGAGGCCCAGATTTCCCAGAATAAATTATACAAAAAATATTAAGTATATTGTATACTATTTACATGATGAAAATGGGATATCTCTCAATCAGTAGCTCAGATTAGAAATTTGTGTCCTCGGTTGAGTCCAGAGCATGGCGTTTACCCTAGGTGGGACATAACTTTTGTCAGTGTGGGCCTACTATAGAAAATTCCATTGAGTATGTAACCATAATAAAATAATTGAATTAAATTATTTTATCTTGATCATCGAATCAAATAACTTTTGAACGGGAAATTGGATTGGAAATATGAGACCATAGTTATGTTCGAAATGATGTGTTTTACCTAAGTACTGCATAAAATGAGAGGTTGTGGGAGTTTCAGATTTCATGACCACTAGCAATGTCCTATAAATAGGAGTTTATAAAAATGAGCTAGAGTTAGCTCATTTCTCTCATAGATGGCAGAGCTCTAGTCATCTGCTTTTGACCATGATTCAATGTCCAAACTTCATCGAATCGCGATGAAAATGCAGATTCTAGCAGATAAGAGTGCATCAAACACAATGGCAGATCCAAAATTGAGGTAGGATTTCTATTTCAGATTTTACAGCTCCCTGATTGAATCCTTTTTTGCCGTTATCAATTTTTTTTTTGGAATTTGTTTCTTTATAATCCTTTATTGATGGCCAAACTAACAACCACCATCGCCTTTTTTGATTCAGGATCACCCGTTCTTCACATTCTTCGTCATTCTTCGAGGATAAATTTTCCCCATGCTCAAATTACCTATAATCTTAGAGCAAGACAAATATCCATGAAGCTATCGATATGAGAAGCCCTGATCTATGCTCATATTTGAGTTTTGGGCATTAGAGGAGGCACTACGGTGGGTGGAAGATCGTCTAACTTTTCTTCATGTCAAAACATCAACAATTCTTCAAGAGGAGACTATCGCAGTGTAGATCGAGATCTGAGGATCCCAGATCTGGTCTTGAATAAATTTTCTGATCAACGTAGTGACTGTAGTGGTCCTAGTAAAGTTCTCTGGTGTGGATCAGCGGACAGGCAGTGGTTTGGTGCGGCTTGGTTGAAGGTGACGGCTAGGGTGAGAAAACCGGTGGAGATCGAGGTCAGCACGGCAGGTCGCACGGGTCAGTGCGGTGGCACGGAGCCGGGATAGCGGCGGATCCCCATGGGACAGCGGTGGCGGTAGCCAGCTGATCTTGGAACCCCCCCCCCCCCAGAGTTTTAGAAAAATAAATATTAAATATAATAATTATTATTATTATTATTTATAAAATGGTTAATCGGTTGTAACTTTCTCGTTCAGCATCCAATTGATGCGCCATCAGTGGAAATGTGAACCTGTCTTCAATGAAGTCTTTTTAAGACCAATTTTGGGTTCTTTTCACCAACTCATGGAGCGGGTCAATAAAACGTTCAAAAAATAATAATATTATTATTATTATTCATACGTTTATTGGAGCATAGCTCCTACATGGATCATCCAATTAATGTGTCGTCTATGGTAGTGCAACCCAGTTTTTGAGAAAGAACTTTTTAGGAAAGTTTGAGAACATTATGTTTTGGGATTGTGGCTTGGTGGAAAAAACATCCAATTAAAATAATAATAATATAATTATTTTTCTTTATAGATTCTTGTATTGGACATATCTCCTTCATCTGATGTATGATTGATGTGTCGCCAATGGCATTAAGACCCTATAATTGAGGCAGACGCTTCAAGTTTGATTTTGAGCACTTAAACCAAAATCAAGGTGTGGACCCCATGAGGCCTGGTTTTTGCATTTGCGGTGAAATGTCACCTTTTCACCAGATATTCGTTTTGGAAAAATGAATAGCTGATACCGTGTGCTTTTTCCATGAGGATAGAAATGGTACGATCTGTTTGATGTGTTCTAAGATTGAGGCATGGGCCCCACAAAGCATTGTTTGTGTACGATACTAGGAGATGCAGTTTCTTCACTGCAAGTCTGATTCGGGAAAATGAACAGTCAATCCTGTGCGTTTTTTCTCAAGGATCATGACAGTGTGATCAATTTGGTTATCTAAAGCCATTTGAAGATGAATGTTAGTAGAATTACATTTCCACCCATCATATTAACAAAGAGCATCATACACTCATAAGCCTTTTTAACTAGAGGTTTCATGTACTCTAGGAGTACACTGGCATGCCTAGAGGTACTTGATAGTAGGTTAGTAACCGAGTATGACTAGGTACACAGATAGGTGTCAAGGTAGTGTCTCATGACATGTGGGAGCCATACATGTCGTATACCGCTATGAATCTTCTACCTCTCATATATCCTTCTTTTGGACTCAAATTTTGGCCCATCAGTAGCCTATCCTGGGTGTTTTTTTTCTTATAATGCGATGGTGCTTTTCGTAGTGGATTTTGATATATGATTCCAGATGTTAGGGATGTGATGCATTTTCAGGTGATGTCTGATGATGGTGGTGATCAGGCATTGGAATATCAGTGCTTTTTAATAGGTACCATCCAGTAGAGATGGTTAGTGTAGTTCCCCGATACCTCATGAGTGGAATCCCCACTACCAAGTAGGGTGTGGGTCCTCAATGACCTTGAGTGTAATCCCCCATCAATATGGGTGTGGGTCCTATACGACTAATATGAGAGTGAAATCCCCCATCAGCATGGGCATGGGTCCTCTTCCAGCTATTTCTGAGTGAAATCCCCCTTATGCACTAGGGTGAGGTTTTTAGATGAACAAGAGTGGAATGCCCCTGATGAATCAGGGTGTGGGTCATATACGATGATTATTAGATTAGAATCCCCCTAACACATCAGGGTGTGGGTCCTCTATGAAGACTATTAGAGTGAAATCCCCCTGACGTACTAGGGTGTGGGTCCTCTACTTTGGGTTTACTCCATTAGGATATGCAGATTAATGGAGATATACACTTTGATGTTAATTTGGACTCATGAGTAAAAGGGGAACTTTCCCCATCGAGATGCATCCATGTGACGTGACCTAAAACTATGAGGCTGAGACAGTGCTACCCAAAGAGAATAGTATCAAGGTGTGGTGATTAAGTCCCTTTGACTTGCACGTTCAGAGAAGACGTGAAGATGTTGGACATCATTAGTGGTTACTTCTGGAACTATTGGCAAATATTCTTCATGGGTTCAGTTATGAGATGTAGATCTCCTCACTCACTCATTTAGGCTTCTTTTACTAAGCATATATGTCATATTTCAGTACCCACTCCTTGGGTTTTTTGTTACTATCCTTCTAGGAGAGGTGAAGACGTGTGGGTTGTTCCACGTTCTTTACATGTCTAGCTTCTCATGGTTGGATGAGTCTACTCTCCAACTATAGTTAGTAAATACTTGATGATAAGTTCAAATTCTAACCATTTTTATCTCCTTGTGTTTGTATGAGTCTACCTTAGTTGTCTTATTAAGTTGAGTTTTACTCTTTTACTATAACTTGTTCTATCTACTGGTCCCCTATTTAGTACATCTTTTTCTGCTCCATTGAGCCTTTGGGACATCCTACTAATTATTTTTTATACTCACCCCTACTTGGGATTTTCCTGCACTTTGCGTGCCCTTGTGGCACTTTTCTGGTTGGGTGTGTATTTTTCCCCTTTACCCTTCAGTTTCCTTTATAGCACTTGTACTTGTACTTTTTAGAGGTTGATGCATGTTTTTGGTTTATTTATAGCAGTTTTTTATCTTGTTTTCCTTTCCCTCTACACTTTTTCATTGAGTTGGATGCATGTGTGTGTACAGATTCTTAGGCAAAGGCCTCCTCGAGTTTTTTGTTCCTTCATCACTTGTCTCAACACCCTTTCCTATGGAGGTGGTATTGGAATAGTTCCATCTTAATACCCATCATGGTTCGGGTTATGAAAAATTCCTCACATCTTCTTGATTTTGGATTTATCCCTCATTTCTTTGTATGTTCATAGTGAGCATTTTATTTGGTTTGTGGTTCAACGATTAATCAGTATTTGAACTTTGTGTGACCATTTTTCAGTGAAAAGAATCAATACCATGGTTTTGGTTCATGATGAAGGGTGTGATCAAGGTACGGTGAAAATACAGGATGATCATAGGTTGATCAAAATAGATTTTTGGTTCTCGTTCATCCTGGTTTCGATGGTATGGCTACGATCGGTGTGTGTGGGTGTTTCTTGAGTGGATTTGAATCCCAAAATACTACTCTTTAATGATAGGAGTGTTGGATGAAACTAGATATATGATATCTGATGAGGTTTGTGTTGGCAGTGTGTGTGGATGACACGAAGGAAGAAACCAATGTTTCAGGAAATTTATGTGTTACACGGTGTGTAATTCAGGATCACATGTCCTATGGGACCCTCTATTTTTGGTGATAGGGTTTCCAGGTAGAATTAAATATCACATATTGTGTGACCCTTTCACACTCTATGTGACTCTTTATAGGTGTCTCGGTGTGTAAATCAGAGGTTACATGGGCATGGGCAAGCTAGAGTATGAGGACACGGTCCAGTGTAGATGGGCACAACTAGAAAGCATGAGAAAATTTTCAGATGATCTCTATATTTCATGCACTATTCCTACATTCCATGTATATAAATATTCACTTATCTTGTGAGGTAGCACCACACGGATAGATCGGAGGTTGGTTGTACACATCGTGTAACCCCAGTAGACACTATGTACACCCTTTGAGGGTGTTTGGAGCCCTTTTTTCTTCATTATAGACCAGTTTTAATTGATTTTATTCCCTTGGTCTATCCTCTGAAGGGTATAGTTCAGTATTATTCCCACATCTCTATATTTTGATTCCCTCTAGAGGATGAGTCACATATATAGTTTTTGGTGTCCCTCTGTAAGACTGGAGTGTGATCCTATATCATTTTATACCATAGGTGGGGTTTTTGGAATTGGTGTGACCGACTTGAGTAAGTTGTTGATCCTCCACCTATAAGTTCATTTCATTAGGGTTTGTGGTATAATTGGAGTATGATCCTCTATAGATAAGGTTGATCCATATTGGGTTTATGGTGTCCCACAGCAGTCCCGAGTGTGATACTCTATCTGAGTATCGGGTCATTAGTGACTAATGATATTTCCTGGGTAGGTTCCAATGATCATGAACTCTTGTATGAGTGTCTCTAATTATGGAATGGATCATGGATTATATTTCCCTAGAGTGATCATTTTTTCGAGCAGAATCATGTGGCTGGTAGTTTGGTTGTGACCGCCTGGAGGCATGGTGTCCTTCTTGAGTATATCTAGGAATATTATTTATGCATTTACTGATATATCCTTGTTATGATCTAACTATTCTTGATGCTTCATTTTTAGTGTTTTCAGTGTGTCATACTGGGTATCATTATACTCACCCCTACATGGGATCTTCATGCATGTTTCATTTCTTATGCAGACAATGGCCCATTTGACAATGTCCTGGGGGGATAGAGAGATGGTGGAGCATATATTGAGCTTGAAATATCTAGTTGTTTTCTAGGTGGTTACATTTTATAGTAGTCTTCTCCCTTGGAGAAGGTTGGATTCTTTGATTTTTTTTTGTTGGTCTTGTATTTGGTCCCTTTTTATCACTTTCAATACTTTACTATTGTACTTTGATTGTGGGATCATATATATATGCATACATTAGTTTTATTTGTTTACATTTTAGCAATGTATTGGATTGGATATGTGTTCATTTTTATAGGTACATTCGGCTAATTCCTCCCATTTGTGTGATACGCCTACTCAGCACTAGTTTTTATCCTCTAGCCTATTAGAGGTGGTATTGGGGTAGTCACAGTTCAGGCCCCATTGGTTTGGGTCCTTAAAAATGGTATTAGAGGGAGGTTCTACCTTAGGACTAGAGTTTTTTAGATTTGTTTTCATAAACATTGTCAAGTGTTTCCAATTTGGATTTTAGGATAGGGACTCCAGTGTTGGTGCAGCAGCTGACATATCCATACACTAGGACTCTAATCACCTACCTTTAGACTTGGTAAATGTAGACATTAGTTGCAGGGAAAACATTGGTACATGAATCATATAGTAATTGGTTTTGGTTTTCATTTAATTATTGTGCCATATCCCCATATATAATATTTATCCATGGTATATCTTGTTTATTTCATGATGCCTCTACAAAGACAACCCACCAAGATTCTACTATGTGATCACAAGGATGGTCCATCGAGTGAAGAGGCTTCAGTATAGGGGAATTTACTAGAGATAGCACCTATGGGTGGTTTAATATCTATACCACCACTAGTTTAGTAGTATAAAATTCTGGAATTTATATCATAGGATGCATGTAGGTTGGGTGAGCTTCATGAGTTCCATAGGTAGAGACCTCCAAGGTTTTAGGGTGAGCCAGACCCCCAGGTGGCTGAGGACTAGCTAGAGGTAGTCACTCAAGGTTTCCTCCTTGTGAGGATACCTACAAAATAGATGAATATACTCATAGAAAGTCTTATTCAAGGATCTATTGGGTGATGGTGGAGTTTAGTTACTTAGTCACACGATGAGACAACTCTCTCCATGTCAGACTTTGAGAATCTCTTTAGGGAAGAGTTTTATCTGACCATGTTGTGATCAGTGCACATACAAGATCTTATGTATCTATAGTAGGGTAGTTTTACTATGGTGGATTATTCTATGAGGTTTAATGGTCTCTCAAGATACTCCATGGATATGTTGTGTAATCTATTCTTTAGAGCATGTACCTTTAAAAAGGTATTACACTGAGATATCACAGCTTTAGTGATATCTCTCTGCATTCCCACCTATGTTAGGGTGATTGAGTGGGCCTTGGTGGTGGAGAGTTTCCTGGTAAAGTAGGTTCCAATAGTGGATGGTGTTAGTGGGAACCTATGGCATCCCACCATTTTATAACATAAACTTTCATTACATTACACAAAACTGAGGATCTTTAAGGTCTAGTGTCTTGGAAACCAGGAACATAATACATGAAAACAACATAAAACATTCTTCTTAAACACTTGAAAGGCGTCTCTTTAAGTTCATTCTAGGTTCATTACTGCATCTCATAACCTGGGGACATACATCAAAAGAAAGGGTGAGCAGAAGGCCCAGTAAGGGAAACAAGAGGAACATTTTACATGTGAACTTGGTATACTTCAATAAGGACATGAAAAGAACTTTAAGGCATGAGAAAGAAAATCATGAGGCATTTCATAATAAAAATAACATTTTACATAACTTGAAGATGTGGCTACATCATTTAACATAGACAATCATGAACATATCACTAAGGTCCATCCCCAAGGTGTCATTTGAAAATTACCAAGGTTATTCACCAAGGTATCATGAAAATTGTAATATCTAGTGGTTACATCATTACCCAATGCATTGGAGCACTATCAGGGCGCACCCTTAAATTTGCCTTTATTATCATGTGATCCACATATATCATCATCAAAAATTTCATAAATAACCCACATAGCATAAAATAAATGGGTTTCATTTCATAATCATAACGTTTTAAAAACTGCTTTAAAGACATGATCTTTACGTCACTTTAAACCCACGGAAAGGGAAAGCGGGTCTCATGTATGTAAATACCAGAATTTAAAATGGAACATTTTGATATATATGTGAATACCCTTGTAGAAATAAGAGCTTTGAGTATTCACTTTATAACATAAAATAATTTTTGAGAAAAGAGAGAGGCATTTTGAGGGGAAAATTCTGCAGCATAACGGCTAAGTTTCGGGGTTTTAGAAAACATTGAAATGAGAGGGGACATGGGTCACCCACTCATAAATGATATATAAAACAGTAAGGTGAAAGAATAAGAAGGAAATATGGACATGGTAATGAAATTTTAGGGACATACCATTTGAAATTAAAAACATGGAAGGAAAAAAGATTAGATTTCTCTTATGAAAATTCGGCAGCCTTACGGCGTCACTTAACTTCAAAAGAAAATGATTTGACAAGATCAAATAGGGTCCCTCATCATATGATCATAAGAGATCAGTATGATAGATATAGAGATCATACCCCAACATAATAAAAAGGAACTTGAAAGACTTGACATGAAAATCGAACTTGAAAAATGAGAAGGGTGAAAGAATCCCTTAAAAATTCGGCAGCCTAACGGCGTCACTTAAACTTTCATAAAACGAAATGATGAGAGTAAGAGGGGATCTATCATCATATAAACATGAAAGGGCAGTAAGAGGAATATAAAAGAACATCCTCTCACATAAAAACATGGAGCAGAAAAGGAATGACATAAAAGAGATTACATGAAAAGAGAGAGAGGGGTCGGATCCCTTACCTTAAAACGTGACTCTTGAAACTCAAAGGATTGGGCCTTGAAGGCTTGGGGCACCTTGGGAGGACTCCTTGGAAGGTAAGAAGACCAGAACTTCGTTGGGGGAGAGTTTGGAGTGAAATCTAAAGGAGGAAAGGGTGGGTATTTATAGGGAAAGTGAGGGGACAAAGCATTAATGGCCAAGGGACACCTCACTAGTGGTTTTGGCAAAACCATGGGCTTGCCCATGGTATTTGCCCATGGTATTGGCCACTTGGGACACCTCACACCTTATCTTACTATTCATAATTCGACCATATTGAATATATACTTAATACATCATTTAATGATGTCATTAAACACCCGTAACTTAAAAACTATACTTTCACTATTCACCGAAAATTCAACTTTCTCAGAATAATCCCAAAATTTCACCTTAACCAAATATCAATGCTATGATTTCAAAAATGAACTCCATTTTATAAAAATAATTTTCTAAATATTTTTAATTTTATTTTTAAATAAATACACTATTCATCGAAAATTCATTTTTTCAGAAAAAACCCCAAAAATTACCATAACATAATATCGATGCTCTGAGTTCAAAAATAAAGTCATTTTTATAAAAATAATTTTCTAATTATTTTTAATTAAATTTTTAATTAAAAAAACATTATTCATCCGAAAAAACTAATACTTGAATAATAATTTATGAAACTATTATTTACCCATTTTATTGAATCACATTACTTAATCAAGGTGCCTAGATTATTTTAAAACTTTCTCTAAGTGAGATTACTAATCCATTTGGTCACATTACTAATCCTAAGCGTAAAATCACTATTCACTATTTACTATTCATCAAAAATTAAGTTGATCTTATTAGACTCCAAATTCCTTAATGAACACTTTTGTAGAAGACCATTTTTTGAAAATCATTACACATCATTAGTTATTTAGGGTTTACATAAATATTTCAAAATATCCCTTTTTCAAAATTCATCAATACATTCTAAAATTATCCGGACATTTGAAATTTCACAAACATCACTAAAGGAAGAAATATCAATTTATTCACCCGAAAGGACTACACAAGGAAGCTAGGGTCTCGTCACATAGCCCCTTATAACACCGGCATAAGACCTGAGTGTAAGGTGTGCTATGGTGAGAGAATCTGAGGGAGGCTCAGATAACATTGCCCTAGTAGTAATCTCTACTAACTTGAACTTCTCCCGTAGGCGTTTCCGTTCAATCTTGACACACTGGAGTTCGGCTTGGGCTTGGTCCAAAGCGAAGCCCACAGATGCTACCTCCTTCCCAAGCTCTGATGAGTGGGCTTCATAAGGGTTGAGTCTACTGGATGAAGCCATTGACTCCTCTTTCTGCATTAACCATTAACATCTTATTAAATCAATAAGAGTAAGTTAATATACTACTCAAAAAGATTGGGTCGTTACATTCTTCCCCCCTTAAGAAATTTCGTCCCCGAAATTTATACTTGAGGCCTAGTCGAAAAGGTGAGGGTACTTTTGCTTCATCGTTTCCTCAGGATCCCAAGTCGCTTCTTCATATTTATGATTCCTCAACAACACTTTCACAAGGTGGGTAGTCTTGTTTCGTAGGACCTTGTCTCTACGGTCCAAGATCTCCACTGGCTGCTCCTCATAAGAGAGGTCATGTTCAAGTTGTACCACCTCTGGGTTCAGTACATGCGAAGGTTCGGGTATGTACTTCCTCAAGAGAGATACATGGAAGACATCATGAACTTGAGCTAGGTTTGGTGGAGGTGCTAGACGATAGGCCACTGCTCCTATGCGATCAAGGATTTCATAGGGGCCAATGTACCTAGGGTTGAGCTTCCCTTTCTTACCAAACCACATGACTCTCTTCCATGGAGAAATTTGAAGGAAGACTTTGTCACCAACACCAAACTCCAAGTCCCTTCGATGATTGTCAGCATAGCTCTTCTGCCGACTCTGAGCAGCCTTTATGTGTTGTTGGATGACATGAACTTGTTCTGTCATTTCTTGCACAAGATCAGGCCCAAGAAGCTTCCTCTCACCAGTTTCATCCCAACAAGTAGGAGTTCTACACCGCTTTCCATACAGAGCTTCATAGGGTGCCATCTGAATACTCGCATGGAAGCTGTTGTTATAGGAGAACTCCACTAATGGGAGGTGTTGATCCCATCCACCTTTAAATTCTATTGAGCATAATCTCAACATGTCTTCGAGTGTCTGAATAGTCCTTTCAGATTGGCCATCAGTTTGAAGATGATAGGCCGTAC
This sequence comes from Viscum album, assembly GCA_963277665.1. NCBI lineage: Eukaryota > Viridiplantae > Streptophyta > Magnoliopsida > Santalales > Viscaceae > Viscum > Viscum album. Next base: position 1,090,879,692 of record OY728164.1, on the reverse strand, counting down.
TAAAATTCAATTCAGTATTCAGAGCATGTTGAAGACTTCTCCAGAATTTTGATGTGAATCTTGGGTCACGATCAGATACGATGGATAGTAGTACCCCATGCAGCCTTACCACTTCCTTCACGTATATCTTGGCAAGCTGATCCAGAGAGAAATCTTCCCAAATAGAGATAAAATGGGTTGTCTTGGTGAGACGGTCCACAATAACCCATATCGCATTGTTTCCTTTGGATGTTTTTGGGAGACCAGTTACAAAGTCCATGGTGATATTATCCCACTTCCATACTGGTATGGGTAGCGGTTGTAATACCCCCTTAGGAAGTTGTCTTTCTGCCTTTACTTGCTGACACACCAGGCACCTTGTAGTGTAATCGGCAATCTCCCTCTTCATGTTATCCCACCAATAATGATCACGAAGGTCTCTATACATCTTAGTGCTTCCCGGATGTATAGAGAAAGTAGAGCTATGAGCTTCATCCATCAGTTCTTTCTTTATCTCCAGAATAGATGGAACACATAGTCTTGTACGAAATTTCAATACACCTTCTTGATCAATATTGAAATCAGGGAACTTCCCATCCTTTACAGCCTCGAACTTCTCCTGCAGCAAAGGATCTTCTTTTTGAGCCTTCTTGATCTTCTCTAGTAATGAAGGTTGAGAAATCATTTGGGATAGGGTTGATGATGTCTCTTTCCTTATAATTCCCATGTCCAGTTTTACTAGATCTTTAATCAAGGGATCTCCCAGGATCCTCATTGTTTCCAGAACAACAGGATCTTTCCTGCTTAACGCATCCGCGACTTTGTTTGCTCTTCCAGGGTGATAATGAATTGAACAATCATAGTCTTTAATAAGCTCCAACCATCTCCTTTGTCTCATGTTCAATTATTTCTGAGTGAAAATATACTTTAGACTTTGGTGGTCAGTGTATATATCACATTTCTCCCCATAAAGATAGTGCCTCCATATCTTTAGAGCAAAAACAACTGTCGCCAGCTCTAGATCATGCGTAGGATAATTCTTCTCATGAATCTTCAACTGTCGAGATGCATAAGCAATTACTTTGTCATTTTTCATGAGGACGCACCCAAGCCCTTTCAGAGATGCATCGCTAAAAATAACGAATCCTTCTCCGATAGAGGGTAGTGTTAACACAGGTGCAGTAACCAATCTCTTCTTCAGCTCTTGGAAACTTTCCTCGCATTCCTTTGTCCAGATGAAATTAACCCCTTTTCGAGTCAACTTGGTTAGTGGATTAGAAAGTCGTGAAAAGTTTTTCACAAACCTCCTATAATATCCTGCTAAACCAAGGAAACTACGAATCTCAGTTACTGTTGTGGGTTGAGGCCACTCCTCCACAACCATTGTCTTTGCAGGGTCAACCGAGATTCCTTCATTGGTTACGATGTTCCCCAAGAAAGCCACTTGTTGTAACCAAAACTCACACTTGCTGAACTTCCCAAAGAGCCTCTCCTTCCATAGAGTTTTCAAAATAACCCTCAGATGATCTTCATGCTCCTCGTGACTTTTTGAATATATCAAAATATCATCAATAAAAACTACCACAAAGTTATCAAGGTAGTCCTTAAAAACTCTATTCATCAAATCCATAAAAATAGCAGGAGCATTAGTCAAGCCGAAGGGCATAACAGTAAACTCATAATGCCCATATCTTGATCGGAAGGCAGTCTTTGGAATATCTTCCTTCTTCACCCTCATTTGATGATAACCAGATCGAAGGTCAATCTTAGAGAAGAATTGAGCCCCATGAAGTTGGTCAAATAAATCATCAATTCTTGGAAGAGGGTATCTGTTCTTCACTGTGATCCCGTTCAGTTCTCTATAATCAATGCATAACCGCATTGATCCATCCTTCTTCTTCACAAAGATAACTGGTGCTCCCCAAGGAGACACACTCGGTCGGATAAACCCCTTCTCCAACAAGTCTTGGAGTTGTTTCTTTAACTCCTCTAGCTCCACATTTGCCATTCTATATGGAGTCTTTGATATCGGTTGAGACCCAGGTACGAGTTCAATGGAGAACTCTACCTCTCTTTCTGGGGGAGGTCCAGGTAACTCCTCAGGAAATACATCCATGTATTCCTGAACAATCGGAACATCTTCAATTTGTATGCTCCCTTTCCCTTCTTCATCATCACCGATTAACTCCATAAAGAAAGCTATGGGAGGTGCTTCTAGATAGGGATCAGTTCGGGATATCTCTCCTTGGAAGATAACTGTAGGTCGTTCATTCAAGACTACTGAGATTTCCTTACTTCTGCATTTGATCTTAGCATTATACTTTGAGAGCCAGTCCATCCCTAGTATAATGTCGAATTCCATCATGGGAATGACTACTAGATTTGCGATAAGATTGAGCTCACCAAAGTAAACACTAGAGTCTCTAAATACTTTTGATGCAAGGATAATCCCACTTGGAGTCTTGACTGACAACTCTACCTCTAGAAGTTCGGGGATTGATTCTATATTCCTTGCAAACTTGGAGGAAATAAAGGAATGCGTAGAACCAGAATCAAATAAAGCACTTGCTAGTTTTGAGAGGACAACAAGAGTACCTGCTACCACATCGTTCGGGACTTCAACTTCAGCTGTTGTGATAGCGAAAGCACGACCTTGATCCCTTGGCCTCTGCTGAGGTTGATGGTGATTCCCCCCCACCGCCCTCGGATTTGGACATTGATTAGCAAAGTGCCCAAGTTGTCCACACTTGAAGCATGTGACTTCCGGTAGGGCCAGAACCATCTTTCCTCTGTCGTTAGTGTTGGGAAGTTGAGGCTTCACATCACCACGACAATTCTGAGAAATATGGCCTTCTTTCCCACACCTATAGCACTTGCCACTTCCGATCAAGCAGTTCCCCGAATGCTTCTTCCCACATTTATTGCATGTGGGATGTTGCATATGCTTTCCACCTCTTTCCTGATCAAAACTTCTTCCCAGGCTCGGTTCTAGAGTTCTCTTCTTCTCATTAGATTTGTGAGACCACTGTGTCTCCCCAAACTCTAGTTCAACTTTCATGGCACTTCGAACTATTTCTTCATAGCTATCATAGTCCCTGTTGGCTAGATTCTTCCGCAGATGAGGTCGTAGTCCACCAAAGAATCTATCAACCTTCCCATTAGGGTCCATGACAAAGCTTGAGGTATAACGGGAAAGCCTTGTGAAGTTCATCTCATAGATTCCGACAGATTCGTTCTCCTTCTGCTTCAGCTCGAGAAACTCTTTCTCCATTTTCGTTCTCATGGAACGAGGGAAATACTTGTTAAAGAAAATCCCCCGAAATTCTTCCCACTCCATAGCTTCCATCTCTCCTCGTGGCTTCGTGTTTTTGATCAGTGACCACCACTGATCAGCTTCTCCCTCAAGGCGGTAAACAGCAAGGGTGACTTTTTCTTGTTCCGAACAATGAAGTACAGAAAAGATCTTTTCAATGGAGCTTATCCATTGTTCCGCAACCAATGGGTCAGTAGATCCACTGAATGTTGGCGGTCGTTGACGCATGAAGGACTCAACAGATTGTTGTTCCCTTCGTGGTGAGGTCGGCCTCTCAGCTTGATTCAAGTTATTACTCATAACTTGAGTCAGTTGGTTCATCATTCGCATGAATGTTTCCATTCCAGCTTCCATCGGAGGTCCATCAGCACATGGTGCATTGCGGTCACCATCGGCACGGTTCCTCCTATTGCCCGCCATCTTCTAAAAGAATAAAACCTTAGTGAGAAACTTATTTCATTTATGAATCTTTTAACTAAGACTTCATGCTTAAACAATTATACTTCTCTATAATTCCTTCATAATGATTCATAAAAAGCTTGTGATTAACCAAACATATCCCCCGGGAGTGTCGTAACCAAGAGTGCAGCAAGGCCCGTTATCGTGCACCAGTTCTCGTTCGAGTCTAGCTCAAAGCGGTGTTTTCGGGTTTTACCCCTATGTACATCTGTGCCAGAGCCACCTCTACCTGTTCGTATCCAGACAGGGATGTATTTGTTTGATAGACCACTTACTCAATACTTACCAAAATACCAGGAAGTTTTCCTATATTTAAACTTTTCTATAGGGTTCTTCCTAAATTTTTTATATCCTAATTTCCACAAATAACTAAACCATCCTTTGATACCAACTATGGCATCCCACCATTTTATAACATAAACTTTCATTACATTACACAAAACTGAGGATCTTTAAGGTCTAGTGTCTTGGAAACCAGGAACATAATACATGAAAACAACATAAAACATTATTCTTAAACACTTGAAAGGTGTCTCTTTAAGTTCATTCTAGGTTCATTACTGCATCTCATAACCTGGGGACATACATCAAAAGAAAGGGTGAGCAGAAGGCCCAGTAAGGGAAACTAGAGGAACATTTTACATGTGAACTTGGTATACTTCAATAAGGACATGAAAAGAACTTTAAGGCATGAGAAAGAAAATCATGAGGCATTTCATAATAAAAATAACATTTTCCATAACTTGAAGATGTGGCTACATCATTTAACATAGACAATCATGAACATATCACCAAGGTCCATCCCCAAGGTGTCATTTGAAAATTACCAAGGTTATTCACCAAGGTATCGTGAAAATTGTAATCTCTAGTGGTTACATCATTACCCAATGCATTGGAGCGCTATCAGGGCGCACCCTTAAATTTGCCTTTATTATCATGTGAGCCACATATATCATCATAAAATATTTCATAAATAACCCACATAGCATAAAATAAATGGGTTTCATTTCATAATCATAACGTTTTAAAAACTGCTTTAAAGACATGATCTTTACGTCACTTTAAACCCACGGAAAGGGAAAGCGGGTCTCATGTATGTAAATCCCAGAATTTAAAATGGAAAATTTTGATATATATGTGAATACCCTTGTAGAAATAAGAGCTTTGAGTATTCACTTTATAACATAAAATAATTTTTGAGAAAAGAGAGAGGCATTTTGAGGGGAAAATTCTGCAGCATAACGGCTAAGTTTCGGGGTTTTAGAAAACATTGAAATGAGAGGGGACATGGGTCACCCACTCATAAATGATCTATAAAACAGTAAGGTTAAAGAATAAGAAGGAAATATAAACATGGTAATGAAATTTTAGGGACATACCATTTGAAATTAAAAACATGGAAGGAAAAAAGATTAGATTTCTCTTATGAAAATTCGGCAGCCTTACGGCGTCACTTAACTTAAAAAGAAAATGATTTGACAAGATCAAATAGGATCCCTCATCATATGATCATAAGAGATCAGTATGATAGATATATAGATCATACCCCAACATAATAAAAAGGAACTTGAAAGACTTGACATGAAAATCGAACTTGAAAAATGAGAAGGGTGAAAGAATCCCTTAAAAATTCGGCAGCCTAACGGCGTCACTTAAACTTTCATAAAACGAAATGATGAGAGTAAGAGGGGATCTCTCATCATATAAACATGAAAGGGCAGTAAGAGGAATATAAAATAACATCCTCTCACATAAAAACATGGAGTAGAAAAGGAATGACATAAAAGAGATTACATGAAAAGAGAGAGAGGGGTCGGATCCCTTACCTTAAAACGTGACTCTTGAAACTCAAAGGATTGGACCTTGAGGGCTTGGGGCACCTTGGGAGGACTCCTTGGAAGGTAAGAAGACCATAACTTCGTTGGGGGGAGATTTGGGAGTGAAATCTAAAGGAGGAAAGGGTGGGTATTTATAGGGAAAGTGAGGGGACAAAGCATTAATGGCCAAGGGACACCTCACTAGTGGTTTTGGAAAAACCATGGGCTTGCCCATGGTATTTGCCCATGGTATTGGCCACTTGGGACACCTCACACCTTTAATTACTATTCATAATTCGACCATATTGAATATATACTTAATACATCATTTAATGATGTCATTAAACACCCGTAACTTAAAAACTATACTTTCACTATTCACCGAAAATTCAACTTTCTCAGAATAATCCCAAAATTTCACCTTAACCAAATATCAATGCTATGATTTCAAAAATGAACTCCATTTTATAAAAATAATTTTCTAAATATTTTTAATTTTATTTTTAAATAAATACACTATTCATCGAAAATTCATTTTTTCAGAAAAAACCCCAAAAATTACCATAACATAATATCGATGCTCTGAGTTCAAAAATAAAGTCATTTTTATAAAAATAATTTTCTAATTATTTTTAATTAAATTTTTAATTAAAAAAACACTATTCATCTGAAAAAACTAATACTTGAATAATAATTTATGAAACTATTATTTACCCATTTTATTGAATCACATTACTTAATCAAGGTGCCTAAATTATTTTAAAACTTTCTTTAAGTGAGATTACTAATCCATTTGGTCACATTACTAATCCTAAGCGTAAAATCACTATTCACTATTTACTATTCATCAAAAATTAAGTTGATCTTATTAGACTCCAAATTCCTTAATGAACACTTTTGTAGAAGACCATTTTTTGAAAATCATTACACATCATTAGTTATTTAGGGTTTACATAAATATTTCAAAATATCCCTTTTTCAAAATTCATCAATACATTCTAAAATTATCCGGACATTTGAAATTTCACAAACATCACTAAAGGAAGAAATCTCAATTTATTCACCCGAAAGGACTACACAAGGAAGCTAGGGTCTCATCACATAGCCCCTTATAACACCAGCATAAGACCTGAGTGTAAGGTGTGCTATGGTGAGAGAATCTGAGGGAGGCTCAGATAACATTGCCCTAGTAGTAATCTCTACTAACTTGAACTTCTCCCGCAGGCGTTTCTGTTCAAGCTTGACACACTGGAGTTCGGCTTGGGCTTGGTCCAAAGCGAAGCCCACAGATGCTACCTCCTTCCCAAGCTCTGATAAGTGGGCTTCATAAGGGTTGAGTCTACTGGATGAAGCCATTGACTCCTCTTTCTGCATTAACCATTAACATCTTATTAAATCAATAAGAGTAAGTTAATATACTACTCAAAAAGATTGGGTCGTTACAGAACCCATTAGATGTTACCTTTATGTTAGGTATCCAATAGCATTCATAGGTATCTAGGCATTCCAGATGCTTCGAGAGACAATCCCCGGAAATAGGGTTAGCGATGTAGGGCTCTCAAGATGGCTCAAGTTAGTCGAGGGAGAGGAGGTTTTTCTCCTATAATGGTTGGGGACATCTTGAATGGGATTTTTTAACCCATATTATAGTTTATTGGGAGATTTTCTAGGGACTACCAAGGTAAATATAGAAGGAGGATAATAGAGGTATGCAGGTCAGCGGATGTGGAAGAGATAACAGTGGGGAAACAAGAGGTGGTCGGAGGTTTGAACTATTACCACCACCACCCTCAGGTGGTCTATGATAGGCTCAAGTAATTGGTGTTCAGGGAAGAGGATAGCTTCAGAAAATTAAGTTTTATGACCCCGAGTCTCTAGGGATGATATGAGTTATGATCTATGTCTTTTATACCTTATATATGGTATTGGTAGATATAGGTACAAGTTATTCCTTTCTTACCACTTCTCTAGTTAGAGAATTATAGATTCTGGTTGAGCCTTTGGATTGAACCTTGCAGTTAGAAACTCTGACAGAATGTGACTTAGTGATTGTGAACTTCTGTTGATAGTGTGATATGATGCTTGGAGGTGAGATTTTTTGTATGGGATATCTTTGTAGTAGTGATGAGGCATTATGACATTATCTTGGGTATGGATTGGATATCCATAGTTCATGCCTAAATTGAATATTTTAGGAAGATGATTTGGTGTGTCCATGGTGATGGGATGATTTTTTCCTTTTTGGGTGAAAAGTAAACCTTGGTGGAGTAGGATGAGCTCGGGAATAGGAGAGTGCATCTAATTACCCACCATTTAGCTAGAATAACTCTTAGAGTAGTAGATGTTATGGGATACCTGTTCCCTATAGTGGTGGTGGAGTATGAGAATATATTTCCTTAGGATGTGCCAAGATTACCTCCCCACTTTGAGATAGACTTCTTTATTGGCTTACACCTTGGGAAAGCCTCGATATCTACACCATCATAATAGATGATTCTATTATATCTTGTGATATGAGGGTGTAGTTAGAGGACTTTCAGAAGAAAGGATCTGTGAGACCTAGTGTTTCTCCCTGGGAAACCATGGTGTTGTTTTTCATGAAGGAGGATAAGTTATTGAGTTTATGTGTGGACTATAGACACTTAAACTAGATGAATATGAATAATCAGTATCTGCTACTGAGGATCGATGACCTATTTTATCAGTTGAGAGAGACGCAATTAATCTCAAAGATTAAACTCATATCAGGCTATCACCGTCTATGAGTATAGAATGAGGATATACCGAAGATGGTATTTAGATGTTGTTATGGTCACTAAGAGTACTTGTTGATACCCTTCGTCATGATGAATTCCCTAGAAGTTTTCATGGAACTCATGAACCAGATCTTTCATCTTTTCTAAGATCGGTTTGTGGTATTCTTCATCAATGATATCCTAGTGTGATTATCATTTGAGGAGGATCATGTAAGACACTTAAAGATGTACCTAGACACACTCTGAGAGCACTAACTTTATGGGAATCTCTATAAGTGTCGTTTTTTGATCTGAGAGGTCCACTTCTTAGGAAAAGTCATCTCATAGGTGGGATTTTTAATGGACCTGGTGAAGTTTGAGATAGTTCTAGCTTGGGAGACACCCAAGAGTGTTATCAAGTTGTGGAGTTTCCTTAGGTTGGATGGGTACTATCATAATTTTGTACTTGATTTCTTCAGAGTGAAAGCACCATTAATAGCTTTGACTCAAAAGGGGTATCCATTCATGTGGAAAAAATAGTTCTAGTAGTGTTTTTAAGAGTTGAGGTAGAGTTCCACAAGCACTCCCATTTTGAGATTTCTAGAAGAGGGTGTCGAGTACATAGTGTTCTGTGATGCATCAGGGATCAGGATTAGTTGTGTTCTAAAATAGAGTAAAGAAGTGATTTCCTATGGTCCATTTTATTTGAGATCACATGAGCATAAATACATGACCCGTGATCTTGAACTATTAGTGGTATCCTTCGCACTAAAGATGTGGTGGCACTACCTGATGGGTGATCAGTTTATTTTCTACTCTGACCACAAGAGTCTCAAGTATATCTTCTCTCATAAGGATCTTAACTTGAGACATAGGATATGTCTAGAGTTACTCCAGGACTATGGATTTATTTTTTCTATAATTTTATGGATGGTAACATGGTGGAAGACACTATCATCAGGATATCTTGTTCTCAGTTGTTGGAAAATGTGTTAGTGCATCTATAATTATTTCAGTTATCCTTAGTGGATAAGGATGGTGGTCCATATCTTCAATTTTTGTTTGTTTCCCCACCATTTTTATAGTATATTATGGAATCTAATCATTGATATATTGACTTTTATACCTTAAATACTCATATATCCATTGTATGTACTCCTTATGGATATTTTAAATGAGGGTAGCATGTTATCCTTTTCAAGAATGGACGATGGTACCATTATCATTATGGGAGGAGGTGATACGGGAGTTTCATACATCCCCTTTGACGGTACATCTAGGTGTGTAAAAGATGTACCAGGAGCTCTAATTTCATTTTTGGTTCCCAAGCATGAATATTTGTGTTTCATAGTTTTCCTATTGATTCCTTACTTGTCAACAAGTGAAGGTTGAGCACCAGGTTTCAGTAGGTTTAGCTTAACAGGTTCCAGAGTGGAAGTGGGATGGGATATCCATGGAATTAATGATGGGGTTACCATGTACATTAAAGGTATTTGAATCCATATAGTTGATCATAGACCGACTCGCCAAGTTATCTCACTTTCTAGAAATTCAAGTTTAGAGATCAATAGAGAGCTCAGGATACTTGTACGTGCAGGATATAGTCAATCTCCATGGAGTTCTCTCAATATTCATTTCATACTGTGACACTCATTTCATGTCATGATTATGAAGAGGATTATAAGAGAACTTTGGGACTCAGTTGTTCTTGGGCATATTTTTTCACCCCCAGACAGATGGAAAGACTGGGCAGACTATTCTAGTCTTGGAGGACATGTTTCAGGCTTGCATGTTGGATTTTTTCCATAGTTGGGAGGATCACCTAACCTTGGTGAAGTTTTCACACAAAAATTGATACCATTACACCATTGGTATGGAACCATTTGAGGCCTTGTATGGGCGATCCTGTAGGTCACCAATTTGTTGTACTGATCCAGGTGAGTCATCACTCATGGACCCATAGTTTGTATGAGCTACTATATAGAAGGTTCAAATCATCCTAGAGTGGATGAGGACTGCACAAAGACGTCATAAGTCCTACGAAGACCGACGAATAAGACCTATGGAGTTTGAGGATGGAGATCATGTGTTACTAAGGTTTTCACCTTGATGTGGATTATTGATATTTTATCGGGACATAAAGCTATCTCCGAGATTCATTGTTCCTTTCTAGATATTGTGTAAAGTTGGAGAGGTGATGTATCGCTTAGCTCGTTCATCGATGTTGGACCAACTGCACAACATCTTCCATGTGTTTCTACTAAGGAGGTATGTTCACAACTTGTCGCATGTTATCAACTAGGGAGAGCTGAACATTGAGAATGTATCTACCTTTACTAAGTAACCAGTGGAGATTAAGGATCAATAGGATAGGATCCTTCGTGGGAAATCTATTCCCCTAATGTGTGTCTGGTCAGAGAATGGGAATCTTCATAAGAGAACCTGAAGTTGGGAGACCCAGAAGCGAGACCAATGCCCCCCATATATTGAGAAGTTTTTTCTATTTTTAAGACAAAAATCTCAAAGTTTGGTAGAATGTAAGAACTCTAATTTTTTCATGCATTACTATTAGGTCCAAAAGGATGAATACCCTGAGAGGGGGGGTGAATCAGGGTATGACTAATTTAAAAAAATTTCATTCTGATCTTGTTTCACTGTTAAGAAAAACACTCTTCTCTCCCTTTGTTGTTGCACAGTATAAACAGAAAGTGAAGCAAGAACAGGACACGACAGTTTTTACTTGGTTAACCTCTAAGGGCTACGTCCAAGGAGCATACGCCAACTGGTTGTCGGTCGTACTAAATTCCACTAAACTTCACTAGCTGTGGATTATAAGGTTTGAGCACAGTCACTCTATCCCAGGATCACTTCCTTTACAATGTTTAGGGTTAGCTCACTGCTTTCCCAAGGGTCACTCCCTGTTTCTCTCTCTCTGGCTCACTGCCGGTGGAGAGGATCACCTTCTTCCTCTTCCTTCGCTCACTACTCTAGAAAGGATCCACTCACAGTTTTTAGACCTGTAGGTCTCTTCATTTGCGTGAAGGAATGCATCTTCCTGTATATGTAGATGCTCTATTGAAGTCCAGCTTTCACCCATAGATGAATCTCACTTTGCACTGAAGGTATCGGGAAATATTCCAGCTTTCACGCAGCCCAAAAACACTGTCGTGAAACAACCTTACTTGGCGCGCAAGTCTAACCCGGCATGCAAGTATCGTCGTTCAAGTCAAAACTGGCGTGCAAGTCCACCTTAGACACTTTCATGACACAAGATTATGCAACTCCAAACTTGAGCGACTCACTTCCCTTTACGCCCAAACCAATATTGGCGCGCAACAAACAACAATCACCCTTCTTCAAATCTGGCGCGCAAGTCCCACTTGCGCGACACACCACCACTTGTGCGACCACCACACCTACGCGACCACCACACCTGCACAGCGGGACCTCTGATTCTTCAAAGTTTTGAACTCCATTGAGAAATGAGGAGGTTTGGTCCAGTATTTATAGGCAATTTGACCACCCTACGTGATGGCGTGCAAGTCAACCCTCGGCGCGCAAGTCTCGGCACGCAGGTCACTTCCCCTGAAAGTCACTTGAGCGACCCACTTCCAAAATTGTTTGAACCACTTTCCTTTGCCATATTTTGAAGTTCTGATCTTGAAAAACAACAGGCGCACTAGGCACCGGCGTGCAAGTCCTTTCTCTTGGCACGCAAGTCACCTGCACGACCAACTCAATACTTGCGTGACCCTTATCCCTTTTCCATATTTTTATGATATGATTTTGAAAAACATATGGCGTGCAATTTTTAAATCCATCAAGTACACGACGCACAAGTCCCTTTTCCAAAAACCACTTGTCTTCATTTGTCGATTTTCAGGCCCAAAAATTTGGCAAACACTGGAAAATGGATCTACCTTGTATCTGTTCTTTTTGTACCACCTCCATATCATCCATTCCTTTGTCAAAATTCTTGAATCAAACATTGATCGTTAACCACAACTCTTGAACTCGGCATGCACTATGAAATCCCCTTTGTCAACAAATTTGTATGTCATGGTTTGCTTTGTCAAAAATCACAGCACAGTTGTCCACTATGTCAACAAATACAATCGCCTCAAAAATGATTCAATGATACCTTGAGGGATTTTTTCCCAACAATTACTTTAGAATATTATATGGATTATTTTTGGATCCAGGCACTAAGACGGTGTGAGATTCAGAGGCCTGGTGTGCCTGTAATTAATTTTTGAAATATACTAAGTATATTAATATCATGCACTTATATTTTTCCTAAAAAAGTTGAATGAAACCCAAATAGGGTCTTAGATTAGAAATCTAATGGAACCATTGAGTTTTGAATATGGGTTTTACCCTATGTACGACATAACCTTTGTCGACATCGGACATTTGTGAAAAATTTGTTGCGGATTCGAATTAATAAAATAAATTTATTTATTTATTTATTTATTTATTTTATACATTTTGATCCAATGAATAGGATCTTATATTTAAAAATAGTTATGCCTCAATCCTAGGTTTGTCCATATAACCTAGGTATTGAGAGGAACTACTTGAGAGGAACCATTGGAAGATTATTGGAAGACAACGTCAGATCACATCATATAAACGATCGTGCACCCATGGATTTTGTGGATCTTGCCAATGATGGAAACGCATAACCGTTCTTCATCAGCAATTGATTCAAACTCTAGGTATAATTTTTGACTTTTAATTTTTAACCCATTATTTATCCCATGTTGAATGTGGGTCAATTCCTCGAATCGGAATTGATTTGTGCATCGATGGTTGATTTATTTACGATTGATTAAACTACTCTTTGTATTTTCCTCTTCATTTATCTAAATATATGACAACATATCTATGATGAACTAAAAAAGGATAAGGTACATTCCTCACATCTTGTGGATTTTGGATTTCTCCCCCATTTCTTCGTACATTCATCACTGGTATTTTCTTTGGTTTGTGGATCAACGATTACCCGATATTTGATCATTACATGACTGTTATTCAACATAATGGATCAATATAAAGGTTGTGTTTCGAAAATGAGGGTGTGATCATGTTAAAATGATGATTTAGGATGATCAAAGGTGGATAGAAATGGATTTTTGGTTCTCACTCATCCCAGTTTTGACGGTGTAGATACGGACGGTGTGTAGGGGCACTTCTCAAGAAAATTCTAATCCCAAAATCCAGATATTTGATGATGGAAGTTTTGAAAAATACTAGATATATGATCTATGTAAAGGGTGATGGTGGTGGCATGTGCAAACAACATGGAGGAAAAACTCTAGGGTTCTGAAAATTTCCTCATTACACGGTGTGTCATTCGGGATCACATACCATGTGGGGCCATATGGATGTGGCACTAAGGTTTTTGTGGAGAGTTAAATATCACGTGTTATGTGACACTGTCACACATTGTGTGACTCATTCTAGGTTTCTCGATGTGTAACTCAGAGTTTTCATGGGCACTGGCAGGCTAAAGTACAAGGACACGGCCAGAGTACACGGTATAGTCCAGTGTATATAGGCACGACCAGACATCATAGAAAAAGTTTTGTATGATCTCTACATTCCATGTACTATTTATAAACATCATGTGTATGGATATTCACATTTAATGTGAGGAAACACCACACAGGAAGACCATGGTTTGGTTGTACATGTCGTATAACCCCTGTACACACCATGTAACCCCTTTGAGGGTGTTTGGAGCCCTTCATTTCTTTAGTGTGCACTAGTATAGGTTGAGTGTGTTCTCTTGGTCCATACCCTCAAGGGTACAGTGTTTTATTACATCCAAATATCAGGATTGTGATCCCCTCTGAAGTATGAGTCTCATATAGAGTTTGTGGTGTCCCTCTGTGAGACAGGAGTGTGATCCTCTATCATTTTATACCCTAGGTGAGGTTTGAGGAATTGGCATGACCTACTTGAGTAGGGAATTGATCCTCCATCTAGTAGTTCATTTCAATAGGGTTCACATTATCATTGGAGTATGATCCCATGCATATCGCTTTGATCCAGATTGGGTTTTTGGTGTCCCACAGTGGTCTTGGGTGTGATCCCATATCCGATTATTGGGACCTTAATGACCAATGATCTTTATTGTGTAAAGCCTAATGATCATTACCTCTTATATGAGTTTATCTAATGATGGAATGTTGCATGGATAGGATTATCTTGGAATGAGAATTACTTCTAACAGAATCTTGTGGTTGTCATTTTGGTTATGACCAGCTGGAGGTACGGTGTCCAACTTGAGTATGTCTGGGTTCTTATTTATTCCTTGATTGTTATATCTTTATTATGAGATGACTATTCTTTATACTTTGTGTTTAGTGTTTTTAAGGATTCCTATTGGGTATTGTTATACTCACCCCTACATGGGATCATCCCACACATTTTAGGTCTTATATAGGTGATGGTCCATTTGACGGTGCTTGGGAGGACAGGGAGCTAATGGAGCATAGCTTGAGCTTGACAGACTGAGGTGTTTTTCAAGTGGTTGTATTTGGTTTTATTCCTCTCCCTTGGAGTAGTTTGGACTCTATGTAGTTTTTTTTGGGTTGAGCATGTATTTGGACCCTTTTATCACTTTCAATACTTTAATGCCGTAATCTGATAGTGGGATCATAGATATATGCATTCATTAGTTTTAGTTGTTTACATTTCAGTATTTTATGGACTTAGAGATGTGTGCATGTGTATATGTACCTTAGGATAATCCCTACTATTTTTGTGATATTCCTAATCAAAGATGGTCACTATCCCATGGCCTATTATAGTCTAGCTTGGGTTAGTCGCAGTTTAAACCTTGTCGGTCCGTGTCATGACATTATTCCATTCCAAAACTCATAAGGTGACTTTTTCGGCAAAGGAAATAAGATAATTATATCAGTAACATACCAATATGTATTTCACAGCTTCTATCTAAAAATATTTAGGAATATTAAACACATTTAATATGGTATTATTCATTTCTTGAAGTCTTCTATTTTCCTTTATACTACACTATTTTATTGTGGTGTTCTAGGAGCTGAAAATTTATTAAAATACTTATTTTCTTCACAAAACAGGATAAATTCTAGATTTTATAATTCACCACCATGATCACTTATAATTGATTTAATTAAGTGTTCTTTGTCATTTTTAACAAATTTATAAAAGGATATAAACATGGATAAATTTCAATAATTTAGTGTAATAAAATAAACCCATGTGTGTCTAGTAAAATCGTCAATAATGATAAATCAATATCTCTTACCACCCAAACTAGGAGTCTTGATAGAACCAAATAAATCTAAATGAATAAGATCAAGATGCCTTATTATTTTTACTTGTTTAATTGACTATAAATTACTTCTATGTTTTTTACCTTTCAAGAAAGATACATAAAGGTGATGTACTCTTTAGGTTCAGGTGAGTTCAGAACTATTTGGTTCTTGGACAGCTTGTGCATCAACCTAAAATTAGCATGTACCAACCTTCTATACCACAAGATGTTATCATATTGTATAGAATTTAAGAATTTTACATTTTTATTAGTTAATTAATTAAAATTAATTGGATAAATTTTGTCTTTCTTGTTTTTATAAAATAAAATTGATTTATCATTAAATACAATGAATTTATCATTTTGAAATTTAAAAAAACATTTTATCATCACATAGTTGTGAAATTTTTATTAAATTATGTTTCAATCATTCAATATATAAAACTTTAGAAATAATAATAGAATTTTACCTTATAACTTCACTGAAACATTTTTTCCATTCCTTTATAATTGTCACCAAAAGTAATATTACCTTCACCAAAAAAATTTAATGATAGAAAGTTTGATATATCAGTAGTAATATGTCATAGCATCCATTATCCATGTAAGAAACATCATTTTTTAGGCTTCCAAGACACATTTCCTAAAAATATATTTAATAATATTTTAGTACCCATCTCAATTTAGGTCCATGGGATTATAATATAAATTATTATCAATCCAAACTGATTTAAAACACTTGTTTACAGGTAATCTTGAAGATAAATTTTTGGAAATGAAAGCTTTAGTATGTTCAAGAGATTGTGGAAGTATTAAGGAGTGCTAATTTCTATCATGACTTTTTATATGACATCTAAAACATGTAACAGTAGATATACTTCCATTAGTGCTCTTAAAAAATAAATTCTTATATATTTTGGGTAAATTTTTGTTATAACCAAGAGTTGATCTATTTTTATTAATTTTATTAAAAATCCTCATTTTATCATAGTTTTCTCTACCTTGAACAAAAGTGGATATATTTGAGTTTAAATTTTCAATTTCATTTATGAGTTCTTCATTCTCTTTAAGAACAGTATCAAAATTCCTTATTTTAACTTCATGGAATTTTGACATAAAATCAATTACTCGTTAATTTTTCTTTTTTAGTAAGAGTAGTTTCTATATTTTTTTGAGAATATTTCAAATATGTATGTGAACTTTTTAAGTATTATGGGATGTATTTATTTATTCCTTCGTTTTCCTTAATAATATACTTATGTTGACCCTTAAGCTTCCTGTATAAACCAGTGATCTTTTCAACTTTATGATCAGGTCTTTCAACCTATTTAAGTAGTTCCTCTATAGAAGAATTTTTAAGATCAGATTCAAAGGAAGTTAATAAGTATATTTAAACACTTTATTTGATGAATCCATTAAGAATAAATTTCCCACATTCATTTTTGAACTAGATTCTTCATCAAAACTTAAATCCTAATTGAAACTCCATCCAACTTCTATTACTTTTGTTTCTTTTTTATATTGATTCCTCTTATTTTTTTCCTTTTTTAATATTGGGAAATTAGGCTTGATGTGTCCCTTTTTTCACTTATAATATATTATATCTTGATCATTATTGGAAATAAAATTACCTTTCTTCTTCTACATGAAATCATCTATAGTATATTATTTTTGAAATCTTCTTAAATATCCTTTATTTATTCTATATCCTCCCTTTTGTGACATATGCAGTATCATTCATGTCATTTACCTATACCTCATAATAAAAAGAGTATGTCAAAACATTTAACTTTAAAGAAATTATCTTCTTCATTGTATTATCTTCTTCAAAAATATTTTTAAGTTCTAACACATATTGTAATAATGATCTAATAAGTTCATCAACTGTATATTCCTTGATGTTTTTACTTTCATCTATAGTAACATTTTTAGCATGTCACTTCCTAGGAAGTTATCTAAGAAATCTTTAAATAAGAAAAAGGTTTTCCAAAGTTTCTCTAAAATAACTCATACTATTTACAATACTAGTAAATCTATGGAACATTTTATTAATATTTTTTTCTTCACCCATTTTAAATTATTGATATTCATCTCTTAACATTATTAACTTTGTTCTAATAAACTTATATAAGGCAAGATGTGTAACTTGTAGTATTTCCTAAATTTCATGTGTAGTTTTATATATGGATACATGAAAATAAACATTTTTATGTATTTCCCAATATAAAATATTCATCACCTTGTAATTAAACACATACTTTACCACATCATTACCAACTAAGGATTCAAGTTCACCTTCATTAATTTTTTATGGTTTTTCCATGATTTTCTATTGATCAATACTAAGTTGTTTTAAGAATGATTTCATATTAGATTAATAGTAAACATAGTCAGTACCATAAAAATTAGGTGATATTTGATATATCCATCTATCATTAAAATTGGTTCCTATCATTTTAAATAGACATTTTCCCCTTGATGGTTAAGTGAGGAAATGTTAAGAAAAAATAAAATTATATATCAATCTAGGTGTCAAGAATTAATACCAATTGTTGATCCAAAATGGAATATAGAAGAATAGTCAATAGGGAGTTGAATTAGACTTTTAAAATAAATTTTAATATTATATCAAAGTTTTATATTAAATACAATAGAAATAAAATAAATATGCACAAATGATTGTAATAATATTTCGGATAAAATTGATCCTACTCTAATATTCACCCCTAAAAAATGTAGAGATAGATGACACCCACAAACTATAAAATCTTACACTGAATTTTGAACACCCGGAGTCGCAACCCAATTACAAATACATTTTCCCCTGGAGGCACAACATGAGACTAACCTGAATTTTTCTACCTTGAGGAACAACCCAAATATTCTTTTCTTTTTCTCCTAAAGGCACAACCCGAAGAGTCCTATATTTTTATCCTAGAGCCACATCCCAAAAAGATTATTTTTAGGGAGTCACAACCTATGCATGTGTACCTTTTAAAGGGGTATTATAACCCACACATGTTTAAACATATAATAATAAAAAAATCACCACATAAACTAGTTGAGAAATAAAGATTGTGAATGTTAAGGTAGTATAGATCACTCTAGTAAATGAATGTCAAAAAACAATTCAATCAAAGTAATCAGATTTTCAATGATGATATAAAGTGTAGGAAATTTTTAGTGCTTCACAGCTCTTATACCATCAACAATTTATTATATTTCACTTTTTCTATCAACTCTATATATATATAGTTTCTTCATGCTCAGAATATTTCAAACCATGAAACCCATTGCAGTTTATCTTTCCCAATACGGCATGTGATTTCTTCATTGAATTCATATACAAAACATACCCACATTGATCAATTCAATAATCTATAATATCAAAACCATGAAATACAGTGATAACATGTTGTAATGATTATACAATACCAATAAAAAATAATAATCAACATTAAAGTTCCTCGGGAAACTCTCATAAATTATGTGAGATAAACTATTCAAATTCCAACCATATTAAATTTAAAACTTGTGTTTCCCAAGAAACCAATTTTAGTCTTCATCCCACATGATAATAATTTAATCCTGGATATAATTCTTCCCATAAAAATCCATTAACATTTAAATAATTAATAATTATTTAAGGAATAAATAAATCAATAAAAACATGAGAAACAAACAAGAAGTAATTAGAAATATATAAGTATACATAAAACATTGCATGTTTTGAACTAAAATATGATAAAGTAATTAAGTAATCATAGGTCACATGGTAGGTTCAATACTTTTACAAATTTTGACTAGTGGTCACTTAATTTTTGTTCATGTGGTCACTTCATTTTTTTCATGTGGTTACTCCATTTTTATTTGTGTGGTCACTTCATTTTTATTTATGTGGTCACTTCCAAAATTTGTAAAATTTTCACTCATGATCACTTCACTCAAGGTAACTTCCATATTTTGTCACATTTTCACTCACAGTCACTTTACTCAAGGTCACTTCAAGAATTTTTCAAATTTTCACTCACAATCACTTTACCCAAGGTCACTTCCAAACATTATCAAATTTTCACTCATGATCACTTCACTCAAGGTCACTTCCATGCTTTTTCAAGTTTAACTCATGGTCAATTTACTCAAAGTCACTTCACAAGGTCACATCCTCAAATTCACTTCATAAGGCCACTTGAGAAGTTTACTTCACAAGGTCACTTAACATGGTCACTTCCTTAAAGTTACTTCATGAGGTCACTTGAAAAAGTCACTTGGCAAGGTAACCTAACAAGGTCACTTCCTAAAATTCACTTTACAAGGTCCCTTGACATGGTCACTTCACAAGGTCACTTGATAATATCACTTTCTCAAAGTTACTTCATAATGTCACTTGACAAGGTCACTTTACAGGGTCACTTGACAAGGTCACTTCCTCAAAGTCACCTCACAAGGTCATTATAGAAATGTCACTTCACAAGGTCACTTCCTCAAAGTCACATCATGGGGTCACTTGATGATTTAACCAGAATATGTAAAAACTCAATGAAAAAAAACATACAATGTATTAAAAATATAATGATTACAATTATTGAAAATACTAATAAATTAGATCAATGGTCCAATTCAACAAAATAGTCATGGATGAATGAATAAGAAGTTAAGTTTTCTACATAAGTTCAAACCAACTACATTTTATTGAATTAAAATTATAAAATCAAACATAAGTGAGAATTGGAACTATATAATATGGGGTTGATTACAAATTCCTCCACAGAACATACTGTAAGGAAATAAAATTATAGTAAATACATGGTCTTGGGGACTTGACCCTATGGCCTTCCCCTCACCCCCCCCCCCCCCCAAACTCAAATCACCCCACCAAATTGTAAGTGAAATCTTAATATGATAATTTTTATAAGGGTAAATTTCATAAAATAATAAGAATTATTCAAATTATTTTTGATTAATTTTTATAAAATATTTAAATATAGAAACTTATCAAGATTAAAGAGATACTTGACTAGGATTTATAGAAAATTGAGTGGATTAATATATTTCCATATTTTATGTTTTGAATATGTGATATTTTTAGAATAACTCAAAAAAAGAATTTGGATTCATTTTTGGGAGAGATAATTTCCATATCTTTGAGTATATTCAAACATTAATTATGACTATTTACAAAAACTAGAAGAATATGGGATAAATTATATACATATCAAAAAAAAATAAGAGAGAGTGGTGAATATTGTTGATACATGAGGTGAAAAGGAAATAATTGAGAAACTATATCTTGATTACTTATCTAGAGGAATAAGAGATTTTCAGAATACACTAAAGTTCAATTCTCTAAAAAAAGAACTGTTTTATTCTGATTGATACCCCTCGGAAAAGGTTACTTCCATATAATCCTGCAGAAGCAGGAGGAATTGTATGCAATATGGAATCTTGGAACCCTTAACTTGAAGCCTGGGATTTTTCGCCTCCCAGAATGGGATGCCAACTTCAATCCCTTCACGCAGAAAAAATTCACTGCTCAGGTATGGTAAAGAATCCATGGACTTCCCTGGATGTACTGGCATCCTAAAATTATCAATGATCTTGCCTCTGGTATTGGAACACATTTGAAGATATATTAGCAAACAATTAATGGAGATCTTGGACTTTATGCCAGATTCCTCGTCGAAATTGATATGGAGACCTCGCCTACTGATCGTGTAGCACTAGATTCCAATGATCACCTTATTGAAGTTATATTTGAATTTGAAAACCTTCCTAAATATTGTGAGCACTGCATAATGGTTGGGAATATGATTTAAAAATGTCATATTGTATAAAAAATAGTACAGCCGACATCAAAGAATGAATCATGGAAGAAGGTTCCTAGAAGAAGGGTTGCTATCACAATATAGTATATTAAAAGGAGAGATAACAGATCTTCAAAACAGGTTACATGCGATCAAATGGTGGGAACAAGCAAAATTTGGGCGGATCTTGCTGAAGAATAAGAACAAAATTCTCTCTAAAAAGACAATATTTCCCATAATAAAACAGTGGTTATATCAGTGGAAGAGCAGGTTGAGAATAAGGATCCTCAGACATTAGAATATGATATCTTTACTCTTGTGCTTGGTATGCAACAGGAGGAACTTGCCTTAGATCTGATTAGTTCGGGCATTAATGAGTCACTGCACATAGATTCTACAGATACTACTGACAGCATTCTCTCTTCTAATCAGATACTGGTGAACACCCTTCCTCCCAACCCAAATCAATATATGAATGAGGATACTTTATAAAAGGAATAGGTTGGCATTCGAACTGGAGATCAATACATCCCCTCAGAGGCAGAGTTTGGAATTAAAAATGGAGATGACAGCAGGGATTGCACGGAATCCACGCCAGCAAGAATTCTTCCAACTACAGTTTCCAATAAGGAGGACCTAAGAAGGTCTGAACGAAATAAGACACCTATGGCATGGGAAAAAGGGGGCCTCAACCCCAAACTTAAGTCAAAATGGGGATATTACTCTAGAACTTCCATGGATTGGCTAACCCTGACACTCTAAGTTCCCTTAGGCTACTTATAATTAAATATAAGCCTGACATTCTTGGTGTATCTGAGCCTAAGACCAAGAAACATAACAATGGTTCATTTATTCATGGAAAGGGATATTTAATGCTTAGTTCTATACAGGATTCTAGTCATGACAGATTATGAATTTTTTCTCACAATAATGTGGACAACCCTCTTCTAATCTCTGAGAATGAACAGGCCATCACATGCAGGTTTACTCACTATGGAAGAAACATTCTATGCTCGATGGTTTATGCCTCCAACTACTATATTACAAGAAGAGATTTATGGATTCATATTAAAAATTTGTCTAGTTCCATCTTGGAACCATGGATTATCATGGGATACTTCAATTACATTCTACATGCAGATGAAAAGCTCGGGTATGTTACAAGTACCACTTCCATCATGGACTTCAAAGTTTTTATTAAAGAATCTAATCTGACCGAAATCAATTTGTTGGGATATAAGTACACTTGGTAAAGAAAACATTTGAATGGAATGAGGGAAAGCATAATTAACCATGAATTTTTTAATATAAATATGATTGAGGACTGGAAAAAAAATTCATGTGTTACTCTTGCACGACATAATTCATATCATCATCCAATTCTGGTTAATTTCTTTGATAAGGGAAAAAAACTATCTCTTCCCTTTAGGTTTAACAATTCTTGGACTACCCTCCCAAAATGTTACCATATTTTTAGAGACACTTAGTTCATGCAGGACTACAATCACAATCCACTTGCTTGTGTTCTCAAGCTTCGGGCTCTTAAGCAGAAAATGAAGCATTAGAGCAGGAACAATTTCATCCTTATTGACCAGGAAATAGATTATCTGGAAAGAAAACTTAATGAGATTCAAGAATCTATTACTCTCAAAAACTTCCCTGGAAATTATTACCAAGAGAATAAGATTTCCTCTGAACTCTATTAACTTATTTTGCTCAGGGATAACATTCAAAAATATTTGTTCAAAGTTAAGTTTCTTAATGATGGTGATAGGAATGCCAAATTTTTCAATGCACTTCAAAGAGCTAAAAAATTCAACAGGCCTCTATCTCTTTTGAAGTGTGGAGACTCTATAATTGATGATAGATAGAGTATCTCAAACCATATTTTCTCCATCTATATGAATATTTTCAAAGTCCCCACAAGAAATAAAGAATTGATTGATGGCATTATCCCAAAGCTGGTCATTGATATAGATAACACTCTTCTAACCTCGACTCCAATGGATATTGAGATCAGGGAAGCAGTGTTTGGTCTTAAAAAAGAAAGATCTCCAGGGCCAGATGGTTTCACTAATCATTTCTTCCAATTTTATTGGGAGGTCATACAAGATGATGTGTGTAAAATGGTAAAGCACAGAGGGGTCTCACACTCAAGGCATTAATGCTCAGTTCATTTCCTTAATCCATAAGGTGGAGAATTTTAGTGATATTGGTCAGTTCTGGCCTATAGATCTTATCAACACTATCCACAAGATCATCACCAAAATCCTAGCCATTCGTCTCACTCATATTTCTGAGAGAATTGTCTCATGGAATTAGTTTGTTTATATCAAAGTAAGAAAGATTCAAGATTGCCTTATAAATGTCTCTAAATGTATTAACCTCCTTCAGTTGACCACACGGGGTGGAAACATTGCTCTTAAGATTGATATTAGGAAGGCCTTTGACACCATCTATTGGGGTTTCATTAGACGTATCCTGCATGAGTTTGGATTCCATAGTAGATTTATTCATTGGGCTAATGATCTGATCAGCTCTTCTCATATTTCTATTTTGATTAATGGATCTTTGGAAGGATACTTTAAATGCTCTAGAGGAGTGAGACAGGGGGACCCCTTGTCCGCTATTATTTTTTCAATTGATAAAGATTATCTCAGTCGAATTATCCTTGATAGAGTTAACAAAGGAGATATTAAAGAAATTCATGCCGCCCAAGGTATCACTACCCCCTCTCATATACTTTTTGCTGATGGAATCATTTTGTTTACTTAGGGAGATAGGAGGAACCTTAAAAAATCAAGATAACTCTTCTTCACTATGAAAAAGCTTCTTTCCAAGAGGTCAATTGGATAAAGTTTTTCATTTTCTTTGGGAAAACATCTCAACCTCAAGGAAGTAATTCATGGTTCATGAGTTGGTCATAAGGGAGGGGTCCCCTCCTTTTATTTACCTTGGGGTCCCAATGTTCCTTGGTAAACCTAGGACCTGTTATTTTGTTGATGTTGTGAGCCAATTTAGAAGAACTCTATCCACCTGGAAGGGTAAGTCACTCTCAATGGCAGGGAGAATCTGCCTGGTTAAACATGTGATTGTCTCAAAGATGGTTTACTCCTTCATGGTGTATTCCTGGCCGGATTCCACCCTTAAAAGTATCAACACCCTCATGAGTAACTTTGTGTAGAGTGGAAGTATACTTGAAAGGAAGATTATAACAGCTCCATGGAATATTTTTTGCTTGCCAAATACCATGGGAGGCCTGGGTATTAAAAACATTTAACTTTTTAACCAATCTCTTAAAGCACATTTCCTTTGGTGACGTATCAATGATAAATTTGAATCCCTTGATTTCCTCAGAACTAAACTTCTAAGAAGGATGATTGTAGGGAAGGTGAATTAAATCCAATCCTCAATTTGGTCAGGTCTAAAAAAGAATTTCCAGAAGGTTAAAATTCAGTCTCACTAGTTGGTCAGTGTTCAATCCTCCCTCCAATTCTGGAGGGATAACTAGACTGGTACTCCCTTGATTGATATTTTGGATATGCAGGATCCATCTATAAACTACGATTCCAGTATTAAAAACCATCTTGAGCAGTATCATCAGCTTCCACCTCAGATTTCCCACATGGTCTCCTCCTATGATTTTCTGAGCATAGATGACATTCTAATTTGGGAACTGTGCTCAAATGGAATTATGAAATCCAAATGCTTCTACAAAAATATTCTACAAGTTAGTGGTAATGGAACTGTTAATTACAACATAAAATGGTTTCTGCCATCTAGAACTACACTCCTTTGGTGCCTCCATCTCCACAAACTTCCAGTGGCCAATAACCTGCAGTGAGTTGGGATCTCCCACTGCTCTATATGTGACTTGTGTCATCAGAACTGTGATGATTTAAACCATTTTTTCTTGTCTTGTAAGACTTCAGCTTCACTCTAGAACATGATCTTCAACTGGTTTGAGATTCAACCTCTGCATGTGGACAACATCGCGGACTTCCTTCTTCTACTTCCAGCGACCCAATTATAAAAGCAGGTTCGAATACTCTTCCTTGTCGCATGTGCTGAATTTATTCACGTTATTTGGAAGTGTAGAAACAAGACTCTCCATACAAATGATGGAATCAATTACAAGGTGTTGATCTCTGAAATTTCATTTGCGGCTCAACAAGAAAATAGTTTACATGCTGAAAAATGTGACAACTCAGTAAGAGATTTCACTATTCTAAAAAAACTGTACATGAAAGGTAACTATCCTTGACCTCTTGAAACCATGGAAGTCTTCTAGTTACCTTTTTTTTCATGGTGGATTAAATGTAACTCGGATGGAGCCTCGAGAGGTAATCCAGGACCTACTGGATATGGTTTTGTTTTCAGAAATCATGATGGTGACTTCCTTGATGGGGTTCACAGTACGTGTGGACTGGCCACAGATCTTGAAGTATAGATGATAGCTCTCATCAAAGCATTATATTCTTCTCATAGAAGTAATTTGAGGAAAATCTGGTTTGAAAGTGATTTTTCCACCATTTTACAAGAGGTTAGAATGGGTCAGATTCACCTTGCTTGGAAACTAACATTGAAATGGATTAAGTTCCTTGACATACTTGCTTCAATGCATTATATCATTACACACATCTATCGTGAATCCAACCAACTTGTTGATTTCCTTGCAAACATGGGAGCCTTTGGTGACACTTGAACCTATCATTCCAGCACTCCTCGTGAGATGCTCCTTATCCTTTACAAAGATAAATGTAAACTTCCTACCTTCAGACTTTTGTAACCCAGGTTTCCTTTTTTTAGTTATATGTAGCCTTGCTGCTTTATTTTTTTTAAAAAAAATTGGATCACCAATTAGCAGATCATAAGTGAACTATATCCAATTTTTAAGTATAGAAGGAATTAAATTGTATAAGTTGATATGGTAGATACCATATTTTCTATAAATTTATTAAATACCCTCCTTAAAGTTTTGATTAGAGAGATAGGAATATAAAGTATCATTTGGGTGAGCATTGATGAATCCCTAAACCTATTATATAGGAAGTGAGACTTGGCTTGGGGCCCTTGACTAAAACTTGTTTTCACATAGTGGTTGGGGGATATTGCTATAGTACACTACCAATTATATGCTCCTTGGATATATTTAATTTGGGTAAACTAGTTAAAATCATTTTTACCTTATTATTTCTATGTTACATTATTTTGGGATGTTCATAGTAATAAAAAATAGCTTAAATTTGTGATCCTACAAACTTAGGAGAAAGATTTGGTTGAGCTTAACTATTGAAAAGAAAA
The DNA here is from genome assembly GCA_963277665.1 of Viscum album. Lineage (NCBI taxonomy): Eukaryota > Viridiplantae > Streptophyta > Magnoliopsida > Santalales > Viscaceae > Viscum > Viscum album. Next base: position 1,090,852,975 of record OY728164.1, on the reverse strand, counting down.
GTAATTTAAATAACACCTTGATTAACCCCCCCCCCCCCTCTCAGGGGGTTTATGGGATATTGACACCAACAAATGGTATCAAAACCATAATTTTCTATCTTGAAATATAATTTTTCATATTAAATTTTGAATTTTTTTCTCCATATATGGATTAAAATTTGAAGCCACTTGTTTCTTATGGTACTCACTATGAAATCTAGAAATTAGAGATATGTATTTCTCTAAAAACTTGTGTAAATGATGTTCTAAAAGGTAAACATAATTATTCTGATTTTAGAAATACCATGAAAATTTGTTATGATAAAAAATAATAAAATATTTTGAACTCTATATTAACAAATGAGGTATTGAAGAAAAAAAATATTATTTAATATTTTTTTAGATATGGGAAACATTAAAAATATCTTTGGAAAACCAATTATAATATAATAACTTGTGATTACCTTATTAAGTGAAGAAAATTTGAATAAAAAATTCCTCATGACAAAATTCATACAGAAAACTAAGAATAACAAAAAAGAAAATGTTGAAAAAGAATTTGGTTGCTCCCTTTTAGGAAAAAGAAGTTGAATTTCTTGAAAAATATGAATATAATATACTATATAAGTATATTATAAATCATACAATATATTTTTTTCCTTAATGATAGAGAAAGATTGTGAGGTTAGTTCTAAAGTAAAAACAATATCAAGTTGTCTATCTTGAGGTTGCTTTTATATCAATCAAAATGTGAAAAATATATTGAGAAAAGAAATTAAAGATTCATAAATAAAAAGAAAATAATAATTTTCTTTGATAATATAATTGTCTTAGAGAAAAAAATAGGCAAAAAAATTGAGTTTGAGAGGATTAGTTACAAGTTTTAACTCTAAAATGAAGGATAAAATGATTTATTATAAAACCTTATAAATAAAGTGGAAGATTAAATAGACAAGGTAAGGAGGAAAATTTTGATTTAATTTCTATTAATAAATAAATATATATATATATATAAGAATAAAATATTCTCTAGAATAATGATTTTAATTATAAGTGAAGACAACCCAACTAAAATAGACAGATATGAATATTTTAGAGTGTAAGAAAAAGATAAAATCTGGAAGGAAATATATTTTTACTAATGAATAATCCAATATTGATACTAAAACTGTAATTCATTATAAAATAATATATTATGAATAAGTTAACAGAATAATGTTTCTAAAAAAATATGGAAATAATTACTCTCAAGAAAGAGTGAAAAATAAATATTACTATTTTTGAGGCTAAGGACACACTATGGATGTGTGTATAGAATCCAAGTTTTATGGAATATAAGAAATATTTTTTGGAATATATCATCCTAAGAGAAAACACAATAGGCTTGAATTCTTTGAGATATTTTTTATTTGTACTAAATTTGGACTAATGGAAAGATAATGAAGTAATAGTAAAGGAGAAAACAAGGATGTCACATCCCCTTTACAAACAAGTAGTCAAATTTGCATGAAAAAAAATTACTAAAAAATATATAGATTTAGAATAATATGATGTAAGAAGAAATAGAAGTGTTTAGCAAGAACCTATGGAGATTTTCTTACAATATCCATCTTAGAAGGAAAAGAAACAAATCTGTAGAATTAAAAGGGAGGAAACAACCCTTATGTCCATGAAATAAGATGTGGATAGGATCCTATATAATATAAAGATAAATAATGATAAATCTAGATAAATTTGTGTCACTGGAGGTAGTTGATTTATCTATAAGAAAATATAGTAGTGTATAAGTGAAGTAAATCTCATATTAGAGAAGAATGATGTGAGATAAAGGGAATAAATTAAGTGATCACTCAATATTGGAAATAATTTTTCACAAGTGGTATCATTCAAAGAAGAACCATTATAAAAATGTATTATAATGAATATAATTACCATTATAACAAAGGATGGATCACCATGACCAACCCCACTCCTCAACATGGGGATAAAAGAAAGATACCCCTCTCCCAATGTATTTAATTACCATAAATTTTGTTGAAGTGGATTTAAGGGGGATATAATCCATGGGGTGAGTGAATTTTAAGGAATTGACATGTAAACACAAGTTATGTTAAAGCCTTATTTAAAATTTTGAGTGGTATCAAGCTAAATCTAAAAAATACAAGTGGTTAAGATAGTTCATTTTTAGAAGAGTTCAATTTATCGGTGTGGTGCCAATATTTTCTGTAAATAGTATCAAATGGAAATAGTTTTCAATTGATTTCAGACCTTTAAAGATGAGAGAAATTGGAACATGATGGAACATCAGCAACATAAAAGGTGTAATTCATGATCTATTTTATTTCAAACTAACAAGTGGTATTATCTAATTTTTTTACGTTTTTTGGTGAAAAGAGACTTCCATGATGATTTATTTTCTCAAATATGGTGAAAAAGTATAATGAATTCAAGGTAATTTATGTTGAAATAATATTTAAGGGTCTATAAACTCATTCGTCCAAGGATATATATCCTATAAAAGGAGTAAACATGTTTAAATAAGTAGTATGATACAAAATAATTATTATTTATTATTTATTTATTGATATTCTTAAGGAATTTTGGTTAAGATCACAAGGAGTTATTGAAGTATATAATGGGTCAAGTTGTGTGATCATATAGAAGTGAGAGGGTAAAATGGAAAACAATGAGTTTTTTGAATTATTATCTTATTTATTTCATTGATCATTAGCTCAAGTAGACTTAACTCATTATGAAATGGTAACTTCAGTCTTTTAAGATCTTTGAGAAATGAATCTAGTTTGAAATTGGTTAGTTATATATACAAAAATAGAATTATTTTTTGTAAAAATTGGGATAAAACATGGATTTATAATAGGATAAGTAAAATTGGAGTTTTTAAATCATTTATATAGTTGGTAGAAATAGTTGGAGGTTAAAAGAAGGTGTAAAAAGATCCCTCATGACAAAAGGGGGAAAAGATGAATCAAAAGAGTAGAAAGTGGGTTTTTGAATTACATTCCAAAGGGAGAGTTTAATCTCTATAAATTTTGAAGACCATATACATTAACTTAGAATAAATTAAGAGAAAATATATTTCACTTCATGAAGAGGAGACTGTTGAATTTATAAATATGGATTAATGGAATAATTGGAAAGACAATCCAAAGGGGGAGAATTCTACAACTAAAGGTTGTATATTGGATTTATTATCATTCGATGGTGAGATGAGTTAGAAATTAAGAAAATGTTATGCATTGGAAGAAGATAAAAAAATGAGAATATTTCAACCATGAGAATATTGTTAACATGGAAGATGGAAATCAGATCATACTTTGTATTAATGGAAGAAATTTTTTGGATGACCTGGAAGTAGTTTGGTGAAATCTATGAAAGATCGTATATTTGTATTATAAAAGGAAAAATTTTGAATATGTTTAAAAGGAAGAGACTATATTCTAAAAGAAAATGGTTAATAAACGTGGTTATAATAGTTTTCAAAAGTTGTAAGAGGCATGATATAGTGGTTGTAGATGTTTATAGAATTCTAAAAAAGTATGATACTACATATATTGAGGTAAATTTCTCAAAGGATATGTATAAATGAATTGAGTTAATGTATGATTGAGCTACAATATTAGCAAGTGATATAATATTGAACTGATGAGTTAACAATTGTGAGTGGTTGAATAGTAAATTAAATTAGCCACATAAATTTTAATTCGTTATGTACTATTGATTTTAAATTTTCAAATCTCACATATGCTAGAATTGAAGAAATGTAATATTGAATATTTTATTTCCAAAATTAAGTGAAATCCAAAGCTGAGAATTTACAAAAGTGTAATTGGTAGAAAATTAGTTTACCACATCACACTTTTGATTTCAATTATTTAATAACATATGTTAAATATATTTTTTAACTTTTTTTATTGAATAAATGAATATAAAATCCCAACACGGTTAGTTTTTATGTAGGTTTTTGAAAAACCAATGTTAAAAATGTACTTTATAATGCTAGAATTTTAAAATAATGTAATTTTATGTGCCTTATTGGTCTATTATTTTGATGGTTTGGGGTTTTTGAGGTGTTTTATAGGAGGCTAGAGGAGGTTTTGTGGTGGTTATAGGTGTAATTGAGAAACAGCGGAAAATTTATGTAATCAAAGGGGTACACAACGTGAATTGGTGATTCACGGTTTGTGAAGCCGATGAATTCATAGCTTGTGTTCAAATGAGGTGTGTGGTGTAAAATGGATTAATATTGTGAAATTTGAATTATCAATGTGTAATTAATTCGATATGAGGAGACATGAATTTTGGAGGAAGTTGGAAAAATGGTAATTCACATCATAAATGTGTTTCACAACATGAAAGTGTTAGGTTCCATGTTATTTTTATAACCTTTTCAGCCAATTTCTTTTCATTTGGTTATAACTCTCTCTCTCTCATGATGAATGAATCCTAGGAACCTTTAGGAGACCTTCTATCCTTCTTCTCCCTTTATTCAATCCTTGGGTTTTGGTGGATGCGTGTTAGTGATCCGTGGTGAGTTCTCCTCTTTTAGACGTGGTTTTTTTCTTCTGTTATTCTTCAGAGATCTGCTACAGTGGTACAATTTTGGTTTGGGGTGTGTATGGGTTTTATTTTTGAAAACCCTTTGGTGTGGTGTAGGTTGAACCATGATTTCCTTATACGGCGGTGTTTTTTGGGTAGTTTCTTCTTTGACTTGCAGCATGCAACGAGATCAAAAAGCTTCATTAAGGTAGGGGATACTCATTCTCACCTACCTATGTGTTATGTGTGATATCTTTAATATTTTTTTTACCTTTGGGAGAATAGTATGGGTCAGAGTAATGAGATAATTAATTGGAATGTCTAAAGTTTATGGGTATGTAGAGTTATCACATACTTTACTACTTGATATATGTTATTGATGTTATTATGCATGCATGTTGCCAATTTGGAAAATAACAATTATTGGGGACCTTGATTTCACTATAGTTGTTATGTTTTAATGACCCTTGTTGTATTGTTGTGTGATCTCACTCTGAATAAAATGTTAAAGAACATATATTTGGCTAATAATTGGTTTTCCATGGACATATGGTTTGTGTGATAATGCCCAACTAAATAAAGAAGATATGTGATGTTGTTCATAAATAATTATGGAATTCAGTTTGTGTTGTTGTTGTGTTTTTTCTTGTGGGCTATTGTGCGGTGATGTTAGTAACTGGCTAGGTTGTGTAGTACGTGGGGTAATGACGCAGTGGTTGGTTAGCATGGATGCAATATGGGGTGTTGTTTTATGTGGTGTGATGAGGTTGTAGTGTAGTGGTTGTGGTACTATGGTTGTGGTGTAGTGGTTGTGGCGTAGCGGTTGTGGCCCAGTGGTTATGGCCCAACAGTTGTGGCCCAGTTGTTGTGGAACAGTGGTTGTGGTGTAGTGGTTGGGCATAGTGGTTGTGGTGCAGTGTATATTGAGTAGTAGTTGTGGTGTGTAGTGATTTTGGTTTTACAATGGATAAGATGTGTGATTATTGTGGTGAGATGGCTTGGGCAATGTGACATGACAATGATGATGAATTTGTGATGTTGTGGCGGTGATTGTGTGAGTTGGTCCAGTTTTAGCATGGTGTGGTTCTATTGGTTACCCTGTTATCCATGGGATAAACCAAGATGATAAATAAAACAAAATAAGATAATAATTAAACAAGGTGGATTGTAAGTAGATATGTGATAAATGGATTAAACTACATTGAATTATGAATGAGTATTGTAATTTGAAATTAAATTACTAATGAAAAAATATGAGGAAACCTGTAACTGAAAGTGGGAAATATTGTGTGTCTTGAGTGGTGGTTGTGTGTTGTTTCATATAGTGGTGGAAATGATTGAGACAGTTCATGTGTGGTATGTGGTGGTGATGTGGTGTTATGTGAGCATCTGTGTGATGTTTTTTGATGAGGTTGTGGCATGGCAGTTGTTGCGTAGTAATTTTCATGCAGCGGTTGGCGCGTAGTGGTTGTAGAGGAGTGGTTGTTTTGTGGGGCGGTTGTGGTTGTGTGATGGATAAGATGTGTGGTTGTGGTTAGATGGATTGGGTGATGTGACATGACAGCGATGGTGTATGTGTGATGTTGTGGCGGTAGTTGTGTGAGTTGGGCCATTTATAGCATGGTGTGGTTGTGTTGATTTCCCAGTCATCCATGGGATGAACCATGATGATAAATGAAACAAAATAATATGATAAATACACAATGTGGATTAGAAATAGATATGTGATAAATGGATTAAACTGATTTGAATAATGAATGAGTATTGTAATGTGAAATGAAATGGCTAACAAACAAATGTGAGGAAACCTATAACTAAGAGTGGGAAATGTTTTATGGCTTGTGTGGTGGTTATTTGGTGTTTCATATAGTGGTGGAAGTGGTTGAGATGGTTCATGTATGGTATGTGGTGTTGATATGGTGTGTTATGGTGTTGTTGATGTGAATTAATAGGTTGGGTATTTTGTGTTATCTATATATCATGTATGTTTATGTTATTTTATACACATCCCACCCAAGTTAGATAATTTTACCAATGCTCATAGGTGATAAGTTCTGGGTTTTTTTCCCCAAAATTCAGGATGGTAGTGATACTAATGGCTAGATACCCCCTCTCTCCCACTCTTCTTTCAATAGTAGTGGTAAGGGTTAGTATTAGAGATTACCCAACAGTTATGTGAGGGCCTATGTCTCTTTAGGTGGGATGTGATGTGTTGTCCCAGGTGTTTGTGGGTGAGACGTGTCGTGGTGTAACCTATATAGGTGCTTGTTGGTTTTTTTTATTTTTTCACTGGTGAATTATCATTCTCTTTTCACATGTGTACTTGAGGCCTTGGTTATATCCCTACTGAGTATACATTATTTTCTCATACTATGCATATAAACTGATGTTCTGGTTTCTAGGAGGACTTTGGGGACCAAGATGGACATTACTAGTTGGTTTGGAGTTGTTTTTGAGTCACTGTCGTAGACCTATCTTTTGGTATTTACTTTGGAGACTTTTATATATATCATATCTACTTTATTCATGCACTATGGGATGGTTTTTGGTTTACCTTTATATTGTCTTATGGAGTTTTTTGGTTATTTTTTATCCTATATCCTGGTCATGTTTCATTTATAGAGGGTAATTCCTTCTATATCGTGATATTTTTTATACCCTCAGTGCTAGTCGCCAACCTAAGGCCTATTGGAGGTGGGACTCGGGGGGGTCATCATCTCTCTCTCTTAATTGTGATATCTTTGGTGGGAGGGTGAATGAAGGAGTGTTATCAAAGGTTGTTGGTTGATAGATAGGGTGGATTTTGAAGTTATACATAGTGAGGATTTCATGGTTTGGTATAGTAACACTACCAGTTGACCTTGGTGCATGACATATGCCAGGGAGACTATCTAGGACATGGGATTTTAGGGGGCCTTATGATCCAGTTCACAAGCTCTAATATTATTTAATGAACAACTATAGTGGGCATGTTTATAGGGTAGAGACCTAGGATAGGTATATATATCATGATGACTTGTGTTCAATTTGAATTATATGTTTTATGAAAATAAAATGAATTAAATAAATAATATTTGATAAAATTCAAATTTACTAGTCTTATAATGTTCTCCTTTCTTTTAGGAATAGATCTTGTTCATCTTTCGTGAGTCACTCAAGCAGTTGAGGTCCAGTAGGAATATTTGGTTGATCATCAGAGGGTTGACCCAACAGAGGAGGATGCGTCATAGAAGTGGTATTTGTGTTCCTTTTTAGTGGAAATGTTTGTGTAAGTATGATGGAATTATCTTAGATCTAGATATGGAGAGCTGAATAGAGGATCTTGAGATCTCTTTTAGTATGATCTAAGCATGAGTTTAGTTTTGGGTACCATTGGAAGTTATTCAGATGATGGGAGTTTCATGTCAGTGGTGGACACTCTTGGTCACTACAAGGAGGTAGATGTCTTATGGACAGACTTTCAGAGGGGTTTCCGGGAATAGTTTATGCCATCAATGGTGAGGGAATCCAAGAGTTAGGAGATGTTATCACTTCTATAGGGGAGTATGAGTGTGTAGGGGCTTGGGATTAGGTTCAAGGACCACCTGTACTTTTCTCTAGATTTTTTCCTAGATAAGGAGTCCATAGCGTAGCGTTAAGAGGAGTCTTTTTGCCCGATGATCAGGTATATGGTCACACTTTTATGCTCATAATTTATCTAGAGGTACATAAAAATGATGAGGTTATCAAGAGGATTATCTCATTGGGAGTTAATCCTCATCAGGGTGGTCAGTAGGAAATTTTTAGGAAAATATCTTTAGGTAGTGGGTCACGGGTGTTTTGGCAGTTAGGGTTCTATTCAGCGAGGAACTATCTATGGCAGTTTCTTTCCTGACCATTAGGGATAGGTAGTTTCTGAGCACCTTTGGGGGGGTTTTGTTTTTTTTTCATATATTTGGGAGATATGGACACCTACAGGCTTAGTTTCCTAGTATAATATCCTGATTTTTACAATGATAATAAAAACCCTCTTATGATAAATTATTAATATCTTAAGTGGAAAAAATGATTTATTAGTGAAATAACTTAATAATGTTTTAAAGGTTGTGCATTAGTGAAAAATCCCATTCAATACTTTAGAATATTCAATGAAATATTTTCAGAGTCAGACACTGAGTTAGTGCAAGATTATGAGGCCCATAAAGCCTCAGTGAAGGCTTTATGAAAATATTAAATATATTATATTAATTACAATAAATTTAATAAAAATAATTGAATAACTCTAAAATTGTGTATCGTATGAGAAATATAAGGCCACTGTTAGCTTCAGAATGCGGTGTTTACCCTAGATGGGGTATCACATTTTTATGCATCATCTGTTTGGATGGCTTGCTCATGATAAAAACCTTTTTATTTTTAATTATTTATTTATTCAGATTTTTAAATAATAAAACATTAATATCTATCAAACAGTGCATTGTATGAAAATTTTGAGACCATTGTTGGATCTGGAGCGGGTTTTTTACCCTAGGTAGGGCCTAAATTCAATTCTTAACAAATTTTTGAGATTATTTAATATTTATGTTAAATAATTTATTTATTTATTTATTTTAAATTGTTAAACAATTTACATCTTCCTAGAAATTCCTTTCCACCATTTCTAATGCCCCTAAGAAATTAAAATCTTCATTTATCACACATTTTAACCATTTAAAGATATAAATACCCTAATAAGTTGAAATTAATGATTCCACATTGATTTCTAGGGTGAATAACAGGTTAAAATCGGGTATTAATTTCATAAACGTATAAACACATGATTTGGGGGTTTACTTTATAACCAAACCTATGGATATAGTTCATGGTTGATCTGGTTGTGATAGAATGAAATTGGACTCCCTTAACGTCTTTGGGTTGATATTTTCTAGTTAGATCCACCAGCGGACCTCCTCATTGTCTTTTGTGAGGATTCATAGCAAGTTATTCTTTTTATTTATTTATTTTTTCTTTCATTATTTTTCTAATTCACATTTCTAAATAAAAATATATATATATATAATAAGTGAAAAAAACAGAAGAACAATATTGATGTCAAACAAAAATAAAAATAATTAAAATTATCAAATTATAATTTTAATTTTATTATCAAAACATAATCTTGAAGTAAATTATCAAGGGTTAAATACGAAAAATTATTTATGATAATTAGATAGGAAAATAGTTTATTGAAATTATTATATTATAATTATGTGAATTAACAAATGATAATTATTAATATTATCAAATGTTAATTTTTTGAAATTATCAAAGGTTGGTTATTAAATAATTTATCACTAGATAAATGAAAAGTTTTATTAAACAATAATTGCATTGTCAAAGGATATTTTAATATATATATACACACATATATATATATATATTAAAAAAGAATAATTATATGGAATACCACCTCTATTCTCAAATTAATTTAGGGATATAAATTATCAAATGAGGTTTATAATTATTATTGGGGATAATTCTTGTGATTGAATGCATTTACATAAAATGATAATCCATAGATTATCCATGAGAGATAAAATATAATCTCATGTGATATTTTATTTCCTTTTGAAATAAAATAGTTTTGTTTGGTTCTATTAAACCCTTTATATACATTGATCATCGATGTGCTGACAACTTGAGACTATGATGTGTCGGCTTTGACGATAATAAAACCGTGAATAGGTATTTATGAATTTTAAGGTAGGATGTTCCTTACCTCTTGGGCTCTTGTTTGCACATGTTTCCATGACTATTATTTTTGTTGGAATTTTTTTAGACCGTTCTTGATTATGGTCACATGTGGGTGTGGGTGTGTGTGTAGTCATGACATCTATTGTGATATATTCTTTCCATGATATATGTTATTGTAGATTTTTTCATATTTGAATGTTATCGCATATTGTTAAGTTTCTGAAATATACTCATGATGATATATTATGTTATGCCTTCTTTTGTTCTCACCCTGTATATATGTTATCATGTCTTGGTGGTTGTTAGTGTTATTTGAGATAGGTTGACCGGCGTGACATATTTATCCCTTGTAGGGGGGGTGTGTTGTTTTGTGGTGATGGTGACGAAGGACCTGGGACAGGGTGGGGGTATGGGGTAGCCATGGTGTTATGTTGTGGATGCATTCGAGGTATCCTTGATTCTAAGTATTGTTCATGTAGAGGTATCCTGGTTGTGACTAGAGGATGTCGCATGATACGGTTGACTTGAGGGATAGATAACGTCGGATGTATGTTCACATGACACCATGAGGATGTTGTATAGGGGAAAGTTTGGTTACTATCTACTTATCCAAGAGATGGATTCCGAGTACCATGCATTGGTCCAATCAGATATGGATTCTGAGCACCATGTGATGGTTTGTGCTCCTTGATACATTCAGTTATCATCTGGCATGGAGCCGAAGTAGGTACGAATGAGGGTTGTGGTAGCCTGGTTAGTGCACTACCTCTTGGTTTTGGATTTTATGTTTATGTGCTTCCTACATTTATTATTTTTATGTCATACACATGTATACTTGAGCACATCAGGTTAAGGATACATTGGTGGTGTCCTACTGAGTCTTGAACTCACATCTTACTTGGGAATTTTGATGCACTTATATATTTCATGAGATAACTGGTGAAGGGAAAGGGTCCTATGGTGGATGGATGTCAAGGAATACACTATAGGACCCTACATTTAATTTATTTGTCATCTATTTTATTCATTCTGGATAGGCTTTCCACATTAGGTGATGCTTTTATTTACATGACATGTATGTCATTTAGTTTTTACATTATTACTCTGATTATTTATTATATTGTCATTATTTATTATTGATCTTATGATGTGATATTAATGTTATAGTCTTTCCAGTGACGAACTTAAACCCTCGCTTCTAGTTGTAAGCCTCTTGCATATAGGTAGGCACGCATGAGGCTATGTGGCATTTTAGCTCAGACTTGGTGGTTTGGGTTGGGATGTTGCAAAATGGTATGAGAGGTTAGGAATCACTAACTTGTTTCTTCTATTCTTTTGGGTTGGTATAGGTTATAAAGAAGATAGGAAATTGAGAATCGAGTAGGGGAACTAGGTCAGTCCCTAGCCATCATTGAATAGTGGACCTCCAAGTTGCTATAAAGTGGAGAATTTATGTTCTGTTGTTACTATTGATTCACCTTGGGTGACACACATGATGTTATATTTGGTTTATTATATTTCATGTATTTTCATGTATCATGACTAGGAATTTAGGTTTACATTCCATATATATACCCGTTGTTGTGCTTAATGGTAGTTAATTAATTAAATTCTTTGATTTGTGCTATCTTTTCGAGATAGTTTCTCTTGTGTGAGGTGTCTATGTTTCCATCTTTTGTGATATCTCTTTATCTTTTCTATGTTTCCATCTTGTGTGAGGTTTCTATGTTTCTCTTGTGTTAGTATATATATGATGACTGTGACTAACATGCAGAGACAGAAACAATGGTTAGTTCTATGAGGGGTATACCTTGGGTTAAGAGTAGAGCCCTAGGAAAACCTTGTTTGATCTCATAGACTATTTAGGATCTTCTGTGTTCCTAATACTCTTAGTTTTGCAGAAGATTCTACCACACAGATGTTTGGTGGGACCACCATCTAAGTAGGCAGCTCATAATCACATACTCTCACCAACTCAAGTGGTGCAAGCAGTAGTTCCTTATCATCCTCCACTAAGGTCCATGGTTGACTGCATGAGGGATTTCCAGCTCCATCATCCTTCATCCTTATAGGGAACTGGTGGACCATAGGATGTTGAGGATTGGGTGGATATATAGAGGGTATTTTTGACCTTGTGGAGATTACATCATACATAAAGGTGAATCTGGTAGCCTTTATGCTATAGGGACCCACTCGGCTTTGGTGGGGAGTTATAGGATATGTTGGACAATGTGAGGGTCTCACCTAGAAGGCCTTCAAGGCTCTATTTTTCAGAGATTTTTCCCTCATACATTGAAGATTGATCAATCATAAGAGTTCATGGATCTCCATCAGGGTTCTATGATAGTATCAGCATACTCTGCACAATTTACCAAGATCCTCTATTTCTCACTACTTCTGGATGGTAATGAGGATTTGAAGGCCAAGGAGTTTGACATTAGTCTTTGACCTGACCTTAGACAGTAGGTCTAAATATTTAACCTAGATCCATACCAGAAGTTTCTAAGGAAGGTCCTTCCCATTGAGAAGATTCTAGAGGATAGATGAACAGTTGGATTTTTCCCACCTTTCACTACTCAGACAGGTGGACCTTCCACTCCTATTGTGAATACCAATTATGATGGAAGGAAAAGGAATGCCATGAACATACATCAAAGTAGTAGCATAAAAGTGTAGCATATCTCAATATCTTCAGTTCCTTATGGTGGTGACCCATAATGTTTTAACTATGGAAAGTTTGGACACTACAGTCTTATGTACATGGAACCCCAAAAGCCAGTGCTGAAAATACGGGAGGATAGGATACTTCCAATAGTTTTGTGAAAAAGTATCATCTAGGAGAGGGAGACCAACATGGATATGGGGATAGAGGTCCAATGGAGAACCCCGGTAGGGGATACAAACTCCCCTGATGACGACGACTTGGGAAAGTCACAAATATGATCAAGGAGGTGAGGCAGACCATATCTATGTAATAGATTTATCACCAACTGATGGTGATAAGGAACATTTTACTATACAAGGAATGATCTAGAGAATGTACTTTTTATCATCTTCCTTGTTTGATTGTATTGTTTTCATTATATATGTGAGTTATGTCTGGACTTGACTTACCAGTCAAGTTATGTTTCCCTAACTTACCTTACTCTAATACATCATTTAATGATGAAATGAAACCCCAGTATATGAGAGAGCGATATTCAGTGATTCATTTAGTGAGATACTAATGAGGGACTCACTCTATGGATAGGAGTAGTGGTGTATCATCTAGAATTCCCTTTTTTCTATCAAGGTATGCATATTATGTTCCATGTTTCCCAGCTTCAAAAGTACATGCCTAATCCTATGCATGTTGTAGATTGCAAGGATGTTGAGTTAGAACCTATTACATATTATAATGACTGTCCAATGTAGATTATAGATTGAAGTGATAAAGGAATCCAAGTAAAAAAAATTGATACCGCTAATCCGGTTTTAGTGGCAGCATGGATGGATCCAGGAAGAGATGTGGGAACATGAGTATGATGTTTGAGGTCAGTGGCCTGAGTTGTTCGAACAAGACTGCTAGAGTTACTTATTGAGTATGATAAGTCTATAGAGGGGGATAATTAGAAAATTCTAGTTTTTACAATGATAATAAAAACCCTATTATGATAAATTATTAATATATTAAGTGAAAAAAATGATTTTTTTTAAATGGTTGGGGGTCAAGCCCCCTTTATTGATCATGAAAAAAAGATACCTCTTTTGGCACTGGGAAAGAGGAACCCATTACAAGAAGGGAAAAAAGCCTCAAAACATTGGCCAAGTGGATCCAATAAGTTCAAAAGAAACAAAAAACCAAGCAGGCACCTGAAAATATCATCACCCCCTCTCCAGACAGTGCACCAGTGAGATCAGTCAAAAAAATGGGTCACCCCCTCTGTCAAGAAGTTATACTATTCTAGCAGCACAACATGATAGAGAATCTCTCCAACCAACATAGAAATGTTTAGGAGAGCCAGATGAAAGGTTCTAGCATGCCTTTCGCTCTTTCGAGCCAACCACCCGACAAAGAATCAGAAGAATCTCCGTAGTGTCAACCTGATGTAATGCAAGCAAAGACTAAAAACAATGAGCAAAATTCATAGCAAAGAACCCATCCGTCCATCAAAAGATGATGCATGGCTGATGATGGGTGTCATCACACCCATCCCTCATTCTAGGTCACCCACCCAATGGTACCAGCAAAATGTTGCACCATCCTAATGTGACAAGAGAAACAAATACCCACGAAGAAAAATGTTTCATAAGAACACGCAGAACCAACAACTAATGCATAAGGTTGTATAAAAATATTAAATATATTATATTAAGTGTAGGAAATTTATTCAAAATAATTGAATAACTCCAAAATAATTCATCTTATGAGAAATTGGATACCATCGTTAGGTCCAGAACATGGTGTTTTTCCTAGATAGGGTATAACATTTGTAATCTTCAGATGTTTGGATGGCTTGATCATGATAAAAACCTTTTTATTTTTAATTAATTATTTATTTCAATTTTAAAAAAATATATTATTAATATCTCTCAAACGGTGCGTTGTGTGAAAAATATAAGATCATCATTGGGTCTGAAACAAGGTGTTTACCCTAGTAAGGGCATAACTTCTATGCTTAACAGACATTTGAGATTATTTAATATTTATGTTAAATAATTGATTTATTTATTTAATTAAAATTATTAAACATTATACATCTTCCTAGAAAATCCTTTCCACCATTTATAATGCCCCTAATAAATAAAAAGCTTAATTAATCACACTTTTTAACCATTTAAAGATATAAATATCCTAATAATTTTAAATTAATGATTCCACATTGATTTCTAAGGTGAATAACTAATTAAAATCAGGTATTAATTTCATGAACGTATGGACATGATATTTGGGGGTTTCCTTTATAACCAAACCTATGTTTGTGTTTAATGGTTGATCTGGTCATGAGATAACGATATCAGACTCCCTTTATGTCTTTGGGTTGATATTTTCTAGTTAGATCCACCGATTAACCTCCTCATTCTCTTCTGTAAGGACGCATAGTAGGTTCTTCTTTTTATTTATTTCTTTCTTTCTTTCTTTTTTTTTCTACGTCACACTTCTGAATAAATATATATATATATATAATAATTAAAAATAAATAAATAAAATAAAATAAAATAAGAATATTGATGTCGAATAAAAATAATAATAATTAAAATTATCAAATGATAATTTTAATTTGATTATCAAAAGATAATATTGAAGTAAATTATCAAGGGTTAAATATGCAAAATTATTTGTGATAATTAGACCAGAAAATAGTTTATTGAAATTATCATACTATAATTACATGGATTAATAAATTAAAATTATTAATATTATCACATGATAATTTCTTGAAATTATCAAAGGTTAGTTATTGAAGAATTTATCACTAGATAAATTCATAGTTTTATTAAACGATAATTGCATTATCAAGGATATTTTGATATATATATATATATATACATATATATATATATATTAAAAAATAATTATCATATAGAAAACTACCTCTATTCTAAAATTAATTTAGGGATATAAATTATCGAATGAGGTTTATAATTATTCTTGGGGATAATTCTTGTGATTTCATGCATTGACATAAAATGATAATCTAGAGATTATCCAGGAGAGAGAAAATTTAATCACATGTGATATTTTATTTCCTTGTGAAATAAAATAGTTGTTTTGGTTCTAGGAAACCATTGATATACCTTGATCATCGACGTTCTAACAACTCAAGACTTAAACATGTCACCTTTGACGATAATAAAACCGTGAAGAGGTCTTTCCAACTTTTGAGGTAAGATGTTCCTTACCTCTTGGGATCTTATTTCCACATGTTTACATGATTATTTTTTTGTTGAAATTTTTGTACACCATTCTTGATTTTGGTCACATGTGGGTGTGTGTTTTTTGTGTTTATGATATCTATTGTGATATATGCTTTCCATGAGAGATGTTAGTGTAGTTTTTTCCATGTTTGAATGTTATCGCATGTTTTTATGTTGATGCAATATACTCATGATGATATATTATGTTATGTCTACTTTTTTTCTCACCCTGTATGTATGTTATCATGCCTTGATGGTTGTTAGTGGTATTTGAGACAGGTGGACCATCGTGACATATTTATCCCTTAGAGGGGGGTGTGCTGTTTTACGGCGATGGTGATAAAGGACCTAGGACAGGGTGGGGGTACAAGGTAGCAATGGTGTCATGTTGTGGATTCATTTGAGGTAGCCTTGATTCCAAGTATGGTTCATATCAAGGTATCCTGGTTACGACTAGAAGACTCCTCATGATACAATTTACTTGAGGGATATATGACATCGGGTACATGTTCACACAACACCGTGAGGATGCTGTACAAGGGTAAGTTTGGTTACTATTGACTTATCCAAGATATGGATTCTAAGTGCCATGCATTAGTCCATTCATAGATGTACTTCGAGCACCATGCATTGGTATGTGCTCCTTGATACATTTAGTTATCTTCTAACATGGAGCCTAAGTAGGTATGGATGAGGGTTGTGGCAGCTTGGTTAGTGTACTACCGCTCGATTTTGGATTGTATGTTTATGCGCTTACTGCATTTATTATTTTAATTCCATACACTTGTATACTTGATCACATCAGTTCAAGGATGCATTGGTGGTTCCCTACTGAGTCTTGAACTCACACCCTACTTGTGCGTTTCGATGCACTTATAGATTTCATGATAGAACCAATGAAGGGTAAGGGTCCTATGGTGGATGGATGAGTAGGTGGATCATAGAGTTGTGGCGGACCAAGGAATACACTGGAGGACCCTACATTTCATTTATTTATCATCTATTTTATTCATTCTGGGAAGGCTTTCCACATTGTTAGGTGCTTTTATTTTCATGAAATGTATGTCATTTACTTTTTTCTTGATTACTTTGATTATTTATTATATTTTCATTATTTATTATTGATCTTATGATGTGATATTGAGGGTATAGTCTCCCTGGTGATAGACTTAGACCCTTGCTTCTAGTTAGAAACCTCTTGCATATGGGAAGGTGTGCATGAGGTTATGTGGAATTTGAGCTCGAACCCAGTGGTTTGGGTTGGGATGTTACACCTACCACTTAGGGAGTCCAGTTTTATATGGGAATTCAAACCCCTTTTTAGTAGTAGCATTTTCCTTCAAGGTAGTTTCAATGGAAAGGATTATAGGTTGTTGTTTAGTAATCGAGAGAAGGTGGAGTTTCCAGAGGGTATCCCTATGATGGTTCCCATCCACAGGGGACTAGGCTAGAGCACTGCTATATAGGCTAGTAGTTGTGCGGCAGAGGGCCTAGGAGTGGTCAGATACTTGCATTAGAGGTAGCAGCACCAGCAGATCTGGGAGTTTTTTGAGGTATGATTAGTTTATCATCTAACCTTGTGTGTGCATTGTTTGATTCAGGATCCTCACACTCATTTGTTACTTCTAATTTATTCTGTATGTTGGGGATAGACATGGAGAGGATTCCAATTCCCCTGGTACTATATACACTGGTTGGAGGTTAGTTTTCTTTGTTTGATGTGTGTTGGGGATGTGGTGATGTGGCAGCACCGATCAATGGGGGACTTCTTGTTTGTATATACATCAATATGAAATTATCCTTGGTAAATATTGGATGTATTCCATGCATGTATTCATCTAATTATTTCATATAAAATTTTTATTTTTCAATATAGAGGGCTATCATGTGGCACTCATTTGAAAGTGAGGTTATTAGTTGGGTGGTAGGAAAGTGGAGCCTCTTTTATCACAGTTGGTGGAGCTATTAATAGAATCTCAGGTTGGGGGTATTCCCAATGTTGTGTAGGAGTTCATAAATGTTTTCTGAGAGGAGGTTATGACACTACCCCATTGATGTGATATTGAGTTTGGGATAGAGTTGTAGTCGACTATGTCTCTGATCATGATGGATCTCTATCAGATGGCTCCGATGGAGTTGGAAAGTTAAGGTTGGATGATCTAATGCAGAGGGGTTTAATATGACCCATTGTTTCACCATGGGGTTCTCTATTGTAGATCCTTATCACTAATTTCTACCCTTAGACAAATGGATAGATGAAGCGGACCATCTAGACACTGGAGGATATGTTGTAGGCATGCATCATGGACTGGTGGATCTTGGGTAAGACGCCCATCTTTGTTTAAGTTTTTGTACAACAATATATATAACTCATCCATTGGTATGGCTCCATTTTAGGCATTGTACAAGTGACAATGTCATTCTATGTTGTGTTGGATGAAGGTTGGGGAGTTGTCAGTTCTTGGTCCTGATGTGGCGTAGAGCATAACCGAGAAGATCTAGTTGGTTTGTGAGTAGATGAGGGTAGTGGAGGACCTTCATGAGTCTTATAATGATCATAGGTATAGGTCCCTAGTTTTTGAGTTTGGAGACCATTTTTTCTTGAGAGTCCCCCCTTAGCATGGTCAGTGGAGGTTTGTTAGAATAATTAATCTTTTTTTTAGGTTTGCTGGTACCTTTGAGGCATTGGAGAGAGCTAGTAAAGTGGTGTATCAGTTGGTGTTTCCATGGAAGTTGGATAGGATCTATGATGTCTTCCATGTATCTCGGCTCTATAGGTATCTTCATGATGACTCCCACATTATTGAATGTTTAGATTTGGATATTGATGACGAAGAAACATTCATGGAGTGTCTAGTAGATATCCAGGATCATCGAGAGAAGGTACTGTGTGGATGAACCATTCCCTTGGTTCATGTGTTCTGGAGGCATGGTGGCCTAGAGGAGAGTACTTGGGAGTGAGAGATGAAAATTCTTGCCCAGTACCTGGAGCTGTTTTGAGTTTTTATTTACTCGTTTTTTCTTGTGATTTTATTTTTGTATCTTGATTTTTTATTACATGTGTTGTTTCCCATTATGTGTGATGTGTAATAAAACCCTCAACATATGAAAGTGGAGGACATGAATCCTAATTGAGAAGTATTATACTATGATGTAATTAAACCCATGAAGGTGAGTTAGTGACACCCAAAGTGGATAGTATCTTGACATAGAGGATCAAATTACCTAATTTATGTGCTCATTATGGTGTTGTGTGTTGGTTGTGGCGGTGGTTCATTTAGGTTGTGTGTAAGTTCGTGAAGTTATATAGAAATGTAGTGGTTGTGGCTGGTACTGGATGATACATTGTGGTGCCCAATGAGAGGTGGTTATGTAGCCATGTAGTGTGTTTTGTGGGTGTTTCTTTCTGTGTGTTTGGGTAGTGGAAACATTGAGGAGTAACAAGATCCTTGAGAGGTATCTCACGGGGTGGTTGTTTGGACCCCTTTTCTTATGGGCCTGGTTTTTGTATTCTCAAGGGTGAGAATCATTTGAGAGGTATCTGATATAATGGTTTGTGCCTTTCTAGTCTGTTGGTTTCCAAATTTTGGGTGTTTGAGGTGTTTCATAGGAGGCTAGAGGAGGTTTCACGGTGGCTGTAGGTGTAACAGAGCTAAAGTAGGAAATTCACATCATAAAAGGGGTACACGATGTGAATTTATGATTCATGGATTGTGAAGCTTGAAAAGTCATGGCTTGTGCTCTATTTAGGTGTGTAGCATGAAATGTATTCACATCATGAAAGGTTAATTCACATGGTGTAATTAATTCAAGCCTAGGAAACATGAATTTCAGAAGAAGTTGGAAAATGGGAATTCATTTCATAAATGTGTTACACAATGTGAAAGTGTTCAGTTCTAGGTTAATTTATAACCCTTTCAGTTGATTTATTTTCATTCATTCATACCTGTCTCTCTCTATTATTCCAAACAATGCCTAGGTTCCCTAAAAAGACCTTCTAGCCCTATTTTCTCTTAATTTAATCCTTGGGTTATGTTATATGCTCATTGGAAACCCATGGTGAGTTCTCCACTCTTCCCCATGGTTTTTTCCTTTCATTGTTCTTCATAGATCCATTGTGGTGGTGCGGTTTTGGTTTGGGGTGTGTATAGGTTGTGTTTTTTACAACCCTTTGGTATGGTGTAGGTTGATCCACGATTCCCTTGTGCAATGGTGGTTTCTGGGAAGTTTCTTCTTTTCCTTGTGGTGCACAATGAGATCAAAAAGCTTCCTTGAAGTAGGGGATCCTAATTCTCACTTTTTTATGTGATATTTGAAAGATATGCATGATTTTTCTTACCTTTGATGGAATATTAAGGGTTGACTTAATGAGATCATTAATTGGTATGTCTAAATTTTATGGGTATGAGGATTTATTGAATGTGTTACTTCTTGATATTTTTTTTTGATATTATTATGAATTCTCATTGCCAATTCTAAAAATAACAGCTATTGGTGGGTTTTTTTTGTTGTAGTTGTTATGCTATAATGACCCTTGCTATGTTGTTGTGTGATCGCACCCTAAATCAAAGGTTAAAGAATGTATATTTGGCTAATAATTATCTTCCCATGGACATATAGTTTGTTTGATAGTAACCATGATAAATAAAAAGATATGTGATGATGCCACTAAATAATTGTGGTAGTTGGTTTGTGTTTTTTTGTGTTTGTGCTTGTTGTGTTTTCCCTACGTGGTTTGGGATGTTGTGCAGTAATGTTAGTGACTGGCTAGGTTTTTTAGTATACAGGTAAGTGATGTAGTGGTTAGTTGACATGTATGTGATGTGGAAAGTTTTGTGATGTGGTGTGATGAGGTTATGTCATAGTGGTTATGGCGCAGTGGTTGTGGTGCGGTGGTTGTGGCACAGTGGTTGTGGCATAGTGGTTATGGTTGTGAGATGGATGAGATATATGGTTTTTTTGGTGATATGAATTGGGAAATGAGATTCTATGATGATTTTGGATGTGTGATGTTGTGGTGATGGTTGTGTGAGTTGGTCCAACTATAGTGTGGCGTGGTTGTGTTGGTTGGCTGATTAACCATGGGATGAAACATAATGATAAATGAAACAAAATGGGATAGTAAATAAATAAGGTGGACTAGAAATATATATGTGATAAATGGATTAAACAGAATTGAATGATGAATGAGTATTGTAATGTGAAATGAAATGGGTAATGAACAAATGTGGCGAAACCAATAACTGAAAGTGGGAAATGTTGTGTGTCATGTGTGGTGATTGTGTGGTGTTATATATAGCGGTGGTAGCGATTGAGATGGTTTATGTGTGGTATGTGGTGGTAATGTGGTGTGAACTAGTGTTATTGATGTGAACCCATAGGTTGGGTATTGTGTGTTATCTATATATCATGTACATTTATGTTATTTTATATGCACCCCACATGAGTTGGATAACCTTACTAATGCTCAGAGCTACTGAGTTTCAAGTGTTTTACCCAAAATATAATATGGTAGTGATACATATGGTTGAATACCCCCTCTCCCTCATTCTTCCTTCAGTGTTAGTGATACAGGTTGGTGTTTGAGATTAACCAGCAATAATGTGATAGCCCAGGTGTCTTTGTGTCACAAACTGGTCCGAGATTCCATCCATCCCAACACTAGATCTAGCTTGTGGCAAGGCCCGAAGGGAATTACCGATCCCCACAGGCTAGAAACTAGTTCTTGGGAATCAATAATACATTTGGGAATGGTTTCACCTACGTGAACAAACCATAAACAACTCACAATAACCATATATCACATCAAGAAATAACCATAACCAAAAGAGTACAACTATCACAAATTAAACATTTTACATTTTAAAACAAAAACTGTAACACCAAAATGGGGAGGGGAAACAACTACACAACCAAACCTCCATGCAACAAGAGGTTCATCACCCCTATTCCACCTCAACCAACACCTGAAATACGGGGAACACTAGCAACTGGATCCACCATCACTGCCACAGAACACCTTGCCTTTACCTAGTTAAAACATAACAAGGTCAACATACACTCGAGGTTGTATATATGGTGTGATTCAATTACCAGTATAATATCACCCATAGAGATTCCATGCTAAAACATTATGATACAAATCAAAATTCTAGTTTTTAGTGGAAGGGAGAGGGAAAAAATTAAAAGAAAACATTTTTAAAGGAAAACATTCTTGAAGTTTAAAATGAAAATTAAACATGCCAACAAGACAAGACACATCGTAAACATAGCATCACATGAGCATCATGGGAAAATACTAAGGCACTGGTACTAGTGATACCCTAGGAACCTCGTACCTCAGTGATATGGCATACAAACCATGATCCACAGTTTCCTCATGAATGAGGCACTAGAGGGGAATGCATCCCAAGGTATTGTTCCAATCATCATAATCATCATGTAAACTTTTATTAAGGAAAGAAGGAGTACTAACCAAACCCTCAACCTAAAAACCTCTCAAAAGAGGGCCTATGTAGGTCTGAAATAATGAATGATGAGGGCATCCCCCCTAATGAAGTTCACCCCTTCATTTTTGAGAGTATGGATATTATGAACACAAACTGGGTCTGGATATATGACCTCCAAAGATGCAATATAGTCCGCAACCTGATTTCTTTCCCTCTAGGAGTGCATCACTTTAGTAGTGTTGGTGATCATACCTTTACATTTTCTGATGATATATGTGATAGACCAAGGAGTGGGGCAAAGACTATTAAGGGAATAATGAAGAACTTTTGAGTCTGTTTAAATCTCCAAAATGTCAATAACTTCCTGGTGGCAGAGAGAGAGACCCAGCATCAGAGCCTTGGCTTTGGCCTGAAGAGAAGAACCTTGGCCAAGGTGAGAGGAGAAGGCCATCCAGACCGAGCCACGAGAGACCCGAACAGCCCCACCCCCTCGCAATACCCCCATACTACAAGACCCATAGTTGTTCATCTTGAGACCCCTGGATGGTGGGTTCCATCAGACCCAATGGCTTGTTTTAGTGGTGTCCATTGTGTGGGCACCTTTCTGCCTCACATGCATCAAGTGGAGTGAAGGAGCTTCTCTCCACTTACTGGAGATATATCCCAGATCAAAAAGAAGGGACTTCGTGCAAATGATGATGGACTTACCAAAGGATTGGACCTCATCGTGCCTCTGGTTATTTCTGGCCTTCCAGATACACCAATAGTAGGCCTACATGATCAAGGTATGTGCCAGCTTCTCCGAGCCCCTGTCACCTGAGCCGTGAAACCACCTTTCAAGAAACGGGAGGTCCACCATGTTAACATCCAGGAAGCCGTTGAATTCCCCAATGTAGCTCCACACAGCGTACTCCCAATCACCCTGGAAGAAGAGGTGAGTTGAATTTTCCTCCTGGACAGTTCTGCAACATGAACATATGGACACATTCATAATTTCGCAATGTTTAACATTGTCATCTGTGGGAATGGATCTGCTCCTGATCTGCTATAACAAAAAGTTATATTTGGATAGAATAGCGTTATACCACAAAATTTCATTCCAAACCTGCTAAAGGGAATCGTACATCGGCCTTATTAATCCATCTAGCATACTAACCCTAGTACACCCACCTAGATACCTAGGATTCCCTTTGTGCTCAATTCCTCTTTCCATGTTTCCTAAACCACCTCTTTCACATGCGCACCTAAACAACCATAAAAGAACAAATGAAAACTACCATTTTCAATAGGAAAAACCACTTTTGAATCCTCACACACACCAAAACCATTTGAAAACATGTTTCACACCACCCGATCAATATATAGAACACGTTTTAAAAGAATAGAAATCATAACAAATCATCCAACAATGTTAAAGCATGGAACCACCTACCTCAAGCTTGGAAACTTCCAAAAATTAGTGGAAAACCATAACTGCACCACAAGGGGACCATATAAAGAAAATAACATACTACCACCATCAAGATTAAACCCAAATAAAAAATTTTAAACCCAATTTAGGGAAACAAATCCACTATAGAAGAGATAACTCAAGAAAGAAGAAGAAAGAGACCAAGAAAAGGGGAGAAATCAAGAGATTAGGGTCTTACTTGATGATTTCTTGAAGAATCCACACCAAATCCACAAAGAAAATCGATTACAATGAAGCTAAGAGGGAGGGGGCATTCCTAGGGCTGAGAATTCTGAATGGGGGAGGAAATGGGTGGATTTGGGTTAAAATAGGGGATGGGAAAAACCAGAAATTCAACATTTTTAAGGTTTTGTGTAGGTCTCTTGGGTTGGTTTCATGGTTTTTAAAATCGTGTTCCAACTGTGCATCCCCCTATATCAAAGTGGAATGATAGTGCATGATTTTCTTAGGAAGGATGCACACCCATTCAGGAGACCGTGCACCTCATAAAAACCCACCAGTCTGGGCACACAGTTAGTTGCACACCCGTACAGCAGGACAACGGCCTGAACAGATCCACTATCCAGGGCACATGGTCTCTTCTATTCTAGCGTATGGTTTTTACTAACCATGAACCAACCATGTACAACCTACTGATGGGTCCAAAAACTCCATTTTTTCACAAAAAAATGCTTAGGAAAACCAAGGGATAAATATGGGTCCAAAATAAAAGATAAAAATAACTCAAAAGAAAATCACAGATGTGATAATTCTCCCCACCGTAAAAACTTTCCACTCTTAGAAATTTATTCCAAATTATAATCTGAGAACAAAAATTGGTACTGCTCATCTAACCAGGACTTTCACTCCTATGTCTCTTTTTTTTCATTATTGTGCTACCATGGAACCTGAACTAGTGGTATGGATTTCCCCCAAATCACTTTCTCCTAAGAATCAATAATCTGTACCGATTGTTCGAATGTAGAAAAATCAAGTTATAACTATAACTATTCCCAATTCAACACATGATAAGGTTTTTAATTATTCTTTTTTTAACTGTGAGACATGGAATACATCATGAATTGACATCAACTGAGACAAAAAATCTGACTGGTATGCCACCTTTCCAACTTTCTTGGTAATCTAAAAAGGTTTGACATACCTCAGAGTTAGCTTCCCTTTCTTACTAAGATGATGGTGACCCAAGTGATAATCCACCTTTAGAAACACTTGATCACCCAATGAGAATTACAAGGCTTGACATCACTGATCGGTATAGGACTTGTGGAGGCTCTACGCTATCAAAAAACATTGCATGATCAAATGAACTTCATTATATGTCTCCTACACAAGGCTTAGTCCCAAAAAATAGGTCTCACCCACCTCTTCCCACAACAAATGGGACCAAAACATATGACCATAAAGTGCCTCAAAGGGATACATTCTTATTGATAACTAGTAACTGTTATTATATGAAAACTCTTCCAATCCCAAATAGTTGTTCCACGAGCCTCCAAATCTGACACACATGCTCGGGGTATGTATTCCAAGATATGATTTACCCACTCCATATGACCATCTTTTTAAGGATGATATACCATACTCAACTTGGCTTTGGATCCCATTTCCTTTTAAAGGCCTTTATAAAATTTATAGATGAAATGGGGGTCCCTTTCAGAAATAATCATTGATGGCACACCATGAAGCCTCACTATCTTTTGAACATACAAATGATCCAACTCATCCACCTTGGTTTAATCTCTGATCAGAATGAAATTAGTTGATTTTTTTAGATGGTCAATCTCTACCCAAATTGAATTATTTCTATGAGGTGTATAATGTAAACCAATAATGAATTCCATGGAAACTTAATCCAACTTCTAGGTCGGAATGGGTAGTGGTTGAAGAAACTCATAGGGCCTTTATTGCTCGGCTTTAACCCACTAATAAGTATAGCACCTGGATACAAATTCAATGATATCTCACCTCATAACTATCCACTGAAACTGACAATGCACGTCATATAAAATATTGGTGGTACCAAGATGAATAGCCCATAGAGAGTGGTGTATATCCTGCATTACCACCTTTCACAAAGATTATGGAACAATGAGATGGCCCCTGAAACAAATAAATCATTTAGTAGTCAATGATTATTCACTATACACCTCCACATCATGAAAAAGATGCATATTATACTCGTACATCTCATCATTCGGTTTCTCTTTCTAAATAAACTTCAGGAGGGAGGGTGTCAGATAAACACTAGTCAATAACACACCTCTAATGTGCTTCTTTCTCTTCAGATGCATCTAAGAAAAAAGTCCCATCAGAGTCCACTCATCACTGGACTCCTTTAGAGCCTTCATAGGAACTTTTCTTCCCAAGGAATCTGGTACCACATTACCTTTACCCAGGGTATATATGACATCAAAATTGAACCCTTGTACGTACTTGACCCAATGATGCTTCCTCAAATTCATATCCTTATGGAAGAAAATGGAGGAAAAGATCTTATGATTTGAATATAATATAAACTTCTCCCCAAAAAGATAGTCACACCACATCTTTAAGTAATGTATCACTACTACTAAATCTAGGTCATGGATTGGGTAGTTCCTTTCATGAGGTTGAAGTTGGAAAGAACTATATGCCACCACATGTTCACCCTACATCAACACGCACCCAAGGACCATACCTAAGGAATCACAGTAGACTACATATCCCTTCTCAGATTGCGGTAAGATAAAAATAGGGTTTTTGTTCAATAATATATTAATCTCCTAAAAATATTCCTAACATTATAGGATCTATTTGAACTTTACCCCTTTCCAGGTAAGCGCCACCATGGGTGAAGAAATCCAAGATAAATCTCTAAAGAATGACCTATAGTAACCATAAAGGACCAAAAAACTCCTAATTTCAAAAACATTTCTCAGTAGCTCACATGAAATCAATCCACTAAATTTCTCAGGTTCAACTAAAACCCCATGTTCTGAGATCACATGGCCCAGAAACATTACCTCCCTGATCCAGATGGAATACTTAGAAATATTATCATAGATATGATGATCTCAAAGAGTTCCTAGCACAATCTTCAAGTGCTTCTCATGCTCTTCCTTAGTCCTAGAATAGAGCATGATTTCATCCAAAAACACGACAATTAAGTAGTCGAGGTACTGATAGAACACCTTATTCGTGAGATCCATAAAGACCATTGGAGAATTTTTCTAACCAAAGGCCATGACCAAATACTAAAAGTCTCCATACCTAATTTAGAAGGCTGTTTTTAGGGCATACATCTCTCTAACTAAGACCTAGTGATATCCATAATGTGAATCAATCTTGTAAAACCACCTTTACCCATTTAGTTGATCAAATATTTCATTAATTTAGGGAAAGGGATGTTTATTCTTGATCATTACCTTATTCAGATTTCGATAATTGATTCATAACTAGAGAGATTCATCATCCATCTTTGTAAACAGAACCGGAGTGTCCCAAGGTGAGATTCTCAGGCAAATGAATCCTTTGGATTCCAAATCATCCATTTGTATCTTTAATTCCCTCAATTCATTGGGGACATACAATATAAGAGAAGAGATATCAGCTATGTTCCCGACATCAAATCGATGGTGAACTCCACATCCCACTTTGGAGGAAACCCTAAGAAATCATCTAAAAACACCTCTGGGAACTCATACACCATAAATATAATCCACCCTCAGAACATATTCCATCATCCTCTAACACAAGAAATGAAATCTAAAAAATGATATTTCCCAACTCCAGAAGTAGATGTCCAAAACGTCTTGGACGAGGATCCCATTAACCTTGAAAAAACTAGGTACTTCTATAAAGTTCCACAATACTCGCTTGCTGCCAATAACAATCTATGTGCACCTAGAAGTGCACCATCTATTCCATACCAAGGATCGTGTCAAAAAGATCCATTTCTAAAACGAGGAAATCTCATTCTAGATCGACCCCTTACAGAGTGAGAGCAAACGATAAAACCTTAAATCCTATTATCACTTCTTACTAATTGGTTTCACCAACTCCATTGCATACGGTATACGATTAGTGGGAAACATAAACAAATCCACAAGACTGGAAGAAATAAAAGAATTAGAGGCACCTGTTTCAAACAAGATGACAACAATAGATGATGTAATAAGAATTTTACCTCAAACTTTTGCAGGTAAAACATCTGATTCCATGGGAATTTGATTCATAGAATGAATATTCATCATCTATACCTGATCCTGAGAGCCACAACTAACCTATGACGCTTCCTTAAGTTGAATTTGACTATAATAATATCCATCCCTATCGCCACAATAACCAAACCAAGAGCCTATTTTCCTAAATGGATCTAACTAGGTTTACACTCCTATAGTGGTTTTGGAACCCACACCACACTATATGGGCATTCCACTTTGAAAACCCATTAAAAGTTCCCCATAGTTACATTGATGACAAGGACTAGGTGGAGCTGAACACATTGACTGCATATTCCCCTCCTTCCCACACTAATGGAATAGGACTGAACCAACATCTGAAGCTGCAGATGAAAATGGTTAGTAAGGATGTAATGATCTACCACCTCTCCTATTTTATTTCTCATCTCATTTCCTCTTCTTTTCAGATGAACTACCACTACCTGAGCCCACTGTTATAACTAGTCCATAGAAACCAGACTTTCCATTCAAATTAATCTCTACCATCAGGGCATGATCAAAAACTTCAGCATGCGTCTTCAGATTAAATAGGAAGACTTGGGATTATATTTATAGATGCAATCCTATCTCAAACCATTGATCCTTCGTCTTCCCATTTGAAACCACCTCAAGTGAGAATCGAACTAATTCAGTGAAATAGTTGGCATACTCCAACACAGTCTGATCCCCATGGTGTAAATCCAAGAATTCTTGGGTCTTGGAAAAATAAAAGGTCTCAGGGGAATATTTATCATTGAATATGACATATAGTTCCTTTCAAACCATATTCTCATGCTTCCCAACCTAGACCACAAAGTCCCACCACCTCCAAAAAAGACCTTCCAACACTAACAAAGCACACTTCACCCTCACTGCCTTAGAAGTATCAAGAAACTCAAATATTCTCTCAATATTCTCAATAAAATACTATACTTAATAGGGTTCCATACTTACATAGAATAAAGGAATATTTTTATTGAGTAACTCCATATAATTTTCCTTTTTGGGACCTGGTTCAGCTTCCCTAACATGAGTAGGACCAAAGACTGCTCCCTGATCCAATGCTCGGACTGCCCGAATCACTACTTCCACTGGTCTCTGATAAACTGGTGTGGGATAACTCTCTTAGGACTCTTCCCTCAATTACATAGGAAGTCTCTATGGAGGTATTGGTGATGCTCAAATTTACCCTACAGGTATAAGTGGTCATTTTAGTACAGGTAGGGATTGAATCCATAGAGACCTATGAAGAAACCTAGAGATGCGTACATTGTATGGAGGATTGTCTATGAAGTGGACAACTATGGTGTTGATTGTAAAAAGAATACAAAAATAAATAATATAATATATTGAACTAATGAATGAAATGGAAACAATTCATGAATATGAGTCAATCCTAGGTTGTCTCTAAAGCTAGATTGGATGTATTTGTTTTCTTATAAAATTTCTTATCACTAATTCAAGATGTATCCAAATAAAATGGTATTTACACAACATAATTCACCAATTTAGTCCTTAAAAAATTATAAATATAATAATAAATAAACTTATAGGTTCAATCTATTCATCACTCTAAGGAATTAGATTGTACTGGAACTCAAAATGTGTCATCATTAAAGTTGGCGAAGATGAAGAAGAAATTAAATCATCGAGTGGAAATATTAAAATAATGAACTTATAAAAATATTAAATAACATGAAATAGAATCCAATAAAGCACCTTTATACTCCCTTGGATCAAACCATAATAGTTTTATCCCTACATTGATGGTATTATATCAATTAAAGTGGGAAGTAGACTCATGAGGGTGAAGTTGAATAAGAAAAGTAGTGAAATAATGATCACTCCACCATTGTGTGAAGAATTTCACAAAGGATTATTTGAATAGATTAACCCCCTAATGAAATGGTATAAATTTTATATGAATAATAATATAAAAGCTGAATGAGAATAACATTTATTAAGAAAAAAAATTGATTTGAACAACTAACATGAAAGAAATTAAAGAAGCTATTACAAAAAGATAACGTAACATTACAATTGAAAGAAAAACATGAATCCAAAATCTCATCAACACCATCTCCTTAAATAAAAAATTTTTTGTCCTAGGTTATATAACCTATAAATCAATTCCTTACCCATTAATTAGAAGAGTCAAAAGGAGGGTGAGAAAAAAAGGAAATTGGACTCTTTCAATGTTGACCAGAAAATCCATCCAGATTCATCTCCCTTTTTGGCATTCAAATATGGCATTGAAGATGGTAGAATATGAATGGGTATTATAAGAGAAATATATTATTCTAGGTTTCCTCTAATATCTTTAAAAATTTCATGAAAATTAGGTCATATATTAGGATTTTATGCTCTAAATGGTGGGATTATTCTATGGGACCTAAAATATGGCCCATATTTTAATCTTCATCTTTTACCGCTTGGATCACCATGAAAAATTAAAAATTAGGTCCATAAATATTTTAATTAAATGATCCAAATAATTATATCTATATAAATTTAAAATATGGTATTAATTGGGCTTGAAATTTGGGATCCACTTTTACTTGATGGGCCTAAGGCCCATTATGCTTTGTCCAAAAATGTATGCATCCATTACCAAAAACGTATATCTTCCCTTGTGATTCATCCATTTATCCTAAAAGACAAAATATTCCAATATAAATTATAAATAATATCCTAAAATATAAAATATAAATAATAAAAATAATTAATTCCACAAGCAGATAATTAATTAGGACCAATTTTACACACTCTAGACATGAATTGCATGTATGATGAGAAATGAAGTTCAATTTATAAAATGAACTAAAATTAGTGTTTATGAACATTGAATCACTCAAATATTAAAATGTTCACAATTAATATTATCCTATTTCAGTGTCTAATTAGGAATCTTGATACAATAATCAACAAACATGATAAATACCATCAACACATCATTTTAAAAAAAATCAGCAACAACAACCTTTAAACATCTTTACAAACCGAAACCAAAACAAAAAAAATGATCACAAGAACAAGTCTGACCACTATGTCCCCCCACTTAGTGTTCACACATAGTCTGTAGCCTGTACATCTCACGTGTAAGAGGATTCAAACCAAATATCCAAACATCCCATTGCAACTCAAGGCCTATTATGAGATGTGTTGGCTATACATCTCACTCGCAACTAAAACTTCAAGCCCCAAAAATCCTAACTATGATCTATCTAGAATATTTCCAAGTATCATGACCAAAAGGAAGGGAAAAATTGACTCTGATACCATTTTTTCACAAACTGGTCTAGGATACCATCCAACCTGACACTCTATCTAGCCCGTGGAAAAGCCCGAAGGGCATTCCCAATCCCCAAAAGCTGGAAACTAGTGCCCGGGAATCAACAATACATTTGGGAAAGGTTTCTACCATATGAAACAACCATAAAAAACACACAATAACCAAGAATAACATCAAGAAATAACCATGATCAAAAGAGTACAACTATCACAAGTTAAACATTTTACATTTTAAACCAAAAACCAGAACACCAAAACTGGGATGGGAAACAACTGCACAACTAAACCGCCATGAAAAAAGAGGTCCATCACCATCATTCCACCTCCACCAACACCTGCAATAATAGGAACACTATCAACCAGGTCCAGCATCACCACCACGGAACACCTTTCATTTACCTAAGTTAAACATAACAAGGTCAACATACACCTGATGGTGTATATAGGGTGTGATCCAATTCCTAGTAGGATATCACCCACAAATATTTCATGCTAAAACATTATGAAACAAATCAACATGCTAGTGTTTAGTGGAAAAGGGAGGAAAACATTTTTAAAAGAAAATATTTTTAAAGGAAAGCATGCTTGAAGATTAAGATGAAAATTAAACATGCCAAAAAGACAATCCACAGGGTAAACATATCATCCAATGAGAATCATGGAAAAATCCTAAGTCACTAGTCACTACTGGAAATGGGTCCTGAGCCAACAAAACTATACCCACGATTTAATGAAATCGTGGGGATAGAGTATTTGATTGAATCTATACCCACAATTTTTTAAAAAATCATCGGTATTTACCCTTGCATATCTTGTCTCCCTTGGGCTCCTCCTCACCAATCCCACTTCAAAGAGCCCTAATAATCCCCTCCTATGAGCTTCGGCCTCCCTGCCCCTCCCCGCCTCTACCTCGACCATGACCTCTCAGCCTCTGCGTCGACCTCCTGGCCTCTGCCTCGACCTTCCAGCTTCCGCCTCCACGTAGACCTCCCGGCCTCCGCCTCCTTCTCGACCTCCCGGCCTCCACCTCCACCTCAACCTCCTAACTTCCACCTCCACCTTTACCTCCCAACCTCCGCCTCTTAGCCCTTGCCTCCCTCCCTCCGCCTCCCGGCCTCCATGTCTGTGTCTGCCTCCACTTCCCTGCCTTGGCCTCCCGGCCTCGGCCTACCAACATCCGCCTCCACCTACCAAAAATCCATAGGGATATATTTGGAGTTCTATAAGGATTTTTCACCAATTATAGAAGTATGTAAGTGATCTTTATTAAGACTCATGTCCGAACAAAATAAAAATATTGAATTGTATTTTACCTTTACTTATTTCAATCATTTTATTTTGGATGTTCTTGTTTGAGTTGTTCTAAGGTTACTGATTCGGTATGGTGAATTAATGCAGTTTTCTTATAAGTTTTGGTGATTTAGGTGGGTTTATTTTGGTAATTTGTTTCCACCTATTAAGTTCCATATTCATAAAATCAGGTGGTATAATCAAAAGTTACATTAGTCCCAACACCTTCTACAGTCAGTGTGATATATCTAAGTTTAGTTGCTACTTTTTGTTATAGATTTCCCAATATCAAGCCACAGTGGGAAGAAAAATGAGTTAGATGTTTCTCTACATCTCTTATCCCATTAAATATTGAGAAACTAGGATTTCCAAAATTGGATATAGGTGGAGTCCAGTACACTCAATCATGATATGGTTTCTTCTCTAACTATATTGGTGCACACCAGACTTCAATAGCCTCTAATAAAGTGGTAATAACATCCAACATTTCTACATGTGATTATTTTTCTTATATAAAAATTTGACCAAGATAGCCTATTTGAGGTTATACCAGGTGACTTGTTTGAACTTTTGACTATTGATATCCTAGTATAGTAAAATCATGTTTATCGATGGAGGTTTCAGTTAATCAAACAAGTTGATGTTTTCTATGGTCGATTGCATGGGTCGACACTTTCATGGGTTGAATGGTATCCTATTTCCATAGTGGGATTGCAAAGATAGATTTGGAAACTTTGTATTGTAAATTAAAATCAAAAAGTATTTTCCCTAAGTAACTCATCATTAACTTGTTCAATATTTTATATTAAAATTGTGGGTATACAATGCCCCAATTTCACAATACCATCAGGATTCACTCTGGATTTCACATTTCCATCGGGCTCTCCCGCATGAACCCTCTCCTATCCTCCCTGACCTCTACCTCCCAGCCCTCTCCTCCCCTCCCTGACCTCAAACTCTAGGACCCCGCCTTTACCTCAACGTCCAGGCCTCTGCCTCCGCCTTAACGTCTCGGCCTCCACCTCCGCCTTAGCATCTCGGCTTCCGCATCTACTTCAACATCCCGGCCTCCGCCTCCCTGCCCCCAGCCCCTCTCGGCTCCCTCTCCTCTGGTGACGTCCTCCCTCTCTCCTCTCTGCTTCCTATCCTCCGAAGATGTCCCCGCCTGATTCACGGCCTGGGGTTTAAAAAAGTAGATCTGATCATCGAGTGCCTTCAATTGTATGTTAGGAGAGGATCCATCGCTAATCTAGGGTTCCAAAATGTGGATAGCATTTGAAGGTTCTCAAATCCAGGTTTGAATATTTTATCATCCTGATTCATTTCATTTGTTTAAGCATATATCACAGATTTTTCCTTGAAATATTCTTAGTGAATGATGGAGTTTCCTAAAATTTAGGAATTTGATTGCAATTATGATCACTTTCATTTAAAAGGAAGGTATCTTAGTTATCTATGCACTTTTAAAGAATACATTGATCATTATAATTACTGTTACCACATTGAAGATAATGATTTTATGATTGGGTTACCTTGTCTTTAAAATGATATTATATAATCAATATGGGGTTATTACTAAAAGAAAAATTGAATACTGATTTTTACTGCTTCTAAATGTACTAATATTATTCAAAATAAATCCATGCATATAAATTTAACTTTAAAGTGTAACATTTATAAATATTTTGATACCATTCATTGGGATTTTATTTTATATATTCTTGGATTTTTTCAAAATATTACATTAAATTGGTTTTTGTAACTTAAAATAATACCATATTTTTTATGCATAATAATGGACCCCCCCCCCCCCCACAATGGGGTATTTTAAATTCTAAAGGGGTGTAAGGCATGGTTAACCCCTGTTTACATTGTTTTTTGGACTTACAGAAGATTACCTAAGAATATTCTTTTGAAAGGATACCTAAATTGTGATTTTTACACTTATTAGGGCTTCAAGGTACTTACTTACACCATTGCACCTATTTTATATTGATGACATATTGATTTTATTTCAAGGGGATAAACATACAATTGAAACAAAAAAGATACTTCTTTATTAAAATTGATTGTTTTTATGGCAGTCCATAGCATAGAATAAATATTTTGACTACTTTAAAAAATACATTTTATTTGAATGAAAAATAAAATTATAAAATAACTCAACATTAAAATAAATAGTGATTAATGTTAAATACCTTTGAATTCATCTTTTTTGGTCCAGAGGTAAGGTTATAAACTTATAAACCATAGTTTCTAAAATTATACTATAAATTTTACAATGACCTACAATGTCATGTGTTAGTGGAGTTGGTGAAGGTGTTAAATATTGATGGAGTAGATCTCAAGTGTTTTTGAAATTTAGAACATGGATTCAGGAGAAGGATACTTAAGATGTTTTGGAGTGTTAAAAGTCATGTTTTATAGCTGAAGAGACCAATGGAAAATACTTGAATCAAAGTTTTGGGTGTTGGAAAATTAAAACCCATTATGTTTTCTTTAGTATAAGCCATCATAACTTTGGGTAAAGGACGAATGAGTTTAAAAATCTATCAAATGGGTCAAAAACCACCTTTGAGAGCCCGATGGTTGGAATTGGATATCTAGTGGTCTACTATAACTCTAGTGAGGGCCACCAAAATCTCATTGGTTCCCCTAACCCCATAATTCATGTAGGGGCATTTTGTTCATTCCATGATAAATTTTATAAAATTTATCCCCTCTACTTTATCCATCAATTCTCTAAATGTTTTAAGGATTCACCTTTCATTATATCCTCTTCTACCTTGTATTCTCCAAGATTTTCTCCTCTGCCACTTTACAGTTGGTGAAACGTCTATGGTAGTGATTTTCTCTAAGTAATGTTTATAACATGTAGTGTTTTATTATTGGTTTCCCTCTATTATTCTTATTGATTTGCCATAAATTCCTAATTTGTGTTTTTCTTTTCATCTCTTTTATTTTAAGTGAACAAGGATAAATCATACTATAATAAAATATGGGGAAAACCCTATGGTCATGAGGTAGGTGGTACATATTAATTTATCTCATTTTATATGTGTTTCCATATGATGTATAAATGTGTACTTTGAGTAAGTGGGTATGATGGAATGAAAATTGATCCAATAACTTGAGTGGTATGGATTATTAGAACCATGACAGATATTCTACACATGATGAGCCTTGGGTTTAGAGGTTTCTAATGATTAATTCAATGTAAGGGCATTATCAAAAATTAAAATATAGACCATGAAGGGTGTCTGCTGAAAATTTAAGACTAGGGAGAAATTGTATATTATAATTTGAGAATTTTTATTCTCATGAAGAGTAGTGATCCGTATGAGTTATGGAGTGGTTTAATATGAGCATTCTTGACAAAATAAGTTCTTCAGAAGTGATGAATTATGAGCATAGAATGATATTTCTATATAAGGAACTATGTGTACTTGTGTATCTATGGGTGAGAATACACCGGGGGTAGATTTATTTGGTAGTCACCAATGTGTGTTTTTCCTAGGGGGGCTCAAGTATAGAAATGAGAGTAATGATTCGTAAGGGTTATGTCAACATTGAAGGATGACTTATGAAATGATTTTTGATTTCTTATTGAGACTAAGGGTGGTCTCTAATGTTTTTGAAAGATAACTTACCATTGATATGTGACCATAATTTTTTCCAAGCTTTGGGTTTACATTGTGACCTTAAGACACAAAATTGATAAGTGGGGAGATAGGTTACTATATCACTTGTCAAATGATAGTTGTGAGTTCCTAGTCTTTCCAGGAAAGATGAGCTCCTTGAAGGGTGGTTCAGAGTGCTTGATTTATAATATTTGATATCCATGAAAAAATGGTTTTGTGGGGTTTATATGTTATTAATTTTTATAATTTGGGCTTCTTACATGGACCTTTTTATTATTATTGCATGATACTCTATTCATTACTAGGAAGAAGAGACATAGATGCTGGAACACTATTATGGGGACCCCTCCTACTATGCAGTAGTGATCATATGTACATATATTTATGAACATTATATTTAGGCTATATTCAACCCTATATATAGTTTCTCTTATGTATAAAATGAAGTGTATATATCATAGGCTTCCTTTTCATGATCTTGTGGGTGCCTTCCTTATCATGATCTTGTGGGTGGACGTGTTTCCAACCATATGAAATTTTATTCTACTAGAGGTCCAACCATTGCATAACAATCCTACCTCACTTACTTGATCATTATTTGTAAAATTTAATGATATTGAACCTTAAAGTAAATAAATATTGTGCAAAAATGTTGAGATGTGATTGGATTCTATAGGATGTGATTCATTTTTTGGGTTTTAAGTAGTGTTGAATGAAACAGTTCATGATTCTTAAAACTTCTTAAGGTGCATTAACCATTCTCCATGGATCATTGGTAGATGTTTTATTGAATTGATCTTGGATTATAGTTTATCATTATTTTAGATTAGATACAATGTTTTGTCATTAATTATTGGATTAAGTAATTAATGATGATACATTTCAATCTAGTTTGAATGGGTGGTATTAAGTTCATTTTAAGATGATGTATCTTTTCCTTATGAATTAAAAGCAACATAGAATTAATTTATCATATTACTCATTTTCTCACTGCAAATCGATAGTGTAATATGAAAATTTATACTCATATGAAGTTCAAAGTGATCAAAAATAAAGTTATTTTAACTATGCTCATTTTTTATTATAAATCCATTAAATATATTTTTATAATTAAGAATTTATATATCTTTTGGGGATTGGTATTTTAAATTTTATTGTATTTTCCCTAGTTAATTTCACTTACTATTATTCATAATTATTTTTTTTCTCAGTTAAATTCATTGAATGTATTCCCTTTTTCTTATTATGTATTGTTATTGTCTCAGGACAATAATAGAGGTCGTGACAATTTTATTTGGGGTGAGAAAAAATTCAGCTTGTATATTGGTATGTTCATTGCTTGTTCATTTATTGTTCCCATGTATTTAAAAAATTGAATATTGATCCCCTTTGGGTGAAATTTTTTGAAACTCATTCCACTAAAAAAGCATTCTGAATTCATCCCAAAACCAAAAACCATCAAAATCAATTAAATCGTTGGTTTGGGAAAAGATGTTCTCTAACAGCCTCCACTTTCTGCTCAACATGAGGTTTTGGGAAGGTTGGGCCTTCACTAGGGCCTATTTCTTCATTATTCCTCTCACGATGTCATCAATCCTTAGAATCACACAATAAATATCAATGAAATTATTGAATGTTGTGCCTTCAGGCCATATATTTTTTTCTTTCATGTCCACAATGTCACATGTACTCCCATTTTTTTTATCCATGTATTTTCACGTTTTCTATACTTTCTTTATAGAATAGTCTTAGTCCCAATCACATTAACAAAAAAATTCAGTGCTATTATTCTGGTTAATGACTCAAAATGAAATAGTATCTACTTCATAATGTGAATACTTAACTCCTTTAATAGATGAACACTTCTACTTCAAACTGGAAGACACTGCCATCTTAGTAGCACCACCACAAGGTACCAGCTATGGATTCCTTAGAATATTTTTTCTAGGTCATAGAAACCTACAAATTTCTTTCCACATTATTTTCAAGATATTTTCTAGAAACCCTTAGAATAATGGTGTAATATTTTGGCATTGAAGACTTAACTTTAAAGGAAAAAACTAGTCACTGATTTTATTGAGTAGTTAAGGTTGTTTTGTTGAGGTTCCACATATTCAATGAAATTGGTGATTTTATCTAGTGATTCATCCACTAATTGGTTGCTAGAGGAAGTGTATTCCTATTATTATTTACTCATCAAATGTTTTCTATTTCTTCCAGGGAATTTCGTCTTGATGTTACTAGACATGTACACTATTCTACGGAGGATGTCTACAATCTCATGGTATTGATATGATGTGAATTTTTTTCTTCTAAACAGTACTACCAATATAATATGTTTCCTCCTTGTTTGCAGAAACATTTTTTGACCCATGGGGCATTTTGGTTCTTATATTGGGGCAGTGAATTGTATAGTCACAAAAGATAGGTATGTTCTAGTTTAGTTTTTATTTTATTTTCTTTATCGCATTGGCCACTTAGTCCTTTCACTGCTTTCTATGGACGGAGGGTAGTTATATTCTATGAAGGGGGAAGAAGGGAACTGGAGGCGGCTATGAGGTTTTCTTTGCAGGGGAGGGAGATCATGTTAGTGGAGGGATTAATTAGTGTGTTTCATTTTTTTCTAACTTTGTACTGTGTTTTTTTTTTTGTTTTTTTTATTTTCCTTAGGTGTGGAGATCCGACATAATGATGGGTCATGCCGAAATTTTATTTATTTTATGTTGCTGTTTTAATTATTTTTTTGTGGGGGAAATCTTTCCTGAGTGGTGATTCCTTGATTCCTGGACACTTGTTCCCACCCGTGGTCATAGCCCATTCACCTTAGTCCATCCTAGTATTTCTATATCAGAGTCTATGTCTGAACCATGGGAAGGTCTAGGAAACAAGGATAATTAGGGAGGTATTGAGAATGTCTTGGAATGAATTGTGAATTCCCATGATTAAGGATTGAGGAAATTGGAATTTATAATGAGAATATATGGGAGACTATGCAATATATATTGATTCTGAAAATTCTATGGGTATAAAAGGTGGTGAAATGATAATGTGTTGGGATTAATAAATGGAAATTATTATTCATAACCAATTTGATAATGTAATATCAGATCATGAGATACTTTACATTGTTATATTTGATGATTAGACTCCATCCCAATGAAACTATTGAAATACCTTGGTGCCAAAAATACTCTATTATACACTAGATAGTTTGGTTTGAAATTCCCAGTAAAACCTTAATTGACCTCATGGTAGAGCTTAGGACTTGTTACTAGATCGCAACTGGGGGCAAGGCAGTTATTCCCTTATCACATACCTTGAGTGGAGTGCCACACAACCCTAAATACAACAATATCCCCAAAAGAAATACCTGAGGTTGTATTAATCTACCTTTATTCTCTTATAAAATTTTAGGAATAGGGTGAATCCTCCCACCGGTTCTTCTATGAATATTTCATTTATTCTTAGAGCCACCCCACACAGTTTTTTTTCTAGGGAATTCCACTCATCTAGAAAAGTACTGGTAAATGCCTCATGATAATTGGGTTCTCTAGATTGAATTTTCAATCTCTGCAGGAAAAAACTAAATGCCCCTTGTAAGACTTTCAACTTTCAAACATATTGCACCCAAAATCAGGGTGATTAGTCCCTTGTACAAGACACCAAAGGGAGTGCCGCATAACACATATAAAAGATAGTTTCCTATTTTTCTTCTTCATACTCCAGTTTTACAGACATAAAAACCTTCACCGCGGTCAAATATGTGATTCACTGAAATCTGTGAATATGCACATTCAAACTCTCCTTTAGAACTTCTGATAATCTTGACATTTGAATCTTTATTTAAAAATATTCATTTAAGAACTCTGTCTGTTGAGTCTTTATTAAAAACTTTCCTTAAAATCAAATCTTGAATATCGCAACACTGTATTCTTCATTTAAGACTCTGAATACTATGGAATCTATATTACCAAAAATCTTCATTCAAAACATCAATGGAATGAGACCTGGAAACTTGATTCATGCAACCATCTGAAACATGCAAGAGTTTCATTCACATGCTGCATGTTTTTCCGCATGAACACTGCCTGTTAGCCTTCTTGTACACACCTACATCCATAGTTCCCATTCTATAATAGATTCATGGAAGTTTCAGACTCCCTGTGCAATAATATTTATGCAGGACATTGAAATGTTGTGTGACCTCATCCTACTAAACCAGTTAAAAATTGCTCTAGCATTCATGTATTTTAAATCAGTTCCATATTTTAGATATTAAGATCAATTCCAGCTTTAATATATCATCCACCTCTTTAATTCAACCAGTGAACATGATCCAAATCCAATTTCCAACTTGTATAAACTTTCATCCATGATCCAAATACATGTCAATATCTCTAAATCGTGAATTTATTTCATTATGAAATTCTTCCATGCATACCTTCACCCTCAGTCCTCTTCCAAGACTTCTTCTTTATGTTAACACATCAAATTCACTCTTCATATATATATTTTCAACACATCGTCATTCCATTATTCTTGAAAAATTGTATGCCTCTTTAATCAAACATACCTCATTCATACCTCATATATTTTCCACAAATCCAACCAATCAAGTCTTGGTTGCAATAATCTGCCCCTTTGGATGATCTTGTTCTTGAATTAGTTTCCTCTGGTAGAGAGGTTAGTGGCCCTATTCCTCTTATTCAAGAGAAGGTGAAAAATATTATCTTATGGGCTGATATAGTAGAGGAGTCTCATCCATCCTATGATGGAAAGTTGTTCTGCACAGGGAGGTAATTCTAATCTGGCCTCAGTTCACTCTTTATCAAACACTCCTGCAAGTACCTCTCATATGGGCAGTGCATGTCCAACTGGAAAACCAGTGAGTTGTGACTTATTCAATGTTCATATTTTGGATGTTGTGATTTATTTTTCCATGAATAGATCTGATGGACTTAGAGGATCCAATCCACCACTAACCAGTACCACTGCTAGCCTAGTTCCTAGATCACCTGCTTTGCAGAATCAGACCTCTACTCTTTTTAAGGGTGGACACAATAAAGATTCCATTTCCTTAACCCCTTCTTTTATTGTAGAATGGTTTGGGAATGCTACATCCCTATCTTACAAGTAGTTTACTAGTGACAATACTTCTTCCAGGGATAGTCATGGGGTTTCATCTTTTGATACTCCCATGACAGATAAGGCAGAGAGCACACCAGTAAAATACTTGGCTCATCGTGTTAAGGGGACTCAAAAATTAAAGGTGAGTATTCACAATTCCTTTGAATTGTTGGCATCATGAAGTAGTGAAGAGAATGGGAAATAAAAAAACTGGGTTTTAGGAGATGAAGTAATGACGCAGCTAGTTGATGTGTAAATTCTAGATGATGGAGATGGGAAATGGATAGTAGATGCCACTTCATGGAAATACATCTTTCATATTAAAAGTTTAAAAATGATGTCTTAGTATACTCAGCATCATCTTCCATACTATGCACCATACTAAAACTTTCATGGGTCGAGCTCCGTAGTGATATCATTGGGGGTTGTAGGGGCAACGTGCCCCTGCTTTGTGGGTTCGGAGGGCTAAAGGCCTCCGGCCAAAAATTCTGGTTACTGTAGCAACCCAATTCGGCTTACTATAGCAACCCAATATAGGAAGGCTATATTTTTTGCATCATCTATCAGACTTTATTTGGATTCAATAAGAGATAAACGATTGTGATGCTTCGTCATAAAGAATTTATTTAGGATTTTTCTGATAAGAACTTTTTTATTCTTTTAACACTTTGACCAGCTCTGCTTATGTTTTAACAGGTGAAAAAAATGCATTGTGGTTCCATTGTTTTTGCATTCCGGTTTTCATTGTTTCATAGTGGTTTTGACGGGGGTGGGGGGTGAGTATGGGCAGGGGGGTAGGTGCAGGGGGGAGGGGGAAGGGTGTAGGGGTAGTGGGGGTGCAGGGGGGGCTAGGTGTAGGGGGAGGGGGGAGGGGTGCAGGGGTAGTGGGGGTGCAGGGGTGTCCAAGAGGGGGAAGTGGGGGTGCAAGTGGGGGCAGTGGGGGGGAATTTGGGGGGAATTTGGGGTGAAGGGGACAGTGGGTAGTAGGGGTGAAGGGGGTAGGGGGAGGGGGTGCAGGGGGGTGTCCAGGGGGTGTCTATGGGGAGACGGGTGTTTAGGGTGGGTCCAAGGGGGTCCAGGGGGAGGGGGTGTCCAGGGGGTGCCTATGGGGGGAGGGGGGTCCAGGGGGGTCCAGGGGGGTCCAGGGGGGGTGTCTAGGGGGGTATCTAGGGGGGTCCAATGGGGGTGTCTAGGGGGGTCCAAGGGGGTGTTCGGGGGGGTCCAATGGGGGGTCTCTAGGGGGTGTCCAAGGGGGTGTCTAGGGGGTGTCCAGGGGGTGTTCAGGGGGGTCCAGGGGGGTGTCTAGGGGGTATATTGGGGGTGTCCAGGGGTGTCTAGGGGGGGTGTCCAGGGGGGTCCAGTGGGGGTGTCCAAGGGGGTCCAGGGGTGTCCAAGGGGGTGTCTAAGGGGGGTGTCCAGGGGTGTCCAGGGGGTGTCCAGGGGGGTGTCCAGGGGGGTGTCTAGTGGGGGGTGTCCAGGGGGGTGTCCAGTGGGGGATGTGTAGGTGGGTGTCTAGGGGGGAGGGGGGAGGGAGTTTCTTGTGGGGGTGCAAGGGAGGAGGGGTGTGGTTTCACAGTGGTTTCATTGTTTCTGATAAAAACTTTTCCATTGTTTCATAGTGGTTTGCATTCTGGTTTGCAAGAGAAAGGTGAAACCAAGGTGGGAAGCTGTTGTTT
Organism: Viscum album; assembly: GCA_963277665.1. NCBI lineage: Eukaryota > Viridiplantae > Streptophyta > Magnoliopsida > Santalales > Viscaceae > Viscum > Viscum album. The sequence continues at coordinate 1,090,809,685 of OY728164.1, read as the reverse complement.
CTAGGAAAACCATCTATACCCACAGTTCTTTAAACCATGGGTATATATGTTGCTATGAAACTATCTATACCCACGGTTCAACGAACCGTGGGTATGTGTGATGTGAAGAAAACTATCTATACCCACGGTTTACTTAACCGTGGGTGTATAATTTGTGATGTAAAAATGTATACCCACGGTTCTGTAAACCGTGGGTATATATGTATACTCATGGTTTACTAGAATTGTGGATAATATGAAATTTCAGTGGGTTATCCCCGAGGTTTCTGCAAAACCATGGGTATAGGGAAATCTCGACACCTCGGGAGCCCACCGTTCATGAAACCGTGGGTATAGCCTATACCCATGGTTTCATGGGCTATAACCACAGTTTCAAACCATGGGTATAGGGAAATTTTATAGTAGTGAGTGATAGTGGGACCCTAGGGACCTCATACCTTGGTGATATGGAATAAAAACCATGATCCACAGTTTCCTCATGTATGAGGCACTAGAGGGGAATGCATCCCAAGTTCTAGTGGTCTCCAATCATCATTATATGATTAGTTAGATTTGTGGTTTTAAACCAGTAAGAGGGAACTAAGCCTTGGACACATCGATCTGTCTAGAATACTAGACCTAGTCCACCCACCTAGATACCTAGGATTCCCTTTTTCTTAATTCCTATTTCTATGTCACATAAACCACCACTTTCACATGCACACCGACAAAACCATAAAAGAACACATGAAAACCACCATTTTTAATAGGTAAAACCACTTTTGAGTCCTCACACACACCAAAACCATTTAAAAAATGTTTTTCACCACCCAAACAATATATTGAACACATTTGAAAATCATAGAAAGCATACCAAAATAATCCAAAAATGTTAAAACATGGAACCACCTACCTCGATCTTAGAAACTTCTAGAAATCAGTGGAAAACTACAATCGCACCACAAGGGTACCCTATAAAGGCAAGAACATACCACAAACACCATCATTATTAAACCCAAAAAACCAAGTTACAACCCACTTTAGGGAAACCAATCTACTAGATAATAGAGTAATCAATAAATAAGAAGAAAGAGATCAAGAATAGAGAAAAAAATTATGAGAGGAGGGGCTTACTTGATGATTTATTGAATATTACACACCAAATCCACCAAGAAAATATATTCCAAGGGATCTAAGAGGGAGTGGAGGCACACCTAGGGTCGAGAATCCTGAATGGAGGAGGAAATGGGTGCATTTGGGTTAAAATAAAGGAAGAGAAAACCATAAATTCAACATTTTTAAGGTTTTAGTCATGTCATACAGTTTTCCAAACCATGTTCCAACTGTGATCTCCCCTCTATCAAAGAGGAACAAGGGTGAATGGTTTTCATGAGGATATCACATGCCCATGTGGCAGATCATGAACCTCATATGGACCCACTAGTTTGGTCCCATGGTTAGCTTCATGCCCATGTGATAGGTCGTGCAGCCTGGACAAAGTCACTATCTAGAGCATACTGTGTTTTTTGGGCTAATGCTTGGTTTTTACTGATCATGCACCAACCATGCACCACTTTTTATTGGATCCAAAAAAAAACTCCATTTTTTATCAAAAACTATAGGGAAAACCAATGGATAAATATGGGGCCAAAATAAAATAGAAAAATACCTCAAAAGAAAATCATGGATGTGACACTTCAGGTGGGGTGCGATGTGTTGGCATGGGTTTCTATAGGTGAGACTTGATGTGGTGTAGTTGTTTGTGGTAGGAGGAGGGAACGAGGTTGATTTCCTTCATTTTCATGATACCCTACTTCTTTAGTTTTGGTTATGATTTGACATGTTGGACCAGGTGTCTATGGGAGATATGTAATGTGTTGTGATGTGTGTCTTAGGTGTATACATGTAAGGACCTGAATTATTATAAATAAAACTCCCCTTTTTTATTTATTTAAATGTATCATCATGAAATATGGTTATAGAAAACACATGCACTTATTTTTTTTTATTATATCCTATTGTATTTAAAAGACCATTAAGTATCATTACCATTGATAATATAGTCATTGAACAGTGATCACATGATTAGTATAAATATAGGGTTTTAAAAAATTCAATTGACACAAACAAGGGAAGTGATGGCCTCAACTAGTAGGATCGCACCCTATGAATCCCATTTATGGGAGATTCTGAGGGAGATAGAATTTTCATGCTTTTCCCTTGACCAATCCCAAGTTGAGATCTAACAACTTAAGCATGAGTGAAACCAATTACGAAAATCCTTGGCGATCTATGACTTTCATAGCTATGAGGAAATTGTCTGATGTGCCCTCAAAGTCAAAATGGAGATCAGCAAATCTCAAGGGTATCACAGGGATAAAAATAATAAATTTAAATTTAATTCTAGCAGTCCGATGGATAAATCGAACGGTCCTAATAAATTTCAACATCCCACTTGTCAAATGTACAGGAAGAAGCACCCCGAAAATTGCTTAAGGGGAATGAAGAAGTGCTTTAGGTGTGGAAAGGAAGGACACATAGCTAGAAATTTCTGATAGGAGAAACTCACTAATGAAATAGATGAAAGGAATGTTCTATTCAACCCTCGGTGCATTTTTCATGTCTTAAACTTCAAAGAACTATGGAACTTTTCAGACCAATTCCCTAATCCAAGGGTTTTTTGAGACAACCAACAACCTCTAAGGTAGGAAGGGTGAGATTTTTCCATCACAACCACTAAGGTGGATCCCAATAATAAATTGTTGATGGGTATTCTAATTATTCATTCAAGAATAGCAAACATACTTTTTTATTTTGGTTCTATGCATTCCTTCATATCCTGAAAGTTTAGTATAACTATTCAAACCCCACCACAAATCATGGAAGTAGATATATCGGTGAAAATGTAAAAATGGGACAATTATTTCATCCCAAGTATATAACTCCTACCCTATAAAAGTTTGTGGGATGAACTTCCCATATAACCTTTTCATACTACCTTCGGTGTAATTTTATGAAATTATAAGCATGGATTGGAATTCCCTATATAGAGCCAACATAAATTTATATGAAAAGGAAATCACTCTCCATATTATGAATCGACCCCCAATTTTGTACAAGTTCAAGGAGGAGGATGAATCTTCTTTAGCACCACCATCTCAAGTATAGATATTATTGCACTATGAGAAAGAATATCTATCTCAAATGATTGATTATAAGGAATGAACCATGCTTGAACACATGCCTATTGTGAGAGAATACACTGATGATTTTCTTGAGGAATTGTCTGGTCTTCCTCTTATCTGAGAGGTTGAATTTTTAATTAATCATATACTTAGGGCATTGCCATTATACAAGACTTCATATAGAATGACTGTTGTGGAACTTGAGGAACTAAAGAAAAAACTTTAGAATAATCTAGATAAAGGTTTCATACGCCCAAGTTCTTCACCATGGGGTGGACCAGTCCTCTTTGTCAAGAAAAAAGGATGGATCAATGCGCTTTTGCATCGATTATTGTGAGCTCAACAAGATAATGATAAAGAACAAGTATCCCATGCCTCAGGTTTATGACTTATTTGATCAGCTATGCGGAGCACAATACTTCTCCATGATGGATCTTTAGTCGGGATATTATCAAGTAAGGGTGAATAAGGAAGATATCCCCAAGACCGCTTTTTATACAAGGTATGGGCACTATGAGTTCATAGTGATACCATTTAGACACACTAATACTCCAAAAATCTTCATGGACTTAATGAATAGAATCTTTAGAGATTACCTCAACAAATTTGTGGTAGTCTTTATAGATGATATTCTAATATACTCCAAAATAAAGAAGGAGCATGAGGAGTATTTTAGAACTATGCTAAAGACCCTACGAAAGAAGAAGCTTTATGATAAGTACAGAAAATGTGATTTCTGGTTGAAGAAAGTCTCTTTCTTGGGGAATATCATCACAAAAAATGGGATATTTGTGGACCCTTATAAGATTAAAGCAATTTAAGGATGGTAAATTCCAACATCTACGAAATATATATGTAGTTTCCTTAGGTAATCTAGGTATTATCGCTGATCTGTTATAAATTCCTTGTGTCTGTCAAACCCTCTTACCAGGATAACTTGGAAGGGAGTCAATTTCTCTTATAATAATTAATGTGAAGATATCTTTGTAAATTTAAAAAGGAGTATCATAATTGTGCATATACCCACACTAACAAAAAATTGGATAACTCTTTGTAGTATTCAATAATGATTCGAAGAAGGGATTGGGTTGTGTGTTAATGAAAAATTAAAAATTAAAATCCGATGCTTCAAGGCAGTTGAAAGTAAATGAATAGAACCACCCAATGCATGATCTATAGTTGGCTGTAGTGATATTCATTTTGAAAATATGATGACATTATCTCTTTGGGTACAAGTGTTAAATATATACAGATCACAAAATCCTCAATTATATATTCACACATAAAGAGTTTAATATGTTCCAAAGAAGATGGTTAGAGCTGATCAAGGACTATGACTACTCAATCTACTATGATCCTGGTAAATTAAATAAAGTATAGAATGATATAAGTAGAAAGGATCTTGCATCTTTATCAATGATGAGAATTGAGAAGGATCCAATCTTCTTTTACCTCCAAATAATGGACATGGGAATCATAAAGTAAGGAACATCATCAATCCTTTCACAAATGATTTTTCAAACATCTCTTCTGGAGAGATTAAAGGATTCTCAAAGAAATGATGTGGGAATTTAGAATAAATTGGAAACTATAAGGAAAGGGAAATCCTTGGAGTTAAATATTAATAAAGAAGGAATTGTGATATTTGGTACAAAACTATGTGTTCCATCAAAACTTGAGTTAAAGAAAGAATTGTTGGATGATGCGCATAGTTTGACTTTCTCCATTCACCTAGAAAGCACAAAGATGTATCAAGATCTTTGTGAGCACTATTTGTGGTAAAATATGAAGAAGGATATTACTTAATATGAATCATTGTGTGGTATGTCATCAAGTGAAGGATTAAAGGCAGAAGTCTAAGGGGATGATGCAACCATTACACATAACAACATGGAAATGGGAGAACATCACTATGGACTTTGTCACTGAACTTCCAAATACATTTAGAGGAAAAAATTATATCTAGGTTGTTGTGTATCGTCTTACAAATATAGGTCACTTTATCACAATTTAAGAAGACTTTTCATTAGATCAACTTGCATGGATATACATCAAATAATTGGTAAGGTTGTATGGAGTAACACTATTGATTTTATCTAATTGAGATTCGAGATTAACCTCTAAGTTATAGAAAAGTCACCAACATGATCTAAACATTGATTTGAACTTCAGTACGTCCTATCATCCTCAAATTGATGGAAAATCTAAGTGGACTATTTAGATACTGGAAGACATGTTGTGAGCATGTTCTATGGACTTCAAAGGAGGTTGGGACCAACATATTCCTCTAGTAGAGTTCTCATACAACAACAGTTTCCACTTAAGCATCCAAATATCTCCCTATGAAGACCTTTATGGGAAGAGTTTTAGAATACCTACATGTTGGGATGAAATTGGGGAACAAAAACTATTAGGTCCTGAAATGGTCGAGGAAATGGTGGAAAAGGTTAAGACCATTCAGCAATACATCAAGGTAGCTCAGAGATGACAGAAGATTTATGTTTAAAACCGTCAACGAGACCTGGAGTTTCATGTTGGAGACATGGTATTCCTCTGCATATCTATATGTAATAAAGTGATGAGATTTGGGAAGAAGGGAAAACTTAGTCCAAGATACATCGGTCCCTTTGAGATCCTTAATCATATTGAAGCAGTGGCCTATTGACTAGAACTCCCACCGAACCTATATCAAGTACATAATGTATTCCATGTATCCCTCTTGAGGAAGTACATACCAGAACCCTCACATGTACTCAATCCAAAGGTGGTACCTTTGGATAATGACCTTTCCTATGAGGTTCATCTGGTGAATATCTTAGATCATAGAGAAAAAATCTATGAAATAAGACAATGCACCTTGTCAAAGTGTTTTAAAGAAACCAAAATTTTGAAGAATCGACGTGGGAACTAGAGGAGGTGATGAATCAGAGTTACCCTCATCTATTTGAGTGTGTGAAATAAAAATTTCAAGGGTGAAATTTCTTAAGGGTGGAATATTGTAATGACCTGAATTGTTATAAATAAAATTCTCCTTTTTTATTTATCTAAATATATCATCATGAAATATGGTTATAGAAAAGACATGAACTTATTTTGTTTTATTATATCTTATTGGATTTAAAATACCATTAAGTATCGTTATCATTGATGATATAGTATTTGAATAGTGATCATGTGATTAGTATAAATATAGGGGTTTAACAAATCCAATTGACACAGACAAGGGAAGTGATGGCCTCAACTAGTAGGATCATACCCTATGAACCCCATTTATCAAAGCTTGTGAGGGGGATATCATTTATGAGATTTTCCCTTGACCAAGACCAAGCTGAGATCCAATAACTTAATCATGAGTGAAAACATTTATAAAAGAAGTTCAATCTCATAGAGATCACAACCCAAACCATGTTCGCCGAACCACCCCATTAAAGTACCACCATCGCGCACCTTACTCTTAGGATGTTTGTTGGTGTATTAAAGGGGTATGTATCAAGATTCTAGAATTATGAGTATTTACATTATTTTTATAGAATAATGAATATATTATCATCCTATTATTGTTACTTTGTAAATGTTTTTTATTTTGATACAATAAAGCACAAATTTTATTTTTAGTTAATATTAAAATTTAATTAATGAATTTATGAATTAATGTATTTTTTTGAAATAAATAATATTTTAAATAATTTTTATCAAATATAAATGATCATATAATTTTTATGAAGTCAAATGTAATTTTTATAATGGTTTGAAAACTGTTATTGTCAAAAAACCCAACATTTCTTAATAAATGTCAATTTTATTTTAAAAGTAAAAATTAAAATATTTAAAAAATTATTTAGATAAAATTAATATTATTTTTTGAATCATAATTCTGAAATTATCCAATGGTGAATTTTTCATAATTTTCCGAAACAGTTGAATTTTCGGGTAAAAATTAAATATCGTATAAATATACTTTCGGTATTATGACATCATAATGACCCAAAAGTGATGTAATAATTACTATAAATGGGATAAATTAACAAATATATTTTTTTCCTTTAAAATAATTATATTTTAATTTTATTTTATTCATTTTGTAATTCCATTATGAATCCTCCAAAACTTATAATATATTTTAAGACTTTAAAATCCTTTGTTTAAGAGTGTGACTCACCTCCACATAAACAAGGACAATATTTTATTAAGTTCTTACCTTGACCTTATAAAATAATAAAAACCACTCTCATTTGTAAAAACCCATGGAAAACCCATAGTATGGTTTTTGGTTTTGGATATTTTATTATGTAGAGTCCAAAACCTAAATAATAACGAAATCCCCCCCTTTTCCTATATAAAACCACCCAACCACTTAGTTATCTTCACTCAAACTCCTTTTATCATGACCATAATCTTCCCTACACTCTCTAGAGTCCTCCCAATGCACCCCCAATATCTCAATAAGCCCTTCCCAATCTTTTGGAGTCACACACTCAAATAAGGGATCCTCACCTTCCTCTCCTTCTTTCAATTCAAGAACCTTCTTTGAAATTAGTTATTTTAATTTCAATTGGTTATATTTTAACTCATTTATAATTATTACCTTACTATCCAATTGATGTTATTTTAATTAGGGGTTATTTATCCTCCCTCATTTGGACCCTTACCTAATTCATTACTATGTCGACATTCCGTAAGGGGTCCTCGCATTCTCTTCTTTATTTAAGTTTCTTTATAAACTTATGAATTCTATTTCAATTTCCTAAATTTGTGACATGTATTTACATTTCCCTATTACTTCCCATTTTATTTTAAAATTATTAGATACCCATTTATCTCTCATTAACCATTTTTATGAATTTTTAAGTAACGTCTTTATACTGACAAAATTTCACCACGATTTTTCATGCTAAAACAATTATGTAGTGAAATCATTCCCATTTTTCATTCAAGGGTATTCACCTTTATAAACATATACTTATTTATTGGGGACTTACATGTATTTATTACACATTACTTTATCGTGGAATAAATTATGAGGATTAATGATGTAACACCTGAATTTTTTTATGAAATATTTTCTTTAAATATTTTTAATTCTTCAATAGCTTGCATTGCACACAATCGTGATTTTAAACGAACTGAGAGATTCCCTTGGTATAAAATAACCATTATAACTTAGTCATTAAGTTTTCAGGAATAAATATAACTAAAATATGAAAATTTATGGTGAATTATTTGCCTACCAATTATTTATGAAAAATATAAACCAATTAAATGTAAAGAAAAAATTCATATTTTTGTATTAATAAATTAAATGAATTACAATTATTAGATGAAATTAATAAAATATATTTGTTATATATTAAATAAAATATTTTTATATTCATCCAATAGATATTTTATTCATTGGGTATGAATAACTTTATTTTATGTATAAAAACCTATATTTTTCAAAAGGATAATTTTACCACCTTTTAATGGAGAATCCTTTTTAAATTAAAATTTTGAAACAGTAATAATTTTTATATGAAAAAATAAAACTATTATTTTGAATAGGGATATAAAAATTTACTTTGGATGAATTTTTGATATTTTTCTGATTACTTTCAAGTTTTTATAAATAGTAAAAATATACTAAATTATAATTAAAAACAATTTTTTTTATCGAAATAATTTATATGGTTAAATTATATTATTGAATGGTTTAAAAGTATAAATAGGATATATTTTTATTAGTTAATATAATTTAAGTCATTGGAATTAATTTTACATTGAATTTAGATGTAAAAACATTTCAATCTTTTGCAATGTTTTAACTTTTAAAACTCTTTTTCTCATTCCGAAAATGAGATTAATTTTAAATTGATTACTACAACTTTTGTGTTTTAAATTGTTAAAAATTTATTCCATATTTGGAATCAATGGTTCCAAAATATGCAAATATATTTCTTTTATTTTTTGGCATTATGAATAGTAAATTCGGTAATTTTTATTAATACGGTAAAAGGGTAAATCGAGTAATTAAGGATAAAAATAATATTATAAAATTACCCTAAAACTTGTCCTAATATCATTTGATGAGTTTTTTTCGACCTAAATCATACTTGGGTCGAAATGGTATCCTTTGGAATCTACTTGGATGAGATTATGACATTTAATTTATTTTATTTAAAGAAAAGTTAAATATGCCTCACTCAAATTTTAATAACTATATCATTTTTAATATAAGGTTATACAGAAGATAAATTTGATTATAAATACTCATTTGAAATCTAAATTTTTTTTATTTATCATGGTAATTTATTTGTAATTTTTAAGAAATGAATAATTACCTTAAAGGCTTATACATTGATGATGAAGAAATTGTTTAATTGATGATAAATCAATAAAATATTTTTTATTAAAATTATAATAACCATTAAAACACCAAAAAACTTGACCAAATCTTATTTTTTGAGTATATATCAACTATAATCATCCAAGGGTCGATTTATTGACCATTTGGAGCCATATGGAAAATATTATGACACTTTTAATATTTTATTAGTGATGTTAAAGTTGTTGCATTCATATTTTAATACATATAACATTTTTAATGTAGTGCTTTCCAGAATATATGTTCAAATATAAGTATTATTTTGAAATTTATAGGATTTATCTTCTTCATAATATTTTATTTTTAATTTTTATTCAACAAATAAGTTTATGAAATAATTACACAAAACTGATGTTGTAATTATTTTATTAATGAAGATAAAAAATAAATATTACTAAAATATTAAAATAAATATAATTTAGGATAATTAATATGTAAAATTAATTTTATATATTACCTTTACCCTTTATAAATATATAATAAAATATTTGGTTCCAATTTAACTTGTTATCTTTATATTTTTCAATGAATAGTGTCAAAATAGACATTATAGACTGTTTATCAAAATAATGTATTATTAAATTATTTAAAAATCATAAAACATTTTTAAAAAATATATAATAATTATTATATGTTCTGAAATGTTATAAATTGTTCATTTATGGTCTAATTTACATCAAATAACTAAATATTGCACCCTTTTAATATTGAAATATTTGTTACCTTAGTTAAAAATTAAATAGAATAACAAAAGTGTTAATTAAAATAATAAGGTTTAAATTGTTAGAAAAAATTATCTAAAATTTATTGGTTGATTATATTACAACCTTATCTCATATCATCTTATAATTAGAAAATTTTTGAGGTTATTTTATGTGGTTTTATTTTATTATAAATTAATATTTTTGGAGTTTCCAAAAGAGCCCCTCACATCAATTATAAAAGGGCACCTCCTCCCTCACTTATTCACTTCACTTTTAGCCTTAAATCTATGTAATACCCTAACCATTTCTCTTATAAACTTCTCTAGTCACATTCTAGAAGTTTTGGTATTCTCTAAAGACCAACCCTAGTGCTTTAAGAGGTGATCTAGAGGGAGTTCGTCGAAGAAGAGGTAATCTCCTCTACCGATTCTTTCAAACTTCTTTCTTATTATACTTATACTTAATGAGTTGTTTCCATTATAAATTAATAAATCAAGTATCACTTATATACTTATATATTATTATGATTATATAACAATCATATTCCACCTTCTATCCATCCTATGAAAAATGAAATAACCACGCGTGCGTGCGTACGGCTTATCATCTTCACACTGTGGTGTAATCTGTTTTTCACCACCAACTTAATTGGATGGGTATAATGATGTAAATAATACTTATATATGATTATTATAACATGATATGTATTTTTTAACAAAATATAAACCATCCACTTCTATACCATTTCACAATTATGGGAATGATATCATCGCTCGTGCGTATATACGGCATATTGTCTCCACGATGCGATGTGATTAATTCTACATGATATCCGTTAAAACATGATTATATAAATTTATATAATGAATAAATATGATATATATTATGTTAATATCATTTTTAAATGATATAACTATGAACTAATAAGGATAACTATAACTTATTCAACAAAACATGCATAAGAAAATGAAGTAGTTACTACCCGAATAATGAATAATAATGAAATTTTATTAACAAACGGATGATAATATGATTATATATGATATCATAAAAATTAATATGGTTATTAAATAATTCAATGACATTATTTAAATCATTATACAGGAGTTTTGGATACATACAAAGGATATCAGACCTAATGTAAGGGATAATTTCACAATCTCATTATTATCTGAGATTGTTTATACGTAAGTATTTACTGGGGTATATTTATCATACATGTACATGTTTCCTAGATATGTATTCCAAAATATTTTTTTTATTATTATAAAAAAAAATTAAAGTTAATTTTACCAATTGGTGAATTTTTATTAAACGATATGAAAGAAAACTTTTTTTGTTTTCAATATGAGGTACTTTTTGACTTTCCGACAAAAGTAGGAGAAGAATGTTTTCTTTTAACTTATATGGTATGAACGGATTTTTATATTTTCATAAAACATTATTCCCATGAATATTACTATACAATAATTCAATTTTATTTTCAAATAAATTCTTTTCTTTTAAAATTTTGTGGCATTTTGAGAAAAGAAAATGTTTATGAAGAAGAAAGGATATTTTCCTCAAGAATTAATTTCAAGTATTCTATCAAAATTATTTTGCATATAAGATTACATTATTTAATAGGGTTATGTTTTAAGTATATTATCCCTATTATTCCTAAGATTTTATTACATTTTTTATGGAATTATATTTATGAAATCCATTTTTTTTTACATGGATTATGTTATGATGGAATAATGTTTAAGAAACCCATTTTATTCCTTGGGTTATGCTATGATGAATGATTTATATTTTTGTGGAATGTGTAAGAATGATTTAATTATGATATGGTTGGTACCTATATATCCCTCTAATTCATTGGGTAATTATTTATATCTTATTAGATAGAAAGGGTTGGAACATGAAATGATCTTGGTTCAGTAATATAGGGCTGGAACAAGGAGTGAACTTGGTTTAGTAATAGAATTTGTCTGCTATCATGGACTTGGAAATTAGCCTTAACTAATATGAAATGATTTTTTATTATTATGTGTATGGAAAAAAATTTCATGTCTTATGTTATGTATTTTGGGATTACTTTTATTGATTCTTATGAACTTTTATGATTTATCCCATGACATGATATCGTGATATTTCATATGCAGGATAAGATTTTAAAATTTTATGTTATTATGTCTTATAATTATGATATGATTGATATCTCCCTTTTTACCCTTAATGAGCATCTGATCTCACCCTTTGTTATGTTTCTTTTCCCTAGGTTATGAAAAATGGTATTAAATAAGATATGTTAAAAAGGGGTTTAGTTATGAAAAAATAAGCAGGAGACAATATAGATGTCTTATGAACCAGTTGTTTATGTTTCCCAGTTTCTAAAGACACTAAACCTATACAGTCTTGGCATGGTTTTTTTATGTTTTGTAATGAATATTCTTCAATTTTGAAGTAATATCTATGTATATAAAGTATGGGTTGTTATAGTTGGTATCAAAAAAAAGGTATAGTTAACCTTTGGAAACTACAATGAGAAAACCTTAATAGGAACCATAAGGATATGTCGAAGTATAGGTTACAATCCTAGTGTTTTAGAAATGATCATGAATAACCTAGGATAAAACCTAAAGTATCTTAAATTTAAATTTTATTCTTGATTATTTAGTTTTACCATTATGATTAGTGTTGCTCAAACTATGCTTCTTGGTTTTAGTCAATGGATAGAACTCGGAGGAACAATTTCAATGCTAAATGTGAGGGGAAATGCAATGATTATTCTCATGAGAACCAAAATTTTATGGGAGATGGAATGAAAAATATTGTAGTTATCCTCACACAACTTTCTAAAGCTATGAATCATGTAGGACTTCCAAATGAGAAAAGGAGAGAGCAACATTCTGTTGAATCCTTCATGAGGCAGCATCCACCTTCTTTCAGTGGGTCTTCTGATCCACTAGAGGATGAAAAATGGATCAGCACCACCGAAAATATATTTTCAGTTCTCCGATTTTTAGAACATGATAAATTCATCTTAGTAGTCTATCATTGGGAAGGTGAAGTTGATCAATGGTGTAACCTTATCAAGAATACAAGGCAAAGAGATGAAATTGAATCCATGGAATGGGATGAGTTCAAGAACTTATTTTTCAATAAGTACTTTCCTGTTATTCTTTGAACAAATATTATAAGGAGATTTTTGAGATTAATAAAAAAGACGATGAATCTATTAGTACCTGTGAATAAAATTTTAAAAGACTTTCAAGGTAAGCTTATGGAATTATTATCCAACCTGAGAGTAAAATTGATTGATTCTTTAGTAGCTTAAAATCAAGTCTTTGAAGATAATTATACATAAGGGACTTCAATGACTATGAGGAAATATTTCAATGTGCTCGTATGGTTAATATGGATATTAGAGTAACCCATCAGTCCTATGGGTTTGATAATAAGAGAAAAATGAAATTCAATGGAAAATATAAAGACCACACTGAAAAGAAGATGATTTTCCCCTTATGCTCAAAGTGTGGAAATAAAAATGGAGGAAATTGTATTAAAGGCACTATAAAATGTTTTTAAGTATGGTAGAGTAGGTCATCAGGTAGTTTAATACAGAAGTGATGGGAAAAATATGTATAATGATGCGAATTTTAACACTCCAAGATTTCATAGAGCGTTATTTCTTCAAAATAATTCAATAACTTGCACTCCACGCAACACCGAGTTCAAGCGCACCATGACTTACCAAACTAGCCGTTCAAAAGAGGTTATGAATAATATTAACTGAATTTTGAACTTTATATAATACTTATAATTTTAGAATCCAAATTATGAGTTTCTTATACATAATGTAAGAACAAATTCATTTTTTTCAGATAAACGAAGTATTTTTCAAAAATGCACTTTTACCGACTTTTAATGGTGAACCCTTTTTAAATCTAATATTTTAAAACTTTTATATATTAAATTTTACTAAATAAATTTATTCTTTAGAAGGGGGACATCAAAAATTTACAATGTAACACCTCAAGCTTCCTCGGTACGCTTCTCTTTGAATAATACAGTAGCGTGTGTTGTACGCAACTTCGAGATTCTAACACGTCGCGACCAATCAAAGTAGCCATTATGAATAGTAATACCCACTTTTTGAAATTTTATACATTTTATATTTCAAAATGGACTTCATTTTTGGATTTGGAATATCTAAATTATCCTGGGATGAAAGTTTGGTACTTTTCGGATAACTTTTATATTTTGATGAAAAGTAAAAATTACTAAATTTTTATTAAAAACAACTTTTTTAATTGAAATAATTAGTAGTGATAACTTATGAATTTGAGTGGTTTTAAAGTATATTTAGAATATATTTTTACCATTTAATACAATGTTGGTCATTGGACATAATTTCACATTTAAACCAGACATAAACAAATGACAATCTTTTGATAGTTATTATCTCTTAAAAACACGCTTTTTGTTTTGACAGCGGGAATTAATTTTAAATTAATTTCTGCCACTTTTGTGTTTTTAATTTGGAAAAATGGACTCCATATTTGGAATCAGGATTTCTAAATTGTGTAAATAGGTAACTTTTATTTTTAGACATTTTGAATAATTACTTCGGTAAATATTTTATTTACCATGGTTAAAGGGTAAATCCGGTAAATAAGGGTAAAAAAATAATATTATAATAAACATAAATTACCTTAAAACGTGTCCTAACCCTATTGGTTGATACATGTCCGACCATTGGCATCTTTGGGTCGATTTTGGGACCCCATGGATCCACTTGTAAGTGATAATGACACTTTATATTAATTAAGTTAAAGTAAATACAAAAATGACATAAGCCTATATCTTTTAGCAAAAAAAATTTTACATAGGGTTATATATGTTATATTTTTGACTATAAATATTCATTAGAAATATAAAAATATTTTCTACATAATGGTATTTTATTTATAATTTTTAGACATTAAATAATTTAATTTATTTATGACACAATGATGATGTAGTAATTACATTATTAGTGAAATATTAAAATAATTGATATTATAAATACCCAAATAAATATAATTTGAGACTTTTAATGAATTACACGAATTTTATAGGTTAATATGACATGTTAGGATTGATTTAATTAACTTTGTTTGAAGTAATCATGTTGTTATGAGTTTCTCAAAAATCAAATACCAAATAGTGTCAAAATTGACATAAAAGAGTTTTTAAAACAAATATTATATTATTAATTGATATTAAATTCTTAAAAATCTAAGTTTCAGACAAAGGACTTGTATCATGATAGATATATCATTAATGGACCACTTGGGGGTCTCTTGGAGGTATATAGTAAGTTTATTAACTATATAATATAAAAATACAAAGTGACATGTAAGTGTCAAACTAATTAACCAAGAGTTAAAACTAAAAGATAAGGTTAATATAATGACCCAAACCAGTCTAAAATCTATTGGTTGAAAGGATTTATACCCGTACCACCTTATTCTTTTAATAATATACTTTGGATCCATTAGAAACCTAATATTAATTTATTATAAAATAATACTTTAAGTTTTTTCTAAAGAGCCCCTCCTCCCCCTTATAAAAGGACACCACTTATAACCAATTCCTCACTCCTCTCAAGCCTTTTGGATCATCAAAAATCTGCCAAATTAATCTCCCTAAATACCTCTCCTACTCTTAGAAGCTTTACCTTAGGCAGAAGGCACTTCAAGAGTCTTTTTTGGTTCAAACCAAAGGGAGTTACCCAAATTAAAGGTAACGATTTCTCTTAGCTTCTTTTCTTTTATTTTACTTCTACAACCCCTAAACTCTTCTTATTATTTTATTTTGTAACAAAAACAGTATCCTAAATATACTATTATATTGTTATTATAATTATTCGAACTACACTTACACACACCTCCATCTAATGGGTGAAAAACATAATGTTTCTGTGGATGGCAACCAAACGCCTCACGAAGCGATGATTGTTCAATTATCTCATATCACCTCTAGTGGCCATTATGATGGAACTATAATTAAATATTATATTAATGATATTTATTTTATATATAATCTTCTGTAATTCCATTTTATATCATACCATTATTCTTTTCTTGTTGTATATATATACGATAATTTCATTTGAGGAAGTGCGGACTACCGCCCCCTCAAAGTGATATGAATCGTTCATACCATACATGGAATGTATAAAGGATGGTGTTAATGAAATAAAGTAAAAAATATAAGATATTATATTATACTGTAATAATAATATACCTATGTATCATTTGTTTTTGATTCCTTTTAAAATGAAAAATGAAATGGAAGTACCGTTCGTGCGTACGTACGGATCACCGTCTCCACGAATGCGATGAGATTCATTTCCCCATCATATCCATTAAAGAATAATTATCATTTGATGATTAAAAGTAATGTTTAAGGACTTGATATAACTCAGGGTATGAATAATATACAACCTATCCATAACAAACACAGCTTACGTAACGAAGCATATAAAGGAAAACGAATCAGTTAACACCTGAAACGACGATAATACTAAAATATTATTAAAAAAGAAATATTAAAAGATCATATATGATATAATATTTATGAATATGATTCTTGTATAATTTAATAACAATGATTTAACTATTATACATGAGGTTAAAATACACACTATCAAGGAAAAGTGCAAGGTAATGGGTTTTTCATCTCACTCCTTATTCCCATGAGATTCATTCCATATTGCCACTATTACCTTTTATGTGGTGTATGTACTTCCCATAATTGTATTATTTGTGTAATACACTTTAATTTATGTGTATTTACCTATTAATTGTATAATACCTCTTTCATGGGTTGTATGTTTCGTAAGTTACTAAATTGGTAAGGGTTAATTTCACAATCTCTTTATTATCCGAGGTTGTTTTTACGTAAGTATCTACTGGGAAATATTTATTATCCATGTCCATGTTTTATGAAAGAGTTTTAAAAGGGATTATTTTAAGGGACATTTTTACTAAAACATCATTTCAAATGTTTTAAATATTTATTCTTCTAAATATTTTTCATTAATGTTCATGTCTTCAAAATGGTTTTTAAGTATTTATTTATATGGACATGAAATTTTTTAAAATGTTAATTCATTTCTAAAGTTTCAAAGTGGTATGGGACACTTTGATTCAAAGATTTCTATAAATTTCTTCTTTTCTAAATTGTGTGACTTTTAAATGTTTTCAATAAAAATGAGTATTTCTCTCAAAGAGTTTTACAAATCATTTTCATCTATGTCAGCATCCTTTGATGGATTTTAAACTTGTTTGAAGATGATTTATTATGATACAAATCTTCCATATTGTATTTAAGTTTTTGTGATATGTTTGACTTTGGATGTGTTATTTTTATACCATTCATGGTTTATGGAGAAAGTATTGACATTTTGTATGATAGTTTTAATACAAATGTTTATGTTATAACCTTTTCTTATGAGGAATGAATTGGACTTAGTAAGTGACGGGTGGAGCCCGCTATAGCTCATCAATGCATCGGTAGGTCTCATGAGACAAACTAGTGTCTTGGAACAAGGCCTTAACAAAATCTTATTTGTATTCTTGGCACGAGGCCTTGGCTACGTGGTTATGATAGTCTGGAATTATGCATTCCATCATTATGAAAGTGGTTAGTGATATTGCAAGAGATTATTCGACTAGTAGAATATCCATGTGAATAAGTAAATGGCATTATTTCATTTTATTTTTTCCATATTATGTTTAAGTTCAAGTTTAAAAGGCTTTTGTTTTAGTTATTGATTACCTTAAATGTTTATGCTTATTTTTGAAAGTTTTCGTTGTATTGTTTACCCTTACTGAGCGTTTGAGCTCACCCCTTTCTATGTTTTATTTTTCCCAGGATTTCAAGAAGTGTATTGTGATTGATATGCAAGGTTAATCTAAGGGAATAATGGCGTTCATAAAGATTATTTATGTTGTTTTGTATGTCTAAAAGTAAAATGTAACATTCATGTATGTAATCTATTTTCCAAGACTGCTAAATTGATCGGCCCTTCGGGACTTGATTCCTTGTAATCATGCCAATGTATTAAAATAATGCACCGACTCTGGGTAACTGGGGTTGGGGCGTTACAGTTGGTATCAGAGAAGTTTAGAAATAACATTGGAAGCTAGATTTAGATAAAATCTGATTAGAGCACATAGCCCTAAGATAGACTTTGAGGATTAGTAGATAAGATCTTTCTAGAATTTTGATATTGTAGAGATTTTGTGAGTTTTCCGAGCAATATATCCCTATCTGAATACGAGCAGGTAGAGGCTGCTCTGGCACATATGTACATAGGGGTAAAACTAAAAAACATCACTTTGAGATAGACTCGAACGGGAACTGGTGCACGACAACGGGCCTTGCTGCACTCTTGGTTACGACACTCCAAGGGGATATGCTTAGGATAATTCTCATTTTCTTTACAAACCATTATGAAGGGTTTATGAGTATATCCTTCCTCAAAGAAGACATTTTTATGATTATGGATTATATCCATAAACTATTTAATTTATTTTAAGTGTTTTACAAGTTTGGGATTAGGTATTCCTATTCACAAACTAATCTAGTGTATTCCATTGTTTAGAAATGGCACCCAGTAGAAGGAATGAGAACTCTAGCAATACGCATGATCCAAAGAGTAAGAAAGATCATATCGTTCATGGTCTTAAGCCAGAATTTAGAAGGGAAATAGTCTCCCATGTGTTATCATCATATGAAGAAATAGTATCATGTGTTGATAAGATAAGTAAAGAATTCCCGGAGTCCTATGGATTTGAAGGGAAGCAAGAGAAGAAAAGGATGAAAGAGAGAAAGATGGATAAAGGGAAGAGGGAAAAGAAGAATTTTCCCATATGTGATAACTTTGGGAAGAAACAACCTGGAACTTGTCTAAAGGGAATGGGAGTTTGTTATAAGTGTGGAGAAAAAGGACACCATGTACGTGACTATTAGGGTAAGAAAAAGGTTACAAATGTACAATTCTTCATCTGCAAGGAGTTGGGACACTACGCAAACCAATGTCCAAATCCTCAGAGTATGCCCCAAATGATGCTATTGAATAATAATCAAGTTATGATACTACCACAGATGAGGAGGAATGATTAGAGTTCTTATGTTGTTATTAAATAATTATGTCATTTGAGTATTGTATCAACGATGTACTGGTTATAATAATTATAGAGTATATAAGGATTGCACTGCAGTACTATTTCATTAAGGACATGAGATTGTGTGGAACCAAGAAAAGTGGCTCAATAGCAGGTTAAATTTTTGGAAAATATATGGTTGAGAGAAAGATAGAACATAATATGGTTCTGATAATGAGGTAGTGATTTTGGAATAAGAGATGGTTGATTTGAATAAATTATATTGGATATTATTGACTACCTTGAAACTGATTAATGATTTATATTCTCATCATTGTTGGAGTTTACAACATTTTTGGATAGAAGGAGTATATCCATTATTCTATAAGGAATAAGGGATCATGAATGTAATCTATAAGGTTTTGTTGTAATTCAGGATGTTGCAGTGTTTTAAAAGAATAAATGATGAAGGTGTTCACATATTATTACGTGGCAAAAAGGATCTTCATTGTGTTTACCTTCCTTATAAATTTTGGACTGTGAGTTTGGATAGAAGTATTTTGGATAATTATAGTTTGAGATTAATTTTGGATTGCCATAAAAGGACAACCCGGGGGTCGGGCAGCAACCCCTCACATCCGGCAAGGCCGTGAGACTTAAACCCACAACCGAAGGGCGACATGGGTGTATCACCTACCACTGGCCCACGAGATGTCCTGGATTAAATAATGTAGTTTATTTTAATAAGGTCTAGTTGATGAATTATAAATTCATTTTTTCAACCCCAGACGAATAGGATAAATGGAATACTTTTTTTAAGTTCTATTATCTTTTAGAGTGAAATATGAGTTTGTGGTAGAAATTAGTTAAAGGATGGAACTCTACTTGTCAAGTATATATTTTTCTTCTCCTCATATTCTATGAAGAAATTAATTCTTATAATTTATTGAAGGTATCTTAAAACCAAAAATTTGTTATCCTAATACCTTATGTTTTGTTGAACCGATGGTATTTTAAATCATCATAGATTGATGAATTTAAGGACATCGATTTTAAACTTTTTTGTGATTGATGACCTCAATCACTACCTATAAATATTTAAATTTTTCCTCCAATTATATGTCTCTAATTATCACCAATATTCTCCTAATAGAGATCATAATTTGGTGGTGACCCTTTCATTTCTCTTTTCCTCTTATTAAGACTAAATTTTATTAACCCAATTTCTGATGTGGGTTTTCCCACAAAGATATTTTCTATTTTCAACCTTTTATTTTCGAAGAACAATTTCAAATTGCGAGGATGCAATTTATTGAAGGGAGGGGTAATGTAACACCCCAAGATTTCATAGTGCGTTATTTCTTCAAAATAATTCAATAACTTGCACTGCACGCAACACCGAGTTCAAGCGCACCATGACTTACCAAACTAGGCGTTCAAAAGAGGTTGTGAATACTATTAACTGAATTTTGAAATTTTTATAATCCTTATAATTTTAGAATCCATATTATGAGTTTCTTAGACATAATGTAAGAACAAATTCATTTTTTTCAGATAAAAGAAGTATTTTTCAAAAATACACTTTTAAAGACTTTTAATGGTGAACCCTTTTTAAATCCAATATTTTCAAACTTTTATATATTCAATTCGACTAAATAAATTTATTATTTATAATTGTGACATCAAAATTTTACAATGTAACACCCCAAGCTTCCTCAGTACGCTTCTCTTTGAATAATACAGTAGCGTGTTTTGTACGCAACTTCGAGATTCTAACACGCCGCGACCAATCAAAGTAGCCGTTATGAATAGTAATACCCACTTTTTGAAATTTTATACATTTTATCTTTAAAAATGGACTTCATTTTTGGATTATGAATATCAAAATTATCTTAGGATGAAATTTTGGTACTTTTTAGATAACTTTTATATTTTGATGAATAGTGAAAATTACTAAATTTTTATTAAAAACAACTTTTTTAATCGAAATAATTAATAGTAATAAATTATGAATTTGAGTGGTTTTAAAGTATATTTAGAATATATTTTTATCATTTAATACAATTTTGGTCATTTGACATAATTTCACATTTAAACCGGACATAAACAAGTGTCAATCTTTTGATAGTTATTATCTCTTAAAAACACGCTTTTTGTTTTGACATCGGGAATTAATTTTAAATTAATTTCTGCCACTTCTGTGTTTTGAATTTGGAAAAATGGACTCCATATTTGGAATCAGGATGTCCAAATTGTGTTAATAAGTAACTTTTATTTTTAGACATTTCGAATAATTACTTCGGTAAATATTTTATTTACCATGGTTAAAGAGTAAATCCGGTAAATAAGGGTAAAAAATAATATTATAATAATAATAAATTACCCTAAAACGTGTATTATCCCTATTGGTTGATACATGTCCGACCATGGGCATCTTTGGGTCAATTTTGGGACTCCATGGATCCACTTGTAAGTGATAATGACACTTTATATTAATTAAGTTAAAGTAAATACAAAAATGACATAAGCCTATATCTTTTAACAAAACAATTTTTACATAGGGTTATATATGTTATATTTTCGACTATAAATATTCATTATAAATATAAAAGGATTTCCTACATAATGGTATTTTATTTATAATTTTTAGACATTAAATAATTTAATTTATTTATGACACAATGATGATGCAGTAATTACCTTATTAGTGAAATATTAAAATAATTGATATTATAAATACCCAAATAAATATAATTTGAGACTTTTAATGAATTCCATAAATTTTATTGGTTAATATGACATGTTAGTATTGATTTAATTAATGTTTTTCGAAGTAATCATGCAGTTATGAGTTTCTCAAAAATCAAATACCAAATAGTGTCAAAATTGACATAAAAGAGTTTTTAAAACAAATATTATATTATTAATTGATATTAAATTCCTAAAAATATAAGGTTCGGCCAAAGGACTTTTATAATGATATGTTTATCATTAATGGACCACTTGGGGGTCTCTTGGAGGTATATAGTAAGTTTATTAACTATATAATATAAAAATACAAAGTGACGTGGTAAGTGTCAAACTAATTAACCAAGAGTTAAAACTAAAGGATAAGGTTAATATAATGACCCAAACCTGTCTAAAATCTATTGGTTGAAATTATTTCGACCCATACCCACCTTAGGCTTTGAATAATCCACTTTGGATCCATTAGAAACCGAATATGAATTTATTATAAAATAATACTTTAAGTTTTTCCTAAAGAGCCCCTCCTCCCCCTTATAAAAGGACACCACTTCTAACCAATTCCTCACACCTATAAAGCCTTTTGGCTCGTCCAAAATCTACCTAATTAAGCTCCCTACATCCATATCCTTCTCTTAGAAGCCTTACCTTAGGCAGAAGTCACTTCAAGAGTCCTTTTTATTTCAAACCAAAGGGAGTTACCCAAATTAAAGGTAACGATTTATCTTAGCTTTTTTTATTTTATTTTACTTCTCTAACCCCTAAACTCTTATTATTATTTTATTTTGTAAAAAAACAGTATCCTAAATATACTAGGATATTTTTATTATAAGTATTCGAACTAGACTTACACACACCTCCAACTAATGGGTGAAGAACATAATGTTTCTGTGGATGTCAACCAAACACCTCATGAAGCGATGATTGTTCAATTATATCCTATCACCTCTCATGGTGGCCATTATGATGGAACTATAATTAAATATTATATTAATTATATTTATTTTATATATAATATTATTTAATTCCATTTTATATCATACCATTGTCCTTTTCATGTTTTATATATATACGATAATTTCATTTGAGGAAGTGCGGACTACTGCACCCTCAAAGTGATATGACTCGTTCATACCATACATGGAATGTATAAAGGATGGTGTTAATTAAATCAAGTAAAAAATATAAGATATTATATTATACTGGAATAATAATATACCTATGTATCATTTGGTTTTGATTCCTTTTAAAATGAAAAATGAAATGGAAGTAGCGTTCGTGCATACGTACGGATTACCATCTCCAAGAACGCGATGAGATTAATTTCCCCATCATATCCATTAAAGAATAATTATCATTTGATGATTAAAATTAATGTTTAATGAATTTATATCATTCTGGATATGAATAAGATACAACCTATCCATAACAAACACGGCTTACGTAATGAAGCATATAAAGGAAAATGAATCAGTTAACACCCAAAATGACGATAATACTAAAATATTATTAACAAATAAATATTAAAAGATCATATATGATATCATATTTATGAATATGATTCTTGTATAATTTAATAAAAATTATTTAAATATTATACAGGAGGTTAACATACACACTATCAAGGAAAACTACAAGGTAAGGGGTTTTCATCTCACTCTTTATTCCCATGAGATTCATGTCATATTGCCACTATTACCTTCTGTGTGGTGTATGTATTACCCATAATTGTATTCTTTGTATATTAAACTTTAATTTATGTATATTTACCTCTTCATTGTATAATACCGCTTTCATGGGTTGTATGTTTCGTAAGTTACCAAATTGGTAAGTTTTAATTTCACAATCTCTTTATTATCCGAGTTTGATTTTACATAAGTATATACTGGGACATATTTATTATCCATGTCCATGTTTTATGAAAGAGTTTTCAAAAGGATTATTTTAAGGTACTTTTTTACTAAAACATCATTTCAAATTTATTAAATATTTATTCTTCTAAATCTTTCTCATTAATGTCCATGTCTTCAAAATGGTTTTTAAGGATTTATTTATATAGAAATGAATGTTTTTAAAATGTTAATTCCTTTCAAAAGTTTCAAAGTGGTATGGGACACTTTGATTAAAAAATTTATTTAAATTTCTTATTTTCTAAATTGTGTGACTTTTAAATGTTTTCAAGAAAAATGGGTATTTCTCTCAAAGAGTTTTACAAATCATTTTCATCTATGTCAACATCCTTTGATGTATTTTAAACTTATTTGAAGATGATTTATTATGATAAAAATCTTCCATATTGTATTGAAGGTTTTGTGATATGTTTGACTATGGATGTGTTATTTTTATACCATTCATGGTTTATGGAGAAATTATTGACATTTCGTATGCTAGTTTTAATATGAATGTTTATGTTATAACCTTTTTGTATGAGGAATGCATTGGACTTAGTAAGTGATGGGTGGAGCCCGCTATAGCTCCTCGATGCATCGGTAGGTCTCATGATACAAACTAGTGTCTTGTCACGAGGCCTTGACAAAATCTTATTTGTAGTCTTGGCACAAGGCCTTGGCTATGTGGTTATGATAGTCTGGCATTATGCATTCCATCATTATGAAAGTGGTTAGTGATATTGCATGAGATTATTCGACTAGTAGAATATCCATGTGAATAAGTAAATGGAATTATTTCATTTTATATTTTCCATATTATGTTGAAGTTCAAGTTTAAAAGGCTTTTGTTTTAGTTATACATTGCCTTAAATGTTTGTGCTTATTTATGAAATTTTCCACTGTATTGCTTACCCTTACTGAGCATTTGAGCTCACCCCTTTCTATGTTTTATTTTTCTCAGGATTCCAAGAAGTGTATTGTGATTGATATGCAGGGTTAATCCAAGGGAAAAATGGCATTCATAAAGATTATTTATGTTGTTTTGTATGTCTTAAATTACAATGTAACATTCATGTATGTAATCTATTTTTCAAGACTGCTAAACTGATTGGTCTTTTAGGACTTTATTCCTTGTAATCATGCCAATGTATTAAAATAATGCACCAAATCTGGGTAACTGGGGTTAGGGCATTATAGTTGGTATCAGAGAAAGTTTAGTAATAACCTTGGAAGCTAGATTTAGATAAACTCTAATTAGAGCACATAGCCCTAAGATATACTTTGATGATTAGTAGAGAATAACTTCCTAGAATTTTGATATTGGAGAGATTTTTTGAGTTTTCCGAGCAATACATCCCTGTCTCGATACGAGCAGGTAGAGGCGGCTCTGGAACAGATGTACCTAGGGGTAAAACCCGAAAACACTGCTTTGAGCTAGACTCGAATGGGAACTGGTGCACGACAATGGGCCTTGCTGCACTCTTGGTTACGACACTCCCAGGGGATATGCTTAGGATAATTCTCATTTTCTTTACAAACCATTATGAAGGGTTTATGAGTATATACTTCCTCAAAAAAAGTCATTTTTATGATTATGAATTATATCCATAAACTGTTTAATTTATGTTAAGTGTTTTACAAGTTTGGGATTAGTTATTCCTATTCACAAACTAATCTAGTGTATGACACTGTTTATAAATGGTTCCCAGTAGAAGGAATGAGAACTCCAGCAATACGCATGATCCAAAGAGTAATAAATATCTTATCGTTCATGGTCTTAATCTAGAATTTAGAAGGGAAATAGTCTCCCATGTGTTATCATCGTATGAAGAAATAGTATCATGTGTTGATAAGATAAGTAAATAATTCTTGGAGTCCTATGGATTTGAAGGGAAGCAAGAGAAGAAAAGGATGAAAGAGAGAAAGATGGATAAAGGGGAGAGGGGAAAGAAGAATTTTCCCATATGTGATAACTATGGGAAGAAACACCATGGAACTTTCCTGGAGGGAATGGGAGTTTTTTATAAGTGTGGAGAAAAAGTACACCTTGTACGTGACTTCAAAGGTAAGAAAAAGGTTACAAATGTACAATGCTTCATCTGCAAGGAGTTGGGACACTATGCAAACCAATGTCCAAATCATCAGAGTATTCCCCAAATGATGCTATTGGATAATAATCAAGTTATGATACTACCACATATGATGAGGAATGATTAGAGTTCTTATATTGTTATTAAATAATTATTTCATTTGAGTATTGTATCAATGATGTACTGGTTATAATAATTATAGAGTATATAAGGATTGTACTGGAGTCTTATTTCATTAAGGACATGAGATTGTGTGGAACCAAGAAAAGTGGCTCAATAGCAGGTTAAATTTTTGGAAAATATATGGTTAAGAGAAAGATAGAACATAATATGGTTCTGATAATGAGGTAGTGATTTTTGAATAAGAGATGGTTGATTTGAATAAATTATATTGGATATTCTTGACTACCTTGAAACTGATTAATGATTTCTATTCCCATCATTATTGGAGTTTACAACATTTTTGGATAGAAGGAGTATATCCATTATTCTATAAGGAATAAGAGATCATGAATGTAATCTATAAGGTTTTTTGGTAATTTAGGATGTTGCAGTGTTTTAAAAGAATAAATGATGAAGGTGTTCACATATTATTACGCGGCAAAAAGGATCTTCATTGTGTTTACCTTCCTTATAAATTTTGGACTGTGAGTTTGGATAGAAGTATTTTGGATAATTCTAGTTTGAGATTAATTTTGGATTGCCATAAAAGGACAACCCGGGGGTCGGGCGGCAACCCGTCACGTCCGGAAAGGTCGTGAGACTTGAACCGGCAACCGAAGGGCGACATGGGTGTATCACCTACCACTAGCCCACGAGATGTCCTGGATTAAATAATGTAGTTTATTTTAATAAGGTCTAGTATATGAATTATAAATACAATTTTTTAACCCCAAACGAATAGGATAAATAGAATATATTTTTTAAGTTCTATTATCTTTTAGAGTGAAAGATGAGTTTGTGATAGAAATTAGTTAAAGGATGGAACTCTACTTGTCAAGTATATATTTTTCTTCTCCTCATATTCTATGAAGAAAATAATTCTTATACTTTATTGAAGTGATCTTAAAACCAAAAATGTGTTATCATAATATCTTATGTTTTGTTGAACCGATGGTATTTTAAATCATCATTGATTGATGAATTTAAGGACCTCAATTTTAAACTTATTTATGATTGATGACCTCAATAACTACCTATAAATATTTACGTTTTTCATCCAATTATATGTCTCTAATTTTCACCAATGTTCTCTTAATAGAGATCATAATTTTTTGGGGCCCCTTTCATTTCTCTCTTCCTCTTATTAAGACTAAATTTTATTAACCCAATTTCCGATGTGGGTTTTCCCACAAAGATATTTTCTATTTTCAACCTTTTATTTTCGAATAAAAATTTCAAATTACGAGGATGCAATTTATTGAATGGGGGGAGAATGTAACACCCCAATATTTCATAGTGCATTATTTCTTCAAAATAATTCAATAACTTGCACCGCATGCAACACCGAGTTCAAGCGCACCATGACTTACCAAACTAGCCGTTCAAAAGAGGTTATGAAAAATATTAACTGAATTTTGAAATTTATATAATCCTTATAATTTTATAATCCATATTATGAGTTTCTTAGACATAATTTAAGAACAAATTCATTTTTTTCAGATAAAAGAAGTATTTTTCAAAAATGCACTTTTACTGACTTTTAATGGTGAACCCTTTTTAAATCCAATATTTTAAAACTTTTATATATTCAATTTGACTAAATAAATTTATTATTTAGAATGGTGAAATCAAAAATTTACAATTTAACACCCCAATCTTCCTCAGTACGCTTCTATTTGAATAATACAGTAGCGTGTTTTGTACGCAACTTCGAGATTCTAACACACCGCGACCAATCAAAGTAGCTGTTATAAATAGTAATACCCACTTTTTGAAATTTTATACATTTTATCTTTCAAAATGGACTTCATTTTTGGATTATTAATATTGAAATTATCCTAGGATGAAATTTTGGTACTTTTCGGATAACTTTCATATTTTGATGAATAGTGAAAATTACTAAATTTTTATTAAAAACAAATTTTTTAATCGAAATAATTAATAGTGATAAATTATGAATTTGAGTGGTTTTAAAATATATTTAGAATATATTTTTACCATTTAATAAAATTTTGGTCATTGTACATAATTTCACATTTAAACCGGAACATAAACACGTGTCAATCTTTTGATAGTTATTATCTCTTAAAAACTCGCTTTTTGTTTTGACAACGGGAATTAATTTTAAATTAATTTCTACCAATTCTGTGTTTTGAATTTGGAAAAATGGACTCCATATTTGGAATCAGGATTTCCAAATTATGTAAATAGGTAACTTTTATTTTTAGACATTTTGAATAATTACTTCGGTAAATATTTTATTTATCATGGTTAAAGGGTAAATCTGGTAAATAAGGGTAAAATAATAATATTAAAATAATAATAAATTGTCCTAAAACGTGTCTTAACCCTATTGGTTGATACATTTCCGACCATGGTCATCTTTGGGTCGATTTTGAGACCCCATGGATCCACTTGTAAGTGATAATGACACTTTATATTAATTAAGTTAAAGTAAATACAAAAATGACATAAGCCTATATCTTTTAGAAAAACAATTTTTACATAGGGTTATATATGTTATATTTTCGACTATAAATATTAATTAGAAATATAAAAATATTTCCTACATAATGGTATTTTATTTATAATTTTTGGACATTAAATAATTTAATTTATTTATGACACACTGATGTTGCAGTAATTACCTTATTACTGAAATATTAAAATAATTGATATTATAAATACCCAAATAAATATAATTTGATACTTTTAATGAATTACACAAATTTTATAGGTTAATATTACATGTTAGGATAGATTTAATTAACTTTTTTTTAAGTAATCATGCAGATATGAGTTTCTAAAAAATCAAATACCAAATAGTGTCAAAATTGACATAAAAGAGTTTTTAAAACAAATATTATATTATTAATTGATATTAAATTCATAAAAATCTAAGGTTCAGCCAAAGGACTTGTATAATTATAGGTGTATCATTAATGGAACACTTGGGGGTCTCTTGGAGGTATATAGTAAGTTTATTAACTATATAATATAAAAATACAAAGTGACATGGTAAGTGTCAAACTAATTAACCAAGAGTTAAAACTAAAATATAAGGTTAATATAATGACCCAAACCTGTATAAAATCTATTGGTTGAAATTATTTAGACCCATACCAACCTTATTCTTTGAATAATACACTTTGTATCCATTATAAACCTAATATGAATTTATTATAAAATAATATTTTAAGTTTTTTCTAAAGAGCTCCTCCTCCCCCTTATAAAAGGACACCACTTCTAACCAATTACTCACACCTCTCAAGCCTTTTGGATCGTCCTAAATCTGCCCAATTAAGCTCCCTACATCCCTCTCCTCCTCTTAGAAGCCTTACCTTATGCATAAGGCACTTCAAGAGTCCTTTTTGGTTCAAACCAAAGGGAGTTACCCAAATTAAAGGTAACGATTTCTCTTAGCTTCTTTTATTTTATTTTACTTCTCCAACCCCTGAAATCTTCTTATTATTTACTTTTGTAACAAAAACAGTATCCTAAATATACTAGGATATTGTTATTATAAGTATTCAAATTACACTTACACACACCTCCATCTAATGGGTGAAGAACGTAATGTTTCTGTGGATGGCAACCAAACGCCTCACGAAGCGATGATTGTTCAATTATCTCCTATCACCTATCATGGTGGCCATTATGATGGAAATATAATTAAATATGATATTTATGATATTTATTTTATATATAAGCTTATTTAATTCCATTTTATATCATACCATTATTCGTTTCATGTTGTATATATATACGATAATTTCATTTGAGGAAGTGTGGACTACCGCCCCCTCAAAGTGATATGACTCGTTCATACCATACATGGAATGTATAAAGGATGTTTTTAATTAAATCAAGTAACAAATATAAGATATTATATTACACTGTAATAATAATATACCTATGTATCATTTGGTTTTGATTCCTTTTAAAATGAAAAATGAAATGGAAGTAGCGTTCGTGCGTACGTACGGATTACCGTCTCCACGAACGTGATGAGATTCATTTCTCCATCATATCCATTAAAGACTAATTATTGTTTGATGATTAAAATTAATGTTTAATGACTTGATATCATTCTGGATATGAATAAGATACAACCTATCCATAATGAACACGTCTTACATAACGAAGCATATAAAGGAAAACGAATCAGTTAACTCCCGAAACAACGATAATAATAAAATATTATTAACAAAGCAATATTAAAATATCATATATGATATCATATTTATGAATATTATTCTTGTATAATTTAATAAGAATTATTTAACTATTATACAGGAGGTTAACATACACACTATCAAGGAAAAGTACAAGGTAAGGGGTTTTTCATCTCACTCCTTATTCCCGTGAGATTCATGCCATATTGCCACTATTACCTTTTGTGTGGTGTATGTACTGCCCATAATTGTATTATTTGTGTAATACACTTTAATTTATTTGTATTTACCTATTCATTGTATAATACCTCTTTCATGGGTTGTATGTTTCGTAAGTTACCAAATTGGTAAGGGTTGATTTCACAATCTCTTTATTATCCGAGGTTGTTTTTACGTAAGTATCTACTGGGACATATTTATTATCCATGTCCATGTTTTATGAAAGAGTTTTAAAAGGGATTATTTTAAGGTACTTTTTTACTAAAACATCATTTCAAATGTTTTAAAGATTTATTCTTCTAAATATTTCTCATTAATCTCCATGTCTTCAAAATGGTTTTTAAGGATTTATTTATATGGACATGAATGTTTTTAAAATGTTAATTCCTTTAAAAAGTTTCAAAGTGGTATGGGACACTTTGATTCAAAAATTTCTTTAAATTTCTTCTTTTCTAAATTGTGTGACTTTTAAATGTTTTCAAGAAAAATGGGTATTTCTATCAAAGAGTTTTACAAATCATTTTCATCTATGTCAATATCCTTTGATGGATTTTAAACTTGTTTGAAGATGATTTATTATGACACAAATCTTCCATATTGTATTGAAGGTTTTGTGATATGTTTGACTGTGGATGTGTTATTTTTATACCATTCATGGTTTATGGAGAAAGTATTGACATTTCATATTCTAGTTTTAATATTAATGTTTATGTTATAACTTTTTCGTAGGAGGAATGAATTGGACTTAGTAAGTGATGGGTGGAGCCGGCTATAGCTCCTCGATGCATCGGTAGGTCTCATGAGACAAACTAGTGTCTTGGCACGAGGCCTTGAAAAAATCTTATTTGTGGTCTTGGCACGAGGCCTTGGCTACGTGGTTATGATAGTCTGGCATTATGCATTCCATCATTATGAAAGTGGTTAATGATATTGCATGAGAATATTCGACTAGTAGAATATCTATGTGAATAAGTAAATGGCATTATTTCATTTTATTTTTTCCATATTATGTTGAAGTTCAAGTTTAAAAGGCTTTTGTTTTAGTTATACATTGTCTTAAATGTTTATGCTTATTTTTGAAAGTTTCCTCTGTATTTCTTACCCTTACTAAGAGTTTGAGATCACCCCTTTCTATGTTTTATTTTTCCCAGGATTCCAAGAAGTGTATTGTGATTGATATACAGGGTTAATCCAAGGGAATAATGGCATTCATAAAGATTATTTATGTTGTTTTGTATGTCTTAAAGTACAATGTAACATTCATGTATGTAATCTATTTTCCAATACTGCTAAACTGATTGGTCCTTCGAGACTTGATTCCTTGTAATAATGCCAATATATTAAAATAATGCACCGACTCTGGGTAACTGGGGTCGGGGCATTACATGAACAGAGAAAAGGATACACAAAATACACCTCCTACAATTTAATGATTCAAGTGAAAATAAATGGGTATTTATGCCAAAAAATTCCCTAATCTAAGGTTTATCGATGATGATCAACTTCAATAAACTCTTAAGGCCAAATATAAAGGCAAGTCACATGTGATCACTATTAGTGATGTGGAGTACGATAATGAAGTGGTGAAAGGTTCACTTACCATATAATCTAAAGTAGAAAATGTTTTATTTTATTTTTTATCCACCCAATCCTTTATTTATAAAGAATTTTATAAGTGTATTATTGTATTACCTCAGTAATTGGATGTTGAGTTAGTTGTGACAACTCCTAATGGAACAACAGTCACATCAAAAGTTTATAATTCTTCTCCAGTTGAAGTTTGTGGGAAAGTGCTTCCTAAAAATCTTGTGATCCTTCCTTTAGTAGAATTTTATGTGATTCTTGGCATGTATTGGCTTTCTATATATGTATCTCATATCAATTTATAAGTAATAGAAATCACATTTTATATTCCACATCAATCTATGATCATCTATTATTGCAAGGATGAGTATGACCTTCTAGTGAAAATTTATTCTATCCTATGGGTCTTTATTCCTATAAATGAAGGATATCTATCTAAAATGTTAGGGGATAAACTCACCATTAATAATACACCTATTGTATGGGAGTTTGATGATGTCTTTCCAGAATAATTGTTAGGTCTTCCACCAAATTGTGAAGTTGAGTTTTCAATAGAACGCATATCGAGTGTTATGCCTATTTCAAATACACCTTATAGAATGGATCCAATTGAGTTATAGGAATTGAATAAGCAACTCCAATATAATCTTGACAAGGGATTCATATGCACTAGTTCATCACCTTGAGGTGAACATGTTTTATTTGTTAAGAATAAAGATAGATCAATGAGACTTTGTATTTATTATTGAAAACTTAACAAGATCACTATGAAGAAAAAAAATATCCTCTTCCCCACATTGATGACTTATTCGACCAGTCCGGAGCTCAATACTTTCCCAAGGTTGATCTTCATTTAGGATATCATCAATTAAGGGTCAAAAAGGAGTATATACCAAAGAGGGAATTCTGTAAAAGGTATGGATACTATTAATTTATAGTGATGCCTTTTGGTATTACTAATGTCCCTACTATCTTCATGGACCTAATGAATAGAGTCTTTAGAGACTATCTTGATCAATTTTTAGTAGTCTTTATAGAATATATTCTTGTATATTCAAAGATCAAGGAAGAACATGAAGATCACTTGAGAATTGTACTAAAGGCCCTGAGAAAGGAGAATCTTTATGAAAAATTTACAAAGTGTGAGTTTTGGCTTCATAAAGTTTCATTTTTGGGTCACATAATATCAAGAGAGGGGATATCTATGGATCCAGCAAAAATGGAAGTTATTGAAATTTGGCCTAGACCGACAATAGTAACTGAGATATAAATTTTTCTTGGTTTGGATGGATATTATCGACATTTTTTAAGATATTTTTCATGAATATATCATCAAATCACCAAGTTGTCTTGGAAATGAGTCAAGTTTGTGTGGATGGAGGAATGTGAATATAATTTCAAAGAGCTAGAAAGAAGGTTAGTCAGTGCACCTATGCTCACACTGCCTTGTAGTAGAGAAAGGTTTTTGATATACAGTGATACATCCAAGAATGGTTTGGGATGTGTTCTCATGAAAAATGATGTGGTGATATCTTATGCCTCACAACAATTGAAAATCCAAGAGAAAAATTAACCAAATCATGATTTGGAGTTAGCTGTGGTAATCTTTGCATTAAATATATGGAGTAATTATCTTTATGGTGAAAGTTGTGATATTTATATTGATCATAAAAGTTTAAAATATATTATCAAACAAAAGGAGATAAATATGATCCAAAGAAGATGGTTGTATTTGATTAAATATTATGACTGCTCGATATATTACCACCCTGGGAAAGCAAACAAGGTGGAAGATACTTTGAGTTAAAAGTACAATGCTAGCCTATCCATAATGAGGATCACAAAAGATCCAATATTTATGGATTTGTGAAGGATGTATCTTGAAGTTTTAAAGGAAGGGGAAAAATATTATCTTTCTCAAATGAATGTTCAACCATCTATACAAGTGGATATTAAGGAGGCATAGAAGGAAGATGTAGAGCTACAAAATAAGGTGAGAAATGTTCCTAAATTCAACCTTGATTGTGATGGAATAGTAAGGTTCAAAAATCGAGTTTGTATTCCTCCCATACTATAATTAAAGAAGGATATGTTGGATGAGGCTCATAGTTCTTCATTCTCTATTCATCCAAGAATCATAAATATGTATAGGGACCTAAAAGATTATTTATGGTGGGATGGAATAAAAAGAGATGTTTCCAAATATGTCTCTCGTGGCCTGGTTTGTCAGTAAGTTAAGGCTGAGAGACAGAAGTATAATGGGATGTTACAACATTACTCATACCAAAATGTAAATGGGAAAACATCACTATGGACTTTGTCTTCAAACTTCCCAACACATCTAAAGGCTATAATGCTATATGGGTTATAGTTGACCACCTTACGAAGTCGGCACACTTCATTATTATTATAGATGATTTCTCTATTGATCATCTTTCCAAGATATATATATATATATATATATATATATATATATATATATATATATATATATAAGAAATGGTAATATTTTGTGTAGTACTACTTTCCTTTATATCTGATCGGGGTCTAAGTTTTACCTCAAAGTTCTGGTGAATTCTTCAGCAGACTCTAGATACAAAGTTAAGTTTCAGCACTGCTTATCATCCTTAGAAAAACGGTCATTCTGAGAGAGAAATTTAAACTCTAAAATACATATTGAGATATTTCTCTATGGATTTCAAAGTTAGTTGGTATCAACACCTACCTTTAGTTGAATTTTCTTACAACAATAGCTTTCACTCCAGTATTCAGATGGGTCCTTATGAATCCCTCTACATAAAGAAGTGCATAACTCCAACTTGTTGGGTTGAAGTTGGGTAAATAAAGCTATTATGACCTGATCTTGTTGATGAAATGGTAGAAAAGTTCATATCTATTCAACAACACATAAGATCATCTCAGAGTCGGAAAAAAAATTTATGCTGACAACTGACGAAAATACCTAGAGTTTGAAGTGGGTGACAAGGTGTTTCTATGAATATCTCCCTAGAAGAGAGTAATGAGATTTGGAAAGAAGGTAAAGCTAATAGCTAGGTATATTGGTCCTTTTGAAATGGATCATGTTGGGAAGGTATCTTATCAATTAGCGCTTCCACTGAATCTCTCTCAAGTTCATGATGTGTTCCATGTATCTCTCCTTAGAAATTATATTCCTGGTCCTTGACATATACTAAACTCAGAATTTGTATTGTTGGAGCAAGACCTTTCTTATTAAGAACAGACGATATAGATTCTAGATCGTAGAGAAAAAGTTCTACGAAACAAGACCACTCACTTGGTTAAAGTTTTATGGAGGAACCACCAATTTGAGGAAGCTATGTGGGAACTTGAGGATGTGATGAGGCAGAGGTATCCTCATATGTTTATATCCAAATGACTAATTTTGAGGGCAAATTCAGTTTAAGTGGGGTAGAATGTAAAACTCAGGTGTTTTTATGAAATATTTTCTTTAAATATTTTTAATTCTTCAATAGCTTACATTTCATGAAATCGTGAGTTTAAATGAACTATGAGACTCCCTAGGTATAAAATGAACACTATAACCTAGCTGTTAAGTTAGAAGGAATAAATATAACTAACATATAAAAATTTATGGTGAATTATTTGGCTACCAATTATTTATGAAAAATATAAACCAATTAAAAGTAAAGTAAATATTTATATTTTTATATTAATTAATTAAGTGAATTACAATTAATAAATGAAATTAATGAAATGTATATGTTTTATATTTAATAAAATATTTTTTATATTCATACAATAGATATTTTATTCATTGGTTATGAATAAGCCCAATTTTATGTATAAAAACCTATATTTTTCAAAAGGGTAGTTTTACTACCTTTTAACGGCGAACCCTTTTTAAATTAAAATTTTAACATATTAATAATTTTTATATGAAAACATTAAACTATTATTTGGAATTTGGATATAAAAATTTACATTGGATTAATTTTTGATATTTTTTTGATAACTTTCAAGTTTTGATGAATAGTAAAAATGTACTAAATTTTAATTAAAAACATTTTTTTTCATCGAAATAATTTATACGGTTAAATTATATTATTTAATGGTTTAAAAGTATAAATAGAGTATATTTTTATCAATAAATATAATTTAATTCATTGGTATTAATTTTACATTGAATTTAGATGTAAAAACATTTCAATCTTTTATAATGTTTTAACTTTTAAAACTCGTTTTCTCATTCTAACAATGAGATTAATTTTAAATTTATTACTACAACATTTGTGTTTTGAATTTTGAAAAAATGGATTCTATATTTGGAATCAGTAGATTCAAATTATGTAAATATAATTATTTTATTTTTAGGCATTATGAATAGTAACTTTGACAATTTTTATTAATACGATAAAAGGGTAAATCGGGTAATTAAGGGTAAAAATAATATTATAAAATTACCCTAACATTTTTACTAATATCATTTTATGAGTTTTTATTTTGACCTAAATCATCCTTGGGTCTAAATGGTATCATTTGGAAGCCACTTGGATGAGATTATGACATTTAATTTATTTTATTTAAAGAAAAGTTAATTATGTATCACTCAAATTTTAATAACTGTATAATTTTTAATATAAGGTTATACAGAAGATAAATTAAATTATAAATACTCATTTGAAATCTAAAATGTTATTATTTATCATGATAATTTATTTTTAATTTTTAGGAAATAAATAATTACCTTAAAGGCTTATATACATTGATGATGTAGAAATTATTTAATTGATGAGAAATCAATAAAATAATTTTTATTAAAATGATAATAACCATTAAAAGACCCAAACACTTGAACAAATATTATTGATCGAGTATATCTCAACCATAATCATCCAATGGTTGAGTTATTGACCATTTGGATCCATATGGAAAATATTATGACACGTAATATTTTATTTAAAGTGATGTTAAAGTTGTCACATTCATGTTTTAATACATATAATATTTTTAATGTAGTATTTTCCAAAAGATATGTTCAACTATAAGTATTATTTTGAAATCTATAGGATTTATCTTTTTCATAATATTTAATTTTTAATTTTTATTCAACAAATAAGTGTATTAAATAATTACACAAAACTTATGTTGTAATTATTTTATTAATAAAGATAACAAATAAATATTATTAAAATATTAAAATAAATATAATTTGGGATAATTAATATTTATAACTAATTTTATTGATGACATTTACCTCTTAGTAATATAATAAAATATTTGGTTTGAATTTAACTTGTTATCTTTATATTTTTCAATGAATAGTGTCAAAATAGACATTATTGATTGTTTATTAAAATAATGTATTATTAAATTATTTAAAAATCATAAAACATTTTTAAAAATATATATAATAATAATTATATGATCTAAAATGTTCAAAATTACTCATCTATGGTCTAATTGACATCAAATAAGTAAATATTGAACCCTTTTAATATTGAAATATGTGTTACCTTAGTTAAAAATTCAATAGAATAACTAAGTGTTAATTAAAATGATAAGGTTTAAATTGACAGAAAAACTTATTTAAAATTTATTGGTTGATTATATTACAAATTTATCTCATCTCATCTTCAAATTAGTACATTTTTTAGGTTATTGGACGTGGTTTGAAATTATTATAAATTAATATTTTTGGAGTTTCCAAAAGTACCCCTCACCTCAATTATAAAAGGGCACCTCATATCTCACTTATTCACTTCACTTTGAGACTTTAAGCTCATCCATACCCTACCCATTTCCCTTATAAAATTCCCTATTCACATTCTAGAGTTTTTGGTCTTCTCCAAAGACCAACCTTAGTGCTTTAAGAGGTGATCTAGAGGGAGCTCGTCGAAGAAGAGGTAATCTTCTTTACCGATTCTTTCAAACTTCTTTTTTTTACTTACACATCATGAGTTTTTTCCATTATAAAGTAATAAATCTAGTATAAATTATATAATGAGATGTTATTATGATTATCTAACAACCATATTCCACCATCTATCCATCCTATGAAAAACAAAATCATCAAGTGTGCGTACGTACGGATTACCGCCTCCACGTCGTGGTGTAATCTGTTTTTCACCACCACCTTACTTGGATGCGTATAATGATGGAAATAATACCTATATATGATTATTATAACATGATATGGATTCTGGAAAAAAAAATATACCATCCACTTCTATACCATTGCACAATTATGGGAATGATATCGTCGTTTGTGCATACGTACGGCCTACCGTCTCCACAATGTGATGAGATTTATTCTATATGATATCCATTAAAACATGATTATATAAATGTATAGAATGAATAAATATGATATATATTATTTTAATATAATTTTGGGATGATATAACTATGACCTAAGAAGTATAACCATAACTTATTCAACAAAACATGCATAAGAAAATGAAGCAGTTACTACCTGAATAATGAATAACAATGAAATGTTATTAACAAAAAGATGATAATATGATCATATATGATATCATAAAAATGAATATGGTTCTTTAATAAGTCAAAGACATTATTTAAATCATTATACAATATATTTAGATACATAAAAAGGATATCAGACCTAAGGTAAGGGATAATTTTTCAATCTCATTATTATCCGAGATTGTTTATATGTAAGTATTTACTGGGGTATATTTATCATCCATTCCCATGTTTCCTAAGTATGTATTCCAAAAATATTATTTCTATTATTATATAAATTTTTTAAAGTTATTTTTACTCATTGTTGAATTTTTATTAAACGGTATGAAAGGAATCTTTTTTCGTTTTCGGTATGAGGTACTTTTTGATTTTCCAACAATAGTATGAGAAGAATGTTTTCTTTTAACTTTTATGGCATGAACATATTTTTACATTTTTATAAAGCCTTATTTCTATGAATATTACTTTACAATATTTCAATTTTATTTTCAAATAAATTATTTTTATTTAAAATTACATGTCATTTTGAGAAAAAAAACATTTATGAAGAAAAAGGATATTTTCCTCAATAATTAATTTCAAGTGTTCTATCAAAATTATTTTCTATCTAAGATTACATTATTTAATAGGGTTATGTTTCAAGTATATTATACCTATTATTCATACGGTTTGATTATTTTTTTGATGGAATGATATTTATGAAATCCATTTGTTTTACATGGATTATGTTATGATGGAATGATGTTTAAGAAACCCATTTTATTCCTTGGGTTATGATATGATGAATGTTTTGTGTTTTTATAGCACATGTAAGAATGATTTTATTATGAGATGTTTGGGACCTATATCTTCCTCTAATACATTGGGTAAAGATTTATCTCTCATGAGATAAATAGGGCTGGAATGGGAAATAATCTTGGTTCAGTAATATAGGGTTGGAACGAGGAGTGAACTCAGTTTAGTAATGGACTTTGTCTGTTATGATGGTCTTGGAAATGAGCCTTGACTAATATGAAATTATTTTCTATGCTTATGTGTATGAAAAAAAATCATGTCTTATGTTATGAATTTTGGGATTACGTTCATTGATTCTTATGAACTTTTATAATTTATCCCATGACATGATATCATGATCTTTCATATGCAGGATAAAATTTTCAATTGTTATGTTCTTATGTCTTATGATTATGATATGATTGATATCTCCCTTGTTTACCCTTACTGAGCATCTGAGATCACCCTTTCTTATGTTTCTTTTCCCCAGGTCATGAAGAAGGGTATTAAATAAGATATGTCAAAAAGGGGTATAGTTATGAATAAATAAGCAGGAGACAATGTAGATGTCTTATGAACCAGTTGTTTATGTTTCCCGGGTTCTAAAGACACTAAACTTATACAGTCCTGGTGTGGTTTTGTTATGTTTTGTAATGAATATTATTTGATTTTGAAGTAATATCTATGTATGTAAAGTATGGGTCATTATAAATGAATCCATATTGTATGATTTATGTGGAAAACTTAATCATGAGAATGAAATGAATATGATGAGTTTGCCCAAATATCACTCCAATGCATTGGGTAATGTTTAGTATCATGATACGTCGCATTGGGATAAGGAGTGAACCTGGTTCATTTATGGGACTTTTTCCACCATGATGTCGTGGAAGGTTTTACCTTGATCTGTGTTTATGATTTAGTGTTTTAATTTTTTTCCACATTTCCCATGTTTTGATTATCATGTTATATCATGTCTTGTTATTCATGTTCCTTTTATTCCTCATTGATATGCCTATTGTCTAACATGTATCACATATTCCATTTTTATTCCCTTAATATACTTTATATCTCACCTCTTTCTTATGTATGTCCTCAGGTTATCTCATGCAGTTTTAAGTTCGAAGTAGTATTTTGAGCATGTTAAATAAATTTTTAATAAAGATTTTGTATTCCTTGTTTTATGTTGTTATGTAATGTACTTAATTATTAAAGACACTAGACTTATCGATCATCTGGGTTGTGTTAGGTGTATTCTTATGTAATAAATCAAGTATTAAGGTGAAATAAATAATAGGGTTGTCATACTATGAGTGAGATGTGATGTGATGTGTGGCACGAGTTTTTGTGGATGATATGTGATGTGATGTGTGGTCCAGGTGTCTATGGGCAGGATGTGATTGTTGAAATAGTGGGTACCCTAAACCCAACTATGTCATAATTTTGATTACCATATCATGTATACAGTTAGTTATGCATGATTTTATCTTACCATTATAGTGTATACTTTTCTGCATCCACTATTATAATGGTAATTTCCAAAGATTAATTGTCGTGTCGAGAGGTTATAGAAGTTCATAGGCTATAATGAGAACCTTAAGATACAATTAAATTAATCTTAAATATATGTTCTATATTATAGATACATCTTACTGACTGGACATAGTAGATGTTTGACTATCAGGTGTTGGGGTCTCATAATCATTGAGACTTCTTCTTATAAAGTTTTCACTTGGTGATCTCTAGTAGTGAGATCTTGAGGACAGACCTGCCAATAGGAACACCACATGTTTTGGTTGTCATTGGTTGTTCCTATATAAGAACATGTGTATTTGTCTCCTGACTTGAGATTATTACCAGTGTGTACCATTTGATTGCGTACTTTGATGCAAGTCAAAAACCATGGTATTGAAATCGTGGTGAGGTAGCTTGTGTTGGGTGCGTCGTTGGTGGTATGACATTGGTTGAATGGTCAAGAAAGGATTTGTCGCTTCCATGTTTAGAAAGTTATATATCTCAGGCATGGTTGATTAGGATGGTGATGCCTTCATAAGTCTTTGGCC
The DNA here is from genome assembly GCA_963277665.1 of Viscum album. Classification (NCBI taxonomy): domain Eukaryota; kingdom Viridiplantae; phylum Streptophyta; class Magnoliopsida; order Santalales; family Viscaceae; genus Viscum; species Viscum album. Next base: position 1,090,768,144 of record OY728164.1, on the reverse strand, counting down.
AAAGCGGTACAAAGGTAAATCCATCCAGATAGATCAACAAATAATAAAGTAAGAAAAGGACGATGACACATGTTTGTGTTCTTCTTTATGAGATATTTAATGACAAAGATATTATAGTACATAGTCAGTGTTCGTAGGTTGGTTGTCATTGCTATGACAATCCTTATCTCTTTAGGGGGCATGATGGGTTTCTAGACTTCACTCTTGGTCTGTGGATTTTATTCACTGCTATCGAGATAAGGGCCTAGAGGGTCACACATAATAGTGTATTCAAGAATCCGCCTTATTCAGTTGAATAGAAATATAGACATAGTGGGCCCCGCCATGGGGTCCGAGCATTGTCCAAGTTATCTATCACCAAAAGAATTAAATAAATTCATTAATATTCAAGTTGTGAATATTTGGGATTTAATTTATTTAATGTATTTAAAAGTTTAGTAAATACGAGAAAAATATTAATCGAACGAATATTATTTTAATATTCAAGGTTCGTTTAATATTAAGCGGGACAGTGAGTCGGGTTAAATGGATTTGTTTTTATCACGTAATATATTTTATACATATTACAAGTATGTAATAAAATAATAAATAATATTGATGCAGTTTATTTTGTCAATATTATTTATTTAGTGGACGTTGAAATATATGGGGGTCGGGGAACCCTACCGGGAATTTATCAACTCCACTATAAATATAGGAGGAGACTCTCTCACATGTGTGGCTAATCACTATTAATTCATTTCATAGAGTGAAATCCAAAGCATCTCTCTCCTCCCGCTCTCTAGAGAGAGAAGCTCTCGATCCAAGAAGCACGGATCAAGATCTCTCTCAAGCATCGAAGGATCTCGATGCGGTGATCATTGGGACATTGAATACATCATCGAATCGCCACGCTAGCACCCATAATTCGATGATCGACGTTCTAGTGGATTTTTGAAGCACGTGTGGACGATATAGAGGGATCCTGCTATGGATTCTTCAAGCAGCGATTTCCAGTGACGTGTTACAGTCAAGCGTGACTTCGAATTTGAAATGGGTATGTTTTCAATTTTATTTTGTGTTCCTTATAATTTACGCGAGATCCTCGGGTCTTACCGGGGCTCGGATCGTTAGCGACGACAAGTCTCGTCGTCCCACCGATGAAAAATTTAAAATCCCCATCCCACCAGCTTATGTTGCGGGCCCCGAAACCTTTGAGTGGTATCAGAGGGATCATGTAGATTTTATGATCCTAGAAAATTAAATTTTCATTACAATTAAGTAGAGGGTTCAAAAACATTCTTATCGGTTCAAACCGTGTATCGATCCAATATCGAACGCCCAAGTTATGGCCTTTATAAATTTTCAGATTAGATCGAATTTGTGGTTTGATAGCATGTATTACATTTAATTCATTCCAAAGAACGATCAAGTTTAGATCATTCATCGGATTTGATTAAAATTATATTCAAAATTATAAATTTTATAATTTAATAATTTGCACAATAATTTTATTATTATTATAATATTTATATTATTATTATTATAATATAATAATAAGAAATTATTATTTTATTATAATAAATTTATTATTATTAAATTGAAAGGATATTAAATAGTCTTTAGAAAGTTGGGGTGTGGAATATTTTGGGGAGGGAAGACTTCCAAAGAACTAACAAAAAAAAGGAGGACTTGACTTAATAAAAAAAATAAGAAAATGAAATTCAAAAAAAAGGGAAAACCACATAAGGGTTCGGAGAAAGATAAGAAAAAGAAAAAAATAGGGGGTCTGTCGACCCCCTGGACTTGCTTTCTCTGGATGTCGAAACCAGGCACCGACCTGGTCCTTTCGTCACCCACCTTGCCCGCTCCTCCAACCTGCGCCACTCGGCTACCTCGACCATCCCGCCCCACCTACGCAGAACTCGTCACGCCCCTATCCACGGCTTCCTACCTTCTGCAGAACGGCACAGCAGAATGGCGCAGTACATTCCCCGAACGCCGCCCGTGTCGCCTCTTCCGCCAGGGCAAGAACCGGTCGGAGTCGGCTCCCTCCTCCACACTGGGAGCGCACCACACTGACTGCCCAACTCCTATGGATGGTGTCATCGCCTAGCCTCCCTTGTCACCCTCCTTGAAGTAGACCCCATCGGACTTCACCAGGCCTCACTGCCGGAGACGCCGCCGCCCTCGGCCCTCCTGGTTGTCGTCCAACTCCCACCTAGCACTTCCATGCAGTTCCCCATGCAGCCGGCTTGCCGCCCTACTCCCAGCCATCTTCTCGGCATGTAGTAAGCCCCTCCCGCGGTTGTCCTCTACCTTGGAAAAACCTCACTCTGGACAGCCCTGTTGTGACGCCGCGAGCAGTTCTGCCAGACTCCATGCATCCCGGTCGGTTCTGAAACCATGCCCTGGTTCCATTTTGGTTGTTAGTGCGAGGTAACTCACCCTAAATGCTCAATCAGGGCCTCAGGAAGGTCTACCTAACCCAGAATGGGTTTAAGCAGACCTGTCTAGCACAGAAAAACCAAGAAGAGGTTTGGTCTGACCCGTTACGGGTGTGTGCGGGTCCGGTGCAACCCACAATGGGTCGTAAGGGTGTTACGAGACCCAATTTAATTTTAATTAATTTAATTAATTAATTTAATTATAGAATTAAATTAAATTAATTAGTATATTAATTGTGTTTGAAAATAAATAAATTTTAATACCTGGATAAAATTAATTAAATTTGATTATTAAATTGAATTGAGTTAAATTAAATTAATTTTGGAATTAAAATTAAATTAATTTGCAGACCGATAATTAATTAAATTATTTGAATTATTTAATTACTTTAATTTAATTAAATAACTCTCATACTTATTTAATGCATTTTTAATTTTATCTTGCATGATTTTACCCGTCTATTGATCTTGAGCATCGACCCATGTATGTTGCATTTATTTAATTATTTATTTAATTAATTATTTTAACTGTGTGCGATGACTGTAATTAATTAAACAGACGGTATACGCATCATCTTTATTTTTCTATTAAAATGTATAAGGGCATGTGCATCCAATATTTACATGATGTACATTTATACCCAAGTTCCCCTCACCTGTGCGTGAGCACCTTTGTACTTCAGACAAAGATGGTGAACAATGCGAACCCCGCCAACACAAGGTAGTGTACATTGATCAAGATGAGCAAGATGGCACATGAATCCCACCAAGAAGAGGCGGTACTCCAAGACGTGATGTGGACCCCACCAAGACAAGATGATACTTCATATGCGAATCAAACATACGAGATGAGGGAAAGTTACATCAAGAGTCAAGCTTCGACTCAGGTATGATACCCTTAGGTCATTTAGATTCTCAAGACCAGTCGAGTAGTAGTTTACCTTTATGAATTTATTTATTATTTTATGCATTTTAGAATGGTGGGAAAATACATAAAATAATATATAATCAAATGCATAAAGAAGCGGCATATGTTTTTCTATTAAAGTTCAGTTGTGAGCGCGACAACATAGATGAACAAGTTTCATAGAAATGGATTACATTCGTTGAGATAAAAACACAAAACCTAAAAGTAATATTAAGTCATTATGGCCTTCCATCATTCATGTTTGAACAAAACCGAGTGTTTGGGGTGTCGTTCATGCCATAGATGAGGGTGCCTCTTACTACCAGGGAGTTCTTTATTAGGGTGGTGGGTTGACTTAACTAAAATTGCAGCAAAGAAATAGCCATATCTAGCTTGTTCTAATTTTAGAGGTAAGCGTTGAGTAAATCAGATTATGATTTTAGAAGATGGGACTTCACTCAACAGATCAAGGAACCGTGAGTTAATGCAGTTGGTCATCCAAAATCCTACCTTGGACCCTCCAAGTAGTGGCGTAGCCATAGCTTGTAGCCTATGAGGGAGGTTCAGGGATCATTGCCACTAGAATACTCAAATGATAGAGTATTCCAATTCTAGTATAGAGGGTTCCTAGAATTCGAAAAAATTAGTGAGAGACGTTTAAATGATTAAATAATCAGTTGTGTCTAAACTGGTAATCACTTAAAAGTACTAATCTTCTAAATTTTATTTGTAAAGAATGACAAGAAATACCACAATAAAAACTGTGATAAATATTGGACAAAGTTAATGTCCGAACAATCACAAAATTTCAAGTGTGGTATAGGTGCTTGTGCACATTACTACCATAATAGAAATTCAAGGTGCTTGTGTCCCAACCTGTTAAGCCACCTCAGCAAGTGAGGGTGTAAATGCTTACAGGAGACTCATGAATTAAACATATGATGGTTTTTTTTATAATTATATAATCAACGTCTGATGTTAGTTTCGGTCTCTAAATCATGACATGGATGATGTTACATGTAGTCTCATCTCCAAGAAGTTTCCAAGGAGAAAGCTAAGCATGATTTGAATGTGATGGTTGCACTCAGTTTGTGTAAAGTGAAAGACAGTTCACAATTTTTCATGTCATCCCATTCTTATACCTTTTACACCCAATTACTCTAGTTTATTTTTAAGGATAAAAATGAACTATATATAGTAAGCGCTTCATTACCTTTAAGGTAACATTCTCCAAGTAATAAGAATATTAAAGATAGCACCATCTTTTGTTCTTATGCTGAATATATATTGAAAGACAAGGAGAAAAGGCCTATGAGAAGTTACGTCAAAGGAACCTTAGTCATGTCCTTCAAATAAAAGTGGTTGGTTATTTAACAGGAGATTATTTTCATCACATATTGAAATAAATTTATAGAAGTTTAAAAATTAAATAGACTGAAATACTAGAAGCAAGTACCCGCTTCTCGTTCAGGTATATTCATCAATATAAATTAATGTTTCTAACATACTTATTGGGTATTAAATACAATATTATTTTCACATATATGTATTTAAATACAGTAACCAAGTAAGTATAGAAACATTACTAGGAGTAAGGTGTATTCTCCAAGTAGTTGAGAAAGGGTGAATCCTAAGTCAGCGGTGAGAAACACATAACTTCTAATTTCCAAGTGATTGATTCAAATTGAACAAGTTGTTTAAGTATAACCAAACATTTATCTCACATGCCCTTTGGAAATAATGAGACATTATTCCAAGTTTTGGAATGAATTTTTTTTGTCGTCTCACATACTCAACAAATAGTTAAGACATACTTTAATCAAAGGCGATACATGATGAATATAAAATGTAAGACCTATCCAGTAGTGGAAAGATTATTCTTTGTCAGGTAAAACTAAAAGTGTATTTCAATAATATACCCAGTATGGTGTTTAAGCTCGGCACATCTAAACACCTTTGATATTATTGACATCTTTAGTTTAGACAAAGAAACCTTTAGAAATAAAGGTATGCCACAAATCTTTCGGGGTTGTTTCAACAAGATATTGTGAAATATTCCAAAGGAAATCTAGAGGTAAAGATACTTAATAATATTCCTTTAAATTATTAAGGAATGTAATAGTGAAGTATATGCATGGTCAGAAGATATGAGTTGCTTCGGATCAGCATGCTGAAGAATATATTGACCAAACATTTATCGATCATGATAATGTGGCACGGAGTAATTCCTAAACGTACATTACCTTATTGACATCACGACATTGATGTTCATAAGGAGGATTGATGAAGAGTCTTACATGTAAACATTGATAAAAAACATGTAGTGTGAATAAATTACTAAATGCATATGTTACACATCAAATTTATGATGTAAGTAGTATCAATGTTACAACCTACAGTAACTTCCATTAGATTTCAAGACGTGCTTTGCAAATAATAGCGTAAACCCATAACCAATATGCCAACTAAAATGACAAGTGGATATCATGCGAGTCATAGTATGATGAAAATATATTATGTTATAGGACATGTGTTAAAGATGCAAAGATTTTGTTAAGATATAAACAAACATGAATCAAGCTAAACACATGGTGCATCTAAGTAAATATCCTAAAAGTTTCTTAGGATTTTACGTAAATACCTAAGATAGAAAAGATGTAGTCAAGTATTAAACTACATTTCTATATAAGGGTGCACATCTCTATTAGAGATAGTGGGAGTTGAATTGAATTGGACTTAGTCAATGCTCAAGATGCACAAATGGTTGGCATAGAAACAAGTTTCACAAGTTCATGTGGAAGAGGCATGTTCCAGTGTCACATAGTACTGTGTAGAAAGAATGAAACCGTAGTGATGGTTTTATATTCACCGTGGCTAGTGATATATTATTCATTAAGAATAATAATTCCTATAAGTAATCATTATATAGAAATAAGCTAAGATTGGAAGGATCAATTAAAATTCAATAATGGATTCTATGTATCAAATTGCAAAGGGTATTAAAAATTGAATAATGCGGTGGGTATTCAAATGAGAAGATACATGGATGGTACAAGCTTAGTACCAATAAGGATCAATTGGTTATACCAAGTTGGTATGCCTAAATCCATTAGAATTATACTTGTTATATCTAACTTCTAAGAACATCTATTGGTCATTGGATGTCAAGATAATCTTTCATGGAAGGTGTCTATTCGACGCAACCAGAAAGAGATGATGACACCATCGAATGCCAATGAAGGTTGAAAGTTACTGAAATCCAGTACAGGATTAAAGTAAACAATAATATCTTAGAGCATTCATTTCAAATGAATCTTTGCCTTGTGTCTACCAAAGGTTAGTGGGAGTGCCAATTTTTTCTAAGAGAAATATGTTCGACAACATATGGAAAATATTTATTGGTCTTGCAGTTAGATAAGATCAGGATAAAAGTAATTCTCCAGTGATTGGCTTAAAGTATAAACTTGAGTTCTAGGGAACAGGATCTAATGAGGTAGATCTAATGGTTGCTTGGACCAAATAAATCATACATAAAGTGGCATTGTATTGAAAAATACAAGTTGAAACAATTCAAGTTCAGAATTGTTGCCAATGTCACATGGCTCAATCTCCTCAGGTTGACATTTTTGGAGCATGGGAAGATATTAAAGTTGTGAATTGATTTCCATACGCTTCGGTGATGGATCAATCACGTATTCCATGATATGTACAAGAATTGATACTTCCAGGATATACATTATTATAGGAAGATATCAATTGTTTCTAGGAGCACTGTAAGAGAAGTAGTCAGAACTATCATCTTGTACTTCGGTGAGTACAAATGATATGTACCTGGTATATGGAGAAGAAGGTATAATAGTTTTTATGGGATCAATTTGATCTAGTATCACAGTTCGGCTAAAGCGATGAACAATTCAAGCTCATAAAATCCAATGGTATCCATATCTACAAATACTGAGTACGTTGCAACTTCTAAGGCAGCTAAGAAGTAGTTAAATGCAACGATTTATTCCAGTTCTTAGATTCACACCTAGTGAGAAAAGTATTATCATAATGTAAATTATATTACTAGAAAAGATTGTCAAGTTATGACAATGTAAAAAAGTGATATACTCAGTAATACCTTATCTTGAGAAGTTTTACTCAAGGAGATAAGGTCACATATATCAGATATGCCATGCAGTAAAAATGTGGCAGGCCCAGCAGTTAAATCCATTACTCAATAGAAGCATGATCTTTATCATGTGAGTAGCTAACAAGTGTGGTTAGTAATCTGGCTCTAGTGCAAGTGGGAGTGTTGAAATAGTGGGTTAACTAGACCCAACTATGAAGTACTTTTGATTACCATATCATGTATACAGTTAGTTATAAATGATGTTATTTACCATTACAGTGTAGACTTTTCTGCATCCACTATTATAATGGTAATGTCCAAAGATTAATTGTCGTGTCAATAGGTTATAGTAGTTGCCAGACTATAATGAGAACCTCGAGATACAATGAAATTAATCTTAAATATATGTTCTATAGTCTAGATACATATTACTGAATGGACATAGTAGATGTTTTACTATCAGGTGTTGAGGGATCATAAGTATTGAGAATTCTTCTTGTAAAGTTCTCACTTTGTGATTTCTAGTAGTGAGATTATGAGGACAGACCCTTCAAAAAGAACACCACATGTTTTGGGTGTCATTGGTTATTCCTATCTACGGCCATGTGTATTGGTCTCCTGACTTGAGATCATTACCAGTGTGTACCAATTGATTGCGTACTTTGATGCAAGGCAAAAACAATGGTATTGAAATCGCGGTGAGGTAGCTTGTGTTGGGTGTGTCGTTGGTGGTATGATATTGGTTGAATGGTCAAGAAAGTATTTGTCGCTTCCAAGTTTAGGAAGTTATATATCTCAGGCCTGGTTGATCAGGATGGTTCTGCCTTCATAAGTCTTTGGCCAAAGCAGTACAAAGGTAAATCCATCCAGATATATCAACAAATGATAAAGCAAGAAAAGGATGATGACACAAGTGTGTGTCCTGCTTTATGAGATATTTAATGACAAAGAGATTATAGTACACAGTCAGTGTTTGTAGGTTGGTTCTCGTTGCTATGACAATCCTTATCTCTTTAGGGGTCATGATGGGTTGCTAGACTCTGCTCTTGGTCTGTGGATTTTATACACTAATATCAAGATAAGGTCCTAGAGGGTCACTCACAATAGCATATTCAAGAATCTTCCCTATTCAGTTGAATAGGAATATGGACATAGTGGGCTCTGCCACAAGATCTTAGCGTTGTCCAAGTTATCGATCATCAAAAGAATTAAATAAATTCATTGATATTCAAATTATGAATATTTGGGATTGAATTTATTTAATGCATTTACAAGTTTAGTAAATATGAGAAAAATATTAATCGAATGAATATTATTTTAATATTCAAGGTTTGTTCAATATTAAGCGGGATAGCAAGTCGAGTTAAATGGCTCGGTTTTTATCATGTAATATATTCTATATATATTACAAGTATGTGATAAAATAATAAATAATATTGATGCAGTTTAGTTCATCAAAATTATTTAATTAGTGGATGTTGAAATATACGGGGGTCGGGGAACCCTAATGGGTATTTATCAACTTCGCTATAAATATAGGAGGCGGCTCTCTCACATGTGTTGCTAATCGCTATTCATTCATTTCATGGAGTGAAATCCAGAGCATATCTCTCCTCCCGCTCTCTAGAGAGAGAAGCTATCGATCCAAGAAGCACATATCAAGATCTCTCTCAAGCATCGAAGGATCTCGATGTGGTGATCGTCGGGACATCGAAGACATCGTCGGATCACCGTTCTAGCAACCGGAATTCAATGATCGATGTTCCAGTGGATTTTTGAAGCACGTGTGAATGATCTAAAGGTATATTGTTATGGATTCTTCAAGCAACAATCGACAGTGACGAGTTACAATCGAGCGTGCCTTCGAATTTGAAATGGGTACATTTTCAATTTTATTTTTGTGCTCCTTATAATTTATGTGAGATCCTTGGGCCTTGTCATGAACCAGGATGGGTCGTCATCCGAACCGACACCCGACCCGGTCTACAGCAAGGCCTGAGGGGCGTTCCCGATCCCCACGGGCTGGCACAAGTTCCTGGGTGTCAAAAATAAAACTTGGGAACGATTTAGCTGAACAAGTGAATATAAGACAAACAACAAGCTAAATAAATTGAAACTAAAAACATACAACCAAAGAGACCCTTATACCAAGTTCAGATTTTAAAGTTAAAAACTTTAACTAAAAACTCAAAAGAGACTACGCCAAGGAAAAACCAAAACTCCAACACAAACCTCTGTGCGACATGAGGAGTCACATCCCCAAGCCACCGCCACCAACCTGCATGGGAAAGCCAATACAACTCGAACCATCATCTCTAAGCCCGATGCCTTGACCTGGAATACAAAAGAAATAGAGTCTACATACACACAAAGGTGTATGTAGGGTGTGAGCTAAAATACTAGTAGGATTCCACTGAGAAAAGGTTCCATGCATAATTATTAAATGAAAAATACATTTGAAATGTTAACTAAATAAAATAAATAAATGCTTGAACAGTTTAAAAGAAAACAGAATTAAAGAAAACAGTTTCAAATGGAACAATTTAAATTAAAACACACACACACACACTTACTTTAAAAAAATAACTCATGTGTCACACTGATGAGCGTAAAGTAACCAATGAGCACTAATATAGGAGAGGCCGCGTGGGTGTTAGCTAGTTTGGGCCTCTAGATCTTCGTGTCTCGATGAAACGTGGCTTAGAATGTCACGAACCTTAGAAAATGTGGCTTATAAGGCCACGACCCTCAGAAAACGTGGCTTAGAAGGCCACGACCCTCAGAAAACCATATGTTTAGTTAGAGTTGAAATCGTCAGTCCTGCCAGTGAAACCAGGTTGAGTCACCTTCGGAACACTAGCCCACTAGTCTAGTCCACCCTCCTAGCTACCCGGGTTTCCCACTAGTGCTCAAGTAGTTCAGAGTTCAAGTCTTATGTCATAATCACATACTCAAATTAGACAAGACATTACGCACGCCAAAACCACCATTTGCGCACATGAAAACCATTTGAAATACTATGCACACTAAAAATATCTCAAAACTAAATCTGCATCAATTACACACCCAATTAAAACAACTGCACAGCCAAAGAAATCACTTTCATTATCAAACATGCCACTAACAAAATTTATTAAACAAATTTCAGACACGTCGCATGACTTTAAGCACCAAAAATATTCACACAATTTAACCAAAACAATTTTTCACCCTTAATAATTATTTAATAAAACAACCCAAATTTTTCATAAATAAATTTTAAAGTGAAAAATGCCTCTTTACACACTAGACCGACCCAAACCCCCTTACATGACCACATGCACACAACGTCACCCCTAGAACACAGTTTGCATTACTCACGCAATTAAAGAATCCACCCACGCAATTGAAAAGACCATTACTACAGTTACACAAACCGCCAGAACAACTTGCCAACCCATTTAAAAATACGCTGCATGACTAAAACGCAAAAAATCCACTCAAAAGTTCATTTATGATACGACACATATAGACGCTCATCCAAAACACCACTCGCACTCTTTTCACCTTCTAAAAAATAATTTTCACAATTTTTAAAACACTATTAAATAGTTCAGCATGAGTTTTCCACAACAAGAATTACCCACATGTAGCATAAACATGATACTACCAAATCAATGCACATTAGATCCCAACAAAAACCAAATTCGCAGTAGGAAAACTAATAAATAAATGTGCTAAACTAACCAAACTCGCAAATTAATTCATCAAATAATAAATATACATGGAACAACCTACCTCAGTGTCAGAAGACCCCAAATATCAAAGCAAAGCTCCAATCACGCACCAAACTCGCCGCAATAAACTCTAATAAACTCTAACATCAAAACATCAAGCCAATTACACCAAAATTGAACCAAAATCATCACAAATGGACCTTAAACAACATGAAATATTTACTCACAATTCTACCAAAAACAAGGAATGACCATCCGAAGTAAAACGTACCTGCGGTAGGGGTTGCGGGAGGCCAACTGAGTAAGATGGGGGTGCCAGAGTTGGGTCGCGGAACTCCGGCTGGAAAACCAAGTGGTGTGCGGCTAAAGGAGGCATTGTCATGTCTTCATTTGAGCCAAGGATGAGGGGTGTGCCTGACCTGTTGGATGAGGTAGGTGCGGACTGCCGATGTGGAATCCGGCTGAGGAGGAACTGGAAAGTCGGTCAGTGTAGCTGGAAGTGGGGCACGGCTATGGGTGATGCGGCGCAGCGGTTGTGGACCGGAGGGGAGGGGACATGCCGGTTCGGTGTGCTGGACGACCTCGGTCGTGTGCAAGTGGAGCAGGTCAGCGGGGATGTCGCGACAAGGAGGTGTGGGGCACACACAGCGGAGGGAGCTCAAGAGGGGGGGCAATCAGCGATTGTCTGGGAAAGAGGCACGACGGAGCTCGGTTCTGCCGGAGTGGGTGGAGGGCGCTGGCCGTAGGGATAAAGGGGAAGGGGGGAGCGTCGCGCTAGGGTTGCAGGGGAAAGTGGATCCGTGCGGGGAGAGGGCAGCGCAAGAGGGGGAGAGAAAGAGGGGGAAGAAAATAATAATAATAAAGGATATAAAAACCTAAAAAAACATATAACAATAACTTAAAAAAATGTATATTTATAATAATAATTATTATTATTATAACCTAATTAAAATATTAACAGAATTAATAATAATAGCAATAACATAAAAAGTAACATGCTGATAATTTTACAACCATTGTATTAATTTAATATTATCTAACCAATTAAAATATTAACTGAAATAATATAATAAGATAAATAATCCCAATATAATTATCATTGTTTTTATTAAAAAAATCTTGAATTAATTAATCATTTTTCATATTTTATTTTGCGCTTAAAGTATTATTCAACTCGTTAATTAATTGATCACCCACGAATCGAGTGGGTTGCACGAACATCTGATGAAGCCATGTGGCTTTGCCCGTTCCTTGCCCGCATGCCGGACACTACCAAGCCAAAACACTCATTTACCATCAAAATGCAAAAAAATCAAGTTGGGTTTGGCAACGTGCATGGTCGTGTGCAAGGTTGTGCACCCAAATAATAACACATTTAATAATAAAACATCGTCCAATTGCGATTGGGCGCTACACACGGTCGTGCGTACGGGCGCACAGCCGTATAAGATCCCAAATCCCTTTTAAATTAGAATCGATTCAAACTACAACTCAAAAAAAGACCCAAAATAATTAAATTAAGATGAAGCGTTGGTCAGGGTGTGACAATTCTCCCCACCATGACACTTTATGCCCCCAGAAAGTCCCAAAAGACTAGGTCAACCAAGGGTTCCAAGTGAGACCATGAAGACACCTAAAACAAAACCTCAATCACCCGAATATTAGGCATTCAAAACACCCATGACCTGAAACTTCAAAGAACTCAAAGCCCGAATCACTACGAAAAATAACCAATAGTAAGGAACTCACCTCCAAACACAACTACAACATGGAACACCCCGACCCCTAACTTAGGGATTACCAGGGAAGCTCGAGATCTCCAAGAACAAACGTCCAGCAACCCACTATCTGAGCTAACCAATTAACATGGTCGAGGTCGGGTGGAGCAGAAGCAAGGGGTTGCTCCGCCAAACGCACTTTGAAAACAGAGTCTTCCACAATCTCATCCTATGGTGGTCTCCCCACCATATTAGGGTTCTCGTAAAACATTGGTTATTCAAAACAAAACAACTCACAACGCATACAACCTCTAACACTAGCTTGACCCTCAAAGTTCCCTATGTTTAACCAACACAAGAGGGGACATCGACGAGACCTGCATAGGGTCTCCCCACCATTTTAAAATTTTCTAACACCACGAAACCTGTGCGGGTATTCCCAGTTTACTTTAAGCAATACTGACTGAACCCTTCATCACGAAGCACCACACGGGCCGACCTGCACTGATTATTCCTACAGTGGACAACACTCTGCCACATGAGATAGCTTTGATAGCAGAAACCCCTAACCAGAAGGCGAACCAGACAGGCGCACGACAATTCCACAAGACATGAGAATCTCTGACCACAAGAAGGTTCACGGAGAACACCCACGAGCTTTACAAGAATACAGATTTTCTGAACCTCTTTAAGGCCCAAGAGGAACTCCCACAAACTAAGACTACAACAAGAATACACAGCCTTCATACCCATCACAACTAAAATGAAGCCTTCAGAGGAGATACTGCAATAAGGAAATTTAAGTTGTCCTCATCCATCACTGCGGACTTAAGTCGGACCAGACTCGCACCACGTTCGATGAGTTTTGACTGCGCGCAAGCTTCACCCCGAGACCTATGGTTGGGGCCCTGATGTCTAAAGCATCTACCGCCTCGCAGTCAGTTATAAGCTAACCACCTCTAACTGGAACTTCCTCTGCTGGAAAAGAAACCTGCATACTTCTCCTCGTGTCCCAAGTGGCCACTCCATCAACTTACCAAATGAGAATTTTGGCAAACAACTTAGAGTGCCCGACTGACCACACTAGAGATAGGAAATTGATCGGTCTATCAAACGCACGATGCAAACTAACGGAAGGGGCACTCCAAGAACAGGTCCCTTTTATTCACGCTCCTCATCAGATGAGGAACCTGCACTTACCACAATATGAACAATACCAACAACTATTACGAGCTTTAAACTGATTGTTTGACACTGTCACGACCCACCCTCGGGGCCCGTGTCGTGACTACCTCAAGCCCGCCTTCCATAGGCCAGGGGCTGGCGAATAGCACAAAGGCATAAATCCTGGTAAAAAGGGAAGACATTGCCTTTTTAAAGTAAACAAGCATCACAGAGTAAGCAAGCGGAAAAGTAAACACTAAGTAAAAACAGAGTACAACTGAAAGTGTGGAAAAGTAAATGGGTCAGTATACAAACCCAAACTGAAAGTAAAGTACAACTCGAAAGGGAAAACAGCAACTGTAAAGTAAAAGCTGCTACACCGAGCTGTCCACTGGAAATCCCACCTGAAGGGTGGGTACAGATAACTCCACTGCACCTCGGGTCCCGCCGTCCGCTCCGAGCACGTCCTGCCCGGTGGTCCACCTCCAGGTACCGTCCTGCTCTGCGAGCCTCAACCACGATCAATGTTGTCCGTCGTCTGCAACCAACACAACGTAGTGCGGGCATAGCCCGTGCAGGGGTGAGTATAAGCTACTCAGTAGGGACTCCGAGACCCCTGAAGGTCTCCCAAAATCCACAAGGATAAAACACAAAAGAAAGATACAATCACGAAGTAACAACCGACACTGCTTAGGTATATGCCCATACATATACCTAAGTCATCAATTCCAATACACTCCAACCTCCGAGCCCAAGTACAACTCAGTCCACACAGGAAAGTATACGTATTCCACACAGGAAAGCAAAACATAATTCACACAGGATAGCACAACACAATCCACACAGGAAGGTAAACAGGATTCAGCTCACACAGGTATACTTCTTCGAAAGACGATAGAGATGATCATTGATCCATCTAAGTCGTCGGACCCACAAAGGATCGATAGGTACTAACCCCCGCAAAGACCTACACAGGATCGGACCCACACAGGATCGGTAGCACTGATCCACACAGGATCTCTGAGTGCTATAGTCATCGTCGTCGAATCAACTGAGGATCTCTACACAGTCGTCGTCGCAGTCACAGTAGCAGTAGCAGCCAGCTCTAGGGTTCCCGCACACAGCAAGCTCGTTCGGGAGGGTCCGCTCCACGAGCCGAGAGGCTGATACATCAACTGTCACAAAGTCCAGAGTTGATGTATCCAAAAGTTCCGTATCGTCAGCAGGAACTCAACGCAACAGACGGCGCGTCAATCGGACGCTCGGTCTGAGAGTTATTGGCTTTTCTGTTCCAGGGGCTCGGTTGGTTTTTAAGGCAAAACCAACCCGACCGTACTCCACCTGCGTCCAAACCTCGGGCGGAGTATTCCAAAAGATCCGTCTCACTAAGAGGAACTCAACAAAGCTGACGGCACGTCAATCATACGTCCGTAGCTCAAGATATGAGTGTTTCCGCTCCAAGGGCCTGGTTGGTTTCGTGTACGAACCAACCCGGCTGAACTCAAAGTATTCTGAAACCTTGAGTGCGATATACCGAAACGACCGTCTCGATCCAAGGATCGCATCGCCGCTGACGGCGCGTCGTTTGGAGGTACATAGCCCGAGTTATGGGCATTTGAACCTAACAGTTCGGTATCGGGCGTTTCGGGCCCGGGCCGACCCGGCCCGAGACCCCCCGGCTGGCCCGAACCGGGTCGACCCGCCCCAGACAGGGTCGTCCCGGCCCGGCAAGGCCCGTCCCGGCCCGGCCCGGCTGGGCTCGGCCCGGCTTGGCAGACCGGCCAAGCGCGCCGGTCCGGCTCAAGGCAGCGCGCTGGGCGCGCTGCCAGCTCGGCCTTCGGCCGAGCTGATTGAGAACGGGGGGCGCCTACCCCCCTTTGTGAAACCCCCCCCCCCCTCTTAATGGGGGGCCGTTAATTGCTGGCCGGGGAAATTTAATTCCCCCGGCCTTCCCCATTCCGGCTGGCCCGACCTAGCCGGCCGATTTCTTCTCAACAGGACCGGCAAAGGCCGGTCCTCTTCCGGCTTCCGACACCGGTGGCCCGGCTAGCCGCCAGTCACCTTGTTCCGCCGCGGCCCGGAACCGTCCGTGGCCTTTGTTGTCTGGCGCGGTGTGACGGCACCGCGCCCCTCCGCCGCGGCCCCGCTTCGGCCGTGGCGTCCTCAGTTTCCTTCGACGCGGCGCGACGGCGTCGCGTTCTTGAATTCCTTTCCACGGCGCGGCGCGACAGCGCCGCACATATGTTCCGCATGTAACTGCGTGGTGCGACGGCACCACGCTCCTTCATACCACCCACAAAGGAAACATTTAAGAATTAAGGAGGAGGGTCGGCCGTGTTTGTGCGGACCGGCCCCCTCGCATTATTCGTTAACAATTAGTCGAAAACCACGAAAATTCGACATGCCAGAATCAAGAACGGAAACAATTAATAAAATAACAATAAACCCCTACCTCGGTTTCAAGTGCAGAGCACGTCAACAAGCCGCGAAAGACAAGCGTCGCGGAGGTCGGGCGTCGCGGAAATCGTACGTCGATTCCGTTGACGTCGAGGTGCGTCCGAAGAGGTAACGTCGCTGGATAAGCTTCGTAAGCTGACGGAGAAAGCCTGAGGAGAAAGCGGCGTCTCCTTTCGTTGACACAGGAAGAAGATCGAAAGAAGCGGCGTCGTCGATCTTCGGAAACACACCAGATACGAAGAATAGATGTGGCGTTCTTCGTCGGAGCTTAAGTGTTCTTCGTGTTCTTCGTCAAGGTTTGAAGAAGAAGAAGAAAGCTCCCAAATTCTCTCAAGGTGGAAAGAGAAATCTAACCAAAATAAAATAAGTCTAAGGCTTATTTTATTTACACAACTAAACCACTTGAATTTCAAAAGTTTGAAATTAAAATAACTCATCTCAATTAATAACTCAAGTTGTCAGAATTAAATTGAGTGGAGTTATTGGGAGTTTAAAGGGGAGTTGAGGAGTTAGGGTTCGTGTGGGCCCCACCACACTTAATCCTCTCAAGGGAGGTTAAGTGTATGTGGGTCCCACCTCTAACTCCCTTTGGGAGGATATAACCAACATGGATAAAAATAAATTGTGTTTCCACAATTTATTTAACTTCATTTTATTTCCCCCAAAACTAACTCTCAACCCGCATAAAACGCAACCTCGGAAAAGGTCTCCTTAAGCGAATATCGATGCTGTGAGTTTATCGGTGCCCTCGGAATTCGATTCCGGGCACCGGTTCAAAAGTTAGAAATTCTCGCTCGTTCGTTCACTGAACGTACCCGAGCCAAACTTCCGAAATTGATTCCGGGCACACCGGGCCTCAGAATCAGGTGCCGTCAGAAACCACGCTCTTGTAAAATTCCAAAGAAAATTAAGAAAAAATTTCCCTTTAATTTTACGGGTCTTTACATTACTCCCACCTCAGGGCTTTACGTCCCCGTAAAGATACATCTAAACTAGGGAAACAAATGAGGGTATTGAGCACGCATCTGAGCCTCCCGCTCCCAAGTGCTCTCCTGGAGATTCACATGCTGTCATCTGATGCGCACTAGAGGAATCGACCGTCCACGTAGGACCTGCTCCTGTCGATCCTCGATCTCCATCGGGACCTCCGTAAAAGTCGCCCCATCGTCAAAGTCAAGCTCCCCATGGTCAATGATGTGCGTCGGGTCGTGCACGTATCTCCTCAGCTGAGATACGTGGAAGATGTCGTGCACCCGGTGCAACTGAGGTGGTAGAGCCAGGCGATAAGCCACCTCGCCAATCCTGCTGAGGACCTGGAAGGGTCCGATGAAGCGCGGAGATAACTTGCTGCCTCAGCCAAATCTCCATATACCACGTCGAGGTGATACTCGCAAGAAGACGTGGTCGCCATCCTCGAACTCTAGTGGACTCCGCCTCCTGTCAGCGTATGACTTCTGTCGGCTCTGAGCTGTCCTCATCCGCTCCTGGATGACCTGGACCTTCTCTGTCGTGGCCTGGACCATCTCTGGTCCCACAAGTGCTGACTCCCCAGGGTCTGTCCAGCACAAAGGAGATCTATAAGGTCGGTCGTACAATGCCTCATACGGTGCCATCTCGATGGTGGAGTGGTAGCTGTTGTTGTACGCAAACTCCACCAAGGGTAAGTGGTCCTCCCATCTACGACCAAAGTCGAGGACACATGTGTGGAGCATGTCCTCGAGAGTCTGAATGGTCCTCTCCGTCTGACCATCTGTCTGAGGGTGAAAGGCTGTACTCAGACATAGTTGCGTCCCGAACGCCTCCTGCAATCCCTTCCATAGCCGGGAAGTAAAACGAGCATCTCGATCGGAGACGATAGATGATGGCACACTGTGAAGCCGAACAATCTCCTGAACGTAAATACGTCTTAGGCTCTCCACTGAGCCCTGCTCTCTGATGGGTAAGAAGTGAGATGACTTGGTGAGTCGGTTGACAATCACACAGATGGAGTCGTGACCTCTGGAAGTGCGTGGAAGTCCAGTCACGAAGTCCATAGATATGTCATCCCACTTCCACTCTGGAACCTCCAAGGGATATACCAAGCCTGCTGGTACCTGGTGCTCAGCCTTCACCTGCTGGCAGGTGAGGCATCGAGAAACGAACTCTGCCACAGCCTTCTTCATGCCCGGCCACCAGTGTTGTCGTCTGAGGTCCTGGTACATCTTCACCACTCCAGGATGTACCGCCAAAGGAGAAGTGTGAAACTCTCTCAGCACCTCCTTCCGTAAAGCAACTGGTACCATGGTATGTCCTCTGAAAAGGATGTTGTGCTCTGATCCAAAGGAAAAAAAACATCAGGTGCCTGTCCTGAGGATATCTGTGCACGTCGCGTCTCACAGTCAGTGTCCCCTCGCTGTGCCTCTCTGACCCACTGTAGAAGTGGAGGAGTGACTGTGAGATACTGAAGCAAGGCTGCTCCATCTCTATCCACGAAGGATATCTGCAAAGAGGCTAGCTGCTCTATCGCCTCCTCAAGTAGCTGAATGCCCATCCTCCTGCTGAGGGCATCGGTTACTACGTTCCTCTTCCCAGGAGTATAGACTATCTCAAAGTCATAGTCCTGGAGGAACTCAAGCCATCGCCGCTGTCTCAGGTTCAGGTCCTTCTGCGAGAAGATATACCTGAGACTCTGATGATCAGAAAAGACTGTAAAGCGCTCGCCCATCAGATAGTGTCGCCATGTCTTCAGAGCGAAAACCACTGCTGCTAACTCCAGGTCATGGGTAGCGTAGTTCTGCTCATGTGGCCTCAAATTTCGTGATCCATAGGCGATCACTGCCCGCTCCTGCATCAGAACACAACCGAGTCTGGTCCCTGATGCATCGCAGTAAACTACGTATCCAACTCCCTCCTCAGGAAACCTCAAGATAGGTGCGCTGGTCAATCTCTGTCTCAGCTCCTGGAAGCTCTGCTGACATCTTTCTGACCACACGAAGGGTTTCCCCTTCTTCGTCAAAGCTGAGAGTGGTGCCGCAACTCTAGAGAAGTCTGGAACGAATCTCCGGTAGTATCCAGCTAGTCCCAAGAAACTCCGAACCTCCGTCACACTCCTGGGTGGCTCCCAAGCTAACACTGCCTTGATCTTTGCAGGATCCACTGCAACTCCCGCCTCAGAGATGACATGTCCCAAGAAGTGGACCTCACGTATCCAGAACTGACACTTCGAGAGCTTACCATAAAGCTGGTGCTCTCGGAGTGTGTCTAGTACAACCCGTAAGTGGTAGGCGTGCTCCTCCTCAGTCGTCGAGTAAATCAAAATGTCGTCGATGAAGACCATGACAAATCGATCGAGGTATGGCTGAAAGATCCTGTTCATGAGGGTCATGAACACTGCTGGAGCATTGGTCACGCCGAAGGGCATAACCAAGAACTCATAGTGTCCATACCGACATCCGAAGGCCGTCTTCTGCACGTCCTCATCTCTAACTCTGAGCTGATGATAGCCTGACCTGAGGTCTATCTTCGAGAACCACTGTGCTCCCTTAAGCTGATCAAAGAGGTCATCAATCCTCGGTAGCGGATACTTGTTCCTCACTGTCACCTGGTTCAGGTGACTATAGTCAACACAAAGTCGCAAGCTCCCGTCCGCCTTCTTGGCGAACAAAATCGGGGAAGCCCAGGGTGAAACACTGGGTCAGATGAACCTCTTGCCCTGCAAGTCCTCCAACTGTACCCGTAGCTCTCGAAGCTCGGCGGGGGCCATTTGATATGATGGAGTCGATATCGGGGTTGTCCCAGGGTACAGGTCAATATAAAAGTCTACCTCTCTGCGAGGAGGTATCCCTGGAACGTTGTCGGGGAAGACGTCTGCAAACTGATCCACCACTCCAGGAAAACCAGGACTCCGCACGTCAACTGCTCCTAGGATGAGGCTAGCCAACTGATGAGTGATGGGTTGTCCTCTCCTCCGCGAAAAACCATCCTGTGCTGCGAAGGCTCCCTTCTCACCGGTGAAGGTGAACCTGCTCCCGTCAGTGCATACACATCGCACCTTGCGCCTAAAACAGTCAATTTGTGCATGGACTGTAAATAACCAATCCATGCCCAAGATGATGTCGTAAGGCCTCGACGCTACTACAAGAAGATCTCAACCGAAGCTCTCACCTCCTAGAGTAAGCTCACACTGTCGGCACCAGTGCGTAATCGTCGAGTCTGCTCCCGTAGGAGTCTCTAGCCGTAAGGATCGAGCCAACGGCTCTGTCGGAATCTCCGAGCTCCGAACAAGGGCAGCGGCTATGAAAGAGTGACTCACTCCTGTGTCTATAAGTACTGCAGCAAGGGTGGAATAGACACAGATAGTACCTCGAATCATCTCGGGCGTGCCGTGGTCGTAGGCCTCTGCTGCCTGGAGTTGTGTCTGTCTCTTCCCGCCAGCTCCCTGTGGTCGGGGTGGACCTCCTGGTGGTGGTGGTGGTAGAGCCTCAAAGCGTCGCCCACCACCTGCTGCTCGGCCAGTTCCCATGCCTCGTCCGTCTCATCCCTGCGGACCGCCATGGTCGACCCTCTTCCTCTGCCTCGGTGGTCCCTCAACCGTTTGCTGCTCCTCGGCACGGCGGGTCGGGCAGTCACGAGCCATGTGGCCATGCCCGCCGCACGAGTAACACTGTCTACCTCTCGAAAGACTGGCTCAGCGCTGTGTGCCCCGCACTGCTGAGCCAGTGTCCTGAGGTCGTCTGCCTGAGGGTCTGGTCTGCCTAGACCCCTGAGTCATCTGTCGACTGCCTGCTGCAGAAGACTCTGCCACTTGCCGCCCTGCGGTGGGTCTCGGTGCTGGTGTAGACTCAGCAAGAAAGCTCTCAATCAAAAGGGACCGCTCTAGTACTCCCGTCTGATTCGGTATGCTGAGGGAGATCAGCGATGCCCTAATCTCGTGTCTCAAGCCCTGCTCAAAGGTCCGGGCCCGGAAGAATGGGTCTCGTACCATGTCGGTCGAGTAGCGCGAGAGATCAGTAAATCTCGCCGAGTACTAAGCGACTGTCATGTTGCCCTGCCGCAGCTGAAGAAGCTCCTGAATACGCACCGCACGAAGGGTGGCTGGAACGAACTCCGAGCAGAAGAGGCTCTCAAAGTCCGTCCAAAGTAGAGATGCCTCATCGTGCACCTGGAGCATCAAGCTCCACCATCGGCCCGCTGCTGCGTGCAGTAGGCTCGCAGCGAGGATCACCATGAGGTCTGCTGGTGTCCTCACTAGCCTGAAAACTCGTACAACTGCCTCCAGCCAGTCCTCGGCTGCCTGGGGGTCCGTCTCCCCACGAAACCTGGGCGGTCGCTAGCGCTGAAACTCATGCAGTGCACTGAGGCAACGTGCATCGTCAGCGGCCAGTGCTGGAAGTATCGGGGGCTCGGCGGTTAGTGCTACCGCCGGTGCAACTGCTGACAAAGGGCCCTGCACCGAGGCCTCGTCGCTCGGTGGGCTATCATCACACTCGACTCTCGGAACCCTAGATGGCTGCCGTCGTGGGGCCATCCTGAAAAGGAAACAGGTGCGCCATGGTCAGAACAGTATACCTGGTGAGCTGATACAAAGTAATCACAAAGAAAACTTGAAACACACATGCAATCAATGTTTTCGTGCATTAAGTCAGAAATCAGAAGTCAGGGTCCTGATGTACGGATACGTCGGTCGCCGCACCAACACTGGACTCCCTGGACTGATAACCACACTCAATACGCTAAACACTATTTCTTCACATAGAAAAGATCAGAGTTCGCGGTAGAACCGAACTCCTCTGATACCAATTTGTCACGACCCGCCCTCGGGGCCCATGTCGTGACTACCCCAAGCCCGCCTTCCATAGGCCAGGGGCTGGCGACTAGCACCAATGCGTAAATCCCGGTAAAAAGGGAAGGCATTGCCTTTGTAAAGTAAACAAGAACCACAGAGTAAGCAAGCGGAAAAGTAAACACTAAGTAAAAACAGAGTACAACTGAAAGTGCAGAAAAGTAAATGGGCCAGTATACAAACCCAAACTGAAAGTAAAGTACAACTCGAAAGGGAAAACAGCAACTGTAAAGTAAAAGCCGCTACACCGAGCTGTCCACTGGAAATCCCACCTGAAGGGTGGGTACAGATAGCTCCACTGCTCCTCGGGTCCCGCCGTCCGCTCCGAGCACGTCCCGCCCGATGGTCCACCTCCAGGTACCGTCCTGCTCTGCGAGCCTCAACCACGATCAACGTTGTCCGTCGTCTACAACCAACACAACGTAGTGCGGGCATAGCCCGTGCAGGGGTGAGTATAAGCTACTCAGTAGGGACCCCGAGACCCCCGAAGGTCTCCCAAAATCCACAAGGATAAACCACAAAAGAAAGATACAATCACGAAGTAACAACCGACACTGCTTAGGTATATTCCCATACATATACCTAAGTAATCAATTCCAATACGCTCTAACCTTCGAGCCCAAGTACAACTCAATCCACACAGGAAAGTGTACGTATTCCACACCGGAAAGCAAAACATAATCCACACAGGATAGCACAACACAATCCACACAGGAAGGTAAACAGGATTCATCTCACACAGGTATACTTCTTCGAAAGACGATAGAGATGATCATTGATCCATCTAAGTCGTCGGACCCACAAAGGATCGATAGGTACTAACCCCCGCAAAGACTCACACAGGATCGGACCCACACAGGATCTGTAGGCGCTGGTTCACACAGGACCGCTGAGCGCTGACCCACACAGGATCGGACCCACACAGGATCGGTAGCACTGATCCACATAGGATCACTGAGTGTTGTAGTCGTCGTTGTCGAATCCACTGAGGATCTTTGCACAGTCATCGTCGCAGTCACAGTAGTAGTCGCAGCCAGCTCTAGGGCTCCCGCACACAGCAAGCTCGTTCGGGAGGGTCCGCTCCACGAGCCGAGAGGCTGATACATCAACTGTCACAAAGTCCAGAGTTGATGTATCCAAAAGTTCCGTATCGTCAGCAGGAACTCAATGCAACAGACGGCGCGTCAATCGGACGCCCGGTCTGAGAGTTATTGGTTTTTCCGTTCCAGGGGCCCGGTTGGTTTTTAAGGCAAAACCAACCCGACCATACTCCACCTGCATCCAAACATCGGGCGGAGTATGCCAAAAGATCTGTCTCACTAAGAGGAACTCAACAAAGATGATGGCACGTCAATCGGACGTCCGTAGCTCAAGATATGAGCGTTTCCGCTTCGAGGGCCCGGTTGGTTTCGTGTACGAACCAACTCGGCCGAACTCAAAGTATTCCGAAACCTTGAGTGCGATATACCGAAACGACCGTCTCGATCCAAGGATCGCATCGCCACTGACGACGCGTCGTTTGGAGGTCCGTATCCCAAGTTATGGGCATTTGAACCTAACAGTTCGGTATTGGGGGTTTCGGGCCCGGGCCGACCCGGCCCGAGACCCCCCCCCCCCCCCAGATGGCCCGAACCGGGTCGACCCGCCCCGGACAGGGTCGGCCCGGCCCGACCCGGCCCGGCGCGCCGGTCCGGCTCAAGGCAGCGCGCTGCCAGCTCGGCCTTCGTCCGAGCTGATTGAGAACGGGGGGCGCCTGCCCCCCTTTGTGAAACTTCGGCCCCCCCTCTTAATGGGGGGCCGTTAATTTCTGGCCGGGGGAATTTAATTCCCCCAGCCTTCCCCATTCCGGCCGGCCCGACCTGGCCGGCCGGTTTCTTCTCAACAGGACCGGCAAAGGCTGGTCCTCTTCCGGCTTCCGACACCGGCGGCCCGGCTGGCCGCCGGTCACCTTGTTCCGCCGCGGCCCGGAACCGGCCGCGGCCTTTGTCATCTGGCGTGGTGCGACGGCACCGCGCCCCTCCGCCGCGGCCCCGCTCCGGCCGCGGC
Organism: Viscum album; assembly: GCA_963277665.1. NCBI lineage: Eukaryota > Viridiplantae > Streptophyta > Magnoliopsida > Santalales > Viscaceae > Viscum > Viscum album. The sequence continues at coordinate 1,090,743,775 of OY728164.1, read as the reverse complement.
GTCCTCGGTTTACTTCGACGCGGCGCGACAGCGTCGCGTTCTTGAATTCCTTTCCACGGCGCGGCGCGACGGCGCCGCGCATATGTTCCGCATGTAACCGCGTGGTGCGACGGCATCGCGCTCCTTCGTACCAACCACAAAGGAAACATTTAAGAATTAAGGAGGAGGGTCGGCCGTGTTTGTGCGGACCGGCCCCCTCGCATTATTCGTTAACAATTAGTCGAAAACTACGAAAATTCGACATGCCAGAATCAAGAACAGAAACAATTAATAAAATAACAATAAACCCCTACCTCGGTTTCAAGTGCGGAGCACGTCAACAAGCCGCGGAAGACAAGCGTCGCGGAGGTCGGGCGTCGCGGAAATCGTACGTCGATTCTGTTGACGTCAAGGTGCGTCCGAAGAGGTAACGTCGCTGGATAAGCTTCGTAAGCTGACGGAGAAAGCCTGAGGAGAAAGTGGCGTCTCCTTTCGTTGACACGGGAAGAAGATCGAAAGAAGCGGCGTCGTCGATCTTCGAAAACACACCGGATACGAAGAAGAGATGTGGCGTTCTTCGTCGGAGCTTAAGTGTTCTTCGTGTTCTTCGTCAAGGTTTGAAGTAGAAGAAGAAAGCTCTCAAATTCTCTCAAGGTGGCAAGAGAAATCTAACCAAAATAAAATAAGTCTAAGGCTTATTTTATTTACACAACTAAACCACTTGAATTTCAAAAGTTTGAAATTAAAATAACTCATCTCAATTAATAACTCAAGTTGTCAAAATTAAATTGAGTGGAGTTATTGGGAGTTTAAAGGGGAGTTGAGGAGTTAGGGTTCCTGTGGGCCCCACCACACTTAATCCTCTCAAGGGAGGTTAAGTGGATGTGGGTCCCACCTCTAACTCCCTTTGGGAGGATATAACCAACATGGATAAAAATAAATTGTGTTTCCACAATTTATTTAACTTCATTTTATTTCCCCCAAAACTAACTCTCAACCCGCATAAAACGCAACCTCGGAAAAGGTCTCCTTAAGCGAATATCGATGCTGCGAGTTTATCGGTGCCCTCGGAATTCGATTCCGGGCACCGGTTCAAAAGTTAGAAATTCTCGCTCGTTCGTTCACTGAACGTACCCGAGCCAAACTTCGGAAATTGATTCCGGGCACACCGGGCCTCAGAATCAGGTGCCGTCAGAAACCGCGCTCTTGTAAAATTCCAAATAAAATTAAGAAAAAATTTCCCTTGAATTTTACGGGTCTTTACAGACACAACCTTTTGGGAACATGAAGCTAGCTCATTAGAAAGGTCAAACGCACATCCTTCTCCACCTGTTGATCGGTCGAGCACCTATGAGATCCACCACATTCTCTTGCCTTCACTTCCTTAGGTTTGACCGCGGGATGTGGCTAGTCTTGAGGATCGCTCACAACATCATCATTTTCAACAAATACGGAATGATCACCGTTTGCTGGTCTAGTCCCGCTCCTCCAAACACACTCGAGACAACTTACACCCGCGCAACATTCAGAGTTCCTCAAAAACTGGAGACACTCCCAACTTCGCAAAGCATTCAACAATACTCACTCGACCTCAACATCCACAAAAAGCTGACACAACCAAGCATAACCCAACTATGCCACTCCACTAAGAGTCTGGGCCGGGCCAAGAACCGAGAGAGACCTGCTGGAATCCATGGAACGTTTCTAGGGGGAATATCCCAAACAAGAAACACAAAACGGTCTTCCACAAATCCAAACACATCACAAAACAAACATCCACATTCCAGAAACAAATCCAATAATTCCAATTTAAAACATCAATTCATTTTTAAAGAAAAACAGTCACTTGAAAAACCAAGCACAGTACATTAAAACCCAACAACTCTTTTGAACTCATCGTTTTCACTCCGGACTCAAAACCTTTTTCCCAATTTCCAAAACTATTTAAACACAAAAACCCAATTTAGAGAAAACCCCACTTTTCATAAAACAAAGGGCAACTTTAAAAATCAATCACTCGCCACTGATATTCCTAGATGCCTCGCAGATATGCATTTTTGTGCCACTCACGCACCCATCCACATGATCCACCAACTATCCATTAGTCATGTACACATGCACATGCGAGCACCCATAGGAATACCACTGGAAAGAAACAAGGCTACTCCACTTTCAAAACAAAACATTCTCAATATCTGAAAATACCTTTTTTTTTCAAAACCATTTCAAAAATTCAAGGCAAATTTCCAGAATGCTTTCCATTTCTAAAAAAACCCACTTCAATTTCAGATAATCCAAGACGTTATTTTAGAAATTCGACTTCGAAAAATCAAGCACCAATTTCCAGAAACAAGGTTCAAAAGAACACACCCCAAAAATCATGTCAAACTCGCAGCAATAGAAAAATAAGAGCAACCCCAGGGTTCGCTCTGCTTTAAAAATAAAAAAAAACACTTTTGTACCAACCCAAAACTGAAACAAGACATCCCAAACATTAAAGAACCTGGACGAAGGACTAGTGGTCGGGTCTATCCTGGCTACATGGTTTAGCAGACCATGCCCTAGGCAAGCACCAACCACTAAGAGTGTCGAACCGTACTCTCGGGCATCACATGGGTCGCTACTCTATGTGAAACTGCACACAGTACCGGTTTACTCCTATTGTCATCCCCCATCCACAAAGACCAAAGCCAAAACTTAGATCCCGGACTACCCCTGGTTACTCGAGGATCGGAATGAGCAAGAGTTCATGACGCTCTTCTCGCACCTACCACTCGAGTACCGACAATCCTATCTCTGATCTACCTGACACCCCAAAAAACAAGAACAACCTGCTTTGATACAATTTTGTCACGAACCAGGTCGGGTCGTCATCCGACCTGACGCCTGACTCGATCTGCGGCAAGGCCCGAGGGGCGTTCTCGATCCCCACGGGCTGGAACAAGTGCCCGGGTATCAAAAATAAAACTTGGGAACGATTTACCTGAACAAATGAATATAAGACAAACAACAAGCTAAATAAATTGAAACTAAAAACAGACAACCAAACAGACCTTTATACCAAGTTCAGATTTTAAAGTTAACAACTTGAACTAAAAACCTAAAAGAGACTACACCAAGGAAAAACCAAAACTCCAACACAAACCTCTGTGCGACATGAGGAGTCACGTCCCCAAGCTGTCGCCACCAACCTGTACGGGAAATCCAATACAACTCGAACCATCATCGCTAAGCCCGATGCCTCGACCTAGAATACAAAAGAAATAGAGTCTACATGCACCCAAAGGTGTATGTAGGGTGTGAGTTAAAAGCCCAGTAGGATGCCACCGAGAAAAGGTTTCACGCATAATTAGTAAATGAAAAATACATTTTCAATGTTAACTAAAGAAAATAAATAAATGCTTGAACAGTTTAAAAGAAAACGGAATTAAAGAAAACAGTTTCAAATGAAACAATTTAAATTAAAACACACACACACTTACTTTAAAAAAAATAACTCATGTGTCACAGTGATGAGCGTAAAGTAACCAATAAGCACTAATATGGGAGAGGCCGCGTGGGTGTTAGCTAGCTTGGGCCTCTAGATCTTCGTGTCTCGGTGAAACGTGGCTTAGAAGGCCACGACCCTCAGAAAATGTGGCTTAAAATGCCACGACCCTCAGAAAATGTGGCTTAGAAGGCCACGACCCTCAGAAAACCATATGTTTAGTTAGAGTTGCAATCGTCAGTCTTGTCAGTGAAACTGGGTCGAGTCACCTCCGGAACACTAGCCCACTAGTCTAGTCCACCCTCCTAGCTACCCGGGCTTCCTGCTTGTGCTCAAGTAGTTCAGAGTTCAAGTCTTATGTCATAATCACATACTCAAACTAGACAAGACATTACGCACGCCAAAACCACCATTTGCACACACGAAAACCATTTGAAATAAGATGCACACTAAAAATATCTCAAAACTAAATCTGCATCAGTTACACACCCAATTAAAACAACTGCAAGCCAAAGAAATCACTTTCATTATCAAACATGCCACTAACAGAATTTATTAAACAAATTTCACACACATCACATGACTTTAAGCACCAAAAAAATTCACAAAATTTAACCAAAACAATTTTTCACCCTTAATAATTATTTAATAAAACAACCCAAATTTTTCATAAATAAATTTTAAAGTGCAAAATACCGCTTTACACACTAGATCGACCCAAACCCCCTTACATGACCTCACGCACACAACGTCACCCCTGGAACACAGTCCGCATTACGCACGCAATTAAAGAAGCCACCCACACAGTTGAAAATACCATTACTATAGTTACACAAACCGCCAGAACAACTTGCCAACCCATTTAAAAATACGTTGCATGACTAAAACGCAAAAAATCCACTCAAAAGCTCATTTATGATACGACGCATATAGACGCTCAGCCAAAACACCACTCGCACTCTTTGCACCTTCTAACAAATAATTTGCACAATTTTTAAAACACTATTAAATAGTTCAGCATGAGTTTTCCACAACAAGAATTACCCACATGTAGCATAAACATGATACTACCAAATCAATGCGTATTAGATCCCAACAAAAACCAACTTCACAGCCGAAAAACTAATAAATAAATGTGCTAAACTAACCAAACTAGCAAATTAATTCGTCAAACAATAAATATACATGGAACCACCTACCTCAGTGTCGAAAGACCCCAAATATCAAAGAAAAGCTCCAATCACGCACCAAACTCGCCGCAATCAACTTTAATAAACTCTAACATCAAAACATCAAGCCAATTACACCAAAATTGAACCAAAATCATCACAAATGGACCTTAAACAACATGAAAGACTTACTCACAATTCTACCAAAAAACAAGGAACGACCATCCGAAGTAAAACGTACCTGCGACAGGGGTTGCGGGAGGCCAACTAAGTAAGATGGGGGTGCCATAGTTGAGCCGCGCCAGAAAAAGGATGTTGTCAGAACTCCGGCTGGAAAACAAAGTGGTGTGCGGCTAAAGGAGGGGTTGTCATGTCTTCATTCGAGCCAAGAAGGGGGGTGCTCCGGACCTGTTGGACGAGGTAGGTGCGGACTGCCGGTGTGGAATCCGGCCGAGGAGGAACCGGGAAGCCGGTCGTTGTAGCTGGAAGGGGGGGCGGCTATGGGCGATGCGGCGCAGCGGTTGCGGACCCAAGGGGAGGGGACATGCCGGTTCGGTGTGCCGGAGGACCCCGACCGTGTGCAAGTGGAGCGGGTCGGCGGGGATGCCACGACGAGGAGGTGTGGGGCGCGCACAGCGGAGGGAGCTCAAGATGGGGGGTGAGCAGCGATTGTCCAAGAAAGAGGCACGACGGAGCTCGGTTCTGCTGGAGTGGGTGGAGGGTGCCGGTCGAAGGGAGAAAGGGGAAGGGGGGAGCGTCGCGCTAGGGTTGCAGGGGAAAGGGGATCCGAGTGGGGAGAGGGTAGCGCAAGAGAAGGACATAAAGAGGGGGAAGAAAAAAAATAATAAAGGAAATAAAAACCTAAAAAAAACTTATAACAATAACTTAAAATATATATATATATATATATATATAATTATTATTACTCTTATTATAACCCAATTAAAATCTTAACAAAATTAATAATAATAGCAATAACATAAAAAGTAACATGCTGATAATTTTACAACCATTGTATTAATTTAATATTATCTAACCAATTAAAATATTAACTGAAATAATAAAATAAAATAAATAATCCCAATATAATTATCATTGTTTTTATTAAAAAAATCTTGAATTAATTAATCATTTTTCATATTTTATTTTGCGCTTAAAGTATTATTCAACTCGTTAATTAATTGATTACCCGCGCACCGGGTAGGTCGCATGAACATCTGACGAAGCCATGCGGCTTCGCCCGTTCCATGCCCGTGCGCCGGACACTACCAAGCCAAAACACTCATTTCCCATCAAAACGCAAAAACTCAAGTCGGGTCTGGCAACATGCATGGTCGTGGGCAAGGTCGCGCACCCAAATAATAACACATTTAATAATAAAACATCGTCCAATTACGATTGGGCACTACACACGGTCGCGCGTACAGGCGCACACCCGTATAAGATCCCAAATCCCTTTTAAATTAGAATCGATTCAAACCGCAACTCAAAGAAAGACCCAAAATAATTAAATTAAGATGAAGCGTCGGTCGGGGTGTAACAGGCCTTACCGGGGCTCAGATCGTTGGCGACGACAAGTCTCATCGTCCCACCAACGAAAATTTTAAAATTTTTGGCTCACCGGCTTTCGCTGCGAGCCCCAAAACCTTTCAGTGATGTGATATGATGTGAGGTGTGGTCCAGGTGTATGCGAGCGAGATATGATGTGATGTGATATGTGTGGAAAGGATGGAATCATAGGACGTTCGACGTTGGGGCGCGAGAGCGGAAAATCAGCAGGGAAGCGACCGCAAGGCGCCTTGCTTTGTTATGATCTCGATGCTATACTATTATATTGGTGGTTGGGGACCGAGCTGGACCTTACAAGTTGGGTTGCAGTTGATGTTGAGTTGTTGTCGTAGGCCTGTCTTTTGGTATTTACATTGGAGACTTTTATATGTATCATTATTACTTTATTCATACATTATGAGATGATTTTTGGTTTATCTTTATATTGTCTGTTGGGGTTGTTTGGTGGTTGTTTATCCTATCTTCCGATCCTATTTCATTTATAAAGGGTAATCTCTCCCATGCTATGAGATTTTTTATAACCTTGGTGTCAGTCGCAAACTTGGGGCCTATTAGAGGCGGGAATAAGGGATCATCATCTCTCTCTTCTCGTTGCAGTATCTTTGGTGAGAGGGGGTCATGAAAAAAAACTGACATGAAAATGTACTTTACAACATCGGATTTTTAAAAAACCATTGTGAAATTTATTTATGATGCTTGTAAGTGATTTTCATTTTTTTCACATCACGCACTTGCAAATTCTGTCTTCCCACCTACAAATAAATCTCGTCGACCACTATTATTCAATTCGCTTGAACCTACGAAGATAACTCTTTCGAATATAGTATAAATGATTAAGATTTGGCATGATATCTACTAATCAAATATCAAAATGCCTAAGGGGTTTTTCGTTGCGAAGCAAATGATATTAAAAATACCTCATGATTTGTCCATCGTGAAGCAAATGAATATCAAGAAACGGTCTTTAAAATTGAAAGACATGACCGCAAATAAGGTGAAGAAACAAAATATTAACTCTTGTTTTTTTTAATTTGGTTGTTGCCATGTTGTGGTTGTCATCTTATTTTTTCATCAAAGCTATGTCACGTGTACTGAAACATTATTTTCAAAAAAAAATTATAACATACCACATCAGTTAATTTAATAACCGACCTGGAAAGACACCTATAACATCAGTTATATATATAATCATCGTGGAAAGGTCTTATAACATCGGTTATATATATAATTGATGTTATAATTACCTTTTCACCCATGTGTTATCTAACCAATGTTAAAAATTATTTATAACGTTGGCAGCAGTAACATCGATTAAAAACGGATGTTGAAATGGTATTTTTCTACTGGTGTGTGAATTAAATAAAACTACAAGAATTATTCAAATTGTTCCTGATCGATTTTTGTGGAAGATTTAAATGAAGAAACCTGTGGAGATTTAAGGAAATCCTTGACCGAGATTTATGTAGAATTGGAAGAAAAGATATGTTTCCATATTTGAAGTTTTGAAAGTGTGAGATTTTTAGAAGAATTCAAACGAAGAACCTGGATTAATTTTATGGAGATATAGTTTCCATATCTTTGATGATATTTAAACAGGAAGGAAAATGATGCATTCAAATAGCGAGAAGAAGACTAAAAGACCTATATATACATTAGTCATAAAACAAAAGAAGACAGAATAGTGCATATCATTGATACATTTAGTGAAAAAAAGGTCGTCATGGCATATTTAGAGGAAGAAGAGATTGTTGGAATACACTAAAGATCAGTTCCCTTAACAAAGAACTGTTCTAGTATGGTTTTTGAAGAAATGAAGGTGAAGTTGTTACTGAGAGTTGTGAAGAACATTAGATTAACTCTCATAATTTGAGGTTGATCAAATTTAACCTACCTTGAAGAGATAGTATGTGGATAACAAGACGAATAACTTTTTTGTTAGAGTTATTTGAATATGATTCATAAAGATTAAAGGAGCAAACTAGAGATCATTGGTGCGCTATATTTGGAGTTCAAGGGCGAATGAGTTAGATTTCATATGTTGATTTGGAAGATACTTTCGCGTTTATAAACTGATTGAAACCCCTCCTCGAAACAGCGAGTGGGGGGGGGGGGTTGGATGAGCAGTGAGTAATCCTTAAACCTATTACATGGGCAAAAAGTCTTGGTTTGGGGTGTCTTTGTTTTAAACTTGTATTCACGCAGTGGCTAGTGATATGGGCACACGAGTACACTACTAGCTAGTGAATATGGGCACACAGGTACATTGTTGGTTCTATGTCTCTTGGATGCAATTCATTTGGATGAACCAAATAAAATTGTTGTGTCATTTTACTTGTTGTTTTACTTTATTTTGGGACGTGAATACTAATAATTAAAAAATTAAATTTGAGTTTCTACTAACATGAGAACAAGATCCGATTGAAGTTTAACAATTGAAAAGAAAAGATTAATTTGAATAACACCTTGATTCACCACCCTCTCACCAGGGTGACACCAACACTAAGGTTTAAAACCCACTTCCTACAAGGACACACATGAAAAAAACGATCCAGGTCTAAAATACATCCATGTCCAAATTTATTCTCAAGAGAAAAATCCATAAAAATCTAGTACTCTTTCTATTTGAGCAATTTCTTTTAAAATGCCTTCTCTCATGAAAGAGTTGATTCGATTCTCCTTAACTCACCCTTATTTTTTATAATTTTTACTTTCCTACCCCAACAAACAACACTTCCACTCCCTTCCTAAATGGAAAGCATTATTGACAACAGCTAGAGTCAAGAAGTTCTTCCATATATCATGATATTCTTTAAATCAGAATAAGTAGGATCCAGAGAGGACCATAACTAAATTGTTTCATCTTCATTGATTATATTGAGCTCACCAAAATGTAACAGAGATGATTTCATGTGCATAAAAAAGGGTAAACTTGTGAAGCCTGCTGGTCAATGATTTGGTCATATATGAATGCCCACATTTGAGTTAAGTTCTAGCACCAGTTTTTCACCAGTCATCTCCCTCAAAAACATAATTTCCTAAAGACAAAATTATAGTAATATGGAAATCCTCCTTTTCACTGCAAATTTGAACAATAAAGACATTATAATTCTAGTTGGACTGGAAGAATCCTCTCAACAATTTAAATCATTATCACCAGGGAAAAATAAATAATTAACAATGTTGGGAATCATGCCAAGCACAGATCATATTAGGCATATGAAAGGTTTTACAATAATATCACAAAGAAACAAAGCAAAACAAAACAACATGTAGTGAAATGAGCGTGTTTGGCTTGGTTTGCGCAACAATATATACACTACACCAACCTATTTATTAAAGCCCAGGATCGGGTAGAATTGAATTAGTATCAGCCTCCTGCTGTTTCGCAGCAGCTTTAGGGTGCCGGACTGTTGGGATCTTGGAGGGAAATCACAGTCTCAAACGCACCAACCAAGGCCTTCACCTTGCTCTTCCGGCTCTCCACGAGCCGACTCACCGTCACCTCAATCACATTGTTGAACAGCCCATGAGCCCCATCCTTCTTTTCTTCAACATCCTGGTGCTTCAGAACAACCTTCTCACATTCACCTTCAGTGTCCCCATGGTGATTCTCATCTTCTTCCCTCCTCGTGAAGGTCAATCGCTCATTACCCTTTTCGCTTTGATCCTTCCCAACCGTTCTTCCATGAAGGAACGCCAGCCTTCTCAGAGAATCATCCCTTTCACGCCCATCAATGCCAGAAACCACTCCCCTCTGGAAGCTCAGCTTTTCAGGATCTCTGGTTTTAATCTCAACAGGATCCGGTGACGGTGACAGAGTGTGTCTCACGCTTTTCTTCTCAGATTGCTTTGAGTTTCTAATGGGTGGGTGAATGGCTTCCACGGGTGCGTATTTTGCTGTTGATTCAATGATGTAAAGAGTCTTCCCGGGGGTTTCCTCGTTGATGCGGCTCACTTTCTCGGGTTGGGGTTTTTTACCGAGCTGTTCATTTTTCAGATCAGACGCCCTTCCTGGGCTCATGTAGTTTATGGTGTTCCTGGCTGTGATGCTTGCAACTCTTCTAACAGAAGCCTTCTCCCTCTCAGCACTGCTCTCAGTTCTGCCATTGAAGCTTTTTGCAGGGCTTGTTCTGAGAAACCCCACTGCCTTCCCCGACTCAGCACTGCTCTCGGTTCTGCCATTGAAGCTTTTTGCAGGGCTTGTTCCGAGAAACCCCACTCTCTTCCCCAAACTAGTTCTCGTAGTCCCGTTTTCAGCCAGGGCGGCTCTCAGCTTTGGGGAGTCCATGGTTTGACCGAGTTGCAGAGAAACACCCACCTTCTTGGAAGATGGTGAAACTCCTCCTTTAGAATCAGAGTGTCTCAAATTGGTGATCGAGTCCCTTGTGGAATCTATTGAGGTGAGGCTTTTTGGTATCCGACCATATTTCTTAGCTTTGGAAGCATCGTTCTTCCTAAATTTGCATAGATCATGGCATGAACCAGTCCTTGATCCAAGATAACGGGATTGGATCTTGGACCAACCACTTGGCTGGCTGGTATTTTCGAAGTTGTTCTTTCCTGTATCATCAATATTTGCAAGCCCGGTTTTTCCTTGGATTGTCGGGACATTGATTATGCTGTCAGACATCGAAAGAAGTTTCGAAATGAAGTCTCTTGTGCCCTTTTCTACCTGAAAATAATATGAAACACAATCGTTATTGGTAATATAATGACACATTTCAAAAATGATCTCTGATGTAAATGGTAAATCAACAATAAACAACAAACAAACCTTGCACCCATTTTAATGGGATGAGGTAAATGGATCAAATGTCGTCAATTAACTCCATCAAAGACTATAATTTCATTGAGACCATTAACATCAAGATCATTTTGGATGACTTTCTTTTACTCCGCCTATGGGGTTTTATATCCCAAATTGGGGGTTTGATAAAGGAGGGTAGTGTTAAGTAGCTAGCAACGAGCATGAAACTCCATTGAACCTCTCATGAGATGGATCAAATGTATCGTAAAAGATAAATCCTTATAAATAAAATAAAAATAAAAATACAATTGTTATAAAAAAGTTGGTGTGAAGGAGCATAAGTTGGAAGAGGGGGTCATGCATAGGAAAGGTGATACAGCCTTTTATTTGTATTCTTAAATCTTTTCTGATTTGATTTAGTAAGGATATTTTGAGTATTTTTTAATTGCTTTGCACATAAGGGGCGACTATAATTAGATTTTAGGATTATATTGCAAACATTTTACCCTCGTAATATCATATTGTGGTTGAAACTATCATATCAAAAGAAGCAAAGTAATTCAAATCTATTAAATACAATGCAAATTAATTAAAAGCACAATACCAAACGCCCTTCGAAGAGCAAAGAAGTGTAGAAATTTCTAAACCGTCTAAAATTTCAACCAAGGATGATTGGGGGGGGGGCGAACAGTTTATTGATTATAGGAAGAATAGTTGGATGATTTGTGATTGAAGGGGATGAAAAAATAATGACAAAATGCACCCAGAGTTCCTCATAAACTCAAAAAATCTTGTGCCAAGATGTTCATCATTGAAGAACAAAGTGACGCCAATGATTTTGTCTGTTCATTCATCCACCGTATTGCGTGCCCCAACAGACCCATCAATTGAGCAATGCAATTCATCCACTCATATCATCATGTGATCCGCAAAAACCATTGAAAATTCCTCCCAATCCAGCAAAAGAAATCGAGAATGAAGAATCAATTCTTGCAATATCCATAAATCATTTATTAATTAAGAAAACAGCAATTAAGACATGGTGGGAAAAATGATCACAAGCATGGAGGAAGAGAGAACAAAAGAAGCACCGAATCGCACCGTTTCCTCTCTACGATGAGCCGATGAAAGAACGAAGGAGCAATTCAGGGACTAGGGCATCAGCGGGCATGGAGTTCTTCCGGCGAGGCATCGATTTGCCCTTGATAAAGAAGACGAACAAGAACAAAAATAGCGTGTGAGGAAGTTTTACTAATGGAACAAATCCAGAACGAGAATCGCGCCAGTTTCCATTTACCATGCTAACGTCGCCGGAAGCTTCCCCGCGAATAGGGCTGGCCCATCAAATATCAACTGCGGATTTATTGTTTCCAAAAGCTATCCATGTGGCGGACAGCCATTGGAGCAGAAGCGGGTCAAGCGGGTCAAGCGGGCCAAGCGGTTATTGAATCTGCTAGATTTCAGGGGATGCCGCGCGGTCTGTTAAATTTGTTTTTAAAATTATGCATAAAATTTAATAGATTTTAAATATAAATTTAGTAAATCTACAACAATCATGCACAACTGATTCAATTCAGGTGGAGGCCAAGTTTTTTTCTTCGGGAATAGGAAAAATTCATGGCATGAACCAAAATGCAGTCATATTAAATGAAATAAAATATAATAATAATAATAATAATAATAATAATAATAATGTTTTCTTAAAAAAAAAAAAAAATTATGATTTCTTCAAAAATCATTATTATAATATATCATTATCAGACGAAACAAGTCATCAAATGTGGTCTGAACATGGCCCGATTATTAATCGAGCTTTGAATAATTACTCATTTCTTATTCAAGCCAAAAAATTAAAGTCCAATAATACATTTTTATTGGATCAAGCCAATTGGGTTAGGCAAGTCCCCAAGCTTCTATTTGTGTGTAGTGTGACGATGTACGATAAAAATAAACCTATATGATTTCAATTGCCTTGTGAGGAAATGTGGGGTTTTTAATGTTTTTAATTATCATGGTATGATGTTATTGAGTTGATATTTTGACTAGCAAGAGAAGGAATATATAAGCCAACATACCAACCCTATTCATTTATTACACTTTTGTCATTGCATTTTTTTTACACAAATGAAACCGGGTCACTTCGTAACTTCTATGCAAATAGAGTGTTTGGAAGTGTTGTGAAATTAAAAGATGGATCAATGACCTCATGATATGTTTATAGGTGATGCATTATCACTGTAAAAAAAATGACAATACATGCTAGTTCTAAAGGTTTCAGGCGCAGCGGAAGTGTGTGAAGGGTCGTGCGCAACATTGCTTTCTGTCGTGATCGATGATCAATCCAAAATTTACACGACGATAAATACCCTGATCAATGAAATTGAATTAAAGAATACACACAATGGATAAAACACTGAAACCAAAATGCAGGATTGTCGCATATTATTTATAATTAATTTAAGCAAATAAAGAATTACTTTATGAGAAATTTGTTTCGGTGCGGATGTGCGTCGGATTTCCGTTCCGACGCTGTTCCGCCAGGACGCGTTCGCGCGTGCGCCCGTCGACCCGAGGGGATGGACGCGCGGCTTGTGGTCCCGCAGTCCCACTTTCCAAAGGAGGGCGGCATCCGTCCCTTGTTCAGGGACGTCTGCTCCTTGATCGAAACCGGGATGATGGGACGTCGGCTCCTCCTTCCGTGGACGTCTCCTCGGAACTCGTCGCCTAATCCGGGTCTCCCTCATAGATTTAAGAATGTTCGTGAATCTCGTTCCCGGCGCCATATCTTCATGGACACCGGTTAATTACGCTGCTTCCGCCCGGACGCTCCAAGGGGTCTGGTCGGGGCAGCAACTTGCGGTGAGGAGACCGGGTAGCTCTGGGTGCTGGGGGCGTGTCTTAACACTGCGGCTCTGCATGTCTGCCTTCCGTCCCTAATAGGGCTTCTCGAAGGCATGATGGCCTGAGGCATCCCGCGCTGGGTGCGGGGAACTGCGTTACCTGAGGTTTTCCTCAGCTTCCCGTGTTTAACACGGGGTATGCCGCGAGTTTAACGTCCAGCGGGGACGGCATCGGACTGATCAACACGAGAAGTGGATCAGATGACAGAACCCCTTGCGGGGAACCTCCGACACTGGGGCCAACACATGGGCGGCTTCCCGAGTGAAGTGGGGTGGAATGAAATGGCATGACCCCACCGGGATGTGGCGGCCCGGGTAAGGATCAGGATGGATGATGGAGTGAAGAGCTTGGACCCCGTAGAGGCTTCCTACGTACCGCGCGTTAGCGCGGATCAAAGTCAACGTAGTTCGGATATACAGTTTAACGTCATGTTGGACGATGGCAAGCCGACTCACAAGGAGGTCGAGGCTGCCGGGCGGAGGATTGAACCGAACCACCTCGCACAGAGGGGGATGAAACGGCCGGGTGGATCACAGTTTCACGTCATGCTGGACGTTGGTGTTTGGGGCTTACACTCTAAGGAGGCCCATATGCGGCAAAGCTCAGTTGGAGAGGGACTTGGGCCGAAGATGATAGACACCTCGATCCCTGTCACGCCCTCTACTGGCTTCAGCAGTGAGGAAGCACAATGGAGATACACACGTGCAGTCCCCCACAAGGGCGGATTCATAGGTGAATCGACGCGAATGTGAACTCGGGAGGGGTCCATTGATGGACGAACCGACGTGAATACGACCGGGATGACCAGGTGGTGGGCTTGAACCTCAGGGAGGCTTCCTACGTACCCTGTTTAGGAGACAGGGATCAAAGTCCACGTAGTTCGTTCTGTCAGGACTTACGCACTGAGGCAACCTGAGTGCGGCAAAACTCAGTTGGAGAGGGACTGGGGCCGAAGATGAGAACCACCTCGATCCATGTCACACCCTCTACTGGCTTCGGCAGTGGGAAAGCACAATGGAGATACACATGTGCAGTCCCCCACAAGAAACTAGGGGTTTGTAATACCCCACCCCCGTGGGCGAAGGCCACTCCAATCCCGACATCCCTGCAGAGACGAGCGGGTGGGGGCCACATCCAAACCGGGAGGGACCCTGCGTGCGAGGCACGAGATCGGGTGATGCAGACGGTTTAACGTCTTGCCGGACGAAGTACAGTTTAACGTCATGTGTTGAGGACGAAGCGAACGGTTTAACGTCTTGCCGGACGAAGCACAGTTTAACGTCATGTGTTGAGGACGATGGGGTTTGGGGCTTACACCTTGAGGAGGCCCATATGCTAGGCAGTTTAATGTCCTGCAGCTTGGACGAATGCAGTTTAACGTCATGTTGGACGAAGTGCAGTTTAACGTCATGCGAGACGAAGATGCTTGGCAGTTTAACGTCTTGCAGCGCGGACGATGGAGGCTAGGCAGTTTAGCGTCGTGCAGCTTGGACGTTGGAGTGCCGCCAAAGGGTCCGTGTCACTTCGCGCGAGCCTGGAGGGCCGCACGGGAAGACGACGCACGGTGCGGGGCACCCGGGATGAAGATCATCGGGCGCCACGCAGGCGGGTACCCTCAGGGGGTCAAAGGGGGTGACCCCGACGGTTTGCGCGCAAAAGAGGAGCTTGGCGCGCAATACCGCGGGTCGGCGCGCAATTAGACGGGCTGGCGCGCAATTGGGCCAGCACTTTGCGCGCAGATGATTGAGATTGCGCGCACCGGGCTTCGGATAGCGCGCGGGGGCAACAGCTCATTCTTTTAATGAATGACCACTTAGCAAAGGGGGGTGCACGCAATTAGGTTGGATTGCGCGCACCCGGGGGCAATTGCGCGCAAGAGGCTTCTTTTGCGCGCGAAAGCCTTCGGGTGAAGAATTGTTCAAAGGAAAGGAGCCAAAGGGATTGCGCGCGAAGGCGAACCCCGAGGCTTTCTTGCGCGAAAGAAAGGAGGTTACCTGAAGATCGGCATTGCGCGCGGAGGGGGTTGGATTGCGCGAACGAGCGGCTCTTCGAATTTCGGCAACCCTTAAAACGTCGGGGGTCGCCTTATATTTATAGGCAACCCCGGGCGCGGAATCCGGTTCGCGGTCGCAGAATTTCCTTCGCGAGCACGGAATCGGGCCCGGCGCGCAAGGGAGTCGCGCGGGCCACGGGCGCGCAAAATTGCGCGCCGGCCCAGCGCATTGCGCGCATCCCGGGAGGTTTGCGCGCGACACTACAACTTTGCGCGCGGGTCTCCAAAATTCCGCGCAAGGCCTCCGGGCCCTCCGAAACATGCCTCTGACTCCAAATATGACCTCGCTTTCCTCATCCGGAACTTCGTTTGAGCAGCAACGGACTTTTCCGGCGTCTACAAAAGCCCCCCCTCGGAATCTGATCGGCGAGAGGTCGCAACGATCGGGTTCCGAGGGAGACGCCGGAATGCCGAAGTCCTGGGTGGCGCGGGACTGTGGCGCGCAAAAAAGGGCGTCGGGCGCGAAATTCGCTGTCGCGGTCGCGCAAAGCGCTTTCCGCGCAGCGCGGACACCCGACCTCGCCTATAAATAGGGGCCCTGGGTCCCCCGTACCGTACACCGGCCTTCCGCGCGACAAGCTTTCAAGCTCTCGTGCGCGAAATTGCCATTGCCAGCACGGAATTCACCCGTTCGTCGCGCAAACCCTTCCGGATTTCGTCCTGTTTTTGCGCGAACACCCGGGGTTTTACGCGACAGACTTCCCAATTGCGCGCCGCCCACTAGGATTGCGCGCCAACTCTCAAACTTCTCTACCAGCCTCTTCCGATTCCGCACGCTTCATCCCTTAACCCACACGACTCCCGAAGCTTCTGAGATGGCCGCGAATCAAGGGAATGAGGGGGATGCCGCCATTCGCAGAGCTGAGATGGCGGCGAACGGGGAGGTCTACGGAGCCAAGGAGATTGTTTCCAACAATCAATCCTTGTTCGACTTGCTGACGCCGGCCCAGAAGACATATCCGCTGTCAGACAACCTGCCGCTCTGGAACTATGGCATCCTGGATGAGGTTCCGGTGCCAGGGTTCGAGGTTGATGCGCCACGGACCTGGGTGACTCGGGAGGACGAGCTTCCCCGCTATAACATCACCAACAATGGGCATCCTGCCAGGGAGACCAGGCACTTAGATGTCTATGTCCTGAACCCTAGGACGCGAACCATTGCCGGGAGTGAGCCTACTGCGGAGAACTCTCCAGCCCTCTACTCGAGCACATACCGCCAGAGTGTCACTGACGACACCAAGGGCTGGCTGAAGGACTGGGACTTGCGGTCTGGGGGCAATTTCACCAGTGAGTGGGCCTGAGCGTTCTGGGTACGCCACACCTGCGATCACTTCGCGGAGGAGCTGCGGTACATCGGCCTGTTTGAGGCGGTGTGGACGTCGCAGTTCCACTTCTACCAGCAGTCCGAGCTCGGGCCGGAGTTGTTCACCCGTTGGTCCCCGGATACTAACACCTTCCATCTTCACCACGGGGAGGTCAGCATCGGTCTCTGGGACATCCGCTGCATCGGAGGTATCCCGCTGGAGGGTTACCAATACGATGAGTTCCTGCCTCCGAAGAACACCTGGGGCGACAGGTCGCGGACTCCCATCCTGACTTGGCATCTACTGGACCTGGCTACGGAGCGACTCGGGGTCAAGGACTTCCATAAGGACATAGCCTACAAGGAGTTGTTCAGCCAGTTCTTGGAGCATGACCCCACGGTCAAGATGCCAGGTAGGGGGAAGCGGTGCCCGACCGCGGCTCAGAGGAGCCGGAACGGGTCGTACTGGCGGGTCCTGGAGACGGGAGACTACCGCTCATGGGGGTACCACGTCATCGAGGCCCGGGACCCAAATGTCCGGTACGCGGCGTTCCTGGCCGCCTTTCTGAGTGGGTGGCTCCTGCCAGTGCGGGATGCGAGAATGGGTGTCCGCCCGACGACACTGGCGATGGCGGGCGCCATGGCCGCCAACAAGAGATACAACCTCGGGGTCCCAGTGCTGGCTAAGATGTACGCCATCCTGGGACGCATCTCGCGAGGGGGGTCGCCACGAAGGATCTGTGGGCCCTTTCAATTCTTCCACGGCTGGGTGGCTGCTCACCTCGGTGGGTACACGTTTCCAAACGCCGTCATTCCTCCGGGCAAAGGCCTGCGACCCTCCCTTACTGTCGGTGCTTGCCGTTGACGATTCGTGACTAACCACGGCATGCCCTGCGCAGTGATCTCAATACTGGAGGCTCGTCGGGCTGCCGAACCCGGGCCATCCACGAGTGGACCAGTGGCAGACATGCCGCCTGCCCCGGAACAGACTTCCCACACCGAGCCGGCCCCACCAACTGCTGATCAGGGGGCAGCGGACGCCGGTGGTGCTGCCATCGGAGAGAGGTCGGGGGCTGACGAGGGTGTCAACGCCGCTGGGGCGAGAGAAGAAGGTCGCCCAGATGTTGGGGAACCTATCCCCCGTGGAGACATCCCAGGGGCGGACCCTACGACAGACCTGCTGGCTGCTTTCCCTGCCTACCGGCCTGCCGACCCCGAGGAGATGGACGACTCGGACGCGGAGGCGGTCGAGGAGAGCCGGATAACACGCCGCAGGGGGTGGAAGTGCATCCAGCGCTTCCTCAAGCGAGACCCATCGGAGTGGCTGGGGCGCATGGGATCGCTTCAAACCTGGCTGCGCTTCCTGTGTGCCGGGGGAGCTGATGCTCAACGCCTCCATCTGACGGTCCGTGATTTCATGGCCGAAAAGATGCGCGAGAGCCGCCGGCGTGCCGACGTCGCACAATGTCGGGACGTGTCGGAGAACACGCGGGCGCTCCTCGTGGCGGAGCAGGATGTCCGGCGCCTCGAAGGGCAGGCGGCAGAGAAGGAGGCTTTCGTCGCAGCGTGTACTGAGCTTGTGGAGCAACTAACGGCCCAGCTGGTTGACGCCCAGGTACAGCTGACGGAGGCGGGCCAACAGATGGTCACACTTCAAGTCGAGCGGGAGCGTGCGCAGGCCAGGATCGTCGAGCTGCGTGCAGCGACCGCCGACGAGGAGAGGGCACGCAGAGAGCGAGAAGCAGCTCTGGAGGCCGCCAGCCAAAGGGTAGCGGCGTTGGAAAGATTCATTCAGCACGCTAATCCCTAGGGGCTTTGTTTTTTCCATTCCCAGAACATTTTTCTTCCGCTACTCAATACTTCGATCCATTTGTATGAACCAATATATTTATCTACATCTTTTGGCTTAACGTGCTCAACCACAATTCATTGTCTTGCGGGAGTGTTAACCAAGCTTCAGGCATCCACAATTGGGCCTGGATTTCTAAAGAAAAGAGGGAGGTCATTCCTAGGAAAGGAGACCTCAGACCTAATCAATGTATCATCCCCCCAACTTGTTCCGACACACGAGCGGGACAACGCTAGGGGCGTTAAGATTTTATCCGAACATAGGGAAATGAGAAAGGGTGAATCGCGTGTCCCGAATTCAGAAATCCATGACGGTCGGCCTTCCAGGAAATGCCCAAGACGGCAAGCGGACAATGGATCAATCGACCATACTACTGCAATAGACGGACCGAAGGTCATCATTCATATTGCAGGAGGCGGATCACATGTCATCATCAATACCACTTTGGGGGTTCCTTCAGACACAAGGGTGGAAATCCGGATCAAAGGGGCATGCGAAGCATGGGGCGAAGTGATGATTTGTTCGAAAAGAATCTAACGCTCCCAAAATTGCGCCACCATGGGGAAAGCGTATTAGGCGGATGCACTAATCTAGCCGTGAATCACCCCAATTCTCAGACAGAACCTCTTTGACGAGGCAACTGTCGCTTCCCATCATTGCAATGGGGCATCCCGAGATGAGTCAGGGAAAATATCACAACCGCACCACTCTACCAGAAGCCAGGCCAAACGACCGGCGACGAGGAGGGGCGGGACTTAGCGATCCCTGAGGCTGGACCCGAGTCAAGATGCCCGGGCGTTCCTACGTACTCCATCGGGCTGGAGATCAAGCCACACGTAGTTCTGAGAGTGCAGTTTAACGTCATGCAGGACGTAGAACCCCATTTGGGGAGATCTTAGTTTAGGGTCGTAGAGCTTGGACCATAGGGGCAGATCTTAGTTTAAGGTCTTAGAGCTCGGACCATAAGAACCTCAAAGTACGCCACATTGTAGTCCTATCCCCTGGATGTGCGAAGATGCACTGAGGGATAGTGTCAAGAGTGTCGAGGTTTCGCCTGGTCAGAATGGGAGGTGGAAAATGTAATGTGAATCATGCAGCCATTCACTCAAGGACTGGAGGCACCGGCGTAACGATATGGGAGTACTGCCGACCGTGGCGGAAAAGCAGCATCCATATCACACTGACCGTTGATGGAATGAGGCAGCAAACGAGCATCAACCGCTCAAGCGCAAGATTCATATCGATTTGCTGCCCGAGGCCCTTGGGGGCACCAGCCCGAGTCGGTGGGAGAGCACTGAGGCATTGTGTCCAAACCGCTCACGGGGGCTCCACCCAGGGCGTAGGCGATGGGTCCGAATGAAATGGAGCACGAAGCCTGAAAAGTGGAAGGAGCCTGACCAAGCTGAACCTGACCCTCCTGACAATAAACCAGAGTACTCTTGACACCGGTGGACCACTGCAAGGGGTCGAGGGACACGCCTTGAGGGTGACCCGCAGGCGGCAGATTCCCCAGAGAAGGGGGAATCTCTAAGAGGTGGGGCTGGACCCGAAGTTTCAAACATCCGGGCGTTCCTATGTATCCCATAAGGATGAGAATCAAGCCGTACGTAGTTCTTGAGATGCGGCGCAACACAATCGGGCACCAGCGCGGGGAGGGGTGCGGGTCTAGCCCTCGCACCCAGAAGAAGCGGCATTTGATATTTCTTGTTTGTCCTTAAAGGTGGATGGTTTTTCTTTGTGCAGCGACAAGCCTGTGATTAAGAAATCCCTAGCGTCGCCACAATAATCAAGCCATGAAAGGCATTGATAAATGGCGTGGTTATTAACCAACGCCCAACGTGAGTGTCCCCTGAGGAGAACATCACAATGCAGTGCCGTTTCTCGTCGGGCGGCCAAGACGATCACAGTTTACGGTCGTGTGGTAAGACCAGACAACACAGTTTAAGGTCGTGTGGTTCGGACCATGGAGGAATCCACTTATTGCGATACGGCGGACCTAGCGGAGGTGGGGACACATCCCAGCCCTGCGGTCACGCACGATTCCAGGAGAAGGATCCTGGGATAGGGGCCTGCGTATGTCCATCACTCGAGGGGCAGAGATGCTAGCCTCCAGCTATACTGGGCCCAGAACGCGATTGTTCGGGCGACTCCTTCCTCCTTATGGGGACGAGGGTCCAGCTACACATGGCCCTTAGGGAGGACATCAGCATATATCCTTGGTGATCAGATCGTGGGAGCCTCGAAAGACACCATTATCCTGGTTGGCCTGCCTAACGTGTAGAGGTGTAATGAAGGTCAGTATGAAGAGAGTGTCGAGATTCCACTACAACGCACAGAGGCGGAGTGTGATGGGGACTGCGCAACCAATGCTCAGAGCCTGAAAGAGCCGACATGGCGATCAAGGATGTCGCTGACCATATTCGCAACACAACATCCGATCACGTCAGCCTAGGATGGGGCAAGCAAACGAGCATCAACCGCTCAAGCGCAGGATTCATATCGATTTGCGGCCCAGGACCCGCCGGTAAATCGACCCGGAGCGGTAGGATAGCACTGAGGCATCATACCCAAACCGATAACGAGGATACCTTTGAGTGAAGGCTCGAACAAGAGGAAGCGCGAGGCCCGACAAGCAACACAGGACTTGTCGGGATTGAATCCGACACTACAGGTCATAGACCTGAGTACCCAAAACATGTTAACAGATCGCCGGAAAGGGTCGGAGGACTCACCCTGAGAGCAACCAAAAGACGGCAGATCCCCATGATCAACCAAGAGACGGGGCTGGACCTGAAACACAAACGTCCAGGCGGTCCTACGTATCCCATTAGGATGGGAATCAAGCCGTACGTAGTTCTTGAGAGGCAGTTTAACGTCATGCAGGACGATGAGGGGTGTGAGGTAGTCCCACACATGGGGGAGGCGTACGGCGCGGCCAGTAGACCGGCGTGAATGAGGACACAATCCCCCGCTCACGCCATACGCCTCGCACAAAAAGGAGGGGAACTTGGGCCAAAGGCCCAACGCGGGATAGAGATTCTCGGGAAGTGGGGCTGGGCCCGAAACATGAATGTTCAGGCGGTCCTACGTATCCCATAAGGATGGGAATCAAGCCGCACGTAGTTCTTGAAGTGCAGTTTAACGTCATGCAGGACGATAAAGAAAAGGGGGGAGCGGAAAGCATCCCCAAACGTGGGGGGCGTACAACGTGGCGAGCAAACCGACGTGAATGAGGGCATAGCCCCGCGTTCACACCATACGCCGCATACCCAGAGGAACTTGGGACAAGGGCCCGAGATGGGACGGAAATTCCCGAAGGATGGGGCTGGGCCTGAAACATGAATGTTCAGGCGGTCCTACGTATCCCATAAGGATGGGAATCAAGCCACACGTAGTTCTTGAGGTGCAGTTTAGCGTCATGCGGGACGAATGCTGAACAGTTTAACGTCTTGTAGCTCGGACATGGTGCAGTTTAGCGTCATGCGGGACGATGTACAGTTTAACGTCATGTTGGACGATGTACAGTTTAACGTCATGTTGGACGAATGCTGAACAGTTTAACGTCTTGTAGCTTGGACGATGTACACTCAGGCAAAGTACTGCTTGAGGAACCTAGCGTTGGTGGGAGGAGTAACACGCTCACCATCCATAGTTTCTAGGGAGTACGCGCCATTGGGATAGACCTTGTGGATGACAAAAGGTCCCTCCCACTTGGGCTCCAACTTGGGCGGCTTCCTGCCGGGGATCATCGGTGCTCTTAGGGCCAGTACTAGGTCACCCTGCAGGAAGGAGCGGAGGCGAACCTTCTTATTGAAAGCTCGAGTCATTCTGCTTTGATGCCTCTCCAAGTTGTGCAAAGCGCGAAGCCTATTCTCATCCAGTGCTTCCAACTCGACTAGACGGGCTTCAGCAGCCCTGTCCGGCGCTTGCTGGTCGTAGACCGCAGTGCGCAAGGACGGTAACTGGATCTCGATGGGCAGGACGGCCTCAGCTCCATACACCAGGGAATAAGGGGTCTTCTGGGTGGAATTGCGAGTCGTCGTCCGATAAGCCCAGAGGGCGTTGGGGAGCTTGTTCGGCCAACTCTTCTTATTCTGACCAACCATCTTTTGCAGAATGTTAGAGAGGGTTTTGTTAAACGCCTAAATCTGTCCATTTGCCTACGCATGATAGCGAGATGTATGGTTTGAGCGAATGTTGTACTTGGCGTACAACCTCTTCAACTCGGCTGCTCGGAAATTGGCTCCGTTATCCGTTAGGATAGCGTGAGGCACTCCAAATCGATAAATGATGTTGGAGGTCACGAAGTCAGCGATAGAACAGGATTTGACCTCTCTGAGCGAAATCGCCTCTGCCCATTTGGAGAAGAAGTCCGTGGCGGTCAGAATGAACCGACACTGGCGAGCTGTCGCCGGCAAGTAAGGTCCCACGACGTCCAGCCCCCAGACTGCAAAGGGCCAAGAATACCTGGTGGTATGGAGAGGCTCCGGCGGCCGATGCACAAAGTTCGCATGAACCTGGAACGCATGACACTTCCTAGCATACTCGATGCAGTCATGGATCATGGAGGGCCAAAAGTATCCCAACCTCCGAATCTGGTGGGACAGCTTCGGCCCAGTCTGGTGGGCACCACATGAACCAGCATGAACCTCTTGCATGACTCGTGGGATCTCAACTCCCTGAAGGCAACGGAGGAGAACACCATCAAATCCGCGTCTATAGAGGATCTGCTCCAGGCCGGGACTGCTCTGGAGGACAAACTGTGATGCGCGGCGTCGAACTCGCTCGTTCTCGGCCCGATCCGATGGGAGAATGCCATGTTGGAGGTACTCAACCAAAGGCGCCCTCCAATCAGGGGCTGATTCGACTGCCATATCTGGGGTACTCGGGGCTCCGGGCACAGGGGCAACCGCGGTGAGATTACTTACCGACGGGCCGCGATCTCCCTCCGGGATAACGGGAGCGATGAGCCTGTGGTGCGTCACGCGGATGATCAGGTTGTCCTGTTCAGGCTCTGCGAGTGACGCGGCAAGGCTGGCCAAAGCATCTGCTCGACCGTTCTGCGACCGGGGAATATGGACAATTTCTGGCTGAGAAGGGAACTGGGCCATCAGGAGGAGGGTGCACTCCAGCAATGGCACAAGTTCCGGCTTCCTGACAACATAGTCGCCGTTGATCTGCTTAACGACCAGCTCGGAGTCCCCTTTCACACACAGATGGGGCACGTCGATCTCGAGAGCTAACTCGAGGCCAGTGATGAGGGCATGGTATTCCGCCTCATTGTTGGTACATCCCTCTGACAACAGGAAAGAGTATGGCATCACGGCTTGCTCCGGGGTAATGAAGATGATACCCAAGCCCACTTTGTTGAGCTTAGGATTATCGAGTCTTCTACCGGTGGGGCTCCGGGAGGCACCGTCAAAGTGCATCTGCCAGCATGGATTGGCACGATCGACCGAGAGAACGACCTCATTAGGAAAGCCTAGATCCAGCGACTGATCCGCGGAGGTCGGGTGAGCAGCTAGAAAGTCTGCCAATGCTTGCCCTCTGATGGCCTTCTGAGACACATACCTGATGTCGAACTGCTGGAGAATCACAGCCCACCGCGCTAGACGTCCAGTCAACATAGGCCGACTCAGGATATACTTCAACAGGTCTACCCGAGAAACCAACTGTACCTCGTGGTGCTGCAAGTAGTTCCGTAATTTCTGTACGGAAAATACGAGCACCAGGCAGCTCTTCTCGATGGGGGAATACCTGACTTCCGCATCGAGGAGCATGCGACTGAGGTAATAGAGGCTATTCTCCGTTCCCTCGTTGTTCTTCTGGGCGAGAAGGGCACCAAGGGACCGTTCCAGGGCGGTCACATAAAGGACCAGCGACTTCCCGGATACAGGCAGCATCAGAACCGGAGGTTGAAGCAGGTACTGCTTGATTTCCTTGAAAGCGGTCTGACACTCCTTATCCCATACATAGGTGGCACCTTTCTTCATGAGCCGAGAAAAGGGCTTACACTTGCCAGCCAGATTCATGATGAATCGACGTATATAGGCTAAGTGGCCTTGGAACCCTTGCAGTTCCCGGATGTTACCTGGGGGAGGCATCTGGCTAATCGCCCTGATCTTCTCTGGGTCGATCTCAATACCCCGGTATCTTACCACAAATCCAAGGAACTTTCCAGAGGTGACCCCGAAGGCACACTTCAACGGGTTCATCTTTAGGCAGCGAGACCGGAGGAAGCCGAACACTTTCTCAAGATCTTTGAGATGGTCCTGACGCTGGCGCGATTTGACCACCAAGTCGTCGATGTAGCATTCCACCAGTGTGCCGAGGATTGGCTTGAATATGCGGTGCATCGCCCGTTGATAGGTGGCACTTGCATTCTTCAGGCCGAAGGGCATGACCTGGTAACAAAAGATACCTTGGGGGGCCCTGAAGGCAGTGAACTCCTCATCCTCAGGGGCCATCCGGATTTGGTTGTATCCGGAGTATCCATCCATGAAGGAGAGGGCTTGGAACCCTTCCGTGGCATCAATCAACAGCTCTGTCACGGGAAGGGGAAAATCATCCTTCGGACAGTGGCGGTTGAGATCGCGGAAGTCGATGCAGACTCTGATCTGCCCGTTCTTCTTCCTGACCGGCACAATGTTGGCCAGCCATTTGGGGTACTGAACTTCCCTCACGAAGTTGGCTTTGATAAGCTTGTCAACTTCGGCCTCAACCATGGCACCGTGGGATGGGTGCATCTTTCTGGGAGGCTGCTTGAACCCGCGATGGTTCGCCGGGAGACCAAGGCGGTGGACGGCTACCTGAGGATCTAGCCCTGGCATCTCGTCATAGCCCCAAGCGAACAAATCATGGTGTTGTCTGAGGAAGTCCACGTACTGCTGTCGCTCCTCAGAGGGCATGGCGGCACTGACCAATGTGGGTCTTGGATCTGCTTCGGTTCCAAGGTTCACCTGTACTAACTCATCGACCGTGGTGGAGATGCCCTCCTCAAAGGCTGGGGGTGCGTCTTCCACGTCCTCTCCACTTGGGGGGGAATCGTCCACGGGAGAGACTGCGTTGGAAACTGCATTGGGGCTACCAGATCCTGCTGGGCCACTGGTGCTGGCACGAGCGGTCGCGGTCATCTCATCAGGAGACTCACAGGCCTTCGAGACCATGGCTACGTCCAACCGATGAATCGGGAGGACGTAAGCGTCATCCAAACTTGCCCAGGGATCACTTGAAACAGCGACAGGCTCAACCTCACCTGCCAGGATCTGCTTATCCTTGCTCTTGTAATAGTCCGCGTCCAGATAGCGGGCTTCACATGAGGCAAAAGGAGAGGCATCTCCCTGAAGCACGCCTACTCGACCGTTAAGGGAGTATTTAAGGCATTGGTGGTATGATGAGGGAACCGCCGCATGAAGGTGGAGCCATGGCCTGCCCATCAATGCGTTATACACAGTGTCTTGAGAGACTACCATGAATTCAGTGTTGGCAACCAGGCCACCGAACTGGGTCTTCAAACGTATCTTGCCGACCAGAGTTTGCTCGGTGCGGTTGTACCCCTAGATCCTGAGGTCGGAGGGAATCAAGTCATCCTCAGACAACCCCAATCTCCGGAGCGTCCGAGTTGGAATCAGGTTAATCCCGGACCCCGTGTCGACAAGACAGCACCGGACTTCAAGGCCATTGAACTGGCCGGTAACATACAGCGGACGAATGTGCCCCTGTATAGGAGGGTCTTCATCCTTACCAGAAAACGAGATAACTGCCTGACATTCGGCGTCCTCAATTGTTTCGGCGTGAAAGGCCTCTGCAGCCGTAACCTCTGTCTCAAACTGGAGGGGGCTCTTCAGGGCTTCAGCGAGCGCCTCACGCATCTCACATGACATGCGCAGAGCCTCAAGGATGGAGAGCCTTGCTGGGATGTCGGCCAAGTGTTTCAGGACATCATACTTTTTGGCCAAGCGTGAGCCCCTGGTTGTAGGAGGTTGCTCTGCGGTTGGAGGCATGACGGGCCTTTCCGGTTGGACCGGCGGCCGACTGGTGCTTGGCGCATCTCGCTGTTCATTGGTTGAAGCCCGGGAAGTTGTCACCGTACTGGGGCCAGGAGGCCGGGATGGACTCGTGGCAGGACGAAGCTGGTCGCGGCGCGGCTGAGGCGGTTCTGCCTGGTCCCACACCACAAACAGTGGCGGAGGCGAATCTGTCGTCCCCAGATGGGGGGGCTGCGCGCGTTGAGCTCGGTTTTGAGCCTGCTGCCTAGTCTCAGTGGCGTGCACGGCCTGGCTGGAGGTACCAACTGTCGTGCCCCAACGACTCCTGTTGTTGCGGTTCCTCCGACGGTGGCGACGACCGGGGACACTAAGGAGGTCCACCTGGTGTTCTTCAATGTCGGGAACCGAAAAGGGATTTACCAGCTCGACGGTATTAACCGAAGCGTACCCAAGACTGTCATCGGACGAATCATCCACCACCGAGCGGATCCGAGGAGGGATCCCCATCTCCAGGGGCATGAAATCACCGAGAATGCGGGATAGTGGCGGAACTGGCGGGGCGCGCTCTTCCTTCTTGCACCGCCGCCGTTTGCTCTTCTCGGAAGAGGCAGGCTGGGACGACGATGCCGAAGCAGCACCCGCAGATTCTGGTGGCTCATGCTGATTCAAGCGCGCACGGATGATTCCATGGGCGCGAATGATCGTCTTGCGGGCCATCCAGTTATTATACTTCTGGGATCCGCAGTCGGAGACCAGCTGCCATTCGTCCTCATTGCCACTATCGTCATCTGATCCCACGAACACGCCCACCACTTGTGCTGGGGTTGGGCCCAACCTGATTACATTGTTGTTAATCTGGTCTTGGAGCCAGTCCTTAAACACGTAGCATTGCCGGATGGTGTGCCCCAGGGCCCGATGGTAAGGGCATTAACTGGGGTTATCCGTGAGATGTGCCTCCTCTGGCTTCCAACACTCAGGCAGTCGCACAATCCTCTACTCCAGGGCGCTCTGGAAATAACCGGGGACCTGATCCTTGTGAAATGAGTAAGTCAGGTATCGCAGGCCCCTGGGAGCGTGGTCTTGACGAGGGGATGGAGGGGCCTGCCGAGGAGGTGGACCCTGATTATCTCGCCTGGGTTGTGGCGGTACATTACACAGAGGGGACGGCCGGTTCTGGGGCTGCCGCTGCTGGGCCGGGAACTGAGCCCGTGGAGGCGGATTCCTGTGAGGCTGTGGAGCTGGCCTTGCCGGCAGCAGCTCCAACGGCCTGGGGGCCTCTATCTGGGCAACAGCAGCGGGCTCAGCCCTGCTGACTCTCCTTGCAGGAATCATAGGGGGCAGCGGGTGTGCCTGACTGGCCTGTTGCAGGGCTTCCTCAAGACTTTGAGCTTTGTCTGAGAAGTCCCTGAACCCTCCGGGGTAATTCTGAGTGATCAAGGAAGGGACCAGCTCGGTCTTGACGTTCCCGACGCACATTGTCAGCAACTGCTCCTGAGTCAATGGCATGTCAAGGGAATACGTGAGACCTTTCCATCGGGCGATGAAATCCGCGACTCGCTCATCAGGCCTCTGCTTGCACTTGAAGAGGTCTGCGATACTCGTCTTCCGGGTCGTGGAGATGAACTGGTAGAAGAACTGTCTACGAAGGTCCTCCCAGCTAGCTATCGACCCGACGGGGAGCTGGCTGTACCAGACAAATGCTGGCCCTTCCAGTGTTTGGACAAAGCAGCGAAGCTTAGCGGCCTCCTACTGCGCCGGAGTTCCCAACATAGGCCCGCACCTCGAGTTGAAATGGGCCAAATGCTGTGGCAGATCTCCAGTCCCGTTGAAGGGGGTGAAAGTGGGGTTCCCGAATCCCAGAGGTGCCGGCATGTCATCCACCCATGCTGGGTATGGCTTTCCGTCCGGTGGGATCGCCACTTGCCGAGTCTCCAAGGCTTCCAAGCGGGCGATGAGTGCCGCCATCGGATCGTCCAGACATGGGTTCCAGTCCTGGCGAGGATCTCTAACCACGAGCGCATTGCATGGCCCCTCAATCGGGTCGTCGAACTCGGCAGCTCGTGGGATGGCGGGTGGAGCGGCCCTTGGGGCAGCGGGAGGAATCCGAGCGGGGTCTCTCAGGTAGTCACGCCGCTCGGGAGGGTGCAGTGAAACATACCACGCCCTCTTGCCATAGGCAATGGCCTCTCCCCTGTCGGCAAACCCGGCATAATCACGGTTTCCCGGGAGAGTCTCGTCGAGGAGTGGTTGTTCCTGTCCCTGCTGTCCTGGCCTAGGATCACCGTAGTCAGGCCGCTGCTCTGTAGCGCGCTCGGCGAGGAGCTGGTCAACTATCTTCTTCTGCTTGGCGAGCTGTTGACGTAGCATAGCCTTCTCGGGATCCTCATCCTCCCTCTGCATGGAGGCAGATGGGTCGGCGGGCTTTACAGCCCCGCCGTGCTCTTTACCTTTGCTGACGTTTCGGCTCAACGTCAGTGCTTCAGTGGGCGTGGGGAGACCCAGGAGGTTCCTCTGGTGACGAGTAACTCTCACCGATGGATCCAACAACGGCTTGTCGTCGGGGGGAGAGCCCCCGTCGAGAAGTTCCAAGCCGTTCCCCTATCCTGACAGGTCAGCCATATTGACCGTTTCCGTCCCTGGGGATGTACCCTCAGGGCCACCCAGTGAATCGGGCTGTCGGCGAATCGCACTGAAGCGTAGGGCAGCGTACTGCCCCCATCCACAGATATACACGTGGGGGGTGGCTTCCTCAATAACCTTGCGGAGTACTTGAAAACACTCAACGCATCGTTGTTGGAGGGCCCTGTGGTGCCCAAATGACCCGGGGTGCCGAACCGCGGGGAGCGTGGCCAGGTCAATCTGACGGCACTGCTCACCAATATCCTCCAGGTGCGCTTGACTCCCGGGATATGGAATTTGTAGGCGGTGAAGACGGGAGTGAGTCTCCCGGAGAGTTCGGCGGAAGCATTCAAACTCATCCGGGGTGAGCGATTCGGGTGCACCAAAGTCCGGTCCTACGACTGGCCAAAACTTCTCAGGGAAGTGGCCCTCTGCAAGGACGGTCCAGAAGCTCCACGACTCAAACTCAGGACCCAGGTCTCCTTGGTCCTCTTCAACGACTGGGAATGGACGAGGAACCGGCAGTGGTGCCGAGGTGGGCCGCCGGGCTGACGGGCTGGCCGGCGGTGAATACGGCGAGCAGGCCGATTGGCCTCCATATCCTGGGCCGCCCTCTGAGGGTGGCGGTGCCCCAGCTACCACATCACGATAGGACGGGCCGGCGAGCGAACATCCTGCCGTAGCGTCGGTGCTCACCGAGGGTGCACTAAATCGTGGTTCGACCGTCGGTCCCCAGAAAAGGTCTCCGGCTTCTCCGATCGAGGCAGAAGGCGCTTCCGGAGGGGCCGGTACCAACCGCAAGCTTGATCCTTGGGGGTCTACCAGGCCCTCGCTACTCCGGATATACCTTCGAAGAGAAGCGGGGATCATATCGATCTCGCTCTCGGGAAGTACGAGGCTGACGTGCCGCATTCCTACCCCTGCCCCTGACTGGCGGGATCGGGGGGAGGGCTCTATTGCCGAATCATACTCCGCCTCTGTATCAGAGAAACGAACCGGTCAGATCTTTGCCCGGAATTCCGTAACATTCCTCCCTCTACGTCGACGCCTCGCCTTCCTGCCCCTGGGTGGTTCTTTGGGGCATGGCTGATCTCTGTCCTGGCGTCCTCTGGCCGCACCGGTGCTGGGGCCAAGAGGACTAGAAACCAAGGTGCGAGGAGCACCGGGACAGATATCAAAGGGGACGCGGGGAGAGATGCTTCCGGGCAGGCCTCCAGGCCAGGATCGGAAGGTGGGATCACCCATGCCTCTTGGATCGGCCATACGGAGTAGACCCTGCTGGTGAATAGCACTACCGCGAGGTGGTCCGCGGTGGCTATTGCCTGTACCAGCAACCGGGAGAGTCAACCCAACCTGCCTTTGGGGCGGTCGGGGCCTCGATCCAGGTCGGGCATAGAAGTGCCCCTGCTCGGGATGCGCAGGGGCCTGGTGACTGGAGCCAGCAGTGGCTTGGGCCAACGCGGCCGCTGTTGCTAGGGCCCCAAGGTGGGCATCCTCTTTCGCTCGTGCCTGACGTTGGCGTCGGGACAGACGAGTCGGGATGAGCGGCGTGGGCAGGTGGAGAGCCCGTTCTTCGACTTGAGAGGCCTGGCGGCGGTGTCGACGTGGCCTGACAGGAGCCCTTATCGCGGATCCCTGGAGCGAATCTCGGATGGGGTGGTCCCGGGCATCTTCCACCTCATCCGCATAGGGGAAGGAGCTGTCAGAGCGTTCCAGGGATAAACTCCCGAAGCGGTTGGACGTCGAGGTAGGCAGCGGTGCCTCCCTGCGCGGCCCTCGGGGGCGGCGTTGGTGGCGAGGGGCAGCTTCCTCAAGGTCTAGGCGAGCCATGTCCCTGGTGGGGATGACTCCCTCTTCCTCATATCTCCGCACCAAGTTGTTGATCACCCTCCTCTGGATGACCTCTGAGGGGGAGAGAGGGCGTGGTTGCCCCGCAGCTGTGGCTGCTGGGACGGCTGTGGAACGGGCGGGACCGCGCGGAGTAGCCGCGTCAGTGTTTCCCCTACCCCTGCGCCAGTGGGCGGGTGGCGATCGGGAACTGGATTGGGCGACTTGATTCCTGAAAGCAGGGAAAAAAAACCCATTAACACTGACAGGAAAATGAATCGACAACCAACCATTAGTGCCACGACGCCTTCCGTGGGGGGAACCCAAGCCATCGACGTCGTGAGACGGAGTGCCCGATTTCCCTTCCCCAGCCCCTGGCGGGTTCCGCGCCCCGGTGCTGAATGCTCGGTCGAGCAGCATGCTGGTCTTCCAACACCTCTGAAAGCCATCGGTCTTCGTATTGAGGAGAAGAGATTCACGTCGGGTTCACCATTTTTCTGTTTCGGTGCAGATGTGTGTCGGGTTTCCGTTCCGACGCTGTTCCGCCAGGACGCGTTCGCGCGTGCGCCCGTCGACCCGAGGGGATGGACGCGCGTCTTGTGGTCCCGTAGTCCCACTTTCCAAAGGCGGGCGGCATCCGTCCCTTGTTCAGGGACGTCTGCTCCTTGATCGAAACCGAGATGATGGGACGTCGGCTCCTCCTTCCGTGGACGTCTCCTCGGAACTCGTCGCCTAATCCGGGTCTCCCTCATAGATTTAAGAATGTTCGTGAATCTCGTTCCCGGCGCCATATCTTCATGGAAACCGGTTAATTACGCTGCTTCCGCCCGGACACTCCAAGGGGTCTGGTCGGGGCAGCAACCTGCGGTGAGGAGACCGGGTAGCTCTGGGTGCTGGGGGGCGTGTCTTAACACTGCGGCTCTGCATGTCTGCCTTTCGTCCCTAATAGGGCTTCTCGAAGGCATGATGGCCTGAGGCATCCCGCGCTGGGTGCGGGGAACTGCGTTACCTGAGGTTTTCCTCAGCTTCCCGTGTTTAAAACGGGGTATGCTGCGAGTTTAACGTCCAGCGGGGACGGCATCAGACTGATCAACACGAGAAGTGGATCAGATGACAGAACCCCTTGTGGGGAACCTCCGACGCTGGGGCCAGCACATGGGCGGCTTCCCGAGTGAAGTGGGGTGGAATGAAATGGCATGACCCCACCGGGATGTGGCGGCCCGGGTAAGGATCAGGATGGATGATGGAGTGAAGAGCTTGGACCCCATAGAGGCTTCCTACGTACCGCGCGTTAGCGCGGATCAAAGTCAACGTAGTTCGGATATACAGTTTAATGTCATGCTGGACGATGGAAAGCCGACTCACAAGGAGGTCGAGGCTATCGGGCGGAGGATTGAACCGAACCACCTCGCACAGAGGGGGATGGAACGGCCGGGTGGATCACAATTTCACGTCATGCTGGATGTTGGTGTTTGGGGCTTACACTCTAAGGAGGCCCATATGCGGCAAAGCTCGGTTGGAGAGGGACTTGGGCCGAAGATGATAGACACCTCGATCCCTGTCACGCCCTCTACTGGCTTCGGCAGTGAGGAAGCACAATGGAGATACACACGTGCAGTCCCCCACAAGGGCGGATTCATAGGTGAATCGATGCGAATGTGAACCCGGGAGGGGTCCACTGATGGACGAACCGACGTGAATACGACCTGGATGACCAGGTGGTGGGCTTGAACCTCAGGGAGGCTTCCTACGTACCCTGTTTAGGAGACAGGGATCAAAGTCCACGTAGTTCGTTCTGTCAGGACTTACGCACTGAGGCAACCTGAGTGCGGCAAAACTCAGTTGGAGAGGGACTGGGGCCGAAGATGAGAACCACCTCGATCCATGTCACACCCTCTACTGGCTTCGGCAGTGGGAAAGCACAATGGAGATACACATGTGAAGTCCCCCACAAGAAACTAGGGGTTTGTAATACCCCACCCCGTGGGCGAAGGCCACTCCAATCCCGACATCCCTGCAGAGACGAGCGGGTGGGGGCCACATCCAAACCGGGAGGGACCCTGCGTGCGAGGCACGGGATCAGGTGATGCGGACGGTTTAACGTCTTGCCGGACGAAGTACAGTTTAACGTCATGTGTTGAGGACGAAGCGAACGGTTTAACGTCTTGCCGGACGAAGCACAGTTTAACGTCATGTGTTGAGGACGATGGGGTTTGGGGCTTACACCTTGAGGAGGCCCATATGCTAGGCAGTTTAACGTCCTGCAGCTTGGACGAATGCAGTTTAACGTCATGTTGGACGAAGTGCAGTTTAACGTCATGCGGGACGAAGATGCTTGGCAGTTTAACATCTTGCAGCGCGGATGATGGAGGCTAGGCAGTTTAGCGTCGTGCAGCTTGGACGTTGGAGTGCCGCCAAAGGGTCCGTGTCACTTCGCGCGAGCCTGGAGGGCCGCACGGGAAGACGACGCACGGTGCGGGGCACCCGGGATGAATATCATCGGGCGCCACGCAGGCGGGTACCCTCAGGGGGTCAAAGGGGTGACCCCGGCGGTTTGCGCGCAAAAGAGGAGCTTGGCGCGCAATACCGTGGGTCGGCGCGCAATTGGACGGGCTGGCGCGCAATTGGGTCAGCACTTTGCGCACAGATGATTGAGATTGCGCGCACCGGGCTTCGGATAGCGCGCGGGGGCAACGACTCATTCTTTTAATGAATGGCCACTTAGCAAAGGGGGGGTGCGCGCAATCAGGTTGGATTTTGCGCACCCGGGGGCAATTGCGCGCAAGAGGCTTCTTTTGCGCGCGAAAGCCTTCGGGTGAAGAATTGTTCAAAGGAAAGGAGCCAAAGGGATTGCGCGTGAAGGCGAACCCCGGGGATTTCTTGCGCGAAAGAAAGGAGGTTACCTGAAGATCGACATTGCGCGCGGAGGGGGTTGGATTGCGCGAACGAGTGGCTCTTCGAATTTTGGCAACCCTTAAAACGTCGGGGGTTGCCTTATATTTATAGGCAACCCCGGGCGCGGAATCCGATTCGCGGTCACGGAATTTCCTTCGCGAGCGCGGAATCGGGCCCGACGCGCAAGGGAGTCGCACGGGCCACGGGCGCGCAAAATTGCGCGCCGGCCCAGCGCATTGCGCGCATCCCGGGAGGTTTGCGCGCGGCACTACAACTTTGCGCGCGGGTCTCCAAAATTCCGCGCAAGGCCTCCGGGCCCTCCGAAACATGCCTCTGACTCCAAATATGACCTCGCTTTCCTCATCCGGAACTTCGTTTGAGCAGCAACGGACTTTTCCGGCGTCTACAAAATTCTTTCTTCGTTAATGGATTTGACAACATATATATGTTGTACCGTCGTTGCGTTGTAGAAATCAAGGGCAGATTCCCTCCAGCAACATGTGTTCCACAAATCTCCGAACGTCATCATAAGAATCTCTGGTTGCTAGCGTGACAAATTCTAACACTTGTGTTGTTCATCTTTGATCATCTCGAGAATCGCTTCCAAAGGATTCTTTTTGATCTATCTAGACTCAAGAGTGGAAGGTGGAGGAATATATCGCTCTATGTTCTTGAGAGCGTTCTTAAAGAAGGGAGCTTTTTAGGACTTTGAGAGGATTCTCCGAATTCATTGTGCACAACAAAATGAATTGGTTTTATTGAAAAATAATATAATTGAGTTTGTATACCGCTAGAGTTAGAAATAAATAATTGCACAGGTGTCCTTTAATATTTATTTAATCCCCACAGAACCCCATGTCTATAATAATAATAATAATATTATTATTTCTCGACATGTGCTAAACTTGCGAATTAAAATTAAATATTAAAAAATTCAAATAATATTCAATATATATTATTTATCATCGGATCTATAAATTTGGTCCGTCATTACTCCACAATATTTATCGGACCCTGAATAATGACAATTTATTAAATAAATAAATATCACTGCATTATTCGCCAATAAATAAATAAATATTATATTTAATGAATTAAAAATAAATATTTATTAAATATTCCGCTCATATAATATTCTCTCAAATAACCGGTGATGAAATATATGAGATTAAGCAAACATGAATAATTATTAAACCACATGCGAAAATAACATTTATTCAACTTGTTAAATAATAAATAATAATATATCATTTAACTTAGATTCTAGATATACTTAGTGTGACCCTCTAGACTTCTTTCTTAGTGGCATTAGGCGAAGCAGCCTAAAGTCCAATGTTAGCGTCTAGCAACACGCCAAGACACCCATAAAGAAAGAAATTAATGTTGCAATGACATTATTCATCATACGGGTGCTCACTGTGTAATACAAGCTTTTTATCATGATATCTCTAATCAAGCAGGTTGCATACTGGTGCCATCAACCTATGTGCTCGATGTCTATTTCTTTGAATTTCTAGAAATCAAATTTGCCTATAAAACATCACGACTATGAATTTATTTAGGCTATATCATTTCCATCAAAGAACATGAAATATCAACTTTTATTAAAGAATAGAAGGGAAAAATTCATTCTCACATTATCCATTAATATAATATTACTCGCGACGCACCCAACGCATCCTACCTTGCCGCGAATATATGTCATCATGGTTTTCATCAATACATCAAAGTACACGACTTATAACACTCATTAATAATAATCCTAAAGTCTAAGGATCAATACACACATCCAAAGATAGTAACATCCAATGACACATATAAATGTGATTTTTTTACTGGCGGGTCTCATTCTCGTAATATCACACTCTGAATATTACTAAGGGCGTATGCCATGAGAAGATGTCTCAAAGTCTTATGAGTCTCCACCCCTGATAGCCTGAATCTTTTGTGTCCCTCAAATTATTTCATCAGACTATAGAATATATATTTAAGAATACTATCATGACACTTCTGAGTTCTCATCATAGCGGGGAACTACTATGACCTTTTAGTGTGACAGCTACTCTTAGGACATTATCACATATTATGTTATGTATAAGAACAATCATGATGTGATAAGAAGTTTATTAATATTCAAAACTATGAATACATGATATCATAAAATGCACAGAAGTTGGTTATAGGACACCAACTCCAACAAACTTCCACTTTCACTAAAGTCAACTGCTGACAACTTTCAGTCTGCTAGCTCTCACATGATACCCATGCTTCTGCTGAGATAAACCTTTAGTCAAGGGGTTCGCCATGTTTTCTTCTATGGGAACTCTTCTTACTACAACTCACCCCTTTGATAAAAATATCTTAAGTGGTGATACTTCTGGAATATATGTTTTGTCCGTTGGTGTGATCTTGGTTGTTTTGCACGAGTCACCACTGCAGTATTATCACAATATAATGCGATAGATTCTTTACTGCTAGGTACCACATAAAGTGTCTGGATACATTTTTGTATCCAAACAACTTCCTTGGCTGTATCAGAAGCCGATATATACTCGGACTCCGCTGTAGAATCAGCGACAACTGACTACTTTGAACTCTTATAGATCACAGCTCCTCCGTTGAGATATAAAAAACATCCTAACTACGACTTCAGTTCATTATGATGTGTTTGAAAACTAGCATTAGTATAACCCCTAATGACTAGCTCCTTGTCTCCTCCATACATAAGGAACATATCCTTAGTTCTTCTTAGATATTTAAGGATAGTCTTAATAGAAGACCAATGATGTTCTCCTGTATCTACTTGATATCTGTCTACCATGCTCAATGCATAGGCAACATCAAGTATGGTACATAACATGCAATACATGATTGATCCTGTCATTGAAGCATATGAGATCTTACTCATTCTCTCTTTTTCCAATTGTGCCTAAGGACACATTTTCTTAGAAAGATGTATACTATGTGACACTGGAACCAATCCCCTGTTGGATTGTTCCATACTAAATCTCTTTAGTATCTGTTCAATGTATGTACTTTGACTTAGTCCAAGTATCCTCTTGGATCTATCAAGAATGATCATGATTCCTAGAATATAGACTTCTTCACCTAAGTCCTTCATGGAGAAACACTTGTTCAACCAGTCTTTAACTAACCGTAAGACTGCCATGTCATTTCCAATAAGTAATATGTCATTAACATATACTACTAGGATGATGACTACATTTCCACTAAACCTCTTGTAAACACATGGATCACATTCATTCTTAATGAAACAAAATTCTTTTATAGCTTCATCAAATTGATTGTTCCATGACCTGGATGCTTTCTTCAATTCATAAATGGATCTCTTTAACTTGAAAATCTTTTTGAAATCACCTAGAGTCACAAACCCTTCTGGTTGCGTCATATATGTAATGACTCGGGTTTTAACCTATAATGCTTTGAAATATTTCTATAAATATTTTCGAAGCCATACGCTGAGTCGGTGCAGGATTCCAGGGCCTAGAGAGCCTCGATGCGATGATATTAAAAATATTAAATATATTTTATCACACATGCACAGTTTCCCTTGAAACATGGAATAAATCCTGAAAAGAGTCTCAGATCGAGATTCTGAGACCGCGGTTGAGTTCAGAACGTCATGTTTACCCTAGGTGTGACATAAAATTTGTTAGCACCAAATTTTCGGTCAAAGGCGAGTTGGTGGCGGGGTGTTAAATGGGGAGTTATTAATTCAATGAAATTAAATTAATAACCCATTTCCCCCTCCCCACCCCTTTGGTGCGCACAACACAAGAGAGGAGAACCCTCTCCCTTCCCCCTTTGGAGTGAGAGTGAACTGAGGCCGAATCAAGTTTACGAGGTGCCATTGATTCCCGTTTTTGACGCCGATCATCATCAAATCAACGAGTAGCGCAATCTGAGCGTCGTTTTGGACCCAAATATTCAGTGTTTTCCATGAGGCAGGAGGATTTGAGATTTAGTCTTGATCCCCTTTGTTATGCGTTGTTTTAAGGTATAGAGCCTTGTTACGATGGTTAGAGACCCCTTATAGGTCGATCTGTAGGTTTTGGGGGAAACTGGGATGAATCGAGTGACTCGCAGGTAAATTCCCATCGGAATTCCTGTTTACACGACATGTAAACCAGTGCGACATGCCATGTGTTCTTCTCATTCATGGAATATGACTTTTGGGGACTACATGCCATGTACCGGGGTTATATGCTGTGTAGTGACACCATACTGTGTGGCCAGAGGACATGACTAGGGTAGCCGTGTGACAATACATGGTCGTGTAAAAGAACACAACCAAAGTACAGGGGCACGAGGTTCCATACATGGGAATGGGAAAATGACACAACCAAGTGGTCATTTATCCGAGACATGCCATGTACCATGGGGTACACGTTGTGTAAGAGACATGGCTGGCCGACCCGTGTGGAGGAAAAACACGATCGGGGCCCCGGTGAGGTAGGGAACGCCATGTACAACCTGTACATGCTGTGTATGCCTACATGGGTATCCAATACATGCAAACAAGGGAAACAACTAGGTTCATGGGCAAGTTCACACACTGTGTGGGCCCCAGTGCATGCCATGTACTTTCCTTGGGATCTTCTTGAGATCTTCCGCCTTGCATATCTCCTTCTTCAGAACATGGATCCAGGCTTATGAGTATCCTATCCTAAGCATTTTTCTACTAGAATGCGATGGTGGCCTCCGTTTTGTTCTACTAGATATGACGTGATGTGTTTTGAGCATGACACTATAATGGCGGTGTTTAACCTTGGGTAGTGATCAAGGTGGATCACCTGTAACGACCCAATATTTTTTGAGTAGTATATTAACTTACTCTTATTGATTTAATAAGATGTTAATGGTTAATGCAGAAAGAGGAGTCGATGGCTTCATCCAGTAGACTCAACCC
Organism: Viscum album; assembly: GCA_963277665.1. Lineage (NCBI taxonomy): Eukaryota > Viridiplantae > Streptophyta > Magnoliopsida > Santalales > Viscaceae > Viscum > Viscum album. Next base: position 1,090,704,459 of record OY728164.1, on the reverse strand, counting down.
TTATGAAGCCCACTTATCAGAGCTTGGGAAGGAGGTAGCATCTGTGGGCTTCGCTTTGGACCAAGCCCAAGCCGAACTCCAGCGTGTCAAGCTTGAACGGAAACGCCTGTGGGAGAAGTTCAAGTTAGTAGAGATTACTACTAGGGCAATGTTATTTGAGCCTCCCTCAGATTCTCTCACCATAGCACACCTTACACTCAGGTCTTATGCCGGTGTTATAAGGGGCTATGTGACGAGACCCTAGCTTCCTTGTGTAGTCCTTTCGGGTGAATAAATTGAGATTTCTTCCTTTAGTGATGTTTGTGAAATTTCAAATGTCCGGATAATTTTAGAATGTATTTTATTGATGAATTTTGAAAAAGGGATATTTTGAAATATTTATGTAAACCCTAAATAACTAATGATGTGTAATGATTTTCAAAAAATGGTCTTCTACAAAAGTGTTCATTAAGGAATTTGGAGTCTAAGAAGATCAACTTAATTTTTGATGAATAGTAAATTATGAATAGTGATTTTACGCTTAGGATTAGTAATGTGACCAAATGGATTAGTAATCTCGCTTAAAGAAAGTTTTAATATAATTTAGACACCTAGATTAAGTAATGTGATTCAATAAAATGGGTAAATAACGGTTTCATAAATTATTATTCAAGTATTAGTTTTTTCGGATGAATAGTGTTTTTTAATTAAAAATTTAATTAAAAATAATTAGAAAATTATTTTTATAAAAATGACTTTATTTTTGAACTCAGAGCATCGATATTATGTTATGGTAATTTTTGGGGTTTTTTCTGAAAAAATGAATTTTCAGTGAATAGTGTATTTATTTAAAAATAAAATTAAAAATATTTAGAAAATTATTTTTATAAAATGGAGTTCATTTTTGAAATCATAGCATTGATATTTGGTTAAGGTGAAATTTTGGGATTATTCTGAGAAAGTAGAATTTTCGGTGAATAGTGAAAGTATAGTTTTTAAGTTACGGGTGTTTAATGACATCATTAAATGATGTATTAAGTATATATTCAATATAGTCGAATTATGAATAGTAATATAAGGTGTGATGTGTCCCAAGTGGCCAATACCATGGGCAAATACCATGGGCAATCCCATGGTTTTGCCAAAACCACTAGTGAGGTGTCCCTTGGCCATTAATGCTTTGTCCCCTCACTTTCCCTATAAATACCCACCCTTTCCTCCCTTAGTTTTCACTCCCAACTCTCCCCCAACGAAGTTCTGGTCTTCTTACCTTCCAAGGAGTCCTCCCAAGGTGCCCCCAAGCCCTCAAGGTCCAATCCTTTGAGTTTCAAGAGTCACGTTTTAAGGTAAGGGATCCGACCCCTCTCTTTCTTTTCATGTAATCTCTTTTATGTCATTCCTATTATACTCCATGTTTTTATGTGAGAGGATGTTTTTTTATATTCCTCTTACTTCCATTTCATGTTTATATGATGAGAGATCCCCTCTTACTCTCATCATTTTGTTTTATGAAAGTTTAAGTGACGCCGTTAGGCTGCCGAATTTTTAAGGGATTCTTTCACCCTTCTCATTTTTCAAGTTCGATTTTCATGTCAAGTCTTTCAAGTTCATTTTTATTATGTTGGGGTATGATCTCTATATCTATCATACTGATCTCTTATGATCATATGATGAGGGACCCTATTTGACCTTGTCAAATCATTTTCTTTTGAAGTTAAGTGACGCCGTAAGGCTGCCGAATTTTCATAAGAGAAATCTAATCTTTTTTTTTCCTTCCATGTTTTTCATTTCAAATGGTATGTCCCTAAAATTTCATTACCATGTCCATATGTCCTTCTTATTCTTTCACCCTACTGTTTTATGGATCATTTATGAGTGGGTGACCCATGTCCCCTCTCATTTCAATGTTTTCTAAAACCCCGAAACTTAGCCGTTATGCTGCAGAATTTTTCCCTCAAAACGCCTCTCTCTTTTCTCAAAAATTATTTTATGTTATAAAGTGAATACTCAAAGCTCTTATTTCTACAAGGGTATTCACATATATATCAAAATGTTCCATTTTAAATTCTGGGATTTACATACATGAGACCCGCTTTCCCTTTCCGTGGGTTTAAAGTGACGTAAATATCATGTCTTTAAAGCAGTTTTTAAAACGTTATGATTATGAAATGAAACCCATTTGTTTTATGCTTTGTGGGTTATTTATGAAATGTTTGATGATGATATATGTGTCTCACATGATAATAAAGGCAAATTTAAGGGTGCGCCCTGATAGCGCTCCAATGCATTGGGTAATGATGTAACCACTAGAGATTACAATTTTCATGATACCTTGGTGAATAACCTTGGTAATTTTCAAATGACACCTTGGGGATGGACCTTGGTGATATGTTCATGATTGTCTATGTTAAATGATGTAGCCACATCTTCAAGTTATAAAAAATGTTATTTTTATTATGAAATGCCTCATGATTTTCTTTCTCATGCCTTAAAGTTCTTTTCATGTCCTTATTGAAGTATACCAAGTTCACATGTAAAATGTTCCTCTTGTTTCCCTTACTGGGCCTTCTGCTCACCCTTTCTTTTGATGTATGTCCCCAGGTTATGAGATGCAGTAATGAACCTAGAATGAACTTAAGGAGACGCCTTTCAAGTGTTTAAGAATAATGTTTTATGTTGTTTTCATGTATTATGTTCCTGGTTTCCAAGACACTAGACCTTAAAGATCCTCAGTTTTTTGTAATGTAATGAAAGTTTATGTTATAAAATGGCGGGATTCCATAGTTGGTATCAAAGGGAGGTTTAGTTATTTGTGAAAATTAGGATATAAAAACTTTAGGAAGAACCCTATAGAAAAGTTTAAATATAGGAAAACTTCCTGGTATTTTGGTAAGTATTGAGTAAGTGGTCTATCAAACAAATACATCTCTGTCTGGATACGAGCAGGTAGAAGCGGCTCTGACACAGATGTACATAGGGGTAAAACCCGAAAAAACCGCTTTGAGCTAGACTCGAACGGGAACTGGTGCACGATAACGGGCCTTGCTGCACTCTTGGTTACGACACTCCCGGGGGATATTTTTGGTTAATCACAAGCTTTTTATGAATCATTATGAAGGAATTATAGAGAAGTATAATTGTTTAAGCATGAAGTCTTAGTTAAAAGATTCATAAATGAAATAAGTTTCTCACTAAGGTTTTATTCTTTTAGAAGATGGCGGGCAATAGGAGGAACCGTGCCGATGGTGACCGCAATGCACCATGTGCTGATAGACCTCCGATGGAAGTCGGAATGGAAACATTCATGTGAATGATGAACCAAATGACTCAAGTTATGAGTAATAACTTGAATCAAGCTGAGAGGCCGACCTCACCACGAAGGGAACAACACTCTGTTGAGTCCTTCATGCGTCAACGACCGCCAACATTCAGTGGATCTACTGACCCATTGGTTGCGGAACAATGGATAAGCTCCATTGAAAAGATCTTTTCTGTACTTCATTGTTCGGAACAAGAAAAAGTCACCCTTGTTGTTTACCGCCTTGAGGGAGAAGCTGATCAGTGGTGGTCACTGATCAAAAACACGAAGCCACGAGGAGATATGGAAGCTATGGAGTGGGAAGAATTTTGGGGGATTTTCTTTAACAAGTATTTCCCTCGTTCCATGAGAATGAAAATGGAGAAAGAGTTTCTCGAACTGAAGCAGAAGGAGAACGAATCTGTCGGAAGCTATGAGATGAACTTCACAAGGATTTCCCGTTATACCTCAAGCTTTGTCATGGACCCTAATGGGATGGTTGATAGATTCTTTGGTGGACTACAACCTCATCTGCGGAAGAATCTAGCCAACAGGGACTATGATAGCTATGAAGAAATAGTTAGAAGTGCCATGAAAGTTGAACTAGAGTTTGGGGAGACACAGTGGTCTCACAAATCTAATGAGAAGAAGAGAACTCTAGAACCGAGCCTGGGAAGAAGTTTTGATCAGGAAAGAGGTGGAAAGCATATGCAACATCCCACATGCAATAAATGTGGGAAGAAGCATTCGGAGAACTGCTTGATCGGAAGTGGCAAGTGCTATAGGTGTGGAAAAGAAGGCCATATTTCTCGGAATTGTCGTGGTGATGTGAAGCCTCAACTTCCCAACACTAACGACAGAGGAAAGATGGTTCTGGCCATACCCGAAGTCACATGCTTCAAGTGTGGACCGCTTGGGCACTTTTCTAATCAATGTCCAAATCCGAGGGCGGTGGAGGGGAATCACCATCAACCTTAGTAGAGGCCAAGGGAGCAAGGTCGTGCTTTCTCTATCACAACAACTGAAGTTGAAGTTCCGAACGATGTGGTAGCAGGTACTCTTGTTGTCCTCTCAAAACTAGCAAGTGCTTTATTTGATTCTGGTTCTACGCATTCCTTTATTTCCTCCAAGTTTGCAAGGAATATAGAATCAATCCCCGAACTGCTAGAGGTAGAGTTGTCAGTCAAGACTCCAAGTGGGATTATCCTTGCATCAAAAGTATTTAGAGACTCTAGTGTTTGCTTTGGTGAGATCAATCTTATCGCAAATCTAGTAGTCATTCCCATGATGGAATTCGACATTATACTAGGGATGGACTGGCTCTCAAAGTATAATGCTAAGATCAAATGCAAAAGTAAGGAAATCTCAGTAGTCTTGAATGAACGACCTACAGTTATCTTCCAAGGAGAGATATCCCGAACTGATCCCTATCTAGAAGCACCTCCCATAGCTTTCTTTATGGAGTTAATCGGTGATGATGAAGAAGGGAAAGGGAGCATACAAATTGAAGATGTTCCAATTGTTCAGGAATACATGGATGTATTTCCTGAGGAGTTACCTGGACCTCCCCCAGAAAGAGAGGTAGAGTTCTCCATTGAACTCGTACTTGGGTCTCAACCGATATCAAATACTCCGTATAGAATGGAAAATGTGGAGCTAGAAGAGTTAAAGAAACAACTCCAAGACTTGTTGGAGAAGGGGTTTATCCGACCGAGTGTGTCTCCTTGGGGAGCACCAGTTCTCTTTGTGAAGAAGAAGGATGGATCAATGCGGTTATGCATTGATTATAGAGAACTGAACGGGATCACAATGAAGAACAGATACCCTCTTCCAAGAATTGATGATTTATTTGACCAACTTCGTGGGGCTCAATTCTTCTCTAAGATTGACCTTCGATCTGGTTATCATCAACTGAGGGTGAAGAAGGAAGATATTCCAAAGACTGCCTTCCGATCAAGATATGGGCATTATGAGTTTACTGTTATGCCCTTCGGCTTGACTAATGCTCCTGCTATTTTCATGGATTTGATGAATAGAGTCTTTAAGGACTACCTTGATAACTTTGTGGTAGTTTTTATTGATGATATTTTGATATATTCAAAAAGTCACGAGGAGCATGAAGATCATCTGAGGGTTATTTTGAAAACTCTACGGAAGGAGAGGCTCTTTGGGAAGTTCAGCAAGTGTGAGTTTTGGTTACAAAAAGTGGCTTTCTTGGGGCACATCGTAACCAATGAAGGAATCTCGGTTGACCCTGCAAAGACAATGGTTGTGGAGGAGTGGCCTCAACCCACAACAGTAACTGAGATTCGTAGTTTCCTTGGTTTAGCGGGATATTATAGGAGGTTTGTGAAAAACTTTTCACGGCTTTCTAATCCACTAACCAAGTTGACTCGAAAAGGGGTTAAGTTCATCTGGACAAAGGAATGCGAGGAAAGTTTCCAAGAGCTGAAGAAGAGATTGGTTACTGCACCTGTGTTAACACTACCCTCTATCGGAGAAGGATTCGTTATTTTTAGCGATGCATCTCTGAAAGGGCTTGGGTGCGTCCTCATGCAAAATGACAAAGTAATTGCTTATGCATCTCGACAGTTGAAGATTCATGAGCAGAATTATCCTACGCATGATCTAGAGCTGGCGGCAGTTGTTTTTGCTCTAAAGATATGGAGGCACTATCTTTATGGGGAGAAATGTGATATATACACTGACCACCAAAGTCTAAAGTATATTTTCACTCAGAAAGAATTGAACATGAGACAAAGGAGATGGTTGGAGCTTATTAAAGACTATGATTATTCAATTCATTATCACCCTGGAAGAGCAAACAAAGTCGCAGATGCGTTAAGCAGGAAAGATCCTGTTGTTCTGGCAATAATGAGGATCCTGGGAGATCCCTTGATTAAAGATCTAGTAAAACTGGACATGGGAATTATAAGGAAAGGGACATCATCAACCCTATCCCAAATGATTTCTCAACCTTCATTACTAGAGAAGATCAAGAAGGCTCAAAAAGAAGATCCTTTGCTGCAGGAGAAGTTCGAGGCTGTAAAGGATGGGAAGTTCCCTGATTTCAATATTGATCAAGAAGGTGTATTGAAATTTCGTACAAGACTATGTGTTCCATCTATTACGGAGATAAAGAAAGAACTGATGGATGAAGCTCATAGCTCTACTTTCTCTATACATCCGGGAAGCACTAAGATGTATAGAGACCTTCGTGATCATTATTGGTGGGATAACATGAAGAGGGAGATTGCCGATTACACTACAAGGTGCCTGGTGTGTCAACAAGTAAAGGCAGAAAGACAACTTCCTAAGGGGGTATTACAACCGCTACCCATACCAGTATGGAAGTGGGATAATATCACCATGGACTTTGTAACTGGTCTCCCAAAAACATCCAAAGGAAACAATGCGATATGGGTTATTGTGGACCGTCTCACCAAGACAGCCCATTTTATCTCTATTCGGGAAGATTTCTCTCTGGATCAGCTTGCCAAGATATATGTGAAGGAAGTGGTAAGGCTGCATGGGGTACCACTATCCATCGTATCTGATCGTGACCCAAGATTCACATCAAAATTCTGGAGAAGTATTCAACATGCTCTGAATACTGAATTGAATTTTAGTACGGCCTATCATCCTCAAACTGATGGCCAATCTGAAAGGACTATTCAGACACTCGAAGACATGTTGAGATTATGCTCAATGGAATTTAAGGGTGGATGGGATCAACACCTCCCATTAGTGGAGTTCTCCTATAACAATAGCTTCCATTCGAGTATTCAGATGGCACCCTATGAAGCTCTGTATGGAAAGCGGTGTAGAAATCCTACTTGTTGGGATGAAACTGGTGAGAGGAAGCTTCTTGGGCCTGATCTCGTGCAAGAGATGACGGAACAGGTTCATGCCATCCAACAACACATAAAGGCTGCTCAAAGTCGGCAGAAGATCTATGCTAACAATCGTCGAAGGGACTTGGAGTTTGGTGTTGGTGACAAAGTCTTCCTTCGAATTTCTCCATGGAAGAGAGTCATGCAGTTTGGGAAGAAAGGGAAGCTCAGCCCTAGGTATATTGGCCCCTATGAAATCCTTGATCGCATAGGAGCAGTGGCCTATAGTCTAGCACTTCCACCGAACCTAGCTCAAGTTCACAATGTCTTCCATGTATCTCTCTTGAGGAAGTACATACCCGACCCTTCGCATGTACTGAACCCAGAGGTGGTACAACTGGAACATGACCTCTCTTATGAGGAGCAGCCAGTGGAGATCTTGGACCGTAGAGACAAGGTCCTACGAAACAAGACTACCCACCTTGTGAAAGTGTTGTGGAGGAATCATAAATATGAAGAAGCGACTTGGGAGCCTGAGGAAACGATGAAGCAAAAGTACCCTCACCTTTTCGACTAGGCCTCAAGTATAAATTTCGGGGACGAAATTTCTTAAGGGGGGAAGAATGTAACGACCCAATATTTTTTGAGTAGTATATTAACTTACTCTTATTGATTTAATAAGATGTTAATGGTTAATGCAGAAAGAGGAGTCGATGGCTTCATCCAGTAGACTCAACCCTTATGAAGCCCACTTATCAGAGCTTGGGAAGGAGGTAGCATCTGTGGGCTTCGCTTTGGACCAAGCCCAAGCCGAAATCCAGCGTGTCAAGCTTGAACGGAAACGCCTGTGGGAGAAGTTCAAGTTAGTAGAGATTACTACTAGGGCAATGTTATCTGAGCCTCCCTCAGATTCTCTCACCATAGCACACCTTACACTCAGGTCTTATGCCGGTGTTATAAGGGGCTATGTGACGAGACCCTAGCTTCCTTGTGTAGTCCTTTCAGGTGAATAAATTGAGATTTCTTCCTTTAGTGATGTTTGTGAAATTTCAAATGTCCGGATAATTTTAGAATGTATTTTATTGATGAATTTTGAAAAAGGGATATTTTGAAATATTTATGTAAACCCTAAATAACTAATGATGTGTAATGATTTTCAAAAAATGGTCTTCTACAAAAGTGTTCATTAATGAATTTGGAGTCTAATAAGATCAACTTAATTTTTGATGAATAGTAAATTATGAATAGTGATTTTATGCTTAGGATTAGTAATGTGACCAAATGGATTAGTAATCTCACTTAAAGAAAGTTTTAATATAATTTAGACACCTAGATTAAGTAATGTGATTCAATAAAATGGGTAAATAACGGTTTCATAAATTATTATTCAAGTATTAGTTTTTTCGGATGAATAATGTTTTTTAATTAAAAATTTAATTAAAAATAATTAGAAAATTATTTTTATAAAAATGACTTTATTTTTGAACTCAAAGCATCGATATTATGTTATGGTAATTTTTGGGGTTTTTTCTGAAAAAATGAATTTTCAGTGAATAGTGTATTTATTTAAAAATAAAATTAAAAATATTTAGAAAATTATTTTTATAAAATGGAGTTCATTTTTGAAATCATAGCATTGATATTTGGTTAAGGTGAAATTTTGGGATTATTCTGAGAAAGTTGAATTTTCGGTGAATAGTGAAAGTATAGTTTTTAAGTTACGGGTGTTTAATGACATCATTAAATGATGTATTAAGTATATATTCAATATGGTCGAATTATGAATAGTAAGATAAGTTGTGAGGTGTCCCAAGTGGCCAATACCATGGGCAAATACCATGGGCAAGCCCATGGTTTTGCCAAAACCACTAGTGAGGTGTCCCTTGGCCATTAATGCTTTGTCCCCTCACTTTCCCTATAAATACCCACCCTTTCCTCCCTTAGTTTTCACTCCCAACTCTCCCCCAACGAAGTTATGGTCTTCTTACCTTCCAAGGAGTCCTCCCAAGGTGCCCCCAAGACCTCAAGGTCCAATCCTTTGAGTTTCAAGAGTCACGTTTTAAGGTAAGGGATCCGACCCCTCTCTTTCTTTTCATGTAATCTCTTTTATGTCATTCCTATTATGCTCCATGTTTTTATGTGAGAGGATGTTTTTTTATATTCCTCTTACTTCCCTTTCATGTTTATATTATGAGAGATACCCTCTTACTCTCATCATTTCGTTTTATGAAAGTTTAAGTGACGCCGTTAGGCTGCCGAATTTTTAAGGGATTCTTTCACCCTTCTCATTTTTCAAGTTCGATTTTCATGTCAAGTCTTTCAAGTTCCTTTTTATTATGTTGGGGTATGATCTCTATATCTATCATACTGATCTCTTATGATCATATGATTAGGGACCCTATTTTACCTTGTCAAATCATTTTCTTTTGAAGTTAAGTGACGCCGTAAGGCTGCCGAATTTTCATAAGAGAAATCTAATCTTTTTTTTCCTTCCATGTTTTTCATTTCAAATGGTATGTCCATAAAATTTCATTACCATGTCCATATGTCCTTCTTATTCTTTCACCCTACTGTTTTATGGATCATTTATGAGTGGGTGACCCATGTCCCCTCTCATTTCAATGTTTTCTAAAACCCCGAAACTTAGCCGTTATGCTGCAGAATTTTTCCCTCAAAATGCCTCTCTCTTTTCTCAAAAATTATTTTATGTTATAAAGTGAATACTCAAAGCTCTTATTTCTACAAGGTTATTCACATATATATCAAAATGTTCCATTTTAAATTCCGGGATTTACATACATGAGACCCGCTTTCCCTTTCCGTGGGTTTAAAGTGACGTAAATATCATGTCTTTAAAGCAGTTTTTAAAACGTTATGATTATGAAATGAAACCCATTTGTTTTATGATATGTGGGTTATTTATGAAATGTTTGATGATGATATATGTGGATCACATGATAATAAAGGCAAATTTAAGGGTGCGCCCTGATAGCGCTCCAATGCATTGGGTAATGATGTAACCACTAGAGATTACGATTTTCATGATACCTTGGTGAATAACCTTGGTAATTTTCAAATGACACCTTGGGGATGGAACTTGGTGATATGTTCATGATTGTCTATGTTAAATGATGTATCCACATCTTCAAGTTATGGAAAATGTTATTTTTATTATGAAATGCCTCATGATTTTCTTTCTCATGCCTTAAAGTTCTTTTCATGTCCTTATTGAAGTATACCAAGTTCACATGTAAAATGTTCCTCTTGTTTTCCTTACTAGGCCTTCTGCTCACCCTTTCTTTTGATGTATGTCCCCAGGTTATGAGATGCAGTAATGAACCTATAATGAACTTAAGGAGACGCCTTTCAAGTGTTGAAGAAGAATGTTTTATGTTGTTTTCATGTATTATGTTCCTGGTTTCCAAGACACTAGACCTTAAAGATCCTCAGTTTTGTGTAATGTAATGAAAGTTTATGTTATAAAATGGCGGGATGCCATATCACTGGCTTGACGTTAGGGTTGGAACCCTTCCCCATCACCTTAGGATGTTGTTCCCCTAGACTTGTTAGGATGGTAGAGCGATGCTCCCCTATTATGTCAGGTCACGGGTCCCCTACCCATGATAGTGTTGTGAAGCGAGTTATGACAAGCATGATGCTCCTTTCAGCAGCACTTGACCAATGTGAGAGATCGGTGTGGTTCTTAGAGAGAGACGTTAGGACTGGTACTGGCCTGTGGTATCAGGGGATTAGTTTAACTTAACTCTATGATTTTGTAGATATGAGACTCCCCACATTGTGGGCATGGATTCTCTACCCATGGGGTAGTTCGCCCGAGGTAGGTACTCCCCTGATGGACTAGGGCGCGATTTCCCCGTATCGTTCGTGTAATTGGAGATAGTTCTCCCCCACCATGATAGGGAGTGGGCCCTCCATACTCATTTTCTAGATGAATTAGGTACTCCCCTGTCGGACCAGGGTGCGTGTAATGGCCCGGTCCTCTTCAGTCCATTACTTTGTGAAAATGTGGTGTTTGAGGGGTTCCGGGAGGTCAATGTGACTTATCCCCAACACTTTTCCAAATTTCCAATTCTATGAACAGTTACATCAGTGAACAGTTCTATTGGTGAGGTTTTTTGAGCAGTTCTATTGGTGAGGTTCAGTGAACAGTTCTATCAGTGAGGTTCAGTGAACAGTTCTATCGGTGAGGTTTTGTGAACAGTTCTATCGGTGAGGTTTTGTGAACAGTTCAATTGGTGAGGTTTAGTGAACACTTCTATCGGTGAGGTTTTGTGAACAGTTCTATCAGTGAGGTTCAGTGAACAATTCTATCGATGAGGTTCAGTGAATAGTTCTATCGGTGAGGTTTTGTGAACAGTTCTATCGGTAAGGTTTTGTGAACAGTGTTTCCAGAACGGTAACCTCTAATGGTAGGTGTACAGTACCGGTAGGTGTACAGTAACGGTAGGTGTACAGTAACGGTAGGTATACAATGTTTCTAGAATGGTGAGTTCTATCAGTAAAATTTATCAGTAACCTCTAACGGTAGGTGTACAGTAACGATATGTGTACAATAACGGTAGATGTACAGTAACGATAGGTGTACCATGTTTCTAGAACTCTGAGGTCTATCGGTAAACTCTAACGGTAGGTGTACAATATTGGTAGGTGTACAGTAACGGTAGGTGTACAGTGTTTCCAGATTCCTACAGTTTCACCCCTTTGACATTTCCTTTGACGTAAAATACATTTAAAGCCTCATTTTAAGGACTCTTAAGTCCGATTCAAAGGCCATAAATCCTATATTAATTATTCCTATGACTCGGGATGTTTTTACTTGGTCAAACCGCGTGGGTTAATGTGATCCACTTTTAATGGATAATTAAGCATATCTTAAACCATCGCCCCATTAAATCTTCAAAAGGGACAAGATATCTTCCTCCCTTGTTCTTCCTCTTTGTTCTCGGCTATGAGATGCTAGAACCTTTCAATCCTTCCCGGAGGAGTTGAACAATCAAACTTTACTCCTCAGATTGGTTTCACTCTGATTTGATGCAATCGAGCTGTATCGGTCAATCTTCGATATAAGGTATGTTTTATCATCATTCCTTTGGGGATCATCTTATCATGTTTCTCCTTTCCATATTATAACATGTAATCTCCATGCTTCTAATAGGGTTTTTCTTGTGGTTTGGTTGGTGCGGTCGTACCGTGGCATCCTCGGGTAGATGCAGTTGTCACGAGAGGAGGATCGTGACCCGTTGTCTCAATAAAGAACGTGAGGAACTGTTTGAAGTAGGAGATTCGTTGCTTTTCTTTTCTTTTATGTGCAACTGTATTGTTAGCATGTTTAATCCCACTGGATGAAAATGTAATTGACATAATAAATATTTTAACCGGATAAATAAATTGATATCGATTGTATGTTATTGCCTCTTATTTTGCCAGATAGTGTGATATCTATTCTTGCTTTTCTTAGCTGTTTGTTCTTGATGGAAATCGGTAAAGAACGTAAACCAGGATTAATTGATAATTATTGGCTAAAGATAAAGAGGCATGAAAATGAATTTGGTTCTTGTTGTAATTTGATGTTAATCAAATTAGTGCAGTAAGCATGTTTATTTATTTGTGATAAATTATTGGTTAGGTTTCCTGAATTTGGAACCAACGAATAATAAATTTCTTAATCCAAGATGGATTAAAGAACTGGTGGTTGTTAAAAGATAATTTCTTATAGGGTTCTGAGTTACCCTCTTGTTTGTTTAAGGGCCAAGATCCCAGTTGTGAAGATGTTTGTTTTTCTGCTTCTTGTGTTTTAATGTGAGTCTGGATGGTTGTAGTGATATGTGGAGGCATGGAGGCCCTTTTGGTTGTGGCAGTAGATGACGCCTAGAGTAGCGATATGCATTAGTTTATGAATGTGGGTGTTGGGGAGGACACCGGGGATGATGGAATGGGATTGATGTGATTGTTGTATGCTTGGTAATTTTGATTGTTTGTTTATCTGATTTACTTTTCCCCACTACTCAAGGCAGCTGGTCTTACTTACCCTTCTTTCGAAAGAGGCGAAGACACACGGGGTATGCCACATGCTTTCCGTGTTTAGATTCTCAAGGAAGGATGGGTATATGCTCTTTCTATAAGTGGAAAAGACTCAACGGGTAGTACATCTACTCACCGTGTTGAGCCCCCTTGTGTTTAGTAGCATATAGTGTTTTTCTAGAAGGCCTGGGAATGTGGGAAAGTATTTCTATAATGAATAATTGAATAAATTGTGTTAACCCATGGGGATGGAGATGCTGGAACATAATGACGAGGTTGTAATTTTTTGAAGGAACAATTGACTTTGGGTGTGATGCTAATGAAATTTAATGTGGAATTGTTCATGGTTAATTAATGTTTAAAGAATTAATTAACGTAAAGTGTAACTAATAAAAAGGGAATGAAGTAATCTAATAAAGCTCTTTAAATGGTTGTGTGCTTATAGGATACCTAGTCTTAGAAGTAGCAGCCCGAAGTCTGAGAGACGTTAGCTGCAGTTGTGTCTAAGACTAGGTTATACTCATAGTGTGGTTGTGAGTTATAGTATATTATGTACTTTTTGTGTTTCTATATGCTACTCCACCCTGTCAGTAAGGAAAACTGACACTCCAAGGATTCTGAGCCCTGGGGGGGGGGGGTGCTTTCCCCAACATTCCGATGGGAGGATGGATGGTTGACTACCCCCTTTGGCCCCACTCTCTTCTCTTGGTAGTTACTTGTGTTGGCAGACACATTGGTTAGTTTTCCCCATATATGCGTGTAGAGGGTTGTAATGGATTGTTGTTATTCACACACATATATTCTGGATATAGTTTTGTATGAAATACTATAGGTGTAACGTGTATAAGCTGTGATGGATTGAAGATCCTTACTCAGTGTATGTGCTGTGATGGCTTGAGGTATAATACCTGACGTATGATACACGTTATGCGAGCTGTGGTGGGTCCCAGAAACTACGTGGTTACTTTGGTGTGTGGACGTGGTGGTTTTGTTGCACGAGGTGCATATTCTAGTGCTTTGCCTAGGTGTCTGCGGGCAAGCCTTTTTGGAGAGAGATGCTTAGAACATGCAATGTTGGGGCAAAGCAGAAAACCAGTGGAGAAGTAGTAGCTGGTTAACCTTGATATTCTTTATTATATGATATATTCTTGTATGCGTTACTTGGTGAGTGTATCCATGGTGAGGTTGGGAACTTAGTATACCTGTTTAGGTGACGAGTTAGTTCCACTTGTTGTTCACTGTTCTTTAGCATGCTTTCTTTACTTTTGCACGAGAGGCTTCAGAGAGGATCCTATTGAGTATACTGTTATACTCACCCTATGTATATATAAACTGTTTTTCAGGTCACTTAGATTAGGTCGGAGATCAAGCTGGTTTCTACTATCTTGGGGTTGCAGAAGATGTTCGGGCTGGTGGTTGCTGTTGTTTTCACTTTATTTTGGGTACTTCTAATTTTTCCCTTCTAGTTGTAATACTCTTTCATGAAATTACATATGTGAACTTGGGTTTTCTTTTATATTTCAGTTCTGAGTTGGAGTTGGTTGGTGTCTATCTTATCTCTCTCTTCTGCATGTGTCCTCTTAGAGGGTAATGCCTCCCATTTGTGTGTTTACTATACCCTCGGTGCTAGTCGCCAACCCGAGGCCTACTGGAGGCGGGACTCGGGGGTCATTATATCCCTTCTCACATTACCGACCGAGGAGGGGTACACTTTGTGGGGAGGGGGTTGTGACAGAGTGGTATCAAAGGCAGGTTGAGGGATAGGATGGAGTTGGAGTTAGGCACAGGTGAGGTTTCATGGTTTGGTAGGGCAACAATGTCATTAATGTTTAGCAAGCGAGGTAAAAACTGGAGACCGGCTGAGACATAGGCATTTAGGGCCCCCTATGATCTGATGTACAGACCTTTAAGTTTACAATGACTACTAAACAAGGTGATACTAGTTGTAGGGTAGAGACCTAGGAAAGGGTCATGCACCATTATTCTTTGTGTGTGTGTTTGAATGGGTAGACCTTGGGATAGGTTAACCTAAAATGAATAAAAGAAAATAATTAATTAATTAATGTTGAGTCTTCCATATTCCAGGTTTAGGAGATCTAATGGTTTTTTATTTTATAGGTATGGCTCCAGTTTGATGTCCTCATCAGGTTTGCGCAAAAAATGTCCAGAAGGATGTTCTAGAAGATCGCCGCGGGGTAGAGGTTGATGACGACAACACTTGGAGGAAGACACTTCGAGAGTTTCAACTCCAGAGTCTGCAGAAGTATGAGGGATCCGTTTTAGATGCATTCACAGAAGATTGGTTAGAGGAGGTTGAGATTAGCTTCAGTTCTATTCATGCTCAGAAGGATCACTGGGTGTCCTTGGTTGTGACGATGCTATGTGGAGCAGCGAGGCAGTGGTGGTTCTTGTTCCTCGGGGATCGTGAGGAGTCAACGATCTCATGGGAGGAGTTTCGAGATAGGTTTAGAGTCGATTTTCTTTCTTCGACTGCGAAGGAGTCCAGTCGCCAGAAGCTTCTTACCCTTCGACAGGGGACCTCCAGTGTTTGAGAGTTTGGAATCCATTTCAGGAACCTTTTACGATATGCTTTAGACCTGTTACCAGATGAGGTGGCTAGGGCGAGACATTTTGAGGAGGCTTTGTGTCCAGAGATCCAGCGCTAGGTCACCCCATTTATGATGAAAAAATATCTTGAGGTGCTGGCGAGGGCTGAGGTTGTCGAGAGGACTTTGGCTAGGAAAAGATAATCAAGAGAGGGGAATCATCATGATTCCTCATGAAGCAGAGCTGTGGTCTGGGGTTCTCAGTTTCCAGGGCAGAAGAGTTTCCGTTCAGCCGGGGGTAGGTCCCAGCCCTTCACATCTCGTTTCTCCAGAGGCAGCAACTCTCAGGCCTATGCCAATGGATCAGGAGCTTGTTTTTCTTGTGGTGTTCATGGTCATCAGCAGTGGGAGTGCCCGAACTTTCAGAGTGGTCATCGTGCACCAGGCGCTACGCTCCAGGTTCCTCCGTTGAGGCAGTTCCAGCTGAGGCAACATCAATTGGTTGCACCAGCTTTAGATCCGCAGAGGGTAGATGGGGCAAGCAGAGGACAACCCCATGACACTCCCCGTACTCAGAGAGAAGAGAGAGGCTGTGATGGTGGTTGTCATTAGGGTCAGAGAGGCCGTGGAGGAGGCCGTGGCCAGCTTTATGCTCTAGCGTTGCTAGCTCCAGGCGAGCCAGACATCGTTAGAGGTACCCTTTTCTTCTTTTCTACCTTGGTGTATGCCTTGTTTGATTTAGGAGTGACACACTCCTTCATATCACCTACCCTTGTCCATGCTTTGGGACTTGAGGTAGAGAGGCTTCCAGTGCCCTTGGCGTTGACTATGCCAGTTGGAGGTCAATATGACTTGTTTGAAGTATGTAGAGACTGTGAGCTAGTGTTGGGGTAACACTGCTCTTGGGGAGATTTCCTATGTTTACGAATACAACCATATGATTTCATTCTCATCATGGATTGGTTGTATTAAGTGCAAGCTATTGTGGATTGCTTCAGGAAGAAGGTTGTCTTCATTGGTGAGAATGGAGAGCCAGTGGTGTTTGTTGGTGAACGAGATCCTCGGATGGGTCATAGGTGTGTTCCATCCTTATCATCCATGATGGATGAGATGATTCTGAGTTCTTCAGAGGTTCAGTAGTTGGCGTTTACTAGGGTCGTAGAGGAGTACCCTGATGTCTTTCCAGAAGAGGTTGTAGCATTACCCCCTCGACGAGAGATCGAGTTTAGGATCGAGCTATAGCGAGGAGTGTATCCCATTTATATGTATCCATATAGGATGACCCCTTATGAGTTATGAGAGCTACGTATACATCTTGATGGTCTATTACAGTTCGGTTTTCTTCGGCCAAGTGTGTCACTGTGGGGTGCACTAATTTTGTTCGTGAAGAAGGCCAATGGCAGTTTGCGGTTGTGTGTCGATTATCGTCGCTTAAACAAAGTGAAAATAAAGAATTTCTATCCTCTTTTGAGGATTGATGATTTATTTGATCAACTGAAGGGTGAAAGTTGGTTCTCAAAGATTGACTTGCGGTCAGGATATCATCAGATGCGTGTGAAGGATGAGGATATCCCGAAGACTGCTTTCCGTTGTCATCATGGGCATTATGAGTTTGTTGTAATGCTGTTTGGTGTGACGAATTCTCCAGTTGTATTCATGGGATTGATGAATGTTGTGTTCTATGAGTTCCTGGACAAGTTCATGGTAGTATTCATCGACAACATCCTTGTGTAATCCACATCTGAAGAGGAGCATGCAGAGTATCTACAAGCTATTTTGGGAGTTCTTCGTCAACATCAGCTGTTTGGAAAGTTGTCGAAGTGTGAGTTTTGGGCTCGAGACATCCGTTTCTTGGGGCATGTTGTGTCCCAACAGGGAGTAGATATGGGTCCATTGAAGATAGAATCAGTTTTATCTTGGGCAGCCCCCAAGACAGTTTCAGAGGTGCGAAGTTTCCTTGGTCTCGAAGGCTACTACAAGAGGTTCATAGCCAATTTATCCCGAGTTACGACTCCTCTAACGGCTCTGACCAGGAAGGATCAGGCATTGGTATGGACTGATCAGTGTCAGACAAATTTTGAGTATTTAAAGGAGAAGTTAGTAAGTGATCCAGTCCTTTTTCTTCTAGCTGAGGGAGTTCAGTTTGTTGTTTTCTGCGATGCTTCACATCTGGGGTTAGGCTGTGTTCGCATGCAGTAGAGCTCAATTGTTTCTTATGGGTCTCAGCAGTTTCATCCCCATGAACGCAACTATTCCACCCATGATCTTGAGTTGGTATCCGTGGTGTTTTCTCTGAATCTGTGGATACATTACCTCATTGGTGAGAGATTTGTGGTTTTCACTGATCATAAGAGTTTGAGGTATGTTTTCTCCCAGTGTGACTTGAACTTACGACAGCATCGGTGGATGGAGTTCTTGCAAGAATACGACTTTGAAATATCGTATACAACTGGAAAGGGGAATGTTGTAGCTGATGCACTGAGTCGAAAGTCACGTGGTGATGTTGTGCATGAATCCGATGATTCCTGGAGAGTAATGGAAGAACTTTTAGCATTACATCTTGATATGGGAGAAGTAGGGGGTAGAGGTTGTCTTTTTTAGATGACGGTATATTCATCCTTGGTGCAGAAGGTGGAAGAGTCCCAGTTGGGGGATCTTGAGGTGGAGGTCTGGAGAGACCGAGTTGTTTGTGGTGAAGCCCCTGATGGTTGTACTGAGGATGAACAACATAGAGTGTTGTATCATGGAAGGATTTTTGTTCCCTTGACGATGCAAGAGATGATTCTCAGAGAGTTCCATATTTCTCCTTTAACAGTAAATCCATGCATGAAAAAGATGTACCGATCCTTGAGGAGTCAATTTTGGTGTCTTGGGCTAAAGCATGCGGTTGCAGAGTTTGTGTCCCGATGTTTAGTCTGCCAGAAGGTGAAGGCCGAACACCGTGTTCCTGGTGGTCTTCTCCAGCCATTAGAGATTCCTTAGTGGAAGTGGGAGGATATATCAATGGAATTTGTTACTGGTTTACCTCGAGCTATGGGAGGACATGATGCTATTTGGTTGGTAGTGGATCGTTTAACAAAATTGTCCCACTTCATAGCGATCAAGGAGTCGAGCTTAGTGGAAGTTTTGTCGAGGCATTATCTATAGGAGGTGGTGAGACTTAATGGAGTCCCTAGGATGATCATTTCTGATCGAGATCCTCGTTTTACCTCCAGGGTGTGGATAGGTCTCCAACATGCTTTCGGTTCTCAACTATTCCTTAGCACTGCTTTTCATCCTCAAACGGATGGTCAAACAGAGCGAACCATCCAGACTCTTGAAGACATGTTACACTCTTGTGTTCTTGATTTTGGAGGCTCATGGATAAGGCACTTACCCTTGGCGGAGTTCGCTTACAACAACAGTTTTCACTCCACCATCAGCATGACACCTTTTGAAGCCTTGTATGGTCGACCATGATGTTCTCCGTTGTGCTGGACTGGGGTCAGAGAGTCAGTAATTCTCAGACCGGAACTAGTGCAACATACAACAGAGATGGTTCAGGTGATTCGTGAGAGGATGAAGACAACACAAGATCGTCAGAAATCATATGCTGATCAAAGGAGGATACCCTTGGAGTTTAACTTTTGGGATCATGGGTTTCTGAAGATGACTCCTCAGCATGGGCAGTGAAGGTTTGGCCGTGGAAGCAAGCTTTCTCCTCGGTTTTTTGGGCCTTTCTAGGTGTTATCTCATGTTGGAGCTATGGCGTATCGAGTAGCACTTCCCACACAGATGAGTCAGATACATGATTTTTTCCATGTATCACAGATCCGTCGTTATCTTCATGATGAATCTCACATCATCAATTGGGGAGAGATCGATGTTGATGATGATGAGACCTTTGAGGAGCAACCAGTGGAGATCCAAGAATGCAAGGAGAAGGTGTTGCGTGGGCGTTCTATCCCTTTGGTTCATGTCTTGTAGAGACACAGTGGCATGGATGAGAGTACCTGGGATTGTGAGTTATAGATACATGCTCAGTACCCAGAGTTTTTTCATGCTTAAATCTTTTCATGTAACGATGTTACCATTGTGATTAGACCTTTCATGTTTTATTTATGAATTTCTTTTGTTGCTTTGGTGGCTTGATCTCTTTTGAGAGGTATCTCGATGGGTGGTTTTTCGGTCCCCGTTTCTTTTTTTTCTCTTTAGGTGGGTTTTGAATTATTGAGGATGAGAATGTTTTGATAGGTATCTGATGTAATGGTCTGGGCCTCACCAGTCCATTACTTTGTGAAAATGTGGTGTTTGAGGTTTTTCGGGAGGTCAAGGTGACTTATCCCCAACACTTTTCCAAATTTTCAATTCTATGAATAGTTCCATCAGTGAATAGTTTTATCAGTGAGGTTCAGTGAACAATTCTATTGGTGAGGTTTTGTGAACAATTTTATCGGTGAGGTTCAGTGAACAGTTCTATCGGTGAGGTTCAGTGAACAGTCTATCAGTGAGGTTTTGTGAACAACTCTATTGGTGAGGTTTTGTGAATAGTTCTATCGGTGAGGTTCAGTGAACAGTTCTATCGGTGAGGTTTTGTGAACTGTTCTATCGGTGAGGTTCAGTGAAAAGTTCTATTAGTGAGGTTCCGTGAACATTTCTATCAGTGAGGTTCAATGAACTGTTCTATTGGTTATGTTTTATGAACAATTATATCGGTGAGTTTTTGTGAACAATGTTTCCAGAACGGCAACCTCTAACGGTAGGTGTACAATACCGGTAGGTGTACAGTAATGGTAGGTGTACAGTAACGGTAGGTGTATAGTAACGGTAGGTGTACAATGTTTCCATAATGATGAGTTCTATCGGTAACCTCTATCAGTAACCTCTAATGGTAGGTGTACAATAACGGTAGGTGTACAATAACGGTAGGTGTCCATTAACTGTAGGTGTACCGTGTTTCCAGAACTCTGAGTTCTATCGGTAACCTCTATTGGTAACCTCTAACAATAGGTGTACAGTAACAATAGGTGTATAGTAACGGTAGGTGTACAGTGTTTCCAAATTCCTACAGTTTCACCCCTTTGACGTTTCCTTTGACGTAAAATACATTTAAATCCTCATTTTAAGGAATATTAAGGCTGATTCAAAGGCCATAAATCCTATATTAATTATTCCTATGGCTCAGGATGTTTTTACTTGGTTAAACCGCGTGGGTTAAAGCGATCCACTTTTAAAGTGGAATTAAGCATATCTTAAACCATCTCCCCATTAAATCTTCAAAAGGGACAAGATATCTTCCTCCCTTGTTATTCCTCTTTTTTCTCGGCTATGAGATGCTAGAACATTTCAATCCTTCCCGTAGGAGTTGCACAATCAAAATTTACTCCTTGGATTGGTTCCGCTCTGTTTTGATGCAACCGAGCTATATCAGTCAATCTTCGATATAAGGTATGTTTTATCGTCATTACTTTGGGTATCATCTTCTCCTGTTTCACCTTTCTATATTATAGCATGTAATCTCTATGATTCTAATAGGGTTTTTCTTGTGGTTTGGTTAGTGCGTTCGTACCGTGGCATCCTCGGGTAGATGTAGTTGTCACAAGAGGAGGATCGTGACCCGTTGTGTCGATAAAGAATGTGAGGAACTGTTTGAAGTAGGGAATTCATTGCTTCTCTTTTCTTTTATGTGCAACTTTATTGTTAACATGTTTAATCTTACTGGATGACAATAGAATTGACATAATAAATATTTTAACCGGATAAATAAATTGATATCAATCGTATGTTATTGCCTCTTGTTTTTCTAGATAGTGTGATATCTATTCTTGCTTTGCTTAGCTGTTTGTTCTTGATGTAAATCGGTAAAGAACGTAAACCGGGATTAATTGATAATTGTTGGCTAAAGATAAAGAGGCATGAAAACGAATTTGGTTCTTGTTGTAATTTGATGTTAATCAAATTAGTGCACTAAGCATGTTTATTTATTTGTGATAACTTACTAGTTAGGTTTCCCGAATTTAGAACCAACGAATAATAAATCACTTAATCCAAGATGGATTAAAGAACTGGTGGTTGTTAAAAGATAATTTCTTGTAGGGTTCTGAGTTACCCTCTTGTTTGTTTAAGGGCCAAGAGACCAGTTGTGAAGATGTTTGTTTTACTGCTACTTGTGTTTTAATGTGAGCCTGGATGGTTGTAGTGATAAGTGGAGGCATGAAAGCCCTTTTGGTTATGGAAGCAGATGACGCCTAGAGTAGCGAGATGCATCGGTTTATGAATTTGGGTGTGGGGGAGGACACTGGGGATGATGGAATGGGATGGATGTGATTGTTGGATGCTTGGTAATTTTGATTGGTTGTTTATCTGCTTTACTTTTCCCCACTTCTCAAGGCATCTGGTCTTACTTACCCTTCTTTCGAAAGAGGCGAAGACACACGGGGTATTCCACATGCTTTTCTGTGTTTAGCTTCTCAAGGAAGGATGGGTATATGCTCTTGCTATAAGTGGAAAAGACTCGACGGGTAGTACATCTACTCACCGTGTTGAGTTCCCTTGTGTTTAGTAGCATATAATGTTTTTATAGAATGCCTGGGAATGTGGGAAATTATTTTTATAATGAATAATTGAATAAATGGTGTTAACCCATAGGGATGGAGATGCTGAAATATAATGATGAGGTTGTAATTTTTTGAAGGAACAATTGACTTTAGGTGTGATGCTAATAAAATTTAGTGTGGAATTGTTCATGGTTAATTAATGTTTATAGAATTAATTAACGTAAAGTGGAACTAATAAAAAGGGAATGAAGTAATCTAATAAAGCTCTTTAAATGGTTGTGTGCTTATAGGATACCTAGTCTTAGAAGTAGCAGCCTGAATTCTGAGAGACGTTAGCTGCAGTTGTGTCTAGGAATAGGTTATGCCCATAGCGTGGTTGTGAGTTATAGTATATTATGTACTTTTTGTGTTTCTATATGATACTCCACCCTACCAGTAATAGAAACTGACACCCCAAGGATTCTGAGCCCTGGGGGGTGGGGGTGTTTTTCCCAACATTCCGATGGGAGGATGGATGGTTGACTACACCCTTTGGCCCCACTCTCTTCTCTTGGTAGTTACTTGTGCTGGCAGGCACATTGGTTAGTTTTCTCCATATATGTGTGTAGAGGGATATAATGGATTGTTTTTATTCACACACATATATTCTGGATATAGTTTTCTAAGAACTACTATAGGTGTAACGTGTATAGGTTGTGATGGATTGAAGATCCTTACTCGGTGTATGGGCTGTGATGGCTTGAGGTATAATACCCTATGTATGATACACATTATGCGAGCTGCGGTGGCTCCCAAAAACTACCTGGTTACTTTGGTGAGTTGACGTGGTGGTTTTGTTGCACGAGTTTCATATTGTAGTGCTTTTCCCAGGTGTCTTCAGGCAAGCCTTTTTGGAGAGAGATACTCAGAACGTGCGACATTAGGGAAAAGTGGAAAACCAGTGGGGAAGTAGTAGCAGGTTACCCTTGATATTCTTTATTATATGATATATTCTTGTATGCATTACTTGGTGAGTGTATCCATGGTGAGGTTGGGAACTTAGTATACCTGTTTAGGTGATGAGTTAGTTCCACTAGTTGTTCACTGTCCTTTAGCATGATTTATTTACTTTTGCACGAGAGGCTTCGGGGAGGATCCTACTGATTATACTATTATACTCACCCTATGTATATATAAACTATTTTTTCAGGTCACTTGGAGAAGGTCGGAGATCAAGCTGGTTTCTAATAGCTTGGGGTTGCAGAATCTGTTTGGGCTAGTGGTTGCTGTTGTTTTTACTTTCTTTTGGGTACTTCTAGTTTTTCCCTTCTAGTTGTAGTACTCTTGCATGACATTACATATGTGCACTTGGGTTTTATTTTATATTTCAGTTCTGAGTTGGAGTTGGTTGGTGTCTATCTTATCTCTCTCTTCTTCCTGTGTTCTCTTAGAGGGTAATGCCTCCCATTTGCGTGTTTACTATACCCTCGGTGCTAGTCGCCAACCCGAGGCCTACTAGAGGTGGGACTCGGAGGTCATTATCTCTCTTCTCACATTTCCGACCCAGGAGGGGTACACTTTGTGGGGAGGGGGTCGTGACAGAGTGTTATCAAAGGCAAGTTGAGGGATAGGATGGAGTTGGAGTTAGGTACAGGTGAGGTTGCATGGTTTGGTAGGGAAACAATGTCATTAATGTTTAGCAAGCGATGTAAAAACTGGAGACTGGCTGAGACATAGTCGTTTAGGCCCCCCTATGATCTGATGTACGAACCTTTAAGTTTACAATGACTACTAAACAAGGTGATACTAGTTTCAGGGTAGAGACCTAGGAAAGGATCATGCACCATTATTCTTTGTGTGTGTGTTTGAATGGGTAGACCTTGGGATAGGTTAACCTAAAATGAATAAAAGAAATTAATTAATTAATTAATGTTGAGTCTTCCATATTCTAGGTTTAGGAGCTCTAATGGTTTGTTATTTTATAGGTATGGCTCTAGGTTGACGTCCTCGTCAGGTTTGCACATAAAATGTCCAGAAGGATGTTCTAGCAGATCGCAGCAGGGTAGAGGTTGACGACGACAACACTTAGAGGAAGACACTTCAAGAGTTTCAGTGCCAGAGTCTACAGAAGTATGAGGGCTCCATTTTAGATGCATTCACAGAAGATTGGTTAGAGGAGGTCGAGATCAGCTTCAGTTCGATTCATGCTCAGAAGGATCACTGGGTTTCCTTGGTTGTGATGATTCTACATGGAGTAGCGAGGCAGTGGTGGTTCTTGTTCCTCGGGGATCGTGAGGAGTCAAGGATCTCATGCGAGGAGTTTCGAGATAGGTTTAGAGTCGAGTTTCTTTCTTCCACTACAAAGGAGTCTAGTCGCCCGAAGCTTCTTACCCTTCGACAGGGGACCTCCAATGTTTGAGAGTTTGGAATCCATTTCAAGAACCTTTTACAATATGCTTTGGACCTGTTACAAGATGAGGTGGCCAGGGCGAGACATTTCGAGGAGTCTTTGTGTCCATAGATCCAGTGCCAGGTCACCCCATTTATGATGAAAACATATCTTGAGGTGCTGTAGAGGGCTGAGGTTGTCGAGAGGACTTTGTATAGGACAAGATCATCACGAGAGGGGAATCAGCATGATTCCTCACGAAGCAGAGCTGTGGTCTGGGGTTCTCGGTTTCCCGGGCAAAAGAGTTTCCGTTCAACCGGGGGTAGGTCCCAGCCCTTCACATCTCATTTCTCTAGAGGCAGAAACTCTCAGGCCTATGCCAATGGATCAGGAGCTTGTTTTTCTTGTGGTGGTCATAGTCATCAGCAGTGGGAGTGCCCGACCTTTCAGAGTGGTCATCGTGCACCAGGTGCTACGCTCCAGGTTCCTCCGTTGAGGCAGTTCCAGCCGAGGAAGCAGCAGCCGATTGCACCAGATTTAGATCAGTAGAGGGTAGATGGGGCAAGAAGAGGACAACCCCATGACACTCCCTGTCCTTAGAGATCATAGTGAGGATGTGATGGTGGTTGTCATCAGGGTCAGAGAGGCTGTGGAGGAGGTCGTGGTCAGCTTCATGCTCTAGCGTTGCCAGCTCCAGGGGAGCCATACATCATTCGAGGTACCCTTTGCTTGTTTTCTACCTTGGTGTATGCCTTGTTTGATTTAGGAGTGACACACTCCTTCATATCACCTACCCTTATCCATGCTTTTGGAATTGAGGTAGAGAGGCTTCCAGTGCCCTTGGCGTTGACTACGCCAGTTGGAGGTCGAGCTGACTTGTTTGAAGTATGTAGAGACTGTGAGCTATTGTTGGGGAAACACCGCTCTTGGGGAGATTTCCTATGTTTACGAATACAACCATATAATGTCATCCTCAGCATGGATTGGTTGTATTAAGTGCAAGCTATCGTGGATTGCTTCAGGAAGAAGGTCGTCTTCATTGGTGCGGATGGAGAGCCAGTGGTGTTTGTTGGTGAACTAGATCCTCGGATGGGTCATAGGCATGTTATATCCTTATCATCCATGATGGATGAGATGATTTTGAGTTCTTCAGAGGTTTAGTAGTTGGCGTTTCCTATGGTCGTAGAGGAGTACCCTGATGTCTTTCCAGAAGAGGTTGTAGCATTACCCCCTCGATGATAGATCAAGTTTGGGATCGTGCTATAGCCAGGAGTGTCTCCTATTTCTATGTCTCCATATATGATGACCCCTTACGAGTTATGAGAGCTACGTATACATCTTGATGGTCTATTAGAGTTCAGTTTTGTTCGGCCAAGTGTGTCGCTATGGGGTGCACCAATTTTGTTCGTGAAGAAGGCCGATGACAGTTTGCGGTTGTGTGTTGATTATCGTCACTTAAACAAAGTTACAATAAAGAATCGCTATCCTCTTCTAAGGATTGATGATTTATTTGATCAACTTAATGGTGAAAGTTGGTTCTCAAAGATCGACTTGCAGTCAGGATATCATCAGATGCGTGTGAAGGATGAGGATATCCCGAAGACTGCTTTCTGTTGTCGTCATGGGCATTATGAGTTTGTTGTAATGCTGTTTGGTGTGACGAATGCTCCAGTTGTATTCATGGGATTGATGAATGTTGTGTTCCGTGAGTTCCTGGACAAGTTCATGGTAGTCTTAATCTACAACATCCTTGTGTACTCCATATCTGAAGAGGAGCATGCAGAGTATCTACAAGCCATTTTGGGAGTTCTTTTTCAACATCAGCTATTTGTAAATTTGTTGAAGTGTGAGTTTTGGGCTCAAGACATCCGTTTCTTTGGGAATTTTGTGTCCCAACAGGGAGTAGCTATGGATCCATTAAATATAGAAGCAGTTGTGTCTTGGGCGGCCCCCAAGATAGTTTCAGAGGTGCGAAGTTTCCTTGGTCTCACAGGCTACTACAAGAGGTTCATAGCCAATTTCTCCCGAGTTACATCTCCTCTGACGGCTTTGAATAGGAAGGATCAGGCATTGGTATGGACTGATCAGTGTCAGATAGATTTCGAGTATCTAAAAGAGAAGTTAGTAAGTGCTCGAGTCCCTTTCCTTCCAGCTGAGGGAGTTCAGTTTGATGTTTTCTGCGATGCTTCGCATTTGGGGTTAGGCTGTGTTCTCATGCAGTAGAGCTCAATTGTTTCTTATGGGTCTCGGTAATTGCGTCCCCATGAATGAAACTATGCCACCCATGATCTTGAGTTGGTTGCCGTGGTGTTTTCTATGAAGTTGTGGATACATTACCTCATTGGTGAGAGATTTGTGTTTTTCACCGATCATAAGAGTTTAAGGTATGTTTTCTCCCAGTGTGACTTGAACTTACGACATCATCGGTGGATGGAGTTCTTGCAGGAATATGACTTTGAAATATCATATACAACTGGAAAGGGGAATGTTGTAGCTGATTCACTGAGTCGAAAGTCATGTGGTGATGCTGTGCGTGAATTTGGTGATTCCTAGAGAGTAATGGAAGAACTGTCAGCATTACATCTTGATATGGGAGAATTAGGGGGTAGAGGTTGTCTTTTTTAGATAACGGTATAATCATACTTGGTGTAGAAGGTGTAAGAGTACCAGTTGGGGTATCTTGAGTTGGAGGTCCGGAGAGACCGAGTTGTCTGTGGCGAATCCCCTGATGGTTGGACTGAGGATGAACAACACCGAGTGTTGTATCATGGAAGGCTTTTTGTTCCCTTAACGATGCGAGAGACGGTTCTCATAGAGTTCCATAGTTCACCTTTAACAGTACATCCATGCATGAAAAAGCTGTACCGATCCTTGAGGAGTCAATTTTGGTGGCCTGGGCTAAAGCATGCAGTTACGAAGTTTGTGTCTCGATGTTTAGTCTGCCAGAAGGTGAAGGCTGAACACCGTGTTCCTGGTGGTCTCCTCCAGCCATTAGAGATTCCTCAGTGGAAGTGGGAGGACATCTCAATGGAATTTTTTACTGGTTTAACTCGAGCTCTGGGAGGAAATGATGCTATTTGGTTGGTAGTGGATCGTTTAACAAAATCGTCCCACTTCATAGCGATCAAGGAGTCAAGCTCAGTGTAAGTTTTGTCGAGGCATTATCTAGAGGAGGTGGTGAAATTTCATGGAGTCACTAGGATGATCATTTCTGATCGAGATCCTCATTTTACCTCCAGGGTGTTGAGAGGTCTCCAACATGATTTCGGTTCTCAAACATTCCTTAGAACTGCCTTTCATCCTCAAACGGATGGTCAGACAGAGCGAACCATCTAGACTCTTGAAGACATGTTACACTCTTGTGTTCTTGATTTTGGAGGCTCATGGATAAGTCACTTACCCTAGGTGGAGTTTGCTTACAACAATAGTTTTCACTCCACCATTGGTATGACACCTTTTGAAGCCTTGTATGGTAGACCATGATGTTCTTCGTTGTGCTGGAATGGGGTCGGAGAGTCAGCAATTCTCGGACCGGAACTAGTGCAACATACAACATAGATGGTTCAGGTGATTCTTGAGAGGATGAAGATAATGAAAGATCGTCAGAAATCATATGCTGATCAAAGGAGGATACCCTTGGAGTTTAACTTTTGGGATCATGTGTTTCTAAAGATGACTCCCCGTCATGGGCAGCGAAGGTTTGGCCGTGGAAGCAAGCTTTCACCCCAGTTTTTTGGGCCTTTTGAGGCGTTCGCTTATGTTGGAGCTATGGCGTATCGAGTAGCACTTCCCCCATAGATCAGTCAGATACATTATTTTTCCATGTATCATAGCTTTTTCTTTATCTTCATGATAACTCTCACATCATCAATTGGGGAGAGATTGATGTTGATGATGATGCGACCTTTGAGGAGCGACCAGTGGAGATCCAAGACTGCAAGGAGAAGGTGTTGCGTGGGCGTTCTATCCCTTTGGTTAGTGTCTTGTAGAGACATGGTGGCATGGAGGAGAGTACCTGGGAAAGTGAGTCATAGATACATGCTCAATAACCAGAGTTGTTTGATGTTTAACTATTTTCATGTAATGATGTTCCCATTGTGGTTAGACCTTTCATGTTTTATTTATGAATTTTTTTTGTTGCTTTGGTGGCTTGATATATTTTGAGAGGTATCTCGATGGGTGGTTTTTCAGACCCTGTTTATTTTTTTTCTCTTTAGGCAGGTTTTGAATTCTTGAGGATGAGAATGTTTTGAGAGGTATCTGATGTAATGGCTCGGGGCTCACCAGTCCATTACTTTGTGAAAATGTGGTGTTTTAGGTGTTTCGGGAGGTCAAGGTGACTTATCCCCAACACTTTTCCAAATTTTCAATTTTATGAATAGTTCCATTGGTGAACAGTTTTATCAGTGAGGTTCAGTGAACAATTCTATTGGTGAGGTTTTGTGAGCAGTTCTATCGGTGAGTTTCAGTGAACAGTTCTATTGGTGAGGTTCAATGAACAGTTCTATCGGTGAGGTTTTGTGAACAACTCTATCGGTGAGGTTTTGTGAATAGTTCTATCGGTGAGGTTCATTGAACAATTCTATCGGTGAGGTTTTGTGAACAGTTCTATCGGTGAGGTTCAGTGAACAGTTCTATCAGTGAGGTTCAGTGAACAGTTCTATCGGTGAGGTTCAGTGAACAGTTCTATCGGTGAGGTTTTATGAACAGTTATATCGGTGAGGTTTTGTGAACAGTGTTTCCAGAACGACAACTCTAACGGTAGGTGTACAATACCGGTAGGTGTACAGTAATGGTAGGTGTACAGTAATGGTAGGTGTACAGTAACGGTAGGTGTACAATGTTTCCAGAATGACGAGTTCTATCAGTAACCTCTATCGGTAACCTCTAATGGTAGGTGTACAGTAACGATAGGTGTACAATAACAGTAGGTGTACATTAACTGTAGGTGTACCATGTTTCCATAACTCTGAGTTCTATCGGTAACCTCTATCGGTAACCTCTAACAGTAGGTGTACAGTAATGGTAGGTGTACAGTGTTTCCAACTCCCTACAGTTTCACCCCTTTGATGTTTCCTTTGACGTAAAATACATTTAAAGCCTCATTTTAAGGAATATTAAGGCTGATTCAAAGGCCATAAATCCTATATTAATTATTCCTATGGATCAGGATGTTTTTACTTGGTTAAACCACGTGGGTTAATGCGATCCACTTTTAATGGGGAATTAAGCATATCTTTAAACATCGCCCCATTAAATATTCAAAAGGGATAAGATATCTTCCTCCCTTGTTCTTTCTCTTTTTTCTCGGCTATGAGATGCTAGAACCTTTCAATCCTTCCCGTAGGAGTTGTACAATCAAACTTTACTCCTTGGATTGGTTCCGCTCTGTTTTGATGCAACCGAGCTGTATCGGTCAATCTTCGATATAAGGTATGTTTTATCATCGTTACTTTGGGGATCACCTTCTCATGTTTCTCCTTTCTATATTATAGGATGTAATCTCCATGATTCTAATAGGGTTTTTCTTGTGGTTTGGTTAGTGCGGTTGTACCGTGGAATCCTCGGGTAGATGCAGTTGTCACGAGAGGAGGATCGTGACCCGTTGTGTCGATAAAGAACGTGAGGAACTGTTTGAAGTAGGGAATTCATTGCTTCTCTTTTCTTTTATGTGAAACTTTATTCTTAGCATGTTTAATCTTACTATATGACAATGGAATTGACATAATAAATATTTTAACCGGATAAATAAATTGATATCGATCGTATGTTATTGCCTCTTGTTTTTCTAGATAGTGTGATATCTATTCTTTCTTTTCTTAGCTGTTTGTTCTTGATGGAAATCGGTAAAGAACGTAAACCAGGATTAATTGATAATTGTTGGCTAAAGATAAAGAGGCATGAAAACGAATCTGGTTCTTGTTGTAATTTGATGTTAATCAAATTAGTGCAATAAGCATGTTTATTTATTTGTGATAACTTACTGGTTAGGTTTACCTAATTTGGAACCAACGAATAATAAATCGCTTAATCCAAGATGGATTAAAGAACTGGTGGCTGTTAAAAGATAATTTCTTGTAGGGTTCTGAGTTACCCTCTTGTTTGTTTAAGGTCCAAGAGCCCAGTTGTGAAGATGTTTGTTTTACTACTGCTTGTGTTTTAATGTGATCCTGGATGGTTGTAGTGATAAGTGGAGGAATGGAGGCCCTTTTGGTTATGGCAGCAGATGACGCCTAGAGTAGCGAGATGCATCGGTTTATGAATGTGGGTGTGGGGGAGGACACCGCGGATGATGGAATGGGATGGATGTGATTGTTGGATGCTTGTTAATTTTGATTGTTTGTTTATCTGCTTTACTTTTCCCCACTTCTCAAGGAATCTGTTATTACTTAACCTTCTTCCGAAAGAGGCGAAGACACACGGAGTATGCCACATGCTTTCCGTGTTTAGCTTCTTAAGGAAGGATGGGTATATGCTATTGCTATAAGCGGCAAAGACTCGATGGGTAGTACATCTACTCACCGTGTTTATCCCCCTTTTGTTTAGTAGCATATAATGTTTTTCTAGAATGCCTGGGAATGTGGGAAAGTATTTTTATAATGAATAATTGAATAAATGGTGTTAACCCAAGGGGATGGAGATGCTGGAACATAATGACGAGGTTGTAATTTTTTTAAGGAACAATTGACTTTAGGTGTGATGCTAATGAAATTTAATGTGGAATTGTTCATGGTTAATTAATGTTTGATGAATTAATTAACGTAAAGTGGAACTAATAAAAATGGAATGAAGTAATCTAATAAAGCTCTTTAAATGGTTGTGTGCTTATAGGATACCTAGTCTTAGAAGTAGCAGCCCGAATTCTGAGAGACGTTAGCTGCAGTTGTGTCTAGGAATAGGTTATGCCCATAGTGTGGTTGTGATTTATAGTATATTAAGTACTTTTTGTGTTTCTATATTCTACTCTACCCTCTCAGTAAGAGAAACTGACACCCCAAGGATTCTGAGCCCTGGGGGGGTGTTTTCCCCAACATTCTGATAGGAGGATGGATGGATGACTACCCCCTTTGGCCCCACTCTCTTCTCTTGGTAGTTACTTATGCTGGCATGCACATTGGTTAGTTTTCCCCATATATGTGTGTAGAGGGATGTAATGGATTGTTGTTATTCACGCACATATATTCTGGATATAGTTTTCTAAGAACTACTATAGGTGTAACATGTATAGGTTGTGATGGATTGAAGATCCTTACTCGGTGTATGGGTTGTGATGGCTTGAGGTATAATACCCGATGTATGGTACACATTATGCGAGCTGTGGTGGCACCCAAAAACTACCTGGTTACTTTGGTTCATTGACGTGGTGGTTTTGTTGCACAAGTTGCATATTGTAGTGCTTTGCCCAGGTGTCTGCGGGCAAGCCTTTTTGGAGAGAGATGCTCAGAACGTGCGACGTTGGGGCAAAGCAGAAAACCAGTGGGGAAGTAGTAGCGGGTTACCCTTGATATTCTTTATTATATGATATATTCTTGTATCCGTTACTTGGTGAGTGTATCCATGGTGAGGTTTGGAACTTAGTATACTTGTTTAGGTGATGAGTTAGTTCCACTAGTTGTTCACTGTGCTTTAGCATGCTTTCTATACTTTTTCATGAGAGGCTTCATGGAGGATTCTACTGAGTATAATATTATACTCACCCTATGTATATATAAACTGTTTTTCAGGTTACTTGGAGCAGGTCAGAGATCAAGCTGGTTTCTACTAGCTTGGGGTTGCAGAAGGTGTTCGGGCTGGTGGTTGTTGTTGTTTTTACTTTCTTTTGGGTACTTCTACTTTTTCCCTTCTATTTGTAGTACTCTTGCATGACATTACATATGTGCACTTGGGTTTTCTTTTATATTTCAGTTCTGAGTTGGAATTGGTTGGTGTCTATCTTATCTCTCTCTTCTGCATGTGTTCTCTAAGAGGGTAATGCCTCCCATTTGTGTGTTTACTATACCCTCGGTGCTAGTCGCCAACCCGAGGCCTACTGGAGGCGAGACTCAGGGGTTATTATCTCCCTTCTCACATTGCCGACCCAGGAGGGGTACACTTTGTGGGGAGGGGGTCATGACAGAGTGGTATCAAAGTCAGGTTGAGGGATAGGATGGAGTTGGAGTTAGGCACAGGTGAGGTTGCATGGTTTGGTAGGGAAACAATGTCATTAATGTTTAGCAAGCGAGGTAAAAACTGGAGACCGGCTGAGACATAGACATTTAGGGCCCCCTATGATCTGATGTATGGACCTTTAAGTTTACAATGACTACTAAACAAGGTGATACTAGTTGCAGGGTAGAGACATAGGAAAGGATCATGGACCATTCTTCTTTGTGTGTGTGTTTGAATGGGTGGACCTTAGGATAGGTTAACCTAAAATGAATAAAAGAAAATAATTAATTAATTAATGTTGAGTATTCCATATTCCAGTTTTAAGAGATCTAATGGTTTTTTTATTTTATATGTATGGATCCAGGTTGACGTCCTCATCAGGTTTGCACAGAAAATGTCCAGAAGGATGTTCTAGCAGATCGCCGCAGGGTAGAGGTTGACGGCGACAACACTTGTAGGAAGACACTTCGAGAGTTTCAGCACCAGAGTCTGCAGAAGTATGAGGGATCCATTTCAGATGCATTCACAGAAGATTGGTTAGAGGAGGTCGAGATCATCTTCAGTTTGATTCATGCTCAGAAGGATCACTGGGTGTCCTTGGTTGTGATGATGCTACGTGGAGCAGTGAGGTAGTGGTGGTTCTTGTTTCTCGTGGATCGTGAGGAGTCAACGATCTCATGGGAGGAGTTTCAAGATAGGTTTAGAGTCGAGTTTCTTTCTTCGACTGCGAAGGAGTCCAGTCGCCAGAGGATTCTTACCCTTCGATAGGGGACCTCCAGTGTTTGAGAGTTTGGAATCCATTTCAGGAACCTTTTACGATATGCTTCGGGCCTTTTACCAGATGAGGTGGCTAGGGAAAGACATTTTGAGGAGACTTTGTGTCCAGATATCCAGCTCCAGGTCACCCCATTTATGATAAAAACATATCTTGAGGTGCTGGTGAGGGCTGAGGTTGTAGAGAGGACTTTGGCCAGGACAAGATCATCACGAGAGGGGAATAAACATGATTCCCCACGAAGCGGAGCTGTGGTATGGGGTTCTCGAATTCCAGGGCAGAAGAGTTTCCGTTCTGCCGGGGGTAGGTCCCAACCCTTCACATCTCGTTTCTCCAAAGGCAGAAACTCTCAGGCCTATGCTAATGGATCGGGAGCTTGTTTTTCTTGTGGTGGTCATGGTCATCAACAGCGAGAGTGCCCGACCTTTCAGAGTGGTCATCTTGCACCATGCTCTACGCTCTAGGTTCCTCCGTTGAGGCAGTTCCAACCGAGGCAGTAGCAGCCGGTTGCATCAGCTTTAGATCAGCAGAGGGTAGATGGGGAAAGCAGAGGACAACCCCATGACACTCCCCGTCCTCAGAGAGCAGAGCGAGGCTGTGATGGTGGATGTCATCAGGGCCAGAGAGGTCGTGGAGGAGGTCGTGGTCAACTTCATGCTCTAGCGTTGCCAGCTCCAGTTGAGCGAGACATCGTTCGAGGTACCCTTTGCTTGTTTTCTACCTTGGTGTATGCCTTTTTTTATTTAGGAATGACACACTCCTTCATATCACCCACCCTTGTCCATGCTTTGGGACTTGAGGTAGAGAGGCTTCTAGTGCCCTTGGTGTTGACTACGCTAGTTGGAGGTCGAGTTGACTTGTTTGAAGTATGTAGAGACTGTGAGATAGTGTTGGGGTAACAACACTCCTGGGGACATTTCCTATGTTTACGAATACAACCATATGATGTCATCCTCAGCATGCATTGGTTGTATTAAGTGCATGCTATCGTGGATTGCTTCAGGAAGAAGGTCGTCTTCATTGGTGCGGATGGAGAGACAGTGGTGTTTTTTGGTGAACGAGATCCTCGGATGGGTCATAGGCATGTTCCATCCTTATCATCCATGATGGATGAGATGATTTTGAGTTCTTCAGAGGTTCAGTAGTTGGCATTTACTAGGGTCGTAGAGGAGTACCCTGATGTCTTTCTAGAAGAGGTTGTAGCATTACCCCCTCGATGATAGATCGAGTTTGGGATCGAGCTATAGCTAGGAGTGTCTTCTATTTATATATCTCCATATAGGATTACCCCTTACAAGTTATTAGAGATACGTATATAGCTTTATGGTCTATTACAGTTCAGTTTTGTTCGGCCAAGTGTGTCACTGTGGGGTGCACCGATTTTGTTCATGAAGAAGGCTGATGACAGTTTGCGGTTGTGTGTCAATTATCGTTACTTAAACAAAGTGACAATAAAGAATCGCTATCCTCTTTTGAGGATTGATGATTTATTTGATCAAATGAAGGGTGAAAGTTGGTTCTCAAATATCGACTTGCGGTCAGGATATCATCAGATGCGTGTGAAGGATGAGGATATCCCGAAGATTGCTTTCCGTTGTCGTCATGGGCATTATGAGTTTGTTGTAATGCTATTTGGTGTGACGAATGATCCAGTTGTATTCATGGGATTGATGAATGTTGTGTTCCATGAGTTCCTGGACAAGTTCATGGTAGTCTTCATCGATGACATCCTTGTGTACTCCACATCTGAAGAGGAGCATGCAAAGCATCTACAAACTGTTTTGGGAGTTCTTCATCAACATCAGTTATTTGGAAAGTTGTAAAAGTGTGAGTTTTGGGCTCAAGACATCCGTTTCTTGGGGCATGTTGTGTCCCAATAGGGATTAGCTGTAGATCCATTGAAGATATAAGCAGTTGTGTCTTGGGCATCCCCCAAGACAGTTTCAGAGGTGTGAAGTTTCCTTGGTCTCGCAGGCTACTAAAAAAGGTTTATAGCCAATTTCTCCCGAGTTACGACTCCTCTGATGGCTTTGACCAGGAAGGACCAGGCATTGGTATGGATTGATCAGTGTCAGACAGCTTTCGAGTATCTAATGGAGAATTTAGTAAGTGCTCCAGTCCTTTTCCTTCCAGCTGAGGGAGTTCAGTTTGATGTTTTCTACGATGCTTCACATCTGGGGTTAGGCTGTGTTCCCATGTAGTAGAGCTCAATTGTTTCTTATGGGTCTCGCCAGTTGCGTCCCCATGAACGTAACTATTCCACCCATGATCTTGAGTTGGTAGACGTGGTGTTTGCTCTGAAGTTGTGGATACATTACCTCATTGGTGAGAGCTTTGTGGTTTTCACTAATCATAAGAGTTTGAGGTATGTTTTCTCCCAGTGTGACTTGAACTTATGACAACATTGGTGGATGGAGTTCTTGCAGGAATACGACTTTAAAATATCATATACAACTGGAAAGGGGAATGTTGTAGCTGATGTACTAAGTCAAAAGTCACGTGGTGATGCTGTGCATGAATCTGGTGATTCCTGGAGAGTAATGGAAGAACTGTCAGCATTATATATTGATATGGGATAAGTAGGGGGTAGAGGTTGTCTTTTTCAGATGATGGTATAGTCATCCTTGGTGCAGAAGGTGGAAGAGTCCCAGTTGGGGGATCTTGAGGTGGAGGTCTGGAGAGACCGAGTTGTTTGTGGCGAAGCCCCTGATGGTTGGACTAAGGATGAACAACACCGAGTGTTGTATCATGGAAGACTTTTTGTTCCCTTGACGATGCGAGAGACGGTTCTCAGAGAATTCCATAGTTCGCCTTTAACAATACATCCATGCATGACAAAGATGTACCGATCCTTGAGGAGTCAATTTTGGTGGCCTGGGCTAAAGCATGTGGTTGTGGAGTTTGTGTCTCAATGTTTAGTCTGCCAGAAGGTGAAGGACAAACACCGTGTTCCTGGTGGTCTTCTCCAGCCATTAGAGATTCCTCAGTGGAAGTGGAAGGACATCTCAATGGAATTTGTTACTGGTTTACCTCAAGATCTGGGAGGACATGATGCTATTTGGTTGGTAGTGGATCATTAAAAAAAATCGTCCCACTTCATAGTGATCAAGGAGTCGAGCTCAGTGGAAGTTCTGTTGAGGAATTATCAAGAGGAGGTGGTGAG
Source organism: Viscum album (assembly GCA_963277665.1). Taxonomy (NCBI): domain Eukaryota; kingdom Viridiplantae; phylum Streptophyta; class Magnoliopsida; order Santalales; family Viscaceae; genus Viscum; species Viscum album. Next base: position 1,090,667,771 of record OY728164.1, on the reverse strand, counting down.
ACTTCATGGAGTATCTAGGATGATCATTTCTGATCGAGATCCTCGTTTTACCTCCAGGGTGTGTAGAGGTCTCCAACATGCCTTCGGTTCTCAACTATTCCTTACCACTGCTTTCATCCTCAAACGGATGGTCATACAGAGCCAACCATGCAGACTCTTGAAGACATGTTACACTCTTGTGTTCTTGATTTTGGAGGCTCATGGATAAGGCACTTACCCTTGGTGGAGTTCTATTACAACAATAGTTTTCACTCCACCATCGGTATGACACCTTTTGAAGCCTTGTATGGTCGACCATGATGTTCTCCGTTGTGCTGGACTGGGGTCGGAGAGTTAGCAATTATCAGACCGGAACTAGTGCAACATACAACAGAGATGGTTCAGTTGATTCGTGAGAGGATGAAGACAAAGAAAGATCGTCAGAAATCATATGCTGATCAAAGGAGGATACCCTTGGAGTTTAATTTTGGGGATCATGTGTTTCTGAAGATGACTCCCCGTCATGGGCAGCGAAGGTTTGGCCGTGGAAGTAAGCTTTCTCCCCGGTTTTTTGGGCCTTTTGAGGTGTTAGCTCATGTTGGAGCTATGGCGTATTGAGTAGTACTTCCCCCACAGACGAGTCAGATACATGATTTTTTCCATGTATCACATCTCCGTCGTTATATTCATGATGACTGTCACATCATCAATTGGTGAGAGATCTATGTTGATGATGATGCAACCTTTGAGGAGCGACCAGTGGAGATCCAAGACTGCCAGGAGAAGGTGTTTCCTGGGCATTCCATCCCTTTGGTTCGTGTCCTGTAGAGACACGGTGGCATGGAGGAGAGTACTTGGGAACGTGAGTCATAGATACATGCTAAGTACCCAGAGTTGTTTGATGTTTAACTCTTTTCATGTAACGATGTTCCCATTGTGGTTAGACCTTTCATGTTTTATTTATGAATTTCTTTTGTTGCTTTGGTGGCTTGATCTCTTTTGAGAGGTATCTCGATGGGTGGTTTTTCGGACCCCGTTTCTTTTTTTTCTCTTTAGGCGGGTTTTGAATTCTTGAGGATGAGAATGTTTTGAGAGGTATCTGATGTAATGGTCCGAGCCTCACCAGTCCATTACTTTGTGAAAATGTGGCGTTTTAGGTGTTTCAGGAGGTCAAGGTGACTTATCCCCAACACTTTTCCAAATTTTCAATTCTATGAATAGTTCCACCAGTGAATAGTTTTATCGGTGAGGTTCAGTGAACAGTTCTATTGGTGAGGTTTTGTGAACAGTTCTATCGGTGAGGTTCAGTGAATGGTTCTATCGGTGAGGTTCAGTGAACAGTTCTATTGATGAGGTTTTGTGAACAACTCTATCAGTGAGGTTTTGTAAATAGTTCTATCGGTGAGGTTTAGTGAACAGTTCTTTCGGTGAGGTTTTGTGAATAGTTCTATCGGTGAGGTTCAGTGAACAGTTCTATAAGTGAGGTTTAGTGAACAGTTCTATTGGTGAGATTTAGTAAACAGTTCTATCAATGAGGTTTTATAAATAGTTATATCGGTGTGGTTTTGTGAACAGTGTTTCCAGAACGGCAACCTCTAACGGTAGGTGTACAATACCAGTAGGTGTACAGTAATGGTAGGTGTACAGTAATGGTAGGTGTACAGTAAAAATAGGTGTACAGTGTTTCCAGAATGATGAGTTCTATCGATAACCTCTATCGGTAACCTCTAATGGTAGGTGTATAGTAATGGCAGGTGTACAATAATGGTAGGTGTACATTAACTGTAGGTGTACCGTGTTTCCATAACTCTGAGTTCTATCGGTAACCTCTAACAGTAGGTGTACAGTAACGGTAGGTGTACAGTGTTTCGAACTTCGTACAGTTTCACCCCTTTGACGTTTCCTTTGACGTAAAATACATTTAAAGCCTCATTTTAAGGAATATTAAGGCTGATTAGAAGGCCATAAATCCTATATTAATTATTCTTTTGGCTTGGGATGTTTTTACTTGGTTAAACCGCATGGGTTAATGCGATCCAATTTTAATGGGGAATTAAGCATATCTTAAACCGTCACCCATTAAATCTTCAAAAGGGACAAGATATTTTCCTCCCTTGTTCTTCCTCTTTTTTCTTGGCTATGAGATGCTATAACCTTTCAATCCTTCCTGTAGGAGTTGCACAATCAAACTTTACTCCTTGGATTGGTTCCGCTCTGTTTTGATGCAACCGAGCTGTATCGTTCAATCTTCGATATAAGGTATGTTTTATCGTCGTCACTTTGGGGATCATCTTCTCCTATTTCTCCTTTCTATATTATAGCATGTAATCTCCATGATTCTAATAGTGTTTTTCTTGTGGTTTGGTTAGTGCGGTCGTACCGTGTCATCCTCGGGTAGATGCAGTTGTCACGAGAGGAGGATCATGACCCGTTATGTCGATAAAGAACGTGAGGAACTGTTTAAAGTAGGGAATTCATTGCTTCTCTTTTCTTTTATGTGAAACTTTATTGTTAGCATGTTTAATCTTACTGGATGGCAATGGAATTGACATAATAAATATTTTAACCGAATAAATAAATTGATATCGATCGTATGTTATTGCCTCTTTTTTTTCTAGATAGTGTGATATCTATTCTTTCTTTTCTTAGATATTTATTCTTGATGGAAATCGTTAAAGAACTTAAACCAGCATTAATTGATAATTTTTGGCTAAAGATAAAGAGGCATGAAAACGAATTTGGTTCTTGTTGTAATTTGATGTTAATCAAATTAGTGCAATAAGCATGTTTATTTATTTGTGATAACTTACTGGTTAGTTTTCTCGAATTTAGAACCAAAAAATAATAAATCGCTTAATCCAAGATGGATTAAAGAACTGGTGGTTGTTAAAAGATAATTGGTTGTAGGGTTCTGAATTACCCTCTCGTTTGTTTAAGGTCCATGAGACCAGTTGTGAAGATGTTTTTTATATTTCTAGTTGTGTTTTAATGTGAGACTAGATGGTTGTAGTGATAAGTGGAGGCATGGAGGCCCTTTTGGTTATGGAATCATATGACACCTAGAGTAGCGAGATGCATCGGTTTATGAATGTGGGTGTGGGGGAGGACACCGGGGATGATGGAATGGGATGGATGTGATTGTTGGATGCTTGGTAATTTTGATTGGTTGTTTATCTTCTTTACTTTTCCCCACTTCTCAAGGAATCTGGTCTTACTTACCCTTCTTCCGAAATAGGTGAAGACACATGGGGTATGCCACATGCTTTCCGTGTTTAGCTTCTCAAGGAAGGATGGGTATATGCTCTTGCTATAAGCGGCAAAGACTCGACGGGTAGTACATCTACTCACCGTGTTGATCCCCCTTGTGTTTAGCAGCATATAATGTTTTTATAGAATGCCTGGGAATGTGGGAAATTATTTTTATAATTAATAATTGAATAAATGGTGTTAACCCATAGGTATGGAGATGCTGAAACATAATAATGAGGTTGTAATTTTTTGAAGGAACAATTGACTTTGGGTGTGATGCTAATGAAATTTAATGTGGAATTGTTCATGGTTAATTAATGTTTAAAGAATTAATTAACGTAAAGTGGAACTAATAAAAAGGGAATGAAGTAATCTAATAAAGCTCTTTAAATGGTTTTGTGCTTATAGGATACCTAGTCTTTGAAGTAGCAGCCCGAATTCTGAGAGACGTTAGCTACAGTTGTGTCTAGGACTAGGTTATTCCCATAGTTTGGTTGTGAGTTATAGTATATAATGTAATTTTTGTGTTTCTATATTCTACTCCACCCTTTCAGTAAGGTAAACTGACACCCCAAGGATTCTGAGCCCCGGGGGGGTATTTTCCCCAACATTCCGATAGGAGGATGGATGGCTGACTACCCCCTTTGGCCCCACTCTCTTATCTTGGTAGTTACTTGTGCTGGCAGACACATTGGTTAGTTTTCCCCATATATGTGTGTAGAGGGATGTAATGGATTGTTGTTATTCACACACATATATTCTGGATATAGTTTTCTAAGAACTACTATAGGTGTAACGTGTATAAGCTGTGATGGATTGAAGATCCTGACTCGATGTATGGGCTGTGATGGCTTGAGGAATAATACTCGATGTATGATACACATTATGCGAGCTGTGGAGGCTCCCAAAAACTACCTGGTTACTTTGGTGCGTTGACGTGGTGGTTTTGTTGCACGAGTTTCATATTGTAGTGCTTGACCCAGGTGTCTGCGAGAAATTGTTTTTGGAAAGAGATGCTCAGAACGTGCGACGTTGGGGAAAAGCGGAAAGCCAGTGGGGAAGTATTAGTGGGCTACCCTTGATATTCTTTATTATATGATATATTTTTGTATGCGTTACTTGGTGAGTGTATCCATGGTGAGGTTAGGAACTTAGTATACCTGTTTAGGTGACGAATAAGTTCCACTAGTTGTTCACTGTGCTTTAGCATGCTTTCTCTACTTTTGCATGAAAGGCTTTGGGGAGGATCCTATTGAGTATACTATTATACTCACCCTATGTATATATAAACTGTTTTTTAGGTTACTTAGAGAAGGTCGGAGATCAAGCTGGTTTCTACTAGCTTGGGGTTGAAGAAGCCGTTCATGTTGGTGGTTGCTGTTGTTTTTACTTTCTTTTGGGTACTTCTACTTTTTCCCTTTTATTTGTAGTACTCTTGCATGACATTACATATGTGCACTTGGTTTTTCTTTTATATTTCAGTTCTGAGTTGGAGTTGGTTGGTGTCTATCTTATCTCTCTCTTCTGCATGTGTTCTCTTAGAGGGTAATGCCTCCCATTTGTGTGTTTACTATACCCTCGGTGTTAGTCGCCAACCCGAGGCCTAGTGGAGGCGAGACTTGGGGGTTATTATCTCCCTTCTCACATTGCCGACTCAGGAGGGGTACACTTTGTGGGGAGGGGGTCGTGACAGAGTGGTATCAAAGTCAGGTTGAGGGATAGGATGGAGTTGGAGTTAGGCACAAGTGAGGTTGCAGGGTTTGGTAGGGAAACAATGTCATTAATGTTTAGCAAGCGAGGTAAAAACTGGAGACCAGCTGAGACATAGGCATTTAGGCCCCCCTATGATCTGATGTATGGACCTTTAAGTTTACAATGACTACTAAACAAGGTGATACTTGTTGCAGGGTAGAGACCTAGGAAAGGATCATGCTCCATTCTTCTTTGTGTGTGTGTTTGAATGGGTATACCTTAGGATAGGTTAACCTAAAATGAATAAAAGAAAATAATTAATTAATTAATGTTGAGTCTTCCATATTCCAAGTTTATGAGATCTAATAGTTTTGTTATTTTATAGGTATGGCTCCAGGTTGACGTCCTAGTCAGGTTTGCGCAGAAAATGTCCAGAAGGATGTTCTAGCATATCGCCGCAGGGTAGATGTTGACGACGACAACACTTGGAGGAAGACACTTCGAGAGTTTCAGCACCAGAGTCTGCAGAAGTCTGAGGGATCTATTTTAGATGCATTCACAGAAGATTGGTTAGAGGAGGGCGAGATCAGCTTCAGTTCGATTCATGCTAAGAAGGATCACTGGGTGTCCTTGGTTGTGATGATGCTACGTGAAGCAGCGAGGTAGTGGTGGTTCTTGTTCCTCGGGGATCGTGAGGAGTCAACGATCTCATGGGAGGAGTTTCGAGATAGGTTTAGAGTCGAGTTTCTTTCTTCGACTGCGAAGGAGTCCAGTCGCCAGAAGCTTCTTACCCTTCGACAGGGGACCTCCAGTGTTTGAAGGTTTGTAATCCATTTCAAGAACCTTTTACAATATGATTCGGACCTGTTACCAGATGAGGTGGCTAGGGAAAGACATTTCGAGGAGACTTTCTGTCCAGAGATCCAGCTCCAAGTCACCCCATTTATGATAAAAACATATCTTGAGGTTCTGGAGAGGGATGAGGTTGTAGAGAGGACTTTGGCCCGGACAAGATCATCACGAGAGGGGAATCAACATGATTCCTCACAAAGCAGAGCTATGGTCTGGGGTTCTCGGTTTTTAGGGAAGAAGAGTTTCCGTTCAGCCGGGGGTAGGTCCCAGCCCTTCACATCTCATTTCTCCAAAGGCAGCAACTCTCAGGACTATGCTAATGGACCAGGAGCTTGTTTTTCTTGTGGTGGTCATGGTCATCAACAGCGGGAGTGCCCGACCTTTCAGAGTGGTCATCGTGCACTAGGCTCTACGCTCTAGGTTCCTCCGTTGAGGCAGTTCCAGCCAAGGCAGTAGCAGCCGGTTGCATCAACTTTAGATCAGAAGAGGGTAGATGGGGAAAGAAGAGGACAACCCCATGACACTCCCCATCCTCAGAGAGCAGAGCGAGGCTATGATGGTGGTTGTCATCAGGGTCAGAGAGGCCATGGAGGAGGTCGTGGTCAACTTCATTCTCTAGGGTTTCCAGCTCCAGGCGAGCGAGACATCGTTCGAGGTACCCTTTGCTTGTTTTCTACCTTGGTGTATGCCTTGTTTGATTTAGGAATGACACACTCCTTCATATCACCTACTCTTGTCCATGCTTTGGGACTTGAGGTAGAGAGGCTTCCAGTGCTCTTGGTGTTGACTACGCCAGTTGGAGGTCGAGCTGACTTTTTTGAAGTATGTAGAGACTGTGAGCTAGTGTTGGGGAAACACCGCTCTTGGGGAGATTTCCTATGTTTACGAATACAACCATATGATTTCATCCTCAGTATGAATTGGTTTTATTAAGTGCAAGCTATCTTGGATTGCTTCAGGAAGAAGGTCGTCTTCATTGGTGCGGATGGAGAGCCAGTTGTGTTTTTTGGTGAACAAGATCCTCAGATGGGTCATAGGCGTGTTCCATCCTTATCATCCGTGATGGCTGAGATGATTTTGAGTTCTTCAGAGGTTCAATAGTTGGCGTTTCCTAGGGTCGTAAAGGAGTACCCTGATGTCTTTCCAGAAGAGGTTGTAGCATTACCCCCTCGACGATAGATCGAGTTTGGGATCGAGCTATAGCCAGGAGTGTCTCCTATTTCTATGTCTCCATATAGGATGACCCCTTACAAGTTATGATAGCTACATATACAGATTGATGGTCTATTACAGTTCAGTTTTGTTTGGCCAAGTGTGTCGTTGTGGGGTGCACCAATTTTGTTTGTGAAGAAGGCCGATGAAAGTTTGCGGTTGTGTGTCGATTATCGTCACTTAAACAAAGTGACAATAAAGAATCGCTATCATCTTTTGAGGATTGATGATTTATTTGATCAAATGAAGGGTGAAAGTTGGTTCTCAAAGATCGACTTGCAGTCAGGATATCATTAGATGCGTGTGAAGGATGAGGATATCCCGAAGACTGATTTCCGTTGTCTTCATGTGCATTATGAGTTTGTTTTAATGCTATTTGGTGTGAGGAATGCTCCAGTTATATTCATGGGATTGATGAATGTTGTGTTCCATCAGTTCCTGGACAAGTTCATGGTAGTATTCATCGACGACATCCTTGTGTACTCCACATATGAAGAGGAGCATGCAGAGCATCTACAAGCCATTTTGGGAGTTCTTCGTCAACATTAGCTGTTTGGAAAGTTGTCAAAGTGTGAGTTTTGGGCTCAAGACATCCGTTTCTTGGGGAATGTTGTGTCCCAACAGGGATTAGCTATGGATCCATTGAAGATAGAAGGAGTTGTGTCTTGGGCAGCCCCCAAGATAGTTTCAGAGGTGTGAAGTTTCCTTGGTCTCGCAGGCTACTACAAAAGGTTAATAGCCAATTTCTCCTGAGTTACGACTCCTCTGACGGCTTTGACCAGGAAGGATCAGGCATTGGTATGGACTGATCAGTGTCAGACAACTTTCAAGTATCTAAAGGAGAAGTTAGTAAGTTGTCCAGTCCTTTTCCTTCCAGCTGAGGGAGTTCAGTTTGATGTTTTCTACGATGCTTCACATCTGGGGTTAGGCTGTGTTCCCATGCAGTAGAGCTAAATTGTTTCTTATGGGTCTCGGAAGTTGCGTCCCCATGAACTTAACTATGCCACCCATGATCTTGAGTTGGTATACTTGGTGTTTGCTCTGAAGTTGAGGATACATTACCTCATTGGTGAGAGCTTTTTGGTTTTCACTGATCATAAGAGTTTGAGGTATGTTTTCTCCCAGTGTGACTTTAACTTATGACAGAATCGTTGGATGGAGTTCTTGTAGGAATATGACTTCTAAATATCATATACAACTGTAAAGGGGAATGTTGTAGCTGATGCACTGAGTCGAAAGTCACGTGGTGATGCTGTGCATGAATCTGGTGATTCCTGGAGAGTAATGGAAGAACTGTCAGCATTACATCTTGATATGGGAGAAGTAGGGGGTAGAGGTTGTCTTTTTCAGATGATGGTATAGTCATCCTTGGTGCAGAAGGTGGAAGAGTCCCAGTTGGGGGATCTTGAGGTGGAGGTCTGGAGAGACTGAGTTGTTTGTGGAGAAGCCCCTGATGGTTGGACTAAGGATGAACAACACCGAGTGTTGTATCATGGAAGACTTTTTATTCCCTTGACGATTCAAGAGACGATTCTCAGAGAGTTCCATAGTTCGCCTTTAATAGTACATCCATGCATGATAAAGATGTACTGATCCTTGAGGAGTCAATTTTGGTGGCCTGGGCTAAAGCATGTGGTTGTGGAGTTTGTGTCTCGATGTTTAGTCTGCCAGAAGGTGAAGGCCGAACACCGTGTTGCTGGTAGTCTTCTCCAGCCATTAGAGATTCCTCAGTGGAAGTGGGAGGACATCTCAATGGAATTTGTTACTGGTTTACCTCAAGCTCTGGGAGGATATGATGCTATTTGGTTGGTAGTGTATCGTTTAAAAAAATCGTCCCACTTCATAGTGATCAAGGATTCACGCTCAGTGGAAGTTTTGTTGATGAATTATCTAGAGGAGGTGGTGAGACTTCATGGAGTCTCTAGGATGATCATTTCTGATCGAGATCCTCGTTTTACCTCCAGGGTGTGGAGAGTTCTCCAACATGCCTTCGGTTCTCAACTATTCCTTACCACTGCTTTCATCCTCAAACGGATGGTCATACAGAGTGAACCATACAGACTCTTGAAGACATGTTACACTCTTGTGTTCTTGATTTTGTAGGCTCATGGATAAGGCCCTTAACCTTGGTGGAGTTCACTTACAATAATATTTTTCACTCCAACATCGATATGACACCTTTTGAAGCCTTGTATGGTCGACCATGATGTTCTCCGTTGTGCTGGACTGGGGTCGGAGAGTCAGCAATTCTCGGACCGGAACTAGTGCAACATACAACAGAGATGGTTCAGGTGATTCGTGAGAGGATGAAGACAAAGCAAGATCGTCAGAAATCATATGCTGATCAAAGGAGGATACCCTTGGAGTTTAACTTTGGGGATCATGTGTTTCTGAAGATGACTCCCCGTCATGGGCAGTGAAGGTTTGTCCGTGGAAGCAAGATTTCTCCCCAGTTTTTTGGGCCTTTTGAGGTGTTAGCTCGTATTGGAGATATGGCATATCGAGTAGAACTTCCCCCACATATGAGTTAGATACATGATTTTTTCCATGTATCACAGCTCCGTCGTTATAGTCATGATGACTCTCACATCATCAATTGGGGAGAGATCGATGTTGATGATGATGCGACCTTTGAGGAGCGACCAGTGGAGATCCAAGACTACAAGGAGAAGGTGTTGCCTGGGCATTCTATCCTTTTGGTTCGTGTCCTATAGAGAAACGGTGGCATGGAGGAGAGTACCTGGGAACGTGAGTCATAGATACATGCTCAGTACCCAGAGTTATTTGATGTTTAACTCTTTTCATGTAACGATGATCCAATTGTGGTTAGACCTTTCATGTTTTATTTATGAATTTCTTTTGTTGCTTTGGTGGCTTGATCTCTTTAGAGAGGTATCTTGATGGGTGGTTTTTCGGACCCCGTTTCTTTTTTTTCTCTTTAGGTGGGTTTTGAATTCTTGAGGATGATAATGTTTTGAGAGGTCTCTGATGTAATGGTATGGGCCTCACCAATCCATTACTTTGTGAAAATGTGGCATTTGAGGTGTTTCGGGAGGTCAAGGTGACTTATCCCCAACACTTTTCCAAATTTTCAATTCTATGAATAGTTCCATCAGTGAATAGTTTTATCGGTGAGGTTCAGTGAATAGTTCTATTGGTGAGGTTTTGTGAACAATTCTATCGGTGAGGTTCAGTGAATGGTTCTATTGGTGATGTTTAGTGAACAGTTCTGTTGATGAGGGTTTGTGAACAACTCTATCGGTGAGGTTTTGTAAATAGTTCTATCGGTGAGGTTCAGTGAACAGTTCTATCAGTGAGGTTTTGTGAACAGTTCTATCGGTAAGGTTCAGTGAACAGTTCTATAAGTGAGGTTTAGTGAACAGTTCTATCGGTGAGGTTCAGTGAATAGTTCTATCAGTGAGGTTTTATGAACAGTTATATCGGTGAGGTTTTGTGAACAGTGTTTCTAGAACGGCAACCTCTAACGGTAGGTGTACAATACCAGTAGGTGTACAGTAATGGTAGGTGTACAGTAACAGTAGGTGTACAGTAACGATAGATGTACAGTGTTTCCAGAATGATGAGTTCTATCGGTAACCTCTATCAGTAACCTCCAATGGTAGGTGTACAGTAATGGCAGGTGTACAATAACGGTAGGTGTACATTAACTGTAGGTGTACCGTGTTTCCAGAACTCTGAGTTCTATCGGTAACCTCTATCGGTAACCTCTAATGGTAGGTGTACAGTAACGGTAGGTGTACAGTAACGGTAGGTGTACAGTGTTTCCAACTTTGTACAGTTTCACCCCTTTGACGTTTCCTTTGACGTAAAATACATTTAAAGCCTCATTTTAAGGAATATTAAGGCTGATTAGAAGGCCATAAATCCTATATTAATTCTTCCTTTGGCTCGGGATATTTTTACTTGGTTAAACCGTGTGGGTTAATGCGATCCAATTTTAATGGGGAATTAAGCATATCTTAAACCGTCGCCCATTAAATCTTCAAAAGGGACAAGATATCTTACTCCCTTGTTATTCCTCTTTTTTCTTGGCTATGAGATTCTAGAACCTTTAAATACTTCCTCTAGGAGTTTCACAATCAAACTTTACTCCTTGGATTTGTTCCGCTCTATTTTGATGCAACCGAGCTGTATCGGTCAATCTTCGATATAAGGTATGTTTTATCATCTTTACTTTGGGGATCATCTTCTCCTGTTTCTCCTTTCTATATTATATCATGTAATCTCCATGATTCTAATAGGGTTTTTCTTGTGGTTTGGTTAGTGCGGTTGTACCGTGGCATCCTCGGGTAGATGCAGTTGTCACGAGAGGAGGATCATGACCCGTTCTGTCGATAAAGAACGTGAGGAACTGTTTGAAGTAGGGAATTCATTGCTTCTCTTTTCTTTTATGTGAAACTTTATTGTTAGCATGTTTAATCTTACTGGATGACAATGGAATTGACATAATAAATATTTTAACCGGATAAATAAATTGATATCGATCATATGTTATTGCCTCTTGTTTTTCTAGATAGTGTGATATCTATACTTTCTTTGATTAGCTGTTTGTTCTTGATGGAAATCATTAAAGAACGTAAACTAGGATTAATTGATAATTGTTGGCTGAAGATAAAGAGGCATGAAAATGAATCTGGTTCTTGTTGTAATTTGATGTTAATCAAATTAGTGAAATAAGCATGTTTATTTATTTGTGATAACTTACTGGTTAGGTTTGTCGAATTTAGAACCAAAAAATAATAAATCTCTTAATCCAAGATGGATTAAAGAACCGGTGGTTGTTAAAAGATAATTGCTTGTAGGGTTTTGAGTTACCCTCTTGTTTGTTTAAGGTCCATGAGCCCAGTTGTGAAGATGTTTGTTTTATTGCTGGTTGTGTTTTAATGTGAGATTAGATGGTTGTAGTGATAAGTGGAGGCATGGAGGACCTTTTGGTTATGGCAGAAGATGATGCCTAGAGTAGCGAGATGCATCAGTTTATGAATGTGGGTGTGGGGGAGGACACCAGGGATGATGGAATGAGATGGATGTGATTGTTGGATGCTTGGTAATTTTGATTGGTTGTTTATCTGCTTTACTTTTCCCCACTTCTCAAGGCATCTGGTCTTACTTACCCTTCTTCCAAAAGAGGCGAAGACACACGGGGTATGCCACATGCTTTCCATGTTTAGCTTCTCAAGGAAGGATGGGTATATTCTCTTGCTATAAGCGGCAAAGACTCGACGAGTAGTACATCTAGTCACCGTGTTGAGCCCCATTGTGTTTAGTAGCATATAATGTTTTTCTAGAATACCTGGGAATGCGGGAAAATATTTTTATAATGAATAATTGAATAAATGGTGTTAACCCATAGGGATGGAGATGCTGGAACATAATGATGAGGTTGTAATTTTTTGAAGGAACAATTGACTTTGGGTGTGATGCTAATGAAATTTAATGTGGAATTGTTCATGGTTAATTAATGTTTAAAGAATTAATTAACGTAAAGTGGAACTAATAAAAAGGGAATGAAGTAATCTAATAAAGCTCTTTAAATGGTTGTGTGCTTATAGGATACCTAGTCTTTGAAGTAGCAGCCCGAATTCTGAGAGATGTTAGCTGCAGTTGTGTCTAGGATTAGGTTATGACCATAGTGTGGTTGTGAGTTATAGTATATAATGTACTTTTTGTGTTTCTATATGCTACTCCACCCTCTCAGTAAGGGAAACTGACACCCCAAGGATTCTGAGCCCTTGGGGGTGTTTTTCCCAACATTCCGATAGGAGGATGGATGGCTGACTACCCCCTTTGGCCCCACTCTCTTCTCCTGGTAGTTACTTGTGCTGGAAGGCACATTGGTTAGTTTTCCCCATATATGTGTGTAGAGGGCTGTAATGGATTGTTGTTATTCGCACACATATATTCTGGATATATTTTTCTAAGAACTACTATAGGTGTAACGTTTATAGGCTGTGATGGATTGAAGATCCTTACTCCCTGTATGGAATGTGATGGCTTGAGGTATAATACCCGATGTATGATACACATTATGCGAGCTGTGGTGGCTCCCAAAAACTACCTGGTTACTTTGGTGCATTGACGTGGTGGTTTTGTTGCACGAGTTGCATATTGTAGTGCTTTGCCCAGGTGTCTGCGAGCAAGCCTTTTTGGAGAGAGATGCTCAGAACGTGTGATGTTGGGGAAAAGCAGAAAACTAGTGGGGAAGTATTAGTGGTCTACCCTTGATATTATTTATTATATGATATATTCTTGTATGCGTTACTTGGTGAGTGTATCCATGGTGAGGTTGGGAACTTAGTATACCTGTTTAGGTGACGAGTTAGTTCTACTAGTTGTTCACTGTGCTTTAGCATGATTTCTTTAATTTTGCACGAGAGGCTTTGGGGAGGATCCTACTGAGTATACTATTATACTCACCCTATGTATATATAAACTATTTTTCAGGTTACTTGGAGCATGTCGAAGATCAAGCTGGTTTCTACTAGCTTGGGGTTGCAGAAGCCGTTCGGGATGGTGGTTGCTGTTGTTTTTTACTTTCTTTTGGGTACTTCTAGTTTTTCCCTTCTAGTTGTAGTACTCTTTCATGAAATTACATACATGCACATGGGTTTTATTTTATATTTCAGTTCTTATTTGGAGTTGGTTGGTGTCTATCTTATCTCTCTCTTCTTCATGTGTTCTCTTAGAGGGTAATGCCTCCCATTTGTGTGTTTACTATACCCTCGGTGCTAGTCGCCAACCCGAGGCCTACTGGAGGCAGGACTCGGGGTCATTATCTCCCTTCTCACATTGCCAACCTAGGAGGGGTACACTTTGTGGGGAGGGGGTACAGTAAGGGTAGGTGTACAATAATGGTAGGTGTACAGTAACGGTAGGTGTACAATGTTTCCAGAACGATGAGTTCTATCAGTAACCTCTATCGGTAACCTCTAATGGTAGGTGTACAGTAACGGTAGGTGTACAATAACAGTAGGTGTACAATAACTATAGGTGTAGCATGTTTCTAGAACTCTGAGTTCTATCGGTAACCTCTATTGGTAACCTCTAACGGTAGGTGTTCAGTAATGGTAGGTGTATAGTAACAGTAGGTGTACAATGTTTCCAAATTCCTATAGTTTCACCCCTTTGAAATTTCCTTTGACGTAATATACATTTAAAGCCACATTTTAAGGAATCTTAAGGCTGATTCAAAGGCCATAAATCCTATATTAATTATTCCTATGGCTCGGGATGTTTTTACTTGGTCAAACTGCATGGGTTAATGCGATCCACTTTTAATGGGGAATTAAGCATATCTTAAACCGTCACCCCATTAAATCTTCAAAAGGGACAAGATATCTTCCTCTTTGTTCTCGGATATGAGATTATAGAACCTTTCAATCCTTCCTGGAGGATTTGCACAATCAAACTTTACTCCTCGGATTGGTTTCACTCTGTTTTGATGCAATCGAGCTGCATCAGTCAATCTTCGATATAAGGTATGTTTTATCGTCGTTCCTTTGGGGATCATCTTATTCTATTTATCATTTATATATTATATCATGTAATCTTCATGCTTCTAATAGGGTTTTTCTTGTGGTTTGGTTGGTGCGGTCGTACCGTGGCATCCTCGGGTAGATACAGTTGTCGTGAGAGGAGGATTGTGACCCGTTGTCTCGATAAAGAACATGAGGAACTGTTTAAAGTAGGGGATTCGTTGCTTCTCTTTTCTTTTATGTGCAACTGTATTGTTAGAATGTTTAATCCCACTGGATGACAATGGAATTGACATAATAAATATTTTAATTGGATAAATAAATTGATATCGATTGTATGTTATTGCTTCTTATTTTGCTAGATAGTGTGATATCTATGCTTTATTTGCTTAGCTATTTATTCTTAATGGAAATCGGTAAAGAATGTAAACCAGGATTAATTGATAATTGTTGGCTAAAGATAAAGAGGCATGAAAACGAATCTGGTTCTTGTTGTAGTTTGATGTTAATCAAATTAGTGCAGTAAGCATGTTTATTTATTTGTGATAACTTACTGGTTAGGTTTCCCGAATTTGGAACCAACTAATAGTAAATAACTTAATCCAAGATGGATTAAAGAACTGGTGGTTGTTAAAAGATAATTGCTTGTAGGGTTCTGAGTTACCATCTTGTTTGTTTAAGCACCAAGATCCCAATTGTGAAGATGTTTGTTTTACTACTGCTTGTGTTTTAATGTGAGCCTGGATGGTTGTAGTGATATGTGGAGGCATAAAGGCCCTTTTGGTTGTGGCAGCAGATGACTCCTAGAGTAGTGAGATGCATCAGTTTATGAATGTGGGTGTTGGGGAGGACACCGGGGATGATGGAATGGGATGGATGTGATTGTTGGATGCTTGGTAATTTTGATTGGTTGTTTATCTGCTTTACTTTTCCCCACTGCTCAAGGCAGCTGGTCTTACTTACCCTTCTTCTGAAAGAGGCGAAGATACACGGAGTATGCCACATGCTTTCCGTATTTAGCTTCTCAAGGAAGGATGGGTATATGCTCTTGCTATAAGTGGAAAAGACTCGACGGGTAGTACATCTACTCACCGTGTTGATCCCCCTTGTGTTTAGTAGTATATAATGTTTTTCTAGAATGCCTAGGAATGTGGGAAAGTATTTCTATAATGAATAATTTAATAAATGGTGTTAACCCATGGGGATGGAGATGCTGGAACATAAAGATGAGGTTGTAATTTTTTGAAGGAACAATTAACTTTGGGTGTGATGCTAATGAAATTTAATGTGGAATTGTTAATGGTTAATTAATGTTTAAAGAATTAATTAACGTAAATTAGAACTAATAAAAATGGAATTAAGTAATCTAATAAATCTCTTTAAATGGTTGTGTGCTTATATGATACATAGTCTTAGAAGTAGAAGCCCGAAGTCTGAGAGACGTTAGCTGCAATTGTGTCTAAGACTAGGTTATTCCCATAGCGTGGTTGTGAGTTATAGTATATTATGTACTTTTTGTGTTTCTATATTTTACTCCACCCTGTTAGTAAGGGAAACTGACACCCCAAGGATTCTGAGACCTGGGGGGTGTTTCCCCCAACATTCTGATGGGAGGATGGATGGCTGACTACCCCCTTTGGCCCCACTCTCTTCTCTTGGTAGTTACTTGTGCTGGCAGGCACATTGGTTAGTTTTCCCCATATATGTGTGTAGAGGGTTGTAATGGATTGTTGTTATTCACACACATATATTCTGGATATATTTTTCTATGAACTACTATAGGTGTAACATGTATAGGCTATGATGGATTGAAGATCCTTACTCGGTGTATGTGCTGTGATGGATTGAGGTATAATACCCGACATATGATACATGTTATACGAGCTGTGGTGGCTCCCAAAAACTACTTGGTTACTTTGGTGTGTAGACGCGGTGGTTTTGTTGCACGAGGTGCATACTGTAGTGCTTCACCCAGGTGTCTGCGGGCAATCCTTTTTAGAGAGAGATGCTCAGGACGTGCGATGTTGGGGCATATCGGAAAAACATTGGGGAAGTAGTAGCGGGTTACCCTTGATATTCTTTATTATATGATATATTCTTTTATGAGTTACTTGGTGAGTGTAGACATGGTGAGGTTGGGAACTTAGTATACCTGTTTATGTGATGAGTCAGTTCCACTTATTGTTCACTGTACTTTAGCATGCTTTCTTTAATTTTTCATGAGAGGATTCGGGGAGGATCCTACTAAGTATACTGTTATACTCACCCTATGTATTTATAAACTGTTTTTCAGGTCACTTGGAGCAGGTTGAAGATCAAGCTGGTTTCTACTAGCTTGGGGTTGCAGAAGCTGTTCAGGATGGTGGTTGCTGTTGTTTTTACTTTCTTTTGGGTACTTGTAGTTTTTCCCTTCCAGTTATAGTACTCTTTCGTGACATTACATATGTGCACTTGGGTTTTCTTTTATATTTCAGTTCTGAGTTGGAGTTGGTTGGTGTCTATCTTATCTCTATCTTCCGTATGTGTTCTCTTAGAGGGTAATGCCTCCCATTTGTGTGTTTACTATACCCTCGGTGCTAGTCACCAACCCAGGGCCTACTGGAGGCAGGACTCGGGGGTCATTATCTCCCTTCTCACAATGCCAACCTAGGAGGGGTACACTTTGTGGGGAGGGGGTCGTGACAGTGCAAGTCCTCTATATTTGGATTTAGTACTCCCTGTCCATGTCAAGGTACATGTCCTCCATAAGTGATGTATAGATAGAGTGGGTAATCCCCTATTGTGTTAGTGTGCTGGTTCTCTATACTTTATGTTAGAACTCTCCCTTATTGTTACAAGACATGGTTCCTCCATACATATTATTCCGATAGAGATGGTACTCCCCTACCGTGTCAGGGTGTGGGTCCTCTAGCCTAGGGTCGGTACCTTTATTTTGTTAGGGTGCGGGTCCCCCATAGTGACCATACTGGTAGAGTGGTACTCCCCTATCGTACCAGGGTGTGTGTCCTCTATCCACATAGTGGTACTCCTCTGTCGTGCCAATGTGTGGGTCCTCTATCCACGAAGTTATACCCCCTTATCATATTAGGGTGAGGGTCCTCTATCAATTGAGTGGTACTCCCCTATCGTGCTAGGGTTCATGTCCTCATCTACGAAGTAGTACTTACCCATATTTTAGTAGCGACAGGGAGCAGGTCCTCACTACTAGAAAAGCAGGTATTTGCGACGGGGTCCCGTCGCAAATAGCCCGTTGCTGAAAACACCGTCGCAACTACACTTATTTGCAACGGGCCCGTCGCTAAAGCCTTTTTTGCGACGAGCATTCTCCCCGTCTCAAATAGTATTCCGTATTTTTGTAAAAAACTTTTGAAACAGTTTTTGCGACGGGACCCGTCGCAAATACCTTTTGCGACGGGACCCGTCGCAAATAGCTTTTGCGACGGTTCCCTCGCAAAAACTCTTTTTTAAAAAAATAAAATTTTTTAATAATACTAGTATTTGCGACGGGAGTCGGGACCCGTCGCAAATACTATTTATATTATTTGCGACGGGACCCGTCGCAAATACTTTAAAAAAATAAAAATAAAAAACTATTAATAATACTAGTATTTGCGACGGGCATAGTATCCCGTCGCAAATACTATAAAAAAAATATAAAAAATAAATTATTAATAAATTATTTTAATTAATATAATAATAGAATTATAATTTCAAATGAAAATAATAAATTATTTTAATTACTATAATAATAGTAGAATTATAATTCAAAAATAAAAATAATAGAATATTAATAAATAATTTAATTAATATAATAATATTACAATTATAATTCATAAATAAAAAAATATTAATAAGTTATTTTAATTAATATAAAAATAATAGAATTATTTTACATTCAAATATTAAAATAATTCAAGTATTACAAAAAAAATAATTAAATTATAATATTATAAAATTTTAATATATATATAAAATTTTAATATATAAATAAAATTTTAATATATATATAAAATTTAATATTATAAAATATAAATAATATTATTATTCATATTAATATTGTTATTTAAAAATATAATATTATTAATATTTTATAATGAGACAGAAACTACGAATAGAAAAAAAAAATATTTTGATTTCACAAATTTTATAACAGAAATACAAACTCTAATCTGTAAAAGGGGGGGGAGGGGGGGGGGAGGTGGGGGATCTGCAGATGGTGGTGGAGGAAACTCCATCCCTAAAGCATGAGTGAGTCGGCGCATGTACTCCATCTGCTTCTGATGCTGCTGCTGCCACCGACTCGTCTGCTCCTCGTACAGCTGCTGCTGGCGTCGACGCTCCTCCTCATGCTGCTGACGCATCTGCTCCTGCTCCTGTCGGAGACTCTCTATCTGTGCAGTCTGAGATCGCAACTGATCCTCATACTGTGTAGAAGAAGATGCACGAGCTCCTCTCGAGCTGGACGCCGACATCGCAACACTGCCATAATAATCTCCGGGAGTCAGTCGAGAGCCGATACCAACTACCCGGCCCTTCTCGAAGGCATACTGGGTGGCCTGCATCCATGCCGCCTCATCAAACTGATGGGCAGTGGTCTGATCTGATGACTCGGCCTGACTCTCAGGCCGGGCCTGTGCCGCTGCGGCCTCATATGACTCCTATAGTTGCAATTTAAAATTAAAATTGTGAATATATTATATGCAGTTAATTCTTAAACTTGAAAACAAATAATACTGACCACGATGTGATGCTGACGATCACCTCTGAGCTCCCCAGTAGCAGGATCACTATACATCCTCCGATATACGTCGTACTCTGTAATATCGGGGTGCTCGACAACCTATAAGAATAAAAAATAAACTGTTAATATTTATAGTTATATAAAATATTTATAAATAATGTACGTACCAGATGCTGTCTATGAGTACTGAAAGAACGACTCCCAGCTCGATGAGTCACCTCCTGCCTCCCCCGATTCTGCCTCCCCACCGATGATCTCCTCTGAAAGGCACCACTCAACCAGTGCGCACATAATCCATCCCATACATGGGATGAAATATACTCTGGTCGGTGTGCTCTATATGACTCATCAAACTCTGACACTCCTGTTTTCTTCATCGCAGCTTTTCTTAAATTGTGCAAAAACTGACGAAGGCGATCACGCATGGCCACCTCCCATGCCTCGTGGATGGCGTCACGCATGGTATCCTCGATCGGATACCATAAACCCTACAAATAAATCAAAATATCAAGTTAGAAATGAGATAATTTTCAAAATAAAAATTATTTATTTACGTACGTACCAACCAATGGCCGAACATGGCCTGCTGCACATCAATGGGAATCTGCTCCCATGTGGTCCACGGCTGAGAGAAATAGTTGCGCAAAATAGCGCTGCCCTGTCCGACTGCTATATGCGAAAAACTGAAAAAATAATAAACATTTATTATGTGAATGGATTAATGAAATCTTAGTCAAATTCACAGGTTATTACACAGGTTATCACACCTCCGGGTGCGCGGATCAAACCCAAGACGTGGACGTCGCTCGGGGACGGGGTCAGGAATCATCAATCGTGCAAGACCGCGCCCCCTCCGCGTACTCCCTGGAGTGCCTGCAGGCTGAGGGTCATCTGCTAGCAACTCATCCGCATCGAAAGGCAGGTCAGCATCCACCAACGCCCGAAATGTGGCCTCGTCCATCTGAAACAGAAAATGTTAATGTTAGCAAATAATTGATAATTACTATTATATATACATATATACATATTATGATTGTATATAAATACCATGGAATTCTATAAGTGTTCATCTTCATCATCATCTTCATATATGTCAATGTCATCTTCATATTCCTCCTCAACATCATCGATATCCATTCGAGTTGCAGTTGCTTCATCTCTTACCATTTCAAATTCATGTGTGAAATCATTAACATCATCGTCATCACCGACTCTTAAATGTGGGGTGTTGTCATCGATACTCATATCTCTTTGTAAAAAAGATTGATTTTGAGTACTCTCTTGAAAAACTTCAATTCTTTGCACATCAGTGAAAGCACATTCACTTTGACTAAACTGATTGTCTCGAATTTTGATTTTTATTACACTCCACCAATCAGTCAAGTCTCTTGATGTTGCACAGTACTTTGCATAATAAACTTGATATGCCTGTTGAGCCAATAAGAATGGTTCATTTACTGCGAGAACACTTTTACATTTAATATCGATGATTCCTTGAGTCGGATGAACACGCACGCCTCTCTCTGTATCCAACCACCGACATTTGAACATGGTTATGTAATGTTGTCCAAGATAACAGAGTTCAATGATTTCATCAAGTATGCCATAAAAGTCAACTTCATTTTCTCGATGATGAGATCCTCTCAAGCTAACTCCATTGTTCATTGTTTTTTTCGATTCCCCATATGCATGTGTGTGGAATCTAAATCCATTCACCACATATGCATTATAAGTTTTAACAAGTTTGGAAGGTGGGTTACTCAATACACACAGCCGTTTGTCAATTTTATCAGCATGTCGAGACACCTGAAGATTTGTGAAATAATTATCAATATAGTAAACTATACATTGAATGAGTTGCTAAATGATAAAGAATTTATGTTACCAGTTTTTGAAACCACTGAGAGAAATTTTTCAGTCGACGTTCTTCGAGAGCAGCTGCTGTAATTTGTGGAATTTGTTTCTTGATATGATTATCATACAACCTATAAAAACCAAAGTTATTTACTGTAACATAAATGATAGAATAAGTGATATAAACACTTACAGTACAACTAATGTCATCTCTTCACAGTTGAGCAGAACATACGTATGAGCTCTATGATGTTCATCATCTGAAAGCCAGCGTTCAGAAACTCCACCAAAACCAAGCTCTGACTGGTTGAAAACAGATAATTGATTGTCGATTTCATCAATATTCCTCTCATTCCGTCCCATTCGGTTGTGTTTTGAAGGATACTCAGATTCAAAATAATGGGAGCAGAAAAAAGATATTTCCTCTTGCAAATAAGCTTCTGCAATAGATCCTTCAACAGATGCTTTGTTGCGTACTTTTCTTTTCAATTTTTGCATGCATCTTTCAAATGGGTACATCCATCGAAACTGTACCGGACCTCCACATTTGGCTTCATATGGAAAATGTAACATCAAATGTTCCATTGAGTCGAAGAAAGACGGCGGAAATATTTTTTCCAGTTTACATATAATTACAACAACATCTTTTTCAAGTTTGCCTAGAGCATCATAATCTGCCGTAGCCGCACAAATTTCCCGAAAAAAATGAGACATGTCTGTTATGGAATCCCAAATCACAGAATTCAACAGACCTCTTAATCCAATGGGTAGAAGTCTCTCCATTATAACATGACAATCATGACTTTTTAATCCAGTAATATAACCATTCTTTACACATCTACCCAAATTGGAAGCACAGCCATATGGAAGTCTCAAATCTGCAATCCACTGACAAAATAATAAACGGTTTTCTTTAGACAGTGTATAAGCTGCTTTTGGTTTCAGTAACCTTTCTGTTCTGACATTCTCAAATAGTTCCAATTCTGGACGCCTGCAAATTTGGGCAAGATCTAAACGTGCATTTACATTGTCTTTGCTCTTTCCTGGCGTATCCAAAACTGTATGAAACAAATTATCAAAACAGTTCTTCTCAATATGCATGACATCTAACATGTGTCGGACCAACAAATCAGACCAATATGGCAAATCCCAAAATATTCTACGTTTAATCCAATTGTGTTCTTTCCCAAAACCAGAAATTTTCTGTTGGTTTATTGTGGGACCAAAAGTGATGGGAGGTAATGAAAATACAACCGATTTTAACTCCGAACCTGATAGCATTTTTGGAGGTCCATCCCTTTCAGCTGTTCCTTTTCTGAAATGAGATCTGTTTCTGCGAAAAGGATGATCAGCTGGAAGAAATCTGCGATGACAGTCAAAATAACAGGGTTTCTTTCCATGAATGAGAATAAATGCTTTGTTCTCTCCCATACAGTAAGGACATGATTTTTGACCATGTGTACTCCAGCCAGATAACATCCCATAAGCCGGGAAGTCACTTATTGTCCACATCAATGCTGCTCTCAGTATGAAATTATGTTTCGTTGCAACATCATATGTACTGACACCAGTACTCCACAATAAATTTAATTCATCAATCAATGGCTTCAAATAAACATCAATATTTTTCTTCGGATGTCCTGGAATTAGTAAAGTCAAAAAGATATATGGCTCCTTCATCAACATCCATGGAGGTAAATTATACGGAGTTAAAAAAACAGGCCAACATGAATATTGACTACTATAAGATCCAAATGGACAGAAACCATCAGTGGAAAGGCCCAGTCGAACATTTCTAGCTTCTAAAGCAAATAATGGATGCACTCTATCAAAATGTTTCCATGAATCACCATCGGCTGGATGATTCAAGCTTTTATCGGTTGAACTATTCTCTTTATGCCATGACATCATTGTCGCTGTATTCTTAGACATGAATAAACGCTGAAGTCTGGATGTAAGCGGAAAATATCTCAACTGTTTTACAGGAATCAAACCAGACTTCCCGTGTTGTCCTTCTTTATATCTCAGTTGCCCACATGTAGGACAACTATCCAACGACTCATTTTCCCCAGAATATAAAATGCAGTCATTTGAACATGCATGAATCTTCTGACAAGTAAGTCCCAAATTTCGAACCAGCCTCTTACTCTCATAGTAATTTGCAGGTAAAACATTTCCTTCGGGTAACAGTGTTTTCAGCAAAGAAAATATCTGGTCAAAACAGGTGTTTGACATTCCGTTATCTGATTTGATAGCCATAAATTTTGCAACTGCTTCTAATTTTCTCATCTTGCAGCCAGGATATAATGCATCCTCAGCAGATTTCAACAACTCATAAAATTCAGACGGTGCCAACTCAGGATTTGAATCTATATCAGCCGGAGTTTCTGTATGTTGAACAGATGAACCTGCAACATCATGTACTAAATCTTGAAACCGGGATGGATCCGGAATCAAGTTGGTATCACCTGCTCTAGAACTGCGTTCACCGTGTTGATACCAAAAAACATAATCTGGTTGAAAACCAAAACGCAAGAGATGTTCTCCCACTTTGTCAAATGTGTCAAACGTTCTCAATGCACATTTTCTGCAAGGGCATTTTATTTTTCCTTCTGAAACAAATTCTGAATTTGATTCCGCAAATGATAAAAAAGTCTCCACACCCTCAACATATACTGGATTTAAACCAGAACCGTTTGGATTTCTACGTTGATTTATCCATATGCGGTCACCTAATAATGATTGTTGACGACCTCGTTGTTCCATATTTCTCTATAAAATATAAAAGCATTACTGGTTTTGAATAATTTGTTAGAAAAAACACTCAAGTAAAGATTGAATATATTGAGAATAAAGCAAAACATGTTACAAATATTTATAATTTTAATATTATATTGATTTTTTATTATTTTAATAATACTGATATAATTTTTTCATAAACATTAATTATATAATAATAACATTATTACATTATTAGTATATTTTATTATTAATATTAAAATAACATAATTTTTTATATTATATACAATTCTCTTTTCATCTGTGTGTTTAACATTCTGTCTCCACATGTAATATTCGCGTTCACTTTCACCTCTCCATTGGCGAGTAGGTTGATAATTTTGAAAAAGAATGCGAATATTACATGTGGAGACAGAAAACACACAGATGAAAAGAGAATTGTATATAATATAGAAAATTATATTATTTTAATATTAATAATAAAATATACAAATAATGTAATAAGGTAATTATTCCAAATTATTGGTAATTATTCCAAATTATTGGTAATTATTCCAAATTATTGGTAATTATTCCAAATTATTGGTAATTATTCCAAATTATTGGTAATTATTCCAAATTATTGGTAGTTATTCTTAATTTTTGGTAGTTATTCCTAATTATTGGTAAATATTGGTAAATATTGGTAAATATTGGTAATTATTGGAAAATATTGGTAATTATTGGTAATTATTGGAAAATATTGGAAAATATTGGTCATTATTGGTAATTATTGGTGATTATTGGTAATTATTGGTGATTATTGGTAATTATTGGTGATTATTGGTAATTATTGGTGATTATTGGTAATTATTGGTGATTATTGGTAATTATTGGTGATTATTGGTAATTATTGGTGATTATTGGTAATTAATACTAATTATTGGTAATTAATACTAATTATTGGTAATTAATACTAATTATTGGTAATTAATAATCATTATTACTAATTATTGGTAATTATTACTAATTATTCCTAATTAATACTAATTATTCCTAATTATTACTAATTATTGTTAATTATTACTAATTATTGTTAATTATTACTAATTATTACTAATTATTTCTAATTATTACTAATTATTTCTAATTATTATTAATTATTTCTAATTATTACTAATTATTGCTAATTATTAGTAATTATTGCTAATTGTTACTAATTATTGCTAATTATTATTAATTATTGATAATTATTAGTAATTATTGATAATTATTAGTAATTATTGATAATTATTGGTAATTATTACTAATTATTGTTAATTATTGGCAATTATTGTTAATTATTACTAAATATTGGTAATTATTACTAAATATTGGTAATTAATACTAATTATTGCTAATTAATACTAAGTATTGATAATTAATACTAATTATTAGTAATTAATACTAATTATTGGTAATTAATACTAATTATTGGTAATTAATACTAATTATTGGTAATTAATAATCATTATTACTAATTATTGGTAATTATTACTAGTTATTCCTAATTAATACTAATTATTCCTAATTATTCCTAATTATTACTAATTATTGTTAATTAATACTAATTATTACTAATTATTACTAATTATTTCTAATTATTACTAATTATTTCTAATTATTACTAATTATTTCTAGTTATTACTAATTATTGCTAATTATTAGTAATTATTGATAATTATTAGTAATTATTGCTAATTATTAGTAATTATTGATAATTATTGGTAATTATTACTAATTATTGTTAATTATTGGCAATTATTGTTAATTATTGGCAATTATTGTTAATTAATACTAATTATTGGTAATTAATACTAATTATTGGTAATTAATACTAATTATTGGTAATTAATACTAATTATTGGTAATTAATACTAATTATTGGTAATTAATACTAATTATTGGTAATTAATACTAATTATTGGTAATTAATACTAATTATTGGTAATTAATAATAATTATTGGTAATTATTGGTAATTATTACTAATTATTCCTAATTAATACTAATTATTCCTAATTAATCCTAATTATTCCTAATTATTCCTAATTATTACTAATTATTGTTAATTATTACTAATTATTACTAATTATTTCTAATTATTACTAATTATTTCTAATTATTACTAATTATTTCTAATTATTACTAATTATTGCTAATTATTAGTAATTATTACTAATTATTCGTAATTATTGCTAATTATTATTAATTATTGATAATTATTATTAATTATTGATAATTATTGGTAATTATTACTAATTATTGGTAATTATTGGCAATTATTGTTAATTATTACTAAATATTGATAATTATTGGTAATTATTGGTAATTATTACTAAATATTGGTAATTATTGGTAATTATTGGTAATTAATACTAATTATTGGTAATTAATACTAATTATTGGTAATTAATACTAATTATTGGTAATTAATACTAATTATTGGTAATTAATACTAATTATTGGTAATTAATACTAATTATTGGTAATTAATACTAATTATTGGTAATTATTATTAATTATTCCTAATTATATTTAATTATTCCTAATTATTACTAATTATTGGTAATTAATACTAATTATTGGTAATTAATACTAATTATTGGTAATTAATACTAATTATAGGTAATTATTACTAATTATTGTTAATTATTGGTAATTATTACTAATTATTGGTAATTAATACTAATTATTGGTAATTAATACTAATTATAGGTAATTAATACTAATTATAGGTAATTAATACTAATTATTGGTAATTATTACTAATTATTACTAATTATTCTTAATTATTGATAATTATTGATAATTGTTCCTAATTATTAGTAATTAAATGAATAATTATCAATAATTAGAAATAATTACCAATAATTACAAATAATAACATTATTAATATATTTTATTATTAATATTAAAATAATATAATTTTCTAATTTATATACAATTCTTCTTTCATCTGTGCGTTTTCTATCTCCACATACAAATAATACATGTGAAGACAACAAACACACAGATGAAAAAAGAATTGTATATATATAAAAAATTATATTATTTTAATATTAATAATAAAATAAACTAATAATGTAATAATGTTCTTATTCCTAATTATTGGTATTTATTACTAATTATTAATATTTATTATTAATTATTAAAAATTATTACTAATTATTCCTAATTACCATTAACTATAAACAATACAAATAATTTAAATTTATTAAGTAATAAAACAATGTAAACATAATTAAATTACAACTAATTAATAATAATTGAAACTAATAAAAAATTAAAAATAAATAAAAAAATTAAAATGAAGATAAATACCTTGAAAATTGATCTGTTCTGATCGTTCTTCAAAACTTTAATATCAGCTCCGGAGAAGAAAATTAAACTGGAGAAAAACTCAACTCTAGAAATATAATTTTGAGAGAAGGAGAAGATAAGGAATGAGAATGAAATGAAAAAAACGGATGGGGGTATTTATAGGTTAGATTATTTGCGACGGTACCCGTCGCAAATACCTTAACCAACATTTATTACGGTCAACCGGTAAATAGTTATTTGCGACGGGTCCCGTCGCAAATAACCCCTGCCGACATAGTATTTGCGACGGGGGAATATTCCCGTCGCAAATACCTTTTACCGCCGCCGGTTATTTGCGACGGGAATATTCCCCCGTCGCAAATAAGTTTCCCGCGATTTGGCGCGCATCGCGGGAAAACTATTTGCGACGGGGAAAGCAATCCCGTCGCAAAAGCCTCCTTATTTGCGACGGGGAAATACCCCCGTCGCAAATAAGTTTTTAACATGACTATTTGCGACGGGAATAAATCCCGTCACAAATAGCCCGTCGCAATTGCTCATTTTTCCCGTAGTGCCTCCACTAGAGTCGAATCTCTCTCGGCCGTGGAGCACAATTATGAGTAGTGGGCCCCTCCACTAGTTATGTTTGATACCTAGTTAGGAATTAGTGCCCCTTTATAGATTAATGTATGGGCCACTCCATACAGGATCAAAAGAGGTTTTATGGGATAGTTAGGATATTATTACTCCCTCGATTACAGGGTGGTGGTGTGGTGTGGGTCCCTTTATTCTCTCTCATTAGAGAGGATGCACGTGGTGCATAGTTTGGAGTAGTAATCCATCAACTATGTGTAGTGGTGAGGGGTGGGCCTCTTCACTTGGGTTCTTACAGCATTGCGTAGGGCGCAGGTTGGTGATGGCAGGACCTCTGGTGCTAGTCACTAGAGTTTTACCTAGCGAGTTGTTCTTGATGGAGTGCATTCTCTCAAACGTACAATCAGGGATGGTAGAGATATTCCTTATGGAGTGTATCTCTCAAAAAAGTTCCATATAGTATGGCTGAGCTCATGGAGTGTTTTCTCCTAGTTATGTGTTACCTTTAGAGCCTCAAGTAGAATCCTGTAGCTGGATATGAGATCATAACCTCATGAGACCTGGAGTTTAAGATAAGTATATCTGGGTTATTCTAGAAGTCCTTGTGGTGTTTTTATGTGTCTGGGTTGAAACCCCTTGTGGACTGAGCTGACTAGTCATGTATAGATGAGGATGGTTCAAGATAAAGTTTCTATCTCGATTGGGTTCCCTCTATCTAGGTCGAGAGGAATATTTCCTTTCAATTACTACCTTTTCTTTTGGGTTTTTAGGGCACCTACTAAGTATCGTTATAATCACCCTGCATGATCTTTGCCCGCACATGTTGTGTCTTGTTCAAACCATCGACATTTCAATGGAGTCACTGAAGGACCTGAGGAAGGTGGAGCTTAGTGAACTAGACCAACTAAGGTGTTTACCGAAGTTGGGCTAAGTAGCTTTCCAATAATTGCATTTAATAGTGATCCCCTCCTTCTGAGTAGGTTGGACACTTTTATAGTTTTTAGTGGGCGTGCGTTTTCCCATTTTCACTTTTAGTACTTCTATTGTACTCTAGTTTGGAATAGATGTATGAATGAATTTTAGTTTCCAAATTTTTATATCTCTTCATTGTTTCATGGAGGTGGTTATGGGTGCATACGTATAGGTACTTTAGGAAAAGGCCTCCCATATGTGTGATATTCCTACTCGATGCTAGTCTTCATCCCCTACCCTATTGGAGGAGGGCTTGGGGTAGTCGGGGCTTGGACCCTATTAGGTTGGGTCACGACATAGTGGGTTCCGCTTTGGGACCACAATTTCATGAGATTGGTTTGGGTTGCATAGTGATAGTGTTAGGGTGTTTCAAGTTCTGCACTCAGGCTAGAGGTTCCAGTGTAGGTGTGGTGGATGATGTATCCATTCACTAGGGCTCTGATAACCTACTTGTTGACTCGGTACATTAGGTTACTGGTCACAGGGAAATAATGGTTCACACATCACATAAGACTGAGTTGTGGGTTCCTTGACTTTCTTGAGTTAGGTCCTAGGATATACTCTTTAACCATGGCACATTTTGATTCTGTTTTAGGTTACCACAACAATGACAATTAGAAAGGGTTTCACAACAGGATTATGATGATGATTTTCTCAATGACGAGGCTTCAATACAGGGCAATGGTTTTGAGGTGGTACCTCTGGGTGGTCCTCTAATTGATCCACCACCTATTGAGTAGCTGGTTGTGCCATTAGTTTAGGCCAATGATGCATGCAGGATGAGTGTGCTTCATGAGTTCTAAAGGTAACGACCTCTGAGGTATCGAGGTGATCTTGAACCCCAGGCAGCTTATGACTAGCTTGAGGTAGTCACACTTATTTTTTGCTTTATGAGGATATATCCCAATCATATGGTGGTCCTAATAGCGAGTCTTTTGCAGGGTTCAATTGGGCAATGGTGGAGTCTAGTGATGCAGATCTACGATGAGGTGATTCTCACTTGGGTGGAGTTAGAGTGGCTCTTCAGGGAAGATTTTTACCCAGAAACATTGAGATCAGTGTGTATCCATGAGCTTATGAAACTTCAGTAGGGTAGAATGACCGTGGAAAATTATTTTGTGAGGTTCGTAGACCTTTTACGATAATCCCTAGATATGGTTCGATACCCATTCTTCATAGCTCAAACCTTTTAGAAGGGACTTCGTAGAGACGTATGAGCAGGAGTGGTCTCCTTATTACTTCTCTATTATGTGGGGGTACTGGAGTGAGCTCTAGTAGTAGAGAGATTCCTAAATAAGGGACAGGTATATGTGGCCCATAGTGGTGGTCATGAGGTTGAGACGTCTGCATCAGTTAAAAAATAGAAGATGATAGGATCACGACACAAGAGGCATACCCATTCCCATACCTAGATGTGTGGTCCTATAGAACAAGAGATGAATTAGGGATCAAGTCATCTATAGGAGAGGCAGTGTTATGCTTGTGACGACTGTGGACATCTTGCTAGAGATTTTCCAACTCGTCATGCTGCTGAGAGGGAGTTGGTCAAAAACCGCCTTGGTAGAAGCAACATTTTGAGTAGGGAGTTCCATAAAATGGAAAACATGGTGGAGGAGAGGGGATAAAGACAGGAGGTGGTAGGCAGTTCGAGGTGTTTCCACCACCACCCCTAGGTGGTCCACGCCAGGCTCAGGGAGTTGAAGGATGGGGGAAAGGAAAACTGCAGGCTGTAGAGACCTTTAACTCAAAGGCTTTGAGGATGAATAGAGGCACGCTCTGTGTCCTTTATACTTTCTATAGTAGTAATTGTTAGACACTATTGTGAGGTACTATTTTCTTTCTGTTTCTTTATTTATGTTTAACTAGGGTGATAAAGATCATTGGTAGAGTCTTGTGTGGGTGTTTTTGACATAGCTTTGGACTCACGAGGAAGAGGGATGCTTTTCCCCAATGAGACACATTTTTTGCGACGTGATCAAAATGGCACGGGTGAGTCAGTGCCACCCAAAGAGGATAGTGTTGAGGTGCGGTGGATGAGTTCCTTAGACTTGTGTGTTCATATTGAGGTTTTGCATTGGAGTGTTAGAGTAGGTCCTATCATTTCTAGTGGAGATTTTTTTCTCGACCTTTATGCTTGGCATCCTTGGTGGAGAGAGAGCCTTGCACAAAACTATTATGTAGAGGTAGAGTTAGACCCTATGATGTTTCTGTAGTGTGGAATGGTTTCCCACCATCTATACTCAGCTAGGATTCCACTAGTGGGTGTGGCGGTGTTTCTGGTTTAGCGATCTATGTTACAGTTGGAGGTTCGCAGTCGAAGGGCCCGGTAAAACCTAGTGTTTACACTTGAGCAGACCTGTTTTGTTTGTGGGTACCCTTGTGTGCTTGATGTCAAACTTGTATGAAATATTTTTGAGGAGTTAATGTTATACTTCATCCAGGGTTGGATGTAAACTACTGGTTTATGTCAAAATCTATGTTAGGTTAGTAAGGTGGTGTACTGCTAGACCTTATGACTGTAGATGGGCCATGGTTCTTGGTGATTTACACCTATCTTAGTTGAGGAGACATGTGCCAATTTATTGCATGATATTGAACTTTATGGAGATATACGTGAGTGTGGTTTGGCCTTGGTGGTTCCCCTGAGTGAATTCTTTTAAGCATTACTAGAACCCTTGGTGAGCTCGTTGGTGTGGGAGTTTCAGTGGAGAGCTCAGTTACTTTCCCCAGTGTATAGGATTTCACTTTTTGAGGATGAAAAAAATTAAGGTGGGGAGAATGTAATGACTTGGGTTTTGAACTATAAGGATTTTCAATATTTTGATGAATATTTCTGAAGCCAGTAACTAAGTCAGCATAGGATTATGGGGCCTAGAGAGCCTCAAAGCAGTGATATTAAAAATATTAAATATATTTTTTCACGTGCATGTAGTTTCCCTTGAAACATGAAATAACTCCCGATCAAGTCTCGAATTGTGATTCTGAGACCGTGATCGAGTTCAAAATTTCATGTTTTCCCTAAGATCGATATAAAATTTTTTAGCGCTGGGTTTTTAGTCGGAGGCGAGTTGGCAGTGGGGTGTTAAATGAGGAGTTATTAATTTAATTAAATTAAATTAATAACCTATTTCCCCCTCCCCATCCATTTGGTGCACAAAACACAGGAGAGGTTAACCCTCTCCCTTCCCCCTTTGGATATATGGCCAACCAAGGCCGATTTGAGGTGATGAGGTGCCATTGATTCTCGTTTTTGACGCTGATTGTCATCAGATCAAGGAGCAGTGTGATCCGAGAATCTTTTTGGACCAAAAGCTTTGGCGTTTCACCAAGAGGAATCCATATTTGAGTTTTAGTCCTGATCCCCTTTTTTATACATTGTTTTAAGGTTATAGAGCCCTATTACGATTTATAGATATCTCTTCTAGGTCAATCTATAGGTTTTGGGGGAAATATGGGTAAATTAGGTGACTTTCAGGGAAATTCCTATTTGAATTCCCATTTACACGATGTATAAACTAGTGCGATATGCCATGTGTTTTTCCCATTCAGGGAAGATGAATTTTGGGGACTATATGCTATGTACTGGGGTTACACTCCATGTAGTGGCTCCATGTTGTGTGGCCATAGGACATGTGCAGGGTAGCTGTGTGATAGTACATGGACGTATAAAAGTATGAAACCAAAGTACACAAGCATGGGGTGTTGGACATAGAAATAGGAAAAAGAAACAACTAAGTGACCGTTGATCCTGGACACACCATGTACCTTGGGAAACACACTGTGTGGGAGACATGGCTGGCCAACCTATGTGGAGGAAGAACATAGACGAGGGCTTGGTGAGGTAGGGTACGCCATGTACAACCTATACACACCATGTACACCTACACAGACATCCAATCCATGAAAACAGGGGACACAACCAGGTTCATGGGTGGGTTAACACACCATGTGGGCCAGAATGAACACCATGTACTTTCCTTGGGATCTTCTCAAGATTTTGCATCTTGCATATATCCTTCTTCGGAACTCAGATTTAGGATTACGAGTTGCTTATCTTAAGCAGTTTTCCACATAGAACATGATAATGGTTTCCATTTTGGCCTACTAGATATGATGCGGCATGTTTCAATCACAATTCTGTAGTGGCGGTGCTTAACCTTGGGTAGTGATCAGGGTGGATCACTGGGTTAATGTCAGGGTCGACACCCTTTCCTATCACCTTAGGATGTGGTTCCCCTAGACTCATTAGACCGGTAGAGAGGTGCTCCCCTATTGTGTTAGGGAATGGGTCCCCTACCCATGGTAGTGTTGCGAAGAAAGTTATGATGAGAGTGACACTTCTTTAAGCAGTGCTTAACCAATGTGAGAGATTGGTGTGGTTCTTAGAGAGAGACATTGGGACTGGTACTCCCCTGTGGCATCAGGGCAGAGGTTTCCCTTACCCCTCTACTTTGTAGAGACGAGACTCCCCATATCATGGGTACAAGTTCTCTTCCCATGGGGTAGTTCTCCAGGGGTCGGTACTCCACTGATGGAGTAGGGTGTGGGTTCCCTGTATCGTTCATGTAGTTGGAGACAACTCTCCTCTACCATGAAAGGGAATAGGCCCTCCATACTCATTGGCTAGATAGAGTAGGTACTTCCCTGTTGGACTAGGGTTCGGGTCCTCTATTTGTGGAATCAGTACTCCCCTACCATTTTAGGGCATGGTTCCTCCACATGTGATGTATAGATAGACTGGGTACTCCCATACTGTGTTAGGGTGCACGTCCTCTCTACTTGGAGTCAGAAATCACTTATCATTCTAGGGTATGGGTCCTCCATACGTATTGTTCCGATAGTGTGGGTACTCCCCTACCATGTCAGGGTGTGGGTCCTCTAGCCTGGGGTTAGTACCCCCTATTGTGTCAAGGTGTGGGTCCCACATAGTGATCATACTGGTAGAGTGTTACTCCCCTATCATATCAAGGTGAAGGTCCTCTAGCCACATAGTGGTACTCCCCTATCGTGACAAGGTGTATGTCCTCTATCCATAGAGTTGTACTCCCTTATCATATCAGGGTGTGGTTACTCTATCTATTGAGTGTTACTACCCTATCATGCTAGGGTGCGGGTCCTCATCTATAAAGCATTACCCCCATATTCTAGTAGAAGTGGGGAGCGGGTCCTCTACTAGATTTTGAGCTCCCTCAGCTATGGAGCACAGTTACGAGGAGCATGCCCCTCCACTAGTTATGTGCGATACCTGGTTAGAAGTTAGTGATCCCTCAATAGATTGAGGTGAGGACCACTCCACACAGTAATGAAAAAGGTTTCAATGTATTTTTAGGATATTAGTACCCCCTCGACTGCGGGGCAGTGACAAGGTCTGAGTCCCTCCATTCTCTCTCATTAGAGAGGATGCACGCAGTGCATAATCTGGAGTAGTAATTATTCAACTGTGTGAAATGGTGAAGGGTGGGAATCTCCTCTTGAGTTCTTATAGCCTTTTTCAGGGTTCATGTTAGTGATAGTAGGATCTCAGGTGCTAGGCACTAGAGTTTGACCTAATGAGTTGTTCCCGATGGAGCACGTTCTCCCAAACATACCATTAGGGGTGGTAGAGATGTTCCCGATGGAGTGTATCTCTTAAAAAAGTGACATATGGGATGGATGATCTTATGGAGTGTGTTCTCCTAGTTATGTGTTACCTTTAGAGCCTCAAGTATAATCCTGTAACTGGCTATGAAGTTGGAACCTCATGAGACTTGGAGTCTGAGATGAGTATATCCAGGTGATTCTAGGAGTCCTTGAGGTGTTTTCCTATGTCTGGGTTGACACCCCTTATGGAATGAAATGACTAGTCATGTATAGATGAGGATGGTTTGATATGGAGTTTTTCTCTCTATTGGGTTCTCTTTGGCTAGGTTGAGCAGACTATTACCTTTCAGTTTCTCCCTTTTCTTTTGGGTTTTTGGAGTGACTACCGAGTATTGTTATACTCACCCCTGCATGAGCTTTTCCTACACATGTTTTGTCATGTGTAGACCAAAATCCTTTCAATGGAGTCCATGTAGGACTTGAGTTAGGTAAAGATTAGTGAGCTAGACTGACCGGGGTGTTTATCGGAGTTGGGATGATGAGATTTTTGGCAGTTGCATTTGACAGTGATCCCCTCCTTCTGAGTAGGTTGGATTATTTTATAGTTTTTTTGTGGGAATGTGTGTTTAATTTTTTATTTGATTACTTATATTATACTCTTGTTTGGGATATATGTATTAATGAATTTTTATTTCTAGATTTTTATACGTCTACACTATTTCATGGAGGTGGTTTTGGGTGTGTGCATACATGTACTTTAGGAAAAGGCCTCCCAGCTATGTGATATGCCTACTTGATGCTAGTTTCTAACCCCTAGCATATTGGAGGTGATATTGGGGTAGGTGTGTCTTGGATGCTATTAGGTCGGGTCATGATAATATAGACATATTCTTGAAGGTTCCCATTAAATAAAGCAATTTTTTCATCCATCTTCCAAATTTCATAGTCCTGGTAAGCTGCTATATCAAGTAGAATTTTTATGGATTTAAACATGTAAACTGGTGAAAAGGTATCATTGTAGTCAATTTCTTAACACTGTTTAAACCTTTTAGCTACTATCCTTTATTTATAGGTATTTACCTTACCTTCCATGTCCATTTTTCTCTTTAATTACCATTTACAACCTATGGGATTTACATCAACTAGTGCATCAACTAGAACCTAATCACGATTATGATACATGGAATCTATTTCAGAATTCATGGATTCTTTCCATCTTGTATCTTCTAAGATATATATTTCATCTTTATAAAATAGAGGTTCATCATTGTTAAAGAATAATGTGTCACCATCTTCGGTAACTAGAAAACCATATCTCTCTAGTTCTCTTACCTATCATGTGATTCTATGTAGTACTTGTGTTTTAGAAACGACTTCTTCCATGGGAACATATGAAATCTTTTCCTATACCAACTTTTGTGTATCTTGAGCATCAAATTCATTAAAGTCAACATTTCTCCCACTATCCTTTTTGAGGATGTTCTCCCTCTCAAGAAATATGACTTTTCTGGTGACAATCAATTTCTTGTCTTAGGGGTTATATAGGTAGTATAATCTTTTCCCCTTAATACATCCTATAAAGTTACACTTTTTCCCTTAAGATTCTAGTTTGTTACCTGAGAAGGCCTTAATAAACACCTAGAAACCCCATACACGTGTATGTGACAAAACGGTTTTCTTTCCACTCCATAACTAAAAGGGAATTCCATTTTATGCTTTAGTGGGTACTCGATTTAATGTATATGTCATAGTTTGTAATGCATATACCCAAAAAGATAATGTAATATCTACATGACTCGTCATCAACCTTATCATGTATAATAAGGTGTGATTCATCCTTTCACTAACACCATTCCACTATGGTGTACAAGGTAGAGTGAGTTGAGAGAGAATCCCAACCTACCATAGAAAGTAGATAAAATATTGGTTAAGATATTCACCACCTCGATCTGATCAAATATTATTTATCTTCTTTCCAAGTTGAGTCTATACTTCATTCTTGAATTATTTGAATTTCTCAAAGGACTCAGACTTATACCTCATCAAGTAGACATAACCATATCTTCTCAAGTCATTAGAAAAATTATGACGTAATAATACCCACCATGAGATTTTACTTGAAATAGTCCACACACATCATTGTGTACCAATCCTAGAATGTGGCCCTTTCACCCTATCCACCGAATGACATTTTGGTCATTTTTTCTTATAAACAAGCATGGAATCTTTAAAGTGGGTTCATCTTAGAAGAGTATAAATAACCATCTTGACAGAGATTTTTCAAATACTTATAGTTTACATGAACAATATAGCGATTCCATAGCTAGGTGTTATATGAGACATGTGAACATGATTCATTATCTATTTATAATGCATGGTTTTTATAAATTTATACTTAAAGACTATTATTTAAATGCACCATACCATAAAATATATTGTCTTTATAAAATAAAAAAAATTTATTCCCAAAATTGAAAATAAAACCATCCACATTTAGGAATGACACAAAAATTATATTCTTGGTAACAATTGGTACATAATAAAAATCCCTTAAAACCAATGTCATTCTTTTTGGAAATGAAAGGTGGTAGTCACCAATGGCTAGATAAGCCATCCTCACACCATTAGAAGCTCAAAAATTCACCTCTCCTCTAGAAATATTTCAAAATATACTTGGTTCCTATATTTGGATACAAATGTGAGCCCCACAAGATATATATTATACCCAATGTATAGATATTGAAAGATTACACTAAATAAAAACACACCTTTAACTTCCCCTTTCTTCTGGGTGCAGTTATTCTTCCAATGGCCTTTTTTTTCCACATGCATAACATAATTCCTCATTTTCCTTTCCTTACCTCTAAATATTCCTCTTCTTAGAAGGATGATTCTCAGGAGATTTAGACTTGTTATCAGTCTTGGGCCCCTTTTCCTTGTTCTTATTATTCTTATTCACCATAAGGACTACAGGTTTATCATTCCCAATGTCCTTATCCAATTAGAGAATCAAAGTAATAAATATTTAAAGGCTCTTCTCATGATTTCTCATGTTATAATTAATGATAAAACTAGTTAAGGTCTTGGATAGTGAGGAAAACATGATATCTATGTACAACTCATATAGGAATTTAATCCCTAAGATGTCTAATCATTAAATGTATCCAATAATCTTTACTACATGAGGCCTAGATGACATAGAATCTCCAATATTAGTTATAAAAAAATAATTGAATATCTCATATCTCTCTTGTCTCACCTTCTCTTGATAGAGATCCTGAAGGTGATACATCATGCTATACGCATCTATGTACTCATGTTTCTTCAAAATCTCATTGGTCATGGATGATAGCATGAAACATTGAACATTTATATCATCATTTAAATGTTTATCATAGAGAGACACTCTTCCTCACTAGACTCATTCAGAGGATCATTAGGAATAGGTTCTTTCGGAACATATAATTTCCTTTCATGGCATAGGATAACACGCAAGCACCTTTGCCACTCTTGGAAATTTGTAATAGTGAGAATCTTATCTTTCTCAAGTATGGATCATAGTGATATGTTTGAAGTCATTTTTTTATGTTTCTACAAATAAGATGAGTATATATTTAGTAATTTATCTGATAAAATTTATAAAAATAAATAAATACTATATTTGTTAATATTTCCACTATTTTATTGAAACCCAATAGCCCTCGCCATTAGTTTTAGAATATACTATTTTTTAGACATTATAGTGGAAATGATCCATATTCCCATTATTATTACCCCAAATTTGGTTGGTCAAGAAATTTAAAGGGTTTTAGGTAGGCATTATAAATTTCAACCACATTAACTCACAATTCCTTGATTTATTGAGTGGACTTCCCAATTTTGAAATTCTTAAATTGGATTTCCTCAACCCTTGCATTTCAGTTACACCAAGTCCTACTTTGGAAATAAACCCTTTATATGAACTAAGTTAATTCAACCCAAAACATCATGTTATAATTCTATGATAATTTAAAGAAACCCAACTTTGGTCGATCAATCACTTTAAACTATAGTTTAATTTTAACTTAAGTAGTGGAAGGCTATACTGAATTAATATATATAATTGAGGGATTTTATCTTTCATAAGAAAATTGTCAATTATTTTTTATTACATGTTTTTAATATTAAGTGGATTTACTTAAGTGATTAACCATTTCTTAGATAATATTTACAAATAATCCAATTTATTTTAGTTCTATCTTGCATGCTTGTTAATTCATTAATTCATGCGATTACAACAAAACATCCATAATAAAATAACCATGAAACTTGATAGAAATAAAATAATAAAGTGGTATGATCATGAGATTTTAATAATGATTAGTTTATCTATAGGATGATAAACTAACCATTGATGTAGGGGGAAAACACTTCGAACCATTTATGGTTAATGTTGCAGTTTTCCACCTGTCCACCTATGTATCTTTCTTGGATTGGTTTCACCTCAGATCCAAAATTGAACTACCTCCACTATCTTGGGAGATTCATCTATTGCATATTATTTTACTCACACACTGGTGAGGGGAAGGGGTTTATATAAAAGAAACCATGGGCATGTAAGCCATTACATAATAAGAGGAGAGGTGACACGCTAGACAATAATTTAATTTAATAATAAATTAAATGAAACCAATCAAATACAATGGTCTGGTCTAGGATCATGATCATCCATATGCACAAAATGAATTATTAATTTAAAAAAATTATAATTCAATTAAAAATCATTCTTATTTAAGATAAATTGTGCTCGAATAAATTAATTATCTTCTTTAATTAATCAATTATTTTATCTTAATTCTCATCCAAATTTTCTTGATATTCACATCCATAATAATTTTAAACAAATTAAATAAATTTATTTAAAATTAACTATGTACATAAATGTACCTTAGAGGGAACACGGGGAGTACCCATCCAAACTACCGAACATGTATTATACTTGTATAATGTTTACTCTTATGATATGTGGAATACGTGACTTATCACGTAATTTCATGACATGTATAATCAACTTAAATATTACATGGGTCATATGATTTTTCTTGCACGTGTTATGCTTTAATGCACGTAGAGTAATAACTTTAATATGAATCATACATGATATGAATATTTGAACATTACATAGAAATTAATTAAACATTTATATATATTTAAACCCATCACATGGAATT
Organism: Viscum album; assembly: GCA_963277665.1. Lineage (NCBI taxonomy): Eukaryota > Viridiplantae > Streptophyta > Magnoliopsida > Santalales > Viscaceae > Viscum > Viscum album. Next base: position 1,090,628,281 of record OY728164.1, on the reverse strand, counting down.
TACTATCAAATTAATGACCACACGTAAGAACATGTTGATAAGGTTTACACAGTATCATAAATTATTTTTTAATTCTGTGTAATTTGGTATAAGTACACGACATCTACAAACCAGCTACACGATGTGTGCTTTTCACTTCATCTATCCGAGTCACATGCCTAGGGACTCGGCGTGTAACAATGACAAAAAAATATTCAAGCACACGATGTGTACATGGTTTACATGACATGTGGTCTCTGAGTTACACAATCACCAATCCAATAGATTATGTAAGAAGATACAAGACCTGTATGTGACTTAAGGATTACAAGCCGTGTACAAAAGTTACACGATGTGTACTCCGGATGACCGTGCATCAGGATGGACCGATCAATATGTGATGTATAATTAAATTCACAACATTTAATAAATTCACATGACTTAAATTAATACTGAATTAATTCTTGGTTCATTAAACACTAGTACATGATGTGTACCTCTAGGTTACAAGACATATACTCTTATGTTACTCGGCCAGATTCCACAACACCTCTTGATGAGATCTTCAATTTTATTTTGTTCATAAAATTAATTTATTTGATTATATTTAAAATAAATGAATAGGAATAAGTAGATCTTGAAATTTAGATTAAATAATGATTAAACTAGAATTAAAAACTAATCAATCATTAAAAAAATCAATCAACGATCTTTAAATAATTATAAATATTTATGTGACCCCCTCTGATACCACTTGAAGGTTCCAAGAAAAGTGGAATCCTTTGAAGGGTCATTCCCAAAATTGATTTTTGTCATAATCAATGATCAATATGATATTAACATGATGATAAACACCATGATCAACAAAATTGAATCAAAGAATATAGACAATAGATAAAAAACTAGAACCAAAAACACAGGTTTGTCACATATTATTTATAATTAATTCAAGAAAATAAAGAATTAACTTGTGAGAAATTATTCCTTCATTGATGGATTTGACCACAGATCTACATTGTACCATTTTTTCATTGTATAAATCAAGGGAAAATTCCCTTTAGTGGTGATCCACATGTGTTCCACAAATCTCCGAATGTCACCGTAGGAATCTACGGGTGCTAGTGTAGTATATCTTGATTATTGCATTGCTCATCTTTGATCACCACGATAATATTTTCCAAAGGATTATTCTCAGTCTCTCTATACTTGAGAGTGGAAGGTGGAGAAAGATCTCTCTCCATTCTTGAGATAGTTCCTGAAGAAGGGAGATCTCTAGTACTTCGATAGGATTCTTCATATTTGTTGTGCACAACAAAATGAATTGGACCTATTAAAAAATAATATAATTGGGTTTATATATATACCATTAGGGTTAGAAATAAATAATTTCACAAGTAACCTTTAATATTTATTTAATCCCTATGGAACCCCATGTCTATAATAATAATAACAATATTATTATTTCTTGACATGCACTAAACTCACGAGTTAAAATTAAATATTATTTATTAAAATAATATTAAATATATATTATTTCTCACTGGACCTATAAAATTGGTCCTCCATTACTCCACAATATTTTTTGGGTCCTAAATAATTACTATTTATTTAATAAATAAATATCACTTCATTATTTGATAATAAATAAATAAATATTTTATTTACTAAATAGAAAATAAATATTTATTAAATATTCCACTCACATAATATTCTCTTGAATAACTGGTGATGGAATATATGAGATCAAAAAAACATGAATAAATATTAAACCATATACAGGAATAATATTCATTCAACTTGTTAAATAATAAATAATAATATATTATTTAACTAAGATCCTGGATAAACTTAGTGTGCGACCCTCTAGGCCAATTTATCAGTGGTATTAAGTAGAGCATCCTAAAGTCCAAGTTTATCATCTAGAAACATGCCAAGGAACCCATAGAGAAAGAAGTTAATGAACCAACGACATAATTAATAATACAAACACTCACTATGTAATATAATTCCTTTATCATGATATCTATAATCAAGAAGGTTGCATGTTGGTTCCATCAACCTATGTACTTAATATCTCTTTCTTTGAATTTACGAAAATATAACTTTCCTATAGAACATCATGGAAATATATTTATTTAGGCTATATCATTTCCATCAAAGGTATTGAGATATCAACTTTTTTTAAAGAATAGAATGGAAAAACCCTTTCTCGTATTATTCATTAATGCAATATTACTCACAACACACCCAACATACCCCACCTCACTGTGAACATATGTCATCATAGTTTTCATCAATACATCAAAGTACATGACTTATAATACTCATTGATAAAAATATTAAAGTATAAGGATCAATACACATGTCTGCAGATATTAATATCCAATGAAACATATAAATATGGATTTCCTACTGGTGGGTATCCTTCTCACAATATCCCACTCTGGATATTACCAAGGGAATACACCTTGAGAAGATGCCTCAAAGTCCTATGAGTCTCCACCCATGATAGCCTGAATCATTCATGTCCATAAAATGATTTCATCATTCTATATAACATATATTTAAGAATACTATCATGAAACTTCTAGGTTCTCATCATAGCGGGGAACTTCTATGGCCTTTTAGTGAGACTATTACTCTTAGGAAATTATCTCATAATATGTTACACATAAAAACAATAATGATGTGATAATAAGTTTATTAATATTCAAAACTATTAGTACAAGTTACCATAAAGTACCTAGAAGTTAGTTCTATGGAACCAAATCCAACAAGTTCCATGAGTAAAATATCATAAGAGGGGGGTGGGGTATTGAATTGATTTATTTTTATCACTTTAACTCCCCTTTTGATTTTATTTATATGGTTGGTTAGATCATTTGAATCTCTCTCAACCTCTCATTTTATATTTAATTAAATAAAGAACATAGTGTACACAAAATTTTACACAGTTCTCCCTCGATATAGAGACTAACTCTTGTTTAACTCAAATTTAATATATTTTTCACTTAATTTCAAATATTTTTAGTGGACTCAATGTCTCTCAATGATCACTTCCCTTTACATTATTGACTCACTAACATTATGATAAATCCCTAAATATTTTTTTTAAAAGATAACATCTTTATTATAAATGCAACATTTTTTTCCATCTTCTTTTGTTTTTAGGATTGAATAACAAAATTTCATCATCATGCACTAATATTCTATTTCAATTAGAAACTCCATAGTAATAAATTTCTACCATTGATAAGTATCGTAATCTACTTGTTTCATTGTATTATTATTTTACCACTTTTCTTTGTGATCAATCTCTATATATAAAAGACATCACCAAATCTTTATTAATTTTAGAAGTTAATTTTATATTTGAATGTAGTCAAATCATATTTTACATTAACATTTGAGTGGAATGATCACATGAATTCTAAAAAGTTTTCATCATTTAATGATACATTAATATTAATTATTTTGTGTCATTATCTAAACCATGACATGGTTTCTTATCACCATGGGAGTGGTGCCTTTAGTTAACCTTTTACTTCCATAAACCATAAAATGATATACATTTCTTTTTGATATTTTATTCATTTACAAAACTTTGGATGTTGCCTTATCTCATCACTATAGGCACAGTCCTTCATTTCATAACATGGTTTTTTGGTTCCATACATTGAATTTTCTTCACATGATTAAATGAATTCTAGAATGGTATGATCACCCTTTCTCCCCATTTCTTTTAATGAGAATAAAAAACAACCACATTGAAAAGTGAGGTGGTATTACAACCATATAGTTTTATAAAGTGACTCATGAAAATTCCGCCTCCATTATAGCTCTCTCTATGACATGGTTGCACCGATCAAATAATTTGAGGTCATAGCTCTATAATAATTACCTTTGAAATTCCTTTATCCAAGAAAAAGTATTCTAATCTCCCCATTTAAGGTAGTTGATCACATGAAGCCTCCATTTATCATTAATTTTACTATAACATGGTTTTATTGAGGTGTGATATTTAGAAGCTTCACCATTTCTCGCCATGTCTCCAAAATCATTTTCTCATGCACTATAACACATGCCAGAATATGGTAAAAATAGAAAAACAAAGGTTTAGTAGTGATTTCAATCATCGATAATTAGTTTAGTGGTGATTTTATGAACCACAATATACATCACTGTTGATAATCAATTAGTGTAAGTTTTGATTAATTGAGCATGGATTTATATAAGCGCTGTTATTCCAAATTTTGTAGTGGTTTTATTTTTATTTAGTAGTAATTTATATTGATGAATTTTGTATAAAAATAATGGGTAATTTAAAAACCCATTTATTTACTAGTTGTTTGACCAAACCATTTCTATATATGTATTTTTTTAAAAGATAAAATCATTGCTAACCAATGTAGTTTCAGTTTACCCAAACTGACACTAAAAAAGAAAAAATAATAAAATATAATTTAAAAAAATATTATATACAACACATATAAACATCATATACAATAAATACATAACCAATATTTAAATAAATATTATACATTTAAAAACATAAACAATATATTCAGAACACCAATATATATAACACACATATATGCATCAAAATAAGTTAACTACCATTAGTCATAAATTAATTTATCATACACACAACATATATAATTGTGACAAACATTCACCCTCAATCCATTCACGTCCATCACTCCACCGCATTCACTCCATCTGACCACCTCAATAGCTATAACTAGGTTCATCATACACAAAACTCACTACATCATCATCATATCAACTAAAGAAAAAACAAGATAGAAATTAGAAAAATTGATCATAATAAACATTAGTTATAGTAGATTCCATGATAATATTTAACCATACCAGAAAATTTATCATGCATAATGACCACCTTCTGAAGAGTGTCGCGAGTTAGAAGGATCGGCCCCATAACTATTGTTGATATCTAATACCTGCACTACAAAAATAAAATATTTAAGAAAAGGACCATAGAACACAATAGGGAAATAACTTGTTTATAATTTTTCACATAACGGTTGTTTTTATCTCAATCAAACATATGATTATTCAATACAAAACAAATTAAATTTCAGTACATATCATAGATTAAATGAGGTATAAAAATATTTGAATTATAACACACAGAACATGTTAAACCAGTGTACAAAAATTATGGTCCTTTAGAATGAAATATCTAAAGATAAACCCTTTTCCAGATTGAAAATATCCCCAAAACTTCAAAATAGAGTTAAAGAAACTTTAAATTCCAATTTAAAATCAAATTTATTTAACTTCAATTTGAGAGAAAAATCATTTGGAAGAACATTCCAAATTCTCAATTTATGAAAAGTTACCCCATTACTTATAATAGTGAAATCATGAATACCTAACAAACTAATGGGTTTCTAGGGATCAAAAAATATTTATTGAATGCAGAAGAAGAGATTTAAAACCTCAAATCCCAAGACCAACCATGCATGAAACTGAAACCTTTCACATATAAAATGGGGAAATAATGTATCTTACACTGATGATGGTCAACCATCCCTCTTAATTCAAGTGTTTGATGAAGATCCCTTGGAGTATATAATCCCAAGGACTCACCTCCCTTCACTATTATTAATATTTTTGATATTTGAATGATAATTAAGTAGGAGATCATGGAATAAAGTAAAAAATAAAACATAGAAGCAAAGAAAAGAAAACAAATGTGTGAGATAAAGGGAGTTACCCCATGGATCAAACATTGTCTCTTTCATTACTTGAAATTATAGGTTAAAATTCATTTGATAATCCATTATACACCATTCCTAGACCACTACCTACTTAATTAGTGTAATCCATTATAATTAAAAAACCTCCCAAGCACACCAAACTTCACCTCCGGCATGGCATTAAGTATTGATCATGTCGTGGCCATGACATACCAATACTCTCCACCTGTTCCTAACATACATCATTTATTCCCCAAAACACCCAAATACACCATAATTGAGATGAATTCAGATAAGATAGGGAGATGTGATTGAGTATGGGAAAGAACGAGGCCAAGAGAATGTTATAAAGAGATATGAAGTATCCTCACCAAAAAACACCCTCCTCTCCCTACAACACATGAAATAAAAAATAATTTAAATCATTGAATTTGGATTTGAGAAACTATAAAAATCCCTAGAATATCACACCCTTGGGTTAATTATCTATAACCATGGTGTTTAGAGATCACAATGGTGAGGAGAGAATAATGAAATCATAAAGAATAGAAACATATTTCCCATTATAATTACAATAATATTAAAAAAAAGAAAAGGAATTACATAAAGAAATTATTATTCTAATCCCCTGATGGGGTACTTACTATAGAATGGGGATCCCTTTCTATTTATATAGTTCCCCCCTTGATTTTTAGATAATTCTTAGAGGAAAATGAAAAAAATTCCTACCAAAATTTATTCCTAGATTCAATCTCCTTCTATATTGTGTACCATTGATTTCCCCTTATTCCATTCAATAGATTACCATGATGGTTCTTCGTATAAAATTCAGAAATTATTATCTATTTTTTAGTTATAGCTGCAAGATTTTTGTGAAGGCATTTTCCTTCTTTATGAGTTGGGTTGGAATCTTCTATGATAAATTGATGGAACACATCAAATTTCCTTGAGAGCTGGGTCAAGAACTTCCTTGAAATTATTTGAGAGGATTCGATGGATTTAGAATTTATTTTTAGGTTTCCATTATTTATTTAAATATATTTACTTTAAATCCCTTATAATAATTAATAATTCTAGTGTTTTAATTACATGTGAGGAAAATAGGCTGTTCATAAAAGATGACAACAACACACGACATCACTTTACATGAGTGCAGGTGTAGGTGAATGGATATCACATGGGGGAAATTTAATCTGACATGGACCTTAGTTATCATTATATGAATGAATGTCCAGTGTCTGATCACATGACACAAGTTACATTTTTTCATGATATTTACTTACACAAGCTAGATACACACATTTTAGTCATACATGATTCATATATGAGCCCTCTATGATTCTGATGTATTGAACCGATGATTTCACCTTACATGAGTTTTAGAGTGGGGTGATTTTTACATGACCTATATTAACTGATTTCACTTTACACAGCTCACCTTATTTCCATTTAATCACCTGTGATCCCATCATTATTTAATGTGTTTCAACCTCATAAATTCATACTTAATCACACACAACATTCTAATAAATCTATTTCTTCATACACAAAAATAATTAAATGATATTTAGCCTTTAAAAATGAAAATTCAATGTCATGAAGTTATAAATTATACATGAAAATCACTAAAGTACCAAAAAAAATCAATGAAATCTTTTCTATAATTAAATCAAAAATAAATAAATCAATTAAAGATAAATATTTAAGCCTTTTACAATTTAATCCCAAATTATTACATAAATTAATAAAATGTAATAAATAAATAGATATTAAAATAATTATGGGGATATTTTTAGTAAATAATATAATAGAAAAATTGAAAAATTTGTGCTCAATAATTTTCCAACACTTAAACATTTTCACTATTGCGAAAACAACTTACACCAAGGTCAAATAAAATTCTCAAGACATCAGTGGAAAAGCTTGTCCATTATCACACCATTGGAAATATAATTCTTTCTATACGAATTTAAATTCCAAAATTCCTCACTTTTCATATAAATCCTTTCAATCTTATGTTAATACCCATGTGTATTTTGTTCCTACCTTCCTAGAAATGTATCTATTTTCACTCATAGTATTTTAATATGATGTTTTTCTCATTATAAAGTGAAATAATGATTTTTAATAGGCTTATTACCATCATAATATCTCCACTTTATAGATTCATGAAAAAAAATTCAATAATGGGGGCTTAACTATGGGTTATTTTAAAGGTTCAGGGCCAGTGGTTCAGATGTGAAAAATCAAGATAGAAAGAGGAGGCTTGACTTTTTAAAGAACTATGCATGATTAAATAAGTGGGTTTCTAAATGTATATTTCCCAATAATTCCCCTTTAATATATTCTACCATCCTACACTCCCCCTTCACGATATAGGTCTATAAAGTAGTGTATAAAAATAGATGATTCTTCCTACTTTCTCCACCCTATTTTACATTATTTTTGTAATTTTTTTTCACTTATTTTTATCATATTAATCATTTTTTATAGAGATAAATAGGGTAATAATGTTTTATAATAAATTATGTGAACCACCTATCCAAATAAATTATGACATACCCTAAGCATCTTCCCAATATGAAACTATATTCCTTTGAAACTCATGGAACAATCCTCCCTGATACACTTTATTTTGATAGAATAATGCATACTAATCAAGATCAGGATAGGTAGTGATAATAAAATTGTAATGTGGCTACCTATAAGAATGTTAATGGCTTCTATGAAGTTTAAAATAAGGGTGATATGTAAGGGAAAGCTCAAATACAAGTTGAATTTCAAAAAAGGGGGTTACAAAAGATGCCACAATCATTTTTTACATAATTTATAATCTCTGAAAGTGTTGAAAAAGAGGATTTTTTTAGATTTCATGACAAGAATAAATACTCTAAATAAAAATAGAAATATAAGAATATGTGAAAAGGGTTTATATTCCTCTCTAGTTGGTGATTTTTTACATTGGACAATACTTGTACACATGAGTTTCACAATTGATCAAAATTCCTTAATTATTCAGCTCATAAATCAAGGATATAATTCATTTCAATAATTATTTAAATATTTAAATGTTTAAATTATTTAATTTTATAAAAAATTCCAAGAGAATTTGTATTCAACCCAGGTATTCAATTCATCTCAAGAGATCCTATAAACACTCCAAAAATAATAAATAGAAACTAACAAGGATGTCCTAAAAAGAATGGTCCCTCTCCCCCACACTTAGTTTCAAGAAGCCTATAATTTATCTCAAATAGAATCATATAATAGGGTATAAAACTATTGATAAGGAGTAATATATCTTGAATTATTGGTATGGTAATCTCTTCAAATTATTTTTAGTGCAATGCATCTACTATCCTCTTCAACATAAACATTTATTTTCTGGTTGGACAACAATATATTTTGTATTTATAATGGGATGTATAATTGTTTTCCAACTTCAAAACTAAATGAAAAAACATAAAAAACCTTTATTAAATAAATTCAACCAAAAAAATTAAAAATAAAAGGGATGGGTAAATATTTTGGGTGTAACCCTCCAAAGAGGTGCTGTGTTTTTCTCATCCATAGTTGGAAGGTTTTTTGTGTCATCATTCATTTTATGGAGGACGTGGATTATGTAATTTGAACCAACACATCCTTGTAATCCCATAGATCATCATAAAATTATTTTTAAGTTATCCACCATGTGAAATGTTGTATGATCATACCTTGATTAGTAGCATATTCATGATGAAGTAGGGGCGGTAATATAAAGTAAGACATTCAGTTATTCTAGTTTGGAGCTGTATAACCCCTAAGACTTGTAAAGTTTATTTCAAAGATTGGAATTTCTTATAGTTTTATGTTATCAAGTTGGTCTTAAAATGATTACATCACTATAAAATTATCCTCCACTACCCATATAAAAAAATCTCCTCCATCCTGCCTTCATGCAACGTCCTGGGTTTTTGGAACATGTTGACTTCCTCTCCCATTTTAATTTTTTAGAGTTTAGTGGATAGAATAAATATTTACTTGATTATAGGAACTTAATTTTGAGTATTTATTTGACCCAATACCTTGTTTTTATATGAGTATCAATGATCATCAAGTGTCTTGGGGTTCTGGTTGGTTTTCGAGTGTATCAAAGGCTGAAAACCCAAACTTAATGGGGTGCGTAGACTGAGGCGCATGATTTGGAAAAATCATGAGGCCTCCCAAGAGTAACCATATGGACATATAGGTGATTTATTTATAGTTTTACAAACCATTAAAGAGGGTAATAATATCCATTCGTCACCTCTGTAGTTTTTAGTCGAGGTGATTCACACATTTTTCTCACAGTTTGGAAAACTGTATGGGATAACCATGCAGCCTGGAGCCCTGGGTAGGGGCTACCACACTGGTTGTACATGGTTAGCCAAAACGTGTGAGATAATCATACGACCCACTTAAAATTAGTAAATTATAGTTATTCCCATCCTCTCTTATTTATTATTTTACTTCTTCTTTCTCCCATGCATGTCTATCCTTCTAAGCGTTGTGGAGTTCCCTTCCTCCTCCATTAGTTTTTGAGCCAAATTCTTCATCTGAGCTCCATTCTTTAAACCGTCAGGTGTGTTGAAACAACATCAGTAAGGGTTAAATAATCTTTTTTCTTTTATTATTTTTCTATTTACATACAGTGCACTAAATCCATGTGATCTATTTTACTCTATTTTCAGGTAATTCTTATAACATGGCAATTTATTCTGAATCATATAAAGTTAAAGGCTACACTACTACAAATATGGTCTTTATCAGTGCTAGAAAAGTCGATTAACAGTGCTAAAAAAGAACTTTTAATTGAGGTGAGGATAAAGGGGGGTCCCATTTATCAGCACTCCAAAAATCACTGATAAAGGCCCCTTTTATCAGCGCTTTTAAAAAGTGCTGATAAAATTTAAAAAAAAAGAATTATATAATGCAGGGGGAGATTTTAACAGTGCTTAACCCCCCCTTTATCAGCGCTAGGCGGACCCCCCCTCACACTCTCCTACATGCTGCCCTTCCTGCGCATCCCCACACGTGCGCACCCCTTTGCTTCCACCCAAACTCGAACCCACAACCTCCCCCTTTCGCGGCTGCACCTTTACCACTAAGTCATTTCATTTTTTCTCTATTTAATGATATATCTATTTATATATATATAGTTATATTTATTCGTATATTAATATAGATTCATATTCATATTAATATATTTATTCATATATTAGTATATATATATTCATTCGTATATTAATATATATTTATATTTATTTTTATATATATTTTTAGTTATAAATTTTTATCTGTATATTTATTTGTATATTAATATATATTTATAAGATTAGTTTTAAATACATTTATGAAATAGGTTTTTTATGTGTGTTTATAAATAAATAAATAAATACATACATACATATATACAACACACACACACACACACGCAAACACACACACACACATACACTTATATATTTATGAATAAATACATATATATGTGTATTTGAAAAGCCATAGAATGTTAAAACAACCATAACTTATAATCCAGAAGCCCATTTCAACTCCAAAACCAGTCAAATCGAATGAAATGAAATAATATTCGATATGATATGTGGTACATTCCTAAAAGACATCTGGATCAGAAGTTATAACTGTTTGAATGTTAACAAATCGGTATATCCTGACTAAAAACTCAGTTTTGGAGGCCTTATAGGCCTGTTTTGGCCTTGAAAAATGTAACCTAAGCTTTGATTTCATCTATAGTGCATAGATCTCATCACAAACTTCGATTTGATATGCTGTAGAGCTCAAACGGACACCCAGATCAAAAGTTATGGCCGTTTGAAGTTTGAGTTACATTTTCAACTTATTTTAGATCTTTTATTATTTTTTTTTGATTTTTTGTGTCTTCAAATTGTTATTAAATGAGTTTTAATCAATAATAATTAGAAAATTATTAATTAATAATATTTTTAAAATATTTTAAATCCATTTTCAATAAATTTATTATATATTAAATGTAATAGTCTATTTATACTTATCTAAAACATATTTAAAAAATATATATTATATTTATATCAATATAAATATACTTATATAAAAATATTTTATTTTTCATGATTTTTTTTGATACATAAAATTTATCAGTGGTAGGAAAAAGTTCTGATAAATCCCCCCTTTATCAGCGCTACTAAAAGAATCGCTGATAAAGGGGTCCCCTTTATCAGTGCTTTTTTTTAGCACTGATAAAAGGGTAGCGCTTCCCTTGCCCGTTTTTGTAGTAGTTCTAAGATCAAATGAGTAGACGTCTAGAAAAATGAGGTAGGTGGTGCTCATCTTTCTTTGTTATTTTATGGTTTTTAGGGTTAAGATTTTAGTTCTCCATTGGGTAGTTTGATAGGGACCCTAATAATTTAATGGTTTCCTTTAATTAATTAATTAAACCAATGGGAGATGCCTATGGTCATGCTCCTCTAAGTCTATAAATGGCTGAGTCCAGTGAGAGGATTTGGAACTTGGGTAGATTATTCTAGGGTGATATTTTATTTTATTTGATTTGTTTAATTTATTTATATTTAATTTATGAGTTCCATGGGAACATGACAGGCTCAACCTGAGGATTGAGATAACATTGGTTATTTGATTTAAGGTGATGTGATCATCAGGCTAGGCATGGACTATTATATATATATATTTTGAGTGACGTTGATCACTAATTGGGTGACATGGTCATATCTTGAGGCAACATGGTCATCAAGTTTTGAGCATGGCCCAGGTGATATTGGATGGTGATGACCATTGAATGAGAAACATGGTCACAGGGGAATGATTTACTGGAATAGTGTGGCTTAGGGACTTATTTGGTGATTTCCTCTCACTCGTGTTGGACAATGCATAGTTTGGAGTCACGTTCACACAACATGACTCAGATGATGAGGTGGTATTGACAACTAATGCAGATATATGCCTTTGTTATATGTGTCTTAGGATGATGGTTGGAGGTACCTACCGTAGAAATCCATGAGGATGGTGAGGATCCATCAGTTGATAGTGTTGAGACTGTCAGTTGGGGGCTAAGTCTCACCATACTTGAGGCCATTAGGACAGGACTTGTTTGGAAGGATGGAAATAATTTTTCCTTAGGACATCATCTATTGATCCGATGGTGATATTACTTAGAGAGAAGACATCGCTATGCCTCGGATGCTAGGCTTTGAGTCGACAAGGTTTCTTATGATCTGAGGGCCATGGGACCAGGTATTTGGTTATTGGGGTATGCCTTTAGGATGTAAGATATTTTTGGATATGAGGTGTTGGTCAAAATGATTTTCTAGGTGATTTTATCAGAGGTGGAACCCGAGGGTTCACCTGGGCTGATTTACATCAGGGGATGCCTTGGGCTTAGGCTAAGGATCCTCTCTACTATGGTATTTTGGTGTTGGAAAAAGTAGGTGATCACTACCTTTTGGCTACTGAACATAAGAGGAGTAGGTTTTTATTATGCATTTATATAGGGATATTTATTTTATTATTTAGATACACCTACTTAATCATGGATTTAGGATAAGAACATGTTGGTGGTGGTCTACTGACATTCTTTCTCACACCCTACACTGGACCTTTGGGATGCATGTAGATTTTTTAGATTTGCATTCATGTAAAGGTTTGAGCTTAGGAGATAGATATTAGTGATTTAATTATCATGGGATGTATAGAAAGAGACCACAGGTTATTACCTCAGTTTAAGTTTCATTTTTTTATTTATATATCAGCACACTGTTATATGTACATACTAAGGTCAGCCATCAGTAACCCTTCTACTTATTGTCTGTATGACTTGATATGTATGTATGTTCTATTTTAGTATCTATAAATTTTATGTTTTGATGTTTAATTCTGCAAATGGTATTGAGATTTATTATTATTATTGCTTATACTATCTATTGTGCTTCTGCTGTGGACAAGTTACTGGTCTAGTGTCTATTTGATATTTCCCTTAAACTTCTTATCTATATTTATTAGACCAATATTATATTATCACCATAGGTTATAGTCTCCCTACTATCACCTCTTTACACCCTTTCTTCCAATCGGCAGCCTTTGGCGTATGGGGAGGCACGCTTAAGGCTTAGTGGCATTCTGCCTGGAGCACTGTTTGGGTGGAAAACTGGGTCAGGGAACTACAAGTGGTATCAAAGAAGTTTATTTTATGTCTTTCTTGGTATTAATATTTGAGATATGGTATATGAGATATTATTATGTTGTTGGAACTGGGTTTATAGCTTGTGTTTGGGTGCATGCAGCCCCATGCACGGGGGATGGACCGAGTTGCCAGGGGTGAGAATTTCTGTTCTATTTTGATCATTTTACAGTTGATATTATTTACACCTCTAGTGGTTCACTTGTATGTGATTTTTACTTGTTATAATATTTGATCCTTGGAATGGTATGGAAATGGAGGAAATTTAGACCCTTGTCTCAGTATGGAAAAGGGAGATTGTTTATGCTTTTGATAGGCACATAAGAATTTAAATGCATGCATGTACCTGTGATAAATTGCTATGTGATATGTGATATGATACATATGTATAGGCCTATATATTATAGGAACAAGCAGGGATAATGATATGGGGTGATGTTGATTTCCAGGTTGGGTGATGGGGTTGTTGGATAGAGGTGATGTGGTTCGTTAAGAAGGGCATGGCCTGAGGCATATGTGATACATGGTTCTGATATGGGTGGGTAAGGGGCCAAGAGGCCAGATGTCATGTGACATGGTTGCGATGGGGGGGGGGAGGTAGTAATATCGCACTGACTGTTACTACTTTTACTATCTATATTATATATATATATATATATATGTTATTATGGCTGTATGTCCATTATATTGGTATTCCATGGGTTTCCACTTGGATGACTTTTGATAGAGCATCTGGTGGGAGGTGATTTGGTGCCTCTTGAGCGAGCATAGGTCGAGACCCATAATGGTCGTGATGAGTCCCTAGAAAGACAATATGAGGATGATACATTGTTACAAGCTCCATTACAGGCAATGAATCCTCTAGATTTGACAGATTTTGGGTTGTGTCTTGATGAGTAGCTGAGGAAGTAGAGCCTTACATGGTGTATTTGACTCAGGAGTTCCGGTCGTAGAACCCACTGCTATTTTAGGGTGAGGAAAGAACATTGGTGGATAATAACTAGATTGATTCAATGGACATAATATTTGAGTAGCTTGAGACTCCACTATAGAGGATGGTGAAGCTGGCTACGTAAATGCTCAGAGGATTGACTAAGCACTAGTGGGATGTGTAGGTTTAGGCATGAAGACACGTGGGAATGGAATAGAAGAACTTTGAGGCTAGTTTCTTTGATCACTTCTTTCTAGAGACACTGAGATCAGGAGTTCTTGAGCCTATAGTAAGGAGATGTGTCTATCATGGACCGTGCAGATACATTCATTGAGTTGTATCACTTTTCACCCAGTATGGTGAGAGACAACACCTTGAGGGTGAGGCATTTCAAGGATGGTTTAAAAAACACCATTTAGGTGAAGGTAAACATCTTCAGGTTATCCTCATTATCAGGGGTGGTGAATCATGCACTAATAGATGAGGGAAACTTGGTGTAATGGTCGTATTCGAGCCGGGTGATAACTTCAAGTGATTTTAGTGGCGACACTTTATATAGTAGGAAGTGAGGATGAGAGGAGTCTCAGATGGGTGTATAAGCCAGAGACTCAAGAAGACCACCTTAGAGTGGGGTCGTTGATGGTGTGCTTCCAGTGTGGGTGGTCAGGACATGTATGGAATTAGTGCGAGTGAAAACCAAAGGAGTGTCGAGCTTACAGACATGTCGGTCATTGCAAGAGGTTTTTTAGGAAGCCTTATCAAATAGCCGGTAGTTAGGGACCAGGGCAGACTCAGGGTTCTGATATTAGATCGGGAGAAATACCAGGTGATGGTAGCTGAGTTTTAGCCAAATGCAGAGTTCTTGGTAGATAAAGTGGGACCCAAAAGTTGGGTTAGTGACCAATGGTTGGTGCAACACCGCAGGGAGGCCATGCCTCAGGTTTCTAAGCTTTAGGATAGGTTCATGCAGTTAAGCTATTAGGTGTAGAGCAGGATGGGGAGACAGTTACAATTAGAGGTACACTGAGGGCGTAGCCATGGTTTTTTATTTTATTTTGGAATGAACTTTTTTATAGGCATGTCTGTTTTGGGTGCACAAGGTTCATGAGATGCATCTATGGACTAACCATACACTAGTTAGTAGGTTGGCATCAGTTCATATGCATTATATATATATATATCTATGTGTGTGTGTGTTTGAGGTGCGTGACACCAAGATTTATATGTAATCATCATTGGATGCATGGCTTATGAGGCACATTGGAATCTGGGTATCAATGCGATGTGAGAATTGTTTGAGGTGCAAGGAACAGAGACTTCTTTGAGAATATGATGAATCGTGGGACCTCATAAGTTCAATGAATGACATGTGAACGAGGCAGGTATCTAAGGATATGTGGTACTTTATGGGTGTTGGGTATGACATGGGAGAATTTAATGAGGTGCAGGAGTGATGATGTGTGACAAGAGGATTTTTGAGTCTATGGATGGTCGATAAACAATTAGTCTTTTATGAGTTTTGGGTTAGGAAGTAATCAGGGTAGGTAATTCCTAAGGTGGGGAGATCCTTGAGGGAGTTTACTTGTGGCTTGCGATTGGGGTATTCTAGGTTAATTTTAAGGATATGGGTATGTTCAATAACATATTGTCTCTATGATTGATAGATTGGGGATGATATATGTTAATTTGGGGAGATTTTAATGTCATTGATTTTTGGAGCGTGTTAAATTCCTTACCCATTTTGAATTTTTAGAGTTTTGTGGGTAGAACAACTCATTCCTTGATTAGAGGAACTTAATTATGAGTGATTATTTGACCCAATACCTTGTTTTTAGGTGAGTCACATTGATTAGAAAGTGTCTTTGGGTTTTGGTTGGGTTTTAGGCATGTTAGAGGTTTAAAATCCAAACTTAAAGGGGTGAAAAGACTGGGGAACATAGTTTGGACAAACCGTGAAACCTCCTAAGAGTAACCGTGTGGACCTCCAGGTGCTCTGTGCATAGTTTTACAAACCATGCAGAAGGGGGTGCATGGCCATGTGATACCTTTGTATTTTTTAGCATAGGTGATTCACATAGTTTCTGTACAGTTTGGAAAACCACATGGGATAACCATGCAGGCTGGATCCTTGGACATGGGATACTGCACGGGCTATGCACGGTTAGCCAAACCATGTGAAAGAAGCATGCGACCCATTTAAAAGTGGTAAATTACCATTCTTCTCCTCCTCTCTTATTTCTACTTTTCCTTATTCTTTCTCTAATGCATGTCTCTCCTTCTAGGCATCATGGAGCTCCCTTTCTCCTCCCTTATGTTTTGAGCCAATTTTTTTACCCAAGCTCCATTCTTCAAGTTGTCAGGTGTGTTGGAACCATATCGGTAGGGAATTAAATCCTCTTGTCTCTTTTATTATTTTCTCTCTCTATATGATGTACTAAATTTTTGTGATTAATTTTACCTTATTTTTAGGGCGTTTGTCTAAAATGATTATTTCCTTAGAATCATTTCAAGTTAGAGGCTAAGATCAGACAAACAAATATCTACCAACACGAGGTAGGTGGTTATCATATTTCTTTGTGATTTCATAGTTTTTTCAGGGGTTTGGATTTGAGTGCACCATTGGTTAGTCTGAGATAGACCCTAATAATTTAATGTTTTCCATTAATTAATTAATTGAACCCATGGTATATGCCTATAGGAATGATCCTCTAAGTATATAAATGACTGAGCCTAGTGAGTGGCTTTGGACCTTGGGAAAATTTGGTCGGGATGATTTTTTATTTAATTTTATTTGTTTAATTTATTTATATTGAATTAATGAGTTCCATGGGAATGTGAAGGGATTGAACCAAGGATTGAGATAGCACTGGCTATATGATTTAAGGCAATGTGATCATCAAGATAGGATTGGCCTATTATATATATATTCTAAGTGATACTGTTCACTAGTTGGGTGAAACTGTCATCGATTGAGGTTAAAAGGTTGTTAGGTTGTGGTAATGGACCATTTGATATTGGATGGAGATGACCATCATATGAGATACATAGTTTCAAGGTCATGAGGTGCTTGAATAGTGTGTCTTAGGAACTTATTTGGTGATTAATTCTCACCCATGTTGGCCAATGCACCATTTGGATTCATGCGCACATAGTAGGACTTAGATTTTGAGGTGGTATTGACCACTCATATGGGTATAGGCATCTGTTAGATGTAGATTATGATAATGGTTGGAGATTCTTGTCGTAGAAATCTACATGGATGGTGAGGAACCATCAATTGATAGTGTTGAGACTATTGGTCAGGGGATAAGGCTCACAGTACTTGAGGCTGTTGGGCTAGTAATTGTTTGGGAGGATGGACATCACCATTCTTTGAGATGTTGTCTATTGAGATGACAATGATATTACTTAGAAGGTAGACATCACTATACCTCAGACATTAGGCTTTGAGCTGAAAAGGTTTCTTATGAGCTGAGGTCTATGGGACTAGGTATTTGGTTATTGGGGTGTGCCTTCAGGACGTCGAATATTGTTATATATGAGGTTTCGGTTAGAATCAGGTGATGGGTGATTTTATCAGAGGTGGAACCTAAAGTTTCACTTGGGATGATTTACATCAGGGGATGCCTTGGGTTTAGGATAAGGATTCTCTCCACTACAGTATTCCGACGTTGGCCAAAGTAGGTGATCACTCCCTTGTGGATAATGAGAACAAGTGTAGTAGTTTATTATTATTAATTTTTACTCAGATATTTATTTTATTATTTAGATACACCTTCATAATCATAGATGTATGATATGCACACATTGTTGGTGGCCTACTGAGATTCTTTCTCACACCCTACATGGGCCCTTCAGGACACATGTAGATTTTATGTATTTGTGTTTAGGTAAAGGTTTAGGATCAGGAGTTAGATATTAGCGATTTAGTTATAAGGGGATGTATGGAAAGGGACCATGGGTTCTTACCTCAATTGAAGTTTCATTTTTGTTTTCATTATGTATTAACATTCTATTATATGTATGTACTGAGGTTGGCCATTGGTGAAACTTATTCTTATTATATATATGAATTGATATGTATGCATGTTATATTTTAGTACCTACAAATGGTATGTTGTGATGTCTAATTATGAAAATGGTATTGAAATTGTTTATTATTTTTTTCTTCTTCTATTATTGTGCTTTCACCATGGGCGAGTTACTGATCAAGTGTTTGTTTGGTCTTTCATTTCCAATGCTTATCTATATGCATTAGACCATTATTATATTATCTCTATAGGGTATAGTATCTCCACTACCACCTCTTTACACCCTCAATTCTAGTCGAAAACCTTTGGAGTATGGGGAGGTGTGCTTAAGGATCAGTGGCACTCAGCCTAGAACACTGTTCGGGTGGAAAATAGGTGTTGTGTTTTTCTCATCCACAAATGGAAGGTTTTTGTGTCATCCTTTATTATATGGAGTATGTGGATTATGTAATTTGAACCAAAAAATCCTTATCATACCATATATTATCATAATATTATATTTATGTTATCCCCCATGTGAAATGTTGTATGATCACCCCCTAATTAGAAGCATATTAATGATGAAGTAGGGGTGGTAATATGAAGTACAAGGAATTCACTTATTCTAGTTGAGAAGTAGTATAACCTCTAAGATTTGTAAAGTATCTTTCTGGGATTATATTTTCTTATGGTTTTGTGTGATCGGGTTGGTCTTCACTTGAGTACATCACTATATAATCATCCTCCACTACCCCTATAAGCAACACAAGCTCCTCCATCCTTCCTTCAGCCATGAAAACCTTATTATCCATTTCACCATATTCTTCTAGTGTGGGTTGGAAATTCATCTCATGCTACTCTATTTCATTTACCATTTTAAACACTTCTTATTTTGGGATATAATCATAAAAATATACTAGATCTTTCATGTAAGGTACTTAATATTTAAATACATTACAAGGAAGGTAAGAATTCATTTGGGTTTCTAGAAAATATGAATGCATTAAGTAAAAATAAAGAATATCTATATTAATTTATTTAGTTTAAATCTAATTTTATCTTGTAAATACCTATGTAATTTTTTATGTTGGAGTGGGTAGTGTACACTCCATATTTTCTTCAAATCTCACTACCATGCTTTCATCACCTTCTTTTAGGAAACACAAATTTCTAAATATGAATTTATAAAACAAGGAATGTAATTTTACAAATGAATTTTAGAATAAGTAAAGATAAGTGAGCCTAGATTTTTTCCATCTTCCTCCAAAATTTTAGGTCACTTATCTTATTGTTCATGGTGTGTCTTTGGAAATCTAATTATTGGTGCAGTTAGTGGGTTTTCCATAATACTTATAAATTATGTATATGTTTTTTGTATAATTATTATTGATCTTAGGACTTAATACAGCTAAATATAGTGTAATTGTGATGATTTATTGATGGTATTGTTTGTAAAGAAGAGTTATTAATCATTTGGAGATATTTTAAGGAAATTATAGACATTTCCTTCCACAACAGGTGTGTTTTCTATGTGACTTTGGTGAAGGAAGATGAAGAGCTGATGAGTTAGGGATATTTTTTTCCATTAATTAGAGTATTGTGATGTAAATAATATTCAATTATAGTAGAATATTATAATCATAAGTGATTCACACTATGACACTTGAATCATGATGCAACCTAAAATAAAGAAAAACAAATGAAGGAAAAAATTGGCCATCCCTAGTTAGTACCACTGGAGAAAGACTATCCAGAGGTTTTAATAAGCTCAAAACATCTCTAGATAGGGTTCCATGATGGAAATTGATCATATTTAGTATGTGAAATTTCTAGGTGATAAGAATACCGTTGGTATAGGGTGGAACCTAGGGAAAATTAGTCATAGTGTGGGGAGACAACATGAGAGTAAACACACCATTGAGGGGAGCTTGAGATTATAAAGGGTAAGACATGATGAGTGAAGTTATGATATGGGATGTGATATGTAAACACTATCCAATAGAAGTTTTTTAAACCGTGATTCTTGATTCTTTGTGTGATAATGGAAGAGGAGAAATGGAAAAGTTTGACAGTTTTCATGAGGGTATTTGAAAGGAATCCTAAGGTTCATATCAAATATCATATGAGTCATCCCAATAATTATAGGGTTTATTCCCACCATGACCACTATAGTCACACCTTGACACTCAGAATTCTAGAATTCAATTTATTATTTCTCAACAGGGAAACTGTGCATAAGTTTTGATGATTAGAAATATAAGATTCATTTTGGTTCCTCCCTATGAAATCTATGTTTTTTTTTCACTTATCCATAAGAGAAGTAATTTCATATCGCATTGAGAATAATGAAGTCACACTTTGATGGGAGTTTATCCATACCACTTGAAGAAATCCTATAAGAAATCATTTCATGATCAAAGGCAATAACACTATGCTTTAGGGAATCTAACTGAAGTATTAAAGTGTCCAAGAATCATGGATATGACTATACCCTTATACATTGTGATGTGTTTCATCAAATATAAAAGATAAAAGATCCTAGATAATCCATATATATATCATTCCATAATTCTTGAGATAATTTTAAGTTCAAATGTGAAGATACATTAGTCCCATCCCAAAGGTACATGTCATGATATAACATGTTCAAATAGAGGAGATAAAGGAGGAATATTTTCTACGGGTCCTTCAGTTCACTCCATATCTCCTGATTTCATTCTATGAAATATTATTTACTATAAATAGTAGGGTCTATTAAGTTTTTAGGGGATTCATAATTCCATTATATTTTTTTCACTCATTTTAGTTTCTTTCTAGTTATTTGAGGATTTTCTCCATTCCGGTACTTTACTTAGGAAATTGTAACCATGGATTCAAGTGAGTTTATTTTAATTTTAATAAATATTTACTTTAGTTCAATTATTCTCTTATCTAAGTCACTACATAGGATGGATATTGTTATTGAGTGATAGGTATTCTCTCTATCATACATGACTAGTTCACTTAATGGGAGAGATATTGAGAGTATAAGGATATGATCCATAATGTGTAATTACTCTTATTCATGGAGAATCATTTTAATTTGAAATTATTTTGTTACTTAATATAATCATATATCTTGGCATGAATCTGATTAGGAGGAGTGTGGAGGGAAGAACCCCAAATCAATTAAGTGAATTGGTCTATGAACAATAGTTTATATTATCCTTTTTCATTAAGAGTCAAGATTAATGCATCTAGGTTAGTGTATTTCCTCAAAAAAATGATTTTAAATAGTTTAGATAAAATCAATAAACTTGACCATAAGAATTTTTTAAATTTATTATGAATTTACAACCAATTAATTTAGATAATTCATGAGTGATAGAGGCGATATCATCTAAAAAAATCCTTTGAAATTGATCATGAACCCCTATTTTAATAAATTAGTTTCGCCTTAATCATTAATTTTAATTATGATTAATTTAAAATATTAATAGAACAATCAAATTAATAATAGGATACAATAACTATTAAGGATCATGATAACTCCTCATGGGATGACTTCAAACACCGCTATTCTACATTTTCGAAGTTAGTGAAGAATCAAGAAAATTTAAAAATTTCTAAACTTCTAGTAGCCCATCATAGATAATGGAATGGGAAAGGCCTATTGAGTTTTTGGCTCTGTTTATAGGGATATATGGTGAACTTAGGGCCTAAACATTCTATCAATTAAGTCACTCTTTTTTTCATATCATTTTTTATTTTGTTTTTTATTATTTTTATATGTGTGAGGTGCGATATTTTTGTTTACAAAGGGAAAGAAGTGTGTGATATGGAAACTGATTACTTGATCAATCTAAATATCCACTAGAATTAGACCTAGTTATCAAGAGGTCCATATTCACACAATGATATTTAGACATGGTAGAATGATACAACCTTGTTGCACTTAACATATATAATGATCAGTTCGCACATATAGACCCACTGAATAGAGAGCAACTGATGCATCAATAGTGAACCATCATTGATTATTGCTATATATCAAAAAAGGAGGAAAACCCGAGAGTTATTATCCCTATTATATAAGATAACAATTTTGAGATTATTTCTAGCATTATTCAGATGATACAGAACATGGGTCAGTTTTGCAGACTACTGAGTGAGGACCTGCTTAACCACATATCCAATTTTATTGAGATTTATGACACCTTAAGACACAATAGTGTATCGTAAAATGTTATCCAGAAATAGGTGTTCTATTTCTCACTTTGGTATAGAGCTAATTATTGGATGAAGAGTCAACCAATTGGATCAATCATCACATGGGATGTGTTGGCTAAACAATTTCTAGATAAATATATTACACCTTCTCAAACATGGCAGATCAGGAGTGATATCCAAAAATTTTATAAATTATATGGAGAATAAGTTTTGAAATCATGGGATTAATTCAAGGAGACACATATATCTCAAGAAAACTAGATAAATAGTTGTGCGGTTCATCAATATGTATTTCTCTAAACTGCCCTATGTTTTGTATCATCTAAATTAGGATGGGATTAATCTTTAAAATTTTCACTTATACCATAAGATGAATAATGTTCATGTTTTCCCCATATATGGATTAAAATATATAATCCATGATGGTGTGCTTCTAAGGTATTAGTTAGGCTCTTTTTGGTGGGTTCATTTGTGTGATGTGATCATTATATTTGTTGGGTGTAATAGGGTTGTGGTGTTCTACCATAGTTAGATGTTAATGCATGAACAAGGATCTCTTGAACTTTGGGTCATATTCTAGTAGATATAAAGATTCCACACTCCTTGACCAAGTATTTAGTGTCCTACTCATGCACTACTTTCCCCGCATAGAAAAAAAACAACACACCTAGTGCACATAAAACGAATAAAAATAAAAAATAGAAATTAGATGTGAAAATAGAAAGTTAATAAAATAACTTAGACTCATAATGTAACATATTTATATTTTAATATATATTTATCTTTAAATAATTTCAAGTTTTCAATTGCTCTCCTAACACTCAACACTGATCTTTAAGCGAATTGAGATATATTATAAAAAAATATTATTATATTGATGTGATAACCTAACCATTGAATTGGAGGGTATAATATGAGTAACCACATTATAAAATATATGTATAATGGTACTAATCAATACAAAATTAATTGGTTAATTCTTATTAAATACTAACTCAATTTTTAGTGAATTTATTTTATACTTTAAAAAGTTATTTTCTTAAAAAATGATTTTTATTGAATTTTATGTGTGAAAATTTTAATTAATTTATATCACTTTTAGAAATTTTATTTTAAAAATTTAATTTAGTTTTTTTAAATCATCATTTAAAAATTATCTTATATTTAATTTTTAATAATATTCTAAAAAATTGATTTTTTTATGAATAATAATTTTTTTTTCATTTTTATGAAAATTGTATTTTCATTTAAATCATTCACAAAGTTAAATTTTATTTTAAAATAATTTAAAAAGTAAAATTGTTCATTTATATTATGAATAATCAAAATATGATTATTGAAATTAATTTTATGTTGATTTTTTGTATTAAAACATTTTTAACTTTAGAAAACATATTTCCGGGAAAGCTACTTTTCATATTTTGGGTTTAATTTTAAATTAAATTATGCCACTTACATGAATTGAACATTGAAAAATAGATTCCATATTTGTAATTATGCTATTAAAATGTGGTAAATATTCCCATTTTATTTTTATTCATTATGAATAGAAACCTTGGTAAATATTTGTCACCTTGATAAGGGTAAAACATGTAAAATAGGGTTCAAAATTTGGGTTAAGGCTTTAAAATTTATTTAAAACTTGTATTTATCCAATTGTATGGGTATATTTCGGACATTTCCATATAATGCTTAAATTTATGGACACTTGGTTCCATTTTTCTTTTATCATGACCTTTATATTATTTTAAGGAACGAATAAATACAAAATGCCACTCTCTTAACTTTAATATCTATAAATTTTTTATATAGGGATAAAAAGATAATAAGTTCAGTTATAAATGTTTATTTGAAAGATAAATTCATTTTTTTATCATAGTAATTTATTTTTAATTTTTAGTCATTGAAAAATTACTTTAAATTATTATCCAACACCAAGACAATATTTATTCAATTAATGGAAAAATAAAATTAATAATTTTAAAAATATTAAAAGCAATAAAATTTGGGTGGTTATTATATTCCATGAATTTTAAAGATAAATATAATATATTATAAATGTATTAAATGTTTAAATTCTAATTCCATTACTGTCATTTTGTTTTCAAATTCAAATTATGTTAATAGTTCTTAAAATGACATTAATGGTATTTTATGTTAAATATATTTTATTAAATTATTTAAAAATCATAAATATATTTAAAAAGGACAAGTAGGATGATAAATGGATAAAAATGTAATACCTTGACCATTTATGATCCAATTTTTATCTCATAAGTAAAATTATAATCGTTTAATATTAAAAAATCCATTACCATAGTTGAGATTAAAATTGGTTAACTAAGAGGTTAAACCAAAAGGCAAGGTTTAAAATGATATCTAAACCAGTAAAAATTTGATTAGGTGATTTTAATAAGACAATATCTTCCTTATATTCAAATCCATATCATTTCCTAATCATTTTACACAAGTTAGTCACATATTTTATTATAATATTTCATATATTTCCAAAATTGATATTAATGATATTTTATAATAAACAATATTTTATCTAATGATTTAAAATTTATAAAATTTTTATCTTTATCCATGTTAAAAGGATATGGTTGAAAATTTCAACCATGGTCAATTTATGGTTCACTTTTCTTTTTATAGTGACTTTTTGTACCTATAAAGAGTAAAAAACATTGATATCACGATAATTATCAAAAAGTTTAATGGAGGGTTAAAACTAAGAGATAAGGGTGAAAACAAAACCAAAACTTATCAATGTAATAAATCATCTAGTTGGGTGGGTTATCCCTAGAGGGGGGGCTATGACCTGCTTTTCCATCCCACGTGTATGCAGTGTGTGTATGTTTGATTGTAATTGTACACTCAAGCACTTAATATAATACTTTAAGTAATTATAAGAGTTCCCATCCCCTCACTTATAAAAGGACACCCCTCTATTTTCTTTTCACCACTTTGAGCAACCTAGATAGAATAAACCCTACCCAATTATCTTATCAACTTCTCTATCCATGAATTAGAGGTTATGGTATTATTAAAATACCATTCCAAGGTTCCTTAAAAATGGATCTAAAGGAATTTTATTGAATAAGAGGAGTCTAAAATCACTTACAAAGCAAGTCATATATGAAGTAAGAGTTTTCTCATATCACTTTTATTTCCATGAGATATATTCCATATTCACCACTTTTTTCTTTCATGTGGTGTATATAATATCCCTTTGATATATTATATCATGAATCTATTTATATTCATGGTATTTAAAGTTTCATTTGAATTTATTTCTTTCATGGAGGTTAATATTCAAAAGATATAAAAGCGGTAAGAGATTTTTTATAATCTCATTTTATTTCAGGATCGCTATTATTTGAATTTCAAATGAGGTAAATTATATTAAACTTATCTGATAAAATGATTAAATTTTCTTCTCCACTATTTAGTCATGGAATTTTTATGTAATAGTATCATTTTCCTCTCTTGAGTACTTAAAAATACCGAGAAAATATTTTTTATAAATAAAAACCGACCTTATTTCCTATTTGGATGGGAATATTTTTCTTACATGTATGTGATTTATTTAAAATATTTTCAATATTTTTTTTAAAATTCCCCTATGCTTTTTTAGTTTAATTTTTACCCATGATTTAATTTTAACAACATGTTTTAAAAATAATATTCTTATCATTTTTTTAATGAGGTTCTTTTTGACTTTTTACCAAAAATGTAAAAGGAATATTTGTTTTAGTATATATGAAATTAATAGAATTTCCCACTATCATGACTGATCAATGCTTTGAAGCTTCATTTATAAGTTTTTTTCTTTTCTAATAAAATGTTTTCCTTAATATTTTGATTTTTTTAGATTTTAATAAGCGATTTGAATGTGAAAAGGGTATTTTCCTCAAGAAGTGTTACAATGATATTTTAAAGGAATTTTAAAATATGAAAACACCCATTTATGTTACTAGGTATATGATCTAATGATACAATCTTTATTCTTTCTCTGGATGGTTTATGATGATGATGTATTAATGTTTTGTATTCTTGATTTAATACAGATAATTTTTAACTTATAATGCATTGTGAGAATGAATTATATTGATCATTAAAAATATAAGGAATGAATAGGAAATTAAAGTGATGGATGGGGCTCAATTATAGACATCCCCTTGATAAATTGATAGGTCTCATGAGAAAAAATATTTTGGAATGATGTATGGGCTGAGGTTGTAAGATCATGTCATAAGATTTGGGTATTTAGTGTATGCCTAACCATATAGTGATAATGTCTTAGTTGATAGGACTTAATGGAATGATAATGTCTTGGTTGAGAGGCCTTTACAAAATGATAATGTCTTATTAGAGAGTCCTTGATGGTAAGATTCATGATTTCTTTATTGAGATGCCATGATCATGAATGACTATAATTATGCATTTCCATTATTAAGAATCCATTTTTCATTACACATGTTTTAATGTTGTTATTAGCCATGAGTGTTCATTAAAATAAAGTTATCAATTTAATGACAAGTGTTTTGATTATCAACTATCATGTTAATTATTTATTATTTAATCATGATAGATTCCGATGCAGGTAACCCTTACTGAGAATCTGAGCTCACCCTTTATTTGTTTTCCTTTCCCCATGATACAAAGAAGGATATTATAAATGATATCAAGGATGAAATAATGTTTCTTATACTATGTTTTTATATTTACAATGTAATATGTGAATCATGTATTTGTCTAGTTTATAAATACTACTAAACTATTTGGTCATATGGGATGCGATCACTCATATCTAGTGAAAATGTAATAAAGAAACCATTGACTCTGGGCTTCCAGGGTTGGGGTCTTTACAATTGGTATCAAAGGAAGTTTAGTAGAAACCCTGGGAACTATATTTTAAAATGAAAATAGATAATATGGGAATTATTATAATCTCTTATAGTAACTGATAACTTTTACCATATAGGTATTTTTAATTTATGGATCAATATTCATGATGATTATGAGCTAACTCAGTGTGTTCCATTATTTAGTGATGGTTCCTAACATAATAAAGGGAATCAATACCAAAAGTGAATATAGGGATTGACCTACTCAGTAATATAATACAGCTGGTGTTGGAAATGAGCAGATCATGGCCATATTAGGATAGTTGACTCAGGTTATTATGAATAACCTTGTCCAAATGGAACAACATGTTTTTTTACAACATGATTCACCTATGTTGGATTTCTTCATATGAAAAAATACTCCATATTTTAATGGAACTACTAATCCATTTGTAGTTGAACACTATATTATGTCCCTCAAAAATATATTCCTAGATTTGGGATGTAATGAAAGTGAAAATGTTATTTTGTTTGTTTATTATTTAAAATGAGATACTGATTAATGGTTGTCATTGATCTAGAAAACTAAAGTGGTTGATCAATTAAAAATCATGGAATAAAGAAATTTTAAAGTGATATTATTTGATATATACTTTTCTTATAATCCATGAGATGATATGGAAATACAATTCCTAAATCTAAGACATAAGGAAGAGGAAAGTGTTGCTGAGTATGAGGAAAAATTTACAATATTAAAAAGGCATGCTACAGACTATGTATAAAATCTAGAAATTAAGATTGTCCATTTATTTGATGGGATTAAGACAAGACTCTAAAGGTTAATAGTCTCTAAAAAGTTTTCATTATATAATGATATGGTTTTAAGTTCCATCATAATGGATAAATAATTATCCAAGATATATATTTTCAAAGGAAATCAAGATAAGAAGAGGATGACTGAGTTTAAAAGAAAGAAATGACGTGAAGGAAAAAAGGGAAGGATGGAACTTTCCACATGTAATAATTGTGGAAAGAAACACCCAGATACTTTATTAATTAAAATAGGAGTTTGTTTCAAGTACATAGAAAGTGGTAATAAGGCGCTTAAATAAAAGGTAAAGAAATAAAACATTTTTTTTTCTAATGATTTAACTATAAATAAATGGGAAATTATTAAAACTAATTTCCTAAGTGTCAATGGAAATTACTATAGAAGAAGTTAAGGGGAAAAGGATAAGCTTATGAAATTACCATAGTTGAAGTCAAAAAAATCTAGATCTATGCACTCTTTTAATGGATACTAAACCATCCCTTTAAACTCTAAGGAAATAATTATCAATCAAGAAAAATTTTAAGAATTTAGTTATCGAGTGGTTTCTATTAAGATGAACAATTATTCCCCAATTGAAAACAATGGTGTTATACTTATGTTTGAATTTTAAATAATCCTAATTTTTGGGTTCTATTTAATTTTGAGAATTTAATAATTAGTGGAAGATTCATAAATTAATATAGAAAAAATATATTGAAATAAAATTTTATCCTATTAACTTCACCCCTGATGAATTTATGGTATTTTATCCCCTTAATGATTTATATTTTTTTTATTCATTAACTTTATCATGAACATGTTCTCTATAAATCTATATCAATCCTTGGATATCAGTCTTATGAAATTACACCTTTTTACTACATAAAATTTTCATTACATTTTACAAAAACATAGGACCTTTTAAAGTTTAGTTTCTTGGAAAAAAGATACCTAAATACATGAAAAATTAAAAATTATTCTAATAAACTTGAAAGTATTCACCATAGTTTCATACTAATCACATTTACTACATATCATAACCTAGGGACATGCATCAAAGGAATGTGTGAGCATAAGGCCCAGTAAGGGAAAGCAAGGGAAACATTTTACAAGTGATTATGAGAATTATCGATAAGAACATGAAGAATATCATAAAGGCATGAGAAAAGAAAAAAAGAGACATATAATAGTAAAAATAACATGAATAATAGCATGGAAATGTGGCTAAAATATTTAATTGATTCATTTATAAGAATATCACTACGATTTATCACTAAGGTGTGATAAAAATTACCAAGGTTATTTACCAAGGTATCGTAAAACATGTCATCTATAGAGATTAAATTATTTACCCAATATATTGGAGTGCTATTAGGGTTAAACATTAATATGTATAAATTAATTTAATCCACATATATCATAATAAAATATTTCATAAATAAGCCATGGAGAATAAAAGAAACAAGTTTCATATCAAAATCATGGTGTCTAAAAAAAGCTTAAAGATAAGATCTTTATGTCATTATTAACCAACAAAAAGTAAGGAGTGTTTCATTTATGTTAATACAAGAATAAAATATATAATTTTAAAATCTAGGTAAATACCCATGGAAAAGAAAGATTTTTGGGTATTCACAAAATAAAATAAGATAATTTTTGATAAAAAGATATAAATTTTGAGAAAAAAATATGGAAGCATAACTGGTATGAAACATGGTTTTAGAAAACATTAAAAAATTATGATAAAAGGGTATCCAATTCATAAAATAATCTTAATATAGTAAATTTATAGAATAAAATGGATAGAAAAAATAGTATGGAAATTTGAGATACATACCAAATAAAAAGGGAACTTGAAAGGAAAAGAGAAGTTGAGATTCCCCTTACCTTAAAGAGTAACTCCTAAAACTAGAATATTGGGACCTTGTGGGATTAAGGAAACATTGGAAGGAATCCTTGGTAGGTAAAACTATTAGATATTTGTGAAGGATTAATTTATAATGAAATATAATTGAGAAATGGGTGAGTATTCAGAGAAAAAGAGGAGAATTTGTTTATTAATTTCCTTGGACACCTAGGTAGTGGTAAATGCAAAATAATGGAATTTACCATGGTATTTTCCCATGATATTGGACACTTGAGACACCTATTATGATATTTTACTCCACAAGAGTTGACCATAATTTTATTTTACTTATTTTGGCAAATAAATTTAAAGATTTCACAAAATAACATTTTTAAAGTTAAAGTTTCCATTTTAAAATTTGGAAGGTAAATTAGATATTTGGAAATTGATTAAAATATATTAAAATAATTTATATTAAAAAAATAACATATATTAATTCGTGTATTGTGGATAATTAGTTATTATATCATTATGACATAATTATGATGTCACTAAACATACCAAAAAACTCAAACAGTATTTTTACTATGCACAAAAAAATAAAGTATTTTAGAAAATTATCATAAATTTACCCTAACCTAATTTTGACATGATGATTTAAAAAATTATGTTTATTTTATCATAATAATTCTATAAGTATGAGAAATTTAACTTTTAAATATAAAAACTGTTATTTATTAAAAATAATAGCAGATAGAAAATGCATAGTAAAATACATAGTAAAATTTCCAACACATGAAAAAAATAAAATTATTTTACCATTTAAATTTAAATAAGAGTGTTTTAATAATAATATTTCATTAAAATAAACATTATTCATAATATATTAGTTTAGTTTAATAATTATTTCTTTTCTAGAAAGTATAATTTCTATCCAAAAAAATCAATTTATCAAATTCCAACTCAATTTTATTAATCAAAACTATTCTTAAAATGGAATTGATGGAACACAAATTTTATTTATAAAATTTAATTACAATTTAAGTAACTAGGGCCTCAAAACATAACCCCTTATAACACCCACATACAACCTAATGGTAATGCGTGCGATGGTGATAGATTCTTTGGGTGGCTCAGATAAAATTGCCCCAGTGGTAATTTACACAAACTTGAACTTCTCCTGTAGGTGATTTCATTCAAGATTAACATGTTGAATCTAGGCTTGGTATTGGTCAAGATATAATCATAGTGATGCTACCTACTTACCATGATCTGAAAAATGGGCTTCGTATGACATGAATCTACTGGTTTAGGCCATTTTTTATCCTCTCTACATTAATTAACTATCATCATTTCTATTTATAACACTAATTATAACATTAAAGTTATTATTAAGATTATTGTTTCCAATGGTCATATTGACCAACAATCATATAATGATCGAAACATGATGGTTACATTTCAATTTACAATAACATAATTATTAAAGAGATATATTTTTGTTTAGTATAATATAACACACATTTTTAGGAAATAATTATCATTAAAAAAGTCAGGGTCATTACATTCTTCCCCCCTTAAGAAATTTTGTCCCCGAAATCTCATCTCATTCCTTTGGTTGAGAAAAGGTGTGGGCAATTATACCTCATTTTTTCCTATGGTTCCCATGTGGTTTCTTTATATTTTTGGTTTCTCCACAACACTTTAACGAGGTGGGTAGTGTTGTTGCATAGATTCTTGTATCTACAGTCTAAAATATCCATAGGCTTCTCCTCATAAGAGAGGTCATTTTCATGTTGTACCACCTCTAGATTTAGTACATGTGAAGGGTCAGCTATGTACTTCTTCAAGATAGATACATGGAAAACATCATGAACTTGATCTAGGTTTGGTGGAAGTGAAAGCTTATTGGCCACTGCTCCTATATGATCAAGGATTTCATAGGGGCCAATGTACTTAGGGATGATCTTCCCTTTCTTCCCAAACCACATGAATCTATTCCAAGGTGAAATTAGAAGGAATAATTTGCCACCAACATAAAACTCCAAGTCCCTTAGATGGTTGTCAGCATAGATCTTCTTCCAACTCTAAGATTACTTTATGTGTTGTTGGATCACATGAACCTTTTCTGTTATCTCTCACACAAGATCAGGTCCAAAAATATTTCTCTCACTAGATTCATCCCAACAAGTGGGAGTTCTATAATGCTTCCCATATAGATATTCATAGAGTGCCATTTGAATACTCGAATGAAAGATATTTTTTTATGAAAACTAAAATAATGGGAGATGTTGATCCCGTCCACCTTTAAATTCTATTGACCATGTTCTCAGAATGTCCCCGAGTGTTTGAATAGTCCTTTTAGATTTGACACCATTTTGGGGGTGATAGGTCATACTGAAATTCAATTCGGTACTTAGAGAATCTTAAAGACTTCTTTAGAACTTTGATGTGAACCTTGGATCATGATCAGAAATGATAGAAAGTGTAACTCCTTGAAACCTCATCACATCCGTTACGTAAATCATGGAAAGTTGGTCAAGAGAGAAATCTACCCAAATAATGATAAAATAGGTAGTCTTGGTGAGACGGTCCACCATAACCCATATCACATTATTTCCTTTGGATGTTTTCTAGAGACTAATGAAAAATTCCATAGTAATATTGTCCCACTTTCATGTTGGTATGGGTAGTGGTTGCAATACACCTTTAGGAAGTTTTTTCTCTGCCTTCAATTATCAACACACTAGGCACCTTGTAGTGTAGTTGACAATTTCTATTTTCATGTTATCCCACCAATAATGGTCATGAAGGTCCCTATACATTTTTTTTGTTTCTAGGATGTATAGAGTAAGTAGAGCTATGAGATTCATCCATCAGACCCTTCTTTATTTCCAGAAAAGATGTAACACATAGCCTTGTATGAAATTTTAGTACACCTTCTTGATGATTATTGAACTTAGGAAACTTCCAATTCTTCACAGCCAATGACTTCTTCTGTAAAAAAGGATATTCTCTTTAATATTTCTTGATATTCTATTGTAATGATGGTTGAGAAATAATTTGAGATAGGGTTGATGATGTCCCTTCCCTTACGATTCCCATGTATAGTTTTACTAGGTCTTTGATCAAAGGAACTCCTTAAATCCTAATCATTTCCAGAACAATAAGGTCTTTCCTACTTAATGAATTAGTAACTTTTTTTCTCTTCTGGGGTGATAATGAATTGACAACCATAGTATTTAAGAAGTTCCAACCTCCTCCTATGCCTCATGTTCAATTTCTTTTTTATGAAAATATACTTTAAACATTGATGGTCTGTATATATATCAAATTTATCCCCATAAATATAGTTCCTCCATATATTTAGAGTATAAACAATTGCAGCTAGATCCAGGTCATGCGTAGGATAATTTTTCTCCTGAGGCTTCAACTGTCAAGATGCATAAGAAATCACCTTGTCATTTTTCATGAGGACACACCCAAGACCTCTTAGAGATACATTGCTAAAAATAAATAATCCTTCTCTAATAGAGGATAAAGTTAACATGGGTGTAGTAACAAATATCTTATTTAGATCTTAGAGACTTTCTTCACACTCCTTTATTCAGATAAACTTGACCCCTTTTCAAGTTAACTTGGTTAGTGTATTATAAAGTCATGAAGAATTTTTCACAAACCTCCTATAATATTCTACTAATCTAAGGAAACTAAAAATCTCAGTTATTGTTGTAGGATGAGGCCACTCCTACACAACCTTTGTCTTGGTAGGATCAACTAATATTCCTTCATTGGTTATAATGTTCCCCATGAAATCAACTTTTTGTAACCAAAATTCACATTTGATGAACTTTCCAAATATCCTCTCCTTCCTTGGAGTTTTCAATATAACCCTCAGATAATCCTCATGCTCCTCATGAATTTTGTAATAAATCAAAATATTATTAATAAAAACTACCAAAAAGTTATCAAGGTAGTTCTTACAGACTTTATTCATCAAATCTATAAAAATATTAGAATCATTAGTCAATTCTAATGCCATAACAAAAAAATCATAATGAAAATATCTTGATCAAAAGGCGGTATTTAGAATATATTATTTCTTTACCCTCAATTGATGATAACCAAATCAAAGATAAACCTTGGAGAAGAATTGAGCCCCATGAAGCTGGTCAAATAAATCATCAATTCTTGGAAGAGGGTACTTATTCTTAACTATGATCCCGTTAAGTTCTCTATAATAAAACCATAGCCATAATGATCCATTATTATTCTTCATAAAGAGAACAGGTTCCCCCGAAGGAGACACACTTGGTTGGATAAACCCCTTATATAAAAGATCTTGGAGTTGCTTCTTTCATTCCTCAAACTCCACATTTTTCATTCTATATAGGGCCATTGAAATTGGATTGGAACTAGGCATGAGCTCAATGAATAACTCTACCTCTATTTTTAGGGGAGGTCTAGGTAACTCCTCAAGAAATATGTCAATATATTCCTGAATTATTGGGACATTTTCTATTCATATAATTTCATTTACTTCTTCATATTTACTAATTATTTCCTTAAATAAGGCTATGGGAGGTTCTTCTAGATAAATATCAGGTTGAGATATCTCTACTTTGAAAACAAATGTAGTTTTTCCATTCAATACTAATGATATTTCCTTATATAGTTGATCTTATCATTATACTTTGAGAGACAGTCCATCCCTAGTATAATGTTGAATTATAGTATGGTAATGACTACTAGATTTGTGATTAGATTATGATCACTAAAGTAAATAATAGAGTTTCTATACACAATTTATGCTTGGATAATACCTCTAGGAGTCTTGATTCATAGTTCTACTTATTTAAATTTAGGGATTGATTCTATATTATTTTCAAACTTAGAAGAAATAAAGGAATGCATAGAACTATAATAAAAAAAGTACTTTCTATCTTTGAGAGAACACCAAGAGTAATTTCCACCACATCATTTGGATATTCAAATTCAGTTGTTGTGATATCAAAAGAATTACCTTTATCCCTTTTCCTATACTGAGGTTGATGGTGATTCCCCTCTATTATTTTCATATTTTGATAGTGATTGGAAAAGTGCCCAAGTTTTCCACATTTAAAACATTGAACTTCCGGAAGGTCCTACCCCATATTACATTTTTATTTAGTGTTGAGAGGTTGAGGCTTCACCTTAATACAAAAGTTTCGAGAAATATGGCCATCTCTTTCACACTTGTAACATTTCCCACTCCTGAGCAAGTAGTTCCCCAAATTATTCATCCCACATTTGTTGTACGTGGGAAGTTTCACTTTCTTTCCCCCTATTCATTGATCATAGATCCTCCCCAAGTTTGAATACAAATATCTATTCTTTTAATTAGATCTATGGGAACACTGTGTCTCTTCGAACTCCAGTTCAAATTTTATATAAATTCTCATGATCTTCTTATAGTTTTCATATTCTCGGTTGGCCAGATTCCTCCATAGACAGGGTCTTAGTCCAATAAATAATCTATCAACCTTTCCATTAGGATATATGAAAAAGATAGAGGTGTAGCAATACAAACTTTTAAATTTCATCTCATAGGTTCCCGAAAATTCATTTTCCTTCTACTTCATCTCTAGGAATTCCTTCTCCATGTTCATTCACATCGAACACAAAAAATATTTTTTGAAAAAGGTTCCACTGAACTATTACCACTCCATAGCTTTAATATCCCTTCTTGGATTCATGTTTTTAATCAGTGTACACCAATAATTAACTTCTCCCTCTAAGCGGTATATAACCAGGGTGGATTTTTATTATTTTGAACAATGGAGTACAAAGAAGATCTTTTCTAAAGAGCTTATCCATTATTCAACAATCAATGAGTTGATAGATACACTGAAAGAAGGTAGTTATTGACACATAAAGGACTCAACAGAAGTTGTTCCCTCTATAGTGAATTTGGTGTCTCAGCTTGATTCATGATATTTCTCATAACTCGAGTTAGTTGATTCATCATTATTATGAATTTTTCCATTTTTAATTCCATTGGAAGGTTGTCAGCACCTGGTCTATTGTGCTCACCATTTATTCGGTTTCTTCTACTTTCTACCATTTTATAAAAGAAGAAAACATTAGTGAGAAATGTGTTTCATTTAATAATATTATAATTATAAAGTAATTTAATATCAAAAAAAATCATTCTTAAATATGTTATTCTTTAACAAAAATTACATTTTATATAAATTCTTCATAATGGTTCATAAAAAAACTTGTGATTAACCAAACATATCTCTTAGGAGTGTCAAAATAGATGCGTAGTAAGGCCCGTTTTTATGTAATAGGTTACAATGAGTCAGGATCGACACACCTTATCATAGTTTTTACCCCTAGATACATCTATTATAGAACCACACCAACCTGTTCGTATCCATACAAAGATTTATTTTCCCAGAAACCACTTACATAATATATCACCAAAATACCAAAATGTTTTCCTATATTTAAAAATTTCTCTAAAGTTCTTTGTAAAATTTTCAAATACAAATTTCGAAAAATAACTAAACCTTCCTTTGATACCAACTATGTCATCCCACCTTTTTATTACATAAACTTTTCATTACATAGTACAGAAATAGAGGATCTTTTAAAGTTTAGTTTCTTGAAAAAAAGTACCTAAATACATGAAAACTTTAAAATTATTATAATACACTTGAAAGAAATCATAATAGGTTCATACTAAGTATATTTAATTCATTTCATAACCTTAGGACATACATAAAAGTAAAGGGTGATCATAAGTCCCAATAAGGGAAAGTAAGTGAAACATTTTACAAATGATCATGAGAATGATCGATAAGAACTTGAAGAATATTGTAAAAGAATAAGAAAAGGAAAAAGATACATAAAATAGTAAAAAAAATGAATCATAACTTTTAAATATAGATACAATATTTAATTGAGTCATTCATAATCATATCACCGAGGTTTATCACTAATGTGTCATAAAAATTACCAAGGTTATTCACCAAAGTATCGTACAACATGTCATCTCTAGATATTAAATTCTTTACCCAATTCATTTGAGAACTATTAGGGTGAACCCTTAATATGTATTAATTAATATGAGACACATATATCATAATGAAACAATTTATAAATAACCCATGGAGAATAAAATAAACAAGTTTCAAATTAAAATCATGGCGTTTAAAAAAAAAGCTTAAAGACAAGATCTTTATGTCATTATTAAACCAAAAAAAAGAAGATGGGTTTCATGTATGTTAATACCAAAATAAAATATATAATTTTTAAATATAGGTGAATACCCTTGGAAAGGAAATAGGTTTGGGTATTCAAAAAAGAAAATAAGAGAATTTCTTGAGAAAAAGAGAAATTTTGATAAGAAAATCTGGCAGTATAACAGGTATGAAACTTGGTTTTAGATAATAGTAAAAAGAAATGAGACAAGGGTATAAAATTCATAAAATAATGTTAATATAGTAAATTTATAGAATAAAATTGAAAAAATAACATAGTATAGAAATTTTAAAGACATACCACATAAAAAGGGAACTTGAAAGGAAAAGAGAAGTTGAGATTTACCTTACCTTGAAGAGTAACTCCTAAAACTAGAAGATTGGGACATTGGGAGATTGAGGACACAGTGGAGGACTAATTGGGAGGTAAAACTATCATATATTTATGGAATATTAATTTTTAATTAAAGTTAATGAAAAAATGGCTGGGTATTTATAGCAAAAGAGGATGATTTGTTTATTAATTTCTTTAGACACCTAGGTAGTGGTAAATGAAAAACCATGGGCTTTACCATGGAATTTTCCCTTGGTATTGGAAACTTGGTAAAATTATTATGAAATTTTAATCCAAAAGAGTAGAAAATCATTTTATATTACTTATTTTTGAAAATAATATTAATTTTTTCATAAAATAACATTTTTAAAGTTAAAGTTTCAATTTTAAAATTTGGAAAGTAAATTATATATTTGAAAACTGATTAAAATATATTAAAATAATTTATATTAATAAAATAAAAAATATTAAGTTGTGTATTGTGGTTAATTATTTATTAAATCATTATTACATAATTATGATGTCATTAAACATACTGAAAAACTCAAACTGTATTTTTACTATTCATGTAAAAATAAAGTATTTTAGAAAATTATCATAAATTCACCCTAACCTAATTTAAATGTGATGATTTCAAAAATTATGTTTATTTTATCATAATAATTCTCTATGTATGAGAAATTTAATTTTTAAATATAAAAATTCTTATTTATTAAAAATAACAGAAAATAGAAAATGTATAGTAAAATGCATAGTAAAACTTTTGACACTTGAAAAAAATAAAATTATTTTGTCATTTAAATTTAAATAATATTGTTATAATCATAATATTTCATTAAAATAAAAATTATTCATAATATGTTACTTTATTATAATAATTATTTATGTTCTGGAAAGTATAATTTCTATCCAAAAAAAATTAATTTATCAAATTCTAACTCAATTTTATTAAGAAAAACTATTATTAAAACAAAATTGATAGATTGTTTTTATTTATATAGTTTCATTAAAATTTAATTAACTAGGTACTCGAAACATAACCCTTTATAAAACCCACATACGAACTAAGGGTAAGGCGTGTGATGGTGATAGATTCTTGGGGCGACTCAGATAACATCACCTGAGTAGTAATTTACACTAACTTGAACTTCTCCTATAGGCAATTTCATTCAATCTTAACATGATTAATATCAGCCTGGTCTTGGTCAGGAGTGAATCCCAGTGACTCTACCTCCTTCCTAAGCTTCAACAAATGGACTTTTTATGATATGAATCTACTGGTTGAGGCCATGATTTCTCCTTTCTACATTAATTAACCATTATCATTTATATTTATAACACTAATTATAACATTAAAGTTACTTTTAGGAGTATTTTTTCCAATGGTAATATTGACCAAAAGTCATATTATGGTAAAAAACCGATGGTCAAATTTCAATTTATACTCACATCATTATTAAAGAGATATAGTTTTGTTAAGTATAATATAACACACATTTTCAGGAAACAATTATCATTAAAAAAGTTTGGGTAGTTACAAGTATTATCTTACATATATATATTTTAAATTATCATTAATGTTATCCTTATATGGGAACCTAAATACATGACATTTCAAATAACCTTTATATTTCCCACTTTCTCATTTTAAAAGAAGTTTTATTATCCTTCCGTATTATGTGTTTTTTTAACAAATGTCGAACCTTTGATGACCAATAAAAAATTGCGAGGTAGTAATTTATTTAAGGGGTTATAATGTAACATATATATATTTTAATATATATTTCTCTTTAAATAATGTGAATTTTTCAATAGTTTTCTTAACATGCAACACAGATCTTTAAGTGATTTGAGAAATATTATAAAAAATATTATTTTTTAGATGTAATAACCTAGCCATTGAATTGGTGGGTATGAATATGAGTAAACACATTATAAAATATATGTTAAAGGTCCTACTCAATAAAAATTCATTGATCAATTCTTAGTAAATAATCACTCAATTTTTAGTGAAGTAATTTTATACTTCAAAAATGCATTTTCTTCAAAAATGATTTTTATTACATTTTTTGTGTGGAAATTATAATTAATCTCTATCACTTTTAGAAATTTTATTTTAAAAAATAAACCTCAATTTTGAAACCATAATTTAAAAATTATATTAGATTGAATTTTTTATAATTTTCTAAGAAAGCTGATTTTTTGATGAATAGTGAAAAATACTGATTTTTATTGAAAACTATATTTTCATTTAAATAATTTAAAATGATAAATTTTATTTCAAAATGGGTTTAAAAGTAAATTATTTCATTTATATTACAAATAATCTAATTAATGTAATTAGAATTAATTTTATTTTGGATTTTTCTATGAAAACATTTTATACTTCAGAAATCATTTTTCTTGGTAAACTGACTTTCATCACGTGGGTTTAATTTTAAATTTAATTCTACAATTTATATGAATTGAATCATGAAAAATTTATTCCACATTTGGAATCATGATTTCAAAATTTGTTAAATAGGACAATTTTATTTTTAGTCATTATGAATAGCAACCTTCGTAAAAATTTGTCACCTTAGTAAGGGTAAAACGGGTAAAATAGGGTTAAAACTTTGGTTTAAGGCTTTAAAATTTCTGTAAAACTTGAATTTATCCAATTTTATAGGTTTATTTTATAAATTTTAATAAAATTATCCAATATATGAAAACTTGGTACCATTTTTCTTTGATTATGACCTTATATTATTTTAAGAAAAGAATAAATAAAAAATATCACTCACTTGACTTTAATATCTATACTTTATTTTACATAAGGATAAAAAGAAGATATGTGTGATTATAAATTTTTATTTGATATATAAATTTTTTTTATCATAGTAATTTATTTTTAATTTTTAATGATTGAATAATTACCTTAAATGCTTATGAAACACCGACACTATATTTATTCAATTATTGGAAAAATAAAATAAATTATTTTAAAAATATTAAAAGTAATAAAATTTTGGTGAATTATTGTGTTACATGAATTTTATAGATAAATATAACATATTAGATATTCTTTATAGGTTTATATCTCAATTCCATTACTTTCATGTTATTTTCAAAGTCAATTTATGTGAATAGTTCTTAAAATGACATTAATTGTATTTTATGTTAAATACATTTTATTAAATTATTAAAAATTATAAAAATATTGAAAGAGAAAAAATAGGATTATAAATGGTCTATAATTTCATACCTTGTCCATTTACGAGACAGTTATTACCTTATAAGTAAAATTATAACCCTTCAATATTAAAAATGGAATTACCAAAGTTAAGATTACAATTGGTTTACCAAGGGGTGAAACCAAAAGATAAGGTTTAAAATGATATCTAAACCAATATAAATTTGGTTTTATGATTATACTAAGACCATATATTCATTATATTTTATTACATATAATTTTAGAACCATTTTACATTAGTTGGATGCATATTATATTATAATATTTCATATATTTCCAGAATTGATATTAATGATATTTTATAACAAACAATATTTTATTAAATGATTTAAAATTTATAAAAATCCTATATACATCCAATAAAATGGGATATGGTTTAAAATTAAAAACATGGTCTATTTATGGTTCACTTGTATTTTTATGGCAACTTTCTTGACCCTTAATATGTAAAAAAACATTGATATCATGGTAATTATCAAAAAGGTTAAGTGAAGGTTAAAACTAAGAGATAAGGGTGAAAGTAAACCAAAACATGTCAAAATTTTATTTAATTAGAGGATTTAGACTCACACTCATCTTATAAACAAATTATATCAAATTAGATATATTTTTTCTTGAAAATTAATTTATATTAATTTAATACTTTTATTAATTACAATAGTTGCCCTCCCGTCACTTATAAAAGTTCACCCCTCATTTATTTTCTTTACATCACTTTGAGCATCCTAGATTGAACAAACCATACCAAATTATCTTAAAAAATTATTTATACATGAATTATAGGTGATGATATTCTTAAAATACCATTCCAAGGGTCCTTAAGAAGGGATATAAAGGAAGTTTAATGAATAAAAGGAGGCTAAAATCACTTTCAAATCAAGTTAGATATGAGGTATGACTTTTCTCATCTCACTTTTGTTTATATGATATATATGTCCTATTAACCACTTTTTTGTTTTATGTGGTGTATATAATATAACTTTTATATGTTATATCATGAATCCATTTATATTCATGGTATTTAAAGTTTTATTTGAAGTTATTTCTTTCATGGGGGTTACTATTCAAAAGATACCAAAGTGATATGGGATTTATTTTACAATCTCATTTTATTTCAGTATTTTTTATGTTTGAATTTACATTGAGGTAAACTATATGAAACTTATCTAATAAAACTATTTAATTTTATTCTCTAGTTATCCATGTAAAGTTTTCTATAAATAAAAACAAACATTATTTCCTTTTGGTTAGACATATTTTTCTTCCATATTCATGTTTTATTTAAAATATTTTCAATAATATTTTCAATATTCCCATATTAGTGTTTAAAATAATTTCCCATGATTTATTTTTCTATATTTTTTTAAAATAAATCTTCTTGTTGTTTTATGAATGAGTTACTTTTTAATTTTTATGAAAAATGTGGAAGGAA
Organism: Viscum album; assembly: GCA_963277665.1. Taxonomy (NCBI): domain Eukaryota; kingdom Viridiplantae; phylum Streptophyta; class Magnoliopsida; order Santalales; family Viscaceae; genus Viscum; species Viscum album. The sequence continues at coordinate 1,090,585,468 of OY728164.1, read as the reverse complement.
TATTTATTTTAACAAACATGACATGAACAATATTTCCCACCATCATGGATGCTCAATGATTTGAAAACCATTTATATGTTTTCTTGATTCTTTTCAAAGAATATTTTTCCTTAATATTTGGGATTTTTTATATTATAATAAGTGATTTCCAAGTGAAAAGGGTATTTTACTCAAGAAATATTCCAATGATCTTTTAATGAAATTTTCAACTATAAAACACCCATTGATGTTACTAGGGGTATGGTCCAAAGATACTATCTTTTTTCTTTATTTGGATGGTTTATGATGATGATGTATTGATGTTCCATATTCTTGATTCAATAAGGATAATTATTGAATTATAAGGTATTTTGAGAATGAATTGTATTTATTATTAAAAATATAAGGAATTAATAGGATGCGAAAGTGATAGGTGGGGTATATTTATAGATACCCCCTTGATTCATGAGACAAGAAAGGTTTACATGATTTAAATGATGAGGCTATAAGATCATGTCATATGATTTGGGTATTTGGTGTATTCCTTTCCATATAATGATAATATCTTGGTTGAGAGGCCTTGATGGAATGATAATATTTTGGTTGAGTGGCCTTGATGGAATGAAAATGTATTTGTTGAGAGGACTTGATGGAAAGATAATTTTTTGGTTAATAGAACTTAATAAAATGCCAATGTCTTGGTTGAGAGGCCTTGATGGTATGATTTTTGATTTCTTGGTTGAGTTACCTTGATGATGAATGTCTAGAATTATTAATTTACTTTATTAAGAATTAATTTTTCATTATCCATGTATATTATATGTTGATATTATCCATGTATTCTCATTTAAATCAAGTTATTGATTGAATGAAATGTTTTTTGATTATCCACTTTTCCATGTTAATAATTTCTTATTTACTCATGATAGATTCCACTGTATATAACCCTTACTAAGCATATGAGCTCACCCTTTATTTGTTTTCCTTTCCCCAAAATATGAAGAAGGATATTATGAATTATATAAAATATGTAAGAATGTTTCTTATGCTATTTTTTTATATTTATAATATAATATGAAAATTATGTATGTATCTAATTTAGCAAGATTGCTAAACTATTTGGTCCTTTGGGATATGATTACTCATATCTAGTGATAATATAATAAACTAACCATTAAATCTAGTATTATATGGATGAGGTTATATACACCCTAACCTCTTACATATATCATTACATGATTTTAAGCATAATAAAACATCATATTACAAGCCAAGGATCGTAAAGTCTAGTGTCTTGGAAGACTAGGTACATAAATCTAAAAACATGGGAATAAATAAAAAATTTATTTATTTAATCTTCATAAATATTTCAAAACTTCCATTATGATCATAAATCTTCATAGGATAACCTGAGTATAACATGAACAAATGGATGAGATAAAAATCCTAGTAAGGAAATAAACATAAGAATAAAGCTTTAGCACATGGGTTAGAAGGCATGACATAATGATATAAAAAAGGAATGGAACATGTGGAATCATAAAATATAAAAATGGAATCATAAAAACATGGATTAATATTAATTTGGAATCAAAATAAAACATTACTTTATCATTAGTTAAGGCTCGTTGCACATAGAGGAACACAAGTCAAGGTTAACCACCAAGATCATTGCACATGGTAGCATGAGTCAAGGCTAACCGCCAAGATCGTTGCACATAAAGTATCCTGAGACTAAAATTTACCCATTTAATTGGAGTTATATCTAGGAACACCCATTATGAAATGTTCACGAATATTCTTTCCACATACATAATCAATAATATATAAGCATAAGGGTACCCATGGAAAGAAATGGGTATCATAACCATGTCACAAAGCATAATAGATGGGCGTATCATAAAAGTGTCCATGAAAAAAAGGAATTAAAAAATACATGGATATTTATAAGGTTAAATAGGAATATATCATGGTAAGTTATTTCAAACATAAGTGACAATATGTAAGAAGAGTATTTAATAACTTTTAGTATTAAAACATTTTAGTGCAGTTTTAAGGAAAATACTAGAGACTTTAAAATAGAAAAGGGAATAATATTTTATATAAAACCATAAGTGAACCAAGAATGTTTTAATAATAAAAATACTGATTTTATTGAAAAATGGTGGCTTAAAACATATTATATAGTGTACTTTAAAATGGGTAAGAATTTGGGAAGTTCCCTTAAAACGATCTTGCTTATCAGGAATAATTAAGGATGGAACCATTTAAAACATGTATATACCCAAAATATAATGATGAATGAATCTTGATAAATTATTTTGTAGAATATAAAAATCATTTATAATATTTTAATAAAAATAATAGATAACTTCATTTGGGTATAAAGAAATATAGAACAATCTAAAGGAATAATGGAGGTTCGGGGAGAATCCCTTACCTTAAGTCCGATGGTGTCCTTCACTTGATCTTAATGTCTTGGATAAAAAAATTAAATTCATTAATTAATATTTAAAAAACCTCTTATTTATGTAATTTATTTATTATAACCTTATTAATTTTATTCATGACCTTTTTGATGGATTAAGAGGTTCAATTTCATTGTTTGTTTCATTGGTTTTCATGATTGGATTACTTATATACATGTAAGATGAGAATGGTTGTCCAAAATTGGAGTTATATGTTATTAGTGATCATAAATTATATTAATTTGTTATAAAATTGATTTGTTTATTTGGAGTGAAGATGTATCATTATATAAAACTTTAATGATAACTGTTTTGGTTAATTGGCGGTTTTTTGATCACATCAAACACATTTTGTTTTATAAATTAATATCATGTTTACAAAAGATACCAGAACCTTAAATTTGACATAATACATATATTATAGTCTATTTAAAACATAAAAATGGTTTAATTACCAGAATTGAAGATAGTAATATAAATTGAAAACCTGTTGTTCTTGAATGCGAGAAATTAACACATCTCAAATGGTGTTTTCATTTCTAGTATAAAAAGAGGGGAAACGAGATATGATGATGAATTATTCCATTATAATAAAAAAATTATAGTAAATTTAAGGTACTGGAGTTATAATAACATTTTTATGAAAGGAGGTGAGGAAATAAAAATAAAATAATGGAACTTGAAAGAAAATAAATGAATGAAAAGAGGAATTTACCTCTTGAATATATCTTCCTTGAGAACCTCTTTAAGGGAGAGGATTTGGTCTTTTTAAGAGACCAAGGGATTATGGATGTGGGAGGATAGATTAGGGAGATATTTGATCAGTATTTTGACTAGGCACAAGGCTTGAAAGGAGTGAAGAGAAGAGGGGGGTGAAGGTGGTTTTTATAGTGGAGGAAAGGAGGGTTTTCTCAATATTCTATTCATTATTTTATTATTTTGATCAAGACAAGAAATATTATTGATTCTAGTGAAAAAATAAGTAATATGTTCATGTGAGTTCTAACCCAAGGTTCTTACATCAGCCATGACTCTATAAATAGTTTATTTAACATATAATGTATATATACAACAAATTACCATATTTTACAATTCACCAAAAATTCAAGTATTTTAGAAAAATACCAAAAATTCAAACCAACCATTTTTTGAAGTTTATAATTAAAAAATGAACTCCATTTTATGAAAATAATTTTATAAATATGTGAAATTTATTTTTTAATTAAAATCACAATTTACTTGAAAAATACAAATTTTAAAATTAAAACTTCTTTTCCAACACATTGAAAAATTAATTAAGATCTCTTAAAATTATCATATAATCATAATTAATAAAAATAATTATTTATGAATACATTTTATGAAAATAAATTTTCTTTCAAATTATTACATTAATCATAAAATTGTAATTAAATATACATAACTCACAAAAATACCGACACTATGATATAATTATATCATATTTTCACTTATAAGATGGATAAATTTTATTTATATTTTCATTCGTAAGTTTAATTATTCACTTGGATGATTTACTATTAATAAGGGTCCTATTACTATTCATAAGGGTAACATTAATATTCATAAGGTTCGGTTACAATTCAATAAATTTAAGTTTATCTTATCAGACTCCAAACATCTTACTGATCGCAACCGTGTATGTCAGATTTTTGAAATTCAAATCACAAAAGTGAAAATATTATCTTTAAAGGTCATATAGTAATTATTAGTTCATTGTTTTGTGATTTAATGTGATTATACTATATGACATAATTATAAGAAGTTAATTTCCATTAATTAAACTTTGGGTTCTTACAGAGGTCTTTAAACCTAAGTTTATAGTGCCTCCCCAAAAACATCACCAAAAATTTAGTAGGCCCCACCAATATCATTAGCTTTAATGGGATTTCATAAGTCTATAAATTTTTAAACTTTCTAAATCCTTCACTAACTTTAAAAACATAGGATAGTGGATTATGAGGTCTCTCCATGAGAATGAAAAGTGATTATTGGGTGTTATTGTATTCTATTATCATATTGATGATCCTTTTAAGATTTCAGATCAATAAAAATTAACATTACCAATTAAGGTGAAATAAATTTATTAAAGCAGGGGTTCAAGATTTATTTCAAATGATTATTTTCAGAATATATCATCCCCCTAACTCATGTATTAATTTTTTTAATTTATTGCAAATTCATTCTAAAGTTACCAACTTCTTATGGTCATGTTCACTAATTCCATATAAACTAGTAAAAATCCCTTGGTCAAGGAAATAAACTAATGAAGATGTATTAAGATTTAATCTTAAATAAAAATAAAAATATAGACCACTATTTATAAAAAAAATCAGTCAATTTATTTAGGATTCATCCCTCCAAACTCTTCCTAATTAGATTCATATTAAGTAATAAGATTAGATTAAGTGAAAAATTAATTTGTAATTAAAATGACTCTCCATGAATGAAATTAGAAACAAATTAATTCTCACATACTTATACTCCTGACCCTCACCCATTAAGAGAACTATCCATGCATGATAAATAGAAGATTCATCACTCGAGGATATGATTAAAACATTTATTCAAAATGTGTACCTACAACTAACTTACCTATAAAATGATATAATGAATAAAAAATCCTCTATCCAAAACCTCAATCATTAAGTGAGGTATACTAATCATTCTATTTTAGACCGATCTTTGGGTTCACTACCATGTAACATAGAAACGTATCCAAGGGAGGAAGCAAAGGTAAAGATACTGTAAAGAGGATGAATGTTTAAATGAATGAGGCCACATGAGGCAAAGAAGAAGGTCGAAAAGAGGAAACTAGGTTAGGGTAAAGCTGAGGAGGGAAAGAAGTAATAAGAGGAGTAGAGATATGGGAAATAAGTTAAGAAAAAACATTAAATATTATGGATAGAAAGTGAGATCAGTTGGAAGGAGGAGTTATAACATAGATTCATGAAGAGATAAGAAAGGAAGAGTATACAAATATAGCACCCTATTAGCCTCCTCTTCCATTCCAAGAGAGGATATGACATAGGAAAGTGGAAACTTAGTATAAAATGTTTCTAGAAATTTTTAAATATCTCAATATAAATATTACTTTTAAAAAATAAATTTTATTCATGTGGGATTATGCCAAAATTTTATAAGATATTTTCTAAAATAAAGATAAATTTGAATATTTGGGAGTGATATCACTTAGTTAAGAATGCTCAATGGTTATTCAAAATATTATCTCACCAATGATAGGGGATCCAAGAATCTTTTCAATTCTATGCACTATCAACTCATGCACTTTTGGAAATAAAATTTGTGATTTGGGTGCAAGAATCAATCCCATTTGTATGAGTTTATTCTAGATTTTGGTGTTTTAAAAATAAATATAACAAGAGTATCATTGTATCTTTCCAACCAATCAATGAAATAACCTAAGGGATACTTGAATATGTGTTAATTAAAGTGGGAACATTTATTTTCCCCACAAATTTATTGATCCTATAAATGAAATAAAAGGGGATGTTTCCATCATTATGGGAATACTATTCCTCAAAACTTTTAAGGTGCTAAATTATGAAAAACAAGTTTGAATTATCTTTAGAGTTGGCGAGGAGCAAACTATTTTTGATCTTGTGAAAGTTGTGAGGAAAAGAACTTGTTTATAGGATTTTCATGCTATTTTTACTACTAAATAAGAATAACCATAACTTTTGTGTTTAAAATAACAATTAGAGGATAAAATGATGAATCTAATTGATGATATGGTGGAGAAAAAAGAGGATCAGGCCAATGATGAAAACAACCCTAGAATTGAAAGTGCATAGTGGATAAAACCTCTATCAATGGACTCTTATCCTGAGTTAACTCCTTAAATCATCTATCCACCAATGCTTAAGATGAAACTACTACCCATTTCATTAAGGTATTACTTTTTATAATAAAAATACACCCTATTAGTTACCATAAATTCATATCTATCCAAGAAATAGGGGAACCAACCGCTAGTAGTTTTAAAGAAAATAAGAAAATAAATTTCTTAAGGAATCACTGATATCAAGGATATTAGTTCAAATGTTTATACCCAAGAGGTGTTATGGATGAAGGTACTAATCCAATATTTCAAACCCAAGTAAGAATTAAACCACTGATTAAGGAATTGGTCAAGAAGGATGTGTTTAAACTATTAGATGAATGGATCATATTTTTTTAAATCCAATAGTAATTAGTTTAGACCCTTGAAATTTTTGCATAAGAAGGGAGTTTAAACCATTGTGAAGAATAAATAAAAAGATCTCATTATAATGAGAACTATCATGGGTTAGAGAGTGTATTTTGACTATATAAAGTTGAATACAGCTATAATTAAAGATAACTTTCCACTTACATTCATAAACAAAATGTTGGAATTATTAAATGGGCACGAGTTCTACTATTTCTTAGATGGATACTACAGTTATTAAAAAATACTATCAGACATGGATGATCAGTCAAAGACCAATTACACCTTTTTGTGCCATTTTTAATGTTCAATGAACCATAAAATTTACAAATATTCATGAAACATATATTCCATTATATGGAAAAATAATTCTTATAAATATTTATAGATCACTTTTCAGTGCATGTGAGATCATTTAAGGTGCACCTGGTTAATTTGGAATTGGTGCTCAAAAGATGTGAAGAGAAGTGAATGGTGATCAACTGGGAGAAATGAAACTTCATTTTATAAGGATTCATTGTACCCAAGCTACAAATTTAAAGGTAGGTAATTTATATTGATCCTATAAAGATATGGGTGATACAAGAGATGCTCGATCCAAACAAAACAAAGGGGATTAAAAGATTTCTTTGTTATGAAAGATTATACCTTTGTTTCATTAAATATTTTTATAATATAGTTTATACCCTTACTCATATATTAGAAAGGTATATTCCATTTCAATTTTATTAATCTTATAAATAATTTTCTACTTTGAAAAGGAATATAGTGGATGCCATGATTATAGTCTCTCTATGTTTGGAAATGGATTTTGAGCTGATGTGAGATCAGAGTGATTTCACTGTGGGAGTTGTTCTGGTACAATAGGTTGATCATGTATTATATCACATATAGTATGAAATATAAATTATCATTTATGATCATATTAACTACATAAATACATAGAAATAAATTTTTTAGTAGTCTTTTCTTTTGATAAATTTAGATCATATATCATCCCCTCCAAGGTGATTATCTCTAACTATACTACATTAGGGTACTTGTTGAACAAGAAGGATATAAAAAGAAGCCTGATTCGATGGGTCCTTATCTTATAAATTTTTTACATCATAATCAAGGATAATAAAGGCTCAAATAATGTGGTGGTAAAACAATTTTCAAGGTTGAATCCACCACATGTATAAGGGGAAGAATATATTAATATCATTGATGAGTTTTGGGATGAAACACTTATCTATTCTGATCTTTAATCTAGGCCATGGTTCACTGAAATATAAAATTATTTGGAAAACATGAAACTTTATCTCCACTTTGTGTATAAATAAAGGAAAATATTTTTGGCTAACATAACATACTATTTCTAGGATGATTTACTTTTATTCAAACAATTTGGAGATGAAAAAATTGTGATGTGTGTGCTTTATTTTGAGATGCAAAGTGTGATGAATTTTTTTCATTCATCACTAATTAGAGGACACTAAGATAATGATAGAATAATGGAAAATATATTATAAATTAGGTTCTTTTTTCCCACACTTCAAAGAGATTCTAAATAATTTCTCATAAGTTTTGATTGATGCTAGTAGATAGAAAATATCATAAGAATACATGGGTTGGAACACCACCAAATTCTAGATGTTGAAGAGTTTAATTTATGGGGAATTCATTTCATGGGACCCTTCCCAAATTACTTTGACAACACATACGTCCTGGTATGTGTGGACTATGTCTCAAAATGGGTGTAGGCTAAAGCTACCAAAAATAATACAACAAATGTGGTCATAAAATTCATAAATAAAAACATTTTTTCATGATTTGGAATTCCTCAATATTTCATTAGTGATAAGGGGACCCACTTAAAAACCATATGAGGTGATATATTAAAGATTATAGAGTTATATATAATACCATAACCACATATCATTTACAAACCAATGGAAATGTGAAGCTTCCCAACTGAGAAATCAAGAAAACTTTGGAGAATACGATTAACTTAAGTAGGAAAGAATGGAGTAAAAAGATAGATGATACATTATGTGTATAAAAAATAACACATAAGAGACCAATTGGTATCACCCCCTTTAGTATCATGTATAGTAAATCATGACATATACCTATAGATCTTGAACACTGATAATATTGGGCTTTGAGGAGGATGGACATGGATACACAACAATATGGGAAGAAGAGACTATTATAGTTAGGTGAGTTGTAGGAACTAAGAAGTGATGATTATATTAATATAAAGATATATAAGAAAAAGAGATTGCAGTGGCATAATAGATGCATCATCCGATGAATATTTTCCCTTGGAGATAAGGTATGGTTGTTTACCTCACTTTTGAAGTTGTTTCCAGGAACATTTAAGTCACTGTGGTCAGAACCTTTCCCAACGATCAAATTATTTCCACATGGATTTATGGAGATCCAAAGGGAGAATAAGGCCTTGGTCAAGATAATTGAATAGAGATTAAATCTGTCATGAAACATTTTCAATAAAGTTGTATTATCTCTATGAAGTTCTATTGGAGTTGAAAGTTATGTCTAGCTTTGTATGTAAAATGAATCATTGATTAGAAGGTAACCCATGTAATTTTTATTATAATATTTTTGTATTATTATATATTAATTTAGGTGTTTTCATAGGGTAGATACTCTATGTAATCTCTCCTACCCCTACCAGAACCTCAAGGCCAATAGATCCAGACCAAGGAAGATTTTTGAGTGGAATGGGCATCTCATAGCATGACCATCTAGCTGTGTCATGACACATACTAGGTTAATTTAGTTTAGAGTGTGAATTCCATAACTACCCAAAAAGGGGGAAATATAGTGGTAAATATATATAAACTATTATAAAATCAATATATATCAATGGTTTTGAACCATTGGTATATCCCCTTGAATTTTTGGTATAGGTTATACTAATGGATCCATAAGCCATTATGTATTTTTATACCGGGATAGGGATATACCAATGGTTATTGTGAACTATTTGTATAAAAATATTTAAATTTACCTATAATAATGGTTTTAGAGAACTTTTGACATATGTCTATAACAATGGTTCACTAAAACCAATGGTATAGAGAAAATCACCACACAGAACACCCTACACTACCTTTCAAACAATATAACATTATATAAACGAAACACCAATCACAATATGCATTCAAAAAAAGATATATAGTATATATTTTTCATTAAATCAATTAATAACTTAATAAATATATAATAATACACATATAAAATCAATTTTAGTCATAATACACCATCCACATGGTTGGGAGTGTCATAAATATCAAGTTAGAAATGGATTGGATCAATATATCCCTAAAAAAATCATCATCATGACCACTAATATCATTATGGTCATCACTTTCATTATCTCATTCATGAAAATCCTTATAAGAATAACCATATTTAATATCATCACCACTATTATCACTATGAAAGTCATCTCCCCAACCACCACTAGGATCGTCATCACCATCACTTGATACATTATATAAAAAGTGCATTATTGATATGAATGTATCAAAAACCACATTAGTATTTGATGGAAGTGATTGAAATAAAGATATCAAAGCTTTCATGAACTACTCAGTGAACTTTTTACTTCTTTCATGATTTGACATGGATATTTTTTGGAATTTTATACTTTTGCATGAGCTTCTTAAAATTTAGTGGTACTAGATGTTTTTGAGTTTCCTGAAGTGTGAAAATACTTAGTGGGGATGATACTCTTCCTAGGTCAACAATGGGATATCCCTTAGTTCTGATCTCCTAATGTCTATTGAAAATGATCATTTGGACTGAAGTTTAAATATTAATTCTCATAAAGATAATTTAGATCATATTTTTGATAATATAAATGAGATATTTATTTATGAAATAGATATTAAAAATTTAAACCATCAGAATACAAATTAAATTTTTTTCCTTGCATATACTCATTTAAAATAGTCCCTTATTTCTTCTTTCTATTTGAGAAGAAAAATTTTTCTCAAGGTATATACAGAGATTCAATTTTTTACTTATAAGACTATGAAATATTTATATATATATTTTCAGAGCCATACACCGAGTCAGCATGAGATTTTGAGTCCCGGTTTACCCATAATTAATGTTATAAAAATATTAAATATAATTTATATTACATATGCACAATTTATTAAAGAAATTGGGATAAATATCAAATGGGATATCGAATAAAAATAAATGATTGAGTATGGAACATTATGTTCACCCTAGGTAGGACCTAAAATGGGTTGGTGATGGGTATTCAGTAATAAATATTGTTGAAGGGTGAATTTAGTTAAAATAAATAATTAAATTTATTTATTTTTATAAAATTAACACAAAAAATTTCATCTATAAATTTAGTGTTATAGATATTTTCCTAGGGTTATCCACATAAAACCTGGGATTGTCGGGAGATGTTCTTCCTATCTTCCATTAGGGAATCGAATTAGATGATGACAAGACTCTAGATCAAGGAAGATTGAAGCACAGTGAACGTAATGACTCCTCTCAATCATTAGCGAGCATGTTCTTCAATGAAAAAATGACACACTATCTATATAGAACTCATCATTTGTGGATTATACCCCATTTTATTAAATTTTTGAGCAAGATAAATTCATTTCTTTAATTTGCGCCAATTGTGGACAATTGTATACGCCCAAACATTGAAATTTAATTGATTTTTCATTCGTTTCTCACCCCATATATCTCCGTTCATGATTGTTGGACAAGAAAACTTGTAAATGATTGATAAAACTTTTTTTGATGCATTTCTCCCATAATTGATTCACCTTAGTCATTGTTGGACCACATGTTCATGATTTGACATTACCAGGTGGGACTAAGCTCGATCGGACCCCCAAATTCATGACAAATTCACATACGAGGGATGGATCAAAAAATAATGGATAGATTTGGTTAGATTGTGGGATGTGGGTGATCGATTTGATGATCAAAAATGGGAATGGAGATGACATGGCATGGAGGCACAATGGAAAGCATACGGGTTCACATGGGAAGAACCTGGTACCGATTTCCAACCATTAGATGGAAGGAATCAAATAGATGGAGTTATATACACATTTTTTGGGAATAAATGAGGTTGGATCAAAAGTTAGAAACATCATATCTAGCACATGGAGACTAGATCTAAATTTCTAGAAAAATCCTGACTACATTATGTGTAGTCTGAAGAACACACGATGTGTAGGTCCCTAACTATGACGACTAGGGTTTTGGGCAGGTTAAGTATCACACATTGTGTGCGAACCCCACATGCCATGTGACCTTGTTCTGAAAATATCGACATGTACTCTGGGAGTACACGGTCATGGGAATGGCTAGGTGTACACTGTGTATCGAAGTATACAAACACAGTCAGGCGCACCTTGTGTAATGAAGTACACATACATGACCAATGTACATGATCAGGGACCCTAAGTGGCTTGGATATGCCATGTAGACTCCCTACATTCCATGCAGTGATATACAGTTGGTGATCCATCTACCAATAGAGATATGACCCGATGATGGAGCGGGACCACATGTCATGTGGGTCCCATCATACACTGTGTGCCCTTGGTTCCTTTTAAAGAAACTTTAACTTCTCATATCTCTTTCATTTAGAGATATTTTGACCCATGAGAAGACTATCCTGAGTGTTTTTCCCATAGAACACAATGGTGGACTCTATAGTGGATTTTTGAGATACGATTTGACATGTTCTGGGAATGATGCTTATTTAGGTGGCACCCAATGATGACAGTGATCAGGAAGAGGATCAAGAAAGACACTAGAGTGGAACCCCCTATCACACCAGGGTGTAGGTCCTATATATACCAAGTAGAACCCCCTATTGGATAGGGTGCGAGTTCTCATGACACCAGAGTGAAACCCCCCTAACACACCCGGGCGTGGGTCATCGAACTATAGAGTGGAACCCCACTGTTTCACTAGGGAGTGATTCCTCTATAAACCGATTTGAATCTCCCTATCAGATTGGGCATGGGTCTGTATGACACTAGAGTGGAACCTCCTATCTCACCAGGGCACAATTCCTCTATCTACTAAGTGGAACCCCTATACCAGATAGGGCATGGGTCCTCATGTTACTAGAGTGGAACCCCCTTGATGCACTAGGGCGTGAGTACTTGAAAAATAGAGTGGAACCCTAATAACTCACTAGGGAACAATTACTATACCTATCTAGTGGAATCCCATATTGGATAGGTTGCGGGTCCTTTGATACCAATCTGTCACGACTCGACCCAATGAGGCTCGAACCGCAACTACCCAAATCCCACCTCCATCGACTAGGGGATAACAACAAGAGTCATAAAGCATATAAAAAATGGGAAGGCCTTTACCTAATGTACATGTGTGTACATACGATACCTTCTCAATATAGAAGTACAGAGGAATAATAATAAAATTATGAAACAACTAGAATATAAACCAAGCATGCAAAACCTCTAGGGTGTACAAGAGTATGATAGTGAAAACTGAAAATTAAAGAGGAAAAATACATACCCAACTAGAAATATGTCTCAACCTGATAAAAAATGAAAAGTTAAAGTGCCAAGAGATCCAAAATCCTAATATCCAAGCTCTAACTACCATACGTGGTCCAATGAACCAAGTATTCCTAAGCTCCTCTGATGTAACTACTGACCTTTCTATTGTCTTCATAAGGCATGAAACATGTGAGAAAATCCCATATAAGGGTGATTATGTACATACCTAGTAGGATTCCCTAAAATATGAAGTGGGATCATTAAGAGGCACGATATGAATAGATAGTAAATAGATCAACCCAAAGCAAGAGATTAAACAATATCCAATGACATGGATATATATATAGATATATATATATGCTGAATCTAAAGAAACCCAAATGAGAGATAAGGGGATACCCATATCAAAACCCTTCATAGTCAAAGAGTTCCATCAGTTTCAAAAGTAATTAGGTGGAGGCCCACACCTCACCACTATGTTACATAGTTGAGGGGGTAGAATCTCCAAGCAGAGGACCCACGTCCTATTGATTTAGGGGGTTCCAATCAATAAGTACTTGTAGAGGACTCACACCTTGATGTGTTAGGGGGTACCACTATATAGGTCAAGGACCCACACCATGGTGCTTTAGGGGGTGGTCCCAGTCATGATGTGAGAGGAGGTGATTAGGGAGTTTCACACTTCTCCTTTATCTATACATCCTAGTACGAGGAAGATGTAAAGAGACCTTCAGTGTCAGTTTTTGTGGTCCATCATGAGATAGAGCATGGATGAGTTCATCTCTTAGTACCTCACTTATCAGTAGGTGAAGTCTAATAAACAGGTTCTGTAAGGTTTGTTACATCCCCTTAAGATCCCGAAGTGGAAGTGGAATGACATATCCATGGACTTTGTGATAGGTATTCTGCAAACAATGAAGGGCCATGATGCCATATGGTTGATAGTTGATCGACCCCTGAAATCAATACACTTCCTTGATATCAAGGAGAAAGAATAGTTTGGTGGATATTTTAGGGAAGATGTACATAAAAGATATTGTTCTCCTTCATGGGGTACCCTCAACTATTTTCTTAAACTGTGATGTGCAATTCATGTCAAGGTTGTGGAGAGGACTACAAGAGGAATTTATGACCTAGATAAGGATGAGTACAACCTTTCACCCCTAGAAATATGGGAATACTGAGCACACTATCCTGGTGTGTTGGATTATATGCTGATGGATTATGTGTTAGACTTTGTTTAGATATTGGAGGATCACATGCCTTTGGTATACTTTGCGTATAATAATAGCTACTACTCTACTATCAGCATGACACCTTTTGAGGCCCTATACAGGATACCCTACATGTCACCCTTATTCTAGAAAGAGATTTATGATACATCACTTTTGGGTCCATAGATGGTGCAGGTGATGATGAAGAAGGTCTAGGTCATCCGTGAGTGGATGAGGACAACTCAGATTAGGTAGAAATCTTACGCAGATCGTCATTTTAGGCCCTTGGAGTTCGATCAAGGAGACCAAATTTTTTTGAGGGTCTCCCAATGATGGGGATTGAAGATATTAATATAGGGAGGAAATATATCCCCATGGTTTATCGAGATGTTATAGATATTACAGAGGGTTTTCAAGGTTTCTTACCACTTTTCTCTACCCCTACAGTTGAAGAGGGTGCACGACGTCTTCCACGTGTTGCATTAAAGGAGATACATACATGATCCCATGAAAGTTATTAACTAGGGAAAGATGGAAATCAAGGAAGGGAAAACTTTTGCAGAGCACCCTTTGGAAATTGAGGACCGGTGGGAGAGGCCCCATGTGGATGGACCATCCCCTTGGTTTATGTGTTATGGCAACACATGAATGTGTAAAAGAGTTCCTAGGAGAAGGAGAGATAGATACGGGATTTTTATACCAAGTTGTTTGTTTAGTTTTGCTTTTTGGGGATGAAAATATTGAAGTAGGGAATGATATAGAGACCCAATTTTTTACTTATAATAATTTGAAATATTTCTACATATATTTTTGGAGCTAGGCACTGAGACGACAAGAGATTCTGAGGCCCAGTGTGCCAAGAATTAATTTTATGAAAATATTAAATATATTTTATATTATACGTACATATTTTCTTAAATAAAATGAGATAACTATCAAAATGAATCTCAGATTAGAAATATGAGGTCACAGTTGAGTTCAGAATGAGTTTTTTACCGTAGGCATGACCTAAAATGGGTTCTCATGGGGTGTTTATAAATAATGACTATTAGAGGGTGTGTTTTGTCAAAATAAGTAATTAAATTAATTTATTTTAATTAAATTAAAACAAAATGTTTCATTTATAAATTCCTTGTTATGGATATTTTCTCAAGGTTAGCTGAATAAACCTTGAGATTTTCGAGAGACATTCTTCCTCTCTTCCATTGGTGAATCGAATATGACGATGACAGGACTCAAAATCAAAGTAGAACAAAGCACAACAAACACAACTACTCCACTCAATCATTGGATAACATGTTATTAAATGAAAAACTATCCAATATATAGGTATGAATCATCATTTTTGGATTATTCCACATTTTATTAAATTTCTGAGAAAGGTCAATACATTTCTTTGATGTGTGCAAATTGTGGCCAATTGCATGTGCCCAAGTATTGAAATTTAATCGATTATTCTTTCCTTAATCACCCTCTATATCCCAATTCATGATCATTTTCCAATAACACTTGTAAAAAATTGATAAAAATTTGTTTTTATGCCTATCTCCCATAATTTCTTCTCTTTAGTCGTTGTTGGATCACGAGGTCACGATTCGACATTGATGGGTGGGACCGAGCCCAATCTGACCCCCAGATTCTCTATGGATTCACGTGTGAGGGATGGATCAAAAAGTTAGGGATGAATTAATTTGGATTATAGGATGTGGGTGATCGATTTGATGATCAAAAATGGGAATGGAGATGGCACGACACAATGGTGTGGTTTCGTGCATACATGTTCGCATGAGAAGAACCGGGTATCGATTTTTGGCCATTGGATGGATGAAATCTGCCAGATAGAGATAGATCCACCTTTTTAGATAAGAGACAAGGCTAGATTAAAAGGTAAAAATACCATATCTGGTTCATTAAGTACAAATATAAAGTTATGAAAAAATCCCAACTAAATTCTGTGTAGTTTGAAGAACAAACGATGTGTAGGTCCCTAGCTATGACGGTTAGGGTTTGAGGAAAGTTAAGTATCACACACCGTGTGGGATCCCCACACACCATGTGACCTTATACTGGAAAGCTTGGAATGTACTCCAATATTACATGTACATGGGCATGGATAGGCGTATGTCATGTAATGATGTACATGAACATGTCCAGACACATGCCATGTATCGAAGTAAACAAAAAAAACCAAGGTTCACGGGCAGAGACTCTGAGTGGCTTGGAAACACTATGTAGACTCCCTACAAATCATGCAGTGCTACACAGTTGGTGATACATGTACCTTTAATTACATGACTAGGCTATGGAGTGGGACCACATGCTGTGTGGGTTCCCTCACATGTCGTGTACCCCTTGGTTCCTTTTTAGGAAACTACAACATCTCATATCTCTTTCATTTGGACCGTGAGTAGCCTATCTTGAGTTTTTTTCCACATAGGACATGATGGTAGCCTCCATAGTGTATTTAAATATATTATGTGGGATGTTCCAAGTGTGAATCTTATTTAGGAAACACCCGATGATGTTAGCAATCAAGGAGAGGATCACCAGAGACACTATAGTGGAACCCCCCTATCGCACCAGGGCATGGGTCATCTATCTATTGAGTAGAACCCCATACTGGATAGGGTGTAGGTCCTCATGACACTAAATTGGAGCCCCCTTGAAGTACCAGGTTATAGGTCATTGAACTATAGAGTGGAACCCCCACTACAACAAAATAGGCCTTTAACATCGCTAGAAATGGACTTTATCAGTGCTAGAGAAGCACTGACTACCTGAGTGAGATTAAAATCCCTAGTCTTTTATCAGTGCTAAAAAAGCTCTAATAAAGGAGTCCTTTATCGCTGCTAAAAAGGAATGATAGATGGGATCTTTATTAGTGCATTTAGAAGCGATGATAAAGGACCACATTTATCGACGCTTTTATTTAGCTCCACTAAAGGCCCCCTTTATCAGCACTTATAGAAGCGCTAATAAAGAGCCATATTGTAGTGTGCTACAACAACACAATACAACACTAGTGCAATGTGCCGTAACAACACACTGTAACATCAGAAACACACTAGATATAAACAAAAAAAGTACCAATACAAAATTTAAATGAAATGAAATTTATAACACAAATACAAGAAAAAAAACACTATATTATAGACATTTCAAACATTGGTTTATAAAACTACATAAATAAAAATTATTACATACATTTAAAAACATCAATGTTCCTTTGCCTTTTAATCCCAAACCCAAATCATACTATTTCTGAACAAACCACCCCCAATCGAGAAAAATAATGCACCTGTATAAGAAAATAATTCTTATGTTAGTAATAATATATGGAAATAAATTAACTAAAAGTTTTAATTTTACTAAAAGTGATGTTAATTTTAATTAAAAAGATGCACTTGGAGTCAAAATGGTCACACCATGTCTCATATTGAGGTGAATATGATTAAAACATGTTTCAAATGAATCTTTAATTATTTTCCTAAAGTATTAAAACAATTTGAATGCGTTTTCTCAGTTTTGAGTACATCAGATGTCTTTTTTACTAAAATGTAATTTTAAACTAGAAATATGCACATTGAATCATTTTGATCACATAATGTATCAATTTTATGTGAAAATGATTCCTATATGTCACAAATTACTTATGATTCGTTTTCCTAAATTATTAAGAAAATTCGAGCATGTTTGATTGGTTTTCAGTGAGTGACACTTTTTGAACTAAAATGTTAATTTTAAATTGATAATGAACATGTTGAGTCATATCGAGCACATCATGCCTTGGATTTAGGTGAGGATGATTCCTACACATATAAAATGACTTATGGATCATTTTTATAAAGTATAAAAATAACCCAAATGCTTTTTATTGGTTTTTATTAGGTCATTTGTCCATTTTACTAAAATTGATGTTAATTTTAAATAAAAATACGAACTTTGAGTCAAAGTAGTCACACCATGGGTCAGATTAAGGTGTAGCTAATTCCTACATGTATCAGATGACTTATGAATCATTTTCCTAAATTATCAAAACAATAGGAATGCATTTTCTTAGTTTTGAGTACGTAAGTTGTCTTTTTTACTAAAATGTCATTTTAAATTGGAAACACACACTTTGACATATTCTGATCACATTGTGTATCAGTTTGACATGAGAACAACTATTACATGTCAAAAATGAATTATGAATTATTTTCCGAAATTATCAAGAATACTCGAGCATGTTTGGTCATTTTTTAGTGGGTGGCACTTTTTGAACTAAAATGTCAATTTTAAACTCAAAACGAAGACTTTGAGTCATACCAGGTGTATCTTATTTCATATTGATGTGTGGGTAATAAATATATGTCAGAAATGAATTATAGATCATTTTTAAAGTATAAATACAATATGAATGTGTTTCATCAGTTTTGAATAGGTTAGTTATCCATTTTACTAAAATTGATGTCAATTTTAAATAAAAAGACGGACTTGGAGTCATACCAGTCACACCGTGCATTGGATTAAGGTGTGGCTTATTCCTACATGTCATAAATGACTTATGGATCATTTTTATAAATTATAAAACAATATGAATGTGTTTGATTGGTTTTGAGTACATCACTTGTCTTTTTTACTAAAATGTCAGTTTCAAATTGAAACATACACTTTGACTCATACTGATCACATCGTGTATCAGTTTGATGCGAGACTAATTCATACATGTCAAAAATTACTTATGAATAGATTTTTTAAATTATCAAGAAAATAAAAGTGAGTTTTCTTTATTTTCATAGTGACACTTTTTGAACTAAAATGTCGATTTTAAACTGATAATGTACACATTGAGTCATATCATGCATATCGTGTATCAGATTGAGATGAGAATGATTCCTACACATCAAAAACGACTTATGGATTATTATCCTAAAGTATTTAAAAAATATGAATGTTTTTTATTGATTTTTAGTAGGTAATTTGTCCTGTTTACTAAAATTTATGTCAATTTTAAATAAAAATATGCACTTGGAGTCATATCAGTCACACCGTGCGTCAGATTGAGGTACGACTGATTCCTACACGTTTCAAATGACTTATGGATTATTTTCCTAAAGTATCAAAATAATATAAATGATTATTAAAACATTTAATTTAGATTATGTTAATGTAGTAGAGACCATATAATATTATGATGAAAAATATAGTATATTAAAAAACACTTTTACCTTCTCATTGAACTCTCTTTATTTTTTAAAGGTTTCAGGGATTCAGTTCCTCTATCAAGAATCTAAATACACTATTTTTGGTCCCCTATAATGTAAAAGGAATTGTCTATATTGGGATTAACATGAACTGATTATGATATCCCAATGAAAGGGTCATCCTTTATCGAATTTTCATTTGACCCGACACTTGTTTTTGTCTCTAGTAGGACAATCGACCAATTATTTTTTGTTGGATTAGAGACATAAAATACATACACTACTTATGATTCCATTATTAATGGTTCTTCCTTTCCCCCTTTCACAATAAAATTCACCTTCACAAATCCCATTTCATAAACTTTCACTTCACTAATATTATTAACCCATTTGCAATGGAAAATCGACACTTGAAATGTTGTAAAATAAAACTCGTATATCTATTTGATAATGACAAAATATAACATATTTTCATAAATTAGATTTCTATCCTTGGAACTAGATATGTGCATCCCTTCATCCACAAGCATAACACCATTATTTTTCATCATACTACAATCATTGTGTTATTTTATATAGAATGTATAACCATCGATTATAATACAAGTGTAAGATATAACATTTCCATTTGGTCCCCTGGATTGCCATTGAAGTTGTTTGGCAAATGAATTTGGATTTTCAAATAAATCCTTATAAATTTAATATCATAACCATACTATAAACCATTGATTATGTATATTTTATATCCATCCTTTATCCCTTGATGGATACAAATCTCTAAGAATTTATTTGTTGGCTTCAATGTATGGATCAAGATCTTCACTATTATATAAAATTTAAAGTTTCACATTCTACCAATATATTAAGGTAATCTTAACAACATCTCTTCTAGAAATCCCTTCTCCCATAAGGCATTCTCTATGATGAGACTTTGGGTGACTGATTCTGTCAACATCTGATAGGTAATCGATACATAAGTCAATAGATTCTTCAACAATATATCATTATTCAATACAAACTTCTGGACAACTTCAATTCTTAACATACCCTTTAAAAATATTTTATACCGTTTAATGGGGTACATCCTTTTGTAATAGACAGAACCATATAGTTGAACCTTTCTAACCAACTGAACCTTCAGGTGGACTATTATATCAAATAACGATGGTGGGAAGAACATATCTAATTCACATAATATGACCACAACCTCATTATTTAAGATGGGAAACTTTATTGAGTCTATAAATTTACTACATATGGATTTGACAAAGAAGAAGAGTTTGGTTAATGTATTTCATATATTTTGTGGCATAATGCAATGAAAAGATACATGCATTAAATCTTGCATCAAAATATGATAGTCGTGTGACTTTAGTCCTTGTAAATTCAAATTATTCATTGACACAACATTCTTGATATTTGATGAATACCCTTATGGTACTTTTACACTATTAAGGGAAATGAAAAATTTCAATTTTTTCTGTCTGGATAGAGTATAAGTTACTAGAGGAAGAAAAGTCTGCCTTTTACCCTTAACTGGTTCCAACTCCTCCCTTATCCCCATTTCAATCAAGTCAAACCTAGCCTTAATTCCATCTTTCATTTTTCTAGGAACATTAAGTAGCATGTAATTACAAAATCAAATACATTTTTTCTACATACATGACATCAAGAAATATTTGACATAAAAAAATTCCAATATAATAATTCAAAGAAAATTGATATCTTCTTACAACCAAATTTTGTAAGATTTTCAAAAATAGTTTACTAAAAACAGTGTCAATATCTTTTACTTTATTATACAGTTGATCACCCATTATTGGATATAGTGTTGTACCTTGTTCGATATTTCCACCAAATTATGTCATCCAGGAATAGTATTAATGTCGTTGAGGTAAAAATTTCCAATTTCCTAAAAACACAATATTTGAGGAATGTTTTAACTGAAGTGAGTATGTGTGTTTTTCAAAAATGGGACACCCCAATATTCCTTTAATGATATAACTTGATAAATTTCCATAAGTGAGGAATTCATTTATTTACCCATACATCATGGCCCTCAATATAAATTCTTCACTTCTATGAGCATCATATATTGTAACACCTGTATCCCACATCAATTTCAGATCTTTGATCAATGGAGCCAAATAGACATCAATATCATTACCAGGTTTCTTTGGTCAAGATATAAGCAGAAACAACATAATGTATTTTCACATCATGAATAACCTTGGTGGAAAGTTATAATTTACCAACATGATGGGCCATTTACTATGAGTACTAATCGACACACAAAAAGGATTTATTTCATCTATAGATAACGCCAGACAAAATTTTCTCAACTCATTTCCAAATTCAGGATACTCTTAATCAATTTTATTCTACTGGATAATGTAGGTTCCCATATTTAATTATTATGTCTAGATTCCATGTCAATTTTCTTTTTCTTTCCTAACATCCATATAGTCTTCCAAACCATGGAATGATAGGAATGTACCATACATATTTTGAAGGACTTGATTTATTTTTCTTATATCGATCTGTGCCACACTTAGGGAATTTTATGAGTGATTCATGGTTTATATTCATTATCTTTTGTCAAACAATTAGTGAGTATCCATTTTCTATTCATATCCATAATATTGGGTTCATAAAATATTAGTTTTTTATAATAAATAAATAAATACACATAAGATATTCATTATCAAAGGTTAAGGTTATAGACAATTATAATTAGGGAAACTCAACATTTGATTGTTTCAAAGAATTTCAGTATGTTGAAGAAAATGAGTAATTTAATTTAAGAAAATAATTAATCCACTATGGAAGGTGTTATCCTATGAATTCATTCAAAGGTGAACATTATAAATAACTTTCATCTTCATCAACTCATCTCCCAGACATTTATCACTACATTTTGTTGTTTGACACACATCCTCCATATCTCGTGGACATGAACCTATGTTACTTGAAATACTCTCAGTATTAGTCATTCATGAGATGACCGATGATCAAAGTAGTAAAAGCAACATAAAAGAGATGGGGGATGAATTTCAAGCAACAAATTTCAATAATAGCTATTTGGGAGATGAATTTGATGAGGATGGTAGTTGTCTATAAAAGAGATTGGGGATGAGTCTCAAACAAAAAATTTCAATAACAACTGTTGTTTGACACACATAAAGTCTTTCTTAAATCCCCTGAAAAATGAAAATATAATATAGGAAATTAAGGAGTAATAAAAAACCCAAATATGATAAACAAGAATAATAAAATCCCATTCAATCAACTAGAAGATATAAAAATGTATTGTTAAAACATTTTAATAAATAAAGAATTATTTCATAAAGATGGATAGTAATTATATATTCCTAGGAGTGGAAACAATAAATGTAGATCTAAAATGATGAATACCTAAATATTATTTCTAATAATAGAATTCGATAACTTATATTCTAATTTGTGGAACAAGTGATGTAGCAACCTAAGGAATTATTACATTTAAAATTAATGGTATATCAAATATATGAAAACAACTCAAGACTCTTGGGATGTCATATCACCACATCGACCCATCCCAAGGATTCTAGGGAGGTCGTCACATCAGATCTACCTATTTGAAGGATTCTAGGGAGGCCATCTAATATACATTGACCTATCCTTGAGATTATAGGGAGGTCTATAAAGAAGTTGTCATAAAGAAATAATACACATCAACAAGATATATCACAAACAAGGGAGGAAAACAAACTAACCCTTGAAGCATCTGACCCATACACACTAGCCTCTACTAAGATGGAACGAATCCCATAAGGTCACATTTTAAAAGTGGAATACCCTTACTTCACTCAGAAATATAATTGGAATAATAAAATTAATAGATCTATAAAACATTACTCCCCATATTAAGTCTCTACCACACAAATACGAAAATAACTAGTCAGTTTAATATGCCAAGAAGCAGTCTTATAGGCTACCCAACCACCATCATGAAAATTGATACATACAAAATTATCTAGACGATAAAAAATGGGACACGACTTCTACCATATGGTTAATTACACTATTTATCCAACAAAAATAAACCATGATTCATCCACACTTTCACATAAATAAATGAGTATCTCAAAAATACCCTACATTAATTCACATTTGCAATTAATAAGGAAGGAGATGCTCGTATGGTATGGGAGAAAAGTTGGGAAGGCTCAAAATATAGGTGTTTCACACTCTAAAAATTCCAAGCATCAAAATAGAGGATCTACGTGGCCAAATATCGAAAATGGATAACTCACCACACCCATAGTTGAAAAAAAACCTCCACTAAAACTATAACCATTGATGTTTTACACCCTGAGTTCCCTAAGATAAAATAGAGAAAGACTTACATTCAAAGGAAAGTAGAGAAAGACTTACGTTCAATCCTTGGATTCCTTCGACCCATGAATCATTCAAGCCTTGAATTTAAACCTTGATTCGAGATTCAATTCATTGAGGAGGACCGCCGATAGTGGGTGAATTCCCCAGAAAGCTTCTGATATCGCGACAAGTTCACAACTGGTTAGGGTTTTTTTAAATAGATCAGGAAGCTTTTATCAGTGCTTAAAAAAGCACTAATAAAGATGAATTTTATCAGCACTTAAGTAATAAGCATCGATAAACGGATTATTTACCAGTGATTTATTTATTTAAATACATTTAATATTATTTTATAATTATTTAAATATATAATTATTTAATTATAATTATATATTTTTTTAAAAAAATAATATTTATATCATTATATATATTTATATAATTATATATATATATTTAATAAATATATATAAATATAAATACAGTAAATATATTCATTATTTAATTAAATTTATTATAAATTTAATAATTATTTAAATATATATATATAATTATTTATTTATAATTATATAAATACTTTAAAAAAATATTTATTTATTTATAATTATAAATATATAATTGTATAAATATATAAATGTACATTTAAAATTATATTTATTTATAAATATTTTTTAAAAAATATTTTTTTAACATTATTAATGAATATCTAATTATAAGTGTATGCATGTTAAAAATAAGTGAAATTGAATAAATTAAAAATAAGTATAATTTAAAGATATTGAAAAAATAGATAAGTTTTATGTGTGTGCATTGTATATAAAAATGCATTAATTACACATATGTAGAAGGAATTTTATCTATTTTAAAAATATGGCCTCCTTTATCATCATACATTTCCTCCATTAGTTGGAAAATAGATAAATTTCTAGGTTTTCATCAACCATATTCATGTAAACTATAATTTGTTTAAAATTTATAAATTATTTAAAAATAGTTTAAATTTTTTAAAATGGTTTACAACTTGTAAATAATTTAAAAAATATTTAAAGTTTAAAACTATTTACAAAATATAAATAGTTTATAATCTACAAAATATTTACAATTTAGAGTTTATTTTGACTTTATTTGATTTAGTTTAGTTGGAGTAAGTTCAAGATAGTTTATATTCATTGAATTAATTTTAGTTCAATTATATTTTATTCCATTGGGTAAGGTTTGGTTTAGTTCATTTTTATTTGGTTCAATCATGGTAAAGTTATTTGAATTTGATTGATTTTAGTTTTATTTGAGAAAAATCAAGCAGGTTTTTGTGAGTTTATGACTATTTAGATCATTTCATGTTAGCTTAGTTTGAATTGGGATAGTTCAGATCAGTTTGATTTAGGATGGGTGTATTCTTCCTAGGTACAATTGGTTCATGGAAGTTTTTTTGGTTTGTTTCTTTTTTAGTTTACCTCAATTTAATTCACTTTTATTTTATTCATATCAATTTATTTCAGGTGTGACATGTTTGATTTGATTTGGTTTAGCTATATTGGTTCCTAATTAAACTCAATTTTATATGAAAAATAACTGGTATATCTCATGATATTATATAGTATTTCACCTTAAAGTATGGATATACTTTATAACACCCTTTTTTTTATTTTTTTTGACTCCTACAAAATAAAATTGAATAATATGAAACAAAATATTAATAAAATTTATAATCATTTTCAATCAAAAATTAATAAATTTGTATAATTCCTTAAACTCATTATTTATCCAATAAGAAATAATTTATTGGTATTGTGTTACCAGATAATCATTGAGGGGTTTTATACCCTCTAAATCTATTCCAACTCTACTAGACCATCCATTATATAAGTCATGCTTGAATGCTCTCCAAAACTCACCTAATTTCATCAGTCACACAACCCTCACAAATTCATCATCGATAAATCATAGAAAATATTCTATGAAAATATTAATTAATATAAATATAATAATAACATACAATTTAATTTAATAAATTTTCTTACCCATATCTGATCCCATGCATTAACATCGATTTCACGTCCAATGTGACTTTAGGATACTGGTTGTACAAGAATTATGACACTATATTTAGAAAGTTTCACCTTAAAAATTTTATATTCTCTCCCAGATTTAACAATAATTTTATTATCTTCATTATACATGAGTATTACCTATGTATGGTGGTTCCATACTTCACACATATAGGTATGTCAGCACCACTTAATAGTAGCAGATCTATCTATGAAAGAATAAAATAAAAAAATTAAATTAATACATTCTAAAATGAAAATAAATTATGGTTACAAAATTTACTAGGGTTGTATAGATATTCTTGAGGTAGGATGATTATGAGTGCTGATGGATCCCTAGGCAATGAAGGATCTTTAACCTATATAGTGCTAGTGGGGTTTAATATATGATCATGATGATCAATATGTTTTGGATAATTAGAATGCACTGGAGTAGAAGTATAAAGATTATAAACATAAAATCCTAGAGAGTATAGATCAATAGGAAATACAATAAAAATAGAAGTTATTAGAAAATGATAATAGTGATAGGAGCAGGAGTAATCATCAGATAAAGAAATATAATACGAGAAGCATGAATAGACAAAAAATGGTTGTGATAAAATAGGTATCATGAGTATCCTTGGTTATTCTATGGGAATTTTGGTATGATAAACTATTCTAGATGATATATCTGGTGAAGGGTTTGGGTGTGATTAGGTACAACAAGTGCTATGAGTAGTTATAGTACCATCCTACTAGAATTTTCAGGCCAATAACCACTGTTACTAGTCTGGGTGGAGAACAGTTGTATCTTGGATGGTGGTTCCTGATTAAAATTTAAAAATGATTAATAATGTGACATTATGAATTTTTTTTATTTATATATTTGAAATACTATACTCGCAATAAGAAACATAAGACAAATTCCCAACTCACTCATGCATCAATCATTTTTAGACATTCTATTCCAGCACATCTCTTTAACATTTTCCATTTCCTACATTGAAAAATAAATATATATTTAATTATAAATTTAGTACTAATTAGTAATTTAAATAATAAATAAAAGGTTACATGAAATAATTAAGGCATACCAATTTTCATTCCAAATAAGGGATATGTAGTGACACAACATAGTCATTTCATATTTAGAAGCAAGGGAAAAATATAAAATGTGAGGAATAACATAACCAATACATAATAATTAGCATGTTAACCATGGGTAAGACATGGTTTTCTTATTTTATGTTAAATTTAGTCTAATTCTATTTGGTTTTCGATTTGGTTCACATTTATTTGATTTAAGTTCATTTGGGTTAGATTTGGTTGTCCCAGGTAGTTTTAGTTCATAGAAAACAATGTTATTTCATTTATTTATGAATATTGATTACTTTGTGTATTGTTTCATTTATTTTTTTATTAATTATTATTTCATTGTTTATGTATTTATTTTTTCTTTGATTATGTCATATATTTTATCTTTTTTTTTTGTATTTGTTTTTTGTGTTTCCATTTCTTATATTTTTTATATATGTTAAGTGGATCCTTTCCATTATTTTGTTTATGTATTTGATCTTTTTGTCTTTTTTCTTTATGTATTTTTTATATATTTATTATTTATGTATTTTCTTATATCTTTTTTTCCTCTTTGTGATGATTAATTTCTATTTCAGATTATTCAATTCAGATCATTTGGGTTAAGTCATATGTTTATTTTTAGCCATTTAGTTACTTTTTTCATTTAGATAGGCCATTTGGTCATTTGGGTTAGGTAATTTAGTTCATTTTTGTGTTTTATTATTTGAAAAATCTTTTGAAAACTATTTAAATCTATTTAAACTTATTTTAGTGTAGTTGAAATCTGTTTAAATTTGTTTTCACTAGTAAAAAATAGGCCTTTACATTAGTGTTTTGATGTCAGTTATTTAATACAAATATCAAAAACTTTTTAACTTCTATTATCTAAATAACTGATGTTAAATCCATTTTACCATTATTTTTTAACATTTCTTATATACTAATTGACATTAAAAGATTTTTTTAATGTTGTTTTTGGAGAAAATGAAATTAAAAATTATGTTTTAACACTGGTTAGTAAATAACCAATGTTAAAACAACACCTAAAGATATTTTTTTACATCACTTATTTAAATAACTAATATAAAGACCAAAATTTTTGTTTCTACATACTGATTTATCAAATTTTTCATAGCATGCCTTCTACTTTTTAAAATATCACCTAGAATTTATGGTGATGTGAGACACTTTATCAAGACCCCTATAGAAGTTTTCATGCTCCCTCTTTAATTTTTTTTGTTCTTCTCATATTTTTATCCTTATCATCCTTACACCGGTTCTCATTTTAATGACTTATTCATGGAATTTATATTTATTTTATTATTTTTTATAATTATTATTTTTAATTGATTTTATTTTTTATTATTTTTTATGATTATTTTTCTTAATTGATTTTATTTTTTGGGAATCTTACTTATGTTATGATGAATAACCTTACCCAAATGGAGTAACCTGTTGTTCCAAAGTGTGATTTGCCTATGTTAGACCATTTCATGTGAAAAGAAACTCTATATTTTAATGGAAATACTAATCTATTGGTAGGTGAACAATGGATTAGGTATTTCAAAAAGATATTCCTATATTTGGGATTTAATGAAAATGAAAAGGTTATTCAGGTAGTGTATTATTTGAAAGGATATTTTGATCAATGGTGGTAATTGATCCATAACACTAAAGAGGATGAATAAATAGAAAACATGGAATGAATAACTTTTAAGGTGACATTTTTTGAGAAATACTTCCCCCAAGAACTATGAACTGAAAGATAGAGGAAGTTCCTCACTTTAAAGAAAAATAAAGAAGAAAGTATGGAAGAGTATGAGGTTAAATTTATAAGATTATCTAGACATGCTTTAAACTATATACATAATCTAGAAATCAATATTGAACATTTCTTTTATGGGATTAAGTTGAGTTTCTGAAGTGCACTAGTTTCCCAAAAGTTTTCATTATATGATGATATAGTAGCAAGTTTTGTTAAGATAGAGAATAAATTTTATAGAATCTATTTATTTAAGGTAAATCAAGAGAATGAGAGGCTAGATGAAAACCAAGAAAAAGGGAACACATCAAATAATTATAAGGGAATGAATAAATTTCCAACATGTAAAAATTGTGCAAAGAAAAATTCTGGTAAATGCTTGAAGGGATTGAGAGTTTGTTAGAAGTGCATAAATAAGGGTCATCTGGATAATGAATTTAAGATGAAGAAAGAAACTGCCTCTCTCCAATGAATCAACTATAAATAGATGGGGAATTATTTAAAATAGTGACCCAAGAATTAAGGAAACTTACCAGAGAAGAAGCCAAGGTAGTAAAGGAAATCATATAGAATTATTACATCCAAATTGGATGTTTTTAGATATATGGTGAAAGGTATACTTATCATACACTCTAGATGTGAAAATGATTTATTTGATTTATATTATACTAATTATTTTATATTTGAATAATTTTATAAGAATATCACTTCACTACCTCAATGATTAGATGTTAAGTTGATTGTGAAAAATCCTAATAGTAGAGTGATCACATACTATGTCTATAGATCCCCTATGATATAAGTTTTTTGTAATTCACTTCCTATAAATCATGGTATTCTTACTCTATTTTAATTCGATGTAATATGGGGAATGGATTGAATCTCCCATTATAGCACCAATATCAATTTTCAAGGAAGGTATGTTATATTTGATATTCCAAAATCAACCTATGATAGTCTATCATTGCAAGGATGAACCTGAACTCCTAGTGGAAATTGCTACCATAATATGAGTTTTACTACCTATTCATGAGGGAAATTTATCTCATATGGATGGCGAGAAACTCAACATTGAAGATGTACCTATTGTATGGGAGTTCAATGTTGTCTTTCTAGAATATTTGAACAGTCTTCCCCCAAATCATGAAGTTAAACTTTAAATATAACTCATACCTGGTACTTCACCTATTTCAAAGAGTACATATATAATGTACCTAACTATGTTTTAGTAATTAAAGAAGAAAATCTAAGAAAATCTTGATAAGTGATTCATTCTGACCAATGCATCACTATGGGGTGAATATTCCATTTTTTAAGAATAAAGATGGGTCAATGGGTATTTTCATTGATTATAGAGAACTTAACAAAATTAATCTTAATAAAAATTACCTTCTAACCCATATTGATGTTTTATTTGATTAATTATTAGGATCTAAATATTTTTACAATACTGATATTTGATTAGGAAATTATCAACTAAGGGTTAAGAAAGAGGATATACCCAAGACAACCTTCTATATGAGGTATAATCATTATGAATAGAGTCTTTAGAGATTACCTTGATAAGTTTGTGGTAGTATTTATAGCTGATATTCCCATATATTCAAAGATAAAATAAGATCATGAATAACATTTGAGAATTTTTTTGAATACCCTGAGGAAGGAGAAGTTATATTACAAATTTACCAAGTGTGAATTTTGGCTAAAAAATTCTAATTCTTGGGTCATACAATTTCAATTGAGGGTATATCGATGGGTCCTTACAAGATAGATGCTATTGAGTAATGGCCTAGACCAACCATTTTAACTGAGATTCATAGTTTTCTTGGGTTGGATGGATACTACTGAAGCTTTATGAGAGATTTATCATGACTATCTAATCCATTCACTAAGTTAACTGGGAATGTGGTCAAGTTATTATGGAGAAATAGACGTGAGGAGAGTTTCAAAGAACCAAATAGAAGGTTGGTTAGTGCACCTGGTCTTACAATACCCTATAGTGGATAAAGGTTTGCAATATATATTGATACATCAAATAAGGGACTGGGATGAATCCTCATGTAGAATGACATGCTGATTACTTATGACTCTCACTAATTGAAAATTAATGAGAAAAATTACCCGACTCATGATTTGGAGCAGGAATCATAATTTTTTTTACATTAAAGATATGGAGGCATTATTTTTGTGGTAAAAAGTGTGATATATATATATATATATATATAATGATAAAATAGGATTAAAGTATATATTTACATAGAAATAGATGAATATCTGAAAGAGAAGATGGTTAGAGTTGATCAAAGATTATGACTTATCAATACATTACCACATTAGAAAGATGAAAAAGATAGTTAATGATTTGAGTTGGAAATATCATGCTAGTTTTTCTATTATGAGGATTGAAATAGATCCAATATTTATATATTTTCAAAATTTTAAACTTTAAATCTTGAGGAAAGGGAACAAATATTATCTTTCTCATATGATTGTTCAATAATCCATCCAAGAGAGGATTAAGAAGTCACAAAATTAATATGTGTGATTATATATGAAGGTAAATAAAGTTCTTGAGTTCTACCATAATCATGCTAGAATGATAAGGTTTAGGAACATAGTATGTGTCCTGTCAATACCATTGTTAAAGAAGGATCTTCTAGATGAGGCTCATAGTTCATCATTCTTTATTCATCTTGGATGTACAAATATATATATAGATATAGAAGAATATTTTTGGTGGGATAAAATGAAAAGGTATATTTCTGAGTATGTACCCAATGATAGGTGTTTCATAAATTTAAGGCATAGAGATATAAGTCTAAGGGGATGTTATAAAAATTACCCATACTATAATGGAAATGGAAAAAAATTACTACAGATTTCAACATCATACTCCCCAAAAAATATAAAGAGAACAATGATATTTGGTTTGTAGTTTATTACCTTATAAAATCAATACATTTTTATCACTATTAGGGAAGATTTCTCTCTTGATCATTGTTCTCTATTATACATTAAAGAAGTTGTGATATTTCATAGAGTACCACTCTCAATATTTTTTGATCAGGATCCAAGGTTCACCTCAAAGTTCTAGAGAATACTTCAACAGGATCTAGATATAGAGTTGAGTTTCAATATTTCTTATCATCCTCAAACAGATGGATAGTCTAAGAGGACTATTCCAGATCTAGAATAAATGTTGATATATTTATCCATGAATTAAAAATATGGTTGGTATATACCCCTTTCTTTGGTGTAATTTTCTTACAACAATAGATTTCAGTCTATCATTAATATGGATCCTTATGAATACCTATATGTAATTGAGTGTATTAATCCAATGTTTTAGGATGAATTTATAGAAAGAAAGCTATTGGGACCAGATCTAGCTGAGGAAATGGAAGAGAAGATTAGATCCATTCAACAACAAATAAGGGAAAATCAGAGATGAAAAAAATGTTATGCTGAAAATCATCAATGATAGATAGAGTTTGGATTTGTTGATAAGGCATTCCTATAAATATCTCCTTGGAATAAGGTTATGATATTTATAAATAAGGGAATACTAATCCCTATATATATTAGTCCCTTTAAATTTCTTGATCGTATCAGGACAAAAGATTATTGAATGACACTTCCAAAAAATATCCCTCATGTTCATGAAGTGTTCCATGTATCTCTTTTAAGAAATTTCATAATTGATCCATCATATCTACTAAACTTATAGGTTCTATCATTGGAGTAAGATTTTTCTTATGAAAAAAACTGATGAAATTTTTGGAATAGAGATATAATGTGCTATGAAACAAGACCACTCATCTAGTCAAAGATTTTTTGTGAAATCATAAAATTGAGGAAGCTATGTGGGAACCTGAAGCTGCGATGTGGTAGAATTATCCTCAGTTTTGTGTATCATATTGATGAAATTTCAATGGTGAAATTCTTATAATGTGTGTGTGTGTGTGGGGGGGGGGGGGGTAGATTGTAACAACTCAATATTTTATGATATATTTCTCTTAAATTTATCTGATGGATTGATTTGTATGAAACACCGATTTTAAATGAAATGATAAAAACTATTAAAATATTATTATGTGACAATTATATAATTTTTTAATTCATAATGTCACTATTATCTTAAGTTTAATTTTTCATATTTTTTTGAAAAGATATATTTTTCAGTGAATAGTGGAAATACTGATTTCGATAAATATGTCATTTATTTTAATTGAAAAAGACCTATACTTATTTTAATTAAATTAATATAATACTCATTTATTTATAAATTATCTAATTAATTAC
The DNA here is from genome assembly GCA_963277665.1 of Viscum album. NCBI lineage: Eukaryota > Viridiplantae > Streptophyta > Magnoliopsida > Santalales > Viscaceae > Viscum > Viscum album. Next base: position 1,090,552,327 of record OY728164.1, on the reverse strand, counting down.
ATTGGAATTATCATTAAACTTGATTTTATTATAAGTTCATTTTTGGGTTGAAAAACCCATTTTTCTAAAAAACTGTTTTCATTGCATTTATACTTTTATATTAAATTAATTTCTACCAATTACATGAATTGAATATGATAAAATGGATTTCATATTTGGAATTGGGATTTTCGAATTTTTTAAATAGGTCCCTTTTATTTTTTTCATTATGAATAGTAATAGTGGTAAAATTTATCACCTAGATAAAGGATAAATCGGGCAATTAAGGTTAAAAACTATTGTGACAAGACCTTAAAATTTCTCTAAAACTTGAATTTATCTTATTTTATGGGTGTAGTTAGACTATCCTCATCCAAGTCTCAAAAATATGGCCAATTAGTTTATTATTATTTGATATTGACCTTTATATTATTTTAAGAAAAGAATAAAAATAAAATGTACACTCTTCACTTTAATATCTATAATATTTTTACACAAGGATAAAAAGAGGCTATTCTCAGTTTAAAATATTCATTTAAAATATGAATTTATTTTTTTTCTTGTTTATTTATTTTTAAATTTTAGTGATTGAATAATTACCTTGAATTCTTACATAATGCCAACACAATATTTATTCAATTAATAGAAAAATAAAATCAATGATTTTAAAAATATTAAAAGTAATAAAATTTGGATAAATTATTATATTACATAAATTTTATAGATACACATGACATATTAGGGATGTTTTTAAGGATTATTTTTAAATTCCATTTGTGTATTTAGGTATTTAAATTCAAATTAATTGAATAGTGTCAAAAATGACATTAATGATATTTTATGAAAATAATATTTTATTAAATTATTTTGAAAATAATAAAAATCATGAAAGAGGAAAATTGGGATAATATATTATTTATAATATTATCCCTTATCCATTTATGAGACAATTTTCACCTTATAAGTAAAATTTTAACCCTTTAATATTTAAAAAGTCAATACCACGGTTAAGGTTAAAATTATTTAACCAAGGGGTTAATCCAAAAGATAAAGTTTAAAATGATATCTAAAATTTTCCAAATTGGATTGTATAATTATATTAAGACCATATCCTCATTATATTTGAATATATTCCATTTTGGATCCATTTTATATAAGTCAGACACATATTATATTACAATATTTCATAAATTTTCAAAAGTGACCCTCCCCTCACTTATAAAAGGAAAACTCTTATCTATTTTATTTACATCACATTGAGCCATATATCTCAACCAAAACTTACCCAAAAATCTTATAAATATTCTTATTCAAGTTCTTAAGGTGCCGGTCTTTTCAAAATTCTAATCGCAGGTCCCTTAAGTGGAGATCTAAAGGACCTCTTTCAAAGAAGTGGTAATCATCACTAAAAAAAGAGATTTTTTTGCATTATCATCATTTTAAAATATTTATAATTCATTTTTTGATGTTTTTGAAAAAATTTGGTAAATAAACATCACTATTTATAAACACCACATTTACCAATGTTTCTAAAAACCGTCTATAATACCTTTTTTAAAAGATCTCTATGCCTCTCACCTTACCCCCTCCCTCCATGGATACACAAGCCTCACCCCAAAAAATATTATAAATTTAAAAACTCCTCCACACCTATCACCCTACCCCACACCCTCTACGGAAGCACGTGCCTTTTCACGACCCATCCCCCAGGGCCTGTGTCGTGACTACCCCAAGCCCGCCTTCCATAGGCTAGGGGATGTCGACTAGCATCGAAGGTGTATTCCCTAAAATTGGTAAGACATTTCCTTTATAACCTATAAACACATGCAACCAAGCACACAACAAGATAGGAACTCAAGTAAACTAAATAGTAAACAAAGTGAGTTTAGTAAGTAAAAGGTGCCAGAATACAAGCCCAACTGGAAAGTACATGAAACTAAAAATACAAGTAAACTGGAAAAGCTCCTGTGAACACCCACCAAGGATCATACATGAAGGGTAGCTACAGCTCTCGATAGGTCATCTCTTTGGTACGGATCGTCTAAGTTCAACCTCCTAGTTTCCTCCAGTCCTGGTACTCATGTCCTCAGTCAGCATTGTCCATCGTCTGCACCAAACACAACGAGGTGCAGGCATATCCCGTGCAGGGGTGAGTGCAATAATACTCAGTAGGGACCCCGAGACCCTCAAGGTCTTACAAAATCCACAAAGGATAATCCACAAATCATGAAATCAATTGAAAACCCAACTTAGGTATATTACCATACATATACCTAAGTTATCAAGAATAACCATCTCAATAACGAGGAAAACACAACATCCAACTCAAGCCCAAAGCACCACGAAGGCAAGTACCATATAGGCACATCACACATAATAATACCACCAAGGTATTACCACAATTAAAGTACCGTTCAGGTACAAATTCATCTCACACCAGGTATAACTTAAGTATAAAAGTAGAGATGATTAGATGTAACTACTAAAACATCTTACTCAGTTAAGAGGCAGACCCACACATGATGGACAAGTGCTGACCCACACTGGATCGCAAGGTGATGACCCAAATAGGACCGCCAGGTGCTAACCCACACAGGATCATTGAGTGCTGACCCACATAGGATCGCAAGGTGCTGACCCACACAGGATCACTAGGTGCTGACCCACATAGGATTGCTAAGTACTGACCCACACAGGATCACAAGGTGCTGACCCACACAGGAGTGCTAGGTGCTGACCCACACAGGATCGATCTGTGCTGACCCACACAGGATCGCTAAGTGCTGACCCACACTGGATCTCAAGGTTCTTACCCACACAGGATCGCTCTTCATTCTTCATGTCACAACCAGATATAGGGTTCCCGCACTACGCTCGCTTGTCTCCGGGAGGGTCCATTCCACAAGCCTCTGGTCAATAATCCAATTGCCACAAAGTCTCATAAAGAAGTATCCCAAAGTACCGCCACGTCATAGGGGTCTCAACGCAACAGACGATGCGTCAATCGGACGCCCGCTCTGTGAGTTATTAGCCTTTTAGTCCTGAGGGCCTGGTTGGATTCGTGATCGATCCAACCCGATCATTCCCCAAATTTATCCAAAACTCCATTGGAGTATACCAAGGGGGCCTTCTCACTCCAAGGTTTCCAGTGCTACAGACAGTTCATCAAACGGATGCCTGATGCTAAAGATATGGCCAAATGAGCATATAGGGTCAAAATTAGCCCAAGTATGGTCCGACCCGGTCAGACCAACCCGACCCGACTCGCTGGGTCCAACCCAGCCTGTTAGGTGGCCCAGACCGCTGGGTCCGTTCCTGCCCGCTGGGTCTGGCTCATCTCGCGCTGGGTAGCCCGACAGGCCGCGAGGGGCCGCAGTGGGCCACAGAGACCGCGAAACGGTGAGACTGTGGGGCGGCTCGGCTGCGGACGACGTGAGGATGCGGGGTGGCTCGACCACGTATGACGCGATGCTGTAGGGAGGATTGGCCGCAGGGTGCAAAGGTTGAGAGGAGGCTTGGCCGCGAAGCACGGAGGCCGCGGGGCGGCTCGACTGTGGAGCGCAGAGGCAGTGGGGCGGGTCGACCGCGGGGCAGCTCGGTCGTGGAGCGCGGAGGGAACGGGGCGGCTCGGCCACGGAGTACAAAGGTCGTGGGGCAGCAGAGGCAGCAGGGAGACGAAGGCTGTGAACGGTGGGGGCCACGGGTAGAGGTGGCCGCAGAGCAGCGCCGTTACGTCGTTGCCTTCGTCGTGGTCGGAGGTGGTGCCGTCTGCCGTTCTCGTGCCCCTTCTTGGTTGGTCACCGACCTCCTCCATCGCGAAGAACACCAAAAACCATCACAAGAATTGCAGAGAGGACAAGACATGTTTTTTTGGCCCGCACTCTCCACATTAGAGTGGTAGAAAGCGGCTATAATCTCTCTTTGAATTAGGATAAGTTGTCTAGAACAAAAAGGGAAGAATTTCAAACAACCACCCTATAAGCTTCCGTAATAATTATTCCCAACCCGCAAAAGAAAACATCCGTGGATCAACTTGATAGTGATTTAATCTATGTTCTTTGTTTTAGAAGGGAAGAACATGGGAATATAATCGTACTCAATTTAGACCCTTACCTCGTTCGTTTTTTGTTTTCGAATAGGTGGAAAGAATGGCCATCGATTGAAGATGTCCCACATTGGAGGATGTCCCGAGGAAGAAGCTGAAGTCGTGTGTCGACGTTCTTCGTGGAAGAAGTTCTTCATTGGAGAAGTGTAATCCTCCTGATATTTATTCTCTCCCAATTCCACCAAAAATAAAAATAGCCAACTTCTGATATGTTTCCCCAATTTAATTGTTGACATAATTTAAGTTGGATCAACTTAATTAATTTATGAGTTTGGAACAAAATTAATTAAAGGGAAGTGGCACCATTAAAGTGGGGGAAGTTTAAAAGGCTTCCACTACACTTAAGAGGGAGTTCAATGGGGTTTAACCTCATGTGGTCCCCACCACCATAACCTCTCATGAGAGGTTTAGGGTAGGTGGTCCCCACCCCAATAACCTCTCTTGGGAGGTTTTAGTTCAGTGTTCCCCACTTGTGAAACATCCACATGGGATTTTCAAAAGAAAATAAAAATAAAATGTTACACCATTTTATTTTATTTTATTATTTCATGAATAAGTGAAAAACTAACTCCCACCCTCATTGTACTACGGTTGAGGTGAAGGTCTCCTTAAGAGAATACCGGCGCAACGAGTTCAACGGTGCCCTCTGATTTCAATTCTGAGCACCAGCTCAAAAGTTAGAAAAATCCACTCGCACATTTACTGAACGTACCCAAAAAAAAGTTGAAAAATTCATTCCGGGCACACCGGGCCTCAGAATAATGCACTGTCAATTTTTGTGAACTCATAAAATTCCCATATATTAAAAAAATGGAAATTCCAGGTCTTTACATTCTACCCATCTTAGGGTTTATGTCCCCGTAAGGCACAACTCAAACTAAGGGAACAAGTGGGGGTACTGAGCACGCATTGGAGCCTCCCGATCCCATGTGCTCTCCTGGAGGTTCCCGTACTGCCAAAAAACACACACCAGAGGTATCAACTTCTAATGAAGTAACCGCTCCTTTAAATCCTCAATTTCTTCTGGAACCTCCGTAAAAGTCTCCCCATTGTCGACGTCCAGCTCGCTGTGGTCGATTATGTGAGAAGGGTCGTGCACGTATCTCCTCAGCTGGGATACATGGAAGACGTTATGCACCTGGTGCAACTGAGGGGGAAGAGATAAGAGGTAAGACACCTCGCCAACTCTACTGAGGACCTGGAAAGATCCGATGAACCTCAGTGATAACTTTCCACCTCATCCAAATCTCCGCAAACCTCGTCGAGGTGAGACCCGTAGAAAGACATGGTCGCCATCCTCAAACTCTAGAGGTATCCGTCTCCTATAAGAATATGACTTATGCCTGCTCTGTGTAGTCTTCATCTACTCCTGGATGATCTACACCTTCTCTGTGGTAGCTCATACCATATCTGGTCCCACTAGTGCTGACTCCCCTGGGTCAGTCTAGCACATAGGTGACCTGCAGGGTCGCCCGTACAATGCCTCAAAAGGTGCCATTCCAATGGTGGAGTGATAGCTATTGCTGTATGCAAACTATACCAAAGGAAAATGATCCTCCCAACTACGGCCGAAGTTGAGGACGCAAGCATGTAGCATGTCCTTGAGGGTCTGAATGGTCCACTCAGTCTGACCATCCGTCTAAGGATAGAAGGCCGTGCTCAAACGAAGCTGCATTCTAAAAGCCTCCTACAACCCCTTCCATAGCAGGGAAGTAAAATGTGTATCACGATCAGAGAAAATCATCAAGGGTACTCCATGTATCCACACAATCTCCTACACATAGAGGCGTCCCAATCTCCACTACTGGAAAACTAACCTATACCAACGGTTTGGAGAACCGTTGCCAAGTAAGCCGTTGGGATAGGTCTATACCAACGATTTTCCCAAAACCGTTGGTATAGAACTATCCCAACGGTTTTGGAAACCGTTGGTATAATTAATATGAAAATCTATACCAACGGTTGTGTAACCGTTGGTATATATATTTCAAAAAAAAAAACATTCGCTGGGATTTGATCCCAGGATCCCTAGTTTATTATTCAACGACTTAACCACTAACCTAACATGAATTTTGTGAATATTATTACATAAATATATATATGTATTCTCATAATTATTTTAAATTTTGATTTATATAATGTTCTGGGTAAGAATAAATGATAAAAAATCAAAGGATCTATACCAACGGTTGTCAAAACCATTGGTATAGGCCTATACCAACGGTTTTGAGAACTATTGGTATAGATTTTGATTCTGGACTTTGATTTCGGGGCAAGGTTGATTTTTGAGGGACCTATCCCAAAGGTTTGCCAAAACCGCTGGGAAGGTGGCCACAATGTGGGATTTCCCAACGGTTTGGACAAACCGTTGGGAAAGTCATACCCTTTCCCAACAGTTTGGCCAAACCGTTGGGAAAGGTGGCCTCAAAGTGGGATTTCCCAACGGTTTGGCCAAACCGTTGGGAAAGGGAACCTATACAAATGGTTTTTACGAACCGTTGGTATAAAAGCATTGGGAAAGGTCAGATTTCTAGTAGTGCTCTCTACTGAACCCTGCTCTCTGGTCGGTAGGAAGGGGGCCGATTTGGTGAGTCGGTCGACGATCACCCAAATCGAGTCATGAACCCTAGATGTACGTGGAAGTGTTGTCACAAAGTCCATGGATATCCCATCCCACTTCCACTCTGGGACCTCTAAAGGCTGAACCAAGCCTGCTGGTACCTGATGCTCTGCCTCCACTTGCTGATAAGTGAGTCATCGAGAGACAAACTCCGCTACAACTTTCTTCATTCCTGACCACCAGTGCTGTTGTCGGAGATCCTGGTACATATTCACCACTCCTGAATGTACCGCTAGAGGGGATGTGTGGAACTCCCACATCACTTCCTCCTGAAGAAACACTGGTACCATGGTACGTCCTCTAAAGAGGATGACGTGCTCCCCACCTTCAGAAAATACATCAGGTGCCTGTCTTGTGGACATCTAAGCACATAGAGCCTCACAGTCAGTGTCCCCATGATGTGCCTCCCTGACACACTGAAGAAGTGGGGGAGTGACTGTAAGAGACTGAAGAAAAGCTGCTCCATATCAATCCACAAAGGATATCTGCAAAACGGCCAGCTGCTCTGTCGCCTCACCTACTAGCTGTATACCAGACCTTCTACTGAGTGCATCTACTACAATGTTCCCCTTCCCAGGAGTATAGACTATCTCAAAGTCATAGTCCTAGAGGAACTCAAGACAAGGTCGCTGTATTAGGTTCAGGTACTTCTAAGAAAAGATATACTTAAGAATATTGTGATCAAAGTACACTCTAAAACACTCTCCCATCAAGTAATGTCGCCACATCTTCAAGGCGAAGACCACTGCTACTAACTCCAGGTCATGGAGAGCGTAGTTCTGCTCATGTTGTCTTAGCTGTCAAGAACCATAAGAGATAACTACTCGCTCCTGCATTAGGACACATCAAAGTCCGGTCCCTAATGCGTCGTAGTAGACTACGTATCCTACACCCTCCTCTGGAAGCCTCAAGATGGGGGCACTAGTCAGCCTCTGCCTCAGCTCCTGAACACTCTGCTAGAATCTCTCCGTCCACATGAATGGTTTCCCCTTCTTCATCAACGCTGATAGTGGTGCTGCAACTCTAGAGAAATCTGGCACAAATCTCCGGTAGTATCCGACCAAACCCAGAAAACTCTGTACCTCATTCACACTCCTGGGTGGCTCCCAAGCAAGTACCACCTCAATCTTCGCTAGATCTACTACAACTCCAGCCTTCTATATGACATGTCCTAGAAAGTGAACCTCACGGATCTAGAACTGGAAATTCAAGAGATTACCATAAATCTGGTGATCTCAAAGTGTGTCCAGTACTACCTGCAAATGATAGTCATGCTCCTCCTCAGTAATCGAGTAGATCAGAATGTCGTCAAAGAAGACTACTATAAAGCAATCAATGTATGGATGGAAGATTCTGTTCATGAGTCCCATAAACACTACTGGAGCGTTAGTCACGCTGAATGGCATAACTAAGAACTCGTAATGGCCGTACCAACATTTGAAAGATGTCTTATGCACATCCTCATCCTGTACTCTGAGCTAGTGATAGCCCAACCTGAGGTATATCTTCGAGAACCACCATGCTCCCTTCAACTGATCAAAGAGGTTGTCAATCCTAGAAAGTAGGTACTTGTTCTTCACGGTCACCTGGTTCAGGCACCAATAGTTGACCCAAAGTCTCAAGATCCCATCCACCTTCTTGGCGAATAAAATCAGGGCTACCCATGGAGAAACACTGGTCTAGATGAACCCCTTCCCCTACAAGTCCTCTAGCTGTACCTGCAGCTCACGAAGCTCTGCAGGAACCATCCGATATGCTGGTTTAGATATCGGTGCTGTCCCAGGGTACAAATCAATGTAAAAGTCCACCTCTATGTGAGGAGGTAGACCCAAAACATCATTAGGGAATACATCCGCGTACTGTTCTACCACTAAAGGATAACTCAGACTCTCCACATCAACCACTCTGAGGGTAAGGCTAGCCAACTGATGAGTGATTGGATGCACTCTCCTATAGCTAAGTCCATCACGTGCTGCAAAGGATCCCTTCTCCCATCCGTGCGGACACATCCTGTGAAGGTAAACCTAGTCCCATCCATGCGGACACACCGCACTTTTCACCTAATACAGTCTATCTGATCATGAACTGTTGATAACTAGTCCATACCCAAGATGACGTCGTAAGGCCTCGATGTTGCTACTAGAAGATCCCAGCCGAAGCTCTCGCCTCCTAGAGTAAGCTCGCACTGCCGGCACTAGTGCGTAATCATCAAATCCTCTCCCGTAGGAGTCTCTATCCATAAGGATTGAGCCAATGGCTCTGTTGAAATCTCTGAGCTCTGAACGAGGGTAGTGGAAATAAAATAATGAATGTCACCTGTGTCTATAAGTACTTCATCTAAGGTGAAGTAGACACAAATCATACCTTGTATCATCTCCGAAGCGCCGTGATCGTAGGCCTCAACTGCATGGAGCTGAGCTCTTCCCTGTCCTCCAGCTCCCTGTGGTCGGGGCGGACCACCTTGTGATGGTGGTAGTAACATCTCGAATCGTCACCCACCACCAAATGCACGGCCAACTCCTCTACTACATCTTCCTTCTCCCTGCATACCTCCTTGATCAAATCTCTGTCTCTGCCTGGGTGGTCCTTCTATTGTCTACGGATCATATTTACGACGGGTCAGACAATCACGAGCCATGTGACCCTGACCACCACATTCATAACACTACCCACTCTAGGAATGACTGTCTCTGTCTCCGGTACCTCACACAACCGATCCTGAGTCATGTGGTCATCCACCGGTAGGTCTGGTCCTCTTGGACCTTTGTGTCATAGGTCTGCTGCCAGCTGTAGAAGAATCCACTATATGACGACTGGTGGTGGGTCTTGCTGCTGGAGATTGCTCATCATGGAAAATCTCCACTAAGAGGGCTCTCTCTAACAACCTTCCTGCGTTGGGATGCTAAGAGAAATCATCAAAGCCCTGATCTCCCATATGAGTCCCTACTCAAAGGTCAGAGCCCTAAAGAATGGGTCCTGAACCATATCAATGGAGTAGCGCGAGAGGTCAGTGAACCTCACTGAGTACTGAGCCACAATCATGCTACCCTGATGCAGATGAAGAAGATCCTATATGCGCACTGCGCGAAGAGTCACTGGGACAAATTCTGCCCGAAACAGGCTCTCGAAGTCTGCCCAGAGAAGTGTGACCTCATCGTGAACTTAGAGTATCAGGCTCCACCATCTGCCTGCTGCTTCCTGTAGAAGGCTAGCGGCAATGATCACAATGAGATCAACGGGTGTCCCTACTAGTAAAAAAACACTCAATATAGCCTCCATCCAATCCTCAGCCGCCTGTGGGTCCGTATCTCCCCGGAACTTGGGTGGTCTCTGGTGCTGGAAATTGTGCAACGCACTCAAGCGACATACACCCTCTGCTACTGGGGCTGGTGGAATCGGTGGACCAATGGGTAATGGTACCACCGGTGCATCCACTGGTGCGTCTACTAGAAGAGGTCTCTGTACTGAGGACTCGTCGCTCGGTGGGCTATCAGTGCATACTACTCTCAGAACCCTAGCTGGCTGTCTTCGTGGAGGCATCCTAAAAAGAAACAGGTGGACCATGGTTAAAAAGTTATACCTGGTGAGCTGACTCAAAGAGATCACAAAGAAAACTCTTCAAAACACACACACAATCAATGTTTTCATTAAATGAGTCAGAAATTAGAAGTCAGGGTCCTAGTGTATGGATACGCCAGCCGCCGAACCAACACTAGATTCCCTAAACTGATAACCAGACTCACTACACTTAAATCTATTACCTTTAAAAAGATCAGAGTCCTATATTATACTGTAGAACCGACTTATCTGATACCAATTTGTCATGACCCATCCCCCGGGGCCCGTACTGTGACTTCCCCAAGCCCTCCTTCTATAGGTTAGGGGCTGGCGACTAGAACCAAAGGCGTATTCCCTAAATCTGGGAAGGCATTGACTTTATAACCTATAAACACACGCAACCAAGCACACAAAAAGATACGAACTAAAGTAAACTGAATAATAAACAAAGTGAGTTCAGTAAGTAAAGGGGGCCAGAATACAAGACCAAATGGAAAGTACAAGAAACCGAAAGTACAAGTAAACTGGAACAACTCCTGCGAACACCTGCCAAGGATCCTACCTGAAGGGTAGGTACAACATTCGATCAGTCGTCTTTGTGGTATGCCTCATCTATGGTCCACCTTTGAGCTACCTCCAGTCCTGGTACTCGCGTCCTTAGTTTGAATTGTCCATTGTCTGCACCAAACACAATGAGGTGCGAGCATAGCCCGTGTAGGGGTGAGTATAACGATACTTAATTGGGACCCCAAGACCCTCAAAGTCTCAAAAAATTCACAAAGGATAATCCACAAATCATGAAATCAACTCACAAACCAACTTAGGTATATGCCCATACATATACCTAAGTTATCAAGAATACCAATATCAATCATGAGGAAAACACAGAATCCAACTCAAGCCCAAAGCACCACGAAGGAAAATACCACACAAGCACGCCAAAAAGAATAATACCACCAAGGTATTTCCACAAGGAAAGTACTACTCAGGTACGAACTCATCTCACACCAGGTATAACTTAAGTACAGAAGTAGAGATGATTAGATATAACTACTGAATCATCTTACTATGTTAAGAGGCAGACCCACACAGGATCGCTAGGTGCTGACCCACACAGGATCGCAAGGTGCTGACCCACACATGATCTCTAGGTGCTAACCTACATAGGAACGCTAGGTGCTGACCCACACAGAATCGCAAGGTGCTGACCCATAGAGGATCGCTAGGTGCTGATCCACACAGGATCGCTAAGTGCTGACCCACACAGGATCGCTTGGTGCTGACCCACACAGGATCGCTAGGTGCTTACCCAAACAGGATCACTTGGTGATGACCCACACATGATTACTAAGTTATGACCTACAAAGGATCGTAAGGTGCCAACCCACACAGGATCGCTCTTCATTCTTCACGTTGCAGCCAGCTACAGGGATCCCGCACTATGTTCGCTTGTCTCCGGGAGGGTCCGTTCCACAAGCCTCTGGTCGATACTCCAACTACCACGAAGTCCCATGAATAATTATTCCAAAGGACCACCACATCATAAGGGTCTCAACGCAACATACGATGCGTTAATCAGACGTCCGGTCTGTGAGTTATTAGCCTTTTAGTCCCGAGGGTCCGGTTGGATTCGTGCTCGATCCAACCCGACCATTCCCCAACTTTATCCAAAACTCCTATGAAGTATACCAAAGGGACCGTCTCGCTCCAAGGTTTCCGGCACCGCTGACAGTTTGTCAAACGGACACACGGTGCAAAAGATATGGCCAAATGACCGTATAGGGTCGAAATTTGCCCGGGTCTGGTCCGACCTGGTCGGTCCAACCCTACCCGACCTGGCCAGGGTCGACCTGGTTCAGGTTGACCCGACCCAACTCACTGGGTTCGGCCTGGACCATTAGGCGACTTGGCCCACTGGGTCCGGCCTGGCCCACACTAGGCGGCCCGATAGGCCGCGAGGGCCACGAGGGGCCGCAGAGGGCCGTAGAGGCCGCAGAATGGTGAGGTCGTGGGGCAGTTCGGCTGCAGACGGCGCGAGGCTGCAGGGCGGCTCATCCATGGATGACACGAGACCATGGGGTGGATCGGCCGTAGGGAAACTCGAGCATAGGTCCGCTCATCCGTGGTGCGCGGAGGCCGCGGGGCGGCGGAGGCCGCAGGCGGCGGAGGCCACGAGCGGCGGTGACCGTGGACGGCAGCGGCCGAAGAGCGCCACCGTTGCGCCGTCACTTTCGTCGCGGCCGGTGGTGGTGCTAGCCGCCGTTCTCTTACCCCTTATTGGTTGGTCGCTGACCTCCTCCATCGTGAAGAACACCACAAATCATCACAAGAATTACAGAGAGGATGGACCATGTTTGTTTGGCCCGCACTCTCCGCATTAGAGCGGTAGAAAGCGGCTATAATCTCTCTTTGAATTATGAAGAGTTGTCAAGAACAGAAAAGGGAAGAATTTCAAACAACCACCCTACAACCTTCTGCAATAATTATTCCCAACCCACAAAAGAAAATATCCACGGATCAACTTGATAGTGATTTGATCAGTGTTCTTTGTTTTAGAAGGGAAGAGCATGGGAATATAATCATACTCAATTTAAACCCCTACCTTGTTCGCTTGTTGTTGTCAACGAGGTGGAAAGAACAATCATCGACTGAAGATGTCCCACGTTGGAGGATGTCTCGAGGAAGAAGTCTAAGTCATACGACGACATTCTTCATTTGAGGAATGTTCTTCATGGAAGAAGTTCTTCGTTGGAGAAGTGTATTCCTCCTAATATTTCTCCACTCCCAATTCCTCCAAAAAGAAAAGTAGGCAACTTCTGATATGTTTCCCCAATTTAATTGTTGACACAATTTAATTTGGCTCCACTTAATTAATTGATGAGGTTGGCACAAAATTAATTAAAGGGAGGTGGCACCATTAAAGCAGGGGAAGTTTAAAAGGATTCCCCACACTTAAGAGGGAGTTCAAGGGGGTTTAGCCTCGGGTGGTCCCCACCATCATAACCTGTCATGGGAGGTTTGAGCTCGGTAGTCCTCACCTCCATAACCTCTCATGGGAGGTTTTAGTTTAGTGGTCCCCACCTGTGAAACATCCACACGAGAGTTTCAAAAGAAAATAAAAACAAAATGTTACACCATTTTATTTTATTTTATTATTTCATGAATAAGTGAAAAACTAACTTCCACCCTCAACCTACTATGGTCGAGGTGAAGGTATCCTTAAGTGAATACCGGTGCTGCGAGTTCAACAGTGCCCTTGGAATTCAATTCCGAGCACCAGTTCAAAAGTTAGAAAAACCCGCTCGCACGTTTACTGAACCTACCCGAAAAAAGTTCAGAAATTCATTCTGGGCACACCGGGCCTCGGAATCACACGCCGTCAATTTTTGCAGACTCATAAAATTCCCATATATTTAAAAAAAATTACATGGAAATTCTGGGTCTTTACATGCCTCACCCCACCATAACCCCACCAAAATATGCCTCTATTAGGATTCAAATACAGAACCTGGAGGTTATATATTAAACAATCAGACCACCACACCTATGAGAATTTTGAATATAAAATAGTATTATAGTATATTTATATATAAATAGATTTCAGTATTTAAAAAATTAATATATTATATATATAATTTTATATATTAATATATATTAATATAAATTTATATATGCTTAGATTTTATATTTATATATATAAGTTTATATTATATATATATATTTATATTTTACATATATGTTTATATTTTACATATATATTTACATTATATATACATGTGTGTGTTTATATATCTATATGTTTATATTTTATATTATATATATATAATTATATATATCAATATACATATATTAATATATATATGTTTATATTTTATATTTTATGTTTATATATATATAAGTTTATGTCATATTATATATATGTTTATATTTTACAATTATGTTTATATTTTATATTATATATATGTTTATATTTTATATTATATATATATGTCGATATTATGTATATATCAATATGTTTATATTTTATACTATATATATATGTTTATGTTTTATGTTTATATATATATATGTTTATATTCTATATTATATATAAATATGTTTATATTTTCTGTATATATATATATATATATTATATATACATATATGTTTATATTATATATATATATGTCATATATATACGTGTGTATGTGTATAAACATATATGTACATATATATATATATTTATATATATGTTTATATATATGTGTCTGCATGTATATATATTAATATATATATGTGTGTGTGTGTGTGTGTGTCTATGTTTATATATGTTTATATATATGTGTTCATATTTTAAAAATTAACATTATATATATATATATAATTTTATATAATAATACACATATATTAATATATATATATGATTATATTTTTCTATATTATATTATATATATATATATAAGTTCATATTATATTATATATATATATATATGTGTGTGTGTGTTTATATTTTACATATATGTTTATATTTTATATTATATATATATATATATATATATATATGTTTTGTCACACTCGAGTTTTTATATTCGATCCTTTGCCCCAGTTCATTTTTGGATCTAAGTTTTTCTCTTGAGTTTTAGGTGTGATGAGTTTTAATTTTTGAAGTGATATTTTGTTTATCTTTGGTCCTGAGGTTATTACTTAGTTTCCTCTAAGAGTTTTTGTTAGAAATTTGACTTTTTTGGCTTGACAACAAGTGGCACACGGGTTGCGCACGGTTATAGGAAACCGTGCGGCATGCTCCAGGAAACCGTTCAGGCCTTGTGATTCCTCCGGCTGAGGGAGAACAACCTACACATGGTTAGTCAAATTTTGATTAAAGCATGTGAGAATTCATTTTCTCATGGCAGAACCATTCCACATGATTGGCACACATTTTACCAAACCATGCAACCAAACCATGTGAGCTGCCCATAACTTAACTTTTTTGAAATTCCAATTCTACCCCCTCAGGATTTTAAACAAAAAACACCCTATTCTTCCTCCTCTTGGTTTGTACATCCCTAAGAGAACACCTACCTTGTTCTCCAAGCTTCTTCTTCCTCCCTTGGTGTAAATCTAAGGTGATTCCTCAAGTTTTGGGGGGTGATTTCTCAAGGTATTCTACTCTTATATTCTCCCTCTTCCTCATTATATCATTTTATTTTGGGTTATTCTTCTCCTATGGTCTCTTGGACCTAGTTTTTATGTTTCCCCTTGATATATGTTGGGGGTTTTTCTTTTTTAGGGTTCCTATTGTTGTTCTTGGCTCTTAAAACCTTGTCGAGGTTGTTTTGGGTGTGCGTTGTTGAAGCGTTGTGAGATTGAGGTAGGTTTCCCTTTTCACTTGACTTTTTAATTTAATAATCATTGGTTTAATGTTTTTCAAACCTTTTTATATGATGAATATTGATGTGTGATATTTGGAATATTTTTTTGGTGCGGAAAGTGGTGATTTCCTTCTTGTTATGTGATAAATGAAATGGTTTTGTTAAATGTTGCACACCAAGTGTTCGATGAAATTCCCAATTAGATTTTATGAGTAATTTTTTGTATGTAAATCATGGTTTAGTTTTTTAAATGTGTATTGGAATATGAAATAATTGTTTGGGTTTCTTGAATGGGCTTTCCAAGTGGTTTTGAGTTGGAAATAAGTGTGTATTTGGTTTTTTAAAATGGTTTGGAATGTGTTGGTGATGCGTGGTCTATTTGGAAATTTTTATGAAAGTGGTTTATTTTTTAAAATGTGATGCAAGTGTTTAAAATTGAATTTATTATAAATGGTTGGGAATGTAAAATTTTGTTTTATACCTTTTTGTAAAGGTAGTTTTGGTTCTTTGAAAAAGGATGCTTGAGGCCCGTTTGGCACTTTGTAAAGTTGGTGAAATGTTTATCATGAAAACCCTTTTTGGATAATTATATTACCTTGTTTTATATTAAATGGATGGGTGTCCTCACTATGGAATCCTTGTGACCCATTCATGTGAATGGGTGGGATGTCCTTATTTTGGACTCTTTGCGACCCATTTACTTTGAGCAGAATGGGAGATCCTCAGTGTGGAATCCTTTGATATATATATATTTGTATGAAAAGAGATTGATCCTTAGGGTGATTCAGGTGATTCTTATTATGTGATTTTTTATTATATATATGTGAAGATTATTTTATTCTCACTTAGCATCGGTTGGATCACCCTCTTTATATCTTGACATGGGAACCTATCATAATGGAAGAATTTTCTGAGAATGATTGTTGCACTAGCTTAGGTTAGGCACTGGCTAGTAGCCCACAACAGGGGATATATTTTGTTATTGTTACTATGGGATAGTGCCCCTTATTCTGTACCATATAAGGGATGGTCGAGCATGTGATGGTGTTACTGATTTCATCGAGTGAGGCATGCTTCCTGGAATGAGTCAACATGTATTAATATGTTCTATATTATTCAAGATCTCCTAGGTTTCACCCATGTCTATTGGAACTTAGTTGTTTACAGCAAATTATTATGATGCATTGTTAGTTGGATACTATTGTGTTCTCATTTATATTTCTATTATTATTGTGATAATTTCTATGTCTTACTTTCATGGTGTACCTCTTGGGTACAAGTTGTGTGTTGGCTTTCAATGGTTTATGGAAAGTTGTTTTGGAAAAAGTTTTTCACATTCTCTCTCCATTTTTAAAATGAAAACGTATTCTTTTCTCTTTTAAATGCTAATGGTATTTTCTTGGAAAGAGTGTGGTTTTAAATTGAAAAAGGGAAATGGAAACATGTTTTTCTTTAAAGTGAAAAATTTATAGAAAAGATTAATTTTATATATTTTATTTCAAACTTGAAGTTGATGTTTCTTTTATTTTAAAGGACTTCAATTGGGAATAGATTTCTTTGGGCATGCCTAATAATTTTTATTACTCATGCCTATATTTATTTATTATTTTTATCTTGTTTTGAAGGTATCATCTTGGTTTTAATCACCATGGGAGATGGTTGGTTTGGTATCAGAAAGTGACCCCTGAGGTCACATGGAGGTGTTGTGTTGTCAGGTTCCAGTTTGGGTTTTGTTGTATATTTTTTTGTATCTTTCAGATTATGTTAAATATGATGTTTATTTTATGTGTATATATTGGCATGATCTATTTTGATTCAAATATTTAGTTTATTTATTTATATTGGGATAAATCATTCCCTTGGTCTCTTTGTTAATGCCCGACACTAGTTTCTAGCATGTGGGGTTTAGGAATGCCCTTCAGGCCTTGCCACATATCGGCTTGTGTGACCAGTTTAGGGTTGACTTGGGTTGGTTTGTGACAAAATGGTATCATATGGAGGTTGGTTCTTTATAGGAACTAGATTTCAGAGCATCTTATTTTATTTGGTATTTCAACGTAGATGGATTAGGACTATCCTAACCTTGGGGTGTAAGTATGAGGGAGTGTCTGACCAACACTTTCGATGCCAAGACTTGGTTTTCTATGGGAATTTAGGTTTTATATGGTCTATTTGGTCCTTGTGTATTATTTAGTGTTTGGGATATGAAAAGGGAGTTGGGATAGTGATCTCAGTGAGCTTTCTAGTCTTAGAAAGCCACGTGGATCCGAGGATATAGTCCTAGAAGACTCTCCATGATGGTGGTATATTTGGAATATGGCCATCAACCATATGATCAAGTCACCCATCAACACAAGTTTCCTCTTATGAGTTGTTTTGGGTCTTCCTTGATTATGTTTTTTTTGAAAACTCTTGTATTTAGATTGTTAAGATTGGATTTTTAGTGATAAAGGTTTTCTTTGGGGAAAATTGAAAATGGATTTTCATAATTATTTTGATAAATTTTTATAAAATGGGTTTTAATAAAAATATTTTGATGGAATGAAATTTGTTGAGTTGATGAAAATATTATGAATGGGACTCACAAGATTTATATTTTAAAATGGTTTGAAATGTGGAGTTTGAAAATGGATTTTTATTGAATGGTTAGTGGTATTTTGAAATGATTTGTGAATATTGAAATGGAAAGTGGATTGAAAGTGTGAAAAATTGGGTGGAATGTTTGTTTTTTGAAAATGAGAATGTTTTATTTTGACCTTTGGTATTTTTATAGGTTCTTGAATGCATAATATGTGTGGATAAGTGTGTGGATGAGTGCCTGGATTGGCATGAGTTGATAGGTTCCCGGGGTGGCATGATAATGGGCATGTGTGAGGGTCCATTGAATACCATTGATGAGTGTTAAAATCCACTAAGTTTGTTTTCTTCCAAAATTATTATTAATAGGAAATTTTTAATGAGTTGATATCCAATGATTTTTTGGATCGTCTTACTATGTTTTTGGAATGTTTCTTGTGCTGTGTTTTGAGTTTGAGAACTCTTTTGATGAGTTGGTTTTATCAATTTCTTGGATTTATTGTTGCCTAGTGTTCTCTCCCACAAAGATTCAAGGGATATTCATGGTGAATCTATGGCTGATTACCTATTATAAAACCTTCTAGTTGATTAGCCTAAGTATTTTGTTCTTGAGTTTAGAAATTTAGATCCACCTCTCTTTTATTTTCAAGAGGATCCTCTCAAAGCCAAAGAGTGGATAAATAAAATAAAAAGGATTTTTAGTCTTCTTGAGTTGCCTGAGTTTCTAAAGGTAAATTTTTATACCTTCATGCTTGAAGGACCTACCTAGATGTGGTGGAAGTCAGTCTCTCAAAACAATCCTTAGAAAGATCTCACCTGGGACTTCTTCAAGGCTTCATTCATCCATTAGCATTTCTATGAAATAGTGAAGGTAAGAAAGGGGATAAAGATGTGCTGTTTACAACAAGGTGATGAATTAGTGTTGGAGTACTTCCTTCATTTTATGAATCTTGTTCCTTACACTCTAGAGTGGGACACCTAATACTCCTTGAAGTCTCAACATTTTGAGTTTGGACTTCATCTTGACATGTAGTAAATGGTGTCAGAGTTTGATTTAACCTCTTTTGACAATGTGGTTAGGTAGGCTGTTTGTGTTGAAGTTGTGTTAGAAGGAGTGATTGAGGTAACCAACCTTCCTCTAGTTCCTGGAAGTGGTGAAGTAAATTCTAGTAAGGATATCAGAGAGAATTTTTAAGATATTGGTATGGTTCATGGGATGAAACAACCTCTAGATCTCTCATCAACTTCTTTTAAGCATAGGATCATGGTGTGTCATCAGTGTGAAAAACCAGATCATAAAAAGTCATCACATTTTAATGATATGAAGAACTATCATTCCTATGGATTCCTAGGTCACTTGAAAAGATTTTTTTGGGGTGTTTCTAAGAAGCGATGAGGATTCAGATCCAACTCTTCAAAAGACACCCCAGTCCGGTTGCAGGAGTAGTGTGATTTTTGGGTTAAGTTTGATGTCCCTTATATTGTGGTGTCTCTTTCTATTATATTAGTTGTTCCTGATGGTGTTATATTTGTTTTAAATGTAAGAGGATGTAGTAGGATATACTTATAACTCCTACTTTAATGAAAGTTTGTTTTTATTTTTGAAATTATGAATATTTCTATTCTAAGTGGCGGTGTGTTTGGCATGTGCATCTTATAAGTTCCTATTTGGGGAAAAGCGCTTTTTTGAAGCAAGTGAGTTTTGTGGAATGTTAAAATCTTCTAGTTACATCTGAGGTGATTTGTGACTTCTTGTGGTACCAAAGGAAGAAGTTCCAATTGGTGATCATTAGCTTCTAACTGCGGGGCAACAGATGCTTCAAACATCAGGGCTCTATCCATAGGTCTTAGGGTGAAGCTTTTCATGAAGTTAGTAATCCACCAGGGGTGTGGGGAGCTTCAACTCAATTATTGTATCCTCCATTGGTGAGTAATTGGTATAAATCATCTTGTTTTAGATTTTCCTTATCATGGTTTGGGTACCATTTGGATTGAGTTTGTTTTGGAAGGGCCCCTCATGGTGGGTGCGGTTGCACCATGTGGGAAAGTTCTTGTGTTGGCTCATGTTGAGTTTTCTGTATTGGCCTATGTTATCAGTTCAAGATAGTTGGTTCATAATAGTGGGGAGATCCACTATGGGGTATCATTGAGAATTATCTTGGAATTAATTAGTGAAATTTTCTTCTTAATGGGGGGGGGAGTCCATTCCAGCCTCTCGTGTTGATGATTTGATTTCAGTTATTATTCTATTTTAGGAAAGAGGCATAAGTTTTGTTTGGTAGTGGTTGGGGTTATCTTTGTTTGAGAGGTTGGATCATATTTTTGTAAAAATCCTTAGTCTTTGATTAATCAACTATAAAATGTTTTGGATTTCTAGGGATAGAAGACATTATTGGGGGGGGGGGGAGAATCATCACACACATGTTTTTATATTCAATCCTTTGCCTTGGTTTATTTTTGGATCTTGGTTTTTCTCTTAAGTCCCGGGTGTGACGAGTTTTAATTTTTGAAGTGATATCTTGTTTATATTTAGTCTCAAGGTTATTCCATAGTTTCCTTTGGGATTTTTTGTTGAAAATTTGAGTTTTTGGGATTGATAGTAGGTGGAAAATATGTTGCACACGGTTAGAGGAAACAGTGTGGCATGCTCCAAGAAACCTTGCAGGCCATGGGTTTCTTCTAGTTGAGGGTTAACATGTAACACCCCGACCCTAGTTACCCAAATTAAGTGAATTATTACATAACATCGACACGATTACAAGGGATCAAATCCCAAAAGACCGATCAGTTTATTAGCCTTGGAAGTACTAGATACAAATATAAGTTTTACATTACATTATGAAAGGAAAAACAAAAACATTGTGTCTCTTTTGAAAACATTCATCTCCCTTAGACTATCCTAGAAGGTCAGTCATAATATACTTCTTCACATCCTGGAAAAAATACAACATAGAAAGGGATGAACTCAGGTGCTCAGTAAGGATAAAAATATAGTGAAAAATTTCATAAATATGCATAAAATTTTAAGGAAACAGATAAGACTAAAACACAAGCCTTTTAAACTTAAACTTTATAATAATATGGTAAAGATAAATCAGATAATTCCATTTACTTATTCACATGGATATTCTACTAGTCTAATAATCACATGTAATATCAATAGACAATTTCATAATGATTGAATGCATAATGCCGGACATCATAACCACATAGTCAAGACCTCGTGCCCAAACTAAAAACAATATTTTGTCCAGGACTTATGACAAGATACTAGTTTGTCTCATGATACCTACCGTTGAATCAAGGAGTACTAGTGCAGAAAACATTATTTACATCGGTTAATTTTCATTTTTTACATCGGTTTTTAGTCGACGTTAATACGGACGACGTTATAAATAACGTTTTTACATCAGTTATTTAAAACCCAACGTAAAAAACATAACATCGTGGTGTTTATCATGTCGGTTAATTAATAACTGATGTGCAAAAACTAGGGGGGTTTATAACGTCAGTTATTATATAACCGCCGTGATAAACCGGGGGGGGGGGGGGGTTATCACGTCGGTTATATAACAACTGACGTGATAAACCCATGAGGGGGATGTTTATCACGTCAGTTATTTAATAACCGACGTGATAAACCCCTGGTACATGGTTTATCACGTCGGTTATATAATAAACGACATGCTAAACCGGTCCGGGTGGGGGTTTAGCACGTCAGTTATTTAATAACCGATGTGATAAACCATTTCCCAGGCCTTTTATCACGTCAGTTATTAAATAACCGATGTGATAAACCATTCCACAAGTTTTTATCACATTGGTTAGTCAAAAAACCGATGTGATAAACCCTTCCCAATTCCTTTATCACATCGGTTATAAAATAACCGACGTGGAAGACATTAAAAAAAAAAAAATCAAATGCAGTCCTCTGCCCTCCCTAGAAACAACCAGAAACCAAATCAAGAATTCGTACCATAAAAACAAAAGTAGATCAAAACAAGAACTAAAGAAAAATTAAGCATTTACATTGATAACATTTAAAAATTACCCCACTGGACAGCCCTCCCACCACCCCCTAAACAAATCCCCCTCACCCCACTTGAAAGCCCCCACCACACCCCTGGACTGCCCCCCGACCCCCTGGATAGCCCCAAACACCCCGGGACAACCCCCCACCCTCCTGAACAACACCCCCTTACCCCACTTGACAGACCCCACCACACCCCTGGACTGCACCCCGACCTCCCTAGACAGCCCCAAACACCCCGGGACAACCCCCCCACCCTCATGTATACCCCCCTACACCCCGGACAGCCCTCCCCCACCCCACGGGGCAGCCCCCACCACACCCTTGGACAGCCCCCCGACCCCCTGGACAGCCCCAGACACCCCTGGACAACCCCCACCCTCACGTATACCCCCCCACCCCTGGACAACACTCCCACACCCCTAGACAGCCCTCCCACACCCCTGAAACAGACCAAAAAGTTACCAAAAACAAACCAGAACCCCCTCACCCCACTAGACTGCCCCCACCACACCCCTGGACACTTCCCCCCACACACCTGGACATCACCACCACCCCCTGGACATCCCCCCACCCACCTGTAGAACCCCCACCCCCTGGACAACACTCCCACATCCCTGGACAGCCCTCCGACCCCTTGGACAGCCCCAAACACCTCGTGACAACCCCCACCCTCATGTATACCCCCACACCCTGGACAACCCTCCCCCACCCCACTGGACATCCCCCACCACACCCCTGGACTACCCCTCGACCCCCTGGATAGCCCCAAACACCCCTGGACTACCCCCCCACCCTCATGTATACCCCCATCCCCTGGACAGCACTCCCACACCCCTGCAAAGACCTCTCACACCCCTGAAACAGACCAAAAGTTACCAAAAACAAAACAGAACCCCCTCACCCCACTAGACTTCCCCCAGCACACCCTTGGACACTCCCCCCACACCACTGGATATCACCACCACCCCTGGACATCCCCACCCTCCTGTAGACCCCCCACCCCCTGGACAGCACTCCCACATCCTTGGACATCCCCCCCACACCCTTGAAATAGACCAAAAAGTTACCAAAAATAGACAAGAACCCCCTCAACCCACTAGACAGCCCCCACCACACCCCTGGACTGATCCCCCATCCCCACTGGACAACCCCCCCACCCTGGAAACCCCCCTCACCCCATAGGACACCCCCACACCCCTGGACACCCCCTGGACAGCCTCCCACTCCCCTGGACAGCCCTTCCACCCTCCTGGAAACGCTCCCACCCATGGAATGCACCCCCCCGCTCTCATGGACACCCAGTGTAACAACCCAAGATTTTATGAAAAATATTCTTTTTAATTTAATTAATGTCTTGTGTTGTACGCTACACCAAAAAGAGCTTGCACAACACACATCCTTGATTTGCCTTGCATTACACGCAATCACGACCTTCCTCGATAGCGGGTGTAGTACGCAATAACGAGTTTCACTAAACAACAATATGCTATTAAAATATTATTAAAAATAGCCGTTATGAATAGTAATAACCACCTTTTGAAATTTTGTAATTTTATTTTTCAAAATGGAATTCATTTTTGGATTTGTAATATCGAAATTAGCTTAGGGTGAAATTTTGGTGATTTTCGGATAAATTTCATATTTTGATGAATAGTGAAAATTAGTAAATTTTAATTAAAAACAACTTTTTCAATCGAAATAATTAATAGTGATAAATTATTAATTTGAGTGGTATTAAAGTATATTTAGAATATATTTTTACAATTTAATACAATTTTGGTCATTGAATGTAATTTCACATTTAAACCAGACATAATCAAGTGTCAATCTTTTGATAGATATTGTTTCTTAAAAACATGCTATTTGTTTTAACAGCGGGATTTAATTATAAAATTAATTAATGAAACTTCTATGTTATGAATTTGGTAAAATAGACTTCATTTTTGAATTCGGAATATGAAATATATCTTAGGATGAAATTTTGGCATTGTTCTGAAAAACATCAATTTTTGATGAATAGTGAAACTACTAAGTGGTAGTTAAAAAACTGAATTTTTCATAAAACTTAATTTTACCACTTCTGTGAATGAAATTTCAAAAATCCGAGAGACACGGTTGATGTCAGTAAGTAAAATGTGGTTCAATGAGATGAAAATAATTTTTGGTGAATAGTAACTTTTTACTTTTATTTACCACGGTTAAAAGTAAATAGGGTAATTAAGGGTAAGAATGATATTAATATTACCCTAACACATGTCATAATTCTATTGGACAAGTGTATCTCGACCAAAAACAACCATAAGTGTAAAATATTATCATTTAGGCCCACTTGGATTAGATTAGGACATTTATTATTATTTAATTCGAAGAAGAGTTAAAAGAGTTAAAATCAAAGTATATTTACTAAAACATTTTTAATATAGGGTTGTAGATACGATAAATTCGATTGTAAATATTAATTATAAAGCTAAAAAGATTTCCTACATGATGGTATTTTATTTATAATTTTTATACTTTAAATAAATTAATTTATTTATGACACAACGATGATGCAGTAATTACCCTTTTAAGGAAATGTTAACATAATTAATGTTATAAATGCTCAAATAAATGTAATTTGAGACTTTTTATGAATTCCACTAATTTTCTAGGTTACTATGATATATTAGTATTGATTTAATCAACTTGGTTCGAACATATAATTCTGTTATGACTTTCACAAAAATCATATATCAAATAGTGTCAAAATTGACACAAAATAGTTTTTAAATCAAATATTATATTATTAATTGTTATTTTATTCCTAAAAATATAAGGTTTGGACAAATGACTTAGATAAGGATATATATATTAATAATATACAATTTGGGGTTCTTTTGGCATGTTATAGTAAGTGTATTAACCATATAGTGTAAGAAAACAAAAAGACACGGTAAAAGTTAAATTATTTAACTTAGAGTTAAATCTAATTGATAAGGTTAAAATAATAAACTAAACTTGTATAACTCCTATTGGTTGATATGATTTCGACCCACCCCCACTTTAGATTCGAAATAAGACCCTTTGGAACCATTATAAACTGATTTTTACTTTAATATAAAATAATATTTTGAGATATTCCTAAGGTGCCCCTCTCCTCCCTTATAAAAGGACACCTCCTCCCTCTCTTCCTCACACAACTTTGAGCCTTCAAGCTCGGCCAAACCCTGCCAAAATCCCTTCTCCACTTCCCTAGTATCATCCTAGAGGTCCTGGTCTTCTTCAAAGACCATCCTTAGTTCTTTAAGTGGAGGCTAAGAAAAGGCGCTTCAAAGAAGAGGTAATTTCCGTTACCGATTCTTTCAACTTTATTTCTTCTTCCACTTCTTATTCTTAAGTTGTTTCATTAAGAAGTAATAAAATCAGTATCACTCATATACTGATATGTTATTATAAGTATGAAACAACCATATTTCACCATCTATCCATCCTATGGAAAACAAAATCACCGCGCGTGCGTACGTACGGAATACCGTCTCCACGCCGTTGTGTAATCTGTTTTTCCACCAACACCTTACATGGATGGGTATTATGGTGTAAAGAATAACTATAAATAGTTATTATAACATCATAATGATTCTTATATATTGTATCATCCACTCCAATTCAATTCAATAATTATGGAAAATGATATCATCGCTCGTGCGTACGTACGGACTACCATCTCCACGACGCGATGAGATTCATTCTCCATGTTAAACATTTAAGAATGATTATAAAGTATATATAAGAAATAATAATGAAATATATGACATTATAAATCTACTGGATTTATGTGTATATATATGTATGTCATCTACTTAATTCCACTCAATTCAATAAGGAAACGAAAACAACGTTCATGCGTACGTACGGCCTACCGTCTCCATGAACGGTGTATTTCTTTCCATTTATCGATCCATTATATATATGTATATTCTGAATATATATTATATATAAATCATGTTTTATATTCTATAATTAAGTAATAATGATCTATGTAATCATATGAATAATTACAAGTTAAAACACGAACGAAAAATGAGACGATTTTACCCAAAACGCTACATTAACATGAATTTACAAAAGAACGGGTAATATAAAGTCATAAGTGAACCATATATGATATAATAACAATTAATATGATTCTTTAATAAGTCAATGACATTATTTAAATCATTATACAGGAGGTTCGGACACTTACGAGGCAAATCGGACCTAAGGTAAGGGAAATATCACAATCTCATTTTTATACGAGATTGTTTATTCGTAAGTATTTACTGGGGTGTATTTTATCATCCACATCCATGTTTCATCAATATGTAATATTATTTCCATCCACCTAAAATTTTTTAAATCCATTTTTACC
The DNA here is from genome assembly GCA_963277665.1 of Viscum album. NCBI lineage: Eukaryota > Viridiplantae > Streptophyta > Magnoliopsida > Santalales > Viscaceae > Viscum > Viscum album. The sequence goes on along the minus strand of OY728164.1, from coordinate 1,090,525,717 downwards.
CTTCGGTGAGTTTTCAGTAATATGTATGAAAGGAATCTTTTGTCGTTTTTCATACGAGGTACTTTTTGACTTTTCCGACAAAAGTACTTAGAATGTTTTTTTTAACTTATACGACATGAATGGATTTTTAAAACATTATTTCCAAGAAAATTACTTTACAAGTTTTAAAGTTTATTTTTAATCAACTTCTTTTATTTTAAAGTCGTATGACATGTTATGAAAGGAAAAAACTTTTTGAAGTAGAAAGGATATTTTCCTCAAGAATGGAGTTCAAGTATTTTATCAAAATTATTTTCCATCTAAGATAATAAAAGGGTTCTGTTTTTATACCTATTATTACATGGATTTTATTATGTTGTGATGGAAATATTTTTTTTCTTTATCTTATATGAATTGTTTTATGATGTTATGTTGTTTAAGAATCCCATTTTTATTACATGGGTTACGCTATGATGTATGGTTTATGATTATGTGGCACACATAAGAAAGGATTCATTATAAGATGGGTGGGACCTATATTTCCCTCCAATGCATTGGGTAAAGATTTTATATCTCATGAGATAGATATGACTGGAACGGTAGGCTATACCGGTTCAGCGAAACAGGACTGGAACGAGGGTGACTCGGTTCAGAAAGGGGCTTTGTCCACTAAGATAGTCTTGGCAATGAGTCATGACTAACAAGAAATGATTTTCCATGATTATGTGTGCATGCCACAAAGTTTCAAGTTTCATGTTATGATTATGAGGATCTAATTTTCACTTCTATGATTTGTTCCATGTTAAGATATCATGATCTCCTTTGCAGGTTATGATTTTCAAAAAGATATGATATGATTTTTATTTCCTTTATTTGCCCTTGCTGAGCATTTGAGCTCACCCTTTTATGTTTTCTTTTCCCCAGGATATAAAGAAAGGTTTTAGGTAAAAAAAAGAAGATCTTTATGGGTGATATTGAAGATCTTTCACCACGATTAGAAGATTACGTTTCGAGTTTCCAAAGACACTAAACTATTACAATCCTTGTGTGTGTGTTTTTTTTATGTACCAAGTATTCCGCAAAAGTAATGTAATGTCCATGTACGTCAAGCTTCGGGTCTCTACAGTTGGTATCAGAGAAAAGGTTTAGTCAACCTTTGGAAACTAGGATGCGAGAAATTTAGTGAGATCCCTAGAGATATTTCTAATGTATGTCTAGGGATGTACCTAAGGTTAAGTATACATATAGGTTATAGTACTAGAATTACGCTAACGATAATAGAATTAAACCTAAGATGTTAGATATTGAAGGTAATCCCCCTTTATTATGTTTTTTTCCCTAGCATGATTTTTGCCTCTCACACTATTCTTTTTGGGTTTTAGACGATGGCTGGAACCCGAAGGAACCGTGTTGATCAATGCAATGGACAATGCAATGATTGTCCTCCTGAACAAACAAATGTTATGGGAGATGGAGTGAAAAATATTATTGCTATACTTACACAAGCTATGAATCATTCTGGACTTCCTAATGAGAAGAGAAAGGAACAGTATTCTATTGAGTCCTTCATGAGGCAACATCCACCTTCTTTCAGTGGGACTTCCGATCCACTTGTTGCTGAACAATGGACCAGTACCACTGAAAAGATATTTTCAGTTCTTCAATGTTCTGAGCATGATAAAGTCATCTTAGTAGTATATCGTTTGGAAGGTGAAGCTGATCAATGGTGGAATATTATCAAGAATACGAGTCTAAGAGATGAAATTGAGTCCATGGAATGGGACGAGTTCAAGAACTTGTTTTTTAGTAAGTACTTATCTCGTATTCTTCGAACAAAGATGGAAAAGGAGTTTCTTGAGCTGAAGCAGAAGGATGATGAATCTGTTGGTATATACGAAGCGAATTTTACAAGACTTGCAAGGTATGCATCTGGCATTATCATCCAACCTGAAAGTAAAGTTGATCGATTTTTCAGTGGCTAAAAACCAAGTCTTCGAAGGGCATTAGCTATAAGAGACTTCAGTAGCTATGAACAAATTGTGCGTTGTGCTATCAAGGTAGAAATGGAAGTTGGTGTTACATATCCATCTCATGGTTTTGACAAGAAATGAAAGATGGAGTTCAAGGAGAAATCTCAGAATAATGGTGAAAAGAAGATGAATGTTTCCTTATGCACAAAGTATGGAAAGAAGCATGGTGGAGATTGTCTTAAAGGGACTAGAAAATTTTTTAAGTGTGGAAAAGAAGGTCATCGAGCAGCTGAGTGTCAAAGTAATGGAAAAAGGGATTCTAATGATGTGAATAAAGCAAACACTGCAGAGAACGCACCACCAACACTTCAATTCTTCAAGTGAAAGGAAATGGGGCATTATGCTAATAAATGCCCTAATCCAAGGGTTAGTGATGATCAACATGAGCAACCACTGAAGGCAAAGGACAAAGGGAAGTCACATGCGATCACTATTGGCGATGTTGAATATGACAACGATGTTGTGGAATGATTAAGTGTTTATGTAATGGGATTCCAAAATAATATTGTATCATGGAGTATTGTAATATTTATGTATTGGTCTAATGTGGTATTCAAAGTAATTGAGATATTTTTGGAAATAAGATGATATGCGCATAATGAAGGGAAAAGGAGAAAATGAAATGTTTAACAGTATTCATGAGCTCATGATTGTTATAAGGACTAAGTGATATCATTGTTTGAGTATATAGAATTTTGAGGATTTTGGTATGTGGAAAGTGTTAAATTTTAACTTCATTCATGTTTTCACTAAGGTATTCAAGAGAATACATGATTAAGGACTTTGAATGTTTGGAATGTGACCAAAAAAACATATCTTATGATATATGGGGATCGACGATGGTGTTAAATCTCTGGTAATCGTTTTCACTATGTTATGAGAGTGGACTGCAGTATTATGGATAAGCCTAAAGATTGGAATGGATTATGTTGGACATAAGTTAGTATTGTTTAAGGATAGAAGTTTTTTTGATATTATTGATGGGATGTTATAGTAACATAGCTTTAGAAAAAGGACAACCTGTAGGACGGGCGACAGCCCATCGCGTCGGACAAGGCTGTAGGAATCGAACCCACAACCGAAGTGCGACTGGCCTTTATCGCATACCACTGGCCTACAGGAAGTCCCTGTTTAGTAGAAACTAGTTTTATTATATTAATCAGTATGATATATGAAGTATAAGTCCATTTTAGGAACCATATATGATTAATCTCACTATATATCGACTTATGTATATAATTTTTTTTGCTAACCTTTTGTTTGAGACAGATGGAATGACCCCTCATTCTATCACATGATCTGCTAGCACTTCACGAATAACAAATTCAACTTCATTTATTTAAGAGATGAAGTGGAAATTGTTAAAGGCACAAACAACAGTGAGATTGTACCAAAATAAAGTAAGTATTTATTCTAATTCAAATTCTTTAACTTTAGGGAAACGATCTTGAAAACCAAAAATGTTGTCCTAGTACTCTTATATCTGATAAATCGGATGGTACCTTAGATCATCAAAAATTTATGGATTTTTGATTGTTGGCTTTTTCATAGCCATGTTCTCTACCACTCTCCATCAGAACATGATGGTTAGATTTTTCTTCCATATCCATATTTTCACCTATGTGGAAACCCAGTGATTAGTTTATTTGGGTAACCGTTACGTTTCATACTTTCATTTTTAAAGATTGGTTTTGGTATTCCTTTTTACGATGTCGGTTTCTATTAAAGAAACTTTCGAATAGTAAACCATTTATAACCCCAACGAATTTCGAGGGCGAAATTCATTTTAAGGGGGGGTAGAATGTAACATCCCAAGATTTTATGAAAAATATTCTTTTTAATTTTATTAATGTCTTGTGTTGTACGCTACACCAAAAGGAGCTTGCACAACACACATCCTTGATTTGCCTTGCATTACACGCAATCACGACCTTCCTCGATAGCGTGTGTAGTACGCAATAACGAGTTTCACTAAACAACAATATGCTATTAAAATATTATTAAAACTAGCTGTTATGAATAGTAATAACCACCTTTTGAAATTTTGTTTTTTTATTTTTCAAAATGGAATTCATTTTTGGATTTGTAATATCTAAATTAGCTTAGGGTGAAATTTTGGTGATTTTCGGATAACTTTCATATTTTGATGAATAGTGAAAATTACTAAATTTTAATTAAAAACAACTTTTTCAATCTAAATAATTAATAGTGATAAATTATTAATTTGAGTGGTTTTAAAGTATATTTAGAATATATTTTTACAATTTAATACAATGTTGGTCATTGAATGTAATTTCACATTTAAACCAGACATAATCAAGTGTCAATCTTTTGATAGATATTGTTTCTTAAAAACACACTATTTGTTTTAACATCGGGATTTAATTATAAAATTAATTAATGCAACTTCTATGTTATGAATTTGGTAAAATATACTTCATTTTTGAATTCGTAATATGAAATATAACTTAGGATGAAATTTTGGCATTGTTCTGAAAAACATCAATTTTTGATGAATAGTGAAACTACTAAGTGGTAGTTAAAAAACTGAATTTTTCATAAAACTTAATTTTACCGCTTCTGTGAATGGAATTTCAAAAATCCGAGAGAAACGGTTGATGTCATTAAGTAAAATGTGGTTCAATGAGATGAAAATAATTTTTGGTGAATAGTAACTTTTTACTTTTATTTACCACGGTTAAAAGTAAATAGGGTAATTAAGGGTAAGAATGATATTAATATTACCCTAACACATGTCCTAATTCTATTGTACAAATTTATCTCGACCAAAAACAACCTTAAGTGTAAAATATTATCATTTAGGCCCACTTGGATTAGATTAGGACACTTATTATTATTTAATTCAAAGAAGAGTTAAAAGAGTTAAAATCAAAGTATATTTACTAAAACATTTTTAATATAGGGTTGTACATAAGATAAATTCGATTGTAAATATTAATTAGAAAGATAAAAAGATTTCCTACATGATGGTATTTTATTTATAATTTTTAGACTTTAAATAAATTAATTTATTTATGACACAACGATGATGCAGTAATTACCCTTTTAATGAAATGTTAACATAATTGATGTTATAAATGCTCAAATAAATGTAATTTGAGACTTTTTATAAATTCCACTAATTTTCTAGGTTACTATGATATATTAGTATTTATTTAATCAACTTGGTTCGAACATATAATTCGGTTATAACTTTCACAAAAATCATATATCAAATAGTGTCAAAATTGACACAAAATAGTTTTTAAATCAAATATTATATTATTAATTGTTATTTTATTCCTAAAAATCTAAGGTTCATACAAATGACTTATATAAGGATATATATATTAATAATATACAATTTGGGTTTCGTTTGGCATGTTATAGTAAGTGTATTAACCATATAGTGTAAGAAAACAAAAAGACACGGTAAAAGTTAAATTATTTAACTTAGAGTTAAATCTAATTGATAAGGTTAAAATAATAACCTAAACTTGTCTAACTCCTATTGGTTGATAGGATTTCGACCCACCCCCACTTTAGCTTCTAAATAAGACCCTTTGTAACCATTATAAATCGATTTTGACTTTAATATAAAATAATAGTTTGAGATATTCCTAAGGTGCCCCTCTCCTCCCTTATAAAAGGACACCTCCTCCCTCTCTTCCTCACACAACTTTGAGCCTTCAAGCTCGGCCAACCCCTGCCAAAATCCCTTCTCCACTTCCCTAGTATCATCCTAGAGGTCCTGGTCTTCTTCAAAGACCATCCTTAGTTCTTTAAATGGAGGCTAAGAAAAGGCGCTTCAAAGAAGAGGTAATTTCCGTTACCGATTCTTTCAAATTTATTTCTTCTTCCACTTCTTCTTCTTAGGTTGTTTCATTACGAAGTAATAAAATCAGTATCACTCATATACTGATATGTTATTATAAGTATGAAACAACCATATTTCACCATCTATCCATCCTACGGAAAACAAAATCACCGCGCGTGCGTACGTACGGAATACCGTCTCCACGCCGTGGTGTAATCTGTTTTTCCACCAACACCTTACATGGATGGGTATTATGGTGTAAAGAATAACTATAAATAGTTATTATAACATCATAATGATTCTGATATATTGTATCATCCACTCCAATTCAATTCAATAATTATGGAAATGATATCATCGCTCATGCGTACGTACGGACTACCGTCTCCACGACGCGATGAGATTCATTCTCCATGTTAACCATTTAAGAATGATTATAAAGTATATATAAGAAATAATAATGAAATATATGACATTATAAATCTACTGTATTTATGTGTATATATATGTATGTCATCTACTTAATTCCACTCAATTCAATAAGGAAACTAAAATAGCGTTCATGCGTACGTACGACCTACCGTCTCCATGAACGGTGTATTTCTTTCCATTTATTGATCCATTATATATATGTATATTCTGAATATATATTATATATAAATATTTTTTTATATTCTATAAGTAAGTAATAATGATCTATGTAATCATATGAATAATTACAAGTTAAAACACGAACGACAAATGAGACGATTTTACCCAAAACGCTACATTAACATGAATTTACAAAAGAACGGGTAATATAAAGTCATAAGTGAACCATATATGATATAATAACAATGAATATGATTCTGTAATAAGTCAATGACATTATTTAAATCATTATACAGGAGGTTCATACACTTACGAGGCAAATCGGACCTAAGGTAAGGGAAATATCACAATCTCATTTTTATCCGAGATTGTTTATTCGTAAGTATTTACTGAGGTGTATTTTATCATCCACATCCATGTTTCATCAATATGTAATATTATTTCCATCCAACTACAATTTTTTAAATCCATTTTTACCCTTCGGTGAGTTTTTAGTAATATGTATGAAAGGAATCTTTTGTCGTTTTTCATACGAGGTACTTTATGACTTTTCCGACAAAAGTACGAAGAATGTTTTTTTTAACTTATACGGCATGAATGGATTTTTAAAACATTATTTCCAAGAAACTTACTTTAAAAGTTTTCAAGTTTATTTTTAATCAACTTCTTTTATTTTAAAGTCGTATGACATGTTATGAAAGGAAAAAAGTTTTTGAAGTAGAAAGGATATTTTCTTCAAGAATGGAGTTCAAGTATTTTATCAAAATTATTTTCCATCTAAGATAATAAAAGGGTTCTGTTTTTATACCTATTATTACATGGATTTTATTATGTTGTGATGGAAATATTTTTTTTTCTTTATCTTATATGAATTGTTTTATGATGTCATGTTGTTTAAGAATCCCATTTTTATTACATGGGTTACACTATGATGTATGGTTTATGATTATGTGGAACACATAAGAAAGGATTCATTATAAGATGGGTGGGACCTATATATCCCTCCAATGCATTGGGTAAAGATTTTATATTTCATGAGATAGACATGGTTGGAACGGTAGGTTATACCGGTTCAGTGAAACAGGACTGGAACGAGGGTGACTCGGTTCAGAAAGGGGTTTTGTCCACTAAGATAGTCTTGGCAATGAGTCATGACTAACAAGAAATGATTTTCCATGATTATGTGTGCATGCCACAAAGTTTCAAGTTTCATGTTATGATTATGGGGATCTAATTTTCACTTCTATGATTTGTTCCATGTTAAGATATCATGATCTCTTTTGCAGGTTATGATTTTCAAAAAGATATGATATGGTTTTTATTTCCTTTATTTGCCCTTGCTGAGCATTTGAGCTCACCCTTTTATGTTTTCTTTTCCCCAGGATATAAAGAAAGGTTTTAGGTAAAAAAAAGGGAAGATATTTATGGGAGATATTGAAGATCTTTCACCACGATTAGAAGATTACGTTCCGAGTTTCCAAAGACACTAAACTATTACGATCCTTGTGTGTGTGTTTTTGTTATGTACCAAGTATTCCGCAAAAGTAATGTAATGTCCATGTACGTCAAGCTTCGGGTCTCTACAGTTGGTATCAGAGGAAAGGTTTAGTCAACCTTTGGAAACTAGGATGCGAGAACTTTAGTGAGATCCCTAGAGATATTTCTAAGGTATGTCTAGGGATGTCCCTAAGGTTAAGTATACGTATAGGTTATAGTACTAGAATTACGCTAACGATCATAGAATTAAACCTAAGATGTTAGATATTGAAGGTACTCCCCCTTTATTATGTTGTTTTCCCTAGCATGATTTTTGCCTCTCACGCTATTCTTTTTGGGTTTTAGATGATGGCTGGAACCCGAAGGAACCGTGTTGATCAATGCAATGGACAATGCAATGATTGTCCTCCTGAACAAACAAATGTTATGGGAGATGGAGTGCAAAATCTTATTGCTATACTTACACAAGCTATGAATCATTCTAGACTTCCAAATGAGCAGAGAAAGGAACAGTATTCTATTGAGTCCTTCATGAGGCAACATCCACCTTCTTTCAGTGGGACTTCCGATCCACTTGTTGCTGAACAATGGATCAGTACCACTGAAAAGATATTTCCAGTTCTTCAATGTTCTGAGCATGATAAAGTCATCTTAGCAGTATATCGTTTTGAAGGTGAAGCTGATCAATGGTGGAATCTTATCAAGAATACGAGGCCAAGAGATGAAATTGAGTCCATGGAATGGAACGAGTTCAAGAACTTGTTTTTTAGTAAGTACTTCCCTCGTATTCTTCGAAAAAAGAAGGAAAAGGAGTTTCTTGAGCTGAAGTAGAAGGATGATGAATCTGTTGGTATATACGAAGCGAATTTTACAAAACTTGCAAGGTATGCATCTGGCATTATCATCCAACCTGAAAGTAAAGTTGATCGATTTTTCAGTGGCTTAAAACCAAGTCTTCGAAGGGCATTAGCTATAAGAGACTTCAGTAGCTATGAAGAAATTGTGCGTTGTGCTATCAAGGTAGAAATGGAAGTTGGTGTTACATATCCATGTCATGGTTTTGACAAGAAATGAAAGATGGAGTTCAAGGAGAAATCTCAGAATAATGGTGAAAAGAAGATGAATGTTTCCTTATGCAAAAAGTGTGGAAAGAAGCATGGTGGAGATTGTCTTAAAGGGACTAGAAAATGTTTTAAGTGTGGAAAAGAAGGTCATCGAGCAGCTGAGTGTCAAAGTAATGGAAAAAGGGATTCTAATGATGTGAATAAAGCAAACACTGCAGAGAACACACCACCAACACTTCAATGCTTCAAGTGCAAGGAAATGGGGCATTATGCTAATAAATGCCCTAATCCAAGGGTTAGTGATGATCAACATGAGCAACCACTGAAGGCAAAGGACAAAGGGAAGTCACATGCGATCACTATTGGCGATGTTGAATATGACAACGATGTTGTGGAATGATTAAGTGTTTATGTAATGGGATTCCAAAATAATATTGTATCATGGAGTATTGTAATATTTATGTATTGGTCTAATGTGGTATTCAAAGTAATTGAGATATTTTTGGAAATAAGATGATATGTGCATAATGAAGGGAAAACGAGAAAATGATATGTTTAACAGTATTCACGAGCTCATGATTGATATAAGGACTAAGTGATATCATTGTTTGAGTATATAGAATTTTGAGGATTTTGGTATGTGGAAAGTGTTAAATTTTAACTGCATTCATGTTTTCACTAAGGTATTAAAGAGAATACATGATTAAGGACTTTGAATGTTTGGAATGTGACCAAAAAACATATCTTATGATATATGGGTATCGGTGATGGTGTTAAATCTCTGGTAATCGTTTTCACTATGTTATGAGAGTGGACTGCAGTATTATGGATAAGCCTAAAGATTGGAATGGATTGTGTTGGACATAAGTTAGTATTGTTTAAGGATAGAAGTTTTTTCGATATTATTGATGGGATGTTATAGTAATATAGCTTTAGAAAAAGGATAACCTGCAGGACGGGCGATAGCCCATCGCGTCAGACAAGGCTGTGGGAATCAAACCCACAACCGAAGTGCGACTAGCCTTTATCGCCTACCACTGGCCTACAGGAAGTCCCTGTTTAGTAGAAACTAGTTTTATTATATTAAGCAGTATGATATATGAAGTATAAGTCCATTTTAGGAACCATATATGATTAATCTCACTATATATCGACTTATGTATATAATTTTTTTTGCTAACCTTTTGTTTGAGATAGATGGAATGACCCGTCATTCTATCACATGATCTGCTAACACTTCACGAATAACAAATTCAACTTCATTTATTTAAGAGATGAAGTGTAAATTGTTAAAGGCACGAACAACAGTGAGATTGTACCAAAATAAAGTAAGTATTTATTCTAATTCAAATTCTTTAACTTTAGGGAAACGATCTTGAAAACCAAAAATGTTGTCCTAGTACTCTTATATCTGATTAATCGGATGGTACCTTAGATCGTCACAAATTTATGGATTTGTGATTGTTGGCTTTTTCATAGCCATGTTCTCTACCACTCTCCATCAGAACATGATGGTTAGATTTTTCTTCCATATCTATATTTTCACCAATGTGGAAACCCAATGATTAGTTTATTTGGGTGACCGTTATGTTTCATACTTTCATTTTTAAAGATTGGTTTTGGTATTCCTTTTTACGATGTGGGTTTATATTAAAGAAACTTTCGAATAGTAAACCATTTATAACCCCGACGAATTTCGAGGGAGAAATTCATTTTAAGGGGGGTAGAATGTAACAGCCCAAGATTTTATGAAAAATATTCTTTTTAATTTTATTAATGTCTTGTGTTGTACGCTACACCAAAAGGAGCTTGCACAACACACATACTTGATTTGCCTTGCATTACACGCAATCATGACCTTCCTCGATAGCGTGTGCAGTACGGAATAACGAGTTTCACTAAACAACAATATGCTATTAAAATATTATTAAAACTAGCCGTTATGAATAGTAATAACCACCTTTTGAAATTTTTTAATTTTATTTTTCAAAATGGAATTCATTTTTGGATTTTTAATTTCGAAATTAGCTTAGGGTGAAATTTTGGTGATTTTCGGATAACTTTCATATTTTGATGAATAGTGAAAATTACTAAATTTTAATTAAAAACAACTTTTTCAATCTAAATAATTAATAGTGATAAATTATTAATTTGAGTGGTTTTAAAGTATATTTAGAATATATTTTTACAATTTAATACAATGTTGGTCATTGAATGTAATTTCACATTTAAACCAGACATAATCAAGTGTCAATCTTTTGATAGATATTGTTTCTTAAAAACACGCTATTTGTTTTAACAGCGGGATTTAATTATAAAATTAATTAATGCAACTTCTATGTTATGAATTTGGTAAAATAGACTTCATTTTTGAATTCAGAATATGAAATATAGCTTAGGATGAAATTTTGCCATTGTTCTGAAAAACATCAATTTTTGATGAATAGTGAAACTACTAAGTGGTAGTTAAAAAACTGAATTTTTCATAAAACTTAATTTTACCGCTTCTGTGAATGGAATTTCAAAAATCCGAGAGACACGGTTGATGTCAGTAAGTAAAATGTGGTTCAATGAGATGAAAATAATTTTTGGTGAATAGTAACTTTTTACTTTTATTTACCACAGTTAAAAGTAAATAGGGTAATTAAGGGTAAGAATGATATTAATATTACCCTAACACATGTCCTAATTCTATTGGACAAGTGTATCTCGACCAAAAACAAACTTAAGTGTAAAATATTATCATTTAGGCCCACTTGGATTAGATTAGGACATTTATTATTATTTAATTCAAAGAAGAGTTAAAAGAGTTAAAATCAAAGTATATTTACTAAAACATTTTTAATATAGGGTTGTACATAAGATAAATTCTATTGTAAATATTAATTAGAAAGCTAAAAATATTTCCTACATGATGGTATTTTATTTATAATTTTTAGACTTTAAATAAATTAATTTATTTATGACACAACGATGATGCAGTAATTACCCTTTTAAGGAAATGTTAACATAATTGATGTTATAAATGCTCAAATAAATGTAATTTGAGACTTTTTATGAATTCCACTAATTTTATAGGTTACTATGATATATTAGTATTGATTTAATCAACTTGGTTATAATATATAATTCTGTTATGACTTTCAGAAAAATCATATATCAAATAGTGTCAAAATTGACACAAAATAGTTTTTAAATCAAATATTATATTATTAATTGTTATTTTATTCCTAAAAATCTAAGGTTCAGACAAATGACTTATATAAGGATATATATATTAATAATATACAATTTGGGGTTCGTTTGGCATGTTATAGTAAGTGTATTAACCATATAGTGTAAGAAAACAAAAAGACACGGTAAAAGTTAAATTATTTAACTTAGAGTTAAATCTAATTGATAAGGTTAAAATAATAACCTAAACTTGTCTAACTCCTATAGGTTGATAGGATTTCGACCCACCCCCACTTTAGCTTCGAAATAAGACCCTTTGGAACCATTATAAACCGATTTTGACTTTAATATAAAATAATATTTTGAGATATTCCTAAGGTGCCCCTCTCCTCCCTTATAAAAGGACACCTCCTCCCTCTCTTCCTCACACAACTTTGAGCCTTCAAGCTCGGCCAAACCCTGCCAAAATACCTTCTCCACTTCCCTAGTATCATCCTAGAGGTCCTGGTATTCTTCAAAGACCATCCTTAGTTCTTTAAGTGGAGGCTAAGAAAAGGCGCTTCAAAGAAGAGGTAATTTCCGTTACCGATTCTTTCAACTTTATTTCTTCTTCCACTTCTTCTTCTTAGGTTGTTTCATTACGAAGTAATAAAATCAGTATCACTCATATACTGATATGTTATTATAAGTATGAAACAACCATATTTAACCATCTATCCATCCTATGGAAAACAAAATCACCGCGCGTGCGTACGTACGGAATACCGTCTCCACGTCGTGGTGTAATCTGTTTTTCCACCAACACCTTACATGGATGGGTATTATGGTGTAAAGAATAAATATAAATAGTTATTATAACATCATAAAGATTCTGATATATTGTATCATCCACTCCAATTCAATTCAATAATTATGGAAATGATATCATCGCTCGTGCGTACGTACGGACTACCGTCTCCACGACGCGATGAGATTCATTCTCCATGTTAACCATTTAAGAATGATTATAAAGTATATATAAGAAATAATAATGAAATAGATGACATTATAAAGCTACTGGATTTATGTGTATATATATGTATGTCATCTACTTAATTCCACTCAATTCAATAAGGAAACGAAAACAACGTTCATGCGTACGTACGGCCTACCGTCTCCATGAACGGCGTATTTCTTTCCATTTATCGATCCATTATATATATGCATATTCTGAATATATATTATATATAAATCATGTTTTATATTCTATAAGTAAGTAATAATGATCTATGTAATCATATGAATAATTACAAGTTAAAACACGAACGACAAATGAGACGATTTTACCCAAAACGCTACATTAACATGAATTTACAAAAAAATGGGTAATATAAAGTCATAAGTGAACCATATATGATATAATAACAATGAATATGATTCTTTAATAATTCAATGACATTATTTAAATCATTATACAGGAGGTTCAGACACTTACGAGGCAAATCAGACCTAAGGTAAGGGAAATATCACAATCTCATTTTTATCCGAGATTGTTTATTCGTAAGTATTTACTGGGGTGTATTTTATCATCCACATCCATGTTTCATCAATATGTAATATTATTTCCATCCACCTACAATTGTTTAAATCCATTTTTACCCTTCAGTTAGTTTTTAGTAATATGTATGAAAGGAATCTTTTGTCGTTTTTCGTACGAGGTACTTTTTTACTTTTCCGACAAAAGTACGAAGAATGTTTTTTTAACTTATACGGCATGAATGGATTTTTAAAAAATTATTTCCAAGAAACTTCCTTTACAAGTTTTCAAGTTTATTTTTAATAAAATTCTTTTATTTTAAAGTCGTATGACATGTTATGAAAGGAAAAAAGTTTTTGAAGTAGAAAGGATATTTTCCTCAAGAATGGAGTTCAAGTATTTTATCAAAATTATTTTCCATCTAAGATAATAAAAGGGTTCTGTTTTTATACCTATTATTACATGGATTTTATTATGTTGTGATGGAAATATTTTTTTTTCTTTATCTTATATGAATTGTTTTATGATGTCATGTTGTTTAAGAATCCCATTTTTATTACATGGGTTACGCTATGATGTATGGTTTATGATTATGTGGAACACATAAGAAAGGATTCCTTATAAGATGGGTGGGACCTATATCTCCCTCCAATGCATTGGGTAAATATTTTATATCTCATGAGATAGACATGTCTGGAATGGTAGGTTATACTGGTTCAGTGAAACAGGACTGGAACGAGGGTGACTTGGTTCAGAAAGGGGCTTTGTCCACTAAGATAGTCTTGGCAATGAGTCATGACTAACAAGAAATGATTTTCCATGATTATGTGTGCATGCCACAAAGTTTCAAGTTTCATGTTATGATTATGGGGATCTAATTTTCACTTCTATGATTTGTTCCATGTTAAGATATCATGATCTCTTTTGCAGGTTATGATTTTCAAAAAGATATGATATGATTTTTATTTCCTTTATTTGCCCTTGCTGAGCATTTGAGGTCACCCTTTTATGTTTTCTTTTCCCCAGGATATAAAGAAAGGTTTTAGGTAAAAAAAAAGGGAAGATCTTTATGGGAGATATTTAAGATCTTTCACCACGATTAGAAGATTACGTTCCGAGTTTCCAAAGACACTAAACTATTATGATCCTTGTGTGTGTGTTTTTGTTATGTACCAAGTATTCCGCAAAAGTAATGTAATGTCCATGTACGTCAAGCTTCAGGTCTCTACACTCAGGACCCCCACCCCACTAAACAACCCTCCCAGACCCCTGGACACCCCCACCCCACTGAACACCCCCCACACCCTTGGAACCCCTCCCCCCAGACCAGAATCCATACCAGAAAAACCATCATAAGTAGACCAAAACAAGAAGTAGAGAAAAATTAAACATTCACATATATAACATTCAAAAGATACACTGTCAACTTCAAAAAAAACCAAATCCAACCTAAAAAACTACCAAATGCACAATTACAACGACAATATTCAAAATTACATTTTATATTACAAACAACTAAAATTCAATCAAACCTGTAAAATAATTTGACCACTCCACTTGTAAGTGTTTGATGTCTTCAGCAGTATAGGGTTGAGGGTCATCAAAAAGCTACAAATTAAAAGGATAGTAGTTAACGTGTATAATGAATAAATCAAATTGAAATATTATGGCAAAGTTTAATAGGAAATCTTACCAGGTCAAAATTCACAACTTTCCCAGTTGTTATTATTTCATACATAAATCTTAACATATAATATCCACATTTGATGACGCCTTGTTGTTCATGACAATTCTATTTGAATGAGTGTAAATTCAATATATTATTTTTATGTAATAAATCAAAAAGTACAGATTATAAATGGATATTTACCTTCGCATTTACATATTTGATCTTTGGACTCTTTTTCTTTGTGTTTTTTCAAAAGTAGACCCATGCCCTGTTAGAAATTAATATGAATGGGGTAAATTTAAAATTCATTATAATATATAAAACTATTGAGAAATTGAAACTTACTTTTCCAATATATTCTTAAAACTTTCCCGCACATCATCATGGATAGAGCATATCCAATAAAGTGTTTTCTCCCTTGGGCAAAAAACCCCTAACATCCAATGATCACTGATAAAAGGAAATTTAAGGTTATTGGTTTTTTATGTTAAAAGATAATAAACTATTTGAGAGAGATGTGTTTCATACCTCTTACAAAAAGGCATCATCCAACATTGTGTGACTATATTATTTTCAAGTCTTTCAGCAATATAAAGCATTATTTGTTCCTCATCCAATGCACATGCTTCAGGGGAAATCAATTGCAGGTCCATGAATCCATATACATTTGTCAGCTCATTCCTCTCACAAATTTTATAAAGATACCTAATACAAAACAGACATAAGTATACATTTTTAATAAATATAATGCAGGGAAAAGGTGTTAAGACTTACATGGAAAAAATTTACACCACATTGACGCCCAACTTATCTCCAGTAACAAGCTCCATGATATCAGTTTTCATAATCCCCACAGTTATTGAACATCCACAAACATGAGCTTCCATTGGAAACTCATAATGACCCACCAACAAATTTGAATATCTTGAAAATATGTCAAGACTACTAGAATCTGTATATGATATCATAGCCATTTGTCTTTGTTGTTGTCTATACAATATTTCTTTACTTTTAAAGTATTACTATAAAAATAAATAGAAAAATATATTAGTTTTCAAATGATAAAACAACTTTAATAAAAAAATAAAATAAAATATAAAACATTCATACCTCTATGGTAACGAGTCGAAGAATTCTGGATGGTCAAATTAAAAAATGGCTGATACTATGTCCAACTGTCGTCACCTCATCTATAGGTAATGGTACTCAAGCTGATCTATCTATAATATCCTGTACAGTGAACCTCTGATTCTCTACCTCTAATTGTTGATGATGAACTATATCTCTGACAAGGCTTATAATTTGCAAATTTTTTTAATGCATTTCTATTGTTTTAAACATCCCAAGATAACATTTTGAGCTTATATGTAACAATTTTGGATTTAAGAAGTATTTTAAGTTTAAATGCAAAAATGACCAAATTCTGCATTTTGGACAGATTTTCACTACAAGGATATTTTGGTCATTTACAAAAAAATATAAATCCAAATTTTATGATTATAATTTATTTAGAATACTAATTTAATTTCCTTCAACTTTGTCTTCTGGACCAGGATCTGATTCTACCATCTTGAGGTCCAAACAATTCAATGAAGTTGAAGATTATTGAGGAACACCAAGGAAGCTTCCGGGAAATTTCTTCCAGAAAAACGAAGGTTCAGTGAAATATCCATAACTCGCTCCAAACGACTTTAATGGAGCTGAAATGTTGTGGATAGACGGTTAAGAAGATTTTGAACAAGTTTCATTAAGGAGGCCACGCCTGAAATGGCCGTGTTCAGGGACATTAATTCAGTACAAAACGGTGTTTTTCGGTTTGATGATTCTGACTGGACAGAATAAATTGTCAGAGGAAATTGGCCATAAATCTCGTAATACCTATCCAAATCCGCTGAGATTTTGAGGGGACACGGCCAAGACAATTATGAACAACATTGAAGAAGGCCTAAACGCGTGAAGAGGTCATTTATGGGGTCCAAAATGCGACAACATTCGGGGGTCGGATTCTGCCTATAAAAGGATGCCCTCACCTCCTCCTCAAAGTATCCATTCTCCATCCATTCCTTCAAGGCACCAAGGAGGAGATCTCCACCGAGGGAGGCCGACCAGAAATCTTCCCCATTTCATTTATTTTCTTTATTTTAGTTTTAATTTGCAATTCATATTTCTAATAAAATTCATGCATTGTTTTTATTTTTGTGTCCACCCATCCTCCCTGTTTTCTTCTTCATCTTTTCTCCTTCTTTTCTTATTTTATTATTATCATATTATCCACCGTGACCTCTTACCCTCAAATATGAGGGGTTAACCCGAGACTTGGCCCGGGGGAGGTATGTGGAAATTTCATTAATTCAGTGCTTAAATTCCTATGTTTTGTTAAGTTTGTGATGAGTAAGAGTGATGTGCACGGGTGTGGCGATCGTCCACCACGACATTGATCTCAAACTCATTTCTATTCTTTTATTAAATATTTTCCCTCCCTTCTACTGGATACAAGCTCTTCATACGATGGAGTTGAGCCATTCAGTGGTTGAAATGGCATACGATGGAGCCAGGTCTTGGAAGATGACACACTCTCGCTCGAGGTGTGCCATCAACCTTGATTATAGGAGGAGGTGAAGTTAAGATTGCAAAATGCATTCAAGATTTCACACCAATAAATAAAAGAATAGTAATTCATGAATGAGATCTCATAATTGAATTATCAAACTTAATTTAAATATCAACAAGGAGAATGATGAAACCCACATACCAACCCATAAAGGCCATGTTCTTTCTCAATTAATTGCATTTTGTAATTGCATGTTAGTTTTATCTTTTATTAAATTGCATTACATTCATAAATAAAAACAACCATAAAGAATTAGTTTAGTTAAATTAGATTAAGTAAGTAAACGATTGAGAAAGCTCCTTAAGTGAGACGACCCTGGTCAGCTTCTATGCTACACTAGGAAAATTAAATTGCTTTTGCCACGCCCTACGACAGGCGTGCGTCAAAACTGGCGCCGTTGCCGGGGAGCTAAGTAGTTAATTCAATCATTTATTTCTAAATTCACAGTTTTTTTATATTTTTCATTTTTTAAAAAAAAAATCCTAAAAAAACCATTTCCATAATGTATTCAATATCAAATTCAAATTCATGGAACAATTACTCACAGGTGCCAGAAGAAGAAACCGACTATACCGAGGAGGCCCTCCAACGAAGAGCTGATGCTCTAATGATAAGGCTCAAACAAAAGGAAAAAGGATTAGCAACATGGATCTCACTGGAAGATTTGATGGTCTTGGCCGATGAACTCCAAAAAGACATTCAAAGATTCAAGGCCAACAAGGATGTTCCACTGGTCTTCCCAAATTTCATTGAAGACATCCATGATGTTGAAGACAAACTCAAGGTGGAGGAGTCTGACTATCAATCTTCATCTATCAAATATCAACTCCAAGTGGCATTTTCTATTGAAGAAGATATTCAAGCCAAACCGAATCAGAGAGATGATACAATCTTGAACTCAAACTCTTTTAAATTTATTGAATCCGATTTGAGTATAACTCCCAACTTTTTTGAATTTTCAGAATTGTGTGAATCATATTATGCCTTGGAGGATGATGTGGAAAAAGAAGATGCACCTGTTGAGGAACACCTAGAGCTCCCTGAAGTCATTGAACATCTACTGGAGGAGCCCCATCATGAAGAGATTCTAGTGGCTCTGCCTGATGAACCAGAGACACATGTTGCTTCACATCTGAAGCAACCACTGGAAATAGAAGAAGATGTTGCACAAGAATCAACGAAGAAGGAGGAGGTTTCATACTTCATCATACCCCCACCATGCAAGTTGTACTATATTGCGAAGGGGGTGGATCTGGTGTACTCTATCCATGGATTCCTCCTCAACAAGGATAATGAAGCACAAGCTGGGAAAATCCACATGTGGTGGTTCAAATCAAAGAAGCTACATCCACCATCAGACTTTGGATAACAGCTGGTACTGCCCACTGGAGGCAGTAAAAATTCAGGGCCCACTTGGGGGATCGTACCAAGACTTATCCCTTGCTTTCTAGGAATTTAGATTTCAATTTCATTTCTTATAAGTAGTTTAGCATTCATCCCTTTCCTCATTATCATTTTGAGCTTTAATGACATGATACTTGTTCTTAATTTTGAAATTTTCTTTTGTAGGATCATGATGGCAGAAGGACGCCCCAAAAATTTGTTAAAGGGGACTGAATCTTTATTTCAAAAGGGAGTTCATTTTTAAATATTAAATTTTAAACTCCTTAAATTTTTTGTCCAAAACTTGTTTTGATCTTTAATGATAAGAATTGCATACCCACACTTGAATTAATGTTTTACTCAACTTATCTAGGAGACATGAGTTTCATAGAAATCCAGTGATGCCATGTTTTAGATTTCAATGTTAATGAGATTAAATGATTAAAATGGATAATTGGATGATTAAAGTGAAGCAAGGATATTGAAATAAGGACTCATGATTTAAGGGAATTAGTTGATTCATGTAAATGAAATTTCCCTTCCATTTTTCATTCTTTGAATTTCTGAAATTCATGTGAATTAATTTGTTATTATTAATCATGCCATGAGTGATTGTCCAATATCATATTCTCATTCCTGAGAGGATTTCTAGACCAAATATTTCCTATTTTATCTTGAGCATATTTCTTGAGTTATCTTGGGACGTGCCACCTGCTAGAACTTGTATTGAAACTTGTCAAAGCTATGACTGTACAAAACCACATTTAAAATGATTGAGGCATATCTTTGGTTAGCCACATTTTATCCTAAGACCCACCTTTACATTTATCCTTCGTAAGCCCTTAGATGCCATGAATTGCCTTATAGGTTTAAGCCACATTACAATCCAATTTTTCCTTACCTACCTGCACTTTTAGTATTTTTGCATGGTTATTTCAAGTTTGAGTGTGGGGGAAGGGCCTTTCGTGTGCGTTCCTTGGGATATGTATCATTTTTGGGTGGTGTAATGTGTGCGTCATCATTTTGGGCAATGTATTATTAGAAAATTGGGCATGAGTAATCATTTCATTATGCTTCTATCATTTCATCCGGTTCTCCATAAAAAAAAGAAAAAAGAAAATAAAGTTGTGCCTTTCTGGAGCTTTACAAAAAAAAAGAAAAAAAAGAAAATAAAGCTGTGCCTTTCTGGAGCTTTACAAAAAAAAAACAGGGAGAACTTGGATGATATCATTCTTTGTAATCATTTATTGACTCATGACCCATGTCATTGAAAGGGGAGTGGTGTTGTGATTCACATTTCAAGGGGATTTGAGTGAGGTTCATCTTGTGTTTTCACTTGATTAATCATGCATTGTACTTAAGAGTCAAACCTCCTACTTCTGGCCTTAAATTATTTCAATCATTTACCCACCAACCCTAAGCCACAGAGTCATTTGAACCTTTATTGCAAGTCCTCATGATTTTATGTGTGTTTTGTCTTTAAAAAGTGGAGAAAGTAGTTACTTTACAAGCCTATGGGTAAGGAGCATGTTCTCATGATATGAGCATAACTCCACTATTAATTGTATCATGAGTGATGAGAGAAAAGATTCATAAGTGAGGTAGATCATGATTTGGCATGTTTAATAATAATAAATTGAGAAGCTTGAATGAATGAAAGGAGAAGCTTCATTATTTTTCAAAGGGGAAAAGTAAAATGCATGAATTGATTGTTTCTTTGAAAAATGGGAAATTAAATTGGTATATTTGTGGAACTGGAAAATTTGACGCCCAACTTATCTCCAGTAACAAGCTGCATGATATCAGTTTTCATAATCCCCACAGTTATTGAACATCCACAAACATGAGCTTCCATTGGAAACTCATAATGACCCACCAACAAATTTGAATATCTTGAAAATATGTCAAGACTACTAGAATCTGTATATGATATCATAGCCATTTGTCTTTGTTGTTGTCTATACAATATTTCTTTACTTTTAAAGTATTACTATAAAAATAAATAGAAAAATATATTAGTTTTCAAATGATAAAACAACTTTAATAAAAAAATAAAATAAAATATAAAACATTCATACCTCTATGGTAACGAGTCGAAGAATTCTGGATGGTCAAATTAAAAAATGGCTGATACTATGTCCAACTGTCGTCACCTCATCTATAGGTAATGGTACTCAAGCTGATCTATCTATAATATCCTGTACAGTGAACCTCTGATTCTCTACCTCTAATTGTTGATGATGAACTATATCTCCTATACAATATACCATCCCATATGCAACTATATGATGTTGAGGATCATCAACATACAACTCGCAATAAGTAGGAAGCTACGACGGAGGAGTAGGATAAAAAATGGGGTCCGCAGGCTGAGGTGGGGGAGTGGGAGTTAATGGAAGAGGTGGAGGATAAATAATGGGGTCTGCAGGGGGAGGTGGAGGAGTGGGAGTTGTAGTCTGAAATTGTATTTGCATGTCTGCAAACATAGATTGTACCGACGCTCTAATATTTTCCTCCATCGCCGCATTAATATTATGAACTTCAGCCTCCAAGGATTATATTTTTTTATAAACCCCCTCAACGTTAGAATTTGAAGAATGTGGCAACACTTTTCTTACCAATACACCTCCCGGATATCCTCTTACACAACCAGGATGTTCGGGATTTCCCAATGCTATAGATAAAATATCTTGCCTCCCAGTAGCTGTAAATTCCCCCTGTGAACTCTTATCTTCAAGAGAGTCCTATATTAATTAATTGAACATTTCTGTAATCATTGAAATTATATGAAGAAAATAGTTAACTTAAATAAATTAAATAGATATCTTACAATCCTCTCAGCTACGATTCTCGATTATTCCAAAAGATATTGCCCTTTTTTTTCCTATCTGAGATCTCTTCCATTTTTCATGTCTAGATGTAGGGGATGTAGGGGCCACCTCTCTAGAGCTTGAAGACTTAGCTCTTAGTTGTTGAAATTTTTCCGCCATCATTTGTTCTTCCAAAAATGCATACCCTCCCTGAGATAAACTATGAGGGTATACATTTTTAGATTGGATCTCCTGATGATATTTCCTTGTTTGCTGTAAATTAAGAATACGAAATCATCAAAAAAACATTAATAAGATCATTTATATAAGAAATCTTATAAAAGTTTACATTACCCTTACCAAAAATGACTCTTTTCTTCTACTTTCAAAAAACTGTCTCCATGTGTCTTCATCTATAAAAGGATATATACAACATGGATTGTCATGACTCCTATGACCATAAATGAAATCAGATGAGAGGGTTGATTTGAAATCCTTCCATCTCCTGGCAGCCAACGATAATCATTTCTTCCTGACTCCTCCAGTGTCAGGAATATCAAATGTCATCTGATAATGAAGAGGTTAAACATATTATATATACTAGAAAAATTTAAAGAATAGTCAAACAATAGAAAAAGATCTTACCAAAATATTCTCCCACAATTGATAGATTATCGCTTTATCCACACTTCTCCAGTCATCATACAAAATGCTTACTTTGATCTTAGCCTGAGTTGATACAAAACTCTTAAAATCTTTTGCATTTGGACCTCTAGGAATATCATCATCATCTAACTCAATGAGTATCCTCTGATCCTGCGTACGGGAAAGTGCTAATTTTGGTAAATGTGTGCACCCATGTTTACCAACATTTGAACTCTTTGTCGTAATAGGAGCACATGAGGAAGATTGGGGAACATCAAGAGGAGCATGTGAATGTCCCCCCCCGAAGGTACGACCAATATGCTCATCTCTAGAATCATGTGGTTGATCAATTGAATGATCTGTCATTATTCTTCAAATCAAAAAAAACAAACATTAGTTCACCAATATACAAATTAAAATATTTTAATACTACTGTAATCAGAAAATAATTTTTTTTACTAATTTACGTAATAGTAAACATTGTTAATATGGTAATCATGTTAAACAATGGTAAAGATGGTAAAGATGGTAAACAAGGTAAACATGGTAAACATGGTAAACCTGGTAAACATGGTAAAGTAATTGTCACTGAACAAAATAATAGATATATAATTCATGTAATGGTAAACATGATAAAGTAAACTAAACAAACTTAAAACAAACAAAAACTTATACTTATTTTGTTTTAATACATGTTTTAATAAAGAAAAAACTTACAATATCTAACATTTTATGAAAAAAATAAATGTAAACAAGAAATAAACATATGTTACCTGTAATTTTAGGAATGTACAAATGGATTGTTTTCCCAAATTCCTTCATCGTGATCATTCCTTATGGCACAAACCATGTCTTCAACATGATCATCATTATGTTCTGTTAATCTTTCCATGGAAGTAGGAATCTCACATAAATCAGTATCTTCATCAAGTTCATCCTCACCAACATATTGTTTTTTCCCTTGTAAAACAACAGTCCACTGCATATCTGATTGATCTACTACATAGAAATTTGTTTTGCATGTGTTTCCCTTATAAAAGAATCAGCTGTGTCTTCCAATCTATTCAAATTAACAAGTGTCATTCCAAATTCATCGTGTCTGATACTATTGTTACCGATAAACCATTTACAGTTAAAAACAAGAACTTTAATTTTAAATTAATCAACCTACCATATGTCTTCAATCACTCCATAATATGAACTTGATGCAGAAATTGGGGTTTTTTCCTTTGCACTCGAAAAATGCATTTCTTCTGCAAACCCCAATACACCACTATTCTGAACTGTACTTCTGTTGTCCTGAGCTTTCGTATGAAATGTATAGCCACTAATGTCATAACCGAACCATGTTATCACATTTAAACATGGACCACCCACTATCCATTTTAATGTCTCTGATACATCTGATCTACCAATCAAGGTCTTTTGAAACCATGACAAAAAAGTTTTGTTGTGCTCATTCAAAATCCATATGTCTTTATGCTTTGGATGACATTGTTTCAACTCATTAATATGCAATGTGATATGTGGTCGAGCATTAACTATGTTATTCAAGATGTATGATTCTAACTTCTTCATCTGTTCAACTGAAAATGATTTGAATTTCAAGCCATGAATCCCCTTTCCCTCATTATTAACTCGTTCATGGTGAGATGGAGGCAAACCTATGTGTTGCGCCACAACCAAGTAGCTCATAAAAAACTCTGCTACCTCCTCAGAAATATACTTTTCAATAATGGAGGCTTCAGGTCGATATGGATTCTTAACATACCCCTTTAATATTTTCATATACCTTTCAAAAGGATACATCCAATGAAGATATACAGGTCCACAAAGCTTTATTTCTCAAACCATATGAATCATTAAATGAACCATTATATCAAAAAAAGTTGGAGGAAAGTACATTTCCAATTGAAAAAGTATAAAAATTGCATCCTTTTCCAAAATGTTCAAATCATTCACATCAATCGCCTTGTTACAAATTGAATTGATAAAATAACACAACTTCATTATAGTCTTTCTGACACGGATGGGAAATACTCCACACAATGCAACTGGTAGAATTTTTTTGCATCATGACGTGACAATCATGTGATTTCATACCTATCAACTTCAAGTCCTTCAATGAGACAAAATTTTTTACATTTGAAGAATAACCTTGAGATACTTTGATATCATGAAGACACTGGAAAAAACTGATTTTCTCCCTCTTCGATAATGTATGAAAAGCCGGGGGAAGAAATGTTCATCTTCCTTTAAGAGTGGGAGCTAACTCCAAATGTATTCCCATTGATAGTAAGTCTAATCTTGCATTCAACCCATCTTTTGTATTTACTTTAATATCTAACAATGTTCCAATCAAACAATCACATATATTCTTATCCATGTGCATGACATCAATATTATGTTTAACTTCATGATACCTCCAATATGGTTGCTCAAACAATATTGACCTTTTCTTCCAAATATGTCTATCATTACCAGATTTCTGTGTCTTTCCCAATGTCACATCAAGGTTTTTCACCCTCTCAAAATACAGATCAGGGGATAAAGGTTTTGGAGAAGTATCAAATTCTTGTGATCCATTGAATGACTTTTTTAGTCTTCTATAAGGGTGATCCATATGAAAAAACTTTCGATGACCCATGTACACTGTTTTCCTCCCATGATGCAATTGACAATATGACGTATGTTGTTCACAAATTGGATATGTTTTATGCCCTTTAACACTGTATCCAGAAAAATTTCCATACATTGGGAAGTCATTTATAGTGAACAGAAGCACTGCATCCAGTTGAAAATATTCCATTTTATAAGAATCATACACCCTAATACCATCATCCTATAACAGTTTCAAATCATCAATCAATGGTGACAAGTAAACATAAATATCATTGTCGGGTTGCTTTGGACCAGAGATCATTATACTGAACATGACATATTTGCACTTCAAAAAAACTTTAGGAGAGAGATTGTAAATTACCAATAAAATAGGCCATGAACTATGTGTGCTACTAAGGGTTCAGTATGGATTCATTCCATCTGTGCACAACCCTAGTATGAGATTTCTAATTTCATTTCCAAATGTAGAATACTGCTCATCAATTTTCTTCCATTGTGGAAAATCAGCTGGATGATGTATTTTTCCATCACATACCCACCCATCTGCATGCCATCTTAACATTTTTTTATTATTTTAATTAGAAAATAAAAATTTGAAATGATGAATTATAGGAAGATACCAAAATAAATTTGAAGGGATCTTTTTTATCTCTACATCAGCCTATGATTTTTCTTTCACCTTATACCATGATGTCCCACATTTAGGACACTCTGACAGAAATTCATATTCCTTACTATATATAATGAAGTCATTCGGACATGCATGTATTTTTTTTATCCCAATCCCATCGGGCATAATATTTTCTTGGCCTTATAATGTGAATCTAGAATATAGTTATCTTTTGGAAGAATGTCTTTCATCAATTGTAGAATCTCTGTAAAACTTCTGTCACTCCATCCATGTTTCGCCTTCAGGTTAATCAATCTTAACACCGCCGAAAAAACCATAAAATCTGTACAACCAGGATATAATGGTTTTTCATCATCACCATATAGACGCCCAACTATCAGTTCTATCTCAATTTGTTCTGCTACAATATCGCGAATCATTTCTTAAATTCCATCAGAGTTATCATCTTGATAATCATCATCATCAATGACATTCCGTCTAGTTTCACCATGCCAAATCCAAGGGCTGTAACTCAGATTAAAACCATGAAAAATAAGATGATCTTTTATCTCTGTACCTTTCAACTTCTTCATATTCAAACATTTCAGGCATGGACAGAAAAAAATGTCACTACTTGGAACATTTCATTTAGCAAATTCCAAAAAGGCATCAACACCTTCCTCATATTCATTTCTCATTCGATGTTTCATAATCCAACTTTGACTCATTATTACCTATAAAAAATATCAAAATTATATATATTTTTAAGATAAGAAAAATGTATATTTATATGAAAAAAATCATAATTTGAATGTAAAACAATTTTGAAATATAAAACAAATCTATGCGTATTTAAACAAATATTCTTGAATATTATTTTAAAAACAAAATATAGTTAGATATAACAATTTTAAATTCCATTGAATCGACGAAAACCATGGGGCCTACAATGGTTGATATAAAATTAGAGAAAATGGAGTAAACCTGAGAATCAAATCAAATTTAAAATAAAAACCCAGATGGAGAAAATCACAATGTAAAGCCAATCATCACGGCACAATCATCATGTCATAATCTCAGAAACTACGATGCAGTAGTCAATCCCAACTAACACTTATCCCCCACCCCCTTGGACACCCCCTAGACACCACCACCCCCTTGGATAACCCCCCACCCCCTGAACACCACCCCCACCCCCTTGGACACTCCATGAACACCACCACACCCTTGGATAGCCCCCACCCCTCCTGGACACCCCCACCCCTGGACATCCCACACCCCTATAAACAGCATCCCCAACCCTGCTGGACACCACCCCCCACCCCCTACCCCCTTGGACACCGCCCTAGATAGCCCCCCACCCCTCTAGACACCACCCCCACCCCTCCTAGACACCACTCCCCAACCTCTACTGTAACATCCCCAAATGATAAAGGGTTAAATGACTAAATGATATGACTCATGTCAACAAGGTGCACCTTCCTTTTCGGGAGCCTGTCTGATTAGAACTCCACAGTTAAGCATGCTTGGCCTGGAGTAGTGATCAGGATGGGTGACCTCCTGGGAAGTTTCCCAGGTGTGTGTGAGTGAGGACAAAGCACACTAGAAAGGACATGTGTTGGCCTGTGGGGACTGTCATTAGTCAGATGACCCGTTCGGGCATGTGGGTGGACCCTGGGGTGGGCCCCACGTGTCTGTGGGGGCAACTGGTGGTACCTGGTGGGCCAGGAACCGACGGCCATGTTAAGGCGGGGTGGCTGTGCTGTCACCGGGGCCCGGTTGTCACATTTGGTATCAGAGCAGGAACCCAGCCTTAAGTGCGCGGTGCACTGCCTGGGTTGAGATGTAGGGCCCACAACGAGGGCGTTGTGCTCTAAAGGGGGGGTGAATGTAACATCCCCAAATGATAAAGGGTTAAATGACTAAATGATATGACTCATGTCAACAAGGTGCACCTTCCTTTTCGGGAGCCTGTGTGATTAGAACTCCACAGTTAAGCATGCTTGGCCTGGAGTAGTGATCAGGATGGGTGACCTCCTGGGAAGTTTCCCAGGTGTGTGTGAGTGAGGACAAAGCACACTAAAAAGGACATGTGTTGGCCTGTGGGGACTGTCATTAGTCAGATGACCCGTTCGGGCATGTGGGTGGACCCTGGGGTGGGCCCCACGTGTCTGCGGGGGCAACTGGTGGTACCTGGTGGGCCAGGACCCGACGGCCATGTTAAGGCGGGGTGGCTGTGCTGTCACCGGTGCCCGGTTGTCACATCTACCCCCTTGGACACACCCCTGGACCTACCCCCCAACCCTCTGGACATGCCCCCACCCCCTGGACAACCCCCACCCCTCTAGAAAACACCCCACCCCTCTTGGACACCACCCCCACCCCCGACCCCCTTGGACACCCCCAACCCTCTGGACATCCCCCACCCCCCGGACAACCCCCAAACCCTCTGGACAGTCCCCCACCCCCTTGGACAGACCCCACCCACCCACCCCCTTGGACACCCCCTAGACACCCCCAACCCTCTGGACAACCCCCCACCCCTGGACAGCCCCCACCCCTCTATACAGCACCCCCACCCTCTTGGACCCCACCCCACCCCCTAACACCTTGGACACCCCCTGGACACCCCCAACCCTCTGGACAGCCCCCACCCCTCTAGACAGCACCCCCACCCCTCCTGGACACCACCCCCACCCCCTACCCCCTTGGACACCCCCTGGACACCCACCAACCCTCTGGACAGCCCCCACCCCCCGGACAACCCCCCAAACCCTCTGGACAGGCCCCCACCCCCTTGGACAGCCCCCCACCCACCCACCCCCTTGGACAGCACCCCACCCCCTTCAACACCCCCACCCCTTGGACCCCCCCACACCCCTGGACTTCCCTCCACCTCCAGGGACACCTTGGACATCCCCCAACCCCTTGGACAACCACCAACCCTCTTGACAGTCCCCCAGAACCATGGGATTTTAACCTCAAGCTACTAGTTTTGGCATATCTAGAGATTTTAACCTCAAGCTACTAGTTTTGGTATCATTCCATTATTCAAAATGAGAACCATGAATTGTATATTCTACTAGTCTGAAATGATCTATTGTGTAATGAATCATATTTTAATATCATATGAAGACTTATAATAGTCCACAAAAATAAGCGACGTAAATAGATTATGGAACAACAAAAAGTGATACCCAAAATAGAAACAACCAAGGATCCAAAACAGACATTCCACCATGAAAAACCATATATACTTATAAAATAAATCACACTGGTACACGAAATGTGTGTATCACAATGGTTTACATATAAATTGCAGTAATATAGGTGAATGAGATCATTAGTTGTCAATGACAACAAAAATTACCATTAATGTCGGCCATTCGCGAAACAAAAACAAACGAAATAGAAGTAGGTGAGGCTTACGTGAATATTGCGAGTCGATCTAATAGATCTGGGGATAATAAATAAGATGATGATGGAAAAATGATGTAATAGGGTTTGAAATCTAATGATCTTATTTAGTTTAAACAAAAAAATCACAAAACGTAAATATAAACTATCCAGGAAAAAACGAACGAAATAAAGTCATGGGGGGGCTTACCTAAGTATTGTGAGTTGAGATGATAGATCCAAGGAGAGTAAAGATGATAAACGATGATGGAAAATAGAGTTTAATGCAACAAGATCGACGAGTCGATTAGGGTTTTCCGCGTGAGAGAAACGAGTCACCAGACTGTCGATCGAAAAATCGTAAATGACAATCCATGGGGCGTGTTAATTTTTTAAAGGTTTTATAACATCGGTTATTAAATAACCAAAATTATAAACTGTTTTTATTACATTTATAATGTCGGTTATTATAATAACCGACGTTATAAATGTATCAGATATGACTTTTTTTACGTCGGTTATTTTATAACCGACGTAAAAAAATCCACATGTTGGTTTTTTACATCAGTTATAGAATAACCGATGTAAAAAATACATCAAAAATCACAGTTTTTTGTGTCGTTTATAATATAACCGATGTAAAAAATTCTGCGTTTTGGGTTGTTATGTCGGTTATAAAATAACCGACGTCAAAAAGGCCTCAAATGCCGCTTTTTTTTACGCCGGTTATTTTATAACCGACGTAAAAATTTCGTAGATACCTCGTTTTTTATGTCAGTTATTTGATAACTGACATAAAAAATACCACACTTTGGTTTTTTACATTGGTTATTAAAATAAACGACGTTAAAAATTTACTCTCCGCATTTTTTACGTCGGTTATTTTATAACCGACGTAAAAAACCACATATCCCAGATTATCACGTTGGTTATATATAACCGACGTCAAAAATGGTGACATTAAAAACGTTTTATGCACTAGTGGAACTATAGTGGGCTCCACCCATCACTTACTAAGTCTAATTCATTCCTCATATGAAAAGGTTAGAACATAACATAAACATTGGTATTAAAACTAGCATATGAAATGTTAATACTTTAACCATAAACCATAAATGGTATAAAAATAACACATCCACAGTCAAACATATCACAAAACCTTTAATACAATATGGAATATTGTATCATAATAAATCAACTTCAAACAAGTGTAAAATCCATCAAAGGATGTTGACATAGATGAAATCAAAACTATTTGAGAGAAATATCTCTTTATTTTGAAATCATTTAAAAGTTACATAATTATAAAAGACAACATTTGTTTTGAAAATATTATTATAAGCTTGTAAGCGAATCTTCGAAGGTGTTATAATGGCGGAAAATAACTACACATTCCGTATAAGTTAAAAAAACATTCTTTCCTTAGTTTTGTCGAAAAGGTCATAAAGGACCTTATTTGGAAAATGATGGAAATATTCCTTTATAAATTTTTTATAAAAAGTAAAAAAAGGATATAAACGAATTTAACCCATAGTCTAGTAAATAGTAATTTTTTTGAAATACATTTTAAAGAAACACAGATGTGGATGATAAAGAGGTCCCAGTAGATACTCACATATAAACAACCTCAGATAATGAAGATATTGTAGAATTGACCCTTACCTTGTAATTTTCCTTGGTCGAGGGTACATTAACCTCCTATATAATAGTTAAATAATTTTTATTAAATTATATAAGAACCATATACATAAATACTACATTATATATGATCTTCTAATATTGCTTTGTTAATAACATTTCAGTAGTATCATTGTTTCGAGTGTCAACTGATTCATTTTCGTTTATATGTTTTGTTACGTAAGTCATGTTTAATATGGATAGGATGTATTTGATTCATATCTAGAATGATATTAATTTCTTTAAACATTATTTTTATTCATAAAATGAAAATTATTCTTGAATGGTTACGATGGGGAATGAATCTCATCACGTTCATGGAGACGGTAATCCGTACGTACGCACAAGCAACAATATCATTCCATTGATGGTGAAATCGTATGTAATTGGATGGTATATCATATAAAAAGAATAATTAACATGTTATAATTATTACTTACATAAATTATACTCATTATTATACCCATCCAAATAATTAAGTGTTGAATAACAAACTACACCACAACGTGGAGACGGTAAGCCGTACGTACGCATGCATGGTGACTTTGTCATTCATAGGATGGATAGAATAATGAATATGGTTGTAACATATCTATAATTAAATCACAATAAGTATAAGGTACTGGATTTATTATTTTGGTATGGAAACAACAATGAAAGAGGAAGTGGAAGAAGAAAAGAACTTTGGAAGAGGTGATGAAATTATTACCTCTTCTTCGGGTGCTTATTTTTGATTTGATCAAAAGGGATCCTTAGGCTGGATTATGATCAAAGTAAAGCCTCTAGGTTGAAGTGAGGGTATTTGAGAGGGTATTTGAGTAGGTTTTGTCTAATCCAAATTTCTTTGGAGGTGTGATTTTGAGAGAAGGGGAAGTACCCTTTTATAAGAGAGGTGAGGGTCACTTTAGAAAAAACTTAAAATATCAATTTATTATAGAATAATATTCGGATTATAATGGATAAAAAAGATTTAATTCGAGTATGTGGTGGGTATAGGTCAGAAAAATCTCAAAAAATTGGTTATAGATAGGTTTAGGTCACCATATTAACCTTATCTTTTAGATTTAACTCTTAGATAAATAGTTTAACTTTTACCACCTATTCTTGTATTATTATAATAAACTGTAAATAGACTTACTATAAAAAGACAAGAGAACCCCAAGTGGTTCATTATTGATATATATAACCTTATCTAAGTCCTTTGGATGAACCTTATATTTTTAGGAATATTATATCAATTAATAATATAGTATTTGTTTTAAAAACTCATTTATGTCAATTTTGACACTATTTAGTATTTGGTTTTTGTGAAAGTCATAAAAACTTTATCATTTTGAAAAAATTTATTTAATCAACACTAACATGTCATATTAACCAAAAAAATTCGTGGAATACATAAAAATTCCCAATTTACAATTATTTTAATATTTATAATATCAATTATTTTAATCTTTCAATAATAAGGTAATTAGTGCATCAATATTGTGTCATAAATAAATTTAATTATTTAATGTCTAAAAATTATAAATAAAATACCAATATTTAGGAAATATTTTTATATTTCTAATGAAAATTTATAGTCAAATTTATCTTATGTATAACCCTATATTAAAAATGTTTTAGTTATTAAAATTTGAATTTAACACTTTTAACTCTTCTTTAAATAAAATAATAATAAATGTCCTAATCTAATCCAAGTGAATCAAAGAGGATAATATTTTATTCCTAAGGTTAATTCTGGTCGAAAAATACTTATCTAATTGAATTAGGACATGCGTTAGGGTAATTATAATATCATTTTTACCTTTAATTACCCTATTTACTTTTAATGGTGGTAAATAAAATTCAAAAGTTACTATTCACCAAAAATTATTTTCATCTTATCGAACCACATTTTACTTTCTGATGTCAACTGTTTCTCTCAGATTTTTTAAATTCAATTCATAGAAGCGGTAAAATTATGTTTTATGCAAATTTGCTAATGTTCCTAGAAGGTGGGTAAGACGTTAAAAAATTCAATAAAATTTTATACATATAATTTTATTATAAAATGACTCCAATGAATTAAATTGTACTAATATAGGTATTATGTATCTATTTTGGCTTGAAATAAATTTAAATAAAATAAATAATTATTTAAATAAAAATTTTATTTTTAAACAATAACAGTGTGTTTTTCACTATTCATCAAAATTTGAAAGTTTTCAAAAAAATACAAAAAATTCACCCTAAGCTAATTTTGATATTCTGAATCCAAAAAAGAAGTCCATTTTTAGAAATAAAATTTATAAAATTTCAAAAATTGGGTATTAATATTCATAACGGCTAGTTTGATTGGTTGTGGTGTGCTAGAACTCGAAGTTGCGTACATCGTAAGCTATTGCATTATTCAAAGAGAACCGTTCTGTGGAAGCTTGGGGTTTTACATTTTTCCCTCCTTAAAATAATTTTATCCTCGAAATTACTAGAATACTACTTCATAAAAATATTCGAGTGGTTTTTCATCATAAGTTCCTCAAGTTCCCACGTTGCCTCTTCCATCTTATGGTTTCTCCATAGAAATTTTACCAGACGATTCGTCTGGTTTCTCAACACTTATTCTCTGGTACAAGAATCCTAATAGGCTTTTCACAATAAGACAGATCAGGTTCCAGTTCTATTTCTTCGTAGGTGAGTACATGCATTGGGACAGACATGTATTTTCTCAATAGTGATACGTGGAACACATCATGAACTTTGAAGAGACTTGGAGGCATTTCCAAACAGTAAGCTACAACTCCAATTCATTCTAGAATTTTCAAAGGTCTGATGTACCTAAGACTTAATTTAACCTTCTTACTGAATCGCACAACACCCTTCCATGGAGATACCTTCAAGAAAACATGATCTTCTACTTGAAATTCCAAATCCTTCCTTTAGTTATTGTCATAGATCTATTACCTACTTTAAGATGATTTGATGTGGGTTTGGATAATCTTCACCTTTTCCATTATTTCCTCAACAAGTTCCGGGCCTAAGAGTTTTCTTTCACCAACATCATCCCAAAAAGTTGGTGTGCAAGATATCTTTCCATATAATTCTTCATATGGTGCCATATGAATACTTGAATGGAAGCTATTGTTATAGGAAAATTATAATAGAGGTAAATATTGATCACAAATACCTTGAAAGTCAAGTGATAAAGATCTCAACATTTCTTCTATGGTTTGAATAGTTCGTTTTGATTGTCCATCAGTTTGAGGGTGGTAGGGAGTGTGCAAACGAAGTTCAGTATCTAGGTATTTCTGAAAACTTTTCTAGAATATTGATGTAAAACGGGGATCAAGATCAGAAATAATAGATATGGGTACACCATGAAGTCTTACAAATTCATTAATATATAGTATTGATAAACTTTCAAGTGGTAAATCTCCTCTTATAGCAAGAAAATGTGCTGACTT
The DNA here is from genome assembly GCA_963277665.1 of Viscum album. Taxonomy (NCBI): domain Eukaryota; kingdom Viridiplantae; phylum Streptophyta; class Magnoliopsida; order Santalales; family Viscaceae; genus Viscum; species Viscum album. The sequence goes on along the minus strand of OY728164.1, from coordinate 1,090,491,186 downwards.
GGTAATACAATCAACAATGACCCATTTGCATCATTACTTCTAGGAGTTTTTGGTAGCCCCATGAAAAATTCCATCGTAATATCATCCCATTTCCAATCAAGTATGGGAAGAGGTTTCATAACTCCTCCAAGATGTTTTCTTTTAGCCTTAACCTATTGAAAAACCATACATCTTGACACATAATCAACAATCTCCCTCTTCATGTTGTCCCACCAAAAATGTTTCTTCAAATCTCTATACATCTTAGTGCTACCAAGGTGTATAGAGAAATTGGATCTATGAGAATCATCCAAAAATTCCCTTTTTAGATCAGGTATATTAGGAACACAAAGTATCTTCCCAAATTTTAAAATTCCATCTTCATATACGAAGTCAATCAATCTCCCATCATTCACAACTTTAATTTTCTTTTGAAACTCCTCATCACTAGTCATAGAACTTTTTATCATTTCTAGTAAAGATGGTTTGGTATTCATTTTAAAAAGTATTGATGTTTTACCTTCCATGATTATTCCCATATACATCTTTACCAGATCCATGAACATAGGATCCCTTTCAACTCTCATCTTGTTCAAAACTCCATGATCCTTTCTGCTCAAAGAATCTTACACATTATTTGGATTCCTCAGGTGGTAGTTTATAGTGAAATCATAATATTTGAGTAGTTCAAGCCATCGTCTTTTCCTCATGTTGAGTTATTTCTGTGAGAAAATATACTTCAAACTCTTGTGATCGGTATATATCTCACATTTTACACCATAGATATAGTGTCTCCATATCTTCAAGGAAAATATTATAGCTGCTAACTCAAGATCATGAGTGGGATAGTTTTGTTTCTGAATTTTTAGCTACCATGATGCATAGGCAATAAATCTATCATTCTACATAAGGACATAACCAAGTCCTTTCTTTGAAGCATCACTATAAATAACAAACCCATCATTCCCTGATGGTAGATTCAAGATATGAAAATTGAATAATCTTCTCTTCAGTTCTTCAAAACATTATTCACACTCTTTTGTCCAAACAAATTTAACCCATTTACGTGTGAGCTTGGTTAATGGGTTAGACAATCGGGCAATATTCTGGATGAAACGCCGATAATAACCTGCTAAAACAATAAAACTACGTACCTCATTTATACTATTTAGTGCTATCCATTATTGTATTGATCTTGTCTTAGAAGGATCAACATAGATTCCATCCTTAGAGACAATATGGCCAATAAAAGAAATCTTCTGAAGCCAGAATTCACACTTGCTAAACTTCCCATATAATTCATTTTTTCTAAGAGTATTTAGAATAGTGCGCAAGTGATTTTCATGATCTTCATAGATTTTTGAGTATACCAAGATATCATCAATAAATACCACTACAAAGTCATCAAGATATTCCTTGAAAACTCTATTAATTAGATCCATGAAGACAAAGGGTGCATTAGTCAGTCCAAAAGGCATTACTGTAAACTCATAATGCCCATACCTGGTACGAAATGCTGTCTTCGGAATGTATTCCTTCTTCACACACAACTGATGATATCCAGACCAGAGGTCAATATTTGAAAAATATTGAGCTCAATGAAGTTGATATAATAAATCATCAATGCAAGGTAGGGGATACTTGTTCTGTATTGTTATAGCATTGATCTCCCTGTAGTCAATGCACAACCTCATAGATCCATATTTCTTCTTAACAAAAAGAACAAAGGATCCCCATATAGAAACACTAGGGAGAATAAATCCTTTATTACTCAATTAATCTAGTTGTTTCTTTAGTTCCACTAATTCCACAATGTCCATTCTATAAGGGGTCTTCGATATGGGCCTTGAACCAGGAATTAAATCAATGGAAAACTCAATTTCTCATTCTGGAGGATGTACAGGTAAATCCTTTGGAAACACATCAACATATTCTTGACCAATAGGTATATCCTCTATTTGAACATTTCTTTCCTCACCCATAGTTAATTTATTCTCTTCCTCCCCAATAATTAAATTTAATAGAGCTACTGGGGGTGCATCTAGATAAGAATCAGGTGGTGACATTTCTACTCTAAAGATAAGGTACTCTTTATCATCATAAAAAATTGTAACCTCCTTCTTACAATAGATTTTTGTGTAATGGTCTGAAAACCAATCCATATCGAGGATTATATAAAATTTAATCATGGATATGAAGATGAGATCAACAAATAAAGAACATTTATATGCCCTAATGGGAACTGATTCACAAAACTTTATTGCAATGATACTTCCCTTAGGAGTTTTGACCGACAACTCCCTTGTTAAATCAAATTGGAAATATCTAATTTTCTTAGAAAATTGGGAAGATATGAAATAATGCGATGATCCATAATCAAATAAATCATTGGATAAATTTTAGGAAACTATTAAATTACCTATCACCACGTCATTCAGAGCTTCAACCTCAGTAGTAGTGATCGCATAAGCTTGGCCTTTCTCCCTTGGCCTTTTCTAAGGTAATTTTCCTTGGTGCTTAGCAAATTAATTTGCATAATTCCCCATTTCTCTACAATTGTAGCATTCAACATTGACAACCTCTTTCTTTCCCTTACAATCACGAGTTTGGTGGCATTTTTCACCACACTTGTAACAGATTCCCAATTCCCTTTAGGCAAGTACTGGAGTTTTTCCTCCCACATTTACCGAAGTATGGTAATTAAACTTTTCCCTTATTCCCCTTATTTTCATTTCCTGAGAGTTCAACAAATATCTTCTTCTCTTGCTTTGATTTAAAGTTATAATACTTAGAGAATTCCTTTTCTATCTTGATAGCACATGAGACAATATCTTTGTATGATGAGAAGGATTGCAAGACTAATGCTCAATGGAGAAATGGTTTTAACCCATCAAATAATTGATCAATCTTACTCCTTGGGTTACGTATATAATCGGCTGCATGCCTTGATAACCTTGTAAAGTTAGCCTCATACTTTGTGATATTCTCATCCTCCTTTTTCCTTAGACTCTGAAATTGTCTTTCCATATCTGCTCGATGGTCACGAGGAAAGTATTTTTTTAAGAAAAGTTATTTAAACTACCTCCATTCCATATTTGATACTTCTTCATCCTCATTTGTGTTTTGAATTAATGAAAACCATTGATCTACATATCCCGTGAGGTGATAAACCGCCATAAAAACTTTTTCCCTTTCACTACTACCTAAAGAATGAAATATTTTCTCTAAGGAACTTATCCATTTCTCAGCTAAAAATGGATTTTTAGTCCCATTGAATGTTGGTGGTTGTTTCCTCATGAAGTGGTCTAACATTGATCCTCTGCATTGCGGATTAGGGTGCTCCATACGGGTAAGGTTATTATTCATAACCTGAGTGAGTTGTCTCAGTATGGTAATAAGTTGTTCAAAACCGGTTGCATCACAAGATCCACTATAATTATCTTGATTAGGATGGAAATCCCTAAATGGATTACATGTATTGATAATGTTTCCATTCCTTCCACTAGGCACCATTTCTAAATAATGGAATACACTATAATAGTTTATGAATCGTAATACATAATTCTAAACTAGTTAAATACCTAACATAAATTGAACTGTTTATGCATATAATTCATAATCATAAAAAAATGTTTTCTTTGAGGAAGTATTTTCTCATAAATCCTTCATAATGGTTTGTAAAGAAAATGTGAATTATCCTAAGAATATCCCCCAGAAGTGTCATAACCAAGAGTGCAGTAAGGCCCATTATCGTGTACTATGATACCCCAGGTCAAGCCTGAAACACCTTGTAAGAGTTTTCACTCCTAGTTACATTAGTTCCAGAGCCTCCTCCACCTACTTGTAGCTATAAAGGTATATATTTCTTGGAAAATACACAAAATCTATACATTACCAAAATTCTAGGAAGTTTTTCTATATTAATCCTCAAAGTCTATCTTAGGGTCATGTTCTCTAATTAGAGTTTTTATAAATATAGTTTCCAAGGTTTGTAATAAACTTCCTCTAATACCAACTTTAATTCCCCGACCCTAGCTACCCAGAGTCAGTGCATTATTACATAACATTAACATGATCACAAGGGATCAAATCCTGAAATACTGATCAGTTTAATAGTTTTGGAAGTACTAGATACAAACATAAGTTTTACAATACATTATGAAATAAAAAACAACAACATTGTGTATTTTTTGAAAAAATTAATCTCCCTTAGACCATCCATTTAGGTCATTCATAATATACTTCTTCGCATCTTGGAAAAAATAAAACATAGAAAGGGGTGAGATCAGGTGCTCACTAAGGATAACAATATAGCGGAAACTTTCATAAATAAGCATAAACTTTTAAAGCAATGTATAAGAATAAAACAAAAGACTTTTAAACATAAAATTCAGTATAATATGGAAAAGTTAAATCAAATAATTCCATTTACTTATTCACATGGATATTCTACTAGTCTAATAATCATAGATAATATCAATATCCAATTTCATAATGATGTAATGCATAATGCCGGACATCATAACCACATAGTCAAGACCTCAAGCCAAGACTACAAATAAGATTTTTTCAAGGCCTTGTGCTAAGACAATAGTTTGTATTATGAGACCTAATGATGCATCGAGAAGCTATAGTAGGCTCTACCCATCACTTACTAATTCCCATGCATTCATAATATGAAAAGGTTAGAACATAACATAAAAATTTGTATTAAAACTAGCATACGAAATGTTAATACTTTAACCATAAACCATGAATATTATAAAAATAACACATCCACAGTCAAACATATCACAAAACCTTCAATACAATATGGAACATTATATCACAATAAATCAACTTCAAACAAGTGTAAAATCCATCAAAGGATGTTGACATAGATGAAATAAATACTATTTGAAAGAAATATCTCTTTATTTTAAAATCATATAAAAGTTACATAATTATAAAAGAAAAAATTTATTTTGAAAATATCATTAAAAGCTTTTAAGGTAAGCTTATAAGGTGTTATAATGGCGGAAAATATCCACACTCGCTGTATAAGTTAAAAAAAACATTCTTTCCTTAATTTTGTCGAAATGGTCGTAAAGGACCTTGTTTGGAAAACAATGGAAAAATTACTTTATAAAATTTTTATAAAAATTAAAACAAGGGTATAAATGAATTTAATCCATAGTCTAGGAAATAGTAAAAATTATTTGAAATACATTTTTAAGAAAAACGGGTGTGGATGATAGAGAGGTCCCAGTAGATACTCACATATAAACAACCTCAGATAATGAAGAGATTGTAGAATTGACCCTTAACTTGTACTTTTACTTAGTCTAGGGTACTTTAACGTATTATATAATAGTTAAATCATTGTTATTAAACTATAAAATAACCATATACATAAATACTATATTATATATGATCTTCTAATATTGCTTTGTTAATAATATTTCTGTAGTATCATTGTTTTGGGTGTTAATTGATTCATTTTACTTTATATGTTTTGTTACATAAGTCTTGTTTGATATGTATAGAATGTATTTGATTCATATACATAATTATATTAACTTATTTAAACATTATTTTTATTCATAAAATGAAAATTATTCTTGAATGGTTACGATGGGGAATGAATCTCATCGTGTTCGTGGAGACGGTAATCCGTACATACGCACATATGACAACACCATTCTATTGATGGTGAAATCGTATGTAATTGGATGGTATATAATATATAAAGAATCATTAACATGTTATATTTATTATTTACATCAATTATAATCATTATTATACCCATCCAAATAATGAAGTGTTGAATAAAAAACTACACCACGACGTGGAGACGGTAAGCCGTACGTACACACATATGGTGAATTTTTCATTCATAGAATGGATAGAATAATGAATATGGTTGTAACATATTTATAATAAAATCAAATTAAGTATAAGGTACTGGATTTATTATTTTTTTATGGAAACAACAAAGAATGAGGAAGTGAAAGAAGAAAAGAACTTTGGAAGAGGTGATGAAATTATTACCTCTTCTTCAGGTGATTCCTTTTGATTTGATCAAAAGGGATCCTTAGGTTAGCTTCTGATCAAATTAAGGCCTTTATGTTGAATTGAGGGTAGTTGGGAGGGTATTTGAGCAGGGTTTGGCTGAGCCAAATGGATTTGGAGGTGTGATATTGAGAGAAGCGGAAGTACCTTTTATAAGAGAGGTGAGGGTCACTTTAGAAAAAACTTAAAATATTAATTTATTATACAATAATATTCGGTTTTTAATGGCTAAAAAATGATTTAATTATAGGATAAGGTGGGTATATGTTGAAAAAATCTCAACCAATAGGTTATAGATAGGTTTAGGTTACCATATTAACCTTATCTTTTAGATTTAACTCTTAGTTAAATAGTTTAGCCTTTTCCATGTATTTTTGTATTATTATAATAAATTGTTAATAAACATACTATAGAAAGACAAGAGAACCCCAAGTAGTTCATTATTGATATATATGACCTTATATAAATCCTTTTTCTGAACCTTATATTTTTATGAATATTATATCAATTAATAATATAGTATTTGTTTTAAAAACTCATTTATGTCAATTTTGAAACTATTTAGTATTTGGTTTTTGTGAGTCATAAAAACTTCATCATTTTGAAAACAATTTATTTAATCAACTATAACATGTCACAGTAACCTATAAAATTATTTTAATACATAAAAATTCTCAATTTACAATTATTTTAATATTTATAATATCAATTATTTTAATCATTCAATAATAATTTAATTACTGCATCATCATTATGTCATAAATAAATTGAATTATTTAATATCTAAAAATTTTAAATAAAATAACAATATGTAGGAAATATATTTATCTTTATAATGAATATTTATAGTTGAATTTATCTTATGTTTAACCCTATATTAAAAATGTTTTAGTTATTAAAATTTGAATTTAACACTTTTAACTTTTCTTTAAATAAAATAATAATAAATGTCCTAATCTAATCCTAGTAGATCAAATTGTATTAGATTTTATTCCTAAGGTTGATTTTGGTCAGAAAATACTTATCCAATAGAATTAGGACATGTGTTAGGGTAATTATAATATCATTTTTACCATTGCTTACCATATTTACTTTTAACTGTGGTAAATAAAATTCAAAAGTAACTATTCACCAAAAATTATTTTCATCTTATTGAACCACATTTTACTTGATGATGTCAACTGTTTCTCTTGTATTTTTGAAATTAAATTTACAGAATCTATAAAATTATGTTTTATGCAAATTTACTAACGTGCCTAAAAGGTGGGTAAAAGACGTTAAAAAATTCATTAAAATTTTATACATCTGATTTTATTATAAAATGGATCCAATGAATTAAATTGAAATAACATAGGTATTATGTATCTATTTTGACTTAAAACAAATTAAAATAAAATAAATAATTATTTAAAAAAAAGTCGATTTTAAAAAATAACGTAGTGTTTTTCACTATTCATCAAACTTTGAAAGTTTTTAGAAAAATACAAAAAATTAACCCTAAGCTAATTTTGATATTATAAATCCAAAAATGAAGCCCATTTTGAAAAATAAGATTTATAAAATTTTAAAAAGTGGGTAAAAATATTCACAACAACTAGTTTGATTGGTCGTGGTGTGCTAGAACTTGAAGTTGCGTACAACACAAGCTATTGAATTATTCAAAGAGAAATATACCGTGGATGCTTGGGGTGTTACAACACAACCATGTGGACCATGGTTAGTCAAACCATTCTTAAAGTGTTCAGGAAGCCACTATCTCATGGTAGAACCATTTTGTATGGTTGGCCACGGTTTACCAAACCGTGCGGTCAAGCCGTGTGGCCAAATCGTGCAAGTTTCTCAGATCTTAAAAATTTTAAAATTGAAAGGGAGCACCTCCAATTTTTTCTAATCTTATTTTTCCTCCCTTGGTGTAGATATAAGGTGATTATTTATGTTTTGGGGGTGATTTATCAAGGCATTCTCCTATTCTATTTTCTCTCTTCCTCTCTCTCTCATTTTATTTTGGGTTCTTCTTATCCTATGGTCTCATAGACCTTAGTTTTATGTTTACCAAAGATTTATGTTTGGGGTTTTTCTTTTTTAGGGTTCCTCTTGGTTGTTATTGGCTCTTGAAACCTTATCAAGGTTGTTTCGGGTGTGTGTTTTTGAAGTGTCGTGAGATTGAGGTAGGTTTCCCTTTTCACTTTCCTTTTTAATTTAAGAATCGTTGGTTTCATGCTTTTACACCTTCCTTATATGATAAATATTTATGTGTGATCTTTGGTATATTTTTTTGGTCTTAAAAGTGGATATTTCCTCTTTATTATGTGATAAATGAAATGGTTTTGTTAAATGGTTCACACCAAGTGTTCGATGAAATACTCGATTGGATTTTATGAGTAATTTGTGGTATGTAAAGCATGGTTTTGTTTTTTAAATGTGTGGTGGCATATGAAATGATGATTTGGGTTTCTTTAATGGGATTTCCTAGTGGATTTGAGTTAGAAATAAGTGTGAATTTGGTTTTTGAAAATGGTTTTGAATGTGTTGGTGATGCGTGGCCCATTTGGAAATTTTTATGAAAGTGGTTTCAGTTTTGAAAATGTGATGAAAGTGGTTAAAATGAAATTTCTTCTAAATTGTTGGGAATGAAAAATGGTGTTTTTTACCTCTTTATAAAGGTAACTTTGGTTCATTGATAAAGGATTCTTGAGGCTCATTTGGAACTTTGTAAAGTTGGTGAAAATGTTTATCATGAAGAATCTCTTTTGATAATTCTCTTTCCTTGTTTTATATTAAATGGATGAGATGTCCTTGCTATGGAATCCTCATGATTCATTCATGTGAATGGGTGGGACGTCCTCACTATGGAATCCTCATGAACCATTTACTTTGAGAAGAATGGGTGATCCTCTGTGTGGACTCCTTTGTTATATATATATATATTTATGGAAAGTTATTGATCCTTGGAGTGACTCGGGTGATGCCTATTGTGTGAATTATTATTATATATGTGTGCATATGATTTAATGCTTGGTTGGCATCACTTGGATAACCCTACATACATCATGACATGGGAACCTAGCATAGTGATCGAATTTTCTGAGAATGATTATTTCATGATATTAGCTTACACACTCTCTAATGGCCCATAGCAAGGGATATATTTTATTATTTTTTTCTATGTGATAGTGCCCATCGGTCTATACCATGTAGGGGATGGCTGATCATGTGAGAGAGTTATTGATGTCATCAAGTGACGCATGCTTTGTGGGATGAGTCAACGTGTATTATTATGTTTTTGATTATTCACAATATCTTAAGTTTCATCCATGTCTATTGGAACTTAGTTGTTTTCAACAAATGATTATGAACATTGTTAATTGGATACTATTGTCTGCTCATCTGCATTGAACTTATTATTGTGATCATTACTATGACTTACTTGCATGGTGTACCTATTGGGAACAAGTTATGTTTTGTATTTCAAAGGGTTTTTGAAAGATGTTTCGGAAAACGTTTTGCACATTTTATATCCATTTTTAAAATGAAAACATCTTACTTTCTCATTGAAATGATAATGCTCCTTTCTTGGAAAGAGTGTGGTTTTAAATGGAAAAAGGGGAATGGAACTTTTTTTTTGATTTAAAGTGGAAAATGTTTAGAAAATCTTACTTTTATATATTTTAATTCAAACTTGAAGTTGAAGTTTATTTTATTTTAAAGGAAGTGCATTGGGAATAGATTTGTTCGGGCATTCCTACTGGGTTTTAATATTCACACCTATAATTATTTCTTATTCTTAGCCTATGGTGTAGGTCTCAGCTTGGTTTTTATCGACATGGTTGATGGTTGGTTTTGTATCAGAGAGTGAACCTTGGGGTCACATGGAGGCGTTGTGTTATCAGGTTCCAGTTTGGGTTTTGTTGTATTTTTCAGATTTTTTAAAAGATGATGTTCAGTTTATGTGTATATATTGTAATGATTTTTTTAATTATAATATTAAATTTATTTATTTATATTGGTAGAAATAATTCCCTTGGTATCTCCATTGATTCTTGACACTAGTTTCCATCCCATGGGGTTCAGGAATGCCCTTTGGGCCTTACCACAGATCAAATCGTGTGACCAGTTCAGGGTCAAATCGGGTTGGTTCATGACATGTTTATATTATATATAAATGTTTATATATCTGTATGTTTATATTTTATTATATATATATGTTTATATTATATATATATATATATATTATATTATATATATTAGTTTAAATTTTATGTTAAAATTTTATGTTAAAATTTTAATGTAAAATTTTATGTTAAAATTTTATGTTTGTATTTTATGTTTATATTTTATGTTTATATTATATATATGTTTATATTAATATATATATGTTTATATATATTTGAGTGTTTTTGTATAAATATAAATGTGTATGTATGCATATACATATTTATAATTACACACACACACACAATTCACCACGTTTTAAAACACTGGTAAAAATGTCACTAAAATAGCCAAGTTTTGAAACAGTGGTAAAAATGTCACTAAAATAGCCCTGTTTTCTTAAAAACATGACTAAATTTAAAATATTTATGTATTTTTATATAAAAATATATGTATATGTATATATATATATCTGTTTGTGTGTTTAGATATATATATGTATATATATATATATATGTTTCTATGTTAATATATATTAATATATATATATATATATATCTAAATAAAAATTTACATCGATGTAGAGAAATGATCTATATAAATATATATTTTTTGCGATGTTTCTTGAAAATTATTACTAATTTAATGATGTTTCTTAGAAAAAATGGTGAAATTAACGACGTTTCCTAAAAATGTGGCTAAATTAGCAACATTTTTTTAGGAAACATTGCTAATTTGGTTACATTTTTAGGAAACATCAATAAATTAGTTACTTTGTTCATGAAATAGTTTTTTTTGTAGTGCATCTTCAATGAGAACTTTAATTTTTATTCTTCTTTTACCACATTCAATTATTTACTAACTATTATAATATAATAACACCATTATCTACCATATACCAAGATGTTATTATTTTTATGGAATAATATTTATCTGTCTCCTTCTCTATTAAATGGGAAACAAAACTTTCATTTGTGTGTACGAAATATTACCACCTCGCAAACCGATGTAATTTGTTTTCCATTACCACCACACATGGATTGATATAAATATAGAACTAATGAATATATATTATATTTATGAAATAATTATAATTATATAATTATAATATCATATATACCTTCTTACCTTACAATAATTTTGAAAATGACAACGTCGCACAAGAATACATGTGGACTACCACCTCTAAGAAGAGACGTGAGTTGTTTTTCATTTTATATTTACATCAATTTTAATAATTATAGATTTAATGAATATATAATATATATATGATATAATAATGATTCTATAAATTTGAATTATTATTTAACTTTCTTTTTTTCCATTCATAGATAATTGAAAACTGCGTTCATACGTACATTCGACCTACCGTCTCCATGAACAGTGTAATTCATTTTTCAATATATATTTTTTATAGATGACTCTAAATATATATATAATGAAAATATATTATATTTATATCATGATTAATATTTTTTAGATGATGGAACCATAATCAATGTACAAGGACCAAAATTACTAAATGAAAAACGAAGCAGTTAACACCCCAAATAATGAGAATAGTAAAATATTGTTAACAAATATGTGATAAAATGTCATAAATAGATAATATATGATATTATAGATATATATGTGATTTTTTATTTATTATAATAAATCTAAATTTATTATAAAAGAGTTTAAAATCACTTATGATGCAAGTTGAACTTTAGGTAATAGATTAAATATTAATTTCTACTCCATCGAGACATATTTGGTATTATGAACATATTTATTTTTATATGGTTCATATAATCAAAATTTTCTATATTTAACATGAAAATATTTTTATTCATGATTATTATATTTTCAATTCAAGTTTTATATTTAAAGGGGTTATATTTTAAAATTTACCAAAGTGGTAAGAATTTATTTTACAATCTCATTATTTGGGTTTGTTTATATTTTTTGTTAAAGGAATATCATAATCTATCCTTCATAAAATCCATCTATTTTCCTTATCCTATGAATATTTAAGGATTTTCCATATTTTATTACAAATTTCCTCTATTTTTCTCTTGAATCAAGAAAATAGATTTTTAAAAGAAAAGCAGATTCTATTTCTCTTTTGATTAGGTATATTTTTCTTCCATGTTCATATTTTTTTCAAAATTGTTTTACAGAAGTCATTTTTATTGAATAAAATGATTTATTAAGTAAATTTTATGTTATACTTGTACTTTTAAATGGTTTGAAAAGAATATTTCTAATGTTATCTGAAAGTTTCATTTTCTACTTTTTATATAAAAAATCATAAGGAATATTTTTTAAACATATACGACATTAGCGTCTTTTCCCACCACCATAACTATTTTACCCAATTTAGATTCTTATACAAAATTTCAATAGTTTTAAAAAGAAAAAAATTTAATGAAAAATATTTTAATATTTTACTTCCATTTCTCAGAAGTACATGATATTATTAAGAAACCTATATTTCTGATGAATTGATGGTCATCTTTTACCTCTTATTAATTTTTTAGTCATTAAATTTATCTTGAAATATTCAATTTATTGTGATAGTTTGAAATTATATTTCTCTTAAATATCTATATTTTTTGTATAATGGGTATGATTATTTCCTAAACCATATACCATTTCTACATATGTTGTTTTACTTTGAAATATATTTGAATTGGTAAATATTGATATTATTTATTCTTTAATCAATAAATACATTTATTGATATGGCATACTTTTTATGAAATAAATTGATCATTAAATTTACGATGAATGAATTGGACATGCACTGAAGGGTGGGAAATGGTTATAGACAGCTCCTTGATACATCGATAGGTCGTATGAGACAAAATAGTTATCTAGCCTTATTAAATGGGTTTTTGGCATATACCTTCCCATCAATTAAATTATCTTGGAACAAGGATTTTATGGTAAAGATATCATGATGTATGAGATCATGAAATAAAATATTAAGAATTCTATTCATTGAGAATTTAGTTATTATTATCCATGAGATTAATGCATTGATATTATCTATGGATGCATTTCATGCTGAATTTATTGATTAAATGGCTTGTGTTTTAGTTATTTAACTTGGAATATTGATTATGCATTATTTACTAATGATATAATCTACTGTACATAACTCCTACTAAGTATCTAAACTCACCCTTTATTCGTTTTCATTTACCTAGGATTTGAAGAAGGATATTTTAAATAATATCATGGATGAAAGAATATTTTTATGCTATTTATTTTATATTTCCAATGTAATATGAGAATCATGTATGTATTTTTTTCTTCAAGACTAATAAAGTGATTGGTCCTTCAAGATGATATCCTTTGTATCACACACCAATATAATAAATTAGACACTAGGTCTAGGTTAATGGATTTTGTGTTTCTACAGTTATTATATAACCAACATGATTTATAGTTTACCACATCTATTATTGTAAGATCCCACATTTTTCTAGGTATGTCTCTCTCTATGTTTTTCATTAAATTTTTTTTCAGGTAAGTTTTGACTCATCTTTAAACCTTGGTGGTTGTTTTTCCATCATGGAAGCCTGTCATTTGAATAAACATAGTCATGGGTTGCGAGGAAACTTGAGAAATCCAAAGAGGATTTTCATGGAGGAATTTGTTGGGTAAAATGATGTAAAGTCTAGATATGTATGTTTATTTGAATTAATGGAGTCTGGGTATAAATGGGTTAAGTGTTTCATGGGTTCTTGGTATGTTGAGAATTTTTAAAGGGGGTTTGGATTGTTTAAAGTGAAAATGGGATGAAAAACCAGCTTCAAAATATTCACACACCATGTAAATATATTACACATTGTGTAATGTTTAGATGTTTTTAATAAAATAATCTGAGGCAATAGGTTTTTCAGTGTATCCCATTAAAAATATTTACACGATGTGTAACAAAATGACACACCCTATAAATCCATGAATTTCTATTTTAAAGTATGTCATGTGGTTTAGTTTTTGATTCTAATTCATTTAAACCTTTTCCTCTCAACCCTAGGGTACCTTCCAGGAAATTTTGGAGTACCATCCTTCCTTCCAAACATCCCGATAATGACTTCAATCCATTATAAGTGGTTTTGGTCCTGTTTCTCCCTTATCTCCCTTGGTTCTCTAAGCATTGCAGTGAAATCCTTTTACCATGTGTATTGTTGGTTTTGATCTTGATTAATTTTTATCTAGGAACCCCTTTTCAATAATCTTCACCTTATTCCTCTTGGGGTTTTTCCATGGAAGTATTGTTGGATCATTAGTTAAAGGTAGAGGGTCTAAATCTTAACCATATGGTTTGATCATTTCCAATTTTATGCAATATTGTGATTATTAAAATGTAATGTGTGACCAAATCAATTAAATAATGAATGGGATTATTCCTTAGTTACCTTTGGTTTCAATTGAATTCTGACCTGAATTATGGAAACCCGTTGGGTGAGAAAACCATTAATATAATTAAATTGGATAATGGATTAAAGTGTGTTTAGAATGATATGAGACCTTAAGTTATTTCTTGATATAGAATCCCTAAGTTGTAGCTTATTGATTATTTTTTTGGCTATTAATCAATTATGATATAAATCTAAGTAGTATATGAAAGACAAATGGTAATTCAAATAATTAACCATTGAGATTTATGATGTGATATTGTGATATCCTTGCTGTATGATAGGACTTGTGTTTCACGATGAAATGCTTATATATCGGGCTTGTCCCTGGCACATGCACACTTATATGCTGTAATGCTAATATTGAGCAGGCTCGGCCCAGTCCCATGATATAATACTTATAAAGGGTGAGATTTTCCTAGTACCATACTATAATTCTTATAGGTATTTGACCCAGATACTATAACTCCTATAGGGTATTGAAAATATTTTTTGTGACTATACCATGGTTATATAGTTTTAGTTGTCATGGTCATAAGACATGCTATAGTGACCCAAGCTTGATGTTCATGGACATTACATTACTTTTATGGAATACTTATACATGACAAAAACAGATGCCCAAAGACCATATTAGTTTAGTGACTTTGAAAACTTGGAACATAATATTCTAAATTGGTGAAAGATATTCAATATCTATCATAAAGATCTTCCCCTTTTGTTTTCCTACCTAAAACCTTTCTTTATATCCTAGGGAAAAGAAAACATAAAAAGGGTGAGCTCAAATGCTTAGTAAGGGTAAACATTTAGAACATAAAACAAACTATAAAAATAAGAATGTAAAAGCATGAACATAAAGTTTAAACATCAAAATATTGAGTCATGAAATAAATCTTGGTAGTTTTTAAGGCATAGATCATAAAAGAACATTAACCATGATAAAATAGCTTTGGCATAAAACATGGGATTGTGGAAAATAAATAAGCACATAATGTGATTTCCATAGCATCCAAGGAATTGATTCCAAGACCATCATAACGGAAAAAGTAAATTACTGAACCAGGTTTACTTTCCCTTCTATCCATGTATTAGTCAACTAGATTTACTTGTCATTCCAGACCTGTATTACTAAACTAGATTTACTTGTCGTTCCAGTCATGTATTACTGAATTGGATTTACTTGCCATTCCATCCCTATATTACTGAACCAGATTTACTTGCCATTATAATCATTACTTTATCACGAGATATAAATATTTACCCAATTAATTGGAGGGAGATATAGGTCCCACCCATCTAATAATGAAATGATTATTACATGTGCCACAAAAAAAACATAAATCATTCAATAAAGCATAACCCATGAAATAAAATGGGTTTCTTAAACATCATTACATCATAACATAATCCATATAAATTAAATGGATTTCATAAAAATAATAACATCATAAACACAATAAAATCAAATTAATAATAGGGATATAAATAGAACCATATGTCATCATAGATGGAAAATAATTTTTATAAAACACTTGAACTTAATTCCTAAGGAAAATATCCTTTTTTCTTCAAAAAAATTTTCTTTTCTCAAAATGCCGCACAATTTTAAAAGAAAAGAATTTAGTTGAGAATAAAATTGAAAACATATAGAGGAATACTCATATAAATAATCTGTTTTGAAGATTTAAAAATACATTCATTCTATATTTGTTAAAAAAACATTATCCTCGTACTTTTTCCAAAATATTCAAAAAGTACCTCGTATGGTAAAGAAAAGAAAGATTCATTCCATACCATGTAGTAAAAGTAAAAAATGGGTAAAAATGACTTTAAACATACATAGAAGAATATTAAACATTTTATTAAAACATTTTTAGAAAACATAGAAATGGTAGATAAATATATCCCCAGTAAATACTTACGTATAAAAAATCTTAGATAAAAATGAGACTTCCAAATTACCCCTTACCAATTTATAATTAGTTGAATCAAATACCTCATAAAATAAAGAAAATTATATTTATATTTAAATATCGTAACATTCATAATAATAATAATAAAAACATTCAGGGGTAACATAAAAATCACACAAAATAATTAGATTGTGTATAAGGAATAGTCCCACAGAAATAAAAGTGAGACACAATAATCCATTACCTTAGGTTCAATATGATTCGTATGTATCAAAAACTAATTTATAATGATTTAATTTTTTTATTTAATTCTTCCAGAATAATATTCATTTTTATGATATCATATATAATCATATTGTCATAATTTGTGTGTAACATTTCAATGTTACTCATTATTCAGGTGTTATCTGCTTTATATTCTTATGCATGTTTCATCAAATAAGTTCTAGTTATACTTATTAGGTCATAGTTATATAATTAGAAAATGATATTAACATAATAGATTCCATGTTTATTCATTATTTACATTTATATAATCATGATTTAATGAAGATCATGTAGAATGAATCACATCACATCGTAGAGACGGTAGACTGTACATACGCACGAGCAATGATATCATTCAAATAGTTGTTGAATGGTTTTAAAGTGGATGGTGTATAAAATTTCAGAATCAATATAATGTTATAAAAATCATATATAGTCATTATTTCCATCATTATATCCATCCAAGTAAGGTGGTGGTGAAAAGTAGAGCACACCACAACATGGAGACGATAAGTCGTACGTACGTACACATGGTGATTTCATTTTTCATAGGATGAGTAGAAGGTGGAAAATGGGTTTTTTATAATCATAATAACAACTAATTATATAATTATTACTGTCATTATTACTTTATAATGAAACAACTAAAGAGGTGGAAGTAGAATAAGAATTAAGTTTAAAAGAATCGGTAAATGATATTACCTCTTCTTCGATGTGCCTCCTCTAAATATCCTCTTAGAGCACTAGAGTTGGTCTTATAAGAAGACCAGGACCTATATAATGTTGATAGGTAAGTTTAAAAGATAATTGGGTATGGTATAGATGAACTTGAAGGCTTAATTGATTGTGTAGAAAAGAGGGAGGATGTGTCCTTTTATAAGTGGGGCGAGGGACACTTTTAGAATTTTTTAAAACTATTAAATTGTAATAATTTTAAAATCATACAAATTACTAAAAAATGAGATATATTATAATAAAATATATGATAATATTGTAATATCATAAACTAATTTAATTTAAACAAGTTTTTATTTCAATTTAAACACTATCATTTTATTTAACAAGTAGTTAGTCTATTTAATTTTAATTAAGATAACAAATGTTTCAATATTTAAAGGGTGAAATATTTACTTATTAGATTTCAATTATACCATAAATAAATAATTTAGAACAATTTATATCATATAATAATTATTATATATTTTAAAACTGTTTTATTATTTTTAAATAATTTTATAAAACATTATTTTAACAAAATATCAATTGTTTCAATTTTGACACTATTCATTTCATGTATTTTTAGAAATATAAATATATGGTGTTATCCTCAAACAAAATATTTTTTTATATCCATAATGGATTAATGTCATATATAAAATTAGTTGGAAAAATTAATTTTCCAAAATTATATTTATTTTAATATTTTTAATAACATTTATTTGATACCTCCATTATTAAAATAATCATTACATCAATATTGTGTAATTATTTAATATAATTATTTTTAGAATAAAAATTTGAAATAAAATACCATGATTAACATAAATTTACAATTTTTCATAAGAATATATTTGTTCTAATTTATCTTTTCTAAAATCCAACATTAAAAATGTTATACTTATTAAAGTATGAATTTGACAACTTTAACATCACTTTAAATAAAATAAAATAAATGTCATAATCTCTTCTATAAAGCTAAAAATGGTCACTTGATCATCACTTGGATTATTATGGTTAATATATAATCTAAAAATATGATTTGGTCATGTTTTTAGTCATTTTATGGTAATTAGTATTTTAATAAATTTTTTTTTATAGATTTCTCATCAATTAATTAATTTTTACATCATCAAAGTATAAGACTTTAAAGTAATTATTAATTTCCTAAAAATTAAAATTAAATTACCATGATATAGGTAATTATTTTATCTTTCCATGTAATATTTATGTTTGAAGATATCACCTGGTTATCACAATATTAAAATTATTATACTTATAAGAAATGCGAGTTTGACATTTTGTTACTTTCATTGATTTTATTAATATCTATGTCATTTTCATTGTCAAGTGGCCCTTAAATGACTAAGTTATAAACTTAAGATGTTAAGGGTAGAATTTTATTCATCCAATATGATTTTGGTAGGTTTAAGGATCATTCTATTCTCCTTATAATATTTTTTTACACTAATTTAAACGATTTACCTTTAACCGCATTAAATAAAAATCACTGTAGTTATTATTCATAATATCAAAAAAATAAAAAAAAAATTAACATATTAACATAATTTGGACCCAATGATTCCAAATATAGAATAATTATTTTCATAATTCAAAACATATAATTGGAAGAAATTAATTTAAAATTAATTCCCGTTGTCAAAACCAGAAACAGGTTTTTAGGAAGTAGAAACAATCAAAAGATTGATATGTGTTTATGTTCAATTTAAAATTTAAATTAATTACAATGAAAAAATTTGGATTAAATTATAAAAATATATTCAATTTATAATTTAAAACCACTAAAAAATATGATTTAACCATATAAATTATTTCAATAGAAAAAGTTGTTTTTAATTAAAAATTAACATATTTTTACTATTCATCAAAAAATGATAATTATCAAAAAAATATAAAAAATTCATCCAAATAAATTTTTATGTCCCTATTTTAAAAAATAAGTATATTTTGTAAAATATAACATATAAAGGTATCAAAAAACTAAATTTTAAAAAGGGTTCTCAATCAAAAGGCAGTAAAACTCCATTTTTATAAAAATACTTCTTTTATCCAAAAAATTGAATTTGTTCTTATATAATATCTAGAAAATAGGTAAAATGAATTTAAAACATTAAATTAAATGTATAAAATATATTTTTCCTTAAAAAACAATAAAGAGTGATATGATTTTATAAACACAATTATTCTCTTTTTAAATAGGTTTTCAGAAAAACACATCCTTTATATTCAATTGGTTTTTTATTTCCATTTCTAATAAATATTGAAACCAATGAATCATTATTTAAACATTTGTAAACCACATTTTGATAATTCTGTTGATATTATTCATAATGGCTAGTTTATACCCCATAATAATAATATTTTAATAATATATTGTTGTTTAGTGAAACTCGGTATTGCATACTACACAAGCTATAGAGGAAGGTCACTATTTCATGTAATGCAAGCCAAGTTAGTGTTGCATTTAGTGAAATATTCCTTTGGTGTTTCATATAACATAATCCAAACATAGTTATTTTATACGTTGAAAAAAATCTGTACTGAACATTGCGTGAAATGAATTCTATCAAAAGAACTAGAGATTGTGTGTAACACAAGCCAAGTATAGTGTTGCGTATATGACAAGCTAATATGGTATTGCGTATAGCACAAGATAATCTTGGTGAAACATAAAAAACAAGACATCAAATAAATTAAAGAGAATCTATCTCATAAAATCTTGGGGTGTTACATTCTACCCCCCTTAAAGTGAATTTCACCCTCGAAATTCGTCAGGGTTATAAATGGGTTACTACTTGAAAGTTTCTTTTATAGAAACCCACATAGTAAAAGGGAATACTAAAACTTCATTTTAAAAATGAAAGTTAGAAACATAATGGTTATGCAAAGTAACTCATCACTAGGTTTCCACATAGGAGAATATAGGTGGGAAGTGAAAACATGGATATAGAAGAGAAATCTAACCATCAAGTTATGATGGATAGTGATAGAGAATAAAGTTAGGAGAAAGTTAACTACCAAAAATCCATAAATCCTCAATTATTTATGGGATCATCTAATTCATCAGATAAGAAGGTACTAAGATAACATTTTTGGTTTTCAAGATTCTTTTACTAAATTTGAATAATTTTTCCTGAGAATAAATACTTACTTTATTTTGGTAAAATATCACCATTGTTTTTGTAACGCCTAGACCCCAGTTACCCAGAGTCGGTGAATTATTATGTATCATTAGCATGATCACAAAAGATCAATTCTTGAAAGACGGATTAGTTTAGTAGCCTTGGAATTACTAGATACATTCATAAGGTTTACATTACCTCATAAAATGGAAAACTACAACAACCTTGTTTCCATAGAAAACACTGAGATCCCATAGACTATCCCTGTAAGTCATTCATAATATGCTTCTTCGCATCTTTGAAAAAATAAAACATAGAAAGGGGTGAGCTCTGATGCTCAGTAAGAATAACAATATAGCGGAAACTTTCTTAAATAAGCATAAACATTTAAGGCAATGTATAAAACTAAAACAAAAGCCTTTTAAACTTGAACTTAAAAATAATATGGAAAAGATAAAATCAAAATAATTACATTTACTTACTCACATGGATATTCTTCTAGTTGAATAATCACATGCAATATCAATAGCCACTTTCATAATGATGGAATGCATAATGCCAGACTTTCATAACCACATAGTCAAGGCCTTGTGACAAGACTACAAATAAGATTTTGTCAAGGCCTTGTGCCAAGACACTAGTTTTTCTCATGAGACCTATCGATGCCTCAAGGAGTTATAGCGGGCTCCACCCGTCACATACTGAGTCTAATGCATTCCTCATATGAAAAGGTTTAAATATAACATAAACATTCATATTAAATCTGGCATATAAAATGTCAATACTTTATCCATAAACCATGAATGGTATGAAATAACACATCCACATTCAAACATATCACAAAAACTTCAATACAATATGGAAGTTTTGTATCAAAATAAATCAACTTCAAACAAACTTAAAATCCATCAAAGGATGTTGACATAGATGAAATCAAAACCTTTTTAGAGAAATATATCTTTCTATTTTGAAATCATTTAAAAGTCATGTAATTATAAAATAAAGAATTTATATTTGAAAATATTCTTATAATCTTGTAAGGGAATCTTTGCCACTTTTATAACGGTGGAAAATAGCCGCACCCGCCGTATAAGTTAAAAAAACATTCTTACCTTAAATGTGTCAAAAAGGTCAAAAAGTACCTTATTTGGAAAACGACAGAAAGATTCATTTCAAACCATTTTATAAAAAGTAAAACAAGGGTATAAATGACTTTAAAACATAGTCTAGTAAATAGTAAAAATGTTTTGGAATACATTTTTAAGAAATATGGATGTGGATGATAAAGAGGTCCCAGTAGATACTTATGTAAAAACAAAATAAAGAGATTGTGAAATTAACCCTTACCTTGTACTTTTCCTTGGTCTAGGGTAGTTTAACCTCCTGTATAATGGTGAAATAATTTTTATTAAATTATAAAAGAATCATATACAAGAATATGATATCATATATGATCTTTTAACATTGCTTTGTTAATAATATCTTAGTATTATCATCATTTTGGGTGTAAATTGATTAGTTTTCCTTTATATGCTTTGTTAATTAAGTAATGTTTGTTATGGATAGGATGTATATTATTCATATTGAGAATTATATTAAGTCTTTAAACATTATTTTTAATCATCTAATGAAAATTAGTCTTGAATGGATACACCGGGGAATGAATCTCATCGTGTTCGTGGAGACGGTAATCCGTACGTACGCACGAGCGACAATATCATTCTTTTGATATTAAAATAATATATAATTGGATGGTATATCATATATAAAGAATCATTATCATGTTATATTTATTATTTACATGAATTACACATCATTACTATACCCATCCAAATAATAATGTATTGAATAACAATTACACCACGACGTGGAGACGGTAAGCCGTACGTACACACATATGGTGACATGTCATTCCAAGGATGGATAGAATAATGAATTTGGTTGTAACATATTTATAATAACATAAAATAATATAGAATATACTGGATTTATTATTTTATAAAGGAAAAAACAAATAATGAGGAAGTGGAAGAAGAAAAGAACTTGAAAGAGGTGATGAAATATTTACCTCTTTTTTGGGTTCTTCCTTTTTATTTGATCAAAAGGGATCCTTAGGTTGGATTTATGACTAAAGGAATGCCTCTAGGATTAAGGTAGGACAGATGATAGGGTATTTTGGTAGGTTTTGGCTGAGCAAAATGGCTTTGATGGTGTGAATTAGAGAGAAGGGGTAGTTTCATTTTGAAAGAGGGGTGAGGGGCACCTTAGGAAAAGCTAGAAATATTGTTTTATAATAAAATCATTTTTGGTTTCTAATGGATCTAAAATAAATTATTTAAATTATAAGGCAGAGATGGGTCAAAACCCACTCAACCAATAGGTTTTATACAGGTTTTAGTCACTATATTAAATTTATCTTTTAGATTTAACTCTTAGTTAAATAGTTTGACATTTACCATGTCTCTTTGTATTTTTATATTATATGGTTAATAAACTTACTATATACTTCCAAGAGAACCCCAAGTGGTTCATTAATGATACACCTATCAATATATAAGTCCTTTGGTTGAAACTTAGATTTTTAGGAATAACATATCAATTAATTATATAATATTTATTTTAAAAACTCTGTTATGTCAATTTTGACACTATTTGGTATTTTGTTTTTGCTAAATTCATAAAAGCATTATTACTTAGAAAAAAATTCATCTAACCAACCTTAACATGTCATATTAATCAATAAAATTAGTTTAATTCCTAAAAAGTCTCAAATTACATTTATTTGAATATTTATAATATCAATTATTTTAATATTTCATTAATTAGTTAATTACTGCATCATCATTGTGTCATAAATAAATTAAATTATTTAATGTATAAGAAATATAAATAAAATACCATTATGTTGGAAATCTTTTTATATTTCTAATTAATACTTATAGTCTAATTTATCTTATGTTTAACCGTATATTAAAAATGGTTTAGTTATTAAACTTCGAATTTAACACTTTTAACTCATCTTTGAATTAAATAATAATAAATGTCATAATCTAATCCAAGTGGACCAAAGAGGTTCATATTTTATTCCTAAGGTTGTTTTTGGTCGAATTACACTTATCCAATAGAAATAGGACATGTGTTAGGGTAATAATAATATCATTTTTACCCTTAATTACCCTATTTACTTTTAACCGTGATAAATAAAAGTAAAAAGTTACTATTCACCAAAAATTATTTTCATCATATTGAACAAAATTTTTCTTACTGATATCAAACGTGTCTCTTAGATTTTTTAAATTCAACTCACAGAAGTAGTAAAGTTACGTTTTATGTAAATTTTTAAATGCTCCTAGGAGGTGGGTAAAAGACGGTAAAATGTTCAATAAAATTTTTATATATCTAAAATTATTATAAACTAACTACAATTAATTACATTGAACTTATATAGGTATTATTTATCTATTTTGAAATAAAATAAATTTAAATAAAATAAATAAATAATTAAATAAAAATTTGGTTTTAAATTATAACTTAGTGTTTTCACTATTCATCAATAATTGGAAGTTTTCAGAAAAATACCAAAAATTCACCCTAAGATAATTTGGATATTCTGAATCCAAAAAAGAAGTCCATTTTGAAAGATAAAATTTATAAAATTTTAAAAGTGGGTATTAACATTCATAACGACTAGTTTGATTGGTTGTGGTGTGTTATAACTCGAAGTTCTGTACAACACACGCTATTGTATTATTCAAAGAGAAGCGTACTGTGGAAGCTTGGGGTGTTACATTCTCCCATCCTTAAAATAATTTTCTCGTTGAAATTTCTTGAATATTACTGCATAAATAGACTCAGGTGGTTCTTCATCATAAGTTCCTTGGGTTCCCACGTTGCTTCTTCCATCTTATGGTTTATCTATAGAACTTTTACCAGACGAGTCGTCTGGTTTCTCAGCACTTGTTCTCTTGTATCAAGAACCTTGATAGGATCTTCTCAATAAGACAGATTGGGTTCCAGATCTAATTCCTCATAGGTGAGTACATGCGTTGGGTCAGGCATGTATTTTCTCAAAAGTGATACGTGGAATAAATCGTGAACTTTGGAGAGACTTAGCGACATTTCCAAATGGTAAGATACAACCCCAATTCGTTCTAGAATTTCCAAAGGTCTGATGTACCTGGGACATAATTTTCCCTTCTTACCGAAACGTATAACACCCTTTCATAGAGATACCTTCAAGAAAACATGATCTCCTACCTGAAATTCCAAATCCTTCCTTCAGTTATCAGTATAACTCTTCTGTCTACTTTGAGCTTCCTTGATGTGGTTTTGGATTACCTTCACCTTTTCCATCATTTCCTCCACAAGTTCTGGGCCTACGAGTTTTCTTTCACTGACATCATCCCAACAGGTTGGTGTGCGACATCTCTTTCCGTATAACGCTTCATATGGTGCCATCTGAATACTTGAATGGAAGCTATTGTTATAGGAAAATTCCAGAAGAGGTAAATATTAATCCCACATACCTTGAAAGTCAAGTGAGCATGATCTCAACATGTCTTCTAATGTTTTAATAGTCCGTTCTGATTGTCCATCAGTTTGGGGGTGGTAGGCAGTGCTCAAATGAAGTTCAGTATCCAGGGATTTCTGAATACTTTTCTAGAATCTTGATGTAAAATGGGGATCACGATCAGAAATAATCGATAGGGGTACTCCATGAAGTCTTACAACTTTATTAATATATAGTCTTTTTAAACATTTAAGTGGTAAATCTTCCCTTATAGCAAGAAAATGTGCTGACTTGGTAAGACGATCAACAATGACCCATATTGCATCATTCTTTCTAGGAGTCTTTGGTAGCCCCATGACAAAGTCCATCGTAATATTATCCAATTTCCACTCTGGTATGAGAATAGGTTGAATGAATCCTCCAGGCTGTTGCCTTCCAGCTTTCACTTGTTGAAAAATCATACATCTTGACACAAAATCAGAAATCTCACTCTTCATGTTGTCCCACCAAAAATGTTCCTTCAAATCTCTATACATCTTAGTACTGCTAGGGTTTATATAGAAATTGGAACTATGAGCATCATCCAACAATTCCCTTTTTAGATCAGGTATATCGAGAACACAAAGTCTCTTCCCAAATTTCAAAATTCCATATTCATACACAAAGTCACTCAATCTCCCATCATTCACATCTTTAATATTCTTTTGAAACTCTTCATCACTGGTCTAAGAACTCTTTATCCTTTCTAGTAAAGATGGTTTGGAAAACATTTGAAAAAGTATTGATGTTTCACCTTCCATAGTGATTCCCATATCCATCTTTACTAGATCCATGTATATAGGATCCTTTTTAACTCTCATATTGTTAAAAAATCCATGATCCTTTCTACTCAAAGAATCTTCCACCTTATTTTCCTTCTTTGGGTGGTAGTGTATAATGCAATCATAATACTCGAGTAGTTCAAGACATACCCTTTGCGTCATGTTGGAGGATGTCTAGGTAAATCTTCTAGAAAAACATCAAAATATTGTTTCACAATAGGTATATCCTCTATTTGAACATTATTTTCCTCACCGATAGTTAATTCATTCTCTTCCTCCCCAATAATTGAATTTAGTTGAGCTACTAGGGGTGGATCTAGATAAGAATTAGGTGGTGGTATTTCTGCTCTAAAGATAAGGTACTCCTTATCATCATAAAAAATTTGAACCTCCTTCTTCTTACAAGAAATTTTCGCATCATGTTCCAAAATCCAATCCATATCGAGGATTATATCAAATTCAATCATGGGTATGACGATGAGATCAATAGATAAATAAAGTTTATATGACTTAATGGGAACTGATTCACAAAACTTTGTTGCAATGATACTTCCCTTAGGATTTTTTACTGACAACTCCCTTGTTAAGTCAAATTGGAAATATCTAATTTTCTTAGCAAATTGGGAAGACGTGAAACAATGAAATGATCCAGAATCAAATAAAGCATTGGCTAAACTTGAAGAAACTATTAAATTACCTGCCACTACGTCTTTTGGAGATTCAACCTCAGCAGTAGTGATAGCATAAGCCTAGCCTTGATCCCTTGTCATTTTCTAAGGTAAGTTTCCATGATGCTTAGGGAATTAATTCACATAATTCCCCCTTTCTCTACAATTGTAGCATTCAACATCGATAGCCTCTTTCTTCCCCTTTCAATCAAGATCTTGGTGGAATTTTTCACCACACTTGTAACAGACTCCCATTCCCTTCAAGCAAGTACCAGGGTGTTTCTTCCCATATTTACTACAAGATGGATATTCAACTTTTCCCTTCTTCCCTTTATTTCTATTTCCAAAGTGTTCAACATATCTCTTCTTCTCTTGCTTTGCTTTAAATTCATAAGACTTAGATAATTCTTTTTCTGTCTTGATATCACATGAGACAATATCTTCGTATGACGAGAAGGATTGTAAGACTAATGATCAATGGAGAAATGGTTTTAACCCATCAAAGAAATGATCAATCTTACTTCTTGGGTTACGTATATAATCTGCAACATGCCTCACTAACCTTGTAAAGTTAGCTTCATACTTTGCGACATTCTCATCCTCCTTTTGCCTCAGACTCAAAAATTGTCTTTTCATATGTGCTCGATGGTCATGAGGAAAGTATTTTTCTATGAAAATTTCTTTAAACTCCCTCCATTCCATATTTGATACTTCATCACCTTCCTTTATGTTTTGAATCAATGAACACCATTAATCATCATCTCTAGTGAGGTGGTAGACTACCATGACAACTTTTTCCCTTTCGCTACTCCCTAAGGCATGAAATATTTTCTATAAGGAATTTATCCATTGCTCAGATACTATTGGATTTATACCCCCATTGAATGTTGGTGGTTGTTGCCTCATGAAGTGATCTAACATTGATCCTCCATGTTGTAGATCAGGGTGCTCCATATGGGTAAGGTTATTATTCATAACCTGAGTGAGTTGTCCCAGTATGGTGATTAGCTGATCAGCACTAGTTGCATCACCAGCTCCACTATAATTATGTTGAGTAGGAGAGAAATCCCTACATGGATTTCATGCATTGATACGGTTTCCATTTCTTCCACTAGGTACCATTTCTAAACAATGGCATAAACTAGATTAGTTTATGAATCGAAATACATAAATCCAAACTTATAAAACACTTAACATAAATTGAACAATTTATAGATATAATCCATAATCATAAAAATGTTTTCTTTGAGGAAGTATATACTCATAAACCCTTCATAATGGTTTGTAAAGAAAATGAGAATTATTCTAAGCATATCCCCCTGGGAGTGTCATAACCAAGAGTGCAGCAAGGCCCGTTGTCGTGCACCAATTCCCGTTTGAGTCCAGCTCAAAGCGGTGTTTTCAAGTTTTACCCCTAGGTACATCTGTGCCAGATCAACCTCTACCTGCTCGTATCTAGACAGGGATGTATTGCTTGTAAAACTCACAAAATCTCTACAATACCAAAATTATAGGAAGTTCTTCTATACTAATCCTCAAAGTCTATCTTAGGGTAATGTGATCTAATCATAGTTTATCTAAATATATATTCCAAAATTTTTACTGAACTTCCTTTGATACCAACTATAATGCCCTAACCCCAGTTACCCAGAGTTGGTGCATTATTACATATCATTGGCATTATCACAAAATATCAAGTCTCGAAATATTGATTAGTCTAGTAGCCTTGGAAGTACTAGATACATTCATAAGGTTAACATTATATCATAAACTAGAAAACAACAACAACATTGTTTCTATATACAACACTCAGATCCCATAGACTATCCCTAAAGGTCAGTCATAATATAATTCTTCACATCCTAGGAAAAATAAACCATATAAAGAAGTGATCTCTGATGCTCAGTAAGGATAACAATATAGAAGAAGCTTTCATAAATAATCATAAACATTTAAGGAAATGTATAAAACTAAAACAAAACCCTTTTAAACTTGAACTTCAACATAATATGGAAAATATAAAATCAAAATAACTGCATTTACTTACTCACATGGATATTTTACTAGTCGAATAATCACATGCAATATCAATAGCCACTTTCATAATGTTGGAATGCATAATGCCAGACTTTCATAACCACATAGTCAAGGCCTTGTGCCAAGACTAAAAATAAGATTTTGTCAAGGCCTTGTTCCAAGACACTAGTTTGTCTCATGAGACCTCCCAATTCATTGAGGAGTTATAGTGGGCTCCACCCATCACATACTAAGTCCAATTCATTCCTCATATTAAAAGGTTTAACATAACATAAATATTCGTATTAAAACTCGAATATGAAATGTCAATAATTTATCCATAAACCATCAATGGTATGAAATAACACATCCACATTCAAAAATATCACAAAACCTTTAATACAATATGGAAGTTTTGTATCATAATAAATCAACTTCAAACAAACTTAAAATCTATCAAAGGATGTTGACATAGATGAAATCAAAACCTTTTTAAAGAAATATCTCTTTCTCTTTTGAAATCATTTAAAAGTCACATAATTATAAAAGAAAGAATTTATATTTGAAAATATTCTTATAATATTGTAAGGGAAGCTTCGAAGATGTTATAATGGTTGAAAATAGCCGCACCCGCCGTATAAGTTAAAAAAACATTCTTACCTTAAATTTGTCGAAAAGGTCAAAAAGTACCTTGTTTGGAAAACAACGGAAAGATTCATTTCAAACCATCTTATAAAAATTCAAACAAGGGTATAAATGACTTTAAAACATAGTATAGTAAATATTAAAAATGTTTTGGAATACATTTTTAAGAAACATGGATGTGGATGATAAAGAGGTCCCAGTAGATACTTACGTAAAAACAACCTCGGATAATAAAGAGATTGTAAAATTAACCCTTACCATGTAATTTTTCTTTGGTAGAGGGTTGGTTAACCTCCTGTATAATGGTGAAATAATTGTTATTAAATTATAAAATAATCATATAAATTAATATGATATCATATATGATCTTTTAACATTTCTTTGTTAATAATATTTTAGTATTATCGTCGTTTCGGGTGTTAACTGATTAGTTTTCCTTTATATGATTTGTTATGTAAGTAATGTTTATTATGGATAGGATGTATATTATTCATATTAAGAATGATATTAAGTTTTTAAACATTATTTTTAATAATCTAAAGAAAATTAGTCTTGAATGGTTATGATGGGGAATGAATCTCATCGCGTTTGTGGAGACGATAATCTGTACGTACACACGAGAGACAATATCATCATTTTGATATTAAAATAATATATAATTGGATGGTATATCATATATAAAAAATAATTATCATGTTATATTTATTATTTACATGAATTAAACATCATTATTTTACCCATCCAAATAATAATGTATTGAATAACAATTACACCACGACGTGGAGACGATAAGCCGTACGTACGCACATATGGTGACACGTCATTCAAAGGATGGATAGAATAATGAATTTGGTTGTACAAAATTTATAATAAAATAACAGAATATAGAAGATACTGGATTTATTATTTTATAAAGGAAACAACAAATAAAGAGGATGTGGAAGAAGAAAGGAACTTGAAAGAGGTGATGAAATATTTACCTCTTCTTCAAGTTCTTCCTTTTGATTTGATCAAAAGGGCTCCTTAGGTTGGATTTATGACTAAAGGAAGTCCTATAGGATTAATGGAGGATATATGAGAGGGTATTTGGGCAGGGGTTGGCCGAGAAAAATGGCTTTTATGGTGTGAATTAGAGAGAAGTGGGAGTTTCATTTTATAAGAGGGGTGAGTGACACCTTAGGAAAAGATAGAAATATTATTTTATAATAAAATAATTTTCAGTTTCTAATTGCTCAAAAATGAATTATTTAAATTCAAAGGTGGGTATGGGTCAAAAACCACTCAAAAAATAGGTTTTAGACAGGTTTGAGTCACTATATTAACTTTATCTTTTAGATTTAATTCTTAGTTAAATAGTTTGACATTTACCATGTCTCTTTGTATTTTTATATTATATGGTTAATAAACTTACTATATACTTCCAAGAGAACCCCAAGTGGTTCATTAATGATACACCTATCATTATATAAGTCCTTTGTACAAACCCTAGATTTTTAGGAATATAATATCAAGTAATAATATAATATTTGTTTTAAAAACTCTTTTATGTCAATTTTGACACTGTTTGGTATTTTGTTTTTGCTAAATTCATAACAACATTATTACTTCAAAAAAAAATTATCTAACCAACCCTAACATGTCATATTAATCTATAAAATTAGTGTAATTCATAAAAATATCAAATTACATTTATTTGGATATTTATAATATCAATTATTTTAATAATTAATTAATTAGGTAATTACTGCATCATCATTGTGCCATAAATAAATTAAATTATTTAATGTATAAAAAATATAAATAAAATAAAATTATGTAGGAAATATTTTTAGATTTATAATGAATATTTATAGTCGAATTTATCTTATGTGTAACCCTATATTTAAAATGGTTTATTTATTAAAGTTTGAATTTAACACTTTTAACTCTTCTTTGAATTAAATAATAATAAATGTCCTAATCTAATCCAAGTGGACCCAACAGGTTCATATTTTATTCCTAAGGTTGTTTTTGGTCTAATTACACTTATCCAATAGAATTAGGACATGTGTTAGAGTAATAATAATATCATTTTTACCCTTAATTACCCTATTTACTTTTAATCGTGGTAAATAAAAGTAAAAGTTACTATTGACCAAAAATTATTTTCATCTTATTAAACCACTTTTTTCTTAATGATATCAACCGTGTTTCTCGGATTTTTGAAATTCAACTCACAGAAGTGGTAAAATTAAGTTTTATGTAAATTTTCAAATGCTCCTAGGAGGTGGGTAAAAGACGGTAAAATGTTCAATAACATTTTTATATATCTAAAATTATTATAAACTGACTCCAATTAATTACATTGAACTTATATAGGTATTATGTATCTATTTTGATATAAAATAAATTTAAATAAAATAAATAATTACTTAAATAAAAATTCGGTTTTAAATTATAACTCAGTGTTTTTCACTATTCATCAAAAATTAAAAGTTTTTAGAAAAATACCAAAAATTAACCCTAAGATAAATTTGATATTAAAAATCCAAAAATGAAGTCCATTTTGAAATATAAAATTTATAAAATCTCAAAAAGTGGGTATTAATATTCATAACGGCTATTTTGATTGGTTGTGGTGTGTTAGAACTTGAAGTTGCGTACAACACACGCTATTGTATTATTCAAAGAGAAGCATACCGTGGAAGCTTGGGGTGTTATAGTTTGCGCCTTCAATAATTTTCACTTCAACTCTTATTTAAAGAAATTAAGTTGAATTTTTCATTCTTGAAGTGTTAGCAGGTCATGCGATAGAATGATAGGTCATTCTATCTATCACAAGTAATCAAATATAAGTCCACCTATAGTTAGATTAATTGTATATGGTTCCAAAAATGGACTTATACTTCATCTATCATACCAATTAAATAAAATAAAACTAATTTATACTAACTAGGGACTTCCCATAGGCTAGTGGTAGGTGATAAAGGCATGTCGCACTTTGATAGTGGGTTCGATTCTCACAACCTTGTCCGACGCGATAGGTTTTCGTCTATCCTATAGGTTGTCCTTTTTATAAAACTATACTATTATAACATTCCAGAAATAATATTAATTTTTTTTAGCATTAAAAAATACTATCTGATTTTCAATATAATCCATTACAACCTTTAGGCTTATCCAAAATACTTTTGTCCAAACTCACATTACAAAAAAAAAACAATTACAAGAAAGGTCATATAACAAGAATGTGAATACCTTAATTTATCCCCTATAAATCATAAGATATATCTTTTTGGTCACATTACAAACATTTTCATGACTTCATCATGCATTCTCTTGAATCATGGTAATAATCTAAATTACCATATATCCTTATTGGAAAGATGCATGTTTCCTTATTCCAAAATTTATTGGATATATTCCTTAAGTACCAAAAAGTTGTATAATTCATCCATGATAGCATAAAACACTTGTCAATAACTCCATAATTAGTTCTCAAGAAACTTGCATCATCTAGTTTACTTATTCAAATCCAACATATCTTTATCCAGACATCATTATCTAAACATAAGGGACATATTAAGGGTTATCTTCCCCTTAATAAAGTGTTCTCTAAATATACCACCTAACCCTAAAATCACTTTTTTGTCTCTATAAAACTATTAAACATATAATTTACAATCCTTAATTAAATACTTATACTAAAAACCGTTATATATTTCATGATTCATATAACATACTCTTTGATATCCGAAACATGTATACCTCAATCATCCAACTTTATTCTTAAACCATCACTTAGGATCCATCATCTTTATCTTTCCTAAAATATGAATTAGGTCTTAAGGTTTCTCAAAATAAATATTCTTAGGTTTAATATAAACAATACTTGAAGAACATCACATACCCTTCAAATTTCTTTTAAAATCCCTTTATCTTTAACAGTATGACTAATACTCAGACCATGTTCATGATTATCTTTATGATATTTACACTTAGGAAATTGATCTTCATTATTCCCATAATTTCCACATATGAAAAATTCAATGGTTAACTATGTTCTATGGAGTTTTGGTTATTAACTAAGACCAAAAAGAATAGTGTTAGAAATACATATTAGAGATTAAAACACATAATTAAGGTAAATTACTTATAATATTTAAATCTATGATATCTTAGGTTTAATACTAGGTTATTAATGATTATCACAAAAACTCTAGGATTTTAACCTATAATTGACCTATCCTTATGAAATCCATAGAAATATCCTTATAAATATCTCTAGGGATATCACTAAAGTTTTCATATCCTACTTTCCAAAGGTTAACTAAAACTTCACTCTGATGCCAACTATAGCAACCCAAGATTGATGTACATAGACATTACATTAATTTTTCAGAATACTTATACATAACACAAACATATACCCAAAGAACATACTAGTTTAGTGCCTTTGGAAACTTGGAACACAATCTTCTAAATTGGTGAAATATCTTTAACATCTCCCATAAAGATCTTCCCCTTTTGTTTTCCTACTTAAAACCTTTCTTTATATCCTGGGGAAAAGAAAACATAAAAAGGGTGATCTCAAATGCTCAGTAAGTGTAAAAATTCAGAACATAAAACAAAACATAAACATAATAATGTAAAAACATGAACATAAAGTTTAAACATCAAAATCTTGAGTCAGGAAATAAGTCTTGGCAGTTTATAAGTCATAGATCATAAAGGAACATTAACCATGATAAAATATCTTTGGCATAAAACATGGGATTGTGGAAACTAAATAAGCACATAATATAATTTACATAGTAGCCAAGGCATTGCTTCGAAGACCATCATAGTGGAACAATTCCATTACCGAACTACATTTACTTTAAATTCTAACCATGTATTATTGAACCAAATTTACTTTTCATTCTAGCCCTATATTATTGAACCAAATTTACTTATTGTTCCATTCATGTATTATTGAACTTGATTTACTTGCAGTTACATCCCTATATTAATGAACCAGATTTACTTTCCGTTCCAGTAATTTCTATCTCATGAGATATAAATCTTACCCAATACATCTGAGGGAGATATAGGTCCCACCCATCTTATAATGTAATCATTATTACATGTACCACAAAAAAACATAAATCATTCATCATAGCATAACCCATGAAATAAAATGAGCTTCTTAAACATCATTCCATCATAACACAATCCATATATATTAAATGGATTTCATAAAAATAATTCCATCATAAATATAATCAAATAAACATAATAATAGGGATAGAAACATAACCATATGTAATCATATATGGAAAATAATTTTGATAAAACACTTGGACTTAATTCCTGAGGAAAATATCATTTATTCTTTAAAAAAGTTTTCTTTACTCAAATTGCCGCACAATTTTAAAAGAAAAGAATTTAGTTGAAAATAAACTTGTAAAGTTGTATAAGAAACTTCATGGAAATAAGGCATTATGAATATGTAAAAATCTGTTTGTGCTATATATGTTAAAAAACATTCTCCTCATACTTTTTCCATAAAAGTCAAAAACTACCTCCTATGGTAAACAAAAGAAAGATTCCTTCCATATCATGTAGTAAAAGTAAAAAATGGGTAAAAATGACTTTAAAAAGACATATAATAATAGTAAACATTTTATGAAAACTTTTTTAGAAAAAATGGACATGGATGATAAATATATCCCGAGTAAATACTTACGTATAAACAATCTCAGATAAAAATGAGATTGAAAAATTATCCCTTAAAAATTTATAATCAATCGAATTGTATGCCTAAAAAAATAAATAAAAATATATTCATATGTAAATATCATAACCTTCATAATAATAATAATAAAAACATTCATGGGTAACATAAATATCACACAAAATAATTAGATTGTGTATAAGAGAAATGCCCCACATAAATAAAAGTGAGACAAAATAATCCCTTACCTTAGGTCCAATATGCTTCATATGTATCCTAACCTCATGTATAATGATTTAAATAATGTTATTGACTTCTTATAGAATCATAGTCATTTTTATGATATCATATATGATCATATTAGCATCGTTTGTGAGTAACATTTCAATGTTACTTGTTATTCAGGTGTTAACTTCTTTATGATTTTATGCATGTTTTGTCGAATAAGTTCTGGTTCTACTTATTAGGACATATTTATACCATTATAAAATGATATTAACATATTAGATACCATGTTTATTCATTATTTACATTTATATAATCACAATTTAATTAATATCATGTAGAATGAATCACATCACATCGTGGAGACGGTAAGCTGTATATACGCAAGAGCGACGTTATCATTCGAATAGTTGTTGAATGGTTTTGAAGTGGATGGTGTATAAAATTTCAGAATCAATATCATGTTATAATAATCATATATAGTTATTAATTCCATCATTATACCCATCCAATTAAAGTGGTGGTGAAAAACAGAGTACACTACGGTGTGGAGACGGTAAGCCGTATGTACGCACACATATTGATTTCATTTTTCATAGGATGGGTAGAAGGTGGAAAATGGTTGTTTTATAATAATAATAACCTCTAAGTATATAATTATTAATAGATTTATTACTTTATAATGAATCAACTCATTATGTGGATGTAGAAAAAGAAAGAAGTTTGAAAGAATCGGTAAATGATATTACATCTTCTTCGACGTGCCTCCTCTAAATTTCCTCTTAGAGAACTGGAGTTGGTCTTTGAAGAAGACCAGTACCTATATAATGTTGATAGGGAATTTGATAAGAGAAATGGTCAGGGTATATATGAACTTTAAGGCTTAAATAATTGTGGATAAAAGAGGGAGGATGTGTCCTTTTATAAATGGGGTGAGGGACACTTTTTGAATTTGTAAAACTATTAAATTATAATAATTTTAAAATCAATCCAAATTTCTCCAAAATGAGATATATTCGAAGCTAAGATATGAAAATATTGAAATCTCAACAACCAATGTAATTTAGATAATTTGTAACATCCTGGACCCAGATGCCATCCGAAATGGTGCCCCGAGCCCAGTTGGTCACAAGGCCTCAAGAACATCTCCCCAAATACCAGAGGCTGCCAACTAATAGTGAGGGCCTATGTGAGTCAGGGGGGATACCATGCCCTCATTACTAGAGTATCACATCAGATGTCAAATAAACAATAAATAGAAAAAGAAAAATAACCAGTCAACTACTGATGGTAATACAAGACGTGTATACATATCAATAACCAAAAGTATCACATATACAAAATGATGATGATGGTACAAGTATCTAGAAAGTATCCAAAATAGTACATGACAATACAATACAATACAGGTATCCCAAAAAGAACAAAAGACCAAAAAGGTATCCCAACATTGCAAGCCTCAGCTTGGTCCTATTCTCCCCTCCTCCAAAGCCACAATCAACCACCTGTACTAGGGAGCTTACCCCTATCATTACCTACAACTATATAATCTATTTGGGTCCCCAAGGAGGCCCAAACAGGGTGTGAGATAAACATCCCAGTATTCAACCACCCAGGTCTATACAGTTCTAATAACAATTCTACAAAGGT
Source organism: Viscum album (assembly GCA_963277665.1). NCBI lineage: Eukaryota > Viridiplantae > Streptophyta > Magnoliopsida > Santalales > Viscaceae > Viscum > Viscum album. The sequence continues at coordinate 1,090,454,322 of OY728164.1, read as the reverse complement.
TTTAACAAGTGTAAACAACTGGTAAATAGTTTGTATGCCTATGGAATAAGTCTAAGACAAAGTAAAACCAAACAACCCTCAAGGATACTTGAAAAAGAGAGTCAAATCCTAATAAGGAAGATATAACCAAATAAACAAGCAAGTCACATGGACTTTCTGTACATCCATCTGTATCCTATAACCACATCCATGCTGTATAGAATAGCCAAGTATCACATAACCACACCATATATTGAAGTATCATCCCACAACCATGCTGTATAGTGAAGTGTAGACCCTAAGGGCCGGATCCAAGGTGTCAGCAGACCAAGGCATCCAAGTAATTAATATCTAGACCACAAAGGTCTAGATCAAAGGATTATGTCCAAGGCATCCCATTGAGTCCCATGGGAATAACTAGTGGAAACTCGGTTAGGCATTGGTTGGGGTCATAGGAGCAAGTCAATAGCAAGTCCTACGCGAGCCCAAGAAAGCCGAATCCTATGAGGTAGCAAGGCCCGAGGCATCCCACAGAATCAATACCCAAGGGGTAGAGTCAACCCAAGGCATCCACTATCGTATTCCAGATCCATGGAGAGCAGTCCATGGCATCTATCAAACCATTCAACAAGCATTCATGCATCAAAATTAAATATTCATAAACATGTGAGTATACCCACTCACATCAATGAGAACAATCCATGAGTATACCCACTCATGAAAACTATTTATCATTTATAAATTACCAAGCATATGGGCCTACCCTCTCATAAAATCCATTTAACATTCCATTTGTCATTTATATATAGGTATTCCGACCCATATAAACACATTTCATTTAATCCAAACTATCAAAATAGATGAGGCATAACATGGTATTCAATAAGCAAGAAGGCAGTACATCTCCTAAACTAGATACTCAAGGTATCAAGTCATCTAAGGTATTCCTCTATATAGTAAAGCACAAGCACATGCCCATTGGGTATTTTAAGGGGCATAAAAAAATTATTTCCTAAAGGCGCACCCCTTGGGTGACCTTGAAATGAGCAATGGGTGCCAACACACCTAAACAGAACCCATGGTCAACCTCACTAAGTCCAACTACAACTAATAAAAGCTACTCGCTCAAAAATGAGACCTCTCCAAAAATTCCGAAAAATGGAATATCGACCGAATGCTCGAAAAACACCAAGAAAATCTAAAAGAAAGTATATACCACCTACCTCGCCTCGGTTGTAGATAGCTCATCTAGTATCGTGTTCTGATTCATCCTGGTTTGGAAGAAATTTGAAGAATAGACAAATAATGGATTATTAGGGAACATGAGCCTAAATCCAAATAGCACAGCCATTGTTTTGAACAATCAAGAACGTCTAAAAAGTAATGTAGGCCTTACTGTTACAGATTTGTAGAGATGATCGATGATAAAAATGAAAGTTGGACAGCAGATTTGGTGCAAATCCTATCCTAGGTGCCAAAGGGGAGAGCTCTGGGGCCTCCCGTGCATGGAGAAGAGAAAACCGATTTAGGTTTAAAAATAAAAATATTTTTAAATTTAAAATAAAAAAAACATCCATCAAGGGTTTCACGGTTTACCTACACAGTTTCTCAAATCGTGCAGAAACTATACACACCCCTCTGCCTAAGAGGGCCACCTCACACATTTACCCCACATAGTTTGACTAACCATGCGGTAATTGTGCAGAACACTCTGTCCAAAACCTGTAGTTTTTAGACCCCTCACATGGTTTACCTAAATTGTGTGCAAGCCGTGCGCCAACCGTGAAACAGGTAATTTCTAGCCCAAAACTTGGTTCTGTCCTCCAAACAAGCCCCAAACACCTCCAAAACACCCATGATCAAGATAATAATTCACATAAGGCCATAACAAGGCATTTAAACCAAAAAGAAAAGGGTTTATACCTCATATGAAAGCCCAAGTTCTTACAATCTTCCACCATTATAGCAGTTCGTCCCCGAATTTCTCTCTGAAGGGTGGTCATGATTCATCTAAGAACAACTCCAACCCCTAAGCACGTACGCCAGCCTCCCTTTCCCAAGTATCGTCCTATAAACAGCTATGATTCCATAACACCCATATTAGAGGAACTAGTCGGCCCCAGAGAACCTTTATGCTCCTGTTAATGATACAAATCAGATGCTCCTCAATGGAGGAATCAACCTAAAGCTCAACCTTCTCAGGCTAAAAAACATGAGATGGGTCTGAGTGATAGAGGCGTTGCTGAGATACATGGAAGACATCATGCATGGATTGGTACTTCTTAGGTAACTGAAACTGATAGGCAACCGACTCGACTCTCTCTAAAATCACAAATAGCCCAACATATCTCGGTGAAATTTTACCCTGTCTCCTGATCCGTCTGTGACCAAACCTTTGTGAAACATGAAAGAAGACCCGATCATTGACCTTAAACTCTAAAGGCCATCTGTGGTGATCGAAATATGATTTCTGATGATACTGTGTAGTAGCCATCCACTTGTGAATCAACTAGACCTACTCAGAAGTCTCCTTCATGAGACATGATCACAGTAAAGCTGCCTCACCTGCCTCTAACCAGCATAGGGGATAACGACATACCCTACCATATAAATCCTCATAATTTTCCATTTGTATCATTTCCTGATAACTATTATTGTAGGTGAAATAAACCAGGGGAATGTGTATTTTCCAAGATCCCCCAAAATCTAGGATGCATGCTTGAAGCATGTCCTCCAACACCTGTATCATACGCTCTGACTGGCCATTTGTCTGAGGGTGGTATGCTGTGATTAGAAGCACCTGTATACCCATCTCCCTCTGAAAACTCTACCAGAAACAAGATATTAAGCAGGTGTCCCTATCTGAAATGATAGTGTGTGGGACCCCATGAAGTCATACCACCACTTGGATTTAAAACTTCTCAAGATCATCAAAACTGAAGGTCTCATTTTCGGAAAGAAGTGTGCAACCTTCGTAAGCCTGTCAATGACAACCACACATCATCATTACCTCAAGGTGACCTCAGGAAACCCATCACAAAATCCATCGCGACATCATCCCATCTCCACTCTGGGATGGGTAACTACTATAAAATCCCAACTAGTCGCTGATGTTCTGCCTTCAACTACTGACAGGTGGAACACCTCATAACAAAACTAGCTACCTCTCTCTCTTCATTCCTAGCCATCAGTACTGACATCACAAGCCATAATATATCTTGGTAACCCCGGGATGCACTACCCAAGCTGAAGCATGAAACTCCTGCATCAACTACTCACGTATATCCATTGGAACCCAGACACGTCCATGGATATGAAACATCTCATAATCACCTATTGTCCAGCCAGGAGGAGGGCCCACACCTAAAACACCTTCCCATAGAACTAGGCCTTTTGAATCTGATAGCTGTCTCATCCTAACTATGTCCAGTAGGGTAGTGGTAACAACTAAGGATGAAAGAAAAGTCTGCACCTATCTATCATGCACTTCCATATGCATCTCAGAGAACAATACCATAAGCTACCACTCTCTACTAGCCTATTTCACTGCTTGTATATGAGTCCTCCTGCTCAGTGCATTGGCTACTGCATTTCCCTTTACAGGTGTGTAGGCAAGCTCGAAGTCAAAGGAATGCAGGTACTCTACCCACCTTTTATTCCTCAAATTTAGATCACGCAGCGTAAAGATATACTTGAGGATTTTTTGGTCCATGTACACCATAAAACGTTCTCCCAATAAATAGTTCCCCAACAGCGCAACACATGAACAACTGTAGCTAACTCAAGATTGTGCGTAGGGTAATTCCTCTCATGAGGCCTCAACTGCCAAGACCTGTATGATATGAATTGATCTTCCTGAATTAACACTACCCCTATCCCAATACCTGACACATCACAGTACACCGTGTAGCTCTTTCCCTGCTCTGGTAGTATCAGGACTGGTGCTGATATTGGCCTCAACTTAATCTTTTGAAAGGATTTCTCACAAGATTCTGACCATAAAAACTTCACACCCTTCTTATTTAAGCCTATCAATAGCAATTCTAAGCATGTTAAGTCCTATATAAAACACCTGTAGTAACTAGCTATCCCCAAGAAACTCCGTATATCAAAAACATTCTTGGGATGTTCACACAAAACTACATATATCGCCTTCTTTGGGTACAATAAATCTCCTATCTCTGAGATTATGTGACCCAAAAAGTGAATATAATCCATCCAAAAGTAGAAATTTTTGATCTTATCATATAACTAATGCTCTATCATTGTATTCAAAATTATCTCAAGATGGTTGTCATGGTCATTTTTATTGTGAGAATACACCTAGATATCATCCATGAAAACAACCACAAAAAAATCCAGGTAAGGATGGAACACTCGATTCATCAAAGTCATAAAAACCACTGGCAAATTCGTGAGACTGAACGGCATAACCAGATACTTGTATAACCCATACCTTCTATGAAAGGCAGTATGAGGTATGTCTGCAGGTCTAACACGTACCTGGTGATATCCTGACCTCAAGTCGATCTTCGAGAACACTCGAGCTCCTCGAAGCTGATCAAACAGGCCATCTATCAATGGAAAAGGATATCGGGTTTTAACCGCCAGCAAGTTCAGTTTATGATAATCCACACATATCCTAAGAGTTCCATCGACATTTTTTGGAAAATGTACCAAAGAAACCCACAGAGAAGTACTGGGTCTGATAAACCCCTTCGCCTCCAAATCCTCTAGCTACCTCTTGAGTTCTTGAAACTCTATAATAGCCATCCTATAAGGAGGATTAAATACCTACATAGATCCTGGAACTAGCTCGATAGAGAAATCCACATCTCTCTAAAGAGATAAACTAGAAAAGTCAACGGGAAAGACATCCCTAAATTGCTCAACCACTGGAGGAAAGTCCTCCTGACTCACTCCCTGATCATCCAGAAACAAACTAGAAATCTGGGCTATCATCCCACCCAACCCACGATGCTCAGGTACAAATATGCTTGCCTAGACATCCCATTCACCCTTGTGAATAAACACTGCACCCTCTGGTGATGTGAAAGTCACCCTCCGACAATAGCAATAAACATACACTCGATAAGAAACGAGCTAGTCCATTCCGAGAATGACGTCAAAGCCTGTTATCTCAAGGACATAAAGATCCCAGATTAAGTGACACCCTCTAAAATCAAAGGGACACTTCTTAAACTGGTATACATCACCCATTATAACTCCCAATGGGGTTTCTAGTGTCAAAAATCCCTCATAAATCAAAACAACAAGCCCAAGGCTCTTTATTACTTGTTTAGAGACAAAACTGTGAGAGGCACCTATATCAAAAAGAGAAGATGCAATAATAGAATCTACTAAAACCGTACCTCTCATTGTAGATAGTCTGAGATCCTAGTCATGTCGGGTCTGTTGCACTGCATAAGTCTAGCCTGTACCATGAACCTATGACCATGCCTGGCTACCCTAAGCTGATCCACCCTGTTGCCTATGAGAACTCGGTGTCTAGCTACCACAACCATGACCACCATAGCCTTGGCCTGACTGACCTGCTCTGCTTCAGCTCCCAGCCTGACGCGGAGCTGAATAACTTGTTCCTGAACCCAATTTCAGAGCAGAACCTCTACCACTTCAAGCTGTAGGGAAGGTCCAAAAAAACTGATGTATGTACCCCATTCTTCTACAAGATCGACACTCGACTGGGTCATGGTCACATTGATTTTTCATGTGGCCTTGCCTACCACACTGATGGAAAAACACCAATCTGCCTGCATTCATAGCCTAACTAGAACCCATATCATGGGAAGCCTCGAAACAACACTTCCTTCCTGAAGATGTAGATCTACTAGGGAGAGAAACAACACTCCCCTGTTCTGTACCCCTAGTTTCCCTTAGGTTCTGATTTATAATCCGCACCTGATTCATAATCTCAGTGATTGAAGGAAACCTAAACACATTGATCTGAGATCTTATGGCATGTCTGAGACCTTCCACGAAGCACCTTGCCCATAGAATCTCATCGATAAGATACATCAACACAAAACACTGTAGCTCTGTAGAGCGTGCTGTGTATTCAATAACCATCATTGCACCCTGCTTTAGACACATAAACATAGTAGCCTGCTATTCTCATAGAGTCGCAAGGTAAAATTAGTCATAGAAGCGGGTTTTTAAATCATTCCAACCCATATCACTCATCCCATCATCCTGGTTCAAAACGTTGAACCAGTGCTTTTCCGCTCCACATAACATGTCAGTCACGAGCTTGACCCTCCGCTCCGGAGGTGTCTCCAGATGCTTGAAAATTGCTAACATGGTCTTTATCCATAGATCTGCATCCTGTGGTCCACCATACCCTGAAAACATAGGAGGATTCTATTGTTGGAACACCCGTGTCAGCTCATACATAGTCAAGTCTAGCTATGGTGATCCCTGGAAAGTTTGCATATAGAAAAAAAACCCTCGTAAAACTGTACCTCAACACCTGTGTTCGGAACAACCTTAAGTTCCATAGCTAGCACTATAAGAGGATCCAATGGTAGCCCGTAGCCCACTGTCACTGAAGTATGGTCATCGCCTCCATCACGGTGTACCATTGGATGCTGTCATGGTGGCATGTCTCAACAATGCCAAACACACGCCTCAGAAAAGAACAACATCAAGGAAAAAAGCTCAAAAGTGTAGGACAGGTCAAAACCCTCCTAGAAACCAAGTTAAACCCACAACCTACTCCTAAATCCAGAACTGTATAAAGAAAAACAAAAAAACCACTAAAAACTATGCCTCTTTCCCATTTAAAAGTTGGTTCTAGGTCGAGTCTCTATTCACCAGTCAAGTTTCCATTTCCATTTCACATTCATTTATTCAGTAATTTTTTACCAAGGGTTTACCAATTTCCAAATCCCTGAGGGCCCATAACACCTCATGAACCCAAAACTTGGTTCCCATTCAAACCACACATGTAATAATTTCATTCAACATTTACATTTTTCTAGGGAGTCATTTCCCAATTCATAAGGTCCTATACTTATTATGGATTGAAAGATGGTGTCACACCTTTATCAACTACACCCAACTAACACAAAAGCATGCACAACTATCACATCATCTATCACAAAAACATAAAACATCTAATGCATCCTAGATGGCATGGAATAATACATGGAATGCAATTATAACAAGTGTTTATATGATGCATGAGATGGCACACCCTCATCTCATCAGGTTGCAACTAAAATAGAACCCAAAAATTGCATCAATAGTAATAACAAAAATCAAGTGCATCACCCAATAGTGAAATCAAATCAACTATAATAGTGAAAAACTAGAAAATAAAAATTCAATTTGAGGCAATTTGGATTTCTCCTGTATATGGGTTAGCTACTTCCGAGCACAATTTATAACCAAAATACAATTCCTTCCTATCCATGTCTAATGTCACCAATAAATAAGTCAAACCGGAAAAGAAAAATCCTTTGATACCACTTTGTAATGTCCCAGACATAGATGCCATTCGATACAGTGCCCCGAGCCCAGTTGGTCACAAGGCCTCAAGCACATCTCCCCAAATGCCAGAGGCTGCCGACTAGCAGCAAGGGCCTAGGTGAGTCAATGGGGAGACTATGCCCTCATTACCAGAGTTTCTCAATATAAGTCAAAGATATAGTAAATAGCAGAAGCAAAATAACCAGTCAACTACTTAAAGTAAGACAAGACATGCATACATATCAATAACCAAAAGTGTCACATATACAAAATGATGTTTATGGTAAATATCTAGAAATAATCTAGAACAATACATGAAAATATAATAAAATACAAGTATCCTAAAAAGAACAGAAGACCAAAAAGGTATCCCAGCATCGCAAGCCTCAGCTTGGTCCTATGCTCCCCTACTCTAAAGCCACAATCAACAACATATACTGGGGTGCTTTCCCCTATCATCACCTGCAACCATATAATCTATTTGGGTCCCCAAGGATTCCCAAATAGGGTGTGATATAACCATCCCAGTAGGCAACCACCTAGGTCTATACAGTTCTAACAACAATTATAAAAAAGGTGCTAACAAGTGTAAATAGCTGGTAAATAGTGTGTATGCCTATGGAATAAGTATAATACAAAGTAAAACTGATCATACCTCAAGGATACCTGCAATAGAGATTCAGCTCCTAATAAGGAAGCTAAAACCAAATAAACAAGAAAGGCACAAGGCCTTGCTGTACATCCATCTGTATCTTGCAACCACATCCACGCTGTATAGAGTAGCCAAGTATCCCACGACCATACCGTATAGTGAAATTGCATTCCACAACCACATTGTATAGTGAAGTGTAGACCCAGAGGGCCAGATCCAATGTGTCAGTAGACCAAGACATCCAAGTAATTAATATCTAGACCACAGAGGTCCGGATCTAAGGAGCAAGTCCAAGGCATCCCATCGAGTCCCATGGGCATACCTAGTGGAAACTCAGTTAGGAACTGGTTGGGGTCCTAGGATCAAGTCAATAGCAAGTCCTATTCAAGCCTAAGCAAGCCGGATCATACAGGGTATCAAGGCCCGAGGCATCCCAAAAAATCAAGACCCAAGGGGCAGAGTCAACCTAAGGCGTCCACTACCACATTCCAAATCCATGGAGAGCAGTCTATGGCATATATCAAACCATTCAACTAGCATTCAAGCATCCAAATTAAACATTCATAAACATGTGAGTATACCCACTCACATCAATGAGCACAATCCATGAGTATACCCACTCATGAAAACCATTTATTATTTATCAATTACCAAGAATATGGGCCTACCCTCCCATAGAAACTATTTAACATGCCATTAATCATTTACATATAGGTATACCCACCCATATAAACACATTTAATTTAATCTAAACTATCAAAATAGACAAGGCATAACATGGTATTCAATAATAAAGGAGGTATTACATCTCCTAAAATATATACTAAAGATATCAAGTCATCTAAGGGCTTCCTCTATCTAGGAAAGCTCAAGAACACACCCATTGGGTGGTTTTAACAGGCATAAACAAAGTATTTTTTTAAGGTGCACCCCTTAGGTGACCTTGGAATGAGAAAAGTGTTCCAATTCACCTAAAAAAACCCACAATCAACCTCACTATGTCCAACTACAGCTACTCTCTCAAAAATGAGACCTTGTTGGAAAGTCTGACAAATGTAATTTCATCCGAATGCTCGAAAAACACCATGAAAAGCTAAAAGAAAGTATAGAGAACCTACCTCACCTCGGTAGTAGATAGTGCATCCAGTATCATGTCCTAGTTCATCTCGGTTTGGAAGAAATCTGAAGAATGAACAAATAATGGATTATTAGGGCATATGAACCTAAATCCAAATAGAGTAGCTTTTTTTCTAAACAATCAAGAATGACTAAAAAGGAATGTAGGCCTTACCATTACAGATCTATAGAGATGACCAGCAACCAAAACAGAAGTCGGATGGAGGATTTGGTCCAAATCCTAACTTAGGCACCAAAAGGGAGAGCTTCAGTGGCCTTCTATGCATCGGAGAAGAGAAACCAGTTTAAAAAGAAAAATATTTTTAAATTTAAAATTTTTAAAAAAATATACAGCAAGGGTCACACTGTTTCCCAAACCATGCTGAAACTGTGCACACCACTCTACCTAAGAGGGAAACCTCACACGGTTTGACTAACCATGCAGTAACCGTGTAGAATGCTTTGTCCAAAACCTACAGTTTTTCAGACCCCTCACAATGTTTACCTAAACCGTGCATAAACCGTGCGCCAGGTCATTTCTATCCCAAAACATGGTTTCGACCTACAAACAATCCCCAAACACATCCAAAACAACCATGATCAATATAACCATTCACATAAGGCCATAAAAAGGTATTTAAACTGAAAAGAGAAGGTTTTTTACCTCATACGAAAACCTGGGTTCTTACAATCTTCCCCTTATTACAATTCATGCTTAAATTTCTCTCTAAAGGGTGGTCAAGATTCTTCTGAAAACAACTCTGACCACTGAGCACGTACATTGACCTCCCTCTCCCAAGTCTCGTCCTATAAATAGCCATGCTACTATATCACCCGTACAAGAGGAACTGACTAGCCTTGGAGAGCCTTCATGCTCCTATCAACGATACGAATTAGATGCTCCTCAAAGGAGGCATCAAACTGAAGCTCAACCTCCTCGGGATAAAAAACATGAGATGATTTTGAGTGATAGTAGCACAGTTGAGATACATGGAAGATATCATGCATGGATCAATATCTCTGAGGTAACTACAACCGATAGGCAATTGACCTGACTCTCTCCAGAATCTAAAATGTCCCAATATATCTCGATGAAAGTTTACCCTGTCTCATAATCTGTATGTGACCCAACATCAATAAAACACACAAGAAGACCCGATCCACAACCTCGAACACTAATGGTCATCTACGGAGATCGACATATGATTTCCAATGAGACTGTGCAGTAGAAATATTCTTCTGAATCAACTGGACCTACTCAAAAGTCTCCTACATGAGATGTGGTCCTAGTAAAGCTGCCTCTCCTGCCTCTAACCAGCATAGGGGAGAACAACATGTCCTACCATATAAATCCTCATAAGGTTTCATATGTATCATCGCTTGATAATTGTTATTTTAGGTGAACTAAACCAGGGGAATTTGTCTCTCCTAAGAGCCCCCAAAATATAGGACGCAGGCTCGAAGCATATCCTCCATCACCTATATCATATGCTTTGACTGGCCATCTATCTGAGGGCGGTATGCTGTGCTCAAAAGCACCTTTGTACCCAGTGACATCTAGGAACTATACCATAAACGAGACATAAAGCAAGAGTCCCTATCTGAAATGATAGTGTGCGAGACCCCATGAAGTTGTACCACCTATCAGATGTAAAACTTCCCAAGATCATCAACACTGAAGGTCTCCTTGATCAGCAAGAAGTGTGTGACCTTCATAATCCTATCAATGAAAACCCACAAAACATCATTACCTCGATGTGACCTTGGAAAAAACATCACAAAATCCATCGTGACATCATCCCATTTCCACTCTGGGATGTGTAACTGTTGTAAAAGACCATCTAGTCATTGATGTTCCGCATTCAACTGCTTATAGGAGGAACACCTCATAAAAAAACTAGCTACCTCTCTCTTCATTCCTGACCACCAGTACTGATGACACAATTCATGGTTCATCTTGGTAACCCCAGGATGCACTGCCCAAGCTGAAGCATGAAAATCCCACATCAACTCCTCATGTATATCCACTGGAACCAAGACACGTCCATGGATACACAAGATCTCATCATTGCCTACCGTCCAACCAGGAGGAGGGTCCTCACCTAACACACCTTCCTGTAGAACTAAGACTTTTGAATCTGATAACTACCTCATCCTAACTCTCTCCAGTAGGGTAGATGTAACATCTAAGGATGAAAGAAAAGTCTTCCCCTGCCTTTCATGAACCTCTAGATGAATCTCAAAGAATAATGCCATAAGTTTCCACTCACTACTGGCCTGTTTCACTGCCTGTATCTGAGTCCTCCTACTTAGTGCATTGACTACTTCATTGCCCTTTCCAGGCATGTAGGCAAGCTTGAAGTAAAAGGACTACAGGTACTCCACCCACCTTCGCTGCCTCAAATTCAGATCACACTATGTAAAGATATAATTGAGGATTTTGTGATCTGTGTACACCACAAAACACTCTCCCAATAAATAGTTCCTCCAACAATACAACACATGAACAATTGCAGCTAACTCGAGATCGCACGTAGGGTAATTCCTCTCGTGAGCCCTCAGCTGCCGGGACCCGTATGCTATGACTTGATCCCCCTAGAGCAGCACTACCCCCAGCCCAATACCTGAAGTGTAATAGTAAACCATGTAGCTATTTCCCTACTCTGGTAGTATCATCACTGGTGCTAATTTTAGCCTCCCTTTCAGCTTCTGATAGGCTGTCTCACATGATTCTGACCACACAAATTTCACACTAGTCAAGCCCATCAACGGTGATACTAAGCATGAGAAGTCCTGTATAAAATTTTTGCAGTAACCAGATATCCCCAAGAAACACTATATATCAAAAAAATTATTGGGCTATTCCTAGGAAATTACAACTCCCACCTTGTCTGGGTCCACTGACACTCCTGTCTCTGAGATTATGTGACCCAGAAAATGAATTCGATCCATCCAAAAGTGGCACCTTTTTATCTTAGAATATAATTGATGTTGTCTTAGTGTATTAAAAAATATATCAACATGTTTTGAATGGTCATGTTTATTGTGAGAATACACCAACATATCATCCAAGAAAACCACAAAAAAGAATCCAGGTAAGGATGGAAACTCGGTTCATCAAATCCATGAAAACCGTTGGCGCATTCGTGAGACCAAACAACATAAACAGATACTCATATAACCCATATCTTCTATGAAAGGAATTATAAGGTATGTCTATAGGCCAAACACAAACCTAATGATATCTGTACCACAAGTTGATCTTCGAGAACACTCGATCTCCTCAAAGCTGATCAAATAGGTCATCTATCCGTGGAAAAGGATATCAGTTTTTAACCGTCAGCTGGTTCAATTTCCGATAATCCATGCATAGCCTAAGAGTTCCATCCAGATTTTTTGCAAGAAGGACCGGAGAACCCCATGAAGAAGTATTGGGTCTGATAAACCACTTCGCCTCCAAATCCTCTAGCTACCTCTTGAGCTCTTGCAACCCCGTCGTAGCCATCCTGTAAGGAGGAATGGATACTAGGGAAGCTCTTGGCACTAGAATGATGGAGAAATACACCTATCTATCAGAATGTAAACTAGAAAATTCATTAGAAAAGATATCCCTGAAGCGCTCAACCACTAGAGGAATGTCTGACTGACTCACTCCCTAATCATCTAGAAAGAAAATAGCAATATGGGATACCAACCCGCTTAACCCATGATGCTCGGGTCTAGCTATGCTCACCTAGAAATAACATTAACCCTTGTAAATAAACACTAAACCCTCTTGTGATGTGAAAGTCACCCTCCAACAATAGCAATCAATGTACACTCGATAAGAAACGATCCAGTCCATTCCAAGAATGATGTCAAACCCTATTATCTCGAGGACATAAAGATCCCAGATGAAGTAACACCTTCCGAACTCAAGGGTACACTTCTTACACTAATGTACATCACCCATTATAACTCCAAATGATGTCTCTAGTGTCAAAAATCCCTCAAAAATCAAAACAAAAATCCCAAGGCTCTTTATTACTCGTGCAAAGACAAAGTTGTGAGAGGCACTAGTATCGAAAAGAGAAGATGCAATAGTAGAAGATACTGAAACTGTACCTCTATCTATAGACATTTCAGGATCCTAATTCTATTGGGTATGTTGCACTACATATGTTTGGCCTTCACCATGGACCTGTGACCCTGCTTGGCTACCATGAGCTGATCCGCCTTGCTGCCTCAAAGAACCCGGTGTCTGGCTACCATGACAATGACCACCACTGCCTTGGCCTAAACGACCCACATTGCTCCAGCTCCCAGCCTAACATGGTGCTGAATAACCTACTCCTAAAACTGATGTCGGAGATGACCCCTACCACTCGCAGTTGGAGGGAAGGTCCTAGAAAATCGCTGCATGTGCCCCATCATGCCGTAATCTCGACACTCGAATGGGTTATGGTCATACTAATTTTTCATGTGGCATCACCTACACCACTAATGGAAAAACACCAAGCTACCAGAACCCATAGCCTAACTAGAACTCACGTTATGCGAATCCTTGAAATGGTGATTCCTGCTAGAAGGAGTATATCCACTAGGGTGGGAAACAACTCTCCACTATTATGTACCCCATCTTCTCTCAGGTTCCGCTCTGTAATCAGCACCTACTTCACAATCTCAGTGATAGATGGAAACCTAAGAATGTTTACTTAAGATATGATGTCATGTATGGGACCTTCCTCAAAGCACCTCACCCTCGATAGCTCATCAATACGATACATCAGCACAAAACGCTACAACTCTGTAAAGTGTTCCATGTATTCCATAACTGTCATCATGCCCTTACCTAGATGCATAAACTCAGTAGTCTTCTCTAATCGTAGAGTCACATGGTAAAAGTAGTCATACAAGTGGGTTTGGAAATCATTCCAAACCATATCACTCAACCCTTTAGCCTGGTTCAAAATGTCACACTAGTACTTTGATGCTCCACATAACATGTAAGTCGCGAGCTTGACCCTCTGCTTTGGAGGTGTCTCTAGATGATTAAAAATTGATAAGGTTGTCTCTAGCCACAACTCAGCATCCTGTGGTCTACTATCCTCTGAAAATATAGGAGGATGCTGAAGAACACCTGTGTCAGCTCAGGCATAGTCAAGGCTGTCTATACTGCTCCCTATAAAGAATTCATATAGAAAAAGAAACCCTTGCGTAACTGTGCTTCAACACCTATGTCTGGAAAAGCCTCAGGTACTACAGATAGCACTATAGGAGGATCAAGTGATAGCCCATGGCCTGCTGTCTCTAAAGTATGGTTATTGCCTCTATTATGGCGTACCACTGGAGGTCATCGTGGTGACATGTCTCTTCAATACCAAATGCACACCTCAGAAAAGAACAACATCAAGGAATAAATCTCAAAAGCGTAGGATAGGTCAAAAACCTCCTAGAAACCAAGTCAAACCCAAAACCTACTCCTAAATCCAGTACTGCATAAAGAACAACCAATGAACCACTAGAAACTACACGTCTTTCCAACTTAAAATCTGGGTCTAGGTCGGGTCTCTATTCACCAATCAAGTTTCCATTTCCATTTCACATTTAGTTATTCATGAAATTTTTACCAAGGGTTTACCAATTTCTGAATCCTTGAGGGCCCATAACACCTCATAAACCCAAAAATTAGTTCCCATTCAAACCCCACATGTAACAATTTTATTCATCATTTACATTTTACTAGTGTGTCATTTCCCAATTCATAAGGGCCCATACTTTTTATGGATTGAAAGATGACTTCACACCTTTATCAACTACACCCAACTAACAAAACAACATGCAAAAATATCACATCATCTATCACAACAGCATGAAATATCTAATTCATCCTTGGTGGCATAGAATAATTCATGGCGTGTGATTATAACAAGTGTATATATGATGCATGAGATGGAAAACCCTAATCTCATCTAGTTGCAACTGAAATAGAACCCAAAAATTACATCAATAGTAATAACAGAAATCAAGTGCATCATCCAATGGTGAAATGAAATCAACAGTAATAGTCAAAAACTAGAAAATCAAAATTCAATTCAAGGAAATTTGGATTTTCCTTGTATGAGGGGTAGCTACTCCTAGTCAAAATTTATTACTAAAATCCAATTCCTTATTATCCCTTTCTAATGACGCCAAACAATATGTCAAACCAAAAAATAAAAATCCTCTGATACCACTTTTTAACATCCTAGACCCGAATGCCACCCGAAATGGTGCCCCAAGCCCAGTTGGTCACAAGGCCTCAAGCCCATCTCTCCAAATGCCATAGGCTTCCAACTAATAGTGAGGGCCTAGGTGAGTCAGTGGGGAGACTATTTCCTCATTACCAGAGTATCACAGTGGAAGGAAAAAATAAAGTAAATAGCGAAAACAAAATAAACAATCAATTATTGAAAGTAAGACAAGAAAAGTATACATATCAATAACCAAAAGTGTCACATATACAAAATTATATTGATGGTACAATTATCTATAAAGCATCCAGAATAGTACATAGCAATACAATACAATACAAGTATCCCAAAAAGAACAAAATACCAAAAAGGTAACCCAACATTGTAAGCCTCAACTTGGTCCTATTCTCCCCTGCTCCAAATCCACAATCAATAAACTGTACTATGGTGATTTCCCCTTTCATCACCTACAACCATATAATCTATTTGGGTCCCTAAGGAGGCCCAAACAGGGTGTGAGATAAACATCCCAGTGGGCAACCACCCAGGTCTATACAGTTCTAACAGCAATTCTACAAAGGTTCTAGTAAGTGTAAACAACTGGTAAATAGTGTGTATGACCATGGCATAAGTCTACTACAAAGTAAATCTAAACAACCCTCAAGGATACCTCCAAAAGTGAGTCATCTCCTAACAATGAAGCTATAACCAAATAAACAATCAAGTCACACGACCTTGCTGTACATCCATCCATATCCTGTAACCACAACCACACTGTATAGAGTAACCAAGTATCCCACGATCATGCCGTAAAGTGAAGTAGCATTCCATGACCACACCGTATAGTGAAGTGTAGACCCTGAGGGCTGGATCCAATGTGTTAGCAGACCAAGGCATCCAAGTAATTAATATCTAGACTACAGAGGGCCGGATCCAAGGAGCATATCTAAGGAAAACCATCTAGTCCCATGGGAATCCCTAGTGAAAAATCGGTTAGGCACTAGTTGGGGTCCTAGGAGAAAGTCAATAGTAATTCCTACATGAGACCAAACAAGCCAAATCCTATGGGGTAGAAAGGCTCAATGTAACTCACGGAATCAAGAACCAAGGGGCAGAGTCAACCCAAGGCATCCACTACCGCATTCCAAATCCATGGAGAGCTGTCCATGGAATCTATCAAACCATTCAACAAGTATTCCAGCATCCAAATTAAACATTCATAAACATGTGAGTATACCCACTCACATCAAAGAGATTAATCCATGAGTATACCCACTCATACAAACCATTTATCATTTATCAATTACTAAGAACATGGGCCTACCCTCCCATAGAAACCATTTAACTTTCCATTTGTCATTTACATATAAGTATACACACCCATATAAACACATTTTATTTAAGCCAAACTATAAAAATATATAAGGCAGAACATGGTATTCAATAAGCAAGGAGGTAGTACATCTCTGAAACTAGCTACTCAAGCTATCTAGTCATCTAAGGGATTACATTATCTAGGAAAGCACAAGAACACACCCATTTGGTGGTTTTAACTGGTATAAAAAAAGTATTTCCTTAAGGCTCACCCCTTGGGTGACCTAGAAACAAGAAACAGGTTCCAATGAACCTAAAATTAACCCACATTCAACCTCACTAGGTCCAAATATAGCTAGTAAAAGCTACTCACTCAAAAACAAGACCTCACCGAAAATTACAAAAAATGGAATTTTAGTAGAACACTCAAAAAAACCAAGAAAGGATGAAAGAAATTATAGAACACCAACATCTCCTCAGTATTAGAAATCTCATCCAGCATTATGTCTTGATTCGTCTCGGTTTGGAAGAAATTTTAAGAATGGATGAAGAACATATTATTAAGGCATATGAGCCTAAATCCAAATATCACATCTATTGTTCCGAACAATCAAGAATGACTAAAAAAGAATGTAGGCCTTATCATTATGGATCCGTAGAGATGATCAGTGATTAAAATGGAAGTAGGATGGAGGATTTGGATCAAAGCCTATCCTAGGGACCAAAGGGGAGAGCTCTGGTGGCCTCCCGTGCGTTGGAGAAGAGAAACCCAATTTGGGTTCAAAAAGAAAAATATTTTTAAATTTAAAATAAAAAAAAACATCCAAAAAAGTGTCACACATTTTGCCTGCATGGTTTCCCAAACCGTGCGAACATCGCACGCACCCCTGTACCTAAGAGGGACACCTCGCACGGTTACCCCACATGGTTTGACTAACTGTGCGGTAACCGTGCAGAATGCTCTATCAAAAACCTGTAGTTTTTCAAACCCCTCACAAGGTTTACCTAAACCGTGTGCAAGCCGTGCACCAACCACGCGCTAGGTCATTTATATCCCAAAACTTGGTTCCAGACTCCGAACAAGCCCCAAACACCTCCAAAACACCCATGATCAAGATAAGCATTGAGATATGGCCATAACATGGCATTTAAACCAAAAAGAAAAGGATTCATATTGTATGAAAACCCAGGTTCTTACACAAGTTTTGATGTTAATTTAAACAATATAATTTTAATTAACAAGTAGTTAGTCTATTTAATTTTAATCAAGATAAAAAATGTTTCAATATTAAAAGGGTGCAATATTTACTTATTTGATTTCAATTATACCATAAATGAATAATTTAAAACAATTTATACCATATCATAATTATTATATATTTTTAATTTTTTTATGATTTTTAAATAATTTTATAAAAACTTATTTTAACAAAATATCAATTGTGTTAATTTTGACACTATTTAATTTCATAGTTTTTTAGAAATATCAAGATAAGGTGTTATCTTCAAGACAAATATTTTATTATATCCCTAATGGGTCAGGGTAATTTATAAAATTCATTGTACAAATTAAATATCCAAAATCATATTTATTTTAATATTTTTAATAACATTTATTTGATATATCCAATATTAAAATAATCAATACATCAATACTGTGTAATTATTTAATATATCTATTTTTAGAATATTGTTTTTAAATAAAATACCATGATGATCATAAATTTACTAAATTTCATAATAATATATGTAGTCAAATTTATCTTTTTTAAAATTCAACATTAAAAATGTTATACTTATTAAAGTATGAATGTGACAACTTTAACATCACTTTAAATAAAATAAAATAAATGTCATAATCTCTTTTATAAAGCTCCAAATGGTCACTTTCTCATCACTTGGATGCTTATGGTTGCGATATACTCAACCAATATGATTTAGTCATGTTTTTAGGCCTTTTATGGTTATTAGTATTTTAATAAAAATTGTTTTATGGATTTCTCATCAATTAATTAATTTTTACATCATCAAAGTATAAGACTTTAAGGTAATTATTAATTTTCTAAAAATTAAAAATAAATTACCATGATATAGGTAATTATTTTATATTTCTATGGAATATTTATGTTTGAATACATCTCCTGGTTATCTCTAGAATAAAATTATTATACTTATAAGAAATATGAGTTTGATATTTTGTCACTTTCATTGGTTTTATTAATAACTATGTAATTTTCATTGTCAAGTGGCCCTAAAATGACTATGTTACAAACCTAATATATTAAGGGAAGAAATTTATTTATCTAATAATATTTTGGTATGTTTTAGGATCATTTTATTCTCCTTAACATATTATTTTTTATAGTAATTTACCCGATTTACCTTTAACCACATTAAATAAAAATTACCATAGTTACTATTCATAATATCCAAAAAAAATAAAAAAGTAACCTATTAAAATAATTTGTACCCAATGATTCAAAATATTGAATAAATTTTTCACAATTCAAAACATATAATTGGCAAAAATTTATTTAAAATTAATTCATATTTTCAAAATCAGAAAGTGAGTTTTTAAGAAGAAAAAACTATCAAAAGATTGACATGTGATTATGTCCAATTTAAAAGTGAAATTACTTAAATGAACAAAATTAGATTAAATGATAAAAATATATTCTATTTATACTTTAAAATATTAAATAATATGATTTAACCATATAAGTCATTTCGATGTAAAAATTTGTTTTCAATTAAAATTTAGTGTATTTTTACTATTCATCAAAACATGATAATTATAAAAATATATAAAAAATTCATCCAAATTAAATTTTGATGTCTATATTCTAAAAAAGAAGATTAATTTTTTAAATAAAACATATAAAGGTGTCAAAAAACTAAATTTTAAAAAGGGTTCTCCATAAAAAGGCGGTAAAACTACATTGTTAGAAAAACACTTCTTTTATCGAAAAAATTGAATTTGTTCTTATATCATATCTAGAAAACAGATAAGATGAATTTAAAAAATTATATTGAATATATAGAATATATTTTTCATTAAAAAAACAAAAAATAGTGATATCATTTTATAAAAACAATTATTCTCTTTTTAAATAGGTTTTCATAAAAATACATCCTTTACATTCAGTTGGTTTTTTGTTTCCATTTCTAATAAATTTGGTAACCAATGAATCATTATTTAAACATTTGTAAACCATATTTTCATAATTAAGTTGATATTATTCATAACGGCTAGTTTATATCCCATAATAATAATATTTTAATAATATATCATTGTTTAGTGAAAATCAGTATTGCATACAATGCAAACTATCGAGGAAGGTCGCTCTTGCATGTAACACAATCCAAGTTAGCGTTTCATTTAGTGAAATATTCCTTTGGTGTTGTATATAACATAATCCAAACATAGTTCTTTTATACATTGAATATAATCTATTCTCAGTATTGCATGAAATGAATTCTATAAAAAGAACATGAAATTGTGTATAACACAAGACAAGTATAGTGTTGCGTATACGACAAGCTAATATGGTGTTGCGTATAGTGCAAGCTAATATTGGTACAATGTACAACAGAAGACATCAAAGAAATTAAAGAGAATATATCTCATAAAATCTTGGGGGTGTTACATATACTCTGAGATATTCCGTTATGACACCGAATAAGGTTATATTACCATGGTTACGTGGTTGTGGTTGGCATGGTTGTAAGATATGATTATAGATATTCCTCTATGGAGCTGAAGAAGGTTGTTGTCATATTTTATTAATTACTGAATTATTTAACACACCCGTTTATCACTTTATTACACACACTTATTATAAGAATGGTTTGTTTAGACAAAGTTGTGTCAACCTATTGAGTTATACTCACACCCTATTCAGGCCACCATTTGTTACTTGAGAAGATTATGTGGATCCAGGTTTGGAAAAGGTAAAAGGAACTTGTTGTTGATTATTGTTTGCTGGATGGGATAGAGTTTGGAAGCGTTTCCTGACATGGAGTACAAGATGAGGTACTTTTGAGTATTTATTTGACTTTTCTAGTGTATTACTTGTATTGTTTCTAGAATGACATTTAGTTACATTTCATAATGTCATTATATTATTCTTTTATTATTTATTGGATTATTCAATTGTCTTTTATTATTGGTTTAAGCTATGTATATACTTTGATTACCTTTATTTATATAGTTTATTTCTACTAATATGACGCTTCATACCTAGGGTTATAGTCTCCCCACTATAAATTTTACACCCCACTACTAGTCGGCAACCTTAGGTATAAGAGGAGATGCACTAGAGGTCTCTTAACCAACCCTTTTTGTCCACATGAGTGAGTTCCGTATCCGGGGATGTTACAAAGTGGTATTAGAGCAGAAGGTTTTCTTTCCTTATATTTTACCATTTGGGAAAGGTATAAAGGAGACTATGATGTGTTGATACTTGGAAATGAGATTATACATGTGAGTATTTAACCCATGTATGGGGAAAATCTGAGTTCCCAAGGATGAGATTTATGATTATGCTATTTTTTTTATTACAATTGATGTTATTTTACCTTGGGTGATTCAAATGTTGTGTGAAGTTATTGTTTTACAACATTACTATTCTTAATATTTGTTTTCATGGATCAGTATGGTGCAAGATGAGGATACGAGAATCATAATAGTCACATAGGGATATATTGACATGCATTGTTCATGATAGGGGCATCTCTATTTTTTGCATTCGATATATACTTTCCTGTTGAATTGTGATATAAGATATCTGTTATACCTAATAAATGAAATAAATAAAATTAATTTATTTTTCATGTTAAAACACTTTTAATCCATGTTTAAAGGGACCGAGAGTCAGTGTTTGTAAGGAGATGACCTTACAAATTACACATTCTAGTGTTTTTTAACTGGAATTCACATTTGAAGATCATTTCAGTTTTGAGCTTTTGAGAATTGGGATAAATTATAAAAAAGTAAAACCATGCATTATAAGTGGACACTTATACTCAGTATCCATATTTTTCACAATATAAAACCCCTTAAAAATAAAACATGATATATTTTTATGATACATCTTCAATACATTCATCATGACATCTTCTTTTTCCTTACCAATATTTAAGACCTATGAAAAACATTTTAAAAATTAGGATGATCACAAAAACATTAGTAAGGGATATAATAAGAAATGAAATAGTTAGTTCATTAAAAACATTAAATCCCATGGAAAAAACTTTTCTTGAAAACATATCATTTTACCCATAAAATTAAATAACATTCATTTAAAAATTTCATATATTTTACCTTTTGAAAAAATGTGATTCTAATAAAAAATAATTAGCATGAATATAAAATTCATGTAGCTAACTTGGGACATAATCACATTGAACCCTTATAGAACCCTTATAGATTCTAATAACCATACAACCAACTACCAATATAATTCTCTAGAGAAAAAAATCATTACCTAATGCATTGAAGCATTATCTGGGTGCACACATTGTTTAAGATATAATGGGCACACCTGGCACTATATGGGAACACACATCACTAATAATGTTCAATAACTATAACATGAATAAAAAATTTCAAATATCACTTCAAAAAATGGGCATAGAAGAGAAAGAGAGTTTAAAGGAAAACCATAAAAGAGGATTTTTCCAAGAAAATGCACACACCACTTGCAAAACACTTGAATTGTAAATCCCATTAAATAATGAAATGAAACAAAACCAAATATCATGATAAAATTTGCGTTTTTTATATAGAATATTGAGGGGGTTGTATATACACTATATACAAGAACAAAGGTTCATAACATCAAGAATTGTCTCAATGAAAGGAAATTGAGATGAAATCCCTTACCTTGAGTCCGATTCATCATGTATGTCCTTTATATTCATGAATAATAAACTTAGGTTAATTATTTAATTATTGAGAAACTTTTAAATTTTATTTTTACTTTTATTTCACTTATTATCATGTTATATAAATTATTTAATTATTTAAGTTCACGTTGGACGTTTTGACGTTATTCGATACATGAGTCCAAAATGACTTTTGTATGATGTCAATAGTAAAACTGGTCATTAGTATCTAATATCCAGAATAATATAAATGAAATAATAATAAATTTTATATATCACTTATACTTTTAAATCGATCCATTACACATGGATAATAAAAACTAACTATGTTATAATTATGGAGATGGTAAGCTGTACAGATGGACGAGTAACGTTTTACATTTTTTAATGATAATTATGGGCAAAAGTAAGTATTATTGTATATTTTCCAAATTATCATAATATAATTAATATCATATTAATAATTTAAATATACTTATATATACCATCCATGTGATGTGGTTATGAAAATCGAATCACATCACTTTATGGAGGTGATAGTTCACACGTATGCACGAATGCCGTTATAATTTTTATGTGCATAGAAAGGTAAGAAAATAAATGACATATTATTATTTAATAATGATAAATATATCATGAATATCATATATAAACATCAATTCCATAATTATAACTACTATTTATATAAATGTTATGGAAAACAAATTATATCAATTCGCAAGGTGGTAGTCCGCCGTACACACGAATGATTAATTATTTTCTCATTGGACGGAAGTGGAAATGGATTTAGGTGATGATATTGACATAATAAAATATAATTATATTAATTATACTAGATTTATTATTTAATCATGTTTTAAGAATATTATAAGTAAGTTTAATAAGAAATAAAGTAGAATTACATGATTAAAAACTATACCTCTTCCTCGGATCACCTCTATTTCTTAACACCTTAAGACCACTAAGGATGGGGTTATGCATACAATAAGAGCTCTAGAATGTGGGGAGATATTATAGTAAGATATTTTGGAATATCTTGTCAAACAAATTAGGATTTTAAGTGTGACTAAAGTAGAATAATACATTCTCTTTTATAAGAGAGGGGAGGGACACTCTTGGAATTCTTCAAAATATTAAATTAATATAAATTCATTTTTTATTCCAAATAGATAAAAACTAATTTATTTCAAATATAGGATGATTTTGGGTCTAAATATATTCATCCAATGAAAATTATACAAGATATTACTATTTTTTAGTCCTTATCTTTTTATTTTAACCCTTATTTAACCTCTTTAACTCTTACCATGACAACATGTGTTTTTAATATTTAAAGGTTAATACAGTCAATGTAAGATGCCAAACGAACCATAAATGAATAATTTATAAAATTTTAAGCCTTATACTAATAATTTTACCTAATTTTTTATTTTTATAAATTTTATAACATTTAATAAAAAATTATTTATTTTAAAATATCATTAATGTTAATTTCGACACTATTAATTACTTAAATTTTTAAAAATATCATAACAAGAGGTTAAATTTGAACCAATTCTTATAAAATTTTAATAAAATGTAAAATTATTCTATAAAATTCCTTTATGATATTAATTATTTCAAATTATATTTATTTTAAAATTTTTAATATAATTTATTTGATATTTCCATTAATTAAACAATTACCGCATCATCATTGTGTCAGCATTTAAGGTAATTATTTTATCACTTAAAAATTATAAATAAATTTCCATGATGTAGATTAATATTTTATATTTAAAATTAATATTTTTAGTTGAAAATATCTTCTAAATAACAATATATAAAATATTTTTTAGTTATTAAAATGTATGTATGACATCTTTGACTTTTCTTTAAAATAAAATACCATAAGGGGCTTAAAGTCATCCAAGTGGCTCCAAGAGGTCAAAAAATATTCCCAAGGATTATTTTTGTAAAAAATTACCCATACAATAAAATTAGAACAATTTTAGGGTAATTTTATAATATTTATAATATTATTTTTACCCATAATTACATGATTTACCCTTAATTGTGGTAATAAAAATTATTAAGTTTACTATTCATATTATCCAAAAATAAAATGGAGACATTTAATAAAATTTATACCTTATTATTCAAAATTTGGAATCCATTATTCAAAATTAAAAACATATAATTTTCTAAAATTAAATTAAAATTAACCCATTGACTGAACGAGAAAATGAGTTTTTAAAGTGAAAATGTTCAAAATATTAAAATGTTTTTATATCAAAATTCAAAGTGAAATTGATTTAAATGATCCAAATTGGATTAAATGATATAAAATTTATATAATTATTTTTTAAAACCAATAAAAAATATAATTTAACACTACAAATTATTTAGATGAAAAATATGTTTTCAATTAAAATTCAGTATTTTTCACTATTCATAAAAACATGAAACTTATCAGAAAAATACCAAAATTTAGACCAAATTAAATTTTGATATTCCTATTTCAAATAAGAATATTATTTTTTCAAATAGAATTTAGAAAAGTGTCAAAAACTAGATTTAAAACATGTGTTCCATCAAAAGGCAGAAAAATTACCTTTTTAGAAAAATAAAGCCTTTTAAGATTAAAATGTGATTTATTTTTATAAAATGTATATAAAACACATAGGATTAGCCCCCCATGATTGAGTGGGGTGGTAAGGGTGGGGAGGGGTTTGGGGCATGGTTGCAGGGTCAAGTCCCTAGGCCAACGATTTAAATGTATTTTCTTCCTCACGTCGTGTGCCGCTTTTGCGGTTGTACCCAATTTTTTAAAACACATAGGATGAATGTTAACAATTAGATTGAATATATATATATATATATATATATCATTAATATAATCCAACAATACTGATTTTTTATTTATTTGTATAAAACAAACTTGTGCACAATTAAATAGTTTTTCAGAAAAAGATTTCCTTTTATTTAAAAGGGTTTTATTTGCATGTATAATTAACTAGTCACAAAATAATTCATTATATATACATGTGTAAAAAATATTTTCATAATTTAGTTAATCTGGTTCATACCCTCCATTTTAATAGCTATGTTATAATGGTAACATTTAAATTATAATATTTAATTGTTTGTTTAAGCTTGATGTGGTGTATTTTGTACACTATCTAACATAGTCTTTCCTTTTTAAAAACTAAGGATGTTACATTACCCCATTTAATAAATTTATTCCTCACAATTTGAACTTGGTATTGGTAACTAGGGTTTGACTTTTCAAAGTACCATTATTGAATTTGACATCAGAAAAAGGGTAAATAAAAAATCCATTTTAAAATAGGGAAGGGAAAGTATGAAGGTCACCTGAGATAACACATATTAGGATTCCATGTAATAAAACATGGACATGGAATAGAAAACTAACTATCATGTTCTGATGGAGAGTCATAGATAACATAGTCATTATAAATTTATCCATCACAAAACCCTAAATCTGTGATGGGTTAAAAGGTCATTGATTTAATAGTAAAAAATGTAAATGGATAACATTTTTGTTTTAGGATAATTTTTATAGAGTTGAGGAATTATTTTACTACCTAGACTAAGAACATAAGAAAATATACTTACCTAAAAAGTAAAATTTCATCATTACCAAAAACTTATCTTTTTCTCCAAACGATGAGTATTTAAGATGAATTTTTCATGCCTGAAGGATTCGAATCAACTTCTATAGATCAAAAAATCCAAAAAAGTATAACTATATATTACTCTTGTTTTTAGAAATTAACCAAATCCAAATTGGTTAGTAAAATATAAGATAATTCTCAAAAAATAATAAACATTTATATGAATATCAACTACTTATAATCT
This sequence comes from Viscum album, assembly GCA_963277665.1. NCBI lineage: Eukaryota > Viridiplantae > Streptophyta > Magnoliopsida > Santalales > Viscaceae > Viscum > Viscum album. Next base: position 1,090,427,814 of record OY728164.1, on the reverse strand, counting down.
CCAAAATTCAATAGTAATACCCAAAGTTCAATATAGACAATTCAATAAATAAATATTCTTAAAATTAATCAAAAATATTATAGACTAAGATTGAAGCCAAAAAATTAGAAGAATTTTATTACATAAACTTCCAAGATAGATTTTAACATTTATCTCCAAATAACACCAATCAATCTTAATGTCTGATACCAAAAATGTATTTGCTTAAATCACATAATCTCTAAGATATGATAACTATTTCCATAAATAACCTAAATCACCATAAGTACATAGTAAAATCATAGATTATTATGAAATATAATTAAACATTTAATCCTCAAATAAAATCCCATATTATTATATTTACCTTAATCTTATAGGATTCTCAAAATAGTGAACAACTTCCAAAATAACATTAATCACTTAATCACTAAATCATTTTCTTATCCCAAGGTTATCTATTTGATAAATCATATTTTAAAAAAACCAACTTATTATTCATATATATATTTTTTTAACTAAACATAAAGTTTAATACTAACTAAGACTTCACATAGACTATTGGTAGGCGATTCACCCTTATCACACTTCGGTTGTGGGTTCAATTCCCACGACATTTCCAGATACGGAAAGTTGTCACCCAACTTGTGAGTTTTTATTTTACTAAAAATATATTATTATAATACTTTTAAAATTACCATAATTGTGATAAAAATCCTAAAAAATAACCTTAATATGTTTTAACCTCAATGGTTATCTCATACCTTTAATTTTTTATCCCAAAATTTAATAACCCATAATTACCTAAAAAATGAATGTCTCTAAAAATATCATTAGTCACCTTAAAATTTAATAACTTAAATCCTCAAAAGGGGTTCCTAAGACATTGATATTATGATAAAAAGTATAATTATAAACCCATTATAGTATCCCTAACTCTTAATATTATCTCACATGAAGACATCCTAATCTCTAAAGTTGTCTAAACCATCCTTTGATACCAACTATAAGGATTCAACATTAAACATTACATATTCTAGTGTTTTTGAACTAGAATTCACATTTGAGGATATTTTTAGTTTATAGTTTTATAGAATTAGGAAAAACTCTTATAAAGTAAACCCATACATTAGAAGTGGACACTTATAATAAGTATCCATTTTTTTCACAATATAAAACTCTTTAAAAATAAAAGATGATTTATTTTCATGACACACCTTAAATACTTTCATCATGAAATATTCTTTGTCCTTACCAATATTTAAGTCCTATAAAAAACATTTTAAAACTTTGGATGATAAAAATAATCTCCAAGAAGGGATTTAAAAATAAAGTAAACAGTTAGTCCATTAAAAATAAGAAAACCCAAGGAATTTTTTTTATTGAAAACATAAAATTTTACCTATAAAGGTAAATAACATTCCTATAAAAAATATCATTTATTTTATCTTTTTAAAATAATTGATTCCCATAAAAATTCATTAGTATACATAGAAAATTTATATAGGTACCTTGATACATCATTATATATTACCCTTAAAGAACCCTTAAATATTTTATTAACCATACAACCAACTTCCAATATAATTATCTATAGAATAAAATCTTTACGAATTACATTGGAGTGCTATCTGGGTGCACCCATAATTTAACCTATAACGGGATCACCCAATGATATATAGGTGCACCCATCATTTATAATGTCATAGAAACAAAAAATGAATAAAAAATTTCAAATATCATTTTAAAAACAATGTCATGGAACAGAAATAGAGTTTGAAGGAAAACCATAAGAGTATTTTTCAAAGATAAGCCACTTACCACTTGAGAAACACTTGAATCATAAAACCCATTAAATATTTACATTAAAAAAACACCAAATATCATGAGAAAATATAAATTTTTTATATTTAATTTCAAAGGGTCTTTATATACACCATATACAAGAATAAAGGTTTATAACATCATGAATTGCCTCAATGATAGGAAATTGAGATGAAACCTCTTACCTTTAGCCTGATTCATCATATATGTCATTTATCTACCTAAATAATAAATATAGGATAATTATTTAATTTATTTATTTTTTTTAATTTTATTTTTCATTTTATATAACTTATTATCATGTTATAATAATTAATTAATTATTTAAGTTCACGTTGGACGTTTTGACGATATTCAGTACATGAGTCCAAAATGACTTTGGTATGATGTCAATAGTCAAGGTGTTCATTATTAAATAATCTATAGAATAATATTCATGAAATTAGAATCAAATTTATACATCAATTATACTTTTAAATCCATCCATTACATATGGATATGAAGAATGAACTACGTTACAATTATGGAGATAGTAAACTATACGTTTGCATGGGTAACATTTTCAATTTTTCAATGATCATTATGGAATGAAGGTAAGTATTATTTTATCTTCAAAAAAATTATAAAATATCATTAATATCATATTAATTATTTAAATATAATTATATATATCATCCATCTGCTGTGGTGATGAAAAACAAATGACATCGCTTCGTGAATGTGATAGTTCACACATGTGCACGAACAACATTATCATTTTTATGTGATTGGAAAGGAAAGAGAATAAATGATATATTATTCTTTAATAATGATAAATATTTCATTAATATAATACTTAAATATAAATTCCATAATTATAACAAGTCTTGATAGATGGTAATAGAAAATGAATTATATCGGTTTGCGAGGTGGTATTCTGCCATACCCACAAATGATTATTTCTTTTTCCATTAGATGGATATGGATATATATTTATGTCATGATATTAACATTATAAAACATAAATATATTTATTATAATGGATTTATTATTTCATCATGTTTGAATACAATTTGAAGGAAGCAGAATCAAAAATAAAACAAAAATACCTGATTAAAAATGATACCTCTTCCTCAGACCACCACCTTTTCTTAACTCCTTAAGACCACTGAGGATGATGTTATTCCTAAAATAAGAGATACATAATGTGAATATGGATTATATTAATTTATTTTGAAATATATTGGTTGAACCATAAAGTTTTTTAAGTATGAATAAAATAGAAGTAGAGGTGCCCTTTTATAAAAGAGGGGAGGGACACTCTTGGAATTCTTCAAAATATTAAATTAATATAAATTAATTTTCTATTCAAAATGGATCGAAACTGATTTATTTCAAAAATATGATGATTTTATATCTAAATATTCCCACCCAATGAAAATTAGACAAGTTTTTACTATTTTTTTAATCCCTATCTTTTAAGTTTTAATTTTTATTTAACCTCTTTAACTCTTACTATGAAAACATGTGTTTTTACTATTTGAAGGTTAATATAGTTACTATAAAGTAAAAAAAGTTCCATAAATGAATAATTTAGGAAATTTTGAACCTTATTATAATAATTTGTATTAATTTTATATTTTTATAAATTCTATATCATTTAATAAAATATTATTTATTTTAAAATATCATTAATGTCAATTTTGACACTATTTATGACTTGACTTTTTAGAGATATCATAAAAACAAGATAAATTGTATCCAATTATTCTAAAATATAAATAACATGTTAAATTAATCTATAAAATTATTGGATGACATTAATTATTTCAAATTATATCTATTTTAATATTTTTAATATCATTTACTTGATATTTCCATTAATCAAACAATTACAGCATCATTATTATGTCAGCATTTAAGGTAATTATTTTATCTCTTTAAAATTATAAATAAATTACCATTATGTATATAAATATTTTATCTTTAAAATTACTATTTTTATTTGATGATATATTCTATATAACCCTATATAAAAAATGCTATATTTATTAAAATATAAGTATAACATCGTTGACTTTTCTTTAAAATAAAATACTATAAAGGGATTAAATTCATAAAAGTGTCTCATTTAGGTCATAAAATTGTCCCAAGGATTATTATGGTCTAAAATAACTCATCCAATAAAATTAGAACAAGTATTAGGGTAATTTTATAATATTATTTTTACCCTTAATTACCTGATGTACCCTTAACTATGGTAATAAAAATAACTAAGTTTACTATTAATATTGTATAAAAATAAAAGATAACTATTTAATAAATTTGGACCTTATAATTAAAAATATTAAATACATTTTTTAAAATTCAAAACACAGAATTGGATATAATTAATTTAAAATTAATCTCATTGATGGTATGAGAAACCATGTTTTTAAAGTGAAAACATTTAAAAGATTGAAATGTTTTTATATCCAAATTCAATGTGAAATTGATAAAAATGTCCTAAATTGGATTAAATAATATAAAGTTGATCTAATTATACTTTAAAACCAATCAAAAATATAATTTAACACTATAAATTATTTATAAAAAATATATATTTTAAATTAAAATTCAGTATTTTTTCACTATGCATCAAAACTTGAAACTTATCAGAAAAATACAAAAAAATTAAACTAAAGTAAATTATTATATTCCTATTAAAAAAAGAAGGTTATTTTTTCAAATATAATTTATAAAAGTTTAAAAATATATATTTAAAACAAGTTTTCCATTGAAAGGTGGAAAAATCTTCTTTTAGAAAAATAAATCTTTTTATGATTAAAATCAGATTTATTTTTATATAATGCCTAGAAAAAACATAGGATTAATGTTAAAAATATATTTAATATATTATATATATATATATAATTAATATAATCTAATAATACTGAATTTGTTTTATTTGTTGGTATAAAGAAAACAATGCATAATTAAATAGTTTTTCAAAAAAGATTTCCTTTTATTTTAAAAAGAGTTTTATTTTCATTTATAATTAATGGTTAACCCAATAATTCATTATATATACATATGTAAAACATATTTTCATAATTCAATTAATATGGTTCATACACGTTATTCTAATGGCTATGTTATAATAGTAACATTTAAATTTTTTATATTTAATTGATTGTTTAAGATCGATGTGGTGTATTTTTTATGATATCTAGGGATATTTCATTTTAACAAACTTGAGATGTTACAATGGCTCTCTGTTTTAGTCATTTATTTAGGTTGAATTTATTTCTAGCCAATGCTCTAAGGCTTTCTTTTGTCTTGTAGAGAAAATTCCTTCTCGTTGTCTTCTAATTGAGTGTCATGAGAGTAGAAATCAGTTAGGTCCTAACACAGTTGAACTATAGATTCCTGTAGTTATTAAGGATAATATGGATGTTTAGATTTATGATAGTTTACTTAGGGTCATGCAATCCATGGAAAGGGATACTTTTCTTATGGTTCCTTCTATGTTTGAGCTGATAAGAGAGTTTCAGTTGTAGCATCCAATAACGTTTACTGGGGAAGTAGGACCCTAGGCAGCTGAGTTTTGGATCAAGTCTGTCAAGACGATCTTCAATAATCTTAAGAGACCCGTGGATAGGCAGATGAAGCATTCTTAATATATGATTCTTGGACCTGCTAGGTGTTGGTGGGATATTCTATAGAAAGATTAGAAGTAGGATGGGCTGTCTTGGATGGAATTCGAGATAAATTTTCTGAGCCATTTCTATCCCAAGACTTTAAGGGATGAAAAATTTCATGAGTTCATGCATCTGATACAGGAGAGAATGCTAGTGTCGGACTATGTTGGATGTTTCACTAACCTACATCACATTACATCGTGTTTTTCTATTAATGAGATCTCCAGGGAGAGAAATTTTTAGAATGGTATTCACTATCAGATCAGGTCATAGGTGATTTTTTTTATCTTGAGAAGCTTTGAGGATATGATAAACTAGACATTCATCACAGAAGGTAATTCAAGAGAGGCCCTGAGCAATGGCTATGATATTTCAGTAGTGGGAATTGGGATCTCTTCTTCGAGTGTCGAGAAGTGACCCTATGATACTTTCCACCAAGGTAGTAGTGGTAAGATTAATTATGGAAATAGAAAACTATCTCATGGCTGTGTTCTAATCCAGTACTATCAGTGTGGAAAGTTTGGCTAAAAGTGCTCATAGTTTACTCAACCCATAGTTGAATGCTATATCTATGGTAGAATAGGTCATCTTCAGAGGTTTTTCATGAAATTTACAAATTAGACTAGTTCTAGGGGATCAGAACATGCACCTGAGATGGGAAGGGGCTCAACAACACCTCATTAGGTTGGTAGTTGGAGTTCCACTGGACGTTCAAGCTAAGGAATGGAATGTGGTACCCCGATACAAGAGGATATTATTCTTTTCTATCTGGTATTTTTCTAATAGTTTGGTATTGGATGTGTAAATCTTGTATGGTGATTTGACCATTGACACACTGTTGGGAGTGCAGTAAAAACTATAAAACGTTGCAAGGAATTTTCTCTAAAGATTGGTGGTTACCATTTCTTTTGGGAACCATTCATGCTAAAAATGACTAGCTTAAACTTGATTATTAATATAGATTGGATAGTTCTATACCAAACTCATATAGAATGTTATAGGAGGAAAGTTACCTTTCTATATCTATAAGGAGGCATTTATTCTCACCAAGGTGAGTGGGATCGCCAGGCTGGTCATGTAGGGCTAATTCAATACAGATTGGATTGTCTTGTAGGTCAGATAACTATTATTTCACTAGATAATGGTGTAATGCATTAGAATTATTTTCCTTAAGTGGTAGAATGTTTTTAATATATTTTACCTAATGAGTTTTATGGATTATCTCTGGATCAAGAGATCTATTTCATGATTAAGTTGGTGCTATGAGAAGAGATATTTTTTATCCCACCTCACAGAATAGAACCAGAAGAGCTTCAAGAGTGGAAAGTTTAGTTGGAAGATCTATAATATAAAGGCCTCATATATCCTAGTACTTCTTTTTGGGGTTATCTAGTTCTCTTGTCTAATAAGAATGATGAGTATTTACACTTATGTGTGGATTATCAGAGGTTGAACAAGATGATGGTCAAAAACCGATATCTTCTTCCTTGCATTGATGATCTTTTTGATAAGTTGAGAGGTGATAAGATCTTATGCAAGACCTATATGAGATAAAGTTACCACTAGTTAATGGTGAGGCTAATTAAAAAAACTCAGAATACTTTTAGGAGCATGTATTGCTTGTATGAATTTTTAGTGATTCTGTTTGGGTTTTTTAACACACTGACAGTATTCATGGACTTGATGAAAGGATCTTTCATCCCTTTCTATATCGATTTTTGGTGGTTTTTTTGATGATATCTCAGTGTACTCCCAGCTAGTAGATTATCATTTCAAACATCTTCAAACCTTCTTGAGTACATTGAGAGAGCATTGACTTTACACTAATCTAACCAAATTCATCTTCTGGATTAAGAAAGTACACTTTTTAGGGCATTTTATTTCATAGATAGGAGTGTTAGTGGACTTAGAGAAATTTGAAGTCATGGTATCTTGGTAACATTAAAATAATGTCTTCTATATTCAGACCTTTTTGGGTTTAACATGTTTTTATCAATGATTTCCAGTATTTTTCCCATTTGGTAGCACCAATGTCTGGGATGACCAATAAAGGGGTTATGTTTGTTTGGTATAAGTCTTGTGAGATATATTTTTGGGATCTGAAAGAGGATAATATCAACACCTATCCTTAATTTACCTATTATAAGTAAATCATATACCATGTATTGTGACACATCCAGAGTTGGACTCAAAGAAATTCTAATGCAGGAGGAATGAGTGGTTGTTTATGGCTCTTGGTAGTTGAGACTGCATGAGAGGAATTAAAATACTCATGACCTAGAGTTAGAAATAGTGGTACATTCCCTGAGATGTTAGAGGCACTATCTCATGGATGGGAGGTTTTTTTTATACATGGATTACAAGAGCCTCAGGTAAATATTTTCTCAATGAGACTTGAACCTTTGACAGAGGAGGTGGGTCGAGTATATTTAATATTTCGAAATCTAATTGGATTATAAAACAGGAATGGGAAACAACATTACCAAAACTTTGAGATGAAATACAAAGACAAAGGCAGTACAAGAGTCTTGTGGTGAGTGGCGTATAATGACCTTTTTTCAGACATACATCAGAATATTTAGAAGTTTAAAGGTTGAGTATCTATGACTTCAACATCTATTATACCCATGATTTTGGACTAGAATAAGACTAAAAAATTATCTAATCGAGTGGGCTAAGTTCTAATAGAAAAATTATATGGTGGTGAGAAACCATCAGGATGGTCTCTTCCATCCAAATTATATTTTTATAATAAAACCACTTTAAGGGAAAGTGGAAAACCGTAGTACACAAAGAATAATACCACTACATGCTGAAGGATATCAAAAAGAGATTAAACACAAGACTAAGATTATTTGAGTCAGACACTCTAAATAATTCCTAGTGCAGAGTACCAACCTGTGTGTCTGGATATTTTTTGAAAAGTTATTATAGGTGAGTAATCATTCTGTCCATTGTCTGAATGAATTACTCCAGGGTGATTTTTCCTTGGTTGAAGCCTCAAGCTATGATTCAGTCTAGCTTGTCTATCCACGCTTCTTGCTCTTTGGTGGAAGAAACTTGCAACTTCCTTTCATATATTCTTAAAATATCCTATTTTGATGTGATGGGCTTAAGGAATCTTTCATTCATTTTTTCCTTGGAGTGAAGTATGAGTTTCAAATACTCCCCTTCCTATCCTTCCACCCCACATAGTTCACTGCTTGGATCTCCATTGTCCCCATCTTATAGGTCTTTGCTTTCCTTGATTCCCCTCTTCTTGGCCGACCTGGTTTCCATTAGTTTAGGAAAATGAGACTAGTCTTTGCGTCCCTTGGGTCTTTTCCCTTGGACCACAATGCATTTCCCTTGGTCTCAATTCCCTTTTTCCCCTTCTTTCTTGTTGGGATATGAGGACCTTCCCCTTTGAAACGGTTCAAGCTATCTACTAAGAATTGGCTGTGACTATCTTCTCCAGAATCATCCTCCTCATGATTAAATGGCTCTACTTGATCTGCTAAGCCTTCAAAGTGGTTTTTTAATTCAACCTTTGAGCCAGATTTGAGGGGCCTCAACCTACACAAAGAATCCACTTTACCTTCTTTGGTCTCCAAACCAATCTTCTTCCTCGTAATCCCAGCCTTCTGAAGGAATGATGCAATTGGTACATGAGTGTTTTTTTCCAAAGGCCCCAAGACACTAACCCCCTCTTTCCCCCTTGTCCACGGAGAGATTCTGTTGTAGCATGCAGAAAATACTTCCCCGGTAGTGACATTTTAGCTGTCTGGGCCTCCATACTGACCACCGAAGCATCACTATATGGGGGTACTGAAAAGACTGGACCTGTGGCCTGCTCATACCCACGACCCATAAATCAAGGTTACAAGTTTTCATCCTCCCATATCTGGCCTTGGGGGTCCTTAGAGACTTGGACATCACTCACTAGCGATTAGGATAGTCTCTTAGTAGTGGAAATTATCATCTTTTCCATGGTTGATTATGAGTTTCTACAAGCTTATGCAAGGAGCTGATGAGGGAGTATCATGCTTCTACATGGGCGGTGTATCCTAGTTTAACAAGGATGTACCATGATATCTATTGATTGTACTGGTGGAAATGAATGAAAAAAGAGGTGGAAACCTTCATGGCTAGATGCTTCACTTTTAAGAAAGTGAAAGCCAAGTATCAAAGTCCAGCCAGGCTTCTACAGTCTTTTCCCATACCTGAGTAGAGATGTGATGATTTGAAAATTGATTTTGTGACAGTAGTACCCAAGACATCCCTTAAAAATGATTATTTATGGGTGATTGTGGATTGAATGATGTAGGTATCCCAATTCTTACCTATTAGGAAGACCTTCAAAAATTTATGCTCTTGATAGTATTTACATGTATGAGGTGGTTATTTTTCATGGTTTTATAAGGAGTATCATTTCAAACAGATATCCCAGTTTTACATCATGTTTCTGGAAGGGTATTCAAAAGGTTTTGGGATCATGGGTTATTTTTATAACTTCCCATCTTCCTCAGACTAATGGTCAATTTGAGCAAACTATTAAGGTTTTGGAGGATATGTTACGAGCCTTTGTTTTAGATTTTGGTGGTTTATGGGAGATAAATATGGAATTCATGGAGTTTTCATATAATAATAGCTTATAAAAATCAATCAAAATGACACCTTTTTAGGATTTGTATATCGGGCCATGATGATTTCCTCTTTATTAGTTGTAGGTAGGTGAGTCAACACCAGTTGGGCCTAGTCTCATGTAGGAGACATCTATGAAGTTTTAGTGGATCAAACATTGTTTGGTGAACATGCATATTAGACAACAATCATATACTAGCCATTAGAGATGACCTCAATAATTTTAGGTTTGTCATCATGTTTTCCTTTGGGTGTCACCTAGATTGGGGAAAAACTATATCAAGAAATAGGGAAAGATAACATCTAGTGTTTTTGGGCTGTTTGAGATTGTGGAATGGGTCGGTCCAGTGGCATACCATTTAGTCCCTCCATAATGCTACAATACCATGAATAATGTGTTCCACAATTCATATCTATGTAGATATCATCTAGACCCTTCGCATGTGATAGATTTAGTAGACGTTGAGCTTTAGACTAATTCCTACTTTAAGGAGAATCCGATACATGTTGTAGATCATAGTGAGAAATATATTCGGGGCAGGAGTATACTATTGGTCCAAGTGTAGTGGAAGCATGGGTGAGTTCAAGAGGAGATTTGGGATAGGGAGTCTTATATAAAAACAAAATAGTTATAATTCTCCACTAAGACCCCACAATTATACTTGGAGTAGCTAAAGGATGACTTGTTATATGGTGTGGAGGTTGTAAGATCCTGTATTTTTCTAGGTTCGTCTCTATATGAGTTTTTTGTTAACTTTTATTTCTAGTAAGTTTTTACTTGTATTTAAACATTGGTGGTTGTGTTTCCATCATAGATACCTTTTATTTGAATAAAAATAGTCTTAGGTTGCGAAAAACATGAGAAAACTGGAGATGATTCATGTGGTGAGATTTGTTGGGGAAAATGGATTAAAGTCTAGAGATGTATGTTTTTCTTAATTAATGAAGTTTTGGCATAAAAATGTTAACTGTTTCATAGTTTCTTGGTAAGTTGAGAAGATTTAAATGGTATTCTTGTTTTCTAAAGGTAAAATGGGCTGAAAAACCATGTACATAACATTTACACACCATGTAAATGGATTACACATCATGTAATGTTTTATTATTTTTAATAAAATAATCTGAGGCAGTGAGTTTTTTAGCATATCCCATTAAAAATATTTACATGACTTGTAACTACATTACACACCATGTAATTCCATGAACTTATATTTTAAAGTATGATGTGTGGTTGAGTTTTCATTCTAATTCACTAAAACCTCCTCCTCTCAACCCTAAGGAACCTTCCAAGTGATTTTGGAGTGCCAACCTTCCTTTTGAATATCCTGATAACACCTTTTATCTATGGTAAGTTGTTTTGGTCTATTTTCTCCCTTCTCTCCCTTGGTTCTCCAACTGTTTCATTGAAATATTTTGACCATGTGTTTCATTGGTTTTTATCATGATAAGTTTTGATCTAGGAACCTATTTGTGATCATCTAAACCTTCATCCTCTTGGGTGTTTTCCATTGGAAGCATTGTTGGATCGCCAGTTAAAGGTATGGGGTCTAAATATTAACCCTATGGTTTGATAATTTTTAATTTTATGCAATATTATGATTACTCCAACGTAATGTGTTCCCAAATCAATTAAATAATGAATGAGATTATTCTTTAGAGTCATTTGGTTTCAATTAGCGTCTGACCTGGATTATAGATTCCCATTGGGTGAGCAAACCATTATTATAATTGATTTATGTAATGGATTAAAGTGTGTTTAGCATGATATGGCACTTGAGGTGATTTCTTGATATATAATCCCTAAGTTGTGTCTTATTGATTATTTTTCTGACTATTAACCAATTGTTATATAAATTCAAGTGGTATATGAAAGAAAAATAGTAATTTTCATAGTTTACCATTGATATTTATAATGTGATATTGTGATATCCATGTTGTATGAAAATAATTGAGTTCTATGCTAAAATGATTATATATTGGTCTTGGACCTGTAACATGCACACCTGTATACTGTAATTCTTATATTGAGTGGGCTCGACCCAGTCCCATGCTATAATTCTTATAGTGTGTGGGCTCTGCCTAGACCCATGCTATAAGGCTTATAGGGATTTCACCCAAAAAATGTAATGCTTATAGGTCTTTGTATCAGATTGTTGTGACTATACCATGTTTATATGGTTATGGTTGGAATTATCATAATACATGCTCTGAGATATTTTAGTATGGAACCAAATAAAGTTATTTTACCATGGTTATATGGTTTTGGTTGGCATGGTTTCAAGACATTATCATAGATATTCTGGTATGGAGTCGAAGCATATTTTTTTTTTGTATTTTATGAATTGTTGAATCAATTAATACACCTGTTTATTTATTTATTGCATACACTTATTATCAGATTAATTTGTTTAGACATGGTGGTGTCAACCTATTGAGTTATACTCACACCATATTCAGGATTCCATTTGACACCTGAGTAGATAAGATGGATGTAGGTTTCGACAAGGGAAAAAGACCTTGATGTTGATTGTTGCTTTCAGAATGGGATGAATTTTGGAGGAAGGACTCATGCGGGGTTTGAGAGTGGTGACTTTTGAGTCTTTATTTGAGTCTTCAAGTCTTTTACTTTTATTGTTTCTAGCATTATATTTAGTTACATTATAGAACATCATTACATTATTACTTTATTATTCATTGGATTATTCAATTATATTTTATTTTTTTGTTTCCACTGAGTCTATAATCTGATTTCTTTCATCTATATGTTTTATTTATACTGATATGACACTTCATTCTTGGGGGTATAGTCTTCCCACTTTACATTTCACACCCCACTTCTAGTCAGAAACCTATAGCATATGGGGAGGCATGCTTGAGGTCTTGTAACCAACCCATTTTGGCCACATGAGAGAGTTCCTAATTGAGGGACATTAAATTATTTTAAATAATTGATGTGATAATGGGTTTTTCAAATCATGTTTTGTATAAATATTGTGAAAAACCCTTTCCATACAAGATTTTTTTTCCAATTTTGATGATAGTGTTTTAAAAATAAATGTGCAATACAATTTTTCATGTCAGTTAACAATAGATGACTTAAAAATCATATTTATAACTTCAATTCAATAATTCCACTTTGTAATCGATGTTAAAAACCGAAAACAATGACATAGAAAACCCTATTTTTCACTAGTGTTTTATAAATTTAAAATTTAATTTTGGAAAATTTAATGAATTTTAAATATATTTTAGTTTTTTTACTATGAATCTTATTTACCATTTACATGTAAACCATGTTAATATTTTACAAGTAAACTATGTTGATAGTTTACAATAAAACCATGTTTTAAGTTTTCAATAAAACTATGTTTATAGTTTAGAAGAAAACTATATTTATAGTTTACAAGAAACTATATTTACATTTTAAAAGAAAACTTTGTTAACAGTTTAAAATAAAACCATGTTTACAATTTATGAGAAGACTATGTTTATAGTTTACAAGAAAACTGTCTTTTTGGTTTGTACATAAACTATTCATAGTTTACATGTAATTAAAAAAATGCACAGTTCAAAACACAAACAATTGAGTTAATATTTTTAGAAGATACAAAATTATTTAATATATTTTCAGTTTAAACCAAAGTAGAACTTTTAATGAAGTAATAAAATAAAATATTTTTCTTATATATAAATCTATCAATATTAGCTAAAAATTGACCCAAATCCCAATACTATAATAATTTTTCATAAATTAGAACACAAAGTAGATTAAAATATGTTTTATTTTAGAATAACATATTCTAGAATAGGTGTACAACCATGATTTATCAAATATTTTACAAATCAACTAAAGTTCAAACATGGATTAGCCTTTCAATGTAGTAATCAAAGATGTTGGCTGGAGTCAGTATCTAAAGAGGGGGGGGGGGGTTAATTGAGTACCCAAAAAATTTCTTTCTAAAATGGATTATTTTGAAATCCCCCAAATGTTTAAATAAAACCTAGTTTATCAAAATTTGTAGTATGATATAGATCTCAATATTTTTAAAGATTTATCTAAATATTTATTAGGTCTTAGATGAATAATACAATATATCATTGGATCCTTTGAAATCAGTTTACTTGATCAAAATACTATATAAACACAAATTATGATAAACTATCAAAGTATATAATTTGTTTATAGTTAAAACAATTTTCAGTTTTAAAATTAGAAATAAATTAAAACAAAATTAAATCACTTAGCAGAAAGAATGAATACAAGAGTTTTAGTGTCAAGTTGAGACTTAGTCCTCTCCACTTGGTGATTACCTACCACTAAGAAGTTTATATAATATAAAAAGATGATCATAAACCTATATCATGTTTTACAACAGTTTACAAAGTTTCTAGGTCACACATGATCTCTTCCATAGCTATATGTGGGAGTAAAAATAAACAAGCCACACAAAGAAAACTTGAAACTCATTATTAATTTTTTGTTGGTGGTATGACATTGGCGGTGCGATATCCTAGTGGTATCATATACTTAGCCAAATTTGTATCCTGGTGGAATGAAATTATGATGGTGTGTCGACTGACAATGACTTGGACTTTGTCAATTTTTCAGATCATCGGTATGACATACTGTCTATGTGATATCCTAGAGGTATCTCATACTTAGTGATATTTTTATGCTGGTGGAGAGTCATGAACAACAGTGTCTCAAGTAGGTGGTTCCAATCTCAATAGTGTATCATACTTAGACAATTTTATCACCTATATCAGATTAATGGAATACTTATAGAAAACATGAAACTCATTAATAACATCTGAATCATGATTTTGTGATCATTAGAATAAAGAGGTAAGAAAATCCCCCTTTTTTATGATCACAAATCATGGCATCAAAAGTATTACAAAAGTTTAAACATGATATCCAAGGTAGTATAAATCAAAACATGTCATTCCCAATAAGTATAGATGGTATTGAAGGAAAATAATAAAAGAGTAAGTATCAAAGGTAATTATTATGACTTGAAAGATTAAAAACATATAGTATCAAAGATAACATAGAAAAATACTATAATACATTAGAGATTCCATAAAGTTCTAAATATTCACTAAGAATTATCCCCTTTTTGGGATTATCAAAAAGGTAAATATGAGAAGAATAAAGAAAGTAAAAAGAATAAAAACAAAGATAAAGAACATAATAATAGTGATAAAAGGAATTTGAACTGATGATTAAAAAGTTATTATAAACCAGGTCCCATCAAAGGCATATATTCTAAGACAAAAAATGAAAAGATTTAAGATTTGTTAGAGGGTTCCATTGGTTATTTTCTTTTATCCTTGACTTTCTCTTTCACCTTATCCAAAGAAGCAGGATCCGCCCAAGGTAAGATAGAGGGAACACCAGAAGAGAGTTCAGCTACAATCTGAGGATGATATTCCATAATAAAAAATATTCAAAGGTGTCTCAAAGACTGATCTGGAGACATTGGAAAAGGCTGTAAATGAGAATGCAAAGGAGCTAAAGGATCTCGAGATACGTTTGGTTTGAGAGACAATTGAGGAGTAATATGTACTGTTTTATGATAAATTCTTTTCCATGGACATGAAGAACTATATTTATAATATTTATAAAATCCATTATGATTTGTCCACCTATTTCCATTTCACTAAAGAAATATTACTTCTCTTCCATAAATTGGTTGAACACTGGAGTCATCTCTTTGAGCTATCTTACTTGTTCTTTGAAAGCTCGATTCATAAGAGGTATCCTCAAATTTTCAGCCAAGAATTTAAAAATTTCATCCATTGCATGCTTGGTATAAATATGAGAGAGATATAAATTTATGGACTAAGTTATTGTTTCCCTACCAACTTTCAAGTCATTAGAATATAAAGTAATAAAATTGAGAACATGATCAGAGTTATACCAAATTCTAC
Organism: Viscum album; assembly: GCA_963277665.1. NCBI lineage: Eukaryota > Viridiplantae > Streptophyta > Magnoliopsida > Santalales > Viscaceae > Viscum > Viscum album. Next base: position 1,090,411,795 of record OY728164.1, on the reverse strand, counting down.
TCAAGGTCTCTTGGGGCTGATCAATGATACTTTTGGAAGCACTGGATGAAGTAGATCTTAGAACATCTCTGAAAAATATCCTTATCTGATCAACATCAAACAATGCAGGGGTATGAGCAACAATAAAGGAAGTATCTAAAGATTTATTCTCAAGAATTTTAAGGATTCCATTAATGGAATCTTTAAAATCAGATCCCATTTCTTTAATCAAAGACTTGATGGATTCTAGTTCACCACTTATCCACTTATTCTCAATCTCTATATCATAAATGTTATGCATCATCTTTGGATGGATATGTTTAATAACCAACTCGAAAATGTATCTTTCATTCTTATCATAGATTAAATTATCATGAGGAGGTCAATTCCTTAACTTCAAAGAAAAACCAGACATCAACATTTTACCAAAACCATCCAAGTCACCTTTAGTGACTATATCAGCTAGAACAGAAAAAGGTGTTGGAGTAGGTTTAGGTGCAGGAGTTTAAATAGATGTGAACTTTTCCAACATCCCATCAAAATATACTTGACCAATAAAGGATCCCCTAGGATATCCTTCAATTTCAACCTTAGGTCCACCATTATTTGGTGGAATACTTGAAATAATGGAGTACTTTCCCCATTCTTCCTCCATAAAATCAACCCATTGATCTAGAAGGAAAAATGAGATAAATTTAGTGGTAGGAGGTACTTTACCAATAGGTAAAACTAAAACATAAATATTTTTCAGACCATTTGAACTCGGTGCATCCAAGGTGTGTTCAACATTAGCAGGATTATCTTCAATCTATTTATCACCATGAGATACCAATAATTGATGAGAATTATCCTTTTGGACATAATCTGTATATTTTACTTCCATATGGTTGTCAAAAAGAGGCTTATCAGCATCCAAGACATCAATCTGAACATCACTACCTTTCTTAGAAGAAGTCATATCTATTTTCTCTTGCTCAACCATATACTATTCTACAGCTGAAATAACTCTCATCTTCTCATCCATAACAGAATCAAAAACTTCTTGACTAGTGACAATAGAGCTGACTTCAATTTCATCAGTTGCTGGAGCTTCATGAAATATTTCCATATATGGGGATTGGTCCCCCTCAACAAGTGTATCCGGAATCTCTAGATTCATCTTGACTTCCTTCCTTTTAATTCGGCCACTTATACCATTAGGTTTAGAGTATTAATCATTATCACTTCCATTATTTGCCTCCCTTTAATTTCCACTACCAATTTATTCTTCCTTTTCTTCATCCTCATTATTATCATTATCTTATTATTCTTTAGTTGATTTGGAACTTTTATACTGCTCCTCTCTAGGGACCTCAATCTCTTGTTCATCGCTTTTGACTAATTTTTTCTCTTTTTGGCAGTCTCCTAGGTGGGATAGGAGCTCCGAAATTAATGGGAGAAGATTTAGGAGACAAGTTAGGATCACTCCCTACATCATCAAATGGTTCATTATACTATTATTAAGTAAAAAATTATTCTTTATCATCTTGAGAGTATTCAACCACTTCATTAGGCTCCAAGCATAGATCAACTTCATCCCTTGGTTTGGTTGGATGATCAATCGAATTATTCTCATCATATAACTTCTCAATATCACCAACCCACTGTATTTTATAGGGGATCCAACTAATCTTAATCCTTGAAAAAGTATCACTTGTAATATAGAAACCAACACAATCTATACTAGACTCCTCATCCTTAGCTACTAGGCCCTTCACATTCAACATGGAAGAAATCATTTTTGGGTAGATCAAAGAATTAGATATTGAGGATGGCGTGGTCATCTCACAAATATGCACCATGAGACAATTACAAAGATTTATCTTATGACCTTCAGTTATAAGAGATTTAATATAAACATCTTGATACCTTAGAGTTTCGAAATTAACATTTCTTGGGAATATCATGTGTTTCACAAACTTAAATAGTAGCCTAAATTCCCCATCCCATTTTATGCCAACATGCCTTCTGGTTATTCCATATTCTGTCAGTACAATAAGAGCATCCTCATATATAAAAAAATCACTAGATTCTAGAATGATACCTTGGTAGTCATTATAAATTCCATCATATGGAACACCTAAAAATTTATCCCATTTCTTTGATTAAAAAAAATGTGTCCTTTCACATGACTTCTTATCCAATCAAAACCATATTGATCAAACACAAACTCTACATGATGATAAAAATCATAGATTATCTTTGGGTAGAAATGTATTTTGTTTGATGAAAACCACTATAACCATCCCTAATTCTAGATTAATTTTAGTACCAGATACTTACTAGACAACAACCACTTTAATTAAACTTTCCTTTTTGGTATATAAATTCTGTTGGCAAGCTCAGGGTTAACTGGTAAGATAGAAGTAGGTACACTCTATTCTTATTTGATGATCTAAGCTTAGAATTTGAATACTTGGATGGATGATTAATTCTTGGTATTTAGATTGATTTGAAAAATATTGTTTGAGGGTAGAAGAAGGTTTGAAATGTGAGAGGAAAATCATTGAACTAGGATTGAGAGAGAAAGATACGGGAGTATCACATTGGTCTCAAGGTGTGTTGGGAATAGAAATTATGCCATTTTTATATCATTTTAAATATTAGGTATTCTAAAATTGAAATAATTCTTTAAATAAAATTCAAAATTGAGGAAAAAAACGTATCAGGTTGCAAGAAATAACATAATCCGAAAAATATACTAGAGGTTCAAAATATTGAGAAATAGAAAAATTTGCAAAGGCATGAAAAGAAACAACATGAAAAGAAATGGCCTGACAATCCAATGACATGAAAAGACAATAGTATTAAAAGCAAACAACATGACAATCAAACAACATGATAGGCCAACAATGTGTCACCATAATGGTATGTCATAGAAAAATTAAACTTAACCAAAATTTATCATTTCTAACACATGTTTGATACAGTTCATTCTTTCAGAATTCAAAGTCTTAGTAAATATATCATCCAACTAGTGTTATGTGCAAATAAATTCAATAGTGATATATCATTTTTGAAAATGGTCTATCAAAAAGCTATGTCTTATATCAATTTGATTTTTATAGAATGTGATATTGTATTCTTAGAAATGTTAATATCACTTATATTTTCACAGTTTATGGGGGAAATGTCATAATTAATATCCGTAGTCTAGTAGAGTGTGTTTCATCCACAAAATTTGTTCATAGAAACTACCTGCATCTATGTACTCAGTTTTAGGAGTATACAATACATTTTTTTTCTTTTTTACTACACTATGAAACTATAGACTTGCCCAAAAAATGAAATTTTCTAGAGGTGATTTTTCTATCTAACTTATATCCATCGAAGTTAGTATTCGAATAAATTACTAAATAAAATACTTGTCCAATAGGGTAAAAAAATCCTAAATTAATAGTATACTTGAGGTACTTAAAAATTATTTTGACATGAACTAGGTGCGACACTTTTTGGTTTTCTTGAAAATGAGCACACATAGATACACTGAACATAATATCTAGTTAGTGAACAGTCAAGTAGAGAATACTACCAATCATACCTCTATAATTAGTTTGATCAACTGGTTTCTCAGATTCATCAAGATCCAAGTTATAGGTGGTAATCATAAGAGTATCACTACTCTTAGTGGTATCTAAGTTAAAATGTTTTAGAAGACCTTTAATATACTTACTTTGATTTAAAATAATTCCTTCTTTGTTTGAAAAAATATGAAATCTAAGAAATAATTTGAGTTCACCCATTAAACTCATTTCAAATTTATTTTGCATCATTTTTGAAAAACCAGTCCATAAATAATTTCTTAAAGATCTAAAAATAAAATCATCATCATATATTTGTACTAATAATACATATTTTTAAATTTGTTTAATAAAATATTAGGATCAACTATTCCTTTTTAAAATCCTTTTGAAATCATAAAATTGATGAGCCTATCATACCAAGATCTATGATATTATTTTAAACCATATAAAGCTTTGGTTAATTTAAAATTTCAATTTGGAAAATGAGGATTTTGAAAACGAAGAGGTTTTTCTTCAAAAACATCCTTAACTATAAAACCATTTAAGAATTCACACTTGACATGTATTTTATAAATCTTGAAATATAGGCGTGCTGTATAATAAAGTAGGATTATTATGGATTTAATTATGGACATAGGTGAAAAGGTTTCCTCATATTCTATCCCTTCTTATTTACTATAACCTTATAAAAAAATTCTATCATTATTTTTAACTATAGTTCTTGAATCATTAATTTTATTCCTAAAAAAACATTTTGTTCTAATAGTCATGGTATCCTTGGGTCTATCTACAAGTTCCCACACTTTGTTTCTTTCAAAGTGGTTAAATTATTCTTAAATATCTATTACCTAGAATACATAATTAATAGTTTTATTGATGTTCTTAGGTTTAAGCTAAGACAAGAAATCTTGATGTTTAACCATATTTATAATAAAATAACTAATTTGTTTTCCTTTTTTTAGTAAACCTATAAAAAATCTAAAGGGTGGTACTTAATGGTTCTAATATCTCTAGAGAAAGAGGGATAAATCACTGTTGGATTTTTAGGTTTAGGTTTTGGAAGTTCTGGAAATTCTTTAGAACTAGATGATTTTTCTTCTTATTTTATAGCAGAGTCTAAAGTATTAGAATTTAAATTTAGAGAAGTTAAATAATCCTCAAGGTTTTCTAATAGGTATTAGGATTGTGTTGATAAATTTAATCAAATTTGACATGGACTGATTATTACACTATTTCGGTATTCTTATTGAAAAATCTATATGCATTTCTTGAGATTGAATAACTAATGAAAATTCCTCCATCACTCATGTATGATTTTTTTTTCAAGATTATCCTAGTGTTATGAATAAATACATTGCAAAAAAACTCTAAATTAATTAACTTTAGGTTTCTTATTTTTCTATAGTGCATAAGGGATATTCTTAAGGATTGGTATGATAAAAAATCTATTGATGATATAACAGGCTATATTTAAAGATTCTTCCCAAAAATAGATAGGTAGGTCATAATAATTAAACATAGTTTGAGCTATATATTTTAAGGTTTTATTTCTCTTTTCAATAACTCCATTATACAGGGTGGTCCTAGGAGAAGATAAGTTATGAGTGTAGCCTTTTTTTGAGCAAAATAATTCAAAATATTAATTTTTCAAACTCACTACCATGATCAATGCTTAAGGTTTCAATTATAAGTCCACTAAGATTTTATTGAAACTTATAATACTTAGTAAAGTAAGAGTATAATTCACTTTTGTGAGATATAAAGTATACCCAAGTATACCTAGAATATTCATTTACTAAAACATAAGCATAATTCTTCCATTAAGACATGAAACTATAGAAGGTATAAAAAACACATGTGAACCAACTCAAGGGGTTGAGAAGTTAACACTTATTTCTTTAATTTTAAAGAAACTTTATGTTGTTTTCATTTTAGCATGGTGATAGACTTTATCAGTTTGGAACTCAATATTAGGTAGATTAATAACTAACCCTTTCCTTGTTAGATTTATAAGTGAGTGAATTTTTCAATGGACTAGTCTCCTTTTCCAAATCCAGGACTCTTTGTGAAATGCATTTAAGCATGAAACATTTTTAGAAATTAAATAATTTAAATCTACACCATAATTATTGTTATTTCTCAAAGAAGTAAAAATTAAATCATTTTTGGAATAAATAATATTGGAAAAATCATTATCAAAATTAACATAAAAATAATCATCACATAACTGATAAATTCTTAGTAGATTATATTTTAAACCATAGACATATAAAACTTTGGAAATTAAAATTGAATTTTTGTTTCCAATCTGGCCTAGGATGATGATTTTTCCTTTTGCATTATCACCAAAGGTAAAATGTCCACCATTAACCATTATGAGGCTTTTGAAACATAAATAACCTCCTATCATATTTCTTGAATAACCAATGTCCAAGTAACATATAATTATACCAGATGTCTTCAAAAGTTTTTCATAAAAAAAAGTTTTAAACAAGATATGATTTTGGCACCCAAATTTGTTTGGGTCTAGAAATGTTAGTAACAAAGGCTTTTAGAACCCAAATTTTCATAATGGGTTTCCTATAAACATTTTTCAAACTTTTAGAAATAAAAATCATATTAGGTCCTTTTAAAAAATGATTAGCATAATAAATTTTGGGTCTGGATTTAAGAATAAAAGTAGTCTTAGATATTCTTATTTATCCAGGATCATATCCTCTTCCAATAACAAATTTTTGTGCAACTTGATTTCCCAAAATTTTCATGAATGTATCTCTACCATTTGTAAAATTTTTAAGATATTTATTTGGTTTTTCATCAGAAATTTTATGTTCAGTGTTTTATTTGAGCATTTGGGAATTTTTATCATTTTTATAGACAGTTCAGATTTTATATTTATGGTTATAACATGCTACCTTTAAAGAATTTTATAATTATCATTTAATTAAATAATAGTATACTCTAGTATACTGAAATATTAAAATAATTATTCATTTGAAATATTATCATTATTATGTTTTTCTTCATTAGAATTATCCAAATTATGTATAGGCAGAATATTAGAAACAGTAGGTAAATCAAGTACCTCCCTAAATTTAGTCATAAACACATATTGGATATGTCTGGCTTCTCTTTAGGCGATGCATAATCGTCATTAGAGATATCCTATGAATCAATACATGTTTCCTTCATGGTATTTTTGAATCTTCTATCCTTATCCTCATATTTCTTTTTATACATAATCCTTGGAAAGTCAAATTTTATGTGTCCTTTCCTCTTACATTCATAGAAAACAACTTATCTTGGATCATAATCCTTCTTCCATTATTTATACTAGTTTTTTCTATTGTCACACATTCATTTATAATTTTATTTTATGATTTTTTCTTCTTATAGAACTTATTAAATCTTATGGTTGTGTGAGCCATCTCCTCATCACAATCATGAGATGATTCAATATCCCTGGAACTAGCATCTTGTACATTCTCTTTATCATTTTACTTTTGTTGTCTAGTGGATGTAGTCATGAAATATACTGAATTTATTTTAGGCTCCTCATCTTATTCATAGTTTACTTTCAATTCCTATTCAGACATCATAAGTTTTCCAATTAGCTATTTAACTCGCATCTTATTATATCACATGATTCTCTAATAGAGACAGATGTGCCTCTCTATCTTTCTGGTAGACATATGAGTAATCGCATAATATGATCCATATCTGATATAATTTTTCCAAGTGAGCTCATTGTGTTGAAAATCTCATTGAACCTAAGATACATGTTAGAAATGGGTTTATTAGGCTTCATTTTAAAATTATCATATTTAATAGTATAAGTATTAAGAATGAAGTTCCCTTATGGGAAATAAACAATGTCCCAAATTTCAAATGTTTTACACACAGAAATTATATTAAATTCTAAATATCCTAAAGTATAGTAAATCACATTCATATATTTACAAGTATTATTATATGCTAACTTAGTAGGACCATCCCAAGTGGTTCTAGCAGTATCAGGTATAATATATTGATCTTCAATAGAAAACCAAATGTCATAACCCAGGATCTCTATATACATTCTCATATTAATTTTCAATTGGGAATAATTTGTACCATTAAATAAAGTAGGTATGTTATTAAGAGATCCTTCTTGATAATTATACATTTAAAGAACTAAATTTAGAAATAATATAAATTAAGATATTTAAATCTCAACTAAAATCAAACTTAAAATGAATTTAAAAACTTTAATTCCAAATAATGAAACAAACTTTGATACCAAATGTTGGTTGGAGTGAGTATCTCAAGAGGGGGATCAATTGAATACCCAATAAAAATTTCTATTTAATATGGATTATTTTAAAATCCCCCAAATGTTTCAATACAGTTGAGTCTATCAAAATATGTAGTATGATATAGATCTCAATATTTCTAAATATTTATCTAAAGATTTATTAGGTCTCAAATGAATAATATAAAATATTATTGGATCCATTGAAATAATTTTACTTGATCAAAGTACTATATGAACACAAATTAAGATAAAATATCAAAGTATATATATTTTTAGAGTTAAACTAATTTTTATTTTTAAAGTGGAAATAATGTAAAACAAAATTAGATCACACAACAGAAAGAATTAATACAATAGGTTCAGTCTCAAGTCAAGAATTATTCCTCTCCACTTAGTGATCACTTGGAACCAAGTAGTTTATATAAAATAAACAAGATGATCCACAACTTGGATCAGGTTTTACAATAGTTTACAAATTGTCTAGGTCACACACAACCTATTCCACAGTTATATGTGGGAGTTAAAATAAACATACCACATAAATAAATCTACCACTCTTATCCATGGGAGTATACGTGTAAGAAAATATGAGAAGATATCTATGTATCTTTCAGTTCAGTATAGGATATAGTGTGTGTATATAAAATAGAGTATATCACACACTACTCAAAATGTAATAAAAGTAAGCAGAACAAAGAAATATAATGGTGTAGAGTTTATAAATGATTGGTTTTTTGAAATGAAGATTGTGAATTGTGATCTGATTATTCAGTGAGGTTTGAGTCAATTTTTCTTGAAAACTTCAGGAAAATAGAGTTTCGTATACTCTTGTTCTTAAACTGGAAGAAAGAAGAAAATGTGAATGTGTAGTTTAGCTTCCAGTTGAATATTTTCAACAGATGAGTTTTTATTGTTTTCAATTAGGTTCATATTTGTGTATGTTAAAAAAGTTAAAGCTCTCAGTTTAATAACGTTCCACTTAATCTACTTTTTCATCTCATACTTCATGAGGGAATGTTCTACAATTTTATCAACAACAACAATGAGAATATCCGAATCAACTACTTCCTCGTACTGAACATTATGACACCCTCTTCAATGGTTTCTATTGGGAATTTAAGATAAAATAACTAAAATAATTAATTTCATTAAATTTGATAAATATTCCCGTTAGAATAATGAAATTCAAAATGATAAGTTAAGAAAATAGTGCCGACGTCTTAGGCTAGCAGTGAATCAAGGTCTGACGATGTCTCACTCTGGTGGTATGTTGTTCTGGTGGCATGATACTGGAAGCATCTTAAACATATCCAAATTTTCACTATGCTAGAGGTGTCTCAACTAGTGGTTTCTAGTCTGGCGGTGTGTGTTCTAATGGTGTCTTAGACTTAACAATAATTCTATGTTAGCAATATGACATTGGCGGTGCCATATACTGGAGGTATCTCATATATATTGAAATTTTCATTCTTGCAGCATAAAATCCTAATGGTGTGTCAATTTATGGTTTCTCATACTTTTTCAATGTTTTAGATCAGTGGTACGACATACTGAGGGTGTGATATCATGGAGGTATCTCATACTTAGCAATATTTTTATACCGGTGGTGAGTCATGGACAATAGTGTCTTGAGTTGGTGATGCTAATATTAAATGTGTCTCATACTTATAGAATTTTATCACCTATATTAGATTAATGTAATACTTACATAAAACATTAAACTCATTAATAACAATAGAATCATGATTTTGTGATCATTAAAACAAGGAGGTTAACAAAATACAATTAAATTTAATTGAGTGAAACCACTTCTTCTAGAAAATACACACCAAGATCAAGTTTATCCTTTTTAAAAGGGTTCTAAAAGAATTATAACCACTTGTAAAAATATTATTCAATGTACACTACCTTTTATGGAATTTAAATAAACAATTCATTAATTTATTTTTTCATAGAACAAAACCCAAAAATTCCTCTTTTTAGACAATATTTTGGAATTTAAATTAAAAACATTATATAAAAAAACTTGAATAGAATTTTATCATTCAAAATTCAAAATAGAAGATAACACCACATATAACACATTAGTAGCACAGTTAAGACATTATAACCTCCAAAACGTGTATACAATCTAAATATTTTTTTCACTTATTAATCAATTTAAAACCTAAAATACAACACACTATTTTAGATCATAATGCATTTAAAATTCAGAAACCAAATTTAGATTAAAGAAAATATGTATGTAGTTGAAGATTCACCAATAAAATTGTATTGATTTTTTATTCAAACAATCCAGTTCAATGAATACATTTCTCATTTCTCATAAAACACCCATATTAGATCAAATTTCAAAAGTTAAACATTTTATTACAAAATGGGATATAAAAAAAATCAAGAAAACATGGATTAGTATAGACATTCTATGTTATTGATTATTGAGAATTAAAACATACAACATGTATGAATGTAAAAACAGAAATATGTCAATACATACCATAATAGTAGTGAAGAAACTGTAAAAATTATATAAGATATATATTGTATGAAAAAACATGAAATATTGAAATAAAATAAATGAAACTATAGTTATGATTTTTTTATTGAAATGAAAAAGACTAAGTGGAATTTATTATAAGGAAATAATAGAAAATGGAATCCATGATAACTATTATAGGATGCTGTTATAAATTTAAAATTATCTTTAATTTAAAGGTAAACTCAAAAAACTACTTTATTGTTATTACATCTTGTAAGATATTTAAAAAAATACAAAGTAGTATATGTAATATTAATTATGAAAAGGAGAAACTTCTTTAAAAAATATATAGAGGTGAAGGACGTTTCCACATCAACCAGGACTTCTAATATAAAAATAATAGAGGATCTATTCAAATACTTTTGATACGTTCATCTCATATATATTTAAAATTATTTTTAATAGATGTAAAAAATGTTTTTTAAATGGTTATATTATTGATCAATTTTTTTTAAAACAACTTCCTTGTTGTGAAAAATAAATAAATCCTATTAAATGAAACCAAAAAAAAATAATCCAAAATTTCCCTTATAAATTGAAACTAACATTGAAAAACATGTTCCTTCCCAAGATAAATCAAACAAAACCAAATTAAAGCAATTTTAATAGCACCAACCTAAATGACATAAGTTGAGATAAAATTAATGAATTGGGAAAAAATATTATTTCTTATATATAATAATTACAACAACCTCAAGTTCATAATTAACTATAACAATTAGAGTATTTTATTAATCATATTCCATATATTAATCAAGATCAATAGGGTAAGATCTAGAGTTAATTTCATCCCCACCATCTTCAAAAATATTTTTTAGGATCAATTGAGCTTGAAAACGAATTCAGGACTTACAATATCTTTTACATATAACACTTGTTTCACTATTGATTCAGAAATATATGGCTCATCGGTAGATTGGAAGTGGTTCGTGTTAATAACTCTAAATATAAGTTCATAAATAAATTTTCCCTTTCACTTCATTAAATTAAAACACGTTTATTTAATCACAGTGACCTAAACATTAGACTAATAATCTAATATTAGTATTTTCTCATCAATTCCATAACAAGAAACATTTTTTACTTCGAGGATTCCTATCTAATTCGTTATCATAACAATCTATAGTTGTAGTTAACACAATATCATCATGTTTCTTTCTCATATTCATTGCTCTATTAGTTATAAACATTTCATACACATTGATCACCAGTGATTTTTATTCATGAACCAAATTATTGGTTTAAAAATCCAATGATTTTATTTCTTGAGAGATAGAGTCAATAGTTAAACTCAATACCTAAAATATATGCGAAAATTAAAATTAAAATAATGTTTATTATTTATTTTAAAAGATTAATGGGAATACCTTCAATTTTAACCAGTAAGGAAACTCGTTACTCTAAAAAATTTATATCATTCTCAAAGAAAAAAAATATGATATATATATATATTTTTATGTTCCCAATATAAAAATATAATAAAAGTTCAAGTTATGTGTATAAATACATAGTATGTCCTAACATATACATGTTTAAATTACTTACTTGATATATTCTCTAACCAAATCATAATTAAACAAGACCGTATAATGTGACATATCTTTCTCTTTATGTCTCTATGTATCCAATGTATATGACCTTGGAATTCTCCATAATTAGGAAAGTGATTGAAATTTGGGGTCAATTTTCTCACTCTCTCATTGGTTGGTTACATCTTGTGCTCACATGAGACAAATATATTGAATAGAAATTAATACATTATTGATCCAAACAAAAATTCATAATGGAACCTTTGGGAAGATTACTATTCCTAATATAGGACTTCATTATTTATATATTTAATTTAGTAGGATATATTTAATGAAAATAAATAGTTCAACTAAGAATTATTTCATTTGGAAGATGCAAAATTAGATACAATATTCAAGTGAAAAATGATGGGGGATAAATTTTCTCTAACTCACACAAAATTAATAATGCCACTTCCTAAATGTTTATTAAGAAATACATGGAATTTGTTTATAAATAATATCTATATAGAAATAGAAAAATTGAGTCACCACCACCATTAAATTATTGTACATTAAATGATAGATTACTATTGGAATCAATTCATGAAGAAGGGTTTGGTAGGCATCAGTTCTCTAATATTTCAGTTTCACCTCTCTTCTATTTATTTATTTTCATATATTGTTTGAACAACCATCAAGAACCTTAATAGTATCCAATAATTCCATAAATTTATTTTTCTCTGAATGTGTCATTATATAGGAAGCACTTGGAGATTTTGAGTTATTTTCACTAATACACACAAGATGCAGTTATGATTTTATACCATAATCCACCAAGTCATGCTAAGATCATAATTTATATTTGGTATTACCCTTTACATTTATAAGTATTTAAAGAAACATTTTATACATATTTTTATCAATGTAAATTACTTCTAAATAATGACATAAAAAATAGTTGACCAATAAGCAAAATAAAATAGGATACTTTTCTTCTTCTAATTGTAATTGTATTTAGTGGAAATATTCTTCCTCTTTCGAGATTTCATCTAATATTTACCAAATTGAGAAATGAAATATTTTATTTCATTAATAACATTAGTTAAAGAAACATGTTGATATTCCTTCTTATTGTTACTGGTATTGTCAAACCTTCTATGATTTTTCTAATATGGATGATTCATTGGAAAGAATAACTGATGTCCCATGAAAATAAAACTTTGATAAGATTTAAGACTTTTGAATTGTATATTATTAATTCAAATAGAAAATAAAAGTCTACCCCTTTTTATCCATCCAAATATCATTGCATAAGTAGAAAAATAATTTATCATCAACATAACCACAACAAACATCTAAAAATTTTCTTTCTAAGAAACCTCTTATGTATAGACACCGATATTCCAAATCTACTTTAAACATTTTACTAAATGTTTCAAGTAAACATCTATATAATTTTTAGGATTAGAATGTCCAAATATGAGTATACTCAAGGATGCATTTTTTTCATAAAAATACAAGGAGGAAGGTTTTAAATGTGAAAGAAAACTGGACACATTATACATAAAGAAAGTATATGTCCCAACATATTACAAATGTCAAATGAAAGACCAAACGTATTATCAAACAACTCAGTTAAAAAATCAGGATACTATACATCGAATTTCCACCATACTAATCCATCTACAAGATAAACCAACTTATCATTTTCCTTAATTCTCTTAGAATCATTCCATCACATTTGTTTTTGAAATTTCACTAGACAAGAAATTAATTTGGAGCCTAAGAATCAATGGAAAGTTCCATATCACTTTTTTTGGTGTATGAGATGTTGTTACATACATATTTATCTTCCATATAGATTCCCAAAATTCTTTAACATCATTCATGTAACAACCCAAGCAATGTTTATATAAAACATTTTTATATATTCATTAGTTAATTATAAAATATTATACAATTATTTGTTCAAAGGAAATCGTTTTATTTCTAACCAAATTGGTTTTTATGTATTATATGGTTTTATTTAAAATCCTTATTCCGAAATTAAATAACCTTAATTAGAAAAAATTAACTTCATTTTTGAATTCATAATTTTAAAATAGTCTTAAGATAAATCTTTGAGAATATTCTTAAAAGTTTAATTTTTTAGTGAATAGAAAAAATACTGATTTTCGTTGAAAACTATATTTTTATTTAAACTAATTATAAAGAAATGTTCTATTTTAGATTAGTTATAAAATTTAATTACTTCCATTTGATTTAAAATAATCCAATTATGATTTTTAAATGAATTTTATGTAACACCATAAGATTTTAAAAGAGGAACATCATATTCAATAGTGTATATGACACAAAATGCCAAGCTTAGAAGAGAATTTAACAACCCATGACTTTATGACATATTTATTTTTAAATAAATTAAATCTCTTCAATAGCTTGCAATGTATGCAACCTCAGGTTTGAATGAAACACGATACTCTAATAAAATATTATTATTTAAAGATGAATATTGTAACCTAGCCGTTAAGATAACAGGTTTGAATAGTAATAACTAAATTATGAATATTATATGTTTTACACATGTATAAAATAAATTCAAGGGTTATTTATTTATTATAAATAAAATAATAACAATTTTAAAGAGAATGAAATGTTTTCTGTAAAAAATATATTTTTCTAAAAGACAGATTAGTCACACTTTGCGAACATGATTTAAAATTAATTTTTAGAAATTATAGAAAATTTATTTGAAAAAATAAACTTAATTATTTGAATATATATTTCAAAATTATCTTTATCTGATTTTTTAGAATTTTTTGAAAGGATTACTTTTTTTAATAAATAGTGAAAATACTGATTCTTATTGAAAACTGCCCTTTTGTTTAAATTATTTAAAAAGTTAAATTATATTTTAATTTTTTTTAAATTAAATTTTGTTCAATTATATTAATATAAATAAATAAGGTCATTAGAATAAATTTCATATTGAAATTTGGTATTAAAACATTCTATACTTATGAAAATTTTCTCCTTGGAAAACCGCTCTTTCATCACGTCTACAGTTTAATTTTAAATTAAATTCTTCCTCTTATGTGAATTGTATTTATAAAAATGGATTCAATATCTTTAATTAGAATAATTTATTTTATCTAATAAGTTTAACTTAATTTTTTACCATAATAAATAGTGAAAAAATAAGGATTAATTAATACAGTTAAGGTAAAAATGGGTTTACCGAGGGGGGGGGGGGATAAAATAAGAATATAAGGGTTAAAATGACCTAAAACTTTTACAACACACTTTGTATGGAAATATTTATACCTTATAACCTATAAGTGTTTTTAATGACCCATATGAGAGGCTTTGTTCATGAGAAAATAAGGGGAATCACTTTATCTTTTTAAAAGTTTTATGTGTGTCCTCTACCCCACTTATAAAAGGCCACCCCTCTCCTCCCCTATTCACACTTACAAAACCATTTGATTAATCCAATACCTGAACAAATACCTTAATTACCTCCAAACATCATATATTACTTATTTCTATTAGTAATCCCTCCTAATAAGGCTTTAGGTATAAACCTAAATAATTTCTTTAAAGAAGAAGTAAAATTATTAAACGTGCGTATTTGTTTTATTTATTATTCCACCTCCTTAAAACCTTATTAAAATATGATAATACAATAAAAAATTATATCTAATATAATGATATTTTATTATGTTAATTAAATAACCCATATTTATCTCCACTTCCATCAAATGGGAATTAGAATTGTCGATCGTGTGTATGATAGACTACTGGCTCACAAACCGATGTAATTCATTTTTAATCACCACCTTTAATGTATGAATATAATGATTTATTTAACATATTTATATTTTATTTATGAAATTATTATACTTATTCAATTATTATATCACAAAGAGCTTATTACTTTCCATTCCATGGGGGATACGGTAACGTCGGTCATGTGTACAATGGACTACTGCCTCACAAAGTGATGTGATTCATTATTCGCTTACGATTTACATTAAAGGTAGTAAGATTAAATTTTTGGAATATATTTTATTTATGATATATAAATAATTCTATAAATATAATATCACATCTAACTTCTTACCTTTCATTCTGTTCCAAAATAATAATGCCGCTCGTGCGTACGTGTGGACTACTACCTCCATGTAATAATGTGAAATGTTTGTCATTTTATTTTTACATGAATGATAATAAGGATTTATTTTATTAATATAAATTATATATATTGAATAATAATCATTTTTTAAATATTAATTAATATTTATTTTCATTTCATTCCATCCATTAAAAAAATGGAAACTATATTCATGCGTACACACGACCTACCATCTCCATGAATGGTGTGATCAATTATCTCTCTATAAATTTAATAGATTAATATAAATACATATATAATGAATATATATTATATTTATATAATTCTTAAAATTATGGATATTATTTAAACATTATCAAATTAAAAGGCCCAAAATTACCGAACTAAAACATGCATGAAAAACAAAACAATTATCACCCAAAATAGTGATTTTAACAACGAATTGTTAATAAAAGGGTGATAAAATACTATAAATAAATAATATATGGTATGAAATATATGAGTATTATTATGTAATAGATTTTTTATAAATCAATATTTACTATACATTAGTTTCAGACACATATGAAGGAATTCAAACTTGAGGTAAGTGTTTCTCATCTCACCTTTACTTCCATGATACATACACCATATTCACCTATTATTTTTTATGGTGTATATACTGAAAATTTGACAGGTTATATCATGAATCTATTTATATTCATGGTATTTAAACCTTTATTTGATTATTATTTATTTTATGTGGCTTATGATTTAGAAGTTACCAAAGTGGTAAGGGTTTATTTCACAATCTCATCATTATTCAGGATTGTTTTTATATAAGTCTTCCTTTGGGGAATTATTTAATATTTATATCTTAAAATAAATATATTTTTCTATAATTTTTTTATTAATGAACCTTTTCAAGTAATAATACCATTTTACTCTCTTTGGTACTTAAAATTATTAAGAAAAACGTTTTAATAAAATCCAACATTATTTCTCTCTTCATTTAAAAATCATTTTTCATCAAAATATATGTTTTATAAAAATGTATTCGAAAATGTTTTTAAACTTTTACAAATGATTTATTAAACAAAATTTTACCCATTTTTACTTTTTACAATTTTTTAAAGGAATCTTCATTTCTTTTTCAAAACGAGGCATGTTTGTCTTTTACTGGAAATGTGAATGGAATATTTGTTTTAATTTGTATGGAATAAACATAATTTTAAAAAGTTATGATAAAGAAAATTTTTAAATCTTAATCTACAAGTTTTAAAATTTTATTATCAAAAGAAAGTATTTTCAAAATATTTTTTGAGCTTTTTGTAAAAATATTTTCAAATTGAAAATGTTATTTTTCCTCAAAAAGGTTTTTAATGAAATTTTTGCGGTAAATATATTCATCAGTAACATAAAACCTTTATTATAATTATGAAACACTATGGATATGTTGAATTTTTATCATCCTTATTGTTTCTTTGGATGGGTTGTGGTCATTTCGACTAAGGATGTACAATTTTATTACTATTCACTAAATTACTCAAGATGGTTTATGATTATGTTTATTTGATTGGGTTATGTGTTAACATTAAGTATATTAATTTTTTAATAGGATTTTTTAATTTTATTATGTTTCACCCATTTTATATGAGTAATTCATTGGAATTTTTAAGTGAATAGTGGAGCTGAGTTATAGATATCCCTTGGATGCATTGACAAGTCTCATGGGGAAAATAAGTTGGAAATATTAGATGAGTTTATACCCATAGATTTAAACTATCTTGTGAAAGGTAGTGATAATATATTTAAAATTTTAAAAATTATTCATTACCTAATTTTGAGAACAGTTATTTATTTCTATGTGATGATTCTATTAGTTATAATATCCATGGATAAGTTTCAATCTTATGTGATTATTTTTATGGATTTATTTTATCATCATTTATTTTTCCATATTATGCTAAATTTATTGAATGAACGACATGTGTTTCAGTTATTTAACTTTCCATATTTATAATGATTATTTATTCATGATATATCCCATTTATGCTTACCCTTACCAAGCATATGAACTCCCCCTTATGTTTTATTTTCCCTAGGATAATAGGAAGTGTTATTTGGTTGATATGAAATTATATACTATAAAAAATAATTAACTTCTCAAATAAAACACTTTTTGTATTTTATGCCTTCAATTTTAATGTGAATTTTATGTTTTCATATAGTTTAAAAATACTACTAAAATATTTGGTCCTTTGGGATGCGATTCCTTGTATCTTATACTAATGTAATAATTTAACCATGGATTCTAAGATACTAATCTCATGGTATTTAAATTTGGTATTAACGAAATTTTATTGGAAACCTTGGGAACTAGTTTTTGGAAAACATATATTAGGGAATATAACCCTACCAATTAATTTATGGATAATTCTTGGTATAGAATAATATCTAAAAGTTTTGGTAAGATATAGATTTTGTGGTTTTCCTAGTAATGCATCCATGTCTTGATACTACAAGTGGATGTGGTTCTAGAACAGATGTACTTAGGGGTAATAACCCTAAAAAATGTGCATTGGGATTGAATTGAGAATTACCTGGTACATGAAAATGGGTCTTACTATACACTTCGTTTAACACTCATATGGGATATGGTTTGGTTAATTTACATTTTCTTTATGAACCATTATGAATGATTTGAAAGTATTTTTATTGTATCACCCCTATGTGTTTTAAGTATATATAATGATAAGGTTAAGTTTTAGGTGGTTTTTAGGAGTTTTTTTCATGATGCTATATCTTTTATGGAGATGAAAATTTTGAGAACAATTAGTAGAAACTATAAAACATCTCTAAGAAACCATGAAAAGTAAGCAATTAGAACTGGTAAGGTGCATGGTTGGCGTAGAGTTCAGAAATATTGTGTGGATGCCCAAGAGAAATAGTACACTTTAAGACAGTTGTGAAGAACATAGTTGGAACATGGTTATATTAGCCATGTGAGACAACTATCTAAGGTGTGGTTTAATATAGTATCCTATGCATGGTTAGCACACGGTTTGTCTAACCATGTTCCCTAACTATACATTGTGAAATTTCAGATAAAATAATTGTGGATCTAATTAGTTTTAGCTTATTAATCACTTGTTTTTTCCCTAATACTCCAACAACATGAATTCCTCCCCCCAAGTCTTGTGAGGTTTTTAAATTTTCCTTTGGAGAAATTCCTAGGTGAATCAAAATGCATGGGAGGCCCAAATTCATCAATAAGTGTTCATTCTTTATCATTATTCTAAGATCCTAGGATTTTCTCTCTTATAATCATAGATATAATATGTTGGGGATTGTTCTATGTTGTGTTATGTCAATAATAATGGGATATGATTTTTTTTATTAAATGGATCTAGGAGTTCCAAGTCAAGTTATTGAATTTATTGTTCCATTATTTGTTTTCTCCAAAGTTTTATAGGTAGTTGGATTCTATCTCAAATCCCCTTGATTAGAACATTAAGTATTAGTTTAAATGATTTTTTATTAAATTGAATTGTGAAATTGATGTGTGATTGTTGAGGTAAAACCTATTTAGTTATGGTTTTGTGAAATGGTTGAAACTGGATGGTTTTGTGGAAAATCCAATTTTTTGTAAATTTTAAAATGCTGATTTTAAAATGATAGTTTTAATTTGATACATTTAAATTGGTTGTGGAAATGGTTTTAGGAAATAATGGTTTTTGATATGGTTAGTCATGGGATTTGGCAACATGGTTGGTGTGATTTCATTTACATTAGTCATGGCCATTTGGGAGGGGCGTGTTCTATTGGGGATCCTAGTATTGTTTACCTTGTGATGACTTGGTAGATCGATGAGAGAATGCTCCTGAGTATTGAACTATCACCTGTGAATGCATGTTTTGATGTGTAGAATGTTAATGCCAAATAGATTTTATATCCCATTTCTTACTGATTCTTCTTGATACCTTGGGCTAGGCATGTGTATTTGGAGCTTGGAGTAGATTGGAAGTTACTGATTTGTGCCTTTAGTGTATTTGAGTTTTGTTGGTTTTGGTTTCCTCTTATACTCTGATATAGTTGTTGGTTTTTTATACTTTGAGTTTTATTTCCTAGTACTTATGGATCTTGTAGTGATATGATATGGTTATCATGGTTTGGTTGTTTTATATTCAAAGGTAAAATTATACCCCATTTTTTATAAAGACCCTGGAATTTATTTCTAGCCTTTGGTGTCATGGGGATGTCACATAAATTCTAGTAACAACCTCTACCAATTTCCAAGCCAATGGGTGAGGGGTGGGATTTTATAAATGGTATCAGCTAGTTTGATCCTTGGGTATTGATTGTGTTCATTCTCAAAGTTTCAAATGACATTAATTTTGATAGGTTAGTCCACACTTGGGATAGTATAAAGGAGTAAGATTGTAAGAACATAAAATTCAGAGCATTAAAGGCATAACTAACCAATTTATGCTAAATTTCAAGTTACTAGGGAGTTGGGTACATGAGTGTTTTGAGACACTTTTAGGAGTTTTCACCTCATCGTTATGAGTTTAGCCGATGAGAAGAGCATAACATAAATTGATGGTAATGAATTTCCACTAGGAGTGCATAATTAATTTTGATTAATTGATTATTATTTGGTGAAAAAGTTTTGATTTATGAAAATATTTGAAAATGGTTTGATTTTCGAAAATCATGGTGAAATTTTGAAAAATGTTTTTAAATAATAAATCGTTTAATATTGGAAGGCATTGTTGTGATATGTGTGATGTAATAAATTTGAAATTTCTAAGCCTTCAATTTATAGTAAGTGAGATTAATTGGTGTTTTTTGGTTATAGAGAATGGAATCAAGTAGGCACTTTAGAAACCAACCAAAAGAGGCTGCTGAGATTGTGGTTTCCCTAAAGCCACTGGTGAACCAATACTTTGTTCAGAGTATTTTCTAAGCCTCTCAGGTTGTAGATAGAGGGAATAGAAATAATAAACTAAGATAAGTGGTTCATTTTGTTTATTTCTAAAAGTAGAATACAAACATCTTTCAGGGTGATTTAGAGATGAAAAAAGTAGAAGTGTATATGAATGGGATTAATCAAATCTTCAATTTCCTTAGTACATTAGGAGAGGTGAAAGTGAAGTTTTAAATGTATATTCTAGAGGAACTAGAACACCGTTGGTGGGATTTAGTAGTTTAGGATAAATTAGACCAAGGAATGGCCTGGGAGTATTTTGAATAATATTTCAACAAACAATTCTATTCTCACACATTGATAATTTATATAATGATAGACTTCTCCATTTTAAAGTAGAAGAATCTATTAGTAAAAGAGTATACGACTAAATTTATGAATTTAGTTTGATTTTCACCGAAATTTGCTGTAATTGCATCCTTTAAGGAACATATTTTTGAGTTGGAGTTAAAACTATAAATTCACTCAAATATTTATATGATTTTTATAAAGTATTTTACATTGATGCTCAATAGAGAAATGGTGGAAGAAATAGACAACTCAGGAAACATGGTCGGAGGAAGTATGTTTATTCCTACAAAAACTGGTGGGAACTCCAATGATGGGAACAAGCGAAGGAAGGACACCTATTCTCATAGGGGTGATTTATCTCAGAATCATACTATGGGATCATTAAACTTTCCTCCTTGACTAAAGAGTAAGTTGGGATTCTTTTAGTGTTGTTATTTTGAGAATATAAAGTGAGATTGTATGACACCACCTAGAGAATTCCACAATTGCAACCAGATGGGACACCTTCAGTAGTATTGTTATAGTGCTTCAAGGCTGGGTGATAGGAACACATCTAATACTTCTCAATAATCATATGCTTCGATGAAATGAGTGCATTAGAATAGAACTCTTCAGAAGAACCGGGCACGCCATGGTGATTCTAGGAATACCATGACTCCTCAACCAGTATAATCTCAGTATGGTAATAAAGAGAAATGTGCAGTGAGTAAGCAATTATATAGAGATGATAAATTGATCATGGATGATCAATATAGAACTTCTATGGTGAGATTTATTATTATTTTAAAATCTACCCTTATGTAAGTTTAGTTTGACATGAGTGCGTCACATTCGTTTATTGCTTCTTATGATATTGATCTTCTGAGTTTACATGTTGAGATGATTCCTATTTTTTAAAAACCACAAAAATATTTGGGACAATGAGAATGTTGAGCCTTGAAATGTGTAGAGTGTTTGATAACAATTAATGGGACTTATTTGGTAAGGTACTTCTCTATGATTGAGAAAAATGTATATGACTGGATTTTGGGAATGGATTAGATAAAAATATTTAAGACCTATATCAATTATTATGCATGTTAAGTGAGTTTCAAATCTTTATATGGTGTTATAAATATATTTAAAGGAAATTGGGTAGGGGATGAAAGTAGAGCAAGACCCTTGGTGCCAGTGGTTAGAACCATATCTTACTAGTTGACAATAGTGGATTTTAAAGCGATAAATGATATTGGGAATAAAGATTTTTCAACCATATTAGACCAGTTTTTGATGATTTTCCTAAAAATTTGTCAGGGTTACCACCCAAAAGAAAAGTGGAGTTTACGATTGATATCCTACCATGGACCAGTCTTATTTCAATTATATATTTTTAGATGGAAGAAAAAATTGAGATAATTGAAGTATCATTCAGAAGAGTTGGAAAGTAAAGGGTTCATTTGATGAGTACATCTCTATGGGAAGCACTATTGTTTTTTTTTGTAAACAAGAAGGATGTAACTATTAGTATTTGTGTAGATTATCTTAAGTTTAACCATGTTATTATAAAGAATTGGTATCATCTTCCACACATTTATGATTCATTTGATCAATAGAAAGAATCACAGTGGTTATCTAAGATTGAATTACATTCAGGATATCACCAGTTTATAGGTTCGGAAGAAGGATATTCCAAAGAAAGATTTTGGAAGAAGATATGGCCATTATGATTTCATTGTTATGACTTTTGGTCTTATGAATTCAATAGTCGTATTTATGGTATTGGTGAATATAATATTTCAAAGGTATTTAGATTTCTTCATGGTGGTGTTTTTGGATTTAATATTGGTGTATTCCAGAACAAAGAAGAATCATTATAAAAACTTGTAAAAAATGTTGTGAATCGTGCATGAGAATATTATATATTCCAAGTTATGAAAGTGTGATTTATGGATATAAGAGGTACGTTTCCTTGTCCATGAAATTTCTACAAAATGTGTTTATGTAGATCTAGAAAAGAAAGATTCTATTATCTCTAGGCAACCACTCAAAAATGTCTTCAAGATACATAGTTTCCTTTGCTTCGTGGGATACTAAAAATATTTTATGTGTGACTTTTCACATTAGACATCACCGATGGAATATTTGTTGAGTAAATTCATTCCTTTATAGTGGAATGAGGAATGTTATAAATCCTTTCAAGAACTTAAGGTTAGACTTACATCAGCATCTGTTCTCATGTTTCCATAGTCTAGATAAGGGTATGTATTCTATTTTGAAGCATCAGGATTGGGGTTGTGACTTGTTCTCATATAGGGAGATCATGTTGTTTATTATGATTCATGGAATTTATAGTTTCATGAGAAGGATTACTACAAAAACGATTTGGAATTTGCTATTTTAGTCCATGCTTTGATGATTTTTTATCATTATCTTTTTGGTAAGAAATTCACTTTGTTTACAGACCATAAGATCTGGAAACACATTTTCTCCCAAATATATTTGAATATAAGGAAAATAATATGGATGGAATACCTTAAAATGTTCGACTTCAACTTGATGTATACACCAAGTTAAGGAAATTCAGTGGCAGTTGTGATGTGGGTTTTAAATCAGTTGATTTTCTACATCCTTTATTTAAGTTTTTGTTAATTTAATTAATTAATCTTAATTTTTTTAAATAAATGTAATTAAGTAATTTGGCTGCTAAAATCATTAATTCATTTTTTAAGTTTAACTTTGTACTTCTATTTTTTTAAATATCAATTATGCTTATTTGAATTCTCTTTATATTTTATCTTAAATTATCTTCTAATATTTACGTTAAGTTTATAATTATATTATTGACACATTCTATAATTAAATATTTTACCAAAATATTTTTATTTAATTACTAAAACTTTAATTTAGTTTAATTTTTTTTTATAATCTATCATTTTTATGTTAAATTTTATATTTTTACATTTAAATTAATAAATTTTTCTTATTTATTTATTTATATTTAATTTATAATTTTATTGTAGATTATTAATTTTTTATTGTTTCAAATTTATTAGGTGTTTAGTAATTCTGTTAATTTTATTTCAAGTGGTTATTATTTTTAAATTTTATTCTCTTAATTTTATATTCTAATTTTTTTTCAATTCTTGAAATTTAAATTAATAATTAGTTTTTAAATATTACTAACAGTTTTCATGTTTATTTAATTCAGTAGTTTTAATTTTTTATCAATTCAACTTTTTATCTGCTTCTTATTTTAAAAATAAATTGAATAAGTTTTTAATTTTTAGTTTTAATTTTATATCATTTCAATGTTTTTTGTTTATGTTTTAAAATTTATCTACTTTTGATAGAAGATCCACCATCAGGTTCTTCTACCATTGGGGATGCTACCGCTGGGGTAGGGCATCCACCACCAGCCTCCTCGGTTTTTCTAAATATACCACCAATACCTTCAATGCAACTGCTACCAGTCCTTTCCCATCCACCTCCAGAAGAAAAACTCATGCATAACACACATCCACCGGTAACATGATCTACAGTCAGCTGAACATGATCCCCTACCGGCACCTAGCATATGCTTTCGCCACTATCCCAGTCATCTACCAATGACCAATTTCTTCTACTACCATTATATCTGACATCCACTAGTAGCACAACTCTCATTTAATAGTATCACAAATTTTCTACTATTGAAAAGATCAACCGCCAATCAAAGTCCTTTTCAACCACCAATTGAGTCCAATTCCAAGGCCAATACACTCTTCCGCCATCATCTGACCCTAGTGGTGTCTTTTCTACCATCATAGTCAGAAGAACCAGAGACTGAAGTCACACAAATATGGATCTGAAACCCATATGATGCTGGACCTCCATCATATTAGAGCCACCATGAGGAAGAAGGATATAGATAGAGATGAACACTCATGCCACTGATTGAAGTCCCGAGCCACCCCACACCCAAGAAGCTGAGGACCCCCAACTGAAGACAATAGAGGAAAAAACATTACCTGATCCTGCCATATCTAAAGAAGACCCACTAATTTCGATACCAAGCCATCCATTGATGGAGCTCCCCTCATACTTAGATGAAGAAGCCCACACCTTGCTTCAGCACCACAACCATCATCATAAGGAGGAGCTACTATTGGAGAAGATACCCATGGCCAATGCTGTGAGTTTTTGAAGAAGAAAACCATGGTTGCAGCAGATAAGAAAAATAATATAAAATAAAAAAAATGAATAAATGATAATAATAATAATTAATATAAAATAAATAAATTAAATAATAATAATAAATAATAATAAATAATAATAAATAATAATAAATATAAAATAATAAAATAATAATTATATAATATATCTTTTTTTAGAAAGGGAATCTATGAGACTGGCCTTTTAGAACCCTCCACTCTAAGGAACCCCCTCCCCATGAAGAGTTCATAATACTACATCTGAGAAGGAGCATTTGCCAGCCGAGATAACAGAGCGTCCCATGGGGTAACACCTTGATCAACAATGGTTCGACACAAAAATCCATCAGCCAAGTGAAGTACGCCCATTCTTCCCACCTGGTAAGACACTGGGTAACCTGAAAAGAAGAGTGGTACATCGGAGGTGGAAATTCCTCCAAGAGTGGTGTAATGACCCAAAGTTTTTAAATGGAAATTACCTTCTTATATTTAAGTCATAAAATAACATGGAATCACAACATAATGAACTACTAAGTGATAAGTGACCATTAAATATAAGCTGGTAACTTCTGTGTTAGGAATTTTGAAAATTTGACATACACAGTTTTGTTCAAGATGATTTTTGGAGTCTAATGAAACAAAAATAATTTTTGGTGAATAGTGACGTACCCTTATGAATAGTAACATACCCTTATGAATAGTAATAGGACCCTTATGAATAGTAAATCATCCAATATAAGAGTAACATTACCTATAGATAATTAAATAAAATTTAGTCATCTTAGAAAGTGACAATTTGACCCTAGTAAACGTTTTGGTATTTTCTAAGCCAAAAATAAATAATTATAATTAATTAATTAATTTAATAGAATATTTATTTCCATATAATTTATTCATAAATTATTGAATGAATTTCTCATAGTTTTTAGATAGTTTTATAAGACCCTACGTAATTTTTGGAAGCACTATAAAATCCGTTTTGATCTTAAAAACTGTTTTTTTATGTAAATTATGATTTTAATTAAATATTTAATTAATAATATTTAGAAAATTATTTTCGAAAAATTGACATCATTTTTGGATTCTACATGTCGAAAAATGGTAGGGGTAAATTTTTGTGTTTTTCTAAAATACTTCAATTTTTGGGTGAATAGTAAAAAAAACATAGTTTTTCGCATAATCGGTGTATACTAAATTGCATCGTTAGTGATGTAATGATGACATAAACATTATAGAACCTTATTTTCGGCAAAATTATATTAAATTTCATAAATGGTTTCTTAAAATATAATAAATCCAATTCTCAAACCTAAAAATAACTTTTCAAAGCCTAAAGTCAAAAGGTGATTTATTAAAGTGCCTTTTTCTCTTTTTTTCACTTTCCTTTTAATAAATTAATAAATTAGAATTATAAATAATAATTAAAGCCTAAAACTAATTATATTATATTAATATATGATTTAGGATGTCAAAAAACTACTATTACAAGTCTAACTCTTGATATATTATTTTATTTCATATTTTATACCAAAAACACCTCCCTCTTCATGTATAAATAAGCCCCTCCCCTCCTCTTGCAAAACCACTCCTCTCAAGCTTCAATCATTGTCTAAGATCTGACCAATCATCTCCCCTATTCCCTCCCCCATTTCCAAGAGCTTCTGGTCTCATCAAAAGACCAATCTTAGGCCCTTAAGGAGGTTCTCAAGTGAAGGATTCAAGAGGTAATTTCCCTCCCTCTTCTCCTTTAATTCCCTTTCATGTTCAAGTTAATTTCTTGATCTCTCCCCACCTATCTTCATACAAATTGTTTTGTAACTACATTATTATACATATAATGTAATTTTATGATTCTAATGGGATATTATATTACCCCACACCCTTTACCTCTTCCTTTTATTTTATTAAAGAGAACGTTGTTCATGAGGTGTTAATTTATCACGTTAAAAAACGACATGCTCTCTTCTTCCATTAATACCTTCATACCTGGTCATGAAACCCTTTTTATGGTTGAACAAGAATATTTTATATGTATTTTGTTCTATTTTAAGTTCTGGAAATAACCTATGGACACATTACTAAGTGAAAAGTTAAAACAAGTTTGTTGTGATCCAAAAACCGCTCAAATTAACCCAAATAATCACCATTTAATTCTTATCTAATGATTCACCCAGATGGATCTAATATAATTCATTATAAAATAATTCAATCTCCTGTAATATCACTAATAACATGTAATATCATTTCTGGATGTTTACTCATGTTCTACCCAAACTTCAATTTAAGAATACAAGTGAACCACCCAAGAAAAACTATAAAAACGAACATCCCCGAACAATGTTTTTAAAATCTATAAGTCATCCAAAGGAACATAATATGACATAGTGAAACCATAAATAATCCTATTAATGTACACATGGTTCTAGATTTCTAATTAATGAATATAATGTCATTATATAGGACATTAAATAGAAGGAAGCATTCAGGTACAAGGTAAGGGGAAATCTCGAACCCAATTTTCTTCCTTCGGGTTCTCCCTATTTTACTCCATTTTTGATATGGTTACTCCTCAAAGATAATTTGTTCATCATTAAAATTAATTTTCTGGGATATACATGTTTGTCACTGGTTTTTATTTCCATCAAAATGTTATCCAAAAGAACTCTTCTTTTAAGAACTCACCTTTTACCTCTCATTCAAGGTTGATGGTTCTTGTATCAAGTATGTTGTTCCCTCTTTATTTTGGGAACCCAAAGTTTACAAATGTGTTCTTATGAGATGAAACCCATTCCTTTTAATGGGTTAGTTATGTTCATTTATGTTATATTTTCATTGTGGCATGAATGATAAATGATAATGTTATGATGTGATGGGTGCACCCAGAATTATATAGCGCAATATGAATGTTTAAATGTGACGGGTGTGCCTGAAATTATATAGTGCTCCAATGCATTGGGTAAAGTGATGAATATCATGAGTAAATGTGAAATTATGTGTGAACAAGATTCTAGATTGGTTCACAAGTATGTGTGGTAGTCAACCACTAAGACACGATGTTTCATTTTTATGCATTTCCACATTTCAAGTCTTTTATTTATGCTCATCTCATGATCATGATCTTTTGCATATGTTATGATTATGATCAAACCATGATGTATTTTTCTTATATATTCTCTTAATAGGCTTATAGATCACCCCTTTTGATGTATATCCTTAGGTGGCTACATGTACTAAGGAGAGGACAAGTGCCGCTAAGAAGCTAGTAAAGAAGAAATTAAATAAATGTTTATGCTTGATGTTGTATTTGTTATGTATGGTCCTAGTTTTCCCAAGACACTAAACCTTTGGATCCTCTATGTGTAATACTATTATGTTGTTTATCTTTAAAATGATGTTATATTAATGTAAGAAAAGGCAGGTTCACTATAAGTGGGCTCCCAGAAATTGAACCCCATACCTCATTAAACACCATTGCTTTTGGCCATCAACCCTGCACCACTATGCCACCGCCGAAGCGGCATAATTATAGAATATATATTTAAATCATATGATAATAATAAAAATGATGAATATATATATATATATATATATTTAAATATAGAATCATATCAATATATATTTAAAACAAATAATAATAATAATCATGGTGATGATAATACACACACACACACACATATTTATAAATATAGAATCCTATCAATAATTTGATAAAAAATATTAATTATTTTTTTAAAATATTTATTATTATTTATATATTTTTATTTATATTAATAATATTATTTTTATTAATAATTATAAAATTTATATTTTTTAAAGTAATGTTAATTATAATTATGTATTAATTACATTTTGTTTTTGTTTTTTCAGTTTCCCATGAGGGTCGTGTTCATGTTCTTTTGGCTTGATTCAAAAAAAAAATTTCAAGTGATTTTTTACAAGAGATATTTAAAAGTCATATACAGGTGAATAAAATACCTAGAATGCATCATGTGGATGATGAAAAAGTGGATACTGTCCTTAGTTGGTGTAATAATTCTATGATGAATTGGGATATGAAGAAGGATAAATTCATGAGGTAGATGATATTAGTAAGAACCTTTGAATCATTAAAGGAAAACCTAGAGACTGGGTAGCACTAGAAATTATTGGATGATAAGAGAAATGAAGTAGAAAGGAAACATTAATGTCAAACATTTTTTAGGAAGATTACTTCTCCCTTATATTCTCTTTCTTTTGTTTGAAATAAATATTGTTTAGTTCTTGATTCTTGATATGACCTATGGGTAAACTCTTTTCTCATGGGATTTAATTATATAGGTTTAATTGTTACTATTTGCAGTATGCGCAAAAGAACTTCATTTAGTGGGATAGAGACTTACATTCCAGAAATAGATAAACACTTTAGTTCTATTAAAAAGAAAAAAATTTGAAATGGAAAACATAGGATAAATAGTTCCTTTTAAAAATGAAAAAAATTCAACCTAAAATAAATTTAGAAAATAATGAGAGGTTTATGATGAGGGAGTTTCAAGTACCTCAAGTTTCAAGAATCTCATCATCAATTATACTATCACCTAGATCCAGAAATTATGACCTAAAAAAGTCTCACAATTCACAATTTACTACTTTTAATGATCTCTCTAATAAAGAATCACTATTCTTCATTAGAGACTTCAACAATATAGTGAAACAATTACACCTCTTTGGGCTCAATGAAAATGAATTAAGAGTGAGACTATATCCCTTTTTCCTTGAATGAAATTCTAGAAATTGGTTTCTGATCCGAGATGAAAGTATTTTTGAAAAATGGGACCAATTATATAATTTGTTTGTAATGAAATTATATCCCAAAATACTCAAGGGTGAGTTAAGAGCCAAAATAAATTTTTTTTACCAACAGAATGGAGAGGCCTTTCATGAGGCTTTGGATCGATTTAGGGACCTTATTAGGTAGTTTCCACATCACTATCTTCCATATCATGTTCTCATAGACACATTCTATAAAGTATTTTCCTCTCATGGTGAGAATCTTATTAACCAATATACTGGAAAAAATTACAATGATAAGACTAGTGAAGAATTGAGAAAATTTTCAACAATATTCCCTTAAATTCTAAACTTAAAAATTATAGGAGAAAGATATTGAAAAAAAGTGGTAAAAAAAATGGTTCATGGGTAGATTCAAATGCCCAACTATCTAAAATTAAAGATCAAATTCAATATCTAAATAACAAAAATGTCAAAAAGTGCCAATAATGTGGGATATCAAAACCATAACCAATATATTATAGGGAAACATGTTTAGTGTGGGATGTTTAGGCACAATGAAAACTTTTTTAATAAATATGAAATGCCTTCCCAACAACAAGAAAATGTCAATTTTACAAATTATGGTCCTTGGATACCTAAAAAAGATGACCCCATTTTAAAAAATTATTACCAATTCTATAGGAACCATCCCAATATATCATGGAAAGAACAAGGAATGATAAAACAATCTACTACCCCTAGTTTATAGAACCAACGTAAACAAAAATTCCAAAACCAATAGAGGGGTGATCCAGAATTCCTATAGGAATTTTTAGGGGAATATGATTAATTAAATAGATCAAATTATTAAAATATTTTATTCATAAGATGATAAGTTTGACTCTCAAAAATAAAAACAATAGGAATTTGATAAGGTTGAAGCTGAAGATATAATTCATAATCTAGAATTAAAAATGGGCCAATTAGCTAGAGACATGACACCTAAGGATATGGGAAAACTACAAAGCACAACTAAATTAAACCCTAGGGAAAATTTAATGTTAGTAGTTACAAGAAGTGGAATTAATACTCAAGAAGAATCTAGAAAAGTCTTTAGAAATTCCCAAAATAAAAAATAGAGTGATCTTAGAAGTGAAAATATATCAAAAACACAATCTTTAAATGAGAGGAAAAATCCTATAGATGAAGAAAATATCAATGTTTCACCTGAAAAACATGATATTTTTTTAAACTAAAAAATAATAAAGGAAAGTAGAAATTTCTTGAAGAAATAGTGGATATTCCTTCTGTTCTTAGGAACTATGTGCCACTAATCCCTTTCCTATGAAATTTAAAACCTAAGATTAATAACAAGGCTTAACTTATTTTGTTACTTGGGATTCTAAGAAAGATCCAAGTGAATATCTCTTCTATCCAAGCCTCGATTCAGATTCCTTCTTATATTAAATCTCTTAAAAAATTTCTAACAATAAAAACCAAGAATAATTTACTACATAAATCCTCACTAAAGAGTGTAGCACTATTATTAAAAATAAAATCCCTCCCAATCTTAAGGTTCCTATTTTCTTTTTTATTCCCTTTAATTTAGGGAATAATTGTCAATTAAACTATCTGTGTGATTTTGGTGACAATATTAACCTTCTTTTATTATCACTGTTTCAATAGTTGAGATTGTGTGACCTTAAACCCACCACTGTCATCCTATATTTAGATGAAAGATCATTTAAAATCTTATAGGAAGGGTAGATGATCTTCTATTTGGAGTTGGAAAAATATTTTTTCTAGTTAACATTCTATTGTGAGACATAGAGTGTGCCTGAGAGGTGCCTAATGTTTTTGGTAGTCCATTCTTGGACACTGGTGGAGATATTAAAGATGTTTCTAAGTGAAAACTAGTCTTTTAAATTTGGATAACAACAAGATGAATTCAATGTGTTTAAAAATTCTAAATAACTAACTTTTGTTGAAAATTATTATAGAGTGGAGTCCTTAGAAGCTGAAAACCCAATTGAAAATTTAGAAGAATCTAAAAAACAACTGTTGGATGAATAAATTAAATTTGAAGTTGATAATGATCTTTCACACACTGCTGAATCTGTTTAATGTGGGAATTTTGAAAATTATCTAGAATTGAACAATAGTCCTGTTACTGCTGTCAAGAGTCAAGTTAAAGGTGAATCTTATATTTCTAAACATGAAGATATTTTGAGAGAAAATGAGGTTGATTCTACTAAAAAAATACTAATGAAAAATTTTATTTAGTTGAGGGAGAGTTGATAAATCAAATTGATGATTTTAATTTGATGAATATTTGGAATTTTGATCTAGAGACTTATGAAAGTGAGTTGTCTAATTTGGAAAATAGTGAATAAAATCTTAAAAATGTGTATGAAATTAAAAATATTTCAACTTTTAAAACTTAATATAATAAAAATAATGAATATATTGGTCCTCCTAGGCCTAAGTTTCTTCTTTTAAGTGAATAATCACCTACTTTAGAGATAAAAACGCTCCCAACACACCTGAAATACTAATTTTTTGGGGTGAAAATTTAACATTAACTATAAATATTTCTGCTAAACTAAAATATAGTCAAGAGGATGTATTTTCTGAATTCTTAAGAAATTAAGATATGTAATTAGATTATCCATAGATAATATAAAAGGTATTGTAACTTCATTACACTTGCATAATATCCCTATAGAAACTAACTATAAAAAGAGAGTAGAGTGTCAATGGAGATTGAATCCTAATATGAAAGAAGTTGTGAGAGAAAAGGTAATCAAGCTGCTGGACAATGGTATTATATATACTGTTTCTGACAGTTCTTGGGTTATTTTGGTCCAATTGGTCCCAAAATAAGGAGGTTTCACTAAGTAACAAATAAAAAAAGTGAAAAAATTCAATCGATAAAAAAACCAAATGGAGAGTCTATACATATTATAGAAAACTCAATTCATCCACTAAGAAGGATAATTTTACAATGACATTATTAGATTAAATGATTAAGAGGATTAATGGAAATGAATTATTTTGTTTTATGGATGGCTATTATGGGTATAACTAGATCCTTGTAGCACCAAAAAATCAAGTGAAAACTACATTCACATACCCATTTGGTATATTTTCCTATTAGAGAATGACATTTGGTTTATGTGGTTCACCTACTACCTTTCAAATATGTATGATGGATATATTTTTAGATATGATAGAAAGGATCATTAAGGTGTTCATGGATGAATTATCCATAGTAAATTTTAGAGCTATTTGAAATTTTTTGAATTGATTTTAGGGAGATGTTTAGATACAAATTTATTTTAAACTCGGAGAAATTTTAGTTTATGGCCACTAAAGGTATAGTGTTGGGACATAATGTTTTCAATAGTGGTTTAGAGGTTGATACTTCCATTATTGAAGATATTAAAAAATTTCACCCTCCTAAAAATGTTAAGGGTGTTAGAAGTTTATTAGGGAATTCTAGTTATTACAAGGGGTTTATAAAAGATTTTTCCAAAATAAAAATCCCTTCTGGTCATTGTGAGTCAAATATTCAGAATTATGTTTGATAAAAATTTTATGGAATCATTTAATTTTCTTAAATTAAAACTCACATCATCACCCATCATAACTATACCTAATTATAAATTTAATTTCGGAATTTTGTGTGATGAAAGTGTGATGGATGTTGGTGTTATCTTAGGAAGGAGGAGATATAAGAGGCCACATGTGGTTTTTTATGTTAGAAGACTGCTAGATAAAGAAAAGATAAACTACACCACTAAAAATAATGAGTTTTTAGATATGATTTTTTCTTTAGAAAATTTTAGATAGTAACTTTTATCTTTTAAATTCATAATCTTTACAGATTATTTTTCCATAATGTATTTTTTTTTTCAGAAAATAGTCTAAACCAAGACTCATTAGGTGAATTATCATATTAAAATATTTTGATATGAAAAGTAGAGACAAATAGGGAGATGATAATATGGTTTTAGATCATCTTTATAGTTTATCCAATACCCAATTTGAAGATATAAGAGATATTAATTGCTCCCTTTTAGATGATAAGTTACTCACTATCTCTACTAGGAAATATTCTAGTTTTCATACTTTTCTAAATTTGTCAGCAAGTTTCATTCTTAAGGATTTTTAAAACAACCATTGAAAGAAGTCCGTTTCATACCTTAAGTAATATATTTGAGATAACCCCTTTATATTTAGGATATGTGTTGATGGTATTATGAGAAGATGTGTTCTAGAAGAGTAAATGATGTCCATTCTAGAAATTTTTCACTCCTCACCTTGGGGTGGACATCATGGTAGAGAGAAGACAACCCAAAAAGTTCTTCAAGATGGATTTTACCAAGATTCCTTATTCAAGGATAGTAGGATTTTTTAGTGGGATGCAATAGAGGCTAATGGCTAGTGAATGATGGAAGGAAGTAGGAGCTTCCTCAAAAAGGTATTCTAGAAGTAGATATATTTTTTATATTTGGGGATTAGATTTTATGGGACCATTCCCATCATCATATGAGAAGGATTATATTTTAGTTGTTATTGAATATGTATCCAAGTGGGCTAAGGTAGTATCACTGCACAACAATCATGCCAGTAGTGTAATAAAATTCATTAAAAAGAATATATAGTCAAGGTTTGGGGGGCATAGATATTCCATTATTAATAATGGAACCCATTTTAAGAATTAAAAATTTAATTCCTTGATGGGAAAATATGGGTGTACCCATAAAATTGGAATGGAAAAAAATACACAATCTAGTGGATAGGTAGAAATTTAAAATAGGGAGTTTAAATAGATTTTATTGAAAAATATGGCAAACTATATGAAGGATAGGTGTATGAAATTAGATGAGAAATTGTGGGCCTATATAACTATATTCAAAATTACAATTAGTATGTCTCCATACAAGATGTTATTTGGGGAATGCTTTAATTTACTTGTGGAGTTGAAACATAAGTCCTATTTGATAGGAAAGGCATTAGAATTTTATTTTAAGACTGATGGAGAGAGGAGGATTCTAGAACTTAGTGATTTGAATGATATTAGAAGATATTCCTTTGATAATTAAATGATTTACAATGAGAGGGCCAATGTATTTAATGATTCTATCATTCAACACATAGAAATCAAAGATGGATAGAAGGTCCTTCTCTTTAATTCCAATGTTAATATCTTTCCTGATAAATTGAAATATAAGTGTCCTGGACCCTTCACTATTCTTAGAGTGTCAAAAAATAGAGATGTTGAAATTTTTAGAGAAGAAAATAGACCAATGCTGGTAAATGGTCAAAGAATAAAACTTTATTTTGAAGGGAATCCAAATGGCTTAGTTGCCATCTTCTTACTTGAAAACTAATTTTCTTCTAAAGTCTAACAAAATACTTAAAATTAAGCTCTTCATGGAAGTCAACCCATGAACTTTCATTATTTTTACATTTTTCTTTATTAAGAATAAAGTGTTGTTATTTCACCGTCTTTTTTTTTCTCTATTCCTATTGGATTTAAGTTCTTAGTCTTCTGGGTCATTTTTTCTTTAAGAAGGTTTATACTGAGGTTTTTATAGAAGATATGAGTTACCATCATTACATTGAATTATCAAGAAGAATTTTCATACTAGATCCTCACTAAAATGAAATATCTTAATTAATCAGGGGAGTTATTTGTTTTAATTCTTATTTTTCTATTATTATTTATTTCTGATTTGTTGTCTTGTTATTATAGAAAATTTTAATACAATGTTTCTAAATTTATTAATTATATGAAATTAAGTGTGGGGGAGTGAAACCCCTTAATATTTATGTTAAAGTGAATTTTATTATCAGGTTAGGGTGCTTAGAATTATACTTTATAGGATTTTTAAAGTATAATTGAACCAAATTTCCAAACTTGCTAACACCCTCTTCAAAGTTTACTCATTACTTTTCATGTTACGTTTTGTATTATAATGAAATTATTTCAATGTTCCTTAAATATTAATGAATTTTTATACTTAATTTTTTGAAAAAAATTTATTGTGGAAAACTATTATTGTTTGAACTATCTTTAGACCCTTGAAAATTTCATTAAAATGTCGAATTTAAAATCTATAATGACCTTTAAAACTCAAATTGTTTTTCTACACCTTTGAATTCAACTTTGAGGATAAATTTAGGTTTTAAGTATGGGAGAGAGTGTATTTATATGGATAAACTATACTTTAATGTCTACCCTTTTAATCAATTTAAATATTTTTTAATTTGGTTATTTTTAAAGTTTTTATTTTCACTTTTATTAGGTCTAAATTTTTCTTTATTTTGAAAGCTGTAAAGACACTTTGAAAATTTCATTCCTTTATTACCTAATTAATTTAATTGAGTAAATCAATTCTTTCTTTATTTAAATCATTTGTTCATAGTCATATTTTTTTGAGACAAAGCTATAAAAATATCATTGATTTGTAACTTTTGGATTGAATCAAACTTATAAGGAGTGCATTTACATGATCTATGAAATAAAAATACTAATCCAAGTTTAGTGTCTTTTAATTATTATTTCATACTTTTATTCTTTAAGATAAAACTATTTTTATTTTATTTATTTCTTTATATAATTATTGAACCTAATCCTCCATTCAGTTGTGTCTAAATTATTTGAGTGATAATTATGTGTGTCTTCTCACTTGTAGGTGAGAAGTTTGGAAGTCTTAGTTAAATGTAAGTTGATGTTTTATTAATTCAATTCAAAGTTTTAAAAATCAATTATTCCAGTATAATATAAATTAAGAATTTCAATAATACCACATCATTTGAGATGAATTATACACTTTCTTCTTAAAATGATTCATTATGGAAAATCATTTTAACATCAATAAATTATTTATGGCATTAAAATTATTTGATTTTAAGATTTATTATTCCCCAATGAAATTTATTATTAATTTATTTAGGATAAGAAATGATTTAGTATGATATAATTTGATGTGGGATTTAAATCAGTTTATTTTCCACATTTTTTATTATTTTTTAATTTAATTAATTAATGTATCTTTTTTTGTTAAATAAATATAATTTAGTGATTTAACTGTTAAAATCATTAACTAATTTTTTAATGTTTAATTTTGTATTTATACTTTTTTAAAAAATATCAATTATGATTATTTTAATTATTTTTATATATTTATTTCAAATTAACTTTTTAATATTAACTTTAAGTTTGTAATTTTAATGCCTGAATGGCCCGAAGGCCTTCTTTTTTATTGATTTTTTTGATAACCCCCCTTTCAAGGGATAAGGGGGAACCCTTTCAATGCCCATAGGATAAGATATTACATTGTCCGTAGGCTTGGAGACATTACAGGACCTACATGTCTTAAATAAATCATACAGACTATGACTACTTGAAACCGCCCCTCCCCAGCATCGACATCATGATCAGCTCTCCACCTTTGCATGGCTGTTCGGCTAACATGTCCATGTGGAGAGTTGCAAAACCGTGGTACCTATGGAAAATGCCATACCCTCTCAATCTACCAAGTCCATTTAGCACTGCTCCAGTGAATGCACCCTGGTCTTGAATCCTCTTCTGGAGCAGTTCCTTGTAGACTCTGTCTGTGCAACTGCAAATCAGGTGGCCCTAAAGGCCTTGAGGTATCGCGAATGCCTTGAGGTGGCCCAAAATCCTTAATGACCCAAAGGCCTGGGTGGCCCAAAGGCCTTAAGGACACCAATACCAAACCGATGACCTAAGGTGAATAGTTCCGGCTACTACAGTACCGAACAGTACCCACTACAGTACCTACTATAGTACTCGCACAATACTGCTATAGCGCCTACTACAGTACTATTATAATTCCTTCTATAGTACTGCTATAATAACCCAGAATTATGCCTCGACCTGGTTTCGAACCTGGGTCTCATGGATGCACTTAGAGAGACCTCACCAACTAGGCTGGCACTTTTTAGTAATTAAATATTTTGCCAATATATTTTTATTTAATTACTTAAACTTTAATTTAATTTAAAATCCTTTATTTTTTTGTAATATATAATTTTTATGTTAAATTTTACATTTTTATATTTAAATTATTAATTTTTTCTACTTTATTTTGTTTATATTTAATTTCTTATTTTCTTGCAGATTATTAATTTTTTATTATTTCCAATTTATTTGGATTCTTGTAATTATATTAATTTTATTACAAGTAGTTCTTAGTTTTAATTTTTAATATCTTAATTTTAGGTTCTAATATATTTTTATTTTAATTCTTTAATTATGAATTAATAATTAGTTTTTAAAAATGACTAACAGTTTTTTAATATATTTACTTCAGTAGTTTTATTTTTTTATCAATTCATCTATTTTATCTTCTTCTCATTTAAATAATTAGTTGAATATGTTTTTAATTTTTAATTTTAATATTTTATCATTTTAATGTTATTTTTTTATGTTTTAAAATTTATCTGCTTCTGAAAGCAGATTCACCATCAGGGTATGCTACCGTTGGGCCTGCTATCGCAGGGGTAGGGAATCCACTGCCAGCCCCCTATTTTTTAAGATCTACCGCCAGTCCTTACCATGAACTTATTACCAGTCCCTTTCTATCCACATCTAGAAGAAAAAATCTTACACAACACACATCCACTGGTAGCATGATCCACCATCTGCCGACCAAGATCCATCGCTAGAACCCTGCTTCTACTTACACGATTTCCACAATCATCTAACAGTGGATGATTTCTTCATCTATTACTGCATATGACATCCACCAATAACAAAATAATAATCTACTGGTAGCACACATGTAGCACCCCTAATTTTTGGTATGTAACAGTTTTTTTCTTTTTATGTATATAAAGTATAAGGGTGAAGGATGGGAGTGTTTGGAGATCTTTTTATTAGTTTTTTGAAAATTTCTATAGGTGCATGGGTGGTGCACGGTTTTTAGAAACCATGAAAAACTTGTAGGAAACCATGCATAGTGAGATAGGAGAAAAAGGGATGGTGCATGGGTGGTGCACAAGTTTCCTAAACCATGCATCCACTAAGGAGAAATCATGTGCTTTGAAAAATTTATTTGGTAATTTTGAGGAATTGGCTTCAGCACAGGTTGAGCACAGTTTAAAGAATGTGAAAGATGCCTATGCGAGGGTCATCCTTAAGGTAGTGGCTAACACACAGTTATTTTAACACTCAAAGATTTTATGAGATATATTATTTTTAATTTCCTTGATGTCTTGTGTTGTATGTTACACCAAGATTATCTTGCACTATAAACAACACTGTATTAGCTTTCCGTATACGCAATGCTATACTTGGCTTGTCTTACAAACAATTTCAAGTTCTTTTGATAGAATTCATTTCATGCAAAACTGAGTATAGATTTTGTTCAAAGTATGAATGAACTAAGTTTGTATTATGTTATACGCAACACCAAAGGAAACTTTCACTACATGCCACATTGACTTGACTTACGTAACATGCAAGAGCGACCTTCCTCGATAGCTTGCATTGTACACAATACTGAGTTTCACTAAACAATGATATATTATTAGAATATTATTATTTAATATGATATAAAATTTTCATTATAAATAGTATTAAGCATATTTTTAATTTTATATAACATTAGAATTCATCTTGCATATTTTCTAGGATATGATATAAGAAAAAATTCAATTTTTTCGTATCAAAGATTTTTTTTTCCAAAAAATGTAGTTTGTCCACCTTTTGATGGGACACCAATTTTAAATCTAGTTTTGACACTTTTATAAGTTAAATTTTACAAAATAAACATATTTTTTGGAATAGGGACATAAAAATTTACTTTTTTTGTTGAATTTTTGGTATTTTTCTAATAAAATTCAAATTTTAATGAATAGTGGAAAATACTGTATTATAATTCAAAACTACCATTTCATCTAATTTATTTATATAGTTAGATTCTATTTTTAATTTTTTTCAAAGTTTAATTGGATTATGTTTTTATCATTTAATACCATGTTGGTCATTGGAAGTAATTTCAAATTTAAATTGGGCATAAACACATGACAATATTTTGATAAGTTTTTACTTATTAAAAACCCGCCTTTTGGTTTTGTCAATAAGAATTAATTTTAAATTAATTTCTACCAATTCTGTGTTTTGAATTATGAAAAACTAATTCCATATTTGGAATCATTGGCTCCAAATTATGTTAATAGGTTACTTTTATTTTTGGATATTATGAATAATAACTATGTTAATTTTTATATACCACCGTTGAAGGTAAATCGAGTAAATTATGGTAAATAATAATATGATAAGAAAAATAAAATTATCCTAAAACTTGAAAAAATCTCATTATATGAATAAAATTATAATCTAAACATATTTTCTTTGAAACATAGTCATTTAATATCAACTTTACAATGAAAATAACCTAGATATTAATAGAACCAATGAAAGTGAAAAAATGTCAAACTCACATTTCTTATAAGTATAATAATTTTAATATAGGTATAACCAGGTGATATCTTCAAAAATAAATAGTATATGGAAAGATAAAAGAATTTCCTACATCATGGTAATTTTTTTATTTTTTAGGAAATAAATATTTACCCTAAAGCCTTATTTTTAATGTTTGATTTTATAGTAGATAAATTCAACTTCATATATTCTCATGAAATATATTAAATTTATATTAATTATGGTTTTTTATTTTTAATTTTTACTCAAGAAATAAGTATATTAAATAATTACACAAAATAATTGTAGTAATTATTTTATTAATATAGATGTCAAATAAATGTTATTAAAAATATTAAAATAAATATATTTTGGGATAATTAATATTTAAAATAAATTTTATAGATACCCTATACTGCATAGGAATATAATAAAATAGTTTGTTCGAAGTTAACGTGTTATGTCTATATTTTTACAAACTCAATAAATTAAATGGTTTCAAAATCAACACTATTGATTCTTTATCAAAATAGCATTATATTAAATTATTTAAAAATCATAAAACATTTTAAAAAATATATAATAATAATTATATTGTCAAAAATGTTCTAAATGATTTATTTATGATCTAATTGACATAAAATAAGTAAATATTTTACCCTTTTAATATTGAAAAATTTGTTACCCTAGTTAAAATGAAATAGAATAACTAAGTGTAAAATTGAAAAGATAAGGTTTGAATGGATATATAAACTTGTATAAAATTTATTGGTTGATGATATTACAAACCTATCCCATATCATCTTTGAAATTGGGAAATTTTGGGGTTTTTAGCTGGGTTTGATTTTATTTTAAATTAATATTTTTGAGGTTTCCAAAAGTGGCCCTCACCTCAATTATAAAAGGGAATCTCCTCCCTCATTTCTAAACAACTAATTAAGCCTTAAAATTCATCAATAACCTACCTATTTCTCTTCTAAACTACCATATTTAAATTCTAGAGGTGATGGTCCTATCAAAAGACCAACTCTAGTTCCATTAAGAGGAGATGTAAAGAGAGCACATCAAAGAAGATGTAATCTCCTCTACCGATTATTTCATATTTCATTACACTTTTACTTCTACTTCATGAGTTGTTTCACTATAGAATAATAACTATAGTAGTACTTATATACTGATAAGTTATTATAATTATTAAACAACCATATTCAACTTTCTATCAATCCTAAGAAAGATGAAATCACCACGCGTGAGTACATACAGTTTAATGTCTCCACGTCATGGTGTAATCTAATTTTCACCATCACCTTACATGGATGGGTATAAAAATTTATGTAATAACTATATATTATTATTATAAAATTATATTGATTCTAAAATAGAGTAAACCATTAAAATCAACACCATTAAACAATTATGGGAATGATATCATCGCTCGCCCGTACGTACGACCTACCGTCTCCATTATACAATGTGATTTGTTCTACTTTATAACCATTCTAGAATGATTATATAAATGTAAATAATGAATAAATATGGAATTTATTATGTTAATATCAAATTATAATGATATAAATTTGATCTAAAAAGGAGAACCTGAACTTATTCGATAAAACATGCATACGATCATAAAGAAGTTGAAACCCAAATAACGAGTAACAAAGAACTGTTACAAGAAAAAGAAGGATAATATGATCATATATGACATCATAAAAATGACCATGATTCTATAATAAGTAAATAACATTATTTAAATCATTATACAGGAGTTTCAGATACATAAAAATCATATCAGACCTAAAGCAAGAGATTATTTTGTCTCACTTTTATTTCTGTGGGACATATGCCTTATACACCATCAAATTATTTTTTGTGATGTTTATGTTACCCATGAATGTTTTTATTATCATTATTATAAAGGTTATGATATTTAAATATGCATATAATTTTTATTATTTTATAAGACATACGATTTGATATATTATTAATTTGTAAGGGATAATTTAGCAAATCTTATTGTTATCCGAGATTGTTTTTATATAAGTATTTATTTGGGATATATTTATCATCCATGTCCATGTTTTCTAAAAATGTTTTCATAAAATGTTTACTATTATTCTATGTATGTTTAAAGTCATTTTAACCCATTTTCAACTTTTATTAAGTGGTATTAAAGTAATCTTTCTTTTGTTTACCATATGAGGTACTATTTTGACTTTTTCAGAAAAAGTATAAGGAGAATGTTTTTTATGTTATACAACATAAAGGTATTTTTATGGTTTCATGACACATTATTTCGATGAAGCTTCCTCTACAAAATTTCAAGATTATTTTCAACTAAATTAATTTATTTTAAAATTAAATTACATTTTGAGAAAAGAAAATGTTTTTGAAAAAGAAAGGATATTTTCCTCAGGAATTAAGTTTAAGTGTTTTATAAAAATTATTTTCTATATACGATGAAATAGGGTTATGTTTATATCCCTATTATTAAATTGATTTTATTGTATTAATGATGGAATTATTTTTATAAAATCCATTTATTTTATATGTATTATGATGGAATGATGTTTAAGAAACCCATTTTATTTCTTAGGTAATGCTATGATGAATGATTTATGTTTTTGTGGAACATGTAAGAATTATTTAATTATGAGATGGGTGGGACCTATATATCCATATATTAAATTGGGTAAAGATTTATATCTCATGATATATACATGAATTAAATGAAAATTAAATCCGATTCAGTAATACAGGGATAAAACAACAAGTAAATCCAGTTTAGTAATACATGGCTGGAACGACAAGTAAACCTGTTTCAGTAATAGAATTTTACCACTATGATGGTCTTGGAAGAAATTACTTGACTACTATGGAAATCATATTATGTGATTTTTTTTCACAATTCTATGTTTTATACCCATGCTATTTTACCAGTGTTAATGTTACTTTATGATCTATTCCTTACAAACTGCCAAGATTTATTTCATGGCTCAAGATTTTGATATTTAGACTTTATGTTCATGTTTTTTTACATTCTTATGTTAATGTATTGTTTTATATTCTCCATTTTTACATTTACTGAGCATTGGACCTCACTCTTTTTATATTTTCTTTTCCCATGATATAAAGAAAGGATTTAGGTAGGAAAACAAAAGGGGAAGATCTTTATGCGAAATGTTGAAGATATTTCACTATGTTAGATGATTATGTTCCGAGTTTACAAAGACACTAAACTAATACGGTCTTAGGGAATATCTTTTTATGATGTATTAAGTATTTCTCAAAAGTAATGTAATGTCCATATATGTCAAGCTTGGGTTGCTATAATTGGTATCAAAGTAAAGGTTTAATCAACCTTTGGAAACTAGGATAAGAAAACTTTAGTGACATCCCTAGAGATATTTATAAAGATATGTATAGGGATGTACTAAGGATAAGTTAAGTATAGGTTAAAATCCTATGGTTTTTGTGATAATCATGAATAACCTAGGGTAAAACCAAAGATATCATAGATTGAAATATTATATGTAATTTATCTTACTTATGTGTTTCTAATCTATGATACATATTTCTGAAACTTTTCTTCATAATCTTAGTCAATATCTAGAACTACATAAAACATAGTTAACCATTGAATGTTTCAGATGTGAAAAGTATGGTAATTTTGAAGATTGATTTGCTAAGTGGAAATATCATGATGAGAATCATGATGACGGTATGAGTATTGGTCAT
Organism: Viscum album; assembly: GCA_963277665.1. Lineage (NCBI taxonomy): Eukaryota > Viridiplantae > Streptophyta > Magnoliopsida > Santalales > Viscaceae > Viscum > Viscum album. The sequence goes on along the minus strand of OY728164.1, from coordinate 1,090,367,396 downwards.
ACTACTGAGGATAAAGAGATTATAAGAGATATATGAAAGGTATGTGATGTTCTTCCAGTATTTTTTACATTAAACATAAGAGGCTTGAGGTTGATAAACCTTAAGACATGATTTATATTTTAGGAAAGACGAAGATGCTGGATCCTGAGTAACGACTTAAGAAAAAATTTGGATGATTTAGTTGTATATGTTTTAGAATTCAAATATTATGTTATATGAGTCATGAAATAAATAAGTATTATCAGTATAAGTTTTTCATTATGGATTTTAAAGGATATGTTGAATAGTTATAAGGATCCAAAAATAGTTTATGGGTAAGGTGATATACTCAGAGAACACATGATTAAAGGGAAAGATAACCCTCAATATGTCCCTTATGTTTAGATATTAATTTTTGGATAAAGAGATATTGGATTTGAATAAGTAAAGCTGATGATACTAGTTTCTTGGGAACTAATTATGGAGTTATCGACAAGTGGGTTATTCTATCATGGATGAAGTATACAATTTTTTGGGACTTAAGGAATATATCCAATAAATTTTGGAATAAAGAAACATGCATGTTTTAAATAAGGATATATAATAATTTAGGTTATTACCATGACTGAAGAGAATGCATGATGAAGTCATTCAAATGTTTGGAATGTAACCAACAAGTTATATATTATGATATATTGGGGATAAATGAAGGTATTCCCATGATTGTTATATGACCTGTCTTGTAATTGTTTTTTTATACTGTGAGTTTGCACAAAAGTATTTTGGATAAACCTAAAGGTTGAAATGGATTAATTTGTACATCAGATAGTATTGTTTAATGCTAATTTTTTTAATATTATTTCTGGAATGTTATAATATTATAGTTTTATAAATAGGAAAATCCACAGGAATGGTGACAACCGGTCACGTCGGAAAAGTCTATGGGAATCAAACCCACAACCGAAGTGAAACAAGCCTTTATTGCCTACCACTATCCTACAGGAAGTCCCTAGTTAGTATAAATTAGTTTTATTTTATTTAAATCATATTATAAATTAAGTATAAGTCTATTTTTAGAACCATATAAGATTAATATCACCATATATGGACTTATCTATATTTGATAATTAGTGATAAACATTTTGTGATAAAGACAGATGAAATGACCTATCATTCTCTTTATGGGTCGCATGATTGACTAACACTTTAGGAATGACAAATTCAACTTCATTTATTTTAATAAGATATGAAGTGGAAATTGTTCAATGGACTACCAAGGATGATATTTTATTGAAATCAAGTAAGTATTTAATATCATGTTCTTTAACTTTAAAAAAATGATCTTGAAAACCAAAAATTTTATCCTAGTACCTTCTTATCCGAGTAATCAGATGGTCCCTTAAATCATTGTATATTTATTGATTTTTGGTAGTTAACTTTCATCAAACCTTATTGTCTACCACTATCCATTAGAACTTGATGGTTAGATTTCTCTTATATATCCATGTTTTCACTTCCCACCTATGTTCTCCTATGTGGAAACCTAGTGATGAGTTACATTGGGTAAATGTTATGTTTCTAACTTTCCTTTTTAAAATGATGTTTTTGTATCCCTTTTTATGATGTGTGTTTCCATGAAAGAAACTTTAAGTAGTAAACCATTTGTAACCCCGATGAATTTTGAGGGAAAAATTATTTTTAAGGGGGGTAGAATGTAACACTACTAGATTTTATGAGATATATTCTTTCCAAATTTGTGATGACCCAGACCCCCCTTGGTCCCTTCCTTTGCCAAAATCCGGATCCTTAAGGGGTACCGATCGGTGAGACGGATCGGTGAGACGGATCGGTGAGACCGATCGGTGAGACGGATCGGTGAGACGGATCGGTGAGACGGATCGGTGGGACCGATCGGTGAGACGGATCGGTGAGACGGATCGGTGCGACGGATCGGTGAGACGGATCGGTGAGACGGATCGGTGAGACGGATCGGTGAGACGGATCGGGGAGACGGATCGGCGAGACGGATCGGCGAGACCGATCGGCGAGACGGATCGGCGAGACCGATCGGCGAGACCGATCGGCGAGACCGATCGGCGAGACCGATCGGTGAGACCGATCGGTGCGACCGATCAGTGTGACGGATCGGCGGAACCGGCCGACGTCACCCGGCCTTGCCAAGTTGTTCCAGTAACGCAAACAAAAGTTTAATTAAATACTGAATCGGCTCATGAGTCGGTTTAAACCACTCAACACCTTTAATGATGAGTCAAGCCACGTGGTCAACCCACGACTTCCACGTCTTACGCGGTTCAACGTTTTTATCTCAACCATCCCCGGCTCTTATAAATTAAGGGTTAGGCCGTGGTTTCCCCCTTCTTCGATCGTGACTCTTCTGGTGCATTGGGACCGCCGCGTCATTATCCGTAAAGTTCCGCGCCCCCGGCCTAAACGTCGATCATCTATCAACAAGTAGGGAATTTCTTTCGTCTCTCACTTTTGTGTATCATGCGGGGTGGGCGTTATTTTTGTTCCTATGGAATTGGTTGAACCAAACCTTGATGAAGATAATAAACGAAGTTCTAAAGAAAGAAGGGGAAGGGGTTGTGATCGTTGATTATACTTTATCTTGTGCTTATCCTTTTTGATTTGTGCTGGTTTATGTTCTTCTGGAAATTGAGGCCGTTGGTGGTCGTTGTATGTGCGCTGATGAATCCCTTCGTGATGTTTTAAATGGGTTGCGGAAATTGTGAACTTCTACTGTAAAATTGGTTAATCACGTATATCCGGCTGAATAATTGAAAGCACCAGGATCAACCCTTCTGTGATAACTTCCGGTTAGAAAACACGGAATTTTGAAATCATGGAGTGTGTTAAGTCGTTTAAACCTGAAAATCCCTGACTTGTGTTGGTAGTGGTGGTTGGTTGTTTTCCCATCGGGCCGATTGCTGGAAATGTGGGAGGGGATGGGATTCCCCGATTCTTTTATACTCTCGGTGGTTGTGTGAATTTGGGGGGATGGGATCTCCTGTTGGTATGGATTCGGTGGTTGTGAGTTTTAAACCCGAATGGTCACTTGTTGATATCACAAATTGGGGAGAGATCCTCTGTTAACAGAACCGGGTGTGAGTGTTTTGGTTGGTCCTTGCTTTTGACGTTTTCCTTGGTTATGCTTATGGTAGTTGCCCAGTAGTGCTTAAAATTAATTTAACATTTTGACTGAACGTGAAACAAGAATGGGACAAATGGTTTTGTGGGCAAGGGTCGTGAACTGTGACTTGGGTGCAGTGGTGTTGTGTTCTGTAGGTTGGCTAGGAAAACCTAAGCTTTGGGTGAGTGTTTGTTACCTATATCTATACTTGTAGCTTTGTGTTTCTTATTCGCACCCCACCCAAGTTGAGCACTCAGTGCTGAACACCCCCATTTATGGGGGAAGGGTGTTTTTCCCAACACTATCCTTAGTGGCTGGTTATTAGCTCCTTTTCTGCTCCCTTTCCCGGATAGCCCAAGTATCTTCGGGCAGGCTGTGATGGCCTGAAGTCCATTATTAGCCCAAGAACCTCTGGGCGGGGTGTTGTGGTGGTTGGCCAGGTGTGTGCGGCAGGTGGTTTACCAAGTGTCTTCGGGATGAGGCCCAGGTGTCTTCGGGCGTGGCGGTGGTCGCTCTGGCCTAGGTGTTTGCAGGCATGGTTATATGTGACAGTTGAGGCCCAGGTGTGTGCGGGCGGGATTCGGCAGTGGGACTGCGTGTGGTTGTGGCCCAGGTGTGTGCGGGCGGGTGTGGCAGTGGGACTGCGGTGAGAATGGCGGGATTGGTCCGATGCGTAGGATGTCTCAATAACCAGTGGGAAAGTGGCGCGGGGTACCCAAACATCGATGTGCTCTTATATATATATATTACTTGACTTGCGTTATTTGGGGAGTGAGCCTTGGTGAGGCCTGGGATGGATAGTTTGCCTTGTTAGTTGTTTGGTTTACTCTTTTCTCACGAGACTTTAGTACGTTCCCCCACTTGTGCACGAGAGTCTTGGTTTTCCCTACTGAGTGTACTTGTATGCTCACCCTACGTATATAAAACTGCTTTCAGGTTTCCAGGAGGACTTTGGGGATCACGCAGGACCTTACTAGCTCGGACTTTTGGAGTAGTTGCAGTTGTTTCTCTTTTTCTTTTGGTACTTACCTTGTAGTCACCTTTTTTCACTTTGTGGCTTTCACTTTTGAAACATGCATGTGGGAGTGGTTTACTTTTGGCTTTACTTTTCTTTCTACCTTGGTGTTGTCGGGTTTTCTCCTCCTTATCTTTCGATCCTATAAAATAAAAAGGGTAATGCCTTCCATTTGCGAGGATTTCCTATACCCTTGGTGCTAGTCGCCACTCCGGGACCTATTGAAGGCAGGTTTCAGGGGTCATTATCTCTCCTTCAACTTAAAGAAGGAAGGGCCTGACAATCTGCTGACCCTTCCCTCCTTGTGGTGAAGGCGGGTCGTGACAGAATGGTATCAGAGGCAGGTTGATAGATAGGACGGAGTCTGGAGTTAGGCACAGTGAGGATTGCATGGGATGGTAAGGCAACAGTGTTGGATGACCTTGGTGCGTGAATTAGGCCAGGGAAGACCGGCTAGGACACGAGATTTTAGGGCCCCCCGTGATCCGATGCAAGGACTCTGGACCTACCGAACGACCAAGTGAGGCCACACTGATTGCAGGGTAGAGACCCTAGGAAAGGTACATGCATCATAAATGACTTGTGTTCTTGTGTTTCTGGGACGTCTTGGGAATTAAGAATAAATTAAATCTTAATAAGTTTTAAGAACAATTTTCTTTGCACTACTTGGGCTTAGGCTTTCCTTGTTACCTTGCAGGTATGGCACCTGGAAGGAAACCACGTGTGGTACAGGTGATCGAGGCCCCCGAGACTGCCTTGGCCAATCGGCAGAGAGCTGATCGAGAGGAAGAGGACGACCAGTGGCAGAAGACTCTTCGAGCCTTCCAGCGACAGGCCCTCGAGAAGTATGAGGGCAGCACCTCCGATATGAAGACGGAAGGCTGGATAGAGGAGTTAGTCATAGCCTTCGGCTTGATTCGGGCCCCGACCGAATACTGGGTTCCTCTGGCTGTTAGCCAGATGCGAGGAGCGGCACGCCAGTGGTGGATGCTTCACCTGGGGAGTAGGAAAGAGTCTGAGGTTTCTTGGGCGGACTTCGAGAAGGAGTTCCGGGCGGAGTTCCTCTCCTCGACAATGAAGGCGGAGAAGAGGCAGGAGCTACTCTCCCTCCAGCAGGGGAGCATGTCCGTGAGGGAACTTGGAATCAAGTTCAAGGACCTCTTGCGTTTTGCTCCGGACCTCTTTCCCGATGAGGAGTCTCGGGAAAGACGTTTGGAGGAGGCGCTCCGACCCTCCCTCCAGTATGCTGTTACCCCCTTTACCCTTCCGACATACTTAGAGGTCCAGAAGAAGGCCGAAGTGGTGGAAAGGATGCATGCTCTGGGCGGAGTGTCACGAGAAGGGATCCAGCTGGGACCATCGAAGGGGAAGGCCATCAGCACCAGGCCTCCAGCATCGGGACCCTCCAGGTTCCGACCCACCGGGAGCAGACCACAGCAGTTTCAGTTTCGATCCCCTGGCCCACGTTCTTTTCCTTCAGGATCGGGACCACGATGCTTAATCTGTGGGAGCCCTGAACATCTCCGGAGTCAGTGCCCCGATCGGGTGCAGTACAGCAGTGGCAGTCATCCCCAGCATCCACCGCAGCAGCAGTTTCTAGCCAGACCCTTCCGGCAGCAACAGCAGGGACAGCGAGCTCCCGCTCCTCCGCAGGCAGACATAGGAGGAGGAGGCCGACCTCAGGGTGCTCCCCAGGGAACTCGACCAGGGTGTGGTCGGGGAGGTGGCCGACAGACGAGGGGCAGGGGAGCTGGGCGTGGACAGTTACACGCCGCTGAGGCAACAGTTCCAGCAGGGCCAGAGGTTGTTCGAGGTATGATCAATGTGTTTAGCACTCTTGCTTATGCTTTGTTCGATACCAGAGCTTCTAACTCCTTTGTTGCACCCAGTCTAGCCCTTTCCTTGGGTCTAGATGCCGAGAGACTTCCAGTGCCCCTGGTGTTGAGCACACCAGTTGGAGGTCAGACTGACTTGCTGTTCGTTTGTCGGGGATGTAGACTGATGTTAGGGCCACATCAGTCGGTTAGGGACCTCCTTCTGCTTCAGATTCAGCCGTACGATGTCATCCTAGGCATCGACTGGCTATTTTCTGTGTGCGCCGTCATCGACTGTTTCCAAAGAAGGGTGGTGTTCTCCGGTTTGGACGGCCAGCGTGTTACTTTCACCGGCGAGCGGAGCTGTCCGAAGGGAAACAGGAGGGAGGAACCCCTCCTCTCCTTGTTTACCGAACTGACGATAGAATCCGTAGATGCGAAAATGGTGGAAGTACCAGAGATCGTTCGTGAATTTATGGACGTCTTTCTTGAGGAGGTGACGACTCTACCCCCTTGACGTGATATCGAGTTCGGGATAGACCTGCAGCCCGGCTCTCGACCAATCTCAATGGCTCCTTACCGGATGGAACCTTCGGAGCTACGGGAGTTGCGGATACAGATTGAAGATCTGATGAAGAGGGGTTATGTCCGTCCGAGTGCGTCACCATGGGGCGCTCCAGTCTTGTTTGCAAGGAAGGCGGATGGTGGCCTCAGGTTGTGCATCGATTACAGGAGGCTGAATCAGGTAACAATCAAGAATCGCTACCCTCTTCCGAGGATAGATGATCTTTTCGACCAGCTGAAGGGGGCATGATGGTTCTCGAAGATCGACCTGCGATCCGTGTACCACCAGCTGAGGGTGAAGGATAGCGACATCCCGAAGACGGCGTTCAGGTGCAGGTATGGACACTTCGAGTTCGTGGTCATGCCCTTTGGTGTTATGAACGCCCCGGCCGTGTTCATGGGGCTTATGAACTCCATCTTTCGGGAGTACCTGGATCGGTTTTGTGGTGGTATTCATCGACGATATCCTGATCTATTCAAGGTCAGAAGAGGACCATGCAGAGCACCTGAGGACAGTTTTGGAGGTCCTCCGACAGCACCAGCTCTACAGAAAGTTGTCAAAGTGCAAGTTCTGGACACGAGAAGTGCACTTCCTCGGGCATGTAGTGTCGGAGCAGGGGGTAGCAGTCGACCCATCAAAGGTTGAGGCAGTTGTTTCTTGGGCAGCACCCAAGAGTGTGGCGGAAGTCCGGAGTTTCCTCGGACTGGCAGGTTACTACCGGATATTCGTACCCAACTTCTCCCGAGTAGCAGCCCCTTTGACGGATTTGACCAAGAAGGACCAGGTTTTCGTGTGGAGCGAGCAATGCGAGTCGTCCTTCAGCTACCTAAAAGAAAAGCTAGTTAGTGCCCCAGTGTTGAGATTACCAGAAGAAGGGATGGCCTATGAGGTATTTTGTGATGCTTCAGGACAGGGCCTGGGATGCGTGTTGATGCAACAACAAGGGGTGATCTCTTACGGGTCCAGGCAGCTACGCCCCCATGAGCGGAACTATGCCACCCATGACTTGGAGCTTGCAGCAGTAGTGTTCGCATTGAAGCTGTGGCGACATTACCTCTTTGGGGAGTGCTTTGTGGCCTTCACCGATCACAAGAGCTTGCGCTATATCTTCTCCCAGCGTGACTTGAACTTGCGACAACGGAGGTGGGTCGAGTTTCTCCAATACTACGACTTTGAGATCTCGTATACTGAGGGCAAGGGCAACGTTGTGGCTGATGCCCTGAGCAGGAAGCCGCATCAGGAAGTGGTTCGGGAATATGCTGATGCTTGGAAGGCGATGGGGCAGTTGGCTGCCTTGCACTTGGATGCAAGGGTGGAAGGTGCTAGAGGCTTCTTGTTTCAGATGACGGTACAGTCCTCTTTGTTGCAGCAAGTGGAAGAGTCTCAGTGGGGAGATCCTGAGGTGGAAGTGTTGCGGGATCGTGTCGATCAGGGGAACGCTCCGGAAGGATGGTCGGAGGACAGCCGACATCGCATGCTCTTTCATGGGAGGTTGTTTGTTCCAGAGGTGATGCGTGATGAAGTCCTTCGTGAGTTCCATAGCTCAGCCTTGGCAGTACATCCAGGTGTTTCGAAAATGTACCAAGGCCTGAGGGGACAGTTTTGGTGGCCCGGGGTGAAACGGGCAGTGGCAGAGTTTGTGGCTAAATGCCTGGTGTGTCAGCAGGTGAAGGCTGAACACCGTGTTCCTGGTGGTTTGTTGCATCCTCTAGATGTTCCCGAGTGGAAGTGGGTCGACGTCTCGATGGACTTCGTCACAGGACTACCCAGAGCTCAGGGCGGGCATGATGCTATCTGGGTAGTGGTGGATCGATTGACAAAATCTGCTCACTTCTTGGCTATCAAGGAGTCGGGACCTGTGAGTACCTTAGCACAGAGGTACGTGGATGAGGTGGTGCATTTGCATGGAGTTCCGAAGACTATCATCTCAGATCGGGACACTCGGTTCACCTCACGAGTCTGGAAGGGGTTACAACATGCTTTTGGCACCCAGCTACGCCTTAGCACTACTTTTCACCCTCAGACTGATGGAAAGACAGAGCAGACTATCCAGACATTGGAGGACATGCTGCGAGCATGTGTTCTGGATTTCGGAGGATCATGGGTACGACACTTGCCTTTAGTAGAGTTTGCCTACAACAACAGCTTCCACTCTACTATCGGCATGGCTCCTTTCGAGGCTTTGTATGGAAGACCATGTCGTTCACCCTTATGCTGGGCAGAGGTTGGTGAGACTGGTACTCTTGGACCAGAAGTAGTGCAGAGCACCACGGAGAAAGTCCAGCTAGTGCGGGAGAGGATGAAAGCAGCTCAGGATCGGCAGAAATCTTATGCTGATCGTCGGAGGAGGCCCTTGGAGTTCGAGGTGGGAGATCATGTATTCTTGAAGGTTTCCCCTCGATGGGGGAAGCGGAGGTTCGGAAAGGGGAGTAAGATCTCCCCTAGGTTCATCGGACCTTTCGAGGTGCTGAGGCGAGTTGGCGGGGTGGCATATCAGCTGGCCCTACCACCTCAGTTAGAGAGGGTCCATGACGTCTTCCATGTCTCCCAGCTTCGTCAGTACTTACATGATGATTCTCATGTCATCAACTGGGGAGAGATAGATGTGGGAGAAGACGCGACCATCGAGGAACGACCAGTCAGGATCGAGGATCGCAAGGAGAAAGTGCTCCGTGGACGAACCATCGGCTTGGTTCGTGTGTTGTGGAGGCATGGCGGCCTCGAAGAGAGTACGTGGGAGAGGGAAGCACAGATGCGTGCCCAATACCCCGAGTTGTTTTGAGCTTTGTACCTTTTGTGCCTGTTGTGATAGAACGTTTGACTTTTGGCTATGAAATGTACTAGTCCCTTTCCTCTGTTATGTGTGAAAAGCCCCGGCTAAAGGGAAGAGGGAACCCGACCCCTAATCAAGACGCATTAAGGTGGATGCGATTAAACCCGTGCGGGCGAGTCAATGCCGCCCAAAGTGGATAATATCTTGACATGGGGGAGGGGAACTCCCCAAGCCCACATGACCGGGCGGTTTGGCGTAGTATGTTGCTTGGTTCATTGGCAGGGGAGTGTTTTCAGTTAGCGGGGGTTCACTCCTAAGAGGTATCTTTCGAAGATGGTTGTTTGGACCCTCTCTTTCCTCCTGGTTTGTTTTGATTCTCGAGGACGAGAATCGTTTAAGAGGTATTTGATGTGATGACCCAGACCCCCCTTGGTCCCTTCCTTTGCCAAAATTCAGATCCTTAAGGGGTACCGATCAGTGAGACGGATCGGTGAGACCGATCGGTGAGACGGATCAGTGAGACGGATCGGTGAGACCGATCGGTGAGACGGATCGGTGAGACCGATCGGTGAGACGGATCGGTGAGACGGATCGGTGGGACCGATCGGTGAGACCGATCGGTGAGACCGATCGGTGAGACGGATCGGTGAGACCGATCGGTGAGACCGATCGGTGAGACCGATCGGTGAGACCGATCGGTGAGAACGATCGGTGCGACCGATCGATGTGACTGATCGGCGGAACCGGCCGACGTCACCCGGCCTTGCCAAGTTGTTCCAGTAACGCGCACAGAAGTTTAATTAAATACTGAATCGGCTCATGAGTCGGTTTAAACCACTCAGCACCTTTAATGATGAGTCAAGCCGCGTGGTCAACCCACGACTTCCACGTCTTACGCGGTTCAGCGTTTTTATCTCAACCGTCCCCAGCTCTTATAAATTAAGGGTTAGGCTGTGGTTTCCCCCTTCTTCGATCGTGACTCTTCTGGTGCATCGGGACCGCCGCGTCGTTATCCGTAAAGTTCCGCGCCCCCGGCCTAAACGTCGATCATCTATCAACAAGTAGGGAATTTCTTTCGTCTCTCACTTTTGTGTATCATGCGGGGTGGGCGTTATTTTTGTTCCTATGGAATTGGTTGAACCAAACCTTGATGAAGATAATAAAAGAAGTTCTAAAGAAAGAAGTGGAAGGGGTTGTGATCGTTGCTTATGCTTTATCTTGTGCTTATCCTTTTTGATTTGTGCTGGTTTATGTTCTTCTGGAAATTGAGGCCGTTGGTGGTCGTTGTATGTGCGCTGATGAATCCCTTCGTGATGTTTTAAATGGGTTTCGAAAATTGTGAACTCCTACTGTGAAATTGGTTAATCACGTATATCCGGCTGAATAATTGAAAGCACCAGGATCAACCCTTCTGTGATAACTTCCGGTTAGAAAACACGGAATTTTGAAATCATGGAGTGTGTTAAGTCGTTTAAACCTGAAAATCCCTGACTTGTGTTGGTAGTGGTGGTTGGTTGTTTTCCCATCGGGCCGATTGCTGGAAATGTGGGAGGGGATGGGATTCCCCGATTCTTTTATACTCTCGGTGGTTGTGTGAATTTGGGGGGATGGGATCTCCTGTTGGTATGGATTCAGTGGTTGTGAGTTTTAAACCCGAATGGTCACTTGTTGATATCAAAAATTGGGGAGAGATCCTCTGTTAACAGAACCGGGTGTGAGTGTTTTGGTTGGTCCTTGCTTTTGACATTTTCCTTGGTTATGCTTATGGTAGTTGCCCAGTAGTGCTTAATATTAATTTAACATTTTGACTGAACGTGAAACAAGAATGGGACAAATGGTTTTGTGGGCAAGGGTCGTGAACTGTGACTTGGGTGCAGTGGTGTTGTGTTCTGTAGGTTGGCTAGGAAAACCTAAGCTTTGGGTTAGTGTTTGTTACCTATATCTATACTTGTAGCTTTGTGTTTCTTATTCGCGCCCCACCCAAGTTGAGCACTCAGTGCCGAACACCCCCATTTATGGGGGAAGGGTGTTTTTCCCAACACTATCCTTAGTGGCTGGTTATTAGCTCCTTTTCTGCTCCCTTTCCCGGATAGCCCAAGTATCTTCGGGCAGGCTGTGATGGCCTGAAGTCCATTATTAGCCCAAGAACCTCCGGGCGGGGTGTTGTGGTGGTTGGCCAGGTGTGTGCGGCAGGTGGTTTCCCAAGTGTCTTCGGGATGAGGCCCAGGTGTCTTCGGGCGTGGCGGTGGTTGCTCTGGCCTAGGTGTTTGCAGGCATGGTTACATGTGACAGTTGAGGCCCAGGTGTGTGCGGGCGGGATTCGGCAATGGGACTGCGTGTGGTTGTGCCCCAGGTGTGTGCGGGCGGGATTCGGCAGTGGGACTGCGTGTGGTTGTGGCCCAGGTGTGTGCGGGCGGGATTCGGCAGTGGGACTGCGTGTGGTTGTGGCCCAGGTGTGTGCGGGCGGGTGTGGCAGTGGGACTGCGGTGAGAATGGCGGGATTGGTCCGATGCGTAGGATGTCTCAATAACCAGTGGGAAAGTGGCGCGGGGTACCCAAACATCGATGTGCTCTTATATATATATATTACTTGACTTGCGTTATTTGGGGAGCGAGCCTTGGTGAGGCCTGGGATGGATAGTTTTCCTTGTTAGTTGTTTGGTTTACTCTTTTCTCACGGGACTTTAGTACGTTCCCGCACTTGTGCACGAGAGTCTTGGTTTTCCCTATTGAGTGTACTTGTATGCTCAACCTACGTATATAAAACTGCTTTCAGGTTTCCAGGAGGACTTCGGGGATCACGCAGGACCTTACTAACTCGGACTTTTGGAGCAGTTGCAGTTGTTTCTCTTTTTCTTTTGGTACTTACCTTGTAGTCACCTTTTTGCACTTTGTGGCTTTCACTTTTGAAACATGCATGTGGGAGTGGTTTACTTTTGGCTTTACTTTTCTTTCTACCTTGGTGTTGTCGGGTTTTCTCCTCCTTATCTTTCGATCCTATAAAATAAAAAGGGTAATGCCTTCCATTTGCGAGGATTTCCTATACCCTTGGTGCTAGTCGCCACTCCGGGACCTATTGAAGGCGGGTTTCGGGGGTCATTATCTCTCCTTCAACTTAAAGAAGGAAGGGCCTGGAAATCTGCTGACCCTTCCCTCCTTTTGGTGAAGGCGGGTCGTGAAAAATTCTTTGATGTCTTTTGTTGTACACTACACCAAGATTATATTGCCATATATGAAACACCGTATTATCTTTCCATATATGCAATACTATACTTAGCTTGTGTTACACAAAAATTTCAAGTTCATTTGATATAACTCATTTCATACAACACATAGTTTAGATTTTGTTCAATGTATAAATGAAATAAGTTTGGATTATGTTATACGCAACACTAAAGGAATATTTCACTACATGAAACAATGACTTGGCTTGCTTTACACACAAGAGCATCCTTCCTCGATAGATTGCATTGTACGCAATACATAGTTTCACTAAACAACGATATATTATTAAAATATTATTATTTAATGGGATATAAACTAGCCATTATGAATAGTATTAACTACATTTTGAATTTAATATAACATTATAATTCATCTTAAATATTTTATAGAACATGATATAAAAACAAACTCAATTTTTTCGGATAAAAGAAGTATTTAAAAAAAATACAGTTTTACCGCCTTTTGATGGAACAATAATTTTAAATATAGTTTTTGAAACTTTTTATAAGTTAAATTTGACAAAATAAACTTATTCTTTGGAATTAGGAAATAAAAATTTAATTTTGTTGATTTTTTGGTATTTTTTTGATAAAATTCAAATTTTAATGAGTAGTGAAAACTACTACATTATAATTCAAAACTTCCTTTTTATCTAATTTATTTATATAGTTATATTCTCTTTTAATTGGTTTTAAAGTGTAATTGGATTATGTTTTTACCATTTAATCCCATTTTGGTAATTTTAATTAATTTTACAATTAAATCGGATATAAACACATGAAAAATATTTTGATAAGTTTTTACTTCTTAAAAACTCGCTTTTTTGTTTTGACAATGAGAATTAATTTTAAATTAATTTCTGCCAATTTGGTGTCTTTAATTCTAAAAAATGTATTCCATATTTTAAATAAGTGGGTAAAAATTATGTTAATTGGTTACTTTTATTTTTGGATATTATGAATAGTAACTAAGGTAATTTTTATTTACCACAGATAAAGATAAATTGAGTAAATTAGGGTAACTAATAATACGATAAGGACAATAAAATTATCCTAAAACCTACCAAAACACCATTATATTAATAAAATCGTACTCTTAACATATTTTTTTCGAAACATAGTCATTTAATTTCTACTTAAAAATGAAAATTACATAGATATTAATAAAACTAATGAATGTGAAAAACTGTCAAACTCACATTTCTTATAGGTATAATAATTTTAATATTGGGATAACCAGGTGATATCTTAGAAAGAAATATTCCATGGAAATATGAAATAATTACCTAAATCCTGGTAATTTATTTTTAATTTTTATGAAATAAATAATTTCCATAAATTCTTATTCATTGATGTTGTAAAAATTAATTAATTGACGAGAAATCAATGATTTCTTTTATTAAAATCATAATAACCAAAAAAATGTCCAAAAACATGACCAAATCTTATTGGTAGAGTATATATGGACCATAATAATCCAAATTTTAATATAGTGACCATTTTAAGCCTTATATAATAGATTATAAACTTTATATTATTTTATTTAAAGTAATGTTAAAGTTGTCACATTCATACTTTAATAAGTATAAAATTTTTAATGTTTGATTTATTAGTAGATAAATTTGACTACATATATTCTCATGAAATATATTAAATTTTTATTTCTAATTGTATTTTAGTTTTAATTTTTGCTAAAAAACACATATATTAAATAATTACCCAAAATCTTTATAGTAATTATTTTATTAATCGAGATATCAAATAAATGGTATTAAAAAATTAAAATAAATATATTTTGGGATAATTAATATGTCCAATGAATTTTATATATACACTTGAACTTATATTAATATAATTAAATAGTTGGTTTGAAGTTAACTTGTAATCTTTATATTTTAAAAAACTCAATAAATTAAATAGTGTCAAAATCGACACTATTAATTGTTTATCAAAATAGTGTTTTACTAAATTATTTTAAAATAATAAAACATTTTAAAAAATATATAATAATTATTATATGTTAAAAAATGTTCTAAATCATTTATTTATGATCTAATTGACATCAAATAAGTAAATAGTTGACCCTTTTAATATTGAAATATTTGTCACCCGAGTTAAAATGAAATAGAATAACTAAGTGTTAAATTGAAAATATAAGGCTTTAATTGTAACATACCAAGTAAGTAATGAATAATAGATATTTTTATCAATGTATATTAATGGTTAAGATAGTGTTTTAGAGGCCTAAAATGAAAATAAATACAATCTTATGCATGGAATACACTAATATTTTTAAAAGATTGTTTTAATGCCTTTTGATGGAAAACCCTTTTTAAATCTATCTTTTGACAATTTTATAATCTATATTTGTCAAAATAAACATATTATTTATTATTGGGACATTGAAATTTACATTGGATAAATTTTTGATATTTTTCTGACAATGTTCATTTTTTTAATGAATAGTGAAAAATACTGCATTTTACATCAAAACAGTTTTTTAATTTAATTTAATTATATGGTTAGATTATATTTTTAATTGGTCTTAAAGTGTAATCTGAATATATTTTTACCATTTAATCCAATTGTGGTCATTATAATCAATTTCACTTTGAAATAGGACTTAAACTGGTGTCAATCTTTTGATACTTATTGTTTCATAAAAACACGCTTTTTGTCATGACAACGGGAATTAATTATTAACTTAATTAATGTGACTTATATGATTTTAATTTTGTAAAATAGACATCATTTTTGAATTCATAATATAAAATATAGCTTAGGGTGAAGTTTTGTTTTTTTTTCTGAAAAACTTTAATTTTTGATGAATAGTGAAACCACTAAGTGGTAGTTAAAGAAATTGATTTTTCGTTTAAATGAAACTTTGTCACTTCTGTGATTTGATTTTCAAAAATCCGACATACATGGTTGTCATTAAGAAGTAAAATGTGGTTCAATGAGATTAAAATATTTTTTTTGGTGAATAGTAACTTTTAAGTTCTTAATCGCGATTAGAGGTAATTAGTATAGTTTAAGGTAAAAATAATGTTTTAATAATATTAGATGAGCTTGAAACATGTCCTAACCTTATTGGATGTGTCATGGAAGACCAAGAAAATCCATGGGTCAACTTGGGGACCCCATGGAGCCACTTTGGTTGGGAAATGACATAAATAACTTTTTATTTAATGTAAAAGTAAAAATTACACAAACATGAGATGTTTTACTAAAAAAATTTTTACATGGGGTTATAAAGATAATATTTTTGATTATAAATAGTAATTGGAAAGCTAAAAATATTTCCTACATCATAGTATTTTTTTATAATTTTTAGACTTTAAATAAATTAAATTATTTATGACATCATGATGATGCAGCGATGACCTCATTATTAAACGATTTAAATAAAATTGAATGATAATGTAAAATCTAAGACCTACACGTGGCCAAAACCTATTGTATGGGTGTATTTCTAACCCTTATCACCTTATCCTCAAAAAACATCAATGTGGGACCTCTTAAATCCGAATACCATTTTAAAATAAAGTGACTTTTCTTTACCTTCCAAGAGTGCCCCTCCTCTCCTCTTATAAAAGGCCCCCACCTCTACCTCCTTACCCACACTACCAAAGCCTTTGGCTCGGCCAAACCCTGCCCATTTTGTCTCTCCACATCCCTTTATTACTCCTTGAAGCCTCACTTTGTGAAGAAGTCTTCCCAAGGAAGCCTTTGAGCTCAAACCAAAGGGAGTTACCCGATTTTAAGGTAATGTCTTCACTTGAGTCCTTTTTTTTATTTTGCTTCTCCAACCCCCTAAACTCTTTTTATTCATTTATTTTGTAACAAATCTAGTATCTTAACTATACTAGGATGTTGTTATAAGAATTATTCGAGCTACACTTACACACACCTACATCTAATGGTTAAAGAACATACTGTTTCTGTGGATGGTGAATTTATGCCTCCTGAAACGATGATTGTTCAACATTCATTTAACACCTTCAAAGGTGGCCATTAAGATGACAGTATATTTATATATGATATATAATATGTTTATGTTTTCCTTAAGCTTCTGTATTTTTCATTTTGGGCATACCTTTATGGTTTCCATTATGGGTAAACGCGATATCTTCATTTAAGGAAGTGCGGACTACCACCCCCTCAAAGTGATATGATTCGTTAAATACCATATGTGGGACGTATAAAGGATGGAAATATGATATTATATATGATATTATACTGGAATAATAATATAACTTTATATAATTATGATTCCATTCTATAAAATACGAAATAGAAATGAAAGTAGCGTTCATGCATACGTACGGCTTACCGTCTCCATGAACGGTGCATTTCATTTATTACCTCTAAATTATTATGTAATATTATAAATGCATGTATATACTGGATATATATGATATATAAATCATGATTATAATTCTGGATATAATGGATATATGAACAACTTGTAATTATAAAGGGTTTATTTTTTACTCAAGTACCAATGATCGTTAAAACGACCGTTATTAACTTAAATAATTACATAGTGTTCATGACATGGAAATAAGTGATATAAAAGGAATAATTAACTTAAAAAAAGGTTCTTAAGCAAGTAGAAATTAACTCAAGTTTATTATTCAGGACATTAAAGAACGATCGAGTTAAGTCGGACCCAAGGTATGGGACTTCGTCTCAATCTCCTTTCATTGAGGCATATTTTGTTTTATACACAACCTTCTTTTATATAGTGTATAAACCCCGTTGACTTTTATGTTTATTCAAAAGGAATATTTTTTATACGAAGCGTTTACTAAACGAAAAAGGGGAATGTTTTTGTCGTACGTATGCGGCGACAACGACTTCTCCACCATCATGACCATTATTTTAGTTTCGGCTTCCTTTACAAGCCATACCTTTTTTAAAAGAAAAATAAATACCATGTCTTACTTATCTTTTATTTTGGTATTGAAAATGGTTTTCATAATCTTTTTATATCAATGTGTGGTATTGATATCTTGTGATTGAAAGGTGAGAATGTTATGTTTCCTTTATGCATGTTTTATGTGATACAATTATGTTGAGGTTCTTGGGCATTATTATGAAGACGGGTGGTTCCGTGATAGACTAAGGGCGGGTGAGCCCGATATAGCTCTCCAATGCATTGGGTAACGCGAAGGAGTGTAACGTTAAGGTTTCTCCAAAGAGACTTAGGGAATATACTGTGATGGGTATTCCAAACGTAACTAAGAGGGTTACTCCCTACGTAAGAATGTTATGAATGACTCAAGTTTCTTTTATGTCTTATGATTTCTATGATTTATTCATGATTTGATGAGGTATGTTAAAGTGATTATGTTTTATGGGTAAAGTATGATTTCATTCTTATATATATGTACCCATTTTCCTTTCTATATTTTTACATCCCTTACTGAGCTTTTTATGCTCATCCCAAGTTTTTTTGAAATGTTTTTCACAGGTCAAGGGAAAGGTACATGATATGATGATAGTGTCAAGGAAGTGTCAAGAAAGAATCCATGTTTTATATTAGATATTTTTCCATTGATGGGAAAGAAGAATACTATATTTATGTAACCAATTTGTTTATATGTGGAATGTAATGAAAATTTTATGATCTAATTCTCTAAAACTCTAAACCCGAAAATATCCTCAATGTGTAATCTTGTAATAACTCATGATTAAGTAAGGTTTAAGGCTGGGGCCTTATATTAATGGACATAGAAACATGTCTAGAATTTATTGTTTGTTGATATTACAACTTTATATCATATCATATTATAAATTGGGACATTTTGGTGGTTTTTGAGTGGGTTTTGATTTTATTATAAATTAATATTTTTGAGGTTTCCAAAAGTGCCACTCACCTCAATTATAAAAGGGAACCTCCACCCTCATTTCTACACAACTGATTAAACATTAAAGTTCGTCCATACCCTACCTATTGCTCTTATAAACTTCACTAGTTACATTCCAGATTTTTTTTTACTCTCAAAAGACAACCTCTAGTTCCGTTAAGATGAGATCTAAAGAGAGCATGTCAAAGAAGAGGTAACCTCCTGTACCAATTCTTTCATATTTCTTTCTACTTCTACTTATAATTCATGATTAGTTTCATTATATAATAATAAATCCAGTAGAAATTATATATTGAGATTTTATTGTAATTATAAAAAAACCATATTCAACTTTCTATCCATCCTAAGAAATATGAAATCACCACACGTGCATACGTAAAACTTACCGTTTCCACATCATAGTGTAATATGTTTTCCACCATCACCTTATTTTTATGGGTATAAAAATGGATGTAATTACTATATATGATTATTATAAAACAATAGTGATTCTTAAATATATTATACCATTAAAATCAACACCACTCAACAATTATGAGAATGATATCATCACTCATGCGTATGTATGACCTACTGTCAACACAATGCGATGTGATTCATTCTACATGATAACCATTAAAACATGATTATATAAATGTAAATAATGAATAAATATGCTATTTTTTATGTTTATATCATTTTATAATGATATATATATGAACTAATAAGGATAACCAGAACTTATTTGAAAAAACATGCATACAATCATAAAGCAGTTAAAACCTGAATAACAGGTAACAATGAACTGTTTCAAGAAAAAAAAGGAGAATATGATCATATATGATATCATAAAAATGACCATGATTTTGGAATAAGTAATTAAAATTATTTATATCATTATACAGGAGGTTATGATATATACAAAGCATATTGAACCTAAGGTAAGGGATTATTTTGTCTCACTTTTTGTGTGTGGAACATATGCCTTATACACCATCTAATTATTTTGTGTGGTGTTTGTATTACCCATGGATGTTTTTATTATCCTTATTATTAAGGTTAATATATTTACATATGCATATAATTTTCCTTATTTTATGAGACATAAGATTTGACTGATTGTAAATTGGTAAGGGATAATTTTGCAATCTGATTTTTATATGGAATTGTTTATATGTAAGTATTTACTGGGGATATATTTATCATTCATGTCCATGTTTTCTAAAAATATTTTCATAAAATGTGTAGTATGATTCTATTTATGTTTAAATTAATTATTACCCATTTTTTACTTTTACTATGTGGTACGGAAGGAATCTTTCTTTTTTTTCCATACGAGGTACTTTTTCACTTTTTTTGGAAAAAGTACAAGGATAATGTTTTTTAACTTATATGAAATGAATGGATTTTTATGGTTTCATGAAACCTTTTTTACATGAATATTTCTCTACATGATTTCAAGATTATTTTCAGCTAAATTATTTTCTTTTAAAATTGTGTTTCATTTTGAGAAAATAAAATGTTTTTGAAAAAGAAAGGATATTTTCCTCAAGAATTAAGTTCAAGTGTTTTATCAAAATTATTTTACATCTGAGATGACATAGAGTTATGTTTATATAACTATTATTACATTTATTTTACTATTTTCATGATGTAATGTTTTTATGAAATCCATTTATTTTATATGTATTATGATGGAATGGTGTTTATGAAATCCATTTTATTTCTTGGGTTATTCTTGGATGAATGACTTATGATTTTTTGGAATATGTAAGAGTGATTTAATTTTGAGATGGGTGAGACCTATATCTCCCTCTAATGCATTAGGTAAATATTTATATCTCCTGAGATAGAAATTAATTAAATAAAAAGTAAATCTGGTTCTGTAATATAGGGCTGGAATGACAAGTAAATCCGGTTTAGTAAAACATGGTTAGAACGACAAGTAAATCTAGTTCAGTAATGGACTTTTTCTACTAAGATAGTCTTGGTAGAAATGCCTTGGATAATATGGAAATTATATTATGTTCTTATTTTTTTTCCACAATTCCATGTTTCATTCCAATGCTATTTTACCAGGGTTTATGTTCCTTTATGATCTATGCCTTACAAACTCATAAGATTTATTTCATGGCTAAAGATTTTGATATTTAAACTTTTTGTTCATGTTTTTTTACATTATTTTGTTCATGGTTTGTTTTATGTTCTCCATGTTTACCCTTAATGAGAATTTGATCTCACCCTTTTTATGTTTTCTTTTCACAATATATAAATAAAGGATTTATGTAGAAAAAAGGGTAAGATATGTATAGGAAATGTTAAAGATATTTCACCATGTTAGAAGATTATGTTATGAGTTTCCAAATACTCTAAACTAATACGGTCTTTTGGAATCTTTTTATGTCATGTATTAAGTATTCCTCAATAGTAATGTAATTTTCATGTACTTTAAGATTTGGTCGCTATAGTTATCAAACATTTTGTCTAACTATGTGACTAAACCATGCACAGGTCAAAGTTAGATCCTTAAATTGTGGTCCTATCTCAGTTTTACCTATAAGTGCTTCATTTTCCCCCAAAATGTCCCTAACTCATAATATTGGTCTCTTAAAGGTTGTATAACCTCTACCAAGTGAATTAGAATCTATTTGGATCCTTTCCTTGGTTCATTGAAGCTCGATTCACATGGTAAGTCATCATTCTTGAGCATTATTTTTAGTTTTATTAGATTTACTTCACACTCTATCTCAGTTTCTTAGATCTACACATGTTGTGGGTAGATATAAGGTTATGGATGAAAAATATGTTTTGATTTGGTCTTTTTTTGATAGAGTAAGAGATCTAAGGTGGGTTCAAAGAGATCTAACATGGTATTGGGATGTTTTTTGTTTTGTTTATCATTTTCTCCGAAACTCTCAAGGTAGGTGGCTTCACTCTCAAATCATATATTTTAGAACTTGAAGGCTTAGTTTAAAATTGTCTTCCTTGATTAAAATTTATCTTTTATCCACTGTGAAATGTTTTTTAAAACCCTCTTGAGTGACAGTTTGTGGAAATTGGGAACTTTGGTGTGTTCTGGGATAGTGTTTTCGATAACATGATTTTAAAATAATTTTTTATTTTTCTGCATGGAAAAATAGTTTTCAATAGAAACAATTATGCTTTAATTAAATGGTTTTAACACATTTGGTTTTGTCATCAGTTTGGAATGTGTTCATATTCATTAGTATGGATAAGGGTGTGAAGTACCCCCATCAAAAGGTTAGGACAAATAAGGGTGTAAAGTACACCCATCAACATGGTCCACTAAGTGATGTATTAGTATAAGGATGACTCACCACTCATGAGTATAGGGAGGTACATGAGTTGAATTCATAGTTAGATGCATGTTTGTGTTGAAAGAAAGGGGTTATTCCAAAGATGAATGTTAGATGATTTAAATAATTGTTTATGTGATTTCCTTGGAAAATGTTTTACAATCGATTTAGTTTATATTTTGATATAAATTGTTTAATAAATTGATTTATATAATTTTTTATATATAAATATTTCTAACATGTTCTATCATAATGGGTTGAGTAGGGAAGTCATTGGGGAAAACCTATTGAGTTTTAGTAATCACCCTTACTTTGTCACTTTGGTGCTTTTGCAGAAGTCATCTACCAATATGTGGGAAAAGGTAAAGTATCACATGTCTTTAGCACTAATTCATGATAATTGGGCTATTTAGTGAAATTTGATCATAGATCTTGTAGATCTTTGAGTATTGTGGTCATTTTGGAGTGTTATTAATTTTTCCTTCATTATTTATTTTGACATTGGAGTCTTTTTTTGCGGCACTTGATTTTAGAATATTTTTGATAAATGAAATTTATAGTTGAATTTCATTGTTATCATGCATCATATAGTGGTTGTTTTACTATGTATTGTTTGGTTCATGGTTTTATTCTTAAAGGGAAAATCTTCCCCCACATGTATGGAACCCATTTGGAATTTATTGTCAGACTTTTGTATCTTGGGGATGTAGCTTAAGGCCAATTAACGCTCTTATACCCTCTCAAGATAATGAGAAGGGGAAATTTATTACAAGTGGTGTCATCTTTTTTCTATCTAAATTCTATTTGGGATAAGTGGTCATCAGTGATATTGGTCTTGGAGCCGAATTCATTAGTGTCTATTCCTTGTGTCATGTTGGTAGAAAAGTGTATGATTTTCCAAACTTGAAATGTAGAGCATAAAAATACATATATAATGTTTTTATATAGAACTTTAAGTTACCAAAGATTTGGGTACATAATTTTTTTGGAGACACTTATAGGATTTTGAAATCTTCTTTTCATTGGTTTAGCCAATGAGACGAGCATGCCATGAATTAGAGGAATGACTTCACAATAAGAGTGCATACGACATTTTGAGTAATGATTTATGTTTTTTGTAAAAGTGTTGATTTGTGAAAAAATTTTTGAAAGTGTTTTCAAATGAAATATTTTGAAAAATATTATGATGAAGGTATTTTGAAAATGGTTTGATTTTCAAAAACCAAGTTTAAAGTTTTCAAAAATGGTTGAATATGGACAAGGCTGATTTTGGAAAGAAATATTGTGATATTTGATGTGGTAGAATTTAAAATTTTTAAGCCTTTAGTTAATAAAGAGTGAGACATATGAAGTTTGTTGTGGTTTAGAAAAAAGAACCCAGTAGGCGTAGTAGAAACGAACTAGAAGAACCTATGGAGAATGTGGTTACACCTGAGCCATAGGTGAAGCATGAGATGGTTCATAGTATTGTACAAGAACTTCAATCTATAGAAATAGGGAAATAGAGGGATGATCCAAGGAAAGTGAATCATTCATTCTAGTTCCAGAAGAAAAATATATCCATCTTCTATGGTGATTATAAACTAGAAAAGGCAGAGCTGTGGATGAAGAGGATGAATCATATCTTCAATTTCATCAGCACACCAGTGGATTTGAAATTCAAAATGGATATATATATGATCAAGTATCTTTCAAGGAAGCAATGGGATATAGAGGTAAAATATAAAGTAGATCAAGGCCTTAGTTGAGAGGATTTTGAGGAATCTTTCAATAAATAATTATATACTCACACGTTCAAGAGTCAGAAAATGATGGAAGTTTTCATCCTGAAGTAGGAAAAAATCTCTGTCACTGAGTATGAGGCTAAATTCTTTAATTTTGTATGCTTTTAACTTGAGGTTATGGATATTGAATCATTTAAGGCACACATCTTTGAATTGGGGATAATGTAGGATATTTCCTCGAAGATAAGTATGCTCTATCTTATAAACTATACAGAGATGGTGAATAGAGTGATGGTAGATGAAAGAGACATATCATAAGATAAAGTAAGAGACAGTATGTTGATACCCATGATAAATGGTGGGAACTATAATGCTGGGAGAAAGAGTAAGAGGGACACCTACTTATAAGGTGGGAGTTAGAATCAAAATCAGATGACTGGATCAATGAATCTTCCTCCATGACCCAAGAGAAATGAAAGATGTTTCCAATGTGGTTCACTTGACCACATAAATAAAGAGTGTATTAAATAACCTATATCATGCCACAATTGCAACTATATGGGTCATATTCAGAGCTATTGTCACAATTCTCTGAGGATAGGTGCTTGGGACACTTCTCTAGTGTCACAGACATTGTATGCTTCAACAGGATGAGGAAAAAAGAACTAATCTCATAAAAAAGATAGATATAGCCATGGTGACTCTAGGAATACCTTGAATCCTTAGGTAGGGGAATCTCAATAGGGAAACAACGAACAAAGTGGATTGATGAAGCAATTTTATGGATCCGAGCAGGTGATGATGGATGATCAGGTATGACTATCTTTAGTGAGAGGTATGATTCTTTTGAATTATACCCTTATACAAGTTTTGTTTGATACTGGTTCCTCACATTCCTTTATCGCTTCTCGTACTATTGATTTCCTGAGTTTAAAACTTGAGATGATGTCCTCCATGATAAAACTTCAAAATCCTCTTGGGAAAAGAGAATGTAGATCCCTCCAATGTAAATAATGTTCTATAAATATGGATAGAGTTGAGTGGAAATGGAACTTCTCATTTTTGGAGATGGATATCTATGATGTAATAATGGTTATGGATTGGTTGAGATTATTCAAATATCACATCTAATTTTATAAAAAAACAGTTAGTCTCATGAGTGAGGATGGTATTGAATATCTCTTTAAAGGAGAAATGGATTTAAAGACAGGTACAATGGGTTTGTTGGAACCATCTATGGGAACTATCTCTTACCAGTTGGTGGTTTTTGCCTTTAAATAAATTGAACATGTTGGGAGAATTACTTTTATGGTAGTTGTTGATCAATTTTGTATGTGTTTCCTGAAGAATTATCAAGGTTTCCATCCATGAGAGGAATGGAGTTTACAATTGATCTTTTCCCAGGGACCAATACTATATCACTTAAATCTTATATAATGGAACCAATAGAATTAATGTTGTTGAAAGTGAATATAGAAGAACTGGAAAGCAAAGGTTTTATTTATTCGAGCACATATCCTTGGGAAGAACTAGTTTTGTTCATGAATAAAGCAGATGGAACTCTAAGGATGTGTGTGTATTATCATAAGCTTAACCAAGTTATGATAAAGAACATATATCCAATTACATGTATTGATCATATATTCAATCAATTGAGGGGATCCGAGTGGTCCTAAAATATTTACTTGCAATCAGGATATCACTAATTGTGAGTTTGGAAAGAAGATATTTTGATGACAACTTTCAGAAGCAGATATAGCCATTATAAATATGTGGTAATGTCTCTCAGTCTTTTGAATGAACCAATGGTATTTTTAGAATTGATGAATTGGTTATTTCAGTGATATATAGATTCTTTTATTATGGATTTTTTGGAATACATATTGGTGTATTCAATGACAAGGGTTGAGCATGAGAAACACTTGGCTATAGTGTTGGAAACCTTGAGAGAACATCATTTGTATGCCAAATTATTGAAGTGTGATTTTTAGATACAAGAGGTACACTTTCTTGGACATGTAACTTATAAAAGAGGTGTTTTAGTGGATCTAGAAAAGATAGAAGTTATTATCTATTGTCAATTTCCAAAGAACGTCTTTGAGATACAAAGTTTTCTTGGCCTAGATAGTTATTACCGTCTCTTTTTCCATGAATTTTCACAGCTAGCCTCACTAATGATATCTTTTTCAAAGAAAAATTTTCCATTAAAATGGAGTGAAGAATTACTAAAATATTTTCAAGAGATAAATGTTCACCTCAAATCTTCAGTAATCATATATTTTCTGAATCAAGGCAAGGGTATGTAGTGTATTATGATACTTTAGGATTTGGGCTAGGGTGTGTTCTCATGCAAGGAGACTGTGTTGATACTTATGGATAAATTACTTTAATATTTCATGATAAGAACTACCCAATACTCTATTTTGAGTTATCTATATTCATCCATGCCTTAAAAACATGGTGTCATTATCTCTTCAGTGATACATTAATTGTGTTCATGGATCATAAGAGATATAAGCATATTATCTCACAAAGGGTTTTAAATATGAGGAAAAGAAGTTTGATGGATTATAGAAAAATGTTCTACTTTGAAATTATGTATACACTGGGTAAAATAAATTTGGTGGCTGATGAATTAAGTAGAAAGTTGTATGCTCAGTCAACAAAAGAATCTTTAGATGAGTGGTAGCTGATATTGGTCCTAGTCGACATGCATGTGGAATGTGAAGACCGGGGAGACGTTGCAGTTCTGTTTTTAGTTTCAGTGGTTCCTGATTTGGTAAAGTTGGTAAATGAGGTGCATAAATCAGATGTAAAATGTGTTTCTATGATGTAAAAACTTAATGTCAAAGAGACCATTGAGGGTAGAGGTTGTATGGGAGTTCGGTTTTGTGGTTTTGAGATCAGATGGTTGTACCTATGACTTCTCAAGAGAAACTTCTTCATGATTACCACCATTTGAGATGGGCTATCCATCATGAAATACCAAATATGTATAAGGTGCAGTTTTGGGGGATCATAATAAAGATGAAGGTGGATGATTTTTTTTCCATATGCTTAACTTGTCATCCAGTTAAGTCAGAACATCAGCGACTAGTAGGTATATTGCAGTCTTTACCTATCCCTGTGTGGAAATGGGAGAATACAACCATTGATTTTGTTACAGGTCTCCTAAGAAAGGTTCAGAAGCATGATTCCATATGGGTGATAGTGTATCAGCTCACAAAGTCATCCCAATTCATCCATATTCATGAGACCCATACGGTAGAGGATATGTACAAAATCTATATCTGAGAAGTGGTAAATAGGCATGCCATACCAATTTCGATCATGTCAGACAGATATTCAAGTTTTACCTCCCATTTCTAGAAATCCTTACAAAAATACCTTGGAACTCAGTTGACTTTGAGTATATCATATCAACCTCAGACAGATGGTAAATCCGAATGGATGATAAAAATGTTATAGGACATGTCTCTAGATTGTGTAATGGATTTTGGTGGATCATGGGAAGATCATGTGCCATTGGTTGAGTTATATTATAATAATATCTACTAGGCCTGAATACGTATGGATTTTTTTAAGTTGTTGTATGGGAGTCCTTATCATTCTCTACATTTTGGGTGGAAATATGTGAGACTTAACTAGTTAGTCCAAACCTTGGCCAAGAAGTAACAAAGAAGATTCATTTGATTAGGAATCAAATAGAGATGGCTAAGAGTCATTAGAAATTGTATGTGGATCATAGTTGATGAACATTTTCATTTTCAGTGAGTGATCATGTGTTCTTGTGGATTTATCTAAGGATTAGAAACCAACATTTTGGGAATTAGGGCAATTTATCTCTTAGATACATGGGCCCTTTTGAGATACTAGAACAAGTGGGAGAGGTGGAATATCGATTGGAATTACCCCCACAGTTCAGTGAGGTGAACAATTTGTTTCACATATCTCAATTAAAAAAGTATCAGCCTGATCCTAACCATTTGATCAGATGGGATCATGTTGACCCAGAGCCAGATGATTTGTTGGTACATATCCAGGTGAAGATTGTGGATAGACAAGAGAATGCCTCGTGGGAAAAAAGTATAAGTCTGGTATGGGTTTTATGGAAACATGTCCAGATTTATGAAGAGACTTGGGAACATGAGAAGGAAATTAAAGAGCAATGGCCCGAATTCTTTTACTTATTTTATGGTTTTCTAATTTTGAGGGTGGAAAGAGCAATGGTGGGGAGAATGTAGCACCCCCAATTTCTTGTATGTAACTCTTTCTTTATGATTTTTATGTATATAATGTATAAGGGTTAAGGTTAGGAGAGTTTCGAGAAATATTTAGGAGTTTTTGGTGATTTTTAAAAGGCTAACGGGTGGTTCATCATTTTTGGAAACCATGAGACACTTGAATAAAACTATGCATAGTGATAGAGGGGAAAAATGGATGGTTCATGGGAGGTTCATGAGTTTCCTTAACCATGCATCCACTAAGGAGAAACCATGCACTTTGAAAAATGGATTTGGTCATTTTTGAGGCAGTGAACTCAGCACAGGTTGATCACAGTTTGAAGACCATGTGAGATGACTGTGCAAGTATTATCCCTAAGGTAGTGGTTGATGCATGGTTAGTGCATGGTTTGCCAAACCATTTGACTAAACCATGCATGAGTCAAAGTTAGATCCTTAAATTGTAGATATATCTGATTTTTACCTCTAAGTGCCTTGTTTTCCACCAAAATGGCTCTAACTCAGGATTTTGGTCTCTCAAAGGTTGGAGAACCTCTCCCAAGAAAATTTGAATCGATCTAGAGCCTTTACTTGGTACGTTGAAGCTCGATTCTTTTGTTAAGTTGTCATTCTTGATTTTTCTTGTTAGTTTTCTTAGATCTACTTCTCCCTCTCTCCTAGTTTATTATATCTACACCCACTATGGGTATATCTAAGGTTATGGATGAAAAATATGTTTATATTTGGTATTTTTATTGAATTGGTAAGAGATTTAAGGTGGGTTCTTAGATATCCAACCCGGTTTTGTAATATTTTTCGTGCCCTCTATCATTTTTTCCAAAACTCTCAAGGTAGGTGGCTTCACTCTCAACTCTTTTATTTTAGAACTTGAAGTCTTAGTTTCAAATTGTTTTCCTTGATTGAAATTGATCATTTACCTACTATTAGATGATCGTTAAAACCCTCTTGAGTGATAGTTTTTGTATATTGGGAACTTTGGTGTGTTATTGGATAATGTTTTCAATAACATGATTTTAAAATGATGATTTTAACATAATTGTTGGTTTTTCTATATGAAAAAATTAGTTTCAATTGAAAGAATGATACTTTATTGAAATTTTTTAAACATACTTTTTTTGTCATGAGTTTTTAAAGGTTGTGTGGTGTGTGTTAAAATGAATTGGGATGGATAAGTGCATGAAGTACCCCCATAAAAAGGTTGGGATGGAAAAGGCCATGAAGTACCCCCGTCAAAGAGGTCCACTAAGTGAAGTCTTAGTGGAAGGATGACTCACAACTCATGAGTATAGGGAGGTTTATGTATTTCTAGTATAATTGGATGTATGGTTGTATATAAAGGAAGGGGTTGTTCCAAAGTGGAATGTGAGATGATTTATGGAATTTTTATATGCTTTCCTTGGAAAACTATTTACAATGGATTTAGTATATATTTTGATATAAATTCTTTGATAAATTGTTTTATGTAAATTATTTTATATAAATATTGATAACATGTTCTATCATAGTTGTATGAGTAGAAAATTCATTGTAGAAAACCTAATTAGTTTTAGTACTCACCCCTACTTTGGAACTTTGGTGTTTTTTTAGATGTCATCTACCAAGAAATGGGAAAAGGTAAAGTATCACACATCATTATCACTACTTAGTGAAACATGGGATATTAAGTGAATTCAGAGCATGGATCTTGTAGATCTTGTAGATCTTGGAGTATTGTGGTCATTTTGGAGTGTTATTAATTTGTATTCCACTATTTACTTTGATATTGGAGTCTTTTGTTGTGGCACTTGATTTAAGTATGTTTTTGATAAATGAAATTTTGAGTTGTCTTTCATTGTTATCATGCATAATTTAGTGGTTATCTAACTATGGATTGTTTGGTTAGTGGTTTTATTCTAAAATGGAAAATCATACCCCACATGTATAGAATCCCTTTGGAATTTATTTCCAACCTTTGGAATCTTGGGGATGTCTCTTAACGCCAAGTAACACCCTTCCACCCTCTCAAGCCAATAAGAAGAGGCATGTCATTACAACACATCTAATATCACAAAAAAGATCCATCTTTGATCAAAGTATTCTTTAGCCACTTGATATGGCCAATGCCATGGGAGAAACCCTCTATCGCCATCTCCCGACCCTACTAGAGTCTCTGCCACCATCATGGCCGGAAGAAACAAAGGCTAAACCGCAAAAATCTGGATCTAAAACCCACATGAAGCCACTCATCCATCTATACCGAAGCCTCTATGAGGAAGAGAGATCTTGATCGAGACGAATACCATGCCGCAAATTGAATTCCTAAGCCACCACGCTCCCGAGAAGCTAAGGACCCCCCAACCAAATCCACCTGAGGAAAATCCCTCTTCCGATGCTACTAGATCTAAAGAAGACCCATTTATTTCAATCCTGATCCCTCCACTATTGGAGCTCCCCTCATCCTCAAATGAAGAAGCTGGTACCTTTCTTATACACCCTGACCATCGCCACAAGGAGGAGCCACTGGTGGAGAAGAGACCCACAACCAAAGCTACGACTTGAAAAATAAGAAACCCATGGTGGTAATAGATATAAAAAATAAAAGAAAATAAAAAGGAATAAATAATAATAATAATAAATAAATAAATAACTAAACAAATAAATTAAAATAATAATAATAATAAATATAAATAAATAAATTAATAAAATAATAATTATATAATATATATTTAAATATAATAATCATTACATGATGATGATAATACATATATATTTATAAATATATAACCATATCAATAATTTGGTTAAAAATATTAATTATTTCTATAAATATATTTATTATTTTTTATATATTTATATTTATAATAATAATAATTTTTTTATTAATAATTATAAAACTTATTTTTTTATAGTAATTATAATTATAATTTTTGATTAATTGACTTTTATTTTTCTTTTTTGCAGTTTCTTGTGAGGGGCATTCCCATGTTCATTTTTCTTACTCTAGAAGAAAATTTCAATTGATATGTTACATGTGATCTTCAAAAGTCACATACAGGTGAATAAAATACCCAGGCTGCAACATGTAGACGATGAAAAAGTTGAGATAGACCTTAGTTGATGGAAGAAGTTAATGATGAACTGAAATATGGTGAAGTATAAATTCAGGAGGTAGATGATAATAGTAAGGGCCTTTGGATCATTAGATACAAATCTAGATACAGAGGAGCACTAGAACATTTGAGATCATGAGAGTAAGAAACCATAAAAGAAACATTCTTCTCGACCATTTCTATAGGGATATTACTTCTCCCTTGTATTCTCTTTCATTATTTTGCAATAAAGATTGTTTAGTTATTGATTTGTGATATGAATTGTGGGTAAACTCTTTGATTTGGAGATTTAGTTCTATGGGTTTAAAATTTTATCTTCTTCACATAATTTTTCAACGAAATCATAAATTTTCGGTGAGATCAATTTTTAATTCATTAAAATTGAATTTTGCTTCTCAAACTTTATTCCAAAACC
Source organism: Viscum album (assembly GCA_963277665.1). Classification (NCBI taxonomy): domain Eukaryota; kingdom Viridiplantae; phylum Streptophyta; class Magnoliopsida; order Santalales; family Viscaceae; genus Viscum; species Viscum album. The sequence goes on along the minus strand of OY728164.1, from coordinate 1,090,336,234 downwards.
TCTAAAACAATCAACGATATTGTTTTATGATTTCAATTTATTTAAAACACATTTCTTTTTTATGTTTCATGAAGTGGATAATTTAAAGATTCATTAATATACGTGTTTAATCTCCCAGTGAGAGAGATTAGTTAAACTATTTTTTTGGGAATGAAAATTCAATTTTTTTTGCGAATGAACAAACCCATTTCATTTAGAAGTGTTAATTTTTCCCATGAATCCATCTTGATATTTTTTTATCAAACCTCTATTTCTACTGTTATCACTCCATCATCATATTTCATACTCATTTTATTCCAAAAATAAGTCACCTTCTCATCATTTGTCTTTAATCATAATTTTATTTCATTTAAAAAGTAAAAATATATTCCATCCACTATTTACTGTGGTTTTATTTTGGAAATTTGGTTAAATGATCATATATTACCTTCCCTATGGATCAATACTCCTATTTACACTATATTAGTTTTAGTAGGTTTAGTAAATAATTAAACTTAGAATATTTAAATAAAGAACATGATAGAATGAATTAAGTAGTAATTATTATAATCAGTAGGATAAATAAGATTTATATTAGCGAAACTGATGTTAGTTATAGTGTTCATGCACTTAGATTGTACAGACCAAGGTGGTGTTGCAGTTTTCTTCCAAGTTTCATTTTTTTCTGATTTGGTTCATCACATAAAGGAGGATTAGATATCCAATCATGAACATGTAACCAGGAGATCAAAACACAATACTAGGGTCACAATTGAATAATAGAAGCTATAAGGGAGTTCGTTTTTTAGATTTAGAGATCAGATCCTTGTAACTTTGTTTTTCCAAGAACAAGTTCTTAATGATTACCACCTTTTGAAATGTATTTTTCATCCAAGAATTGGAAATATATATAGAGGAATTAAATCATGGTTTTGGTGGGTTGGAATGAAAAGTGAAGTGGCATAGTTTGTTTCAATATTCCTCACATGTCGACAGGTCAATACAGAGCCCCATCGAACATCAAGCATGTTGCAGTATTTATAAAATCATATGTGGAATTGGAATAATATAGCCATAGATGTTGTGACTTGTTTACTAATAACTATTAGAAAAAAGCTTTCTAAATGGGTAATTATGGATCTAATAAATTTTTTTGCTCATTTTATTCCTATACATAAATCCCATATGGTAGAAGAATTATCCAAAATCTATATATGAGAAGTTGTAAAGCGGTATGGATTTCTAGTCTCCCTTATATCTAATAGAGACCCTATATTTATTAAATCCTTATAGAAATCCCTTGAGACCCCGTTGACTATGAGAACAACTCATCATTCCCAAAATTATGGACTATCTAAATGGAAAATCCTTAAATTGGAGGAAATTCTTATTAATTTTTAATGGATTTTGGTTTCTCATGGAAGGATCACATACCGTTAATATAGTCATTATATAAAAACATTTATAAGGAATTGATATATATGGATCCTTTTTAAGGGTTGTATGGGATTCCTTGTCATTCTTCACTTTGTTGGGTGGAAACATGCAAAACTTCACTAGTTGGACCAAGCCTTTGAAAAAGTGACAATGGAGAAGATTTTGTTGACTAGAAAGAGGATGAAGATGAAAAATATACATCATAAATTGTATATGGATAATCATTAATGAAAATTTTAATTTCAAGTGAGTGATCTTATGTTCTTGAGAATCTATCTAAGGCTAGGGCTGGTAAACAAGGAAAGTTATCTCATTGATATATAGTCCCTTTTGAGATACTTGAATGAGTTGGTGAGGTGGTATATTGGTTGGATTTTCCACCAAGGTTTAGTTTAATGCATAATGTATTTCATGTGTCTTAATTAAATAAGTATCAACCTGATATTGACCATGTAATTAGATGAGATCATGTCGACCTAGATCTAGATTCAATATTGGTTTATGTGTTGGTATAGATTAAGGATATTCAAGAGAAAGTATTGCATGAAAAAATAATTGGTATAGTGTAGATTTTATGGAAATATGGAAGATTCATGATGAAACATGGGAATATGAAGAGGAAATTTTGGAGAATTGGCCTAAACTCTTCAAAGGTAATGATATTTTTCTAATTTATGGGGATGGAAAGAACAATGGTTGGGATAATTAAGTACCCTCTATTTCAGCTACTTTAAGCTTTATTTATGTATTTTAAGTATATATAATGATCGGGTTATGTTTTGGGAGGTTCATAGAAGTTTTGAAATTCATTAGAGGCTTTTTCAAAAGGTTAATGATTTGAGAATGAATAGTAGAGAGTATGCAACACCTATAAAAACCGTTCAAGAGAAACAATTATCACTAGGAAGACACATGATTAGCACATGGTTTGGCCAAACCATGCACATTCCTATATGAAACTATAAACATTGAGATAGTGGGGAAACAAACAGTTGGAGCATGGTTTTCCTAATTTTGCAAGACTACTATGGAAGGTGGGGCTTGAGATAGTAGCACATACATGATTAATGCACATCTTGTGTAAACATGCACCCTAACTATGCAACATAAAATTTCAGATGTGAAAATTGTGGATCTAATTATGTTTAGATACATAATCACTCTTTTTCCCTATAATACTCCTATAACATGAATTCATTTTCCTCCCACATCTTGATAGTCCATTCTCTTTGGTTCTAGAGCAATTCGTAGGTGAATCAAAGTGCATTGGAAGCTCGGATTCATCGATTAGTGTTAGTTCTTCATCATTATTCTTAGATCCAAGGATTATATCTATATTGGAATTATAAATCTAATCCATTAGGGATATATCTCTTCTATTTTATGTCAATTTTAATGGTATATGATTGTTTTAATTGAATGGATTGAGATCTAAGGCCAGATCTAGGAGTTCCAAAATGGGTTACTGAAGTTGTTGTGTTGTTCTTTATTTTCACCAATTTTTTAGAGGTAGGTGAATTCTCTATCAACTCCTATTAATTAAAACTTGATGTATTAGTTGAATTGAATGCTTTTACTTGAATTGAATTATAAATTTGATGTGTGAATCTTGATGGAAAACATCTTTAGTGATGGTTTTGTGAAATTGTATAAATTGGATAGTTTTTTTGGAAAACACTCTGTGTGGTAAATTTTAAAATGGTGATTTTAAAATGATTTTTTAATTTGATACATAGAAATTGTATGTGGAAATGTTTTAATGAAATAATGGTTTATAAAATGGGTTGGCATGGGATTTGGAATACATGGTTGGTGGGAGTTCATTTTCATTAGATATGACCCTTTGAAAGGGTAGTGTGCCAATGGGGAACATGGTATTGGTTACCTTACGATGAATTGATATATCGATGAGAGACCACTCATGAGTATGGAACTGTCTCTTGGGAATTCATGTGTGGTTGTGTGAATGTATAGGATGAGTATGCCAAATGAATTTGAGAAAGGTTTTAAATACGTGTTCTATTGCATCCATATAAAACTTAGTTGGTTTGGAAAAATTATTGGATTTTATATAAACTGATTTAAATTGTTTTTAAAATGTTTTATACAAATGTGCTAACAAGTTTTGTCCTAGTGGTGTGAGTTAGGAAGTCATTCGGGAAATACTACTGAGTTTTATACTCACCCCTAATTGGGCACTATGGTGAATTTGTATATGTTATATATCAAGACATAGGTAAAGTAAAGGTATCTAATTTATTTAGAAATTCTTCGGGATAACTTGGGCTAGGAATTTGGATTTGGAGTTTGGAGCATATCAGGAGTCGATGCTTGGTGTCTTTGAGTTTTGTTGGTTTTGGTTTCCACTTATACTATGATATAGTTGTTAGTTTGGTTATAATTTGAGTTGTATTTCCTTGTACTCATGAATTGTGTAGTGGTATATTATGGTTATAATTCTTTGGTTGTTTTAACTTCAAAGGGAAAATCATCCCCCAATTGTTTATTAATCCCTTGGAATTTATTTCCAGTCATCGGTGTCTTGGTGATGTCACCTAATTCCTAGTAACAACCACCTCATGTAAAACCCTGAGTTTTTATGAGATATATTATTTTTAATTTCTTTTATTTCTTGTATTGTACGCTACACCAAGATTATCTTGTGTTATACACAACACAATATTAGCTTGTAGTATACTTAACACTATACTTGGCTTTTGTTACACACGATTTCAAGTTCTTTTGAAAGAATTCATTTCAGGAAACACTAAGTGTATATTTTTTTCAATGTATAAAATAACTATGTTTGGGTTATGTTATAAACAACACCAAAAGAAGCTTGCACTAAATTCAGCACTGACCTGGTTTTCATTACATACAAGAACAACATTCCTTGATAGCTTGTGTTGCATGCAATACTAAGTTTCAGTAAACAATAATATATTATTAAAATATTATATTAAATAGCCTTTATGAATAGTATTAACTATATTTTAAATTTTATATAGAATTAACATTTATATTATGTATTTTCTAGTACATGATATAAGAAAAAGTTCAATTTTTCAGATAAAAGAACTTTTTTTCAAAATATGTAGTTTTTCCGACTTTTGATGGCGCACCCATTTTAAATTTTGTTTTTAACACTTTTATATATTATATTTGAAAAAATAAAAATCTTACTTGTAACAGGGACATAAAAATTTATTTGGGTTGAAATTTTGCTATTTTTCTGATTAAATTCAAATTTTGTTGAATAATGAAAAATACTGCATTTTGATTCAAAACTTCCTATTAGTATAATTTAATTATATAGTTATATTATATTTTTAATTGATTTTAAAGTGTAATTGGATTATTTTTTTATATTTTAATACAATTTTGGTCATTGGAATTAATTTCACATTTAAATTGGACATAAACACATGACAATCTTTTGATAATTTTTATTTCTTAAAAACTAGTTTCTTGGTTTTGACAACGAGAATTAATTTTAAATTAATTTCTAAAAATTATATGTTTATAATTTTGAAAAATAGAATCCATATTTGTAATTATTAGGTCCAAATTATTTTAATAGTATACTTTGATTTTTTTGGATATTATGAAGAGTAACTATGGTAATTTTTATATACCACAGTTAAACATAAATCAGGTAAATCAGGGTAACTAACAATATAATAAAGATAATAAGATTACCGTAACACCTAATTGGATGAATTAAAGTTGACCAATATCACCTAAGGGTCAGAATTTATACATTTAATGGAATTTTATCTATGTAAGTGATGTAATTATAATTAAAACAAAAGAAAGTGACAACATGTCACTCTCTTATATCATATAAGTATAATAATTTTAATATAGTGATAAAATTAATAACACAAAGAAACTAAATAGTCTAAAAAGATATAATGAAATTATATACATTATGTAAATTTATTTATAATTTTTAGAGATTAAATAATTACTATTAATGATTACACAATAGTGATGTAGAAATTATTTTATTGATAGAAATATCAAATAAATGGGTTTGAAAATATTATAATAAATATAATATGAATTAATTAATGTTAGGAGTGTATTAATTAATGTTAGGAGTGTATTTTATTAATTAATGTTAGGAGTGTATTAAATTTTTTTGTTTCAAATTTATCTTCCTTTTTTATTTTATTTAAAGTCAAATAAATGAATAGTGTCAAAATTGACACTATTGATATTTTATAAAAATAGAATATTATTAAATTATTTAAATATCACAAAAATAATTAAAAATTACAAATTGAAAATTATATGGTCTAAAATTTCATAAATAATACAATTATGGACAATTTAAAACACATAAGTAAATATTTATAACCATTTAATATTTAGCATATTATTAACACAAATAAAATTAAATAGATTAAATAAGGATAAATCAAAATGATAAGGTTTAAAATAAAATAAAAACATGTCTAAATTTTATTTTTTGAGAGTATTTGTATCCATACTCATTTTATCATCGATATAAATGAGTTTGAGATCATTATATACCAAAAATTAATTTATAATAAATTATTATTTCAAGACTGTCCAAAGGTGCCCCTCCCTCATCTTATAAAAGGGAATATTTCCTTCTCTTTTAATCACACCTAAAAAGCCCTTTGGCTTGTCCAAAACCAACCCAAATATCCTCCCAATGTTTCTAACTTCATCTTAGAGGCCACCCTTTTTTCAAAAAGCCATATTAAGGAGTCCTTTTGTACATACAAAAAGGAGATACCTAAAAAAGAGGTAATTGTTTTATCACCACTTCCAAAATTCGTTTCTTCTTATACTTACTATTCTTATGTTTTTATCATACTAAAGTAATAAATAAAGTATATTATACATTATTATATGTAATTTTAATTATGGGACAACCTTATATATTCTTTTATCCATCCTATGAATAAAAATATCACCATGTGTGTGTACGTACATATTACTGTCTCCACACCGTGGTGTAATTTGTTATTCAACAATACTTAATTTGGATGAGTATAATTATGAGTATAATGGATGTAAATAATGAATATAACATGAAAATTATTCTGTATAATTAATATACCATCCAATTCCAAACCATTTAACCATCAAGTGAATGATATCGTCGCTCGTGCGTACGTACGACCTACCATCTCCACAACGTGATGAGATTCATTCTCCACGTTAAACATTCAAGAATGATTATAAAGTATATATAATAAATAATAATGAAATTTATAACATAATAATCCTACTGTATTTATGTATATATATATATGTCATTTACTTCCATTCAATTCAATAAGGAAATGAAAACAACATTCATGCGTACGTACGACCTACCGTCTACATGAATGGTGTATTCCATTTCATTTATCTATCTATTATATATATTTATATAATGAATATTTATGATATTTAAATCATTTTTTACATTTTTTAAGAAATTAAATCATGATCTAAGTAATAATATTAATAATAAAAAGTTAAAACATGTATGATAAATAAAACGACTACCACCCAAAATGTTGCTTTAACATAGAATTGATAAATGAATGGGTAATATAAAGACACAAGTGAATAATATATTATATCATAAATATTATTATGGTTCTATTACAATTTAATAATATTTTTAAACTCACTATGCTGGATTTTCAGACACATACAGAAGAAATCATACCTAAGATAAGGGATAACTTTTCAAATCTCATTTTTATCTAAGATTGTTTATTCGTAAGTATTTACTAGGGTATATTTATCATCCATATCCATGTTTTTTAAATATATATTTCAAAATATTATTTATATACTTATATAATTGTTTAAATTCAATTTTACCCATTGGTTAATTTTTAATAAATAGTATTAATGGAATATTTTTGACGTTTTCAGTACGAGGTACTTTTTGACTTTTCTGGAAAGAGTACGAGAAGAATATTTTTATTAACTTATACAACATGAATGGATTTTTACATCTTTATAACACCTTACTTCTATGAATCTCCCTCTACAATATTTAAATTTTATTTTCAACTAAATTATTTTCTTTTAAAATTCTCATGACATTTTTGATAATATAAAACATTTTTGTAGAAGAAAGGATTTTTTCTTCAGGAATTAAGATCAAGTGTTTTATCAAAATTATTTTCCATCTAAGATGATTCTCTTTAAATAAGGTTATTTTTATATCCCTATTATTAATATTATTTTATTGTGTTAATGATTTAATGACATTTTATATGAATTATGTTATGATAGAATGATGTTTAAGAAACCCATTTTATTTCCTAGGTTATGCTATGTTGAATGATTTATGTTTTGTAGAACATGTAAAAATTATTTCTTTATGAGATGGTTGAGACCTATATCTCCTTAAAATTAATTGGGTAAAGATTAATATATCATGACATAGACATTACTGGAATTAAAAGTAAATCCGATTCAGTAATATAGGGCTGAAATTACAAGTAAATCCGGTTTAGTAATATATGGTTGGAATGGAAAGTAAACCCAATTCAGTAAAGGACTTTGTGCACAATGATGGTATTAGAAAAAATTCCTTGGATAATATTGAAATCATATTATGTGTTTATTTATTTTCCACAGTCCCATGTTTTATTCCAATTCTATTTTATCATGGTTAATGTTCTTTTATGATCTATGCCTTATGTACTGCCAAGATTTATTTCATAACTCAAGATTTTGATATTTAAACTTTATGTTCATATTTTTATAATCCTATGCTTATTGTTTGTTTTATGTTCTCCATGTTTACCCTTAATTAGAATTTGAGCTCACCCTTTTTATGTTTTCTTTTCCACATGATATAAAGAGAGGTTTTAGGTAGGAAAATAAAAGGGGAAGATCTTTATGGGAGATATTGAAGATATTTCACCAAGTTAGAAGATTATGTTCCACGTTTCCAAAGATACTGAACTAATATGGTCTTTGGGAATATATTTGTGACATTTATTAAGTATTAAAAAAATTTAATATGACTTCCATGTACGTAAATCTCATTTCTCTATAGTTGGTATCAGAGCAAAGTATTAGTTATCCTTTGGAAACTAGGATGACAAAACTTCAATGAGACCCCTAAAGATATTTCTATGGTTTGTATAAAGATGTCCCTAAACATAATTAAAATTTGGTTACAATCCTATAATTATGGTAATAGTCATGAATAACCTAGGATTAAACCTAAGATGTTAGATATTGAAAGTACCCCCCTTGATTATGTTGTTTTACTAGTATGAATTTTGACTCTCACAATATTCTTTTTGGGCTTCAGATAATGGTTGGAACCCAAAAGAACCATGCTAATGGTAAATGCAATGGTAAATGAAATGATTGTTCTCCTGATCAACCAAATGTTATGGGAGATGTAACGAAAAATATAATTGTTATACATACACAATCTATTAATAATTTTGGACTTACAAATGAGAAGATAAGGGAACAACATTCTGTTGAATCCTTTATGAGGAAACACCCACATTATTTCCGTGGGTCTTCTGATCCACTTTTTTTGAACAAGGGATCAGTACTAGTGAAATTAAATTTTCCATCCTTCACTGTCTATAACATGAAAAATTCATTTGGGATGTTTATCATTTTGAAGGTGAAGTAGACCAATGGTGGAGTCTAATTAAGAGTACAAGAAAAAAAGATGAAATTGGATCCATGGAATGGGATTATTTCAAGAACTATTTTTTCAATAATTATATAACTCATATTATGTAAACAAAGATGGAAAATAAGTTCCTTAATATTATGAAAAAGGATGATTAATTCATTAATACATACAAGGAAAATTTTACAAGACTTGCAAGGTATGCTTCTGGAATTATCATCAAACCTGAAAATAAATTTGATTGATTATTCAGTGTCTTAAAACCAAGTATTAAAAGGGAATTAGATATAAGATACTTTAGTAGATATTAATAGATTTTGTGTTTCACTATCAAGGTAGAACTGTAAGTTGCTGTCACCTATCCATCTCATGTTTTTGATAAGAAACAAAAGATGGAGTTCAAGGGAAAATCTAAAAACAATGGAGAAAAGAAGATGAATGTTTCTTTATGATCAAAGTGTGGAAATATGCATGGTGGAGATTGTCTTAAATAGACTATAAAATTTTTCATGTGTGAAAAATAAGGTCATCGAGAAGTTGAGTGCTGAAGTAATGATAAAAAGGTTGCTAACAATGTGAATAGAGAAAAGACCACAGATAATGCACCACCAACACTTCAATGCTACAAGTTCAAGGAAATGGGGAATTATACTAACCAATTATCTAATACAAGGGTTAATGATGATTGATGTTAGCAACCACTTAAGAAAAAATACAAAGGTATTTCACATGTGATCACTATTAGTGATGTTGAGTATAAAAACGAAGTGGTAGAATGATTAAGTGTTTAGGTAATGGGATTCCAAAATAGTGTTGTATAATCTCATTTATAGTATTATGGAATATCTATGTGTTGGTCCATTGTGGTTTTACATAATTATATAGTACCGGCGACCATGAAAAGTGATTGAAATATTTTTGGAAGGCACATGATATGCACATAATGAAGGGATACAGAGATAATGAGATGTTTGATAGTATTAATGAGATCATGATTTATAAAAGGAAAAAGTGATATCATGGTTTGAGTATATATAATTTTTGGTATTTTTGGTGTGTGGGAAGAGTTAATTTTGACAGAATGCATGTTTTCTCTAAGGTTCTATGGTAATTCATGTTATTACCTTGTTTTACGAGAATGCATGATTAAGGTATTCACATGTTTGGAATATGATAACCAAGAACTACCTTATAAGATATGGGAGATAACTTTTATATCGATTTAGTTCACCTATTTATAATGTTTTATATTTATAGTTTTTTGATAGATTGTAATGTTATCCATTTATGGATAGTATAAGTTATATTCTAATTGATGTTTATTAGATTAATGTATTATCTCACTATAGGTGGACTTATGCATATTTGATTACTTATGCTAAAACTTTTGTTGAGACCGATGGAATGATATATCATTCTATAAAATGACCTATTAACACTTCAAGAATGAAAAATTCATCTTCATTTCTTTAAATAAGAGATGAAGTCGAAATTGTTCAAGGCATGAACAATAGTGAAACTGTACTAAAATCAATGAAGTATTTATTCTCATGAAAAATTATTCAAATATAGGGAAAGGATCTTAAAAACAATTTTTTTTATCTTAGTACCTTCTTATACGATGAATTATATGGTCCCTTAAATCATCACATATTTATGGATTTCTGGTTGTTAACTTTCTCTAACTTTGTTCACTAACATTATCCATCATAACATGATGGGTATATTTCTCTTACATATCCATGTTTTCACTTCAAACATATGTTATCCTATGTGGAAACCTAGTGATGAGTTACTTTGGGTAACAATTATGTTTATAAAATTCCTTTTTAAAATGATGTTTTATTATTCATTTTTATGATGTGGGTTTCTATGAAAGAAACTTTCAAGTAGTAAACCTTTTATAACCCTGAAAAATTTTGAGAGTGAAATTAATTTTAAGGGGGGTATAATGTAACACCCTAAGATTTTATGAGACAAATTATTTTTAATTTATTTTATGTTTTGTGTTTTACACTACAATAAGATTATATTGTTCTATATGCAACACTTTATTAGCTTGCAATATACGAAACACTATACTTGGCTTGTCTTACACACAATCTCAAGTTCTTTTGGAAGAATTCGTTTCATTCAACAATGCGTATAGATTTTATTCAATGTATAAAAGAATTATGTTTGGATTATGTTATATGAAACACCAAAGGAATCTTTCACTAAATCAAACATTGACTTGGCTTGCATTACATGCAAGAGCGACCTTCCTCAATAGCTTGTGTTGTACGCAATATCGGGTTTCACTAAATAATGGTATAATATTTAAATATTATATAAAATATAATTTATGAATAATATTAACCTAATTTTGAAATTTATATAACATTATAATTCATCTTATGTATTTTTTAGAATATGATATAAGAACAAATTCAATTTTTCAGATAAAAGAAGTATTTTTCAAAAAATATAGTTTTCCCACCTTTTGATAGAGCACCAATTTTAAATATAGTTTTTAACACTTTTATATGTTATATTTGATAAAACAAACATATTATATGGAATAGGTACATCAAAATATAACTTGGTTGAATTTTTTTCTGATAAAATTCATATTTTGATGAATAGTGAAAAATACTGCATTTTGATTCAAAACATCATTTTCATCTAATTTAATTATATAGTAATATTATCTTTTTAATTGTTTTTAAAGTTTAATTGGATTATTTTTTTTATAATTTAATTCAATATTGTTCATTGGAAGTAATTTCACATTTAAATTGGACATAAACACATGAAAATATTTTGATAAGTTTTTACTTCTTAAAAACCCTCTTTTTGGTTTTGACAATATGAATTAATTTTAAATTAATTTATGCCAATTATGTGTTTTGAATTATGAAAAATTTATTCCATATTTTTAATTAATGGGTAAAAATTATGTTAATAAGTTACTTTTATTTTTTCAGATATTATGAATAGGAACTACAATAATTTTTATTTAACATAGTTAAAGGTAAATTAGGTTAATTAGGGTAACTAACAAAATGATAAAGATCATAAAATTACCATAAAACCTAAAAAAATATTATTGGATGTATTAAATTTTACCAATATAACATAAGGGTCAGAATTTATTCATTTAATGGACTTTTTTTCCTGTGAAAGTGATGTAATTATAATTAAAACAAAAGAAAGTGACGACATGTCACTCTCTTATATCTTATAAGTACAATAATTTTAATATAGTAATAAAACTCACAAAACTTAGAACATAAATATTATGAAGAAATATAATTAAATTATATACATCATTTTAATTTATTTATAATTTTTAGAGAATAAATAATTACCATTAATGATGACATAATAGTGATGTAGAAATTATTTTGTTGATAGAAATATCAAATAAATGTTTTTAAAAATATTAAAATAAATATCATATGAACTAATTAATATGCTCCATGAATTTTATAGGTGACTATGAAATGTTAGGAGTGTATTAAATATTTTTTTAGAATTTTTATTCTGTGTGGATTTTATTTAGAGTAAAATAAATGAATAGTGTAAAATTGACACTATTGATATTTTATAAAAGTAACATATTATTAAATTATTTAAAAATAAAATAAAAATTTAAAAATTGAAAATTGAAAATTATATAGTCTAAAATTTCATAAAACATCAAATTATGGACAATTTACAACTCATAATTAGATATTTATAACCATTTAATATTTAGGATATTATTACCATAAATAAAATTTAATAGATTAAATAAGGATAAATCAAAATGATATGGTTTAAAATAAAATAAAAACATCTCTAAATTTTATTGGTTGAGAATATTTATACCCATAATAATTTTATATTCTAAATAAATGAGTTTTGGAGCATTATAAACTGAAAATAAATTTATAATTAATTAATATTTCAAGACCTTCCAAAGGTTCCCCTCCCCACTCTTATAAAAGGGCACCTATCCTTCTCTTTTAATCACACCTAAAAAGCCATTTGGCTCAGAAAAAAACTTCCAAAATCTCATGAAAACTTCCCTCACTTCATATTAAAGGCCACTCTTTTAGAAGAAAGTCATCTTAAGGAGTCCTTTTGTGCATACCAAAAAGAGATACCAGAAAAAGAGGTAATTGTTTTATCACCTCTTCCAAAATTATTTTCTTCTTCTACTTCCTATTATTATGTTTTTCTCATACTAAAGTAATAAATACAGTATCTTATACATTATTATATGTTATTATAATTATGTTAAAATCTTATACCTCCTTTTATCCATCCTACAAATAAAAATATCACCATGCGTGCGTACGTACGACTTACCGTCTCCACACCGTGGTGTAATTTGTTATTCAACAACAATTAATTTGGATGGATATAATGATGAGTATAATGGATGAAAATAATGAGTATAACATGATAATTATTATGTATAATTAATATAACATCCTATTCCATACCATTTAACCATCAAGTGAATGATATCATCGCTCGTGCGTACGTACGACCTATTGTCTCCACAATGCGATGAGATTCATTCTCCACGTAAACCATTCAAGAATGATTATAAAGTATATATAATAAATAAGAATAAAATATATGAAATAATAATTATACTATATTTATGTATATGTATATATATATATTTCATTTACTTACTTCCATTCAATTCAATAAGGAAACAAAAACAACATTCATGCTTACATACGACCTACCGTCTCCATAAATGGTTTATTCTATTTCACTTATATATATATATATTATATATATTTATATAATGAAAATTTATGATATATAATTTTTTTTACATTTTTATGTAATTAAATCACGATCCATGTAATAAAATTATGAATAAAAAGTTAAAACATGTATGATAAATAAAATGATTATTACCCAAAACGTTGCTTTAACCTAGAACTGATAAATAAACAGGTAATATAAAGGAATAAGTGAATCATATATAACATCGAAAATATTATTATGGTTATTTTAAAAGTTAATAATATATTTAAACCCATTATACATGATTTTCAAACACATACATAAGAAATCAGACCTAAGGTAAGGGATAACTTTGCAAATCCTATTTTTATCTGAGATTGTTTATTCGTAAGTATTTACTGGGTTATATTTATCATACACATACATGTTTATTAAATATGTATTTAAAAATATTATTTTTATCCTTGTATATTTTTTTAAAATCAATTTTTTCCATTGGTTAATTTTTACTAAAGAGTATGAATGGAATCTTTTGTCATTTTCGGTATGAGGTAATTTTTGACTTTTCCAGCTAGAGTATGAGAAGAATGTTTTTATTAAATTATACAATATGAATGTATTTTTACATCTTTATAACACCTTATTTACATGAAGTTTCTCTAAATGATTTTATTTTTACTTTTAACTAAATTATTTTCTTATAAAATTGCAAGACATTTTGAGAATATAAAACATATTTGTAGAAGAAAGGATATTTTCCTCAGGAATTAGGCTCAAGTGTTTTATCAAAAATATTTTCCATATAATATTATGGTCTTTAAATAGGTTTATGTTTATATCCCTATTATTACTATGATTTTATTATGTTAAATATGGAATAATATTTTATATAGATTATATAATAATCTAATGATGTTTAAGAAACACATTTTATTTCTTGGGTTATGCTATGATGAATGATTTATGTGTTTGTGGCACATGTAAAAATTATTTATTTATGATATGGGTCGAACATATATCTCCCTAAAATTCATTGGGTAAAGATTTATATCTCATTATATAGACATGAATGGAATGTCAGGTAAATCCAGTTCAGTAATAGAGGACTGGAATGACAATTAAATCCGGTTCAATAATACATGGATGGAATGACAAGTAATCCCAGTTCAATAAAGGACTTTGTCCACAATGATGGTCTTGGAAGAAATGCCTTGGATACAATATAAATCATATTATGTGCTTATTTATTTTCCACAATCCCATGTTTTATGCCAATGCTATTTTATCATGGTTAATGTTGCTTTTTAATCTGTTTCTTACGTACTACCAAGATTTTTTTCATAAACCAAGATTTTTATATTCAAACTTTATTTTCATGTTTTTTTATTCTTATGTTTATGGTTCGATTTATATTCTCAATGTTTACCCTTATTGTGCATTTGAGCTCACCCTTTTTATGTTTTCTTTTCCACAGGATATAAATAAAGGTTTTAGGTAGGAAGACAAAAGGGGATGATCTTTATGGGATATATTGAAGATCTTTTACCAACTTATAAGATTATGTTTTAAGTTTCCAAAGACTCTAAACTAATATGGTATTTGGGGGTCTATTTGTGCCATTTATTAAGTATTCTGCAAAATTAATGTAATTTCCATGTACGCCAAGCTTGGGTCGCTATACCTCCCCTTTCCAAACCAATATATTAGGGGATATTTTTTATATTTATGATTTAAAAACCTTCCTAAAGATACTATATTTATTATTATAAGATTAGATATTCATAAATTTTTCAATTTATGTTAATTATTTCACCAGTATTGGGATTATACATTATGTTTAATAATGTTATAATATAATCTAGTGTATTCCATTATTTAAAAATGGTGCTTATTGGAAGAAATGAGAACTTTATCAATTCCCATACCCCATGTAGGGATTTATCTCCTAGGAAATACAATGAATTTAGAGCTGGAGTTGTAGCTAGAACTGAATAAACTATAACTATATTGAGGAATATGACTCATGTTATGAGAAATAACCTTTACCATATAGAGAATCCTACTGATCCACCATATGGTGTACCGATGTTAGACTACTTTATTCATTAGCAACCTCCATAATTTAATGGGACTAAAAATCCATTTGTAGATGAGCAATGGATATGTTTCTTAGAGAAGATATTTCTCACCATGGGAAATAACGAAAGGGAGAAGGTTTACATCAAAATTTATCACCTGTTAAGATATTTGGATCAATATTTGTCATTGATTCAAAATACTAAGGATAAATAAGAAATAGAAAACATGGAATGTAAGTATTTTAAAGAAAATTTATTGAAAAAGTATTTTACTCATGATAAATGAGTAGAAATGGAGAGACAATTCCCGAGTGTAAGACAAAAGGAAGAGGAAAATATTGATAAGTATGAATAAAACTTTACAAGGTTAGAAATGCATGCTACATACTACTTACATAGTCCAAATATCATGATTGAACATTTCTTGAAAGGTTAAATCCAATTATTCAAAGGGAATTATTCTCCTAATTATTTTCATAATATGAGGACATAGTATCATGTTCTGTAAATAAAGAGAAAGAATTATTCAAGTCTTCTGGGTTTTAAGGGAATAAAGCGAAAAATATAATGAAATAGAAAATTACAGATAAATGGAAGAAGGGAAATAAGGATTTCCCCATGTTATAACTGTGGAAAGAAACACCCTGGAACTTGCATGAATGGAATGCGAGTTTGCTACAAGTGTATCAATAAAGGGAACCATAATCATTATTTAAAGTTAAATAAATAAGTTTATAATGTTAAATGATTTAACTATAAATAAATGGAGTACTATGAAAATAAATGTCCTAAACATTAAGGGAATATACCCCAAAAGAAGCTGGGAGATCAAGGTCCAGATAATGCTATTGATATAGTTGAAGTGGAATGATTAAATTGATTGCATTTGGATTCAGTAAATATGATGTAGAAGTAATTTATCAATGGAATTATGGTTTTAAAAATTATGAAATGTATAAGGATTTTACTATAGTACTATTTTTTAAGGCTTTGAGACAATATGTTGAATGGTACAGATGATTGTGAAAAGTGATTTAGTAAAAAGTCGATCTTTTTGTAAAATAAATGTTTAGGGGAAGAAAACCCTTAATATGTTCTCGATGTTGAGATAATAATGATAAGGATACGTTTATGGGATATAATTGATGACCATGAAATTGGTTATTAATTTTATAGTTTTTTATCTTTACTGGATATTACTGCATGTTTGGATTTACGGAATATATTTGACAATATGAGATTTTATTTTTGTAATCACACATGTATTCATTATGGTTTTATAGTGATCAAGGTATTATATTTGGAATGTTACATTAAGATAAACATTATACTTTCTTGGGAGTATAATGTTGATTTAGTGACCTCCCTTATAAATTTTTGGACATTGAATTTTGTTATACACATTTTGGATGAGTCTTAAGGTTAAATATTTATGAAATGGATTAAGTTGAATTTTGGGAGTTATAATTGAGGTATTATAGATTAATATATTATATTGTATAACTTTTAATAACCATTTTGGTTTTGGAAAATATCTATAGAGAGGGGAAATTAAGGGTATTTTCAAATTTCACACCCTTGATTATTAAGACCGAGATTAAATTATGAGGACACAATTTATTTTTGGGGATAAAATGTAACAACCTTAGATTTTAAAAGAGGAAAATCATATTCAATAATGTATCTGACATGAAACCAAAGATTATAAGAGAATGTAATACCCTGATACTTTGTGATATATTTCTTTTTAAATAAATTCAATCTCTTTGATAGCTTAAAATGCACACAACATTGGGTTTGAATGAAGTAGAATACTATATTAAAATATTATTATTTAGACATGACCAATATAACCCAACCATTAAGATAGAAGGTATGAATTTTAATAATAAATTATGAAAATTATATGGTTTAAAAATGTATAAAATAAATTTAATTGTTATCTATTTATTATAAATAAAATATAAATCATTTAAAATATAAAGAAATGTTTTCTGAAAAACTGCATTTTTCAGAAAGGCAGATTAGTCATGCTTTGAGAACATAATTTCAAGTAATTTTACCAATTTTAAAAAATTTATTTATAAAAATAGTCTTAATTTTTTAAATCTATTTGTCAAAATTATCTTTGGGTTAATTTTTGATAATTTTCTAAAATGATTAATTTTTTTATGAATAATAAAAAATACTATTTTTTATTGAAAACTACCTTTTTGTTTTAATTATTTACAAAGTTGAATTATATTTTAAATTGGTTTTAAAGTAAAAATAGTCAAATTATATTACAATTTAACTAATTTAGGTCATTATAATCAATTTTATATTAAAATTTTATATTAAAACATTATATACTTATGAGTATTTTCGCTTCGTAAAATCTCCCTTTCATTGCCTATGTAGTTTAATTTTAAATTAAATTATTCAAATTATGTGAATTAAATTTGGAAAAATATATTCCATATTTTGAATCATAATAATTTATATTATCTAATAATGTCAACATAACATTTTTACCATAATTATAGTAAAAACAATGAAAAATAATTATTGTAGTTAAGGTAAAAATGTGTTTTCTGGGGTGGGGGTTAAACTAATAAGATAAGATTTAAAAATGACCTAAAACTTTTATAAAACACCTTTTATGGCCATATGTTTTCCTTATAACCTATAAGGTTCAATAATTACCCATTTTAGAGTCTTGTGGCGTGAGAAAAATGTGCGTATCACTTTATCTTTTTCAAAATTCCACGTGTGTCCTCCCCCACTTATAAAATACCACCCCTCTCCTCCCCTCTTCACAAATTGAAAACCACCTATTTCATACAATACCTACCAAAATACCTTACTTAATTTACTCCCCACATCCTACATGCCTTAGTTTGATTAGTAATCTCTCCTAAGAAGGATTTATGTATAAACCTAAAAAGTCTCTCTGAAGAAGAGGTAAAATTATTAAACATGCGTATTTATTTTATTTCTTATTAAACATCCTTAAAAAAATATATTATAATATAATAATACCAATATATCTTATATAATGATATGGTATTATGTTAATTAAACAACCCAGACCCATCTCCACTTCCATCAAATGGGAAACAAAACCGTTGGTTGTGTGTATGATGGACTACCGCATCACAAACTAATGTAATTTAGTTTCCATCACCACCGTTCAAGGATGGATATAATGATGAATTCAAAATATTTATATGATATTTATCACATTATTGTAATTTTTTAATTATGATATTATATTTATGTTCTTAATTTTCATTCTATAGGGGATACAATAACATTGCTCATGTGTACGATGGACTACCACCTCACGAAGCGATGTGATTCATTTTTCACTTACTCTTTACATAAAAGCTAGTAAGGTTAGAGTTAATTAAAACATGAAATATTTATGATATATCCATACTATTGGAAATATAATATTATATCTAACTTCTTACCTTTCAATCCACTGGAAAGAAATACCATCACTCATGCGTACGTGATGACTATCACATTCACTTATCGATGTGAATAAAATTTCATTTTATTTTGACATGGATGTTAATAAAGATGTATTTGATTAATATAAATTCTATATATAACATAATAATTATTATAGAAAGATGAATTAATATTTATCTTCCTTTCTTTCTATCCTTCAAGAAAAACACTACTATAAAACAGGCATTTAACAACATTGGCCTTTATTAGTGATAGAAAAAAGCAGTGATAATGGTGTCATTTATCAGCACTTGTTTTAGCATTGATAAATATTACCTTTTATAAATGCTAAAAAAAGATGATAAAAGTAACCCTTTATTTGTGATTTCTTGTAGCATTAATAAAATCTACCCTTTATCAATGCTTTTTTTAGTGTTGATAAAAGGTACCCTTTATCAATGCTTTATTTTTAGCATTGATAATGAGTAACCATTATCATTGATTTATTGTTAGAATTGATAAAGGGAATCATTTATCAGTTCTTTTTTTACAGTTGATAAAGATCCCAAATGCAGGGAGAATCCCACATTGAAACAATGCATGAGAGGGTGCTTCCTTATATATGATTCCACGACATCGATGGCTCAAAATCTTACAACGGGGATGTGCTCCCACATACAATGAACACACCTATATGGGCCTACTTCAAGCCCACATGGGCTTTGTCCCACTCTATACTTGACATGGTCCTGCACCCACCTTATTCAGGTTCTAAAGGACTTGGGTCATTCCATATCCAAATTTTTTATATAAACAAATAAAAAATACAACTATTAAAAATTTTAAAAAATTAAAAAAATTAAACAAAATAAAATTTAGAATGAATAAATTTAAAAAATATCAATTTTTAAATAAATATTTATCACTAAAATTAAAAAGAAATTTTAAAATGAATGAATTTCAAAAATATTATTTTTTTAATTAAATAATTATTATTAACTTTAATATATATATATATATATGAATTATAAATATTAATAAATATTATATATTAAATATAGATATATAAAATAAATAAAATAAAATAATTGAACAAATAAAAATTAAAAATGAGTAAATTAAAAAATATATTAAAATTTTAATATTTGAAAAATTATTGATAAAAATGAATAAATTTAATATATATAAATATATTATAAATATTAATAAATTTAATATATTAAATATAGATATATAAAATGAATAAAATGAAATAATTAAACAAATAACAATTTAAAATGATTAAATTAAGAAAAATACTATAAAATTTATTTATTAAAAAATTATTTATAAAAATGAATAAAATTAGCATACATACATATAGATTATAAATATTAATAAATATTATATATTAAATATAAATATATAAAATTATTAAATTTTAATAATTAAACAAAATAATTAGAAATGAATAAATTATAAAATTATTAAAAAAATTATTAATAAAAAAATTACTAATAAAAATGAATAAGTTATATATATATATTAATTATAAATAGTAATAAAAATATATATTAAATATAAATATAGAAAATGAATAAAATGTAATAATTAAAACATAATAATGTCATTTTCATTTTTAATGGTTTTTATACATAATTATTCATTAATACATTTATTAAAGAAATATATTCATATATATATATAATATTTCCTAAAATATGGGTTATACATTACAAAATATTTATTCTTACATTAAATATGCCATATATATAGTGAATAATGGTTTATAATTAAAAATCAACATTATTTAAAAATACTGACTAATTGTATTGAGTAATTAAAATTAATTGAATGTTGTACGATTTTTCAATTTAACATATATAAAATGTGTTTCACATTGATTTCACACATACATATATTTAATTAATTCATTTTTATATATAACGCACACACAAAATATTTACGTTATTAATGAAATCTTATTTAAAAACACATACACATAATATTTATGTAATTTATTGAAATTTTATTATTCATTTCATAATTTCATTTAGTAACATGATAAATTTAATATATTATCTTTCTAATCAGTAAATTTTATTTATTTATTTTTAATATTTTTATAGTTAGGTATTATTTATTAATTTTTAATATTTTTTTAATAATTTTTTATTTTTAGAATTTAATCATTTTATAATATTTATTTATATATATTTATTTACTATGTTTTAATATTTAAAATATGTATATATTTATCTTTATTTAAATATATATCCTTATTTCTTTAATAATTTATATTTAATTAAAAACCTTATCAAATTTTTCAATATTTATAAACTATAATAATTTTTAATTATTCACTTTCACTCATATTTAACATGCATGCATTTATGATTATATATTCATTGATAATGTATCACTTTTCCTATCCATACTTGGATATGTTGTCACTATATCCTTCATCTATGCCTCCACTTCCTACATCAATAGAAGGGATCTCTTGAGGGGATTGGGAGCAATTTCTGATAACATGAGAAATAAACAGATTATTGTTGGTGAATTTAATACTTTAATGATACCTGATGAGAAAACTGGATCTAATTTATGCAGTATTTCCTTGAAATATTTCTCATTTTGAATTGATCAATGCAATCTTATGCAGGTCCCAATCTCTAGAGTTGAGTTCACTTGGAGTAGATATACCATTAATGGCAATCAAGCAAGTAAACTTGACATATTCTTTGTGAAGTCGATGACAGAAGTGATGACAATGAAATCTATAGATTTAATCCTCCCAAATTTCACTCTGATCATAACACTTTTATAATGGAAATGAACATGAATCTACCTAGGTTAGTTCCTTTTCCTTTCAAATTCAATAATTCCTATCTTGTCTCACCTAGATGTTGGGGAATTTTTATAGAGCTTAGGAATATGGCCTCACTTGGTATCCCTATTCAATGATTAGCTAGAAAGTTAAAAATTATCAAGGGTCTCTCAAAGTAATGGAGTAAGAAATATTTTTCCCAGATGGAAATTGATATTAAAGCTGTTGAAGAGCACCTTGCTTCCTACCAAGTCTTAAATCATAATCAAATAAATCCATCTAGGGAAGAATTACAAGATACTGCCAAATTATATGAGCTCTTATCCATCAAGGTGTGGATAACTAGAAATAAACTTAATGTCAGATAACTAAGATATGGTTACAAGAACACCAATATTTTTTATTACATACACAAATAGAAAATAATCAAGGGAGGAATTAATGATATAAGAATTAATAGGGGTCTCTTCAATTCTGAAAATGATATCTCCAAGGAATATATTGATTACATTAAAGAGCTCTAATCTGATGATGGAAATGAAAATAATCAAAAAATGGTTTAAAATATTCCAGTTTTCATTTATGATCCTCAGAACTAGGGAATAATTTTTCCTCCCTATAAGGAGGAAAGAAGAAAGGATCTCTTCTCTCATAATATTGATAGTGAACCTAAACCTGATGGGTTTACTAGTATGTTCCTTATATTCTATAAGGACATATTTCATGTTGAAGTGATGAATGTTGTGAGGGGATTATTTAGTCATGCTTATATCACTTATGGTATGGGTTTACTAGTATGTTCCTTATATGCTTTATCTCTGTATAGATGGAAAATAATCATTATCAAGGAGATACAACACATGATCAGAAATTTTATATGGGATGGATCTGTTCATGAAAGGAAATTAATTACTCTGGCCTAGAAGGACTATATAAATCCTATTGAGATTGAGGGAATTGGCATGAATGATCTAAAAATCTTAAATTTTTAACTTTTCATAAAATTTAATTGTAACCTTGTGACCTTTAATGATGATTATCTTGAATTCACCTCCCAAAAATTAAATACAAGGTTACTAAATAAGTATCCATATTATGTTTTCTCTTCCACCCGGCCTGCCATAAGACACTACTATAATTATCTAATGGGAATCTCTAAATGGACGGTTAGATTGTAGTCAACTCTAAACTTATGGAGTACTCCATGACTTAATAAACCTATTGAAGACATTATGGTTATTCCTCTCAACATACACCATCTTTTTATTACAAAGTTCTTTCACACCAATTCTAGACATTACATGGTCATACATCCTCAGATTTCTCTTGAGATGCAGAGATATAACTTCATGGATAGTGACACACTTATTTGGACCTCAAACAATAATTATCATTTCAATACCAAGAAATTTTATAGAATACAATGTGAAGGTAATGCATGAAATATTTCTTGGATGTCCAAACTTAGAGTTCCTTTTATCCAGCCAACAAGGTTTTTGCTTCTGTGGAAAATCTGGTAATACCAACAACCCACCCAGGATCAAATGCAGCGTGATGGTGTTCAAATTTATCCAGTTTTTATTCTCTATATGGAGAAGGAATAATTAATCCAAAATATTTTTATCATATTTAGTTTCATATTAAAACTCTAGAAATACTTACAAAACACATGTGGCATCATAATTTATAGAATTAACCAAAATAGGGACTTTTTCATGTCCATTAATGTTGCTGCTTGCAGTGATCAGATCTATAACCTGCTAACCATTGCTTCCTTAGAAACAATTACATACACATGACAAGATAATAATGATTAGATATTTAACTATGAACCTACCAACACTCATACTATCATCATTTCCATACACCGAGATGTGTTTGTTGCATCCAGAATCCAAAAACGTTCAATGGATAATTCATTTTTTGATCTATAAACACTTAGGTTTCTTAGTGTGAATGGAATAAAAAGAAGTATTTTAATGTTGAAATATATCCAGTGGGTACCAATTATCCCCTAGTAGATCAAATCTAATGTTGATGGTGTGGCCTCTAGTGTGCTAGGACCCTCCGGGTGTGGAGGTGTTTTTCAAACTTATCATGGTTTTTTAAAGGCTACTTCTTTCAATATCATGGAAATGTTACTACTTATGATGATGAACTATGGTACATGATACAAGATATCAAACATAATGTTTACCATCATCGGGATCACCTTTGGATCGATTTGGAATCAACACTTTCTGTTGAAGGCTTGAGGAAAAGAACTAGGGATGTCCCATGATGAGTTCTCCCACACTAGCTTAAATGTATTCAATCAATTATAAATCTCAATCTAATGGTTTCACATGATTATAAAGAATCCAATAAAGTGGAAGACACATTATCAAAGAATAAAATTATGGGGATGACCTCGATGTGGTCATTTGGGATTCCTAAAAATTATTTCTCTTTGGTTAACATGGATATCTGGGGTGTGATTATTTCCCAAATTTGTAAAAACCATTACAATTCTTGACTTACTTATTGATATTTTTTAATAAATTTCATCCCCAGTCGTTCCTGGAACCTAAACATTTTAATCATATTTATATTTATATTTGTATATATTTATTAAATATATAGATGAGGTGATTGGGGGTACAATTACATTAAACACACACACACTATATACAAAGGCCAGAAAGGTAGTCCATAGCCCCATAAGGGATAACCCACCCATCAAGACTTATTTATTCAGTATATATCCAGAAGGCCCAGTGGGAATGAAGCCCATTACATGGGCCAATAGCCCACAAACTAGCCCGAAGAGCTAGTGCAGTGTCATGCCTATGTCACCATCTTCCTGCGTCATGCGAACGTCACTGCTTGCTTACGCCATTCCTGCATCACTGCCTATCGACAGAAATTTTCTCCCACCTAGATTTGAACCCGGGTCTGATGCAGGATTACGAGGAGCCTTTACCACTCAGACAATCCCCCATCTACATACATTTATTTAATATATATCTAATTATATATATATAATGATATAAAAATATTTATAATTATAAATACATAATTATAAATATATTTTCAAATATATTTATTTATAAATATATTTCTAAATGAATATTTACTATATTTATAAATTTATATATTTATAACTATAAATAAATAAATATAATTTTTTTAAAAGTATTTTTATAATTATAAATAAATAATTATATATTTAAATAATTATAAAATTCTAACAAATATATTTAAATAATAAATATATTTAATATATATATATATTTATATAATTATATATAATGATATAAATAAATTTATAATCATATAGAAATATTTATAAATATATTTACACATATTTTTATTTATAATTATAATTATAAATCCTTTATCAGCGCTAATGTTTTAGAACTAATAAAGATGCATTTTATCAGTACTTATTTAGTGATGATAAATATAGATCTTTATCAGTATTAAAAGTTTAGAACTTATAAAAATGGCTTTTTTCATCAATTTTTTAGTTCTGATAAAGTTCTATATTTATCAGCACTAAAAAATCACTAACAAAGATATATTTTATTAGAGATTATTAATTTTGTATTAATAAAAGATATCTTTATGGGTGATTTTTTGGAAGAGCTGATAAAAATCTCCTCGATTTATTTAAAACAACCCTAACCACACTGATTTCAATCATAATTATCATATTTCACAGAAGTCCCCTGCATTCGGTGCTCCTCCTCTACTTTCTGTTAAACTAATCGAGCTTCAAATCCAAGATATGTTATTTTTTCTCCTCCTCACACATTTTTTTCTTGTTTGGGTTCCACGGTTTGCATTATTGCAGTGTTTTCTTGGATCATCTACTCTCTTCACCTTCATGATCATTCGAACCTCCTTGGATCCCTAAGAGGATTTCCACATTCTTATACATTAATTTAGGTGTCTCCTACCTCAATTTTCACGAGTTTTCCAATTTAAATCCCCTATTTATTTCTTCTAATTTAGGTGTCTCCTCCCTCCATTCTGTTTTTTAAGGTTTGTTTTTCTATTATTTTTAAATTCATTTTTATATAAAGTATGCCTCTGTGTAATGTTTATAATGAATTTGGAAAGTAATTTGATTGAATTCCATGATTTTCATAAAGTGGTTTCCATGGATTTGGATTGAATTATTTTGAATTAAATGTTTTATCATGCCAAGTGTTTTATCACAAGATTATGAGAAATTTCATGTCAATTTTTAAGACAAATGAAAGGATTAGGCCGTATTTTGGGTTTTAAAGGAATAAAAAATATTTTGAATAAATGTTTGAAATATAAAAATGACGTGTTTCTAAATAATTCCAAAGTATTTAAATTTTTTAATTTCAAATGAAATGAAAATAACTTAGAACACCAAGTTTGTTTTTTTAAATAGCCATTTTGGCACTTTAAAAAGGGTTTATAGATCGTGATACCATCATTTATCACCCCTTGTAAATAGTGTGCCTTTTATGGGATATTTATCAATTTTTAATGTATGTATAATGTGAAAGGGTTTTTAATATGCAAGGTTTTGGAGGTGGGGTGTAAGATATTTTTTTGTTATTATATGTTTGTATTTCTATTTCTTTATCACATCCTCACTTAACTTGTTGGTCATGGGAATTCTAGGTAACTAAATGGTATCTAGGATGAGTGAAAACTCTAGTTTATATGATTTCTAGCTAGAGTGGGACTGGGTTATTGAGTATGATTGGGTTATTTAGTACTTAAAAAAAAGTTTTTAGTTTAGTTTCAAAAATAAAACATGTTTATGATACTTAATAAGTTATCATAAACGATCGTTCCTTCCCAATTAAATAACTCAAAAATTATCTCATCACTAATGCAACCACTAAACCAAGTTTAATTATTATTCATTGACATATAATTAATTTAAGTTATAATGAAAGGAAACAAATTTATTTTTAGTACAATACAAGGTATACAAGGGAATACTTAACTAAGTATATTCATAGAATTTATAATCATTATTTAAAACTTAATTCATCTTTACTAAAAGTAATCAAGACATTAGAATATAAATATGTAAAAAATAGTAACTTATTTCTTGAAAAATGGTCTAAGACATATGAATATTCAGGTTACTTTATAAAAATAAAGTTAGGCAACATAACCCAAACATATGATAACTAAATTTTTTATAGATATTAAAAGGGTTTTTAGCTTATAGAGTTTCTAATCATGAAATTATATAAATAAAAGAATGTAAATAATTAAAGAACATAGGTGAAAACTTTAATTTTATCTAATAATTTTTTTTGAAACAAATAAACATGTTTAACATAATTTATATAACGAAACAATCATAAATATAAAATGTTAGCAACACACGCAATGTGGTTTCTTTCTCACCACATCCAATCTCTTGAAAAAACATTATTTGGTCCTCCTTTGGATAAAGTTTCACTGAAAATGCTTAATTTCACCTGTAGATGTTCTATCTCATTGCATTTTCACAATTTCTAAGCAATCCAAATCATCCCTTGATCTTCTAAACACCCAAAACAATGTATAAAATCAAAACATGGTGTGACATCATGGTTGGTTCCTTGACAAATCAAATATGTTATCATTATTTCACCCTAGGTACTAGATCACCTCTAATTTGATTCACACCCAGATATATTGAAATCCAACCTAAGATTTATATCACGCATAGACTCTATCTAACATCTCATGATATTTTGGAATATAGTGTTCAATGCCATTAATATTTTTGATACATCATAAGGACCCATCCTTAAACATTACTCATTGTTGAGTTAAATGAATAATTCGCATTGAGGATCTTCTCAGGTTTAGTGTTTTAGAGAATTAGGACATAACTATTACATCTCAAAGATTACAAAGTAGACACATCTACTCAGCTTCCATTTTTTTTCACAAAAAATCAAAACTCTTGAACAAATGAGTCATGTCTAGTTCCTTGTTTTAGACAACCTGACATTTCCTTGATCCCATCCTTGACCTATTCAACTTTATGTCTTGTGAAATTTTTTTCAAAAAACTTGGGATGAGCATAAAAAGCTCAGTAAGGGTTATAACAATACGGAAAGAAAACATTAGTCCATGTATACATAAGAATCAATGAAATCATAATTTACTCATAAAACATAAGCAATTTAACATACCTCATGAAATCATAAGATTTACGAATAACTCATAGAAATCATAAGACATAAAGGTAACGTGAGGCATTCATAACATTCTTACGTAGGGAGTAACCCTCATGGTTACGTTTGGAATACCCATCACAGTATATTACCTAAATCTCTTCGGAGAAACCTTAACGTTTAACTCCTTCGCGTTACCGCATGCATTGGAGAGCTATATCGCGCTCACCCGCCCTTAGTTTATCACGAAACCACCCGTTTTCATAAACAATGCCCAAGAAACCAAACATAATCATAGAACATAACTTAATCATAAAGGAAAGATAACATTCCCACATTACAATAACAATATAACATTTTAAGATATTGAAATAATGAATCCATAAAAAAAACTATTTTCAAAACCATAAAGAGATTTATGAATCAAAGTGTCCCATACCACATTGAATGTTTTAACATTTTAAACCATTAATATCCATATAAATAAATCCTTAAAACCATTTTGAAAACATTGATATTAACAAGAACAAATCATTAAAACATTTAAAGCGATATTTTAGTTAAAGGATTTTTACCAAAATTAGAGACACTTGAATACAATAATTGAGGAATAACATTTAATCAGAATTTTATAATATCATGAGAATAAATGGATTCATGATATAATATTCCAAAGGACAGTATATGGACCATATAAGTGTTAATTGGTTCATAACAACAATGAAGCCTCAATAGAAATGTAAAATGAGATGAAATCCCTTATAAAGAAGGTATCCTTAAATTGAGGATAAATCAATATCAAAATTAAGTGTGACAAATAAAAATACACCCAATATAAGTGTATTTTAAGTGTAGAAAAATCAAAGGTCATTCACACATATTCAAAGGATGACATATTAAATAACTACATGTTGAACCCAAAGAAATCGAAATTGGGTTAAGAAGTTCCCTTGGGAAAATTCGACAGCCTAACGACGTCACTTTAAAATTCATAACATTAGTTGATGAGAGAAAAAATGGTATCTCATCACTTGGACATAAAATTTACATCAATAAGGATATATAAGATCATATCCCAATATAAAAAGATGTAAATTAAAAGACATAACAAAATAAGTCTTTTTAAAAGAGGAGTGTGAAAGGTTCCCTTACCGATTTGGGAAACTTTTGAAACATACACCCCATGAAGGAAGGGTCATACAATGAAGATGTAACTACCCATAAATGAGATTATATTATAAAAATAGTAAAATAATGGGCAGTACATACACTGCACAAAAGGAAAAAGTGTCCAATGTAGCATGAATCTCACGAGAATAAAAAGTGAGATGAAAATCCCCTTATGAAAATTCGGCAGCCTAACGGCGCCACATAAAACTTCCAAAAATGGATTGATGAGATAAAATAGGGTATTTCATCATATTAACATAAAATTTATATAAGGATGAATATAAAAGAACATCCCCCAACATAATAAAGATGAGCTTAATGTAAGTTACATAAAAAAGAGTACTTAAAAAGAAAGAGAGAGGTATGATCCCTTACCTCAAGTCTGACTTGTCTTTTTCGTTTCTTTATATTCCTGAATAATAAACTTTGTTCAATTTATAATTGATTAATTTACTCCTTTAAAGATTATTATTAAGTTCATATCACATATTATAATGTTATAATAATTGGTTAATAATGCGAGTTCATATCAGACGTTTTTGTCGATGTTTGGTACATGAGTAAAAAATGAACTTGTTTGAAAATGATTGTCCATGTAGTTATAAGTAAATAATCTCCTAAAGAGTATTAATGATTTAAATATCATATATATCCAGTACATATTCATTTTATACTATTCCATAACATTTGGAGATAAAAATAAATGAAATGCACCGTTCATGGAGAAGGTAGGCCGTACGTACGCATGAACACTACTTTCATTTCTTTGACATATTAATGGAATTAAAAATAATTGAGAGATATATATATTATAATTCCAGTATATATGTTTTATAGGTCACATAATTTCATTAATTTCATTCTTTATACATTCCATGTATTGCATGAACAAGTTAGATCACTTGAGGGGGCGGTAGTCCACACTTCCTCGTATGAAATTATCGCATTTGCACAACATGAAAAGCATAAAGGTATGCATTAAATATAAAATAAAGAAGCATATGGAAAAAATAAATAACATATATATAATATATAAAATATAGTGACATCATAATTTCCACCATGAAAGGTTTTAATAGAAGATTGAACAATCATAGTTTCGTGAGACAGTAATTCACCATCCATAGAAACGGTATGTTCTTTAACCATTAGATGGAGGTGTGTGTAATTGTAGCTCGAATCCTTCACATAGAAAAATCCTAGTATATTGAATATACTGGTTTTGTTACAAAATAAAGGAATAAAAAGAGTTTAGGGGTTTGGATAAGAAAAATAAAACAAAATAACACAAGTGAAGATATTACCTTTAAATCGGGTAACTCCTCTTGGTTTGAACCAAAAGGGTTTCTTGAAGAGAATTATGCAAAATGTGAGGCTTCAATGATGAATATAGGGATGTGGAGAGATGAAATGGGTAGGGTTTGGCTGAGCCAAAGGTTTGAGAGATGTGGGTATGGTGTTAGAGGTGGGGGCCTTTTATAAGAGAAGAGGAGGGGCACTCTTGGAAAGTTATAAACTATTACTTTATTATAAAATGATTTTAGGATTTTAAAGGTTCCAAAAGGATATATTTCGAGGCTAAAGTGATAAGGTTTATAAATCCACCCATAAAATAGGTTTGTGACTAGTTTAAGACTTATATTTCACCCAATCTTCTCATTTTATTTAAATCGTTCATTTATGAGGTAATCACTGCATCATCACAGTGTCATAAATAAAATAATTTATTTAATGTATAAAAATTATAAAAAATATCATGATGTAGGAAATATTTTTATCTTTTTAATGAATATTTATAGTAAAAAATATGACTTGTATTACCCCATGTAAAAATTGTTTTAGTAAAACAATACATGTTTGTGACATTTTAATTTTAACTTTGAATAAAAATTTATTAATGTCATTTTCCAACCAAAGTGGCTCCATGGGGTCCCCAAGTTGACCCATGGATTTTCTTGGTCGGAAATGACTCATAAAATAAGGGTAGGACATGTTTCAAGGTCATTTCATATTATTATAACATTATCTTTACCTTAAATTACACTAATTACCTCTAATCGCAATTAATAAAACTTAAAAGTTACTATTCTCCAAAAAAAATATTTTAATCTCATTGAACCAAATTTTACTTCCTAATGACAACCATGTATGTCATATTTTTGAAAATAAAATCATAGAAGTGGTAAAGTTTCATTTAAATGAAAAATCAGTTTCTTTAACTACCACTTAGTGGTTTCACTATTCATAAAAAAATTGATGTTTTTCAGAAAAATACCAAAAAATCACCCTAAGCTATATTTGATATTCCAAATTCAAAAATTATGTCTATTTTTCAAAATTCAAAATATATAATTTTCATTAATTAATTTAATAATTCATTCCCGTTGTCAAAACAAATAACGTGTTTTTAAGAAACAATATCTATTAAAAGATTGACACTAGTTTAAGTCCAATTTCAATGTGAAATTAATTCCAATGACCACCATTGGAATAAATGGTAAAAATATATTCTAAATAAACTTTAATCTCAATTAAAAATATAATCTATCAATATAAATAAATCAGATTAAAATGAGGTTTTGAATTAAAATGCAACATTTTCACTAAAAATGATCTTTATCGAAAAAATAACAAAAATTTACACAAAGTAAATTTTGATGTCCAGATTCTAAAGAAGGATTTTATTTTGTAAAATACAACATATAAATTTTTTAAAAGTATATTTAAAAAGGGTTCTCCATCAAAAGGCGGTTAATCGACCTTTTAAAGAATATTAGAAGATTTATGCTTACAATTGGATTCATTTGCATTTTAAGCCTCTAACATTTATTGGATAAATGTAAAAATATTTAACAAAAATATGTAATAATTTTGTAGTTATTTATGGTCATTCCCACCATTACAATGGCTAGGCATTAACTATTATAATATTATTATATTTTTAGTGTGCAACGTAAGATTTCAAAGAAACTCGTTCTTGCGTATTGGGTACGCCATCAAGCATAACATTCCCTTTAAAGTAGTATTAACATTTTATTCACAAATATTGATAAACATTATAATGTAATATTATTTATTTACCTGGGATGTTACAAACATTATCGATGTTTATTCTTGAATAAATTTCATGGAATGTTAAATATTAGATTTGTGGCTTCTTATGCCGTATTTTGTTAAACTGGTTTTTAATAAATGAATAGTCACTTGATTCAATTTTGAAAGATTTCGAGGGGAACCTCGATATTTAGGTAGGTATTCTAGGATAAAGAATTTTTAGCTATACCTAAAAATGGAATCTATAATGAAAACACTATATAAACATTGGTGAGGCAGAGAGACACTTATAACAGTGGAATACAACCCCTAGGACCGTATCCCTAGGGTATTGTGCACACTAGGTAGCCATGATCCCTAAGAGTGCGAGGATCCTTGATCCTTAACCCAAATTACTTGATAACTCCTTTACCATGAGGATATAATTTAAATTGTTAATTTACTTATCTCTTCTAAAAAATGTTTTATTTATGCCATTTTTATAAAATTTTATGAAATATTTAATAATCAGGCTTTGATTTAGATTGTGTAGTGGCCTACTTAGTATTTTTATTCTCATACCTATTTTAAATTTAAATTTTGAAAAATTAAACCTGGGTTTAAAGTTAATTTTTATTTTGAAATAAAAAAAGAGCGTTTCCCTTAAAATGAAGTAAAATCGATTCCGTGTTTTGAAACTCATGAACTTATTTAAAATTAAACTTTTAAAGATTAAAACATTTCAAATTGTACATATTTACAAAGAAAATGGTTTTAAAATTTTAATTTATTTTTTTATCTTTTTAAATATTAATGAAAAAATTTCACTAGATGATAATGGTTTTTATAGAGAAGGGGATTTTCTTCCATTATGTTTTTTGAAAAAAAAATTGGTTGATTTTCATGTGGAATTAAAAAAATGGATTTCAAGTGGGGTTTTAAAAATTAAAAAATCATCCTTTTGAATTTTTAAAGTTTATTTGAAATGATATTTATAATTTTAAATTAATATTTGATAATTTGAAATGTTTTGGTATCTTGAAAAGTGTTTTGTAAAGTAGCTAGTTTCAATATTTAATTTAAAAAATGTTTTTAAAAAAATCTGGTTTGGTGTTAAAAAAATGTGTGATTTATTTCATAAAGAGACCTAAAAGATGTGTTTTAAAAAAGGTGGTTTATTGGGATGTGTTGATATGATGTTGGGTTCTATTTCTCAAAAATCCCAAGTAGAGTTTCTATTTTTATATAGACTAAAAGTTACTCTAATTTCCATGAACTAGGGTAATGTGAATTTATCTTGATCCCTAAATGGAATGAAAATATGGTTTATCTAAGATTAATGGAATGAATTTGAAAATCCTTCACTTGATCCTATAGTTAAAATGGAAAATTATTAAGGATTTGGTAATTTTTGAATCAAAACCCCTTGAAAGAAATAATAAGAAATATTGTAAGGACACAAGTACTACATTATATAGAGACATAAACCATGAATCACTCACAATAACATTATTTTTTATTCCTTTTATAGCACCTAGTAGACTTTCCACAGTGTATTAATTAATAATTAATAGGAAATCATGATTCAATTTCTACTAGAAGAGAATATTGTTGTCTTGGTGTAATAATTTTTCTATTCAAGGGATAGTGGTTCATTTATACTCAATCAAACGTGATCATGTATCTCAAACCATTGAGAATGGGTAAAGGGGTAAAAAAGCATAAGGTAACTATGAACATGTATTGTATGATCATCTCATCTATCGAACCATTATGTGACTAAGAGACTTTTCAGATTTATCTAAAAAACTAAGAAATGTTTCCTTATGATTCACCAACTCCCAGCCTGGGAACATTTAGATTTAAGGAGACAACTGTCATCCTCACGAGATTCATCTCCCCAAAAGTTATTATTGAATTTTGTTTTTTGTGACTCATCCCCCATCTCTTGTAGACATGAACCTATGTTTCTTAAACTACTTTGAGAAGTAGTCATATCATATTGGGTACTAGTGATCATTTTGGGTTGCCCTTATTATAATTATCTACAAATTTCATGTGAATTCCTAAACTTGGATACAACTTAGAGGTGCGATGAGCCTAATTAGCCATATAGCTTCAAGCACATATCATTGAACTCCAAAGGCTATCGACTAGTATCAAGGGCCTAGGGTGTGTCTATGGAGAGACTATTCTCTCACTACCAAAGTGTAGAACAACATTTAGATATAATAACTCTAGGTAAATAATAGAAGTAGTAAAAGTAAACAGATAACACAACAGAAGAACACATGAATAATAATACAACACTTTCAACTAATATAAATATACAAAAGTTGATGATGATATTTCATGCATCTATAAAGTTGGAAAACATTTATACATAGTAGCATACAACACATGCCATAAAAAATTAGGAAAAAGGAATAAAAAAAAAACATCCCAAGCATCTTTAGATATAGCTCAGTCATCTGTTACCAACTCTATCCTAAGAAATCAAGCAATCAAGTATCTAAAGTGATACAATTCGATTTATCAAAACATGTATACAAATAGTCTGCTCGAGTGATAATAGAGGACCAGATAGGGTGCGAGATAAATATCAGTATTCCACCACCTATGGTTTCTACAACATACTGGCTTTGTAATATAAACTAAAAAACTGTGAAATCATTCATATATAAAATTAAAGTAGTATAATCATATAAATACCCAAGTTCCCACTTCATCCCTTAGTTGGTGTCTTAACATGTAACCAGTTCACTAATTAATTAGTTCCAGTTTATATAATTAAGTCATGTGGGGAAATACCTTCACTGACTCAAAAATAGTGATAGTGAAGGATCCAATACATATATAGGAATCTTGATGATTTTAATAATGAAGAGGTTACAAGGTTATAACCAAAGAAACCCATACCTCAAGGGTCACTAAATTAGTATTAAATGTAGCCTGGATCTGGGGTAAGAGTGTAATATAAGGAGCATCATCCAACAAATTCCTCAAAAATTAATCTAACTATGTCCAAGTAAAAATTCCAAGGTAAAACATGATAAGCTACAGCTAGGACCAAGGATGTAACCAAGGCACCTAATGTCTGTAGAATCCATGGTGGATCCAAGGAGTGTATCAAATTTTTTTTATAAATGATATATAAGGGATCCTATAGTTCCATTCTATGAATCCACTTATAGATTGGGATTGGGTTCCAAGGTGGGTCTCAACCAAGGCAACCAACATCCTTGAATCAGAATTCCATCCACGAGTTCTCAAGAAATCACCTCAGGAATCCAAAATCAAACTTGAGTATGACCATTACTATAATTATGTCAAGGTCTATATACAATTAGGTAACTTATATGTAATTCATTTAATAATTTATCCCATTTGAATTTCATTTAATTTAATAAAACTAGGGGGGTTCATTCCATCCCTTTCATACAAGTGACAAGTCATCTTCATGACATGAAAACTTTAATTAATTCATTTAAGTTATAATCATTTCATTAGGTTTATTCTGATATATCTCATAATAAGTTTAAGGGGTTCTATGAACATGAAACCAACATTTATTTTCATTTAAATAAGGCCAATTCATATAAAAATTATAGTTTCCAATTACATTTAAGATTGGTTAATAAATTTGAAGCACTTACCTTAGGTGGTTCAAGTGGAAAGAAACATGGTCCAATCTATTCATTAATTCTCAATTCAATAGTAATTTAATGAGGTATTCTTACCATTAGTTGGGTTATGATGAGGGACACCTGAACGTTGGTGTAGACACACACATCAAGCACTAAAAGATCAATATAGAAAATCAACCTATACTTGGAGGTAAATGTTGTGGATATAACCACCAGTGATGAATAAAATATGTGGAATGGGTCTTAGAACACAATTAATATGACTAAAAGTAAGTAATATTAATTTAACATGCGATTCCTAATGAAATCAGCATGACCACAGGATAATTTATAAAACAATGAAAGTTGAGGGATGAGTTATAGACCACCTACCTCATAATCATATGAATCTCCTTGTATAGTATCGACCTCTAGTTTGGCTTGGATTGGAAGATGTCTAAGGAACTGATCAATACCCTAAAAATAGGGCATATGATCCTTCATCTAAACATCATCATCAATATAAGAATAAAAATGAACGATTAAAAAAGAATAAATATCTTACCAGCACAGATCCAACTAGATGAACAATGATTGAATCAGACTCTAGATGGATGCTTGATCTCAAATAATATCTAAGGATTGAATAGGACTCAAAAGAGATAAATTTGGAGGGTATTTCATCTGGTGAAGTAAATATAATAGAGGGTTTATTTAATTATGATTTTTAGGGAAAAAACATAAAATCACCCAAAATGTTTCCTTCACATAGTTTGTATGAATAGTTTTCAAAACCATGCACCAACCGTGCATGGTTTTTTGTAGGGAAGGGGATCCCACATGGTTAGGCCACACAGTTAGGGAAACTATTCACCAACCATGAAGAACACATATACAATTTCTTATATAGTTTTTTCATGGCTGTACAACCCATAACACATGGTTAGGGAAAACCCTGCACCCTATCCCACCCCACTATCCAGCCTTGCACAATTAGATCTAACCATGTGACTTTTCCAAAATTGTTTATTCTAACCATGTAACATGCCCTTTTCTCTCAAAAATATTTTTTTTCGAGCTTTGAACTTACCCTAGACACCAACAAGACCTTCAAAAACTAATTAGAAATCCATTTCAGATCTATAAAAGATAATTAAAGAAAAATTTAAAGGATCGATACTTAAGTGAAAAATCGAGTTCTTACATGTCACCTTTTATTTTGAATATCTTATGTGTATTTATTTATTTTTTATACAAAATCAATATTTTATAAACAAAATAGTTTGAATATGAATAAAAAATGGATTCACACTAATCATTTGACAAAAGAGTATGATAATGGAGTTAAAGAGTTTATAAAGTCTATAATAGAGCATGTATACCACCCTTGTCAGATCCTTTGTCCATTTTTACATTGTTTTTATTCAATAAAATTAGTTCAAAAGAGTTTGAAG
Organism: Viscum album; assembly: GCA_963277665.1. Lineage (NCBI taxonomy): Eukaryota > Viridiplantae > Streptophyta > Magnoliopsida > Santalales > Viscaceae > Viscum > Viscum album. The sequence continues at coordinate 1,090,298,679 of OY728164.1, read as the reverse complement.
AACATTTTATTTTTCATGTAGTAGATTAGAGCTATAAATGTTGGACTAAACATGGGAAAAAATTGATTGTGCACACTGACTGAGATGGTGTTGTGGTTTATGAATCATTTGAAATGAATACCAGTGTAAATGATGATGGAGATCACATACAAGAAATGAAAATGGGAATTTAATATAAATTTTTTGATTTTTAAAAGTTGTTTGAGAAGTTAAATAGCTATTATAAGAGGCCATTGTATGTTGTTTTTACTAAATAAAAAAAATTGGTAGCTATATTGAAGTTATATAATTTGAAAGATCGCAGCAGATGGAGTGACAAAAGATTTATTGGAATACTTAGTCTCCTAAATGATATGTTTCTATAAGAATATGAACTTACTTGTTGAATATATAATGATAAATGAATACTATGTTTAATGTTCATGATCTCTAAAAAAACACATGCTTGTCCAAATGATTGTATATTGTTTCTCAAGGACTAGGAATCACTCCTAAAATGTCCTAAGTGTTGAATAGATCGATTCAAGAAAGATTAATCAAGTCATTTGATATATATATGGTTCCTTTCTATCATTACACATGTTAGAAGACTATAAGGATGTTTGGAAACAATGATAAAATTGACATGACATGTAGATACAAGAATTAAATATGGGAACCTACATCATCCAGTAGACTCCTCTTATTGGAATAAAATTTATTACAAGTATCCTGAATTTGGAAGTGAGCTGAGAAACTTACTTCTTTAATTATCTATAAATTAAATAAATCCTTTTTGTATATAGAGTATTACTGAAAGTACATGGTCCATCATGTTGGTAAATTATAACATACTTCCATGCTTATGTATAAAACACAAATACATTATATTTTCTATTCTTATATCTAGACCAAAACTACTTGATAATGATATTGATGTCTATTTGGATCGATCGATCAAAGATCTAAAATTGATGTGGGATACATGTGTTACAATTTATGATGCTCATAAAAGTGAATAACTAATATTGAGGGCCATATTGTATGGGATGATAAATGACTTTCCTGCTTATGGAAATATTTCAGGCTATAACGTTAAAGGAATGTTGGGGTGTCCCATTTGTGAAGAATAAACTCACTCAATCGAGTTGAAACATTCCCCTAAGTCTATGTTTTTAGAAAATCATAAATTTTTATGTTAATGGCATAAATACTTATCCTATAAATTAACATTTGATGAAAATATCAAAAAAGGAACAACACTATATCTACTAATAGGTGATCAATTTTTTGATAAAGTAAAATATGTTGAAACTATTATTGGTAAACCATTTTTGACAAAACATACAAAATCAGGTTAAAAAAAGAGATAAATTTTCTTTGAATTACTATATTTGGTTTTTTACGTCATACATTTTCTTAATGAAATGCATTTAGAAAAAAACGTATTTGAAGTTTTATTGGAATGTTAAAAAATTTTCCTTGCAAAAAAGTCAAAAAGGCTTGGTTGGAAATGATTGACATGGGTATAAGGGAAGAGTTTGAACCAATGATGTGTAAAGGGCGGAATCTTCTTCCTCAAGTAGCTTACACTCAATCATGATAGAAAAAACAACAATTTTTCATTTTTCCTTAATGGTGTAAAAGTTCCAAAGGGGTATGCATAAAATATAAAAAATTTCATGTTAAGGACTAATTTAAAATTATAAGGACTAAAATCACACGAATTTAATGTTTTGATGCAATATTTGATGCCCATGGGTTTATATTTAATTCTGTCTAAAAATGATTGACATACATTAACTAGACTATGTTTTTTTTAAAATCCATATGCAGTAAAGTTTTAAACCTAATGAAGTTTCCAATAATTAATTAGGAGGTTGTAATCATATTATGTGAATTAGAGATGATATTACCACTATTAATGGTCCACCTAATGGTTCATCTGTTTATATAGGTTAAAAATGTTGTCCTATCCATTGTAGATGGATTTACCCAATTGAACGATATATAAAGATTTTGAAAGGGTATTTCAAGAAGCTATGTTTCCCAGAATGTTTTATTATAGAACATTATATTTATGAATAAGGTTTTTAATTATATACTGATTACATATCATATGTTCATAGCATCGACCTCCCAAAATCTCATCACATCAGTTGCCTTATGGGTTAGGTATAATTTGTTGTTATAATTACCATCAAAGAGCGAGAGCAATCCCACCTTTACATTTTACATAATATTGAAGATGTTTATCCAAATTTTTAATCCCACAAATAAATTCTTAGATATTTTAATCCATCAAAGGATAAAGGGTAGATATCAAATATAAAAAATCAATAATTTATAGTATGGTTCTAAGATAATATTTATAAGGATTTTTCTAAAAATACAGATTTAATTACCAAATTACTTCAATAGATAGCCTGGAGACCAAATGAGATTGTTATATCTTATACTTGTTTTTAATCAATTGTTATATATTCTATATAAAATAGCACTATGATTGTAGTATGATGAAAAATAGTGGAGTTATACTTATGGTGGAAGTGATGCACATATATAGTTCTTAGGTTTGAAATCCAATTTATGCGAATATTTCATATTTCCTCATTATCAAATAGATATACGAGTCTTATTATACAACATTTCAAGTTATGATTTTACATTTAAAATGGTTGACAATAGGAGTGTGGTCAATGTTGATGAAATGGGCTTCATAAAGGTGAGTTTCAATGCAGAAGGTGAAAAGGATGAGCCATTCATAACGGAATCACAAGAAATGAAAGTATTTTATGTATTGAACCAAAAAAAAGAATTGGTCAATTATCCCACTATATATTAAAACAACTATACAGTTAGATGAAAATTATATTGAGTATGACCCTTTCATTAGGTGATCGTAATCAGTTAATTGCAGCCCTAATGTATAAAATTTCTTGTTTTTAGGGGGGGGGGTTCATAAATATGGAAATTGGATTATTGATAGGGGATCCAAATCTTTTCAAATATTAAAACAATAATGACATTTAAATGAGAAGGTTAAATTGATTTTTAGTATACGATAATTTTACTCATAATATTCTGTGTTCTCTATTATAAAAACATAATCATAATTAAATGTTTGACTGATTATACAGACAATGTCTTCTGCACATCATTATGTTACCAATTTTGGGGAAGAACAAGATGTTTATGTTGAAACTAAAGAATTATTAGGGGATCAATAACATGTCGATGAAAAAGATAAGAACAATGAAAAATCACAGTGTTGACTAAAATTATCAAGGCAATAATGGAATACAAATTGATAATGGCTGGAATCAATGCAAACAACCTATTAACCCCAAAAATTCAATGTTCATTAGTTATGTTTGGCTCAAAATGAGTATGAATGTGCCGATTTCTATAGATTCATGGCTCCATGTCCAACCTACAATTAAGGAAACAATTTGGAAATACATAAAGTAATTTTACGTTGACCATTGTTTATTTTATTGAAAAATCATATAATGAAACATTGATTTAATTTCAATTATTACATGTAGATTTCATTTAATTTAGAAGATTTTTATAACACAGATTTCTTAATTGTCAATGGAAATGACCATAGAGGCTTCCAAACTCTTCTTACGAAATTTCATCTAAGGGATACTGAGGGGAAAGTAAATCTCCACCCACCAGTTACTTACGCCTACATTATAAAATAAGAAACATGGGATGGTTTCATCAATAATCATTATGAGAAATCATTTCAGGTGAATTTTAGTCAATAATATATAATTTTTATTATTTATTTTTAAAATTTGATTCTAAATTTTTAATTTATGAAACAACACAGGAATGATAAAAATAAATAATGTGCATCAAAACCAATGTACCCCTATCTCAAAGTGAGGATGGGGTATGCTTCACAAGAGAAAAAATTTGTATGTATTTTAAATGAAAATTAAAATTTTTATGTGCTTTGAAATAACATATGTTCCTTTTTTAATATACAGATTGATGAATCTAAATCCTTAGCCACTTCCATCCCACGCCATGTGGTATGGAAGGAGGCTCATGTAAATAAGGAGGGTAAACCAGTTGATTAAAACAAAATATAAGTATTGGAAACACGTATAAGTATGAAATAAAAGAAATTATTTAGGATTTATAATAGTATTACATAAAAATATCCATTTATGTTCAAATGTTTTTTATACAGTTTAGGATCAATAATCAGAAGTGACCATATGCAAAGAAAACCTAGTTTTAGTAGATTTCAAGCATCCAAAAAAATATGGTCACGTAAGATGATTAAGTATTGGTGTGTCTCCCTGAACATATTTTTAGAAGACAAAACTACATGAAGATACATATATTTTGATGAAAGTATTTCAGGCAAAAATAGATGCTTTTTAAGAGACTACTATTTGTTCTATTTTTGCATACTAATATATGAGAAAGGATAAAAGAAAACCAGTGGTGGAACATAGATCCAAACATGAAAAATCAAATGAACCCACTATTTTTGAGGCTAGTAATTCCCCTAAACTACATACCTTACCAGAGGTAATAGATTTTTTCCTTACACTTTATCCAAAATGTGAATCAAAAAAATTTCAATAACATTATATTACTAATAATATGTTGGGTCAATTTGTATGTGATTTCCATTTGTCAACACCAACACACTACCATGTTGTGAGGGGTACAATGTATGATATCATAGAAGAAAAAATACATAATAAATAACTCCCAAAATGTCATATTATATTAGGGATTGAGGTAGCTCAAGAGCTGACCAACGAGTTTCTTGTTCCACTTGATGATCTAGATATTACAATGGTCAATGATGCTACTGAAACTTTCATATCATGGATGTATAATCTTAAAAAGATACATGAGGTATGTATTTTAAAAAAAAAATCTTATAAAAAACCTATAATGGTTGATAAAAAAGGTCTTAAGTGAGTTATTCCATTGAATATGGATAAAGAAATTGGGAAATAGAATGTAGGATCATGAAAATGTAGTGAATCAAACAAGAAATCAAAAGGACCTTCTAGGAGTACCATCTCACCACCAGTTTCAAAACAACATTTATTAATGTTACAACTTCACGAAGAGACCAAATTTAAAGATGGAAATATATCTTACATTCTATATGAATAATAAATATTTGTAACTTTAATTATAGATATAGTTAATATCAAGAGTATAAATGAGATTCAAAAGTTTGAATGGTTTGAATCCTCAGTTGTGAATATATACATAAGGTAAATTTTCCTAACATGTCTGTCTAAATAATGATATAATATGTTGATTAAAGTTAGTAACTATTCATATTTTATACAGGTGTTTATATGACTTCTATATAAAGGGAAAACCATGCGAAACACAATTTGGATTCATTAATACCTATATCATTTCTATATACGAAACTTATTTGGAGAAGGAATAAATTGAAAATCAGAAAGATGATATTTATAATGACTTTGTGAAAAAATAATGTATGACATACTCTTTTTGAATCCTAAAATACAGGGGTAAAACTCTATAATCTAATCATATAAAACATATTTTTTATATTTTTCATTACTTATTTACTTTTGGTTTTTTTAGGAAGAACTGGATACTAATGACAATAAATCTAGATACCCAAAATATATTTTTTGGATCCAATGAATGGATATCTAACAAACCAACCACACATGATGTGTATTGTGAATTTTTAATACACTTCAATCAACAATTTATAGATAAAATTTCAATCATATGATTTAGTTCTTATTTTAACAAGAATTTTGTTATGATAGATAGGTCACTAAATATAGGTTAAATCACGTCATGAAGTCTGTGAATGAATATTGAAATCCAAAAAATTAATTAAAATTGAAACAAATTATGGTATATATAGAAATATTTAAATATAAAAACATATTTCAATAAAATTTACTTATTTTGATCAATTTTTATGCAGTGTATGAAGAAATATAATGACAATGATTGTGGATATTATGTTTGAAAATTTATGAGAGAGATCATATACCCTAAATGGGCAGTATTCTTGAACATGTAATCTTTGAAGGAAATTACAATTTCATTAAAAATATTTCTCAATAATTTTTATGTCTATAACTTCTTAGTACTACCTAGATTACTAACAACCTTCATACTTAAAATAAGAAGTAATTTTTTAGATATGAGTGGGAAACATACATGGTGTGGGAGTGTTTTCCAACGACAAATTTAGGTGATTACCTACCATGTTTATGATCTAGTACGAGCTATGAGCTTAGAAATATATTTGGGGTGTGAATCATTTATATCAAAATTATTATATATTATTTTCGATCTATTTCTAAAATATAAGTATAATGAAGGAAATAAAATTGTTTAAAAACAAGAAGAAAACATGGTATTAGAATGTATATAGGCATCATGAAGAGGTGACTTTCTAATAATTATTTAGTTAACTTTATCATCATTTAATCTATTTTATTTATCTAATTTCCTAATCATTTTAAAATAAAATTATAATAATTACCTCTATAGTGTTCCATCATGGGTGGTGGTAAATGATAGAAGAGAAGAACAATACAATGGTTTCACTTTGGTGGGTAGTGGAATTATTTGGGAAACTCAATCATCAATTAGATGGTGATATAATATCTAAGTGGACCTTCCATTTTTATGTATTGTGGGTGTAAATGATGCATGGTAAATGATGATCTCCACTATTTGATTTAGGAATAGAACATCCATGGTAATGTGGAGGAGTGATGTGTTGGGGTGAAACCTATGGATACCTTTTACATTCTATCATATGATTGGATGATCATGTATTAAAGTATAGGTAAATAAATAAATCATGGGTGGTAATGAAAGTTTAGATGCATTGGGGGTTTGAATTTCATCTTTTTTATTATCTCATTAAATATATTATTCATAGAGAGGCTTTTTGGAATTTTGAAAAATTAGTAGGATTTATTTTTTCCTACAGTAGTTGATGAAACATTTTTAGATAATTTTATTATAGTATTGTAGTAATATTTTTCTATATTTTAATAATGATTACAATTGAGATCATAATGAATAGTTATTTTAGTAAAAATTAATAAAATACTCATATTAATGTTTTCAAGGATATCTATTTTTTTTATCTTTATCTTATGGAACAAGAGTCATATGAAGTTATTTATTAAATAGAAATGAAAAAAATTTATTATAATTATAATAACATTTATTTAATAAGTCATAGTAACAAATTATGAGTTTAGTTTGAAAATACAAAAAAGGAGATGTATAATTCCCTAGAATATTCTATTATTAAGATTTTATTAATGATGTATTCTCCTCTTCCATTATTATCCTTCTTGTGGGAGAGATCAGATTTTAATTAATCTATTTGTTTTTAAAATGATAGGTTGGAATTTTGAATCATCCCAAAAATGTTCTTATGGTCTAGGATGACACTCTTGTATAGTTTTAAAAAATGCTTCTAAAATCCATTCAAGAAACAAATCATGTTTACCTTATTGAAATGGATTGACTAAAATTGATTCTTTTGAATGCACATGATGTGAAATAAAATCATCCCAACATTATATCACATATAATCTCATAATAATTACATGAGTAGAGGTGTTTAACCTATACTTATTATGAATTTAGATACCTTTTCACTAGTTCACCATAAAAAATGTGTCCATTGGTTTTTCACTAATATTCATGTGCACATTAATTATATAAAATGATCAATGTTCAAAAGCTAATTAATAAAAAGTTCAACATCATTCTCAATAAAAATTCATGAGAATAGGGATGTTACCATTTTAATGAACAAATAATTACAAAGTTATGTTATATTTTATCATAACCTATAATATTGAAAAGGATATAATAATATATAGAAAAATATAGGATGACTTATGGATACGCTATATTTTAGTTTCATTTGGATGATATTAAGGGATGTACTGATGTTTAATATTGTCAAAAAGGGGTAAAAAATTTACAATGGATTTCAGTGTCTTTTTAAAATACATAATGGGTCACACTAATTTTTTTCCATCAAATAAGGTAAATGTTTTAGCATGGAGTTTTTACTCTCTATGATGAAGAAAGGTAAATATTCATTTTATTATGTTCCATAAAAACTCAAATGTAAATATTTATTTTACATAAATCAATGAATGCTAATAGTTTTACACTAATGGTTAAAGTTTTATAGGAATAAATAAATTTACACACAAATGTTTAATATAATATAGGAATATATACTGTGTTATGATATTTTTTTGTAGTAGATAAGATTAAAAATGTTTATATATGAGATTTATAGCAACCCAAAAGGATAAAAGTTTTTATGAGAATTTTTTATAATATATGAATATTATGTTATTTAAAATTAGTTAAATATATAATATTGTTTGGAATGAGATTGTAAAATATATCATATGTATCCACAGTGTGTGAATAAAAAATGTTACAGTTTGGAATCATAGTTTAAAACAATGGGATTAAGAATTCTAATTATCTTTGCCAAATGAGTGTTATAATTTTAAGCTGTGATGAATGGGAAAATATATTTTAATTTATAAAATATAGTGTGTATAAAAATATTTTATGATGAGATTTATAGTTTAGAGACTTTACTAAAGAAATATCATATAGGTAATTATCATCTATATAAGATGGTGTTGCATACAGTTTAAGGTCATGTGGTAAGGACCACTGAAGGAACTTTAATTTCATATTAGATGGTCCAATGTATTTTCTTTTAGGTCCATGTAAGATAGACAAAATTCATTTTATTTTAGTGTCATATGATCAAGAATAATGACATTATAGTTTAATTATATATAACTAAAACCAATTTCATTTTAGTTTATTTTATCATCATTTCATCTAATTTTTAGTTAATATGTTCATCATTTTTATATAACACTTATTTTGTTAATTTTCATAGAGACCATGAAGAAATGACTTCATCAACAAGGACAACTCACTCCTGTACTATGATCATGCACTCAACAAGGATGATGCACTCATGATTGTGCAATTTAATTTTTATTCCCCAAAGAATTCAACATTACAGGATGTCAAACTGTAATATTATTAGATGACCAAGACTGTTTAATGCACTGTAGGATAAAAAGACATGGTGGAATCAAACATACCTCAAACCGATACATGATATACATGGTATGACTCAAATTATGTTCTTTTTGTTTAAAATTTAAATTTTACTAATGTATTATTTCATATTTGTGTTTAATTTACTTCTTTATAGTATTACTAACATAAGAATTATTTTCTTATACAGGTTAATTATTTTTCACGAGATGGGGTGGTTTTTTTAAATATGCTCATTCTCGTGAGAGATTTGACTTCAAGGATGCCACTTAGATAATGAAAATAAAGAAATTGGTTAATCATCCGCACCTTAATCCAATACATGGTGTACTTGGTATGACTCAAATTGTGTGGTTTTAGTTTAGAGTTGACAATTTATTAATTTACCCATTTATATTTATGTTTAATTTATTTCTTTATAGAATTACTAACATAATAATTGTTTTATTATATAGGTTTATTATTTTGGGAATTCATATTTTTCTTTCAACCATCCACGACAAGTTAGAAAAAAGAGAACATGTTTCTTTTAGATGAGGAATTTCAGGAAACACAGGGTTTCCTTTTCCATCCAAATGGAATAGTTCCCTCTATTTTTGTTTGGTATAAACATTTTAAATCAAAATAAACATCATAAAATTAATCAGAAAAACATCAATTAGATACACTATGTGCTCAGTATGACTCAAGATGTATGTTTTTAATATATAATTTATATTTGTGTTTAATTCACACATCACATAATAAAAACAGATAAAAAAATTAATATTGTTTTTATACTTTAGAAAAATTATCCTTAAGTCATTTTTGATGTGTAGGAATCAACCACACCTCAATCCAACACATAGTGTGACCAATATGACACCAAGTGTATATTTTTATTTAAAATTTAAATCAATTTTTGTAAAAAAGACAACTAACATAGTCAAAACCAAGAAAACACATTCATATTATTTTTATACTTTAGGAAAACAATAAATATTTCATTTGTGACATTTAGTAATCAACCACACCTCAATCCAATATATGATTTATAAGGTATGACTTAAAGTGTTCGTAATTAGTTTAAAATTAAAATTTTAGTTCAAAAGGTGTCACTCACTAAAAACTAATCAAACACACTCATATTTTATTGATAATTTAGTAAAATTATGCATAATTCATTTCTGATGCGTAGGAATTAGTCTCACATCAAAATGATACACAATGTGACCAGTATGCCTCAATGTACATTTTTTTAGTTTAAAATGATATTTGAGTAAAAAACACAAGTTGTATACTCAAAAATAAGAAAATGTAATGGACATGACCTCTTCGGCCCATTCCTTTGTGAAGATATGGTGTTTGAGGTGATTTGGGTGGTCAAGGAGACTTATCCCCAACACTTTGCCAATTTTAAAGTTCGGTGAACAGTTCCAACGGTAGACATTTGTGAACAGTGCAATGGTAACCTTCTGTGAACAGTACATTAGTGACCTTAGGTGATAAGTGTTATCAGTAACCTTCTGTGAATAGTACCATTGGTGACCCTTGGTGAATAGTGTCATCAGTAACCTTCTTTGAACAGTTCCATCGGTGAACAGTTCTATCAGTAACCTCTAATGGTAACCTCTATTTCATTTGCCAAATTTTGAGTTCGTGAATAGTGTTTCCATAATGGTGAGGTCTATCGGTAACCTCTATTTTCTTTTCCAAATTTTGAGTTCATGAACACTGTTTCCATCTTCCTATAGTTTCACCCCTTTAACATTTCCTTTGACCTAAAATATAATTAAAACCTCATTTTGAGGACTTTAATGCTGATTCAAAGGCCATAACTCCTATATTATTTATTCCTAAGGCTCAGGATGTTTTTACTTGGTCAAGTCGTGTGGTTTAATGCAATCCACTTTTAATGGGAAATCAAGCGTATCTTAAACCATCACTCCATTAAATATTTTAAAGGGAGAAGATATCTTCCTCCCTTGTTCTTCCTCCTTATTCTTAGGTATGAGACACTCGAACCTTTCCTTCATTCCTATAGGAATCGTGAGATCAAACTTTCCCCGTGGATTGGTTTCCCCTTGAAGTTCTTCCTGCTTCATGTACACCCCCTACTTTGGTGAAATTAGCAAGGGTCGATCCTTCATCGAAATAAGGTATGTTTTATCATAATTTTTTTGGGCTAATCTTATATTGTATCTCCTTTCCACATTATAGCATGTTATCTCCATGCTTCAAATAGAGTTTTTTTTGGGTTTTGGTTGGTGTGGTCGTAGCATGGCATCCTCGAGTGGATGTATTTGTCACGAGAGGAGGCGATTGTGATCTGTTGTGTGGACTGTTCTCATATAAATAACATCAAGAACCGTTTGAGGTAGAGGATTGATTGCTTCACTTTTATTTTATGTGCAACTATATAGTTAGCATGTTTTATCCCAATGGATTATAATAGAATTGACATAATAAATATTTGAACTTGATAAATAAATTATATTGATCTTATGTTATTGGCTCTTGTTTTTCTAGATAGTGTGATCTCTATGCTTGCTTTGTTTAGCTATTTGTTCTTGATGGAAATTGGTAATGAATGTAAAAAACAATTAATTGATAATTGTTCGGTTATAAGATAAAGAGGCATGTAAATGAATCTGGTTCTCCTTATTGTAATTTGATGTTAATCAAATTGGTACAGTATGCCTGTTTAATTATTTTTGATAGCTTACTGATTAGGTTTCCTAAATTTGGAACCTATGAATAATAAATCGGTTAATTCAAGATGGATTACAGAACTGATTGTTTGATAATTCCTTGAAGGGTTCTAAGTTATCCTCTTGATTGTTAAAGGGACAAGATTCCAATTGTTAAGATGTTATTTTTCATACTACTTTTGTTGTGATGTGAGCATGGAGGGCTGTTGTGATATGTGGGCACATGGAGACCTTTGGTTGTGGTATCAGATGACTCCTAGGGTGGTGAGATGCATCAGTTTATGCATGTGGGTGTCAGGGAGGACACCAGGGATGATGGAATGGGATGGATGTGATTATTGGATGATTGCTGATTCTTATTGGTTGATTATCTGCTTTACTTTTCCCCACTACTCCAGAAATCTGGTCTTACTTACCCTTCTTTCCAAAGATTCAAAGATGCGTGGGGTATGCCACGTGATTTTTGGGCTTAGATTTTCAAGGGAGGATGTGTCTATGATCTTTCTATAAGCGGAAAAGACTCTATGGGTAGTACATCTACTCACCGTGTTGAGCCCCCTTGTGTTTAGTAGCATAGATTGTTTTTCTAGAATGCCTGGGAATATGGGAAAGTAATTCTGTAATGAATAATTGAATAAATGATGTTAACCCATGGGGTTGGAGTTTGCTGGAACATAATGATGAGGTTGTAATTTTAAAGGGACAGTGGGCTTTGGGTGCGATGAGAATGAAATTTAATGTGGAATTGATATTGGTTAATTAATATTTAAATAATTAATTAATGTAAAGTGAAACTGATAAAAAGGGAATGAAATAATGTATTAAATATCTTTAAATGGTTGTGTGCTTATAGGATACCTAGTCTTAGAAGTTGTAGCCTGGAGTCCGACAGACATTAGCTGCAGTTGAGTCTAAGATTAGGTTATTCACATAGAGTGGTTATGAGGTATAATATATTTTGTACTTTTTGTGTTTCTATATGCTACTCCACCCTATTAGTATGGTAAACTGACACCTCGTGGATTCTAAGCCTTGGGGTGGTGTTTTCCCCAACATTCCGATGAGAGGATGAATGGATGACTACCCCCTTTGGCCCCACTCTCTTATCTTGGTAGATACTTGTGCTGATAGACACAATGGTTAGTTTTCCCCATATATGTGTGTAGAGGGATTTAATGTCTTTTGGTTATTCACACACATATATTCTGGATATAATATCTTATGGACTACTATAGATTTAACATGTATAGGATTTGATGGCTTGAGGATCCTTACTCAGTGTATGGGCTATAATAGCTTGAGGTATAATACCTGACGTATGATACATGTTATGCGAGCTGTGGTGGCTCTCGGAAACTACCTGGTTACTTTCTTGCGTGGATGTGGTGGTTTTGTTGCATTAGGTTCATGTTGTGGTGCTTCACCTAGGTGTCTGTATGCAAGCCCTTTTGGAGAGAGATGCTTAGGACGTGCGATGTTGGGGAAAAGTGGCAAACTAGTGGGGAAGTAGCAGTAGGGTAACCTTGATATTCTTTATTATATTATATAATCTTGTATGTATTACTTGGTTAGAGTATCCATGGTGAGGTTGGAAACTTAGTATACCTGTTTAGGTGATGAGTTAGTTTCACTTGTTGTTCACTATGCTTTAGTATGCTTTCCCTTACATTTTCATGAGAGGCTTCAGGGAGGATCCTACTGAGTATATTGTTATACTCAACCTATGTATATATAAACTCTTTTTTAGGTCACTTGGAGCAGGTTGGAGATCAAGCTAGTTTATACTAGCTTGTGGTTGCAGGAGCAGTTCGGGCTTGTGGTTGCTGATGTTTTACTTTCTTTTGGGTACTTGCAGTTTCCCCTTTTAGTTGTAGTAGTTTTGAATGACATTTAATATGTGTAGTAGGGATTTATTTTATCTCACTGGTTGATTTGGAGTTGGTTGGTGTCTATCTTATCTCTATCTTCCACATGTGTTCTCTTAGAGGGTAATTCCTCCCATTTGTCTGTTTTTATATACCCTTGGTGCTAGTCACCAACTAGGGGCCTCCTGGAGGTAGGATTCGAGGGTCAATATATCTCTTCTCACATTTCTGGCCCACAAGGGGTACTATTTGTGGGGAGGGGGTCATGATAGAGTGGTATCAGAGCTCTGGTTGAGGGATAAGATGGAGTTTGGAGTTAGGAACAGGTGAGGTTGCATGGGTTGGTAGGTAAACGATGTCATTCATGTTTAGAAAGTGATGTAAACTCTGGAGACTGGCTGAGGCATAGGCGTTTAGGTCCCCCTATGATCTTATGTATGGACCTTTAAGTTTACAATGGGTACTAAACAAGGTGATACTAGTTTCAGGGTAGAGACCTAGGAAAGGATCATGCATCATTCTTATTTGTGCCTGTGTTTGAATGTGTAGACCTTGGGATAAGTTAATCTAAAATCAATGAAATAAAACAATTAATTAATTAAAGTTGAGTCTTCCATATTCCAGGTTTATGATCTCTAATGGTTTTTTATTTTATAGGTATGGCTCCAGGTCGACGTCCTCGTCAGGTTTGCCCATAAAATGTCTAGCAAGCTGTTCCAGCAGATCACCTTAGTGTAGAGGTTGACACTGACGATACTTGGAGGAAGAAACCATGAGAGTTTCAACGCCAGAGTCTAGATAAGTACGAGGGATCCATTTCAGATGCAGTCACAGAAGACTGATTAGAGGATGTTGAGATAGGCTTCAGTTCAATCCATGCTCAGAAGGAGCCCTGGGTGTCCTTGGTTGTGACGATGCTGCATGGAGTAGTGAGGCAGTGGTGGTTCTTGTTCCTCAGGGATTGTGAGGAGTCAATGATCTCATGGGAAGAGTTCTGAGAAAATTTTAGAGTCGAGTTTCTTTCTTCGACTGCAAAGGTTTCCAGTCGCCAGGAACTTCTTACCCTTCGACAGGGGAGCTCCAATTTTTGAGAGTTTGGAATCTGTTTCAAGAACCTTTTACGATATGATTCGGACCTACTGCCAGAAGAGGAGGCCAGAGTGAGACATTTCAAGGAGGCTTCACGTTCAGAGATCCAGCACCAGGTCACTCCATTTATGGTGAAAACATATATTGAGGTGCTGGGGAGGGCAGAGGTTGTCGAGAGGACTTTTTCCAGGATGGGATCATCTTGAGAGGGGAATCATCATGATTCCTCATGAAGCAAAGTTGTGGTTCGGGGTTCCCAGTTTACAGGGAAGAAGAGTTTCTGTTTAGCCGGGGGTAGGTCCAAGCCCTTCACATATCGTTTCTCCAGAGGCAGCAACTCTTAGGTCTATGCCAAGGGATCATGAACTTGTTTTTCTTGTGGTGGTTGTGGTCATCAGCAGTGGGAGTGACCGACCTTTCAGATCATTCATCGTGCACCAGGTGCTATGCTCCAGGTTCCTCCGTTGAGGTAGTTCCAGCCAAGGAAGCAGCAGTAGGTTACACTAGCTTTAGATCAACAGAGGATAGATGGGGCAGGTAGAGGACAACCCCATGACTCTCCCCATCCTTATATAGTAGAGCATGGCCGTGGTGGTGGTTGTCATATGGTTCAGAGAGGCCGTGTTGGATGTCGTGTCCAGCTTCATGCTCTAGTATTGCCAGCTGCAGGTGAGCCAGACGTCATACGAGGTACCCTTTTCTTGTTTTCTACCTTGGTTTATACCTTGTTTGATTCAGGAGTGACACACTCCTTCATATCACCTACCCTTTTCCATGCTTTGGGACTTGAGGTTGAGAGGCTTCCAGTGCCCTTGGTGTTGACTACGCTAGTTAGTGGTCGAGCTGACTTGTTTGAAGTATGTAGAGAATGTGAGCTAGTGTTGGGGTAGCACCGCTCTTGGGGATATTTCCGATGTTTACGAATAAAACCATATGATGTCATCCTCAGCATGGATTGGTTGTATTTGGTGCAGGATATCATGGATTGCTTCAGGAAGAAGATCATTTTCTTTGGTACTAATGGAGAGTCAGTGGTGTTTTTTGGCAAGAAAGATCCTCATATGGATCATAGGTGTGTTCTGTCCCCATCATCTATGATGGATGAGATGATGTTGAGTCCTTCAGAGGTTTAGCAGTTAGCGTTTCCTGGGGTTATAGAAGAGTACCATGATGTCTTTCCAGAAGAGGTTCTTGCATTGCCTCCTCGATGAGAGATTGAGTTTGGGATCGAGCTACAACCAGGAGCGTCTCCTATCTCTATGTCTCCATATAAGATGGACCCTTCTGAGTTATGTGAGCTATGTATACATATTGATGGTCTATTGAAGTGCGGTTTTGTTCAGCCAAGTGTGTCACAGTGGGGTGCACCCATTTTTGTTTGTGAAGAAGGGTGATGGCAGTTTGCGGTATTGTGTTGATTATCGTCGCTTAAACAAAGTGACAATAAAGAATATCTATCCTATTCCATAGATTGATGATTTATTTGATCAACTGATGGGTGCAAGTTGGTTCTCAAAGATCGACTTGCAGTCAGGATATCATCAGATGCGTGTGAAGGATGAGGATATTCCGAAGACTGCATTCCGTTGTTGTCATGGGAATTGTGAGTTCATTGTAATTCCATTATATGTGACTACTTCCCTATACGTATTCATGGGATTGATGAATGTTGAGTTCTGTGAGTTCCTGGACAAGTTTATGGTAGTTTTCGTTGATGAAATCCTTGTGTAATCCACATCTGAGGAGGAGCATGAAGAGCATCTACATGCTGTTTTGGGAGTTCTTCGTCAACATCAGCTATTTGGGAAATTTTCGAAGTGTGAGTTTTGGGTTCAAGAATTCCTTTTCTTGGGGAATGTTGTGTCCCAATAGGGAGTAGTTGTTTATCCATTGAAGATAGAAACAGTTGTGTCTTAAGAAGACCCCAAGACAATGTTAGAGGTGCGAAGTTTCCTTGGTCTAACAGGATACTATAGGAGGTTCATAGCTGATTTATCATGAGTTGTAGCTCCTCTGATAGCTTTGACCAGGAAGTATTAGGAATTCATATGTAATAATTAGTGTCAGGAAGCTTTTGAGTATCTAACGAATATGTTAGTAAGTGGTCCAGTTCTTTGTCTCTTAGTAGAGGGAGTTCGGTTTGATGTTTTTTGCGATGCTTCGCATCCGGGGTTAGGATGTGTTCTGATGTAGTAAAGATAAGTTGTTTCTTATGGGTCTTGGTAGTTGAGTCCTCATGAATGTATCTATGCCACTCAGGATCTTGAGTTGGCATCTGTGGTGTTTTCTCTGAAGTTGTGGAGAGATTACCTCATTGGCGAGTACTTTGTGGTTTTCACCAATCATAAGAGTTTGATTTATGTTTTCTCCCAGCGTGACTTAAACTTACGACAACATCAGTGTATGGAGTTATTATAGTAACAAGAATTTGGAATGTCATATACACCTATAAAGGGGAAATTTGTGGCTGATGCATTGAGTCAGAAGTCACATAGTGATGTAGTGTGTGAATCTGGTGACTCATGGAGAGTAATGGAGGAACTATCAACATTACATCTTTATATGGGAGAAGTTGGGGGAAGAGGCTATATTTTACAGATGATGGTGTAGTTATCTCTGTTGTAGATAGTGGAAGAGTCCTAGTTGGGTGATCTTGAGGTGGAGGTCTAGAGAGACCGAGTTTTTTGTGGCGAGCCCCCTGATGTTTGGTCTGAGGATGAACAACATCGAGTGTTATATCATGGAAGGATTTTTGTTCCTTTGACGATTCATGAGACGATTCTCAGAGAGTTCCATAGTTCTTATTTAGTGGTGCATCCTGGTGTGAAAAATATGTACCGATCCTTAACGAGTCAGTTTTTATGGCCTGGGATGAAGGATGCGGTTGCAGAGTTTGTGACTCAATGTTTAGTCTGCCAGAAGGTGAAGTCCAAACACTGTGTTCCTGTTGGTCTACTCCAACCATTAGAGATTCCTTAGTGGAAGTGGGAGGACATCTCAATGGACTTTGTTATGGGTTTACCTCGAGATCTGGGAGGACATGATGATATTTGGGTGGTAGTGGATCACTTAACAAAATCATCCCACTTTATAGCAATCAAGGAGTCGAGCTCGATGGATGTTTTGTCGAGGTAGTATCTAAAGGAGGTGGTGAGACTTCATGGATTCCCAAGGAAGATCATTTATGACTGAGATCCTCATTTTAATTCTTGGGTGTGGAGAGGTCTCTAACATGATTTTGGTTCTCAGTTATGCCTTAGCACTACTTTTCATCCTCAAAAAGATGGTCAGACAGAGTGAACTATATAGACTATTGAAGACATGTTACGCTCTTGTGTTCTTGATTTTGGAGGTTCGTGGATGAGGCACTTACCCTTGGTGTATTTTTCTTACAATAATAGTTTTCACTCCACAATTGGTATGGTGCCATTTGAAGCCTTGTATGGCCAACCTTTCCATTCTACATTGTGCTGAACTAGGGTCGGAGAGTTAGCAATTCTTGGACCAGAACTATTGCAGAATAAAAGAGAGATGGTTTAGGTGATTCGTGAGAGGATGAAGACAACAAAAGATCATCAGAAATCATATGCTAATAAAAGTATGAGACCCTTAGAGTTTAATTTTGCGGATCTTGTTTTTCTGAAGGTGACTCCCCGTTGTGGGCAGTGAAGGTTTGGTGGTGGGAGTAAGCTTTCTCTATAGTTTGTTGGGCCTTTTGAGGTGTTATCTTGTATTGG
Organism: Viscum album; assembly: GCA_963277665.1. Classification (NCBI taxonomy): domain Eukaryota; kingdom Viridiplantae; phylum Streptophyta; class Magnoliopsida; order Santalales; family Viscaceae; genus Viscum; species Viscum album. Next base: position 1,090,280,196 of record OY728164.1, on the reverse strand, counting down.
ATCTGTGGCATATCGAGTAGCACTTCCCTCACAGATGAGTAAGATACATGGTGTTTTCTATGTATCATATCTCCGTTGTTATCTTCATGATGACTCTCACATCGTCGATTACGGAGAGGTCGATGTTGATGACGATGAAAACTTTGAGGAGAAACCTGTGCATATCCAAGACCGCAAGGAGAAGGTGTTCCACAAGCATTCTATCCTCTTGGTTTGTGTCTTGTGGTGACATAATGGCATAGAGGAAAGTACCTGGGAAAGTGAGTCACATATATATGCTCAATACCCAAAGTTGTTTGATGTTTAACTATTTTCATGTATCGATGTTGCCTTTGTGGTTATAAACATTTCATGTTTATGAGATGTATTCCTTTTACTGCTTTTGTGGATTTCACTTTTTGGATAGGTGTCTTGATGGGTGGTGGTTTAGACCCCATTTCGTTTTCACTTTAGGTGGGTTTTGAAATATCAGGGACAAGAATGTTTTGAGAGGTATCTGATGTAATGGAATGGACCTCTCTGGCCCATTCCTTTGTGATTATATGGTGTTTGTGGTGATTCAGGAGGTCAAGGGGACTTATCCCTAACAATTTTCCAGTTTTCCAGTTCGGTGAACAGTTCCAACGGTAGACAGGTGTGAACAGTGCAATAGTAACCTTCTATGAACAGTGCATCAGTGACCTTAGGTGAAGAATGTCATTGGTAACCTTATGTGAACAGTGTCATCAGTGACCCTTCGTGAACAGTGTCATTGGTAACCTTCTATGAGTAGTTCCATAGGTGAAAAGTCTATCAGTAACCTCTAACGGTAACCTCTATTTCCTTTGCCAAATTTTGAGTTTGTGAACAGTGTTTCCAGAATGATGAGGTCTATCGGTAACCTCTATTTCCTTTTCCAAATTTTGAGTTCATGAATAGTGTTTCCAGAATAGTGAGGTCTATCGGTAACCTCTATTTCCTTTGCCAAATTTTGAGTTCATTAACAGTGTTTCCAGCTTCCAACAGTTTCACCCCTTTAACGTTTCCTTTGATGTAAAATACATTTAAAGCCTCATTTTAAAGACTTTAAGCTCGATTGAAAGGCCATAACTTCTATATTATTTATTCCTAAGGCTCGGGATGTTTTTACTTGGTTAAAGCACGTGGTTTAATGTGATCCACTTTTAATGGGAAATCAAGCATATCTTAAACCATCGCTCCATTAAATCTTCAAAAGGGACAAGATATATTCCTCTCTAATTATTCATCCTTGTTCTCTAGTGTGATATGCTAAAACCTTTCGTTCCTTCCCATAGGAATCGTGAGATCAAACTTTTCCCCATGGATTGGTTTCCCCTTGAAGTTCTTCCTGCTGCATGTGCACCCCCTGATTTGGTCCAAGCAGTAAGGTTCGATCCTTCATTGAAATAACATATGTTTTATTATGGTTCTTTTGTGTTAATATTCTCTTATTTATCCTTTCCACATTATAGCATGTGATCTCCATGATTCTAATCGAGTTTTCCTAGGTTTTGGTTAGTGCGGTCGTACTGTGGCATCCTCAGGTGGATACAGTTGTCATGAGAGGAGGTGATCGTGATCTGTTTTGTAGACTGTTCTCATATAAAGAACGTCAAGAACCGTTTGAGGTAAGGGATTCATTTCTTATCTTTTATTTTATGAGAAACTGTATACTTATAATGTTTTATGACACTGTATCACAATGGAATTGACATAATAAATATTTTAACCGGATAAATAAATTGTATCGATCAAATTTTATTGCCTCTTGTTTTTCTAGATTGTGTGATATCTATGATTTCTTTGTTTAGATATTCGTTCTTGATGGAAATTTGTAATGAACTTAGATAACAATTAATTGATAATTTTTCGGTTAGAAGATAAAGAGGCATGTAAATGAATCTGGTTCTCCTTATTGTAATTTGATGTTAATCAAATTGGTGCAATAAGCAAGTTTAATTATTTTTGATAGCTTACTGATTAGGTTTTATGAATTTGGAACTTATGAATAACAAATCGGTTAATTCAAGATGGATTAAAGAATTAATTGTTTGATAATTATTTTAAGGGTTTTGAGTTACCCTCTTGATTTTTAAAGGGCCAAGAGAATAATGGTTAAGATATTTTTTTCATGCTCCTTGTGTTGTGATGTGAGAATGGAGGGATGTTGTGATATATGGGGGCATGGAGACCTTTGGTTGTGGCAGCAGATGATGCCTAGAGTGGTGAGATGCATCTGTTTATGCATATTGGTGTCGGGGAGGACACCAGGGATGATGGAATGGGATGGATGTGATTGTTGGATGCTTGCTGATTCTTATTGGTTGATTATCTGCTTTACTTTTCCCCACTGCTCAAGGCAGCTGGTCTTACTTACCCTTTTTCTGAAAGAGGTGAAGATGCACAGGGTATGACACGTCCTTTCTGTGTTTAGATTCTCAAGGGAGGATGGGTCTATGCTCTTGTTATAAACGGTAAAGACTTGAAGGGTAGTGCATCTAATCACTGTGTTGAGACCCATTGTGTTTAGTAGCATAGATTTTTTTTAGAATGCCTGGGAATATGGGAAAGTAATTTTGTAATGAATAATTTAATAAATGATGTTAACCCATGGGGTTGGAGTTTGCTGGAACATAATGATGAAGTAGTAATTTTAAAGGGACAGTGGACTTTGGGTGTGAAGCGAATGAAATTTAATGTGGAATTTTTATTGTTTAATTAATGTTTAAAAAATTAATTAACGTATAGTGAAACTGATAAAAAGGGAATGAAATAATGTATTAAAGGTCTTTAAATGGTTTTGTTCTTATAGGATACCTTGTCTTAGAAGTAGCAGCCCAAAGTCCGAGAGACGTTAGATATAGTTGAGTCTAAGACTAAGTTATTCCAATAGTGTGGTTGTGAGGTATAGTATATTCTATAATTTTTGTGTTTCTATATGCTACTCCAGCCTGTCAGTAAGGGAAACTGACACATTGAGTATTTTGAGCCCTGGGGGGTGTAGATACTTGTACTACAAGGCAAAATGGTTAGTTTTCTACATATATGTGTGTAGAGGGCTGTAATGGCTTGTTGTTATTCACACACATATATTCTGGATATAGTATCCTATGGACTACTAAAGGTGTAAAATGTATAGGCTGTGATGGCTTGAGGATCCTTACTCAGTGTATGGGCTGTAATGGCTTGAGGTATAATACCTGAAGTATGATACACCTTATGCGACCTGTGGTGGCTCCCGGAAACTACCTGGTTACTTTCTTGAAGGTATGTGGTGGTTTTGATGCATGAGGTGCATTTTTTGTGCTTTGCCTAGGTGTCTACGGGCAAGCCTTTTTGGAGAGAGATGCTTAGGATGTGCCGCATTGGGGAAAATCAACAAACCAGTGGGGAAGTAGTAGCAGGGTACCCTTGATATTCTTTCTTATATTATATAATCTTGTATGCATTACATGGTGAGAGTATCCATGGTGAGGTTGGGAACTTAGTATACCTGTTTAGGTGACTAATTAGTTTCACTTGTTGTTCACTCTGCTTTAACATGTTTTTCTTTACTTTTGCACAAGAGGTTTTGGGGAGGATCCTACTGAGTATACTGTTATTCTCTCCCTCTGTCTATATAAACTATTTTTGAGGTCACTTAGATCAGGTTGGAGATCAAGCTGGTTTCTACTAGCTTGTGGTTGCAGGAGTTGTTCGGGCTTGTGGTTGCTGCTATTTTACTTTCTTTTGGGTACTTGTAGTTTTTCCCCTTTCATTTGTAGTAGTTTTTCATGAAATTTCATATGTGTAAATGAGATTTATTTTATCTTACTGGTTGATTTGGAGTTGGTTGGTGTCTATCTTATCTCTCTCTTATACATGTGTTCTCTTAGAGGGTAATGCCTCCCGTTTGTGTGTTTTCTATACCCTCGGTGCTAGTCACCAACCCGGGGCCTACTGGAGGTGGGAATCGGGGGGTCATTATCTCCCTTATCACATTTTCGGCCCAGGTAGGGTACTCTTTGTGGAGAGGGGGTCATGAAAGAAAATTAATTATTATTGTTTTGATAATTTTGTATAACAATCCATAAGTATTTTTTGATTGGCAGGAATTATCTGCACCTCAATTCAATGCATTGTGTGACCGGTATGACTCCAATTGTGTTCTTTTTTTTAAATTGAATTTATTTTCAGTTAAAATGAAAATTGACACACACAAAAATTATAAAACACATTCAGATTATTTTAAAACTTCATGATAGTGATCATATTACAACCCATAACCCAAAGTTCTAGATCCCATGATAAAATCCACAATGTTACATTCTTGATTATGATGTTAATAATTATGAACCAATTTGTGTCCATAAAAACCTTACAATATAAAAATAAAAACTAGGATCACTTTTATTCTAGAGGACCTTTTTGGTTTAGAGTTTAAGGAATTAATAAAAAATCATACATAAATGATTCAAATGACATTAAATGAGAATTTCTCCCACTTAACCCAACTTTTCGTCATCACATTAATATATCATCATCACCCATATGAAATCCCTTCTAGAAATAAATTGTTCAACATCATTTCATTAAAACCTAGGGAAAAGGGAATATAATAAGGGTGATCTCAAACACTCAATAAGGAAAAAAGAATTAATAAATTAATGAAATTAATGAGAATAAGAGTGAATAAGGGTGTGATGAAAAAATCAAAGTGCAAGAGAGTCCTAAAAGAACTCTTACCCATCAATTGCAAGTTCATAAAATATGAAAACATGGAAAAGGAAAGAGTCAATGGAATCAATAATCAAGATCCATATGATATCAAAATCGATCATTAGAAACATTATAAACTCATAAAAATAAATTAAAACTCTTTTTGGTAAATTGGAGAATCACTTTCATTAAAACCTTTCACAAACCTTTAAAAACAATTTTAATTTAAATAACCATATGACCGACTTCCAACATTATCATTTCATAATGAGTGGGAGAGCTATAATAGGATCACCCAGTGCTATTTGGGACACCCCATGTTAAGATGTAAGAGGATTTCCTAGTGTTATATGGGCCACCCCATGTTAAGTTATAACAGGATTACTCGATGCGATCTGGGTCACCCCAAGTTACGTTACAATGGGCTTACCTAATGCTATCTAGGCCGCCCCATCATTTAAGATGTCCAAGAAACACAACATAAATAAACTCATGAAAGAAATCATTATTACCTTCATAACTTGATTAAACCATGGAAAGAAATGGGTATCACATAAATCTCTTTGAAACATGATTAACCTCTGGACAAGAAATGAGTTCCATAATAATCTCTTTGAAACATGATTAACCCCTATAAAAGAAACTAGATCCATAAAAATATCAATGAAACATGGTTATCCCATGGAAAATAAATGGGTTCTATAAACATCTCAACGAAACATTGTTAAAACATGGAAAATAAATTGGTTTCAGAACAATATCATGAAACATGATTAACCCATTGAAAAGAAATGGTTTTCAAAACAATTTATTTAAAATATTATTAACCCATGTAAAAGAAATTGGTTACAAAAAAATAACTTTGACACAATCATTATCCATACTAAGAAATAATGAGTATGGTATGAATACAAATTATCCCCATTATAGGATAATTAAAATCTAGGGTTTTTGATTTGGATTAATGGAAATACCATTAAAATGATCATTGAAAACATTTTTGAGGAAAATAATCTTTAAACATTCCAAAGTGTCCCATACCACGTTGAACAATTTAAATCTAAATCCCCATGAATGGAATAAAATTAAAGGAAACTTATAATTTCATGTGAATAAGTAGATTCATGATAAAACATGTAAAAGTATAAGTATATAAAACTCATAAAAAAATAGGTGTATAACATAAAAGACGTCACAAGGAAGGAAAATTGTGAGAAAATCCATTACCATTTTGGTAACTAAGAAAAGTAAACCACATAATATATATATATATATATATATATATATATATATATATATCTGAAAATAGATATTTAAAACCCCATAATTTTAACAATAATAATCCTAAAATACATTCACGTGAAGTATATACAATAGAAAACAAAAATATGTGGTGAATATGGCATAAGTCTCATAGAAATAAAAGTAAGACCAGAAATCCCCTTACAAAGATCATATCATTAGAGTGAGAATAAATCAACGAAATAATTGTGTGTGTAAAATTTAAATACACATAATAAAAGTTTAAATACATAATAATATAATCACAGGTAATTTCACAAATATTCTTGGCATAATATAACCAATGACATAGAAGTTTAAACCAATGAATTAAAATTGAGTTAAGAAACCCCTTACTACTTGAGCACCTTTTCAATCATGAGATATGTGAAAAAATAAAATTAATGGAAACATTAAATATAATTAAATAAATGGAACTCATGATATAAAAAGTCATAGGATATTATATACACTATATAAAATTAAGTAGTTTCATAATAACAAATACGTCTCAATGAAATGTAAATTGAGATGAAATCCCTTACAACTGTGGAAATATCTGAATTAGAAGCACAAAAAGTAATAATAATTAAATAATAAATTTAAATAAAATTAATATAAAATAATTTATCATATAATATATCAAAATTTTCATTATATACACCATAAAAAATAAGTAAGTGGTAAAAATGACATTTATCTCACAGATGTAAAAAGTGAGATGAAAATTCTTAACAAATATCATATCATTTGAGTGAAAATAAATCAATGAAATAATTATGTGTTAAAAATTTAAATCCAAAAAATAAAAGTTTAAATAAAATATAAAACAATAATATGACATTTAATACATATTCTTGGCATACCATAACCAATAACATTGAATTTTTACCCAATGAATAGAAATTTATTTCAGAAATCCCTTACCTTGATTCCAATTTGTCATGATTGTTATTTATATTCCTGAATAATAAAATTATGTTAATTATTTAATTACATAACAAAATTTTCCAAGTTTATTATTACTTTTATTTCACTTATAAACAAGTCATAAACAATCATTTAATAAAAATTGTTTAAGTCAGATGTTTTGACTATATTCGGCTTAGGTATCAAAACAGACTTTGATAGGTCATCTATAGTCAATGAGGTTATTATTTAAACATATCTAGAATAATAAACATGAAATAATTATCAAATTTTTAAATTAATTATACTTTTAAAATTAATCAGTAATTATGGTTATGAAAAATGAACCAATGTTACGATCATGAAGATGGTAGGCTGTGCATATGCATAAGTAACGTTCCCATTTTTCATTTATCATTATGGAAAGAAGGTAAGTAATGTTTATATTTATATAATTACCATTAAATCATAAGAAAAATATTATTTAATTAAATCTAATTATATATATCATTCTTATGACGTGGTGAAAAAAGGAAGAATCACATCACTTTGAGGAGGTGGTAGTCCACACATCCATGGATAACATTATAACTTTTTCAGTGTGTGAAATAAAAGAATAAAATGAAATTTAATAGGTAAATATAGATCATTATGTCACGAATATTATAAATATTTCTTTTATACCATATATTTTTATTAAAATCATCCTTAATACATTCCATGTAAATTGTGAACGTATCACATTGCTTAGAGGAGGTGGTAGTCCATACATCAACGAACGATGTTATCATGTTCCCACAAAACCGAATTCAGAAAGGTAAGTGTTATATAATAATAAAATAAGTATTAAGAAAGCATAAATATCATATATATAATATAAAATAAGTAATTACATAATTATTACCAACCTTTAAAGGAGGTAATGGAAGAACAAACAACACCAGTTCATAAGGTGGTAATCCTCCATACACACGAACGATGATTGTGTATCTAATTTGATAAAAGTATGTGATGATGTAGGTAAAAAAATAAAAATAAAAACTTCTTAGTATATTTAGGATACAAATTTTATTATATAATCAATGATTAATCATACTTTAATGGGTGGAGAAAGAAGTAAAATAAAAGTGTTCGTTAAATAGTGTTACCTCTTTTTTGGGTATCTCCTTTTGGTTTGCGCCAAAGGAATTTATTGGTTTGATTTAAACCCAAAGTTAAGATTTTAGTATGAGAGAAGGAATTTTTGGAGCTTATTTTATCAGTGTTTTGATGATCCAAAGGTATTGATAGGTGTGAAGAAGTGGGGAGGGTCAGTTACATTTTATAGTGGAGGGGAAGTTACATTCTTGTAAATATAAAATGGTAAACACTATTGGGAGGTCTCACTTACATCATGTGTCCCCAATAATGAACCAAAATATATAAAAGTTCATATATGATATAATAATGTCTGGATAATGGGTTTTGGATATTTTTCTAGCTCATTTTTCCTCTTATGATTAAATTTTAACCACTAAGTAAACAGATTTTTTACCTTAATCGCTATATTTAAATTTAATTACTTTCATGAAGATTTTTTTTGGTCAAAAAATAAGGTGAAATTACTAGAAATTATAAATTATTTTGATTAAAAATATGGAATCAATTTTTTCAAGTTGAAATCATATAATTGGAGGAAATTAATTTAAAATTAATCCTATAGACAGGAGGAGACAACGAGTTTTCAATACAAAAGTTCAAAAGTTTGAAATATTTTTATATCTAATTTCAATGTGAAATTGAATATGATGACCGAATTGTTTTTAAATTATATAAAATTGATCTAATTAAACTTTTAAACTAATTAAAAATATAATTTAACAATATATATTATTTATATGAAAAAGAAGTTTTCCATTAAAATTCGGTGTCATTCACTACTCATCAAAATATGAAAGTTCTCACAAAAATACAAAAAAATCACTTAAATAAATTTTATATATTTATATTTAAAAAATTATTTTCTTTTTTCAAATATGTTTTTAAAAGTTTAAAAATTCAGTTTTAAATATAGGCTGCCATTTAGAGGTGGCAAACTCACCATTTAGAAAAATACAGCTTTTTAATGCTTAAATTGGATTTATTCTTACTTTATGAATATAAAATTTATCAGATTAATTTAGTTTTTTTATTAAATTTATAACATATAAATTTCATTAATATAAGTAAATAATAGTGATTAATTAAATTTATTAAGATAAAATGTCTTTGTGGTCATACAAATTGTTTTCCCTAGAAAAAAATCCTTTATATTCAATTGGTTTTTATTTTCATTTATAATTAATTGGTCACACAAGTATTCATTATATAAAATTTTGTAAACCATATATTCATAATCTAGTTAATAATATTCATTCCTTCCATTTTAATGTCTAGGTGATAGCTATCATATAAAATAAATAATATTAACATTATATTATTGTCAGGTAAGACTCGACCATGCGTGTAACACAAGTTTTTGAAGAAACTCAATTTTATGTGAAATATAAGATAAACTTGGTGCTGCATAAAAAAATATACCATGCATTTCATGTAACAAAATATATCAATGAATTTAAATTAAATTGAAATATGGTATTTCTTAAAATCTCAGGGTGTTACATCCTACCCCCCTTAAAATTAATTCCTCCCTAAAAATTAATCTTGGTTATCAAAGGATTAACATTTTTGTAATTACTTTATTGAAACAAAAAACATAAAAAGGGTCAATAAAATTTCTTCTTAAAAATGTAAATTGGAAAAAATAAAGGTCACTATAATTAATGCATAACTATGAGTCCACATAGGGGGAACATAGGTGGTAATAGAGGAAAATTCTAAATAATTATAGAGAGTGACTAAAGTCATTGATCATAAATAAGTGAATGATCAATGGAAAATTAAGGGACTAAAAAACATAAATATGTGATAATCTAAAAGTCCATCAATTCATTAGAATTTAAGTTACTAGGATAATAATTTTTTTTCTAGATCTTTTTTATAGAGTTAAAGAATTCTCTTACCATCTAGACCAAGAGAAAAATAAAAATGAAATATACTTACTTGATGAGTATAATTTAAACCTTTAATCAATTTCTTTTAAAATATAATATTTTTCTCCAAATTATGAGCATTCAAGATGATTTTTTAATTCATAGAGCACTAAAATAAACTTTTATAGACCACATAACAACAAAAGGGATACTTAAGCAATTCCACCTATGTTTAGACATTAACCAATACCAAAATGGTTAAAACCTGGAAGGATAAATCAAAAAATGAATAAAATTTCAAATTATACACAAATATTTAAAATTAAATTGTAACACACAAAGTTTAAATGAAATTATTCCATAAATAACTATCCTTAAAATTATTCAAACATTTCCTAACTATGTTTGAAACCTATAGAATAAAAGGATTTTATTGTATATTATTCTATGATAAATCAACCTTTATTCATCAAATAAAATCCCATATGTTTCCAAAATAAACTTAATATTAACCTGTTAAAAGTTTAATATTAACCAAGACATTACATAGGCCAGTGGTAGGTGTTACACCCTTATAACCCTTTGGTTGTGGGATTAAGCCCCATGACCTTTCTGGATGCAATGAGTTGTCAGAAAACCATCAGGTTGTACTTTTCTTATTTAATCCTAAGAAATAATTCCTACCTAAAAAAATTCATGTTAATCCTATGGGTTAAAAATACCTCAACCCAAAAAACAATTCTCCAAAAACATCATTAATAACCTCAAAATTTTTACTATTGAAAAACCTCAAGTGGGGTGGCTTATGAATTTGAATCTATAATAAACCTTTATCTTGTAGTCCTATGATGGTATCCATAACTCTTAAGATAACCTCATATAAAAACATCATAATCTCCAAAATTTTCTAAACTGACCTTTGATTCCAACTTTAAAAACCTAGAACTCGCACTTCCAGATCCTATGTTGATGTCCACAACTCTTTATTTCTGAATATGATGCTGATTATTATGACCTAATTTTTTTTCATCAGAAATTAAAAAAAACAAAAGAAAAAATATTATCACTTACATTTTATAGGACCTTTTAGTTTTAGTGTTTAAGATAATTAGGAAAAAATCCTATATAAATGATTCATATGAATTTAAATGAGTATTTCTACCACATAACCTAGATTTTCTTTGTCACATAATTACATCATCATCATCCATATAAAATCTCTTATTGAAAAAAATCATTCAACATAATTTACTTAAAAGATGGGGAAAAGGAAACATAATAAGCGTGAGATCAAATTCTCAGTAAGGGAAAACATAACCACTAAAAAATGAATTCCATCAATCACCATAAGAGTTTATAAGGGTATGATTATATAATAAAAGTTCTTGAGCGAGTCATAAAATAACTCATACCCATAAATACCTAGATCATAAAATACAAAAACATGGAAAAGGTAAGAGTCAGAAAAATCAATAACAAAGAACCATGTGGTATCAATCTTGATCATTAGAAACATTATATACTCATAATAAGAAACTAAAAATCTTTTTGGTTACTTGGATCATCATTTTCATTAAACCCTTTCAAATACCTTTCAAACCGCTTTTAACTGGAATAACCATATGTCCACCTTCCAAAATTATCATTACCCAATGCATTAGAGATATATAATGAGATCACCTGATGCTATATGGGCCACCCCATGTTAAGCTGTAATGGGATTTCCTAGTGCTATCTAGGCCACCCCATGCTAATCTATAACAAGATTACCCTGGACTACCTGGGCTATCCCATGTTAATTTGTAATAGTCCTACCTAGTGGTTTTTAGGGTACCCCATCATGTAAGATATACATGAACTATAATAGGAATAAAAATAATAGAAACAATAATTATTCCTTCTAAAACTTGATTAACCCATGGAAAAGAAATGGGTATCAAATAAATCTATTTGAAACTTTATTTACCTATGGAAAAGAAATTGGTTCCGTCACAATCACTTTGAAACATTATTAACTCATGGAAAAGAAATGAGATCCATAAAAATCTCATTTAAACATGGTTATCTCATGGAAAAGAAAAAGGTTCCATAATGATATAATTAAAACATTATTAACCCATGGAAAGTAAATGGGTTTTAAAAAAATATCTTGAAACATGATTAAACCATGGAAAAGAAATGGGGTTCAAAACAATCTCTTTGAAACATTATAGAACCATAAAAAGCAAATGGGTTTCAAAAAAATATATTTTAAAAAATCATTATCAATCTAGAGAAATAATGAGGATGGTATCAATACAAAATATCCCCAGTAAAGGATAAGTAACATCAAGTGTTGTTTATTTTGATGAATGAAAATTAAATTAAAGATATAATTATAAACATTCTTGATGGAAATAATCTTTAAATATTCTAAAGTTTCCCATAACACATTGAAACATTTGAATAAAAACTCCCCTGAATGGAATAAAATTAAACAAAATTGAAAAATATCATGAGAATAAGGATATTAATGAAACAAAATTTCAAATGATCTATATATAAACCATATAAAATAAAATAGATTTATAACATAACAAACATCACAAGGAAAGAAAAATTATCATAAAAATCTAGTACCTCTTCGTTAACTTTGAAACCGTGAACACCATGAAAGATATATCCTAAAATAGTAATTTAACAACCCTTCATAAGCCATTCAGAAATAAAAGTGAGTCTAGAAATCCCCCTAAAAAGATCATATAATTGGAGTTAGAATAAATCAATGAAATAATTATGTGTAAAAAAAATGAAAATACACAAAATAAAAGTGTAAATACAGAATAATATAATAATAGGAAATTTTAGATATATTCTTGTCATAATATAACCAAGGACATGAAAGTTTAACCCAATTAATGGAAATTGAGTTAATAAATACCTTACTACTTGAGGAACTTTTGAATTATGAGATCCGTGATAGAATAACATGAATTGAAACATTTAAAATCATGAAATAAATTAAACTCATGATATATAAAGTCATAGGGAAGTGGATACAACATATAAAATTAATTATGTGCATACTAACAAATAAGTCTCAATGGAATGTAAATTGAGATGAAACCCCATACAACTATGGTAACATATTAATTAGATTCCCCAAAAGTAATAATCATAAAATGAAACATTTAAATACCATGAATATAATATAATATTTAAAAATGGGTAGTAGATACACTAATTAAAATAAGTAAGTGGTGAATATGAAATTTATCTCATAGATGTAAAATGTGAGATGAAAAACCCTTACAAAGATTATATAATTAGAGTGAAAATAAATCAATGAAATAATTATGTTTGATAAATTTTAATCCACACAATAAAATTATAAATATAGTATAAAATAATCATATGTCATTTAACACATATTCATCGCATAACATAACCAATGGCTTCGAAGATCAACCTAGTGAATGTAAATTGAATTAATAAATCGCTTCCCTTGAGTGTGATTTTTCATGATTGTCATCTATATTATTGAATAATAAACTTATGTTTATTATTTAGTTTCTTAATAAAATTCTACAAGATTATTATTACATTCATTTCACTTATAAAAAAGTTATATAAAATTACTTAATCAATAATGTTTAAGTCAGATGTTTGATAAGTCTACTATGGTCAATGAGGTAAATATTTAAAAAAATACTGAATAATAACCCAGAAATAATTACCACATTTTTACATCAATTATATTATTAAATTCAAACAGGAATGATAGTTATGAAAAATGAAAAAATGTTACGATCATGAAGATGGTTTGCAGTACATACGTATGAGTACCGTTCCTATTTTTCAGTGATCATTATGGAAATAAGATAAGTAATGTTTATCTTTACAGAATGAAAATTATATCATAAATAGAATATTATTTTATAATATATATATATATATATATATATCATTCTTGTTATGTGAAGATAAAAAAGGAAAAATCACATAGCTTCGTGGAGGTGGTAATCCACACATCCACGAACGATGTTATCACTTTTTTAGTGTGTGAAATGTAAGAAGAAATGATATGTTATATATAAAGATAGATAATTATGTTATGAATATAATAAATATGTCATTTATATCATATATTTTATTAAAATAATCCTAAATAAATTTCATGTAATGGGTGAACATATCACATCACTTTGAAGAGGTGATAGTCCACACGTCCAAAAATGATGTTATGGTATTCTCACAAAATGTAAAGTAAGAAGTTATGTGTTATATAATAATTATAAAAGTATTAAGACATCATAAATATCATATATATAATATAAAATCAGTATTAAAATCATTATTACCAACCATTAATGGTGGTAATGGAATAATTAATTACATTGGTTTGCGAGGCGGTAGTCTTCCGAACAAACGAACAATGATTGCATATCCCATTTGATGGAAGTGTGTGAAGGTGTAAGTCAGAACCTTAACATAAAAAATTCTTAGTATATTTAGGATACATAGGTTCTTATATAATAATTGAATAATAATAATTTAAGGGGTGGTGAAATAAATAAAACAAAAGTTCTCGTTGAAGAATGTTACCACTTTTTTTGGGTAACCCCATTCGGTTTTCACCGAAGGACTTCCATGGATCGATTTGTAACCAAAAGGACGATTATAGATTGAGAGGAGGGATTTTGGGATTTAATTTTTTTAGGGTTTTTATGACCCAAAATTAACACCCCAAGGATTTATATATAAATTCATGAAACACTGAGTCTCCACAAACCACCACATTATTATAAACTAGAAAGTAAACATAATTTTTCCACTTTTGTGATTTGAATTTTGAAAATATGACATACACGGTTGTGTTCAGTTAGATATTAAGATTATAATAAGATAAAATTAATTTTTGTGAATAGTAACATACCCTTATGAATAGTAATATGACCATTATGAATAGTAAATCAAATTAATATTTTATTATCTTAAGGTTATAAGATAATGAGATCTTGATTAATTTTTTTAAGGTGATATAAAATGAATTATAATTTTATAATTTTTATTTTTTGAATAATTTATGATTTTATTTAAAAATTAAATTAATAATATATAGAAAATAATTATTTAAAAATTCGTTTTTTTGAATTCTACACATCAAAAAATGGTTAGGATGAATTTTTGGGATTTTTTCTGAAATACTAGATTTTTTTATGAATAGTAAAATTCGGTAATTTACTATATATATATATACATTATCAATTAAATTAACTATTAATAGAATCATGTATGATGTAAGAAAACTTGGTTCACACTCACATACACTTATTACTATTATGGATCACATGAATCAACACTATTGGTTGTCTTGAGGGAAATAATAAAATAATGAATAAGATATTCAAAAATCACCCCTCTCATCCATTATAACCTCCCCCCCCTCAATCCCTCTTGTATTCACACCTCTAAAACCATGTAACTTGCCTAAATTCTATTAAAATATTTTACCAATATCCTACCCCACATCCATCATCCCTTGGTCTTATAAAAATACCAAAACCTCTCCCATAAAGAGGCTCTCAAGGAAGATAACTTTAAGTGGAAAATTACTCTTTTTTTATTTCATGTTCCTTTCTTTTATTTTTCTTTCCAAACCTCCTTTATTCAAAATTTTGTGATGAAAAAATTACCTTATATGTACTGTATTATTTTTATGATAAAGGAATAATTCTTAATCATCCCTCTTTACCCATTATTTTATACTAGAAATGAAAACACCATATAAGATGTGTTAATTTATCACATTCAAGGAGGACAAGTTTTCAATTTCAATTAGCATATTAAATTATGGTCAAGAAACAATTTTTATGGTTGAAACAGAATATAATATACGTATTATAACTTAATTAAGGTTATACAATCCTTTTTTATACATGATATTAATTGATAAATCAAAATGAGTTTGTTATGATCAAGAACCACCAATTAACCCAAACAATTGTCATTAAGGTTTTATATAATGGTTCATATTCACTCCCAATAAACTAACTAATTTTATAACCATGTAATATTATTTTTTTCACTAATAATGTATAACTTCTATTCTAGACAAACATTCTCTTTATACATGTTTATCCGTACATGAATATAAGTAAACCGATCATGAAATCCAAGGAAGAAAACACCCCCAAACAATTAAATTAAATATCTTATCCAATAAAAAGGACATGAATGAACCTAAATAAGGTTATAATAAATAAATTACATGTATAGGAAGTTCTAGAATAATTAATTTATGAATTTAATTTTTTTATTCAGTTCATTAAGATCATCTGAGCAACACCTTCAGACTTAAGGTAAGGGTTTTCTACTCAAACCTCTATTTTCATTCAGGTTACTCTTATTCTCTACTTAAATAAATTAATTATTATTTATTCATATTCACTCCTCATATATTCTGTTATAATGTTATAAATATGCGTAAAAACCAGAATCCTACTTTCATTTATGGTTAATTATATGTTTCAAAAGGATCTTTCAAAAATTATTCCTGAAATATAAGCCAGATTTAAGGGAATTTATCAAATTCGTACTTATTTTCAAGGGAAATCTATAATATATTTTTAGAAACCATTATATTAATAAAAAAAATAATTTTATTATGAAAATAATATCTTAGTTAACTTCTAGTTTTATACAAATACTTTTCCAAAATAACTCTTCTTTATAAAGTAAAAGGGAATTTATCTCAAGAATTACTTGATGATTTTATAAGAGTATCTTCACCTATTTCAACACTCATATTCATTATTAAGTATTATTAGGATTAATAATTTATGATATCATCTAACATGTTTAATTTAATGTTTTATGATTAGTTTTATTATGGATGTGATATCTTAAAACCATTCACCAATTTACTCCGAATGGTTAGTGTTTAGGCTTAATGTTCATGGAACATTATTGACATTTCATATGTTAGTTTCAATATGAATGTATATGTTGTTTATGTTTATCACCATTCATATGAGGAATTAATTGGACATAGTAAGTGACTTGTGGGGCCCTCTATAGTCCCTCGATGTGTCGGTAGGTCTCATGAGACAGACTATGGTCTTGGAACAAGGCCTTGACAAAATGATTATTTATGGTCTTGGTACGAGGCCTTAATGGTATGGTTATGATGTCTGAAATTATGCATTCCATCATTATGAAAATAGTAATTGAAATTTTAGGAGATTATTCAACTATTAAGATACCCATGATTATACTTTATTATGTCATTTTTTATTCATCTCTTAATCCTTCCATAATGTGTTCAAATTCATTTTTAAATGCATGTGGTTTTTAGTTATTCTCCATTCCTAATGTTTATGTTTATGACATATTATGTTGTATTGCTTACCCTTACTGAGCATTTGAGCTCAAACCTTTCTTATTTTTCATTTTCACAGGTCATGATGTGGTATATTATGAATGAAATGAATAAATAACCTATGATTTATGGATGTTTTCAATGGAGTTTCTAAATTGTTTTCTGTTTCAAGTTGAAATGTTGAACTTTTGTATGTATCTTATTTCCAAAGCTACTAAACCACTTGGTCCTTCTGGATAGATATTCCTTATTTGTAAAAAAATTTAATAAAATAAGGCACTGACTCTGGTCAATTAGGGATGGGTCCTTACACCAAAGGGGTTTAGATGTGTGAATAAATGGGGAGAGTTAGTGCCTTTTTATTGTGGACTGGGAGAGACATTGTTGTAAATATAAAAAAGTTAACACTATTGGGAGGTATCTCTTACATCATGTTCCCCATATAATAAACCATATTTTAGAAAAGTGGGGATATGGTTAAATAATGTACAACTAATGTATTTTTGACATGTTTCTAGGTCATTTTCCCACTTAATATTAAATTTTAAATCCTAAGTAAACACATTTTTTTACCTCAATCTTTTTAATTAATTTTAATTTATTTCACTAATTTGTTTTGTCAAAAAACAATTGGATCATAGAATACATTATAAATTATCATGATTCTAAATGTGGAATACATTTTTTCAAATTACTATCATGTAAGTGGAATAAATTAATTTAAATTAATCTTGAATATGAAACAATACAATGAGTTTTTTCATGAGAAAATTTCAAAAGGATGAAGTGATTTTGTATCCAATTTCATTGTTAAATTGATTAAAATGATATAAATTGGTTCAAATGATATAAAATTAATCTAATTAATATTTTAAAAACAATCAAAAATATAATTTAACATTATATATTATTTATACAAAAAGTAGTTTTCAATTAAAATTTGGTGTCATTCCCTATTCATCAAAATATGGAAGTTCTAAAAAAATACCGAAAATTCAACCAAAGTAAATTTTGATATAACTATTTTGAAAAAATAGTTTATTTAGTAAAATAAAAATTATAAAAATTATAATTTTTTTTTTAAATAAAGTCTTCTATTAAAAGGCAGTAAGACCACCTTTTGTAAAAATAAACCATTTTAATGCCTAAATTAGATTTGTTCTCAATTTATTCTTATAAAACATATCTTATGAATTTAATTTTTTTTATTAAATATATGAAATATAAATTTTATTAATATCATTCACTAATAGTAATTATTTGATTTATTAAGATAAAATTCCTTTGTGTATATAAAGATATTTTTTCATAGAAACACATCTTTTACATTTAATTGGTTTTTATTTTCATTTATAATTAATTATTCACATAAGGATTACTTATATAAAAATGTGTAAATATATATTAATTATCTCATTAATAATATCCATTATTCCCATTCCAATGTCTTGGTTATAATTGTTATGTGATATAGATAATATTAATAGTATATTTTTGTCCTGTAAGACTCAACCTTGCAAATAAGAAAAGTTATTGGAGGAAATAAATATTTTATGAAATGAGAGATAAACTTGATGGTGAGTAAAAAATAAGATAAACTGTGAATTTAATGTAATATAATCTATAAAATAATTTAAAATTAATTTGAAAGAATATATTTCTAAAAATATCCAGACGTTACAGATCTATAAGTCATTTGTGATGTGTAAAAATCAGACACACCTTAATCCGATACACTATGTTCTTGGTATGTCTCAAAGTTTTAGCTATTAGTTTAAAATTTATATTTTAGTTCAAAATTTACACTCACTAAAAACTGGGAAAACATAGTTTTATTTCCTAAATAATTTATGAAAACTATTCATAAGTCATTTTTTATGTTTAGGAACCAGTCTCACAAAAAAATGACACACGTTGTAGCCGGTATGAATCAAAGTGAATGTTTCCAGTTTAAAATGAAATTCTAGTAAAAATAAAAGTGACATACTAAAAACAAATAAAGAAACATTTGGGTTGTTTTGATACTATAATAAAATGATCCATAAGTCATTTTTAGCATGTATGAATCAATTTAACCTCAATCCGACACATGGTGTGACTAGTATGACTCTAAGTGTGTCTTTTTATTTAAAATTAACATTAATTTTATTAAAAAGATAAGAGAAATACTCAAAAAACCAATAAAACACCTTAGGATTGTTTTTATACTTTAGGAAAATGATCCTTAATTTATTTATGATGTGAATCCAATACACAATGTGCCTGATATGGATCAAAGTATTCATTATCATTTTAAATTTAAAATTTTAGTTAAAAAATGACACTCACTGAAAATTGATAAAACACACTTTTATTTTCTTTATAATTTAGGAAAATATATCATATTTAATTTGCGACATGTAGGGATCAATTCTATATGAAACGGACATACGATGTGACTGGTATGACTCAAAGTATGTTTTTCTAGTTTAAAATGAATTTTATTAAAAAAGAAAACTAACATACTAAAAAAACCCATTAATATTATTTTGATACTTTAATAAAATAGACCATGAGTCATTTTTGAAATTTAATAATTATATGCACCTCAATATGATGCATGGTGTGACTAGTATGACTCTAAGTGTGTTTTTTATTTCAAATTGACATTAATTTTATGGAGAAAGACATCAGACATACCTAAAACCAAGAAAATGCATTAATATTTTTTTGATAATTTAGGAAAACAACACATAATTCATTTTTTATTTTTAGGAATTAGCTACACCTCAATCCCATAAATTATGTGCATGGTATGACTCAAATTGTGAATTATTAGTTCAAAATAGATATTTTAGTTCAAAAAGTGTCACCCATTGAAAACCAAGAAAACACACCCGTATTGCCTTGATAAATTAGGAAAATGATTAATAAGCCATTTTTGAAATTTAGGAATCACTCTCATGTAAAACCAACACATGATGTGACCACTATGATACAAAGTGTGCGTTTCTAGTTAGAAATGAAATTTTAGTAAAAAACATAGGTGATATACTTGAACTTGAGAAAAATCATTGGGATTTTTTTTATACTTTCTTAAAATTATACATAATTTGTTTGGGTTATGTATGAATCAAAAAAACCTCAATATAATGAATTTTGTGACTGATATGACTTCAATTGTGTCTTTTTATTTAAAATTGACATTAATTTTAGTAAAAATGACAACTGGAATACTCAAAATAAAGAAAACACATTTTTATTGTTTTAGTACTTTATAAAAATATTATATAATTCATTTTTGATGTGTAAAAATAATATGGACCTCAATATGATACATGATGTGCCTGGTATGACTCAAAGTCTCTTCTATCGATTTAAAATTGATATTTTAGTACAAAATGTGTCACTCATTGAAAACAAAGAAAACACACTCATATTGTCTTGATAATTTCGTAAAACGATTAGTAAGTCATTTTTGATGTGTAGGAATTATTCTCACCTTAAACCGACACACTATGTGACCAATATGACTCAAACTACATGTTTCTAATTTAAAATGGAATTTTAGTAAAAAACACAAGTGACATACTGAAAATTTAAGAAAACACATTCATATTGTTGTGATACTTTATGAAAATGATCTATAATTCATTTAGAACATGTATAAAATAGCTTCACCTCAATTTGATTCATGGTGTGACCAATATGACTCCAAGTTTGTGTTTTTAATATATAAGTGCCATTTTAGTTTAAAACATGCATCTCATCGCCAAAACTGAGAAAACGAGCCTATATTATTTTCTAATAATTCTATCTACTATTATATAATTAATTTCCTTATCATTTTTTTCTTATACTTATTTACTTAATTTTTATAGAGATAATGGTTGAAGATGAACAAGAAACTCTGTGATGTTCCAGAATCAACCACATCTCAATATAATACATGGTGTTCCTTGAAAGAATGAAAGTTTAGTTTAAAATTGACACTTTATGTTTAATTTATTTATTTATAGTATTACTAACATAATAATGTTTCTTATGTAGGTTCATTTTTTTCTCGATTTGGGGTGTTTTTTTGGAAATAATATGAGTGGGTGTCAGGGGCCAAAGACAAAGGAACATTAATGTTTTTGAATGACTGTGATAATTTATACTTACTCATGTAATTGTATAAAACAATGTTTGAAATGTATATAATATATATTTTTCTTGTATTTATGTTGTATATTTTATTTCATTTAAAATATGTATTTTCACCTATTTTTTTTCTACTGTTTCTACTGTTGTAGTGTGTTTTAAATTTAACTGTACATTACAGAATTCCCCCATTATTAGTGCTACTAAAGGCACTGGTGAAGGTATTATTTTTCATGACTTCTAAAGGAATTGACAAAGGTACCCTTCATCAAAACTTATAAAATCACTAATGAAGGGTCCCTTTATCAACGATTTTAGTAGCGTTGTAACAGATACCTTTATCATTGCTAAAAAAAGCACTGATAAATGGGGTAATTTATCAGCACATTTAATATTGCTGATAAAATCCTAGGTCTTTTAATAAAACATAAGTAGTAATATTTTTTTCACTGACAATTTCTAGTTTTAGTACTATTAATGGCATATTTTGTATTTGTGAAAATGGAAACAATGTTCTTGCATATGTATGGCTTACAATATCCATGAATAATGTAATTTATTGGTTATCTATAAATTTAATAGATTACTATAAATATATTTATATTAAATATATATTTTATTTATATAATATTTAAAATTATATATATTATGTAACCATGATCAAACTAAAAGGTCAACAAATTACTTGAAATAAAACATACATGAAAAAAAAGTAATTATCATTCGAAATAATGATTTTTAAAAAATATTGTCAATAAAAGAGTGATAAAAGAAGCTATGTAAATCATATATGGTATTATAAATATGATTATTGTTATTTAATAGATGTATAATAAACCTATATTTATTATATAGGAGCTTCAGACACATACAAAGGAATCCGAACCCGAGGTAAGGGTTTCTCATCTAACTTATACTTCTATGAGAAATATGCTATATTTACCACTTATTCCCTTTCATAGTGTATATACCAACCATTTGATATTTTATATCATGAATCTATTTATATCTTTTTTATTTAAATTTTTATTTTATTATTATTTCTTTTATGGGGATTATAATTCAGAAGTTACTGAAGTGGTAAGGGTTTATTTCACAATATCATAATTATTCAAGAGTATTTTTGTATAATAATACCTTAAAAATTATTTGGTATTTATGTCTTAAACTAAATATATTTTCTTCTAATATAGTTATTAAAACTTTTTCAAGTAATGAAAAACTTTTCCACTCTTTGGTACTTGAAATGATTGAGAAAATGTTTTTAAGAAAATCAGACTTTATTTATCTCTTCAGTCAAAAATACCTTTTCATTAAAATATAGAAAAATGTTTTCAAAATTTTACAAATGATTTTTAAAGAAATTTTTATCCATTTTAAATTTCTAGTTTTTTTAAAGGAATATTTATATCATATTAAAACAATTCCTGTTTGGATTTTATCGAAAGTGAGAAAGAAATATTTTTTTATGTTTATGACATGAACAAAATTTTTCATTATCATAACCACTAAACGTTTTAAATATTGTTTTACAAGGTTTAAAGGTTATTTTAAAAGAAAATTCTTTCCAAAATATTTTTTTGAAATTTTTTGTTTTAAAAATAATTTCAAATTGAAAAGGTTATTTTCCTCAAAAAAAAATTAATGATGTTTTTATGGTAGTTCTATTCATTAATAAACATATGATCCACTAAGGATATATTGTATTTATATCATCCATATTATTTATTTGGATGATTTATGAGTATTTTGACTAAGGATGTGAAATTTTATTACCATTCACCATCTTAATCTGGATGATTTATGGTTATGTTTATTTGATTGGGGTAAGTATTAAGATTTTATATATTATTTTTTTAATATGAATGGTTTTGTTTATATGTAAAACATTTCATATTAAGAATGAATTGAAATTAGTAAGTGCAGGGTTTGGACCAGTTTTATATATCTGCTAAATTCATCAATAGGTCATATGAGACAAATTAGTTGACCAAATTAGATGCATTTCTACTCATAGATATAAGCTATCCTGTGAAAGGTATTGACATCATATTTCAGATATTCAACATTACAAATTCCACATTATGATATCATTTATTTATGTCCATGTGATTATTAAATTAGTTAGAATTTCCATGGATGAATTTCAAGATTATGTGATTATTTATATGGATTTATATGATCATCATTTATTTCTTCCATATTATGCTTTGTTTATTGATTAAATGACTTGTGTTTCAGTTATTTACCTTTACATATTTATTATGATTATTTATTCATAATATATTTCTATGTATGAATGCCTTTACTAAGTATCTAATCTTAAGCATTTATTATGTTTTATTTACCCTAGGATACTAGGAAGGGTTTTTAATTGATATTTAGTGATACTCTATGAGGAATAATGGTGTTCTCAAAGAAAACAAGTTTTTTTATTTGATATTTTCATTGGTGACATGAATTTCATGTTTGTATCTAGTTTACAAAGGCTACTAAATTATTCAGTGCTTTGGGATGAAATTACTTGTAAATTATGACAATATAGTAAATTAATAAACATCTATGGTGTAATGGGGTTAAGGTATTTATATTTTATACTTGAATTTAACATAAATTTTTTTATTTTTTAAAGGGTATTTTTCTGAAAAATTGTTTTTAGTTGCGTCTTGATTGATTAATTTTAAATTAAATTCTTCCACTTATATATTTTTAATTTTGAAAAACCAATTCCACATTTGGAGTTTATGGGTCCAAATTTTGTAAATAGGCCATTTTATTTTTGGTCAATATGAATAGTAACCTTAGTAATTTTTGTTACCATTGTAAAGGGTAAATTAGGTACTTAAAGTTATAAATAAAATGAAAAGGAATAAATAATGACCATAACATTTGAATTACTTTTATTGGATGATTATATATCATAAATAATTATAAAAAAATTTAATATATTTCTTTTTGTTTCCATTTGGATGTGATTATAAACTGTATAATATTTTATGTAAAGAAAAGTAAAAAATGTTGCACTCTTATTTTCAATTACTATAATATTTTTAACCCGAATACAACGAAATGATATATTTATTTATAAATATTAATTTTCAATATAATTGATTTATATTTATAATGGTGTTTGTTTTTAATTTTTATTTAATAAATAACCATTTTAAAAGTTTATATAATTTTGATGGAAGAATTATTCAATTAATGTACAAATAAGATAAATGATATTAAAAATATTAAAATTTGTATAATTTCAAATAATTAATCTGATCCATTAATTATATATATAAAAATAACATATTATATAGGGTTGAATGCATTTATTCTATTTCTATAATTTCCTTGATGTTATTAAATTCAATGTAATTGAACAGTCCTAGAATTGACATTAGTGGTATTTTATAATAATTAATATATTATTAAATGATTTAAAATTAATAAAAATATTATATTTGTCAAAATAAAGGTATATTATTAATTACATCAACCATAGTACATTTATGGGTATTTTTTCATTTTATAGTAACATGGTTAACTTTTAAATGTATAAAATTTTAAAATCATGGTAATTGTCAAAAGGGTTAACGAAAAGTTAAAACAAAAAGATAAGACTAAAAATGTGATCTAAACTTATATAATTTTTTTATGAAATTATTTATACTCATAATCATATTATATTTTAATATTATCAATTTAGATCCATTGAGACATGAAGGTTAATTTATTTTAGATTAATATTTTAGTAAATTCTAAGAGTGCCCATCCCCTCTCTTATAAAAGGGAACCACTTCTCATTTATTCACACATAAAATGATTTTTTTTCAGATAATACATACCCAAATACTTTAATATATTTCCTAACTACATTATAGAGTTTTTATTTTGGTCATAATATCAATCTTAGAGTTCTTAAGGTATTTTAAAAATGATACATTCTAAAGAAGAGGTATAACTTTTTATCACATGTGTTTGTTTCATTTATTCTTCCAATTACATAAAATATTCTTGAACCATGATAAAATAAAAACAATAGTATCCTCAATATAATTATAGGTTATTATTTTAATATCATAACCTATATCAATCTCTAACCTCCATCAAATGGGAAACAAATTAATCATTTATGTGTACGGAAGACAACCGCCTCATGAATTGAGGTAATTTATTTTCAATTCCTGTCTCTCATGGATAGTTATAATTATGGATTTATTTTATATATATTATATAAATTACATATTTATCATTATTTAAAGATAACATAATATAAATTTTCTTACCATTTCATACACGGGAAAATGATGACGTCATTTGTGCTTATGTGTGGACTAACACCTCCACCAAGCGATGTGATTTACTGTCCATCACCACATAAAATGGATGATACATATAATTATAATTAAATAAATAATATTATATTTATTATATGATAATAATTTTTGAAAAATAAAATGATACTTACCTTCTTTACAAAATGATCTTTGAAAAATGGAAACATTACTCATGCATATGTATGACCTATAGTCTTCATGATTATAATGTAGTTTATTTTTCATAACTATAATTCATGATTGGTTTTAAAAATAAAATTTATGTTTAAAAAATATTACTATTTAATTATTATTACTAAATATATAATTTAATAATGACCTCTTTGACAATAGTTAACTTACTGAAGTCATTTTGGACTTATGGACTGAATATCATCAAAACATCCAATATAAACTTAAAAGATTAAGAAATTGTTATAACATGGTAAAAAATATGATAAATAGATAAATAGATTTGAAAATGTTCTCAAGAAATTAAACTATTAAAATAATTTTATTATTCAAGGATATAAATAACATACATGATGAGTCAGGCTTAGGGTAAGATACTTTTTTTAAATCTTTCTTTAGAGTTTCCCTTAAAACTATCATTTTCTTCCATGTCCATATATTTAAAATTATTTTATGGATGTATTAATATGGTTATATAATAATTATAAAGGGAATTTTATTTCAATTTTTATATTTTCTAAAAGGTTTTGAAAAGTAATCCTTTTATGGAATGTTTTGACCTTCTTTACAAAAGAAAAAAAGGATGGTTCCACTTTAACATATACAGTGACACCAAATTTTCCCACTTCAATAATAGTTATTTTATGTTTGGATTAATTTAGAATATTTTATATTTTATTCAATTAAAAAAAATATTTCCCTTTATTATGCGAAATTTATTTTTGGAAATGGGTTTTAATGTAAAGGGATATATCAATATCTGAAAATGATTTCTTATGGGTGAAAAGAATGTTTTTATGATACACGATTTTATATGTTATGATTATGTTATGGTTATTGGGAATGGTTTATGATGATGGGTGGTTCCATGATAAACCAAGGTTGGGTGATCCCATTATACCTCTCTAATTTATTAGGTAAAGTTATAGAGTTAACCAATTAGGTTTCTCATAAGAGAATATGTAAATATACTGCGATTTTTATTTCAAATTTGTGATGGAGTTAACCGATTAGGTTTCTCCTAATAGATTATGAGAATATACTACGATGGTTATTCCAAGTATAACCATGATGGTTATTTCAAGTGTAATTGTGATGGTTACTTTAAGTATAACTATGATGGTTATCCCATGTTTAACTATGAGAGTTACTCTATATATAAGAGTGATGTGAAAATGATTCCCAAGTTTCCAATATTTTTTATCTATGAATTCTATGGGTTTTAAAAGTTTCCTTTGAGATTTTTTTGGGTTTTTCATGTTTGAAAATTTATCTCATAATCTCAAATTCTATTAAAGTTAAGTATTTTTTTGGGTTTTTATGTTTTTAACTAGTCTAAAAGATTAATTCTTTTTAGTTCACTTACTGAGATTTTTTGTTCTTATCCCATTTAATTTTTTTTTTGCATTGGGTTTAAGGATGGGTAAGGGAAATAAAGAAGTCAAGTTAAAATCCATGAAGATATTTCATTAAAAGAAATCATGTTTTATATTAAAAGTTTTATATTGTTGAAAAAATAGGAACTTAATAGAAGTGTCCAATTTATAAAATATGATTTTTCTGCGTATTGGTTATGAACTACCTCTATAAAACTAAAAATATGAAAGATATTATAGAATTTAAGAAAGTTAATTCTAGTTTAAAGTCACTAGAATATGAAATTTTATGGTCCGGTCCTTACCATCGGCATTATAGAAAAGGTTTAGATACTTTTATGGGTTAGTATAATGTTAATAGAATAACATTAAAAATATTTCAGTTTATAGTCAAGTTGAAATTATATAGAATCTGGAGATTACCACATTTCATTGACTAAATTTTTTATATTTAGAATGATTTTCCATAGTGGAAATAGGGAAGATGAAGTAGGAAGGCAGGAGTGATATCCTTCTGAATCAGCAACTTAAAATGGTTGGAATTAGAACTAAGTAGTTTTTTATAGTGATGGATAATTTGAAAAATTCTATAAATGTTGGTGGTATATATGTGACAGAGTTTCCAGATCTACCATAGAGGAACATGATGAAAGTGGATAATTTTATGAGACAACACCCTCCGATATTCAGTGAATCATCTAGCCCAATGGGGATGAATTATGGATTAAGGACCTAGAAAAGATATTAGAAGTCATGAGATATTTAGATATTGAAAAGGAAAGTATTAATATTTATCATTTTGAAGGTGAAGCTGACTAGTAGTGGTCAATTTTCATGAATAACTTGGAAGGAGAGTAAATTGGTTCATTGGAATGGGATGAATTTAAGAATATTTTACTTTAGAAATATTTTCCTATGGCTGGTTGACTTTAGATGGAAAAACAATTCTTGGAATTGAAAAAAAGGAGAAAGATTAAAGGGTTGCGTATGGATAAAATTTTACCTAATTGGAAAGTTACACACCACATTTTATCTGAGATATGGATAGATAAATTAGTCAGTTTTAATTAGGATTGAAGCCAAGATATAGAAAGGAATAAGATATTAATGAATTCAAAAGTTAAGAGAAACATGCGTGATATACTGAGAAGGTAGAAATGGAGTTCACTGATGATCATGTGTACATCGAAAAATACCTGAAAAATAGGTTTAGATGGTAAGAAAAGGGGAATAATATATCAAATATATCTTTTGTTAAGAAATTTAAGTTTTCTTTTTGTGAGAGTTTTGGTAAAAAACACATTGGGGAATGACTTACGAATTCTAGTAAGTGATTTCGATATAGTATATTTGGGAATATTTCTCATAACTACAATGAAAAAAATCTTGGTAGTGGTAAGGAAAATTCTAATAGAAAGTTAGTAAAGTGTTTTAAATGTGATGATATGGGTCATTAGTCACATGGGTGTCTGAATAAAAACCTGAATGATGAGGAGCAACTAGAATATAATAAAAAAGGTGTGGTGAAATCTTTTGAAAATATTTTAATATATTATGGGCCATAAAATAATGTGGTATCATGTACATTTATTATTTACATAGATTATTCTAATGTCTTTTTTTGATTTAGGGTCTATACATTCTTCTATTTTTAAGAATTTTTTAATAAATTGTAAATTACACCTCAAGAAATGAATCCAGATCATTATTTAAAAACACCTTGGGGAAGTATTAGTGAAAAAATAAACTATAAGAATATTATTATCATTGTTTGTGGAAATATTTTACATATAAACCATTCTATATTTTCCCTACTAGATTTTTATGTTATTCTAGGTATGTATTGGATATCTATTTACCATGATAAGATAGATTTTAGAGTTAAAGAATTTGTTTTTTAGAAAGAGTTTCAATTTTTTTACAGGAAGGAACCTATACCTTTAATAACATATCAAGAAGTTAAGAAACTACTAAAATATGGAAATGTAATTTATCTTGAAAATATTTTTTAAATTAAGGGAGCTTTTTAGATTAATGATATGACAATTGTACACTAACACCTAGATATTTTTCTTTATGAGATTCTAGATGTTATACCTGATCGGTAATTTCAATTTACTATTGACTTAGTTCATGATTCTAGGCCAATTTAAAAACCCCAAATCAAATTGATCAAGTAGAACTTCTAAAATTTAAAAATCAATTACAAGAGTTTCCTAATAGAGGTTTAATTCATCCTAGTACTTGACCATGGGATACTTTTATTTTGTTTTTAAAAAACAAAGATGGTTCTATGAGTATTTTCATTAATTATAGTTCTTTAAATAACATTTAAATTAATAATAAGTATTCATTCCATAGTATCGATGATTATTTTATCATCTATAGGGAGATCAATATTTTTTGAAGGTTTACCTAATGTATGGGTACTACCAGTTGAAAGTAACAGAGGATTAGATTCTAAAAATAGTTTTTCAGACTAGATACTTGAATTATGAGTTAGTGGGTATTCCCTTTAGGTTAAAAAATTCCGTAACAGTATTTATGGATCTTATTAAGATGGTATTCTGTGAATATTTGGACAAGTTTTCGGTTTTTTTATTAATTATATCTTTATTTCTTTAAAAATTTACAAGGACCATGAAAAACATTTAAGGATTGTTCTAAAAACCCTGAAAGAAAAAAAGTTATTTTATAAATTTATAAATTGTTATTTTTGGTGGTAAAAGATTTCATTCATTGGGAACAACATAAAAAAGGATGATATAATAGTTTATTTACCTAAAACTAATGTTTTTGATGAATGGAAAATAACTAAAAATGTTACTGAGATTCAATGTTTTCTTGGATTAATAAGCTATTATCGGAGTTTTTTTGAAAACTTTGTATGGTTATCTACCCCAGTAAGTTAACTTAAAAGGGAGTTAGGTTCTTCTATATAAATTAATATTGTGACTCTTTCTAGGAATTTAAAAGAATATTGGTTAATGATCTACATTTGTCTCTACCCACAAGAAATGATGACCTTTTTATAGAAAATATTTCTTTATTAAAAGGACTTGATTGTGTTTTGATGTAGAATGATCATGTAATTGGTTATGATTTATGTCAATTAAAACCATGTGGGAAAAATTATCCTATACATGGCCTCAAACTCAAAAATATAGTGTTTACTTTAAAAATTTGGATAAATCATTTATATGGAGATAAATGTGAAATATATACTGATTATAAAAGTTTTAATTATATATTCACTCTGAAAGAGTTTAACATGAGATAGAGTAGCTAGATAGAATTAATAAAGGATTATCACCACAAAATTCATTATCATACTGGAAAAGAATACGAAGTAATTGATGATCTATGTTAAAAAAGTAATGATAAATTAACCATGTTGTTTTTGAAACATGAACCTTTAGTGAATTATTTAATGAATTTTATCCTTGAATTTGTTGATGCATGAACTTCCTCTTTTTTATTTTAGGTTTTAGTGTAGTCAACTTTGTTAGATAGAATTGAGCTTTCCCATAAAGAATACCTTGGTTTATTTTAAATGGTAGAATTAGTCAATAAGGTTAATCTTCTTGAATTTAACATTGATAAATATTATGTTTTGAGATTTGGAAAGAGATTATATGTCCCATGAGATTCCTAGTAGAAGAGATAATTGTTGGGTGAATCTTATAGTTCCCAGTTTCTATTCATCCTAGAAATACTAAGATATAAATAGACTTTTAAGAGTATTACTGGTGGGATGGAATAGAAATATATATTTCTTATTTTACCATGAAATATTTTAATTTTTAACAGGTTAAGGTTGAATGAAATTTTATCAAGGGGATGCTTCAACATTATTATGTGCTAGAGTGGAAATGAGAAAATGTATCAATGGATTTCATAGTGGGATTAACAAATACATCTCAAGGAAATAATGCAATTTGGTTTATTTTTGATTTATTAACTAAATATACACATTCCACCCCATTTAGAGATACTATTTAATTATATTACCTTTATTGAACATATCTTAAGGAGATAGTCAGGTTACCTAGAGTTTCTCTCTCTATTGTATATAACCATGATCCTAGGTTAACTTCTAACTTTTTAAAGGACTTTAGAAGTCATTGGGAATTGAATTAAAATTCAGTATAGTTTTTCATACTATGTCTGATGGATAGTCTTAATAAAAAATTTAGAGCTTTAAATAAATGATTCATGTTTTTTAATAGATTACAAAGGAATTTTGGATCAATACATTTATTTAGTTTAGGTTTCTTATAATAACAGTTTTCATTCGACTATGTATATGGATCCTTTTGAGTAATTTAAAAGAAAGTAGTACTGAACTCTAGATTTTTGGGATGAATTATGAGAAAAGAAATTTATGGGACAAAATTTGGTAGAGGAAATGGTTGATAGGGTAAGCTTGATTCAACAACATATAAGGATATATAATAATATAAAGAAAAGTTATGCAGATAACTGTAGAAAATATATTTTTTTCAAGGTAAGTAGTCATGTTTTTCATAAAGTATCTTCCTTGAAAAGTATCATAAAATTTGATAAATTGGGGAATTTATGTCTATAGTTCATTGGATGATATGAAATTTGGGAGAAATTTGGATCAGTTTCCTACCAAGTTACCTTACCTCCAAGTTTATCCCATGTACTCAATGTTTTTCATATTTTTATGTTAATAAAGTTTTTTCCATATTTATCTCTTGTTTTGAACCCTAAGGTACTATTTCTATAAGATAACCATTATTATGAGGAAAAACCTATTCAGATTATTTACGATATAGATAATGTATTTTGGAATAGGGTAATTAATTAGGTTAATCTTTTGTGGAAAAACCATATGGTTGAAGAAGAAACATGAGAGTCTAAAAATTATATGAGGGAAATTTATTCCCAATGGTTTAAGAAGTGAACAAAATTGTGAGGAAATTTTTTTAAAAAAGGTG
The DNA here is from genome assembly GCA_963277665.1 of Viscum album. Lineage (NCBI taxonomy): Eukaryota > Viridiplantae > Streptophyta > Magnoliopsida > Santalales > Viscaceae > Viscum > Viscum album. The sequence goes on along the minus strand of OY728164.1, from coordinate 1,090,247,976 downwards.
GGAAGAATGTGACATCCTAGTTAAAGTTGATATAAAACATTTTCATATATTTATTATTTAATTATAAAATATTAGATAATTTTTTGATCAAAAAGAAAAATATTTATTTACAACCAAGTTGGGATTTATATATTATATGGTTTTATTAAAAATATTTATTTCCACATTATAGAATTTTATTTTGAAAAATGAACTTTATTTTATAATTCAGTATGTCAAAATTATCTTATGAAATTTTTTTGTTTATTTTGAAAAGTTTGATTTTTCAATGAATAGTGAAAAATACTGATTTTTATTGAAAAATATATTTTATTTTAAAATATATATGAGTAAAATTTTATTTTAGGTTATTTTTAAAATTTAATTAGTTAATATTTTTTTTAAAATAAACCAATTATGGGTTTTTAAAATTATTTTATACTTGAATTTAGTATAAATACATTTTATACTTTAAAATGTAATTTTTTCTGAAAAAACTGTTTTTCATTTCATTTTTCTAGTTTAATTTTAAATTAAATTCAAAAAATAAATTGATTTGAAATTTGGAAAATTGATTCCATGTTATGAATTAGTGGATCCAAATTTGGTAAATAGGTCTCTTTTATTTTTGGTTAATATAAAGAGTAACCTTAATAATATTTTTTATCATGGTAATGGGTAAACCGGGTAATTAAAGTTAAAAATAAAATCATAAGGCCTAAATAATGACAGTAAATCTTGTATTAATTTTATTTTATGAGTATATCGCATCCATAATCATTCATGGGTCGAATATATGGCCTTTTTTCTATTTGGATGTTATTACAACCTTTATAATATTTTATGTAATGAAAAGTTAAAAATGAAACTCTTGTTTTTAGTAACTATAATATTTGTAACATGGGTATTATTATAAGATTTGTTCAGTTATATATATTAATTTTAAATATAAATTATTTATATTAATCATGTTAATTTATTTTTAATCTTTATTGAAGAAATAGTTTTCTTAAATTCCTACACAACATTGATGCAATAATTATTCTATTAATATAAAAATAAAATTAATGATACTAAAAATACTAAAAGTTTCATAAATTGAATGAATTAATTTAACCTATATATTTTATAGATAATACTGATATATTATATATTATTTTATAAATTTTATTTTAAATAATTTGTTGTTTTGATGTTATTAAAGTCAAGGAAAATTAATAGTTCAAAAATTGAAATCAATGATATTTTAAAATAAATAATATTTTATTAAATGATTTAAAATTAATAAAAAACCTAAGATTTGTCCACTTAAATGGGATATGGTTAAATACCCAAAAAATGGTCTATTTATGGGTCTTTTTTTCATTTTATAGTAACATTATTAACCCTTAAAGGTAGAAAAAATTAATATTACATTAGTTGTCAAAAGGGTTAAAAAATGATTAAAACATTAATATACGGGTAAAAATGAGATATAATCTTGTGAAAAATTATTTTATAAGATTAATTTGACTCAAAATCATCATATTAAATTAATATTTTAATAGATTCCAAGAGTGGCCCTCCCCTCTCTTATAAAAGGGCACCACTTCTTCTCATTTAATGAAACCTAAAAGCCTTTTTGTTCCTAAAATAAATATCCAAATAACTTACTATAATACCTACCCATGTTATAGAGGCCTTTTTTTGGGAATAATACAATTATTATAGGTCTAAAGGTATTTAGAAAATAATACTTTCTAAATAAGAGATATAGTTTTCAACCTCATGTTTTAGTTGAATTTCTCTTTGAATTCCATAAAATCATCTTAAACCATTATAAAATAATAATACCAGTATAATATATATAATGAGATGTTATTATATTAGTGTAATAACCTATATCCATATCCAATTTCCATTAAATGATAAAAGAATTCATCGTTCATGTGTGTAGAGGACTACCGTATTATCTACCAATGTAATTTATTTTACATCACCGTATCTCATAGCTTGTTATAATGATGTATTTAAGTTATATATATAAATTTAATGAAATATTTACCTTTATATAAAGATAAAATAATACATATATTCTTACCTTTCCATACATTGTAAAATGATAATGTTGTTCATTCGTACGTGTGGACCACCACCACCACAAAGAGATATCATTCGTTTTTCATCACTACATCACATGGATGATACATGTAAGAATAATTAAAGAAGGAAAATAATATTTATAATATTATGAATATTTTTGAAATTTAAAATGATCCTTTCTTTAATTTCATAATGATCATTGAAAAATGGAAACGTTACTCATGCGTACGTACGGCCTTCCATCTCCATGATTGTAAAGTAGTTCATTTTTCATACACATATGCCTTTATTGGGTTTAATAGTATAATTTATGTATAAAAATGTTAATTATTTCATGAATATTATTCTGTCTATTATGGAATAATGTCCAGTTTTACCTTATTCAACTCACCAAAGTCATTTTAGACTTATGAACTGAATATCGTCAAAACATTCAATATGAACTTAATAGATTAACTAATTGTTATAGCATGGTAATAAGTGAAATAAAAGGAATAACAAAATTGAGAAATTTTCTAAATCATTTAAACATACATTTTTTATTTATAAATATAAATAATGTACGTGACGAGTCAGACTCATGGTAAGAGTATTTATTAAAAAAAATCCTTTTTAAAAGTTTTCCTTAAAACTCATTTTTACTTCCATGTACATAATTTTAAAATTAATTTACAGATGTATTTATATGGTCATAAAATAATTATAAAGGAAAATTTAAGTATCATTTTACTTTATTTATAAGGTTTTTTAGATGAATCTTTTTAAGGAATTTTTTGAATTTCTTTACAAAATATAAAACAAATGTTCTATTTTAACATATACAATGACAAAGAATTTTATTGCTGCTATAAAAATTATTTTATGTTTTAATTACTTGATAATATTTAATGTTTTATTCAAAGAAAAACCCTCTTTCTCTTTGTTCTAGTAATTTTAGTTTTTAAAAATGTGTTTGAATGGAAAGGGATATTTCAATATCATAAAATTATTTCTTATTGGTGGAAAGAATGTTTTTATGATATAAGATTTTATGTGTTATGATTATGTTACGGTTCATGGGAATTATTTATGATGAAAGGTTTTTATGTGACAAATCAAGGCTGGATGATCCCGTTATATCAATTTAATGCATTAGGTAAAGGGAAAAAGTTAACAAATTAGGTTTCTCCTAAGACATCATGGGAATATACTCTGATGGTTATTACCAATATGGGATGATGTTAAAAGATTAAATTTACCCAAAGAGATTATGGTAATATGATGTGATGTTTATTCCAATTATTAACATGATAGTTATTTCATGTGTAACTTTGATGGTTACTCTATGTATAACTATGATGTTTATTCCATGTGTAACTGTGAGGGTTACTCCACATATAAGATTGACATGAAAATGATTCCCAAGTTTCTTATATGTTTTATAGATTATTACTATTGGTTTTAAAAGTTTCCTTCAAGAAAAAAGTGTTTTCTATTCTTGTGTGAATGATTTATTTCATAATATAAAATAATAACATGATAAAGGTAAGTATCTTATAGGTTTTCATGTTTTTCACTGGACTAACAAATTTCTTCTTTTTTATGTCTATTACTGATCTTTTTATGCTCATCCCACATTTCAAAATATTTTTCATAGGGTTTAAGAATGGGTAAGGGAGAGGAAGAATTCATGTTTAAATTTGTGAATTATTTTCTTGAAAGGAAATCATTTTTTATTTTAAAATATTTATATTGTGGAAAAATGGATACCAAATAGAAGTTCCCACTTTGTAAAATATTGTTTTTATGTGTATTAGTTATGACCTAAGTCTCTAAACCTCTAAACTTAAAAGATCTTTGGGAATGTAAAAAAGATATTTATTATTTCAATTAACTATAATATGTAATGTTTAATGATGGTTCTTTATAATTTAGTCTTGTGGTTTTCTCAAACAATAAGCTAGAATCTTTTAGATAAGCATGAAATTTATTATTTGAAAATCCAAGCTGATGAATTTACTTGTATGCCTTATAATGGTATAAGGTAATATCAGCATCATTAGGATGTAATTCACTCCAAAGGGTAATAAGATAATCAATTCCAATAGTATAAATTCAATACATGGTTTTCACATGATACAACCACATTAAAAATTATAGTTTATTTATTTTATCATATTCTTGATATATATGATTCCATACACCATTCATTATTTTTTTCAGCCTATGGACATAATTATTTTCATTAATTATATCATGTGAGATTTTAACATTGTCTTAAATAATTATGAATTTTTATTTCTTATTATGACTAATAAATAAAATTCAATTAAATATAAAATTTTCAATTCCACTCCTTTCAGTTCAATCATGAATAGTCTAGGATCACTTTCTCTCTCCATTGCGATACCATACACAATAGTTTCTTTGAAAACCAAATTTGTTATATAGTATCAAAATCCGTCCTTACTTAACTAAGGTATTCTAACTCAATAAAAATAAAGGATCGTATAATTCCTCCATTTGGAGCTCTGTTAGATAAAAAATAAAAAAATACAACTTATTTTGAAACATAGTTAATATTCGACCAGTATCATACATCCAATATCTATCAATTTTGTTAAAATATTTTTATCAAAATAAATATAGTGTAATATAATTATAATATTCATGGAATAAATGAATTGTTTGAATATATATTATGATAAAAAAATAATTTCACAACTAAATACATATGTATTTATCATGGAAATCATTTATTAAATAATAAACTTATCCTACAAAAAATTAAAACTCATGTATTTGATACATATGTTTTTATTCGGAAAAACATGTATAATATACTTAAAAGATAATTTAGGATCACATATCTATAAAATATTCCCAATAACATAATCCAAATAAAATTTTAATATGAATATCATGAAATCATACTAGTATCTAGCCAAACAAAGAATAAGAGATGAAATATTTTATAATCGATGCATAGAAGTAGTGACCCAAACAAAGTATAATAAATGGGCTAAGGAACAATTAATACTTACTATTACTGACTGAATGATCAGAAGGCCTTATTTTTTTCCCTTGGGATAATCCCTATTTTTAGGGTTGAAGGAGAACCCTTACATGGACCATAGGCTTCGTGACAACATAGGACCTGAAGGTCTTAAAGGAATTCATCCCAGACTATGACTACTTGAAACTACCCCTCCCCAACATTTTCATTGTGATAAAATCCCCACCTTTTCATGGATACTTGGATAGCTGTCTTGTGCAGAGATACCCATTCCTGGTACCAATGAAAAATTCCATTCCCTCTCATTCTTCCAAATCTGATAGCTCTGCTCTAGTGAATATGCCTGCTTTGAATCCCCCTTTAGAGCTTGTTCCTTATAAAATCTGTCTAGTTTCTGAATCTTCACATCATGTGGCCCGAGGGCCTTATGGTGTCCCAAAGGAATCAAGGTGTCCTGAAGGCCTTAAGGTGGCCCAAAAGCCTTACTGACCCAAAGTCCTCAATGGACCGAAGGCCTTAAGGACTCCAGGCCCAAACTAATGGCCCACTGGTGAATAGTTTCGGCAGCTTCAATACCTGCTACATTATTTCTACAGTAACTATAACACCCTAAGGATTTATAAATTAATGCATAGAACACCGAGTCTCCACAAAACACCACTTGGTTATAACCTAGTTAGTACACATAATTTTTCCACCTCGGTGATTTGAATTTCAAAAAAATTACATACACAATTACGTTTAGTAAGATATTTGGAGTCTAATAAGGAAAACTTAATTTTTGTGAATAGTAACATACCCTTATGAATAGTAATATTACCCTTATGAATAGTAAATTATATTATTATTTTATTATCTTATGGTTATAAAATAATGAGATCTTGATTAATTTTTGAAGGTGATATAAAATGAATTATAGTTTTAAAATTGTTATTTTTGAATAAAATTTGATTTTATTTAAAAATTAAATTAATAATATTTAGAAAATTATTTTCATAAAATATAGTTCATTTTTGAATTCTACATGTCAAAAAATGGAAAGGTTACTCTTTTGGAATTTTTATGAAATACACAAATTTATGATGAATAGTAAAATACGATAATTTACCGTATATAAACATTATCAGTTAAATTCACTATTCCTAGCATCATGGATGATGTAAGCACACTTGGTTCAAAATCAAAAAAACTTATTACTATTATGGGTCACATGAATCTACACTATTGGTTGTCTATAAATAATAATATAATGAATAAAATATTCAAAAATCACCCCTCTCCTCCACTATACCCCCCCCCCCACACCCTCTTCTCTTCACTCACATCAAGCCTTGTGCCTTGTCTAAATTCTGATAAAATATCCTCCCAAGATCCTACCCCATGTCCATCAGCCCTTTTTCTCATAAAAAGACCCAAACCTCTAACCTAAAGAGGCTCTCAAGGAAGATAACTTCAAGAGGTAAATTCCTCTTTTCTTTTCTTTTATTTCAAGTTCCTTTATTTTCTTTTTCTTTCCTCGCCTCCATTCATCCAAATGTTGTGATCACTCTAGTACCTTAAATTTACTGGAATTTTTTTATGATAAAGTAATAATTCTTCATCATCTCTGCTTTCCCCTTCTTTAATACTCGAAATGAAAACACCATCTATGATGTGTTAATTTATCACATTCAAGGACGACAAGTTTTCAATTTAGATTACCATCTTAAATTCTGGTCATGAAACAATTTTTATGGTTGAACCAGACTATAATATATGTATTATATCTTATTTAAAGGGTTTTAATCCTTTTTAAATAATATATTAATTTATAAATCAAAATGAGTTCGTTGTGATCAATAACTACCAATTAACCCAAATAATTATCATTAATGTTTTATATAATGATTCATCTTCAATCCAAATAAAAAATGAATTTTCTAGACATATAATGTTGTGGTTGTTCAATAATAACATACAAATTCTATTCTGTACTAGGATTCTCATTCTACATATTTATCCATAAATGAATGTAAGTAAACCGATCATGAAAACCAAGGAAGAAAACCCTCCCAAACAATGAAATTGAATCTCTTAACCCATCAAAAGGCCATGAGTGAACCTAAATAAGGTTATAATAAATAAATTAAATTTTTATTAGGTTATTTAATCATTAATTTATGAACCTAAATTTAATTATTCAGGTCATTAAGATCAATTGAGGAACACCTTCAGACTTAAGGTAAGGGTTTTCTACCCGAACCTCTATTTTCATTCGGGTTACTCTTATTCTCTAATTACCTACATTAAATTATTATTTATTTATATTTAATAATAATATATTATGTTATAATTTTATGTATATTTTTACCAAAAATAATCTTACTTTTATTAATGGGGAGTTATATTTTTTAAAAGGATCTTTCAAAAATTCTTCCCGAAATACAAGCTAGATTCAAGGGAATTTCTCAAATTCTTATCTATTTTCAAGGGAAATCAATAATCTATTTTTAGAATAAATTATATTTATAAAAAAATTTTATCAATAAAATAAAATCTTACTTCAATTCTTGTTCTATACAAATAATTTCCCAAAATAACTCTTCTTTTCAAAGTAAATGAGTATTTATCTCAAGAAATACTCGGTGATTTTATAAGAGTATCTTCACCTGTTTCAACAATCATGTTGATTATTATATATTATTGGGATTAATAATTTATGATATCATCTACCATATTTAATTTATGTTTTTATGATTAGTTTTAATATGTATGTTTTATCTTGAATCCATTCACCAATTTACTATGAATGGTCAATGTTTATGCTTAATTTTCAGGGAACATTATTGACATTTCATATGTTTGTTTCAATATGAACGTATATGTTTTTTATGTTTATCACAGTTCATATTAGGAATGAATTTGACTTAGTAAGTTGTGGTTGGGTCCCTCTATATCTTCTCTATGCATCTATAGGTCTCATGATACAAAATACGGGTTTGGTATAAGGCCTTGACAAAATGATAATTTATAGTCTTAGCACGAGGCCTTGATGGTGTGGTGATGATGTATGGAATTATGAATTACCTCATAATAAAAATAGTAATTGGAAGTTCACGAGGTTATTAGACTAGTATAACACCCATTATTTTTCTTTATTAAGGAATTTTTTATTCATATCTTATTCCTGGCATAATGTGTACAAGTTCATTTTAAAAGCATGTGTTTTTTAGTTATTCGCCATGCCTAATGTTTATGATTATAATATCTTCCACTATATTTCTCACCCTTACTGATAATTTTATCTCACCCCATTCCTATGTTTCATTATCCTAGGACATGTAGATATATATTATGAATGACATGTAGAAATAACCTAAGAGTTATGGATGTTGTCAAAGGAGTTTCTAAATTGTTTTCCGTTTCAAGTTGTAATGTTAGACTTATGTATGCATCTTGTTTCCAAATATACTAAACTACTTGGTTCTTAAGAATAAATATTACTTATTTATATTACAATTTAATAAAATAAGGCACCATCTTAGGTTAACTGGGGTTGGGTCCTTCAAGTAACCCAGAAATATGACTCTGCCCAGATTCGAACCTGGGTCTCGTGGATGCAATTAAAGTGACCTCACCAACCGCGATGAGGATCATATGCCTAATATATACTATTAAATTAGGTAGAGTCAAAGAGTTAATATTAAATTAATATTAATTAATAAAAAACATGTTTATTAAAAAATTTCACACCACATTAGATTGAAATTAATTATAAAAAATTTAGATCATTCATTAATTAAAATAAAAAAATTAATGGAATAATTTAATATTCCCCTAATAAATTAACAAAAAATATAAATTACTACATTTATTAATATCGTAATCCCATAATATATTTTACATAAAAAATACTTTAATATTGTATTTAGGTAGTAGTAGTAAGTATAATGATCTATTACATAAAAAACCCATAAATATGAGTTTCTTAGAAATGATTTCACATTTTTTCATTCCAATGATATTATATGTTTATAGTTTTATATAATTATAAAAAAATTACATAATAATGTGGAAAATTATATACAATGCACATTTTTTACATAAAGATGAGGCTTTAAGTTTACACCCCTATTTTATTCAAGACTCCTTTTCATATTTTAGGATGATCCCAAAGCATAATGTTTAAACTTTCTATAATTCATACCCATCCTTAGATCCATTTAAATCCATTTAAAAATGTGGTATGAAAACAAAAATTTTATTTTGGGACACAAAAATAAAGAAATCCCATTAGTCTAGTGAAAACATGAAAACCCATGAAAACATTTACTTTTTTCCTAATAAAACTTTGATCACATAAATAATACGTTTCCACTTATGAAAAGTAACATTTTATCTGATAAATAATTTTCAAACATATTATTAATAATATTAAAACCCTGAAGACATCTTGATTCATGTGCGAACTCATGAAAACATTTCAAAACCCTTTACATTTAAAAGTTCACAAACTTTACTAAACTCATTAAATCAAAATATTTATATAAAGAACCTTTTTCAAGAATAATATTGGTATCTTGGAGAATAATATTCCTTACTAATGTTCACTCATTTTTAACTCATGATAGAATAACTATATACCAGTTAATCTCATATGAGTAGCAATTACATTTGTCTCCTTCATTTTTTACCTTCAAAGAATTAATCATTACCTAATGCATTGGAGAGCAATATTGGGACCACCCAACATCCTAAGATATATTGGGATCAGTTGTTATAATATATAATCCTAAAGTACCATATAATCAGTAAAAAATTATAATATTTAACTTTTTTATAATAAAACACTTGAAAACCTCTTTTCAACCCATAAGCAAAACACTTTACATTTTTTCCTAATCATATAGAGAAATATCATTTTTCTTGGAAAAATAATAAAAAATAAAAATTACTAGAATAGTGGGATTATGATCTAATTTGATTTTTTTAATTTTATATTAATCTTGATAATTAATAATGATAATTATGGTGGGAAAGTTTTGTTAAGTTGTAAATATAAAAAAACATTATTATTTCTTACTTTGGTAAAAATTAGAAAATAAACCATATGGAAAACATAAAAAAGAATAATTTATAAAAATTTATATATAAATTCAAATATAGTAAAAAATGACCTATATAAAACTTTTAATTATAAATATAAATATTCTTGAAACATTTAAAATAACCTTAACATATAATTAAAAGATTTGGAAGGAAAACGTTACAATAATATTTTAAAAAGAATGCCCCTTACATTAAGTCCCATCTTGCATCATATGTTATATAAATCATAAATATTAAAATTATATTATCTATTTATTTTATTAATAAAATTTTAAGGTTCATTGCATTATCATTATTCCCTTTATTTCATTTATTACAATGTTTTATTTAGTTACTAAAATGGATAAGTTCACACTGGATGTTTTGTCGTCGTTTGATTTATAACCTCTAAACAACATCCGTTCATTGAGGGTGGTCAAAGGGGTTATGGATACATTATATAAAGAATCTTAATAGGATATATTTCTCAAATTTATACATTAAATACACTTTTAGAAACAAAAAATTAAGGTGGTCATTAAAAATGAATCATTTTATTTCATTGAGACAGTAGTCCGTACATATGCATGAATGATGTTTTCATTTTTCTACTTGGTTGAAAATAAATAAATTATATAATGTTATAATTTTAAATAATCATAATTATTTTATAAATTTCATATTTATTAATTAGTTCCATATTCTTGAAAATATATTTTACGAGGTGAGGAAAAATGAATAATATAACTTCATGACAGTGGTAGTCCACACATTTGCACGTGCAACATTATAATTTTCCAATGGATCGAAGGATTAGAAGGTAAGTAATATCATATCATTAAAGAACAAAAATTAAGTCATAAATATCATATATATTCATTTTATTTATTATTTTAACTATACATATGATTTGGTGATGAAAAATTAAACACATCACTTTGTGGAGGTGGTAGTCCACACATATACATGAGCGATGTTTTCATTTCCCATAGGATGAAAAAGGATATGGAAAAGAGTATTTAAATAAAAATAACTAAATTTAATTATATATAGTATAATTATCCAATTATATCAGAATGGTTAAATAATATTTTAACGTGGTATAATTATAAATGATCTTGAAAACACTCAGTTAAGAGTCATACCTCTTCTAGGTTGGGTCCATTGGTGATATCAGGAACTCTAGGACTTGGGGATAGACTTTGGGAAGGTAATTAGAGAGGAATTTTTGAGATAAAAGGTTCAAGTGGTGTGAATTAGCAAAGCGAGGGGGTTCCTTTTTATAATTAAGGGGAGGGACACACATAATTATTAAATGTTTTAAAATAATATAAAGTCTTATTCATGTGAAAGTGTAAGGTAAAAAATTATATTTAAATTATAATACGACAAGGGTAGAAATTATTCCATACAATAATAATTAATATAATATTACGTAACATTATTAGTTGGTTTTAACCTTAATTAACCTATTTTCCCTTTTTATCATGGTGACAACATTTTTACCAAGTTACTATTCATAATGACCAGAAATAAAATTATGATCATTAATAAATTTTAAACTATTAATTAAAAATATAAAAATCCAATTTTAAATATTCATTCTATAGAAGAGGTAGATATTGATTTTAATATAAGTGCATAAAACATAACCAATAAGTTTTTTTAGAAGAAATGCATTTTTAAGCATAAAAATAAATTTATAGAAAAATAAAATGCAATATTGATTCCTATTGAATTATTTATATCATGTTTAATAAAATATATCTTAATTTAATTTAAATAAAAATAAAAATATACTTGTACTTTTAAATTTCTTTATTTTAAAAAATAAATGGCAGTTTTTCAAAAAACAACATTTTCACTATTTACCAAAAAATCAATCTTTTCAAAAAAATATAAAAAAATAAACTTAATATAAATTTTATACGATTATTACAAAAAATATTTATTTTAAAAAAGTTAAATTCCTAAAATTTATAAATTTAACTTCCAACTAAAACCATATCATTTATAAAAAATAATTTTTTTAGAAAAACATATTTGTTTTTCGACTAAAAAACTACTTAAAGTAATTATAGTGAATATGAATAAATAAAATATAATAAAAAATATTACTAATACTTGGAATTTATTTATTATTTAAATTACCTGATTTTTCACATTCTTCCCCCATTAATAAATTTCTTCATACAATTTTATTCATTACATAAATATGTGAGGGTATTTATAACACAAAGTTTTTTTGATTTCTATATTGCTTCCTCAATAATGTGATTATTCTATAAAATCCTAACTTGGTGAATCAAATAATTTAATAGTACCTTTACTTTTTAAACCAAAATATGAACTATATTTTATTCATAAGAAAAATTATCTTTTAACTATACCACCTCAGGTGTCAAAACATGAGAGGCATTAGGTACTAATTTACATAGAAAAAAAAATAACAAAAAACACATCATGTATTTGAGATAAACTCAGTGGTAATGCTACTCAGTAAGGGACTCATCTCAATTTTTTAAATATTTCATATGGTCTAATAAACCACAGACTTAAATTTCTATTTTCACTAAAATGCATAACACCTTTCTATGGATATATTTTAAGAAAGGAATGATTTTATACCTTCAATGAAAGGTATTTCATCCTATTATTAAAACAATTAATTTATCTACATTGATATATCCTCATGTGCTATTGAATCATATTTAGTATCTTGATAATTTCTTTTACATGTAATGGTCCTAAAAAATTCCTTTCAATGACTTTATTCTAACATGTTGTTGTTTGAAACCACTTTCTATATAATTCTTCAAAAGTTGTAATTTTTATAATTAAATAAAATTTTTTATTATAGTAAAATTATACTAATGAAAGAATATGATCCCAAATTACCTCATAATATAAAGATCAATCCTGGAACATCTCTTTTAAAGTCAAAATTATTCACTATGACAATCTATTAGGTTGAGACTAAAAATATTTTCTAAAATTTAATTTAGTACCCAACAACTTTTGAAGGCTAATATAAAAATTTGAGGTAAATTTGGGATCACAGTCAAATTAAATATAGAGGTGGACTCTATGTAATATTAAAATATCTTTATGATAAATTCAATCAAGTTGATCTAAAGTCATAGTATCTGAAATAGGAATAAAATGCACAGATTTAGTAAATTGTTCAACAATAACCCAAATCTAATCATTAACTTGATATGTATTTGGTAATACCACCACGAAATCTATTGATATATTCTCCTATTTTTATTCATGCATTGGGAAAGTCTAAAGAATCACCTTCATCTATTTTTTCTTAGTTTTAAATAGTTAATAAGTCAAAAATTTCATAGAAAAATTAGAAATATCATTTTTTATTACATCCCACAAGTAATATTACTAAAGGTATCCATACATCTTAGAGATTACAGGATAAACCCAAAATAGAGAGCTAAGATATTTTCTTAACAATTCCTTATTTAACTTTGAATCACCTAGCACATACAACTGCTTTCAAAATATGACAACACCTTCTTTTTCAATGGTAAATTATGGAAAATTGCCCCTCTAAAAAAACAATAATCCTTCTTGTATATAGTGATCATCCTTATGAGCATGATTAATTTTTTTGGACAAAGATAACAATATTTACACCTAAACCAAAAGGGATGGATTTCCTTCATACATAATTTATAAGGAAATATTCATCAAAAAATTAACCATAGACTTATGTTCCAAATAAAACATGGTTAATGATACATTATCTTTTTTACTCAAGGAAACAACCACTTTGTTTAATTTACTTGGATGATAGTACATTATACAATCATAATCCATTTTAGTTATAACCATATTCAGTACCTCACATTCAAATCTTTTTGAGTAAATATATTCTCTAAACTTTTATGATCAATATATATTTCAAATTTCATCCCATATAAAATATGATTCAAAATTATTAATGAAAAAAACAAAAACTACAAGATCAATATCTTTTGTATGGTAATTCTTCTTATGAAATTTTAATTTACTTAAATCATATGAATTGCTTGATTATATTGCATCATGACTATAATGAACCAAAATTTCTCAAATATATAGCTCATTTGTTTTTCAATTTTATTTTTTTATCTTGGTAAATGTTCCATATAAGCTAATGAAGGTTTCTGGAACATCTGAGGATTGTTCGGAGCCTAATGTTCCCGAAATTGGAGAGATAGAGTGGGTCATAGGGTTAGCATGTGGTTAGTACTTAGAGTGTGGGGAACTTTTGTATAGAAGGAGGCCGCACAGTTTTTATGCAACCATGTGAGCTGGGGTGTACACCTGTATGGGATTTTAGAGGTTAGTGAAAAAGGCTTTTCATAAGACCTACATATAGTTATCCAAACCGTGCACCTAGAACCAATCATGTAGCCAAACCATGAAACCCCATTGTGAGTTTTAAATTTCCCCTAAAATTTTTTAAAACTATTTTCCTCCTTCCCCCCTTAATTTCCACTGTGCTACACCCCTTCCCTCCACCGAAAGATCTCGACCTCCTCTTATAGGTATTAAGATAACTCCTTGATCTGAACTATGAATTGAACACCATCAGAAGCATTGTATACACATTGATAAGATCTCTAATCCTCTTGTTTTGTTTCATCACTTATATTCTCATCTCTTGTAATATTTTTGTGAAAGATCATTTACACTATTATCACGGAAATTTTCTATTTTGACATTTTATTTCATTCTTCTTCAAATCAAAAGGCGAAGATGTATTAGTGGTCATCCATGAACCTAAGGTAGTTGTTCTAGTTGTATTTCGTAAGTGTTATGATGTTTTCATAGCTTAACCATTAATCCACTTGCTATCCATTGCCACAAATTTCCCTTAAATGCGTTCTTACTTTATAAATAAGTATATAAATGTTGTTATACTCCCGTATACCCTTTATATGTGATAAAAGGTTGTTTACCTCATTCATTTCCACCCCTTTGGGCATTCTAAGTTAATTAACTCCTTGATATAAATGATAATAGACCTGAAAAACACATAATTGGTTCAAATTGACACTAAAATGGATATTCATTTGTTGAAAATTTTTTTTATTAGTTTAATGGATTGGAAGTGGGTGGAAATGACGCACCATATGCTATATAATTATAAATGTGAATTGTATGAATTCTGATACATGTGATTGATTGGACATAGTGAATTGGAATGATTTATTTATAATGACTTGATAATATTATTGGAATTCCATGGATATTAGCTGTTGAACAATGAATAAGGGACTTATTGAGAATGAAGTTTCATGCTCCATTACATTGGGTGTTGGACATGATGTTTGACACCGTTATACTTTTATCTTGGAGATCGGAATAATGTTCCATGTTCCTCCATATTGGGTGTTGGGCATGATGAATCACCCCACCATATCGATTGATTGGAATGATATCTCAAATTCTAATGAGATTATGGGATTGTACCCTTTTCTAGGTCCATTGTATCATTAGACTAGTTATGGACACCTGAGTTACACCTTAGGTCCAGCTAACACCTACTATCCAAGTATATGGCTCTAAACGTCCCCACAGATAGTGTGAATATACAAGTATTCAATATATATATATAAATGAATAATATATATATATATATATATGTGTGTGTTTACTGATAAAACATACACCGACCTATGCCGAATCAGGTAGAGCTAGTAAGGTGTGCTATAGGAACATGATCCAGCTAGTATTTATTTTTCAGATGTGTTTATTATTCATTATATCTACACACTATTATACTATTTACAATGTATGGATTATTTATAGACACCATTGGTGGTGAAATAATAAGTTTATCTCACAAACTACTAGAGCTTCCTTTGGTACCTGAGTAGACTTCATGACTGTAGGTATGGATAAGGGTAAGTTCCCTGCTATAGATGTTTGATTTTTTTTACTTATAACATGGACCATGGATTTAGAGGACCGAGTATATCATTTTGATGATAAAAAAGGAGTTTTTTATTTTTTTATAGAATGATATATATTACTATCCCTTGTTTCCCCATTTTTTTATATCAGTATGCCATGAAATTATCATGTATATGACTTAGGATATGGGATTTTGATTATTATTATTGTTGTATAGTTATTTATGCTTCTATAGTTGTTTATTATAACTATTTCTTCTATACAATGTGTTGTGTTATTCTTACACAATTGTATTTTTATTTCTTATATCCACTGTGCCACTCTGATATGAGGGTATAATCTCCCCATTGTACCACCTTACACCCTCACTACTAGTCAACAACCTCTGATATATGGGGTGTCACACTTGAGGCCCCTTGAACCCAGAATCGAGGAATCTGTTATGTGGATCCTGAGTTGGGATGTTACAAATTGGTAATATAGATTTCTTTTTCATTTTAACTTATTGTTTGGGTGTTATACCGAAGACTTGGATGTAATGGAATTTGTTAATGAGTCTATTCTTGGGAGTAGCTAAAACATGTACATGTGAAACCAAGATTACCTTTGATGGGTTCTTACTATTATTGGACCACATGTGTTATAGTTGAAATGATTTCACTATTGGGTGATACACATGTTTTTTGAAGTTATTAATTTTAATATTATTACTATTTTGGTCAATTTTCTTTGTAATAGTATGGAAAGGAGTTAGAATCTAATGCATCCTTGTAGGCACATTATGAATAATATGCAATGCATTTTTACATTCCACATCTACATTATGCATTAATTTTCCCACTGCATGTTGTTAGTTCCTTGATTCTTATATATTTAAATGTGTTATTTCTTTGGGTAGATTAAATATAATTAGATTAATTAAAGTACCTAATTCAATCCAAATATCCTTTTCCCATATATATTGATGAAGAAACGTTAATTATCCAATTATACAATGTTGTGGGTTTTATACCAATAGGTTTTGGATAGCGATATAGATATTATATATACAATATTACGAATGAAAATGAAATTAAATATTTATAAGTGAAATGGTTACTACTAATAGGGAATTCCAATTGAATAGTAAAGGGTGTTTTACTCTATAAATTTCAATTAAAACTCCCTATACTGGAACCTGGGTCATGTTATATGAGACCCAGACCCAAAAATGGCCTTAGTAGTGGGTAGTTGGGGGTGTCACTTATGTCTTTATTGACTAATATGGTCTTTCCATTAACACATAGTTATGTATTTTAGAGTAGATAGAGAGGTGATACTTTTTCTATAGGAAGGTTGCATACATGTCCTTTTTCAATCTAGATTTTTTAAACTATTAAGTTATTTTATGAGGTGTTCATTTGGAATTGTAGAATCATGCTAGCATGATAGCCTCAAGTCATAAACCAGGAAGGCAGTGATGACTATGCACCATAGGCGGTGGGCCTTGGTCCACTAGGGATACCTCATGTAGTGAAACATATTGAATCACCTACTATTAATGATATGGGAAGTGATTTATAGTTTCAAGAGGGATTTTTTCAATATGATACAGTCTATTGAAGAAGTTTCTTGACTTGAATTGACTATAGTAGAGTTTACTCAAGAGTTTCTACAACAACATCCTCCCACCTCTCTGGGGGATGGAAGACCACTTGCTAAAAAGTTCTGGATTGAGGCAATTCTTTCTATTTTTACTAATCTAGAGATGCCACCAGAGTAGAGAGTTAATTTTTCTCTTTATATGTTTCATTGTTCTTCTAAGAGATGGTGAGATGTTATTACCTAGAAATACTAACATTGAGATATGATCTAGGTGGACTTCCAAACAATATTTTATGACTACTTCTTTCTAAATACTCTGAGGTAGGACCAATATAAAGAGTTTATAAACATTTAGTAGGGATCCATGTCTATCATGGAGTATTTTTCAAATTTTACTATGCTTTAGTGGTTTATGATAACTTTATCTAGTGAAGATATCATGAATGAATGGGTATTTTATAATGGGATGATATACGCTATCCAATTTGAGATCAATGTATTTTGACTATTGACTATTCTTGGGATAGTAAACCAGAACCTCATCACTGAGTGGAATCTAAGAGAAGCCTATATTGGGAACCAGGGTGGTTTAGCACCTATACCTGGAAGGGTTTCTTATAGTGGGAGAAATCTACATTTTGAAATTTCTCATGGGGGTAGAAGAAGTCATATAGCTCATACTGAAATCTTTTTTATATGTTATCAGTGTGGGAAGCCAACCCACACAATACCTCAGTGTATGAGATAAAGAATGGAGTGTAGAGGCTATGGTAGGATTGCACATGTCTAATGATTCTACAGAACTTTTCCATCAATTCCTAGTTTGAGGGGATGTACACCTATCCCACATTTTGTAGTGGTGCATGTAATATATTTACTTGTAGGTTGTTGGAATACCACCGACCACTCAAGATGAGGTGATGGTTGTGTTAGAGGTAATAAGACTTAGGTGTTTCAGATATAGCAGAGCAAACCTACTTAGGGATGTCAGGTTGTGACTCAGGGCCAGAGTATGAGCTAGTTACACATAGTGTAGCCTATACTGGAGGATAAGAGTACATAAACATATAATATTTGAGAAAATATTCTTATAGCCTATACATTAGTGTCTACTTTATTTGATATAGGTGTATCAAACTATTTTATATCTAAGGAAATTATATAGATTATTTTCATCAGTATAGATTTTTTTTGGTGGCATCATGATGATAGATACCTTGTTGGGTATCCAATCATAGTGTAAGATGATGTAAAGATTATACACTTGATATTGGTGGACATCTCTTCATATAGAATCTTTTCATCCTTGACATGCAAGGTTTCATTTAATCATTGATATAGACTGGTCAGCTCCCTATCGATATCACATTTAGTAATGGAGATAATATCTCGATCTCACATTGATTTGTAATACAAGAGGGTGATTTTTACATCATTAGAGGTAATTAGAAACATCCATAAGGGAGAATGGTTTTTCTATGCGCCTTGAGCTAGACTAAAGAATTAGGGACTAGGTAGAGTGATAGATTATATTTTCTGTCTCTTATTGGATGATCAGGGGTTATGACACACTATTTTCCCTCCTATAGTGGATGATTTTAGGGACGTATTCCTTGGTGATTTTTTTGAGTTACCTCCAATGAGAGAGGTATAATTCACTATTGAACTAGTTATAGGAGAAGAACATGTGTCCATTCCTCCTTATAGGATAGAAACTATAGAGCTTATAGAGCTCAAAAAATTGTTATAATACCTAGAGGTTATGGGATTTATCCAAACTAGAACCTCAACATTGGGTTCGCTGGTCCTTTTTTAAAATAAGGTGGATAGTACCCTTGAGATTTGTGTGAATTACTGATGGTTGAACCAAATTAAGGTAAAGAATGATATCCTCTTCCCCGAATAGAGGACCTCTTTGAGCATGTGTGAGGATAAAGGGTATTTTAAAAGATCATATTGACATTGGGATATCATCAAGTATGTTTCATTTCCTCAGACATACCTTGTATATCTTTTCAGTGTAGGTATGGTCTTTATGAGTACTTGGTAATGCCATTAAGTCTCAAAAATGCACCAGTGGTTTTGATGGTGTTGATGAATTGAGTTTTCCACTCATACTTAGATTCATTCACAGTAGTCTTTGTGGATGACATCTTAGTGTATTCTAATTATCAAAATTACCATTTCCAACACATTTATATTATCATGAATACACTGAGAAGGAACTAGCTCTATGAAAATCATAGCAAATACCACTTTTGGATTGACAAGGTTCACTTATAGGGTCATTTCATCTTAGAGTCAGAAGTTTTAGTAGACCAAGAGAAGGTTAGAGATGATGTTTCCTTGGGGAATCCCAAGAAAAAATTTGATATACAGAGTTTCTTGGGGATATCTAGGTATTAAAAATGCTTAATCTAAAATTTATCACACATAGAATCACCTATTATGGTATTGAATAATAAGGGTGTGAAATTAATATAGTTAGAATATTGTGTATAATCATTTTAGCAGTTAAAAGTTAGGTTGAATTTTGTACTTATCCAGATTCTTCTAGATCCATGAAGGAGGTATAATATTAACTGTGACACATCAGGTATCAAGATTTGAGCAGTTCTGCTGTAGGAAGAGAGAGTCATCATGTACATGTCTCATTAGTTGATTCCTCATGTGCAGAATTACTTAACTCATGAAATGAGTCTAGGTATTGTTGTTCATTCTCTAATCTGTTGGAGGCATTATTTACTTGGAGGGAATTTAGTGGTATTCATAGACCACAAAAACCTCAAGTATATACTCATGTTGCGTGATATGAATCTCATACAGTGAAAATGGTTTGAGTACTTAATATCCTTTTATTTCAAGATTACCTATATCCCTGTAAAAGGAAATGTTGTAAACGATTTTTTGATCTAGAAGAATCAGACAGAGTTAGTTTAGGAGGCTAGTGGAGAGTGAAAAATTATGGACCTGTTTTCATATATTCTTGATGAAGTTAAGGGGGATCATGGGCAGGCTATCCTCTCAGGTTTATTAGTGATGTCTACCCTTCTGTAATGGGTGAGAATGAGGAAACTCTTTGATCATAAGGGATTAATCCCAAGGGAAAATATCTTAGTCTATGATCAATCTATTGGTTAGACCATGGATAAGAATGAATCCTTACACTTTCATGGTTTTTTTGGGTCCTGAAAGACATTAGAGAGGAGCTGATGTGGGAATTTCATGCCTCAGTCCGAGTGGTGCCTCGAGGGGAAAAAATATGCATTGTGAAATACATTTATAGTATTGGTGGCCTTCTATGAAATGAGATATATCCATCTTTATCAAATGGTGTTATGCGTTTCCGCAGGTGAAGGTGGAATATTAGCGACAAGTAGGGCTTTTACATCCATTGTCCATTCACAAGTGGAAATGGGAAAATGTTTCCATGGACTTTTTGAGTCATTTTTCTAGATCACCTCATAGAAAATATATAGTTTGGCTTGTCATTTACCATTTTATGAAGTTTGTACACTTCTTACCTATTCGAGAGACCATCTAGATAGATAAGATATAAAGGCTTTATGTTAGATATGTCATACATATTCATGGAGATCTATGATCTATCTTGTCTGAAAGGGATGGTCACTTCCTGTCTATATTCTGGAAGGGGTTAGAAAAGGCCTTATGTGCACAAGTACTTATGACAATGACCTATAACCCTCAAATCGATAGACATTAAAACTGTATGATTCATGTGTTAGAGGACATGATTCGTGCATGTGTTCTTAAATTTGGGGGTTCTTGGGAGAAACACATATCCCTTGAAGTGTTCACTTATAATAACAGCTTTCAGGCTACCATCTAGATAGATCCTTATTAATCCTTATATGTTAGGCCTTTCTAATCACCTCTTTGTTGGTTAGTGGTAGGGGGAATCTTTTCATAGACCACTTCTCATCCATGGGAATTTAGAGTAAGATCAATTGATCAGTAAACATATGTTGATAGACCAGTCTAGATAGTAGTATTATGCCAATATATGTTGATGACCACATGAGTTTGAAGATGGAGAATAGGTTTTATTGTGCATTTCTACATGGTTGGGGAATTGAAGAATTTATAGATAAGTTAATTTTTCACATTATTTTTTTAAACCTTTGATGATTTGAAATGAATTAGACTAGTGGATTACCTGATAACAGTTCCTCATAAATATCAGTATATGCATGATGTTTTTCATATGTCCCAACTTCACCAGTATTATCCAGACCCATAAAAATTTCTATAACTTGATGAGGTTGAGTTAGATATGAATGATATTTTAGGGGTACTGAGTGTGTTTCATGGATAAGATCATAAATACTCTCTGAGGTTGGTCAATTCATTTAGTAAAAGTGATATGGTAGCATGGATGAGTATAGGAGGAGACTTGGGAGTGGAAAAATGATATATGAGCCCAAGGGATAGTGACGTTCTCATATGATCTCTCCTTATCCTCTGTAGTCCAACACAGAGGCAAGTTTCTTTAAGAATAGGAGGTTGTAACGACCCAAAATTTCTCAAAGGAAATACTCATTTTTTTTAGATTTAAATCCTTTTTTGTCTTGGAAAATACATCTTACTACCTAAGGAAGGTTTTAGGAGTGTCTAAGGCAATTTAGATCCCATAGTTATAGAAACTAGAGAGACAGAGTGGGCCACATAGTTAGTTAAAAATTAATACTAACCATATAGCTTAACTTTTCAGGGAACTTGTGTATAATTGGAGGCTTCATGGTTTCTATAACCATGTGATCTAGGGTGAATTCCCATGAGGGATTTCAAAGGTTAGTGACAAAGGATTTTTGTATGCCTTGTGCATGTTTATCCAAATCATGCACCTAGCCCGTGTGAGCGGTATTGAAAGGTAGTTGAGATATCATGGTTTGTGTATGGTTTATAAAGCCATGTTGCCAAACCATGAAACCCCATTTTAAAGTTGATTTTAACAAATTTCCCCTAAAATAATTTTAACCTATTTTTCTTCCATCTATTAATTTTCAACATGTAGCACCCCTTTCCTCTCTTTAAGGATCTCCCTCCACCTATTCAAGGTATTGAGATAACTCCTTGATCTGAAATCCTAATAAAACAATATTAAAAGAATTTAATTAACATTATTAAGATCTCCAATCCTCATTTTTACTTCCATCATTTATATTCCTATCTCTTGGTCTATTTTAATGCAAGATAATTTTCTCTATTCTCATGGAGTTTTATATTTTGGAATTTTATTATATTCTTATTTGAATCAAAGGCTGACGCTAGATGAGTTGTTGTCCATGGACCTAAGGTAGGTGGTCTAGTTTTTCCCTAAAATTCATGATGTTTTCATATCCTCACTATTGTTTAACAAACCAAAAAATGTCACACATTTCCCATTAACAAGATCTTCCTTTATAAATAAATATATGCATGTTTTCATACTCCCATAGACCCTTGCTAAGTGATTAAAGGTTGTTGACCTCATTCATTCCCACACCTTGTGTGTTCTATGTTAATTTTTGCCTTGATATAAATGATAATAGACCTGAATTCCTCCTAAGTGGTTCACCTTGATATTGAAATGGATTTACCATTATTTATTACATTAAATTTTATAGTTTAATGGATTGTAAGTGGGTGGAAATGGTTTTCCACATTCTGTATAATTATAAATGGGAATTATATAAATTTTGATGCCCGTGATTGATCAGGATTGATGAATTCGAATGATTTATATAATGAATTTCTATTATTATTGATATTCCATGGATATTTCCTATTAAATGAGGGATATGGGACCTGTTGAGCATGATGTTTACTAGTCCCTTACATCGGGTGTTGGGCATGATGTCTCACAATGTTATTCTTTTATATGGGTAATGGGCATGGAATTCCATGTTTCTTCATATCGGGTGTTAGGAATGAAGAATCACCCCACCATCTTGAGTGATGGGTATTATGTCTTGCATTCATATAATGTTATGGTCTTATACCCATTGCTGGGAAAATTGTCTCATTAGACTAGTTATGAATACCAGAGTTACGCCCCTAGTATAGCTAGCACGTAGTATCCATGTATATGTATATAAATGTATTCATGTATAGTGTATATCTATATTTATAATATATATATATATATATATGATTACTATATATATATATATGGTTTCTGATTAGACATTCACCAACTTATGCTGAAGTAGGTAGAGTTGGCTAGGTGTCTTGTAGGAACCTAATCCAGCTGGTATTTATTTTTCATATATTTTTTTCATTCATTATACCTATACGCCATTATGATATGTACAATGGATGGATTATTTCATGAAAACATTGGTGGTGGCCTACTAAGTTTATCTCATAATGTATTTTATCCGCCTTTGGTACCCGATTACACTTCATGATTGTAGGTATAGATAAGGGAAAGATCCCAGCTAGAAATGCTCGATTTGTTTTACTTATATCTTAGAACATGGGAGAAGAGGATCATGCATTTTATATTGACGATAGTGAAGCAATATTTTTTATTTTTTTGTATTTTTGTATAACATGATGTATAATTCTATCCCCTATTTTTTATATATATAAGAATTCCATGAAATCATTATGTATATGACTTAGCCTAGGGAATCAGTTACTATTACTATTTACTGGTTGTTTACGCTTCCATAGTCGAATATTATATTTATTTACACTATGTCATATGTTTTATTATGCTTTCTCTATTGTTTATTTATTTATTATATCCACTTCCACTATGTTATGAGGGTATAACCTCCCCACTATACCACCTTACACCCTCACTTCTAGTTGGAAGCCTCTAGTATACATGGAGGTGTGATTGAGGACCTGTGACCCACCAGACCGGGGCACCAATTAAGTGGATTTTTGGTCAGGATGTTATGAAGATACATCCAAGTCCCTTCAAAGAAGCATCACTATAAATAAAAAATTCACCATTTATTATTGGAAAGTATATCATTATAGAATTAACCAATCTTCATTTCAATTTTTTAAAACATTCATCTCATTCCTTTATCCAAATGAATCTATCTCCTATTCAAGTAAAATTTGTTATTAGGATAGATAACTGAGTAAAATTTCCAAAAAACCATTGATAGTATCCTAATAATCCAAAAAAACTTTAAATCTTAGTGATGAATGTATGTATTTTCCACTCTTCCACCAATTTAGTTTTAGTAGGATTAATAGTTATTTAATCTTTAGATTGATTATACCGAAGGAATGAAATTTTTTATAACCAAAATTCACATTTACTAAATATTTTATACAACTTATTTTATTTTAAAGTCATAAAAACAATCTTTATGTGTTTCTGATATTCCTCATAACTTTCAGAATAAATTAAAATGTCATCAATGAAAACCACAAAAAATTTAACCAAATAATCATGAAAAAATATACTCATAAGATCCATAAATATAATGGGTGAATTGTTCAACCAGAAAGGAATAACTAAAAAATCATGATGCCCGTACCTAGTACATAATTCTATAATTGGAATATATTCTTCCTTCACCTTTTTTGGTGATACTTAGACTTGAGTTTAATATTTAAAGAATACTGAGAACATTGGAGCTGATCAAACAAGTCATCTATATGAGGTAAAAGATAATTTTTATTAAAAATAACTTTATTGTGTTATCAATAATAAATACTAATTCTCATGAAAACATACTTTTTTTAACTAACAAAATAAGAGCACCCTAATGTAAAGAACCAAGGAGTATGAAACCCTTATTAAGAAAATTCAGTAACTAATTATTCAATTGCCAAAGTTCCATAAAATCCACTAAATAAGGGTTTTTAGGAATTGTGTTATCATCAGGAACTAAGTCAATCATAAATTTGACCTCCCAATCAGAAATATCACCAAGAAAATCACTAGTAAAAACATTAATATATTCATTTACTATTAAAGGACCACTAATTTGAATAGTTTATTTCTTTTTAATAATTTGTGAAATATAACCTTCACTCCCATATTTAACCAATTTCTAATATTCTTGATAAGTTATCAAAGTTATTGATTCATTTTTATATAAAATATGAAACTCATACTGGAAAAAACTTCTTTCACTATGCAATATATCTTAGCATTATAAACTAAAAGACAATGAAAAACTAGAATAACATAAAACATTAAACTATGAAAGATAACAAGGTTTGTAGGAAAAACTATTTAACATATGGAAACAGGACTATTTCTATAAATTTTCATTTTCTTTATACTTCCACTAATTTTTTTTAAGAAAATTTATCATTTCATTTTTTTGAGATAACATTTTCACTTCACCTAAAAATTTACATGATATAATATAGTGTTTAGATCCTAAATTTAGAAAAATATTAGAAAATATGAATAAATAAGTAATATACCTATAAACACTTCATATGAAGGTCCCAAACCTACCTTATTAATAGAAAAAGACATTGATGGAACTTTTAGTTTCTTATCTTGATGATTCCCATATTGAGTAAATAACTTTAGAAATGTGTTAGAATAATTCCCAAACACATTATAATTAAAACATCTTACTTCTGGATAGATATATTTTTCCAATTAATTTTCTGATCAAAACTCTTTTCTTTACAGTCACAAGACAAATGATCAATCTCACCACATTGATAACACATCCCTGATCCTATCAAAAATTATTTAAAATGTCTTTTACAATATTTAAAACGTTTTTGGGGGCTTACCACTATATTTAATAGTTGGATGATTCTTTATTTATTTCTATCTAGACTAATTCTTACTCCTATTGTCATGAATAAAATAAGTGTCAGCAAGCTATATCTCAACATTTTCAACACAAATAAAAACATCCTCATAACTTTTAAATTGATGATATTCCAATAATATTTATAAACTTGGTTTATAATCGGTGTAAATCTATAAATTTTACTCTCATAGTTTAGAATAAAATTTGATGCATCCCTATATAGTTTGGTTATTCTCTTTTAAGTTCTCAGTTAGGCTTCTTCCGTTTGATTCAACTTCAAAAATTGACTTTCCATTCACATTCAAATAAATTCATGAAAACACTTATTTAAAAAAAATATTTAATGACTAACCAATCCATGACATCAATATCAACATTTTCCTTAGTATTATTAATCATAGACTACCATATATTGAATTCACCTTCAAAAAAATAAATTAAATGAATTAATTTTTGATGAACTATACATACCAAAAAATTGTATATTTTATCTAATAAATTTATTCATGTTTAATATTTAACTAGTTCTAAAGATCCACTAAAATATAGATGATGTTATTTCATGAATTTATCTAATAAAGTCATGTTACTCTTTAGAGGATTTAATTGTTCTATTTTATGAGTGACCAAATTAATATCCTTTGTTAACTTAGTTAACACTACCACAGAATACTCTATTCTAACCATTAGAGGTTGCTAATTTAGAATGTTTTTATCATCTCGATTATTTACAACATTAGGTTACATGTTTCCTTTGAAAAAAGCTTTTCTGAATAGATATTGATTAGATGAATCAATATCAAAATAATCAAAAGGAAAATCTTAATAATATAATAATAAATTTAAGTCTCTTTTAAGTGTATTTTAATATTATTAAAACCAATAATAGCATCTAAACATTTATCTAATACCAATTATAATAACATGTTACTTAACCAAACCCTAAATATATGTTCAATAACAAGGATTTAACAGTTTTTTACATTACCATTATCTTTTTGGTTTAGTGTTTCAGATAATTAATTTTTTTTTATAATAATAAGTATTCTTTCCCGTAATTTACTTTTCTTCCACAAAAATACGTCTTTAAGTTTACACCACGATTTAATTCAATAAACTCTTGTTACTTTTATGGTGAGCTAAAAGAAACTTTTTGACCTTGTTATAGTTATTACTAATCCTTAGATATTGGGATTTTTTTAAATGGTGGTATTAGTACAAAAAAATCATTAAAGGAAAAGAAAATAAAAGAACCTTGTTAGTCTATAGAAAAAATGAAAAATCATGAATTATTTAACTTTTTACCTAAAAAAAATTGATTACACATTTCAATATATGAAAATGAACATTCAATCAAATAAAAAATTTGATAAAACATTTCTAATCATAGTAAAACTGTGAATGCATCTTGAGGCTTGTGGTAACTCATAAAAACATTTCAAAACCTTTCACCTTTAAAATTTCATAAACTTTATTTACCTCAAGAAATCAAAATATTTCGATAAAAACCATTTTTTAATGCATAATATTGGTATATTAGAGTATAATATTCATAAAATGTGTTCACTAATGATCAAACCATTTTAGAATAAATTTATTTTATTTAATTATAATGTATTAACCAACATAGTTATCTCCTTAAATTTTCTCCTTCGAAGACAAAATCATTAGCTAATGAATTACAGAGATATATCAGGATCAACAATAATCATGAGTTATATAGAGTTCACTCACCATTATATAAGATACTCAAGTACTATATAATTAATGAAATATTAGTAATATTTAACTTTTTCATCATAAAAACCATGAAAAAATCATTTTAACACATAAACAAAACACTTTCTATTTTCACATAATTATAAGGATAAATATTAGTTTTATTTGAAAAATCATTAAAAGGAAAAATTACCAAAAAGTGGGAAAATTAATTACTCCAAAAAACCATGTTAACCTGTATATTAATAATTATAATAAATAATGGATATGGAATTAGGAAAATGAGGTTAAAATGTCCATGTTAAAAAATTATTTTTTCATTTTCGTAAAAAATTCAAAAATAATCCATGTAGAAAATGTTGAAAAGATTCCTTTTGAAACCTTTGTAAATAAATTAAAATATAGTAAAAAATTAACTTTAAAAACATCTTAATCATAAAAAATAACATTCTTGAAACATTAAAAAGAACCTCATCATGGAATAAAAATAGTTGGAAGGA
Source organism: Viscum album (assembly GCA_963277665.1). Classification (NCBI taxonomy): domain Eukaryota; kingdom Viridiplantae; phylum Streptophyta; class Magnoliopsida; order Santalales; family Viscaceae; genus Viscum; species Viscum album. Next base: position 1,090,219,375 of record OY728164.1, on the reverse strand, counting down.
AAACATAAAAAACTATTTTTAAAAGAAAGTCCCTTACCATAGGTACCATAGAACTTTGAAAGTTCTATAACTCCTTAATAATAAAAATAAAATATTTATTTAATTTCTTATAAAACATTATTATTTTTATTCCATTATCATCGTTCCATTTATTACATTTATTAATCAATTTTATTTAGTTACTAAAATGGTTGACCACACATTGGATGCTTTGATTTCGTTTAGTTTATAACCTCAAAAAAACATTGGTTAGTTGAATTTGGTAAATTTATTTATGGTTAAATTAATTCTATAATCATAAAAATGTTATATCCATCATATTTATACATTAATAATAGTTTTGAAAGAAACTATTTAAGGCATTCATGGAAAATGAATCATGTAGTTTCATAGAGTTAGTAGTCCATATGTACACATGAACAACAATTTCATTTCTATAATGGGTGGAAAATAAATAAATTAGATAAAATTTTAACTTTCCATAATCATAAATATGTTAAAAATTTTATATTTAGTCATTATTTCCTTTTTTAGAAGAACCATGTGAGGTGATAATTAAAAAAAAATCACACCACTTCATAGATGTGGTAGTACACACGTATGCATGGAAAATACTATCATTTTACTATGGATGTAAGGGTAAGAAGTTAAGAAATATATTTTATTTAATGAACCATAATTATTTCATAAATATCATATATATTCATTAAATCAATTATTTTAACCAATAATATGATTTGGTGGTTAAAAATTAAACATATCGTTTCATGGTGGTGGTAGTTCACACATACACACGGTTGATGTTTTCATTTCCCATACGAAGGAAAAGAAGATAAAAAAGGGGTTTTACATAAAAAAAATTATAGTATATTTAATAGAATTATGTTATTATATAATCATGGTTAAATAATATTTTAAGGATTTAGAAGAATAAATATATATAAAAAAACTCAGTTAAGAGTTATACCTCTTCTTTGAAATCCTTATTTGGCTTACACATTAATCCTTATAGGTTTGGTAAATTGGGGATAAAAATACCTATAATATGTGGGGATAGATTATTGGTAGGTATGGTTTGATCTAAAAGGCTAAAGTGGTGGTATTAAGATAGTTGATGTGGTTCCCTTTTATAATTGAGGGGATTAACACTTTTATAATTATTCAAAGTTTTAAAATAATATAAAGTCTTACTTATGGGAGAGTGGAACCTAACTAATTAAGATTATACTATAAGGTGATAATATTCAAAATAATATCATCTAATAAAAATTTAGATAATATTTTTTTCCTCATTACTTTTTTTGACATTAATTAACCCAATTAACCCTTTTAACCCTATTGACAATTTGTTTTACGAATATTACTATTCATAATGGAAAAAATTAAATTGTGATCATTATTTAATTTTAACCTCATGATTCGAAATATTAAATCCTTTTTAGGATTTAATATATATATTTTTCTGAAATTAACTTTAATATAAGTGTTCAAATCGCATCAGAAACATGTTTTAGAAAAAATGCATTTTTAAGCATAAAAATAAACCTATGAAAAAATAAAATATAATAATGATTCAAATGAAATTAATGATATTAATTTTAATTAAATATATATTATGTTACTTGAAAAACTTAAAAATATTATTGGACATTTAAATTACTTTGTTTAAGGAAGTTGAAATAACACTTTTGTAAAACTTAGTATTTTTCACAATTTACTCAAAATTAAATCATTTCAAAAAATAATTAAAATTAACTCTATTATAAATTAAATATTAAAATTAAAAAATATAGTTCAGTTTTATTAAATCAATTCTTTAATTTTATAAATCATACTTTTAAATAGAACCATATAATTCATGAAAAAAAATGTTAAAAAAAGTCATTTCTTTTTTGACTAAAAATTGATTAAAATTACTACAGTGAACATGAATCTGTAAAATATAATAATGAATATTAATAATACATGAAATTGATTTATTATTAACCTTACTTTTGGTATTATAAAAAGTAAATATATTAAAAGATATATATCATCTACAATCACATTTATTATAAAAACACTATAAAAAAATATAATCTAAACAATCCTTTGTTTAATAAATCAATAAGAATAATGACCTAACATAATATTGATTACAGTTTTATACCCAGGTAAAAAGTAAAATTATTCTTTGTGCAATAGATTATTTTCTTTTAACTCATTGATTTGATGTTCATTAAGAATCAATTAAAAAACTGATGAGTAAGGAGAGATCGTTGGGGAAAACCAAGGGAAGGATGATATGTGGGTAAGGTGTAATTAATAATTTTTAGAGTAGGGGTGTCCAAAATACTCATTGGGTGGGAGAATATACCAAAATAAATAATTTTTTTAATATAATTCCATATAAAATGGTATTTTAAAATAGTTTGTATATGCTCATCTATTCCCATGCTTGGAGAAAAACAGGGGTATATAGGTGCAGTTATATCCAACATTTACACTAGTGATACTTGATTTTAATGGGGAAATTATCACACCATGGATTAAGGCCTTGATGGAAAAGATAAATAGTGTAATATTTGGCTACAATGTGAAAGAGGTTATTTTCCCCATGACACTTTTTGAGAAAAACCTAGTAATATTATTTGAGAAAGTTCTCAGGTCACCTCACTATGAAATATTAGCTCATGGCGTGATAGTTAATATATTTAGAAACATGGATTTTAGGGAAGTTTATCATTATCTATTTTTGGTGTGAAGGACTAAATCACATCATGATTCTTTTTGTTGGTTTAAATATTCTCGGTGCTAACAAAAAAAATATCCATTGAACCCTCAATTATCCTTGACTAGAGATCATATGATCAGATTTCTCCATATTTTCATCAGCTCAAAAGCCTCAAAAATCTCAAGTAACTCCAATATATCCCATATTATATGATTTATAATCATCTCAATTTCCCAAAATACAATTATTTTTTCTTCCCATCAATTTTATTTTCCTCACCATACATTTTCACCAAAAATAAAACCATAACTATTTTCTATGAGACCCTTTAAAAATATTTAAAACACATATTCAATAATACCTTTCCCTTAACCCATTTCTCATGGAACACGTTAATAACCCCTTACCCAAACCCTAAAAAAAATTCCATCTGCCAAGCACCTAGCCAAGGGACTTACACGATAGTCTAAAAAATTGAAAACTAGAACACCCACACCCTATGTTAAAACTTCTCTCAGCCACTCCTTATCCTCATCCACCCATTATTTTAGGGGGTATTCTAGGATGTATCATATCTACCAATTTTTACAATTAAAAAAGTTGAAACATCTGTAATTATTAAATAAGATGAAGTTAAAGACCATCCACATAAATTAGATGGTTAACTTAGGTGTTATTCAGAATATCTTTATGGAATTGGAATTAATGGAGGTTATCTAGGACATTCACCTAGAGTAAATTATATAATTTAGGGAGGTTGAATTATAGTATATTTTGGTAGAGTTTTTATCCACTCTTGAACTAATATCATTAGATGTCCATTTACATCTTGGTTAAAAATATTGGAGATTATCATTGAGTGAGTTTTGTATGTGGACAATAGTCTACAATGATGGTTTTTTCAAATCCTAGAATATATAGATACCTTTTGATCCCAATAAGAGTTTATAAAAATAGTGGTGGTCCATTATGGATAATTACCTAGAAAGAAAACATGACCTAAGGACCATAAAAAGCACTCATCTTTTGGGTCCCCTGCTATAGACTATTCATAGGGCCCCTTCTCAAGTATAGTTTAATAGGGGATATTCATATGGGGTTGTAATCCAATTAAATATATTTTTTTTATATCCACCATTTTTTGGGGCTAGGAATCAACATGTCAGATAGTTTTCCCTTTATTTTTAGGGCAATGCGAAGAAGTAAAAATAGAAATTAATGGGTGGAATTTTATTACCCACTTGGATAAACAACTTGAGGTGTTTGATTCATCCTTTCCTGTATATTACTTTGGGATAATATAATTGATAGACCAACATTTAATCTTTATGATATGATTTTTTAAAATTGTGGGGAATAAGTACGAATGGTTGGATGAATATGAATATATTTCAGGAGATGGTAAGCCATAGAGAATCAATATCAGGACACCCTTGAGTCCTTGATAACACCTACCTAATCAAGGATAATGGTAACAACTACGCACGATAAACCATATCCACCCTCAACCACTCAGGTGAACTGTAATCATTACTATAGGGATTACCTCTAGTTCATTAAGGAGAACCATATAATTCTTTTTTAGTGCATGGGATTACCATTTTATGAGATTCCATTTCACTAATTTGCGTAGACTCCTCAAAAATCCCCAATACCATATCCACATATGGTAGTATATCTAGATAAATTTCTTTCCACTCATATAGATTATCCATAACCTACGGGTTGGAGTTTAATTAAGGTCACATGCACCCTTTCTAATCCTAATCCCCAATAGGGTTTTGTGTTTGAGGCCCATCATAAGGGAAATGGCCTTGAAACACTGAATGTAGAGGGGGTTCTATTTACTGATCTAGCTACTCAAAAGAAAACACATCTCTCGATCAAATATCCACATAGAGAAATGTCTAGATCCATCCCTACCCTCTCAAAAGTAACTACCACCTACCATTGATGACATAATTTATGGTTTGAAATAAAACACTATTTGGAATCATTTGATAGATTTCATGGTTTCTAGAACTATATGTCCAAATATCGTTGAGGCAGTTGATTCTATAGACCAAACTCAACAACCTACTCATTTGGAGGATCCTAGTAGGAAGCCTATGGATATAGACCTGAATTCTTAGGATTCCCCATATCTATATTTTCATATTTTTGAGCTACACATCTTATGATAATTTGTGATCAATACCATATGTTCTTTCTTATTTTGAGTTTAATGCCTATATGTAATGAAATATTTCACAAAATAAATGGAATAATTTTTTCCCATATACATATTTATACTTTTTTTTTGTTTTCTCTAGACTAAAAAAACAAATTTAGATTTTTCATTTTCAAAATCACTTAAAATGTCTAAACTTTACATATTTTCCAAATTCACCCACAATAATTTGAGGGGGGGGGGGTCACTATTTTCTTCATGTGATTTCTCATTTTCTTCTACTTATTATTTCATATCTTTATCGATTTCACTAAGTTGTTTTTTATTACGATTTTATCACCTTGAATTAAAATAACGGGGACACTATTTGATTTTATGTGTGGGGGTAGGAGGGAAATTATTAAGACCCATGTAATTTTTCTAGAAATAATTATTTTGTACCCTTTTTCCATTGGATGATTTCTTTTTAATTAAGAGTTTAAAAAAAATCCTGGAAATAGAAGTAAATGTTTCAAGTGGAATTCATTTAAAATCAATTTCTTTCTTACTTTTAGTTTTAAATCTAGTGTGATTATTAAATGAATTTGTTTTCCTCTAATTTTAATTTTATAAAGTTATTACTGATTGATTTATTACTTTGAATTAATGTCTTGATTAACTGAGCAATATTTTGAAATTCCATTCCCAAGAGGTATTTTGATCCGTTTATTCATTTTCTTTCACATTCACTTTTTCTTAAGAAAACTCAGGATATGAATCACTACCAAAACATTCACCTTTATCTCATCAAAGAATGATGATTTTTAACCAAAATGATATGATTTTGGCCATTTGTTTTTAACCCATTTAACTTTTAAATATACCACTAGTCTAACCTTGTTTTAACCATACAGTATTAGTAAACTAGCTTGATATGAATATATAATTTGAGACAATTATCCATCCTGCCCTAATTCATTTGGAATAATTTTATGATTTTTATTTTTGTCTTTATAAGAGAGTTTGGAAAAAAAGGGATTATTGGGTGAGGAATCCATATATAAAAAAAATGTGAGATTAGCATTGGGAAGTGGGGGTTCGATTTAAAGTTATTTTTAGTATAATTGTGTAAATCCTCTTAAATTTTGGAAGAGAAACTGCAACATTGGGTTATCTACTGGAATTATTGATGATAAACCTCATTCATCCTATGATATTGTTACAAATTCTATAGTTAATTTCATCAGAATAGAAAATAAAGATGTTTCAATGGGTGTGAGATTGTTTGATGTGTACCTCTATTGAAAACATAAATTGAATAAAATGAAAAACTAAAACAATGAATAAAAAATTAATATAAAGTTAAAAAATTCAGGTTATTTAGTCTTTCATAAAAGATAATAATAATTGAGCATGAGGATATTAATGGGGTTATAACACACTTTTAATTATGAAAATTGGTTTGAGTGCATTAAGTCAAATTAAATATCATGTAGTGTGTTAAAAGAGCAGATCCTTATTTTTCTATTTAAATTTTTATGATTATATAATGAACCACCCAACATTATAAATAGAATCATTAGAAACTTTATTAAAATTACTCTTTATTGACATGGTTTTATTTATGTAATGTAGATATTGATATTTTTTTAAGGTTGTGGATATAATTTTTTGACACACAAAGAATTTTATGGTATATATCTTTTTTTTAAAATTCAATTTTTTGAGAGCAAACATTGCACTCAATAACGCGCTTAAACAAACAACTAAATATGGTTATTTAAATGTTAAAATTATAAAATAGCTATTACATTATCAGTTATGAATATTATTAAATAACTTATGAAAATATATGGTTGAATTCATTAGTTACAAATTAATTATAAAGGAATATAAGAACCAATTGAATATAATAAAAAAGTTTTTATAAAAACTATTTGAATTTTAACAATGGAATTTTATCCAAATAAATTAAATTAACCACTATTGGTAAATGATATTAATAAAATATATATTTTACATTTTCCATAATTTTTTTGGCATTCATAAAATATATTTGATAAGAATATGATAGGAATAAACCAATTATTACACATAAAAACCTATATTTTTTATAAAGGCATTTTTACCACCTTTTAATGGAGAACCAATTTTCAATCCAATTTTTGAAAATTAAATATAATATATTTTAAAAAATAAACTTATTATTTTAAATATGAATATAAAAGTTTACTTTTATTGAATTTTTTATATTTTTTTGGTAAGTTTCATGTTTTTATGAAAGTTAAAAACACTAATTTTTAATTGCAAACACATTTTTTCATCGAAACAATTTACAGTGTTAAATTATATTTTTTTATTGGTTTTAAGGTATAAATAGATTATGTTATTATCATTTAATATAATTTAGATCATTTTCATCAATTTTAAATTAAATTTATACATAAAAACATTTCAATATTTTGCATGTTTAAACTTTAATAACCTGTTTTCTCACCTTGTCAATGAGATTAATTCAAAATTAATTACTACAAATTAAGTAATTTGAATTTTGAAAAATGAATACCATATTTGGAATCAGTGGGTATAAATTATTCAAATAGGTTTATTTTATTTTTTGGAAGATTAATAGTAACCTTAGTGATATTTTTTATTACTATGGTTAAAGGAAAATAAAGTAATTAAAGGTAAAAATTATATAATAAATATTATAAAATTACATTAAAAATTGTAATAATTTAATTGGATGATACATTTTCAACTAAAATCATCATTATTATGATTTTATGGCCTTTTATATCCACTTGGATGGCTTTATGCCTTTTATAGTATTCTTTTGTAAGGGAAGTCCAATATGTCACTCTCTTATTTTAATAAGTATTATATTTTTTATATGATTATTTTGAAAACACCTTTGAATATAAATATTAATTGTAAATATAAAATTTTTATATTAATTATAGTAATATATTTATATTTTTTAAAAAATAGATAATTAAATTAAATGGTGATAGTAATTGTTTAATTAATTGAAGAATCAAATAAATGATAATAAAAATATTAAAATAAATATAATTTGATAAAATTAATGTTATCCACAAATTTTATAGATTACTTTGAATTATTAGAGATTAGTTAAAATTTTTGGTTATAAGATATCATGTTGTTATGATAATTTTAAAAATTCAAGTAATGAATAGTGTCAAAATTGACACTAATGTTATTTTAAAATAAATAATTTTTTATTAAATGATATTAAATTCATAAAAATGTAAAATTTGGCCAAATAATTTGATTTAAGTTAAATTTTTCTTAAATGGTCTATTTATGGATCTTTTTTAATTTTAGAGTAACTATATTTACCCTTAATGATTAAAAAGCCAAGTTGTCATAGTAAGAGTTAAAGGGTTTAACTAAGGGTTAAAGCATAGAGATAAGGGTAATAATGTGACTTAAACTTGCCTTAAAATTATTGGTTGAGTAGATTTTGACCCATCCTCCTATTATATTATAAATAACTCACTTTTAATCCATTTTTATTATAAAATTAATTTATATTAATTTATAATTTTGAGGTTTCCAAAAGTGACACTCACCTCAATTATAAAAGGGAACCTCCTTCCTCACTTCCACGCACCTCTCAAGACACTTTGGTTCAAACAATTTATACCAAAAAAGCTCCCAAATTTACAATATTAATCTTATAAGACTACATTTGGGCATAAATATGTATAAGGAATCCCTTTGGTGCAAACCAAAAGGATTTACCCAAATAAGAGGAGGATAAAGGCCGTTCACCCCAAAGGAAACAAAAAGTATGATTTTAATTAATAATCTCATCATTAATCAAGATTGCTTCTATTTAAGTCTCCAATGATGAATATTAAAATTTATTTCTATTATTTCTATTAAAAACAACTTTACTATTATCTTATATATGTTTAAATTCTTTTAACCCTTGTTTGACTTTTTATAATAAAGTTTAAAAGAAATAATTTTGTCATTTTCTAAATGAGTTAATTTATAATTTTTCTGTAGGAAGGGTTATTTTTAAGTTATGTTGAATGGGTGTAATTTTACTTCTTAATTAACCCTTAATGTTTTGAATCCTCCTTTATAGGTTTAGAATTTTCTTTTCAAATAAAACGTTTTCATTTATAATTGCATTACTTTTCAAAATAATTTAAAAGATAAAAGGATATTTCTTTCAAAAAATTTCAACGATGTTATTAGAGTATTTTCATCTATGTCAATATACTCTATTAAATATTATGATTAACTAAGGTTAATTTATTATGATATCATTTACATATTTTATTAGATGAGTTATGATCAGTTTGACTATGGATGTGCTATATTGATTCCATTCACCATATTACTCAAAATGGCGTGTGATTATGTTTAATAATTGGGGAAAGTTATTTTAATTTATTATTTATATGTTGTTTATGTTTCACCTCATTCATTTTAGTAATTCATTGGACTTATTAAGTCATGGGAAAGGCATGCTATATCCCCTCGATGTACCAGTATACCTCATGAGACAAACTAGATGTGTACTTGATCGAGGCCTTGCCCATTTATTTTTAGATATGGATTTAGTTGAGGCCTTAACCATTTATTTTAATATTTCTTGTTTTAGGACATGATGGTATGTTTAATATGTACAACATTATTCATTTCATCATTATGAGATTAGTTATTGATATTATATGTGATTTTTATACAAGTATAAAATCCGTGGTTAAGTTTCCTAACTCATGTGAATATTTAATTGGATTGTGTTTTAGTTATTTACCTATCTATATTGTTTATGCCATATTTACTCATAAATTCCTCTATATTTTTATGCTTTCTAAGAATTTGATCTCACCCCTTTCTTATGTTTTATTTTTATCAAGGATATAAAGGAGTGTTTTGATTTTGATATATAGGGTTACACTAAGGGTATTAATGTCAGGATCTAAGAAATTTATTTGTGTATCTTATGTTTTAGATTATAATGTGAATTTAAAGTATGTAATCTTGTTTCCAAAACTGCTAAACTGATCAGTCATTTGGGATTAGAGTATTGTATCCATTTCAATGTTATAAAGTAAGGCACCAACTATAGGCAACTGGGGTTAGGGTCGTTACAGTTGGTGTAAAGGGAAGTTTAGTAGAAACCTTAGAAACAAGATCACAAAATATACTCCTAAGATAAAATTTGAAGATAAGCATAGAAAAAATACTATAATTGTATTCATTTAGATATTATATTTGTCTTCTTGGAAATACATTCCTATCTGGATACTATAAGTATACATGATTTCAGTACATATGTACCTAGGGGCAAGGTACATGAAAATGAGCCTTTCTACACACCTGTTTTGATAATCCTGGGGGATATTTTTAGGATAATTTAAATTTTACTTACAATACATTATTAAGGATATAAAAGTAAATATATCTCCAAATAAACCATGTTTGCAATTATAAAAACAGTTATGCCTTAGTTTGTAAATTTATGTCAAGTGTTACTATTTTGAAAATTATGCTTTGTGATTCATAACCCAATCTAATGTATGAAATTGTTTAGAAATGGTTCATAGTGGAAGAAATTGAAACCATATCAATACACATAACAAATTTAAGGATTCCATCCTATGCAAGATAATGATGTTAGAGATGGAGCTGAAAGTAGTGCTGAACATCTTATAAAAATAATGGGACAACTAACTCACTTTATGAACAATAAAATTACCTGTATGGAGTATCATGATCTTCAATTCAGAGGAGAAATTTTAGACCTCTTAATGAAACAAAAAAAAATTAAAATTTCAATGGGACTCAAAATCCATTTTTATATAAACAATTGATAATTTCCTTAGAGAAAATATTTCTTTCATTGGGATGTAACGAAAGGGAGAAAGTTGTCATGGAAGTTTATAGAATTTTGGGAGTGGCACATCAATGGTGGTCATTAATACAAAACACTATCTTGGATGATGAAATAGTTCACATGGAATGAAAGGATATCAAGGAAAATTTCTTGGAAAAATATTTCCCTCATAAGCAGTGAGCAGATATAGGGAGACAATTATTAAATCTAAGGAATAAATAGGATGATAATGTTGCTAAGTATGCAGTAAAATTTAGAAGACTGGAAAAAAGAGAAGAAGAGAATGGTGGATTAAGAGACTGATAAAGGAAAAAAGGAAAAAAAGATTTTCCCACATGTGATAATTATGGAAGGAAACACATTGGTGATTGTTTAAAAGGAAAATGAGTTTTCTTCAAGTGTGGTGAGAAAGGACATAAATATAATGATTTTAAGGGAATGAAAGAAGCTACCAATATTCAATGTTATAATTATAATGAGATGATACATTATGAAAATTATTTTCCTAAGCATCAAGGAAATATAAATCATAAAAATGAAAATGGATAAAGGTCAAGATTATGCCATTACTATAGTCTAAGTGTAATAATTATTGTATTTGTTTTTTTTATTCAAGAATTATGTTATGATATTCTCATTATAAGAATCATGATATATATAAGGATTGTACTACAACACTTCTTCTTTAAAAATGTGAAGGAATGAATGTTTTCATTAAGGTTTTAATGCGATAAAGGTATTAATATATTTGGTATGTGAAAATAAGATAAAAATTATTTTATTTGAAGAAAATTTTATGTTAAGATTTATTTTGGAAATTTAAAGACTTTTTTGGGCTTTTAATTTAGACAGATTTATTTTGAATGAGTCTCGAAGTTGGAATGGATTAAGTTGAACATTATAAATTATTTTTTGAGGTTAAAAATTTTCTTTAATGTTAAATATATTAAGTATATTAATGTAATTTTATAAAAAAATTGTTTTATAAAAAGGAAATCCTACTGGTCGGGTGATAAACAATCAATTCGATCGGGCCACGAGACATGAACCCATAACCGATAGGAGACAAGGGTGCATCACCTACCACTGGAAAATGTGATATACTGGTTAGTATAACACATTTTTATTTATTTAAATGGTATGAAAGATGAAGTATAAGTTCCTTTTTGGAACCCTATAAAATTTAGATAAGTAAAATATTTTTAAATTTTATTATCTTTTAGAGATAAAGATGAGTTTTCTAAAAAATTTATTAAAGGATGAAACTATACTTTTCATGTAATAATTCAACCTTATGTTATTAGTCTATGAATAAAATTAATTCTAAAACTCTGTCGAAAGGATCTTGAAACAAAAAATGTTTTCGTAGTACCTTCGTTTCTAATAAATCAAATGTTCCCTTAGATCATCTCATATTTATAGCTTTGTGATTGTTAAATCTATCCCAATCATGTTATCTATCACTCTCCATAGAACTTTATGGTTATATTTCTCTTTTATGTTTATGTTTTCTTACATGAAACCCTAGTGTGAGTTATCTTTGATGACCTTATTACTTCCCGTTCTTTATTTTAAAGTGGAAGTTTCATCAACCCTTGATTTAGTGTGGGAATTAAATAAAAGAATTTTGAATACTCAAACCTTCGTTAATGAATCTAAATTTAAAAATTGAAAGGAAGAAATTTATTAAAGTAGGGGGGAATGTTACCCCACAATATTTTTATGGTATGTATATTTTTTTGAAATTCTATTTATTTGATTGCTAACATTGCACACAACAACAAGTTTAAACAAACTAAATATTATTATTTAAATGTTACCAATATAACCTAGTTGTTAATTTAGAAGTGCTGAATATTTTTAACTAACTTATAAAAATATATAGTTTAATTAATTGGTTAAAAATTAATTATAAATGAATATAAGATCCAATTTAATATAATGAGAATGTTTTTGGTAAAAACTATTTTTATGATCAAAAAGCATTTTATCCTAATAAATTAAATTAATTATTATTTATGATCAATATTAATGAAATATATATTTTATATATTCTATAACGTATTTTTTAAATTAATTGAATTTATTTTACATACATAAGAGAGAAACAAACCCAATATTACACAAAAAACATATATTTTTCTATAGGTAGTTTTACCACCTTTTAATGGTGACCATATTTTAAATACAATTTTTTACACATTAATATACTATATTTGAAAAAATAAAATTATTTTTTTTAAATTGGAATATGAAATTTACTTTTATTTTATTTTTTGTTATTTTTATGATAAGTTTTATGTTTTGATGAGTAGTGAAAAAATGCTAATTTTTAATTAAAAACATTTTTTTTCATTGAAATAATTTATAGTGTTAATTTATATTTTTGATTGGTTTTAAAGTATAAATAGATTATTTTATTACAATTCAATCCAATTTAGTTCATTTGAATCAACTTTATATTGAATTTATATATATAAATGTTTCAGTCTTTTCCATGTTTAAACTTTAATAACCTATTTTCTCACCTCATCAATAGGATTAATTTTAAATTTAATTACTGAAAATTCTATGTTTTGAATATTGGAAAATTGATTCCATATTTGGAATTAGTGGGTCCAAAATATTTAAATAGTTTTCTTTTATTTTTGGGCATGTGAATAGTAACTTTAGTAATATTTTTAGAACCATAGTTGATGGAAAATCAGTTAACTAAATGTAAAAATTATATTATAAATATTATAAAATTAACCTTAAATTTGGCCTAATTTTTTTGGATGACATAGTTTCAACCAAAATCACCTTTAGTTTTATTTTATAGTATTTTGGAGCCACTTGGATGATTTTATGTCTTTTATATTATTTTATTCTAAGGGAAGTCTAATTTGTCACACTCTTGTTTTAATAAGTATTACATTTTTTATATTCTTATGTAGAGGAAAAATTTAAGTATAAATAGTAATTTGAAATAAACAATGTTTTTCTTCATAATTTTAAATTACTTATAATTTTTAGGAATAAAATAATGAAATTAAATTAAATGGTGATAGTATTTTTATAATTAATGGAAGAATAAAATAAATGATATTAAAAATATTAAAATAAATATAATTTGATAAAATTAATGTCATCCATGAATTTTATAAACTAATTTTACATATTAGAGATGAGTAAAAATATATGGTTCGTAGATATAATGTTTTTATGATTTTTTTAAAAATTCATGTATTGAATGGTGTCAAAATTGACACTAATGGTATTTTAAAATAAATAATATTTTATTAAATGATAAAAAATTCATAAAAATAGAAAATTCATCAAAAATATTAGGATAATGTTAAATATGTAGTAAATGAACCATTTATGGATATTTTTTCATTTTATAGTAACTATATTATCCCTTAATGAGTAAAAATCTAAATTATCACCGTAAGAGTTAAAGGGTTTAACTAAGGGTTTAAGAAAAACGATAAGGGTAATAACATGATGTGAACTTGTTTAAAAATTATTAGTCAATAGTATTTAGACCCATACTCATCATATCATTGAAATAAATCACTTTGGATCCATTTTTAATAGAAAATTAATTTATATTAATCGAATATTTTGAGGTTTCCAAAAGTGATCCCCACCTAAGTTATAAAAGGGAGCCTCCTCCATCACTTCTAAAAACCTCTCAAGCCACATTGTCTTGACCAAGCTCTACCAAAATAAGCTCCCAACTTACCTCTATTAAACCTAGAAGTTTCTATTTGGGCATAAATCCAACTAAGGAATCCCTTTGGTGAAGACCAAAAGGTGTTACCCAAATAAGAGGAGGTTAATGGTCATTCAACCCAAAAGAAATACAAGGTAAGGGTTTAATTCATAGTCTCATAATTAATTGATATTTCTTAAATTTAATTATTTATTGAGAAATATTTCTATTCTATTACAATGTTTTCTATTTTTTCTCAAAAATGATTTTAATATTATCTTATAAATGTTCAAAATATTTAGACCCTTTTTTGAGTTTTTGTAAAACTATTTGAAAGGAATATTTAGGTAATTTTAAAAATGAGGTACTTTATGAATTTTTTGATAGAAGGAATGTTTTTTTAATTCTTTTGTGTGAGTGTATTTTTTTAGTTATGAACCCTTAATGTTTTGAAACTTACTTTACAAGTTTACAAGGCTCTTTTCAAATAAAATATTTCATTTATAATGACACAGATTTTTAAAATAATTTCAATGTTAAAAGGGTATTTCACTCAAAATATTTCAATGATTTTAATAGATTATTTTCATCTATTTCAAAATTATATATTGAATCTCATGATTAATAGAGGTTGATCTATTATGATTTTATCTTCCATATTTTCTTAAATGATTTTTGACAAGTTTGATTGTAGATATTCTATGTTTATACCATTCACCATATTACTTATATTGGGTTGTGATTATGTTTACTGATTGGGGAAAGTTATTTACATTTCGTATTTATATTTTGTTTATGTTTCAAACCATTCATATGATGAATTCATTAGAATTATTATCTTATGGGAATTGCCCGATATATCTCCTCGATGCATCGGTAGGGATCAGGAGAAAAACAAAATATGGACTTGGCTAAAGACATTACAATTTATATTTAGGTATGGATTTGAATGAGGCCTTAACCATTTAATTTCTTATGTCTCGCATGATGCCTTGACGGTATGTTTTAGATCTCCATCATTATAAATTATATCATTATGATATCAGTTACTGACATTCAATGTTATTATTCTACAATTAGAAAATCTGTGGTTATGTTTCCTAGATCATGTGATTATTTAAATGGATTTTGTTTCAATTAGTTACCTTGACATATTGTTTATTTTATATTTACTCATTTATTTCACAATATGATTTCCCTTACAAAGCATTTGAGCACACCCCTTTCTTATGTTTTATTTTTCCCTAGGATATAAAGGAGTGTTTTGATTTTGATACGCATGGTTACACTAAATGGATTAATGGAATGAACAAAGAAAATTAGTTGTGTATCTTATGTTTTGGATTGTAATGTGAATTTAAAGTATATAATTTGGTTTCCAAAATTTCTAAACTGACCTATCCTTTGGGATTTGAGTCCTGTATCCATGCCAATGTAATAAAGTTAGGCACCAGATATGGATTACTAGGGTTAGGTTCATTACAAATTTTATACTTGATATTGATTAAAACATTATTTTACAATTTATCTTGAGTATATAGTATAATTTTTTTGGACAATTTTATAAAAAATAGACATGTATGTTTAAGTGAAAGTTAAAAATGAAAATGTAAGGGAAGATGAATTATATTGATAGATTAATGATGAAGCATGACTAAATACCTAAGAGTAATGAATTGTGGAAATTTAATTATTTTCGATTAATTATTTATCCCATTGACATGATTTTAGTTTCATCTAACATTTTGTTGTTTTATTTCCTTTGGGATTCTTATTGAGGTGATTTTTTCTTATAGATAAGAAAATTTTCATATGTTGGGTAATTTGATAATTATAAATTATTCCTCTGATTTCAGTATAATTCCTAGTGATTTTTTGTTTTAATAACACCTACTATGGTGTGATTTCGAAGATTTATTATTTTTTAAAAATATTAGCTGATAAACATTTGGATAGTTTTTATGGAAATTTTATACATTCTATCCCATGAAATACTAGTTTATTGTATGACTAGGGTGATTGTATATTAATAGTTGACGAGTTATGGATGTTAATAGATGTAACTTTGAGAAGTGTAGTATGAAGAATCTATAAGTAGAAGGACACAATTTTAATCATAAGTTATTCATAAAATTACACTTGAATAATTAAATAACTCTAAAGAAAGAAAAATAAATAAAGGAAAAAAGTTCAGCCCCAACTAGCTACACTGGCGAATGACCATCCATAGGTGGAAACAAGATTCATAGATGCACTTACTTGAGAAACATGATGGTAATGGAGTATACCTAGCGTAAGGAGGCACAAGGTAAGAGGTATAGTTTTGGTAACAATATCACTAGGGGACAAGTGGCCATAGTGTAGGGTAGTACCATTGGAGGAAACGAGCGGCTGAGGGGTTCTCTAGATTATCAAGGAGAGGATAGAATGAGTGAATATTTGATGTGAGATGTGTGATGAGGGAATTTTTTAAGTGAAATTATTCCTTCCAAAACACTTTATTCATTACATGACCACAAACTAAGAAAAATGGTAAAGTTAGGTGGATTTCATAAGTGTATTTCAAGGGAAGGTCATATTAAATCTTGTAGGGGTCATCTAGAATATTATAGGGGTTATTGACATTGTGACCACTATAGTCATGTTGTGATCCTCAGAATTTAGGAATTTGAATAGGTCTTTCTCCACATGGATCCCATGTATATGTTTTTTGAGGAGAAATGTAATATTTTTTTGGTTCCTACCTAGTGAGCATAATGTTTTTTTCACTTACTGGCTGGAGAAGTAATTTCATGCTACACCATGAAGCAAGAATTCATTCCATGATGGGAGTTGTATAAGAGAACTTAGAGAAAGCCAATAAGATGTCATACCATGGATAATAGAAATCACACTACACTTTAGATAATCTGGATGATGTAGTGAAGAATGTTGGATTCGATCCCGTAACCATGTCCTTCTACCTCACGATTTTTATGGTCAAAAAATGAAGATAAAATATCCTAGATAATCTATAAAGATATAATGATATAATTTTTAGGAGGTTTTAAGTTAAAATTTGAAGATACATTGGTCACACTATGAAGGTATAATCCATTCTAAAATATGTTTTAATAGAGGTGATATAGAAGGCATCTTTTCTATGGGTCATAAATTTCACACCACATCACTTGATGTTAGTCCCTAAAATGTTATTTACTATAAATAGTAGGGTATTTTGATTTTATAGGGGATTAAAAATTTCTTTATATTTTTTAAAATAGTTTTGGTTTCCTTCTACTCACTTGGTGCTTTTCTCTATTCCAATACTTTATACTTTGTAAATTATAATCATAGACTCAATTAAGTTTCTTTTCATTTTAATTTTTCCTTAATCTAGTTAAATTATGATATTCACCATATTAGGATGGATTGATAACATGTTATGTATAATATCTATATCATATGTTTATAGTTCTCTTAAGGGGTGAGTGATTAAAAATAGAAGGATGTGAGTGTCAATGTACTGTTAATATCATTCATGTAGAGTTTATTAAATTAGGAATTGGTTTGAAACTTAATCTAATTATATCCCTTGTGAAAAATTTGTTCAAGAGGATTATAGAGGAAGGAACCTTAAACCAATTGATAGAATTAGTCTATGAAATCTAGTTAATATATGTATTGTTCTTGTTCATTATATATGAATGAATCTAGATTAGTGGATTTCATCAAAAAAAAATTTAATGGTTTAGATAAAGTCAAGAAACATGAATATAAGAAGTTGTTAATATTGGCACCTCCTTATGAAGAGAGTTTTTAACACATTATTATTTTAATGATCACAAACCATGATTCTTTTAGTACTAAAAATTTATATGTTTCTTGATAATAGTTATACGATAAGACATTTTTTTGATAATATGGATATGTATTGAGTCTATTCACTTATAAGGATAAGCTACCACCCAAGGAGTCAATGCTAGGATTTCCACCACCATTAGAGTCACCACTGAGGAAGAGATACCACTGAGAGAGAGCTACCTTCAGGGACTTGTTCTTACCAGACTCTGAGTCACCATTAGACTCTAAGTCACCATAATTCTAAGTTACTTCCATTTTCAGATACCATTAAATGCTGAGTCACCTCCAGCTTCATGCTTCCATTACTGTCTGAGGAATTTGACCTTAATGACCAAACAACTCTTTATATTCAAGGATAAATGATTATCCTTTAATAATTTGACTGAGTCATTAAGATATAGTAAAATAATATTTGAGGATTGTGGATCTACTTAAACAAATGTTACTATATATATGGGAAGGACCATCTCTCCCTATATTTATGATGGTTATTGTCTGAAAAGTCTATGGAAAAATCGTGCGATGGAATATGTGAACCTGTACAATATTACTTATTCATTTTTTGTAAATACTAATGAAATATAAGTAGAACATACATTATATAGATTAATTGATATATCAACAAATATCAACTAGAACATTTTAAAAAATTGCTATGATCCCTTTTTTTTTCTGTAACATTCAAAAATAAAGATCGAACACCTAACCAAAGTTGATTTGAGGATTTTGAACATTCTTAAAACACTATACTAAGAATCACTATTCTTTTTATATTCATTTGATTTCAATTTATGTTTATTTATTTTTTCCTTTAAGTAGTGTGTTATTACTCTATTATCAAACATACACTATCTCCTACACCTAAACTATTGAATACCTGTAATTATCTCTTTCTATTTGCATATGTTTACCCATGATGTTTGTGGAAGAGTTCCTTAGGTGTCTTGTATTATTTTACTTCACACTTATAACTTTGGAAGAGGGTTTTTGTCCAAAAAATCTTGTTGTTTTTGTATGTTTACCTGATCCAGGTTGTTCATATAATTGGTTATTATTATAATATTCTCAGTGGCATGTGATTTACAAGTTGAGGGGATTAATCCTCATCTTGGTACCGAACCTCCTATTCATTCTGCTGTGTTATTTTGTTTTTTTATTATTACAACCTAGATTTTTTTTAATCTATAAATAGAACTATGACTTTGATAGTTAATATTAATTGTTGTTTATATATATATATTTCTATGTAAATTGATTTCAAAATTTAATATAACTTCAACATTATTTTAGCTAGGACATAATCACTCTTTGATAATTTTTTTAAAAGGTCATATCTAATATTGATTTTCTATTTTGATTAACTGGTCTATTTATTCTTATTAAGGGTATTTTATTTTAACTATACATTTAATAGTTTTTTATTGGGAACTCAATTCACCCCCATCTTGAGTTACTCACCCCAACCAACATTTTGTATCAAATGATTTAGATTATCTTTTCAATTGTTATTTTATTTGTATTATAATGATCTCAAATTTATATAAATTCTAAATTTTATTTCATTATGGATAATAGAAAAGAAGGATCTACTACAAATAGACCTCATTATTTTAATGGTATAAATTATTTTGAATGGAAAATAAAAATGAGAATGAATTTAGATTCTACGGGTTTTGAGATTTATACTATAATATAAGATCATTTTGAAATAAAAAAAATTATAGAGTTACTTGGAGTGATTCTATAATTAAAGAATATAATAATAATAATAATTCTATGAATTATTTTTTTGTTCCTTTGGTGATGATGAATTTAATAGAGTATCTACTTGCTAATATTCTTTTAAAACATTGCATACCTTTTTTGTCTCTCATAAAGGAACACAAAATGTAAAGAAAATGAGGCTAAATACATATACAATTAAATATTATACTTTTAAAGTAAAATACAATGAACCTATTTTTGAAATGTATATAGGTTCAGTGAAATAGAAAATACCATGATTTCACTTGGGAAACAAGTGATAAAACAATATTAGCTGATGAGAGTGCTCAGATGTCTACCAGAATGATGGAGAGGAACATCTATGTCAATTATAGAATCTTATGATGTAAGTAAATTTCCTATCAAGGAATTGATAGGAAAAATGATGATGTATTAATAAAAGATTAAATTCAATAAGGAAATAGATGAATATAAATGAAAAAGAAGATCGATATCCTTCAAAACTTCGAACTCCAAACAAAGAGAAAAGGTACAAGATGAAAATACCAGTGAAGAAGAATATCTTAATGATAGTGATGAAGAGATGAACCACATGAATACAATATTTAATAAATTATAAATAATAAATAAGTTCATCAAGAAATCAAAATTTAGAGGAAATTATTATGACAAAGGAAAGCATAAAAATGATTGGAAGAAAGATAATACTCAAAATTAGATCACCTACTATGAATGTAAGAAGAAAGAATGAATTAAATTTGAATATTCAAAATTGAAATATTAAAATAAATATGAGGATTAGGAAAGAAGGTTCAAGAAATCCATGATAGAAACTTAGAGTTACTCGGAAGATAAATCCAGTGATTCATACACTAATCAAGGAGATAATTCTTGTAGAGAAAATATGTGACTTGTAGCAAGAACATATGAGGAAACCTATTTGAAAAAATCAAACAAAAGGATATGGTATCTAGATAGCCAGTGTTCCAGACATATAATGGGTGATTATTCAAATTTAAAAAATTTGACCAAATTTGATGGTGGTCATGTTACTTTTGCTGACAATGCTAAGGGGGAAATCATCGACCTTGTTAAAATTAGTAATTCTAATTCGGTGTTAATTTATGAAGTTTTATATTTAGATGGTTTAAAATATAATCTAATTAGCACCTCTAAGTTATGTGATTCTGGTTTTTATTTAAAATTTGAAGACAATTTTTTTTATATTTTTTAAGATAAAAATGTTTTAATTTTTACTCCTTTAATAAATGATATCATATATAATATTGATTTAAATTCTTTTTCCTAAAAAAATATTTCTTGCTTAAGTGCCTTGCACAAAGAATCTTGGATTTGGCATAGAATTATAGATCATTTAAATATTAATTCACTTATAGAGCCAACTAGTAAAGTATTAGTTAAAGATATACCAAAATTGAATTATCAAATGATAAATTTTGTGATCCCTATAAAAAGGGAAAACTGCATAAGATTTTCTTTAAATCTAAGAAATAAGTTTCAACCACTCAGCCTTTAATGTTAGTTCAGATGGAACTCTTTTTACCTTCTAGAGTTTTTATTTTAAATAAAAAAAATTATGTTTATGTTCTTATAGATAATTTTTCTAGGTACAATTGGTTATTTTTTTTGATCACAAAAGTGAAGCATGTTCCTATTTTACAAAGTATTCTAAATATATAGAAAAAATAAGTGGATATAGGATTAATACTTTAAGAAGTGATCATGGTAAAGAATTTGAAAATCATGACTTTGAATCATTTTGTTATCCAAATGGTTATAATCATAACTATTACTCTCCTAGGACACCACATCAAAATGGTGTTGTAAAATAAGAAATAAAACTCTTAAAGAGATAACACAAACTATGCTAAATGATTATGAATTACCTATATACTTTTGGGAAGAGGATATTAATACATCCTGTTATACAATACATAGAGTTTTAATTAGAACTATCTTAAAAATTACACCTGATTAGGTATGGAATAATATAAATACAAATGTTAATTATTTTATTTTTTTTGGATATAAATCCTTTATTCTAATTACAAAGGATAATTTGGAAAAAATTTCTTCCAAGAGTGATGAATGAATTTTTTATGGTTATTAAACTTCTAGTAAATCTTATAGAGTGTTTAATAAAAGATCTAAAATAATGGAAGAGTCTGTTCACATTAAATTTGATGAAACTGACCCTAATAAACTGAATATAATCTTAAAAACCATGAGGATGATCTTTAAAATATGAATTTTAATTCTCAACCTTCATACAGTTCTGTAAAACAATAAGAAAATTCGTGCAATGAACTAGAAGAACCTTAACCTCAATAAAATATTGAGACAACCATCACCTCTTTTCAAAGATATATTAGGACACATTGATATCATCACTTAGATGTTGTAATAGGAAACCTATATATAGGTACAAAAACTAGATATTATCTTAGGGATCAAATTTAAAACCAATATTTCTTGTCATAACTTGAACCAAAGAACATCAATGATGCTATCAATGATGAATTCTAGGTAATAGCTATGTGAGGAGAACAAAATCAATTTGAATGAAAAAATCATTAGGAACTTATTGATAGACCTAAGGACACATTAAATATTAGAACTAAGTGGGTGTTTAGAAACAATGTTGACGAGTCATGAACTATAGTAAGAAATAATACTAAATTAGTTACACAAGGGTATAATCAAGAATAAGGTATTGATTATGAATAAACTTTTTCATCCATAGCCTGAATTGAAGACATTAGGCTACTACTTTCCTATGCAACACATTTATATTTCAAACTATATAAAATAGATGTTAGATGTTCATTCTTAAATGGATTTATAATTGAGAATGTTTTTGTTGAAAACCCCTTATATTTTAATATCCACAATTTCCAAATCATGTTTTTAATATAACGAAAAATATTTCTATGGTTTGAAATAGGATCCTAGAGCTTCATATGACTAGAATACCTCTTTTCTTATTTTAAAAAGTTATTAAAAAGGTATATATGATCCAAATATTTTAATAAAAATAATTTCAAAATATGTATTGATAGTACAAATATATGTGGATGATATTATTTTTGGATCTACTAAAGATCCCGAATGGACTGATTTTTCAAAACTAATGAAAAATCAATTTGAAATGATTATAATGGGTGAAATCAAATTATTTCTTAGATTTCAAAATTTTTAAAATAAATAAGGAATAATTTTAAAAAATATTAGATATTCAAAATAACTTTTAATTTTTTTTGATTAGACCACACTAAAATTATTGATACTCCCATGACTACCACCTGTAAACAAGATCTTGATGAATCTAAAAAATTAGTAAATCAAAATAGTTACAAAGGTATGATTGGAAGTCCATTGTACATAAATTATAGTCATATTTACATTATGTTTAGTGTGTATATGTGTGATATCTTTTAATCAAATCCCAAAGAGTCATACTTATTAGTTGTTAAAATAATTTTTAAATACTTCAAATAGAAAACTGATTTAGGATTGTTCTATAAATTGGAAAACCTTTGGGTTTAGAAAGTTATATAGATACTGATTTTAGTGGTTTTAAGTTATATAAAAAAAATCATATCAATAACATAACATTTATTAGGAAAATATAAAGAATCATAGTGTAGTAAAAAAAAATTCTATTTCACTCTATACTATTGAAGCCGAGTACATAGTTGCAGGAAGTTATTGTGAAAAAATTATGTGATTGAAACATACTTTACAAGACTTTGGATACCAATTTGGAAATTTTACAATAAATTTTGATAACACAAGTGATATAAAAATTTCTAAAAATCTAGTGTCTCACTCTAGAAAAAAGTACATTGATGTGAGATTTCACTTTTTAAGAGATCATTATAAAAAATGTGATACAAATTTAGACTTTACTAGAACTGAAGATCAACTTGATGATATCTTCACAAAGAATTTGAATTATTAAATATTAAAATATATTAAACATGAATTAGGTATGATATGTGTTGGTTGATGAGTCACTGTTGAGAAATATTCATTGATGTGTCACTGTTGATGAGTCACCATTAACGAGTCACTGTTGATGAGTCACTATTGATGAGTCACCATTGATGGAGTCACTTTTCTTTTTTTATTGTTTCTTTGTTAAAGAAATTTTTTTGATTAAATTTTCTTCTTTACTTAAATTATATTATTTTTTTAAATCCCTAAATGATATAACTCATAGAATAAGACTAATTGATTCACATAACCCTTAATCCCTTAAACTCCAGAATACTTCTATTCCTATTAGACCGATCATTTTTTCTTTCTCTCCTATTCCTCATAAACCTTCAACAGAACAATATGGATAGTGTGAAGTGACCAGAAGAATCATGTAATGACCTGCTAACTCTCATTGGCATAAGAATACAACAAATTGTTACTAGGGATTAAGTAACATCCCCAAGATGCCAAAGGATGGAAATAAATGCCTAAGGTTTTCAAACACAAGTGGGGGATGATTTACCCTTAAATAAATAAACCACTAAACCAATAACCATAACCAAACTGCTCTCTAAATTATACATGAAAAAAATAAAGACACCAAAACTACTTTATTTATATCAAATCCACTCCAAAGTTCACAATAACGGAAGACCAAAAAATTATCAAAGTAAAAAAGTTGATAAACAACTAAATAATATCAAAATACCACAACACTCCATGCTCCACAAGCTCCAAGCTCTACAATCACTAAATAGCCCAAGTATCACAAGGTGGTGTTAAAAGAATGTAATACATTACCTTTGACCCTATTGCAAAAGTTATCATCGAAAAAAGAACCAAAGTGACAAAGAATGGGTGAGTATAAAACTAAGTAGGTTTTCCCTAATGAATTCCATACTCACACCACTATTATAGAAGAGTTAGAAACATTTATATAAAATATTTTTTTCAAAACAGTTTCTCAAAATGGTTTATAAATAAATATAAACATGTTTCCAAAACCATTTATAAAACAAAAGTATACAAGTGAGATTTAAACAAATTTTCCATCAAGTTATTTTTCTAGAAAAATAAGTAATCAAAGATTTAAATCCATTTATCATTATTCATTTCTCATACCCAATGCATTACACAAATCTACACAACCAACCGTGCATGCTACATGATGAATGTGACATACTCATGAGAAGTTTCTCATCAATATACATAGTCATCACAAGTTAATTATATCAAATGTTCCATTTGACCTTTGGAACCAAAAACAAGTTCATATTCTAAAAATACCCTCAGTACAACATGAACACACACACTGAGTATTCCCAAGGATCATGTCAAAACACCCTTTAAATAAAAACACATTTTTATTGAAAACCTTTTCCATTAAAACAATTTCAATGACAAACCATTTCAATAAAACCCAATTTTTATTGAAAACCCAATTTTATATCAAACAATTTAGTAATTCCATCAAATTAATAATTTAAATTTATCATTTTAAATTCAAGAAACTAAATACCTCTTCACAACAATTCACCAAGATCACAAAATTTCACTAAAACCATAAATCATCACTAAAAAAGATTTATTCCATGAATCTCAAAGTCAATTTCATTAAAATAAACCAATTTGAAACTAATAAAATCAATTATATAAATATGATTTGAGAGATAACCCACCTACCTTGAAGGTTTTCACGAAACTTGACAACAGACGAAGAATGCTCTAGAAACCAGGTCGATTCTCCACAAAAAGGACATAAATCCCTTATACTATCACAAAAAAGACTCAATATCATCACATTTGGCATCCAAAATCATTTATCTACCCATTAAATGTGTAGATATGATAAATAAATAGAATAAGAGAAGTATATCTAAGTAGATCTAAAGAAATGTGGTGAGAATGAAGAAGAACATCACTTACCAAGAGAATCGGGCATTCAAATGCCAAAGGAGGGATTATAATTGGTTCATAAAAGCATAGGAGAGGTTATAAAACCTTAAATGGATTGAAATATAGAATTTGTACCATTTAGAAAAAGAAAGAGAAAGTAGAAGAAAAAACAAGTAAGATCCTAAAAAACAATATCTTACTTTTTCCCTGCGCACAGTTAGATCGCATGGTTTGAAAAACTGTGTGTTAACCGTGCACTAGCTACTGCCTTAAGGTAACCCCTAAATGGCCTACTCGTGTAGTATCCCTAATCATACTCAAAATGTGCCAAATATACTGCCTCAAAATTGCAACTATTCATGGTTTCTTCTAGGATATCAACATGGTTTAGACAAACTGTGCGCATCCCATGCACATATACTTTAGCCCCAAAAAACTTATTGAATGTTCATCCAAGTCTCCCATATTTCATCTTTAAACTTTATAAATATAAAAATCATGAGGTAAAGGTTACATGAAAAAATTTGGGGTACTAAATTCTCCCTACGATTGGTCTTTCTATCCCCAAAAAGTAGAAATCCATCCTTGCCCTGAAAGAGTTTTGGACATTGCTCTTTCATTTCCTTCTTGTGTTCTCAAGTCTCTTCCTGAATCTGACCATGTTGCTGTAAAACCCATAGTAGACCAATTATTTGTCATACGAGACTTTCTCTTTCCCACCCACAATCTGTACCGGGATATGTACCAATGAAGAATCCTACTATAGGTTAATGTGATCCCATATGATCACATGGTCAGGATCAGGATGATAATTTTTCAACAGAGATACATGGAACAAATTATGTACTACACTAAACCGTGGTGGAAATGGCAACCAATATTCCACCTCTCCAACCCATTATAGTAAATTTAAAGGGACAATGTATCAGTGATATAACATTCCATGTTTTCCAAAACGACGATGTCAACATCTTGGAGAGGTCCTCAAGAACACATGATCACTCACCATGAATGAAATTAGTCTTTGTTGATGATCTGAAAAATATTTTTGTTGACTCTGATCCATCTCTACCCTCTTTCTGATCAACTAAATCTTCTCCACCATTTCATGGAAAAGACAAGGCCCAACTAGTGAAGTCTACCCTGTTTCTACCCAACACAGTAGAGAATGAAAGGGAAACCCATACAATTCTTAAAATGAAGCCACATTTATCAAGTCCTGATAGATATTATTATATGATAAGTCAACTTAGGGTATGTTCTCTTCCCATGATTCAACAAAATCTATTACACAATACTGCAACATGTATTCCAAAGTATTTATCATCCTTTAGGATTTCCCATCTGTCTGAGGATGATACGCCATAATCATAGTCAACTGTGTTCCTAGGACTTTCTGTAAGGATTTATAGAAACGAGATGTGAAACTCAGATCTCTGTCTAACACGATCGAAATTAGTATGACATGTCTCTTTACCACCTCTTGGATATAGGTTTTGGATAGATCCTCCACCATTTGGGTTTCACAAATTATAATGAAATTAGCTGACTTGGTAAGTTGTTCCACTATCACCCATATGGAATCATGTTTCTGAACCATTCTTGGGAGACCTGTAACAAAATCTATCTCTATATGCTCCCATTTACACACTGGGATGGGTAAATACTGCAACATACCCACTATTTTCTAATATTATTCCTTAACTTATTGAAAATTTAATCAATTTTAAATAAACTTAGCCACTTTACTTTCCATTCTACTCCACCAAAAGTGTGCCTTCAATGCCTTATAGATCTTATATGTACTCAAATGTACAACCCATATTGAATGGTGTTAAGAATCAATAATTTGTTCCTCACAATCTATAGGTACAACCATCCTATTTATAAACCACAAAACCAAACTCCCATCAAGTTTTCAGCCCTCAATGGTCTCCCCACCATTGATTTTTAAAACCATAACCATGCATTCTACATCAGATGTTTGTGCCTCTTTAACAAACTTTACCAAATCTGAAACCACTACCTCAAAAAATAAAACCACCACATAACTTTAGTTTTTACATTCCAAATTCATGTTGTATAGGACCAATATCAACTTCCATTCACCCAAAGATTCTTTAACCAACTGAACATAAAACTTTATGCTCAATGCATCTACCAATGAATTCCTTTTTCCTGGTGTATAAATCAAGTCAAAGTAAAAAATATAGAGATACTCCATCCATCTCATTTCCCTCATATTTAAATCTTGTTGTGAGAAAATGTGTTTCAAGCTTTTGTAGTATATAAACCCAATGAATTTCTCACCAAAGAGATAATGTCTCCAAGCCTTCAAAGAAAAAATGACCACAACTAACTCCAAATCATGTGTTGGGTAATTATTCTCATGCACCCTCAAATGTCTTGAACCATAAGACCCAAAATGGTCTCCTTACACAAGAACACAACCCAACCCAGATATAGAAGCATCAAAACACACCACGTACCCCTGTCCTGATTTTAGAAAAATCAAGACAGATGCTAATTTATGTCAAAATTTTATCTCTTGAATTGACTTATGGAATTCATCATTCAATCATAATTTAATGTTATTATTTTTTAAAGATTTCATATGAAAATATAGTCGTGATATATAACACACAATAATCGTTAATAACCAATTAGACTAAGAAAAATTAATATCTCAAAGACATTATTTAGAGGTTTCCAAGAGATAACAACTTTTATCTTTTCAGGATACATTGAAACACTTTTTTTAGAAATCACATGGCCAGGAAAGAGTACCTATTGTATCCAAAAATCACACATAGATAATTTGGAATACAAACAGTGATCTCTCAAGATTCCCAATGTAGTTTCCAAGTGTTACTCATGGTCATCCCTTGTCTTTGAATAAACCTAAATGTAATCTAAAAACACCATAATTATAGAATCTAGATATCTCGGAAATATCAAATTCATAAAATCCATAAATACTACTGGTGCATTTGTAAGACCAAAAGTAATGACTACATACTCGTAGTGGTGAAAACAACTTTTGGAAGTTGTTTTTGGAATATCCTCCTTCTGAAATTGCAATTGATGATATCATGATCGCAATTAAAATTTTAAGAACCACTGGGATCCCCTCAATTGATCAAATAGATCATCAATGCGTTGAAGTGGATATCTATTATTTATCATAACTTGGTTAATCTTATGATAATCAATACACAAATAAAGAGTTCCATCTGCTTTCTTCACAAAATAGACAGATGTTTCCCATGGAGACGTGCTTGACCAAATGAAACCCTTACTTTCTTACTCCTCTAACTGCACTATCAATTCTCTTTACTCTATTGGTGCCATCCTATAAGACGAAAGGGAAATAAGGCTGGTACTTGGAAGGAGATCAAACGTATACTCCACTTCTCTTTGAGGTGGTAACACTGTGAAGTTCATGGGAATGACATCTATAAATTTATCCATAACTTTTGGAAAACTGTATCCCTCGATCTCATCATTTGATTCCAAAGTCAATGCCTCGAACTGATAAGAGATCATTCCCAACATTGGTGCTGAAAATATCATTGCACCTTTGTTTACATCCCTCTCTCCTCTGAAGAGATGTTCGACGCCATTCCTAGTTATGAAAATAACTATTCTTCTATAACAATCGATGCGAGCATTGAATTTTTTCAATAAATCCATACCTTGGATTACATTATAGAACTCCATATCAAATATAGAGAAGTACCATTTTAGCTCAACTCCATCAATAGTTATAACACATTCTCCACACACAAAGAATTTACATTCTATTTTACAGGGAGGAGTTTACATTTATAACACAAAAGGCATCATTTAGAGTTTTAAACACAGTAGGTCAATATCATGAGAAGCAATGAAGGAATTCAATTCAGCAGTATCAAAAAATACTTGCATAAGGGTTGAATTTAAAAGAATCATACCTATCATTATATATGGTCTATCCTAATCATCCACAATCATCTTCTCAGATCCATACAATTACCTCGTCACTGAAATGTACTATTTATTCCCTTTCTAAAATTTCTCTTGCTGATGAGTCATGGTATTCTAAGAATCATCATGGATAGATTTTCTCTGCTTATAAGTCTAATTATATTGTACTCACCCTGTCGAATCATACGATGCTTGCGACACCTGATAAGTGTATCGAGGACCTAACATCAGAGCACTGTGACAAAAGAATTTAAGATGTCCCATATTTTTGCAATTATGACATGCTATTGGTGGTTCTGTACACTCCCGCTTTATGTAGATGGAAGAACCACATTGATAGAATCCTACCTGGATCTTTTTTTGTGGGGGAAGATTTAATGACCAAATTGTTTGATTCTGATTCCCACTCCCACCTTGGAAATAGGTGTCTCTATTTCACTTACTCCCAACATTGGATTTCCCAAAATTTCCCATAGGTATCATCATAATTCCTCCTCCCAAAGATCCTATGATATCCCACAAAACCAAAGTCACTATGTTCACCATCTCTATATAATATGTAATATAGAGTACAAAAATCTTTGATTGAATCTCATACCTTATCCCTGATTCGATGATGCATGCCTTCATGGCCGCACTTGGTTTAACATTGAGTGAAAATCATACTAAATGCAGGAATTTATCCACATATTCAGTGAAAAAAAGACTAAATAAGTTCATCATTTTTTGGATCCTAAATGTGTGAGGATATAATTTTTTGTTAAATAATTCCTCAAAATCCTCCCAAGTAAGGCCTTGATCCAATTTAGCTTGCACTACAAGATCCCACCACTAAGGTGAAAGACCCTAGAGCAAGTAAGTCACCAGTGTTACTTTCAACTCTGATGGTGTGCTGATGAAATCAAAGATACGATTCATCAAGTTAAACCACACCTCTTCCTTTTCCGATTCATAATCTCTCTAGAAGATGGGTGGATTCTGCTTCATGAAATTGATAGAATGATTTAAGTGACTTTGTTCATCCCTCTGGTTCCTCGTATCCACAGCTTGAAAAATGTGAAATATACTCTAAAATAACTCTTGGTTCACCTATGGATTAGGTGAAACCACATTCTCCAAGAATTCTTTCGGTTGGATTCTATAACACCTACCAAGTTCCATTTTCTAAAACAATAACAAATTAGTACATCTCACTCCCTAGAAACTGATGGTTTAGTATTTCAAATTCTATCACATCAACTATCACAAAATTGTTTTCCAAATTCTTTTTTTCACATTCAATCATTTTTTGAAAAATCTTTTCTTGCTTTTGAAAATAAAATATATTTCAATATACACCAAGTTCCTCTTTTAAAAATCTTTCATTTGATTTTTTTTACATTTCTCCAAAAAATTACAGATTTGTACAATATCATAAATCATTACTCCATATGAAATATGCAATCCTAATTGGTAGTCACTCCTCTACAATGCATGGAATGCTCTTCTAATTGGATAAACCCATGACAATAAGATTTCATTATCCAATAAGTGTCTCCAAAGCACTTATGTACCCAACACCCTGGTAACTTGAAGTTCAACATAAATGGGTTAATTACATCCTTTTATGCTATAAATTTCAAGTTCCAACAATCCTACTTCTTTATAAGATCAAAACCCAAGGAATATATAAGGATGAATTAACTTTAAGACCAAGAAACTGAAAACTACTTGTTATGTAAGGACTGAATAAGATGATACCATTTGTAACGTCTTAATAATTCTCATTGGATTGAGAATAAAAAAATCATTACTAGGCCTTAAGTGACATCCCCAAGATGCCAAAGGATGAAAATAAATTCCAAAGGGTTTCAAATACAAGTGAGGGATGATTTAACCTTTAAGAAATAAACCAGTAAAACAAAAAACCATAACCAAACCATTAAATAAATGATGAATGAACTAAATCTAGAAAACACAAATACTTTATTTATATCAAAGACACTCCAAAGTGTGAAATAGTGGAAGACCAAAAAAGTATCAAAGTAAAGAGCAGATAAACAACTAAAGACTCTCAAAAGACCACAAGACTCCATGCTCCACAAGAACCAAGCTCCATAATCACATAACAACCTAAGTATCATGAGGTGGTGCTAAAAACATTTCATAATTTACCATTGACTATGTTCCAAAAGATAACATCTAAAAAAGAACCGAAGTGCCCAAGAAGGGGTGATTATAACACTCAGTAGGTTTTCCCCAATGACCTTTCGACTCACTCTATAATGACCCAATGTTATGGAAATTTACCTTCTCATAAGTATGTAATAAAATAACATGAAAACAAAACACAATGAACTAATAAGTGCTAAGTGACCTTTACACATAAGTTTTTCACTTCTGTGTTTGGAATTTCGAAAATCCGGGATACACAGTTGTAATCAGTAAGTTATTTGGAGTCCGATAAGGAAAACATATTTTTTTGGTGAATATTAACCTACCCTAATGAATAGTAACATACACTTATGAATAGTGATATAACCTAATGAATAGTAATATCACCTAGGATAGTATAAAAATAATATTCAAGTTGGAAGTACGATATACCTATATTTTAGAATAAGTTAATGAATGTTTCAAAAATGATTTTGATAATAAATTGTTATTTTAATTAAATGTTAAAATAAACATATTTAGAAAATTGTTTTTGAAAAATGGACTTCATTTTCGGATTCTACAAGTCAAAAAATGGTTAGGGTGAATTTTTGGGATTTTTATGAAATACTTGAATTTTTGATGAATAGTAGAATCCGATAATTCACAATAAATGCTCAATAATGGATTAATGGAGTCGTCGATGATGTTCTGATGATGTAAGCACACTTGGTTTGGTATCACATCATAAAATAACTATTCTTGGTCATGGAATACTTACTCTTCCTTGTCTTGTGAGGAAATAAGAAATTAATGATTATAATATTATGAAATCCCTCCTCTCCTCCACTATAAAAACCCCCCTTCACCCCCTCTTCTCTTCACTCCTCTCAAGCCTTGTTCCTTGCCATTATTCTACCCAAATCTCTCACCAAGATCCTCCCCCACATCTAAAATCTCCTATCCTATTCATAATACCAAAACCTCTCCCCTTAAGAGGTTCTCAAAGGTGGAAGTCTCAAGAGGTAAATTCCTCTTTCCAATTCCTTCATTTCTTTTAAGTTCTCATTCTTTTTGTTTCTTTCCTCACCTCCCTTCACCATAATAGTATGAAAAATCTAGTAACATATATGTATGAGAATTTTTTCATGCTAATGGTATATTTCATTATCTTCTATCCTTCCCCCACCCTTTTATTTGAAAGAAATGAAAGCACCGTTTGATATGTGTTAATTTAGCTCATTCAAGGGCAACAATTTATCAATTTCAATTATTATATTTAATTGTGGTCATGAAACCATTTGTGTTATGGTTGAACCAAATTATTATATATGTAATATATCCTATTTTGGTTCTGTAATCCTTTTGTACAAATGGTATTATGTTATAAAGAAAAACATGTTCTTTGTAATCAAATCATCCGATTAACAAAAATGGTTATCACTAAGGTTATATATATAATAATTCGACTTCAATCTAAGTAACCTAATTATAATCAAAACCCTATAATCTCTTGTATGTGAACTGAATAATATAACCTCAATTATGGGAAACCACTTTGATCTTACATATAATCCACACTTGAATATAAGTGAACTGATCTTTTAAAGCCAAGTAAACAAACGAGCCCAAACAATAAAATTGAACCTTATAACAAATCAAAAAGGCTTTGAATGAAATAAAAAGGGTTATAATAAATAAATTACATATATAAGAGGTTCTAGAAATATTAATTAATAAACCTAATTTTTTTATTCATGTCTTTAATAACAAGTAGAGAACACCAACAGATTTAAGGTAAAGGATCCTCTCCTTTTCACTCTTAGTCAAGATTGTTCTCTATGGTATGCATTTTTGTGAAATAAAATGTGGTTGGGTATATTTTTTCACCTCCCCATACTTCCAAAATTATTTACAAGTGATGAGAAACCCCTTACCTCTCTCACAAATCACTCTTAGTAACATCTGATACCATGCTGATAAACCGTAATGGATTCTACCCGAGCTTCCTTTATTCCTTCGGGTTACTCTATCTTTCTTTTTACAAAATGTAGTTGTATTTTATTTTTTAGGTAAAACATATAAATTCTTCTTATATGATCTATAATAATGTTCAATATCCATCTATCATTCTATTTTTTGGATATGCATTCTTTTATGTGAATCCATCCTCGATACTTCCCAATAAGCACACTCGTTTTAAAGGAACTTCCCGAAATTTTACCCAATTTCAAGTGCACTATGTCCTCTGTTTGAAGAAAACATTGTCTTTATAAAGTCAGTATTTTTATTATGAAATCATTCTTGGTTAAATTCTGGTTTTATATAAAATAATGTCCTCTTTACTATTTTAAAAGCTCTATTGTATTTTCCTTAAAACCGCACAAAATGTTTTAATGCTAATGTTTCTAAAATGCATTTCTTATATGTAGTCATTTCTATTTGTTACAACCTACCATGTTATAAGCCTATATTACATTATGAACGTCCATGAATGTTCTAATCCCTTTCTTTCATGGACACTTTCACGATACACTCATTGGTTATTCATTATTTCATGATTGTGGTGCCCAATTCTCTCCATGGGTAACCTTATGTTTATGTATGGTTGATTATGTATGATTATTTATGGGGAAAGAATATTTTTGTGGCAAGAATATTCATGAAAATGTTGATATGGGTCCACCCAGATAGTGCTCCAATGCATTGGGTATGGTTAAGTCTCAGGAGATGCGATATGGAACGGGATTGAAGGTCAGCCTTGACACATACTGAAATGGGAAACGGGATTGGAAGTTGGCCTTGACCCGTACTAAAGAGATGTGTTATGATTCTTCCACAATTATCTGATTTCATGTTTATATGATCCCATGATTATATGATATTATTTCATATGATCCATGTTTTGGATATCAATATGTCATTCCTCCTAACTCATGTGCTTAATATGTATCCTTATGTTCATTCCCTTACTGGGATTTTCATCTCATCCCTTTGTTCATGTGTTCCCCAGGGTACCCTATATAGATGTCAGGGCTCAAAGGATGTTAGAAGCCCTTTATGGAGATTAAATAAAGAAGTGTTTTTTTAATCCCAGGTTTTATGTTATATGTACCTAGTCTTCCAAGACAATAGACTTAACGATCCTTGTATTGTACTATGATGATTAATTATGCCTAAAATCTTGAAATGTTATATGTAAAAGGCTCGAGTCGCTATAGTTGGTATCAGAGGATGGTCTAGTTATTTCTGGAGATTAGGAATAGAGAACCTTAGTGAGAACCTTAAGTATGAGACTAAGTATAAGAAAACATTCCAGAATTTTGGTGAGTATTGAGTAAGTGGTTTATCAATAAAATACATCCCTATCTGGATATGAGTAGGTAGAGGTGGCTCTAGCACAAATGTATCTAGGGGTAAAAACCGAAAACACCGATTTGATCTAGACTTAAATGAAAAATGGTGCATGAAAACGAGCCTTTCTGTACTCGTGGTTACGACACTCATGGGTGATATGCTTTGGTAGATTCACGAGATTAGTACAAACCATTATTAAGGTTAAAAAATCCAATAAGAATATAAGTTATGAAATAGATTGAGGATAACTGAGATATAAACCTAAGGTAACACAAGTCTGGATATACTTATTCTTTATAAGTTTATAGTTTTATGTTTAATGTTTCCTTTCTATGCTCAATAGCTAAGTATTAAAGACCTCTAATTATACGTTATTTTTCTTAGTTAATGGAAGGAAATAGAAGAACATGTTCCAACAAAAAATGTGATAGGCAATGTGATGATTTCCCTAATGATATTCCTGATATGATGGGAGAGGGTGCTCAAAACTTCATGATAGTACTTGATCAGTTGGATCGTGTTATGAATAATAACTTGAATCAGGTGGAACTTCCTCCTCCTCCAAGGAAAAAGCAAGTTGCTGTAGAATCCTTCATGTGGTAATGGCCTCCCATGTTTAGTAGGTCTTCTGATCCCCTCCACGCAGAATAATGGATTAGCTCCATTGAAAATATTTTATCCATCCTCCAGTGCTCGGAAGAAGATAAAGTTGTACTGGAGGTCTATCGTTTTGATGGGGAAGCTGATCAGTGCTGGACACTGATCAAGAATACAATATACCAAGAATAAATTAACTCCATTTTTTGGGATGAATTCAAGAGGATGTTTTTTAACAAATATTTTCCTCGAACCCTCTGCCTCAAGATAGAAAGGGAGTTCCTCAAACTTGAGAAGAAGTAACATGAGTCCATCGGGGCATATGAAGCGATCTTTAAAAGGCTTTCAAGGCACACCTCTGGATTTTCTATGAACACTGAAAGAAAGATGGATCACTTCTTTAGAGGACTAAAGCCGAGTCTACGAAAATTGTTGGCGATTCGAGGCTTTGACAGTTATGAGGAGCTTGTCCATTGTTCCCTTAAGGTGGAAATAGAGATTGGAGACTCTCAGTGGTCTCGTGGGACCAGTGAAAGGAAGCGGAAAATAGAGAACAACATGG
This sequence comes from Viscum album, assembly GCA_963277665.1. Lineage (NCBI taxonomy): Eukaryota > Viridiplantae > Streptophyta > Magnoliopsida > Santalales > Viscaceae > Viscum > Viscum album. The sequence goes on along the minus strand of OY728164.1, from coordinate 1,090,182,854 downwards.
ATGCTTCATCAAACAAATCCCATAATGGAAAGAATCCTCACTTTCCCCTTTGCAAAAATGGTGGGAAGAAGCATCTTAGTGACTATCTCAAGGGAACCAAAAATTGCTTCAAATGTGGAAAGTTTGTTCATCTGGGCAAGAACTACCGAAGGTATATGAAGAATCCCCCTAATGTTGAAGAGGAAAGAAACGTTCAGATCAACACTCAACCTGCAGTGCAGTGTTACAACTACAAGGAGCTTGGACATTATGCGAACAATTGTCCTAAGCCAAGGGTTGTCGGAGGCAATCAACAACAACCTCCAAGGTAACAAGGAAGGTCTTATTCTATCACTTGTTCTAAGGTGGAGCTAGAAAAGGATGTGGTGATAGGTACGCTTGTTATTCATTCAAGAATAGAAAACATACTATTTGATTCTAGTTCTACGCATTCTTTCATATCTTGCAAGTTTAGTAGAACTATTCAAAAACCACCTCAAAATTTGAAGGAAAAGTTATCTATGAGAACATTGAATAGGGAAATTATTGCATCTATGGTTTATAAATCCTCCCTAGTTAACATTTGTGGACCGAACCTCCCATAAAATCTTGTCATCCTTCCTTTAGTGGAGTTCGACGCTATCTTTGGCATGGATTGGCTATCTTTAAACAAGACCAACAATAATTTTCAGGAAAGGGAGATCACTTTTAACATCACAAAGAATCCTCTAAATCTTTACAAGTGTAAGGATGAAGATGAGTCTCCTTTAGAATATTCATATCAAGTTTGGATACTGCTTCCTTGTTAGAAATCTTAACTAGCTCAAATGATTGTGGAAAAGGATAAAATCATGCTTGAAGACATGACCATCGTGAGGGATTGCACTGATGTTTTCCCTAAAGAGTTTCCTAGTCTTCCTCCTGACCGAGAGGTTGAGTTCTCAATTTAACTTATCCCTGGATCTATGCCAATCTCAAAGACACCTTATAGAATGGCCACTGTAGAGACAGAAGAGCTGAAGAAGTAGTTACAAGATAATATGGATAAGGGTTTTATATTCCCGAGTGCTTCACCGCGAGGTGCTCCAGTACTCTTCGTCAAGAAGAAAGATGGATCAATGCGCCTCTTCAATGATTATAGTGATCTCAATAAGATCACGGTTAAGAACAAGTATCCCCTTACACGGATAAATGACTTGTTCGATCAGCTTCGTGGGGTCAGTTATTTCTCTAAGGTGGACCTTCAGTCGGGATATCAACAACTAAAGGTGAGGAAAGAAGATATTCCCAAGACTACCTTTCAAACGAGGTATGGAAACTATGAGTTCAGATTGATGCCCTTAGGACTCACTAATGCTCCAGAAATTTTCATGGATTTAATTAATAGAGTCTTTAGAGATTACCTTGACAAATTTTGGGTGGTCTTTATTGATGACATTCTGATATACTCTAAGAGCAAGGAGGAACATGAGGATAATTTTAAAACAGTGTTAAAGGCTTTGTGAAGGGAGATTTTGTATGAAAAGTACAGAAAATGTGAGTTCTGGATGGAGAAAGTATCATTATTGGGGCATTTTATCACCAGGAAAGGGATATTTGTGGACCCTTCCAAGATGAAGGCAATTGAAGAGTGGCTGAGGCCAACTTCTATAACAGAGATCCGCATCTTTTTGTGTCTAGCTGGGTGTTATCGATGATTCATGAAGAACTTTTCATGATTTTCAAACCCAATGACCAAGATGACATGGAAGGGGGTAAGGTGTGTCTGGACATAGGAATCTGAAGACTATTTCATGGAGTTGAAAAAGAGGCTTATCACTACACCAGTACTCACACTCCTTTCATGTGGAGAACTCTTTGTGGTGTATAGTGAATCTTCTAAGAAAGGCTTAGGCTGTGAGCTAATGTAAAATGATATAGTGATAGCCTATACCTCAAGGCAGCTGAAAATCCATGAGAAAAACTATCCTACGCATGATCTGGAGTTATCGACTGTGATCTTTGGGTTGAAAATCTGGCGACATTATCTCTATGGAAAAAATGTGAGATATATACTGACCACAAAAGTCTCAAATATATATTCACACAAAAAGATCTTTATATGAGTTAATGAAGATGGATAGATCTCATCAAGGATTATGACTACTCAATCCACTACCATCTCAGTAAGGAAAAGAGGGTGGAAAATCCTCTAAGTAGAAAAGACCCTACATCTTTATCAATGATGAGAATTAAAAAGGATCCGATCTTATTATATTTTCAAAGGATGGAAATGGGAATCATTAACGAAGGAACATCATCAATTTTTTCTCAAATGATTACTCAACCATCCCTCTTGGTGAAAATAAAAGATTCTCAAAGAAAGGATGTAGAAATTCAGAAATGGGTGGAAGCTGTTAAAAATGGTAAATCATCCGATTTCAAAATTGACGAGGAATGAGTTGTAAGATTTGGGACAAAATTATGTGTACCATATGATCCAAAGATAAAGAAGGATCTATTGAATGATGCACATAGCTCGACCTTCTTTATCCACCCAGGGAGCACAAAGATGTATCGAGATCTCTGAGATAACTTTTGGTGGGATAATATGAAAAGGGAAATTGCTGAATATACATCAAAGTGCCTCGTATATAAGTAAGTGAAGGCTAAGAGACAAAATTATAAGGGGATGATACAACCACTACCCATACCAGCATGGAAGTGGGAGGAAATTACCATAGACTTTGTCACTGGACTTCCAAAGACATCTAGAGTAAACAATTCTATATGGGTCGGTGTGGATCATCTTACGAAGACAACACACTTTATCGCGGTTCGAGAGGACTTCTCATTGGATCAACTTGCACGGAATTATATCAATGAAGTGGTAAGGGTGCATGGAGTACCACTATGTATTGTATCCGATAATGATCCGAGGTTCACCTAGAAGTTCTGGAAAATTCTCCAACATGCTCTAAGAACTGAACTGAACTTCAGTATAGCCTCTCATCCTCAAACTGATGGTCGATCTGAGCGAACTATTCAAACATTGGAAGACATGTTGAGAGCATGTTCAATGGAATTCAAAGGAGGATGAGACCAACATCTTCCACTAGTTGAATTCTTTTACAATAATAGTTTCCACTCGAGCATACAAATGGCACCATATGAAGCCCTTTATGGGAGAAGGTGCAGAACACCACCGTGTTGGGATGAAGTCAGTCTGCATAATCTACTAGGACCTGAAATGGTTGAAGAAATGGTGGAGTAGGTGAAAACCATTCAGCAGCATATCAAGGGAGCCCAAAGTTGACAGAAGAGTTATGCAGATAACCATTGATGAGACCTTGAGTTCAAAGTTAGAGACATGGTATTTCTACGCATTTCCCCATGGAATAAGTTCATGAGGTTTGGGAAGAAAGGGCAGTTAAGTCCCAGGTAAATCAGCCCCTTCGAGATCCTTGATAGAGTCAGAACTGTGGCCTATCGACTGACACTTCCACATACCATGTCGAATGTCCATGATGTATTTCATGTATCCCTCTTAAGGAAGTACATACCATACCCTTCACATGTACTCTCTTTAGAAGTTTTACAGTTGGAGGATGATCTCTCTTACGAGGAGTAGCCAGTGAAGATCTTGGATCATAGAAACAAAGTTTTGCGCAACAAGACTTCTCATCTGGTCAAGGTACTATGGAGAAACCATAAGTACGAAGAAGCAACATTGGAACTGGAGGAAGTAGTGAAGGAAAAATACCCACACCTGTTTTTGGCTTAAAATTTAAAACAAAATTTTGAGGGTGAAATTTCCTAAGGGGGAAGAATGTAATGACCCAATGTTTTTCAATGGAAATTTCCCTTCTTATAAGTATGTCATAAAATAACATGAAAACAAAACATAATGAACTACTAAGTGCTAAGTTAACTTTAAACATAATTTTGTCACTTCTGTGTTTGGAATTTCCAAAATTCGGCATACATGGTTGTAATCAGTAAGTTATTTGGACTCCGATAAGAAAAACTTATTTTTTGGTGAATAGTAATCTACCCTAATGAATAGTAACATACCCTTATGAATAGTGATATACCCTAATGAATAGTAACCACACCTATGATAGTATAAAAATAATATTCAAGTTGGAAGTACGATATAGCTATATTTTAGAATAAGTTAATGAATTTTTTAAAACTGGTTTTGATAATAAATTATTATTTGAATTAAATATCATAATAATCATATTTAGAAAATTATTTTTGAAAAATGGACTTCAATTTTTGATTCTACACATCGAAAAATGTTTTGGGTGATCTTTTGGGATTTTTTTGAAATACATGAATTTTTGATGAATAGTAGAATCTGATAATTCATAATAAATGCTAAATAATGGATTAAATGAGTGATCAATGATGTTCTGCTGATGTAAGACCCCTTGGTTCAGGATCACATGGTAAAATCAATATTATTTTCATGGAATAATTACTATTCCTTGTCTTGTGAAGAAATATTAAATTAATGATTATAATATTATGAAATCCCTCCTCTCCTCCACTATAAAAAACCCCCTTCACTCCCTCTTCTCTTCACTCCTCTCAAGCCCTGTTCCTTGCCATTATTCTTCCCAAATATTTCCCCAAGATCCTCCCCCACGTCCAAAAGCTTCTAGACTCTTCAAAATACCAAAAACTCTCCCTTTAAGAGGTTCTCAATAGAGGAAGTCTCAGAAGGTAAATTCCTCTTTCCAATTCCTTCATTTCATTTATGTTCTCTTTCTATTTGTTTTTTTCCTCACCTCCCTTCAGCATAATAGTATGATAAATCCAGTAAAATACATGTACTGGATTTTTTTCTTGCTAATTGTATATTTCATTATCTTCTCTGCTTTCCCCACCCTTTTATTTGAAAGAAATGAAAGCACCATTTGGGATGTGCTAATTTAGCACATTTAAGGACAACAGTTTATCAATTTCTATTATTATATTTAATTCTGGTCATGAAACCATTTGTGTTATGGTTTAATGAGATTATTATATATGTCATATATCCTATTTTTGTTTCTGTGATCTTTTTGTACAAATGGTATTAAGTTATAAAGAAAAACATGTTCTTTGTAATCAAATCCACCGATTAACAAAAACGGTTATCACAAAGGTTATATATATAATAATTCAACTTCACTATAAGTAACCTAATTAAAATTAAAACCATGTAATCTCTATTATCTTCACCAAATAATATAACCTCAATTCTGGAAAACCACTTTGATCTTACATATAATCCAAACTTGAATTTAAGTGAACCGTTCTTTTAAATCCAAGTAAACAAACGAGCCCAAACAATGAAATTGAACCTTATGAAAAATAAAAAAAGGATTTGAATGAACTAAAAAGGGTTGCAATAATTAAATTACATATATAAGAGGTTATTTACATATTAATTAATAAGCATAATTTGTTTATTCAGGTCTTTAATAACAAGTGGAGAACACCAACGGATTTAAGGTAAGGGATCCTCTCCTTTTCACTCTTAGTCAAGATTGTTCTCTATGCTATGCCTTTTTTTGTAATACCAAGTTATGGGGTATATTTTCTCACCTCCCCACACCTCTCTAATGTTTTATAAGTGATGATAAACCCCTTACCTCTCTCATAAAGCTCTCTTAGTTACACCCGATACCATGCCGATAAAGCGTAATTGATTCTACCCAGACTTCCTTTATTCCTTCGGGTTACTCTATCTTTCTTTTTCAAAAAAATTTAGTTGTATTTTATTTTTTATGTAAAACTTATAAATTATATTTACATGTTCCATAATCATGTTCCAATATCCATCAATTATTATCTTTTAGGGATAAACATGCTTTTAAGTGAATCCCTCCTCGATACTTCCCAATAAGCACACTCATTTTAATGGAACTTCTTGAACTTTTACCCAATTTAAAGTGCACTCTATCCTATTTTTTAAGACACCATTGTCTTTATAAAATCAGTATTTTTATTATGAAAAAATTATTGGTTAAATTATGGTTTTATATAAAAGAATGTCCTCTTTACTATTTTAAAATCTCTATTGTATTTTCCTTAAAACCGCACAAAATGTTTTGATGATAATGCTTCTAAAATTCATTTATTATATGTAGTCACTTATATTTGTTACCACCTACCATTTTATATGCCTATATTACCGTATGATCATCCATGTTTTTTCTAATCGCTTTCTTTCATGGACACTTTGATGATACACTCATTGGTTATGCTTTATGTCATGATTGTGGTACCCAATTCTTTCCATGGGTAACCTTATTTTTAGGTATGGTTGATTATGTATGATTAATTATATGGAAAGAATATTTATATGGCAAGAATATTCATGAAAATGATGAGATGGGTGCACCCAGACAGTGCTCCAATGCATTGGGTAAGGTTAAGTCTCATGAGATGCGATGTGAAACAGGATTGGTGGTTAGCCTTGACCCGTACTGGAATGAGAAACAAGATTGGCGTTTAGCCTTGACCTGTACTAAAGAAATGTGTTATGATTCTGCCACATTTATATGATTCAATGTTTATATGATCCCATGATTATATTATATTATTTCATATGTTCATTGTTTTGGATATCAATATTTCATGCCTCCTAACTCATGTGCTTAAGATGTATCCTTATGTTCATTCCCTTACTGGGATTTTCAGCTCAACCATTTGTTCATGTGTTCCCCAGGGTACCCTATGCAGATGTAAGGGCTCAAAATATGTTAGAAGATATTTATGGATATTAAATAAAGAAGTATTTTTTAGCCCCATGTTTTATGTTATATGTATAGAGTCTTCCAAGACACTAGAATTAAGGATCATTGGCTTGTACTCTGATGATTAATTATGCTTAAAATCATGAAATGTTAAATGTAAAAGGCTCGGGTCACTATGCACACCATTAGGATAGAAGATTTAAAAACATTTACATAATTTTTTTTATATAAAACAACTTCTCAAAACAGTTTATAACTAAATATAAACAAGTTTCCAAAACCATTTATTACCAAAAGAATGAAAGTACAATTGAAACCAATTTTAGAGAAAATCATTTGTCCAAAAAAATAACTAAAAAAATCTTTAAAACCTTTTCTCAATATTTCATTGGAATACCCAATCCATTCCAAAAATTCACACAACCAATCATGTATGCTACACAATGATATTTCTATATTCATGACTGGTTTCTTATCTATCTACCATGTGGTCACAAGGTAATTATGTTCAATGTTACTTTTCAACTTTGGCACCAATAAAAAGGTCATATTTCATCCAATCCCCATAAATACAACATTTATGGACACACTAAGTATGTCAAGGATCATGCCAAAAACACCCTTTTAATAGAAACACCTTTTTATTGATAACCATTTCCATCAAAACCATTTGAATGCCAAAATATTTCAATTAAACAAAATTTTTATTGAAAAAAACTTTTCCATGAAACCATTTATCAATTACATCAAATCCATAATTTACAATTATCATTTTAAATTCAAGAAACTAAATCCCTTTTCACAACAATTCACTAAGATCACACAATTTCCCCAAAACCATAAATCATCACTAAAGGAGATTTATTCCATGATTATCAAAATAAATTTCATTCAAATAAAAAAATTTGAAACAAATAAAATCAATTTTATAAATATGAGTTGATATATAATCCACCTACCTCAAAGGTCTTGATGAAACTCAACAACGGACGAAGAACACTATTGAAACTGGGTCGATTCTCTAAAAAATGGACTTAGATCCCTTATCCTATCACAAAAAAGACCAAATATCATAATATTTGGAATCCAAAATCTTATATATACCCACAAAATTCATATATCTAAGAAATAAGGAGAAGAGGATATGTAGATCTAAGTAGATCTAAAGGAAACTGACAAGAAAGAAGAAGAACATCACTTACTGAGAGAATCAGGATTTCAAATGCCAAGGGAGGGCTCTGGATTAGTTTGTAAAAGATTTGGAGAGGTTAATCAAACATAAATGGAGAAAAATATTTAATTAGGACCATTTAGGAGAGAAAAATGATCAATTACAAGAAAAAATGAGTAAGATCCTAAAAAATAGGATCTTACGTTTTCCCTATGCACAGTTAGACTGCACGGTTAGACAAACAGTGCACTAATATTTCATTAGATATTTCTTTACGGAGAACCCTATATGGAATACACGCATGGTATCCCTAACATTTCTCAAATAATTCTGAAGATACTACCTCAAAACTAAAAATGCACGTGGTTTCTCCTAATATATTTGCACGGTTTAGTCAAACCGTGTGCATCCCGTGTACATCAACTTTAGCCCCAAAAAATATTTTTAAATTTCACCGAAATATCCAATATAAAACCCTTACACTTTATAAACATAAAAATAACGAGTTAAAGGCTACATACCAGAAATTGTGGGTACTAAAAATTGACTCCCAAAGAGGTAAGCCCGTCCAAGAAAGCAAAGGATCTGCAAGCAGTTCGATTATTGTTCCACAAAAATCACATCTAGGGAATTGGGTTGTTGATTCTGAAAAGAAAATAAATTCAAAATGGATTCCATATATAAATAATACCACATTTTAAGTCATGAAATATCATAACTGGATGATTTTTTTGAATAAATCACTTTGTGTATTATCTGAGGTCGATTTACAATTTCTATCAAAACAATGATTTAGTTTTCAAAGATAAGGAGGATGTTATAAGAAGATACATTGATGGAGAAGATTTATATTTATATTTAAAGGAATGGGATAAGTTCCTAAGTTTAATTCATAAAGGTGTATATGAGGATTTCTAACGCAGCATTCCCAGTGACAGTGGGATGTTTAATTACAAAGGAGCACTCCTTTATGTAACGGGAGATGGTGTTGTACAAAGACCTACAGATGATGAACTCGATGGTGAGTGTAAATTATTATCCAAGTTTTTAAAACATTTTTTGTGTTATATAAAGGTATTTTTCAATACTATGTGATATTAGGATGTTTAATTTCTATTTTTGATGAAACAAGGTCAATGAATCAATCATTGTAGAGTTCCGATGATCTATTTGTATGAAATGGGCATGAAAAGTTCAAGGTTGAATTATATGATATACACTGAGATGATATCTACCATATTGGACAATAATGGATTTGTTAAATATGTTGAATAATCTAAAGATATGTATGGTGGTTTATTTTTATCAAAATTAATTTGAAAAGGAGTTAAAGAAAATTGAATCCATGGAAGAAGTGATGGGTAAGAGATAATGATAAACTGTACGATGAATTCAACCCTATTGATAATCCAAAAAGAAATAAGGTCGTAGTGGATCTTGTTCATGATCTTTATGAGATAGATGAATACTCATATGATGATATTCGTGACAAATATTAAGAGGTTGTCAAAAAATAATTATAATAATTCTCAATTGAAGTGGGTTGTGATACTGAGATCCCTAAATCTCATTTGAAAGTTTCTATTAGATATGTTAGTCCACCGAGTTATCTACCAACTCGATATTCAATTTTGGATGAATAATATGGTGATGATATAGAATTATTTGGAGAGTACTATTTTTATACCTCTTCCTCCAAATCATCAAGATACCATATTGATATTTCTAATAATAGAGGTGGTAGCGATGTTAATGCTTCTAAGAAAGTAGATATTGATGAGGATCTTGATATGATCGAAGGAGATAATTATGATCACGAAAATGATCATGATTGTGGAGATGATAATGATCATGGATACGATCAAGGATCTAATAATAATTAAGGATATGATAATTATAAATATATTCATGATGATCATGATCATGAGATGGTTCAGTCACATCCTTCATCACCAGTGGAATCAAGTTTTATCAGGGTTGAGAATAGATATAAAGATGATGAGATTAATGTTATACCACCAATTTCTACATATGATAAGAAATCTACTAGTGTGAGGGATAAGTATCCCAAACCTAATTATCTCAAAAATCCATCATATATCTCACATACAGTTTGTATAGAACCAGCTCCCACTGTACCAAAACTCGGTGAATCTTCTCAAGTTCATAAGGAACAAAATCTTCCCTATATAAGAACTAAAGTAAAAAAATTTGAGGAATGTGAAAAATATTCAAGTTTTATTAGTATTGGTGTTGATTATAGTGATTTATAGGATAATTAAAGTCCTATAAGTGGAGAAGGATCTCTTATGGACAATATTGATAGAGCTTGGGAGTTACAACCTTTTACTCTAATAGAGTCTGATGGACTAACTGAGGATGATGTGATACAAGAGAATAGAGGCCATCCTCCTGATCAAAAATTTATTCCATATGATGTTGTGACAAAATTTGTTTTAGAATCTTTTCAAAAAAGTGTGACTTTTGATTTGGAATCCATTAAAAGAAATTTTATTTCAAAATTTTAAAATGGTTTGAGCTCTCAGCCATCTCCAATAGTCAGACTAAGAGTGGATAACACTCAATATTTTCTCGAGTTTGTTATATATCATTTACAAAAAAAATTTTGATTTCATATTCAAGAACTATAATTACATAATAGAATATTTTTAAAAGAAGTAGAAATTATGATAGCCTTAGTGGATGAAATGACATCCTCTTTCCCGGAGAGTTTGAATTCTTTTTCTCAAAAGTTGGAAATCTTGTCTACTACTATAACTTCATCAACTGTACCTCTTATTTATTTTACTACCTTTTGAAATAGAGTTTCTCAGAAATATTATAAGTAATTAATTTAGTACTGTTTTATGTGATTTTTCAACCCCTGAAGAGAAATTAAGGCAGATACACCGTCAAGGAGAGCACATCTATAATATGATAAAGGAGTATTCCATTGATATCTATTATGATTTGGAAATCATAAAAAAAGAAATTAAATATTAATTTTTAAGGATTTATATATATCATGAGATGAATTATCACTTCAAATTCCTGATAGAGAACATGATAATGCCACCAATCACAAGGTATTTCAATTAACAAGTGAGTGAATTGAATGTTATCACACTAGTGTTGTAGAGATTTATGGAAGAGAAATAATATTTCTTCAGTGCTACAGAGAGGGTTGATAATATTATTATATACTTTATAAACCACATTAAATCCTTTATTTATGTTTAAAACATGGATTTCATTTTCAATAGAGGCAATCCTAGTAACTACTTTTCTTTCTTTAATATCCAAAAAGATAGTTAGATATAGACTCATAGTGATTAATCAGTCAGATGGTCTTCTACCTCAACCATTTCAAACTATGAGTTTGTCACTATTTGACGATATTCACTACCTAAGACCTATTATTTTTATGATCCGACTCTTCCTTCGACAACTATCCATTCCATCAAAACCTTTGCTCCTATAGTCACTACAACTACTTCAGTCCCTTAAGGAAAATAAAAGGTAAAAGGGAATGGAAAATTTTCACCTACACCTACCTCATATAAAAAATCTGATTAGATGATCTATTTGATAGGTTTTTTGTGATTTTATATTTTATCTTTTGAAAATGCACTACATCTCTTTTTAGACTCGCTATAATTAAATTTAACCATTTTTTTATTTTTTATATGAATTTTATATTTTATCTATTTTTTAATCAAAATGGTTAGAAAATATAGGAATTTATTTGAAAAATAATTTTAGGGATATCTATGAAATGTTTACTCTGATATTGATTTAAAATTTATTTGATATTTTAATTGTTTATATATTAAATATATATTCTAAAATGTAAATCATACTTATTTTCAAATACATCTTCAAAGTTCTATTTCTAATTTTTAGTATATATAAAATGAAATGTTTTGTGATCATCAAATTGGGGGAGATTATTGGAACCTATTTATGAGAAGAGTGTTTAGAAATTCTTTATTTTATTGATTACAAACCATGATTTTTTTAGTACTAATGATTTAATTTTTCTTGGTAATATTTATATGATAAGACAATTTTTATGATAATTTGGTTAAGTATTGAGATGAGTTACCGATAAGGATGAGCTACCACTAGCAGAGTCACTGCCATTTTGTCACCACCAGTAGAGTCACTGCTAAGGATGAGCTACAAATGAGAATGTTCTACTGCCAAGGAATTGTTTCCACCAGACTCTGAGTCACCGCTGGACTCTGAGCCACCATCATCCTAAGTCATCACCATTCTAATATACTGTTAGATGCTAAGTTTACACCATCATAATGCTACCATTGTTGAATGAGGACTATGATATTAATGACCCAATGACTATTTCTATTCAAGGATAAATGATTATCCTTAAATAATTTTAATGAGTCATTAAGAAAAAATAAACAACACTTCCAGGATTTGGAACCTCTTTAAATTGATGCTTCTATATCTTTGTAAAGGACTATATATCTCTATATATGATGATTAAAATCTCTAAAGTATAAGAAATACTATGTAATTGAATCAATAAACCTATATAAGATTACCGATTCATTTACTAGTTAAGATCAATGACACATAAGCACAACATCCTTTATAGAGATTGATTGAGATATTAATAGAGATCAACTAGAACATTTATAAAAATTCCTAAAATCCTCTATTTTGTTATAAATTTAAAAAAGAAATATCAAATTCCTCACCAAAGATGATATAAGGATTTTGAACATTCTGAGAATACTATACTTAACATCACTATTATATTTATATTCTTCGAATTTCTCTTTTGGTTTATTGTTTTTTTCCTTTTAGGGGTGTGTTTTTACTCTATTATCAAACACACAAAAGTTACTACACCTAAACTATTTAATACATGTTATTCTCTCTATCTTTTTACATATTTTTACCCACGGTGTCTATGAAATAGTTTCATGTTTGTCCTGTACTATTTTACTTCCCACATATAACTATGGAAGAGGATTTTTATCCTAGAAAGCTTGTTTCTATTGTATGTTTACATGATATAGGTTGTGGATGTATTTGATTATTATTCTAATCATCTTGGTAGTAGGTGATTGAAAAGTGGAGGGGATTAAGTCTCATCTTGAGATTGAAACTATTTTTTACTTCATTTTGTTTTTTTGTTTTATTATAAAAACATAGATTTTTTTAATCTATAAACAAAAGTATTACCTTAATAGATAATCTTAATTAGATTTTATATTTTTTTGTCTAAGTAAATTGATTTCAAAAGTTATGATCCTTTCAACTTTATTTTAACTGAGACATAATAACCATTTGAGAAATCTAATAAATAGACAGATCTTATATCTATTTGAAATTTTTATTAACTACTCAATTTATTTTTATTAAGTTGATTTTATTTTAACTTTACTTTAATAGAAATTTTTAATGGGAACTCAATTAATTACGATAATCCATGAATGAGTGAGGTAATATATTAAAAAACTAATACTTTAAAATTTATATTAGACCTTTTTTAATAAATTCTTTCAACTTAATCTGTAATTTCAATTATTTTTTATCTAAAATCATAATGGAATAATAAATTTAACAATATAATCCAAAAACTATCAAGGTTCAATTTACCTCATTTTAGTATGACCTAAAGCTTCATTATCCTACATCTTTATGGTTAATGAAGGATTGAGCAAGTTTAAAAATTTCTAATATCCAGGAATCCTATTAGAGATAATGATGTTGTTGAGGATTCCTAATCACCATATTTGGAATCTTCCTGATAGACTACTTCAAAAAATAGATATAATTGTAGTTTCTTTAAAGGGTCTTATTGTTTTAGAAGGTGGTGCCTCAGTAAAAGACAAAAGAATAAATTATTATATAGAGAAAAAAAGATTTACATGTGTCTGAATGACAAAATCATATTACAATATTTTTCATAAAGTGGGAGTAAATCAACAGGCAATTCATCCCTCCGTGTTATGTCCTGGTTATACCATGTATTAAAATTATAGAAAATAACTAGAGAGATCCCCAAGATCTCTAGCCACAAATTTTAAGTATTGATGATCTATGTGTTCTTTGAAATCTTATATAATCTCTATAAATAACTACTATTGTAAAATAGATCTTTGAATATCCCAGAATGTTTAGGAAATAAATTCTATTATTTTATGAAATTCATAGGGTAAGGTCAAAACGTATTCAGATTATTTAAAAGTTTCTATATAAAAAATTATTAATTTTAAATAAGTGACAGAATAAAGAGTTAGTGGTATATGTAGGATCCCCAATAATGATAAAAAATTTCATAGTCCATTTATTAGAGGGATATAAAATAAAAAAATTAAATCCCATATGAAAAACATAGGAGTTGGCATGGATTTTTCCACAATCTTCCTCGTTGACATTCAATGACTTAACCCTTATTAATAAATTTTGGTTAAAATAAATGTAAACTGAATAAAAATAAAATGGGTAAAATATTTAAGAAAAAAATAAAATAAAATAAAATAAAATATATGGTGAAAGAGAATGAACCTAGGTTATATAGCTTGGGTACTTTATTATCTACGATTTATCCTAAATTCATCCAATAATCAAGTCACAACCAAGAGTTGATTACTAAAATATCTCTATATTATAAGATTGAAGACAAAAATAAATTATATACCTATCCATACCACTTTCTTTATAGTGAAGATTTAACATCCTGGTTTTTTAAAAGGAAACACTATGTTCGATAACAAACACAATACACAACACCGAGTTAAAACAAATAATGGAATATTATTATTTAAATGTGACTATTATAAACTAGCCATTAATTTGGAATATATGAATTGGAAAAAATAATTATCAAATAAATATTTAGGTCCTAATATATATAAATTTATTTTTAAATTATTATTAAATAATAACATAATTTTTAGTAAAGTTATTTTAATCTTCAAAAGTACATTTTTTTCAAAAATGTTTTATTATTTAATTTTATGAATGAATATTATAATTATTTTTTGGATGTTTTATAAAATTTATTTTATAAAAGGAAAATAATTTTTTAAATCATTATATCAAAATTATTCTATAGTGAAATTTTGATAATTTTTTGAAAAAGTTATTTTTCAGTGAATAATAAAAAATGCAGTTTTTATAAAATACGACATCTCTGGTGATATCATCAAGATAATAATTATGATATTAAAATTTATTAAAATTATTTAATTAATAATTTATGATATTATAATATAAATATAATGCAAAATTAATTTTTAAAAAAGAAATTATAATTTATTTCATGATAAATAAGAAAATCATTTTCAGTGCAGACATAGTGCTTGCACAATGCTGGAAAAGTAAAATTCAGTGTCTTATAGATATTAACTGAGAGATAACAATACTTTTCCAAATTTTTTTATGAAATATAATGTATACATGATGATTTGGACTGATATTGTCAAATTTTTTACTTATATAACTATAATCTTATCCAAATTCTTGTGCAATGCTTGCGCAAGGAATGAAATGTAAAATTAATAGATTAAATAAGTTATCTTGACATGTATATGAGTAAATATACATAATTAATTAATATAAAGTATTATATTGATTTTAATTAATTTATTTTTATGATATAAATTTATTTCTAATTTTTTTTTGAAATAATTACATTTAATGCTTACGCAACACTGACAAAGTGCTTGTACTAACAGAAGAAAAATCAATAAAATAATTTTAATTAAGATGATAAGAATAATTCAATGACAAAAAATACTTAACTAAATCTTATTTTTTGATTATATATATATCATAATCATCCAAGGGTCGAATTGATGACCATTTGAAGCTACTTGGATAAGATTTGAACCCTTATTGTATTTTTTTAATGAAAAGTAAAAGATTTCACATTCATGATTTTAATAACTGTATCATTTTTGATATAGTGTTATGCATAATATATGTTCATAAATAAATATTCTTTTTAAATATAATATATTTATATTCAACAACGTAATTTATTTTTAGTTTTTAGTGAATAAATAATTATCTTAAATAATTACACAACGATGACGCAATAATTATTCAATTAATGGAAAAATCAAGTAAATATTATTAAGAATATTAAAATAAATATAATTTGAGATAATTAATGTGATAAAATAATTTTAAATATGAAATTTTAATATTAGTGATTTAATAAAATATTTGGTTCTAATTATTAGTGTTATATTAATATTACTACAGTCAAAGTAATGAATAGTTATTAAAATTTACATTAAGAATATTTATAGTAAATAATATTTTATTATTTGATATAAAATTCCAAAAAAATATTAAATTCATTAAAAAAATTGGGATAAGGTTTTAAATTTATTAAATGATCTATTTATGGGTTTATTTTTCATTTACAGTAACTATATTAACCGTGAATGTGTAAGAATCCATGTTGTCACAGTAAGAGTTAAAGAGGTTAAATAATGGGTTAAAACTATATGATAAGGGTAATAAAATGACATGAAATTATCTATAAATTACTAGATGAGAGGATTTAGACCCATACTCATCTTGTATTCAAAATAATTCACTTTGGAGTGATTTTTAATTGAAAACTAATTTATATTATTTTAATATTTTGTGAAATTCTAAGAGTGCCCCTCCCCTCTCCTATAAAAGGAAACCCCTTTTTCTCATCTATTCACACTTAAAAAAAATTAGTTTATCCAATACACATTAAAATTCTTTTCTTGAATAAATATCGTCATTATAGAGTCTTTATTTTAGTCATAACACCAACCATATTGGTCTTAATGTGATAAAAATGGATTGTCTGAAGAAGAGAAAGATAAAGAAACATACATGATGAGTCATAGTCAAGGTAAGGGGATTATTATGAAAGTATTATTTATATAAGAGAATTTTATTTATTCCAAGGAAAATATTTTATTTTTATTTTTGATATTATATATGGCCATCATCTATAAATTTTAATGATGGTCAATTCATTTTTATACAAGAATTAATTTTATTTTCAAATTTTTTATGTTTATGTATTTTCAATGTAAGTAATTATTTTGGAAATATGGATTTATCCTATGGATTTTATAATTTTTTTTTATAAAATCTTATAATTTATAAAATATTTTTCTTTGAAAATAATTCAAATATATTTTGAAATGTTTTTAATTGGTTATTAATGAGAAAGGAAGACATTCGAAAATGTTTTCCTAAAACTTGGCACTAGGGTATCGAAAGAGATGATAAGGTATGGGGAGTAAACCCATGAACTTAATGGGGAACAGTACTACAAGAAATACTGCTAGTAGAAACATGATTTTCTTAATATTTTACAAGTATCATTTCAATCCAAAAAAGTATTATTATTTTCAAATAGTTTTTATGGAGATATCCAATAATTTTCAAGGTAATTTTTATATGTATTTATAAATGATAACTATTTTAAAACTGTTTTAAAAACTATTTTTTAAACCCTAGATTGGAATTTTCAAAATTTATAAATATTATCCAATATTTTGTATTTATATAAAATATTTTCAAAGGAATTTTAAAGTATTATTCAATTGTTTTAAAACCTCTGAATAGGATTTTTTTCTCACCCTGTGTTTGAAAATAATTTCATAGGTTTAGTAGAAATTTTGAAGGGTTCTTGTTTCATATAAGGTGGTCGGACATGTGAAGATAATTAGTTAATTGTATAAATTTTGTACCAATATCTTGAATTGTGTGAGGTTTTTTCTAATTCTCTAAAACCTAGACCGGAAAAGATCCTTGGGTGTATAATTTATTATGTATTTTTAATTAGTATTTTATAAAAAAATATACAACAAGTTTTTAGTTCTGAATGTGGAAGTGTGGGTTCAATCTGTCACATAAGAGGTAGCAAACACACTCAATAGAGTCATCTACTATACCAATATCTAGATCCACCATATACTATTTTTCCCTCAATCAAAAGAGATACACTCTTATATAAGTGTAGAACAAGATAAGGAATGAGGGATATATTTTATAAAAGGAAGACCAAAAATATAATTAATAATAGAAGCATGCAATAATCATCAATCCACCTCTCCACCCCCTCACTGAAATGTTAAGGTCAGAATGAAATATAACTGAATTGAATAGAAAGGATTCATAAGACTATATAATCTCTCTTAGGGACAAAAAATTGAGTAAATTCTCCATAATTATGTAGTTTAGAGATTAAATTGAAAGGTAGAAGGATTGAAGCATAAAATAACATGAATTTAAACTATTGTTATTAAAAAGTAATATATAGACAAACTAGAAAAACTAGAAAAACTGATACACTAAATCTAACCATAGTCGAAAGGAAATGGGTCTGGATCTCAACAAAATCTGAAGGGGAATCATATATATATGAATTAGAGTCCATATTCATTATTCAATAAATAATAAACACCAAACAACCCCACCTTGGTTCATTTCCATGTGAATAAGTTTAAGGGTGTGAATCATCAATGAAAGAATCTTCTTAAACATATCTTGGAGTGTGATTATTTCATAAAAAAACTACCTTTTTTTGAATTTGGATTGAATTTGTATGGGTATATCTTGGTGAATTTCCCAATTTGTGGTAAATTATAGAAATATAAAGAAATTTATAATAAGTTAATATTCTATTTGTTTTTGAATTTTCCATTTAATTCAACATGATACTTTGGTTTTAATCACATGTGAGGACTATAGATCAGTTGTGTAAGGCCCTAATGTACACAAGATTCACCGTTATCTCACCTTACATAGGTTTGGATACATGAGTTTTCACCTTATGTGATAGGCATGGGACTTAGATCACCCAACGTGGGACGTTATTCATTTATATGTAGGGTCATGGTGATTCTAACATTGGTTATGGTGTGTATATGTTCATCAGACATAAGGTAGGGTCATGAATTAATGAATCTTAGGTGATCTACACTTAATCTTAAATGAGGGTTGTATTCTATAGAATAATTCATACCCAAGATTCCCTGCTTGATTTCACATTATTTTAGGTAACTGGTGTAACAAACCATATCGGCCTTCCACTGAATTAGGCAACTGATCCATTCTGCAATAAGGCCTGAACAAATTTACCGATACCCACATGTTGGAAACTAGAGTGGGGTATAAAGGAAAAAAACTTCGGTAATGGGTTTTTCCAAATAATAACATCATCATAGGGGTACTGAATAATAACTTAGTATGAAGTGTCCAAGTATTGGATGGTTATGCTCTCAAGTAAAAAAAATCATAACATCTCAACACATTCAATAAATAAAATTTAAACACAATGAAACATAATAGAAATACATAACTATATAACCATATTAATACTACCAAAAATCTAAAAATATTAGTAATTAGATGGAAGACATAATAGGAGATTAAAAATCAAATATATAAATGTTACAAACTCACCCCAAATATTGAAAAAATATTTTTCTACCCACATATATGTGATGTAAGGGATATCATATGACAATGTCACCCCCATTGGCCGAATAAAGATAACCAAATACCCATCACCTTTATAAAATTCCTTACCTTTTCCTATATCAGACAAAACAAGGTCTACATACACCCATTGACTTGTGCAATGTGTGAGCGTATCGATCACAATAATATACCACCAAGTATTCCACACAGAACCTTTATTTGAAAATCTAAACAATCCTAGTTTGAAAAAAAATATTAGAAATTATCCTTTTAAAATTTTTAAGAAAAAAATAAGCATTATACATTTATATTATAAAATATATTTAATTAAGGAGGTTTCACTCTTTAAGAAACCACTCTAAAAAGGAACTTAACTATAAATTTTATAAATTTTTCCAAATTCTCACATAAATCGTGATTTTAAGAAATTTTCATTACCCAAATTAAAGAGATTAATAAAAACATGAAATTTCATATAAATTAGTCCATAAGACTAGATTAATAAATTTTACAACATTTTATAAATTTAATTAAAAAAATTCATGCACATATAAGTTCAACTAACCCAAGGGGGATATAGAAACCCCAACCTTAATCCACTCTAAAAAATTGTAATTGGTGAGAATCCACTAACAAATGAAAAAGTTACCCTAAAGTGTAAAGGATAACCCAAAAAATAAAAACTCAATCCAGAAAATTTATCCAAGATAAACCCTAAGAATAAATGGATTATGGTTAAATAAAAACTGTAAAGAAGGGTATATTAGAACCAAAAAATAATAGGAATCACTTATTGGGTGATTTTCATAAACAATACTTAAATAAATACCAAAAAAACATACTTAAGAAAGAGAATTAATTTTATTGGAGGGAGACTAAGGCTGATTAGGAGAGAAATATTGGGTTTAAGGGTTTAATTTTGAGATAGGATATTGAGGTAATTAAATATTTTTAATAATTTTGACTGGCAGCACAATTTTATAAAACATGTACTAACAATGCAGGTGGAACTAAATAGACCTATAAATGTATCATGGTTTGGTAATACTTTTAGGAAAATCATGCACCAACTATGTGAGTGCCACTACTGAAAATTTTATACTTTACATGGTTTGGTGACACAATTTGATAAACCATTCATTACATGTTAAATTCCATTTTCTCCCATTTTTTCCATTTTATATGATGAAAGAAAAAAATAATGTTACAAATAAAAACCTATTAATAACATAATTTTTTAACTAAAATTAACAATGTGGATATGGTAATTCACCCCACCATATCAAATTCTTCTCCCATAAAGTCAACTTGATGCTTTCTCTGAGAATAAATGAGTCAATTTCCCTTTAATAAACTCTTCACACTCCTTAGTCTCGTGAGATTTATTATTATGATGCCATAATAATCAAACTAATCGATTGAAATTACCAAAATTTACCTTGTTCTAGGATTCAATATTCAGAATTTTTCACTCGGTGATCGATACATTTATTTCTAATTAAATAAATTCCCAATTAATCACATGGGAGGGATCCAAATGATACTTATTTAGTTAACAGATGTGGAATACAACATGTATTAACATTAACTAATGTTGAAATGTTATTTTATAATCCACATTCCCAATATATTCTAAAATTTTTAAGGGGCCTAAAAATCTTTAGGAAAGAATCCCTTGTTTTCCGAACCACCTGTTACCCAAATAGGGAGATACTATAAAAAACACCCAATCAATCATTGAAAATTCCAAGGGATGGGGGTTTTAGTGACATATGATTTATACATGCTCTAATTGATTTCAAAATACTACCAAATGGTGTAATACTTCTCAATCATCTTATGGATTGGTTTGGGTTATGCTAGAGTGGTCTTATCCACCTCTGTATAGTATAAGAGAGGATAATAAGGTCAACCATAAACGGTACATGAATGAGTCCATTCTTATAGAAGACATATAACTATTATTAAAATAAATTTCCATCCAAAAATTCTATCCCAGAAACGACCAAAATCTAAAGCTTGAACCCAAATAATACCTTCTAAAATATAGATAGCCCATTCCATTCGACTGCCTATTTATGGGTGGTAGGATGTAGTCAATCTTACATGGGAACTAATGAATCTTAGAGGCCCTTTTAAAATTAATATTTGAAATAAGGATCTCTATTATAAATAATGGTAGAAGGAAAACCATAAAATTTAATAATATTATGGACATAAAACTTACAAATATTCTATGGAATCATACTATACTTGATTAGTATGAAATATGAATATTTAATCAATCAATCAATCATAAAATATATGGAATTCCTCCCCCAAGGGGTATGACGTAATATAATAATGATGTTCATGGAAACCTTATCCCTTGTCCATGTAGGGATCGAAAGGGGTTTGAGAAAAACAAATAGATTCTAATGGTTGTGTTTTTCCAAAATATAGGTATAATTTCAAGGAAAAAACATAGTGATATCTCATCTTTTCCCAGCCATCAATACCAATATTGAGACTCATACTTTTCATACATAGATATTATATATTATTTGATTAATATTAACCACATTATGTAATTATCCATTCTATAATATTACAATTATAGTGTATTTGGAAACTAAGAAACATTAACTGATGGTTCATAAAAGATCTACATCATCCCCCATGGATGGAGAGAGGTCGGGAAAATGCTCAGGAGAAACCCACATTACGCTGCAATAAAGATTAGGGTTATTCCCCTATGGATTCTTCGATTCCACCATCGATGGATGGAGTTTTTTTTGGCTTAGTGGCTTTTTGATGCGTATAAGCATGTGGCGTCAGATTTAGGGGATTCAATACCTATGAAGAAAAGCCCCCACGAGGTTAACATAAGAGAGGTCAGTGCTCAGAACAACTCATTCTCACTTTTTAAGGGTATGAATGTTGGAATTCATCAAAATGAATGAGTGGAACACATTAAATAATATCCAGCTACTGTCTTGGAGAGGCTTGAAATTTGTTCCCATTCAATCATCACTCGACCCTTTATACCTAAAGGTGCTCTACCATGGAGGATTGATCAACTCACCCAGAGGCTGTCCACTATATGGGGATTCGATAACTGAATGTGCGTCTCCTTAGGGAGAGTATACTTCCACTTTATCTTCCCCTATGATGACCATAAAATGCGTGCTTGGGGTAAAGACTCTATCTCTTTCCAGCCGGGGGCGCTGCACATCTGTGAATGGGATTACAAATTCAACCCATTGGAAATCCACAATTCAATACTTCAAGCATGGGTTAAGGTATTTGGTATTAACTAGATTCTTTGGAACCCTCATATAATTTATGATATTTCATTGAAAATTGGGGTCTTGATCAAGATGTATATGGAGACATAAATTGATAGATATGGTCATTTATCTAGATTATTAGTTGATGTGGACCTTTCCTCCACACATATTGATAATGTATTACTTTTTTCTAATGATGAAGATCTTGAATAAAGGATTGAATTTGAGAAATTACCTTGGTTATTCCCAGACAGTATGATCATTGTACCTAACAAAAATAATTGTAAGAGGTCTTTGACATAAAATAGCACATGTTTAAAAAAAATCTGATTTTGGTCTAAAGGATACTAATAACCAAAGACTTATTATTTTAATTTGACAACCTTTTTCTCTTGTACCACCTCAAGGTCCTATTATGAACATCAGGTCCATCCAGAAGGGTTCTGTTGACTATACATACTCTTTGGTTGGGTCATCTTCCCCTGGCCATGATGGCTCATGGGCTGGCATAGTGGAAAGGGGTCCGGTTGAACTCCCACCCTTGCCTATTATCCTTAATTACTCAATGCCTTGTGACATTGAGGGGTCTCCACATGTGACAAATAAACTCTCTTCTTAGAAGACTATTTCCTCAGACGGTTCGCGATTATCCTTTGAAAAATTGGAAGCTGGAAACAAAATTTCCCCTATATTTGTAGAAGCACAGTCAAATATGGAGAGGTCTACTCCTTTGACTCATGAAATTTATTCTCAAAAGACTGTTTCCTCTGATTGTGTTTTGGTTGAAACTGAAAAATTGAATGTTGGAAACACCAATCCCCTTCCCTTGTTGGATGCTCATTCAAACTTGTCCCTTCTTTTTTTTCAGGCTGTTATATAGGCCTTGACGCATACACTTGACAGTGGGAATAAGAAGGTTCATTTGGCCTCTTTGGCCCCCCACTTCTTTCACTTCACATGACACTGACAATATTTGTCTTGCACCAGATTATCCTACTTCTCATACAGAGAAACTGACAAACAAAGAGCTGCAGACAAAGCAGGACAACCCTCTAGTGAAGTATAGTTCTGGTTTGTGGAAAAAAACATGCCAAAATAAGGGAGGCGGAACAACATCCTGTAGCATATGATGAGAACTCTTGGCACCAAACGAAGCTTGGAAGGAAACCTAAAGGTCACGAGAAGGGTCGGGAGAGAGCTGAACCAACATTAATGAAGGAAACACAGTCTGAAGTCACATACTCGGATACAGATATTGAGACCCTCTTACAGTAAGCGAAAGATTTTGAATCACTTCATAGAAGTGGACGTGGACGTGGGTGCAGTCGAGGAATGGACTGGGGTGCCTTGCTGGAAGAAGAACATGAGATTGCTGACAAGATCAAGAAAAATCTTGGACAATGAAAGCTTTATTTTTTTGTCTCTTCATCTGATACTTTACTTGTTTCATTTTTATTGTTTTAATAAAATGGGACTCGATCTACATCATCCCCCATTAAGTTCATCATAACTAGAAAAATTCTTAAAAATATCACAATTAGTACCTTTCTTAATAAAATTTATCAAGGTTTTATAAGATATGGGGATCTAGGATGATTAATATTGGTAAAAAAGAGATATTAATGGCCTCTTGAGCATAACATGATCATAAGTGTATGCAAACATGATTATAACATTTGAAAATCACACCATAAATATCATAAATCATAATATTGAGTCATGGAATAAATCATGGAAGTTCATAAAACATGAATCATAAATTAAAAAAAGAACATAAACCATGTAATCATAAAACTGGAATAACACAATGAATTTCGGTATGCACATAAGTATAAAACCATTTTCATCAGTGTTCAAGGATAATTTCCTTGACTATCATAGTAGTTTGGGTTCACTACCGAGCCATATTAATAATAAAGGTTCACTTCCGAGACAATCATAATACACTGAGTTCACTCCCTAAACCATAAAAGTAGTCATGTTTTACTCCCATGACTATCATAGTGGATATATCCCCTTAATAATCTGGGTTCACTCCCTATTCCTGTCCAGTTTATCACATGAGATATCAATATTTACCAAATTCATTAGAGGGATATATAGGCCCCAACCATAAAAAATTATAATCATGTATATTTATTCCATTATATCATAAAATATTCATCATATCAGATCCCATGAAAATAAACGGGTTTCATAAACATTTCATCATAGTATAACCCATGGAAAATAAATTGGTTTCATAAGTATTATATCATTTCATCATAATATAACCCATGGAAAAGAAAAATATTTCATAAAAATATTTTCATCATAGAAATAAATCATACAGAGAAATAATAAGGATGGTATCCTTATATTATATCCCCATTAATGCATGAGTGAAGTTTAGGTTTATTTTCTTCGATGAATAGATACACCATTAAAAGATCATTAACAATTCTGGAAAGAAATATCCTTTCCATTTTGAAATAACTTATTTTAAATCTAGTTTTTTTTAAAATATTATGGAAACCATTTTATTTGAAAATAACCATAGAAAATTGTAAAGTAATATTCAAATCATTGAGTGGTAATGATTTATGGAAAGTATGTTCTTTTTATGTAAGTTAAAAAAACATTTTTTTTATATTTTGTAAAAAGTAAAGAAGTACCGCATTCGAAAAATAAAGAGAAGATTAATTTTATTTTTTTGTAAGAAGTAAAACATTAGTAAAAATCAATTTAAAAAATTAAAAACATTCTTGAAAATATTTTAAAAAACAGGGACATGGAAGAGAAAGGATTTTTTTGTGAAGAGAGAAATTAGGCCTATTTTCATTAAAAACATGTTTTAAAGATATTAAGTATTTAAGATGAGGAAAATGAAATGAAAACATTTATTTTTAGGAAATAAATATATTATATGAAAATTCATGAATTTATTTAGGGGTATATCATAATATTTCATCATCGTAAACATAATCATGAGAAACCCCAAAAAACAATTAGATCGTGACATAAAACCCTTAAGAATTTGGTAACATTTAAATCGTGATCCCCATGAAATAAATGAACTTATATGGATATGTATTTCCCAATTAAATTCATAATATAAACCATAAAATACATTCTTGTATAGTATATACACCACATTAAAGAATAATTGGTGAATATGACATGTGTCTCATAAAAATAAAAGTGAGACGAAAATACTTTACCTTAGATATAAATTCCTTCATAGGAACCGAAACCTCCTGTATAACAAATATATATTTATTATAAATATATTAAATAACCATAATAATATATATAATACCATAAATTATAAACTTATAACCTTTTATCATATGTTTGTTGACACTTCTTTATTAAAATCACTGTTCTAGGAGATATCTTCTTCATTTTTCATGTATGATTTTGGTCAGTAGTTTTGGTCCTTGTATTTTTTCATGGTTTTATCATATAGAAAATGAAATAAATATAATATATATTCATTATATACATTTTTATAGTCATTCATAAAAGTATATATAGAAAAATGAAATACACCATTAATGGAGATGGTATATCGTACATACTCATGAATGCTATTTTAATTTTTTTGAATAATAGAATGAAAGAAAGTTAAAAAACAAATACCTATTATAGAATCATTTTTATATAACATATTTCATTTATATTGATTAAATATATCCTTATTATCATCCTTATAGATCAAATATAAAAAATGAATCACATTGCTTCATGGAGGTGGTAGTCCACACGTACACATGATCGACATTATTGTTTTCCAATGAGTTGGATTTTAAGAAGGAAGATATGATATTATCTTTAAATAATTAAAATAATGTTATAATTACCATATATAAATACTAAAACCGTCATAATAATCATTCATAAAACATGTTCATGAGAAATTAATTGTATCACTCTTTGGAGATGATAAGCTGTACGTACACAAGAGTGATATTTTGAGTTCTCATTAGATGGAAAGAGGGTGAATTGGTTTCATAATCATAATTAAATTTCATTATATTTTGGATAATGAATTTATTATTTTATGAATAATATAATATATTTAAAGGAGGTAAAATAATAATTAAAAATAAAGTGATTTGTTAAGGAAATTACCTCTTATTTGAAATAACTACTTTATATCTTATCTTAAGGGCTCTAGGATGGTCTTTTTGGAAGCAAAACAAATATATAATGTGCATATGGAATTGGATAAGATAAATTTATAGTGGATGGTCTTGATTGTAGGCTCAATGTTGTGTGAAGAAGAGAAATGAGGGGTTCCCTTTTATAATTGAGGGGAGGGTCACCCTTGTAATTTATTAAAAGCCTAAAATATATTAAAGTCATTATTAAGATAAATGGTTAAAAATTTAATAAAATTGGGAAATTTATGAACTTTTAGACCATATATTATCCCCTTTTTTCTATTTTAATATCTTTATGATTTTTAAGTAATTTAATAAAATAATATTTTTAAAAAGCATTATAATTTTTCAATTAGCCACTAATAATTTAATTTGAATGAAAATACATAAATACATAATATTAATTAAAATATAATTCTTTAAAATAATACTAATATGTCATATTAATCTAAAAAATTTGTGTCATGCATTAAATCCCTCAAATCATTTGAATTTTAACATTTTAAAAATCATTATATTTTTTTATTAATTGGGGAAATACCACATCAGTGTTGCATAAGAATTTAATGTCATTATACAATCACTAAATATTATAAATAAATTATATAATGAGAATAATATCATTAATATAAAAATAGACACTTATATTAATTCATAACTTTCTTTTTTCCATTTTTGAACACATAAGCGATATTTAAAACTTAGAGAGTGACATTTTTTATCTTTCATTGCTTTAAATATTATATTGTTCATTTTTAGGGAAACATGTCCATTAATGAACTAAAATTATAAAATAAGGTGATAAGTCTAATGTTAAAACCATCCAATAATAATTTAATGAAAATTTATGGCCTTAAAACATTTTAACCAAAATTAAAATCATTTACCCTTTACCATGGTGATAAATTTCATCACAGTTACTATAAATATTGACAAAAGGGACTTATTTAGAAAATTCAAATCTAATAATTAAAAATTTCAAATAAATTTTATGAAAATAAATTTATATAATTTAAAGATATTAATTTTAAAACAATTATGCAACCCGCAACGGAAACCACTTTTTAGGTAAAAACATTTTAAGCATAAAACTTGCCTAATTCTTTTCTCATCACTAGAAGAATTATTAAATTAAAGTTAAAAAATTTGATTAAACATATAATATATAACTTTTATTAAAACCATTAACCAATAGTGATAAATTTTATTTATTATGATAAAAATACCTTTCGCGTATAAAAATAGTTTTTTTTCAGAAATAGGTCTATTTTAATTTCAAATGTTTTTTATTTTTATCTATAATTAGTTTATACCCAAAGAATTAATTTATAATTATGTTACCATAAATCATTAATTAATTATTTATTCATATTAATACCCACTAATATAGTTACTAGGAGATAACTATTATTTAAAATTATTTCATGGTTCTTTTAAACTCGATGATGCATGTAACAGAAGATATCAAAGAAATAAAATTTATTAAAAACAATAATTCATAAAATATCATACTGTTACATTATACTCCCCTTAAAATTGATTTATCCATTCAAATTTATCACTTTATTAAAAAAAATTAGGATATATTTTTTTTCATTACATCATTGGGTTCTCTTGTATCTCTTTGAATTTTTGAATTCTCAAGAGAACTTTAACTAGGTGAGTAGTCATATTCTGTAGTACTTTTTATCTATGATACAAATTTTATATTGGTTGTTACTTATAAAAATTATCATATTCCAGTGGTATGAACACCTATTTTAGTAAATTTGATGGATCAGGTATGTACTTCCTGAGGAGAGATACATGGAACACATCGTGAACTTAAGAGAGTTTTGGTGGTGGTGAAAATCGATAAGCTACCATCCCTACTCAATCAAGAATCTAGAAAGGGATAATATACCTCAGTCTTGAATTGAATTTATTTATGAATATTATAAAATTATTACATGGATAAATTCTAATAAAAAACTTTATCACCACCTTAAACTTCCATGTCATATTGATGATTGTCAAAATTACTTTTCTATCGAATTTGAGTTATCTTGATGTGGTGCTAGATGGATCAAACTGTAACTGTCATTGAAGTATCTTGATCAGGCCCTAATAGAATTATTTCTATAATAACATTCAATCATGTTGTATTTCTACACTTATTTTCATAAATACCATCAAAATGAGCCATCTAAATTCTTGAGTGAAATCTATTTTTTTATGAAAAATCAATTAGAGGAATGTGTTGATCCCAACAACCTTTGATTTCCACAGGAGAATATCTAAAAATATCTTGTAGATTTAGAATTGTTATTTAAGAATAAAGATCTATATAAAGATAATACACCATACTGAAAGACTACTATATATACAGAGCCTGCTAAAGACTTTTCCAAAACATCGAGGTAAACCTGAATTCCCGATCAGATAAAATAGAATCTGGTACTACCTAATACCTTAACACTTAATTAATATAAATTCTAGAAAGATTATAAAAATATAAATATTATTTAATATAAATGATGTGTGTTAACTTCTTATGGTGACCAACTACAAAATATATAGAATTGTGTCATTTTTATTTTTTTGGGAGTCCAATGACAAAATAAATGGTGATGTTTTCTTATTTATATTACAGGTTTGGGTAATGGTTGAAACAACCCCTTATAATTTTACCTCTTAGAATTTACATGTTAATATACCAAGAACTAGAATACATACTCATAAATATCTATCATCTTAACATCACACTATAAATAATCTTTCCTATATCTATAAATTTGTGTATTTCCAAGATGAATAAATAATGATAGATTGTGAGCTTTATCTAACAGCTTCTTCACATCTGGTATGGATGGAACACATACATGGTTCTTTAACGATATCATCCCATCATAATCAAGTTTAAAATGATGAATATTTCCAAAATTATTTTTATATTCAATATATTCCTTATATGACACTTTAATATTCACTTGGATAGATGGTTTTACACTCATTTGATAAAGATAAGATTTCTACCTTTCGTTCAAGATATCAACAAACACCCTTTGAAAATCTAGAAATATTGGATCTTTTTTTATCCTCATCATAGATAATCTAGAAGGATAATTTTACATAGAGTATCTTCCACTTTATTCTCTTTTACAAGGTGGTAATATATTGAGCAGTCATAATCCAGAATTATCTCCAACCATCTTCTCTTAATCAAATTAATTATTTCCAGGTGAAAATATACTTTATACTTTTATGATCAATAAATATATCACAAATTTATCTTTAATGATAATTACTCCATATCATTAATGTAAAAATTACCCCAGCTAACTCCAAATCAAGAGTTGGGTAAATTTTCTCATCAACCATAAATTAACATGAGGCATAAGCTATCACCATATAATTCTACTTGAGAACACACCACAATAGTTTCTTTGATGCACCACTATAGATAATAAATCCTTATACACTATAGGGTAATGTAAGCATAAGTTCACTAACTAACCTTCTCTTCAGTTCCTTGAAATTTTCTTCTCATTTTTCTCTCTAAATGAACTTATCTCTAATACGAGTTAACTTGGTGAGTATATTAGATAGACATGAGAAATTACCCACAAAGCATCGATAATATCCTTCTAAAAAAGTAAAATATTGGATTTAATTCATAATGGTTTTCCTAAAAAACATTCAATAACTCATATCTTTGAAGGATCTTCTTATATACTCTCACTTGAGATTATAATACCCAAGAATAAAAATTTTTGAAGCTATAATTCACACATGGTAAATTTTTAATAAAACCTATCTTTCCTCAGGGTCTTTAGTTAAATTATCAATAATAATACTATTTTTTATTTGAATATATAATATTATCATTAATAAATACTACAAAAAACTGATCAAGGTAATCTATAATGAATCTATTCATTAAAAATATAAATATTGTAGGGTAATTAGTAATACCAAATAGAATCAATATAAATTCAAAGTGTCTATACCATGAACGAAATGATTTCCTAGGTATATCCTCCCCACATAGGCCTCAATTGATGATATCTAGAATGATTATCAATAATAAAAAGTATTTATCTCTTTTTTGTCGATCAATCAAGTCATAAATACATGGTAGAGGATAGTTGTTCTTGATAATGATCTTGTTAAGTTCTCAATAATCAATTCATAGTTGCAATTATTTATCTTTCTTCTTAACAAAATGGAATGGTGCACCCCATAGTTACAAACTTGGCCAAATTAATCCCTTATCATTATTCTATTGGAGTAGCTTATTTAGTTCCAATAACTCAATCAAGGCCATTCAATATAGATTTTTTTGAAATAGGTGTAGAAGAAGGTATTATTTCTATCGAGAACTCAACTTCACAATTTAGTGGAAGACAATTAAATTCTTTTATAAATATATCAAAAAAAATGTCATATAGTAGTTGTATCTTTTATATTGTGATTCTCCCCAACCATATGAGATAATTACCACTTTTTAATAGGAATCAAAACCTATTGAATGGATATGATTTCCATGATAAGTTCATATTTATCATTACACTGATAGATGATCATAAGTTGGTTATAAATATCAAATATGACTTCCCTTCCTTGGAAATTGATGTCATGTTTATTTAATGGAATATAATCCATACCTAGGATATCACTAGATTCAATAAAGAGATAATAAAAATATTTTCAAGAATAACATTACCAAAATATTCAACCATAAAAGAATCATAGATTGAAGAAGAAATCATGATAATGTTAGGGGGTTTTACTTCTAACTCAACATTGAATCATTGAGGTTGTATAGAGATACTATTAGAAAATTATTTTGATATAAAATAATGGTTATTTCTAGAATCAAATAAGACATTGGTAGTTCTATAATGGATGATAAGTGCACCATTCACCATGTTTTTGTTTTACCCCTCATAAAAAATACTAATCACCTTAGATTCCCATTTTTCTCTTGGATCAAGTGATTTTAAAACATAAAATCATCATTAAACTTTATATTTGGTAATTAGTTAGATTAATCCCCATACTCCTTACATTTAAAACATCAGAGCATGGGTGGTGAATTCTGTATATATTTCTCTCCATTCAAATCATTATCTAACTTCTTCCCATTATTTCAGAATTCAATTTTCTAGTGACCTTCCTTTCCCCACATGAAACATTTACCCATTACCTTAATATAATTTCCTCCATGTTTCCTTCCACACTTTTGGAATAAAATAAATCTCATCTTATTATATTTATGGTTTTTTAAATTTCCATTGAATTCCATATTTATTTTCTTATCAAAACCATGAGATTGATGGGTAACTACAATATCCATCTCCAAATTATGGACAATTTGAAACATTTATTCATAGCTACTGATTTACCTTATGTAAAACAACCTTTTGAGACTTTGTTTCAACCCACTGAATAATAGTTCAACCATACATTCATGTTACTATAAGTGTACCTGAAATTCTTGGACACTTTTTCCCATAGGTACCAATAGATTCACCATCAATCTGTTTTAGCTCAAGGAATTCATTATCTATTTTCATGTAAATAATATAAGGAAATTACTTTTTAAAAAATATCCTCCTAAACTCATACCACTCTATAGATTCAATTTCTTAAATTTAATTATATTCTTGATAAGATCCCACTATTGATATGCTTCTTATTATAAATGATAAATATCCAGAATAAATTTCTTATGTTCTAAACACTAGATAATATAAAATATTTCAATTTTATTGATCCATTACCTAAAAGATAGTGTATCAGTAGACCCACTAAAAGAATGTGGATGTTTTCTCATGAAGGAATCGACATAAAGTTGTTCCCTCCATTGCTCATTTGGAATCTCATCATGTTTCATAGCTTGATAACGTTGTGTGAGCATTTAAATAAGATTATATATTCTATCTCCCATAAAATTTTGTTTCTTAGGAGGAAAATCATTTCATTTTCTGTAGTATTCAACATTAACACTATTAATTTGGGTTCCAACCATCGACTAAAACCAAAAATAACAGTGTGATAAATAATAATCAAATTGAAACACCACATAATCATGAAAAATAATTCATAGGATTTCTAAATGATGAAACCTTCTTCTATGAAACCTTAGGTTTAACCTTGTATATTCACGATCATTACCAAAATATTAGAATGTTATCCCAAACATAGAATTATCCCTTATGTCCTCAATAAATATTTCTTATTCTAGTTTCCAAAGTTTAACTAAACCTTGTTATAATACCGACTATAGATATCCAACCTTTTCATACATAGATATCACATCATAATAGATTAATATCCATTCCATATCATAAGAATACACACCAAAATCATATTGGATTAGTTCCTTTAGAGAATTGGATACATAAACAACATGTTGATGAAAATTCTAAATAGTCTCCCCGAAATTTCATCATAACTATAACTCTTATAATAAATATTATACTTAGTAACTTTATGCATAACCTTGAGAAGGGGAACATAAGAAAGGGTGAGCTCATATTCTTAGTAAGGGTAATAAATGGGTGATAATAATGATTACTTTAGAATAACATGAACAAAATGGTATGAGAATATAGGAATAATATTTTAGAACCATACCCTCCATATCATAAATTATAATCTTGAGTCATGAAACAAATATTTATAGTTTCTAAGACATGAATCATAAATAAATCAAAGAACATAATCCATATAATCAAAACACTAGCATAAGACATGGAATTATGGAATTAAAATAAGTATAGAAAATAATTTCCTTAGTAGTCAAGGATAATTTTAAAGACTATCATAATGGATTGGGTTCACTCCCTAAACCATAATAATAGTCAAGGCCACTCCCAATAAAATCATAGTGGATTGGGTTCACTCCCCAAATCATCGTAGTTGTCCTGGTTCAGTCCCATGACTATCATGATGGACAAAGCCTCTTAATGAACTGGGTTCACTCCCCATTCAACTATAATTTATCTCACGAGATATCAATATTTACCCAATGCATTAGAGGGAGATATAGGACCCAAACATCACATAATGAAAATAATACACATGTGTTACATAATATTATAAAACATTCATAATATCAGAACCCATGAAAAGAAATGTGTTTCATAAAAATTTCATCATAGTATAACCCATGGAATAGAAAAGGGTTTCATAAACATTCTATCGCTTCATTATAGAAAAACAATAGGAATAGAAGCTGATTTCATACAAATACTTTCATAATTAATATAAACCATCTATAGAAACAATAAGGGTGTTATCATTATATCAAATCCCAATTAAATAATTATTAAAAACAAGGATTTTTGTATTTGATGAATAAAAATACCATTAAAAGATCATTAATCATTATTGAGGAAAATATTCTTTCTATTTTGAAATAAATAATATAATTTATTTTAAAACAGTACTGAAAAAATTTTATTTGAAAATAAACATGTAAAATTATAATGAAATCTTCATATCACTAAGTGGTCTTGATAGTGGGAAACTTTTTTTCATGTTTTATAAGTTAAAAAAATCCTTTTATACTTTTATAAAGTAAATAAGTACCTCATTCAGAAAAAGAAAATAAAATTATTTTTAAAACTTAGATAAAAAGTAAAAAATGAGTAAAATTGAGTTTTTAAAATAATTTAATAATAGTAAAAACAATATTGAGACCATTTTTAGAAAACATGGACAAGGAATAGAAATAATTTTCAACTGAAGAGAGAAATAGAGTTGGTTTTCCTTAATAAAATTTCAAGTATCTTGATTAATTAAGGTGGGGAAAATGAAAGGAAAAAAATATATTTTCAAGAAATAACTTGGAACGAATAAAATTCTATAGTTTCTTGATATTTAGATCATAAAATTTCGTCATAGGAAATATAATCATGAACAACCTTGATAAACATTGATATGTAACATATAACCCTTACTACTTTAGTTGAATTTTAATTGTAAGCCCCATGAAATAAATAACATAATTTGGATATGTAAATACACATAAAATTAATAATTAAAATCATGAAATAAATTCATGGTCAGTATATACAACACATAAAAAAATAAGTTGTGAATAAGGCGTGTGTATCTTAAAAATAAAAGTGAGATAAAAATCCCTTACCTCAGGTATGAATTTCGTCATATATATTAGAACCTCATATATATTAAATATATATTTATTATAAATATATTATAGAAACATACTAATATATATCATTCCATATATGATTTAGTTATAACCTTTTATCACTTGTTTATTAACACTTCTTTATTAAAATTGATGTTCTGGGTGATATCTCCTTCATTTTTCATGTATGTTTTCATTCGGTAGTTTTAGAATTTTTATTTTGGTCATGATTTAATCATATAAAAAATTATATAAATTTAATATATATTCATTATTTACATGTTTATATTAATTCCTTATATAAGATATAGAAAAATGAAATACACTGTTCATAGAGATGGCATACCGAATGTACGGATGAACAATGTTTTAATTTTTTTAATGTATGGAATGAAATAAAAGTAAATAATAAATATCTATTCAAAAATAATTATTATATTATATATATATATATAATATATATTCATTAAAGACATATTTATTACCATACAAGTAAAATAGAAATGAAAAACGAATCACATCACTTCATTGAGGTGGTAGTCTAAAGGTACGCACGATCGACGTTATGGTTTTCCAACAGTTTGGAAGGTTAGAATGTAAATATGATATTATCATTTCAGAAGTATAAATTTTTAATAATTATCATATATAAACATTAAAAACATCATAATACTCATTCATAAAAATAGAGATGATAAATGAAGTGAATCGCTACTTGGAGGCGGTAAGCTATACGTACACATGAGAAATATTTTAACATCCCATTTGATAGAAAGAGGGTGAATAAAAATGGTATCATAATCATAGTAAAATTTAGTTATATTTATTATTCTGAAATTATTATTTATGAGTAATATACTATATTTATAGGTGGTAAAATA
This sequence comes from Viscum album, assembly GCA_963277665.1. Lineage (NCBI taxonomy): Eukaryota > Viridiplantae > Streptophyta > Magnoliopsida > Santalales > Viscaceae > Viscum > Viscum album. The sequence goes on along the minus strand of OY728164.1, from coordinate 1,090,147,072 downwards.
ATAATTAAAAACAAAGCGATCAGTTAAGGCGATTACCTCTTCATTGAAATAACTCATTTAGATCACCTCTTAAGGGCTCTTGGGTTAGTATTTTGGGAATAAGAAAACCACTATAATCTATATATTTAAGTGTATAAGAGAAATTAGTAGTTTTTGGTAAATATAAAAAGACCAAATTTGTTTTAACAAGAGAAATGAGGGGCCTGATTTTATAATTTAGGGGAGGGAACCCTTGGATTTTCTTAAAAGATTAAAATATATTAATTTAATTCTCAAGATAAATTATTAAAAAAATCTTATAAATGGGAAATGGATTAAATTTTATATCATATATTATCTCATTTCCCATTTTAATTCTTTTTTTATTTTTAATTAAGTTAATAAAATATTACTTTCATAAAATATCATTATTTCCAAATTAGACACTATTCATTTAATTTAACTTAAAATTAAGAAATAAATGGTTTCAAATGGAATATAATTCCTTAAAATAATAATAATATGTCATATTCATCTAAAAAATTCATAAAAAACATTAAATCTCTCTAATTATATTTCTTTTAATATTTTTAAAATCATTATATATATATATTATTAATTTGAGAAACCGCGTTGGTATTTCACAAGAATTTAATGTCAATATATAATTAAAAAAATTTAAAATTAATTTGTATAATGAAAATAATTTCACTAATATCAAAATATAAACTTTTATTCATTAACAACATCGTTTTTTCTCATATGGAAACATAAGAGATATTTAAAACTAAGAGAGTGATGTTTTTTAATTTTCATTGCTTTAAATATTTTACAGGTCATTTTCATGGATAAGTTTCCCTTAAAATAATCAATTTATAACATAATATAATAATTTTATAATTAATTTCATCCAATAATAAATATTATGAAAATTGTGGCCTTATCACTTATTTTGAACATAAATTAACTTGATTTACCTTTTATTGAGGTGATAAATTTTACCACATTTAAAATTCATGTTGACCCAAAATAAAAGGGACCTATTTAGAAAATTTTAACCTGATAATTCCAAATATTTAATCGATTTTATTATATGCTATTATAATAATTTTAAAAAAATTATTTTTAAAATAAGCGTGCAACACGTGACGAAAACCACTTTTTGGGAAAATACATTATTAAATATAAAACTTAGTTTATTATTATCCCATGAGTAGAAAAGATGTTAAATTAATATTAAAACATTTTATTAAATATATAATATTTATATTTCATTAAAATCATTCAACATTATAGATTAATTTAATTTATTAATATAAAAATACATTGTGCCCTAAGAACATTTTTTATAAAAATATTCCTTTTACATTCAAATAATTTTCATTTTTATTTATAATTATTTAATACCAAAATAATCCCTTTATAATTATGTGACCGTAAATTCTTCATAATTTAGTTATTCCTATTCATATCCTCCAATTTAATGGCTAGATAATAACTATAACTTAATAGTATATCACAGTTCGTTTAAACACATTGTTGTGAATAATGTAAGATATTAATGAAATATATTTTATTTTAAAAAAATATAATATCATGGGTTTTTACAATAGGAGGCTAATGTCATAGTACATTTTGGTGGCACATAGATGAAAAAATTGTAGATTTTGATATAATTCCTATATCATAGCTTTTCTTATAAATGAAGGGACCATATATTAGTTTCTGAAGCAAAGGATGCTTTATGAAGATAAAGATAACCTCATAGTTCTATCCCCACTATATATAGTTCATAAAATATGCTAGAAAGTTTCATATTTTAGTTTCTCTTGATATATGAGTTCAGGTATTAAAGAAGTAAGTTTCACATTATCAAGAAACCCCCTTCCTTCTACTCATTTACTTAAAGATTCATCTTTATAAAAAAGATCATGAGATTCCACTCCAATTAATATTCTTTCAAATATTAGTAAATAAATTTCTTACATAAGGTATAAATGATTAAATTCCCTTTCCTTGGTGTATAGGTGACATAAAAATCAAACATTATACATCATTCCACCCATTTTCTATGGCTATGGGTTATATATTTCTAAGAGAAAATTTATCAGAGGATTTTATGATTAGTGTATACCATTCAAATATCACTAAAAAATAATACCAACAACACTTAATGAGATGCATAATAGTTTACAGATCAAGGTTTTGGGTGAATTATTCAAATGTATATATATATATATATATATTACAAAATACAAATGAGTGGTAGGTGAATTCTATGTTTAAAATTTTTTATTTTTATGCATACAAGGAACTTAGTTTAATAGAATTAAACTAATTGTATTAATAAAAATATTTTGAATTTAAAAAATAATTATATAGGGTCCTAGGTCTGATGGAAAAAGTAGCATAATCATTAGGTTACAATAAGTATTCCACATGTCATATTTGAAATTAATCAGATTCACAATATGAAAATAGTTTAATCAGAGTAAGCATAATATGAATTGTAATCACAATGATTAAGATAAATAGATTGAAAAAATTAAAGATTATATCATAAAGAATATATAATCATATTGAGTAAATGAAGTGATCATAATCATATAGATCATAATTAAAAAGATCATAATCACATAATAGAGAATTAAAAAATGAATATATAAAATCATTCACTTTCTATCTAAATACAGTGAAAATATTAAACAAGTAAATGATTATAATTATTTTAACCCAAATAGAAAGGTATCCAGGAACCTTGGATAGGGGTCTATTAATTTATACTTTCAAGAAAGTTTTTCTTACCCACAACAGGGTAAGCCCTCGATACTATGATCAACCTCTGTCTTTCTATCCCCACAAGACCTAGATGAAGAAGGTGATCAACACCTCTATCTTCCTAGCCTCAAAAACGCTCGATTCAAAATATTTTGGTACAACTATCTTCATATCAACAAAATCCCTCAATCATAATCATAATGATCAACGTCACACAAAGAAAAATGAAAACTCTTATGAGTCATAAGTAAATGGGACAAACAGTTCACAACTACTAAACTTATAAGTTTTCTCATGCAGTTGTATTTTTTTAGATCTCTCATAGAGTTTCAAAATTCAGTGCCAAATACACCAACCCGAGCTCATATAAATGATCTAGTATTTATAATCATTTATCCCAACAGTCATCTTGGACTCCAACAGTCATATTTTTTGTAACGCCCCGACCCTAGTTGCCTAGAGTCGGTGCATTTATTACATAACATTGGCATGATCACAAGAAAGATCAAATCTCGAAAGACCGATTGGTTTAGTAGCCTTGGAAACACTAGATATATTCATAAGTTTTACATTACATCATAAAATGAAAAACTACTACAACAACATAATGTTTCCATAGTCCACACTATAATCCCCTCATAATATCCCTGCAGGTCATTCATAACTTACATCTTCACTTCCTGGGAAAAATAAAACATAGAAAAGGGGTGAGCTCAAATGCCCAGTAAGGATAACAATATAGCGGAAACTTTCATAAATAAGAATAAACATTTAAGGCAATGTATAACTAAAACAAAAGCCTTTTAAACATGAACTTTCAACATGGTATGGCATAAATAAAATGAAATAATGCCATTTACTTATTCACATGGATATTCTACTAATCGAATAATCACATGCAAAAATCAATAACCACTTCCATAATGTTGGAATGCATAATGCCAGACTATCATAACCACATAGCCAAGGCCTCGTGCCAAGACTACAAATAATATTTTGTCAAGGCCTTGTGCCAAGACACTAGTTTGTCTCATGAGACCTACCGATGCATCGAGGAGCTATAGCGGGCTCCACCCGTCACATATTAAGTCCAATGCATTCCCATATGAAAAGGTTTAAACATAACATAAACATTCGTATTAAAACTAGCATACGAAATGTCAATACTTTCACCATAAACTATGAATGGTATAAAAATAGCACATTCACATTCAAACATATCACAAAACCTTCAATACAATATAGAAGTTTTGTATCATAATAAATCAACTTCAAATAATCTTAAAATCCATCAAAGGATGTTGACATAGATGAAATCAAAATTCTTTTTAAAGAAATATCTCCTTTTATTTTGAAATCATTTAAGATCCATATAAAATAAAACATTTTCTTTGAAAATATTCTTATAAGATTGTAAGGGAAGCTTTGAAGATTTTATAACGGCGGAAAATAGCCGCTCCCGCCGTATAAGTTAAAAAAACATTATTACATTAATTCTGTCGAAAAGGTTAAAAAGGACCTTGTTTTGAAAGCGACAGAAGGATTCCTTTATAAACCTCTTATAAAAAGTCAAACAAGGGTATAAATGACTTTAACCCATATTCTTGTAAATAATAAATATGTTTTGAAATACATTTCGAAGAAACATGGATGTGGATGATAAAGAAATCCCAGTAGATTATTACGTATAAACAACCTCGGATAATGAAGAGATTGTGAAATAACCCTTACCTTGTACTTTTCCTTGGTTGGGGTAGGTTAAACTCCTGTATAATGGTGAAATAATTGTTATTAAATTATACAAGAATCATATATATTAATATGATATCATATATGATCTTTTAACATTGATTTGTTAATAATATCTTAGAATTATCATCGTTTCGGGTGTTAACTTACTCATTTTATTTTATATGTTTTGTTACATAATCCATGTTTGTTGTATCTTATTCATATCCAGAATGATATCAAGTCCTTAAACATCATTTTTAAATCATCAAATGATAATTATACTTGAATGGATACGATGGAGTATGAATCTCATCGCGTTCGTGGAGACGGTAGTCCGTACGTACGCACGAGCGACAATATCATTATTTTGATATTAATAATATATAAATGGATGGTATATCATATATACATAATCATTAACATGTTATATTTATTATTTACATGAGTTACACATCATTATTATACCCATCCAAATAATAATATATTGAATAACAATTACACCACGACGTGGAGACGGTAAGCTGTACGTACGCACGTATGGTGGCATGTTATTCAAAGGGTGGATAGAATACTGAATATGGTTGTATCATATTTATAATAACATCACAGTATATGTGAGATACTGGAGTTATTATTTTAGAATGGTAAGAACAAAGGAAGAAGAAGTGGAAGAAGAAATGAACTTGGAGAAGGGTGGTGAAATCATTACCTCTTCTTCGGGTTCTTCCTTTTGATTTGATCAAAAGGGCTCCTTAGGATGGCTTTCTGATCAAACTAAGGCCTCTAGGTTGTAGTGAGGGATGTTGGGAGAGTATTTGGGCAGAGTTTGGCCGATCCAAAAGGCTTTGAAGGTGTGAAGAAATGGGAAGGAGGAGTGCCCTTTTATAAGAGGGGTGAGGGGCACCTTTGGAAAAGCTAGAAATATTAATTTATAATAAATTCATAATCGGTTTCCAATGGCTCCAAAGTTTACTATTAAAAGGTTAAGGTGGTTATGGGTCTAAAACAGCTCAACCAATAGAATTTAGACAGGTTGGGGTACTTATATTAACCTTATCTTTAAGTATTAACTCTAAGTTAATTAGTTTCACTTTTACAATGTCTCTTTGTATTTTTATATAATATGGTCAATAAACTTACTATATACATCCAAGAGACCCCCAACTGGTCCATTAATGATGAACCTATCATGATATAAGTCTCTTGGCCGAACCTTATATTTTTAGGAATTTAATATCAATTAATAATATAATATTTGTTTTAAGAACTCTTTTATGTCAATTTTGACACTATTAAATAGTTGATTTTTGTGAAACTCATAACAGATTGATTACTTAGAACAAAGTCACTTAAATGAATCCAAATATATCATATTATCTTAGAAAATTAGTTTAATTCATTAAAAGTTTCATATTATATTTATTTGGGTATTTATAATATCAATTATTTTAATTTTTCACTATTATAGTAATTACTGCATCATCATTGTGTCATAAATAAAATAAATTATTTAAGGTCTAAAAATTATAAATAAAATATCATTATGTAGGAAATCTTTTTATCTTTCCAATGAAAATTTATAATCTAAAATCCAACATATATAACCCTATGTAACAATTGTTTTTCTAAAAGATATATGCTTGTGTCATTTTTGAATTCATTTTAACTTAATTAAAATAAAGTGTCATTATCACTTACAAGTGGATCCATGGGGTCCCAAAATCGACCCAAAGATGCCCATGGTCGACCATGTATCAACAAATAGGGTTAAGACACGTTTTAGGGTAATTTAGTATTATTATAATATTATTTGTTTAACCCTTATTTACCGGATTTACCCTTAACCATGGTAAATAAAATATTTACCGCAGTAATTATTCAAAATGTCTAAAAATAAAAGTTACCTATTTACACAATTTGAACATCCTGATTCCAAATATGGAATCCATTTTCCTAAATTCAAACACAGAAGTGGCAGAAATTAATTTAAAATTAATTCCCGCTGTCAAAACAAAAAGCGTGTTTTTAAGAGATAATAACTATCAAAAGATTGACACTTGTTTATGTTCGGTTTAATTGTAAAATTATGTCCAATGAACAACATTATATTAAATGGTAAAAATATATTCTAAATATAATTTAAAACTACTAAAATTCATAATTTATCAATATTAATTATTTTGATTAAAAAAGTTGTTTTTAATTAAAATTTAGTAATTTTCACTATTCATCAAAATATAAAAGTTATCCGAAAAGTACCAAAATTTCACCCTAGGCTAATTTCAATATTCCGAATCCAAAAATGAAGTCCATTTTGAAATATAAAATATATATGATTTCAAAAATAGGTATTACTATTCATAACGGCTAGTTTGATTAGTTATGGTGTGTTAGAACTCGATGTTGCGTACAACACACGCTATCACATTATTCAAAGAGAAGCATACCGTAGAAGCTTGGGGTGTTACATTCTCCCCTCCTTCAAATAATTTCGTCCTCGAAATTTCTAGAATACTTATCACATGAAAATACTCGGGTGGTTCTTCATCATAAGTTCCTCGGGTTCCCACGTTGCCTCTTCCATCTTATGGTTTCTCCACAAAACTTTTACCAGACGCGTCGTCCGGTTTCTCAGCACTTGTTCTCTCGTATCAAGAATCTTGACGGGCTCTTCGCAATAAGACAGATCGGGTTCCAGTTCTAATTCCTCATAGGTGAGTACATGCGTCGGATCAGGCATGTATTTCCTCAATAGAGATACGTGGAACACATCGTGAACTTTGGAGAGACTTGGCGGCATTGCCAATCGGTAAGCTACAACCCCAATTCGTTCTAGAATTTCGAAAGGTCCGATGTACCTGGGACTCAATTTACCTTTCTTACCAAAACGTATGACTCCCTTCCATGGAGATACCTTCAGGAAAACATGATCACCGACTTGAAATTCCAAATCCTTCCTTCGATTATCAGCATAGATCTTCTGCCTACTTTGAGCTGCTTTGATGTGATTTTGGATTACTTTCACCTTTTCCACCGTTTCCTCCACCATTTCTGGGCCTACAAGTTTTCTTTCACCAACGTCATCCCAGCAGGTTGGTGTATGACATCTCTTTCTGTATAACGCTTCATATGGTGCCATCTGAATACTCGAATGGAAGCTATTGTTATAGGAAAATTCTACAAGAGGTAAATATTGATCCCACATACCCTGAAAGTCAAGTGAGAAAGCTCTCAACATGTCTTATAAGGTTTGAATAGTCCGTTATGATTGTCCGTCTGTCTGAGGGTGGTAAGCAGTGCTCAAATGAAGTTCAGTATCCAGGGATTTCTGAAGACTTTTCCAAAATCTTGAAGTAAAACGGGGATCACGATCAGAAACAATTGATAAGGGTAATCCATGAAGTCTCACAAATTCATTAATATATAGTCTTTCTAGACGTTCTAGGGGTAGATCTTCTCTTATAGCAAGAAAATGTGCTGACTTGGTAAGACGATCAACAATCACCCATATTGCATCATTCCTTCTAGGAGTCTTTGGTAGCCCCATGACAAAGTCCATCGTAATATTGTCCCATTTCCACTCTGGTATGGGAAGAGGTTGCATGACTCCTCCAGGCTGTTGCCTTCCAGCTTTCACTTGTTGACAAACCATACATCTTGACACAAAATCAGCAATCTCCCTCTTCATGTTGTCCCACCAAAAATGTTCCTTCAAATCTCTATACATTTTTTTCCTCCCAGGGTGTATAGAGAAATTGGAACTATGAGCATCATCCAGCAATTCCCTTTTTAGATCAGGTATATCGGGAACACAAAGTCTCTTCCCGAATTTCAAAATTCCATCTTCATACACAAAGTCTCTCAATCTCCCATCATTCACAGCTTTAATCTTCTTTTGGAATTCTTCATCATCGGTCTGATAACTCTTAATCCTTTCTAGTAAAGATGGTTTGGCAACCATTTGAAAAAGCATTGATGTTTCACCTTCCCTGGTTATTCCCATGTCCATCTTCACTAGATCAATGAAAATTGGATCCCTTTCAATTCTCATATTGTTCAAAACTCCATGGTCTTTTCTACTCAAAGCATCTGCCACCTTGTTTGCCTTCCCCGAGTGGTAGAGTATCGTACAATCATAATCCTTGAGTAATTCAAGACATCTCCTTTGCCTCATGTTGAGTTCTTTTTGTGAGAAAATATACTTCAAACTCTTGTGATCAGTATAAATCTCACATTTTTCACCATAGAGGTAGTGCCTCCATATCTTCAAAGCAAAGATCACAGTTGCTAACTCGAGATCATGAGTAGGATAGTTTTGTTCATGAATTTTCAACTGTCGTGATGCATAGGCAATAACTCTATCATTCTGCATAAGGACACAGCCAAGTCCTTTCTTCGATGCATCACTATAAATAACGAACCCATCATTCCCCGATGGTAGAGTCAATATAGGAGCATTGACTAATCTTCTCTTCAGTTCTTCGAAACATTCTTCACACTCTTTTGTCCAAACAAATTTAACCCCTTTACGTGTGAGCTTCGTTAATGGGTTAGCCAATCGGGCAAAATTCTGGACGAAACGTCGATAATAACCTGCCAAACCAATAAAACTACGTACCTCAGTTATACTCGTAGGTGCTGGCCATTCTTGGATTGCCTTGGTCTTAGAAGGATCAACAGAGATTCCATCTTTAGAGACAATATGGCCAAGAAAAGAAATCTCCTGAAGCCAAAATTCAAACTTGCTAAACTTCCCATATAATTCATGCCTCCTCAGAGTCTTCAAGATAATGCGCAAGTGATTTTCATGATCTTCGTAGGTTTTGGAGTATACCAATATATCATCAAAAAATACCACCACAAATTCATCGAGATACTCCTTCAAAACTCTATTCATCAGATCCATGAATACAGAGGGTGCATTATTCAATCCAAACGGCATTACAGTAAACTCGTAATGCCCGTACCTGGTTCAAAATGCTGTCTTCGGAATGTCTTCCTTCTTCACACACAACTGATGGTATCCAGATCGAAGGTCAATCTTTGAAAAGTATTGAGATCTATGCAGTTGGTCAAACAAATCATCAATACGAGGTAGGGGATACTTGTTCTTTATCGTTATAGCATTGATCTCCCTGTAGTCGATACATAACCTCATAGATCCATCTTTCTTTTTAACAAAAAGAACAGGGGATCCCCATGGAGAAACACTAGGGAGAATATATCCTTTATTACTCAATTATTCTAGTTGTTTCTTTAGTTCGACTAACTCTACAGTGGCCATTCTATAAGGGGTCTTCGATATAGGCCTTGATCCAGGAATCAAATCAATGGAAAACTCAACTTCTCGTTCTGGAGGATGTCCAGGTAAATCTTCCGGAAATACATCTACAAATTCTTTCACAACAGGTACATCCTCTATTTGAACATTCCTTTCCGCACCGACAGTTATTTCATTCTCTTCCTCCCCAATAATTAAATTAAGTTGAGCTACTGGGGGTGGATCTAAATAAGAATTAGGTGGTGATGATTCTGCTCTAAAGATAAGGTGTTCCTTATCATTATCATCAAGAATCGTAACTTCTTTCTTTTTACAATAAATCTTCGCATCATAGTCCGAAAGCCAGTCCATACCGAGGATTATATCAAACTCAATCATAGGTATGATGATGAGATCAGCAGATAAAGAAAATTTATGTGCTCTAATGGGGACTGATTCACAAAACTTTGTTGCAATGATACTTGCCTTAGGAGTTTTAACTGACAACTCCCTTATTAAATCAAATTAGAAATATCTAATTTTCTTAGAAAACTGGGAAGATATGAAACAATGTGACGATCCAGAGTCAAATAATGCATTTGCTAAACTTGAGGAAACCATTAAATTACCTGCCACCACGTCTTTTGGAGCTTCTACCTCTGTAGTAGTGATAGCATAAGCTTGGCCTTGATCCCTTAGCCTTTTCTGAGGTAAGTTCTCCTGATGCTTAGGACATGCATTTGCATAATGCCCCATCTCCCTGAAATTGTAGCACTGAATGTTGGTAGCTTCCTTCTTCCCCTTGCAATCATGAGCTTGGTGGCCTTTTTCACCACACTTGTAACAGACTCCCATTCCCTTCAAGCAAGTACCAGGATGTTTCTTCCCGCATTTACCACAAGATGGATATTCAACCTTTCCCTTCTTCCCCTTATTTCCATTCCCAGATTGATCAGCAGGTCTCTTCTTCTATTGCTTTGCTTTAAAGTCATAAGACTTAGAGAATTCCTTTTCGGTCTTGATAGCACATGAGACAATGTCTTCGTACGATGAAAAGGATTGTGAGACTAATGCTCGACGGAGAAATGGTTTTAACCCATCAAAGAAATGATCAATCTTACTTCTTGGGTTGCGAATATAATCTCCAGCATACCTCGCTAACCTTGTAAAGTTAGCCTCATACTTTGTGACATTCTCATCCTCCTTTTGTCTCAGACTCAGAAATTGCCTTTCCATATCTGCTCGATGGTCGCGAGGAAAGTATTTTTCTAAAAACAGATCTTTGAACTCCCTCCACTCCATATTTGATACTTCATCATCTTCCTTCATGTTTTTAATCAATGACCACCATTGATCAGCATCTCCAGTGAGGCGGTAAACTGCCATGATAACTTTTTCCCTTTCACTGCTCCCCAAAGCCTGAAATATTTTCTCTAGGGAAAATATCCATTGCTCATCTACTAAGGGATTTGTATTCCCATTGAACGTTGGTGGTTGTTGCCTCATGAATCGATCTAACATTGATCCTCCACACTGCGGATCAGGGTGCTCCATACGGGTAAGGTTATTATTCATAACCTGAGTAAGTTTTCCAAGTATGGTGATTAGCTGATCGGCACCAGTTGCATCACCAACCGCACTATAATTATCTTGAGCAGGAGGGCAATCCCTACATGGAGTGCGTGCATTGATACGGTTTCCATTTCTTCCACTAGGCGCCATTTCTAAACAATGGCATAAACTAGATCAGTTTATGAATCAAAATACATAATCCCATACATATAAAACACTTAACATAAATTGAACTATTTATGGATATAATCCATAATCATAAGAATGTTTTCTTTGAGGTAGTATATACTCATAAACCCTTCATAATGATTTGTAATGAAAATGAGAGTTATCCTAAGCATATCCCCCGGGAGTGTCGTAACCAAGAGTGCAGCAAGGCCCGTTGTCGTGCATCAGTTCCCGTTCGAGTCTAGCTCAAAGCGGTGTTTTCAGGTTTTACCCCTAGGTACATCTATGCCAGAGCCGCCTCTACCTGCTCGTATCCAGACAGGGATGTATTGCTCGGAAAAATCACAAAATCTCTACAATACCAAAATTCTAGGAAGTTCTTCGATACTAATCCTCAAAGTTCATCTTAGGTCTACGTGCTCTAATCAGAGTTTATCTAAATCTAGCTTCCAAGGTTTGTACTAAACTTCCTCTGATACCAACTGTAATGCCCCGACCCTAGTTGCCTAGAGTCGGTGCATTTATTACATAACATTGGCATGATCACAAGAAAGATCAAATCTCGAAAGACCGATTGGTTTAGTAGCCTTGGAAACACTAGATATATTCATAAGTTTTACATTACATCATAAAATGAAAAACTAATACAACAACATAATGTTTCCACAGTCCACACTATAATCCCCTCATAGTATCCCTGCAGGTCATTCATAACTTACATCTTCACTTCCTGGGAAAAATAAAACATAGAAAAGGGGTGAGCTCAAATGCCCAGTAAGGATAACAATATAGCAGAAACTTTCATAAATAAGAATAAACATTTAAGGCAATGTATAACTAAAACAAAAGCCTTTTAAACATGAACTTTCAACATGGTATGGCATAAATAAAATGAAATAATTCCATTTACTTATTCACATGGACATTCTACTAATCGAATAATCACATGAAAAAATCAATAACCACTTTCATAATGTTGGAATGCATAATGCCAGACTATCATAACCACATAGCCAAGGCCTCGTGCCAAGACTACAAATAAGATTTTGTCAAGGCCTTGTGCCAAGACACTAGTTTGTCTCATGAGACCTACCGATGCATCGAGGAGCTATAGCGGGCTCCACCCGTCACATATTAAGTCCAATGCATTCCCATATGAAAAGGTTTAAACATAACATAAACATTCGTATTAAAACTAGCATACGAAATGTCAATACTTTCACCATAAACTATGAATGGTATAAAAATAGCACATTCACAGTCAAACATATCACAAAACTTTCAATACAATATAGAAGTTTTGTATCATAATAAATCAACTTCAAATAATCTTAAAATCCATCAAAGGATGTTGACATAGATGAAATCAAAATTCTTTTTAAAGAAATATCTCCTTTTATTTTGAAATCATTTAAGATCCATATAAAATAAAACATTTTCTTTGAAAATATTCTTATAAGATTGTAAGGGAAGATTTGAAGATTTTATAACGGCGGAAAATAGCCGCTCCCGCCATATAAGTTAAAAAAACATTCTTACATTAATTCTGTCGAAAAGGTTAAAAAGGACCTTGTTTTGAAAGCGACGGAAAGATTCCTTTATAAACCTTTTATAAAAAGTCAAACAAGGGTATAAATGACTTTAAACCATATTCTTGTAAATAATAAATATGTTTTGAAATACATTTCGAAGAAACATGGATGTGGATGATAAAGAAATCCCAGTAGATTATTACGTATAAACAACCTCGGATAATGAAGAGATTGTGAAATAACCCTTACCTTGTACTTTTCCTTGGTTGGGGTAGGTTAACCTCCTGTATAATGGTGAAATAATTTTTATTAAATTATACAAGAATCATATATATTAATATGATATCATATATGATCTTTTAACATTGATTTGTTAATAATATCATAGAATTATCATCGTTTCGGGTGTTAACTTACTCATTTTCTTTTATATGTTTTGTTACATAATCCATGTTTGTTGTATCTTATTCATATCCAGAATGATATCAAGTCCTTAAACTTCATTTTTAAATCATCAAATGATAATTATACTTGAATGGATACGATGGAGTATGAATCTCATCGCGTTCGTGGAGACGGTAGTCCGTACGTACGCACGAGCGACAATATCATTCTTTTGATATTAATAATATATAAATGGATGGTATATCATATATACAGAATCATTAACATGTTATATTTATTATTTACATGAGTTACACATCATTATTATACCCATCCAAATAATAATATATTGAATAACAATTACACCACGACGTGGAGACGGTAAGCCGTACGTACGCACGTATGGTGACATGTTATTCAAAGGGTGGATAGAATACTGAATATGGTTGTAACATATTTATAATAACATCACAGTATATGTGAGATACTGGAGTTATTATTTTAGAATGGTTAGAACAAAGGAAGAATAAGTGGAAGAAGAAATGAACTTGGAGAAGGGTGGTGAAATCATTACCTCTTCTTCGGGTTCTTCCTTTTGATTTGATCAAAAGGGCTCCTTAGGATGGCTTTCTGATCAAACTAAGGCCACTAGGTTGTAGTGAGGGATGTTGGGAGAGTATTTGGGCAGAGTTTGGCCGAACCAAAAGGCTTTGAAGGTGTGAAGAAATGGGAAGGAGGAGTGCCCTTTTATAAGAGGGGTGAGGGGCACCTTTGGAAAAGCTAGAAATATTAATTTATAATAAATTAATAATCGGTTCACAATGGCTCCAAAGTTTACTATTCAAAGGTTAAGGTGGGGATGGGTCGAAAACAGCTCAACCAATAGAATTTATATAGGTTGGGGTATGTATATTAACCTTATCTTTAAGTATTAACTCTAAGTTAATTAGTTTCACTTTTACAATGTCTCTTTGTATTTTTATATAATATGGTTAATAAACTTACTATATACATCCAAGAGACCCCCAACTGGTCCATTAATGATGAACCTATCATGATATAAGTCTCTTGGCCGAACCTTAGATTTTTAGGAATTTAATATCAATTAATAATATAATATTTGTTTTAAGAACTCTTTTATGTCAATTTTGACACTAATCAATAGTTGATTTTTGTGAAACTCATAACAGATTGATTACTTCGAACAAAGTCAATTAAATCAATCCAAATATATCATATTATCCTAGAAAATTTGTTTAATTCATTAAAAGTTTCATATTATATTTATTTGGGTATTTATAATATCAATTGGTTTAATTTTTCACTATTATAGTAATTACTGCATCATCATTGTGTCATAAATAAAATAAATTATTTAATGTCTAAAAATTATAAATAAAATATCATTATGTAGGAAATCTTTTTATCTTTATAATGAATATTTATAACCTAAAATCCAACATATATAACCCTATGTAACAATTGTTTTTCTAAAAGCTATATGCTTGTGTCATTTTTGTATTCATTTTAACTTAATTAAAATAAAGTGTCATTATCACTTACAAGTGGATCCATGGGGTCCCCAAATCGACCCAAAGATGCCCATGGTCGACCATGTATCAACCAATAGGGTTAAGACACGTTTTAGGGTAATTTAGTATTATTATAATATTATTTTTTTAACCCTTATTTACCATATTTACCCTTAACCATGGTAAATAAAATATTTACCGCAGTAATTATTCAAAATGTCTAAAAATAAAAGTTACCTATTTACACAATTTGAACATCATGATTCCAAATATGGAATCCATTTTCCTAAATTCAAAACACAGAAGTGGCTGAAATTAATTTAAAATTAATTCCCGCTGTCAAAACAAAAAGCGTGTTTTTAAGGGATAATAACTATCAAAAGATTGCCACTTGTTTATGTTCGGTTTAATTGTAAAATTATGTCCAATGACCAACATTATATTAAATGGTAAAAATATATTCTAAATATACTTTAAAACTACTAAAATTCATAATTTATCAATATTAATTATTTTGATTAAAAAAGTTGTTTTTAATTAAAATTTAGTAATTTTCACTATTCATCAAAATATAAAAGTTATCCGAAAAGTACCAAAATTTCACCCTAGGCTAATTTCAATATTCTGAATCCAAAAATGAAGTCTATTTTGAAATATAAAATATATATGATTTCAAGAAGTAGGTATTACTATTCATAACGGCTAGTTTGATTAGTTATGGTGTGTTAGAACTCGGTGTTGCGTACAACACACGCTATCACATTATTCAAAGAGAAGCATACCGTAGAAGCTTGGGGTGTTACATTTTTTCCTAAAACCTTAGAGGGACTTGGATACCTGACACTCCAATGGTCATCTTATAACTAATACAATGAAATTTTTTTAAATTTATATTTTAATAGAATACATGAAATCATTTTGAATTAATGGTTTTCTTTTCATAAGGATGGAATTTTCTAGATACATAAAACTAAATGAAAAAGGATCCGATTATTTTTGTTATGAGAGTCAGTATGATTTTTATCATAATGAAATGTATTGTCACTAAGAAACACTAGAAAGTGTGTAAGATAAAATCATATTTAGTATGTATGATAGAAATCATATTCATTATCATTACTATAATCATGAAATGAATCATTTATTCAATACTCATGATTATAATTTATTTTCATAGGAAAATGAAAAAATATTATTGATAAAATATGAATACTTTTTTTTAATGAAAGTATAATAAAACAATAGATGATTCTATTCATAAAAGTCCTTAATATAAAAGAGTTTGTAATTAGGTATTTAACCAAGAATTTTTTATTTAAAAAATAATATGAATATAGAAGTCAAAATAATACTTTTGACTCAATATTATCACCCTTTTTGGAAAGCACAAACCCTAAGTCAAATATAAAAAATTACTATTGAAAACATGAGTTTATTTTTTAAAGAAATATCATTTTCATAAGTAAACATGTATACTTATCTCTATTTGAGTTTTAAAAATCTTCTAAATATGATGTTGAATACCAATAAATCTCTCTTAGGATAAAAAAAATTAAGGATCATATTCTATTTTTAAAAACAAATTAAACCTTACTAAAGGTATTCTCCTCCTGTTATTATCATTCTACCATTATCCCCTTTTAAAATACATTCCCCCCTTTCTAAATCATTCCCACCTTTGTGAGTTATAAAAAGGATTAGGAAAGTATTCTAATACCTAAATTAGGGTTTGAGAGAATAACAACTATATATTAAGTAATAATGAATTTGATCATCTAGAATATGTGAAAGAAAATTCATCCAAAAAATGGAAAATATTCAATCAAAATGTTTATAGATTTTAATGTTTATCATTGATTTTTCAAAAAGAATACAACAAGAGTTCAAAAATAAAACAATTTATTCTAATTATTTAAGAGATCAAAGACAAGTGTCTTTATTTTTTGGAATTCTTTCTATCATCCATCAGCTTATCAAGAGATTCCTTCTGAATCCAAAAAAAATAATCTTATTCTTCAAACAAGTAGTACTGGTTATGAATATTTTTTGTTAGGTCTTTTGCTGGATCAAGAACAAACTTATGGTCTATTTATTTTCTAACAACTTTTGTTTTTCTCCACTGAGAAACAACTTCGTCACTATATAAAATTTTTTCTTCTTTGGTTTTAAAGCATATTCAGACTTATCTTTCTTTTTCTTTGTTGATTTAATAACCTTTTTCGGAGTCTGATATTTCATTTGATTTGAAGTAGAAGTAAAATAAACCCCACCATTCTTCTTTTTTACTTTTTATCATCTCTTTTAAGAATGTCTTCATTCTGTAAGTGAGTTCCAAATAAATCATCAAGTGTAATATTTTTAGTCTTCCTCGATTCATCAACTACTATTCGATTTAATTCCAATTCATTTTTTATGATGTATATAATAATTTCCACAGGAATCTATTTATCTAATACTTTCCCCCAATATCTTGCAACTATTCACAATTTTCATGAACCTTTTTTGTACCTTAAAAACAAGTTCTCCATATGTAAATTCAAAATCTTAGTAATATGCTCTTAGAATAGATCTTTTAGTCATAAAAACATTTGAAGTACTCAAATGATTGATTTATAACTTCTTTAAAATTCCATTGGATGGTTCACAAGATGAAATCTGGATATATATTTCTATTTGTAGAACCAATTAAAGTATTTTTTACCTTATAGTTCAATTGAAATTCAAGATTCTCTTGATTGGAAAAGAATCTAAATTCTTGGTCTAGAATGTTTTAGTCACCAGTCAGAATAACAATGTTATCAACTCCTGTGTTGATCAAAAAATTATTTATTATGTCCCTCTAATATTCATAATTATTTACATAAACAAATGGTGGTCTTGTGGGATTTAGATTGTCTATTTAACTGAAATTTAGTCATACAATATTTAAAACAATACAAAAATTATTTTTACATAATACATTTCAGTGTAACAATTATTTATAAATAAACAGTTTATAAAAGAAATATAGCTATCTTGAAAAAGAGAATAAAATAATAAGCTTGTAAAAATAGTGGAATTATTCTCTAATACCTATTATGAGTATTATTATTATATATAATTAGATATGATACCAATTGTTGGATCGAAATGTATTTGTCAATGAAAAAAATAAGAGGGGGAGAAGGTGAATTGTATGATTAAAAAAATCATTTTTATACTTAGAGGAAACTTAGTTTAATATAATTAAACTAATCTTATTCACAAAACTCTTTTTTATTTAAATAATAATTAGACAGGGTCCTGGGTATGATGGAAAAAGTATTATAATCAGTATGTGATGATAAGTATTCCAAAATTTATATTTGAAAGTAATTGTATTCACAATATGAAAATGATTTTACCAGAGTAAGCCTAATATGGACCATATTCACAATATGAAAATGATTTAATCAAAGTAAGCCTAATATGGATCATAATCCAATGGTCATGACAAATAGAGTGAAACAATTCATGATTCTATCATAAAGTGTATAGAATCTTATTGAGTAAATAAAGTGATCATAATTACAGAGATCATAATTATAAAGATATTAATCATAGAATAGAGAATAGAAAAATTAATATATAAAATGATCCACTTTTTACTACAAAACAAAAGAAATTTAAAACAGGTAAATGAATATAATTATTTTAACCCAAAGAGAAGGGAATCCAGTAACCTTGGATAGAGGTCCCTTAATTTATACTTTCAAGCAAGGCTGTATTACCCACACTATCATAATTCCTTAATATGATGATCAAAATTTTTATTTATATCCCTACAAGGCCTCAATAAAGAAGGTAATTGAAACCTCTTTCTTTCTAGAATTGGAAGCCCTTGATATAAAAAATATCGACCCAACTGTTTTCCTATCTATATAATCCATCAATCATAATCACAACGATCAATGTCACATGAATAAAAATGATAACTCTTGAGAGTCATAAGTAAATGGAACAAGAATTTCACGAATTGTAAACTTCATGGTTTTCCCAGGTAGTATTAATTTTGCAGATATCTCACAGAGTGTCAAAATTCAGCAGCAACCATACCAACCCAATCTTGTACAACTGATCTAGTATTTATAGGGGGTTTCCCCAATAGTCATCTTGACCTCCAACAATAGAATTTTCTCCAGAAATTTCAAAGGGACTTAGATAGCTAACACTCTGACAGTCATTATATAACTAAAACAAAAAAGTAATTTTAAATTCAAATTGAAACAAAAATCACGACATCATTTGGAATTAAATGTTTTCTTTTCATAACAATAATATTTTCTGGATGTGGAAAGTAAAATAGAAAAGGGTCTGATGTTTTTTTTACGAGAGTCAGTGTGATTTTTATCATTACAAAAATTATTTTCAGTAAGAAACATAGGATAGTGTATATGATAAAAATGTATTCATTGTGTATGATAGAAATCGTATATAGGATCTTTACGATAATCATGGAATGAATCATTTCTACAAAATTGATGAGTATGATTTATTTTTGTATGCAAATTAAAAAATTGTATTGATAAAATATGAATAAAAAATTCATAGTGAAAGTATGGTAAAAAAATATATAATTCGTTTATTAAACTTCTTGAATATAATAGAGTTAATAATTAGGTATTTATTAAAGAGTTTGTGATTTCCCAAAAAAAGGAATAGATAAGTCAAAAGAATAATTTTGGCTCAATAGTGGGTGGGGTAATTATTTTTATGTATTCAAAGTTACTAAGAGTTACAATAAACTATATGATAATCCTATATAATGAATCATCCTAAACACATACACGATACATCATAAAAAACCATCTAACTGTAGATAACGTCTGGTTAGATTAATATTGGGGTTGAGGTTAACCACTGCTCTAGCTCATTGAATATAGATTGAAATTATGATTTCCATAAATATTTCACTCCACTTTGGGTAGGTGATGCCAAAAGATATTAAAATATAGATAATTACTTGATGAATGATTTATACTATCCTTATAATCCTAATAAATTTCATTTATTGAAGACATTATTTAGACCCTCCTAAGATATAATGGGCTTTAACTTCTCTAAATTAACTAAAATTCACTATCTAAACACCACATTCCCTGAGAAATTATCCTATTTGATTCAGATTCTATACTTAGGAAACATTTAATAGATTTAATGATCCCAATGAATCCACAAGATGATTCTAAAATTTCATTAATACTCTTATTAAATCATAGAGTAGTCCAAAATATCATCAATTAGAACCATGATAAATAAATTGAGATACTAATGGAACATCTAGTTCATTAGTGCCAAAAAAACATAGGAGAGTTAGTCAATCCAAACGACATTAAAAGATATTCATTATGGTGATACATGCTTCAAAAATATATCTTTGTAATTTTAGCTTCTCTAAAACTAATTTGGTGACTACCTATCCAAATATCAATTTTATAGAACCACCATTCCCCTTCAAATTGGTCAATAAAAACATCAATACGAGGAAATAGATATTAATTCTTGATAGTGGCCCCATTCAACTTGTTATGGTCCACACATAACTGAATATAATTTTTTTTAATCATGGAAAAAATCATTTGGGTGGACTGAAGAGACACACTAGGGAAAATAAACCCCTTAGACTCCGAGTCATCTAGATTGATTTTTAACTACTTCAATTATACTAGATCCATTCGATATAATCAAAAGTATATCTGTTTTATCCCTAAAATCAAATAAATAGATAATTCAACCTCAAATTATGGTGGTAACGTTGAAATGTTATATGGAAATACATTCAAGATGATACAGACTATGCGAGGAAACACATTCCTTGAAGTCCCCTTGTTAGATTTTAATATTGAGGAGGAAACCTAACATATCACCCTACAAACCTCTGGAAGGGGTGGACCTTCCAGGCTAGTCTGTGGATCTCATTCCCCTTGGAATATATGCACACTCCCATCAAGGGAAATGAAATTAACCCTTTTTTGATAAAAATTAATATGATTTCTGAATTCCGTCATCACGTCCATTATGAAGATAATGTTAAAAAGGCCAATTTCAAGGGAAAGGGAATAATAAGATAAATCTATTTTAGATATAGAGATGAAAAGGGAGGAGAGTAAAAAATATCCTCCCCATCTTCTCAAGGATAGATGATATTTCCATTATATAAAATATAATATCTAATGGAAGATTCAATGGATCTATAGTACACAAGGAAAATATGAGCATTAAACACTGATATCAAATAAATAACCCACAATATATGATGCAATAAGAAAATTAGTTCTCACTATTGTTAATTCCTCCACTATTTCCATAATATATTTCTTTACTATGTAATGTTTCCTACTCTAATATTATGTATGAGGCCTACTACTAACTTAGGGATCAGTCCTCAGCTTACTTTTAAAATATTATGATTCACCTCTATCTCTAAATCCATGTGAATGATACCCAGTTTCATTGGAAGAATCAGATTGTTCTTGGGACCCATTAGGAGTTAATAATCCTATGATACTCTTTAGTAGAATATTTTTCCTTTATAATCATTGTATGTTTTCCACACATACATTTATGTGGTAGGTCTTCAATGTATCCAAGGAATAGGGGTTTATATTATATATCTTGCTATATGGATGAAAATTAAGAATTAAATTTCCTTGAGAGGTAGAAGATGTTGGCTAATGAAGAGGTTGTGAACCACTTCTACTATCTCTCTTAGATTCATCCCACTTTATCTTTCTATTAGAAAGGGAACCCTCAATACCACCAAACATTGTAGAGCTATGAAACATTCTATACATACAATCATAGTTGCTCTCCACCGTAAAAGAATGATCAACAAGCTCGATATAATATTTATTCATTAATAAGAATACATGAGACTAAATTTATGGTCCAAGTACCATTTCAAATAAACATACCTTTTAAATTATTCTTATACACTATCTCTAGATAAAAATTTATAATCTGTAAAAATTGATTTACATATTACACGACATTTCAATTGCTCAATAAGGGATAAAATGCCATTGGAATTTAATGAGAGATAACGTATCTAGGTAGAATTATAGAGTGAATATTTCATTAAATTCCTTCCACTCGAGATTTTCATATATCATAGCTTGGATCACCAATTTCCTGTACTTTTAATTGAGGCCTTCGAGCTTGAAGGTATAACATCAAATTATTACTCAAAAGTCTATAGGAATTTAAAGATCCTCTAAATATTTTCCAATGAGTATTCAGATTCCTGAGGGTTATTACTACCTTAAAAGGATGGGGGATAATGGATAAGGAACTTTTATGCTCAATCCTTATCCTATGTTAGATATTAATGAATTTCTAGAGGTTGGGTGGGACCAATTATCGTTCTATGATTCATGGATCAAATTTTTAATACAATTATCTCAAAAAAAATTGACAATAGGACTCTCCCATTAGAAATTATCTATGATACCTTTAGAAGGGTTTACCATAGATCTTCATGGGGAATGAAACTGCATAGAATCAAATAAAAATAGATAAAAATAAAATCAAAAGGTAAATTAAAAATATTATAAATCATAACCAATCATTAAATTATCAAATGAATAATAATATGGGAGTTAAAAGAAGAAAAACTGGTAAATTTTAAACAATTTCACCTCATATAGTATGGTTGTGTGATTTTGTAAATCGTGTTCCAATCACATAGTTATCTCTAGAATCAACCTCTAGTAAGGTTCACATGGTTAATGTCTGGTATGTAACCTATAGTCTATACATTGAATACCCAAGAATGCCTCACAGCTTTATTTTTTCAACCCATAAATAATTAAAATCCAAAATAAACTCAAAACACATATCAGAAAACTTATTTTCTCAAATTCATTGGATATAAAAGGCTCGTTATGATTAGTGTTTACCAAAAATTCAAGTCAAAACATACCCCTCAATTCGAGATGATCGTATCTCTTGTCTACCATTCCATCCCAAATAACTCAAATCAATATATAGTTATGATACCATTTTTTTCTAAACCAACATGGGATTCCCCTAATCCAGTCACCCAAGACAATTTTTAACAAGGAAAACAAGTAATTATCAATCCTTATGGGATAGAAAATAGTGACATATTATCAAGGAATACACCTTTTAGAATTTTTTTCCCAAATAATAACATCACTATAAGGTTTATTTGATAACCCGACATGATCTTTCCATAAATTAGTGGGTAATGATATCTAGTAAATAAGAAATCATAACATCTTAACAAATGATAGAAATAAAATGGAAACTCTAAAAAAATTCCATAAATGAATAGACCTATCAATATAACCCAAAATCCAAATATATGTGTAGTAGGGAGGTAATGCAAATTGGTGATACAACATTAGATATATACATTCTATATAATGACCCTATAAATGAACAAAATAATATGATATAGATCTTTTTGTGACATGAGGTATAACACTACACCATGTTACCTTTATAATATGAATAAAAACTACCAAAAAATTTAAATTAGTGACATTATTTTTCATTTGAACCATTTATAAATGTTGAAAAAAAATTTATGTTTAAAAACATAGGTAATTAGTGTTACCTCATTTACTATCATGAACCAGCGTGATTACCCTGGTACTCTGATACCCGAGTTGTCACTAGCATGTCCTAAAGTTATATCCTTGTCCCAATGTTTTGGTGACTAGCACATGGAATAATGCAATATAAAAGAGGGAATGAATTTCCCAAAAAACAAAAGAAAGATAGAGACACATATACACATGCTAAAGAAAAACTCCAAAAGGATACATTACCAAAAACCATAAAGGTATATCAAAGCCAAAATAGTACATCATAAAATTACTCAAGAGTAGAGAAGATATACTCAAACATACAAAATTAACCAATGATCCAATACCAAAGGATCAAGAACATCCAACTCCTCTTAGAGGAATATTCCATTTGCTCAGAACTCGCAGAAGAAAACTACAAATGCTCGAAGGAAATGATAGGGTGTTAGTCAAAAGCCTAGTAGGTTATCTCTATGTTTTCCATAATAATATTCCATACAAATAAACCAAATCATGCTTTCAATTTTAGATAAATTAGGGAACTATGATACAATTTCGTATTCGAAACAAAACATGGTTATCATTTTAGAATGACAGAAACCATTACAAATAATGGATTAAATAAACATTTTATTTAAATCAATTCATATAGAAAACTAGGAATGAGTAAAGTAGTTTCAAAATAAATGGAATTCATAAAATAAATATTCACAAAAATAACCATGGTCATCTTCCATGTGGTATGATAGTTTCTAGTGATATGATCCTTGTATTCTCATACCAAAGATCATGGAATATGTGTATACACATCCCTCGAGATCAGGTGGAATAGGACTCATCAAAATTCCATCAAGAATATGGTCCACCTAACTATATTCTTGTAATATTTTTCATCATCAATCCATATCAAGGGAATTCCCATCCTAGCATGCTTTTCCTAAATAACCCACTAACTACCCAATATTGAATGTTTTCAAAAAATCAATTTATTGAAAAAGGGGAAATAATTTCATTTCAAATCAATCATCATTCAGAGTTCAAATTCCCACTTTTCCTTTTCAAAATTCCAATTCACTTTCAAAACCAGAACATGAAATTTTCATCAATTAATTCATTTTCACAATAAAAGAAGTAATAGGTTTTTATCAATTCAATTGAAGAAATTTGTCTCAATATAAATTCAAAAATTCAATCAATTTCAAATCTCACCCCAAAATCCAATTCCATTAGAATTGGTGGGTTTTTCCCAAAATTCCATAATAATCTATATAAATTTCAATTTTCATGAAATTGGGTATTCTTAAATTAATTGAAAGAAATTTCAAACAATCAAGAAATTAAAATTTTAATCAATTGGACAATCATAAATAGAACCACCCATCTTTATTCATAGTTTCAAAGCTCAATGCTTATAGAAGGATTTTCCAATGATGAATGATGGAAACAGATGTCTAGAAATACAAAATATATTCAAGATCCCAATAAAAAGAGTTTAAATCAATCACACACCTGATGATATAAAAAATCATATGAAGTAAAGAAAGAGGGAACAAAAAGGAAGGATCCAGAGAAGAAACACTCACGGAAGAGGGATTGAATGAGATCTGCTGCACTATGATCTACCTAGGAATGGGATTATAGGAGTCAAAATGGGTTCTTGATATCCTCTAAGAACTATGAATTTGAGATAAATTGAGTTAGGGTCTATCAGGATGTTAAACGGGGGTTCATGTATTTTTTATAATATTTTTTGAAATAAAAAAACACTATCTTTGTGGTTAGATGTGTAGGGTTTCATGGTTAGAGAAACCATTCACCTTAACTATGAACCACTGTTTTGGGATTCATGGTTTCTACTAATTGGGTGAATTGTTTCTCAAACCATGAACCAACTATGAAAAACTACACTTCTTAGGGTTGTACGGTCTGGGAAAACCATGTGCCAATCGTGTGATACCCAAGGCCCCTAAAAAAATATCCAAATTTCACATGAAGTGCCTTGAAACAAGACCCAACCATGGAATGATAAACAATAGGGTCAAGGATTAACTAAAAATTAGTAACATGATGTCACAACATCCCCACCATAGAGATTTTCTATCCCTAAAAATCTTGTCAAGAAGTTTCCATACCAAAAATATGTGGCCACTACTCTCTCATCGGTGCCTCCCTCTCCAACATCTCATGCACATCATTATAGTGATTCCATAGAACACAAACCAATGGAATCAACCTCTCATGATGTATGTTCAGTTAAGAATGAACTATCCTGATTGGATACTCGGTCATGGATATATCATGCTCAATATAAATATCATTCCATCTCAAAACATTAAATGGTTTAGAAAGATACTTTTGTAGCTATGATACATGGTACATATTATGTATCGACACCAACTATGGAGGAATTTATAAACGATAATCCAGTTTCCCCACATACTCAACATCCTCAAAAGGTCTAGAAAAATGAGGATCATGTTTCCCTTGCCTCCCAATCCATTGATGGCCCAAATGAGGTGAAACCTTCAAGAACATCTAGTCACCAACTAGAAACTCCAATTATCTATTATGATGAACAATATATGATTTATATAGGCTATGTTCCATCAAAATTCTATTATGAATAGACAAAATCTTTGTTATCACGTCTTGGACCAAGCTTAGTCCAACCAAGGATGTTTTTTTACTCTCTTACCAAACAATAGACATTTACAAGGTCGTATGAGGAACGAGCATATCACCATGAATTTTTATATCCCTCTATATCTGTCCATCTTTATATGCATAAAGACCTGTAAATTTCAAGGAAATGTTTTTCTTAATTTCATTGGGATTTTATGAGTACGCAGTTTCTGACGGCACCTGATTCCAAGGCCTGATGTGCCCGGAACCATTTTCCAAAGTTTATCTCAGGTACGTTTAGTGAACAAACGAGCGGGTTTTCCTAACTTTTGAACAAGTTCTCAGAATCGAAATCTAAGAGCACCGATGAAATTACAGCACCGATAATTGCTTAGGAACATCTTTTTCGAAGGTGCATTTTCTCGGGAGGAGATGTTAAAAATGTAGGGAATAAAAATAAAATTGTTTTACAAATTTATTTTTATTTCTTTACTTTGTGGTTTAACATCCATGAGAGGATGTTGGGGTGGGACCCACTAAAAACCCAACTCCCCTTGAGAGGATTAAAGAGTGAGGTGGGGCCAACACGAGCCCCACCCCTTCAAATTCCCTTAACTTGTCTTCCACATTAATGGTGCCAACTTATCTCTCCATTTATTATGAAAACTTAAGATTAATTAAGTTATGTTATTTCATCTATTGAA
Organism: Viscum album; assembly: GCA_963277665.1. NCBI lineage: Eukaryota > Viridiplantae > Streptophyta > Magnoliopsida > Santalales > Viscaceae > Viscum > Viscum album. The sequence continues at coordinate 1,090,120,240 of OY728164.1, read as the reverse complement.
ATTTAAAAGTGTTGGAAAAAGTAATAAAATAAGGCTAGAACCTTATTTTATTTTTGGTTGCTTCGTTGCAGGGAGATAGGGAGAGTTCTACCATCGAAGAACTTCATCTTCCTCCTCGAAGAACGTAAAGAACGCCGACACGCCGCTTCCTCCTCAGACAATCTCCGTCAACGTGTACAAAACCTCAACCCGCGACATCATTTTCCACAACGGTCATCGATCGTCAACTACTGCGAGAGGTAGGGGATTGTATTATGTTCGTGTTTATTCTTTTGGCGTTCTTCGTTAAATATTTAGCCACTTGCTATAAAATTTACGGGAGGAGGCCGGATCGCACAAACACGGACGACCTTCCTCCCCTTTGTTGCTGTTCTTCGTTATGTTTTGGAACGGAGGCAACGCGGTGTCGACGCACCACGCGGGAACGAGGGAACCGCACCGAAGGAGCGCGGTGCCGTCGCGTCGTGCCGTTGAGGCTGAAAGAGGCCGCGGCCGGAGCGGGGCCGTGGTGGTGGGGTGCGGTGCCATCACGCCGCGCAGGAGCTTCTTGAAGGGCCACGTTCGGGGCGGGCTGCGGTGGAGGGGCGCGGTGCCATCACGCAGCGCCCGTTGGACAAGGGCCGCGGCCTAAGGCTGCAGCAGTGCAGGGAGGGGCGGTCGGAAATTCGGCCGCCGGCGCAAGGAAGGGCGAGACACGTGGGGTTCTCGTGGCGGCACACCGGCCGGCCAGCATGGCCGGCCGTCTGAGAAGTCTGGGGGTCATAACCCCCAGCGACAGGTGAGGTGGACCCTCCACATGGGGGCCGCCATTTCACCATCAAGGGGGGCAGCGCCCCCCCCCCCCCACGCTTTTCGCTCGGCCGAAACAGTCGGGCCGCGCCCGAGCTGGGCCGGGCCGCCCGTGCTGGGCTGGACCCCCGCGCCATCCAGGTCGGGCCATGACCTAATGGGCCGAACCCGGAGTCGCGTCGTGTCGACCCGGTTCGGGCCGACCTAGGGGGTTTTGGGCCGGGTCGGTCCGGGTCCAAACCCCCCTAAAATCGAACAGCTTCGTTCAAACGCCCATAACATGGGATACGGACCTCCGATCAATGCACCGTCAGTTGCAATGTGATCCTTGGATCAAGGATGTCATTTTGGTATATTACAATAAAAGTTTCAGAGAACTTTGGGTACGGACGGTTTGGTTCGAAGAAGAAACCAACCGGGCCCTCGGAGCGGAAACACTTATAACTTGAGCTCTGGATGTACGATTGACGTGCCGTCTACTTTGTTGGATTCCTCGAAGTGAGAAGGTTCTTTTAGATTACTCTGCTGAAGGTTTGGATGCAGTTGGAGTACGGTCAGGTTGGTTTTTACTTAAAAACCAACCGGGCCCTTGGGACAAAAAAAACCAATAACTCTCAGACCGGGCGTCCGATTGACGCGCCGTCTGACGTGTTGTGTTCCTTTTGATGAGACAGAACTTTGGGATACATCAACTTTGGACTACGTGTCAGTTGATGTATCGACCCCCTTGGCTCGTGGAGCAGACCCTCCCGGAATCGAGCATGCTGTGTGCGGGAAAACTAGAGCCGGCTGCGACTGTGATGACGATGATGACTGTACTGGAATCCTCTGTGGGTTCGGCAAGGACAACGACCGTACTAAAATCCTCCGTGGGTTCGACGAAGATGACTACTGTTCTTGTATTCTATGTGGTTCCGACAGTATGTGACTACTATTCTTGTATCTTATGTGGGTCCAACAGTATTTGAATCTGTACTTGTATCCTACGTGGGTCCGGAAGAGTAGCTGGTCTTGTATCCTTTGTGGGACTGACTGCTTAGTTGGTCTTGTATCCTTTGTGGGTCCGACAACTTAGATGAATCAGTGGCTACATCTGATCATCTCTATCGTCTTATGAAGAAGTATACCTGTGTGAGCTGAGTCTTGAATTTCAATCACTATCTTTGATATGATTGTTTTGCTATCCTGTGTGGATTGGATTGTGTTATCCTGTGTGGATTGGTTTGTGCTTTCCTATGTGGACCAGATTGAACTTGGGCTCAGATGTTGGAGCTGAACTGGAATTGATGGCTTAGGTATATGTATGGGCATATTCCTAATTAGAGTCGGTTGTTACTTCGTGATTGTATCATTCCTTTTTGGTTTATCCTTTGTGGATTCTATGAGATCTTTGGGGGACTCGGGGTCCCTACTGAGTAGCATATACTAACCCCTGCACGGGCTATTTCCACACTACGTTGTGTTGGATGCAGATGACGGACAGCGCTGATCGTGGTTGAGGCTTGTGGAGCGAGTCGGTACCTGGAGGTGGACCACTGGGTGGGACGTACACGGAGCGGACGGCTGGACCTGAGGAGCTGAGGAGAATATCTGTACCCACCCTTCAGGTGGGATTTCTAATGAATATATCAGCATTGCTTCTTTACTTTTCAGCTTCTCTACTTTCTTTTCAGTTGTACTTTACTTTTAGTTGGGTTTGTATTCTGGCTCATTTACTTTTTAGCACTTACTTTTGTACCCAGTTTCCTTAGTGTTTACTTCCGCTTGCATACTCTGTGGTGTTTGTTTACTTTATAAATGCAATGTCTTCCCTTTTTATCAGGATTTATGCCTTTGGTACTAGTCGCTAGCCCCTGGCCTATGGAAGGTGGGCTTGGGGTAGTCACGACATGGGCCTCGAGGACGGGTCGTGACAAATTGGTATCAAAGGAGTTCAGTTCTACCGCAGAACTCAGGACTCTGATCTTTCTTCTATATAAAGCAATAGTGTTAAGGGTATTGAGTGTGGTTATCAGTCGAGGGAGTCCAGTGTTGGTGCAGCGGCCGATGCATCCGTACACTAGGACCCTGACTTCTAATTTCTAACTCAGTGCACAAAAACACTGATTGCATGTGTTGTAGGTTTTCTTTGTGATTACTTGTGTCAGCTCACCAGGTATACTGTATTGACCATGTTGCACCTGTTTCTTTTCAGGATGGCCCCACGACGACAACCAGCTAGGGTTCTGAGCTGTGTGCGAGACGAAAACCCACCAAGCGATGAGGCCTTGGTGCAGGGCCCTATTACAGCGGAGGCACTGGCGATACCTCTACCACTGATACACTGATGCCACCAGCCCCAGCCGCTGAGAGTGCACGTTGCCTTAGTGCACTGCACGAGTTTTAGAATCAGAGACCGCCCAGGTTCTATTGGGAGACGGACCCTCAGGCAGTCGAGGATTGGCTAGAGGATGTTGTGCGAGTTTTTAGGTTAGTGGGGACACCAACTGACCTCATGGTGATCCTTGCAGCGAGTCTCCTGCACGTGGTAGTAGGTAGATAGTGGAGCCTGATGCTCCAGGTGCATGACGAGGCATCTCATCTTTGGTTGGACTTCAAGAGCCTCTTCCGCTCGGAGTTCGTACCAGCCACCCTCTGTGCGGTGCACATTCAAGAGCTACTACAGCTGCGGCAGGGTAGCATGACGGTAGCCCAGTACTCGGTGAGATTTACCGATCTCTCACGTTATTCCACAGACATGGTGCATGATGCATTCTTCTGGGCGCAGACCATCGAGCAGGGACTGAGGCATGAGATCAGGGCATCGATGATCTCCCTTATCATTTCGATGCAGGAAGGAGTACTAGAGCGAGCCCTTCTTGCAGAGCACTTTCTTACCAAGCCTACACCAGTAGCAAGACCTACCGCTGGGCGGCATGTAGCTGAGTCTTCTGCAGCTGGAAGTCAACGGATGTCATAGGGGTCCAAGCAGACCATACCATCAGGAGGACGACCTCAGGACACTGGCTCAGAGGTGTGTGGCACACGACGTAGTGCTAGTCTTACAAAGAGCCGATAGTGCTATGGATGCGGCGGGCAAGGCCACATGGCTCGTGACTGCCTGACCCGACATGCAGAGGAGCAGCAGATGGTTGAAGGACCACCCAGGCAGAGGCAGAGGTTTGACCGTGTTGGTCCGTAGGGAGCAGGTGGACGAGACAGAGGAGCTGGCCGAGCAGCAGGTGGTTGAAGACGCTTTGAGGCTCTACCACCACCACCACCAGGAGGTCCACCCCGACCACAGGGAGCTGGCGGGCAGAGGTAGGCTCAGCTTCAGGCAGCGGAGGCCTATGACCACGTCACACTAGAGATGATTTGAGGTACTATCTATGTCTACTCCACCCTTGCTTCAGTTCTTATAGACACGGGAGTGAGTCATTATTTCATTGTCTCTGCCCTTGTTCGGAGCTCAGGGATTACGACAGAGTCGTTGGCTCGATTCTTATGTCTAAAGAATCCTACGGGAGCAGACTCAATGATTATGAACTGGTGCCAGAAGTGTGAGCTTACTCTAGTAGGTGATAGATTCTACTGGGATCTTCTTGTTATGGCATCGAGGCCTTACAACGTCATCTTGGGCATGGATTGGTTATCTATAGTTCAAGCTCAGATAGACTATATTAGGCGCAAGGTGCGGTGTGTCTGCACTGATGGGAGCAAGTTCACCTTCACCGACGAGAAGGGAGCCTTTACAGAATAAGATAGACTCTCACAGAGGAGAGGATATCTGATCGCTCATCAGTTGTCTAGCCTCATCCTAGGAGAAGTGGACTTGTGGAGTCTGAGTTTTCCTGTTGTGGTGGATCAGTATGCAGATGTTTTTACTGACGACGTTCCAGGACTACCTCCTCACAGAGAGGTAGAATTTTATATTAACTTGTACCCCAGGACAGCCCCGATATCTACTCCTGCATATCAGATTGCTCCCGTTAATCTTTGAGAGCTACGGGTACAGTTGGAGGACTTGCAGGGCAAGGGATTCATCTGAACCAGTGTTTCACCCTGGACTTCCCCAATATTGTTCGCCCAGAAGGTGGACAAGATCTTACGAATGTGTGTCGATTATCGTCACCTGAACTAGGTGACTGTTAAGAACAAGTATCCACTACCGAGGATTGACGACCTCTTCGATCAGCTAAAGGGATCACGGCGGTTCTCGAAGATAGACCTAAGGTCAGGCTATCACCAGCTCAGAGTTAGAGATGAGGATGTGCAGAAGACAACCTTTAGATGTCGGTACAACCACTATGAGTTCTTGGTTATGCCTTTAAGCATATCCAATGCTCCATTAGTGTTAATGAGTCTCATGAATAGGATCTTTTAGACTTACCTCGATCGATTTGTCAAAGTCTTCATCGACGAAATATTGATATACTCGACCACTGAGGAGGAGCACTCCTACCACTTGCGGGTTGTACTGGACACACTCTGAGAGCACTAGCTTTATGGTAAGCTCTCAAAGTGTCAGTTCTAGATACGTGAGGTCCACTTCTTGGGACATATCATCTCTGAGGCAATAGTTTTGGTGGATCCTACGAGGATCAAGGCTGTGCTAGCTTGGGAGCCACCCAGGAGCGTGACGGAGGTGCGGAGTTTCCTAGGTTTGGTTGGGTACTACTGGAGATTCATTCCAGACTTCCCCAGAGTTGCGGCACCACTTTCAACTTTGACGAACAAGGGGACACCATTCGTGTGGTCAGATATATATCAGCAGAGCTTCCAGGAGATGAGACAGAGATTGGCCAGCGTACCTATCTTGAGGCTACCAGAGGAGGGAGTAGGGTACGTAGTCTACTGTGATGCATCAGGGACCGGTCTTGGGTGTTCCCGGATGCAGGAGTGGGCAGTGATCTCTTATGGATCACAACAGTTGAGGCAGCATGAGCAGAACTACGCTACCCATGATCTGGAGTTAGCAGCAGTGGTCTTCGCCTTGAAGATGTGGTGGCACTATCTGATGGGTGAGTGCTTTATAGTCTATTCTAACCACCAGAGTCTCAGGTACATCTTCTCGCAGAAGGACCTGAATTTGAGACAGTGGAGATGGCTCAAGTTCCTCCCGGACTATGACTTTGAGATATTCTATACTCCTAGAAAGGGGAACGTAGTAGCCCATGATCTCAGCAGGAGGACAGGAATACAGATACTTGGAGAGGCGACAGAGCAGCTAGCCGCTTTGCAGATATCCTTTGTGGATAGAGATGGGGCAGCCTTCCTTCAGTCTCTCACAGTCATACCTCTACTTCTTCAGCGGTTCAGAGAGGCACATCATGGGGATGTTGACTGTGAGAAGCGGCGTGCACAGATATCCTCAGGATAGTCACCTGATGGATTCACTATAGGAGGAGAGCACGTCGTCCTTTTCAGAGGACGAACCATGGTACCAACTGCTTTATAGGAGGAGGTACTGAGAGAGTTTCACACATCCCCTTTAGCGGTACATCCAGGTGTGGCGAAGATGTACCGGGATCTCAGGCGACAACACTGGTGGCAGGGTATGAAGAAGGCTGTGGCAGAGTTCATTTCTCGATGTCTCACCTGCCAATAGTTGAAGGTGAAGCACCAGGTACCAGTAGGCTTGGTACAACCCTTGGAGGTCCCGGTGTGGAAGTGGGATGAAATTTATATAGATTTCATGACTGGTCTTCCATGTACTTCTAGATAACATGAATCCATTTGGGTGATTGTAGACCGACTCACCAAGTCGGCTCACTTATTACCTATCAAAGAGCAGGTCTCAATGGAGAGCTTGGGATGCCTCTACGTTCAAGAGATTGTATGGATTCATGGAGTGCCATCATCTATCATCTCCGATCGAGATTCTCTCTTTACTTCTCGGCTTTGGAAGGGGTTTCAGGAGGCATTCAGGACGCAGCTACGCCTGTGCACCGCCTTTCACCCTTATACGGATGGACAGATGGAGAGGACCATTCAGACTCTCGAGGATATGCTCCATGCATGTGTCCTCGACTTTGGTCGTAGCTGGGAGGATCACCTACCCTTGGTGAAGTTTTCATACAACAACAGCTACCACTCCACCATCAGGATGGAACCATACGAGGCATTGTACGGCCGACCATGCAGGTCACCTTAGTGCTGGAAGGACCCTGGGGAATCAGCACTTGTAGGAACAGAGATGGTCCAGGCCATGACAGAGAAGGTCTAGGTCATCCAGGAGAGGATGAAGACAGCTCAGAGCTAACAGAATTCTTATGCTGACAGGAGGAAGAGACCACTGGAGTTCGAGGATGGTGACCACGTTTTCTTGCAGGTCTCACCTCGACATGGATTACGGAGATGTGGCCGGGGCGACAAGTTATCTCCATGCTTCATAGGACCATTCTAGGTTACCAGCAAGATAGGTGAGGTGGATTATCACCTGGCTCAACCACCTCAGTTGCATTGGGTGCACGACGTCTTCCATGTTTCTCAGTTGAGGAGATATGTTCACGACCTGATGCATATCATCTACCATTGGGAGCTGGACATTGATGATGGGTCAACTTTTGCAGAGATCCTGGTGGAGATCGAGTATCGATAAGAGCGAGCCCTACGTGGTTGGTCGATTCCTCTAGTGCACATCAGGTGGCAGCACAGGAACCTCCAGGAGAGCACTTGGGAGCAGGAGGCTCAGATGCGTGCTCAGTACCCTCATTTGTTTTCCTAGTTTGTGATGTATCTTTATGGGGACATAAATCCCTGAGGTGGGAGTAATGTAAAGACCTGTAAATTTCAAGGAAATTTTTTTCTTAATTTCTTTGTGATTTTATGAGTACGCAGTTTCTGACGGCACCTAATTCTGAGGCCTGGTGTGCCCGGAACCATTTTCCGAAGTTTAGCTTAGGTACGTTCAGTGAACAAACGAGCTGGTTTTCCTAACTTTTGAACTGGTGATCGGAATCAAAATCCGAGGGAACTGATGAAATATCAGCACTGATAATTTATTAGGAACATCTTTTTCGAAGGTGCGTTTTCTCGGGAGGAGATGTTAAAAATGTGAGGAATAAAAATAAAATTGTTTTACAAATTTATTTTTATTTCTTTACTTTGTGGTTAAATATCCACGAGAGGATGTTGGGGTGGGACCCACTAAAAACCCAACTCCCCTTGAGAAGATTAAAGAGTGAGGTGGGTCCCACACAAGCCCCACCCCTTCAAATTCCCTTAACTTCTCTTCCGTATTAATGGTGCCAACTTATCTCTCCATTTATTATGAAAACTTAAGATTAATTAATTTAAGTTATTTCATCTTTTGAATTTTAAAAGTGTTGTAAAAAGTAATAAAATAAGGCTAGAGACTTATTTTATTTTTGGTTGCTTCGTTGTGTGGAGATAGGGAGAGTTCTACCATCGAAGAACTTCATCTTTCTCCTTCATGAACACGAAGAACACCAACACGCCGCTTCCTCCTCGGACGATCTCCGTAAAAGTGTATGGAGCCTCACCCCGAAATGTCATTTTACACAACGCTCATCAACCGTCAACTACTGCGAGAGGTAGGGGATTGTTTTGTGTTCATGTTTATTCTTTTGGCGTTCTTCGTTAAATATTTATCCGCTTGCTATCAAATTTACAGGAGGAGGTCGGACCGCACAAACACGGATGACCCTCCTCCCCTTTGTTGTTGTTGTTCATTATGTTTTGGAACGGAGGCGACGTGGTGCCGTCGCACCATGCGGGAATGATGGAACCGCTTTGAAGGAGCGCAATGCCATTGTGTGGTGCCATTGAGGCCGAAAGAGGCCGAAACTGGAGCGGGGCCACGGCGGGGGGGCGCGGCGCCGTTGCGCCCCACCGGAGCTTGATGAAGGGCCGCAGCCGGGGCGGGCCGCGGTGGAGGGGTGCGGCGCCGTCGCGCCACGCTGGTCGGACAAGGGCCATGGCAGTGTAGGGAGGGGCGGCCGGAAATCCGGCTGCCGACGCAAGGAAGGGCGGGACCCGTGGGGGTCCTGCGACGGCACATTGGCCAGCCAGCATGGCCAGCTGTCTGAGAAGACCGGGGGTCGTAACCCCCAGCAGCAGGTGAGGCATCCCCTCCTTGTGGGGGTCGCCGTTTCACCATCAAGGGGGGCATCCCCCCCGCTTTTCGCTCGGCCAAAACGGCCGAGCCGCTGGCCACGCGGGCCGGACCGCCTGCGCTGGGCCGGACCCCTGCGCCATCTGGGCCGGGCCGCGCCCTAATGGGCCAGACCCAGACCCGGGTCGGGTCGACCCTGTTCGGGCCGACACAGGGGGTTTTGGGCCGGGTCGGTCCGGGCCCAAACCCCCCTAAAATCTGACAACTTCGTTCAAACGCCCATAACTTGGGCTACGGACCTCCGATCGACGCACCGTCATTTTCGATGCGATCCTTAGATCGAGATGGGAGTTTAGTTATATTAAACTCAAAGTTTCTGAGAACTTATTTAAGGCCGGGTTGGTTTGAACATGATACCAACCAGGCCCTCGGAGCGGAAACACTTATAACTTGAGCTCCGGGCGTCTGATTGACCTACCTTCGACTTTGTTGGATTCCTCGAAGTGAGGAGGTTCTTTTAGATTACTCCGATCAAGGTTTGGACACAGTTGGAGTACGGTCGGGTTGGTTTTGACTTGAAAACCAACCGGGCCCCTAGGATGAAAAGCCAATACCTCTCAGACCGGGCGTCTGATTGACGCACCGTCTGACGTGTTGAGTTCCTTTTGATGAGATGGAACTTTGGGATACATCAAATCCGGACTACATGTCAGTTGATGTATCGGCCCCCTTGGCTCGTGGAGCGGACCCTCTCGGAATCGAGCATGCTGTGTGCGGGAACCCTAGAGCTAGATGCGACTGCGACGACGATGACGATTGTACTAGAATCCTCCGTGGGTTCAGTAGCGATGAAGACCATATTGAAATCCTCTGTGGGTTCGATGGCGATGAATACTATTTTTGTATCCTATGTGGGTCTGGCAGTACGTGACTACTGTTCTTGTATCCTATGTGGGTCCGATAGTATTTGACTCTTACTTGTATCCTACATGGGTCCGGTAGAGTAGCTGGTCTTGTATCCTTTGTGGGTCCCACATCTTAACTGGTCTTGTATCCTTCGTGGGTCCGACAGCTTGTATGAATCAGTGGCTACATCTAATCATCTCTATCATCTTATGAAGAAGTATACCTGTGTGAGCTGAGTCTTGAATTTCAATCACTATCTTCAATATGATTGTTTTTATATCCTTTGTGGATTGGATTGTGTTATCCTGTGTGGATTGGTTTATGATTTCCTATGTAGACTAGATCAAAACTGGGCTCGGATGTTGGATCTGAACTAGAATTGATGACTTAGGTATATGTATGGGCATATACCTAATTAGAGTTTGTTGTTACTTCATGATTGTATCATTCCTTTGTGGTTTATCCTTCGTGGATTCTGGGAGACCTTCAGGGGTCTCGGGGTCCCTACTGAGTAGCATATACTCACCCCTACATGGGATATGCCTGCACTACATTATGTTAGATGAAGACGATGGACAATGTGGATCGTGGTTGAGTCTTGTGGAGCGAGTCAGTACCTGGAGGTGGACCACTGGGTGAGACGTACACAGAGCAGACAGCTGGACCCGAGGAGCTGAGGAGACTATCTATACCCACCTTTCAGGTGGGATTTCCAATGGATGGCTCGGCGTTGCTGCTTTACTTTTCAATTGTTGTACTTTCTTTTCAGTTGTACTTTAATTTTAGATGGGTTTGTATTCTGGCCCATTTCCTTTCTAGCACTTACTTTTGTACCCAGTTTCCTTAGTGTTTACTTCAGCTTGCATACTCTGTGGTGTTTTTTTACTTTATAAAGGCAATGCCTTCCCTTTTTATCGGGATTTACGCCTTTGGTGCTAGTCTCCAGCCCATGGCCTATGGAAGTCAGGCTTGGGGTAGTCACGGTATGGGCCCCGAGGACGGGTCGTGAGAATATGGATGGTATTCCATTCTCAAATGAACTTGAGATCCCAGTGCCTCCTAGAGGCCTCCCTAAAAGAGATAAGTAAAATGGGGATCTCTATCAGAGACTATTAATTATGTAGCTTTATTCAAATAAAAAATCAATCTCACATAGATATGTCCATCTAATCAAATTTGGATGTATCACAAATGTGTATAAAGTGAGATGATTTGTTTAACCTATTGATGACAACTCATAACACAATATTCTTTATCTGGCTGTGTGGAAACTCAACCAAAAATTTTAGAGAGATCTCATAATTATTTTAAGAAATCACTTGAATTGAATGTAGGAAACCCGAAGGTTTGGGATGTTCGAACTTGACCTCTTGGAAAGTATAGCTGTGGAAAATAAATTCAGCAACATCTCATCTCATACCTACCCACCAGATTATTTGTCCCACGACATAGAACATATTTGTGATTCATAGGTGCATAACCCAATAAGAATTATGAAAATCCCCCATCACAATTTTCCTCACTAATAATGAAACACCAAACCGATTCTATAAACATAAAAAAACCTCCATGGAGAAAGACCGGTCAGAAATGGTCTCCCCAAAATAAAGAGAGTCTCTAATTCTACAAAGTTTATCATCAATATTCCGTTCCGAAAGAATAATCTTTAGATGAGTGGAGGTCAACAAATCACTATCCAAGACAACCTCATCCTCTACTTCCCAAACTATTATATGCAACTATGCAAAAAGAGCCATAAAATTCAACTATTCTAATGATTTGTTCACACCATGAGTCGAATAATTCTTCTCATCATGCCTAAGATGCTATGAGACATAAACAACCATGTGATCACCATACATAAGAATACAAACCAAACCCAATCTTGATGCATCGAAGAAGGCTACATTGCCCTTATCAACCTCTAAAAGAGTAAACACTAACATATAATTCAAAATATGATTCAAATTAACAAAATAACACCAAAATTTATCATGCCAAGAAAAATTCGCACCCTTTAGATTGGGAGTGTTCATCAGAGAATACAACTTCGAGAGAAAATTTATGACTCAATGATACTACCCCTATAAATCCATGATTCTATGAATATTAAAAAAATAACACAATTTATCCCATGTCATAACATCTTTCACTTTTATAGGGTCAAATGATATAAAATGTTCTAAGATAAGATTTACCAATAGATTCACTTCGTGAATCTAGAAATTGAATTTTGATAGATTCACATAAATTCGATGATTTCTTGACAATTACAGAACTACTATTAGATAACAGAGATGATCCTCCTTAGTCTTGGAGTAAACCATGATGCAATCCAAAAAATAGCACCATGAAAGTATCAACATAATCATGGAAGATATTTTTCATCCAATATGTAAAGACTATAGGATAATTGGTTAGACCAAATGGAATTAAAATATACTCATAATGGCCATACCAACCCCGAAAGGAGATTTTATGAATGATAGGTTATTTTATTCTCAATTGATGATAACCAGATTGAAGATCAATCTTTGAGAACTAATTCACCCCTTTCAACTGTTCAAATAGATGATCAATCTTAGGCAACATATACTTGTTATTTACCACAAATTGATTTAGTTTTAGGTAATCAACACATAGGTGAAGTATTCTATCATGTTTATTAGAAAATAGAACATGTTCTTCCCAAGGTGAAATACTTGGAAATATAAATAATTTTTTATTAGATCATCTCAAGGTGTCTTAAAATCTTTCAATTCATATGGTTCCATATGGTAATAAGTGATAGATACTCTATGGGTACTAGGTAATAAATAAATATAAAACTACACCTCCCTTACCTGTAGAAAACTAGTGAAGTATGAAGGAAAAACATTATACAATTAAATGAAAAATAGAGAGAGATATCCACTCAAATATTCTTACTCTAGATCAAAATTGAACAATGATATCACTATCCCTATCTCTAGATATAATGGTTTAGCTCTACTCAACCTTAGGTATCATTCTCCACGAAAGACACAACATTCCCCATCAGGAGCAGCAAAGGGGAACTATTGAAGATAAAATTAAATTCATGCTTTTTTAGAAATGATCTACTTTACCCAAAATTTTACATAAATATGTTTCATGTCGAGAACACAAAAATCCCATAAAAGGTCAATCTATAATAAAGAGAAGAAAAATTCATGAAAACTAAGACCCTACTCTATCTTTATTTTGAGGGGTGTAGTAATATCCATAAAAAAGATAAAAGATATGTAGGAAGATTTAGAAGATTTATAGTACAATTCAAAATGAATGAATGAGGTATACCAATATAAAATAAAGATTTCACTAAATATGAAGCTATCATGATGGTACCTCTCATAGTCACTAGACCCATATATTTTTCCTCTCGAGACTCTGCCACTGTATGAAAAATCTTTGTTCTGAAAGCCTGTGGATGGAATCCATTAGATATTGAGGCATATAATTGCACCATAATACTTTTTTGTTATGACAAGAGCGTGCCAACTCATGGAGACGAAAAGATACATCATAACTTCTACAAGTGACCTGTGTGTCCGTAAGAACCACATATCATGGGAGCCTCAGTGCGATGCAGTTTCAAATTCATAGGCTTTCCACACTAGAAGAAAGTCAAAGTGTCTCAACCAGGAACATAATGTTGTATAGAAGAACATTTCCATCAAGATACAATACAAGACTCACCATTATTTATTTTTGACTTTAAAGGAACTCATAGATATTCCACTTGGTGAAAAAGGAACTCCCCTCAACCCCAATTTTTTAAGAAGAACATGTTTAATCATCAATGCACTATCTAGAACCTCGGTATAAGAATAGATCTTCAATAATAAACCCTAAAAACAAATATCCGGACAAATTCACATATCAAACCATCAATTATTCTTCTTAACATTCAATATAATCTCAGGTGAAAGCTCCACAAGCTAGGGGAATCAATTCACATACTCATTCACAGTTCTATCAGCTTTCTCGAGTTGGAAAAACTCTATAACCCTTTATAGAACTATAAAATCTATATAGAACTTGTAAATGAAAATAAATTTAAATCCCTTCCACTTTAAACCATTTTCCTTCTTCCCCATCACTATTGGGTTCCACCACCTTTTGTTAGGTCCCTCCAGCACGAAGGTGGCACATTTCACTTTAATTGGGTCATGTGTTTCCAAGGATACAAAAAGAAGTTACATATTTCTTAACTAATTCTCATCCCATTGTGGATAATTAGAACCGTTTAACACAGGTGGATTTTGGTGAACGAACTTCTAAGCATGAATATGGAATTCATCCCTCTAAGGATACACAAATAGAGCCTGAATGGGATTAGGTGTAGGTGCCTATCCCAGAGCATGGATAGAACACACAATAATCACAGTGAGATTTTGGTCCAAAGGAGAATTAACTCACTGTGTTTCATCTATATATTACTTTTGGAGTTATTCAAATGTCTTCTCAGATACACGATGCAACACAACATCATCAAACAACATAGAAGACATCATAAGATTACTCAAACTAAAACTAAAACAAGGTAAATGGGTGAATTAATCCCACCAGATAAGAGAAAATGATTTAAATTTCTACCTACACAAATATAATGTAGGGAAAAGACTATAATTAATCCTCAAGATGCCTTTCCCAAACCACCATAGTTACTAAGTGATCATTATAATGATACCTATATAGGAACTCATTGATAACTACCTCCTATGTCCTAATAGTATATTTCAAACTTCATAATGACATTAAAAAAAGATGTACAACTAGTACCTTTAATACCAAATTTTCACGAACTAGCCTGGTTACCTTGATACTTTGATACATGAGATGGGATTGAAATGGTATGAAGGGCATTCCTAGTCCCCACAAGTTGGAGGCTACTACATGACATCATTCAATATAAAAGAGGGAATTAATTTTCCATAAAATAGTAGAAGATAAAGATACATATTAGTGTTCTAAAGAAATATTCTAGAAAGAGATACTACCAGAAACCAGAGTGGTATATCAAAAACCATACAATATATCATCTATGTACTCAAAATCATACAATATAGACTCAAAAATCCCAATAGAACCAATTTTCAAGCCTAAAGGATCAAAAAGTTCCACCCCCTTTAAGAGGATCATTCCCTTTACTTATACATAGTAGAATAAAATATACGAATGTATGAAGGAAATGGTAGGGTGTGAGATAAAATCTTAGTAGGGTGTCCCCACGTTTTCCATAATAATATTCCATAAAAAAACCAAATCATACTTTCAATTTTAAATAAAATAGGGCATGGTGATACAATTGAATATTTAAAACAAAAAATGATTTTCATTTTAAAAAGATGGAAAACATTTCAAACAATGGCATAAATAAACACTTTATATTATTTTTTTAAATAAAACCCAAAGCATGAGTAAAGAAGTTTCACAATAAATTTCATTTATAATCAAAACAATCACAATAGGAACCATTGACAACTTCCATGTAGTATAATAGTTTCTAGTTATAGGATACTTACACTCTCATATCAGTGATCATGGAATATGTGCACACACATCCCTTCAGAATAGGAGAAATATGACTCATCAACATTCCATTAATAATATTATTCTTATAAATATATTTTTGTTAGAGTTTTCATCGTCAATTCATAGCTAGGGAATTTCCATACTAGTGTTCATGTCCCAAATAACCCATGATATACCCAATCTCACATGTGCTCAATCAATCAATCAATTGAAAAATGGAAAATCATTTCATTTCAAATCAATCATCATTAATAGGTCAATTGCACACTTTTACTTTTTAAAATGTCAATTCAATTTCAAAACAAAAACATGAGTTTTTCATCAAATCATTCATTTTCACAAAAAAACTCATCATAGGTTTTCATGAATTCAATTTATTCCATTTTTTCACAAAATCAATCCGCAAAAAAATCAAAAATTCCATCAATGTCAATTCTCACCCCAAATTCCAATTCCATTAGAATTGGGGGTCCTCCAAAAATTCCATACCTAATCAATTTCAATTCTGATTTTCATCAAATTGTATTTTCATAAATAAATTGAAAACAATTTAAAATAATCAAAAAATTAATGGTTTAATAAATTGGGTGATCTTAAATGAAACCACCTACAGTTATTCAAGGTATCCAAACCCATCGCCCAAAGTCATATTTTTCAATGATGAAGATTGAAAATGGAGATCTAGAAACCCAAACTAGATTCAAGATCCAAATTACTGAATTTTAGATCCATAAAACACATGATGATCTGAAAAAACCTATTGTGGATAGATAGAGGGACTAGTAGAGAAGGAACGAGAGAAGAAACACTCATTAGAGAGGGATCAAATGAGATGCACCACACTTTGATCATCCTAGGAATAAGTTTGGAGTTTATAAAAAGGGTTATTGAGAGCCTCAAGACCATTAAAATCAAGATACCTATAAGTTGTTTTGAGAGCGATGTTAAACAAAGATTTAGATATTTTTAAAATATTTTGCGAAATAAAAAAATTACATACACAGGGTTAGTTAGGCAGGGTCACACGGTTAGAAAAATAGTACACCCTTACCGTGCACCTCTCATCTAGGGTGAAAATTTTCTACTAATTGGTAGCATGATTTGTCTAATCGTGCACCAATTATGGAAACCCCCAATTCCCATCATGGTATGGTTTTCACTGGGTGGGTGCTTGATTTTCCCAAACCTTGTGATAACTGTGCACAACCTAAGATCCCTGCAAAAAAAATTCGAAATTCACCTGAAGTGTAACACCCAAGATTTTTATGAGAAATATTTTGTTTTTATGTTATATACATCATCAAAGGAATCTATCACTACACACAAAACTAGCTTGGAATTATTTACATGTAATCACGACCTTCCTCGATCGCTTGCGTTGTACGCAATACCGAGTTCCACTAAACAACGATATGCTTTTAAAATATTATTAAAACTAGCAGTTATGAATAGTAATACCCACATTTTGAAATTATATAAATTTTATATTTCAAAATGGACTTCATTTTTGGATTCAGAATATCGAAATTATCCTAAGGTGAAATTTTTGTTTTTTTCTAAAAACTTTCATTTTTTGATGAATAGTGAAAACACTGGGTTACTATTTAAAAACTGACTTTTTCTTTAAATAATTATTTATTTTAATTAAATTTATTTTAGGTCAAAAATGATACATAACACCTATATAAGTTCAATGTAATTCATTGGTGTCATTTTATAATAATTTTAGATATATAAAAATTTTATTGAACTTTTCACCGTCTTTTACCCACCTCCAAGGAGAATTTTCAAATTTACATAAAACTTAATTTTACCACTTCTATGAGTTTAATTTCAAAAATACGAGAGAAACGTTTAATATCAAGGAGTAATATGTAGTTCAATAAGATAAAAATTATTTTTGGTGAATAGTAACTTTTTACTTTTTTTACCACGGTTAAAAGTAAATAGGGTAATTAAGGGTAAAAATGATATTACTATTACCCTAACACATGTCCTTATTCTATTGGATAAGTTTAATTAGACCAAAAACAATGTTAGCAATAAAATATTACCCTTTAGTTCCACTTGGATTAGATTAGGA
Organism: Viscum album; assembly: GCA_963277665.1. NCBI lineage: Eukaryota > Viridiplantae > Streptophyta > Magnoliopsida > Santalales > Viscaceae > Viscum > Viscum album. The sequence continues at coordinate 1,090,102,850 of OY728164.1, read as the reverse complement.
CATTTAATATTATTTTATTTAAAGAGGAGTTAAAATAGTTAAAATCAAAGATTAATAACTAAAACATTTTTAATATAGAGTTATAAATAAGATAAATTTGACTATAAATATTTATTATAAATATAAAAATATTTCCTACATAATTATATTTTATTTGTAATTTTTAGACATTAAATAAGTTAATTTATTTATGACACAACGATGATGCACTAATTACCTTATTAATGAAATATTAACATAATTGATGTTATAAATACCCAAATAAAAGTAATTTGATAATTTTTATGAATTCCAATAATATTATAGGTTAATATGAGATGTTATTATTGGTTTAATTAAAGTTTTCCTAACTAATCATGCTGTTATGATTTTCACAAAAATGAATTACCAAATAGTGGAAAAATTTACATAAAATAGTTTTTAAAACAAATTTTATATTATTAATTGTTATTCTATTCCAAAAAAATCTACGGTTCGGCCAAAATACTTAGATAAGGTTATATATATTAATAATTAACAACTTGGGATTCTTTGGCCTTGTTATAGTATGTTCATTAACCATATAATGTAAGAAAACAAGAAGACACGGTAAAAGTTAAATTATTTAACTTAGAGTTAAAACTAAATGACAAGTTTAAAATAGTAACCTAAACTTGTCTAAAATATATTTGTTGAGAGGATTTCAAACCATCCCCACCTTATCTTCTAAATAAATCAATTTACAGCTATTAAAAACCGAATATGACTTTATTATAAAATAATATTTTATGTTTTTCCTAAGGTTCCCCTCTCCTCCCTTATAAAAGGGCACCTCCTCTCTCTCCTCCTCACACCACATTGAGCCTTCATGCTGGGCCAAACCCTGTCAATTTCTCTTCTAAAATTCCCTAGAAACATCCTTTATGTCCTGGTATTTCTCAAAGACAAATATTTGGGCCCTAAAAGGAGGTTTCAAAGAGGCGTGTCGAAGAAGTGGTAATATCCGTTACCGATTATTTGAAATTTATTTCTTCTTATACTTACTATTATTTAGTTGTTTCATTATGAAGTAATAACATCAGTATCACTCATATAATGATATGTTATTATAAATAAGAAACAACCCTATTTCACCTTTTATCCATCCCACGGAAAATGAAATCACCGCGCGTGCGTACGTACGGAATACCGTCTCCACGCCATGGTGTAATCTTTTTTCCATCAACACCTTACTTGGATGGGTATAATGGTGTAAATAATAACTATATATGATTATTGTAAAGTTATATTTATTCTTAAATAGTATACATACACTTCAATACAATTCCATGATCAAGGGAACGATATAATCGCTCGTGCGTACGTACGTCCTACCGTCTCCACGATGTGATGCGACTCATTCTACATGATATTCATTAAATAATGATTATATAAATGAATTGAATGAATTGAATTAATAAATATGATATATATTACACTAATACCATTCCGGAAATGAGGTATCTATATCCTAAATATAATAATAAGAATTTATTCGACAAAACATGCATAAGAACAAAAAAGCAATAAACACCTAAATAACAAGTAACAATGTAATATTACTAACAAGAAGCTAATAATATGACCATATTTGATATAATAACAATGAGTACGATTCTGGAATAAGTCAATAACATTATTTAAATCATTATACAGGAGGTTCGGATACGTACAAAGCAAATCGGACCTAAGGTAAGGGAAAATCTCGCAATCTCATTTTTATCTGAGATTGTTTATACATAAGAATGTACTGGGGAATATTTATCATCCACATCAATTTTTCCTCAATATGTAATATTATTTCTATCCTCCTAAAATTATTTAAATCCAATTTTACCCATTGGAATGTTTTTAGTAAAAGATATGAAAGGAATCCTTTGTCGTTTTTAGTATGAGGTACTTTTTTGACTTTTCCGGCCAAAGTACGAGAAGAATGTTTTTCTTTAACTTATAAGACATGAATAGATTTTTTGAACATTATTTCCACGAATATTCCTCTACAAGTTTTCAAGTTTATTTTTAATCAACTTCTTTTAGTTTAAAATTGAATGACAGGTTATGAAAGGAAAAATGTTTTTGAAGTAGAAAGGATATATTCCACAAGAATGGAGTTCAATTGTTTTATAAAACATATTTTCCATCTATGATAATATAGGCTTCTGTTTGTATCCTTATTTTTTACATTTATTTGATTATTTTATGATGTAATTAATCTTATGATGTCCTTTTTATCTTATATGATTTATGTTATGATGGCATGATGTTTAAGAATCCCATTTTTATTACATGGGTTATGCTATGATATATGATTTATGATTTTGTGGCACACATAAGAATGGTATCATTATGGGATGGGTGGGACCTATATCTCCCTCCAATTCATTGGGTAAAGATTTATATCTCATGAGATAGATATGGCTGGAATGATAGGTTAATCCAGTTCAGTGATACAGGACGGAAACGAGGAGTGAACTCGGTTTAGAAATGGACTTTGTCTGCTAGGATAGTCTTGGAAATGAGTATTGACTACTAAGAAATGATTCTATATGATTATGTGTGTATTCCACAAAGTTTCATGTTTTAAGTTATGATTATTTTGATTATATTTCACTATTATGATTGATCTGATGTCATGAAATTATGATATCTTTTACAGGATAAGGTTTTCAAAATGTTATGTTCTTATGAATATGATTTGATTGATATTTCTTTTGTTTACCCTTACTGAGCATTTGAGCTCACCCTTTTTTGTGTTTTATTTTCCCCAGGTCAGGAAGAAGGGTATTAAGTAGGATATTCCAAAAAATGGATTCTAGATATGATGAAATAAATGGGAGACAATGTAGATTTTTTATGAACTAGTTGTTTATGTTTCCCAGTTTCTAAATACACAATAACTATATGATCCTACTGTGGTTTTGTTATATGTTGTAATAAGTGTGCATTAATTTTTAATTAATAACAATGTATGTAAAGTATGGGTCATTATAGTTTGTATAAGAGAAAATTTATAGTCAACCTTTGGAAACTAGGATGTGAAAGCCTTAGTAAGAACCATAAGGATATGTCTAAGCATAGAACACAATATTAGTATTTTTGAAATGGCCATGAACAACCTAGGATAAGATTTTAAGTGTGAAATTTTATTCTTGATTTAGTGGTTTTCCTATTATTATTAGTGTTTCTCACAGTATTCTTCTTGGTTTTAGTAAATGTCTAGAACACGAAGGAACCGTGTTAATGCGGAATGCGACATGCAATGTAACGATTTTCCCCCTATGCAACCAGAAATTATGGGAGTTGGAATGAAAAATCTTGTAGCCATGCTCACACAACTTTATAAAGCTATGAATCATGAAGGACTTCCAAACGAGCAAAGGAAAGAGCAACATTCTGTTGAATCTTTCATGAGGTAGCATCCACCTTCATTCAGTGGGTCTACTGATCCATCAGTGTATAAACAATGGATCAGCACCATTGAAAAGATATTTTCAGTTCATCAATGTTCTGAACATGATTAAGTCATCTTACTAGTATATCATTTGGAAGGTGAAGCTGATCAATGGTAGAATCTTATTAAGAATACAAGGCAAAGGGATGAAATTGAGCCCATGGAATGGGATGAGTTCAAGAACTTATTTTTCAATTAGTACTTCCCTCGTATTCTTCGAACAAAGATAGAGAAGGAGTTTCTTGAACTGAAGAAAAAGGATGATGAATCAGTTGGTACCTACGAAGCAAATTTTACAAGACTTGCAAGGTACGCTTCTGGAATTATTATCCAACCTGATAGTAAGATCGATCAATTCACTAGTGGCTTAAAACCAAGTATTCAAAGGGCGTTAGCCATAATGGATTTTAATAGCAACAAGGAAATCGTTCAATGTGCTCCCAAGGTTGAGATGTATATTGGAGTAACCCATCAGTCATATGTTTTTTATAAGAAGAGGAAAATGGAATTCAAAGGGAAATCTAAAGACCACACTAAAAAGAATATTACTTTTCCCTTATGCTCAATGTGTGGAAAGAAAAATGGAGGGAGTTGTGTTAAAGGGACAAGTAAATGTTTCAAATGTGTAAAAGAAGGTCATCAAGCATTTGAATGCCACAATGATGGGAAGAAGATATCTAGTGATGTGAACAATGAAAAGTCTACACAGAGTGCACCTCCTACACTTCAATGTTACAAGTTCAAGGAAATGGGGCATTATTATAATCAATGCCATAATCAAAGGGTTGTTGATGATGATCAACATCAACAAAATCTTAAGGATAAAGACAAAGAAAAGTCACATGCAATTTCTATCAGCGATGTGTAGTATGATAACGATGTGGTGAAAGGTACACTTACCATCCACTCTAAAGTAGTAAATGTTTTATTTGATTCTGGATCAACCCACTATTTTATTTTTAAAGAATTTTAATAGGGTATTACCGTATTACCTCAACAATTAGATGTTGAGTTAGCTGTGACAACCCATAATGGCACAATGGTTGCATCAAAAGTTTATAATTCTTCTCCGATTGAAGTTTGTGGGAAAGTGCTTCATGAAAATCTTGTGATCCTTCCTATAGTTGAATTTGATGTGATTATTGGCATGGATTGGCTTTCTTTATATGGATCTCATATCAATTTCCAAATAAGGGAAGTCACATTTCATATTCCATATCAATCTATGATCGTCTATCGATGCAAGGATGAAAATAACCTTCCATTGGAAATTCCTTCGATCTTATGGGTCTTTATTCCACTAAATGAAAGTTATTTATCTAAAATGGTTGGAGATAAACTCATGATTAAGAATATTCCCATTTTATGGGAATTTGATGATGTCTTTCTGGATGAATTTCCAAGTCTTCCACCAAATCGTGAAGTTGAGTATTCAATAGAACTCATATAGGGTGATTTACCTATTTCAAAGACACCTTATAGAATGGACCCAATTGAGTTGCAGGAATTGAAGAAGCAACTCCAAGATAATCTTGATAAGGGATTCATACACCCTAGTGCATCACCTTGGGGAGCACCTGTTCTGTTTGTTAAGAAGAAAGATAGATCAATGAGACTCTGCATTGATTATCGAGAACTTAACAAGATCACTATCAAGAACAAAAATCCTCTCCCAGGCATTGATGACTTATTTGAACAACTACGTGGAGCTCAATACTTTTCCAAGATTGATCTTCATTTAGGGTATCATCAATTAAGGGTCAAAAGGGAAGATATACCAAAGACGGGTTTCCGTACAAGGTACGGACACTATGAATTTATAGTGATGCCATTTGGTCTTACTAATGTCCCTGCTATCTTCATGGATCTGATGAATAGAGTCTTTAGAGACTATCTTGATCAGTTTGTGGTAGTCTTTATAGATGATATTCTTTTCTATTCAAAGAGCAAGGAAGAACATGAAGATCACTTGAGAATTGTATTGAAGACCCTAAGGAAGGAGAAGCTTTATGCCAAATTTACCAAGTGTGAATTTTGGCTACAAAAAGTTTCATTTTTGGGTCACATAATCTGAAAAGAGGGGATATATGTGGATCCAGAAAAAACAGAGGTTATCAAATGATGGTCGAGACCAACAAAAGTAACTGAGATCTAAAGTTTTCTTGGTTTGGCTAGATATTAATGAAATTTTTTGAATGATTTTTCACGATTATCTAATCCACTCACCAGGTTGACTCGAAAAGGAGTTTAGTTCGTTTGGATAGAGGAGTGTGAAGAGAATTTCAAGGAATAAAAAAGAAGGTTATCTAGTGCACCTATACTCACACTACCTTGTAGTGGAGAAAGGTTTGTGATCTATAGTGATTCATCCAAGAAGGGATTGGGGTGTGTTCTCATGCAAAACGATTTTGTGATAGCTTATGCCTCACGACAGTTGAAAATACATGAGAAAAATTACCCAACTCATGATTTGGAGTTATCCGCGGTAATATTTGCTTTAAAAATATGGAGGCATTATCTTTATGGTGAAATGTGTGATATTTATACTGATCATAAATGTTTAAAGTATATTTTCACACAAAAGGATCTGAATATGCGCCAAAAAAGATGGTTGGAGCTGATTAAGGATTACGACTACTCAATTCATTATCACCCTGGGAAAGCAAACAAGGTGGTAGATGCATTAAGTCGACAAGACCATGCTAGCTTATCCATGATGAGGATCACAAAAGATCCAATATTTATGGATTTACAAAGGATAGATCTTGGAATTATAATATAAGGGAAAAAATATTATCTTTCTCAAATGAATGTTCAACCATATATACATGTGAAGATTAAAGAGGCACAAAAAAAGATGTAGAGTTACAAAAGAAGGTGAGAAATTTTCCTGACTTCAACCTTTATTGTGATGGGATAATAAGGTTCAGGAATCGGGTTTGTGTTCCTACCATCCCAGAATTAAAGAAGGAAATATTGAATGAAGATCGTAGTTCTTCATTCTCTATTCATCCTGGAAGTATGAAGATGTATAGGGACCTGAAAGAGTACTTCTAGTGGGATGGCATGAAAAGAGATGTTGCTAAATATGTCTCTCGATGCTTTATTTGTCAGCAAGTTAAAACTGAGAGATAAAATTATATGGGGATGTTAAAACCATTATCCATACCTGAATGGAAATGGGAAAACATCACTATGGACTTTGTCACTGGACTTCCTAAAACATCTAAAGGAAGTAATGCTATCTGATTCATATTAGATCATCTTATGAAGTCAGCACACTTCATTGCTATTAGAGAGTATTTATCTCTTGATCAGAATGCATGGATATATGTAAAGGAAGTGGTAAGATTTCATGGAGTACCACTTTACATTATATCTGATCGAGATCCGTGGTTTACCTTGATGTTCTGGCAAAGTCTTCAGCATACTTTAGATATAGAGTTGAGTTTCAGTAATGCTTATCATCCTCAGATAGACAGTCAGTCTGACAAAACAATTAAAACTCTAGAAGATATGTTAAGATCATTCTCTATGGATTTCAAAGGTGGTTGAGATCAACACCTACTTTTGGTGGGATTTTCTTATAATAATAGCTTTCACTCTAGTATTCAGATGGATCCCTATGAAGCTCTCTATGGAAAGAAATGCCGAAATCTAACTTGCTGGGATGAAGTTGGGGAAAGAAAGCCATTAGGACCTAATCTTGTTGATGAGATGGCAGAAAAGGTCTTATCTATTCAACAACACATAAGAGAAGCTCAGAGTCAACAAAAAAGTTATGCTGATAACCGAAGAAAATACCTAGAGTTTGAAGTGGATGATAAAGTGTTCTTACGAATATCTCATTAGAATAGAGTAATGAGATTTGGAAAGTAGGGAAAGATGAGCCCCAAGTATATCAGTCCTTTCAAAATACTGGATCATGATGGGAAGGTAGATTACCGATTGGCGCTTCCACAAAATATCTCTCAAGTTCACGATGTGTTCCATGTATCTCTCCTGAGAAAGTACATACCCGATCCTTCACATGTACTCAACTCAGAAGTTGTACTACTGGAGAAAGACCTTTCTTATGAAGAACAGACAATAAAGATTCTGGATCGTAGCGAAAAAGTCCTACGGAACAAGACCACTATCTTGGTGAAATTTTTATGGAGGAACCACGAATTAAAATAAGATACATGGTAGCTTGAGGATATGATAAGGGATATGTATACTCATCTGTTTGTTACAAAGTGACAAATTTCGAGGGTGAAATTCATTTTAAGGGGGGTAGAATGTAACACCCAATATTTTTATGAGAAATATTTTGTTTTTATGTTATATACATCATCAAAGGAATCTTTCACTACACACAACACTAGCTTGACTTTCTTTACGCGTAATCATGACCTTCCTCGATAGCTTTCATTGTACACAATACCGAGTTTCACTAAAAAACAATATGCTATTAAAATATTATTAAAACTAGCCATTATGAATATTAATACCCAATTTTTGAAATTTTATAAATTTTATCTTTCAAAATGGACTTCATTTTCTGATTCGGAATATCGAAATTAGCTTAGGGTGAAATATTGGTTTTTTTGAAAACTTTCAATTTTTGATGAATAGTGAAAACACTTGGTTACTATTTAAAAACCGAATTTTTATTTAAATATTTATTTATTTTATTTAAATTTATTTTAGGTCAAAATTGATACATAATACCTATATAAGTTCAATGTAATTCATTAGAGTCATTTTATAATAATTTTAGATATATAAAAATTTTATTGAACTTTTCAACGTCTTTTACCCATCTTCTAAGAGAATTTGCAAATTTGCATAAAACATAATTTTACCGATTATGTGAGTGGAATTTCAAAAATATGAGAGACACAGTTAATAACAAGGAGTAAAATGTGGTTCAATAAGATGATAATAATTTTTGGTTAATAGTATCTTTTTACTTTTTATCCCAGTTAAAAGTAAATATGGTAATTATGGGTAAACATGATATTACTATTACCCTAACACATGTCCTAATTCAATTGGATAAGTGTAATTTGACCAAAAACAACCTTAGGAATAAAATGTTACCCTGTAGGTCCACTTGGATTAGATTAGGACATTGAATATTATTTTATTTAAAGAAGAGTTAAAATAGTTAAAATCAAAGTATAATAACTAAATGTTTTTTAATATAAGTTTATAAATAAGAAAAATTAGACTATAAATATTCCTTATAAATTTAAAAATATTTCCTACATAACAGTATTTTATTTTTTATTTTTCGACATTAAATAATTTAATTTATTTATGACATAATGATGATGCAGTAATTACCTTATTAATGAAATATTTACATAATTTATTTTAAAAATACCCAAATAAATGTAATTTGAGTCTTGTTATGAATTAAACTAATTTTATAGGTTAATATGACATGTTAGTATTGGTTTAATTAACTTTTTTCGAACTAATCATGTTGTTATGATTTTCACAAAAATCAATTACCAAATAGTGTCAAAATTGACATAAAATAGATTTTAAAACAAATATTATATTATTAAATGCTATTTTATTCCTAAAAAATCTAAGGTTCGGAAATATTTCTTAAATAAGGTTATATATATAAATAATTAACAACTTGGGGTTTATTTGGCCTATTATTGTAAGTTTATTAACCATATAATGTAAGAAAACAAGAAGACACGGTAAAAGTTAAATTATTTAACTTAGAGTTAAAACTAAATGATAAGGTTAAAATAGTAACCTAAACTTGTATAAAATATATTGGTTGAGAGGATTTAGATCTATCCCCACCTTATATTTGAAATAAATCAACTTATAGCTATTTAAAACTGAATATGACTTTATTATAAAATAATATTTTATGTTTTTCCTAAGGTGACCCTCTCCTCCCTTATAAAAGGGCACCTACTCCCTCTCCTCCTAACACCAATTTGGGCATTCAATCTTGGAAAAACCCTGAAAATATCTCTTCTACACTTCCGTAGAAACATCCTAGAGGTCTTGGTCAACCTCAAAGACCAATCTTTGTGCCCTAATAGGAGGTTTCAAAGAGGCGTGTCGAAGAAGAGGTAATATCCGTTATCGATTCTTTGAAATTTATTTCTTCTTCTACATCCTCTTCTTTAGTTGTTTCATTATGAAGTAATAAAATCAGTATCACTCATATACTGATATTTTATTATAAATATGAAACAACGCTATTTCACCTTCTATCCATCTTACAGAAAATGAAATCACCGCACATGAGTACGTACGGAATACTGTCTCCACGCCATGGTGTAATATGTTTTCCATCACCAACTTACTTGGATGGGTATAATGGTGTAAATAATAAGTATATATTATTATTTTAAATTGATATTGATTCTGAAATAGTATACATACACTTCAATACAATTCCACGATCATGGGAATGATATCATCACTCGTGCGTACGTAAGGCCTACCGTCTCCACGATGTGATGCAACTTGTTCTACATGATCTTCATTACATAATGATTATATAAATGAATTGAATGAATAAATATGATATATATTACAATAATAACATTCTGGAAATGAGGTATCTATAACCTAAAAAGAAGAATAAGAATTTATTCAACAAGACACGCATAAGAACAAAAAAACAATAAACACCCGAATTACAAGTAACAATGAAATATTACTAATAAGATGCTAAGAATATGACCATATATAATATCATAACAATGAGTACGATTCTGGAATAAGTAAATAACATTATTTAAATCATTATACAGGAGGTTCAGACACGTATGAAGCAAATTCTGACCTAAGGTAAGGGAAAATCTTGCAATCTCATTTTTATCCGAGATTGTTTATACTTCAGAATTTACTGGGGAATATTTATCATCCACAAACATGTTTCCTCAATATGTAATATTATTTCTATCCTCCTAAAATTTTTTAAATCCAATTTTACCCATATGTTAGTTTTTAGTAAAAGATATGAAAGGAATCTTTTGTCCTTTTTAGTACGAGGTACTTTTTTGACTTTTCTGGCCAAAGTACGAGAAGAATGTTTTTCTTTAACTTATACGAAATGAATGGATTTTTCGAACATTATTTACATTAAGATTCCTCTCAAAGTTTTTAAGTTTATTTTTAATCAACTTCTTTTCGTTTTAAATTGTATGACATGTTATGAAAGGAAAAATGTTTTTGAAGTAGAAACGATATTTTTCTCTAGAATGGATTTCAAGTGTTTCATCAAACTTATTTTCCATCTAAGATAATATAGGGTTATGTTTCTATCCTTATTTTTTTAAATTGATTTGATTATGTTATGATGGAATTAATATTATGATGTCATTTTTATCTTATATAATTTATGTTATGATGTCATGATTTTTAAGAATCCCATTTTTATTACATGGGTTATGCTATGATATATGATTTAAGATTTTGTGGCACAAATAATAATGGTATCATTATGAGATGGGTGGGACCTATATCTCCATCCAATGCATTGGGTAAAGATTTATATCTCATGAGATAGACATGGCTGGAACAGTAGGTTAATCCGGTTCAGTGATACAGGACTGAAACGAGGAGTGAACTCAGTTCAGAAATGGACTTTGTCCACTATGATAGTCTTGGAAATTAGTATAGACTACTAAGAAATGATTCTCTATGATTATGTGTGTATGACACAATGTTTCATGTTTTAATTTATGATTATTTGGATTACATTTCACTATTATGATTGTTCCCTTGTCATGATATTATGATCTCTTTTGCAGGATAAGATTTTCAAAATGATATGTTCTTGTGAATATGATATGATTGATATTTATTTTGTTTACCCTTACTGAGCATTTGAGCTCACCATTTTGTATATTTTATTTTCCCCAGGTCAGGAAGAAGGGTATTAATTAGGATATGCCAAAAAAGGGATTCTAGATATGATGAAATAAATTGGAGACAATGTAGATGTTTTTTGAACCAGTTGTTTATGTTTCCCAGTTCTAAAGACACTATACCTATAATGTCCTACTGTGGTTTTGTTATATGTTGTAATAAGTGTGCTTCAATTTTGAAGTAATAACAATGTATGTAAAGTATGGGTCATTATATGAAGTACCCTGAATCAAGACCCAACCAAGGAATACTAAAGAATAAGGTCAAGGAGTACCTAAAAATTAGTAGGAGGATATTATATTTTCTTATTTTTTCTGAAAAATTGATAAATAAGACCACTTTTACCAAAGATTCTAAAAAAATTGGATTTTTTTAAAATTCATAAAATTTTATATAATTTTTTACAATAAAATATATATTAAAAAATGATTGAAAATTTTTAGACACTACCCCACCCCAGCCTAAAAATCCCATAAGACTGCGTGGCCCACCCTAACGTCATGAGACCTCAATCTAGCATCACACCCCCTAGACACCACCATCACACAACCAAGGAACTATTCTAAAATCTAGCTTCCAAAGGACTTGAACTAAGCCCTCTAGTGTCAATCCCAAATGGAAGAGAAACTAACTTATTGTATTTTGGATTATATAATTGTATTCTGTTATATATATATAAATATATTTTAGTCGTTTAATATTAATAATATATATATATTAATATGTTAAATATATTTGTATATATATATATATGTTTATATTTTATATTTTAAAATTTTTATTTATATATATATGTTTATATTATATATATATATATTTAAATCATATATATATGTTTATATTTTATACTATATATACATGTTTATATTATATATATATGTTTATATTTTCTGTTAATATATATATAAGTTTAAATTATATATATATGTTTATGTTTTATATTATATATATATATATATTTGTGTGTGTATGTTCATAAATATATTTGTGTATGTATACATATATAATTATCCACATTTTAAAACACTGGTAAAAATATAACTAAAATATCCACATTTTCATAAAAACATGACTAAATTTCAAATATATATGTTTATATATAAGAGTTTGTGTTTATATATATATATATATTAATATATATATTAATATATATATATATATATATATATATATTTATATCGATACGGGGAACGAGCTATGTAAACATATATATCTTTAGAGATGTTTCTTGAAAAACATCAATTGATTTAAAATTAACGATGTTTTTTTGTAAACAATTGCTAAAAAACATTATTATATTCCAGTTTTTTTGTAATAGAATCTAACCTTAGAAACCAACTCCATCAAAAGATTCCTTGTATTTTCAAAAATCAAAAAGAAAATAAGGTCCACATATACACATTGGTGTATGCATGGTGTGAGTATATCAAGCCCATTAGAATCTCACCAGGTGTTCTACACACAACCTTTGATAAAAATACAAAATCCTGATAGTATTAAAAGTAATACTACAAATTATCTTTTAATATTTTTATGAAAATAATTGGAATTATAAATTTATTTTATCAAATAAAACTAATGAAGGAACCATACAAACATTCCTCTAAAATATACAACAAAGGGGTGCACCCTAAGGTCACTAAGGAGAAGGTCATCCAGTGAAATGATTTCACTAGGTAGGGAAATACTATCAAATAATGGATTGGGTATAAAATGAATCCACTAGCCTATGGGTGTATATTTTACAACACATCACAAGTTAGGGTGACATAGATAACTAGTGGGGATGGACCTTCACCCATTTTAGGATTTTCTACCTAAGTAGTTGTGGTTTCCAAGGAGGTTTTACTATTTCAGAAACCATTCTAAAAATTAATTTCACTAATAAGTTTACCAAAATTTCTAAATTCTCAAATAAGGAATGTTTTTAAGTAATTTAAATCATCAAAAATAAAAAGATTAATCAAAATAATGACATTTCATATAAATATTTAAAAAAATGAGTATAATATATTTTTCTACAATATTTTTGAAATTTAATTTTAAAATCCTAGAACCTATTAGTTCTATTTGAAACAGGGTCATAGAACCAATTACCTTAATCCACTATAAAAATTTTCCATTGGTGATAATCTGCTAAGGGAAAAAACAACCCTAAAGAGGCAAGGATAACCCCTAAAGATAAACAATCAAGCCATAAAAATCATCCAAGGAAAACCCTGAGACATCATGTCCTTAGGGTAATAGAAAAACCATAATGAAGAGGAAATTGAAAAGAAAGATAAAGAATAATAATCACGTACTGAGTGATTTACATAAATAATAATTGAATAAATATTAAAAAATCAGACCTAGCAGAGGGAGATCGGTAATTCACATCGGAGGATGGATTTTGGAATCAATTGAGAGAGAAAAAGATGGATTAATGTTAAAATTTCAATCTATGGTCTTTAGGTAATTTAAAATTTTTAATACTTTGGGTAGACCACATGGTTTGGACTTATGATTTTCTAAATCATGAAACATCTATAGAGGTGGAATAAAATACTCCAAGTCATGTCACATGTTTTGGTCACAAGGTTTGTCTTTATAGTTAGCACATTCATGTTCCAACCATGTGAGATCCACTACTAAAAAACTATAGACTTTTTCCAGTTTATAAATCATAAAACTACCAAGAAATGACCACTTTAACATATTTTTACCAAAATTTCCTAGAAAAACTAAGAAATAAATGATATGAATAAAAACCAATTAAGAAAAGATTTCTTACTTGAAAATGAAATCATGGGTGTGATTAATCGATCCTTACAATTATTCCTAAAGAACATATTTATTCTGATGCAAAATTATTTTTAGATAACCTTATATGAGGGAATAGAAGAGGATTTTTACATAAGATAATTAGTTTCATGAATGACTATAATAATTTTTTTCTATTTCCCTATATCTATTCTCACTTTGTGTTATTCACACATATGGTTTAGACATTATTTATACATATTTGAGGCCCTTTTACTGCATGATTTATTAACTCAAAAGCACATCCTCTCCATTGAGTTAGTAATAAACTTGGAAAGTTACAACCTATTTAATGTTATAGGACACCCAATATTCAATTTAATCATATGTGAACCATAATTAAAAACTCGGAACTCTTTAATATCACCCAAATATAAATTTGTTCCAATTTATTTTCCATTATATATCATTAAATCATACATATCACATTAGAAAAAATGAAATATTTCCAAATTTTTTTTTCTTCTAATAAAAAAATAAAAAAATACTTCAAAATTGAATGTAATATTTTTTGTAACAATCTCAGAAATGAATAAATAAATTAAAAACATGAATTTAAGCCGTTTATAATGTATTTAAAAATTATTCCGTAAGTAATAAAATGTGATAAATACCTAGATATAATAAAATATTTTGGGATATATTCAATTAATAACATAATAAAAATCTTAAAATTTCACACAGAATCAATGATAGATAAATATCATACACTATGAAATGTGAAATTTTTATCACATGTAAAAAAGGCTTTTGGTCATGTCTTCTTCATTATCCAACTTAAACTAAATCCTTACTGACTTTGTGCCACATCAACTTATAATTTATCATATATAATAACTTTTGAAACCATATCCAAAATTCTTTTATACAAATTCTAAACATATTTTGGAAATTTATATTTAATTTCACATTGAATAACATAATATAAAATACCTTGTGAATAACCATCCACAACTCATTTCTAATAAAATATAAATGACTTGGGAATCTATTTGAGTTTCAAAAATCTCAACTTAGACTTATTTAACTATAAAGTTTCACCCCACCTACTTTTTTTTATTGATAACTAATAAAAATTATAAAATTATTAAAAGTAATAAAATGGTAGGATCTATCAAAGAATCAATGCTACTCAAGCTAAAAAAGGACTGGACATGATCTCGATCAAACACATGTATCTATCAACCTATTCCCAGAGATCATATCATATAAAAGAATTAATTATCATTGAATCAATTTTTCAAATAAATTAAGTAACCACATGAAATAGAGTATATTAATCCTATATTTATACTCATATGTTCTTTATTTTTTGAGTATTGACCAACCATGTTGATGAATACATCACATGTAATTGACCCTTATAGATGAACATATCATATACCCCTTATCTGAATATATAATAACACCACATCTATGATCGAGGAATGTCCATGAAATTATTCAGTATTTCTCAATCAAGGACCTAGATTTCATACTCATCATATGTAAAGACAAATACCATCTCAGTTAAGCTCCAATAGATTATATAATAAAAAAAGTACCAAAAACCCCCAAATCATCTAAGCCCAAAGGATTCCATAAGAAAGGTATCAAACTATAATGGTTCTCATGTAAAGAATATCACCAATATTAGTTATAAAGAAAAAAAATGAAACCTTCACCCCAACTATACAAAATAAATACTAGATGACACACCATGTGGTATAATTCTTAGGTCACCCCACACCAAAAATAAGTTTTTTACCACATGAGAACATGTTGTATCCCAATAAAAGAATAATACTCACACTAACCATAAAATTTCATCCCATTATTTAAGCCTTCATGATGAACATAAGTTAGGGATAACATAAACTCACACATTGAGAGGTCAATTATCATTTCTCTTCATGAGTATTTTCTTCCAGATTTAAATAATCATGAAGTGGAGAATTACTTTTGCATACCATGATACATTTTATATTATTAAAATATTTTAAAAAGACTAACAAAACCCTAAATACGTTCCTTTATAATAATATTATATATAATATACTACCAGATCATCCTTATGTTAGTTTAACTTTAGGGATTTGTTAAATGAAGGATCATAGTGCCACAAAAGCACCTTTGGTGGGTGTTAATTTAATTCTTTTTTTTAGATTTACCCAAAATTGTAATAGAGGATCATTCATGTTAAATTTATAATTAACTTACTTATATTTTATGGAATTATTTCTTCATCTTAGGACCCTTTCTTTAATGATGTTGGCGATCTTTCAAAACCCTTTTAGATTTCCATTATTTCACAATAAGGATTCAAGTGTATAATCCCTCTAGTAGTGATCCAAACATTCTCTTTTTATCATTAAGAAACAACAATTTATTTCTGGGTGATATCATGGAAAATAATCTTTACTGTGTTGTTCGTCTTGATCACTCCAAGATCCTTTGGCATTTAAGGAGTTCTTCTCATTATTGAGAGGAAGAGAGGAAGAATTCAAGAGAGAGAGAAGTCTATTGTGCACAAAGATTATCTATTCTCATTTTTTATTAACCTTACACAATATAAATTACCAAAAATTTATAGGGATGGGGTTTAAGTAAAAATATTTTTTAATTCTATACCATAACTAAAATTATATTATAATATTTATTAAATCCCATTCCACATACTATTAATAATAATATTATTAATTTATGTCACACATGCTAACTTGTGAAATAAAAAATATTATTTATACTATAATAAAAATTAATATTTATCAGAAGATTTTTTCTTGGTCCATTTCAAATACTCAAAATTTATTGAATAACCAACTAAAAAAACTTAATTAAATATTTCATTCATCAATAAATATTTCTTATCAATGAAAATTGAATGAAATTATACCTTGGTCTTAATAGTAATACTTATTCTACTAATTAAATTCAAATAAAATTTAATCTAGATCAATAAAATCACTTTCTATGTGGCCCTGAAGAATTATTTCTCATCATCATTAGGTGGGATTAACAAAATTCCAATATTAATCTATATTAATAGGTCAAGGAACCAAAGAGAAAGAAATTAATATTGAAAAATCGAAAACCACATATGAACGCTCACTGTGTAATATAATACCTTGCTCAAAATATCTCATCAACTAGGTTTCACATCTACGTCACCAACCTATATGATTGATATGTCTTTATTTGAATATCTGAAATAAACACATCATTGTATCATGGCCATGAAATTTAATGTAGTAGTTTTATTCCAATCAAAGAGATGATATATAATCTTGAACAAAAATGTAAGGAAAACATACCTAATCAAATTATTTATTAATAACATGTTACTCATGATGCAACCAGTGAATACCACTTCTACATAAAATATATCATCATGGTTTATGAAATAAATATAATTGAAAAAGTAGTAATATGCATTAATTATAATCTTAATGTTTAAGGACCATAAAAAATGTTTGTATATAGTAATGTCCAATGACACAAAAATATTTATAGTTCCTATCATAGGATCTATTATCATAAACTTTCTTCTTGGAGATTACCTAGTGAAAAATTAATGATAATAATCTCATATACTTATGAGTACTCATACCTGACTATCATGTTATATGTGTGCAATCGTTGAACAATATCCAACCATAGAACTTTTTTTAAGAATATTTTCATAGCATTTCAACGTTCTAAACATAGCGGGGAACTACTATATGCTTATCAGTGTGAAAAATACTCTAGGACATTACTAAATTAATTTCATGTAGAATAATGAACAATATATAATAATATATTTTAATAATATTCAAATCATCAAATATACATGTAATCATAGTACAAACAAATAGTCATAGGACACCAACTCTATCTAACTCCCAGATGGACTAGAGCTAACTACCTATTACTTTCAGTTCTATAGACCTCACATGATAATAATGTTTATTCTGAGGAAAGGATTTATTAAAGGGTTCCACCACATGGTTTTTTGTAGAAATTATACTCACTGTGACCTCAAATCTTTGAGAAATATTCCTTAAGATATAATATTTCTGATGTATGTGATTCATCCAGTGATGTGACCTTGGGTGTTTTGAGAGATCCATACCTATAGTATTATCATAGTAGAGTGTGATAAGTTATTTAATTCTAGGAACAACATAAAGATCTTGTAAAACGTTTCACATCCATATTTTTTCTTTACATACCTTAAAAGTCAAAGTATACTCGAAATATACCGTAGAATATGCAACCACATCTTTCTTTGAGCTCATCCAGCTCAGAAACTCTCCATTCAAAGGCAAGATGTATCCCATTTGTTATTTCATATCATCTTGATTTATTTATAAACTAACATTTACATATCCTCTGCTGAATAGTTTCTAACCTCCTCTATAGACTAGGAACATATATTTATTATTCCCTAGATACTTAATGATAGTCTTGACTGTCATCCAATGGTGCTCACTAGGTCCAAATTGATATCTTCCCACCACATTTAATTTGTAGGTGACATATAGCATAATATATAGAATGTCATACATGACTGACCCAATCACTAAAGCATATAGAACCCTTTCCATTCAATTTATTCCATCATATTAATGAGGACAAATTTTCCTAGAAATATTAATCCCATGATAAATTGGAAACAATCACCTATTATATTGTTTCTAACTAAATATATACAGTATCCTATTAGTATATGTACCTCTACTGATGTCAAGTGACCTCTTGGATCTTTCATGAGGCATATTGATTTAGAGAATGTTTGCTTCCATACCTATGTCCTTCATAGAGAGGAATTTATTTAACCGAGATTTAATATACTATAAGTCTCATATTTTATTTCCAATTAGTAATATTTCATTAACATATGCTGTTAAGAAAATGACCTCACTCCCACTAAACAACTTATAGATAGTAGGATCACATTCATTCATTTTGAAACCAAATTATGTTATATCCCCATCAAATAAAATATTCCCCGACCTTAATGCTTTAATTAATCTAAAAATGAATTTCTGAACTTTTTATATCATTATGAAATCCTTTGGAGTCACAAACTCTTCAAGTTGTGTCATATAGACATCTCCATTAAGGTTCCCATTAAGGATGTATGTTTTTAAATACTTTTCCCAAATCTAAATGTTATGTAAGGCCTTATTGGTACTTAGAATTTTGATGTATTTCAACATTGCAACTGGTGAAAAGGTTTTATAGTAGTCAATGCCTTAATTCTATTTAAACCCTTATGTATTTAGTCATTCCTTATAGGTGTTTCCTTTTCCTTCAATGTGAAATTTATTATTTAATACCCATTTGAAACCTATGAGATTTATATTTACTAGAGGATCAATGAAAATATAGAATTGTTTTTGGTACATGGAATATATTTCACAATTCATGGATTCTAGCCACCTAAAGACATCTATTCAACTTAATGATTCTTAATAGGTTTGTGGACCATTATTGTCAACAAATAATTTTTTACCATAATCAATGACTAGAAAACCTTAACATTCTGGTTCTCTAACATCTGCTGTACTCATACATAACACTTGTGTCTCTGGAAAATCTTCTTCCATGGGGCTTTGTGGAATTTTTTCATGTTCAAAATATTTTGTATCTTGATCCTGATATTTATCGAAGTATATATCATTTCCACTATCTATTTTCAAGATATTATTCTTCTCAAGGAATATGGGACATATGTAAACAAATACATTTTTAGTTAAAGGATTATATAATATGTATCTATTTATTTCCTTGGGATATCCTATAAAGATACAGTTTATGAATTGGGGTGTGAATTTTTACCTAAATTAGCCTTAAAAAATGCTTCACATCCCCACTTATATAAGTATGAAAACATGGGTTTCTTCCTATTAAAAAACTAGTATGGAATAGTATATTTAACTTTAGTTGTCACTCTGTTTAGTATGTGTGGTACTATTTGTAATGTATATTCCCAAAAGGATAATAGAAGACTCACATAACTCATTCTTGATCTCTTAATGACTATAAGTTTCCATGTTTTCATGATACATTATAAGTTCACTATAATTATATGATAACATAAAACATTGAAAATTGACCACATTGTTCAAATGTGTTTCATTGACAAGGAACTCTTCATCAGTCACCTCCTTGTTAGGCAAATCAGGCATTGAGGATTCTAGATCATAATATTTCCTGTCATGGGGAAATATTACCTGAAGGCATATAAACTAATACAAGAAGTTACTACTAGTTAGTACATGGTCTTTCTCCAATATAGATCATAGGAACAACATGGATGAAAAATATTCCATTTTCTATAATTATAAAAGATAAAATTATTATCACTTTTATTGATTAAAATTTTTATGAGAAATAATAATAATTAATTTTGTTAAATATCCCACTATTATATCAAGTCTCAATGACCCTAACCATTCACCTCTGAATGTACCATCATGTAATACAATCTAGTGGAAAGGATACACATTTCCCTTCTTTATGATTTAACTTTTTTCCATATAAACAATAAGAAAGTATTTAGGTAGCTGGTCTTACCAACTGTGGACTTACAACTCTTTAATATATTTAGTGGACTCCCCAATCCTGAAATACATGCTTAGATTTCCTCAAACCTTAACTCAAATTTTTATTGAATATAAATTAACCATTAAACACAATATAAGTTCTGTTAAGTCAACCCACTATCTTAGTTAATATTTCCAAATAATTAAAATTTCCCCTAACTTTTTATGAACCGCCACATTAATGATGAGTTTATCTTAATTTAGAAAATGGAAGCATTGAGGACATATTATTAACTTCTGGTAATTGTTTTATCATGCATAAATATTTTCATGTTTTTTCTTTTACATGTATTGTTAATATTAAATATATTTTTCCTAAGTGAATAACCATGTTTTTCTAAAACATTTTACATATATTCAATTTATTTATATTACATATTTTGAAATTAATTCATTTATTTATATGATATTTATCTTGCATAAATTAAATAAATAATTCATAAGAGGAAAATAAATAATTTATTAAATGACCCAATCATGATATTATTTGATTTTAATTCGTTGTGTGGATAATAAATCAACATATGACCTATGGGAAAGACTCTTTGTACCAGTCTTAGAATGAGTTAAAAATCCCACCAATAAAGCTATGTATCACCTAGGTTGTAATCATTATAATTTTTTATTGAATTACGTCCAAGAAACTTGAGATACTCAATTAATTACATGTTTTTATAACTCACATAGAGGCTAGGGGAACCAAAGGACTAGTCATTGGGGATTAAATAAATAACCATGGACCCACAAGTCCTACAAAATAGTGGAGTAATGGATGACACCCAAACCATTAAATTTAATTTAATATTAAATAATTATAAAACAATGAAGGCCTTCAGGCCATTCCGATCGACCATTGTTAAAATGTCAAACCGTACAGTTTTAAATCAATAAAATATAGTTTTAATTTTGTAATTATTAATTTAATGTAATTATTTTTTTACTCAATTTTGAGGGTACATCTCATGTACTTTCTAGTTATACAATGTGTGCCTCAATCATCATGTACCTGGGATACACAATTGGGGATTTAGTATGTAAATCGGTCAGAATAAACAATGTGTACTACTAGATACTTTCTATATGTTCCACTTTCCATGTGTCCATGATACCTTCTGAAGGACTTGGAATTTTCATTTAATATGTTACTACATGATGTGTACAAGCTAGCTACATGCCACGTATATTACATTTCATGTGTCTACTCATCTCTCCAAATAGATCGATGTATAATTAAAAGGTGGTAATAATTTGTTACACACTGTGTACACTAACTACACATCATGTACTCCATTAAGGAAATATGTTTTCTGTATCATGTGATTTTTTCCCTGTATAATGACCACACGGGTTGTGATAATTTTTCCACTAAATCATGTTGAGTACACTCCATGTCTGCTAGCTACACACCGTGCAATATGACATGTCACGTGGTAGGTTTCCCTAAACTAAAAGTGGTGGGAAATAAATTCACCACATGTAATTACTGATAAGAACATTGTGTATCCCATGACATGACAAAGATAAGTGGACTTTTGTACGAAAAGCGTACTCAGGATACACTCCTTGTGGCCCCATGCTATCTCAACATAATCCTTGGCACTTCCTGATGACATATCTAATTATTCCTCATTTGTTCATAGTTTTTTAAGAAAATGAACCACTAAAAATTGATGATTAATATATAGAAAACATGTTAATTCAAATCAAATTAAATAAATAATAATGTAAATTTAAAAATTCAACCATGATTGGTAATATTTATTAACCTTTAAAAAAATAATTATAAATTTAAAATGTGATCTCTCTAATACAACTTGATGGTTTTGGGCATAGTAGATGTTTTTTTGGTGGGCATTAAATTAAAATTTATTTTAATTTGTAGTTTCAGAATACCCTAATATAGGATATTATAGTAAATTTATAATTTATTTATTTAGAAATGAATAAGTGATTACCTCATATTGGGATCCTTTTATTAATGATTATGTTGATCCTTTTATGACCTTTTGGATTAAATTTTTTGGGTAGAAAATATTATTATGTAGACTACCTCTAGTAGTGATCCACACATGCTTCTTTGATCTCTGAGTAAAGCTAATTGATTTTTTTGGTGCCAGTTATGCGAATCAATTATCTTATATTTTTTTCCTGATCACTCCAAAATCATCTAGGCTTGAAGCAATTATCATTATTTAGAAGAAAAATGATGAATTCAAGAGAGACAGAAGTCTATTATGCATGACAATTCTCTATTTTCAATTTTTGATTAACACTACACAATAGACAAAACAATATATTTATATAGAAAGGGTTTAGTTTAAAATATCATCTACTTGCGTACGAGACCTTAAATAATATTATAATATTTATTAAACCCCACACCACATAATATTAATTATAATAGTATTTTATGGGACGTACACTAACATGTACAATACCAATTATTATTTTTTCATCTTGTAAATTAATATTTATCACCATAAGATAGCATGTACCATTAAAACAACATTTAATTTATTGAATATATGTATAAATATTGAATTAAATATTTCATTCATCAATTAATTAAATATTTAATTCATAAATAAATATTCGTTATTGATAAAACTCAAATAAAATTATTCCCTGTTTTAGAGAATAATATTTGTTCAAATAATTAATTTGAAATAAAATTTGGTTGAGATAAAAAAACAGTTACCGCAATAAAATCTAAGATTCTTTCTCACTAAAATTAGGTGGACTTGCCTAAATTTTAGGATTAAAATCTTTCTATATGTGAAGGAACCGAAGAAAAAGAACTCAATGTTACAACATTGACAACCACATACAAATGCTTTCTATATAATGTAATACCTTTATCATAATATATCACCTAGAAGGTTTCACATATGTGTCACCAACCTATATTATTGATACATATTTCTTTCTTTGTTTGAAATTAACACATCATTACACCATGTCCATGGAATTTAATGTGACTATTCTTTTCCAATAAAAGGGTTGAGATATCAGCTTCCATAAAGATGAAAATTAAGAATACATTATTGAATTATTCATTAATAAAATGTTATTGGTGATACACCCAAGGTATCCAATGTCACTATTAACTATATCGTAATGGTTTACAAAATACATCTAAGTGCGTGAGTTGTAATATGCATTAATAATAGTCTTGAATTCTAAGGACCATAACACACACTCATAGATAAGAATATCTAATGAAAAAGACATGAATAATTCATAATGGTTGGTATATTATTATAATGTACCTTATTAAAGATTCCCAAGTCGGAACTTCAATAAATTAAGTCTCATATTTTTATGAGTACTCACACCATATAGTCATGTTCTACATGTCCCATCATAGAATGTTATCTGACCATATAATTTTGTTTAATAATCTCATTAGAAAATTTCAAGGTTTTCATAATTGTAGGGAAATGTAATGAACTTATATGTGACAAACACTCAAGTAAATTGTTACATTAAAGTAATGAAGATCAATGAATAATATATAATAAGATATTTTTTAATATTAAAATCGTAAAATATACATGTAATAAAATTATAAACAGTTGTTCCTAGGACACCTAATCCAACATTAAACTCATTACATATCTATGTAGTTCTTGCAACATATCTATGATATGATCTGATAAAATTCATTAAATAATTTTTTTATTGGTAATATCTATAAAGAAATCAAGTTTGAATAATTGTGAGACTTATGAATTATATTCCAAATTTTCATATCATTGTAAAAGAATTCAAAACTCTTTACATCACAACATCAAATTTTGTGATGTTAATATCTTATTTTATGTACTTATAACTCTTTATATATTTATTATTATCATCAATATTTGAACATTTTCGATCCATATTTTCCTTAAAATATTTTGGTAATTAATTTAACTATTTACATTATTTTTTTATCAATATAACTTAAACCTTTTAGGATATAAATTAAATTATCTTTTTTATTTTAACTATTATAATATTTTATTTGTTAAATTTTAACTTCTCTAAGTTCAGAACATACCCCTATAAGTTTTTAGACACTACATTCTCCTCAAAATAACTTCCAATAATGAACAAATTTTTTTATATTAGAAAATAGTTATTTCATTTTGTTGGAATATTTAAAAAATTATATATTATGTATATATATTATATGATAGTTTATTTCATCAGAGAAGTGTACTAACATAATTATTTTATTCATTAAAATCAGCCACATAACGGTGGTGGTATCACATCATTCATATTTTTACAAATATCTAGACAAAATTTTTTATACTAGATTAAAATCTTTTTTATCCTTTCTCTCTTTTCAAACTTTTTATTGTATTGAATGAATCATAAACTGTGTGTATCAAAATCCATCATCTTATATTGTTCTGAACAACTATTTTTTAATAAAATACATATCTTATCACATTAGATAAATGAGTTTACTATACAAATACTTTACTTAGAATTTTTTGAGCTTAATAAATTCGTTTAAATTCAAACCCATGAATCAATAAACATATTCTTTATCCTTTAAATGTAAAATAAAGGGTTCATCAATTTACACCATGATTCTTACCTTATATGTATTATTAAAACCTATAAAACATATAGTTGGTATTATATATCCTTCAAAACTGAAGAATTTAATTTTATAACAAAGAAAACTTACATGAAAATTCCATGGAATTTCCAAAAATATATCATCTATAATGGAAAATCCCATCACATATTGAAATAATTCCCTTCATTACTGACTTTACCTTTTATATTTAGAGAATGATTCCCCCACATGATTCATTAATTCCCATGAATATATTGAATTTACAAATTTATAAACTACCTGAGAAACTAATCAATAAAAATATAATTAAGTAGCAAAAGATCATGATAGTACGGTGATGATCCCACAAGCGTAGGTTAGATAATAAAAATTAATCTAAAAATAAAGACCTATACTAGTGAATGTAATGAAGAAATCTAAACTTATGAGCATGTTTATTTTTTAGAGAGAGGGTGTAAATCAAGAACATTTATCTAATTATTTGAAAATATAGGTTCATGATATAATAAAGAATAAAATAGTGACAAAAAAATATGTGGTTATTAGAATCATGTCTAAGTGAATCCATTGATCTATGTAGACACTATCTATCTCAAGAATCCCTTTTTCCTATAGCCATGTACTATGAATAATCAAAAAAATATGTAACCTGAAAACATATTTAAACATAAAATTATATTACCCCAATGGCTATTGTTGAATTGAAACTGTTTTTAATGTATTAAAAAGTAATCCCTCACTCATATATAATATAATGTGCATTCATTAAATAATGATTGATGAAGATATATGATAAAAGAAATGAATAAAAAACCCCAAAATTAATTATTTACTCAAAATAAACTACTTATAACAAAAATTCCCCTTAATTTAAATCATCAAGGAATGATATAAATCACCCCTCATACTATCTACGGTAGGGTGATAAAATATAGGAAAAACCCTATAAATGTTTTATATATTTCCTGGATAAGGACATTGATGTAGTGAAATACCTTTCCCTTATAACATTTTAAAAATTTTAAGGATAATAAAACACTATTTGTAAATAATTTTTATGTATTTTTATTTGAAAAATATAAATTTTCAATAAAAATCACTTGATAGATATTTTAGAGACTGCATGAAATTGTAGAAACTCTGTTAACACTTTGGAATATTTTATGGAATATTTTTAGTGTTAAAAAATGAGTTAGTGTGAGATTCCCCGACACATAGAGCCTCACTGTAGATGGAATGAAAATATTAAATATATTTTAGTCCACACATTTGGGTTTTCAAAAAAATTAAAATATCTCCCAAACAATGCATCATATGAAAAATATGTGACCACCGTTAGGTTCAAGATGTGGGTTTTACCCTAGGCGTGACATAACATTTGTGCGTGTTGAGTGTTTTTTCATATTACATGCATGGATAACTAATTTAATATATTTATTATATATAAAGTTTATCTAAAAATAATTAAATATCTCTCAAAAGGTAAATCATATAATAAATATAAGACCACTCATAGGTTCAAAATGTGATTTTTACCATAGGCATAATATAATATTTGTGCACGTCAGGTGTTTGTTCAGATCACATATAAGGATAACTTAGTTAAATATTTTATTATATTTGTTGAAAAAAAATTAAATTTCTCCCAAATGGTTCGTAGTATGAGAAATAAAAGAACACTGTTAGGTCCGTAATTAGGGTTTTATCATAGGCGCAATATAATCTTTGTGTTCATTAGGTTTTTAGATACATCACACAGAGGAGTAATAGTAATTGCATTATTATTGTTAATTATGATGAAGAAATTAAAATGGAAATTACATGTTTAAAAAAATTTGATTAATAAATGAGTGATGTTTCACCATAGGTGAATATTTATTGTGAGGTTAGATAATAATAGTGACATTATTACTTGCCTCACATTAATGCTATTATGTCAATAATTTATTAACTGCACAATTTTAATTAAAATTATTGTTGAACTATTCATGGGGATAATGATGACATATATATAATAATAATATTAAAATATTATTATTATTATTGTTAAATTGGGAAAATAATTTTGCAGTAATATTTTTAATAATAATAATAAATATTGTTGTTATTATTATAATTATTATTAAATTTAGAAAACATTATTTTGGTGTGTCGAAAATTAAAACATGTATATATATGGTATAAATATTTATGTATATATATACATGTGCGGGCATATAAATTCATATATGGATATAAATATATATATATATATAACCTATATATATATGGGTTAAATATATATGTATATATGTGTGTGTGTGTGCAGGTGTGTGTGTATATGTATATATATGAGGGTTTGTATATATATAATGTATGTATATTTATATAGGTTATATATATTTGGGCATATATATATATATATGCGTGTATAAATAAATGGGTTAAATACATATATATGTGGATATTTATATATATACATTATGAGTATATATATTTATGCATAACATTTAATATGCCTTAAAAGGAATGATTTACTGGGAATGTAAGAGGAGAAAAATAAATAGAGGGAACTAAATGTGATATCTGGAAGATGCAAATATAATGGATGACATAATTAATTGATGGAGAAATAATGGTGGTTCCTGTAAGGCATGAGGAGAGTAATGAATAAATGTTGAATTGGAAAAAATATTATAAAAGTGGAGAAAAAATGTGTGGAGGAACCTAACATGAATCTTGAAAAAGATCTCTCCTCCTTCACATCCTCATCTCACTCTTTTCCCTCCTAATATCTTCTATTATTTTTTTTCAAACTTATTTTTTTAATATCTTCATTGATATTAATCTGATTAATGCGCCATCAGAGCTATTCGATTCATCTCAATGAGTAGAATTTTAATCATATTTTATTGAATAAAGATACGTGATTTATTTATTTTTAATTTAAAACTTTATTTTTTTAGGTTTTTAAACATCAAAGATGATAGTAATTCTAAATCTCATAGAATTGAGAATGGTACTTGGATTTAGTGGTGCAATTGAACTCAGACATCAACCCTTATCATCAATTCATTGTTACACCAAATTTAGGAGGTTACTTACCTATTGGGATATTCTTTAAACTTATTACCATGTTATATTTTATGTGTTTGAATAATTGATATTATCACTTGATAATGATCACATGTGGGTGTGTTTAGGTGTTCTTGTGTTCCACGCCCTTTGTTTTTTATGAACATTTATTAGAATGAGATATGAGGTTCTCCACTTTGGGAGAATGACCATTAGTTTTTGTTTTTTCATGAATAATAATAATAATAATTTATTAATTAATGGTCATTGAGTATTAATTAATTAAATGATTTATTCATAAGAAATTGATAAGGTGCCAAGGGACATGTTGTACCTTGTTTGTTGGCTTCTTGTTTGGACACCGATGTCTGAGGATTGATCATATACGAGTGCGTTAGACTACATGATCCCCTTGAAGTGTTTTTTTTCTACCTGATACCTAGATCCATGAAACCATGTGTGTTGATTTATTCCATGAGTATTCCTAAATATTCAGATTGATCATGTTTGATTTTTATGACATGTTTAGCTATAATAACTTTTGATGTTTTTTCATGCTCTGTTTATATGTGAACTCTTACTTTGATGCGATACCTATATTAAAAAATTGTTTTTACCATGATTGGTGTAGATAAAAAGTTGGTTTGTGTGTTGTCATGAATCCCATTTATGATTTTATTTCAATGATTATACTTGTGTATATTGTTATTCCATTTTTGATAATGATCACATGTGTTTTTTTATTACTACTAATAAATATTATGTTATTTCATACTATTATTTCCATGCATTCTCTACCAAGTTTTTTTTACCATGCCTTTGGAGGCATCATTATTAGTTCTTGGAATAGGTGGATCATCCTGACATGTTTATCCCTTAGAAGGAGTGCGTGCATGGAATTCGAAAATTTCAATAATGGATAGAAGAAAAGTGTGGAGATATGATGATGGGATAGACTTTCTATTATGTGGATGCAGTCGATTCCTGGGTCCCAAGAACCAGGTTAAATGATTCCTAGTGAACTCTGACTTGTGAACTCATTGCCTAGTGTTATACAAAGTAGCATGTTATTCAGTTCCCAATGAACATCTGCATAGTGGACTCAATGAAAAATGTTATATCGATTAGCATGTTATTTAATGCATAGTGAACTACTGAGTAACATGTTATATGATAAGTGATATTTTAAGTAGCATTAAGTAATTGAGGTATAGGTAATGATGAGTTTAATGTGTGCATGATTCCATGAGGATTTCAAGTGGTTGATTCATTGGATCAATGGATAGCTTGGTTAATTCTAAAATCTGTTATGATTATCCCTTATAGGATGGAGCCGAAGTAGGTATAAATAAGGTATTTGGAATCTTGTTTAGCACATGACCACTCAGTTCTTTATTCTATATTTATATTCTTATTATTAATTTATGAATGTTATTCCATAAACATGTATACTTGAGAAAAACTGGTTAAGGGCACATTGGTGGTATTTTAGTGAGTCTTTTAGTCACACATTACTTGGGAATTTCAGTGTTCCTTTAAATTTCATGAGGGATCTGATGAACAGGAAGGGACCTGTGGTGGATTGTTGAGAAAAGGAACACAAAGCTAGTATCATATCAAGACAAAATTTAGAGGACAATCTATTTATTTATTTATTTTATCATCTTATTTGCACACTATACATACTTGTCACTTTGCTATCCATTTATTTATATGCAATTTTTAGTTCAATTTTTTCATGTACTATGATTATTAATTATGTTATTATACTTTGATTATTTATTTCTCTTATACACCCTACCATAGGGTATATTCTCTCAATGATTCCACTTGAGTCCCTTGCTTCTAGTTAGAAACCTCTTGCGTATAGGGAGGTGCATATGATGTCATGTAGAACTTGAATCTTATATGTCAGATCGGGTCATGATGTTATAAAAGGGTCTTAGAGATCTAGGACTCACTAATTTGTTTTGTCCTTTCTTTTGGTTGGGACATGTTATACATGATATAGGATGGCTCAAACTCAAAAAGAGGAGCTATAAAAGTTCCCGACAAG
This sequence comes from Viscum album, assembly GCA_963277665.1. NCBI lineage: Eukaryota > Viridiplantae > Streptophyta > Magnoliopsida > Santalales > Viscaceae > Viscum > Viscum album. Next base: position 1,090,072,422 of record OY728164.1, on the reverse strand, counting down.
CACTGCATAATGGACCTATGAGTTACCAAAAAATATTAAATAATTTTTTGATGTTATCGTTGATTAAATTATCATTGATTTATGCACATGAAATTGATATGATATTTTGATATTTCAGGTGCGTTCATGCATCATCACTAGGAATGTAGGTTCAAATACAATATATATAACTTTTTTGTGTTATATAGTAGTTAATTAATTAAATTCCTTGATTTTTGCTATCTATTTAGGATAATTTCTCTTTTGTGATATACATAGGTGATGCATGATGTTGTGATATATGTTATTGGATTTTATTTATTGAATTGAACATGATATTGTGTCAATATATATAATATGGTTGTGACTAACATGTAGGAACAAAGACAATGTTTAGTTCAAGGATGTTTATACCTTATGTTAAGGGTAGGCTCATAAGAGAACCTTGTATGACCCCTAAAATGGATATGATGTATTATGTTCCTAATGATCATCCAATTATGGAGACATGAGAGAAGGAGTCCGATGATGAAACTTATTGTCCTGTGTTACTTTTACAAGAAATATGGTGATACTTATTATGGATGAGAAGTTGATAGAGGGGGATAATTTTAATTTTGGGAATTTTTTAATGATAATAAAACCCTATTTGTAAATAATTTAAGTGTATTTTTAAGTTAAAAATAAAACTTTTCAATAAAAAATAAGTCAATTATTGTATTAATGACTTTATACATGGGTAAAAACTCTGTTAAACATTTCAAATATTTTATAAAATATTTTCAAAGTTTGTAACTAAGTTAGTGTGAGATTCCAAGGCCCATAGATCCTTGACACAAATGGATGAAAAATATTAAATATATATATTTTTACTTTCATGTGGGTTATCTAAAAAAATGAAATATCTCCCAAAGGGTGTATCATATGAGAAATATGAGACTAACATGAGGTCTAGGATATGGGTTTTATCCTAGGTGCAACATAAAATATGTACGCATCAGGCGTTTGGTCAGTTCACACGTGAGTATAACTTATTTTATATTTTCATTATATTGTTTTGGGAAAATAATTAAATATCTACAAAATAGTGCATCATATGAGAAATATGATACCACTGTTAGGTCCGGAATGTGGTTTATACCCTAATCATGATATAACATTTTTGAGCATTTGGAATTTGGTCAGATCGCACATGAGAATAAATTATTTAATATTATTATTATATGTTATTCCAAAAATAATTTAATATCTCCCAAATGGTGCATCATATGGGTTATATATATATGTATGTATATATATAAATATGGATTAAATAAATATATAAGATGATATGCATATATATTTTTTGATTATAAATATATATATATATATCTGTGTGTGTGTGTGTGTGTGTATATTTGTATGTACATATGGATGAAATTTAATATGTATTTAAATGAATGATTTAATGGATTTGTTAAAGGAGAGAAATAAATATAGGGACATAAATGTGATATTTGGGAGATGTAAATATAATGGATGACATAATTGATAGAGAAATAAAGGAGGTACATATAAGGCATGAGGAGAGAGATGGATAACTGTTGAGTTGTGAGAAAATATTATAAATGGGGAAAAGGTGGGAGGTGCCTAAAATGAATCATACATGAGATTTATCCTCCCTTACATCCCCCTCTCCCTCTCTACTCTCTATCTCTCCTCTCCCACTCTTCCACTCTTCTATATTTTTTCGTTCATTTTTTTTCAAACTTTTTTATTTAATATATTATTCAATATTGATCAGATTGATGCACCATCAGAGCCATTGAATTCATATTGATGAGTATAATTTTAATCATACATTGTTTTCTCTCTCAATAAAGTAAGGTAATTAATTTGGATTTAATTTATTCCTTTATTTTTTTCACATTTTAAAATATAGAATAAGATAATAATTATAAATCTCATAAAATCGAGAATGGAACTATGATTTTGTGGTGCAATTGTACTCAAAAATCATCCCTTATCATTAATTAATTGTTGAACCTACGGTATAATGTTCCTTAACTCTTGGGATCTTGTTTAAAAATGTTTCCATGTTATATTTTTTATGTTGGAATAATTTATATTCATGATTTTTTCTGACCACATGTGGGTGTGTGAAGGTGATCTCATGTTTCCTACACTTTTGGTTTTTTTCACGTTTATTGGAATGGGATATGATGTCAGAAATTTTGGTAAAATGACTTTTAGTTCATGTTGTGTAATTAAAAATAATACTAACTGAAAATTATTATTTTTATTATTATCATAAACCCCTTTTAAGGGATCAGGAGGAACCAACAAGATATCAATGACTAAGACATTAAACCGTGCCCTCACAGTCCAAAATCCATAAAAACTAATCAATTTCAAAGGAAAGCCCCTCCCGAGCAACAAAAGATTAAGTCCAGCTTCCACCTACCCATCACTTCTTGGAAAGCTATCTCATGAAAAAATGCATGGTACTGGTACCGATGGAGAAACCCATACCCTCTCAAATATCAAATTCTTAATAGTAATGCTTAGGAGAAAAATACTAGCTCAAAACCTCATCTGGAGCTACCTCTAAAGAAGACCTGAGATCATAGACTTTGGAACTGCAGATAGGCAGAAGAGAACACCACCAAAAAAGATTCAAACACTCACAAAACAGATTATCAACATGAAGGAAAATCCCAAGAAGAAGTAGCTTCGCAGTAAGAAACAGATTCACAACAGAAGTAAATTAACAACAGTAGAAGCATCACGAAGTCAGAAAAATGGAAAAAATCGTAACCCATCCCCACAAAGGTGGCCTCTTGAGCACCAGAACCAACGCCAGAGGAAGGCCCCTCCATAAAATGGATAAATCCCATAGCCACCATCAATCCTACTCAAGGAGACCACAACAACCATCCAAAGAACACTCTAAAAAAATTGCCACAACACACATACCGACGAAGGATAGAAGAGACCGCATGACCACACCACGACCATAGTGACGGTCGATCCCATGATCGGAGAAAACCAGTGTCATTGCGACCAAATCCGACATTCCACCTCGGATCGGCGATGCGGCTGAAGAAACACAATTCCACAGATTCATGGATCGAACCGATGCCAGAGTAGGAACCTAGATCTTGAATCCTCACGCCAGATCTCGGACCAACGCCACTGCAGGAGCTGGATCTCAGCCCGACGCCGCCGCAAAAGCTGGATCATGGATTGATGACTCCGCAGAAGCCATGAACAGTCACCAAAAGGTGAAACAGAAACCCTCACGCTTCCCTAAAGTCACGAGACGCCAAGAATAAACACCGGGGAGGAGGCTGCAGACAACCATAGAGAAGATGGCGGCGACGGGGGAACCCTAGCGTAGCGAGGCCCCTTACGGGCTCGTCTCCCAGAAGAGTGAAAAAACCAATGTAATGAATAATAATAATTATTAATAAATTAATTATGATTGAGTCTTAATTAATTAAATTAATGATTCCTAATAAATTGACAACGTGCCAAGGGTAATGTTGGACATTGTCTACTAGATTATTGTATAACTGCTGATGGCTGAGGATTGGTCACATATGAGTGTGTTAGTATACATGATCAACATGAGGTGTGTTTTTGTGATACATGAGACCTAGAACCATGAAACCACATGTTTTTATTTATTTCATTAGTATGATTATATAGCCTAATTTACCATGTTTGATTTTGATCACATGTTTAGCTGTTGTAACTCATGATATTTTTCATGCTCTATTTATTTGTGAACTCTTAAATTGATGTGGTACCTGAATTAAGATAACTAGTTGACCATGATTGATCGTGATCACATGTTGGTTCTTGTGTAGTTGTGTGACCCTTTTATGGGGTTATATTCATGATTATACTTGGGTAGCTTGTAACTCCTTGTCTGATGATGAACACATGAGTTTTTTTTATTGCTACAAATACCCATGATGTTATGTATTACTATGCTTTAATTATATGATCTACCTAGATGTATGCTACCTTAACTTTAGAGGCATCATTATTAGTGCTTGGAACCATTGGATCATCATGAAAAGTTTTTCTATTAGAGGGAGTATGTGCTTGAAATTGGATGATTGCGATGATGAACCTAAGAATAGGGTAGAGATACGATGAAAATGTAGAGTTTCCATGTTGAGTATGAACTCAATGCCTAGGTTACAAGTACCATGTTACTCAATACCCAATGAACTTCTGAGTAGTGCAATCAATTATGAGTGTTATTTCAAGTATGATGTTATTCATTTCCCAAGGAATTGCTGAGTAGCATTCTCAATTAATGGTGTTATGCTGACTAGCATGTAATTTTATTCCCAGTGAACTGTCGAGTAGTGTGCTCGATGCTTGGTGATATGCAGGGTAGCATGAAGTACTTAAGGACTAGGGAATTCCTATTTTCATGTACACATGATGCCATGAGGATTCTAAGTGATGGATTCATTATCTCTCTGGACAACATGGTTACTCCTATAATACGTTATGATTTATCCTTTGGCCCTGGAACTAAAGTAGGTATAACCAGGGTTTTTTGTAGGTTGGTTAGTGCACACCTGATTAGTTCTAAATTTTATGTTTATTTGTTTATTAAAAATTTACAATTATTATAACATACACTTTTATACTGGAACACATTTGTTTAAGGAAACATTGGTGGTTTCCTACTAAGTCTCTTACTCAAAACCTACTTAGGAACTTTAGTTCACCTAAGATTTCATCAGAGATCTAGCGAAGGGAAAGGGAACCATGGTCTATGGTTGAGGAAAGGTGCACAGAGCTAGTAAATGACTAGGAAAAACTTCAGAGGAAGAATTGATTATTTATATATTTTATATACTACTTTGTAAACTAGAAAAAATTTAAACATTGTAATTCATTTCTTTGTATGGTATATTTTTTTCAATTTACACATATACTCTGATTATTTATATTGTTGTTATAATTTGGTTATTTATTTCTCTTATACACTTTTACAGAGGGTGTATTCTCCCCATGGTGTCACTTTAGGGCCTTAATACTAGTTGGAAACCTCTTACGTACGGGAAGGTGCACATGAGGTCACATAGAACCTAACTCAGATATGGAAGTTCAGGTTAGAATTTTATAAAATGGTATCAACGAAACAAGGATTACAAACATGGTTTTATCATTTCCTTGGGTCAGGATAGGTTTGCAGGATATAGGACGACTGATACTTGGGTAGGGGAACTATGATGGTTCATGGACAAAACTATATATTAGACCTTCGAGTTTCCATAAACTGGGAAATTATGTTTTGATGTTACTATTTACTAAATTCACATTAAGTGATGTAAATGATGTTGAAATGTTATTTTGATATTTTGGGTGAATTCATGCATCATGACCAGGCACATATGATCACCTACAATATATATCACTATTGTTGTGATGTATAGTAGGTCATTAATTAAATTCCATGATTTATACTATCTATTCAAGATATCTTCTCTCGTGTGATATACATGTGTGATGCATACTTTTGTGATATATCTTATTGAAATTCATTCATTAAACTGATCATGTTGTTCTGTTAGTATATATATGATGACTATGACTAATGTTTTGGGATATAGACCGTGTTTAGTTCTAGGAGGGTTATACCTTATGTTAAGGGCCGGATCCTAGGAGAACCTTGTCTGATCGCATGGACTGGATAAGATCAATTATGTTTCAAATGTTCCTTATGTTATAGAGATGTGAGAGAGGGATTCTAATGTTCAAACTCAGTGGTCTAAGTTGCTCTAATAATACCACAAGAGATACTTATCGGGGATGATAAGTCAATAGGGGGGGATTGTAACATCCTGAAAATTTTAAGGATAATAAAAACCTATTTGTAAATAATTTAAATGTTTTTTATGTATAAAAGTTAAATTTTCAATAAAATCACTGAATGAATTTTTTAAAGACATTATGTGAGGGTAAAAACAATGTTTACACTTTGGAATATTTTATATAATATTTTTCTAGTTCGGAACTGAGTTAGTGTGAGTTTTCGAGGCCATTAGGGCCTTGAAACTGATGGAATAAAAATATTAAATATATTATATTACATGCATGTGAGTTTTTGAAAAAATTAAGTATCTACCAAATGGTGCATCATATGAGAAATATGAGACAACAGTTAGGTCCGAGATATGGGTTTTACCCTAGGAATGAGATAACATTTGGGCACGTTTGGCGTTTTTTCAGATCGTACATGATGATCACTTATTTAATATTATATATATATACATTTAAATAATTAAATATATCCCAAAATGTGTGTCATATGAGAAATCCTATAACACCGTTAGGTTTAGAATGTGGGTTTTTACCATAGGCGGAATATAAAATTTGTGCGCATCTGGCATTTGGATAGATCCCATGAAAGGATAAATTATTTAATATTTTTATTATATATATATTTGAAAATAATTAATTATCTCAAAAATGGTGCATCATATGTGAAATTTGAGACTACCTTTAGGTTAGGAATATGGGTTTTACCCTAGGTGTGATATAAGATTCATGTACGTCAAATGTTTAGATATGTCACACGCAAGAATAATAATAATTATATTATTATTATTTATTATGTTTCAGAAATTAAAATGGAAATTACATGTGTAATTAAATACCCCTAATTAATGGGAAACATTTCTTCATGAGTGGATATTTATTTTTAGGTTATATAATAATAGTGACATTGTTATTTGTCCCACACAAATGCTATTGTTTGATTAATTTATTAACTACATAGTTTTAATGCATGTTATTGTTGAACTATTCATGGTGATAATGATGACATGAATTTAATAATAATATTAAAATATTAATATTATTATTTTTATTAAATTGGGAAAATAATTTTATGGTGTGATATTTAAAAATAATAATAAATATTGTTTTTATTATAATAATTTTCATTAAATTTGGAAAATAATATTTTGGTGTGTGGAAAATTAAAATGTGGATATATATGAGTTAAATATATATGTATATATATTTACATGTGCAGTTTTATATATGTATATATAAATTTGGATATATATATATATATATCATGTATATATATGGGTTAAATATAAATGTATATATTTATGCAGTTGTATAAATATTTATTTAAATATTGGCGTGTTTATATATATAATGTATGTAAATATATATGGGTTATATATATGGGTGTATATATATATTTGTATGGTTTAAATAAATATATAATTGGATATGAATATGTATATATAATGAGTATATATATATATGGTTGGCATTTAATATGTAATTAAATGATTGATTTAATGGGATTGTAAGAGGAGATAAATAAATAGATTGAAATAAATGTGATATTTAGAAGATGTAATTATAAAGGATGACATAATTATTTAACGGAGAAATAAAGGAGGTTCCTGTAAGGCATGAGGAGAGATATGAATTAATTTTGAATTAGGGAAAAATATTATAAAAGGGGAAAAGGTGGGAAGTTCCTAAGAGGAATCCTACAAGATATTTATCATCCCTCACATCCTCCTCTCCCTATCTCCTCTCTCTATCTCTTCTATTATTAATTTTTTTATTTTATTATTATTTTCAAGCATCTATCTTCAATATATTGTTCGATATTGATTAGATTGATGGGCTGTCAGAGACATTGGATTCATCTCGATGATTGTAATTTTAATCATAAATTGTTTTCAAAGAAAGTGATGTAATTTGTTCAGATTTAATTTAATCATTATTTTTTTCGTGTTTTAAGATATTGAAGATGATAATAATTATAAATATTCTATAATTGAGAATGGTACTAGGATTTGGTGGTGCAATTTAACTCGAACATCTAACCTTATCTTCAATTCACTGTTACACCTAATATAAGAAGTTCCTTAACTCTTGGGTTCTTATTTAAATATGTTTTCATGTTATATTGCATGTGTTGGAATAACTAATATTCTCCCTTGATTGAGATTGCATGTGGGTGTCTTTAGGTGGCGTCATGTTCCCTACCATATAGTTCTTATGCATGTTTATTATAATGTGATATGTGGTTTTCCACTTTGGGGAATGACCCTTAGTTTATGTAGTGTCATGAATAATAATAATTCTTAATTAACTAAGGAGTCTTGAGTCTTAATTAATTAATTTAATGATTCTTAATAAATTGACAAGGTTCCAAGGGCCACGTTGGACCATGTGCTATGAATTTTTGTCTAGCCATCAATGGTTGAGGCTTTATAACATGTGAGTGCGTTAGACAACATGGAAACCTTGAGGTGTACTTTAGTGCTACTTCAAACCTAGATCCATGAAACCTTGTGTGTTGATTTATGCAATGAGTATTCTTAGATATCCTGATTGACTGTGTCTGATATTAAACACTTGTGTAGTTTCTATAACTCATAATGTTTTCAGGCTCTTTTTATATGTCCACTCTTTCCTTGATGTGATAACTACAATAACATAACTTTTCGAACATGATTGATAGTGACCACATGTTGGTTCGTGTATAGACCTGAGTCCATTTTATGATGTTATTTCTATGAATATAGTCATGTATCTTGTTATTCCACACTCAATGATGATTAAATGTGTTTGTTTATTGTTATTAACACTCATGATGTTATGTAATACTATTATTTTCTTGTATTCTCTATCTACTTGTACATTACTCTACCATTGGAGGCATTTTTATTGGTTCTTAAAATAGGTGTATCATCATGACAAGTTTATACCATAGGGAGAGTGTGTGGATGACGTGTGATGGTTGGGAAGATGGAACTGAGCATAAGGTGGAGATAAGATGATGACATAGAATTTCCATGTTGATGATGTACCCAATTCCTGGGTTCCATTACCATGTTACTTGATTCCCTATGAACTATCGAGTAACACACTCGATGGCTGGTGTTAAGACGAGTAACATTTTATTCGACACCCATGAACTTACAAGTAGTTCTCTTGATACATGTTGTTATGATGAATATCATATTATTTTATACCCATTGAATTTCCATGTTTCATGATCAATTACTGGTGATATGCTGAGTAGAATTCAATACTTGAGGCATAGGTAATTCTGAGAAACATGTACACGTGATGCTATAAGGATTCTGAGTGACTGATTCATTAGATCTCTATATATCTTTGTTAAACTTGAAATCCATTATGATTAATACTTGATGCATAGAGCTAGACAAGGTAAAAATGGGGTTTATGGAAGCTTGGTCAGCACATGAACTCTCAGTTTTGAAATTTATGTTTATTTTATTGTTATGAATTTATGATTATTTTTGAATAAACATGTATACTTGAGCACACATGGTTAAGGAAACATTGTTGGTGTACTAATAAGTCTTATAATCCCACCCTACATAGGAATTATTTTGTGCATGTATATTTAAATAGGGATCCGACGAAGGAAATTGGCCTCAAGGTGGAAAGCTGAGTGAAGGAGAATAGTACTAGTAGTGGACCTTGATATACTTCAGATGACACACTATTTATTTATTTTATTTTTTGTTTTGTACACTTGAAAAAATTTCCACACTGTGAACCATTTAATTATATGCTATTTTTAGATCACATTCTACATGTACTTTGATTATTTAATATGTTTTTATACATTTTTTTATTTAATTATCCTGTGCACTCTTATAGAGGGTAGAGTCTTATCATGGTTCCAATTGAGATACTCACTTCTATTTGGATAAATATTGCATACAGGGTGGTTCCCATGAGGTCACATAACACCCAGATATGATATGGTGTTTTGGGTTGGGATGTTATAGTACTAGGATCTAGTCTCCTTCCTGTGTAGCAGTGAGCTCCAGTTCTATTTATAAGAAATGATCATTAACTTTCTGACCCAAAATCCACTAAATAGTGCCTCAAGTTGTTGGGTAACATGGCCTCAGGCATCCTTACCCATACGTCAGAGGCTGTTGACTAATATCAAGGCTCCATGATGGTACAATTGGGATACTATACCCTCATAATCCAATTGTAACACCACAATGTAATCACAATAGTGAATAGAAGAATCATATAAAATAATTGAACAACCAAAGATAATTCCAAAATGAAAGTAATAATAAACCATGATAAGGAAGTATCATATACAAAATGATGTATTTAATGTAACTATAAAAAATGGAAGGTGATAAATGGAAATAGGAATCCATTAATATAAATGTATCAAAACTACAAAAAAAGTAACTATATCTACCAAGAATCATGAGCCTAACTCAATCCTGTTCCCCCTACTCATAATAAAAACCAATGAAGAATTGTAAATTGGTCTCTTAGCTCAATCCCTACCCACATACATGAAGTCTTTCTTGGTACCCTATAATGTCTTGAACATGGTTTGAGATAACACTCACTAGGCCACCACCAACGGTGTCTATTACAAGTACAATCTATGTAATATAAGACCATGTAGTGTACAATGTAAACAATAGTAATATAAAGGTAAAAGAAGAAGTAATACTTTTCATCGAAAAATGATCACTATAAACCCCAAACCATAATAGAACTAACTATAAATCTTGATAAAGTAGGCGTGATACTATCTATTCTAACAATTGTAATCAAATACCCATACTGGGGATATATGTATAGAATGATAAACATCCATTGTGACTTATGTCGAGTAATCTAGTGTCATAATAAAAGGAGAAGATCCAAGTTATAAAAAACCAAGGAATATTCATCGTGTTAGTCATACATTATCTAGACCCAAGGTATAAATGTCTAACGCATCCTCAACAGCCTATGTCATGTAATCAATTGTCATACGCAACAACCACATCTAAGGAGTAGAAATTTCCAAGGAATAATAAATTCCCTATGTTGTGTAATCATGCGTTAGAAACATGTACCAGATCCCAGGAGTAGTACTATCCATGGAATCTCAAGTATTCGAAATACAAGGAGAATAAATTTCCATGGAATCAAATATAATCTTGAATATATGGAGTAGAAATGTCCACCGAATTTGATGAATTTATAAATCCATGAAGTAGAAAATTCTATGGAATTTATTATAATTCAAATAAGGGTCATTCAGTAACTATACCCTTTATCATTAAATCCATTTCACAATTCATTTCACAACCCATTTCCTACTCATTCACAATACATGAGTTCATCCATCTCATTTCCACATTATCCATTTAATCCATTTAGACAATTTAGAATCAGGTAATCATAAGGAAAGGAGGCACAAAACCTCTTCTCATATCTCATTTAATTTGTTAAGTATTCCACTATAATGGAAATATAGCACACAAAACACGCTAAAAATGTTGGTAACTCATAGGAAGATACACAAACACACCACATGGGTGGACTGGTTTGAGGATGAATACCTCAAACCATATCATGGTAATAAGTTGGAAACCTAAATAGCTTCATAAAATTTAAAAATGTCATTCAATTTATTTTAGGGGAAACACTAGAAATTCTAGCATCAAGAACAACAAAAACTGTCCATAAAATAGTGAGGCTTTATGTGAAAAGTTATAGACCACCTACCATATACCCATGGTAGAACACTCATCCAGTATCAAACTTTAATTTAGTAAAGATCATAAGAAAATAGAAGAATTGATGAACACCCTACAAATATAGCATATTAACTTGAAACAAAATTACTCTGTCGAGGAGAAGAGAAATTGATAAAGGAAAAAGTAGAATAGAGAACTCACCAAAATTCATCTAAAGAGACAAATTACTCTCAAATAAAAAATTAGATGGTGAAATGAAATCACGTACTAGATTTAGGCTTCGAGGGAAGCTCATAAATGAGAGAGAATGGAGGGGGTTGGCTTTAACCAAAATAAGGAGGCCCATCCTCTTATTTTAAAAAACGACTTTGGGCCTTTACACAACATGTAAATGCATTACACATAGTGTAAAGATCAAGATTTCTATTTCAAGGAAATATCATTACACATTGTTAATTGGATTACACCAGTCAATACACATCATGTTCATTTCATACAAACTTCTTTTATTCCCCAATGTTCTTTTTTCCAAAAACATCCCAACTAGCCAAAAATCCTGGCTATAGTGTCTAATCCAAAAAGAGGACTTAAATAAGAGTTTAATCAGAAATAAATGGATATATACCTCATCAAAAATCCCATGATCTTAAAATCTCCCCCTTAAAGTAATTAATACCTTTATTGAACTTCCTAGTATGGTCAAGAATTATCAAAGAATAAATTCGGACATTGAGAATGTACATCGACTCCTGTTCCCATGTCTAATCCTGTACATGGATCTTCTTCCATAGCTTCAGTACTAGAGGAACTGATTTTCCTCAGAGAGTCTCTATTATCTAATAAATGATACACAACGTATTATCCTCAAAGGATATACATACCTATAATTCAAACTCATCTGACTGAAGAGTATGAGAGAGGTTTCAGTGATAAATATGTAATTGAGATACGTGGAATATGTCTTGTTGGGCATGCTACCTCTGAGGTAACTACAATCGATATGATACCAGCCAAAATCTCTCTAGAATCATGAAATGATTGATATATCATGGAGAAAGATTACACTATCTCTAAATACATCTTTTCCCCATCCCCATAGATATATATAAAATGACCCAATCCCCAACATCAAAGTCTAGAGGTTTTTGATGATGATCGACATTGGATTTCTGTACGGACTATGTAAAATACATATAATATATAACCAACTAAACATGAACCAAATTCTCCTACATGAGAGAAGTTCGAAATAGTGCAACCTATCATATCTCCAACAATCACATAGATGATTTTCTTGGCCTATCATAAATACCTCATAAGGCGCCATCTATATTGCCATCCGATTTCTATTATTGTAGGATAACTCAACCTGGGGTATATGGAACTCCTAAGATCCCTAGAAATCAAGGATGCCTACTATAATAATGACTTCTATAACTTGTATAGTGCTCTCTAAATAAAATTTTTTCTAAGGGTGGTATGTCATACTCTGATGAACATGTGTACCCAACACCCTCTATAAGCCTTTCCAAAATGAAAATGTAAACCATGCATCCATATCTGATACAATGGTATGAGGAACCCTATGAAGGAGAAATGTATCATGGATATAAATTCTCCAAAACTAATCTAATGAGAAGGTATCTCTGATTAGGAGGAAATGAGAGGCCTTTGAGATCCTATCGATAAATACCCATATGATATCACTACCTTGAGGTGACATTGACAACCCGATCATCAAATACATCATGACATCATCCCATTTCAACTTGGGAATTGGTAATTAATTTAAGAGTTAAGTTAGTTTCTGGTGTTATGAAATCATCTACTGATAGGTTGATCAAATTGTGGAAAAACTAAAAACCTCCCATTTTATAACCGGCCACCAATACTAGTGGTGTAAATACCAATACATCTTGGTTTTGCGAGGATGTACAACCTAAATCAAGGAATGAAAATCTCACATAAAATTCATGTGTATGAGTTTTAGTGCCAAAATAGGACCATGTTTTCATAGAATTTTATCCTGAATAATGGAACAAATAGAAGGCAGGTCTTCACCTAACACACTCTCCCATAGGACTAAGCCTTCAGAGTATGATAACTGTCTCATCCTCACTCCATACATAAGAGTGGATTTCATTGCTAAGGATGAGAGTAAAGTCTTATTGGGACTATCTTGAACATTAGAGGGCATCTTAGAGAGTAAGGCCATAAGATGACACTCACTATTTACCTCTTAAAATTCCTATATATGAGTCATCATTCTTAGTGCATCAACAACTAAATTTCCCTTTCTGGGTATATAGGAAAGCATGAAGTCAATTGACTGTAGGTACATAAGACACCTTCATTTACTAAGATTCAATTCACACTGTCTAAAGATGTACTTGAGGATTTTGTGGTCAGTGTACACCAAAAAAGACTCTCCCAATAAATAAATCCTCCAACAGATCAAGGCATGAACAATAGTGGATAACTAGAGATAATGTGTTGGGTAATTCCTCTCATGTTTCCTCAACTTCCAAGACCCGTATAATATGAATTTCTTTTCCTACATGAGAAATGATCCCAGCCTAATGCCTAATTCTTCACAATACACTGTATATATTCTTTCAGATTATAGAAAAATCAGGAACAATGATAAAGTTAGTCCCCATTTCTTCTCTTGAAAGTCTATCTCATAGGTATTTAACCACACAAACTTCAAACCCTTTTTAGTCAAGTCCGTAAGAGGTGATTCTAATTTGGATAATTCCTCTATAAAATTCCATTAATATCCATCTAGACTCAATAAGTTACTAATATTAAATACTTTCTTGGGCTACTCCCAAGAAAATAAATCTCTCGCCTTATCTAGGACAACTGTTACATTTTTCTCTAAGATAATATGGCCTAGAAAGTGAATTTTATCCATCCATAAGTAGCACTTTCTAAGAGAATCATATAATAGATTTTCTCTTAGTGTATCGAATACAATCTCAAGATGATTTTCATGGTTTTTTTCATTGTGAGAATAAACCAAAATACCATCATAGGTGAATCTAGATATGGATGAAAAATTCAGTTCATTAGTTCCATGAAAACTTTTGGTGCATTCATGATACCAAACAACATAACTAGATACTCATATAGACCACACCAAATATGAAAATATATAGGAGGTATGTCTATAGGTAAAACATGTACACAATGATAAATAGATCTCAAATCAATGTTTTAAAACACCTGAGCTTTGCAGAATTGGTTAAAGAGATCATCCATCTGAAAAAAAGGATATTAGTTCTCAACTCTCTAGTGGTTAAATTATCAATTATCCACCCATAGCCCAAGGGACCAGTTTACCTTTTTTGAAAAATAGACTAGTGAACTCCATGGTGAAGTATTGGGTTGTATAATCCTCTTCACTTCCAAGTCCTCCAGATTCCTCTTGAGATTATATAACTATATAGTAGACATCATATAAGGATAAATGGACACTAGTGTAGTTTTAGGGAATATCTTAATGAAAAACTCTACCTCTCACTTAGGAGGTAAATCAAAAAAGTCATCCAAGAAAATTTCCTTGAAATGATCAACCATTGGAGAAAATATTCCTTATCCAATACTTGACTATCCTACTATAAAATAGTTTTCTAAGCTATCATACCACCCAACCCATGATGCTTTGGTTTATATCGACTCACCTAGACATCCCATTCACCCTTGTGAATAAAAATCTCTTCCTATGGTGATGTGAATGACACCCTATGGAGATAGAAATCGATATGGGGATGATAAGAAACCATCCATTACATCCAATATATGATTTCAAACCCTATCATATCAAGGATAAAGAGACCCCATAAAAAATAGCACCCCCAAATCTAAAGGGATAATTCTGTACACAAGAATACACTATATGATCTGATTCCTAACAGTGTATCAAGTGTCATAACACCATTAGAAAATTAAAAAATGATGATGAGGATATCTACAAAAGGTACATAAATGAATGAATTTGATACACCTACATCAAAAATAACAGATACCAGTGTAGAATCTACTGTGATTGTACCTCTCACTATGGATGAATTGAACTCTTATCCTTAGGTATGGACTATGATGAATATATTTAGCCTAAACTATGCCCTGAGAAACAACCTGACTACCTAGAGTAGCCCCACTCTACTGTTGAGATGCAAATGGTGTATGGATCCCCCGTCTATAACCACCCAATCGATTTGAATGACTAGATGTACATCAGCTCCCAGCCTAATGCAGAGTTGTGAATCCCACTCCTAAACCTAGAGTTAGTGTTTACCGCCTCCTACCAACCACTAGAGGAAAGGTACTACAAAAACACTATATATGGATCATTCTTCCACAAGATTGACACTCGACTGTATCTCTATCACACTGACCCCTCATATGTACCCACCTTTCACAATGATGACATAAGGTTTAACTACCAACAATAATATCATGGCTGGTGTTCCCCCCATGATAATACTCATAAGGCCCATCAATCCAGTTTTCAGAAAACCACTAGGTTGAGAAGCTAAACTATTATACTCTATGCCACTATCTTCCCTCAAATTATATTCAATAATCAGTGCCCGATTCACTACCTCGGACATAATAGTCAACCAAAACACATTGACTTTTGACCGTACAACATGCTTGAGAAGATAATCAAATCATATCTCCATAGATGGTACATAAGCAAGATAGATAGAACAAAAACAATAAACCTCTGTAAATCGAGCTGAATACTCCATAACTATCAATGAACCATACTCCACACACAAGAAATCACTGACCCATTCAGCTATTAGGGTCTCAAGAAATAATTAGTCATAAAAGATAGATTTAAATTTCTTCCAAACCATATCTCAAAGCCTATCATACTGGTTTAGGCCATCCCACCATCTATTAGTAGCTCCATGAAGCATTTATATCACGAGCATCACCATCCTATCATGAGGTGTCTCTAGAAGCTCAAAAATCAATAAATTTGAATCAGTCTATAGATAAACAACCTATAAACCACCATCCCTCAAAAACATGGGTGTATTATTCTATTGGAACACACACTTCAGCTCTTTTATAGTCGGGCAGTCTAAAGAGCTCCCTGAATAGACTTTATAAACCCATAAATTCGACTTGGAACTGGGAATCAACACCAATATTATGAAAAATATGTTGTGACACATGTTTCACTATTGGAGGATCTACTAGAAATCTAAGGCTCACCATCTTTAAGGAATTGTCATATCCACAATCCTAGTGAATGACTGAAGGTAGCTGGGGTGTCATATCTCTACACATGCATAATACACACCTAAATAATGATTTTTTATCAACCGGATCACAGATATAAACATATGAAAGCTAAAAGACATCCTATAAACAAGAAACAACCCTCCTCTTAATACTAAATCTAGGACTGGGTAATAAGAACTAAAAAAAACTAGATATACATCCTACTAACCACTCTAATGTTAGATATAGGCCAAGATCCCTATTTCATTGTTGTGGTCCTGGTATATAAAATGTAAATTGTAATTGGAAACTTCATTTTATAGAAAACTTTACATATTATAATTTCAATTTCAGTTAAATTAATATTTGTTTAAAATTTATTTTAAATGGTTAAACGAAATGGATATCCAATTCTAATATATAAGGGACTATAAACCTTATAAATCGAAGTGTACCACATATTTTATCCTAACCATAACACATTACAGTATATTAAACCAATGGTCTATTACTCAAAATTCCATAATTTACTACTTAGGGTTTCTACAATAGCCTTTGTAGGGAAAAAATATTTAGGTTACGATAGATAATCTACATACCAATTCATTTTCATAATCTACTATAAGAAACATTACCCGATATCAATTGTATAACAAAGGATATCATAATAATTGTCATGTAGTTAGGGAATGCATCCTATATGGTTAGAATATGCATTGCATGTTAACACTGTAAGTTGTCTAAAATGATGCATGATCCGTACTTACTTTCTTTATCGGGCCTAGGATAAAATAAAATTCCCCAATCATAGTAATAATAACATCACATATCATGTGAATCACCCAATAGTGTAATGGAATAAACTATAATAGAAATAATATAGAACAAAAATTCCTCATGACATATAATTTGGATTTTCCCTATACATGGGTTTGTTACTCCTAGACATAGCTCATTACCAAATTCCAACTCAAACCTAATATCATATTTATTTTTGAAAAAAATTAATGAAAGAAAATAAAACCTTTGATACCACATTATAACACCCCAACTAGGGATCCACTAAATGGTTCCCAAAGCTGGTCTATAAAATGGCCTCAAGAATGCCTCCCCATATTCTAGATGCTACTGACTAGCAATGAGGGTTTAATTTGGTATAGTGGGGAGACTATACCTTCATAATCAGAGTGTAACATAGTAGTGTAATCACAATAGTCAATTGGAGAAGCATATCAAATAACTGTACTGAAGTAGATTGATCGAGATGAAAATAATAAAAAACCATTCTAATTTTGTATCATATACAAAATGATGTATGTCAGGCCTCTATACAAAATGGATGGAAATAAGTGGAAACATGAATCAAGTACAATAAATTTATCAAAAGCACAAAAAAAGGAACTATCTCTAGCTAGCATCATGAACCTAGATCAGTCATGTTCTCCCCTTATCCAAAGCATAAAAAATCATGCATTATAAAGAGACCCCTTACCTTAGTACCTACATTCATACATGAAGTCTATCAGGGTACACAATGATATCCTAAACATGGTGTGTGATAACACTCAGTAGGCCACCACCAATGGTGTCTATTACAAGTCCAGTCTATGTAACATAAACAGAGGAAGTATGATATATGTAGAATAATAATATAAATACACAGGCATGAGTAATACTGTCCAACCAACAAGGATCACTATAAACTAAAAAATATAACATAACTAACTATAAAGAATGATAAATAAGTTGTGATATTGTCCCGTCTAACAAATTTAATCAAATACCCATATCGGGTCTATATTTAAAGCAAGATAAACATATACAATGTTCTATTCCAAGTAATCTAGTGTCATACCCAAATGACTAGATCCAAGGTATTATTGACTACGGTATCCTAATCTTGTCAGATATACATGAGCCAGATCCAAGGTATAATCAACTATTGAATATTATATGTCCCATGTCACACGTATAACTTATTTTAAAGGTAAACTTCATTTAGTTTCCAATATTCCAAGGTTTTGGGGGTTTCCCATGAATTTCTAGAGGAAAGAGTGAGTTTTCATTATTTTGGCCAAACTATGAGCCCATTTCCAGATTTAAAGACCAATTTTGTTTCTTTTATAAATCTTTCATTTTTAAACATTTTTCAGCCATTATAGTTTCAAAATAAAATCCCGGATCCATTAAGACCACCAAATCAATTTGGAACCTTTAAGAATCCATAATCACGGTGGATTTGGGATTTTATTTAAGGGATTGGGCTAGCACAAAAGCCCATTTCCAGTTTTTTCAATTTTTTATTTAATATCTTATTAAATTTTTATGTTTTTTCTGTGATTTGAACTCTCACCCAGGCCCACTTACACTAGACAAGCCCCAATATTTTCTCCCCCTCTTTAGATATCATATACATTGAGAATTAGTTCAAAATAACATATGCCTTCTCAAATCGTCCAGATTTGAAGAGGTAACATGTTTCCTTCTAACTCCTTAAATTTTTACTCATTTCCCCCCATTTTTTCTCTCACGTGAACTTATCAGCCTTATTAGAACCTCAATTTCATTTTAGGATGTTTTTAAATTTATATACTAGTTTATTTGGGGTGATTTCATTAAGATACCTCAAGTAAGTGGGTCTCCTTCCTTATTTATCCCATTTTCTTAGTGTTTCTTCCATGTTCTTAGGGTTTCATCCATTTCTTCAAGAAGTTACTAATGTATATAAAGTGGGGATTCAAACATATAGTTTTATATTGGATTTATTGGACTATTATTTTGATTTTAGGCTTGATCTAATTCCCTCGTGGTACGGTGGTGGTGCGGTTGAACTTTCACACAAAGATTTAAGGGTTTTGACACTTGTGGTAGGTGATTCCATGTGTAAAATATTCTAGATGAGCTAGATTTTATTAATTTAAAATTTTAGAAGAATTATACCTCATTATCTTTTCTGTGAAATTTGGTTTTGGTGACGTCTCTTAAGCAACTAATTTTTAGGCACCAATTTCGGTTCGAATTGTCTTTTTTACATGTTTATTCTAAGTTATTCCAATTGGGGTTGTTTTATAGCTCATTTAATGGATTTATAAAAAAATTTTGTGGCTAAAAATTATATTTTTTGTGAATCTGGGTATGTACATAGGGTTAAAATTTGGGGTTTTAATGGATTTTGTGTGCAAAACATTCTTAAATTATTTGAAGTTATTCTATTGAAGTTTTAATGGTTTTATGGACTGATGTAAGTGGTAAAAAACAAGTGTAGATACTGTTTTGAGTTTATTATGAAAATAAATGATATATTTTAGTGCTAATGGATTTTTGTAAGATGTGACAATGTATTTATCACAAAGGGGAAATCCCATGTATTTAGGGGTGGATATGTACTAGTACAGTAGTGATTCAGAGAGGTTTTATCCTTGTTTCACCGAGGAAAATGGATAAATACAACACTAAAAAAACTAAATTGATGATATTTGGGGACCACAAGGATATGGTTATGTTCCTTACTAGTGGTTCATTCATGAGAACATATTTTTCTATGGTTACTTTAAACCGAGGTATGAGGTTCATGAGGCACGAGAATTACTAGTGCCCAGGGGTTTTCCCGAGATTAATGCTCATTGAATCTTGTATATTTATTATTTTAATATGGTGGTTTTGGATGGAAAATAAAGTATCTTACATTTTTTTTTTGAAAATTTCTCACTCCTGAAAAATTAACTTTGAAAACTATTTTGATTTAAATATTTCATTCTTTAGAAATTATTTCCACCACTTCTTTCATATCAAAACTGGCATGTTTTTTATATTTTATTGATTACTCTATATAATATCTTGGTGGTATCTTATTGGGATTAGGATCACACCATACTTAAACCCCTTGGGTGTAAGTATACTTGATCATGTTTGACCCAGGAAAAGGTAAGGCCTTGGGTGATGGTGGTTCAAGTTGTTAGTTCCCATCCATGGTGCGGTGTTGTAGAAAAGGCTTGTGGGTGATGACCCCTTATTGTGTTGAGTCATTAGGGATATTTTGATGGTAATTTTATGTATATTTGGACCTCTTTTTATATATTTAAACTTATGTATTCAGTTATCTATTTTGTTTAAATCTTTTTTGGAGTGAATTTTCCAATTCCGTTTATCGATTTTTTTAATGTTTTATGTATCCATACTTGAGTATTTTGTTCCCAAACCAAAATATATGATACCAGGGAACTTGTACCAGCCCATGGGGATAGGAAATTCCCTTAGGTCCTTGTCACAGGATGGGTTTGCTGAAGGTTTTTTTGGTGACCATATTTGGTTCATTACAAAATGGTATCAAAGGAGTTTAATGTTTATGGGTTATATTATTATTTTGGGATAAGTCAGGCTAGATACGATCTAGGACTATCAGGATTTAGAGTTTTGGTCCTGAGTAGGGTACTTGGACTGCCCCTTTCTTGGACGACCTTAAGTCACAAAGGGACATTGTAATTTTTTGTTTGACTTCACTTCTAGGTGAGATGTGTGGGCTGTAGACTACACTTGGAAATCAAGTGGGGGTGGGGTAGTTGTTTCTTTTATCATTGTAATGGGTTTGGATTATTTATATTTGATGTTATCGATAAAATTTTCATAATTTTTCCCAGATTTTTTTCTTGTGACTGTTGTATTTTTTAGAAACATGCCTCCCCATAAATCATCCATTCACCTACAGGACGAGGCGGGAGGGAGTTCTCCATCACCGCTTGATCCGAGGCTAGTAGAGGATATAGTTCAGGCTGTCCAATCTCTAGAACATGGAATACCTCCAATTTAAACTTATGTTAGAGAGGATGATACTATTCCTAGAAAGGAAAAGTCCCAGGAGTTCCGAAAACAAGCCTCTTACATTCTGTGGTAGAATAGAACCCTAGGAAGCAGAGTAATGAATTTAAAATATTGAGAGAATCAATACATAAAACTAGAAAGAATGAGCAGATGCACTGGGGAGATTTCAAGGCCGTCTTTAATGAACAACAATTACCTAAAGTCTTGGAATACACTAGATCTCGAGAGGTCTGGATCTTTTTCAGGGGGATATTTTTATGATGGAGTACACCAACTATTTCACCTACCTGGTTTTGTATTCTCCTAAAATCACCTCTAATGAGCGAGTGAAGGTCCATAGGTTTGAGAATGGTTTACAACCATAGATATACTCCCAGGTTTCCTTATTTAAGCTGATGACCTATGCTGAGGTGGTGGACCGATGTGTATGGTGGAGATTGATCGAAAAGGGAAGGCTAGATTCTCTAGGATAGTATCAGAAGTGGGAAGTTTAAGCCCTTCAGAGAAGAAAAGGATGTGAGAGGATCATGGGAAGATGGGAGGTGGTAGTTCAGGCCACTCTTCTAGGCAGTTTTCATTTGTGGCTTCTGATGCGAGATATGTCATGTTTCACTAGTGTATGAGGTTGGGGAACATCAAAACAGAATTACCATTTACACTAAATCCCGATTATCAATGTAGAGGTATTTTCCACTTGCGACACTTTTTTAGGGTGGCATGTCCACTTCATAGTTGGGCAGGATTAGTGGCTTCAAGGGGAGTGCTAGCTCAGTCAGATCCATCGAGGATGGGGGGATCTTGATTTTGTGGCCATGGTGGTAGTGCTGGGTCATATTCTAGACATATCCAGTTTAGGAAACAACCACAGAATAGCGGTCATCCTCAGGCAGAGACCAGACATCTCCATGCGGTGGTCCAGGCACCAACAGGATCAGAGGCGGGACAGTCGACAGTTTGAGGCACTATTTTGATTTTATCTCCTATAGCTACTTGTATTTTTAAAATTGGTGCCTTTGTTTCATTCATTTCTGTCCGTATTTTGAACACACTAATATTACCAGCAGAGTTATTATCTATTGTGATGGATTTGGTGATGCCACTAGTAAAGAAGGAGCAGAGTCTCTGGTGCCCGTCATGTGCACTTTCCATGTCAGGGGTTGAGATGGAGTGGGACTTAATTGTATTAGATATGTATTTATTTGACATAATAAATGGCATGTATTGGATAATACACTTCTAGGAACACATAGATTTCAATAGCTGACATGTGAGTTTCACGACACCTGATGGGAGTCATCCAGTTTTTTGTGGGGAATGGGATCCTCGATCGAGTCATGCGGGTCCTCCACTCTTAGAGTTGGGAGATCT
Source organism: Viscum album (assembly GCA_963277665.1). NCBI lineage: Eukaryota > Viridiplantae > Streptophyta > Magnoliopsida > Santalales > Viscaceae > Viscum > Viscum album. The sequence continues at coordinate 1,090,049,482 of OY728164.1, read as the reverse complement.
TGTTTTCCAGTTATCATCAATAACAATAGATGATAGTATTTATTATTATGATGGTGGAATACCTCATGTAGTGTATTAGTTTCCTGAGGAAATTCTGGATAATTTATCAGGTTTCTCCCAGAGCAGGTTGTGGAGTTCTCGATTGATCTGGCATTGAGAACACAACTGATATATCTTCCCTCATATCGCATGGCCCCAATGAGCTAAGGGAATTAATGATACACGTATATAACTTATAATCCAATTTATTCATTCTTCCTAGCATCTCTCCTTGGGCCTCTCCTCTGTTGTTCACAAAAAGGATGACGGATCCCTCTGGTTGTGCCTCAACTACCGAAAGCTGAATAAGGTAACAATAAAAAAAAATTATACTTTTCCCCCAATAGATGAATTGTTCAATAATTTTATGTGGTAAAAGTGGTTTAAAAAAAATACATTAATTCAAGATATCATCAACTCAGGGTGAAAGAGACAGATATCCAAAAAACAGCCTTCTGAAGAAGGTACGTGCACTTCAAGTACTTGGTCATGCCTGTAACACCCCAGGTAAATATAGAATATGAAATTTTCATATTTATCCATATTTGTGAATAAAATATTAATATTAATTTAAAGGGTATGCTATGCTTGATGGCGTACCCAACACGCAACAACGAGTTTCTTGGGAATCTTACGTTGCACTCTAATAATAAAATAAAATAATTTTAAATGACAGTTAACATATAGCTGTTGTATTGGAGGGAATGGATAGAAATAACTAAAATATGATTATATATGTTTTTAAATGTTTTTAATTTTATCCAATAAAGGATAAAGGCTTAAAATATGGAAAGAATTCAATTTTAGGCGTATATGCCCTAGTTTTCACTAAAAGTTCACTTATCGCCTTTTGATGGCGAACCGTCATTAAATATAGTTTTTTTCACTCTTATAAATTCTATTGGACCAAATAAAACTCTTCTTATGAATTGGTACATCAAAATATACTTTGTGTAAATCTTTGGTATCTTTTTGATAAAGTTCATTTTTTTAATGAATAGTGTAAAATGTTGTATTTTAATTCAAAACCTCTTTTTAATCTAATATATTTATATGATTAGATTATCTTTTGAATTGGTTTTAAAGTGAAATTAGAATATATTTTTACCATTAAATCCAATAGTGGTCATTGTAATTAATTTCACTTTGAAATCAGACTTAAACTAGTGTCAATCTTTTGATACATATTGTTTCATAAAAACACGCTATTTGTCATGACAGCAGGAATTAATTATTAAATTAATTAATGTGACTTATATGTTTTGAATTTTTTAAAATAGACTACATTTTTGAAGTTGGAATATCAAATATAGCTTAGGGTGAATTTTTGGTAATTTTCTGAAAAACATCAATTTTTGATGAATAGTGAAACCACTAAGTGGTACTTATAAAAACTGATTTTCCGTTTAAATGAAATTTTGCCACCTTTGTGTTTTGAATTTAAAAAATCCGACATACATGATTGTCATTAAGAAGTAAAATGTGGTTCAATGGGATTAAAATAATTTTTTGGTGAATAGTGACTTATTAAGTTTTTAATCGCGTTTAGAGGTAATTAGTGTAGTTTAAGGTAAAAATAATGTTTTAATAATATGAAATGAACTTTACACATGTCCTAACCTCATTGGATGTTTCATGGCCGACCAAGACAACACATGGATCAACTTGGGGACCCCATGAAGCCACTCTGGTTGGAAAATGACATTAATAAATTTTTATTTAATGTTAAAGTAAAAATGACACAAACTTGAGTTATTTTACGAAAAAAAAATTTACATGGGGTTATAAAGATCAGATTTTTGATTATAAATAGTCATTGGAAAGATAAAAATATTTCCTACATCATATAAATTTTTTTTATAATTTTTAGACTTTAAATAAATTAAATTATTTATGACATCATGATGATGCAGCGATGACCTCATTAATGAACAGTTTAAATAAAATGAAACGATAATATAAAATATAAGACCTAAACTTGTCCAAAAACTATTGGATGGGAATATTTCGAAGACTTATAATCTTATCTTAGAAATATATCAATGTGGGACCTTAGAAATTCGAAACACTTTTGAAAATAAAATAATAGTTTCATGATTTCCAAAAGTGCCCCTCCTCTCCTCTTATAAAAGGCCCCCACCTCTACCTCATTTCACACACTCCTCAAGCCTTTGGCTTGGCCATACCCTGCCCATTTACTCTCTACACATCCCTCTCCTCATCCTAGAGGATTCCCTTTGGGTAGAATCCTTTCAAAGGAAGCCTTTAGGCTCAAATCAAAAAGAGTTACACTTTTAAAAGTTATTCATTCTCTAATGTTCATTTGTTTTATTTTGCTTCTCCAACCCCCTAAACTCTTTTTATTTACTTCTTTTGTAAAAAAAACAGTATCTTAAATATACTAGTATGTTGTTATAAGATTTATTCGAGCTACACTCCCACACAACTACATCAAATGGTTAAAGAACATACGGTTTCCGTGGATGGCGAAATTCTGCCTCCCGAAACAATGATTGTTCAATACTAATTTAACACCTTCAAAGGTGGCCATTATGATGTCACTATTTTCATATATGATATATAATATGTTTAGTATTTCCTTAAGCTTCTGTATTTTTCATTTATGGCATACCATTATTGTTTCCATTATGGGTAAACACGATATCTTCATTTTAGGAAGTGCGGACTACCGCCCCCTGAAAGTGATTTGATTCGTTAATACCATATGTGGGATGTGTAAAGGATAAAGTTAATGATATTATATATTAATTATAATACACTCTTATATAATTATGATTCCATTCCAGAAAATACGAAATAGAAATGGAAGTAGCGTTCATGCGTACGTACGGCTTACCATCTCCATGAACGGTGCATTTCATTTCTTACCTCTAAATGAGTATGTAATATTATAAATACATGTATATTCTGGATATATATTATATATATGATATCCAAATCATGAATATAATTCTGGATATAATGAACATTTGACCACACGAACAACATGTAATTGTAAGAAGTCCACTTTCGACTTAAGAACCAAATATCGACAAAACAAACATTATTATCTTAAATGATTACATAATGTTTATAACATAGAAATAGGTGATCTAAAAGGAATAATGAACTAGAAAAAGGTTCTTAATAAAGTGTAAATTAACTCAAGTTTATTATTCATGAAGTTAAAGAACGATCGATTCATGTCGGACCCGAGGTAAGGGATCCTACACCTCTCTTTCCTTTTAAGTACACTCTTTTATGTCATTCCTTTTAAGCTCATATTTCTTATGATTGTGATGTTGTTTTATATTACTCATACTGTACGTATTATGTTCATATGATGAGAGACCATATTTCCTATCATTAATCCATTTTGGAAGTTTTGAGTGGCGCCGTTAGGCTGCCGAATTTTTCGTAAGGGATTTTTCATCTCACTTTTATTCCCGTAAGATTTATGCTACATTTGCCACAATTTCCTTTGAGTGGTGTATGTACTGCCTATTATTTTGCTCATTGTGTAATATACTTTCTTTTATGAGTATTTACATCAATGTTGTATTGTCCTTCTTTCACGAGGTGTATGTTTTGAAAGATACCCATGTCGGTAAGGGAACCTTTCACCCTCCTCATTTTAAAAGACTTCATTTGTTATATCTTTTAATTCACATACTATTAAGTTGGGATATGTTCTTCTATATCCTGATTGATGTAAATTTTATGTCCAAGTGATGAGATTCCCTTTTATCTCTCGTCAACTCATTTTCTAAATTTTTGAAGTGACGCCGTTTAGGCTGTCGAATTTTACCAAGGGAACGTTTTAACCCAATTTCAATTTCTTTGGGTTCAACTTGTAGTTATTGAATATTTCATCCTTTGAATATGTGTGAATGACCTTTTATTGTTTTACACATAATATCCAATTATATTGGGTGTATTTATATTTGTCACACATAATTTTGAGATTGAATTATCCTTAACTTAAGGATACCTTCTTTATAAGGGATTTCATCACATTTTACATCCCTATTGAGACTTCATTGTTGTTATGCACCAATTCACTCTTATATGGTTTATATACTGTCCTTTGGAATATTATATCATGAATCCATTTATTCTCATGATATTATAAAGTCTTGATTTAATGTTATTCCTCAATTATTGTACTCAAGTGTCTCTAATTTTGGTAAAAACCCTTTAACCAAAATATCGCTTTAAATGTTTTAATGATTTGTTCTTATTAATATCCATGTTTTCAAAATGGTTTTAAGGATTTATTTATATGGATATTAATGGTTTAAAATTTTAAAATCTTCAAGGTGGTATGGGACACTTTGATTCAAAAATCTCTTTATTAAATGTTTTAAATGGTTTTAGAAATGGTTTTTTTGAACGGATTCATTATTTCAATATACTAAAATGTTATATTGTGATTGACATGTGGAAATGTTATGTTTCCTTTATGCATGTTTTATGTGATACGTTTATGTTATGGTTCTTGGGAGTTGTTATGAAAACGGGTGGTTCCATGATAAACTAAGGGCGGGTGAGCCCGATATAGCTCTCCAATGCATTGGGTAACGCGAAGGAGTGAAACATTGAGGTTTCTCCGAAGAGATTTAGGGAATATACTGTGATAGGTATTCCAAAACGTAACCATGAGGGTTACTCCATACGTAAGAATGTTATGAATGCCTCAAGTTACCTTTTATGTCTTATGATTTCTATGATTTATTCATGATTTGATATGCCTATGTTTTATGGATAAAGTATGATTTAATTCTTATGTGTACATGTACTCATGTTTCCTTTCCATATTTTTATATCCCTTAATGATCTTTTTATGCTCATCCCAAGTTTTTGAATTTTTTTTCACAGGTCAAGGGAAGGGTACATGATGTGATGATAGTGTCAAGGATGTGTCAAGAAAGAATCCATGTTTTATTTGAAATATGTTTCTGTTGATGGGAAGAATGAATACTGTCTTTTATGTTACCACTTTGTTTAAATGTGGAATGTAATGCAAGTTTCATGATCTAATTCTCTAAAACTCTAAACCTGAAAAGATCCACAATGTGTAATCTTGTAATAACTCAAGATTAATTAAGGTTTAAGGCTGGGGCCTTATAGTTGGTATCAAAGGTCGGTTTAGGTAACTTTAGAGGTTAGGGTATTCTTTAAGCATAAGTGACATTACCATAATGGTTATGATTTCAGAAAGATTCCTAGTTTTAGATAAAGTGAATGAGTAAGTATATCTTAGTGTTTACCTTCCTCATTGGTACATGATGGTTTTTTTATATACTCACACTGACCTTTTTGGTTTTAGTAAATGGATGGATCTAGCAGGCACCAAAGTAACAGTGGATGTGAAGGAAACTGTGACAGTTTTTTGAGCAAGCAACTGAATGATATGGGAGCTTCAATGAGAACACTTGTGATTATCCTCAACCAACTATCCGGAGTCATGATTGACCACTTAAACTTTGGCGATTTCTCTAAGGCATCATATATGAGAGAAACAAATCCCTACGGAAGTACAGGTAATAATCATAAAGGTAAGTGTGTTCAAAAACCTATGTGTCAAAGATGTGGAAAGAAACACTTAGCAAAATGTTTCAAAGGGATAGGAATATGCTATATATGTGGAAATGAAGGTCATAAAGCAAGAACCTGCAATGGAAAAAGGAAGCATCCAGTTGACTCGAGGAAAGGGAAAGAAGTTCTTTCTGAGGGATCAATTAAATATTTTAAATGTGGTGTGCATGGTTATTATGAAAACACATGTCCTATGAAGAAGTTTCGTGAATGAGATCACCAAGAGCGTACAAATGTTCGTTTACCAATACCTAATGCCATTCCGATTGAGGATGAAGAAACTGACAATGACCAATCAAAGGTATGTATTATTTCATGACTATTGTTTTCCTATTTTGGATTCTTAGGATATGATTCATGATTTTGTTTGTAGGAAATAGGTATTTTGGAATATGTTGGAAAGGAATGGTTAATGGATCATGAAGAATGTTGAATGAGTAAGATGTCAACATATAAGGGCTTCAAGAGTTATGGTGAAATTCTTAAGAGTATTAAGTCTCTTTTGATGATGGGGTTACATTAGAAGACTTTTTATATTATGTGTAACCCTGATGTTTAATATATGCAATTTTATTCAAGGAATAGTTATCTTTTCTTTTGTGGACATAGTTATAAAGAACCATTTGGGTTTATATGATCCTTACTTTTGAGGTAATTATGGGTCACTATATGTTATGATTGAAGTGAAAGGCATGAGATAAAATTGAGGTTAAAATATGTTATGATCATTTATGAAGATTTTATCTCATTTTGGGGAAATGTTTTAAGAATTATATAGTTTTGGAAAAAGGACAACACACAGACCGTGTGACAACCCGTCGCGTCGGACAATGCTGCGGGAATCGAACCCACAACCAAAGTGCGACTGGTATTTATCACCTACCACTGGACTACGTGAAGTCCCTGGTTAGTTTGACTGATTATTTCTAGTTATATGATTTTATGAATTAAGAGTAAGTTTATTTTGGGTTATTTATGAAAATGATTAACCTATCATGGAGGATATGTGATTAGGTTAGTTACTTTTCAATACGAGACTTTAGGAGCAACTGATGTTGTTTGGAGATAAATGTTACGATTTAACTTGGAAGACTATGTGACTAAATCCTCCAAATATTTGGGTTTCAATCTTAGATTGGTTTACTTTGAAGAATTTTATGGACAAATTTTTTATCTAATGGTCCTTGTTGAACTTTGGGTTTTGTTGGACAAATTTTGGAGGTTAAGAATAGATTTTCTTTTTATAAAGGGTTATCCTTTTCTGGATTATCTGATCTTGTACTAGCCTTTTTGGTTTTGGTTTTGGTTAAAGTCTAAAGACATGGGAAGTATATAGTTCTCTTTTGTGGATTAGGAGATTCTCTAAAAGTTTATTATAGTACTCTTAATGTGAACAAGTCTTCCTAAATACTCGCCTTTTGGAGAAAATATGAGTTTGTGTAAGGAATCTAATAAAAGTTGAAAGTCAACATGATAAGTGATTATGTTTCCTTATGAATAAATTCCCCAATAAAAAGTATCTTAAAACAAAAATGTTGTCAATTAACTTTTCCTACTGGGGAATCGAATACCGTTTAACCCATCATAAGTTTGTGATTTTCTTATTGTTAACTTTCTCCTAAACATGTTTTCTATCACTCTCTATCAGAACATGACCCTATGTTTTCTCCTCCATGTCCATATTTTTCTACATGGAAACCTAGTATGGGTTAACTCGGGTGACCTTTGTACTTATCTTCCTTTATTTTAAAGTGATTGTTTTAACGACTCTTGTTCCGATGTGGGACATTCAAAGATGTTTCCAAGCTCAATTTTAAAAATTGCGAGGACGCAATTCCCAAAAGGGGGGAAGGATGTAACACCCCAGGTAAATAAAGAATATGATATTTTCATATTTATCCATATTTGTGAATTAAATATTAATATGAATTTAAAGGGGACGCTATGCTCGATGGCGTACCCAACACGCAACAACGAGTTTCTTGGGAATCTTACGTTGCACTCTAATAATAAAATAATATTATTTTAAATGGCAGTTAACATGTAGCCATTGTATTGGAGGGAATGGATAAAAATAACTAAAATATGATTATATATGTTTTTAAATGTTTCTAATTTTATCCAATAAAGGATAAAGGCTTAAAATACGGAAAGAATTCAATTTTAGGCGTATATGCCCTAGTTTTCACTAAAGGTTCACTTATCGCCTTTTGATGGCGAACCGTCATTAAATATAGTTTTGTTCACTCTTATAAATTCTATTGGACCAAATAAAACTCTTCTTAAGAATTGGGACATCAAAATTTACTTTGTGTAAATTTTTAGTATCTTTTTGATAAAGTTCATTTTTTAATGAATAGTGTAAAATGTTGTATTTTAATTCAAAACCTCTTTTTAATCTAATTTATTTATATGATTGTATTATCTTTTGAATTGGTTTTAATGTGAAATTAGAATATATTTTTACCATTAAATCCAATAGTGGTCTTTGGAATTAATTTCACTTTGAAATCAGACTTAAACTAGTGTCAATCTTTTGATACATATTGTTTCATAAAAACACGCTATTTGTCATGACATCGGGAATTAATTATTAAATAAATTAATGTGACTTATATGTTTTGAATTTTGTAAAATAGACTTCATTTTTGAAGTTGGAATATCAAATATATCTTAGGGTGAATTTTTGGTAATTTTCTGAAAAACATCAATTTTTGATGAATAGTGAAACCACTAAGTGGTACTTATAAAAACAGATTTTCCGTTTAAATGAAATTTTGCCACCTTTGTGTTTTGAATTTCAAAAATCCGACATACATGGTTGTCATTAAGAAGTGAAATGTGGTTCAATGGGATTAAAATAATTTTTTGGTGAATAGTAACTTATTAAGTTTTTAATCGCGTTTAGAGGTAATTAGTGTAGTTTAAGGTAAAAATAATGTTTTAATAATATGAAATGAACTTGAAACATGTCCTAACCTCATTGGATGTGTCATGGCCGACCAAGACAACCCATGAGTCAACTTGGGGACCCCATGAAGCCACTTTGGTTGGAAAATGACATTAAAAACTTTTTATTTAATGTTAAAGTAAAAATGACACAAACTTGAGTTATTTTACAAAAAAAAAATTTACATGGGGTTGTAAAGATCAGATTTTTGATTATAAATAGTAATTGGAAAGATAAAAAGATTTACTACATCATATTATTTTTTTTATAATTTTTAGACTTTAAATAAATTAAATTATTTATGACATCATGATGATGCTGCGATGACCTCATTAATGAACAGTTTAAATAAAATGAAACAATAATATAAAATCTAAGACCTACACTTGTCCAAAAACTATTGGATGGAAATATTTCGAAGCCTTATCATCTTATCTTCTAAATTTATAAATGTGGGACCTTAGAAATTTGAAACACTTTTGAAAATTAAATAATAGTTTCATGGTTTCCAAAAGTGCCCCTCCTCTCCTCTTAAAAAAGGCCCCCACCTCTACCTCGTTTCACACACTCCTCAAGCCTTTGGCTCGGCCATTGTAACGACCCAATACTTTTTGAGTAATATATTAACTTACTCTTAATAATTTAATAACATGTTAATGGTTAATGCAGAAAGAGGAGTCGATGGCTTCATCCAGTAGACTCGACCCTTATGAAGCCCACTTATCAGAGCTTGGGAAGGAGGTAGCATCTGTGGGCTTCTCTTTGGACCAAGCCCAAGACGAACTCCAGCATTTCAAGCTTGAATGGAAACTCCTATGGGAGAAGTTCAAGTTAGTAGAGATTACTACTAGGACAATGTTATCTGAGCCTCCCTCAGATTCTCTCACCATAGCACACCTTACACTTAGGTCTTATGCCGGTGTTATAAGGGGCTATATGACGAGACCCTAGCTTCCTTGTGTAATCCTTTCGGGTGAATAATTTGAGATCTATTCCTTTAGTGGTGTTTGTGGAATTTCTTTTGTCCGGATAATTTTAGGATGTATTTTATTGATGAATTTTGGAAAAAATGATATATTAAAATATTTATGAAAACCCTAAATAACTAATGATGTGTAATGATTTTCAAAAAATGGTCTTCTACAAAAGTGTTCAGTAAGGAATTTGGAGTCTAATAAGATCAACTTAATTTTTGATGAATAGTAAAGTATGAATAGTGATTTTACGCTTAGGATTAGTAATGTGACCAAATGGATTAGTAATTTCACTCAAAGAAAGTTTTAATATAATTTAGACACCTAGATTAAGTAATGTGATTCAATAAAATCGGTAAATAATGGTTTCATAAATGATTAATCAAGTATTAGTTTTTTCAGGTGAATAGTGTTTTTTAATTAAAAATTTAATTAAAAATGATTAGAAAATTATTTTTATAAAAATGACTTTATTTTTTGAACTCAGAGCATCGATATTGTGGTATGGTAATTTTTGGGGATTTTTCTGAAAAAAATGAATTTTCGATGAATAGTGATTTTATTTAAAAATTAAATTAAAAATATTTAGAAAATTATTTTTATAAAATGGAGTTCATAAATTTACTTAGAGCATCGATAATTGGTTAAGGTGTAATTTTGGTATTTTTCTGAGAAAGTTGAATTTTCAGTGAATAGTAAAAATACAGTTTTAGGGTTTCGATATGTTTAATGACATCATAACTGTGTCATGATGATGTCATGAGTTTTTTTAAGGGTTTTCCGGCCAAGGGTGATGAATTATTGTTTTGGGGGCCCCATGTGGCCTAACTTTATGGAAAATATCATGAGAGAGCACATGGGTTTGGGAAAAGCACTTATGAGGTGTCCCTTGGCCATTAATGTCTTGTCCCCTCACCTTCCCTATAAATACCCACCCTTTCCTCCTTTAGTTTTCACTCCCAACTCTCCCCCAACGAAGTTCTGGTCTCCTTACCTCCCAAGGAGTCCTCCCAAGGTTCCCCCAAGCCCTCAAGGTCCAAACCTTTGAGTTTCAAGAGTCACATTTTAAGGTAAGGGATCTGACCTCTCTCTTTCTTTTCATGTAATCTCTTTTATGTAATTCCTTTTATGATCCATGTTATTATGTGAGAGGATGTTCTTTTATATTACTCTTACTGACCTTTCCATTTTTATATGATGAGATATCCCCTATTACTCTCATCATTTCATTTTATGAAAGTTTAAGTGACGCCGTTAGGCTGCCGAATTTTTAAGGGATTCTTTCACCCTTCTCATTTTTCATGTTCGATTTTCATGTCATGTCTTTCAAGTTCCTTTTTATTATGTTGGGGTATGATCTCTATATCTATCATACTGATCTCTTATGATCATATTATGAGATACCCTATTTGATCTTGTCAATTCATTTTTATTGAAGTTTAAGTGACGCCGTTAGGCTGCCGAATTTTCATAAGAGAAATCTAATTTTTGTCTTCCTTCCATGTTTTTCATTTCAAATGGTATGTCCTTCAAATTTCATTACCATGTTTATATATCCTTCTTATTCTGCCACCCTACTATTTTATGGATCATTTATGAGTGGGTGACCCATGTCCCCTCTCTTTTCAATGTTTTCTAAAACCCCGAAACATAGCCGTTATGCTGCAGAATTTTCGTCTCAAAATGCCTCTCTCTTTTCTCAAAATTATTTTATGTTATAAAGTGAATACTCAAAGCTATTATTTCTAAAAGTTTATTCACATATATATCAAAATGTTCTATTTTAAATTCTGGGATTTACGTACATGAGACCCACTTTCCCTTTTCGTGGGTTTAAAGTGACGTAAAGATCATGTCTTTAAAGAAGTTTTTAAAACGTTATGATTATGAAATGAAACCCATTTATTTTATGCTATGTGGGTTATTTATGAAATGTTTGATGATGATATATGTGGCTCAAATGATAATAAAGGCAAATTTAAGGGTGCGCCCTGATAGCGCTCCAATGCATTGGGTAATGATGTAACCACTAGAGATTACAATTTTCACAATACCTTGGTAAATAACCTTGGTAATTTTCAAATGACACCTTGGGGATGGACCTTGGTGATATGTTCATGATTGTCTATGTTAAATGATGTAGCCACATCTTCAAGTTATGAAAAATGTTATTTTTATTATGAAATGCCTAATGATTTCTTTCTCATGCCTTAAAGTTCTTTTCATGTCCTTATTGAAGTATATCAAGTTCACATGTAAAATGTTCCTCTTGTTTCCCTTACTGGGCCTTATGCTCACACTTTCTTTTGATGTATGTCCCCAGGTTATGAGATGTAGTAATGAACCTAGGATGAACTTAAGGAGAAGCCTTTCAAGTGTTTAAGAAGAATGCTTTATGTTGTTTTCATGTATTATGTTCCTGGTTTCCAAGACACTAAACCTTAACGATCTTCAGTTTTGTGTAATGTAATGAAAGTTTATGTTATAAAAAGACGGGATGCTATAGTTGGTATCAAAGGATGGTTTAGTTATTTGTGGAAATTAGGATATAAAAACTTTAGGAAGAACCCTATAGAAAAGTTTAAATATAGGAAAACTTCATGGTATTTTGGTATGTATTGAGTAAGTGGTTTATCAAAAAAATACATCCATGTCTGGATATGAGCAGGTAAAGGCGGCTCTGGCATAGATGTACATAGGGGTAAAACCCGAAAACACCACTTTGAGCTAGACTTGAATGGGAACTGGTGCACGATAACGGGCCTTGCTGCACTCTTGGTTATGACACTCCTGGGGGATATGTTTGGTTAATCACAAGCTTTTTATGAATCATTATGAAGGAATTATAGAGAAGTATAATTATCTAAGCATGAAATCTTAGTTAAAAGATTCATAAATGAAATAAGTTTCTCACTAAGGTTTTATTCTTTTAGAAAATGGCGGGCAATAGGAGGAATCCTGCCGATGGTGACCTCAATGCTCCATGTGCTGATGGCCCTCCGATGGAAGCCGGAATGGAAACATTCATGCGAATGATGAACCAACTGACTCAAGTTATGAGTAATAACTTGAATCAAGCTGATAGGCTGATCTCACCACGAAGGGAACAACTTTTTGTTGAGTCCTTTATGCGTCAATGACCGCCAACATTCAGTGGATCTACTGACCCATTGGTTGCGGAACAATAGATAAGCTCCATTGAAAAGATCTTTTCTGTACTTCATTGTTCGGAACAAGAAAAAGTATCCCTTGCTGTTTAGCGCCTAGAGGGAGAAGCTGATCAGTGGTGGTCACTGATCAAAAACACGAAGCCACGAGGAGAGATGGAAGCTATGGAGTGGGAAGAATTCTGGAGAATATTATTTAATAAGTATTTCCCTCGTTCGATGAGAACGAGAATGGAGAAAGAATTTCTCGAGCTGAAGCAAAAGGAGAATGAATCAGTTGGAACCTATAAGATGAACTTCACAAGGCTTTCCCGTTATACCTCAATCTTTTTCATGGACCCTAATGGGAAGGTTGATAGATTCTTTGGCGGACTATGACCTCATCTGCGGAAGAATCTAGCCAACAGGGACTACGATAGCTATGTAGAAATAGTTCGAAGTGCTATGAAAGTTGAACTAGAGTTTGGGGAGACATAGTGGTCTCACAAATCTAATGAAAAGAAGAGAACTCTAGAACCAATCCTGGGAAGAAGTTTTGATCAGGAAAGAGGTGGAAAGCATATGCAACATGCCACATGCAATAAGTGTGGGAAGAAGCATTTGGGGAACTGCTTGATCGGAAGTGGTAAGTGCTACAGGTGTGGAAGAGAAGGCCATATTTCTCGGAATTGTCATAGTGATGTGAAGCCTCAACTTCCCAACACTAACGACAGAGGAAAGATGGTTCTGGCCCTACCCGAAGTCACATGCTTCAAGTTTGTACAGCTTGGGAACTTTGCTAATCAATGTCCAAATCCGAGGGCGGTGGAGGGGAATCACCATCAACCTCAGCAGAGGCCAAGGGAGAAAGGTCGTGCTTTCGTTATCACAACAACTGAAGTTGATGTTCCAAATGATGTGGTAGCAGGTACTCTTGTCTTCCTCTCAAAACTAGCAAGTACTTTATTTGATTCTGGTTCTACGCATTCCTTTATTTCCTCCAAGTTTGCAAGGAATATAGAATCAATCCCTGAACTACTAGAGGTAGAGTTGTCAGTCAAGACTCCAAGTGGGATTATCCTTGCATCAATAGTATTTAGAGACTCTAGTGTTTACTTTGGTGAGAACAATCTTATCGCAAATCTATTAGTCATTCCCATGATTGAATTCGACATTATACTATGGATGGACTGGCTCTCAAAGTATAATGCTAATATCAAATGCAGAAGTAAGGAAATCTCAGTAGTCTTGAATGAACGACCTACAGTTATCTTACAAGGAGAGATATCACGAACTGATCCATATCTAGAATCACCTCCTATAGCTTTCTTTATGGAGTTAATCGGCGATGATGAAGAAGGAAAAGAAAGCATACAAATAGAAGATGTTCCGATTGTTCAGGAATACATGGATGTATTTCCTGAGGAGTTACATGGACCTCCCCCAGAAAGAGAGGTAGAGTTCTCCATTGAACTCGTACCTGGGTCTCAACCGATATCAAAGACTCCATATAGAGTGGAAAATGTGGAGCTAGAAGAGTTAAAGAAACAACTCCAAGACTTGTTGGAGAAGGGGTTTATCCGACCAAGTGTGTCTCCTTGGGGAGAACCGGTTCTCTTTGTGAAGAAGAAGGATGGATCAATGCGGCTATGCATTGATTATAGAGAACTGAATGGGATCACAGTGAAGAACAGATATCCTCTTCCAAGAATTGATGATTTATTTGACCAACTTCATGGGGCTCAATTCTTCTCTATGATTGACCTTCGATCTGGTTATCATCAACTGAGGGTGAAGAAGGAAGATATTCTAAAGACTGCCTTCCGATCAAGATATGGGCATTATGAGTTTACTGTTATGCCTTTCGTCTTGACTAATGCTCCTACTATTTTCATGGATTTGATGAATAGAGTATTTAAGGACTACCTTGATAACTTTGTGGTAGTTTTTATTGATGATATTTTGATATATTCAAAAAGTCGTGAGGAGCATGAAGATCATCTGAGGGTTATTTTGAAAACTCTACGAAAGGAGAGGCCCTTTGGAATGTTCAGAAAGTGTGAGTTTTGGTTACAATAGTTGGCTTTCTTGGGGAACATAGTAACCAATGAAAGAATCTCGGTTGACCCTGCAAAGACAATGGTTGTGGAGGAGTGGCCTCAACCCACAACAGTAACTGAGATTCGTAGTTTCCTTGGTTTAGCGAGATATTATAGGAGGTTTGTGAAAAACTTTTCACGGCTTTCTAATCCACTAACCAAGTTGACTCGAAAAGGGGTTAAGTTCATCTGGACAAAGGAATCTGAGGAAAGTTTCCAAGAGCTGAAAAAGAGATTGGTTACTGCACCTGTGTTAACACTACCCTCTATCGGAGAAGGATTCGTTATTTTTAGCGATATATCCTTGAAAGGGATTGGGTGCGTCCTCATGCAAAATGACAAGTTAATTGCTTATGCATCTCGATAGTTGAAGATTCTTGAGCAAAATTATCCTACGCATGATCTAGAGCTGGCGGTAGTTGTTTTTTCTATAAAGATATGGATGCACTATCTTTATGGGGAGAAATGTGATATATACACTGACCACCAAAGTCTAAAGTATATTTTCACACAGAAAGAATTGAACATGAGACAAAGGAGATGGTTGGAGCTTATTAAAGACTATGATTTTTCAATTCATTATCACCCTGGAAGAGCAAACAAAGTCGTGGATGCATTAAGCAGGAAAGATCCTGTTGTTCTGGAAACAATGAGGATCTTAGCAGATCCCTTGATTAAAGATCTAGTAAAACTGGACCTGGGAATTATAAGGAAAGGGACATCATCAAACCTATCCCAAATGATTTATCAACCTTCATTACTAGAGAAGATCAATAAGGCTCAAAAAGAAGATCCTTTGCTGTAGGAGAAGTTCGAGGCTGTAAAGGATGGAAAGTTCCCTGATTTCAATATTGATCAAGAAGGTGTATTGAAATTTCGTACAAGACTATGTGTTCCATCTATTCCGGAGATAAAGAAAGAACTGATGGATGAATCTCATAGCTCTACTTTCTCTATACATCTGGGAAGCACTAAGATGTATAGAGACCTTCGTGATCATTATTGGTGGGATAACATGAAGAGGGAGATTGCTGATTACACTACAAGGTGCCATGTGTGTCAGCAAGTAAAGGCAGAACGACAACTTCCTAAGGGGGTATTACAACCGCTACCCATACCATTATGGAAGTGGGATAATATCACTATGGACTTTGTAACTGGTCTCCTGAAAACATCCAAAGGAAACAATGCGATATGGGTTATTGTGGACCGTCTCACCAAGACAACCCATTTTATCTCAATTCGGGAAGATTTCTCTCTGGATCAGCTTGCCAAGATATACGTGAAGGAAGTGGTAAGGCTACATGGGGTACCACTATCCATCCTATCTGATCATGACCCAAGATTTACATCAAAATTCTGTAGAAGTCTTCAACATGCTCTGAATACTGAATTGAATTTTAGTACGGACTATCATCCTCAAACTGATGGCCAATCTGAAAGGACTATTCAGACACTCGAAGACATGCTGAGATTATGCTCAATGGAATTTAAAGGTGGATGGGATCAACACCTTCCATTAGTTGAGTTCTCCTACAACAACAGATTCCATTCGAGTATTCAGATGGCACCCTATGAAGCTCTGTATAGAAAGCGATGTAGAACTCCTACTTGTTGGGATGAAACTGGTGAGAGAAAGATTCTTGGGCCTGATCTTGTGCAAGAAATGACAGAACAGGTTCATGCCATCCAACAACACATAAAGGCTACTCAGAGTCGGCAGAAGAGCTATGCTGACAATTGTCGAAGGGACTTGGAGTTTGGTGTTGGTGACAAAGTCTTCCTTCGGATTTCTCCATGGAAGAGAGTCATGCGGTTTGGGAAGAAAGGGAAGCTCAGCCCTAGGTACATTGGCCCCTATGAAATCCTTGATCGCATAGGAGCAGTGGCCTATCGTCTAGCACTTCCACCGAACCTAGCTCAAGTTCATGATGTCTTCCATGTATCTCTCTTGAGGAAGTACATACCCGACCCTTCGCATGTACTGAACCCGGAGGTGGTACAACTGGAAAATGACCTCTCTTATGAGGAGCAGCCAGTGGAGATCTTGGACCGTATAGACAAGGTCCTACGAAACAAGACTACCCACCTTGTGAAAGTGTTGTGGAGGAATCATAAATATGAAGAAGAGACTTGGGAACCTGAGGAAACAATGATGCAAAAGTACCCTCACCTTTTCGACTAGGCCTCAAGAATAAATTTCGGGGACAAAATTTCTTAAGGGGGGAAGAATGTAACGACCCAATCCTTTTTGAGTAATATATTAACTTAATCTTAATAATTGAAAAACATGTTAATGGTTAATGCAGAAAGAGGAGTCGATGGCTTCAACCAGAAGACTCGACCCTTATGAAGCCCACTTATCAGAGCTTGGGAAGGAGGTAGCATCTGTGGGCTTCTCTTTGGACCAAGCCCAAGCCGAACTCCAGCATGTCAATCTTGAACGGAAACGCCTACGGGAAAAGTTCAAGTTAGTAGAGATTACTACTAGGGCAATGTTTTCTGAGCCTCCCTCAGATTCTCTCACCATAGCACACCATACACTTAGGTCTTATGCCGATGTTATAAGGGGCTATGTGACGAGACCCTAGCTTCCTTGTGTAATCCTTTCGGTTGAATAATTTGAGATCTCTTCCTTTAGTGATGTTTGTGGAATTTCTTTTGTCCGGATAATTTTAGGATGTATTTTATTGATGAATTTTGGAAAAAAGGATATTTTAAAATATTTATGAAAATCCTAAATTACTAATGATGTGTAATGATTTTCAAAAAACGGTCTTCTACAAAAGTGTTCAGTAAGGAATTTGGAGTCTAATACGATCAACTTAATTTTTGATGAATAGTAAATTATGAATAGTGATTTTACGCTTAGCATTAGTAATGTGACCAAATGGATTAGTAATTTCACTCAAAGAAAGTTTTAATATAATTTAGACACATAGATTAAGTAATGTGATTCAATAAAATGGGTAAATAACGGTTTCATAAATGATTAATCAAGTATTAGTTTTTTCAGGTGAATAGTGTTTTTTAATTAAAAATTTAATTAAAAATGATTAGAAAATTATTTTTATAAAAATGACTTTATTTTTGAACTCAGAGCATCGATATTGTGGTATGGTAATTTTTGGGGATTTTTCTAAAAAAATGAATTTTCGATGAATAGTGCATTTATTTAAAAATTAAATTAAAAATATTTAGAAAATTATTTTTATAAAATAGATTTCATAAATGTACTTCGAGCATCGATAATTGGTAAAGGTGAAATTTTGGTATTTTTCTGAGAAAGTTGAATTTTTAGTGAATAGTAAAAATACAGTTTTAGGGTTTCAGTATGTTTAATGACATCATAACTGTGTCATGATGATGTCATGAGTTTTTTTAAGGGTTGGCCGGCCAATGGTGATGAATTATTGTTTTGGGGGCCCCATTTGGCCTAACTTTATTAAAAATATCATGAGGGAGCACATGAGTTTCAGAAAAGCACTTGTGAGGTGTCCCTTGGCCATTAATGCCTTGTCCCCTCACTTTCCCTATAAATACCCACCCTTTACTCCATTAGTTTTTACTCCCAACTCTCCCCCAACAAAGTTCTGGTCTCCTTACCTCCCAAGGAGTCCTCCCAAGGTTCCCCCAACCCTTCAAGGTCCAAACCTTTGAGTTTCAAGAGTCACATTTTAAGGTAAGGGATCCGACCTCTCTCTTTCTTTTCATGTAATCTCTTTTATGTCATTCCTTTTATGATCCATGTTCTTATGTTAGAGGATGTTATTTTATATTCCTCTTACTTCCCTTTTCATTTTTATATGATGAGAGATCTCCTATTACTCTCATCATTTCATTTTATGAAAGTTTAAATGACGTCGTTAGGCTGTCGAATCTTTGAGGGATTCTTTCACCCTTCTCATTTTTCATGTTCGATTTTCATGTCAAGTCTTTCAAGTTCCTTTTTATTATGTTGGGGTATGATTTCTATATCTATCATACTGATATCTTATGATCATATGATGATATACCCTATTTGATCTTGTCAATTCCTTTTTATTGAAGTTTAAGTGACGCCGTTAGGCTGCCGAATTTTCATAAGAGAAATCTAATTTTTGTCTTCCTTCCATGTTTTTCATTTCAAATGGTATGTCCTTCAAATTTCATTTCCATGTTTATATATCCTTCTTATTCTGCCCCTACTGTTTTATGGATCATTTAGGAGTGGGTGACCCATGTCCCCTCTCTTTTCAATGTTTTCTAGAACCCCGAAACATAGCCGTTATGCTGCAGAATTTTCGTCTCAAAATGCCTCTCTCTTTTCTCAAAATTATTTTATGTTATAAAGTGAATACTCAATGATCTTATTTCTAAAAGGGTATTCACATATATATCAAAATTTTCTATTTTAAATTCTGGTATTTACATACATGAGACCCACATTCCCTTTTCGTGGGTTTAAAGTGGCGTAAAGATCATGTCTTTAAAGCAGTTTTTAAAACGTTATGATTATGAAATGAAACCCATTTATTTTATGCTATGTGGGTTATTTATGAAATGTTTGATGATGATATATGTGGATCACATGATAATAAAGGAAAATTTAAGGGTGCGCCCTGATAGCGCTCCAATGCATTGGGTAATGATGTAACCACTAGAGATTACAATTTTCACGATACCTTGGTGAATAACCTTGGTAATTTTCAAATGACACCTTGGGGATGGACCTTGGTGATATTTTCATGATTGTATATGTTAAATGATGTAGCAACATCTTCAAGTTATGAAAAATGTTATTTTTATTATGAAATGCCTCATGATTTCTTTCTCATGCCTTAAAGTTCTTTTCATGTCCTTATTGAAGTATATCATGTTCACATGTAAAATGTTCCTCTTGTTTCCCTTACTGGGCCTTTTGCTCACCCTTTATTTTGATGTATGTCTCCAGGTTATGAGATGCAGTAATGAAGCTAGGATGAACTTAAGGAGAAGCCTTTCAAGTGTTTAAGAAGAATGCTTTATGTTGTTTTCATGTATTATGTTCCTAGTTTCCAAGACACTAAACCTTAACGATCCTCAGTTTTGTGTAATGTAATGAATGTTTATGTTATAAAAAGACGGGATGTTATATCCATACCCTGCCCATTTACTCTCTCCACATCCCTATCCTCATCCTAGAGGATTCCCTTTGGGCAGAATCTTTTCAAAGGAAGCCTTTAGGCTCTAATCAAAAAGAGTTACACTTTTAAAGGTAATTCATTCTCTCATGTTCATTTGTTTTATTTTGCTTCTCCAACCCCCTAAACTCTTTTTATTTACTTATTTTGTAACAACACCAGTATCTTCAATATACTAGTATGTTTTTATAAGATTTATTTGAGCTACACTCTCACAAAACTACATCAAATGGTTAAAGAACATACGGTTTCCGTGGATGGCGAAATTCTGCCTCCCGAAACGATGATTGTTCAATACTCATTTAACACCTTCAAAGGTGGCCATAATGATGTCACTATTTTTATATATGATATATAATATGTTTATTCTTTCCTTAAGCTTCTTTATTTTTCATTTACGGCATACCATTATTGTTTCCATTATGGGTAAACACGATATCTTCATTTTAGGAAGTGCGGACTACCGCCCCCTGAAAGTGATTTGATTCATTAATAAAATATGTGGGATGTGTAAAGGATAAAGTTAATGATATTATATATGAATTATAATATACTCTTATATCATTATGATTCAATTCCAGAAAATATGAAATAGAAATGGAAGTAGCGTTCATGCGTACGTACGGATTACCGTCTCCATGAACGGTGCATTTCATTTATTACCTCTAAATGATTATGTAATATTATAAATACATGTATATTATGGATATATATTATATATATGATATCCAAATAATGAATATAATTCTATATATAATGAAAATCTGACCACACGAACAACATGTAATTGTAAGAAGTCCACTTTCGACTTAAGAACCAAATATCGACAAAACAAACATTATTAACTTAAATGAATACATAATGTTTATAACATAGAAATAGGTTATATAAAAGGAATAATGAACTAGAAAAATGTTCTTAATAAAGTGGAAATTAACTCAAGTTTATTATTCAGGACGTTAAAGAATGATCGAGTCAAGTCGGACCCGAGGTAAGGGATCCTACACCTCTCTTTATTTTTAAGTACACTCTTTTATATCATTCCTTTTAAGCTCATATTTCTTATGATTGGGATGTTCTTTTATATTAATCCTACTGTACTTATTATGTTCATATGATTAGAGACCCTATTTACTCTCATTAATCCATTTTGGAAGTTTTGAGTGGCGTCGTTAGGCTGCCGAATTTTTCGTAAGGGATTTTTCATCTCACTTTTATTCCTGTGAGATTTATGCTACATTTGCCACAATTTCCTTTGAGTGGTGTATGTACTGCCCATTATTTTACTCTTTGTGTAATATACTTTATTTTATGAGTATTTACATCAATGTTGTATTGTCCTTCTTTCACGAGGTGTATGTTTTGAAAGATACCCATGTCGGTAAGGGAACCTTTCACCCTCCTCATTTTAAAAGACTTCGTTTGTTATGTCTTTTAATTCACATACTATTATGTTGGGATTTGTTCTTCTGTATCCTGATTGATGTAAATTTTATGTCCAAGTGATGAGATTCCCTTTTATCTCTCATCAAATCATTTTCTGAATTTTTGAAGTGACGCCGTTTAGGCTGTCGAATTTTACCAAGGGAACGTTTTAACCCAATTTCGATTTCTTTGGTTTCAACTTGTAGTTATTGAATATGTCATCCTTTGAATATGTGTGAATGACCTTTTATTGTTTTAAACTTAATATCCAATTATATTGGGTGTATTTATATTTTTCACACATAATTTTGAGATTGAATTATCCTTAAATTAAGGATACCTTCTTTATAAGGGATTTCATCACATTTTACATCCCTATTGAGACTTCATTGTTGTTATGCACCAATTCACTCTTATATGGTGTATATACTGTCCTTTGGAATATTATATCATGAATCCATTTATTCTCATGATATTATAAAGTTCTGATTTAATGTTATTCCTCAATTATTGTATTCAAGTGTCTCTAATTTTGGTAAAAACCCTTTAACCAAAATATCACTTTAAATGTTTTTATGATTTGTTCTTATTAATATCCATATTTTCAAAATGGTTTTAAGGATTTATTTATATGGATATTAATGGTTTAAATTTTTAAAATATTCAAGGTGGTATGGGACACTTTGATTCAAAAATCTCCTTATTAAATGTTTTAAATGGTTTTGGAAATGGTTTCTTTTTGAACGGATTCATTATTTCAATATACTAAAATTTTATATTGTGATTGACATGTGGAAATGTTATTTTTACTTTATGCATGTTATATATGATACGTTTATGTTATGGTTCTTGGGCATTGTTATGAAAACGGGTGGTTCCGTGATAAACTAAGGGCGGGTGAGCCCGATATAGCTCTCCAATGCATTGGGTAACGCGAAGGAGTGAAACATTGAGGTTTCTCCGAAGAGATTTAGGGAATATACTATGATGGGTATTCCAAAACGTAACCAAGAGGGTTACTCCCTATGTAAGAATGTTATGAATGCCTCAAGTTACCTTTTATGTCTTATGATTTCTATGATTTATTCATGATTTGATATGCCTATGTTTTATGGATAAAGTATGATTTCATTCTTATGTATACATGTACTCATGTTTCCTTTCCATATTTTTATATCCCTTACCGAGCTTTTTATGCTCATCCCAAGTTTTTGAAATGTTTTTCACAGGTCAAGGGAAGGGTACATGATGTGATTATAGTGTCAAGGATGTGTCAAGAAAGAATCCATGTTTTATTTGAAATATGTTTCCGTTGATGGGAAGAATGAATACTGTCTTTTATGTAACCACTTTGTTTAAATGTGGAATGTAATGCAAGTTTCATGATCTAATTCTCTAAAACTCTAAACCTGAAAAGATCCTCAACGTGTAATCTTTTAATTACTCAAGATTAAGTAAGGTTTAAGGCTGGGGCCTTATAATGCCCTTCAAATTGACCAATTATATAGCAGTATTTATGATACTAATGAACATGGTGTTCCATCAGTATCTTGATTATTTTTTCATTATATTTTTGGATGAAATCCTAGTTCATTCAAGATCCTAGGAGGAACATGATCATGACTTATAGATCATTCTGGACACTTTGCGAGAGCATCGCCTTTATGCAATGTTGTCCAAGTGCACTTTCAGGATCAGGGAGGTGAACTTTCTGGGGCATGTAATCTTAGAGTAGGGGGTTTTGGTGGACCCTGAGAATATCAGTGCTATTATTTCATGAGAGAAGCATATGAACATGTTCGAGATCAGTAGTTTCCTTGGCCTGGATGGTTATTGCAGGAGGTTTGTTTGGGATTTCTCTTGGCTTTCTTTACTGATGATCGTGATCACCAAAAAAGGGTGATGTTTTTATGGGGCCCAAAAAGTTCGGAATCCTTTGAGGAGATGAATAGGTAGTTGACTACCACCCCCGTTCTGTTTTTCCATAGGGTATAAATGGGTATGTGGTGTATTATGACGCTTTAGGTATGGGTCTTGGTGCATTCTTATGTAGGATGATCACATGGTGGCTTATGAAACTTGCCAAATCCAACCACACTAAAAGAATTAACCGACCCACAACTTGGAGTTGGAAGCTGTGATTAATGATTTGAAGACTTGGTGTCACAACCTCTTTGGGGAGAAGTTTGTGATATACATTGATCACTAAATCATAGCCTATATCTTCCTGTATGAGGACCTCAACTTGAGGTAGTGTCATTGGATTGAGTTCTTGAAGGTGTTCGAATATGAAATTGTCTATACCCATTGAGAGGTTAATGTGGTGGTCGTCACCTTGAGTAGAAGAGTCCCAATGTAGGGTTTGAGGAAGTCCAGTGATGAGTGGAATATTATGGCACTCTTTGCTCAGATCCATGTGGAGACCAAGGAGAAAAATGGGGGTGCGTTCTTGGTGAGATTTCAGTTTACTCCTTCTCTAGTGAAGCTAATTCAGTGGGAACAACCTAGTGATAAACTTTGTTAATGTTCTAAGCAGTTTCTTCATGGTGGGGAGATGTATTCTGATTGGTCATCATCTCCTGAGGGCATCTTGTGCTTCATGGGCCATTTAGTAGTTCCATTATCTCTATGAAAGGTGGTGATGCAGGATAGCCACCAGTCTTAGTGGGCTTTCCATACGGGTTCCACCACGATGTATTATGATATCTTTCAAAAGTTTTGGTGGCCTGTTATGAGACAAGACATCACATACATTGTGTTGATATGATACACATTCCAGTAGGTGAAATTAGAGCATCAAAGGCCCTCCGGTTTTCTCTAGCTGTTACCCATTCTTACCTGTAAGTGTGATAAGGTTTCCATGGGATTCATTGTTTGGTTGACTTATACACCTCAGGGTAAGAATTCTATTTGGGTGGTGATTAAGCATCTAACCAAAACATCCCACTTTATTCCGATGAGAGATACAACTAAAGTTGATGAGTTGGGCCGTTTGTTTCTTCAGGAGTTGGTAAGGATTCATGGTATTCCATTAGTAGTTGTCTCATATAGAGATACCTATTTCACTTCTCAGTTTTGGGAAGGCCATTGGTTCAAAGATTAAGATGAGTACGGTATACCATCCTCAAACGGAGTGTCACACAGTGCGGGGAAATAAGAGTTAGGAGGAAATGATCCATGCATGTGTTCTAGACTTTAGAGGTTCCTCGGATAACCATTTGGGATTAGTTGAGTTTTCCTATAATAACATCTACCAATCATCAATTTCAATGGCTCCTTTTAGGGTTCTCGATGGTTGGCCTTGCCGCTCAACTCTATGTTGGGATGAGGTAGGTGAGACCTCACTATTGGGGCTGAGTCTGGTGCTGGAGAAATATGATAAGGTCATGTTGATTAGGAATCACTTATCTATAGCTGAGAGTCTCCATAAATACTATGCTAACCAGAGGCATCGAGACATTGAGATTTTTGTGGGTGACATGGTATTCTTGAAAGTGGCCCCTTGTCTCAGCCATAGTCAATTGGGAAATCAAGGGAAGATGACTCCATGATATGTTGAACATTTGAAATCACTGAGCATATTGTAATGGTAGAATACAGAAGGGCCTTACCTTATCAGTTTACATCCTTCCACAAACTCTTCCATGTCTCCCAGTTTAAGAAATACAACACGGATCCATCCCATATATTGAATTGGGAGGAGTAGATATAGAGACTAATTTGGATATTTTTGAGCAGCTGATGAAAATAGTAGATTCCTAAGAGAACATGATTCAAGGAAAGTTTATTCCATTAGTTTGGGTCATTTGGAAGAACGATAATTATTTCCATGAATCTTGGGAGTGAAAATTGTGGGTTGAGGAGTAGCCATTATTGTTTTCCGAGCAAGATTCCGGTTGACGTTTCGAGGATGATATTCTTTCATGGTGGGGATAATTTTCACATTGATTACTTCTTTTAAAGGTAAATTTAATTAAATTTACATTCTATCTTGTTTTTGGGGTTTTACTTTGCATTTCTTGAGGAAAGAGTGAGTTTTAATGATTTTGGCCAAACCATGAGCATATTTCTAGATTTAGAATCCAATTTTGTTAATTTTATAAATATTTTTGTTTTCAACATTTTGCACCCATTTCACTTCCAAATGGAATCCCCTAATCTATTAAAACCACCATATCAATTTGGACCCTTTGGGAATCCACAATCATGGTGGATTTGAGTTTATATTTAAGGAACTGGTCCAACTCATATGACCATTTCTAGTTAAAAAATTTGTTTATTTAATATCTTGTTCTAATTTTATGTTTTTTAGTGATTCTAACTCTCACCCGAGACCACTGACCCTAGGCATGAATTCAATCCTTTTTCCACCTTTTTGGATCTCATATTCATCTCGAATTAGGGAGGAATATCTTAGTCTTTCGCAAATCATCCATATTTGAATATGTAACTTATTTCCTTCATAACTCCTTCAATTTTTACTATTTTCCCCATTTACAGTCTTACATGACCTTATCAGCCATATTAGAACCTCACTTTAACTTTGGACTATTTGGAAATTCATATTATGATGTATTTGGGGAGATTTATTCAAGATAACTAAAGTAAGTGTGTGTTCTTTCTTCTTCCTCCCATTTTCATATAGTTTCTTCCATTTTCTTAGGGTTTATTCTATTTATTCTTGAAATTACTAATGTCCATAAAGTGGGGATTATAAAATAGGGTTTTATTATGGGTTTTTGGAATATTATTGTGGTTTTAGGCTTGATCTAAGTCCCTCATGGAGCAGCGGTGGTGCGGTTGAACATTCGCACAAAGATTTAAGGGTTTTGACACTTGTGGTCGATGATTCCACATGTAATAAATTCTAGATGTGTTAGATTTGATTAATTTCCATTTTTAGCCCACTTCTACTTTATTATCCTTTCTGAGAAATTTGGTTTTGGTGACGTTTGTTAAGAAAATTATTTTTATGTACCAATTTTGTGTCAAATTGGTTACTTTACATGTTTATTCTAAGTTATGATAATTGGGGTTGTTTTATAACTCATGTAATGGATTTATAAAAATGTTCTAGTGCTGAAAATTCTATTTTTGTGAATATGGGTATAAAAATAGTGTTGAAAGTGGGGTTTTTCATTGAATTTGTGGGCAAAACATTATTATATATTTTGAAGGTATTCTATTGAAGTTCTAAAGGGTCCATGGACTGATGTAAGTGGTGAGAAATATGTGTATATACTATTTTGAGTTTATTATGACCATAAATGATTTGTTTATATTATAATGGTTTTTGGTAACATATGAAAATTGTTTGAGAACAAAGGGGGAAGCCCGAGTATCTAGGTCATAAGATATGTACTATTACGCTAGTGATCTAGAGAGGTTTTACACCTATTTAACTGAGAAAAATGTATGAAAACCATCATAAAAACCTATATTGATGATGGTTGGGGACCAATTGGGTATGGGTATGTTCCTAACTAGTGGCTTGTATAGGATACCATATTTTTCTATGGTTACATTAAACCGAGGTATGAGGTACATAGGGCCTGAGACTAGCTTGTTCCTAGGGGTATTCCAAAGATTAGTGCTAATTGAATCTTGTATATTTTTCTGTGGAATATAGATGTTTTGTATGAAAAATAAAGTAGCTTACATGTTTTATTGAAATGTGATCACTGATGGGAAATTCCGTTTGAAAACTATTTTCATTTAAAAGTTTCATTCATTAGAAATTATTTCCACCTCTTCATACTTATCAAAACTAGAATTATTTTTATATTGTATTGACTAAACTATGGAATATATTGGTGGTATCCAATTTGTGTTATTAATACACCCTACTTGAACCCCTTGGGTGTAAGTACACTTGATCATGTTTGACACAGGTAAAGGTAAGGCTTTGAGTGATGGTGGTTCGGGTTGTTTGTTCCCATCCTTGGTGCGGTGTTATGGAGACAACTTGTGGGTGATGACCCTTTGTCTTGTGGAGTCCTTGGGGATGTTTTTATTCTAATTTTATGTGTCTTTTGAACTCTTTATATATGTTTAAACCAATGTATCCAGTTCTAGATTTTGATTAAATCTTGTTTGGCATGAATTTTCAGATTCATTTTATCGATTGTTTTTTATGTTTTATGTATCCATACTTAGGTAAATAATTCTCTAACCTAAGTCAATGATACACATGAACTTGTGCTAGCCCATAGGGATAAGGAACTCCCTTCGGGACTTATCCCGGGATAGGGTTGGTACCATACTTTTTGGCAACCAAATTCAGTTTCTGATAGCTATGTCTTGCAATTAAATGTCAGAACCAATGACCAGATCCAAGTAATAGAAATATCCAAGGTATCCTCAATGGCATATTGCATGTAATCATGTTTTATAACCGAAAAACGGATCCATGGAGTAATAATATACAAGTCATCCCAATTAATCTGGATCCATAGTGTATAAATGTCCACAGTATTAAATATAATCCTGAATCCATGGAGTGTAAACATCCCTAACATTCAATGTAGTTCTGAATCAATATACTATAAATGTCAATGGAATTCATTATAATTAACATAAGGGTCATTCATTAAATATTCCCATTATCATTTGAACCATATCAAAATTCATTTCATAACCCATTTCAGATATATTCATAAAACATGAGTTCATCTAACTCATTTCCACATTTTCCATTTAATCAATTTATCAACTTAATATCATGTAATCATAAGGAAAGGATTCACAATCCCTCTCCTAATATTTCATTTATTTCATTATTTATTCTAATATAATGGTTATATCACACACACACACACACCCAATAGGGTGGTAACTCATAGGAATATATTAAAACAAACCTCATGGGTGGTTCGAGTTGAGGTTGAAAACTTAAAACCATCACATGACACTAAGAGGGAAACCTAAACAAGTTCCAATAATTTAAATAAGAAATTCAATTAATTTTTGGGGTATAAACATATTGCCTGGTCTGTGACACAATTGAAACATGTTGTAAAATAGTGAGACTTTGTAGTAAAAGTTATAAAACACCTACTGTATATCCATAGTAGAACACTTCTCTAGTATCAGCCTTTGGTTCAGTCAACATCAGAAGAAAATGGAATAACATATGAACTTCCTGAACATAAGGCATACTATATTTTAACAAAGTAAATCCAGAAAAGAAAAGATAAATAGATAAAGGCATAATAGGAATAGATAATTCCCCGGGATGCATTTAATTATATGAAATACTATTTAATCGGAGGTCAGATATTGAAATGTCACTAAATCTTAGATTTAGGCTTTAGAGGAACATCCTGCATGAGATAGAAGGGAGGGGGTTGGTTTATATTGAAATAAGGTGGCCCTCTCTATTATTTTAATAACTAACCCTATATATTTACACAACATGTAAATATCAGGCTTTCTGTTCTAGGGAAATATCATTAAAGATTATGAATTGGCCTACCTAGGCTAATACATGTCGTATAATTGTGCTGAATTTTTTCCTTTAGCCCCTATTTTAATATTTCCAAAAATCCCACCATCCCATGGGCCTAGATGTAGGGTATAATCCTAAAATATATCTTCAAAATAGTTTAAATGGAAATTAAAGGAATACTTCATTAAAAAACCTAGGATCTTACCAATCCATCCCAAGGTAAAATTTAATTCTCAAAATTCATCCCTCAAATATTCCTGACTCAATCTTGAGAGTCCCTAATTATGTCAAATTAAGATCTAAAAATGATATAGTCATGAATATGAAAATTTGATAAAGAAAAACTACAGTTGACTGGTTTCATGATGTTACCATAACATTCACATCGTGTATTCTCATGCTCCACTTCCCATGATTTCCTTTCACTACTTCTTCTTACGAGTTGAGATCAGATAAATTCAAACCATTATTTTGTGTGTCATGGTAATAAACCTAGATTCCTAGTTTCATTTATTCAAATTTCCATTTTTTCTTCTTGTGTCACACTCCTGATCCATAATTTCATCTTTTATTTTCAATTTCCCTTCGAATCAAATTCAAATATCTCCAACCAAAAAATGAATAAATCAATTAAAAAATTGCAAATAATAATTATTTTTAAATCCCAAATTAATTATTTTTATATTCGAATTTATATGCATGAATTATAGACATAAAATCCCCCACACTATACTTTAGGATCATTCCCTAGAATGATATCTAAACATACTACAAAGGAAACTCACCTTATCAATTTTTAAAAGAAATATGAACAGAATCAACTGATTCAATGGGGAATTAGTTTTTCATGCATTATAAATAATTTTTTTTCCAGATCCTTTATTTCTAAAGAAATAATCGAATTATTTATTTTATTTTTCTCTTTTTAATTAACCATGACTCTCCTCTATTCTTTTCATATTTATCAATTCATTATCAATGTGCATGTCAATTTTAATTTACCTCACACTAATTTCTCTTACCTCATCACTTAAGATAAAAATGTAAATATAGATTTTATCATAAATAAATTCATATATCATTCCATAATCGTGCAATTTATCACCTTACTCTACCCAAAAGTGACAGAAAAAAAATCCATTGGGACTCAACTTTATGTTCAAATGACTTTTAGTCTTATGTGTAGGTAGGTATTGGTGATAAATAATTATATGACTTAAAAGGAGGATAATATCATTGTTTTTTCAGGATAACCAAAAATAACATAATGAAAATAATCCATTTTGAAATGAAATCTCCCCTTTTCAACCAAACTCAAATAAGGATAATAAATTAATGAAGCATAATGAATGATGAACACCCTCTTTTTTTCTCTATTCATTTTTAGCTTATTTTTTCAGAATATGAACTTAGGAAAACTATTAAATCCATCACCCAACCAAAAATGATCATGACCATTGATCAAGTACTGAAAATTTTTCCCACTCTAAAGGCACAACCCATTTTTCAATTTGTTGTCATTTTTCCAAAGCGGGGAACATAATAGAATAAAATGAATTATTAATCATGAAACTGCACCAATATCCCATGAAACACCCAACATCATCTTCGAAAATTTTAATTATCCCTTCAACCATGTACACCGCCTCTCCTGTAATAAATTAATTAATATCATGAAACACACCAAGAGTAGGGTAGGAATTGGTAAAAATGGATTATAAGGTGGATCTTACCTATCATAACATATTGATGGATTAGTTGAGATAAATTACGATTCTATATAAAGGTGGTTCTCAATATATATGTACCAATGAATAATATTTTCTCAATTATATTAAAGAATAATTTATACAATCATAGCTTCAACATGAAGGAAAGAAAGTTCCAGACGAAGACTTTTCAAAGTGTCTCAATAAATATTCTATGGTAAATAATGGTAATATCATCCTTAGAAAATGTATGAGAAATTATAACATTTAATTGATCCAATCACTCATGGAAATTCATACTAACAAAAAACTAATTATCATACATTTTAGAAATTCAAAGCATGGAAATATCAGGAAAATGTCATTTATAAAAATCAACCAATTTACCTAAATCATGAATTGAAAAATCAATTTTTCATTTTTATATATACTTATTAATTACCCAATTTTACTAATTCAATTTATTGACAAATAAATATAAAATTTGGTATGATTTTTTTAATAAGAATTTTTTGTCTTAGATAAGAAAATCAAGTAAAATTTTTACTATGGGGAATAAATTTTCATTTTAAAACACGAAAGTAAACAGTATGGAAGTAATATAAAATAATGAAATTAAAATAAAACTCTCATATTTAATTTATGTCATTCATCTTGTGGTCAAGAACTCTGATGATTCTCCTGTATAGGTTCAATTATATAACAGTTTATACCATGACCTATCCTTTCAAATCATGATTAACAGCCATCTCTTTAGTTAAAACTACTCTCTATTCCTGATTCTTGCCTTGTTACTTCAATATAATACTACAAAATCAAACTACACATAAATGTACATGGTCTATTAAATACATTGAAAAAAATAAGGTGTATTGAGACTAAATTCCTAAACTAAATTCCTAATATAAAACTAATTCCTAGGAATGATGTAAAAACTAAGGTCTTATAAATATATAAAAAATACTTAGGGTTCCTACCAAATGATTTGTTTTTATATTTTTTTAGCTTAACTCTTACCTTAGTTATCCAATTGGTGTCATATTTCATAATAACATTCTCAATTTTACCCAATTAGGGATTTTTGTGTTGTTAGTTCAACTCGTATCCTCTTCCTTGTTGAAATTGGGTTGAAATTATGAGGTGGTGACCAAAATATGAAAAAATTTATTATTTAGAGAATATTTTCATATTTTCCCCCTAATTTGGTAGTTTTATTCTTCCTTTCTAAGTGTTGGTATCGTTTTTTAAATGAACTCATCAAGTTCAGTAGCTATCTTCACAACATATGCTTTTGTTACTTCTCCTCTTTGTTCTTGTTCGAAATATTTATAGTCAATACAAATTACAGCAATTGTACATTTTTCTACTTCCTCATTAAATTATCTCCAATTTATATGGAATATATACATGAATTCAACAAATGTGGTCCCTTCTTCTTCATTATCATTTTTTAGATGATATTCTTCAAATTTATCCTTGAACCACTTGAGTTTACAAACTAGATCATTTTCTTTGACACTTTCTTTACCAAATTTCAAAAATACCTTGTTAGTGGCATTTTTTAGAAGAAAATATTTATATATCGATGTGGGGATTACCTCAAATTCATTGATAATACATTAAATATTTTGACATGACTTTCTAAATTTGGATTCTAGTTCATGGGGAAATTATTCTTCCTTGCACGAGTATGATCATGGAAACTTGTTTATTTGACTATTCATCCTTATAATTTCCTCCAATTAATGTTAAATATCCATAATATGGATGTTGAATTTTCTTTTTGAATTAAAAACACATTATAGTACTATAATTGGAACTATAAATACCCAAATACAGTAATGTAAATCAAAAAATAAATAAAAAAACCTAAACTAAAATTACAATATAGAAATAAGGGACACAAAAGTATATTTATATACTACTAAAATAATGTATCCTCATCACCTTTTCCATGAAAATTATTCCAAAAATTTTATGTCCCTATAAACATCATTAATTCCTATAGGGATATAAAATTTATAAAATTTATAAAGTAATCAAATACCAATAAGTTAATATACAATTAAGTAGTACGAGACCATGTAAGTGTGTGGTCGATCCCATGAGGATTGTTTGGAGAATACAATAAACCTAATAATAAATACCTATAGTAAGAGAGAATACAGATAATAATTCTAAAATTCTATGTATGTGGATTTGAGGGAGAGAGGGAGAAAAGAATGAAAATAATGTTGGGTAAATGAAAATCTTGGTACAAGAATAAATAATGTATAATATAGTTAACAAACCGTTATTTAGTTTTCATAATCATGTTTATGTGAATACCTTGGTCTAGGTAGATACTCTCTATCTCAAGACTCTCCTTTTCCCATGGTCAATTACTTAAAATAATAAAAAACAAGGTGACCTTAAACTATATTTAAACGTTGAATACAATTTTCACAATGGTCAAGGTGGAAACCACACTCTAGTTAATGTAATCAAATTTACCCACTTACTCACCTATAATAAATTGGCCACGAATTAAAGTATTAAGAAAGAATATAGATGAGATAAAAGATGAATAAAGAAACCCTAAGACAAATTATTTATTCAAAATAAAATACCTATTACATAAATACCCCTTAATTAAGTCACAAAAACATGAAAGAAATAACTCCCTTATAATATCTCTGTGAGGGTGATAATATAAAGAAAAAAAATAAAACCCTATATAAATTATGGAGATGGATTGGTGAAGGACTCTAAAGAAGAACACCATATCATACCTGGTTCTAGTCTCCCTCCCTTGCAACAACGGTCTGCTGTTCTACTTATAGGCAAATATCAATCCCCATTTCATCTTTAATTGCATAAATTATAGCCTAAAATTCTTCCAATTCAATCCTGGTAGTCCCTAGTAAAGTTAATGTTTGATCACCCGAAGATTCAACCATGATTCTAAAAATTTCTAAAAGGGAATCAACCATTGACCAGTTTCACTATGTGACCATAACATTCATTCCCTAAATTACCATTCTCCAATTATCAATATTTACCATCACCATGTATTCTCACAGTGTGATATTAGATAATTTCACACGACAAATTTGGGTTTCATGTCATGAAACCTTTCAACCTAGTTTTCTTACTTCTTCCCTATATTGTTTCTGTTGGTGTTGAAATGTTTCTCCCCAAGTCCATATTTTTCTTGTAAATTATTGAATTAAAATATATCCCTCCATTAAATGAATAAATCTATAAATACATTGGTTTGTATAATATGCTTTACTTAATAAATTAATGATTATTATATTCAAAATTTTATGCATGGATTATAGACATTAGATACCTTAACTATATATTCATAGAAACATTATTGGTCTCTCTAACCAACTTTTATTCCTTCAGTTATATATTTTACCCAGTTTCTATATAAATATATTACAAAAAAAATGGGAATATATTTCATAGTTCATATAACCTTGAAAGTTCTAGAATATTGGGTAAACTTTTCATCAAAACTCATTCACATTTTTTAGAACATTTCCAATAACAATTATAAAATTAATTTCACAGCCAAAACAATCCTTAATGTAAGAAATATGATCCATTAAATTCATAAGAACACTCATTCATTTTTAATATATAATAGTAGACTAAAGTTACCCCTTTAATCATTCATTTACAGCTTTTAAAACATTGATTAAATCATTTTATTCTTGTTATAATTATCTTTATCAAATTTTCGAACAACTTCAACATTTTGGTTACTTAGAAAGGCATCGTTCTAACACAAAGAATTTTTACTTAAGAATGATTCTAGACATTTTATACTATTCAAAATAGTTATCAACATTAAGATACTATTTTTATAATATTGATATCAAAGTTATGTTAAATGATGATGATGCTATTTTATCTACAATAGAATCTTTTTTCAGATGAGTATCATATTTTACATTCATTTACTAAGGAATATTATTAAATATGACCCCAATAAAATTATGAACCCAATTATATTCCAACATATCCATTATAATACCAAGATATATAATTGACAAATATTTTAATCTCATTATCATATATCTGATCCCATATATATTTAGTGAGGCCATCATGCAAATCATATCATATATGATTTGGATAGTTGATGGAAACAATATTTGTCTAATATATTATATAGATAAACCCAACTCTATTCACATGGTAATATAATACTCTTAGTGTCAAAATACTATTTTTATAAAAAATTTAATGTAAAAAATGGTTACTTAATAAAATTAGGGCCACCCATTACTTTATTTCCTTGTACAAGATAATCTAGGGTTACTTAGCTTTGATATAACCTTCCCAGCTGGATGATTGAGATCTTGATAAGTGTTTACGTCTGAAGGAAGCTAACACTTAATTTTTTAGCGGTGATTTAATCTCATCAAATTACCTCATGTATTCCATATATATATATATATATATATATATATATATTTCCTGATTCTAAATATTTTTTCAGAATCATATTCCTTCCAACAAATCATCATTTTCAAACAATATTGATGTGTAACTCTTTACAAAACACATACCATGTGCTATTGGGGCGAATTAAAATCCAAAAATATTTAAACATATCTAAATTCATATCATGTATAATATATATTAAACCATTTTATTTAAATGAATAAAATCATATGAAATTAACTATCCCCGTAAAAGTAAGCTTGGAGTGATAGATAAAAAATCCATATTTTTATAGAAAATAAAAATGCCTCTAAGATAGTAAGTAATCTGAACCAATGTCCCTCTATTAAAGGATACTTTACTCAATTTAGACCTCAATTTACATCATAATTCTAACACTTATAGTGTACAAACTATAAAAAACCATTAAATTCATGCAAAAATGCTAATACAAGCCACAATCAATGTAGAAGAAAACTAATTAAATTATCATACCACACATGTAACTCCTTATATAAATGAATGGATATTTAATGAAGTATTTTAACACTTTAAACTAAATCATACATTTTTCATTAAAAAATTTACTCATTAAAAATCATGAAATAATACCAAATAAATGAAAAATTCATAAATTTTTACATGAGATAAACATTTTTTGGAAATTAATAAATCAGAAAATTATAAACACTTTATAAATTATCCATAAATTATAGACATTCAATTGTTAAATAAATATAGAAACAATATATTTACTTCTAATATGAACATCTATATTTTATACTATATGCGTATTTTTCACTTAAATATATTATATCTAAAATATTGACATACCATATATGAAAATATTTATATTCATTATGTGAAGATATAAAATAATACATATTTATAATTTAAACCTTGAACATATAAATAATTAAAACACCTTTTGACATTTATTGAAAAATTTCTTATATTTTTTTAAATTTGAACTTTTCAAAATAAATATTTTGATATAATCATAATATTAAATAGAAAGTCCTATAAATTTAGCATTATTTTAA
Organism: Viscum album; assembly: GCA_963277665.1. NCBI lineage: Eukaryota > Viridiplantae > Streptophyta > Magnoliopsida > Santalales > Viscaceae > Viscum > Viscum album. The sequence continues at coordinate 1,090,013,450 of OY728164.1, read as the reverse complement.
TTTTATAAACTCTTTATAAATTCCCCATATAATTTTTATATAATAATTCTATATCTTAATTGTTAGCCTTTCCATATAATTTAAAAAGGTATTTGATATTAACAATTAATATTATGGACATTTATTTAAAAAATGTTTCATAAATATTTAATAAATAATTATATAATATTTATTATTAATTATTTTATAAACACTTTATAAATTAAGTAAATGTCAATAAATACATTTTTCTATAATATATCGACATTTCATAACTTATATAATTTAATTCAGAATTAAAATTTAGAAAAAAAATATATTATATTATATCATATTCTATAATATATTCAAATCATAATAAATGATTAATATGAACGACTCAATAGACCCTCTAAGCATTATAAATCATACTTTATAGTTAACAATCCAGTGTTATAGTTACTTATACTGCATTGGATGAACTTAGTATTCATTTGGAAATGTAGCTTATGATATGTCATGGGAAAGATTAATCCATTAGAAATTAGTGTCCTTCGATATAATAATTCTATAACTTCTTGGAAATAATAACCTATGACAAACCTATTATGTAATATTAAAATTCCACATTCAATAATCATGCGAAAGAGTAAACATTTGGTTCTTGTAAAACCACCACATTTGATATACCGTAGACCATACTAGTGATACTATACACTATTTTATGATATTTCTTCAACAAAAAGCTACACTATGATAACCTGTATCATATTCTATGGTATATATAAAACTACTTGAATTGAACTATATCACCATCTTTAAAATTCCAAATTGTTAGGTGTAACTTCATCATGAATTATGGTATCCAATGTCATATAAAAATCCATAGAAACAAATATCAATTATATTATATAAAATACATTATTATATCAGTATGATATATAATTTTCTTTATTTAACAACATGATTTCATGAAACAAAATACATGGAAAATATATGATACTATTTATGGGTTTCTAGGGATCAAATTTTTTTTTTAACATAACAGAAGAAAATAGAACACTAAAATACCATGTAAAAACATGCATGAAACCAAATCCATATATATATATATATATATATATATATATATAATGAAGACCACATATACCTTACAATGATGATGGATAAGAACCTTTATTAATTGAAGTTATTGATGGATATACTTTTAAGATGGATAAAATTATCAACACTTTATGCTATATCCATTGGATAACGTGAATCTTATAATGCTTGGTTGATATTATTTTTACTATCAATGATATTCTAGTACCTATAACAAGGAAAGGGAGGATGAGGTGAGAGAAATAAAAGAGTTAGAAGAAGGATTAGGTAATCTATAGAATAAACCATCTCATGGTGAATTCATTTTTATACATGCTTCTTTGATGCTCTTCAAGCCTTTATGCATTATCTCATATGTTACACAATGTATGAGTAATTATTCAACCATTGATTCTCCCATAAATTTTCTTTTACAAAACTTTTAATGATAAATAATGAGAAATATAATCTGAATGTTAAGTATTAATTATTAAACTTATTTTATTAATCATAGTATGTTATGAAAAACACATGAAATGATCCATAAAATATGATTTCCATGTTGTATAATATGACATACATAAGTTAGAGGAATGAAATATCAATTTCATGCCTTAATATACATGAAAAACAATGGAATATGATATGAATTGGTTTCTTTAATTTTATACAATATGAAAAATATATCATACACAATGATATGTTCCAATTTACATCATATTTAAATTTGTCTTTATGGTATATCTCATTTAAACACCACATTACTTTTTTTTTCAAGACAAATTTCTATGAGACATTGAAATTCCAATTTAAAAACAAAATGATTAATAATTAAACACATAAAAATAGTTTTAATGTCTCCAAAAAAACATTATACACTCTTTATAACATTTTAAATCAAATTAAAACAGTATTTAAATACCAAATAATTCTTTTATTTCTCTTCATAAAATCAAATTAAATTTGACCAATAAGATAGTTAATCTTTAAAGACAATACCAAAACATATAAAAATCACAGTGATGTTATTTCTCATATTACATAGTCCTATCCAAAAATAAAATATATTAAACCATTTCTGTAAGTCACCTAAAATCAGTATATGTAATATACCATAGAGACTATACCAAATGGGTTTGAATAATTTTAATGGGTTTATTACCCTTTGAAAAAAAAACATTATATATATTAAAATAGCATTAGTGACTCAATAGAATTTTATTAAAACCCAATTTTAAACTCACATTTGGTTTAAAAACAAAATGATAATTTTCAATCCAAAAATATCAACAATAACATATAAGACACATCTATTACCTACATTAAGATTTCATCATTTTATAAGAATATAAAGTATATATCTTAATAATATATTATTCAAAACCATTCAATTTTAGTGTCTTTAGATACTATGTATGTAATCAACTTATTCCATGAAATATATCCAAAATATTCCAAAATATTTCTTCCCACTTATCTCTCTTATTAGAAATATCATACTTAAAACCTTTCTCTATAACCAGAGAAAAGTAAACATAATAAATGGTGAGATTATATTATTACTAATGGTAAACATAGGACATATCAAACAATTATCAAAAGAGATCATAATATAAGTAGAAGGGTATGACAACAAGATCATAAATTATGAAAGTCAGACCCTGTAACACCCCAAGATTTCATAGTATGTTATTCTTCAAAGTAATGGAATAACTTGCACCACACGCAACACTGAGTTCAAGCTCACCACGACTTACCAAACTAGCCGTTCAAAAGAGGTTATGAATAATATTAACTGAATTTTGAACTTTATGTAATCCTAATAATTTTAGAATTTATATTATGAGTAACTTAGTCATAATGTAAGATCAAATTCATTTTTTTTCAGATAAAAGATTTATTTTTAAAAAAAATGCAATTTTACCGCCTTTTAATGAAAAACCCTATTTTTAAATCCAATATTCGAAACTTTTATATATTAAATTTGACAAAATAAACTTCTTCTTTAGAATCACGACATTATAATTTAGTTTTAATAAATTTTTGATGTTTTTCTAATAACTTTCATATTTGGGTGAATAGTGAAAATTACTATATTTTAAATGAACACAACTTTTTTAATCAAAATAATTTATAGTGTTGAATTATAAATTTTAATGGTTTGGAAGTATAATTTGATTATATTATTACCATTTAATCCAATGATGGTCATTTTATGTAATTTCACTTTAAAATTGCACATAAACAAGTGTCAATATTTTGATAGTTATTATTTCTTAAAAATACAATTTTTGGTTTTGACAATGAGAATTAATTTTAAATTAATTAATGCAACTTATATGTTTTTTAATTGGTAAAATAGAATTAATTTTTTAATTCGAAATATCAAAATTAGCATAGGGTGAATTTTTCGTGTTTTTTTAAAAACATTCAATTTTTGATGAATAGTGAAAAACACTGAGTTATAGTTTAAAACCGAATTTTTATTTAAATAATTATTTATTTTATTAAAATTTAATTTAGGTAAAAATAGATACATAATACCTATATAAGCTCAATGCAATTAATTTTAGTCAGTTTATAATAACTTTAGATATATAAAAATGTTATTAAACTTTTTATTGTCTTTACGCACCTCCTAGGGGAATTTGAAAATTTACGTATAACATAATTTTAACGATTCTGTGAGTTGAATTTCAAAAATCCAATCGAAACGGTTGATATTAGTAAGAAAAATGTGGTTCAATAAGATGAAAATAATTTTTGGTGAATAGTAACTTTTTACTTTTATTTACCATGGTTAAAAGTAAATAGAGTAATTAGGGTAAAACTGATATTATTAATTCCCAAACACATGTCCTAATTCTACTGGATAAGTTTAATTAGACAAAAAAAACCTTAGGAATAAAATATTATCCTTTAGGTCCACTTGGATTAGATTAGGAAATTTATTATTATTTAATTCAATGAAGAGTTAAAAGAGTTAAAATCAAAGTTTAATAACTAAATTTTTATAATATAGGGTTACACATAAGATAAATTAGACTACAATTATTCATTAGAAAGATAAAGATATTTACTACATAATGTTATTTTATTTTTATTTTTTAAACATTAAATAATTTATTTTATTAATGACACAATGATGATATAGTAATTACCTAATTAAGGAATGATTAAAATAATTGACATTATAAATATCCAAATAAATGTAATTTGAGAATTTTTATGAATTAAACTAATTTTATAGGTTAACATGACATATTAGGGTTGGTTAGATGAATTTTGTTTTAAGTAATAATGATGTCATAAATTTATCAAAAACAAAATACCAAATTGTGTCATAATTGACATAAAAGAGTTTTCAAAACAAATGTTATATTATTAATTAATATTCTATTCCTAAAAATATAAAATTATGCCAAAAGACTTATATTATTATAGTTGTATTATTAATGTACCACTTGGGGTTCTCTTAGAATTATAAAGTAATTTTATTAACCATATAATATAAAAATACAAAGAGACATGGTAAATGTCAGACTATTTAACTAAGAGTTAAATATAAAAGATAAAGTTAATATAGTGAACCAAAACTATCTAAAACCTATTTTTTGAGTGTATTTAGACTCATACCTACCTTATTATTTAAATAATATTTTTTTATCCATAGAAACCGAAAATTATTTTATTATAAAATAATATTTCTAGCTTTTCTTAAGGTGCCCCTCACCCCTCTTATAATAGGGCACTCCCTCTTCTCTCTAATTCACACCTTCAAAGCCATTTGTATCAGCCAACCCCTGTCCAAATACCCTATAAACTGTACTACCATTATACTAGAGGCCTTTATTTAGTCACAAATCTAACCTAAAGAGCCCTTTTGGTCAAATCAAATGGAAGAACCCGAAGAAGAGGTAAATTTATCATCATCTCTTTCAAGTTACTTTCTTCTTCCACTTCATTTTTCTTTGTTGTTTCCATTATAAAATAATAAATCAAGTATATTATATATAATTTGATTTTATTATAAATATGGTACAACCATATTCATTATTCTATCCATCCTTTGAATGACAGGTCACCATACGTCCGTAAGTAGGACATACCGTCTCCACGTCATGGTGTAATTGTTATTCAATACATTATTATTTGGATGGGTATAATAATGATTTGTAATTGGTTTAAATAATAAATATAACATGATAATGATTATATATATATGATATACCATCCAATTATTTATTATTTTAATATCAAAAGATTGATATTGTCTCTTGTGCGTACGTACGGATTACCGTCTCCACGAACGCGATGAGATTCATTCCCCATCATATCCATTCTAGAATAATTTTTATTTTATGATTAAAAATAATGTTTAAAGACTTGATATAATTCGGGATATGAATAATATACATCCAATCTATAACAAATATTACTCACATAACAAATAATATAAAGGAAAACGAATCCGTTAACACCTGAAACAACGATAATACTAAGATATTATTAACAAAGAAATATTAAAAGATCATATATGATATAATATTAATGTATATGAATCTTGAATAATTTAATAAAAATTATTTCACCATTATACAGGAGGTTAACCTACCCTTGACCAAGGAAATGTTCAATTTAAGGGTTAATTGCACAATCTCTTTATTATCCGAGGTTGTTTATATGAAATTATCTATTAATACATCTTAATCATCCACATCCATGTTTCTTAAAAATGTACTTCAAAAAATACTAAAATTTTATAGACTTTGTGTTAAAGACATTTATACCCTTGTTTTAATTTTATAAGATGTTTATTAAGGAATATTTCTGTAATTTAAAAAACAAGGTACTTTTTGACCTTTTTGACAAATTTAAGTTAAGAAAGTTTTTTTTAACTTACACGGCGTGTGCGGATATTTTCCGTTGTTATAACATCATCAAATATTCCCTTAAAATCTTATAAGAATATTACCAAAATAAATTTTTTCTTTTATAATTATATTAATTTTAAATGATTTCAAAATAAAAAGAGATATTTCTCTAAAAATGGTTTTGATTTCATCTATGTCAACATCCTTTGATGTATTTTAAGTTTATTTTGAAGTTCATTTAATATGATACAAAACATCCATATTGTTTTGAAGGTTTTGTGATATGTTTGAATATGGATGTGTTATTTTTATACCATTCATGGTTTATGGATAAATTATTGACATTTCGTATGCTAGTTTTAATACGAATGTTTATGTTATGTTTAAACCTTTTCATATGAGGAATGCATTCGACATAATATGTGATGGGTGGAGTCTGCTATAGCTCCTCGATGAATTGGTAGGTCTCATGAGAAAAACTAGAGTCTTGGCATAAGGCCTTGAAAAAATATATTATTTTTTGTATTGTCACAAGGCATTTAATATATGGTTATAAAGTCTGACATTATGCATTCCATCATTATGAAAGTAGCTATTGATATTTCATACGATTATTCGACTTGTAGAATATCCATGTGAGTAAGTAAACGACATTATTTTGATTTATATTTAACATATTATGTTGAAGTTTATGTTGAAAATTCTTTTGTTTTAGGTATATACATTTCCTTAAATGTTTATGCTTATTTATGAATGTTTCTGCTATATTGTTATCCTTACTGAGCATCTGAGCTCACCCCTTTCTATGTTTTACTTTTCCCAGGATTCAAATAAGTATATTATGACTGACCTATAGAGATAGTCTATGGGATTTTAGTGTTGTTTGTGGAAACATTTTTGTTGTTGTTTTCCATTTTATGTTGTAGTGTAAGCCTTATGAATGTATCTAGTACTTCCAAGGCTACTAAAGTAATCATTCTTTAGAGACTTGATCTTTTGTGATCATGCCAATGATATGTAATAATGCACCGACTCTGGGCTTCTGGGGTCAGGGTGTTATAGTTGCTGTTAGAGGAAGATTAGTGAAAACCTTGGAATCTAGATTTAGATAAACTCTAATTAGAGCACATTACCCTAAGATAGACTTTGAGGATTAGTATAGAATAACTTCCTAGAATTTTGGTATTGTAGAGAATTTGTGAGTTTTCCAAGAAATACATCCATGTATGGATACGAGCAGGGAGAGGCAGCTCTGGCACAGATGTACCTAGGGGTACAACCCAAAAACATCGCTTTGAGCTAGACTCGAAAGGGAAGTGGCGCACAACAACGAGCCTTATTGCACTATTGGTTACAAAACTCTTGGGGTATATGATTAGGATAATTATCATTTTTTTACAAACCATTATAAAGGGTTTATGAGTATATACTTCCTCAATGAAAACATTTTTATGATTATGGATTATATCCATAAATTGTCTAATTTATGTTAAGTGTTTTACAATTTTGGATTTCTGTATTGAAATTCATATACTAATCTAGTTTATTCCATTGTATAGAAATGGTGCCCAGTAGAAGGAATGAGAACTCTATCAATATGTATGATACAAAGAGTAAAAAGGATTATATATTTCATGGTATTAAACCAATATTTAGAAGGAAAAGAGTCTCCCACGTATTATCAACATATGAAGAAATAGTGTCATGTGTTAATAAGATATGTAAAGAATTTTCTGAGACCTATGGACTTTAAGGGAAGTAAGAGAAGAAAAGGATGGAAGATAGAAATATGGATAAAGGGAAGAGGGGAAAGAAGGATTTTACCATATGTGATAATTATTGAAAGAATCACCTTGGTAAATTCTTGAAGGGAATGGGAGTTTTTTTATAAGTGTGGAGAAAAAGGACACCAAGTACGTGATTGCAAGTGTAAGAAAAAGTTTTCAAATGTACAATGCTTCATCTGCAAGGAGTTGGGACACTATGTGAATCAATGTCCAAATCAACAAAGTATACCCCAAATGCATCTATTGGATAACAATCAAGTTATAATACTACCGAAGATGTAGAGGAATTATTATATTTCTTATGTTGTTGTTAAAGTATTGTGTCATTTGAGTATTGTATTAATGATGTACATATTATAAGAATTATAGAGTATATAAGGATTGTACTATAGTACTGTTTCATTAAGGACTTGAGATTGTGTGTAACCAAGAGAATTGACTCAATAGCAGGTTAAATATTTGGAAAATATATGGTTGAGAGAAAGATAAACCATAATATAGTTCTGATACTGAGGTTGCAATTTTGTAATAATACATGATTCATTTAGATAACTTATATTGGATATTCTTGACTTCATTGGAACTGATTAATAGTTTTTTTATTTCATCATTGTTGGAATATTCAATATTTTTGGATATAAGGAATATATCCAATATTTTATAAAGGATAAGGGAGCATAAATGCAATCAATAAGGTTTTATGGTAATTCAGGGCATTACCATGTTTTAAAATAATACATGATGAAGGTGTTCACATGTTATTACTTGGAAAAAAAGGATCTTCATTGTGTTTACATTCTTTATAAGTTTTGGACTATGAGTTTGGAAAAAATTATTTTGGATAAGTATAGTTTGAGATTATTTTTGGATTCCCATAAAAAGGATAACCCGAAGGTCGGGCGGCAACCCATTGTGTTCGACAAGGCCGCAAGACTTGAACCCACAACCGATGGGCGATAAGGGTGTATCACCTAACACTAGCCCACGTGATGTCCTAGATTGAATAATGTAGTTTTTTAAAAGGTCTGGTAGATGAATTATAAATTCAATTTTTTTGGAACCCTATACAAATAGGATAAATAGAATATTTTTTTATGTTCTAATATATTTTAGAGTGAAAGATGAGTTTGTGGTAGAAATTAGTTAAAGGATGGAACTCTAATTTTCTAGTTTATATATTTTTTTTCTCTTATTCTATGAATAAATTAATTGTTAAACATTAGGTATGGGATCTTAAAAACAAATTTTTTGTATCCTAATACCTTATGTTTTGTTGAACTGATGATATTTTAAATCATCATAGATTGATGGTTTTGAGGCCCTCAATTCTATAATTGTTTGTAACTGATGACCTCAATCACTCCCTATAAATATTTAAGTTTTCGTCAAATTATATGTCTCTAATTTCCACCAATGTTTTCCTAATCTAGATTATAATTTGGTGGTGACTTTTTCATTCCCCTTTTCCTCTTCTTAAGACTAAATTTTATTAACCCAATTTCTGATGTGGGTTTTCCCACAAAGGTATTTTCTATTTTCAACCTTTTATTTTCTAAGAACAATTTCAAATTTCGAGGACACAATTTATTTAAGGAGGAAAGAATGTAACACCCAAAGATTTCATAGTACATTATTTCTTCAAAGTAATACAATAACTTCCACTACACGCAACACTGAGTTCAAGCACACCATGACTTACCAAACTAGTAGTTCAAAAGAGGTTATGAATAGTATTACTGAATTTCAAAATTTATATAATCCTTATAATTTTAGAATACATATTATGAGTTTCTTAGACATAATGTATGAAAAAAATCATTTTTTTTCAGATAAAAAAATTATTTTTCAAAAAATGAAATTTTATGGCCTTTTAATGGATAACCCTAACTTTAAATACAATATTTGAAACTTTTATATATTAAATCTTAAAAAATAAACTTCTTATTAAGAATCAGTACATATGAATTTAGTTTCAATAAAGTTTTGGTGTTTTTATGATAACTTTCATATTTGGGTGAATAGTGAAAAATACTATATTTTAACTGAAAACAACTTTTTTAATCAAAATAAGTTATATTGTTGAATTATAAATTTTAATGTCTTGGAATTATTATTTGATTATATTTTTACTGTTTAATCCAATGATGGTCATTTTTAGTAATTTCACTTTAAATTTGGAAAAAAACAAGTGTCAATCTGTTGATAGTTTTTATTTTTTAAAATACACTTTTTTGGTTTTGACAATGAGAATAAATTTCAAACTAATTAATGAAACTTCTTTGTTTTGAAATTGGAAAAAATAGAATTAATTTTTGAATTCATAATATCAAAATTATCTTAGGCTAGATTTTTAGGTATTTTTTAAAAAAACATTCAATTTTTGATGAATAGTGAAAAACACTGAGTTATAGTTTGAAACTGAATTTTTATTTAAATAATTATTTATTTTATTTAAATTTATTTTAGTTTAAAATATATACATAATACCTATATAAGTTCAATGTAATTCATTGGAGTGAGTTTATAATAAATTTAGATATATAAAAATTTTATTGAACTTTTTACCGTCTTTACCCACCTCTTGGGGGCATTTGTAAATTTACATGAAACATAATTTTACCACTTCTGTGAGTTGAATTTCAAAAATATGAGAGTCATGGTTGATATCAGTAAGTAAAATGTGGTTCAAAAAGATGAAAATAATTTTTGGTGAATAGTAAATTTTTACTTTTATTTACCGCGGTTAAAAGTAAATAGTGTAATTAGGGTAAAAATGATATTATTATTATTACCCTAAAACATGTCCTAATTATATTGGATAAGTGTAATTTGACCATAAAAACCCCAGGAATAAAATATTATCCTTTAGTTCCACTTGGATTAGATTAGGACATTTATTATTATTTAATTCAAAGAAGAGTTAAAAGAGTTAAAATCAATGTTTAATAACTAAAACATTTTTAATATAGGGTTACACATAAGATAAATTCGACTGTAAATATTTATTATAAATCTAAAAATATTTCCTAAATAATGGTATTTTATTTATATTTTTTAATCATAAAAGAAAATAATTTACTTATGACACAATGATGATGTAGTAATTACATAATTAATGAAAGATTAAAATAATTGACATTATAAATATCCAAATAAATGTAATTTGAAAAATTTAATGAATTAAACTAATTCTTTAGATTAATATGACATATTAGGGTTATTTAGATGAATTTTTTTTTGAGGTAATAATGCTGTTATGAATTTAGAAAAATAATTACCAAATAGTGTCAAAATTGACATAAAAGAGTTTTTTAAAACAAATATTATATTGTTAATTAATATTCTATTCCTAAAAATCTAAGGTTTGGAAAAAAGACTTATATAATGATATTTTTTTAATTAAGGAACCCCTTGGGGTTCTCTTGGTAGTATATAAAATTTTTATTAACCATATAATATAAAAATACAAAGAGACATGGTAAATGTCAAACTATTTAACTAAGAGTTAAATCTAAAAGATAAAGTTCATATAGTGACAGAAACCTTTATAAAACCTATTGGTTGAGTTGTTTTCGACCCATACCCACCTTATCCTTTAAATAATCCATTTTTTATCCCTTATAAATCGAAAATTATTTTATTATAAAATAATATTTCTAGTTTTTCCTAAGGCGCCCCTCACCCCTCTTATAAAAGGGCACTCACCCTTATCTCTAATTCACACCTTCAAAGCCATTTGTCTATGACAAACCCTACCCAAATACCCTATAAACTATTCTCCCTTTATTCTAGAGGCCTGTATTTAGTTATAAATCCATCCTATGGATCCATTTTAATCAAATAAAAAGGAAGATCCCGAAGAAGAGGTTAATATTTTATCACCTCTTTGAAGTTCCTTTCTTCTTCGAGTTCCTCTTTCTTTGTTGTTTCCATTATAAAATAATAACTTCAGTACCTTATATAAACTGTTATGTTATTATAAATATGGTACAACCATATTCATTATTCTATCAATCTTTTTAATGACATGTCACCATACGTGCGTACGTACGACTTACCGTCTCCACGTCATGGTGTAATTGTTATTCAATACATTATTATTCGTATTGGTATAATAATGATGTGTAATTGATTTAAATAATAATTATAACATGATAATGATTCTATATATATAATATTCCATCCAATTATATATTATTTTAATATCAAAATAATGATATTGTCTCTCATGCATACGTACGGATTACCATCTCTACTAACGCGATGAGATTCATTCCCCATCATACCCATTCAAGACTAATTTTCATTTGATGATTAAAATTAATTTTTAAAGACTTTATATCATTCTGTATATGGATAATAAACATCCCATCCATAAAAAATATGACTCACATAACAAATAATATAATGGAAAACGAATCCGTTAACACCCGAAATGACGATAATACTATGATATTATTAAGAAAACAATATTAAAAGATCATATATGATATAATATTAATGTATATGATTCTTGTATAATTTAATAACAATTATTTCACCATTATACAGGATATTAACCTACCCTCGACCAAGGAAAAGTACAAGGTAAGTGTTAATTTCACAATCTCTTTATTATCCGAGGTTGTTTATATGTAATTATCTTCTTGGACCTCTTTGTCATCCACATCCTTGTTTTTTAAAAATGTTTTTCAAAACAATATTAATATTTTATAGAATATGGGTTAAAGTCATTTATACCGTTGTTTTACTTTTATTAGATGTTTATAAAGGAATCTTTCTGTTGTTTTCCAAACAAGGTAGTTTTTGACATTTTTGAAAAGTTTAAGGAAAGAATTTTTATTAACTTATACAGTGGGTGCAGATATTTTCCCCTATTATAACATCATCAAATATTCCCTTATAATATTATAAGAATATTACCAAAATAAATGTTTTATTTTATAATTATATGAATTTTAAATGATTTTATAATAGAAATTGACATTTCTCTAAAAAAGGTTTTGATTTCATCTATGTCAATATCCTTTGATGGATTTTAAGTTTATTTGAAGTTGATTTATTATGATACAAAAATCCCATATTTTATTGAAGGTTTTGTGATATTTTTGACTGTGGATGTGTTATTTTTATACCATTTATGGTTTATGGATAATGTATTGACATTTCGTATGCTAGTTTTAATACGAATGTTTATGTTATTTTTAATCCTTTTCATATGTGGAATGCATTGGACTTAGTATGTGATGTGTGGAGTCCACTATAGCTCCTCGATGCATTGGTAGGTCTCATGAGACAAACTAGTGTCTTTACACAAGTTCTTGACAAAAATCTCATTTGTAGTCTTGGAACAATGCCTTGACAATGTGGTTATGAAGCTTGGAATTACGCATTCCATCATTATGAAAGTGGCTATTGATATTTCATGTTATTATTTGACTTGTAGAATATCCATACGAGTAAGTAAATGTAATTATTTTGATTTATATTTTCCATATTATGATGAAGTTTATGTTGAAAAGTATTTTTTTAGTTTTATATATTTTCTTAAAGGTTTATGATTATTTATGAATGTTTCCACTATATTGTTATCCTTACTGAGCATCTAAACTCACCCCTTTCTATGATTTATTTTTACTAGGATGCCAAGAAGTATATTACAACTGACCTACATGGATAGTCTATGGGATCTCAGTGTTGTCTATAGAAACAATGTTGTTGTAGTTTTCCATTTTATTGTATAATGTAAACCTTATGAATGTATCTAGTACTTTCAAGGATACTAAAGTAATCGGTCTTTCGAGACTTGATCTTTCATGATCATTCCAATGATACATAATAATGCAATGACTCTGGGCTTCTGGGGTCGGGGTGTTACTAACTCAATTAGTTTAAGATAAATAATCATGAAACATGGAATAAGGTTTTCCCATAACCAAATCCAAAATTCATAGGAGTGTGGAATCATCAATAATTAATCATGATCCATGAGAACATATAATAATCATAAGACATGGTTTTTGGCATACTCATAAGAATATAAAATTATTTATTTAGTCAAGGATCACTTCCACGACAATCGTAGTGGATTGGATTCACCCCCCATTCCATCATTTACTTATTCAATATTTACTTAAAAGAATATCATAATAGATATATTCCATTACTGAATAGGGTTTAATACCCATTCTAGTCCATATTATCTCATGATCTATCTATCTTTACATAATGCATTGAAGGGTTATATAATTTCCGGCCCACCCATCACATAATGAAAACCATACATATGTATTCCAAAAGTTCATAAAAACACCCATCATTTTATGATTGCATAACCCAGGGGAAGAAAGTAGTTTTCATAAAAATTTTACTATTTCATCACAGTATAACCCATTGAAAAAAACTAGTTTTATAAAGATTTCATCACAACTCAATTAACCCATGGGAAAGAAATGAGTTTCATAGAATCATCCTCAAATCATCATCATGATAATCAATATAAAGGAATAAATTTTATGGTATCATATTATATAATCTTTAGGGAAGCATAATAACCCTTTAAAGGATATTTATATAGATAAAAAATACTTTTAAAAGAGAATTTAGAAATTTCATTGAAAACATTGAAATTATCTATTTCATTTTGTATATTTAAAAACTAAAAATTCCTTGAATATTGAGAAGAAAAGTTTCTTGGAAAATTAAAAATGGAAACTTTTAAAAAAATATTAAAATAACATAATAGTCATGTTGATAGGAAAATAAGTTTTTATGGTAAATGTGAAAACAAAAATTCCATTCACTTTGTTTATAAAGATTCATAAATAAAAATTTGTAAAAAAATCCTTTTTTATTTTTTTTAAAGGAACATAAAATATGTTTAAAAATGAATTTAATAAATCAATTCATTATGAAATATAAAAATATTAATTTTTTGAAGAACATGGACATGGAAGAAAAAGGTCATCGACCAAAAGTGAAAATAAAGTCAATTTTTCTTAAAAAACATATTCTTAATATTTTTATGTAAAAAATAGTAGAAAATGGTACTAATATAAGTAAATTAAGTAATAAATAGTGTATAAAAAATTATATGGTGTTTATAGGATAATAACCATGTAATGTTTCCCAATGAAAATTTTCAATATATAATCCTGAAAGGAAATGATATTATAACATAAAACCTTACCTCAGGTCTTTTATTAATTAATATGTGTTCAAACCTCCTATATAATAAATAAATATTTTTTATAAATCTATTATCAAACCATATTCATAAATAACATACTATTTATCATTCATTTATAATTTCAAATTACATTTTTATTAACTATTTTCCATTAAAATGAATATTTTTTTGAAAAATGATCTATTCTCTATGCAAGGTTCAGTTTGATAGTTATTTTTCTTACACTTTGGTCATGGTTTAATCAAATATAGAATTTTAACCATGTAATTTTTATCATTTTTATTCATTATAAACACTTTTATAACCATTCTTATAAAGTGGTGATGAAAAATGAATCATATCACTTTGTGGTGGTGGTTGTCCACACGTACACATGTGTGACATTATCATATTCCAATAGATGGAAAATAGATCAAAAATGAATATAAAATTAACATAAAAACATACAATTATAGTAAATATATTTATTATATCATGTAAATATTGTTATTTAAAATTTGGATTATGTTAAATAATAATTTAACATGAAAAATATCAGTAAGATCATATACCCCTTATTCAGATATCCTACTTTGAGAATCACCTTAAGGATTCTTGGATGGATATTTTAGGAGGAAGAAAACATAAATATCATGTATTAGGATATTGGGTGATTATTTTGGTATATATTTGTCTATATAATGGTCTCAATAGGTGTGGAGAAAAGAGGATAGGGTATACCCTTTTATAAGGGAGGGTATTGGCACTCTTGAAAATACCCGAAAAATTAAAATATAATAAATTAATATTCAAGTAAAATTTCACAAAAGAGACCCAAATTAGAAGATAATATAAGGGTAGGTAGAAACTAATATAAAAAATTATAATTTTTAAGGTAATTTAAAGTAATATCTATTTAGTTTACCCTCTCATTAACCCTTCTATCTTTTACCATAATAATGAATTTTTACCTCAGTTACTATTTATAATGACCAAAAATGAAATTCAACTCATTAAAAAATATATACATGATTTTTCAAAGTGTTGAAACATTTTTTATTATATTTAATTTTATTAATTGGTAGAAATTAATTTTAAAATAAGTTTACAAAATGTAACAACAACCATTTTTAGAAAAATACATTTAAGAATTAAAATAATTTCATTCTTATTAATTTCTTGTAAAAACAATTAGTTTAATGAAAAAATATTTTATTCAAAATATTTTGTAAATTTTTTATTAAAATAATTTATTAATAGTTATTAATTTAAATTATTAAAAGAAAAACACATTTCACGCATAAAAAATATTTTTTCGAAGAATATTTTTTTTTCACTTTTAAATGATTAAAATTTTCTTTAAACCCAATGGATTAATATTTTAAATTTGTAAAAAATATTTTTTTATAATTTAGTTTTTTCTATTTATACCCCCAATCCCAAAACTAGGTGCGAACTACCAAATTTAATAATAATATTTCAATACTATAACACCATTTGTTTAAACATGGTGTTTCTTATAATGATAACTATCTAAGTCATAAAACTTAATTAAAGATAAAAATGTAATAAAATATTGATGTGTTACATTCTACATATCCTTATAAAAATTTATCCCTTGAAATTTCATCACTTAGATACAAAAACGGAGGATACTTTTGCTTCATTATATCCTTGTTTTCCCACATAGCTTCCTAAAATTTATGGTTTTAGGAAAAACATTGACTAGACGAGTGGAATTATTCCACAACACTTTCTATGAACTATAATATTTTTTGGTTGTTCCTAAATTGATATACTAGGCTCCAATGGTATGAAATTTGATTTAATTACATGTGAAATATCTTGTATGTACTTACTCAGAAGAGATATAAGGAACATGTGGTGCACTTTAGAGAGATTTAGTGGAAGAACCATGTGATAAGAATCCATCATGATACAATCATTAATTTAAATGGTATTTATTTATCTAACACTCAAATATACTTTTTTTTCAAATCTCATAACATTCTTCGATTGATATATTCATAGGAATATCTTCAAATTCAATATATCATTGACGATTGTCAGCATCACTCTTTTACCGACTTTGAGCTACCCTAATATGATACTAAAATATTATAACCTTCTCAACCATTTCCTTATATATATATATATATATATATATATTAGATCCCAATATATTTCATTATAAATCTTTATCCAACCATATTGGAGTTCTATACATTCTTCTATAGAGGGACTTATAAAGAGATATCTGAATGCTTGAGGGAAATCTATTATTATAAGAAAACATGACCAGAGAAAGGAGTTGATACAACCAACCTTTGAAATCCCTAAAAATTGATCTATAAATATATTATATTTTTTAATGGTCTTGTTAGAAAAACCATCTACATGAGGATGATATACAATGATAATGTTCAACTTTGTATTCAAATATAGTTGATGACTTCTCCAAAACATGGAGATAAACATCAGACATGAATAAGATACAATATGATATGTTACTCCATGAAACCTTATCACATCATTAATGTATATCTTGAAAGTATGATAAAAATATAAATATTTTCTACTTTTAATGAAATGTGCTGAATTTTTATAGATATCGACTACAAACCAACTAACACTATGACCTTTTGATGTTTGGGGGAGTTTGAAAATGAAATCCATGGTAATGTTTTCCAATTTAAATTCTTGTATAAGTAATGGTTATAATAATCCCTTATAATTATATCTATTAGAAATTACTTTTTGACATACTAGGTATCATGATACAAAATCTACAACAAACCCTTCTCATGATTTCCCTCCAGATTTACTCTTTCAGATCTCTATACATCTCCATACTACCATGATGAATAGAGAATGTATGAACTATAAGATTCATAGAATATCTCATTCATAAAATATGGTATTTATGGGAAATATAATCAAATACTGAACCTTATCATTCCATCACAATCATGGTTTAACTTAGGACCATTCCTTACTTTCTTCAATAACTTTACATCTTCCTTTTACATCTCTTTAATCCTAACATGGACGAATGGTTAAAAATTCATTTAAGAAAGATATTATAATCCCCCATTCCTCTCAATTTAAATATATATCTTATAAAAATCTATACATATTAGATCTCATTCAATCCTCATCATGGAAAAACTATCATAGTCTTTACAACTAAGATAATCAGCCACCTTATTCACCTTTCTAGGGTGGTAGTGTACTGAGTAGTCATAATCTTTAATCAACTCCAACCATCACCTTTGTTAAATAGTTAAATATTTCTACGTGAATATATACTTCATGATTTTAGAATCATTATATATATAACATGTTTCGTCATAAATACATTTCCTTTATATGTTTAATGAAAACATTTATGCTGAAAACTCTGAATCCCGAGTTGGGTAATTTAACTCATTAATTTTCAAACAGTGTGATACATAAGATATCACAATATCATTACACATGATGATTAATCCTTGTCCCTTATTTGATGCATAACTATAAATAAAAAACAATTCTCCCCTAAAGGGTAGTGTTATCATCATTGCATTGACAAACCTTTTTTTCAACTCAAAGAAATTGTCGATACATTCATTTGTCCAATTAAACTTGGTTCCATTCTTTGCCAACTTGTGTAATGGATTATATAGCTATGGTAAATCTCTCACAAAGAACAGATAGTATCCATTAAACCTAATAAAACTATATATATCGATCCCTATGGTAGGTCTAGGCCATTTCTTAATTACATTTATCATTGAAGTATCCACTGATATACCCTTTTATGAAATTATATATCCCAAGAATGAAACTTTCTATATCCAAAATTCACAATTGACAAGTTTGTCATATAAATTATTCTTCCTAAAGGTCTTAAATAAAATTATAAATTAATCTTTATTATCTTCCTTGATATTGGAATATTTAATAATGTCATATATGAAGATTACTATAAGATGATCAAGGTAATAACTAAATAATATATTCAGTAAATTCATAAAGATATTATGGGATATATTAAGTCTAAATGGCATCATTATGAAATCATAATGTCCATACCTCATATGAATCTTTTTCTTGGGTATATCATCCTTATCAATCATCAATTAATGATATCTAGGTGAATGATAAATCTTAGATAAACATTTAGATCCTTGTAATTGATTAAATCGATCAACGATTTGTGGTAGATGATACTTTTTCGTAAAAGTGACCATGTTATGTTCTCGATAATCAATGAGAAGATGCAAGGAACAATATTTCTTTTTAATAAAAAGATTAGGTTAACCCCATAGATACAAAATCAGCTATATAAATCCAATTTATAGATTATCTTGGATTTACATCTTCAATTCCTAGGACTCCATCAGGGAAATTCTATATAGAGTCTTTCAAATAGGCGTAGAACCATGTATGAGTTCTATTAAATACAAAAATTCCCAATTCAGGGGGAAGAATAGTCATGTCTTCAGTAAATACATCAACAAATTAAAAAAAAGGGTATATCTTCACTGTTGAGTCTATCCACAACCATTTCAGATACGAATCCCTAGTGAATAGGTAATTAGACCCATAAAATAGAAGTAATTTCCCTTATAATTTCATATTCATCATCAGACCAAAATTTGATTATAGGTTGATTCAAAATATTAAATGTGACTTCTGTTACATGGAAATTAACATGAGATCTATACAAAGAGAGATAATTAATGATCAAAATAACATTAAATTCAACTAAAAGAAAAAATAATAATATTTTAATAAGGTAAATTTTTATTAAATTTAACTTGACATACCCAAATCAGAAGTGGAGGATGACTATTCCTTAATCATCATGATCCAATTCAGTAATTGAAATGGAATTAGACTTTCCTTTTCCAAGACGTTTTCCCTCAGAATAGATAATTTTCATGGAAAATTCTCAAGTTCTCCACATAAAAGACATTAATCTATTTATGGTACCTTAGGATAAAATTTATTTACCTCTATTAAACTCTTCATTTTTTTCTTGAAAATTGGTTTCTTTATGTTCTTACTGTACATACATAAAAAATATTCTTGTTTCTTTGAGACATTTCCCTAGGATATTCTTTAAACATTACTAATATATTGGAAGCTTTATATTCTTTATCACCTTAACATTAATGAAATTACACTTTTTTTATTTAGTGCATTCAAAAATTGACCCAGGTTTTGGTCGTTGATCACAATTCAAGAAAGCTAATTTGTCATAATTAAATTTTTTATAATTCCATATAAAATTTCATTTATTTTATCAAAAATATGTCTATAGCATTGGCTATCACATTTTCTATTCAGATGATTCCAACAAGTTTTATCCATTGACTAAAACCAAAAAAACTTATCTTGAGTAACAAAAATTAATAATTTTAGTAAATAATCATATGGTTATGAAGATAATTCTTATGATTTCCTAAATTGTAACACCTTATTTCACCCATGTCACTTTATGTTCATCTTATATCACTATACATCATTGTAGGTTTATATTGATTTTATCCTCCCATTCCTCATAATAATTCATAAAGAGAATGAGAATTAACCAAAATATATCTTCCATGATTTTCTAGCATGGTGTGTAGTCTTAAGCCCACTCATTGTGAAATGAGTAAAGATCAAGATAACACTCAACTAGCCATTTTTTAGTTTTTTACCCCAAGATTTATCTATTCCAAAACTACATCCACTTTCTAGTATCCATATAAGGATCCCATTTAAAGGAAACCACACAATATCTAATTTACCAAATCTTCCAGATGTTATCTTATACTTAGACTTATAACAATGGTTTTTTTAATGTTCTGTAATCCTAATATCCAAAATAACTAAATCATATTCTAATACCAACTAATGTGAAAAAATTTTAACTAAATTAATATGACATCATTTTAGATGAATATTCAATATATATTATAAAAATACAATCCCCAAAACCATAAATTTGTAGAATCTTTATAGAATAGGTATATAGTAAACTTATTTCATAAAATATCTTTATCATCTACCATAAAGTTATTTTCTCTTAACAAACTTCTTAGACATTCCCTACTTCAAACCATTCTTCATAACCTAGGGAATAGAAACATAAGAAAGGGTGAGATTATATTCTTAGTAAGGATAAACATAAGATTTCCTAATAAATGATCAAAATCCATAATAATATAAGAATAAGGGTATGATAATATGCTCATAACTTATGAAATCATACCTAATTAGTCAAAGATCTTTAATCATAAGGCATGGTATAAAATTTTTTCATAACAAAATACTTAACTCATTTGAGTGTATAATTATTAATAATAAATCATGATCCATGAGAAAATATCATAAGTATAAGCCACATGTTTGGGGCATAGACATACGCCTAGAAAATCCTTTCCTTAGTCAAGGATCACTGCAATGACTATCATAGTGTATTTGGTTAACTCATGATTCCATCATTTAATTACTAAATATTTAGACCCAGTACTATTAAAATAGATATAATCTCTTATTGAACTAGGTTCACTCCCCATTCAAGTCCATATTATCTCATGTGATATCATTATTTACCCAATTCTATGAAGGGATATATAATTAGAGTCCACCTATCTCATAATGAAAACCATACTTATGTATACCATAAGATCAAAAAAACATTCAAACATTCCCCATATAATAACTATATAATGGAAACAAGTTTTAAAAAAATAATCATTTCATCATACTATAATTCATAAAGAATAAATGGGTTTCACAATGATTTCATCATAACTTTACTAACCCATGGTATAAAATAAGGTTTCATAGAACTATACTTAAATCATCACCATGATAAGCTATCCACATAAATAAATTGAATGGTATCATATTTTGATATCTCCAGTGAAGCATAAAAATATTTAAAGGATGTTTTCATAGATGAAGCATACCATTAAAAGATAATTTGATCATTTCTTTGAAAAAATAGAAAATATAAATTGACTTCAGAATCTTGATAATTGAAATTTATTATAATAATGAGAAGAAGCTATTTTTTTAAATAACTATGAAAAATTTTCATGAACTAGCCGGGGTACCCGAGTATACTGATAAACGAGATGAATATGACATAGCACGAAGGGAATTATCAATCCCCACTAGTTGGATACTAGTACTGAGAATCATTAAATATAAAAGTGGGAATGAATTTTCCACAAAAAAACGGAAGAAAGATAAATAGTTCACTATGAATACAAGGAAAACTCTACTGGGGGTAGTGTACTAGAATCCAAACATGTATGAAATCCAAATTTACTACAACAAAGTACTAGAAAAAAGGAAAGTAAACAACCCTAGTCCAATGTTGAACACAAAAAGTAATCCCAAGGATCAATAACAACTACCACCTCCAATTACTGCCTTACCCTTTATTTAACATGGAAGAAGATAATCTACCCAAACCTAAAGGCATATGTTGTTTGTGAGATAAAATTCCAGTAGGGTCTCACTAAGGATTCCATAAAGTATAAAAACATTTAAATAACCAAATAAATCATTCAATTTTAAATAAACATGATTTTCATTTCAAAATCACATTTAGAAAAGGAATTATTTACAATTAAAATAATGAAAATACTTTAAAAAAATAATTATTCAAAAATTTTACATAAAATAGTTTATATAAATTTAGAAGGAATGTAAAACAGTTTACATAAAAACATTATCAAGAATATTAATTTCAAATACAAAAAAGTGATCAACATAGTCATTTGACAATGGTACGATAGTTATAAGATGTTAGACTCCACAAAATCAAAAAGTTTTCATAAAAATATGTGTACACATGACCTCCTCGATGCTGACCAAGGAGGACACATAACCATCCCATCAGAGATATGACCTACTACATTTATGTATTGTTTGTGTTGTAAATCATAGAGTGTTGTTTGAATAACTAGCTAAATACATAGGCTTGAATGTTCTATAATAAAAATCAATGATGAGAAATTTATTTCATGACTTCTTAAATAAAATTCATTCGACTCTCTGATTTCAAATATACCAATTTTCTATTTAGAAACCAAAACAAATTTTTAATAAAATCTTAATGTTTCAAGATAAAACCAATTGGTTGCTGTCAAAAACTTTTTAAAACATTTTATAATATAACAATTTCAAATCAATTTCATCAAATGAATTTCAGAATCCAAATTCCAAATATTAAATTCAACAAATTAATTTATTCAAATTCCACCCAATTTGAAAATTTAAATTAAATAATTTAAAATTTACAAAATTCCATCAAATTCACAAACACACCCCAATTCAATGGAATTGGGGTGTTTTTACAAATTCTTTCCAGGTCCAATTTCAAAAACCCCAATTCCATTTAATTGTGTTTTTAAATCAACTAATTAAATTTAATTTTATTTATATCAATCCATTATATTTAAATTACACAATTGAGTTCAAATCAAGAAATTTAGGGTTAATAAAAATTGTTCATCATAATGGAACCACCTACCTCAGGATCACTAGATCTTGAATCACAAAACCCTATATGGGAAACTCTAATGAGGAAAATCGACAATGATGATGTGAGGATCTAACATAGTTTAAATAAAGGAATATAAGGAACGAATAAAATATTTCATGTTATTTCCATTAACATATCATTCTTTTTGACTTGACTACATCATAGGTCAAGAGAAAACATATTATACTATTCACATAACACCCAATATTTGGGTTTGATAGGACACGTTAATATGTACAATTATTTAATTTTCCACTAAATAGAAATCACTAATATATGTTTAATATAATGAAATGTTTACAATGAATTGGATTTTTATAGGTTTCAAAATAAATTGTAACCATTTTAATTTACTCATACGTTTCATAACATAAAAGTAAATGTAAGAACACAGAAGGAATATTCACAAGGTCTATAAAAATATACAAAGGCATTGAGTAGTTTTCTATGAACCTTACCCAAGATTTCTCTACTAGATGTCCCATTTATCTCTCCTATTTATTTTTCTTTCTAAGATACTAACAAATTGTGGAATATATTAAGATCCCACCTGAGTATAGAGTGACTCATATTATCCCAATGATTCACAACTGAGGAGGGAGTCCATTGACCACCTTTGAGGGGTCAACATCAACCATATCAGTTAAAGATAATATAAAAAACATTTAGTGATGAATGGTACATGAATTATTCAATTCTATATTTATATATGGTTTTATTTTCATGTTTGGTGATCTTGGGAATAAAGGTTTCTATTTTCTTATTATAATTTGAATGAGTGTCATTCAATCATTAGAAACCCATCAGGGGTATTAATGCCACACCATGATTCAAAATTCATGAAATTGTGTTTTAAAAATGATTAAATCATATATTCTTTTTGTATCAAATGGGATAAAATATAAAATAATTTATAAATTACACTATAGTTGGATATATGATATATAATATCGTTATCTGTGATTGAAATTTTCTATATGATATATGATATTAAATTAGAAGATTCAATGTAGTCATTTGATTTATACTTTATAATATAGTTTGATGTATGTAAGTCATAACTTATGATATTTTCTACCAATATTAGAAAAATAGAGCAACATATCATAAAATATTATTGGTGCTTATCATAAAGTTCAACTCCCTACACTGATGGGAAACTCTTCTATATCACCTTATTATATGTCGTGATAAAAAGGTGAATCAATTTAATATTAATAAATTCACACCATATTATCATAAGTTTTATTATCAGTCTTAAAATATGGTTGACAACACAAAAATTATTTTTGAGCACTATGACATATCAATCATATATTACAATATGATTATACCATAAACTACGACATCCTTAAAAATTTTATTTCATCTAAATTTCAATTATTGATTTAATTATATAATTTATAAATTATTTAAAAATTATGGAAAAATATTTTTTAGAATAATTTTTTAATTTATTAAGTGTTTATAAATTAATTAATTATGAAATATATAAAATTAATAATTAAATGTTTATAAATAATCAAATAAATAACTACTAATAGTATTAAATATTAATATTAAAATACATTTTTAAATTTATATGGAATTAACTATAATTTATACCTTAATTTTTCAAAATAAATTATAATTATAAATTATATTTTTTTATGAATTACAAAATAAGGAAAAATTATATAATATTTTATATTTAAAATTATAAATTATTAAGAACTTTTCATTTGAAATTCTAAAATTAAAGTATTTATTTAATATATTTTTTAACTATAAAAAATTGTTTTTATAATTTATCTGACCATAGTTTATATAATATTAAATATATTAATTAAATAATATTAAATATACTATATTTAGATTATGTAAATTTGCTACATAATATAATTTGAATATAAAACTTTTGTACTTCATTTAATATCATATATTTAAGTATAACTCTATATAAAATGATAATATAAATGAGTTTATATTATATATAAATATAAAGTGTTTATATTTATCAAACTATGGAATGTCTATAATGGATGACTCAGATTATGAAAAGTACACAATTACATTATTAACGAATTTTTCAAAAAACATTAATCTCATGTTTATATATATGAATTATTTATTTATTTATTATATTCAATAATGTATTAATGAATATAATTTTTAAGTTATGAATATTTTTATGTTATAGTTTAATGCATTGAAATTCTTGTTCAAGTTTCGTATATATATTTAAGGATTTACATGCTTGGAATGATAATTGATTTACTTTTATTCTACCTTTTATTTGGATTTTATTGGGTCATTATCTTGAATTTAAAGTTTAATTAATTAATTATATATATATATATATTATTTTAATTTTTATGGAATTAAGATCTCTCTTGAGTAAAGTATCATTGGGTAGAGGGGCTTTAAGTCAGTCTGCTCGTTGTTTTAGAAGCTTATTCCTTCTCTAAAAAAGTGGGGGATTTATATATGTCACTTGAAGATTTCTTATAGGTATTTTTTTATTTTATTTGATTCTAAAACATTACCAAAAAATAATTCACACACTTTATTCATTATATTTATTTTAATGTGTATGAATATAGTTTTATTTGATGTAGTAACAAAGATTTTTCCCTATTAAAACTTAACTCGATTTTGAGTTTCAGAGACTCGTGTCCTATATAGGGGTAAAATAGTAAAATTTACCTATAAGATGACCTCATAATAATTTTATATGATTCTTATTTATTCCAAGGTATGGTTTTTTTACCATCGGGTAAAACTAGTATGAAATTCCAGGTGTGGTAAAATCTTGATAAAAATATATTAAAAATAAAAATATTATTTTTAGTTGTGCACATGTGTTATTAAAAATTATGATTTTTCTTATAAAAAGAGTTATCAACGAGAAATATGTGGAAAATTTCATGTGCATAATATTGGTCTTACCCTTGGATTGTAATAAATTTGGTTCACATAATAGTTTTCATGTTTGAGTTTTCATTAGTGTAAGATGGTTAATTAGGATAAATTAATTAAGAAAAATAAATTAAAATTATTTTAATTATAGAGAACCCTGGAAATTATTTTATATAAACCATTTTATATAAATTTTGTAGGATTAATTTTTGGTTTTAGATTTAGAACCTATAGGGATGAAGAGAGGGAGTGGCCAAATCATTTATGGAAATGATGTTAGATCAAAGGAGTGTGATCGAATCTAGGGAGATACCGATGATCAAATTTTAAGATAATGATCAATATACCTATATCCATGAGGAAATACTGAATAAATAGTGATTCTCCATCAATTTATGGATTTAATATTTCCATTTTTCTATTTTTTTTGTGAATTCTACATTGAATTGATAGATTGGATATCCATTCTTTAAGGATAATTTATTCATGATTATCCATATAATTTATCTAATTTCTCTTGATATTGTTAGTCAACCATTCTTGGAATTAAATACTGAGAGATATGAAAATGTTTGAGTATATTTATTTACACTAATCCTGATTGGTTTTAACAATATATTAAGGGATTTATTGATGAGTAATGAGTCCATATTATCTTTTTCTCCCTCCCACTTTTCTCTCTTATTTTTCTATCTCTTTTATCCCAATACATATATCCCTTATTTTTCTCTTATACAAATCGAGGGGCCATCAACTCTAGGGTTGGCAGACTGCAACAATAGTGATTGATAGAGACTTCTCTAGGTAATATAGGGCTAAAATGATGATTTATGATGGCGGAGGGTGTAAAAGGATGCATGTGGCTAGGGAGGTGAGCACATTATAGTGGAGGCAATGTGTGAAGTAAATAGATATTGGTGAGGGTGAGTAGGTGGTGGTGCCTAGTCGATGGTGAAGTAGTGAAACAAATAAGTGAAGGTGAACCTTGTATGAGGTGGTGACTTGGGTAGAGGGAACTAGGACAGAAAATGTGGAATGATGAGGGGATACATGAGAAGGTGTGTCTATTGCCTTCTATTTTCCATTCCTTCAAGAAGTATATTTATCTTACCTACTACATGGAAGAAAAATAGATCTTGCTAGCTATAAGGTCAGTTGGGTTGTCCATAAGAGTCTATTTTGGGACTACCCAACTCGACTTAGGGTGGAATAATGCATGCATTACAAACACACAACACACATAGGCTCTATGTACGTAAAAATTTTGTCACATTTGGGTCACCCCACTACCAACAAGAATGCAGACACCCATATTAATGTGATTTATGGAATTATAGGGTCCACCACATATCCTGGTATCCCCTTCTTGGGTTTTTTTATATATCCTTCACTGAGTGTTCAATTTGAGTAAATAAATATACCATCATAAGTATTTTTAAACATAGTTCATGATGGTAAATTCTGAAGGTTCCAAGTGTAGTAGAATAATGCGATGGGTCATGTCCAATTTTTTTTCCAGATCAATGACCAATCCAAATTTACATGACGATGAATGCTGTAGTGAATGAAATTAAATCAATGAAAAAAGTAAAGGGAATGAATTCTGAAATGATGAACAAAGTCATCACATATTATTTATAATTAATTTAATGAATTAAAGAATTACCTTTCATGAATTACTTCTTCATTGATGGATATTAAATCAGATCTATGTTATACCATCACTACATTGTAGTAATGAAGATAAGATTCCCTCTAGTGATGATCCACACGTAGTCCACAAATCCTCAAACATCACCATAAGAATCTCCGTGTTCTAGCATGATAGATCCTAATTCTTGCATAGTTCACTTTTGATAGCCATAAGAATCAATTATAATGCGTTCTACTTGATTTCTCTAGACATGAGAATTGGAGGTGGAGGAATACCTCTCACAATTTTATTGATCACTCATGGAGAGAGAGATTTTTAGGGCTTGAGAGGATGCTATATTGTTATCATTGTGAAAAATAGAAAATGAATTGGATTTCATTGACAATAATATAATTTGGTTTATATATCTCTAGGGTTAGAAATAAATAATTGTTTATGTGACCTTTAATATTTTTTAATCCATTTTGAAACCCCATCTATATAATAATAAAAATATTATTATTATTATTTAACGACATGTTCCTAACTTCTAAATTAAAACTAAATATTATTTATTCAGATAATTTTCAATATATATTATTTCTCACTAGACCATTAAAATCAGTTCTCCCTTCCTCTATAATATTTTTCGAGCTGTGGATAATATCTATTTCTTTAAGAAATAAATACCGTTTTATTATTCTCCAATAAAAAAATATTACATTCCCTAAATAGAAAATAAATATTTATTAAATATTACTCTGACAAAATATTCTCTCGAATAACACACGATGAAATATATATGATGAAGAAAACATGAATAATCATTAAACCATACGTGGTAATAATATTCATTCAAATTTTTAAATAATAATATACTATTTTAACTAAGATTCTGGATACACTTAGTGTGTGAACCTCTTAGGGTCTTTCTTAGTAGTAGTAGGAGAAGAATCCTAAAGTCAAATGATAGAAAATAGAAACACACCATGAAACCCATATAGAAATAAGTTTACACCATAATGACTTAATACTTCATAAATATTCTTTCTATGTAATATAATCACATTATCATGATATCTCTAATTAAGCAGGTTGGACACTAGTGACATCAACCTGTGTGCTCAATGTAAAATTCATTGACATTATAGAAAAAAAAATTGATTATAGAAAACTATGTACATGGAATTATTTAGGCTATATCATTTACATTAAATTTCATGAGATATCAATATCCATTATATAATATAAGGTAAAAATCATTTCCCACATTATTCATTAATGGAATATTACACATGTCTCTCCTAACATATCCTACCTCACCCCAAAAATATTCCATCACAGTTCTTATCAAAACATAAATGTACATGACTCATAATACTCATTAATAATAATCTAAAATTATAAGGTTAAATACACACATCCATAGATAGAAACGTCCAATGAAACATATAAATGTGGATTTTCTTAAATGGAGGTCTTATTCTCAGTATATCCTACACTGGATATTTCCAAGGTCATACACCATGAGAAGGTGCATCAAATTCCTATGAGTCTCCAAACCTAATAGAATCTATCATTTGTGTCCCTAAAATTATATCATCCAACTATAGAACATATATTTAAGAATACTATCATGGAACTTCTAGGTTCTCGTCACTGTAAGGCACTTCTATGACATTTTACTATGACAACCACTCTTATGAATTTATAACATACTATTTTATGCATAAGAACAATCATAAAGTTATATTGTGTTTATTAATATTCAAAAATCTTAATACATGTTATCATAAAGTACACATAATTTGGTTCTAAGGTACAAACTCCAACAGATTCCCACTTTTACTAGATCTAACTGCTAAAAACCATTAGTTTTCATTCTCTCACATGATACTTATAATTTTGGTGAGATAGTCCTTTATTCAAGGGGTCCAACACATTATATTAAATGTGAACTCTTATTACTTCAACCTCACTCCTTTGATAAAAATATTTCAAGTGGTGATACTTCCAGAGTATATTCTTTTTCCATTAGTGTGTACTCGACTTTTTGCATGATACACCACTATAATATTATCACAGTACAATATGGTAGGCTATATAATGCTAGGTACCACATCAAGATCCTAGAAAAAGTATCATATTCAATTGGCTTCCTTGGATACATTAAAATCCACTATATACACAAACTCCACTGTATAATCATCAACAACTAGATTCTTTGACCACTTCCATCTCAATGCTCCACCATTGGGATAGAAAAAATATAATGACCATAACATCAGAACATTATGAATTTTTTGAAAACTTTCATTAACCCTTGATAACCATCTCTTAATCTCCTCCATACACCAAGAACTTATCCTTATTTCTTCTCAGATACAAAAGGATAACATTAACCGTAGACCAATGTTGTTCTCCTAGATCTAATTGATATTTTCCTAGCATTATCAATGCATAGGCAACATAAAGTCTAGTATAAATAAGGACACACATGATTGATCCTATCGCCAAAGCATATGAGATCTTACTCATTCTCTCTTTATCCTATTTTGTATGAGGACACATTTTCTTATAAATATGTTAAGCATGTGACATTGGAAACAACACACTAATGGATTGTTCCATGTTAAATATATTTTTTATATGGTCAATGAGTATACATTTACATAGTCCAATTAGCCTCTTGGATATATCACGAATGATATTAATCCCCTGAATATAGGATGATTCAATAAATCCATTCAAAAATAAACATGTTTTTAAAAATTTATCAATATAATTTATGACTGATATGTAAATTTCAATAATAAACTTGTCATCAACATACTAGGATAATTACTACATTTAAACTAATCCACTTCTAAACACATAGAAAAATTTCATTCTTAATAAAACCAAATTTTCTTATAGCTTCATCGAATCAAATATTCTCTGATCTATATTATTACTTCAATCCATTAATGGATCTATGAAACATGAAAAAAACTTTTTTCATCACCTCAAATCACAAACCCCTCTTGTTGGGTCATATATACATATTATTGAAGGTTCCCATTAAGGAATTCTGTTTTGACATCCTTTATCCTAATTTCATAGTCAAGGTAATATGAAATATCATGTAGAATTTTGATGGATTAAGACATGGAAACTGGTGAAAATGTATCTTTATAGTCATTTACTTGTCACTATTTAAACCCTTTAGACACTATCCTTTCTTAATAGATATTTACACTGCCTTAAATGTCTAATTTTCCCTTGAATATCTATTTTTACCCTAACAAATTTACAGTAATTGGTGTACCGATCAGAACCCAAACATGGTTTTGATACAAGGAATCTGTTTTAGAATTCATAGATTCTTTCCATCATGAAACTTCTAAGATCTATACCAAATCCTTTTATGAGAAATGATCATCAGTTTCATCCAATAATGAGTCACCATCTTTAGTGATTAAAAAACCAAATCTCTCTAATTTCTTAACTCTCTTATTCTGCTATACAATACTTGTGTTTTAGGAAATACTTATTCTAGAAGAACCCATGTAATTTATTCCTCTACTAACTCGTGTTTATCAGGAGAATAGAATTCATCGGATTCAATATTTTCCCCACTATCCTTTTTTGGATGTACTCCCTCTCAAGAGAGATAGTTTATATAGAAATATTAACATTCATGTCAAAGGTGGATGTATATGTATCCTCCCTTTATTTCCATAAGACACCTTATAAGGATAAACATTGTTCCCAAGGGTGTTATATTGATTCCACAGAAGGCCTTAACCAACTCCTCACAACCCCATACATGTGTATGAAAAAGATAGTCTTCTTTTTACTCCATAACTCAAAGAGAATTACATTTTCCTATTTTGTTGGTACTTTGTTTAATGAGTATATTGTAATTTGTAATCAATATCCCCAAAAGGAGAGTGGGGGATTTGCATGACTCATCACCAACCTTACCATGTCTAACAAGGTACAATTCCTCCTTTAACTAACACAATTCCACTATGGTTTGTAAAGTGGACTTAGTTTGGATGGATTTCCAAAGTCCCATATAATGTTAATAAACTCTTAGTTAAGATATTAACCACATCAATATGATCTTATCTTCTTAATCATCATTAAAAGTTTATTATCTATTTCTTTATTTAATTCCTTGAATGTATAAAAGGAATTAGACTTTTACGTCATCATGTAAACATAACCATATCTACTCAGGTCATCAGTAAAAATTATGAAGTAAGAATACCTACCTATGGCTTCTAATAAAAATGGTCCACAGTCATCAGTGTGTACCAATCCTAGAATCTCTTTGGCCTATTCACCCTATCCACAAAATGGATGTTTGGTCATTTTACCTTGAAAGCAAGCATGAAGTTTTTAAATTAGTTTTATGTTATATGAGTATAAATAAAAATCTTAATTGATATTTTTTAAACACTTCATGTTTATAAGAACAAGATGGTTATACCATAACTGGGTGTTATATGATTCATGTGAACATGATTTATTATCAATTGAAAATACTTGTTTTTTATAATTTAATACATAATGTCCATTGTTTAAGTTCACCATACCATAACATATGATGTTTATATAAAATAAATAACTTTTATTTATAGACATGAAAATAAACCCATTCACATCTAGGAATGATACAAAAATTATGTTCTTGGTAATAAATGCTACATAATAAATATATTTTAAAAAGAAAATCATTCCCATTGGAAGTGATATGTAGTATTCAATGATGGCTAGATAATTTAACCTCACACCATTAGAAGCTCACAAATCCACCTATCCTATAGAAATCCTTTAGAATCTAATTTGTTCCAACATTTAGATACAAATTCATGCACCAAAAGTTGTATCTAATACCAAATGTTTAGATATTGAAATATTAAACTCAACAACAAACACACCTTTAGCTTCCTCTTGCTTCTATCCACTTGGAAAATTAAGGTACGATGTTCTGAAATACTATTCTCATTGTCTATAATATTATAATTAATAATAAAACTTGATAAGGTGTTGGGATGTGATGAAAGTATGAGATCTATGCACATATCATACTATAATTTAATCCCTAAGATGTATAAGCATTCAAAGTATCTAATAAGATTGGATAAATGAGACACAAATGGCATAGAATCTCCATGGTTAGTTATAAAAAATTAAATGGAGATATCATGTTTCTATTTTCTCTACTTCTATTAAACAAATATCCCCATACTGAGAAATCATGATATATGAATTCATGTCGTCACATTGCATCAAAATCTCATTTTTAATTGTTGGTAGTATGTAATACTAAACATCTATTAAATTGTTCAAAATTTCTCATAGAGAGACAACTTTTTATCACTAGACTCAATTCTAGTCACTTTAGGAATTGATTCTTTTAGTACATACAATTTCCTTTTATAGAGAATGATAATGCATAAGAACCCTTTCAACATTAATTTTTTTTCTATTTAGAAGGTTATCCTTATAAAGTATAGATTAAAGTGATACATTGAAACTTACTTTTATTTATGTTCCTACAAATAAGTTGAGATAAATTTTAGTAATTTATCTAATAAAATTTAGATAGCTAAATAAATATTATATTTATTAATCTCCAAATGTTTTATCAAAAACCAATGTCCCTCACTATTGGAATCAAAATATCAAATTTCTTTAAAATTATAGTGGGAAAGATTCATATTCCTCTTTACTATATCCCAAAATTGGTTGGTCAAGAAACATGAACGGTTGTTTGTAGGATTTCCAAATAATAACTATATTAACTCATAGTTTCTTGATCTATTGAGTGGACTCCCTGGTAAAAAAATACTTAAATTGGATTTCATCAACCCTTGCCTCTCAGTTAAACCAAGTCTTACTTAGAGAGTCGACAATTGAGGTGAATTGTGTTAATTCAACCCAAAATATCATTTTAGAATTCCTTAGAAATTGAAAGTGCCCCAACATTGGCTGGTCAAGAACTTTAAACAATAGTTTGATTTTTACTAAAGTAGTGGAAGGATATAGCGATTTAACATATATTATTTATTCATTTTATTATCTTATGAATAAATTTACAATTATTATATTTATTAAATTCTTGTTAATATTAATTGGATTTAATCAAGTGATTTTGCATGTCTTAGATAATATTTTCACATAATACAATTTATTTTAGTTATATCTTGCATTCTTGTTAATTCATTAATTTATGCAATAATGAAAAACAATCTATATGAAATAACCATGAAACTTGACAGAAATAAAATAGTAAATCAGTATGATCATGATTTTTTACAAATCATTAGTTTATCTATATGATGATACACTAACCATAAACCTAGGGGGAAACACTTTTAATCAATTAAGGCTCATGTTCTAGATTTCCACCTGCCCACCTATGTATCTCTCTTTGATAGGTTTCATCTCATCTCTAAGCCTTTACCACATCCACTAACATGGGAGCTCCATCCATTACATATGATTTTCCTCCCTCATAGGTGAGGGGAAGAGGTTTACAATAAATAAACCATCGACACACATTACCTTACATAATAAGATGAGATATGACACACATTACAACAATTTAATTTAATAATAAATTAAATGAAACCAATCACATACAATAGTTTGGTCTAGGATCATGGTCATCTACATGCATGCATCAAATTATGAATTTAATAAAAAGAGAATTCAATAAGTAATCATTGTTATTTAAGATAAATCAAATTCAAATAAATTAATTTTCTTCTTTAATTAATCAATTATATAATCTTAATTTTCATCCAAATTTCCTTGAGAATCTCATCCATCATAATTTTAATTAAATTAAATAAATTTATTTAAAATTAACTATGTAGATAAATGCATGGTGTAGAAAGCACTGTGAATACCCATAAGAATCTATCCAACATGTATTATACTCATATACTATTTAACCTTTTGACAAAATGAATACACAACATATCACATACTTTCATAATGTATACTACCAACTTAAGGATTACTTGAATAACATGATTTTTTTTCACGTGTTATGTATCAATACACGTAGAGTAATAACTGTAATATGAATCACACATGATATAATGATCTGAACTTTACAGAGTATTTAATTAAACATATATATATATATATATTAAAATGAATTACATGTCCTATCAAATCAACTTAATGATTTTATTTAAATCAGTCAATGATAATTAAATAATTATAAATAATTATGTAACCCCTATAATACAACTTGATGTTTTGGAGAACAGTGAAATCGTGCGATGGGTCATGAAAAAATTTGATTTTTTTCATCATCGATGATCATTCTAATATTTACATGATGATAAAAACCATAATAGATGGAATTGAATGAAAGAAAATTTATAAGAG
The DNA here is from genome assembly GCA_963277665.1 of Viscum album. Taxonomy (NCBI): domain Eukaryota; kingdom Viridiplantae; phylum Streptophyta; class Magnoliopsida; order Santalales; family Viscaceae; genus Viscum; species Viscum album. The sequence continues at coordinate 1,089,978,121 of OY728164.1, read as the reverse complement.
ATAAAATTATAAAACCAATAGCTTGATCATCACATATTTTTCATAATTAATTTAAGAAATTAAAGAATAACCTTGCCTGAATTATTTCTTCATTGATGGATCTATCAAAAGATATATGTTGTGACATCATTAAATTGTAGGACTCTAGAGTAGATTTCTTTTAGCGGTGATACACATGTGCTTAAAAAATAACTGAATGTCTGGTAGAAGTATCCAGGTACTAGCATGATAGATCCTAACACTTGCGATTTTTGCTATTGATCGTTATGATAATCGCTTCCAAATAGTTTTTCCTTGATCTCTTTATACTCAAAAGTGAGAGGTGGACGAGGATTTATCTCCATTCTATGGACAATTCTTAGAGAGGGAGATCTCTAGGTCTTGATAGAATTATCTCTAGCTGTCATTGTGCATAACACAAAAGTAATTGTCTCTCTTTAAAAATAATATAATTTGATTTATATATCGCTAGGGTTAGATATAAATAATTACACAAGTTCCCTTTATTATTTACTTAATCCCTTTGAGAACCCAATGTCTATATTAAGAATAATATTATTATTTCTTGAAATGTTCTTAACTTGTGAATTAAAATTAAATATTATTTCTTCAAATAATATTCAATATATATTATTTCTCACAAGATCATTAAACATGGTCCTCCATTACTCTAAAATATATACCGATCCTTGAATAATGTCAATTTATTTATTAAATAAATATAACTTCATTATTTTATAATAAATAAATAAATATTATATTCACTAAATAGAAAATAAATATTTATTAAATATTCAACTCACATAATATTATATCGAATAACTGGTGATGAAATATATTTGATCAAAAAAACAAGCATAATTATTAAACCATGTGCATGAAAAATATCTATCCATCTTGTTAAATAATAAATAATAATATATTTTTTAATAGATATTATGTACTAAATTTGTTTGAAACCCCCCAGACCACTTTACTAGTGGCATTAGGAGAAGTATCCTAACATTGAAGGTTGGCATCTAGCATCACACTAAGGTACCTATAGAGAATGAAGTTAATGTCACAATGATAGAAAACCTCAACCAGATGCTTACTATGTAATATTACACATTTACCATGATAGATCTAATTAAGTAGGTTCCACACTAGTTCCATCAACCTATATGATGAAAGTATCTTTATTTGACTTTATAGAAAAAGAACTTGCCTATAGAATATTATGGTCATGTATTTATTTAGGCTAAATAAATTCTATCAAAGGACCTAGATATCAATTTCTATTAAATTAATGTAGGGAAAAATCATTTCTTGCATTATTAATTTATTCATTGTTACTCATGACACATCCAACATATCCTACCTTGATGGAAACATATATAACTATATTTTTCATCAATACATCAAAGTACACGACTCCTAATACTCATTAATAGTAATCATAGAGTCTGAGGATCAATACACACATCAACATATAGAAGAATCCAATGACACATATAAATGTTGATTTACTAAGGGAGAGTATTATTCTCATAATATCCTAAATTGAATATTGCTAAGGGAATTCTCCATTACAATGTTCCTGAAAGTCCTATGAGTCTCCACCCATGATAGCATATATCGTTTATGTCCCCAAAATGATATCATCTATCTATAGAACATATATTTATGAATACTATTGTGGCACTTCTTGGTTCTCGTCATAGTGGGGAACTACTACGAACATTTAATGAGACGACTACACTTCAGAAATTATCCTATACTATGTTACATATATGAACAATCACGATGTTATATGGTGTTTATTAATATTTAAAACTATAAATAAAGGTTATCATAAAGGACACAAAAGATGGTTTTAGGGAACCAACTCCAATAAATTAAATTTTTCTATTTGAAGGAATTTATAAGGTGATATATATATTTAAAATTTATATATATGGGGACAATAACATTACTCAGGAGTGATGATAAAATCATTTTCATATTATAGGTAGAGATAGCATTCCCACCTATATTCCCAGGATAAAAATAATCTCTCTACGGGTCGATTTAAAGAGAGAGTCAGTATTTCTACCAACTACTTGGGGTGTGTGATCCAATATTTATAGAATTAGTATTCCCCTTTTCTAAAGAGATTATAGAAGGAAGGATAATCCATGAGAGATTTTATTCTAACCATCTATCAGGGTCATGGGATTCTCCGCAATATTTCTTGTGAGGTTATATGAGTTATTGGGAATTATTTGTTCGAATACTTGATTGGTGTTATAATATTGATGTACTAGAGTGTTTGGATATACGTTGATTGACGACAGTGATTAAATTTTGAGCATTTACCCATTTATGGATTTTGGTCACAATGTTGTTGTAACACTCGAATGTTTTTATAAAATATTTTTAATAAATAATTTTAATTCTTAAATAGCTTACATTGCATGAAATCAGAAGTTTAAATTAACCATGATACATCATTAGTATAAAATGAAAATTGTAACCTAGACATTATGTTAGTAGGAATAAATTTAACCAACTTATTAAAATCTATGGTGAATTCCTTGGCAACTAATTATTTATGAAAAATATAATCCAATAAAATATGAAACATTTTTATTAATAAATAAAGTGAATTACAATTTATAAATGAATTTTTTTAAATATATATGTTATATTTATAGTTAAATGTTTTTGATATTAAATAAATATATATTTTTGTCATAGGGTATAAATAAACCTGACCTTATGTATAAATTCCTATATTTTTCAAAAGAATAATTTTACTGCCTTTTAATGTGAAATCCTTTTTAAATTAAAATTTGGAAACATTAATAATTTTCAAATGATAACATAAAATTATTATTTGGAAGTGGGATATAAAAATATACATAGGATGAATTTTTGATATTTTTCACATAACATCCATGTTTTGATGAATAGTAAAAATATACTAAATTTTAATTGAATTTGTTTTTCATCAAAATAATTTATATCATTAAATTATATTAATGAATGGTTTTATAGTATAAATAGATTATATTTTTAACATTTAATATAAGTTAGGTCATTTTTATTAATTTTATATTGAGTTTTGATGTAAAAACATTTCAATATTTTGCAATGTTTTAACTTTTTAAACCCTTTTTCTCATTCTAAAAATGAGATTAATTTTAAATTAATTACTAAAACTTATGTATTTTTAATTTTTAAAAATTGATTCAATAATTGGAATCAGTATCTTCAGATTATGTAAATAGATTTATTTTATTTTTGGCATTATGAATAGTAACTTCGACAATTTTTGTTAATATATAAAAAGAGTAAATCAAGTAATTATGGGTCAAAATAATATTACAAAATTACCCTAAAACTTATACTAATATAATTGTATGAGGTTTTTCTAAGTAAATCATCGTTCGGTCTAAATGGTTTCTTTTGGAAGCTACTTGGATGTGACTAGAACATTCAATTTATTTTTTAATGAAAAGTTAAATATGTATTCCTCAAATTGTTATAACTATATAATTTTTAATATAAGGATATTCAAAATATAAATTCAACATTAAATATAAATTTTAATCATAAATATTTTTATTTGTCATGGTAATTTAATTATAAATTTTTGGATGTAAATAATTACCTTGAAGTCTTATACATTGATGATGCATAAATTATTTAATTGATGAAAAATCTGTAATATAATTGTTCTGAAATAATAATAATGATTAAAAGACTAATTTTTTCCCAAATATTATATTTCAGCTGTATATCGACCATAATAATCCTAGGGTCAAGTTATTGACCATTTTCAACCACCTAAAAATGATTATGAAACTTATAATACTTTATATAAATTGATGTTAATTTGCAACATTCATGTTTTAAAAAAATATAACATTTTTGATATAGGAATTTTCAGAAAATATATTCAACTATAATTATTATTATGAAATATAGAGGATTTATATTCATAATATTATTATTTTTTTTCAAAAATAATTATATTAAATAATTACACAGTATTAATGTAGTAATTATTTTATGGATGGATATAATAAATAAATGTTATTTAAAATATTCAAATAAATATAATATAAGATAATTAATATATATAAATAGTTTTTAGTTGACCTTGAACCATTATGAATATAATTAAATATTTTGTTATATATTGACATGTTGTGTTCTTTTTTTAGAAAATAAATGAATTTAATTGTTTCAAAATTATCACTATTGATTGTTTATCAAAATAATATATTATTAAATTATTTAAAAATCATAAAACTTTTTTAAAAATATATAATAATTATGATATGGTATGAAATGTTCTAAAGTGTTTATTTATGGCCTAATTGATAGTAAATAAGTAAGTAATTCAACCTACTAATATTGAAATATGTGTTACCATTGTTAATAATTAAATAGCATAACTAACTGTTAATTAAAATGATAAGGTTCAAAATGATAGAAAAAATTATTTAAAATTTATTGGTATATGAGATTACAACATCATATCCTCTAAAAATCTAAAATATGAACATTTATATTTTTTTATGCATTTAAATTTTTATTATAAGTTAATATATTTTGGAGAGTCCAAAAGTGTCCCTTGCCTCACTTATAAAAGGGCACATCCTGCCTCACTTATTAACTTTACATTGAGACTTCAAGCTCGAACATAGAATGAATATTTCCCTTATCAACTTTACTATTCATATTATAATGGTTATTTTCATCTCCAAATACAAAATCTAGTGCTTTAAGAGGACATCTAGAAGGGGCACATTGAAGAAAAGGTAATCTTCTATAAAGATTTTTTCAAACTTATTTCTTCTTATAATTTGTATTCATGAGTTCTTTACATTATAAATTGACACATATAGTATAAATTATATACTAATATCTTATTATGATTATATAATAAGCATATTTTATGTTTTATCCATCCTACAAAAAATGATATCACTACACATGCATACGTATGACTTACCACCCCCACATTTTGGTATCATCAGTTTTTCACCACTACCTTACTTGGATGGGTATAATTATAAAAATAATAAATATATATGTTTACTATAACATGATATATATATTTTAACAAAAATATGTACCATCCACTTCCATAACATTTCACAATTACGGGAATGATATCGTCACTCGTGCGTACGTACAGACTACCATCTCCACGATGTGATGTGATTCATTCCTAATGACATCGATTAAATATTGATTATATAAATGTATATAATGAATAAATATGATATATATTATATTAATATCATTTTTTAATGATATAACTATAATCTAAGAATAAGAACCAAAACATATTTGACAAAACATGCATCAGAAAATGAAATAGTTAATACCTGAATAATCAGTAATAATAAAATGTTATTAATGAACGGATGATAATAGGATCATATGTGATATCATAAAAATGACCATGATTATATAATAATTCAATGAAATTATTTAAATCATTATATAGGAGGTTTAGATGCATACAAACGATATTGTACCTAAGGTAAAGGATAATTTCACAATCTCAATATTATTTGAGATTGTTTATACATAAGTATTTACTGGTGTATATTTATCATATATGTCCATGTTTCAAAAATATGCGTTCCACAACATTATTTATATTAATATACAATTTTTTAAATTCAATTTTACCCATTTTTGAATTTTTATTAAATGGTATTAATGGAATATTTTTTCGTTTTCGATACGAGATAATTTTTGACTTATCAGAAAAATGTATGAGAAGAATTATTTCTTCAAACTTATATGGCATGAAATGATTTTTATGTTTTCATAACAACTTCTTTCCATTAATATTAATTTAAAATATTTAATCTTGTTTTTATTGATTTTATTTCAAAATTGTGTTTCATTTTGAGAAAAGAATACATTTTAAAATAAGAATGGATATTTTACTTAAGAATTAATTTTGTGTGTTTAATAAAAATAATTTTCCTTCTAAGATGAAATTATATAATAGGGTTATGTTTCCATTATATTATCCCTATTATTCATATGGTTTTATTATATGTATTATGTAATGCTATTTATGAATTCTAATTGTTTTACATGGATTATGTAATGATGGAATAATGTTTAATGAAACCCATTTTGTTCCACAGGTTATGCTACGATGAATGATTTATATTTTTGTGGAACAAATAATAATGAATTAATTAGGAGATTTGTGGGACCTATATATCACTCTAATTTGTTAGGAAAACATTTATATCTCATGAGATAGGAAGGGTGGGAATAAGAAATGATATCAGTTCAGAAATACAGGGCTAGAATAAAATGTAAACCCAGTTCAGTAATATAGGGTTGGAATGAGGAGTGAACTCAGTTTAGTAATAAAATTTATCCACAATTATGGTCTTGAAAATGAGTCCTGACTAATAAGAAAACATTTTATAGGATTATGGGTATTCCACAAATTCTATGACTTATGTTTTGAATCGTTGGAATATGTTCATTGATTCTTTAATAACATTTATGATTTATCTCATGACATGATATCATGATCTTTCATATAAATGATATGATTTTAAAATTTTATGTTCTTATGTCTTAGGATTATGATATTACTGATATCTCCCTTGTTTACCCTTAATGGGAATATGATTTTACCATTTCTTATGTTTCCTTTCCCCAGGTTATGAAGAATAGTATTACGTTAGATTTTTCAAAAAGGGGTTTAGTTATGATGGAATATGCGAGAGACAATGTAGATGTCTTATGAAAAAGTTTTTTATGTTTCCCAGTTTATAAAGACACTAAAAATATACCATCATGGCATTTTTTTTATTGTTTTTAAAGAATATTATTAAATTTTGAAGTAATATATATGCATTTAATGTATGGTCCATTATATTTGGTATTAGAGAAAATTTATAGTTAACCTTTTGAAACTATGTTTATAAAACCTTATTAATAACCCTATGAATATGTCGAAGTATAGTTTACAATACAAATGTTTTAGAAATTATAATGAATAATCTAGTATAAAAAAATTATGTGTCTAAATTGAAATTTTATTATTGATTATGTGGTTTTTCCATTATGATTAGTGTTACAGACACCATGATTCTTGATTTTAGTCAATGGATGGATCCAAAAAGAAATAAATTATTGATGAATGTAATGGGATATGAAATTATTGTCCTCCTGAGAAAACAAATGTTATTAGATATTAAATGAAAAGTATTTTTACTATGATCAAGCATATTTCCCAAGCTATGAATCATGTAAGAATTCCAAATGAGAAAAGGAGGGAACCAAATTCTATTGATTCCTTCCCAAGGTAGTGTCTACCTTCTTTCAGTGGGTCTACTAATCCACCCATATATGAACAATGGATAAATACCATTGAAAATATATTTTCAGTTCTCCAATGTTTTGATTATGATAAAGTCATCTTGGAAGCTTATCATTTGGAAGGTGAAGATGATCAATGGTGGAACCTTATCAGGAATTCGAGGTAAAGTGAATAAATTGAATCCATATAACGGGGTGAGTTCAAGAACTTGTTTCTCACCAACTACATTCCTCTAATTCTATTAACAAGGATAGAGGAGAAGTTCCTTGTTATTAATAAAAAGGGAAATGAATCAATTTGTACCTTTGATGAAAATTTTACCAAACAAGAATGGTACACTTTTGGAATTTTTATCCAACCTGAGAGTGAAATTGGTCGATTCTTTAGTTTCCTAAAACCATGTCTCCATAGTAAATTAACCATAATGGACTTCAATATCTATGAAGAAATTATTAATTCTTCTCTCAAGGTTGAGATGGAGATTGGGGTAACCAATTAGTCATATGTGTTTGATAAGAAGAGAAAAATGGAATTCAAATGAATATATAAAAACTACAATGAATAGAAGATGAGTTTTCCCTTATGCCCAATGTTTGGAAAGAAACATGGAGTAAATTTTCTTAAAGGGACTAGAAAATGTTTTAAGTATCAGAGATAAGGTCTTTAGTAAGTTGAAGGCCGAAGTGGGGGAAAAATATATCTAATAATGTCGATGGAGAAAATGATAAAAAAATGACCCTCCCATTCATCAATGATAAAATTTTAAAGAAATTTGGAATTATACTAACCAATTTCCTAATCAAAGGGATATCGATCATAAGTGATGTTAGAAAAATCTTATGGCCAAAGGCAGGGGAATGTCATATGTGATCACTAATAGTGATGTAGAGTATGATAATGAAGTGGTGAAAGGTACACTTACTATCTAATCTAAATTAGAAAATGTTTTATTTGATTCCAGATCCACCCACTCAGATATTCATGTAGAATTTTATAAGTTCAACATCTTCTTTCCTCAAAAATTATATGATGAACTAGAAGTAAAAACACCTAATGAAAAAATAGTCACATCAAAAATATATAATTCTTCTCCAGTTGATGTTTGTGGGAATGCTCTTCCTGAAAATTTTGTAATCCTTCCATTAGTATAATTTTATGTGATTCATGGAGTGTATAGTTTCTCTATATAGAGCTCAAATGAATTTACATAGAATGGAAGTCAAATTTCAAATTTTAGATCAATCTATGATAATCAATACAAGGACGAATGTAATCTTACAATGGAAATTTCTTCCATCTTATATGTCTTGGTTCCTATAAATGATAGTTATCTCTCGTAAATGTTTGGGGAAAATCACCATTATGAATACACATATTTCATATGATTCTATTTATTTCTTTCTAGAATAATTTCTAGGTCTTCCATCGAATAATGAAGTTGATTTTTCAATAGAACTCATACCGGGTGAATTGCCTATTTAAAAGATAGCTTATTGAATGAAACCAATTGAGTTGAAAGAATTAAAGAAGCAACACCAAGAGAATATTGAAAAGGGAATAATATTCCCTAGTGTGTCACCTAAGGGTGAACCTATTCTGTTTGTTATGAACAAATATGGATCAATGAGAATATACATTGATAATTGAGAACATAACAAGATCACTTTCAAGAATAAATATCGTCTTACCTAAATTGATGACTTATTCAACCAACTACATAATGATTTATACTTTTCCAAGATTTATCTTCATTAAGGAAAACATCTATTAAGGTTCAAGAAGGAGGATATACCAAATATGATATTGAGTACAAGGTATGGACACCATAAATTTATAGTGATTATTTTTGTTTTTACTAATGCCTATGATATCTTTATGGATCTTATGAATAGAGTCGTTAGAGACTATCTTGATCATTTTGTGGTATTCGTTATATATGATATTATTTTATATTTTATGATCAATAAATAACATCAAGATCACTTGAGAATTGAACTGAAGATCTTGAGAAAGAGAAAGACTTATGAAAAATTTAACAAGTGTGATTTTTAGCTTCATAAATTTTTTATTTTTGGTCACATAATATCATGAGAGGGATATATATGGATGTAGAAAAAGTAGAAGTTATTGAACATTGACCTAGAATAACAACGGTAACTGAGAGACAAATTTCTCTTGGTTTTGATGGATATTATCAATGTTTTGTGAATGATTTTTCACGACTATCTAATCCACTCACTATGTTGAATCAGAAAAAGGGTTAAATTTGTGCAGAAAAAGGAATGTGAAATAATTTCAAATATCTAAAAAGAAGGTTATTCAATACACCTATTCTCACACTTCCATATAGTGGGGAAAGTTTAGTGATCTACATTAATGAATCCAAGAAGGGGTTGGGATGTATTCTCATACAAAAAGATATGGTGATATCTTATTCCTCAAAAAATTGAAAATCCATGAGAAAAATTACCCAACACATGATTTGGAGTTAGTTGTGGTAATCTTTTCTTTAAAGATATGAAGGGATTATTATTTGGGTGAAATGTTTGATATTTATACTAATCACAAAATTTTAAAGTATATTTTTACAAAAAAGGAGCTAAATATGATCTATAAAAGATGGCTGGATAAGATTCAATATTACGAATACTCAATACATTACCACCCAGGGAAAAATATTAAGGTGGAAGATGCTTTGAGATGAAAGGACCGTGTTAGCCTATCCATGAGGAGGATCACTAAAAATCCATTATTTTTGGATTTGGGAAGGTTGGATCTTGAAAATTTATTGGAATGTGAGAAATATGAAGTTTCTCGATTGAATATAAAACCATCTATAAAAGTGAAGATTACAGATTTTTAGAAGGAAGATGTAGATCTATAAAATGATGTGAAAATGTTCCCGAATTAAAAATTGGTTGTGATGGAATAAAAAGGTGAAAAAACCAAATTTGTGTTACTCCTATAATAGAATTAAATAAGGAGGTTTTGGATGAGGCTCACAGTTCTTCATTATCTATTCATACTAGAAGCCCAAAGATGTGTATGGACTTGAGAGACTATTTCTGTTGGGATGGAATAAAAAGAGATGTTTCTGAATATGTCCATCAGTGCTTGATTTTCTAGCCAGTTAAGGTTGAGAGATAGAAGTCTAAGTAGATTCTATAACCATTACCCATACCATAATGGAAATGGGAAACATGATTATATAATTTTTCATCAGACCTCCCAAAACTTCTAATGTTTATAATGATATATGTGTTATAGTTGATCTCCTTACAAAGTTGAGACACTTCATTTCAATTAGAGAGGATTTTTCTATGGATCAACTTGCAAGGATATATATAAAAGAATTAGTAAGATTTCCTGGATATAGAGTTAAGTTTTATTTTTTTTCTTATCATCCTCAAGAAGATGGTCAGTCCAAGTTTACAATTCAAACTCTAAAAGATATATTGAGAGCTTACTCTATGGATTTCAATGATGTTTGGGATTACCACCTACCTTTGGTAGAATATTATTTCAATAATAACTATTACCCCAGTATTCATATGGATCCTTATGAAAACTTCTTTGGAAATAAGTTATGAACATTAACATTATGGGATGAATTTGGGAAACAAATATATTAGGACCTGATCAAGTTGATGAAATGGTATAGAAGGTCATATCTATTCAACAACACATAAGAGGAGCTCAGAGTCGAAAAAAAGTTTTTCTGAAAACTGATGAAATGAACAAGAGTTTGAAGTGGGTGAAAATAAATTTCTATGAATGTCTCCCTGGAATAGATTATTGAGATTTGGAAATAAGGGAAATGTAATCCCTAGGTTTATTGGTTCTTTTGAAATTATGGATCGTGTAGGGAAGGTATATTATTAATTAGAGATTCCACTGAATCTCTCTCAAGTTCTTGATGTGTTCCATGTATCTGTCCTGAGAAAGTACATACATGATCCTACACATGTAATAAACTTAGAAGTTGTACTATGAGGGAAATATCATTCTTATGAAGAACAACCGATAGAGATTTTAGATTATAGAAAAAGGATCAACTAAACAATACCACTCGCCTGGTTAAAGTATTATGGTGGAACAAAAAACTGGAGAAAGTTATGTGGGTACTTGAAGATGTGATGAGGTATAGGTATACAATCTATTTGTATCAAAGTGACAAATTTTGAAGGTGAAATTTAGTTTAAGGGTGGTATAATGTAACACCCATATGTTTTTATGGAATATTTTCCAAAAATAATTTTAATTATTTAATAGCTTGAATTGCACATAATCCTGAGATTAAATAAACCACGAGACACCATTAGTATAAAATTACTATTGTAACCTAGCTATTACATTATCGAGAATAAATATCACTAACTTAGGAATATTTATGGTGAATTCATTTTCTAAAAATTATTTAGGAAAAATCTAAACAAATTAAATGTAAATAAAATATTTTTATTTATAAATTTAGTGAAATTTAATTAATAAAAGAAATATATTAAATATATATTTTATATATTTAATAAAATATTTTTTATATTCATCTAATAGATATTTTAGTCATAGGGTATGAATAAACCCCATTTAATGTATGAAAACCTATATTTTTCAAAATGGTAATTTTACAACCTTTTAAAGGAGAACCACTTTTAAATTAAACTTTTGACACATTAATAATTTTTATATGTAAAAATAAACTTATTCCTTGTAATTGGTATGTAATAATTTACTTTGGATGAATTATTTATATTTTGCAGATAACTTTCTTGTTTTGATGAATAATAAAAATATACTAAATTTTAATTGGAAACAACTTCTTCACCGAAATACTATATATGGGTAAATTGTATTATATAAGGGATTAATGTATAAATATATTATATTTTTATCATTTAATACAATTTAGTTCATTATAATTAACTTTAATCTGAATTTAGATATAAAAAAATTCAATCTTTTACAATGTTTTAACTTTAAAAATATTTTTTCTCATTCTGACAATGAGATTAATTTTAAATTAATAACTAAAAATTATATTCTTTGAATTTTAAAAAATCTATTCCATATTTTAAATAATTAGGTCTAAATTATTTAAATTTCTTTCTTTTTATTTTTGGGCATTATGAATAGTAACTTAGAAAATTATTATTAATACGGTAGAAGATTAAATTTTGTAATTAGGGGTAAAAATAATATTATAAAATTACCTAAAAACTTGTAGTAATACCATTGGATGAGTTTGTTTCTACCTAAATCATCCTTGGGTCAAAATGATATCATTTAGAGGCCACTTGGATTATATTTTTATATTTATTTTATTTTATTTAAAGATAAGTTAAATTTGTCTTTCTCAAATTTTTACAATGATATCATTTTTAATAAAAGGTTTTAAAAAAGATAAATTTGACTATAAATTATCATTTTAAATAAAAATATTATTATTTATCACGGAAATTTATTTTTAATATTTAAAAAAAATATTTACCTTAATGTATTATAAATTGATGACACAAAAATTATTAAATTGATGAGAAATCAATAATATAATTTTTATTAAAACAATAATAACAATTAAAAGACCAAAAAACAAGACCAAATATTATTTTTAGAATATATATAGACCATAATCATCCAAGAGTATAGTTATTTACCATTTTGAGCCATATGGAAAAGATTACGACACTTATAATATTTTATTTTACGTGACGTTAAAGTTGTCACATTCATGTTTTAATAAATATAACATTTTTAACAACCTTATATAGACGATAAATTCGACTATGAGTATTATTATGAAATAAAGATGATTTATATTATTCATATTATATTATTTTTAATTTTTATTCAACATATAATTATATTAAATAATTACATAAAACTGATGTATTAATTATTTTAATAACGGGGATAACAAATAAATATTATTAAAAATTATAAAATAAATATAATTTGGGATAATTAATATATATTTAAATAATTTTATATGTTATATTTACCTATCAATAATATAATAAAATATTTTTTCTAAGTCAACTTATTATCTTCATATTTTTAAAAATCAATGAATTAAATAGTTTGAAATTTAAAACTATTGATTGTTTATCAAAATAATGTATTATTAAATTATTAAAAAAGTCATAAAACATTTTTAAAAGTATAGAATAATTTTCTATATGGTCTAAAATGTTCTAAATTATTTATTTATGACCTAATTGTGATCAAATAAGTAAATATTGAAACCTTTTAATAATGAGATATTTGTTACCTTAGTTAAAAATTAATTATAATAACGAAGTGTTAATTAAAATGATAAGGTTTTAATTTATAAAAAAACAAGTATAAAATTTATTTTTTGATGAGATTACAAACTGATCTCATATTATATTTTAAAATATTAAATTTTTGTGGTTTTTTTGATGTGGTTTTATTTTATTATAAATTAATATTTTTGGAGATTCCCAAAGTGGCCCTCACATCAATTATAAAAGGAACATCCTCTCTCACTTCTTCACTTCACATTAAGTCTTAATGCTTAGAAATACCCAACCTATTTCAATTATCAACATCCCTAGTCACATTATAGATGTCACTATCTTCTCCAAAGACTGACTCTAGTTCTTTAAGAGAAAATTTACAGGGATCATGTCAAAGAAGAGGTAATCTTCTCTAATGATTCATTCAAACTTATTTCTTCTTCTACATCCTATTCATGGATTTTTTCCATTATAAATTAATAAATACCATATAACTAATATACTGAGAATTTATTATGATTAATTAACATCCATATTCCACATTTTATCCATCCAATAAAAAATGAAATCACCACATATGTGTATGTATGGATTACCATCTCCACGCCATGCGGAAATCTATTTTTTAACCAACCCTTACTGGGATGGGTATAATGGTGGAAATAATAAATATATATGATTATTATAATCTGATATGGATTATATATAAAAATATATACAATCCTCTTCCATACAATTTCACAATCATGCGAATGATATCATCCCTCGTATGTACATTCAACCTATCGTCTCCACGTTGGAATGCAATTTAATCGACATGATATCCAATAACAAATGATTTTATAAAGTTATATAATAAATATATATTAAATATATTGTATTAATATAATTTTGGAAATTATATATATAAAACATAATAAGATGAAATGGAACTTATTCAATAAAACATGCATAAGAAAATAAAGCATTTAATACCCAAATAATGAGTAATAATAAAATGTTATTAACAAACAGAAGATAATATGATCATATATGATATCATAAAAATGACTATGATTCTATAATAAGATGATGAAATTATTAAATCATTATAATGGTGTTTTAGAGATATATAATGGATAACAGCACTAAGGTAATGTATAATTTTGCAATCTTATTATTATCTGAGATTGTTTATATGTAAGTATTTACTAGGGTATATTTATCATCCATGTCCATATTTCTAAATATGTGTTCCAAAAAATACTTTATATTCATTTAAAATTTATTAAATTAAATTTTACCCATTGGTGAATTTTTTATAAGTGGTATGAAATGATTCTTTTGTCGTTTTGGATTAGAGGTATTTTTTGAAATATCCCACAAAAGTACGAGGGGAATGTTTTATTTTTAACTTATACCGGAGGAAACAATTTTTACTTTTTTATAAACCATATTTCCAAAAAAAATCATTTAAAATATTTCAATTTTATTTTAAAATATTTTTTTTTTAAAATTTCATGGCATTTTGAGAAAGGAAAATGATTTTAAAGAAGAAAGGATATTTTCCTCAAGAATTAATTTCAACTATTTTAACAAAATTATTTTCCATCTAAGATCAAATTATTTAATTTGGTTACTTTTCAATTATACTATACTTATTATTCCTATGTTTTGATTATGTATATGATGTAATTATATTTATGAAATCTATTTGTTTCACATGGATTATGTTATGATAGAATGATGTTTAAGAAACCCATTTTATTCCTTGGGTTATGCTATGATGACTAATTTAAGTTTTTGTGGAACACATAAGAATGATTTAATTATGATATGGGTGAGACCTATATATCCCTCAAATTAATTAGGTAAATATTTATATCACATGAGATAGACAGGTCAATAACGATAAATGATCTCGGATCAGTAAAAGAGGGCTGGAACAGTAAGTTAACACGGTCCAGTAATACAAGGCTAAAACGAGGAGTAAACTTGATTCAGTAATAGACTTTATCTACTATGATAGTCTTGGAAATGATGCATTACTAATATAGAAAGATTTTATTTTCTTATTTGAAACCCTAAAATTCCAAGACTTTTGTTATGACTTTTGGGAATATATTCATTAATTCATTAAGAAATTTTATGATTTATCCAATCACATGATATCATGATCATTCATATGTAGGATAATATTTTCAAATGTTATATTATTATTCCTTATGATAATTATATGATTTATATATTTCTTGTTTACCCTTACAGGGAATCTTAGCTCACCCTTTATTATTTTTCTTTTACCTAGGTTGTAAATAAGGGAATTAAGTAACATTTTCCAAAAGGTCTCTAGTTATGGAGGAATAAGCGGGAGGCTATTTAGATGTATTATGAAAAAGTTTTTAATGTGTCCCACTTTTAAATACACTAAAAAAATAAGGTACTAGTATGGTTTTGTTATGTTTTGTAATAAATATTCTTCAATTTCGAGGTAATATCTATGTATGTAATGTATGGGTTGTTATAGTGGAAGTTGGAAAGGCTGAGCTGTACAAACTTCTTCAAGACTTGGGATTCTTAAGCACCCCAAGAGTTACCTTGGGGAAGCATTATACAATTGGCTATAGAATTCAAGCTTGCATATTATTAACTATTCTATGTTCACCTATTTTCTCATGTGGTGTGACTTTTGATGATTTGATATGGTAAAATTAGTAACTTCCCTATATCTTTGGACGTATAATTATATATAATTTTGATATTATCCATCCTTGTTTTCATCATTTTTACTCCCTCATACTGGGGTTTTCAGGTGCTAGTTTTCATTATTTTTTCCTTAATGGATTAAGAGTGTCCTAATAAGTATGTTTATACTCACCACAATAAACTCCTAGTACCCACATACATTGTGTCACACTATATTGTTGAAATTTTTAATGATGGTCATGATCAACATGGAACTGTTGTGGCTTATTTGGAGATGGGATTTTGTGATCCTTAGAAACCTATGATGAAGCATAATGGTTATTGATGGAAGCAATTACCATTTCTATTAGATACAATTACATCAGTACATTCATTATAGTGGACCATTTTAGTTTCTTTATTTTCATATTTAGAGGCCTTCAAGATGTACATATCATTTTTATATTTCTGTGTGGCATTGTTCTTTTATTTTATTTTTCTTACACATGTGTTGTATATGGTTTTATTATTTCCATATATTCTACTAGTACGGATAATTATGTTATGAATTTGATATATATATGTATATTATATTTTGATATAGTATTGGGCCACCCATATTATATAATAATCCAAATTAATGATATTTACAAGTCCCTGTCTTATTTGCGGAAGGATTTGAGTGGTAATGTTAGCTTATAACTAGCCTCATCAGGGCCCTGGTGGGTTGGGCTATGTTAGAGTGGTATCAAAGATAGTTTTTTCCTAGGGATGTTTTTTGGAGTTATATGTCATGTGAGGAATAGTTTTGGATCTTTAGGAAAATAATGTTTAGGGGGTTTGAGTTTGATTATTGAACTAGGGAGACTAGGGTAGGTGTATAGACCAAGGTATCATTTTGATAATACTCTAATAACCTATTAGTCAGCCCATAGCTCTGAGAACAAATTGTGGTATATAAGGAATAAGGTACATTCATTATATAGTTGTCAGTTATGATCTTTCATTAAATTCACATTCTAGATCATCTAGATAATGCTGTAGTCTTTGTGGGTTTACCTTATTTAGTAAAGGGTGATACCTGTCGATTGTCATCCCATGTATAGAGGTATTGTCATAATAATCCCAAGCATATAGTTGGGCCTTTAATATCTTTTTAGTAAGAAATGAGGATGATATATGAAATAAATTCATCATATTTTGTTTTTATTGATTTCATTTTATTCCCTAATATTTTGAAAGTCATTGAGTTTTTGGATGTTTTATAATAAATGTTCCATTTCAATATTTTTTGGCAATACTATTTAAATAGAGAAAAATAATTTAATTAGTTTATATTTTTTATTTTTGGAATAAAATTAATGGACTGAATTTAATTTTATGTGGTTTGATGTTTCAAAGGTTAATTCTGAAGGTTTGGAGAGGTTTGTAAACATATTTGGGGGGTCTAGAATCATTGTGTTGAAAGGATGAAAAATATAAAAGAAAACGAAATATACATGGTTAATGTAAATTTACCGCATAGAGTTATATTTAACTCACTATCAATACATATATAGTTTTTTAATGATAAAGAGTACAATTCCTTCAGAGAATTTCATAACCTACTTCCCATGTAGAGTTCTTTCCACTACATATAGTTCATCTATGTAGAGTAATGGCATAGAGTTGATCACATAATAAATAGTGTTTATTTTCTTACCAAAATAGAGTTCATGGAAGTGCTAAATTTCTTATAATTTTGTTATGTAGTGTTTATAGGGAATTTGAATTTAGGAAATGGACCGACATAGAGTTCCTAATAACACTACATTTTTCGATGTAGAGTTACCATGTAGAGTTCCTAGGTAGAGTTTAAGGCCTTTGAAATAACTTAAATTAAATAGGATACTGAAGGAAAACTCATTATGGTCATCTATATTCTAGTCAAATTTTGATCTTCTAGACCAATATCCTTGATATGTTACTACTTTCTTATATGAGGAAAAAATAAACTAATATTAATCGAATTCCATGATTGATATTTTCATCCAAAATATGAGAGATTAAATAATTAAACATTGATATCCTAGAGAATTAATGGTCATAATTAATGGGAATGATATGGTAGATTTATAGGGAAAAATATTGGAATTTTGACTATGAATGCGGAAGAAGGAAGCTATGGGAATACAATTGAGGAGGAGGGTAAAATAAGAGAGGTGTTCTGCGGGGAGGATCACCTGATTTTTTCTTTTCTATTTTCTTCTATATTGCTTAATTTTTTCTAATTTTTTACTATTATATTATGTTCTTAGTCCCCATTCATTTCTGATGAACTTTTAATGGAGGGGTAATTCTTATTTTATTCTGTAAGGGAGGGTTTTACTTTTGTAATTATTGAGTCTTAAAACATCATTGAATAAAAATCTATCTTTATTATTAATTTGTTTTCTATTGTGAAGTAATTTTTGATTTTAGATGTGGTTATGTTCGATTTAATTCAATATAGTATTTATTTCCTTGGAAAATGATCCATCACATCCCTCAACTTAGTCTTAATATATATATGGTGGAATATTTTAATTTGATTGGTGAAGTGCATGTTAGTAACTGGAACATGTGGGAGGGTTATTAATAACTACATGATTTATTGGGAGATACTCGACTTGGACATGTATTTCCTACATAAATTAGGGTTGAATTTATGAGTCACTTATACTAATAGGAATTATGGTAAACCAAGTAGAATTTTTTCATGTCTATTTCCACCATAGTCATTTAATTTCTGGATATGTATGGAATAACTCAATGAAATTATAACCAGACTATTAGAAGGATTGATTCTAAAAGATATTTGATTCAGATAAAGGCATTGTTAGTGGATTTTCTATAGCATGGATGGTTCTTTCTATAAGTACTTCTTTATAATATAATCATACCGAGATGAATGGTTCATCAACATGAAGATGCTTATGTCAGCGTCACACTTTAATGAAGTTTGAGATAAAGTGTGAGGTACATGAGTATTGATCCTCCACTAGTACTTGGAATTCTGTACTAATGTTTTCATAGGATGTCAGTAGTTTCAATAGAAAATAGTTTGATATCTACATTTATCAAAGGTTATTATCACCCTTTGACCGATTGGGACCTTACATAAATAAGGCTAGGATGAATTTTCTAATATGTATGATTGCAATATGATTAGTCCCTCTTGAGTAATCCACATAGCAAAAAAGGTTCTGTTTTTTAATCTTTTCTTCCAGATAAATTAGATGCTGCAATATTTCTCCCTTTATTTTAGGGATTTTAGACTGAACCAAATAAAACACATGTTTTCATTACTCACTTATATTAACCTTCATTAGTTTTTGAATATTTTTTAGTTTTAGTGAATGCATTGAAGTAAGGTAGACTATGTTTGGAGATTTGGGTGAGTTATTTATCTTATAAGTTATAGAACATTGAGATATAGATTATTCTTTTTGAAACCTATTTTCTCTTTTGTGGTTTCGGTAACCTTCTTACTGTTCTGGATGTCAGGTGTTGGATTCTCAAAAAGTGTTAACAAAGGAATGTTTTCAATAGAATCTCAAGAGTTCTGTAGTGAACATCTCAGGTAGCATTCTTTCTTTCTCAGATGTGTTTTCAATTTCAATGGGAGATATTGTTTTCATAAGTATGGTAACATATGATTTGAAAATCTAGATCCAAAAATCTGATGGGATGAATTTTATTTTCTTGAGGATATAGATGGAGGATTATCTCATCAATAAAGATCTATAATTTCTATTGAAAGGAGTGAAATTGGAAAAAATAGAGAAATGTGAGTTGGATTGGCTAGATCGGAAGGAACTTGGATTGGTACAAATTTCATCATCTGGAAATGTATCATTGAACATTTGGGAATGAAAGACCACAAAAATTTTTATAGGAGATCTGATAGAGATATATGAGAACCTTGAAATAATTAATTAATTATGTTTGAAGTCGAAGTTGTTTTTTACGAGGCAATTAAAACCAAGGTATGCAAAAGATCATTTGAGTGAATTAAGTTTGATGTAAAGTCACTTGAAATATGCGAAGTTAACATTTAAAAATGATGTTAGGGATATGTTTTTAATAACATATTTGGTGGAATCATGAGAATATATAATTAATAGTGTGATTTTCTTCAGTGGGATAAATAACATGATCTTTACATATTTTTTCAAATTTATTATAAATTAAGTGATCCAAAAGTGGTATAATTTTATTTCTTCCAATAATGTATTGAATAAAGTTGGAAGGGGACACTTACCTCATTGAATACATCAGAAAAAATCATATGTGAATTCATGAGAGATAAGTAGAGATAAATATATCGGATTAAGGATTATTTTTCTAACTATAATAAGGGAGGAAACCTCAATAAAGTTTATCATGATAAAAAGTAAATATCTGTAAGGAATATAACCAAATAATTAATTTTTTAATGTTCAGCTTCCAAAATTAGTTCTAATATACTTTCAATGGTAATTAATACCGTAGAATTTTTGATAATATATTTTGGAGCATATTTATACTATAGTTGTGAAAAGGGATGCATAAAAAGTTTTTTATTCCTAAAGTTTGGGACAACGTATCTTTTAGATGATGAATCTCATGATTTATTGGGGAAAGGAAATGTGGAGGTTAAGTTGAAGACCAAATGTTTACTTATGCTAAATTATATGTGTCATATTCTAGGAATTCAGATGACCCTGATCTTAGTAGGAAAGATGGATTGAGTAGGTTATTGAAAACGTTTTTTGAAAGGAGTGTGTAAAATCACTCAAGGTTCTCTTATCATAACCTGGGGTATAAAGGAAGACTCAATCTATCTAACTGGAAGGGAAGTGGGAGTTTCACCAGCCAGAATATAAACTTTTTAAAGTAAATAATTGTGGCACAATCCACTTGGGAATCACAGTGATAATGGTATGGATACTCTTGTGAAAAAATAAATACTAATGATAGACTATTCAAACGTTAGATATTTTTAAAGTAACAATATTTGGAATCAATAAAAGAGTTAATCCAACTTGAGTAGAAGAAGAAAAAAATTCTAGAAGCTTGAACTTATGCGTACTAATGTCTGGGGACCATCTCTAGTGAAATATTTCAAAGGGTCATAATAATTTTTGACAATCATCTATGTATCCCTGGAAAAGGTATGAATATACTTCATGAAATAAAAATTTGATGTGTTCAGAGTTTCCATATAGTCGAATGATATTCTAGGGAGATAAATATATTTTAAACTAAACTATTTAAGGTCATAAAATTATTGATATTTTACCAAAAGAAGTTATTGAAAATATTAAGAACATAGAGGTATTAAGAATGAGAAAAATATTCATGGAACACTAGAGTAGAATAGTTTAGTTTAAAAGAATAATCATAATTTTATACAAAAAAATGAGTTATGTTGTTATATTTTTGAATGACCAAGTCATTTTAGGTTTAAGTAGTTGAAATATGTGCATACTTAATCAATAAAATCCATTTAACACCTCTGAAAAATAAATTTATTAATGCACTCTGGATCAGTCAAACACCATAATTGATCCATCTCATGGTTTTTTGTTATTTAAATATTATTCATATTTATTAAAAAGGTTTTTACAAGCTTGAGAAAAATTATCACACATTCTTCTTTGTGTGTTATGGATATGAAGATATGATATTTCACATTTGGGATAATAATATCAAGAATGTTATTAAAATATGGAATTTTATATTTAATGATTTGGTATCTTATAATGAATAAAACATAATGGGAAATAGTGTTGAAATGGAAGATTCAACCCCATTCCATGTTGATATGAGTGAAAGTTTCACAAGAATAAACATTATGATATTATCAGATGTCTCTGTATCTAATATAACTGCAATAATTTTGGATGAAATCTCCTAGGGTTGTATAGAAATTTAGAAATTATTTCAGATGGAAGATGCAACTTGAAGCATTATAAATGGTAAATCCTATTTTTGAGCTCCGGAAGATGAAATTTTGAATTTTCTAGTTCCAAAAATTATAGAATAAAATGCACAATTGTAGAGGTGATATAGAATTAGATAACCAATATAGAGGTATAAAGTTGATTTTAATTTCATAATTCAAATAGATATAGGATAAAATAATCACTAAAAGGGATAAATATAATAGATGATTATGAGAAGTGGGGGTGGGCTATGATGGAAGAGTCAAAATCAATAATGTGAATAACACCTGCGGGTAAACAAAGTCACCTATCAAAAAGAGTGAGCTTGAGAACAACTATGTTTTTTTGATAAAGTATGACGGTTAAAGTAAAGGGAGATATAATTCTTGGATGGTGGTCAAATGGTTTCATTAGAATGATGGAATTTATTTTTCTGAAATTTTCGCTCTAGTATTGATACATACAACCATCTAAAAATGTAATGTATGGTGGAATTTGAAGGATTGTATCAGAAATAGATAGAAGTATAAATGGAATTATTTAATGTCTATTTGTTTGATGAGTTTTTTATAAATCTACCTTATGGTTTCTTAGATGAATAATATTAATAGTTGGTGTGAAAAATCAAGAAAAATTCCTATGATTTGAAGTAAGCACATAGATTTTGGAATCATAATTTTGATTATTTAATGGAAGATAATGGTTTCAATAGAATAAAAACATATAATTTATATTATTATAAGGAATAAATAATAATGGGTTTCATTATTCTATTTTAATATGTGTATGTTTTGATTTTGGAAGGCCCGTCAATATTATAAATTCAGGAGATGAAGAAAGGGTTGTCATGAAAGTCTAAAATATAATATCTTAGTTATGTAAATAAGATATTAGGAATGAGGATTGAATATGATATAATTAATGTAATCTTAGATTTATCTTATAAGGTGTTAATCCAAAAAATATGTAAAAGAGTCATAATGAGTGAATGACAAGTTCTTTCAATTCATCTTTCATGGGGATTTTGACATAAATAAGAGAAAGCACCACCAACTAAAGGAGTGGAAAAGAAAATTGTGAGAATATTGTATGAATCAGTGGTAGGAAGTATCATGTAATCCATTGTGTTAACTTGGGGATACATTGATCATGTAGTGGGAGTGTTCATGAGGTTTATATCGAATCTACAGAATAACCATAGAGAGGTTATAAAGTGGATTATATAGTATCTCAATGGAATAGAAGAGCTACCATTTATTTTAGAGAATATTACTCTTCACATGGGTATGTTTATGGCGACCTTGGTGGTGATTGTGATTCTTGTATGATCACTAATGGATATGGTTTTACTTTTAGTGAAACCACATTAAGTTGGATGTAAATACTTTAGCCAATGAGTTCACATTCAATAATGGAAGCATTATATGTGGCAGTGAGAAAATAATGTAAGGATATCATATTGTTATGATTTATTTTTGAGTAGATAATAAGTATTTAGTGGAAGGTTTTTATCTATTGTGATAGTTAGAGTGAAATACATTAGGTTAGTACTCTAGTGTTCCATGAAAGTATGAAACATATCAATATTAAACAACATTAAATGCAAATTATGATTGAATATAGAGAGTTAGAGTTACAAAAGATATATATAAATTAGAATTTGGATGATATGTTATGGAAGAATTTAGTTTTAGAGAGATTGGGGAAATGTTTTACCTCAAATGGATCTAGGTGAAAGGAAGGAATAGAGAAACATTGCATGTAGTAGAAGAAGGTGTTTTTTTGTGCTGAGGTGATTGGGAATGCTGTAGAACCCTTGAATAAATATTCAAGTAGAAGATTGTTTTGATATGTTAGGAATAGTATAATGAAATTATAACTATTATAACAAAAGGGTGATTTTGGAATTTCTTCAATTTCGATGAAGGTAGTGGTAGTGGTATTTATCTTGCATTGATAGTTTTTTGAGAGGTTATCATTTCTATATGTTTAGTTGAATATTTTGTTTTCATAGGAAAGAGGAGTATATTTATGTTATATTCATACTTTCATGAAGTTTATGGGAAAGTTTGAGGAATAATAAAATTTATTCTCCGTATGTGTTTGGTAGTCAGTTCTAAATCTGTAATAAGAAATCGATAGTGTAAACTATGAATAATTAAATGTTCTTGTTTATCAAAGGTCAGTGTCACTAGTTGATTGGGTATGAACACCTATAAATAGGGGTGGGGAAATATTTCTGATATGTATGATTATAATTCAATTACTTTATATCAAGTGATTCATGTGGCTGAAAAATTTAATGTGTTATAATATTTTGTTATGGACAAATGAAATTATATAATATTTCTCCCATAAAAATTTGAATTTTATTCTGAACCACAAAACCAAAGTGTTCTTTACATGCTTCCATTTTCATCAATTCTTGTTTTAATTTTTTTGATTTTTAATGAACATGTCGAAGTATGTGTGGATTAGTCTAAATATTTGGTTGATTTCTTTCTATTATATACTCCGGAACATTAAGATCTGGTAGATTCCTTCCAAAAACTATTTTTTTAATTTTATGGTGCCAATATCTTTATTATGGTTCATTAATTCAGGTGTCGTATTCTCAATATTCAACCACGGTTGGGAGGTGAAATGGTCATAAGACCTCCAATTAATTAGTTAACAAAGATGAAGATAAAATAATTGAGAGACTTTATTAGCATTAAAATTTGAAATCCAAACCTAACCCAATTACCCTTTATTCATTTTTTCTTTCAAACCACATTTCTTACCTTCTTTTTTTTAATCAAACAATTTTAGAGAATCATTTTTTCTCTAACACAAATATAGAAAATGTACTCATATCTAGTGAAAAATTAAGTGTACCACTATAGATACATTTAACCTTAGAGTAATGCTGGATTTTTCCACAACCCATGATAGATTCCTAGGGTAAAACATGACAGTATTGTTTGTGAGGTAGGAACAAATCACTAAAT
This sequence comes from Viscum album, assembly GCA_963277665.1. Taxonomy (NCBI): domain Eukaryota; kingdom Viridiplantae; phylum Streptophyta; class Magnoliopsida; order Santalales; family Viscaceae; genus Viscum; species Viscum album. Next base: position 1,089,952,923 of record OY728164.1, on the reverse strand, counting down.
CAATACTCTATGACCATAAAATCATTAAACAAATTTATTATTTTGAACAAAATAAAGAAATAAACTATCTTAACAATCTTATAAATTTAAAATTACATATATAATTTGACGAGATTTATCATTCATAATTATGTGAAACATTTAGTGTTCACCTTGGGCCTACCACGATTACTGGTAATCACAACAATACCCTGGTAGATATGTGTTCAGTACAATTTATTCACCAAATAAATCATATTTCAATGCATTCTGTTCAAAATGAATTTAAATAATTAAATGATTTTATTTAACTATTAACCAATTTTCACACCTTATCAGGTGAAGAACTGAATAAACCTATCATGAATTTCTCAATTTTGTTCTCAATATTGAGTCCTTGGAGATTGACTGAGGAACACATCATGTGGAGGGAGTTCCCCTTTTCACTTGAAGGAGAAACAAGGGAATGGTTCTACCCTTACAAAGAGAAGAGATGCATAACTAGGATAACTGGAAAATAATATTTATGAAAATATTCTTCCTTACCTCTAGGAACATATCCATAATTAAATAATTCTATGTTATCATAGAATATTATATAAAAATTCTCAATGAGTAATGGGAGAGGTTTAAAAAACTCTGACCATTTTCCTACACCAAACTATTGAGGATCCTCAGTTTCTATAATATTCTATAAATGTATATTAAACAGTGATTGTAAATTTCTAGATGAATCTCATAGAGGATACTAGATATAAAAAACACATGTAACACAATTATATTTTAAAAATGTGACTTTATTTTATAACATATACAACATGCATCGCTGAGCTTAAACGAACCATGAAATATTATTATTTAAATATCACTATTATAACAAAGCCATTAAATTGGAATAAAATAATAGCAATAACTAATTTATTAAAAATATATAATATTTATACTCAAAAAAATGTAATGATAAATTATTTTGAAATAAACACTCATTTTTAGTAAGTCATTTTATTCTTCAAAAATATGTTTTCTCTAAAAATGATTTTTTGGTTTTTTTTGTGAATTAGTAATACAAATAATTTTGGTTGTTTTTTAAATTTCATTTAATAATAAATATATAATTTTTAAATAATTATATCAAAATTATCTTAAGGTAAAATTTTCGGATCTTTCTTAAAAGATTTGTTTTTCAATGAATAGTGAAAAATAATGATTTTTGTAAAACTATAATTTATATTCATTAAAATATACCATTTTGATTCCAATTTTATATTAAATTAATAAAAAATTAGTAATATAAAATAAAAATTCTTAATTACATAGTAATTATATTTATACTTTATCTTTTGTATAAGGTCACTTTTATGTTTAAAAGAACATTTTTTCTAAAAAGAGTTTTTATTGCGTTTTATGATTTTTTATTAAAAGTAATATTTAAAATTTTTTGGAATTGAATGTGATAAAATAAAAATCAATTTTGGATTCAAAAATTTAATTTTATCTTAGGGAAAAAATTTTATATTTAAACTAAAGGGGTTAATTTTTTGGAATTTTAAAAAATATTTTTTAATGAAATACGTTATATTTTATGATATGAACATGAAATAAATACAATATAAAAATTTATTAAAATTATTTAATGAATAATTTATAATAATTTAATACAAATATCATACAAAAATAATTCAATACATATATATTATAATTTATTTAATGATAAATACGAAAATTATTTTCAGCGTCGATGCAATGCTTGTGCAAAACTAGAAATGTCAAATTTGGTGTCCTAATGATAATATTTTTGAATAGAAAAGTATTTGATAATTTTTTTTAATAAATATGAATTTTTATTTATTATTTTTAGGGAAATATTCTAATTTTTTAGTCATATAATTCATGAATTATCCAATTGCTTATGCAATGCTTACGCATGGCTATAAAATTCAAAATTACATATTAAATATGTTATAATGACATTGATTTTATTAAATATAAATACTGAATGAATATAAAGAATTTTATTTAAAATAAATAATATATTTTAATGATGGATTTTTTTAATTTTTTGTAATAATATAATTACCTTAAATGCTTACATAATTTTGACTGAATGCTTGTTCAAGTAGTCAATAAATAGTGTGAATGATTTTCAAAACACTTAAAGTAATATTTATTGGGTGATTTAAAGTGTATCTAAAATTTTAAAGTCAAAAAAATATTAGAATTATTTTATATGTTTATATTCTAATTAAATTTGTTTATTTATACATTGAAAATCGAATTATGTGAATAGTTCTCAAAATGGAATAATAATATTTTATGTAAAATATATTTTATTAAATTATTTAAAAGACTTGAAAATCAGTAAAGAATTTTTTTGAGGAGAAATTGTCTAATTGTTTTCCAGTTTCGATTTGTGATCAAATGTTCACCTTATACATAAAATTATAAACCTTTTATATTCAAAAAGTTGTTAGTGTGGTTAAGGGTAAAAGAAGTTAACAAAATGGTTAACACAAATGATAACGTTTATCATGACATCTAAACTGATACAAATTTTATTGAATAATTATATTAAGAACATATCCTTCTTATATTATAATATATATAGTTTTTGAACAACATTACCGGTGCTATACACATATTAAATTATAATATTTTATGTATTTCCAAAAATGACATTAATGATATTTTATAATAAATAATAATTTCTTAAGTGTTTAAAAATGTATAAAAACTCTTATAATTTTTAAATTGAGTTCTATATGGTTGAAAATATCAACCATAGTATATTTATGGGTAATTTTTCATATTATAAAAACATTCATGACCCCTAAATGGTAAAATAAACATTAATATCTCCATAATTGTCAAAATGGTTAATAGGGGCGAGGGATAAAACAAAGAGATAAGGGTGAAAATGACACCAAAATTTGTCCAAATTTTATTGGGAGAGAAAATTTTGACATACTAATCTTAGCTACTAATTATATCATTTTGGATCCATTTTTACAGGGAAATTAATTTATATTAGTACAATTATTTCAAAAATTCCCAGAATGTCCCCCCCCCTCATTTATAAAAGGGAACCCCATTTCCTCGGTTTTACACACTTCAAGATGCATTTTATTTAGAATATCCTTCAAACAGTATCTTCCTAGATTCCCTAAAAACATTATATATGTCTTATTTTTGGTATAATTCCATCCTTATATGGATTAATTTGTAAATGAAAGGATGTTGTACGAAGAAGGGATGTCATTTTTAATCGAATGCTTTAGTTTTATTTATTCTCTTAACTCATTAAAATATTATTCAGTGGTGTAGAAATAATAATATAAGTATATTGAATGTAATTAGATTTCATTATTTTAATTTCATAACCTATATCCATCTCATTTTCCATAAAATTGTATATTAAACCATCGTTCATGTGTTTAGAGGATTACTTCCTCATGAATCCATGTAATTTTGTTTCCAAAAATGTATCCCACATATGGTTATAATGATATATTTAAAATATATTTTATATTCATGAAATAAGTATCATAATTTCAATATATTATATAATCTATTTTATTACCTTGATATCCATTGAAAAATGACAATGTCTTTCATACATATGTGTGGATTACCACCACCATAAAGAATAGTGATTCATCTTTCATTAACACATCACATGGCTGGTATATATAATTATATTATAAAAAATAGTATGATATTTATTATATATTCATAATTATAGAAATATAAAAAAATTATTACCATATTTCTATCATTTTCATTGAAAAATGAAAATGTTACTGATGTGTATGTACAAAATAAAAATTATGGATGTTATTTTTGCAATAGAGACATTTTAAAACATTTATAATTAATTTAACATTGTTTCTAAAATTTTTTAGGAAATTATGTGTCTCTAATTTAGTGATGTTTATAAACTTTGTTAATAAGTGACACATCATTCCCAGACATTTTTGAGAAATGTTCGTAAATCACACCTCATTTTCCGACGTTTTTAAGAAACAATGGTAATTTATTTAACCCTATTTTTTACAATAAAAAATAATTTTTATAAAAAAAACACAACCAATCCCATAAATACACCGCTCACTCATACTACCCCACCCAACCCTTCAGGTGATGTGAACTCTCACTCCCCCACTCAACCGTATGCACTAATACTGCACGCCCTAGAAACATCCACAACACACCAAATCTGAAAATCAACATGCACATGAACTCGATCCCTACAACTACTGCATCACACTAAAGAACTCGACACTTATTCTGATTTAGAATATATGATTTTATTATCATATATTTATATATATTGATAGGTTGTAGTAATTAAAAGATTAATAAATTATAAATATATATTTTTATATATGTATATATGTATATATGTTTATATTTTATATTATATATATATATATTATATTATGTATATATGTATATATTTTACATATATGTATATATTTTACATTATATATATATTTTTATATTATATATATGTTTATATTTTATGTTTATGTATATATATATTTGTTTATCTTATATATAGATATATATGTTTATATTTTATGTTTATTCATATGTTTGTAATTTATATAGGTTTATGTTATATATATATATGTATTTATTTCATATATATTTATGTTTATATATGTGTGTGTGTGGGTGTGTGATTGTGTAAATATATATGCGTATATATGTATATATATATATATATATATAATTACACATGTTTTAAAATAATGGTAAAAATGTCCCTAAAATAACAATGTTTTCTTAAAATGTAGACAAAATTTAAAAGATATATGTGTTTATATGTATATATTTATATATTTATACATACATGTGTGTGTTTATATATATATAAATATATATAGATTTATATATATGTGTTAGTGTTTTTATATATTGATATATATATATATCTCTAAATATATAATTACATCGATGGGGGGAAATAAGCTATATAAATTTATATATTTAGAGGTGTTTGTTTACAAATGTTCATAATTTAATGACATTTCCTAAAAATGTCCCTAAATTTAAAATTAATTATGTTTTTAAAAACCACGGATAAAATAACACTAATAAATTTCATTTTTTGTAATGACGTACGACCTATCATCTTCTTGAATGGAATATAATACAGTTTTTGTAATCATATTTAATTGTTTTTTTAAAATTATAATTTATTTACAAAAATTATAAATTATTTCAATATTATTATTTTAGAGATGATGGAATAAGGACCAGTTTGACCATAATCAACTTACCTAATTTATTTTGGACATATGAGATGAATATTGTCAAAACATTTGATATTAACTAAATTGATTAAGTAATTGTGTATAAAAAGTTAATAAAAAAATAAACTCAAAAAGGGTCTTAAAAATTATTAAATATAATTATATTATATAGTAAGGCAAAGAATGTACATGATGAGTGTGACTTGAGATAAGGGACACTTTACTTTTAAAACCTCATTATAAATGGATTCAAGAATTATTTTCTAAATAATTTTATTCCACATACTTATTCTTAAAATAATTTTATGGATGTGTTTACATGTGTATTATTGTATTTTAAAGGAAATTTTATGTCACTTTTGACTTTCTTTCAAATGATTTTAAAATGAATCTTTCTATGTATTTTATTGGGAATTTTTTGTCAAAAAGTCAGAAAGGATGTTCTATTTCAATGTACACAGTGTCAATGGTTTCCCCAACCACTATAAAAATTATTTTTATGTTTGGATTAATTTAATATCTTTCATGTTTTATTTAAATAAAACCCTCTTTCGCTATGATCTGGGTATAAATTTTTTTTAAATTGAATAGATATTTCAGTTTATAGAAATGTTTTTCTTATGGGTGGAAATAATATTTTTATGAAAGATTTTATTTGTTATGATTATGTTAAGTTTCTTGAGAAATATTTATGATTATGAGTATTTTTGTTATAAACCAAGGAAGGATGTTTCCATTATAAACCATAGATGAATTGTTCTATTAAGAACCAAGGATGAGAGGTTCAATTACAAAAAATAGAATGGGTGGGCGTGATATACCTCTCCAATAAATTGGATATTTATTTGAGTGATTGTATGAATGATATTAAAATGACTTCCCAAGTAACCTATATGAATCTTTTATACACCTTAATGATTTTCATGGAAATATTTTTATTTCACAACAAAATAAGATGATATATTATTTTAATGGAATGATTATGATCTTTTTAGGTAAAAATTCATGTTTTTATGGATTTTTTTTTCTAGGGTTGTCATGTTTTATAAAGAAACTCATATTATTATGAAATTTTTCCTTTATGTTATCTTATAATATTTTGTTATGAAAAAACTTTCATAGTAAATAACATTTCAGTTTTATGTAAATAATTATTTGAGATTAAATAATATTATAGAAAAGGAAAATCTCTCTTTTATGACCACATGGTTTTGAAATATACTATTGGGTTTTCTCTTTTTTTTATAGATGTCATTTATTGATATTTTTTTCTCATCCAACATTTTAAATTTCTTTCATAGGTATTAAGGATGAGTAAAAAAGTTAATGAAGTTAGAGATCCAAACATAAATGTTACTGTATCTGAAAAAAGCATGTTTTTATAAAGAATTTATTTGTTGAAAAATGGATACTATGTTTAAGTGTCCATTTTGAAAGTGTTTCGATCAATTATATAAGAATATAAACAAAAAAAGGCCCTTAGGTATATAAGTGACGCAAAACATCTTTTTTAAATTTATAAATTTTGGATGGATGAAATTGGGTCACATTTATTGGTATCAAATATAGAAATTTAAATATTATGTTTTAAAAACTAGATTTTAGGAGTGTGGGTTCAAGGCTATTATAGTTGGTGTTATATAAGAGTTTAGATAACATTGGAGGTTAGTATGTTTTCAGGTGATTCTAACTTAACATTTGTGGACACTATCACGAGTTCATAAATTTAAGGTTAATTATAAGTTAAAATGCATAGAAACCCATTTTTTATGTTTTAAGTGATGGGATTTTGAGGTTATTAATGATATATTGGGAGAAATTTTATATGGTTGAAGTATAAGTAACCATTTGGTTTAACATAATGTATTTTTAGAAGAATAACACTAGATTTTTGGGGATGTAATCTGAAAGGTATAAGATAGAATTTGAGGTTAAAACATTATTTAATATTAAAGTTATTAAGGTTGTTTTGAGGATGTCATTACATTTTTGAAAAAATTATATGAATTATCTTAATATAGTTTTACTAATCGTTTAACCCATAGGTTGAGTGACAACCCCTCATATCTATAAAACTTGTGGGTCTTCAACCCACAACCAAAGGGAAAGAAGGGTGAAACACCTACCATTTTACTACATGTTTTCTTTATTAGTATAACATTTTTATGTAAATGACTTGTAAAATAATTTTTAAGTTGATTTTGGGAACATTTGTTTTATCATATAAATAACCATGTGATTGAAAAGTGATTTTGTGATTAACGATATTTTATAAGAAGATCACTACATAATTTTGTGAACATTATATAATTAAGGAAAAAAGAATATTATGGGATTTTATTTGAGTAAAAAAGGTTGAATTATATTTTTGAATCATATATACGTTTAATTTAGATTTATAGCGATTTAGATCATTTATAGAAATGATTATTTAATTTATAGATTACATGATTAGGGAATAAAATTTTTTAGTTATATGACTTTATGAGTGACTAATATTGATTTGTGATAAATTTTAAATTAATATCAAAATAATATGGGACAATATCCGTATGACTTTTAGGATTCTTACTTTGCCAGAAATATTTTGAATAATTTTAAGGTTAATTATTTATCAAATGATCTAATTTGAACTTTGGAAGTTATTTTTGTGGATTTGGAGGTTAATTATGAATTTATTCATGTGAAGGTTTATTCATTTTTGGAGCTATCTTATTCTAACCATTTATGTTTCATTTAATGAATAAATATAGTATTAATATTTTTATCCATTTTAAAAATTATGTGATTCTCTAAAAGTTGATTTTTTGGCTTCAAAAAAGAAAAATTTATATGGAATAATCATTGTTTGAATAAAAAGATGTTATTATTTAGGAAATTTATTAAAGAAGTTAATTCTATTTGTTAATGTCCTGGTTCTGGAAGCCACCTAGAGGCGCCTCGTACCCGGTTGTTCACATGGCCTGATGCCCATTTCCCTGAATTCCAGAGGCTGCAGACTAGCAGCAAGGGCCTTACGTGTGATAGTGGGGAAACTATGCTCTCATTGGCAGAGTACATAACAGAAGTAAAAAAATACATACAATAGTGGAAGCAGAAAATATCCAACAACAGTAAAAAATGTAAAACTGGAACAATAAACAACTAGGGAATATATATATATATATATATAAATATATATAAAATGATGCATGATACATATGTCTAAGAAAATAGCCAAACAAGTCACAATGCTGGGATACAATAGTGCTAAACCAAAGTGCAAAAGAAAAAGATAAACTCCTCAACATCGGAAGCCATAGCTTGGTCCCATGTTCTCTTGCTCCATAGAAAATCAAGTACCTGATGTATAAGGGTGCTTTCCCTTATCTATACCTGCAACAATATAATCTGTTTGGGCCCAAAAGCATATCCCAAAAAGGGTGTGAGACTAGATCCCAGTGGGCAACCACCCGAAGATCTATGCCTAATAGTAAGTGAATATATGGAAGGTAAAGTACAGAAAATAGTAAACCAGAAGTGATCAGTAGTAAAAAATACACATTTTCAATAACAAGCAACAACTAAACAAGCAGCTAAACACAAATAGGTAACCCTCTGGGAAGTAATCACGACCATTCCCTCTGGTCCTACCTAACAATTACAAGAAACCCTCTCGAAAACACACTCGGTCTAACCCCTCTAGTTCTTTATATGAAGAATCACTTAGAAAGAACTCAAAATCAATTCCCCTTATAGTCTAAGGTAGTTAGAAACTCTCTGAGGAATCTCACATGGTCAATTACTCTTATAGCCCCAAGTTCAAGGACTCTCCGAGGAAGCTCACTCGATCAATTCCCCTTATAGCCCAAGTCGTTCATAGACTCTCGGAGGAATCACTCACCGTCAATTCCCCTTATTGTCTAAATAGTTCAAGAATAATATCAAAGACTCTCCATCTTATAGTCTAAATTAGACAAGGACTCTCTGAGGAAGCTCGCTCAGTCAATTACCATTATAGCCCCACGTGCTCAAAGAATCTCTGCGGAATCTCACTCGATCAATTCCCCTTATAGTCTACTACAACAGGTTCTCATGACCCTATGTAGGTAAGAGAGTATAGCATTGTAATATGGCCAAGTAAACATACATAAATACTTGGCTAAAAAGGCTACAATATTACAAGAAAGTTAGAATACAAACTCTCCATCCTACATCAACATGCATGGAAAATAGGCATGGCAGCCAAACTGGCTGAACAAGACCAAACGGTCATAAAAATAACATGCAAGGGTAACACATCCAAAGCATATAAATCAATCCTATTCATATAAAAATTACCTCTACATAAGTATACAAGCTTGGAAGGAAAAGAATAGGGGTAAAACGGTAAACACGCAATACCCCATTTAAGCATATTGATGGAATTTGCAAATAATACTCATAGAATTTGAATGGAAAGGTACAAACCACCTACCTCGGGGTTAGGAGATTCCTATATGAGAACCTCGAATCTTGAATCTCCTTAGAACATCAAATATCTACAAATACATCTAAAACCTTTAACCCACGATATCTCACGAGAGAAGAGAAATCGCGAAACGAGGCTCAAGAAGATGAGAGAACTCACTGATGTTATTCCAACGTAATCAACGGTGTCCGATTCGGAGGATAGACACATGCTCGGAGGTTCGTCAATGATATACAGTCGTATGACACTCCTGGATGAGATGAACAAAGAAGTGGTTGTTTCTGTCGATTAGACGTGACACTGATATGTTTAATAAAAAAAAGAAAGTACACGGTGTGTTCTTTTAAAGTACACGGTGTGTACTCTATTTATTCATACTCCTACTTTAGTAGCCTCCAAGTCAATCCCACACGGTCGTGGGTGTGGCTACTATATGGCCAAAACATGAACTCATTCAGCAGGGAAGTATATGGTGTGTACTAATAAAGTTCACGACGTGTACTTAGAAAATTTCAGGAATGTCCTTTTTCCTCAAAAATGTCCAGAAAAAGAAAAACATACCTGAAAAGAAGATCTGAGTTCTTAAAAACTTCCCCCATTAAATAAATTCATCCCCGAATTTCCCTAGTGCGATATAAAAGAAGAAACCCCGAATAGCTGCAGCCACTATGATCGCACTTCTGCCTCCCTCTACCAAGTCTTATCCTGTACTCGCTCGTGCTGCTAAAGCACCCATACCAGAGGAACAAACTGGCCATGGAGAACCTTTGTACTATGATCAAAGATCTGGATAGGATGATCCTCAAAGGATGCATCCACTTACAACTCAACCTCCTCGGGATGGAAGACATGAGACAGGTCTGAGAAGTAACGTCGATGGTGAGAAACTTGGAAAACGTCGTGCATAGCTCGGTACCTCTGAGGTAACTGAAACCGATAGGCAAAAAGCCCAACTCTCTCCAACACCTCAAATGGCCTGACGTACCTCAGTTAAAGCTTACCTAGTCTCCTAATCCTCTTGTGTCCCAACCTCAGTGTGACACACAGGAAAACCTGATCCTCGACCTCAAACTCCAGAGGTCGCCTCCTCTGATCAACATAAGACTTCTATCGAGACTGTGCAGTACCCATCCTCTTCTGAATCAACTCAATCAGCTCTATGGTCTCCTAAAAAAGATGAGGTCCCAGCAATGCTACATCTCTTACCTCAAGCCAACATAAGGGTGATCAGAATGGCCTACCGTACAAAGCCTCATAAGGTGCCATCTGAATAGTTTTTTTGAAAACTATTGCTCTAGGAAAACTCCATAGGAGGTATATTCTTATCCTAAGAACCTACAAAATCTAGAATGTATGCTTAGACCATATCCTCAAGAACATGAATTTTATGCTGGATTGACCATATCTTTGGGGGTGGTAAGCTGTACTCAAAAGTACCTTTGTACCCAATGCCTTATGAATCCCCTACCAAACTCGAGAAGTAAAACAAGTATCTCTATATGAAACAATGGCGTAACACCCCGAGATTTTATAAAAAATAGTCTTTTAATTTAATTAATGTCTTGTGTTGTATGCTACACCAAGATTACCTTGCGCTATACGCAACACCGTATTAGCTTGCAGTATACACAACACTATTCTTGGATCGTGTTACACACAATTTTGATAATAGTTATTCTACGCAACATTGAGTATATATATATAAATATTCAATCTATAAATGAAATATGGTTGGATTATGTTATACAAAACAACTAAGGATTCTTGCACAACACGCAACCCTGACTTGGCTTGCATTACATGCAATCACGACCTTCCTCGATAGCGTGTGTTGTACGCAATACCGGGTTTTACTAAACAACGATATATTATTATAATATTTTTATGAACTAGCTGTTATGAATAGTATTAACTAAATTTTGAATCTTATAACATTATTATTCGTCTTACACATTTTCTAAAACATGGTATAAGAACAAAATAAAATTTTCGGGTAAAATAAGTATTTTTCAAAAAATGCAGTTTTGCCGCCTTTTAATGGCGCGCCCACATTAAATCTATTTTTTGACATGTTTATTTGTTAAATTTGAAAAAATAAAATTATTCTTTGGAATCAAGAAATAAAAATTTACTTTGGATAAATTTTTCATTTTATTCTGATGACTTTCATATTTTAATGAATAGTAAAAACACGCTATATTTTAATTAAAAACAACTTTTTTCATCTTAATATCTTATGTGGTTAAATTATAATATTTAATGGTTTTAAAGTATAAATAAAATATATTTTTAACATTTAATATAATTTATGTCATTAGCATTGATTTTACCTTGAATTCGTAGGTTAAATCAATTCTATCTTTTGCAATGTTATAAAGAAAAACCTGTTTTCTTTCGACAACAAAATTAATTTTAATTTAATTTCTGCAACTTTTGTGTACTGAATTTGGAAAATTTGATTCCATATTTAGAATCAGTGGGTCCAAATTTTGTTAATAAGCTACTTTTTATTTTTTGGCATTGTGAATAGTAACTACGGTAATTTTTATTTATTATAGTTAAAGGTAAATCGGGTAATTAAGGGTAAATATAAGATTATAAAATTACCCTAACACTTGGAAAAATCCTATTAGATGACTAAAAGTCGATCCATATCACCTCAGGGTCAGATTAGATTCATTTAATGGAGTTTTTACCATGAAAATAATTTAATTATTATTAAAACCAAAGAAAGTGACAACATGTCACTCTCTTAAATACTATAAGTATACTAATTTTAAGTTAGTGATAAACTTAATGAAACTTCGGAAATTAATATTCTAAAGAATATTAACAAAATTATCTACATCATTAGAATTTATTTAGATTTTTTTGGGATTAAATAATTATCATTAATTGTAACACAATAGGGATGGAGAAATTATTTATCTAGTGAAAAATCAAGAATATAGTTTTTACTAAACTAATAGTGACCATAAAAGGCACAAAACCCTGACCAAAACATCTTGGTCATGTAGAGTTAAACTATAATCATCCAATGGTCGAATATTGGACCATTTGAAGTCTTATACAAGCAATTATGACACTTATATTATTTTATTTTAAATGATGCCAAAGTTGTCACCTTCATAATTTAATAAATATAACAATTTAAATATTGTGATTTTAAGATGATAAATTCGAGTAAAAGTATTATTGTGAAAGGTAATTGATTTATCTTCATCATAGAATTTTATTTTAAATTTTTATGCAAAAAATCATTATATTAAATAATTATACAAAAATGTTGCAGTAATTATTTTATTAAGAGATAAACCAAATAAATGGTTTTAAAAATAATAAAATAAATATTATATGAACTATTTAATGTGATAAACTAATTTTATATATACATATGATATTTTATGAATCTATTTAAGCTTTTATTTAGAACATATCTTCTGTATATATTTTTTTTAAATTCAAATAAATGAATAGTGTCAAAATTGACACTATTGTTATTTTATAAAAATAACATATTATAAAATTGATTAAAAATCACATAAATATTTAAAAATTATAAATTTAAATTTATATGGTCTATAATGTTTTAAAGTAAACAATTATGGAAAATTTACAACAAATAAGTAATTATTTGTTATAATTTAAAATTTAGAATTTTATTACCACAAATAAACTTAAATAGATTAAATAAGGATAAATCAAATTGATAAGGTTTAAAATAAGCTCCAAAAATGTCTAAATTTTATTGGTTGATGATATTACAACCCTATATTATCTAATATTCTAATATGAGTCATTTTTGAAGGTTTTTAAGTGGGGTTAGATTTATTATAAATTAATATTTTAAAGAATTCTAAAGGTACCCCTCTCCTCCCTTATAAAAGGTCACCTACTTCCCCTCTTCCTCACACCAATTTTAGCCTTCAATATCGGCCAAACCATGCCAAATTATCTTATCCACTTCCATAGATACATCTTAGAGGTTCTGGTCTTCCTCAAAGACCAATTTTAGTGCCCTAAAAGGAGATCTCAAAGAGGTGCTTCAAAGAAGAGGTAATGTCCGTTACCGATTCATTCAACTTTATTTCTTCTTCCACTTCTTCTTCTTAGGTTGTTTCATTATGAAGTAATAACATCAGTATCACTCATATTCTGATATGTTATTATAAGTATGAAACAACCCTATTTCACCATCTATCCATCCTACGGAAAACGAAATCACCGCACGTGCGTACATACGGAATACCGTCTCCACGCCGTGGTGTAAACTATTTTCCACCACCACCTTACTTGGATGGGTATAATGGTGTACATAATAACCATATATGATTATTGTAAAGTGATATTGGTTCTGAAATAGTATACATACACTGCAATACAATTCCACGATCATGAGAACGATATCATCGCTCGTGCGTACGTACGGACTACCGTCTCCACGACGCGATGAGATTCATTCTCCACGTTAACCATTCTTGAATGATTAAAAAGTATATATAATAAGTAATCATGAAATATATGACATAATAATGATACTGGATTTATGTGTATATATATGTATGTCATCTACTTAATTCCATTCAACTCAATAAGGAAACGAAAACAGCGTTCATGCGTACGTACGACCTACTGTCTCCATGAACGGTGTATTTCTTTCCATTTACTGATTTATTATATATCTGTATATTATGAATATATATTATATATAAATCATGTTTTATATTCTGGAATTAAGTAATCATGATCTAAGTAATCATATGAATAATTACAAGTCAAAACACGGACGACAAATCAAACAATTTTACCCAAAACGCTCTTTAACATGGAATTTACAAAAGAACAGGTAATATAAAGTCATGAGTGAACCATATATGATATCATAACAATTAATATGATTCTTTAATAAGTCAATGACATTATTTAAATCATTATACAGGAGGTTCAGACACTTACGAAGCAAATCGGACCAAAGGTAAGAGAAAAAATCACAATCTCATTTTATCCGAGATTGTTTATACTTTGGTATTTACTAGGGTGTATTTTATCATCCACATCCATGACTCCTCATTATGTAATATTGTTTCCATCCACCTAAAATTGTTTAAATCTAATTTTACCCTTCGGTGAGTTTTTAGTAAAAGATATAAAATGAATCTTTTGTCGTTTTTCGTACGAGGTACTTTTTGACTTTTCTGACAAAAGTACGGGAAGAATGTTTTTTTAACTTATATGGAATGAATGGATTTTTAAAACATTATTTCCAAGAAGCTTCCTTTACAAGTTTTCAAGTTTATTTTTAAAAAACTTCTTTTAGTTTAAAATTTTATGACATGTTAAGAAAGGAAAATGTTTTTGAAGTAGAAAGGATATTTTCTTCAAGAATGGAGTTCAAGTGTTTTATCAAAATTATTTTCCATCTAAGATAATATAGGGTTATATTTGTATCCCTATTATTACATTGATTTGATTATGTTGTGATGTAATTATTTTTATGAATTCCTTTATCTTATATGAATTGTTTGATTATGTCACGATGTTTAAGATTCCCATTTTTATTACATGGGTTATGCAATGATGTATGATTTATGATTTTCTGGAACACATAAGAATGGTATCATTATGAGATGGGTGGGACCTATATCTCCCTCCAATGTATTTGGTAAAGATTTTATATCTCATGAGATAGACGTGGCTGGAATGGTAGGTTATACCGGTTCAGTGAAACATGACTGAAACGAGGGTGACCCGGTTCAGAAATGGACTTTGTCCACTAAGATAGTCTTGGAAATGAGTCTTGACAAATAAGAAATGATTCTCTATGATTATGTGTGTATTCCACAAAGTTTCATGTTTTATGTTATGATTATTGGGATTACATTTCACTACTATGATTTATACCATGTTATGAAATTATGATCTCTTTTGCAGGTTAATATTTCCAAAAGATATTTTCTTATGAATATGACAGGGTTAATATTTCTTTTGTTTACCCTTACTGAGCATTTTATCTCACCCTTTTATGTTTTATTTTCCACAGGACATAAAGAAAGGATTTAGGTTTAAAAAAAAGAAGATCTTTATGGGAGATGTTGAAGATCTTTCACCACGATTAGAAGATAATACTCCGAGTTTCCAAAGACACTAAACTATTACGGTCCGTGTGTGTGTGTTTTTGTTATGTACTAAGTATTCCGCATAAGTAATGTAATGTCATTGTACGTTAGGCTTCGAGTCTCTACAGTTGGTATCAGAGGAAAAGTTTAGTCAACCTTTGGAAACTAGTATGCGAAAACGTTAGTGAGATCCCTAGAGATATTTCTAAGGTATGTCTAGCGATGTCCCTAAGGATAAGTATACGTATAGGATATGGTACTATAACTACGGTAATGATCTTAGAATTTAACCTAAGAAATTATATATTGAGGGTACTCCCCCTTTACTATGTTGCTTTCCCTAACATGATTTTTTCCTCTCACACTATTCATTTTGGGTTTTAGAAAATGGCTGGAAACAAGATGATTCATGATAATGGAGGATATGATGGACAATGGAATGATATTATTCCTAATAAACCAAATGAAATGGGATTTGGAAGTCCAAACATCATTATTATGTCGAATCAGCAATCTCTTAATATGACCAATAAAGTAAAATTTGGTATGTTTCCTGACTCGGCTAATAAGAGAAAGATGGAGTTTCATGATGATCATAGGGGAAAGAAAGTTCAATTTCCCTTATGTAAATCATGTGGGAAGAGGCATCATGGAGAATGTTTCAAAGGAACTGGAAGATTCTTTGGGTGTGGAAAAGAAGGACACAAAGCCAGTAAGTGCAAAGGAAAAGTTTCAGTTAACACTAGGGATGAGGATAATGGTATTGCTACGACATCAACAATGGTTAAATGTTTTAAATGTGGAATGTACGGGAATTATGAAAACCAATGCCCTAAGGGAAAGTCTCATGAAGAGAATCAGTATGGTCGTATGGGTAGTATTTATGTTGATGATGATGAAGAGACTACAAATGATATGTGAGATAAAAGAATTGTTGAATCTCGGTCAATGGTTTAAGAATGTAGTGGAATGATTACATGTTTATAATGTGTAATGTTGTATAAGTAATCTCATGGTACTATGGAATGTATTGTTACACTGTTGTTTTTCCTTGATTTTTGAAAGTGTATGATTAATGGTACAAGTATCCATGAAAGGTTATTCAGATATTTTTGGAATGTAGATGATATGCGCATAATGAAGGGATAAGGAAAAAATTAAATTCATGACCTCGTGACTGATATAAGGAGAAGGTTATATCATGGTTTGAGTATATATAATTTTTGGATTTTGGGATGTGGAAAGAGTTAACTTTTGACTGCATTCATGTTTTCACTAAGGTTCAATGGGTATTCATTCTTCAAGAGAATACATGATTACGGTATTTACATGTTTGTAATTTGACCAACAAGATATATCTTATGATATATGGGGGTAAATGATGGCATTCACGTGGTCATTTTCTTTATACTATGAGCTTGGACCGAAATATTTTAGATAAGCCTAAAGATTGGAATGGATTATGTTGGACATAAGTTTGTATTGTTTAAGGATAAAACATTTTTGATATTGTTGAAGGGATGTTATAGTAATATAGCTTTAGAAAAAGGACAACTTGTAGGACGGGCGACAACCCATCGCGTCGGACAAGGCTGTAAGAATCGAACCCAAAAACGAAGTGCGACTGGCCTTTATCACATACCACTGGCCTACAGGAAGTCCCTGTTTAGTAGAAACTAGTTTTATTATATTAAGAAGTATGATATATGAAGTATAAGTCCATTTTAGGAACCATATATGATTAATCTCACTATAGATGGACTTATGTATTTTTTGATAAGTTTTCTAAACTTTTGTTTGAGATAGATGGAATGACCCATCATTCTATCACATGATATGCTAACACATCACGAATGACAAATTCAACTTCATTTCTTTAAGAGATGAAGTGGAAATTGTCCAAAGAATGACAAACAGTGAGACTATACCAAAATCATGAAATTATTTCTTCTAATTCCAATTTCATCAACTTTAGGGAAATTATCTTGAAAACCAAAAATGTTGTCCTAGTTCTCTTATATTTGATGAATCTGATGGTACCTTAGATCGTCACAAATTTATGGCTTTGTGATTGTTGGCTTTTCCATAGCAATGTTCTCTACCACTCTCCATCAGAACATGATGGTTAGATTTCTCTTCCATATCCATATTTTCACCTATGTGGAAACCCAGTGATTAGTTTATTTGGGTAACCGTTACGTTTCAATAATATTGTTTTTAAAGATTGGTTTTGGAATTCCTTTTTACGATGTGGGTTTCTATTAAAGAAGCTTTCGAATAGTAAACCATTTATAACCCCGACGAATTTCGAGGGAGAAATTCATTTTAAGGGGGGTAGAATGTAACACCCCGAGATTTTATGAAAAATATTCTTTTAATTTCATTACTGTCTTGTGTTGTATGCTACACCAAGATTAAATTGTGCTATACGCAACACCGTATTAGTTTGCAGTATACACAACACTATTCTTGGATCGTGTTACACACAATTTTGATAATAGTTATTCTACGCAACATTGAGTATATATATATATATATTCAATATATAAATGAAATATGGTTGGATTATGTTATACGAAACAACAAAGGATTCTTGCACAGCACGCAACCCTGACTTGGCTTGCATTACACGCAATCGAGACCTTCCTCGATAACGTGTGTTGTAAGCAAATACCGGGTTTTACTAAACAACGATATATTATTATAATATTATTATGAACTAGCTATTATGAATAGTATTAACTAAATTTTGAATCTTATAACATTATTATTCGTCTTACACATTTTCTAAAACATGGTATAAGAACGAAATAAATTTTTCGGGTAAAATAAGTATTTTTAAAAAAATGCAGTTTTGCCGCCTTTTGATGGAGCACCCACTTTAAATATAGTTTTTGAAATGTTTATAAGTTAAATTTGACAAAATAAAATTATTCTTTGGAATCCAGAAATAAAAATTTACTTTGGATAAATTTTTCTTTTTATTTTGATGACTTTCATATTTTAATGAATAGTAAAAACATGCTATATTTTAATTAAAAACAAATTTTTTCATCGTAATATCATATGTGGTTAAATTATAATATTGAATGGTTTTAAAGTATAAATAGAATATATTTTTACCATTTCATATAATGTATGTCATTATCATTGATTTGAACTTGAATTCGTAGGTTAAATCAATTCAATCTTTTGCACTGTTTTAAAGAAAAACCCGTTTTCTTTCGACAACGGGATTAATTTTAATTGAATTTATGAAACTTTTGTGTATTGAATTTGGAAAAATGGATTACATATTTAGAGTTAGTGGGTCCAAATTATGTTAATAAGCTACTTTTTATTTTTGGGTATTGTGAATAGTAACTACAGTATATTTTATTTACTATAGTTAAAGGTAAATCGGGTAATTAAGGGTAAATATAAGATTATAAAATTACCCTAACACTTGGAAAAATCCTATTGGATGACTAAAAGTCGACCCATATCACCTCAGGGTCGGATTATATTCATTTAATGGAATTTTTACCACGAAAATAATTTAATTATTATTAAAACCAAAGAAAGTGACAACATGTCACTCTCTTAAATACTATAAGTATAATAATTTTAAGTTAGTGATAAACTTAATGAAACTTTGAAAATTAATATTCTACATAAGTATAACAAAAGTATCTACATAATTATAATTTATTTAGAATTTTTTGGGATTAAATAATTATCATTAATTGTAACACAATAGTGATGCAGAAATTATTTATCTAGTGAAAAATCAAGAATATAGTTTTTATTAAATTAATAGTGACCATAAAAGGCACAAAACCCTGAGAAAAACTTATTGGTCATGTAAAGATAAACTATAATCATCCAATGGTCGAATATTTGACTATTTGGAGTCTTATACAAGCAATTATGACACTTGTATTCATTTATTTTAAATGATGCCAAAGTTGTCACCTTCATAATTTAATAAATATAAAAATTTAAATATTGTGATTTTAAGATGATAAATTCAAGTAAAAGTATTATTGTGAAAGGTAATAGATTTATCTTCATCATAGGATTTTATTTTAAATTTTTATGCAACATATATGTATATTAAATAATTATAAAAAAATGTTGCAGTAATTATTTTATTAGGAGATAAACCAAATAAATGGTTTTAGAAATAATAAAATAAATATTATATGAACTATTTAATGTGATCCACTAATTTTAAAGAAACATATGTCCTTTTATGAATCTATTGAAGCTTTTATTTCGAACATAGATTCTGTATATATTTTATTTAAATTAAAATAAATGAATAGTGTCAAAATTGACACTATTGTTATTTTTTAAAAATAACATATTATAAAATTGTTTAAAAATCACAAAAATATTTAAAAATTATAAATTTAAATTTATATGGTCTATAATGTTTTAAAGTAAACAATTATTGAAAATTCACAACAAATAAGTAATTATTTGTTATAATTTAAAATTTAGAGTTTATTACCACAAATAAACTTAAATAGATTAAATAAGGATAAATAAAATTGATAAGGTTTAAAATAAGATCCAAACATGTCTTAATTTTATTGGTTGATGATATTAAAACCCAATATCATCTAATATTCGAATATGAGTCATTTTTGGAGGTTTTTATGTGGGGGTTAGATTTATTATAAATTAATATTTTTTAGAATTCCAAAGGTGCCCCTCTCCTCCCTTGTAAAAGGGAACCTCCTTCCCCTCTTCCTCACACCACTTTGAGCCTTCAAGCTCGGACAAACTCTGCCAAATTCTCTTCTCCACTTCCATATCAACATCCTAGAGGTTCTGGTCTTCCTCAAAGACCAATTTTAGTTCCCTAAAAGGATATCTCAAAGAGGTGCTTCAAAGAAGAGGTAATGTCCGTTACCGATTCTTTCAACTTTATTTCTTCTTCCACTTCTTCTTCTTAGGTTGTTTCATTATGAAGTAATAACATCAGTATCAATCATATACTGATATGTTATTATATGTTTGAAAAAACCCTATTTCACCATCTATCCATCCTACGGAAAACGAAATCACCGCGCGTGCGTACGTACGGAATACCGTCTCCACGCCGTGGTGTAATCTATTTTCCACCACCACCTTACTTGGATGGGTATAATGGTGTACATAATAACTATATATGATTATTGTAAAGTGATATTGATTCTGAAATAGTATACATACACTGCAATACAATTCCACGATCATGAGAACGATATCATCGCTCGTGCGTACGTACGGACTACCGTCTCCACGACGCGATGAGATTCATTCTCCACGTTAACCATTCATGAATGATTATAAAGTATATGTAATAAGTAATCATGAAATATATGACTTGATAATCATACTGGATTTATGTGTATATATATGTATTTCATCTACTTAATTCCATTCAACTCAATAAGGAAACGAAAACAGCGTTCATGCGTACGTACGGCCTACCGTCTCCATGAACAGTGTATTTTATTTCCATTTACTGATTTATTATAAATATGTATATTCTGAATATATATTATATATAAATCATGTTTTATATTCTGGAATTAAGTAATCATGATCTAAGTAATCATATGAATAATTACAAGTCAAAACATGGACGACAAATGAAACAATTTTACCCAAAACACTCTTTAACATGGAATTTACAAAAGAACGGGTAATATAAAGTCATGAGTGAATCATATATGATATCATAACAATTAATATGATTCTGGAATAAGTCAATGACATTATTTAAATCATTATACATGAGGTTCGGACACTTACGAAGCAAATCGGACCAAAGGTAAGGGAAAATATCACAATCTCATTTTATCCGATATTGTTTATACTTTGGTATTTACTGGGGTGTATTTTATCATCCACATCCATGATTCCACAATATGTAATATTGTTTCCATCCACCTACAATTGTTTAAATCTAATTTTACCCTTCAATGAGTTTTTAGTAAAAGATATAAGAGGAATCTTTTGTCGTTTTTCGTACGAGGTACTTTTTGACTTTTCCGATAAAAGTACAAGAAGAATGTTTTTTTAACTTATACGGCATGAATGGATTTTTAAAACATTATTTCCAAGAAGCTTACTTTACAAGTTTTCATGTTTTTTTAAAAAAACTTCTTTTAGTTTCAAATTTTAGGACATGTTAAGAAAAGAAAATGTTTTTGAAGTAGAAAGGATATTTTCCACAAGAATGGAGTTCAAGTGTTTTATCAAAATTATTTTCCATATAAGATAATATAGGGTTATATTTCTATTCCTATTATTACATTGATTTGATTATGTTGTGATGGAATTATTTTTATGAATTCCTTTATCTTATATGAATTGTTTGATTATGTCACGATGTTTAAGATTCCCATTTTTATTACATGGGTTATGCAATGATGTATGATTTATGATTTTGTGGCACACATAAGAATGGTATCATTATGAGATGGGTGGGACCTATATCTTCCTCCAATGCATTGGGTAAATATTTTATATCTCATGATATAGACATGACTGGAATGGTAGGTTATACCGGTTCAGTGAAACAGGACTGAAACGAGGGTGACTCGGTTCAGAAATGGACTTTGTCCACTAAGATAGTCTTGGCAATGAGTCTTGACTAATAAGAAATGATTCTCTATGATTATGTGTGTATTCCACAAAGTTTCATGTTTTAAGTTATGATTATTGGGATTACATTTCACTATTATTATTTATCCCATGTTGCGAAATTATGATCTCTTTTCCAGGTTAAGATTTCCAAAAGATATGTTCTTATGAATATGACATGATTGATATTTATTTTGTTTACCCTTACTAAGAATTTGAGCTCACCCTTTTATGTTTTCTTTTCCCCAGGACATAAAGAAAGGATTTAGGTTTAAAAAAAGAAGATCTTTATGGGAGGTGTTGAAGATCTTTCACCACGATTAGAAGATTATACTCTGAGTTTCCAAAGACACTAAACTATTACGGTCCTTGTGTGTGTGTTTTTGTCATGTACTAAGTATTCCACATAAGTAATGTAATGTCATTGTACGTTAAGCTTCAGGTCTCTACAAATGGAGTGTGGAACTCCATACAGATGTATAATCTCACGGATGTATAACCATCCCAACTCATTAACACTGAAATTATCCTTGATTGGAAAGAAGTAAGTGGACATCATGAGTCTGTTAATGAAAACCCAAACTACATCATTCCCTCGATGTGACCTCAGAAAACCGGTCACGAAGTCCATCGTGACATCATTCCAATTCCACTCGGGAACGGGTTACTACTCTAAAAGCCATACTTTTCGTTGACGCTACAACATCACCTGATGACTCGTGTAACACCTCATGGAGAAACCAACAACATCTCTCTTCTTACCTGGCCACCAATACTGATGGTGTAGATCATGATAAAATGTGGTGATGCCAAGATGAACTGCTCAAACCGAGGATTGAAAATCCCGCATCAGCTCCTCGTGTATATCTGCCGGCACATATACGTGCCCCTAGAAATATAAGATCTAATCCTCACCTATGTTCCATAGAGGAATATGGTCCTCTCCTGACACACTTTCCCTTAGGACTATTCCTTTAGAATCTAATAACTACCTCATTCGAACTAGATCAAGAAGAGTAGAGGTAACAGCTATAGAAGGTAGAAAATTCTACCCCTATATGTCGTGCACCTACAAATGAATCTCAGAGAATAGATCCATAAGCTTCCACTCACTGCTAGCCTCCTGCTCAATGCATCACCCACGGCGTTGCGCTTCCCAGGCATGTAGGCAAGTCTAAAGTCAAAGGACTGAAGGTACTCAACCCGCCTTCATAGTCTCAAATTTATATCACGCTGAGTAAAGATGTACTTGAGACTTTTGTGGTTGGTGAAAACCACAAAATTCTCTCCCAGAAGATAATGTCTCCAGCATTGTAGGGTATGAACAACTACTGAGAACTCCATATCGGGTTTCGAGTAATTCCTCTCGTGTGGCCTCAACTGCCAGGACCCGTACGCAATGACTCCATCTCCCTGCATAAGCACAGCTGCCAGCCCAATACCTGAAGCATCACAACAAATAGTATAGCTCTTGCCCTGATCTAGCAAGACTGGTATTGGTGCTGAAGTCAACTGCCCATTTATCTCCTGAAAGGTTGACTTACAAGAATATGACCATAAGAACTTCACAAACTTCATAGTCAGACCTATCAGCAGTGCTGTGATGTGTGAAATGTCCTTTATGAAACGTCTATAGTATCTAGCCAGCCATAGAAAACTCTGCACCTCAAAGACGTTCTTTGGATGCTCCCAGTAAACTATAGCTCTCACCTTCTCTGGGTCAGTTGATAATACCACCTCTAAGATAATATGACCCAGGAAATGAATCTGATCCATCCAAAATTGTCATTTTGAGAGCATAACATATAAATGATGCTCCCTTAGTGTACTCAAAACGATCTCAAGTTGGGTAGAATGGTCAAGTATAGTGTGGGAGTACACTAAGATATCATCCACAAAAAGAACCATGAAGGAATCCATGTATGGATGGAACACATGGTTCATCAGTGCCATGAAAACTGTAGGCTCGTTCGTGAGACTGTACAACATAAAAATATACTCATATAGACCATACCTGATCTGGAAGGCTGTAAGAGGTATATCCGATGGTCTAATGTGAAACTGATGATAACCAGACCTTAGGTCAATCTTTGAGAACACCCGGGCTCCTTGAAGCTGATCAAAGAGATCATCAATCCTTGGAAAGGGATATCGGTTCTTGACCGTCAACTGGTTCAGCTTCCGATTATCCACAGAAATCCTAAGGGTACCATCTGCCTTCTTCGCAAACAAGACAGGATAATCCTAACGAGAAGTAATGGGTTAGATGAAAACATTGGCCTATAACTCCTCTAACTACTTCCTGAGCTCCAACAACTCTGGAGTAGTCATCCTATAAGGAGGAATGGACACCAGTTCTTCTCCTAGCATAATCTCAATAGAAAAGTATACCTCACACTCTGGAGGAAAACCTGAAAAGTCCTATGGAAATACATATCTAAAAAAATCAACCATGGAAGGAAAGTCTAATTGTGAAGTCCCCTGGTCATCCAGATATAGAAAAGTAATCTAGGTTGTAAATCCTCCGAACCCATGATGCTCAGGACCCACTCTGCACGCCTGGACATCCCATTCACCCTTATGAAGAAATGATCCACCCTCTGGAGATACTAAACTAACCCTATGGTGATAACAATCGACGACTGCCTGGATTGGAACTACATAGTCCATTCTGAGAATGACATCATATCCTGTCATCTCTAGGACATAGAGGTCCCATAGAAAGTGAAATCCACCAACCTCTTGTGGGAATTCCTTGCACTGACAGACACTAGCCGTTTTAGTCTCCAACGGTGTGTCTAGCGTCAAGATATCGGTAGAGGAAAAGATATAGATCCAAAGGCTCTCCATAATTGTAATAGATATAATGATATGGTATGACCCAATATCTAAAAGAGTAGATACTTAAACTGAGGCTACTAAGATCGTACCTCAAACTGTAAAAGGTTCAAGATCTGGCTCCTGCTAAGTCTGCTCCACTACAAATTTCTGGCCTATGCCGCGACCCTATGACCCTGCCTGACCACTCTGAGCTAATCCACCCTACTGTCACTGAATAACTTGTGACTGACTACCATGACCAAAACCTCCTCCTCAACCCAAATGACTAGAAGAACTCTTGTTCTCAGACTGGTGAGAAACTAGTGGCGCTACTCTTGAACACTAGGTCATAGATGAACCTCTATCACCAGTTGCGGGTGAGAAGAATAGAAAAAAGTGCTGAAGATGAACCATCTTGCTGCAAGATCAGTACTCCACTGGGTCTCTCGGGCAATGTGGCTTTGTATTCCCACTTCTTCCACACTAGTAGCACGCCATATGGCTTCCAAAAGATGCATCCCTCCTACTCTGATCTCCGCGTGCAGTCTCCTTGTGGTGCTTCTGGCAATTAGCTGGTGGAGCACTAACTCTGGATGTCGAACCACCCATTCTCATAGCTCTAATATCCCTCAGATTACACTATGTGATCAGTTCCTGGTTGAAGATATTGAGGTCAACCTGAAGTTGTTCTCCGAAGATTAGATGTCATGCCTCAAACCATCCTTAAACATCCATGAAAAGAACAACTCGTCACCTCCTGGAATAGGCATGAAATGCTACAGCTCTGTGAAGTGAGAGGAATACTCCATAATAGTAAGAGTACCCTTCTCCAGACTCATGAACTCTTAGGCTCGATTGGCCCTCAAGGCCTTAGGATTGATGTAATCGTAGAAGATGTGCCAAAAATCATCCCAATCCATATTCTGCAGGCAGCCTGCCTGTGAGATCACATCCCACCACCTCTTGGAGGAGACTCGGAGTATGTAGGTAGCGAGCTTCACACTTTTATCTCGAGGTATCTCTAGATTCTTGAAAATCGTCAACGTGGCTTCTAGCCCTGATTCTGAAGCCTGAGGTCCTGCATCCCCTGAGAAAGTAGAAGGATGCTGCTGTTGGAAGACCAATGTCAAATCAGCCATTAACGGGGTAGGAGGCGGTGCTCCATGAATGGTCTACATCATCCTCAGAAATCCCTCCATAAAATATGTATCTGCACATATTTCATGTACAATGGCTGGTTCCAAGGTTGGCACAACTGGGGGATCTGTAGGTAGTCCCCGATTAGCCATGTCTGGTGTCTAATCATCATCTGGCAACTGGCGCACAACCAGAGGCTGTCTCAGTGGAATGAAACTACAAGGTCAAGCACACACCATAGATCAATATTATCAAGGACTAAAAACAAGGAGTTAAATAAGGGAACATGAGAAAGAAATCACTAATGTTTTACAAAACCTTACTACATGGCGTGTACATTTCCTACACGACATGTTCCCTGATGTCATTTACATGGGCATGTACTCCTAACAAAACTGGTCATGTAACACCCCAGACACATGACATGTTGTATTAACACACAACGTGTACTTGAGTCCCCTTTCCCTACCCAATTCCTTCAACATGGTTAACACTACTGGAAAAATACCCTATACCAACGGTTTGGAACCGTTGGTATAGGCCTCTAAACCGTTGGTATAGCCTATACCAACGGTTTGGAGAACCATTCCCAAGTAAGCCATGGGGATAGGTATGTACCAACGGTTTTGGAAAAACTATTGGTAGAGACCTATACCAACGGTTTTCAAAACCATTCGTATAATTAATATGAAAATATATACCAATGGTTCCATAAAACTATTGGTATATGTAATTCAAAAAACAATCATTTAGTTGGTTTTGATCCCATCACCTCCCGTTTGTGATTGAACGACCTAACCACTAACCTAACTCACTTTTGTAAACATAATTTCATAAATAATTATATGTATTATCATAATTATTTTAAATTTTGATTTATTTAATCTCCTCTGTATAAAGATTCCATTAATAATACATGTTCCTATACCAACAGTTCTCAAAACGGTTGGTATAGACCTATACCAACGGTTTTGAGAAGCGTTGGTATAAGTTCATTGATTTTGGGACCTATACCAACGGTTTGGCCAAAAATGTTGGTATAGGGTCTCTATAATGGACCTATACCAATGGTTTTCCCAAAACCGTTGGTATATGTCCAAATTAGGGAACTATACCAACGGTTTTCCCAAAACCATTGGTATAGCTCTAAATTAGTTACCTATACCAACAGTTTAGGGAAATCCATTTGTATAGGTCCACATAAGTGACATATACCAACGGTTTTGGCCAAACCGTTGGTATAGGTCCAAATTAGTGAGCTATACCAACGGTTTTCCCAAAGCCGTTGGTATAGATCATATTTGCAGTAGTGTAAGAAACATGACTCTCCTAAGACAAGACTACAAGGTGTGTGCAAGATAGATACGGCATGTACTAGACAAGCTTTACCTGGCCCGTGTTGTTAGTGACATGGACTGACACATGGCTCACACTACATGGCATGTTCCGAAAGGACACAACATGTTCGTGAAGGGATAACACCAACCCGTGTTGTTCGTGACATGGCCAGGTACTTGGGTCAGACAACACGGTGTGTTCAACGCAGAAACGACATGTATAGATTAAGGTCTTATCCATATGTGTTGTTGGTTACACGGGCGGACATAGGGTCGAAACTACACGATGTGTTCGTCTGGTACACGACATGTTCCCACTAGACCTTCCCCATCTCATGTCTCTGCCCACACAGCCTACGACATGGTCAGAGACTACACAGGGTGTACATAATGTACACGACGTGTACTTAAGAAAAACCGTTTCTTCCCGAACATAAAAACAAATGGCATGTACTTAAAACTACACAGTGTGTATTTTAGGTTTTTCTGGACAGTAAGCCTCAAAAACTACTTCAAAACCCAGAAAATACTGAAATGAACACTAAAAGTACCTAATTCTGATATGTGAGGGCCCATACTCCCCACAACATAATGTCTGGAATCTTATAATTGTTATAACAATGAAAACATAGAAATGATCCACGAAATTCTAGTCCATGAGGGCCCATAACACCTTAAAACCCAATGTTTGGTGTCTATTCAAGAAAAACATTACACAAAACAATACCATATCAAACAACATGTATTTTATCAGGGAAACTATCACAACAACATGCATATTTTACAGAACATTTATCACAACAACATTAAATCACTAATGCGTCATATATGGCATGGAATAAATACATGACATGTAATTTCTAGCAAGTGCCTATAATATGCATGAGATGGCATACTCTCATCTAATCGAGTTGCAACAGAAATATAACCTCAATAACATCAATAGTAACAACACAATTCTTGTGAATCACTCAAGGTGAAATAAAATCAACTATAATAATTGCAAAACCAGAAAAATTACAATTAAACAAGGTAGATTGGCTTTTCCCTATACACAGGTTAGCTACTTCCATGCACAACTTATTACCAAGTACCTATTCCGTCCTATACCTGGATAAAGGTTCCTAAAAGTAAATCAAGTGAAAATAATCTCTTTGATACCACTTTTTAACACCCCGGTTCCGGAAGCCACCCAGAGGCACCTCGTACCCGGTTGGTCACATTACCTCAAGCACAATTCCCCAAATGCCAGAGGCTCCTGACTACCAATGAGGGCCTAGAGTGTGATAGTGGGGAAACTATGCCACCATTAGCAGAGTACACAGAAAAAGTAAACAAATACATACAATAGAAGAAGTAGTAAATATCTAACACCAGTAATCATCATAAGACCGGAAGAACAAAAAATTGGAGCACACACATATATATATATATATAAAATGATGCATGATACATATTTCTAGAAAAACAGCCAAACAAGTCACAATGTTGGGATACAATAGTGCTAAACCAAAGTGCAAAAGAAAGAAGATAAACTACTCAGCATCGAAGGCCATAGATTGGTCCCATGCACTCCATTTTCGCAAAAAATCATGTACCTGAAGTAGAAGGGTGCTTGCCCTTATTTACACCTACAACAATATAATCTGGTTGGGCCCAAAAGCATGTACCAAAAAGGGTGTGAGACTAAATCCCAGTAGACAACCACCCGAAGATCTTTTCCTAATATTCAGTGAATATATGGTAGGTAAAGCATAGAAAATAGTAAACATGAAGTGGTCAGTAGTAGAAAATTCAGAGTTTCAATATCAAGAAACATCTAAACAAGCAGGTAAACACAAACAAGGAACCCTCTGGGAAGTACTCACGACCATCCCCTCTGGTCCTACATAAAAAGTACAAGAAACCCTCTTGGAAACACACTCGGTCTAACCCATCTAGTTCTATATATGAATACTCTCTGAGGAAGCACTCACAGTCAATTCCCCTTATAGTCTAAGGTAGTCTGCAACTCTCTAAGGAAGCTCACGTGGTCAATTTCCCTTATAGCTCTAAGGTCAAGGAATCTATAAGGAAGCTCACTTGGTCAATTCCACTTATAGTGTAAAGTAGACAAGGACTCTCTGAGGATGCTCGCTCTGTCAATTCCCCTTATAGCCTCATGTACTCAAAGACTCTCTGACGAAGCTCACTCAGTGAAATCCCCTTATAGTATACTACACCAGGTTCACATGGACCCTGTGTAGGTCAAGGAGCATAGAAGTGTAATATGGCCAAGTAAACCTATATAACTACTTTTCTAAATATTATACAATATAAAAATCATGTGAAAAATACAAACTCTCTATCCTATAACAACAGACATGGAAAATAGGCATGGCAGCCAAACTGGCTGAACATGACAAAACAGTCGTAAAAAGAACATGCAAGGTAAATACATAAAAAGCATTAAAATCAACCCTATTCATATCCAAATTACCTCTACCCAAGAATACAAACATGGAAAGAAAAAAAATAGTGGTAAAACGTTAACCACACAATACCCCAATCAAGGGTATTGGTAGAATTTTCACATAATACTCAATGACTTTGAACGGAAAGGAACAAAACACCTACCTCAGGGTTAGGAGATAACTATATATGAACCTCGAAGCGTGAATCTCTTTATAACATCAAATATCTATAAAAATTTCTAAACCATTCAACCCTCGATATCTCACGAGAGAAGAGAAATCACGAAACGAGGCTCAAGAAGAAGAGGGAACTCACCGATGTGATTCCAATGCAACCAATGGCATTTGATTTGGAGGATGGATGCATGCTCATAGGATTGTCAAAGATCCACATTTGTATAGTGCTCCTGGATGAGACGAACGAAGAAGGGGGTGTTTCTGTCGATTAGACGTGCCCCCGATTCTTTTAATGAAAAAAAAGAAAGTACATGGCATGTACTTTTGAAGTAGACAATGTGTAATCACCTTTTCCGTACTCTACTTTAAGCGGCCACCAAGTCACTCCCACACGGCCGTGTGTGTGGCTACTACATGGCCAACACACAACCTCCTACAGAAGGGAAGTACACGACGTGTACTCATAAAGTACACATCGTGTACTTATAAAATTTCTAGAATATTCTTTTTCTTCAAAAACGACCAAAAAAAGAAGAAACATACCTGAAAAGAAGATCCAGGTTCTTACATATTTCAATGTTATTATATTTACTTATGTTCATGGTATATATAGTTAAATAAATTTTTTAACTTTAGGAAAAGGATATTGAAAAACAAATATTATCCCATTAACCTTTTATGATGAATTAATGGTCTTTTTAATCCCTTATATATTTATGATTTTTTGGTCATTAACATTCTTGTGACAAAATTTTCTATCATGTCACATTGATTTGACATTAATCTATTCCAAAATTCCTATATTTTTACTTATCACTAATGTTTATTTATTATGAAACCATGTATATGTTGTTCTAGATGACCTTCATATTTCCCCATCCCTCTTTTCAACCGAATGTTTTATTAACTTTTATCGACAAGGATTATCAATAAAGGTATATTAAAAAGTCAAAAAATTAATTAAAAATATTAATTTTAAATTTAGAGTATGTAATTTATTAAGGGGGGATGTAACTCCATGTGATTTTAAAAATAATACTATGTTGGATAGTGTATAGGACACGCAACACAAAGTTTAAAAGAATCATCAAATATTATTATTCAAGTATGAACATTATAACCTAGATGTTGAATTAGAAGGTATAAATATGAATAAAAAGTTATAAAATATATATAATTATGTTACTTAATAAAAATTTAATGATAAATGATTTCTAAACAAGAACTCATTTTTTTAGAAAATTTATTTTATTTCTGAAAAATATTTTTTCTTCAAAAATGTTTTTTTATTTCTTTATGTGAGTGAATACTATAATAAATTTCTAGAAATTTCATAAAATTTATATGACAAAAAGGATATCAATTTTTAAATTATTATATTAAAATTATTTGCAGGTGAAATTTTGGTATTTTTATGAAAAGTTTGATTTTCCAATTAATAGTAAAAACACCAATTTTTGGAAAAACTATCATCTCTTTTTATTAAAATGTCCCATTGTTCAATGAATTTGATATTAATTTAATATATGAATCTTTTAGTTTTAAATATTTAAATTAATCACTTAGTAATTATCTTTATAATTAATTTTGTGTAAAAGGATATTTTTTTAAAAAAGCATGTATCTCGGTCATGTTTGCAGCTATGCCCTAGGTTGCAATGGCTGTAGATTTGGTATGCCCACCACTAAAGGGGGGGGGGGAGGGAGAATTCCTTATTCTTAAATAAAATATCAGTCATATTACCTTTTCTCATTTTATAATCCTTATTTCATCCTTCCATTTCTTGATATCAAACTCTTACCTAAGGTTCCAAATATTTTCATCAGATCATATCAACTCACACTTTCGACATCAGAGTTCATAGAAGCCTAGAATATCCCGAATTAGACCATGGTGGTTTTATTTAGAAACCATCTTCCTTTATTTTAATCTTTTTATAGGTTTGTGTACATATAATGGGGATTAAAGGAACATGCAACTTTTAGCATTCTCAACAAATGGCACATCATGAGTCTCTTTTCATCAGTGGATGATTTAATCCTTTATTTGTCCAAATATACTTAAATATTAAGCATATATCATTTCTATATATTTATATTGTCTTATAAATTTAACATTAAGTGATATAATCTGACTATGGCTCTATGGTAAGATTCCCAAAACTATCGATGCCTTTCCCAAATAATTAGATTATTCTATTTATTGGGAATTTGGTTAGATGATTTTTTATTCTGATAGTAAAAAATATTAGTTTGTCACTATATATCCCTTTTTATTTATATCAATGTAGATGTTTTGAAACATCCTGTGGAGTGGGTCTATATTGAGGTTTGGTAAGAGTTACATTGTAAGTAGGTAGTGGTCTTTGAGACTTGGATATATTCATATTTATACTTTGAATATCTTGGGAACCTATCTTCATCATGCTAGTGCAGATGTAGGGAACAATATGGGGATCTTGAATTAGTAGCTCTTTGGTCGAATAAGAGAGTGAATCCCACTAGTGAACTAGTTAGTTACTTGGGTATTTTTTATTTTTCAAATAATAATCATCTTCAAAATTATTAATGACTATTTAATTCTGATCCTATGGATGTGGATATTTTTTTCAATTTGATTTGTTATTTGGTGGATCACAAGTCGACAATATAGGACCTATCTAGGTTAGGTTGTATTCAAGGGGTGTGTCTTATATGTTCTTAGAAAACAATAATTAACACCCATAAGCCTTTATATTATAGAGAGGAAATGATAATTGACAATGTATCTTCAAATTAGGTGTGGATAAATAAAACAAGTGATAAAGATTAATCTAACTACATGGACCATGAAGGCTCAAAGAAGGTCACCCCAACCTCAAGTGAAGTTTGGGTGAATATAGAGACCAGACTGTGTCCTAGAGGGTTCATTCCAATTTTTTTTTGAATAAAATATTTAAAGTTATATAACTTAGAGGCCTAATTCCAGATCAAGGTGATTTAGTTCAGGATAATATTGGTATCCAATCCATCCTACAAGAGGAGGAAAATGATGAAGTTTAAGGATTCTCAAAGGTGGAGTTAGGTGATGAGATCTCCAATAAATTATCTTTGGACATTGTAGAAGAACTGAATTGTAGAGGAATTCATAGCCCAAGGAGAATGAAGGGGAAAAGGGAACTTGATACCGAGACAATAGTGTTGTGAATAATGGAAAGAAATGTAAAGGGAATAAGGATTATTCCCACTTACCTAAACCCATGGATAAATAGTTTTCCAAGAAGATTAGGGCCAATGAACTGGAATGTGTACATGCTGTATATAACTATATTCATAAGTAGTGTCTGATTATTCTGAGTGAAAATAAAATGGATAAGTGTGTGGATTCTAAGAATAAAGAGTATCTTGATCATAATGTTTAATCTATAGTTCAGTTTAGGTAGGGTTTATTTTTGTAAAGGATTAGAATAGTTTTTTTATCTATGAAATACTTGAACTCACTAAGAAGATATTAGTGTCTGATATACAAGTACCTTTTGATGATTTCAAGTGGGTGAGAGGGAAGGTTGCGATAGAGAAAAAATAGGGAGTTGATTATCCACTATAAGGAATAGATGACTGAGGAGGCATTCCAGATTAATTCTTCATAGGTGAACATCGACATGAGGTCTGAGTGAATGATTTTTGTTGATACTAATGAGGTGTAGAGGGTGTGTATTAACAAAAATATCACATTTTTACACAACGTTCCAAGGAAAGGATGATCAACCTGGAAGATTATATTTAGACTTGGGACAAGATGGCCTATAATTTTTAAAATATGATCAAGGATAACATGAATAAAATGGTAAATGAACTTAATTATAGATTATATAGGGAGAATGTTTCTAATAATATGAAACATAACTTCAATAATTTTTTGATTTATTATGGTTTTTAATGAACCTATGTTCTAATGTTGTGAGGGTTCCTAGTTTTTGAATAAAATATATTTAAAAAATTAAAAATTTAATTTCTATATAGTAGAAGTTCATTTTCATGTTTAAAAATACATATTTTTTTTAAAATCATTTTTTTGGGTTTTACGCATTTCTATTAAAATTAACTCCTATAACTCAAAACATTTAATTTTATGAAATGGAATTAATTTTTGGATTTGGAATGTAAAATTTATTATATGATTAAATTTTTATACTTTTATAAAGTAGTTAAATTTTTGGTAAATACTAAAAAAATATAGTTTTTATGAAATATAATATATTTTATGATATTTCCAAGATAGAAATATTATAAAAAAATTTATTAAACATATTTAAATAATAATTTATGGTAAAATACTTCAAATATCTATTAAAAATAATTCAAAACATATAAATTAGACTTTATTCCATGATAAATATCAAAATCATTTTCATTGGTGACGTAGTACTTTCACAACTCCAGAAAAGTCAATTTTGGGGTCCGAGATATAATATTTTAGAAGGGAGTAGTATTTGATAGAATTATTTAACAAATATTAATTATTACTTATTATTTTTATTAATATAAATTAATTTTAGAGTTATATAAAGAGGGACAAATCAAAATTGTTGTGCAATTCTTATGCAAGGATGAAAAAGTAAAAAACACAAATTAAATAATTTATCATGAAATAGATGTGTGTGGATATAAAAGTCTAATTAATATAAAATTTTATTTTTAAGAAAATTACTTTATTTTTATGATAATAATTTATTCAAACTTTTTTGTGATGATAAAATTACATTAAATACTTATGCATTGCCGACTAAGTTCTTATGGAATCAGTAGAAATATAAAGTAAATGGTTTTAAAATTAATTATTGTATTTTTTTGGGTGATTTAATATTTCCCAGTAATTTTTATGATATATATAATATATTAGAGTACTTTAAATGGTTTATATTTTATTTAAATTGCATTTATGTTTTTTTTCAATGTCATGTTAGGTGAATAGTTCTTAAAATGATATTAATAGTATTTTATTTAAAATATATTTTATTAAATTATATAAAAAAAATAAAAAACAAAAAATATGAAAATTAGGATGATAAATGGTATAATTTCTTTTATTTTCCTTTTATAATCCAATTTTACCATATATAGAAAATTATAACCCATTTATATTGAATTTGTTTTAGTGTAGTTAAAGTTGAAAATGATTAACCAAAGGGCTAATCCAATTGATAAGGTTTAAAATGATATATAAAACTATAAAAATTTGAATATATGATTACATTAGGACCATATTATAATTATATCTCAATAAATGTCATTTTGGAACTATTTAACATGAGTTAGACATATACTATATTATAATATTCCATTTTTTTCAAAAATTAAATTAATGAAATTTTATTAAATGATTTAATATATATAAGAATTATATCCTTAGAAAATTTAATGGTATATAGTTTTAAATATTAACCAATGTCAATTTTATCTTTTATAGTTACTTTTTTGACACCGAAAGTGTAAAAATACATTGTTATTTTTTTAATTGTCAAAAAGGTTAATATGGGGGTAAACCAAATGGATAAGGATGAAAACATTAGATTTTTTTTTCCAAATTTTAGTTTATGAGATTATTTAGATTAGTAATAATATTATATTAATATAAAATAAATTTTTTTCCTTTTTGAAATTAAAATTAATTTATATTAATATAATACATTATGAAATTTTAGGAATTCCCCTCCCCTCATGTTTAAAAGGGAACCCCCTTTTCTCTTATATTGATACTTAAAGACAATTTATTTTCCAATAAAAACCCAAATAAATTTTTAAAATCCACCCCTATATTCTATAGGTCTTATTTTTGTAGTAATACAAAACATAAAAGTCTTAAAGTGTAATGGAAATGAATTTGTACAAAGAAGTGGTATAAATTTTAACCAAACAGTTTAGATTTACTTATTCTTCTACCTCTTTCAAATATTATTCATGCATGATGAAATAATAAAATCCATATTTTAAATGTATTTAGATTTTAATATTTTAATGGAATAACTTATATCCAATTTCTCTTCCATATAATAGGAAATAAAATCATAGATTGTGTGTACGGAATATTACCGTCTCGTGAACCGATGTAATTCATTTCCCATAAATTCCACTCACAGAAGGTTATAATGATGGATTTAAAGTATATATATGATATTAATTAAACAATTATCATTATTTAAAGATAATATTTCATCTAGTTTCATACTTTTCAATCCATTTACAAATTATAATGTTGTTTGGGAATATATGTGGATTACCACCACCATTAAGTGATGAAAATCATGTTTCATTACCGCATCAAATGATGCTTATATATATTTTTATTTAAATAAATAATAAGAAATGTTTTATATAAAAGTAATTATGGAATTATTATATTATACTTAGCTTCTTTCAATCATTTTTATTGAAAATGAAAATGTTACTCAAGCGTACGCAAAAACTATTTTTTCTATGGATGTAATGTATTTAATTTTTCATATACATATTTCATGGATATTTTTATAATTATATTTTACATATAAAGAATAAAATTATTTCAATATTTTTATTTTGGAGATTATGGAATTATTACCTCTTTGACCATAATCATCTTACCGAAGTCATTTTGGATATCTGAGCTGAATATTGTCAAAACAACCGATGTGAACTTAATTAATTATGTAATTATGTATAACAATTTAATAAATAAAAAAAAATAAATATAAAAAGTTTCTTGAGATATTATTTAATGTAATTTTATCATTCAAGATGATAAATAATGTATGTGACTAGTAAGACTCGAGGTAAATGACACATTACTTTTAAAACAACATTTTAAATATTTTCAAGATATATTTTCTAAATAATTTTCTTCCACGTCTATATTATTAAATTTGTTTTATTGATGTATTTTTATATAATAATATCAATTATAATGTAAATATTGTGTTAATTTTACATTCTTTCGAAATTTTTACTAAATAATATTTTTACATATTTTATATGGAATGTTTTGGGAAAAAAGGAAAATAGAATTTTAAATTTTAACATATATGAAATCAAAAAAATTCCATGATACCATAAGAATTATTTTAATATTGGATTACATTAAAATAATTAATATATTATTTAAATAAAAATACTCCTTACATAGTTTATGGTAATTGTTTAAAAAAGTGTTTTAAATTTAATGGATATTTTAATATTATGAAATTTTTTATTATGGGTGTAAATAATATTCATAGGAAAACATTTATGTTTTATGGTCATGTTATAGTTCTTGGGAATGTATTATGATAATAGTTGGTTATATTATAAAATAAGTAATGGTGGTTTCATTATAAACCAAGGATGAGTGGTTCCATTATCAACCAAGTATGGGTGATTCCATTATAAACCAAGAATGGGTGACCTCAATATAACTCTCCAATAAATCTAGTATTTTCAATAGTAATTATAATAGGGTTATTAAAATTATTTATAAAGGTACATACATTAATTTTTTGAAATTTATAATTATTTTTAATGTATTTATTTTTATTTCATGAGGTAATCTTGTGATATATTTTTTAATGGAATTAATATGACATTTTTTTAAAAAAAAGAATATTTTTAGGAAAATGTTTTCCAAGGTTTTTCATGTCTTTTTAATAAACTATAAGTATTATGATCTTTTATTTATGTTTTATTATAAAGTGTCTTATGAAATACTTTGGGTAGAAAATCAAATTTAATATGTAAGAAAATGATTATTTGAGCTCAAATTTTATTATACTAATGAAAAAACTCTTATACATGACCTCATGGTTTTGAAATAGATAATTGGGTATCCATTATTGTTTTCTATATGTCCCTTATTGATATTTTTTTTATCATCTCACATTTTAAAACTATTTTTCATAGGGGTTAATGTTGAGTGGAAAATTTAATATAGTTATAGTTCCAAATATTCAAGTTACCATGGAAGAAACAAGAATTTCATTATTAAGAACTTTTTTTTGAAAAAATGGTTATTGTTTTTATGTTTCCACTTTGAAGGAGTTTTTAGTAATTATCTAAAATTATAATCCTAAAAGTTCCTTGGGTATATATGTGTTCAAAAATTTATTTTAGATGATGTATGTTTTGGATGGATGAAATTGGGTCACTTTTTATTGGGATAGAATCCATAAATTCAATGATTATATTTTATTCAATGAATTATTGGTGTAAAGGTTTGGGGCTATTACATCACCCAAAATATTTGAGGGATTAATTATAAAATTTCACAAAAATAATAATAATTTGAAATAAGAGGGACTATTAAAAGAAGGATCTGTTATGTTAAAAATTTTAATTAATCTTTTTTTCAGAATCATGTCTGGAAGAGATCACTAGCCTTGTGATACATATGAAATTTAAAAAAATACAGAACAATAATCACCATCCATGGTATATATTTTATGTTCTCATAGATCAATATACAGAAGTTTAGGGTATAGAGGGTCTTATATCTGTTTTCCATCCAATCTAAACAAAAAAATATGGATGAAGTGAAAACATTGAAATCGAATATGTTTTTGGAAATCAGTAAAAATAGGATAGGATACCTGTAGAGACGCAATACTTGATGTACATGGACATTAAATTAATTTTGTGGAATACTTAATATATAACAAAATCCAACATTCAAGGACTGTAATAGTTTAGTGTCTTTGGAAACGCGAAAAATAATCTTCTAATCATGGTGAAAGATCTTCAACATATCACATAAAGATTTTCCCCCTTTTTTTTCTTACCTAAAACCTTTCTTTATATCCTGGGGAAAAGAAAAAAATACAAAGGGAGAGCTCAAATTCTCAGTATGGGTAAGCATGGAGAAAATAAAAAAAGCATATACATTTGAACTTAAAAACATGAACATAATGTTTAAACATCAATATCTTGAGAAAAGAAAGAAAAAATGACAGTACGTAAGAAATAGATCATAATGGAACATAAATCATGATAAAATAGTGTGGGAATAAAACATCTAACTATTGAAAACCATTAACCAATTGATATGATTTCCATAGTAGCCAAGGCATTGCAGCTAAGACCATCTTAGTGGATAAAGTCCCTTACTGAATCAAGTTCACTCCTTGTTCCAGTCCTATATCACTGAAATAGATTAACCTGCAGTTCCAGCCATGTCTATCTCATGAGATATAAATCTTTACCCAATTAATTGTAGGCCGATATAGGTCCCACCCATCTCATAATGAAATCATTCTTATGTGTGCCACAACATAAACATAAATCAATCATCATAACCCAAAGAATAAAATGGGTTTCCTAAACATCATCCCATCACAACATAATCCATATAAAACAAATGGATATAATTTAATCATTAAAAAGTGAATCCATGTAAATCATAGAGACATTATACTTGAAACATAATCATACTAAATAATGTCATCTTAGATGGAAAATTGTTTTGACAAAAACATGAAATGAATTGTTGAGGAAAATATCCTTTCTTCTTCAAAATCATTTTCATTTCACAAAATGCCATGAAATTTTAAAATAAAACTATTTTTTGTAAATAATCATTATATCTTATGGAGGAATATTTATGAAAATAAGGCTTTATGAAACCGTAAATATCCATTCATGCCGTATAAGTTAAAAAACATTCTTCACATACTTTTGCTGGAAAAGACAAAAAGTACCTTATATAGTAAAAAAAAGAAATATTCCTTACATACCATGTAGTAAAAGTCAAAAATG
Source organism: Viscum album (assembly GCA_963277665.1). Taxonomy (NCBI): domain Eukaryota; kingdom Viridiplantae; phylum Streptophyta; class Magnoliopsida; order Santalales; family Viscaceae; genus Viscum; species Viscum album. Next base: position 1,089,912,844 of record OY728164.1, on the reverse strand, counting down.
GGTAAAAATGACTTTAAGAATACATGAAACCATATTTGGAAAATAGGGACATGGATGATAAATATAACCCCAGTAAATACTTACGAATAAACAATCTCGGATAAAAATGAGATTGGAAAAGTTATCCCTTACCTTATGTCTGATATACTTTTTATGTATCTGATCCTCATGTATAATGATTTAAATAATTCCATTGACTTATTACAGAGTCATATTCATTGTTATGATATCATATATGGTTCACTTATGACTTTATATTACCTGTTCTTTTGTAAATTCTAGGTTAATGCAGCGTTTTGGGTAAAATCATTTCATTTATCGTACGTGTTTCGACTTGTTGTTCTTGATATTCTAACTTATATACAGATTAACTAAATTCCATAATGTAAAAAATTATTTATATATAATATATAATCAGCATATAAATATATATGATAGATCTATAAATGGAATGGAATACACCATTCCTGGAGATGGTAGGTCGTACGTATGCATGAACGTTGTTTTCGTTTCCTTATTGAATTAAATGGAATTAAGTAAATGAAACATATATCTAAATAAATCCAGTATCATTATTATGTAATATATTTCATAATTATTTATTATATATACTTTGTAATCATACTTGAATGGTTAATAATGGAACATGAATCTCATCGTGTTCGTGGAGACGGTAGTCCGTATGTATGCACGAGCGATGATATCGTTCCCATAATTATTAAATATAATTGGAGTGGATGATATAATATCTAAGAATCATTATGATGTTATAATAACCATATATAGTTATTCTTTACACCATTATACCCATCCATGTAATGTGGTGGTGGAAAAACAGATTACACCACGGCGTGGAGATGGTATTCACGTACGCACGCGCGGTGATTTCCTTTTCCGTAGGATGGATAAGAGGTGAAATGATGTTGTTTCATATTTATAATAACATATCAGTATATTAGTGATACTGATGTTATTACTTTATAATGAAACAACTAAAGAAGAAGAAGTTGAAGAAGAAAGAAAATTGGAAGAATCGTTAGAAGAGATTACCTCTTCTTCAACACACCTCTTTTAAGCTTCCTCTTAAGGGACTAGAGTTGATATTTTGAGAAGACCAGAACCTCAAAAATGTTTCTAAGGAATTTTAGAAGTGAAATGGGCAGGGTTTGGCTGAGCTTGAAGGCTCAAGGTGTTGTGGAGAGGAGAGGGAGGAGGTTCTCTTTTATAATGGAGGAGAGGGGTACCTTTTGAAACCTCAAAAATATTAATTTATAATATATCAAACCCCACTTAAAAACCTCAAAAAAATGACTCATATAAGAATATTAGATAATATGGGGTTGTAATATCATCAAAAAATAAAATTTAGGCATTCTGTAAATTTATTTTAAACCTTATCAACTTGATTTATCCTTATTAAAGTTATTTAATCTTATTTGTAGTAATACGATTCTAAATTTTAAATTGTTATAAATACATACTTATGTTTTTTGAATTTTACATAATTTGATACCTTATGACATTTTCGACCATATAAATTTTAATTTATAATTTTTAAATATTTTTGTGATTTTTTTAAAAAAATTATATTATGTCATTTTTATAAAATAACAATATGGTCAATTTTGACACTATTCATTTATTTGAATTTAAATAAAATCCACACAGAATATATGTTCGAAATAAAACATTTAATAGATTCATAACATGTCATATTTATTTATTAAATTCTTGGATCATATTAAATAGTTCATACAATATTTATTTTAATATTTTTAAAACCATTTATTTGATATTTCAATCAATAAAATAATTTCAACATCACTATTGTGTCACCTTTAATGATAATTATTTAATCCCTAAAAATTTTAAATAAATTTACATGATGTAGATAATTTTATTATCTTTCTTTATACTATTCATTTTTGAGGTTTCATGAAGTTTTTCACTAAATTAAAATTATTATACTTATAAGATTGAAAAGAGTGACATGTTGTCAATTTCTTTGGTTTTAATAATGATTAAATTATTTTCATGGTCAAACGTCCATAAAATGAATATATTCTGACCCTTAAGTGATATGGGTCGACTTTTATCATCCTATAGAATTTTTTCAGGTGTTAAGGTAATTTTATAATATTTTGTTTATCCTTAATTACGCGATTTACCTTTAACTACAGTAAATACAAATTACCATAGTTACTATTCATAATATCAAAAAAAGTAACCTATTTACATATTTTGGACCCACTGAATTCAAATATAGAATCCATTTTCAAAATTCAAAACACATAAGTTTTATTAATAAATTAAAAATTAATCTCGCTGTTAAGAAAACGGGTTTTAAAGTTAAAACTTTGCAAAAGATTGAAATGTTTTTACTTATGAATTCAGTGTAATATTAATGATAATGATTTAAATTATATTAAATGGTAAAAATATATTCTCTGTATACTTTATAACCATTCAATATTATCATTTAACCATATAAATTATCTCGATGGAAAAAGTTGGTTTTAATTAAAATTTAGTGTATTTTCACTATTCATCAAAATAAGAATCTTATCAGAAAAATATAAAAAATTTATCCAAAGTAAATTTATATATCCTGATTCAAATTAAGAATTTTATTTTGTCAAATTTAACTTATTAACATGTCAAAACTAAATTTAATGTGGGTGCGCCATCAAAAGGTGGCAAAACTGCATTTTTTGAAAAATACTTATTTTACCTGAAAATTTTATTTTGTTCTCATACCATGTTCTATAAAATGTGTATGAAGAATTATAATGTCATATAATTTCAAATGTAGTTACTACTATTCATAACATCTATTTAATAATAATATTATAACAATATATCGTTGTTTAGTGAAACTCTGTATTGCGTACAACACACACTATTGAGGAAGGTTGCTCTTGCGTGTAACACAATCCAAGAATAGTGTGTGCGTATAATATAAGCTAATAAGGTGTTGCGTATTGCACAAGATAATTTTGTTTTAGCATAAAACACAAGAAATCAATGAAATTAAAAGAATATTTTTCATAAAATCTCGGGGTGTTACATTCTACCCCCCTTAAAAGGAATTTCTCCCTCAAAATTCGTCGGGGTTATAAATGGTTTACTACTTGAAATTTTCTTTAATAGAAACCCACATTGCAAAAAGGAATACCAAAACATAACATTAAAATCCAAATTATGAAATGTAACGCTTAACCAAATTAACTAATCACTGGGTTTCCACATAGGATAACTTAGGTGAAAATATAGATATGGAAGAGAAATCTAACCATCAAGTTCTGATGGAGAGCGGTAGAGAACATGGATATGAAAAGGCCAAAAATCACAAAGCCATAAATTTGTGATGATCTAAGGTACCATATGATTAATCAGATATGAGGGAAATTGGACAACATTTTTTCTTTTCAAGATCATTTCCCTAAAGTTGAAAAAATTGGAATTTGAAGAAATACTTTATTAATTTTGGCACAATATCACCGTTGGTCGTTTCTTGAACAATATCTACTTTATCTCTTAAAGAAATGAAGTTGAATTTTTCATTCGTGAAGTGTTATCAGATCATGCGATAGAATTATAGGTCATTCTATCTGTCTCAAACAAAAGGTTAGAAAAAGTTATCGAATATACATAAGTCAATCTATGGTGAGGTTAATCGTATATGATTCCAAAAATGGTCTTATACTTCATCTATCACATCGCTTAATAAAATAAAACAAGTTTCTACTAACCAAGGACTTCTTGTAGGCCAGTGGTAGGTGATAAAGGCCTATTGTACTTCGGTTTTTGGTTTGATTCCCATAGCCTTTTCTGATGCGACGGGTTGTTGCTCGTCCAATGGGTTGTCCTTTTTCTAAAACTATACTATTAAAACATTCCAGAAATAATATCGAAAAAATGTTTTATCCTTAAATAATACTATCTGATGTCCAACAAAATCCATTCCAATATTTAGGCTTATCCAAAATACGTATGTCCAATATCATAGTATAATGAAAATGATTACTTGAAAGGTCACATAACAAGCATGTGAATACCATCATTTATCCCCCACATATCATACTATATATCTTGTTGGTCACTTCCAAACATGTGAATACCTTAATCATGAATACTCATTGATCCTTAGTGAAAACATGAATTCTATCAATAGTTAACTCTTTCCACATACCAAAATCCCAAAATTTCTATATACTCAAACCATGATATAACTTTGTCCTTATATCAGTCCGGAGATCATTAATACTATCAAACATTTTATTATCTCTTTATCCCCTCATTATGTTCATATAATCTTCTTTCTAAAAATATCTGAATAACCTTTCATGGTAACTGGTACCATTCAACATATAAATACTTTTGAAAAAACAATAGTGTAACAATCCTTAGAAGTTTCTTTATTCCATAGTACCATTAAATTACCTATAAAATGTAACTCTTGATAAACATATAGTCATTTCACTACCTTCTTAAACCATTGACCGAGCTTCATCATTTTATTCTTCAACACTTATTTAATCTCATATATCATTTTTAGTCTCTTCATCATCATCAACATAAATACTACCTATACGACCATGATGATTCTATTCATGAAATTTTCCCTTAGATAATTGGTTTGCATAATGCCCGTACATTCCACATTTAAAACATTTAACCGTTGTTGATGTCTTAGCAATACCATTATCCATTTCCATGGAGTTAACTAAACCTTTTCTTTTTTAATTAATAGATTTGTGTCTTTCTTTTCCACAACCAAAGCATCTTCCAGTTCTGTTGAAATATTCTCCCTGATGCCTCTTCCCACATGATTTACATGAGGGAAATTGAACTTTCTTTCCACTATGATCATCATGAAACTATATCTTTCTCTTATTAGCTATGTTGGGAAACTTACCAAATTTGAGATTATTGATCATATTATGAGATTGCTGATTAGGCATAATAATTATATATGGACTTCTATATCCAATTTAATTTGGTTTCTCATGAAGAATATCATTCCATTGTCCATCATATCCTCCATTATTGTGAATCTTCCTATTTCCAGCCATTTTCTAAAACCCAAAAATAATAGTGTGAGAGGAAAAAATCATAATCAAGGAGGAGTACCTTCAATATCTAACATCATAGGTTAAATTCTAAGATTATTACCATAATTATTGAACTATAACATGTACTTATACTTTACCTTAAGGACATCCCTACACATACCTCAGAAATATCTCTGGGGATCTCAGTAATGTTTTTGCATCCTAGTTTCGAAAGGATAACTAATCATTTACTCTAACACCAACTATAGAGACCCATGAATTGATGTACATGGAGATTAAATTACTTTTGTGGAATACTTAATACATAATAAAAACCAACATTCAAGGACCGTAACAATTTAGTGTCTTTGTAAACTCGGATCATAATCTTCTAATCATGGTGAAAGATCTTCACCATCTCACATAAAGATTTTCACCTTTTGTTTTGTTACCAAAAACATTTATTTATATACTGGGGAAAATAAAACATACAAAGGGTGAGATCAAATAATCATTAAGGGTAATCATGGAGAAAATAAATCAAAGCATATACATTTGAACTTAAAAACATGAACATAATGTTTAAACATCAAAATCTTGAGCAAAAAAATAAAACATGGCAGTATGTAAGGCATAGATAATAATGGAACATAAATAATGATAAAATAGCATGGGAATAAAACATATAGTTGTGGTAAACCATTAAGCACTTGATATTATTTCCATAGTAGCCAAGACATTGTTGTCAAGACCATGTTAGTGGACAAAGTCCCTTACTGAATCGAGTTCACTCCTCATTCCAGTCCTATATCACTAAAACAGAATAACATTCCATTCCAGCCATGTCTATCTAATGAGATATAAATATTTACCCAATGTATTGGAGGTATATATAGGTACCACCCATCTCATAATGAAATCATTCTTACGTGTTCCACAACATAAACATAAATCATTCATCATAACCTAATGAATAAAATGGGTTTCCTAAACATCATCCCATCATAACATAATCCATATAAAACAAATGGATATAATTTCATCATAAAAAGTGAAACCATGTAAATCATAGAGACATTATACTTGAAACATAATCATACTAAATAATGTCATCTTAGATGGAAAATAGTTTTGACAGAACAGTGGAAATTAATTCTTGAGGAAAACATCCTTTCTTCTTTAAAATAATTTTATTTTCACAAAATGCCATGCAATTTTAAAAGAGAAGTATTTTGTTGAAAATAATCATGAAATATTATAGAGGAATATTCATGAAAATAAGGCTTTATGAAACTGTGAAAATCCGTTCATGCCGTATAAGTTAAAAAAAACATTTTTCTCGTTTGGTTGCTGAAAAAGTCAAAAAGTACTCATATGGTAAACCAAAGAAAGATTACTTACATACCATATAGTAAAAGTAAAAAATGGGTGAAAAGGACTTTAAACATACATGAATACATATTTATAAAGTATGTACATGGATGATAAATATAACCCTAGTAAATACTTACAAACAAACAATCTCGGATAAAAATGAGATTGGAAAAGTTATCCCTTACCTTATGTCCGATATGATTTGTATGTATCTGAACCTCCTGTATAATTATTTAAATAATGTCATTGACTTATTAATGAATCATATTCATTTTTATGATATCATATATGGTTCTCTTATGAATTTATATTACCCATTCTTTTGTAAATTCCATGTTAAAGCAGCGTTTTGGGTAAAATCGTTTCATTTATCTTACGTGTTTTGACTTGTTGTTCTTGATATTATTGTTGATACCTAGATTTAATAAATTCAAGAATGTAAAACATGATTTATATATAATATATATTCAGTATATAAATATATATGATATATTGAAAAATAGAATGAAATACACCGTTCATGGAGATGGTAGGCCGTACGTACGCATGAACGCTATTTTCGTTTCCTTATTGAATTGAATGAGATTATGTGAATGAAACATATATGTACATAAATAAAGTATATTTATTATGTAATATGTTTCATGATTATTTATTATATATAATTTATTATCATACTTGAATGGTTAATCCTGGAGAATGAATCTCATCGTGTTCGTGGAGACGGTAGTCCGTACGTACGCACGAGCGATGATATCGTTCCCATAATTATTAAATAGAATTGGATTGGATTATATAATATATAATAAATAGTATTATGTTATAATAACCATATATAGTTATTATTTTCACCATTATACCCATCCAAGTAAGATGGTGGTGGAAAAACACATTACACCACGACGTGGAGACTGTATTCCATACGTACGAATGCGCGATGATTTCGTTTTCCATAGGATGGATAGAAGGTTAAATGGGGTTGTTTCATATTTATAATAACATATCAGTATATTAGTGATACTGATGTAATTACTTTAAAATGAAACAAAAAAATAATAAGATGTTGAAGAAGAAAGAAACTTGAAAGAATCGGTAGAAGGGATTACCTCTTCTTCGACGCACCTCTTTTAAGGTTCCTCTTAAGGAACTAGAGTTAGTATTTTGAGAAGACCAGAACCTCCATAATGTTTCTAGGGAAGTGTATAAGAGAAATGGGTAGTTTTTGGACAATAATTATGGCTCAAGGTGTTGTGAAGAGGAGAGGGAGGAGGTGCCCTTTTATAAGGGAGGAGAGGGGCACCGTTGGAAACCACAAAAATATTAATTTATAATAAATCAAACCACAGTTAGAAACCTCAAAAAATGACTCATAATCAAATATTAGAAGGTATAGGGTAATGATCTTATCAAAAAAATAATATTTAGGCATGTTTTAAATTTATTTTAAACCTTATTAACTGGATTTATCCTTATTAAATTTATTTAATCTTATTTGTGGTAATAAGATTCTAAATTTTAAATTGTTTTAAATAATTACTTATGTGTTGTGAATTGTCCATAACTAGATAATTTATGACATTTTAGACCATATAATATTTAATTTATAAATTATAATTTTTTTTATTTTTAAAAAAATTTATATTATGTTATTTTTATAAAATAACAATAGTGTCAATTCTGACGCTATTCATTTATTTGAATTTAAATAAAATCCACACAGAAGATATGTTCAAAAAAAATATTTAATATATTCATAACATGTTATATGTATCTAGAAAATTTGTGGAGCATATTAAAATGTTCATATAATATTTATTTTAATATTTGTAAAACCATTTATTTGATATTTCAATCAATAAAATAATTTCGACATCACTATTGTGTCACCTTTAATGATAATTATTTAATCCATAAAAAACTCTAAATAAATTCACATGATGTAGATAATTTTATTAGATTTCTGGATACTATTCATGTTCGATGTTTCATGAAGTTTATAACTAAATTAAAATTATTATACTTATAAGATTTAAGAGACTGACATGTTGTCGCTTTCTTTGGTTATAATAATAATTAAATTATTTTCATGGTAAAAAGTCCATAAAATGAATCTCTTCCGACCCTTAGGTGATATGGGTCGACTCTTAGTCAACAAATAGAATTTTGGAATTTGTTAGGGTAATTTTATAATCTTATTTTTACCCTTAATTAACCGATTTACCTTTAACTGCAATAAATAAAAATTACCGTAGTTACTATTCATAATATAAAAAAATATAAAAGTAACATATTAACATAATTTGGACCCACTGAATTCAAATATGGAATCCATTTTTCAAAATTCAAAACATAGAAGTTACAGTAATTATTTTAAAATTAATCACGCTGTTAAGAAAACAGGTTTTATAAGTTAAAACGTTGCAAATGATTGAAATGTTCTTACTTATGAATTCAGTGTAAAATTAATGATAATTACTTAAATTATATTAAATGGTAAAAATATATTCTCTTTTTACTTTAAAACCATTCAATATTATTATTTAACCATATAAATTATCTCAATGAAAAAAGTTGTTATTAATTAAAATTTAGTTTATTTTTACTATTCATCAAAATAAGATACTTATCAATAAAATATCAAAAATTTACCCAAAGTAAATTTTTATATCATTCAGAAGAATAATTTTATTTTTTCAAATTGAACTTATAAACATGTCAAAAATTAAATTTAATGTGGGTGCTCCATCAAAAGGTGGCAAAACATCTTTTTTGAAAAATACTTATTTTACCTGAAAATTTTATTTTGTTCTCATACCATGTTCTATAAAATGTGTAAGATAAATTATAATGTCATAAAATTACAAATTTAATTACTAATATTAAGAAGGGCTAGTTCAGAATAATATTTTAACAATATATCATTTCTTAGTCAAACTTAGTATTGCGTACAACACACGCTGTTGAGGAAGGTTGCTCTTGCATGTAACACAAGCCAAGAATAGTGTTTTCATATAATATAAGCTAATACGGTGTTGCATATAGAACAAGCTAATTTTGGTGTAGCGTACAACACAAGACGTCAATGAAATTAAAATATTATTTTTTATAAAATCTCAAGGTGTTACAATACCCTACCAAGAATAGTTTCAAAAACCCCCCTTTAAGAAACCAAACTATCGATTCCAAAACCCACCAGCAGTCCAACACCATTAAAAGTAGTCTTATAACCAATCGAACTACCAAAAACACCCTCCATTACGAAAAATATACCATTTAAATAGACTTCAACTAGTGTACAACATCTTATATAATTCAAATATGATCCTGATGTTGAGAAGATTAGGAATAAGGTATGGAATTTCAGAAAATAGACCTAAATCCTTATAGATATTCAATCTAAAAACTGAATAAATATTCTATATGTTACAGTAATTGGCCACAAGGGAAATGTAAGCCTGATAAAAAAGGATGTGTTGAATAACTTCAACCCCTATCCACACTCGATCCTAAGTAAGAAAACAAATGTTAAAGGAAGATAAGATGAAAATCCTATACATGTTATTGTAATCAATCCTTAATAACAAAATATAGAGGATTAAGATATGGTTGAGCAAAGAAAGAATAAGCCAGATGCACCCATTTAGGGGAATAAAATGGAGAATCAAGAAATACCACTCCCATTACCTTCAATAATGATTCATTATAAGAATATCTAGGATGAATAACTTCAAAGTGAAATTATAGATACTTTCTATAAATTTTATATCAATATACCCCTTATAGAGCTTCTTAAAAAATCCCTAACTACGATATGTTCCTCAAATGAGTTTCTACATAAAATATTATGTTTGAACGGACTGGAAGAATATACTTGGGAAGTAGTGTATCAACATAGATCACACCATAATTACTAGAAAAATGTCAATAATTAGAGAAGTTTTATATCCTATACATTATTAGTTATTTAAAATTTTCATATGATTTAGGAGATTTAGGTTCTTCTATAACTTTTAAGCCAGATTAAGTGTTTTTATCCTTTTATACAAGAGAACTAAATACCATAGGAGTCTTTGTATAACTTACAAATTGATCCACTATATTTTGAGCAGGAGGCTTGGAGGATGTGTAAGTGAGAGTGAAAAATTAGAATTTCCTTACTGAATTTTATATTCTCAACAAATAAGAAGATATAGAAGTAGGAAACCAACCCATATTTTTGTGAAAATGATTCTTAAAATAGATAATATAATCATCAATCTAAATGGATGAACACTCACTATGGATTTTGGAGACAACACTATACCTTTCAATTTTTTTGACTTTATGAGACACCCATGAGAGGATCATTCACTTTTTAGACATACCAAAATTTCATATGCTTATCCTAGTGAATATCCAATTATGTTTTGTTATATATTACTTCTAGGGAAACACCTAATGATTAAAAATACCATAGAAATTAGAGATGTCCGTAATTTTGGAAAAAATGTTTTAGAATTAGAGGAAGAGGTACTCATTGGATTATTCGATGGTTTTTATTGTTTATTTAATAATTAGGAAACTTATATGTCATCTTATGTGGTAAAATGAAGGAAATGTAAGCGAGGGACCCAAATTTAATTACATATTTATAAAACCACCCAGATCATTAATTAAAACCATTGACCACTGATTTAAAATATGGATACCTAATGGAATACGAAATGATATAAGTGATAAATTATAATAATTTATCCAAAACAGAATAATATAAAATGATATATTTTTGGATATAAAATTTGAATTAATAGTATAGAGTATAGGGTATATTTTAGGCATTAATCCAAAAAATTCTATGCACAAAATCTATCTGGAGGAGAATTTTTGACCTATTAGAAAAACCCAAAGAAGGGTGAATCCAACCATACTTGATTTATTGAATAAGTAAATAGAAGGGATACTAGAATAATATATTATAAAACCTATTTCAAACTCAGAATAGTTCTATACTATTCACAAAGTTCCAAATAAATCATGATTGACTATTTGAGGAGTAAACCAAAGGTTATAATTCTTGTGAATAGTTTGAGATTATTGTTAGACAATAGAAAATTAAATTAGTTCACTAGGAAATATCACATTCCTATCCTTTTCATCTAAAATACGTTAAATATAATTGAATACATAACACATTATTTTTTCTATATGGTTTATTAGATTACTTCTAGGTGTCCATTTTTAGAGGCCTATGATAATACTACCTTTACCATTCCTTTTGTATAATTTTATTATAATATAATTATTTTAGAACTAGGTAATTATATAGGTAAATTTTTGAAGAATATGGAATGTATCTTTTTTGATCAAATAGAAAATTTCCATGAGGTATTTTTAGATTACATTATTTTTTTGGAGAATCATTTGATCACTAATTTCAAGATATAGATTTTTTTGAAAACTTATAGAAAAAAGAATAGAGTATTAGATTTTTAAAAATATCATTTTATAGTAGAAAGTGGAATATTACTCATTTATTCCAATTAAAAAAACCATTATCTGTATAAAAAATTTTATTTTTGAAAAAAATTCAATCCCTTTCCCAACTAATGAAAAAAATGTTAGATCTTTTATAAGTCATATGGGTTTCTATAGAAGGTTCATCAAGGATTTCAGTAAAAAAAAATTCCCCTTTATATATTACTTTTCAAATGAATTTAGTTTTATTTTAATAATTATTATTCTGAAACTTATGGTGATAAGAAGAGAAGTTTGGTCACACAAATAATGATGAATCCAATAAACTAGGAGCACCCCATTGATCTAGTTTTTGAATATTCTATAAATACTATGGGTGTGGTTCTTTAATATATATTTTAATGGAATCTAAAAGTAATTAATTGTATTTTAAAAACATAGATACGTCCTAGTTTAATTAGAAAACCACTAAAAATAAGTTTTTACCAGTTGTATTTGCTTTTGAAAAATTATGATCCTAATTACATGTAACTAAATTCATTGTTTTTTTATAGTCATGCATATCTAAGATACTTGATGAAGAAGTTATAATAAAATCCATGGAATTTTAGAATGATGTTTTAGCTTTAAGAGATTAATATAGATATTAAATAAAATAAAGGAGCTGAGAAAGAAGTAGTTAATCACCTGAGTAGACAGCCAAACATTGATGAAGTTAAAATTATAGAGAAAAAACCACCGAATGAACACATTCCATGAGAATAAATATCTTAATCGAAGGATAAGTTCCATGTAATGATTATATGGTTAAATATTTAGTAACTTCCAGGGGACCATATTATTTTAACCCCAATTAGAATCATGAAATTAAACAGAACCTATTTTTTTCATTTGGGATGATCCTTATATGTAGAAAATTTGTAATGTTCATGAAATAAATATATGTTTACCTTAAACTAAAATAAAATATGTTTTTGAATTATTTTATACTCTACAATTTGGATGAAACTTTTTACAAAAAAATTATAATTTTCTAAAATATAAAATTTAATATCACACATAATTTTAAAAAGAACATGAATTCTATAGGAAATGAATGAAATGTTAATTTTTTGGAAACATCTGAATGAGAAATTAAATCAAACAAAACCAACTTTGTTTTTATGATATTTATGAATTATTTAGAATGTATTTAATGGGACCCTTTTTTTGTTTTTAGCAATTCATATATCTTCTTTGCTCTATATTACATCTCAAAATGAGAGGAATCTCAGGCCACTAAAGCTGATGATCCTAAGGTTTTGTGTGATTTTTTCTGGGATAATATAATGTGTAGTTTTAGAGTGTTTAGATCCATAGTAAGTGATCAAGGGAATATTATTTTTAAAAAAAAATCATAGAGGATTTTATGAGGAACTATGAAGTGCATCACAAGATATCCATACCCTACCATCAACAAAAAAATAGGAAAGTTAAAGTTTATAATACTTATATAAAATGTATTTTAGAGAATCTTGTCTGAAAAAATGGAAATAATAGATCCCAATGTTTTAATACACCTTATAGAATTATATATATCATACAATACCCCCATTACAATGAGTCCTTATATGCAGATCTATGGGAAGAGCTATCATCTACTCATAGAGTTGGAACCTAAAATATACGAGGCTGTGAGAGAGATGAAATTGGTTATTGATAGAGATATAAAATAGAAAATATTTCATATGTAAGAGTTCGATGAAATTAGTAGAGAATATTTTGATAATTCTATAATTTACAAATAAATAACTAGAGTGGATCAAGGAAAATTGATACAATAGAAAGACATCCACCTAAGAGACCAAGTGGTTATTTATAAATCAAGAGCCAAATGGTTCATGGTAAAATAAAGTATATATGGGATGATATATTTATATTCACCCACATATATCATTTTGGTTCTATGTTGACTTTGAAAGATGGAGAGCAGAACCCATTCATATTTAATGATCACCTGGTGGAGAGTTTTTAATAAAACATTCCCCAACAACCAATGTAGGATATGACACTCTTCTAAACCATATATCTCTAAAAACCATTTTTTATACATATATTTAACACTTTATTTCATGATGTGGTTCTCTTTAAAATCTTCTACACAAGATAAATCTATTAGAATACATTTCATACACAGCATAATACAATTATTGTGGATATAAAATTTATAGTTTTATACTTTTGGTTTATGATTATCCAATTTTTTGTGTATCTTATTTTTCACTTTTATAATGTTTTCAAACCTTTTGATCTTAATTTGAATTAAATTTCAATCTTTTAATATATTCTAAGCCTAATTAACTTATTTAATCTATTTACTCACCCTATATGAATGGTGAAGTGAAATGTTTTTCAAATTATAAGTGAGGGAAATTAATTTTAGGACAATTGATTTCTTAATATCATTCTGTTAGATACCATCATACATTTTAATCAATTTCATGGCAGGATTATGATTTTTTACATCATTATCACAATTCTTTCTTTCATTAGAGAACCACGGTTTTCTTGAATAACCAAAACATACTGAGAAATATAGTTTAAACCATGGATCATTTAAGGAATTTGTATTATAAATGATTAATTAATTCTTTTGATTTTTATTATTAATTTATTTATTACCTTTTTATTTTACCCTTGTTTCCCATAGTAGACATGAATTTCCATTTTATACATATATATTACTTGTAAAACTCCATAAATACCTTTCTACAGATGAAGATGGATGATCTATGTTTAATTCAAGTGTGTGGTAAGGTAGATAGTGATATAAATGAATATATTTTATATATATTATTGAGATAAAGTGATAAGATCTAAAAATTTTGCACTACTTATTTGTGATAAAAATAATGTTGGGAATAATGGGAATTGCCCTTGACATCCTTCAATGTCTGGCCCGGTAGTCCACCAATATTTTATGTTAAAAGAACCTCTATTTCCATATAGAAATTCAATTCTATAAAAAATTATAGATTGGAATTCAATATGGAACAATGAAAAAAGGGGGTGAATTAATAAATATATCATCAGTGATGAAAATGTCAATGTAGGACTACTCATGAAGATTAGGAGGAGTTAGTGGAAAACTGGAGTTGTATTGGACTTGAAATTATATTAGGAAATTTGAAGTATATTAAGCTATTTTAGAGGATCTTTTTGGGGTATGATATACAAAATATATTTATAAAAGGGAATGGAACACATTATAGAGAGGATACAAACTTTATATTATGGATTCCGGTCAATATCACACACATAATAGATTTAATTAAAATTTACTCTCTACCCTCCTGATTAGATCAAAAGTAAAAAAATAATTTTTAAAACCTACTTGTGGAAATTGTGAAAGTGAGTGTTTTCTACTACTAAAATGAAAACGGTGTGATATGTCATATTTAATTTCATATGGAATAAAGTTTCATCTTGGAAAGAGGAAGAATATACAGGAAACAATCATTGATGGAAAAAAGTCATTTATTATTCTATAATATAGATCCGTGACTTCTCAATCGGTGTTATAATTTTTCTTTTTGGAACAACCAAATTCAGGCCACTGATGAAACATAAAAATTACTCAGGATATTCAAAAATACATGACTCATTTGGTAGAGATAAAAAAACTCATCAAGACCTTAGTGACCCTAGTGTTCACCTAGAATGAGAAAATCACATCTTTAAATTCATAACTATGCATCGAGTGAAATATATAAGGAAAAGTATGTATCAATGTACTTGAGAGGATAAAATAATTATAGATTAATTGAATAATTTTTTTGAAGAAAATATATTCAATATCATTAAAAAGGAATATTAGATTGAGGACTATGGTGTTGAAAATTTAAATCATATTGGCTTGTGTTTAGAGTTCTCTTTGATAATCTTTTATAAGTTCACTTGCATCAGAGTTGAAGGGTTAAGTGTTTTAGAATTTATATATAAAATATATCGATCATATTTTATCAAATTCATTCAATATTATTCCCTTATATTAGAAAATTTAATTAATTATTAGACGTTTTGGAATAAAATTTCAATTTGAATAAGTTTGAGAAATACTTTTTAAATAGATAAAATATTGTAATTAATTACTGTATTAGTTTTTTCAAATAAAATTAATGGAATAAATTGGATTTCATGTGGTGAATTAAAATAGTTTTAAGAGTCTTAGAAACACTTTTTTAGAGTTTGGATTCAAAACTACATGGTATATGTAGAGTTCCAACATAGAGTACCCATGAACTCTATGTTGATCTATATAGAGCTTCCTTCTAGTGGAATAAAGCTAATTTATTTCGAAAAATTTCCTAACTGGGTTCCCATGTAGAGTTCTTACCTGCACTTAGAGTTCATATACCTAGAGTAGGAAAGTAGAGTTTCTATAATCATTAAATTGATCTACATGGAGTTATTTAATGCTTGAACGTAGAGTTCATTTTTTAGTGGGAGAATAGTTCATGGAAGAGCTGGAGCCCTTGTAAAGTTGTGATGTAGAGTTTGTGGAGGATATAAATTTTCAAACGGGGTTATTGTATATTTCCCATATAGTGTTCTAATGAACTCTATAAGGAACCATGTATAGTTTTTTCATAGAGTTTAAATCCTTTAAAATAATTTATACTAAAGAGGTAGCTGAAGGAAACCCTAAAGTGGCCATCTACATTCCACATAAAGCATGATTTTCTACATCCCTATCCACATGATATAACCAAATTTTTTCATATGGAAAGCATTAACTAAAATCAATCTAATTCCATGATTGATAGTTTCATCCAAAATAATGGAAATCAAATAGTAATCCATAGATATCATGGAGAATATAATTCAATTATAAAATTAGAGGATGTAAAATATTTTAAGTGGAAGAATATCAAAAGTTTGACCACAAATGAGGAGTTTCCAGTTAATATCATAGATCATGGAGACATAGTTATAAAAAAATACAAATCACCTAGTCAAAGTTCTATCATGGAATCAAAATATTGAAGAATAAACATGGGAACTGAAAGAGGAAATCAAACAAAATTGGCCTTATATATCCTATTTTACAAATCGAAATTTCAATAGTAAAATATTTAATTTGTGATGAATGTAATTCCAAAAACTTCTATAATTGAAATTCTCTTTTGATTGAGTGAATTCCTTATAGTTACAAAAAAAATTCACTAATATAGTTATTTTGTATTGATATACTCTATTGGATTTAGAAGGCTATTAATAATCATAACAATTCATAAGATAGATATTATAAATTGACAATTGAGATTATTATATATTAAGTGTTATAATAAAGTCTATTTTTCATAGATGGATGAAGCGATGGACTTGGCCAGTAGAATCATATCCTACGAAGACTATCTATCATATATTCATATGGAAATGGAATCACTGAGATTTTCCATTGACCAATCCCAATAAAATATTCAGCAACTAAAATCTATTTGAAAATATTTAGGAGATAAGTTCAATATTATCAAGATCATGACCCAACCAATATTCGTTAAACCAACCCAAGAAAGCACCACTATTTCACACCTCACCCTCTGGGTGTACAAAGACGTAATAAGAGGTTATGTATTTAGAATCTTGTAATACAAATTATCATATTATATTTTTCATAAAATAATTATTATATTTAACCATTTTTACTATTAGTTTATCAAGGATTACATAATGACTTTAATAAAAATTATATTTTTATATGTAGAAATAAAAATTATATTTTTTGAAAATATATCGTTTCAACTAAGACACTCTTTTTGATACATTCATGAAATTTATAAATAAATTATATTTTCATAAAATATTCATGATATATAACAATTATTCCAATATTAATGAGAATATAATTTAGTGAAGTGAAATGTAATTTTTATAAGGGTTAGAAAGTGGTTGATATCATAAAAACAAATATTTTCTACTAAATAATTATTTGTTATTTAAATGTGAAAATTACAATTTTATAAAATTATTTTGATAAAATAATAATTATTTTTTATCTAACAAAATCAAAAAAATTATAATGGTGAAATTTTCATTTTTTTACTTAGTTAAAGATTTAATTAAAAATTAAATACTGTATAAATATGCAATTTATATTATGACATCATAATAGCCCAAAAGTACTATAATAAATGTGATAAAAAAAATACATAACCATATATATACATATATATCCTCTTTAAGATAATGTGTTTCTAATGTTACTTTATTATTTTTTTAAAATTTTAATGAATCCTCCTAACCTATATTATATTTTAATGTTTTAAAGTCAATTAATAATGAACATGACTCACTTCCACATCACTAATGAGAATTTTTTAATTCATTTTACTATTGAAAATATAAAATATTGAAAACCACTCCTCTATGGTATAAATAAAGGGAAAAAATATGGTATGTTTCAGGTCATAGGATGGTGTCCTAAACATCCTTTCAATAATAGGAATCAAAGTCCTTATAGTTCAGTTCACTTCTCAATTTGCTGATGGATAAGGAATAATTATAAACCCATAGGAGTGTTTGAGTCTTATAGGTTAGAGTGTCTAAGATATGGAGGGACTTATAATCAGGTGGATTCCCAATTAGAGATTTGGACTTAATAAGGAATGCTACATATATTTTTTATTGTAAGAATCAGTATCCACATAGATCAGTTTAATGTATATCCGAATATGTCAATTAAAAAAGGTAATCATATCCTCAAGTGTTTTTCTAACATGTCCTGAGTTCCTGAATGACATTTCGTGAGTGTTTTTCTAACAAGTATTGAATATATTGTCGTTATTTAAATAATTAAAGCAATAAGGTTGATGTTTTATCACATGATCTTGCCGACATGTCCTTATAACTATCGCATGACTTAGTTGACATGTCTTAGGGTCTTTTCATGATCAAATAATACATGTTTATGGGTGTCACATGATCAATACTGACACATTCAAAGGCTATCACATAGATTGGAAGACACGTTGGAAGTACATTTCATGACCTGGATGAAATGTTGGAAGGAATTCACAAGACTTTGGTGACATATCTGGATGACTTTTCAAGACACGGGTTACATGTCTGGAAGGCTACAGAATGCTCGAGTGACATGGCCGAAAGAATTTCCTAGACTTAGTTGACATGTCTGGAGGAATTTTCATGACTTCGTTGACATGACTTGGAACTATCCCATTACTTGGATAGGTCCTATAATTCACATGATTCCTTCACATGAAAATTATAATATTCATATTCAGATAATTCTTCTACATTTTTTACTCTTTATTTCTTATGTGGATCAATGTTCATCAAGAATTCGCTTGTTTATGTTTCATGAGACAAATATGAAATTATAATAATCATTTGTATAATCTGGTTAGACCACCAAAATTCTTTCACAATATAAATTGGAAAATTAAATGAATAAAACATTCATTTCACGTTACCTAGTAGGATGCTCCCCATATTTTTACATGGTGGAATACCCTTATGATACAAATACTTTCCTCTCAGGGAAGTCCCCTCTTCTATACTACCATGGGTATTAATTGAATATCATATGTGTAATTTTTTACTAAGGTGAAAGAATTTATAAGATCACAAGTCTAGTTTATTCTTGTTTTCATGACATATTTATCACAAATATGATCTAGAGTTGGTGGGTGGAGTATCACATCACAAACTTCATATGATCCTACAGTTGGTCATCTAAGGTGTCCCATGAGAATTAGAGACTATGATATCACTAATCCATTTACATATTTATTAGACATATGGCCTATAAATGGTATTTAACATAATCAAGTTGACATGTAAAATAGTTTGTGCACTATTGAGCTGACATATCTGATAGTATTTGTGAGATAAGGACACCAATGGAAAGGCATTCACATGATCAAAGAAGACTTGTATGGGTTCTTTGAGAGATTAATATGGTTTTTTAGAGGCTTTTCATGAGATCAAGATGATAGGTCAAAGGCATCACATGATATCAATCTGAATTATCAAACGGTCTTTACATGATCAATGGAAAACACATTAGGCATATAATCCATTCACATGAAAATCGACATATCTTTCCCTTGTGAGAGGCTTACAACTTTTTAAACATTTTATCCACTCTTTTAGAAGACATATGTAATTTTCTCATTGGTTTTATATCTGGTAATTACATAATCAGTAGAGGATATTAAGAAGGTGTGTGAGTATTTCCACTCATTGTTTCATCACATGATCAATGGTGGATCTCAAGATGGTGTGTGAGAATTGTCACAGACAACCCCGCCCCCCACTTTTTTGAATAGCCAAAGAGGCCTCACATGATTGAATGTAAATGTGTGAGATCCTTCACAAGATCATGGTTACATGCCAACATTATCTCACATGAAAAGGTAAAAATCTCTCCAAGGGGCTCCGTGGGGTCTTGCAAACTGCATAGGCACGTCACATAAAAATCCACATAACTCTCCATCGAATGAAGTATCTATATTTTCCTCCTTTATTTTATAAGTATAATTTGATTATTATTAGGAATTATATTAATTTAAAAGTATCAGGATCTGAGGAACTCTTATGGAGTGCCTTTCATGATCATTTCCATGTGGCTGGATGTCTTCACAAAAACTGGAGGGTTTATTAGAGGAGCTTTGAGTAATCATAAAAAGACCATACACAATGCATGATCCATTATCATGCCATAAAATGTTTATGATATTTCATTTACTCATAGAGGTTACATGATTTACATGATTCATACACATGTAATTCATGTATTCATGATAATCTTCATTTGTTTTTAGAGAGAAAAATACCCATGCCTTGGGGTATTTTTTTCAATTATTGAATTTATGATGCTCAATTCGAAGGAAACAATAATATTATTCTTCATGGTACATTTTGTTACAGATTTACTGTTTATTAACTAATGTTGTAACAACCTAATATATTATTATACGATTACCTTTAAATAAGTCTATGTGTTTGGTGGATTTCTCCACACATAACACGAAACATAAAAAACTCAAATATATTAAGATAAAATATAATTATTTTAGTATTATCATTAAATCCTAGATGTTGAATTATAAGTCAATTAATAAGAGACACCAATTTAGGAAATATATATATAAATTAAAAAAAATTCTAGTTTTGAAATGAATGAAATTCAATTAGTTTACTTAAAACTTCTAATAAATCATTTATTATTTAGAGAATGATTTTTTTAAAAAATTTCCTTTTTATGAAAGATGAATTTATTTTTTAAGAAATATATGATTAATTATGATTAATTATGTTTAATATTAATAACTAGATAACTTTAATTTAGTTTTTAAATTTTATAAAATATTAATAATCACAGTTAATATTTGAAAATTTAATTTTATAATAACATGGGTTTTCATTATATTTTATGACTTTAATAAAAAATTGAATTTATAAATATTATATCTTTTATTTGAAATGATTAAAATAATTATTTGGTTGATAATAAAAATATTTTCCTAATATTATTGTTTTTTTATTTTTTTGAAATATTTGGTTTATAGGTTAATATTTAAAAAATATCATTTTTACTAAAAACTATCACGTTTAAAATATTATCAGAATACAAATATGACTAAAATGATTTAAAAGCAATTTATATAAAAAATATATTTTTTTATAAGTAAAATAAATAATTTAAAATTACTATGTTTTTTTATAAAATCTATGTATATCTTTTTGAATACATAAATAATATTTTACTCTAAAAAATGTTTTTATCAACTCTTATTAAAAATTAATTATCAACATTTATAGAAAATAAATCAATAAAAATGAATTTAATTATATAAATTAATATGATCATATTATGTAATTATTTTAATTTTAATTTTTGGCATAAATTTATGATTAGTAATATTAATATTATTGAACATGATAATTATAAAACCATTATTTTTAATGAATTATTTTATTGATATTATGTATTTTTTATCTATCAATTAAATTAATATATTATAAATTATTACTATAATATAATTTTTTTTAAAATATAATATTATTAATAAGAATTCAATTACTAACCAATTCTAAATAAGTTTTAGAACACATAATGGTTAAACACCAATTTTCTATTAAAAATTGTTTTTCTATATAAAAATCTATCAATATGAAATATATTTTAAATTATTTAAGAATTTAATTAGATTTAAAATATATTAAATTTAGTTTCATAACAAACAAATTTTGGAATATTGGATTATTTATATTTTTAGTAAAACAAAAATTACTTAGTTAAAAACTAGCTAGTAAGGTAAAAAAAGGTAAAAGTAAAGAACATAATACAAAATGAATTACAACATGTTTAAAACATGTGAGAAATTAATTAGTTGAGGATTTATCAACATAAGATCAAAAAACACAATTGTTTATTAATTTTTGATACATTTTCCCCTAAACAGGGTAATGATATCATTGAAAATTACAAGTTGTTTCCAAAGGATCATTTTTCTTCACTTATAAAAGGGTATCACTTACAAGCCTTCAATGTTACAATTATGATTCTAATTTAAAATTATTATAATCAAAAACTATATATCATATAATTTAATTTTTTATCCTTAATCTCCTGTTCTCTATTAGTTTTATTAATGCATTCATTTCGAAGGAGATTTCTAAGAGAAGATTGGGAGTCTACTGTATGTATTAAATATTTTTTAATTAATTCTTCTTAATATTTATCTTCCAATAAAATTGTATCTACACCAATATAATTAAATCATTATCTCTATTATAATTATATTTAGTTATATTAATTTAAAACCATTAATTATTCCACTCCATCCATTAATGAAAACAAAATCAGCAGTAGAGCGTTTATGCAAACTACAACATCCACAACCGGACATCTTACATTTTTAGCCACCTAACAATTTTTTATTTTATTGTTGCTATTAAAGAATAAATATGATATATAAAATATAACTATGAATGTTAAATTTAATATTATAATATACTTCATTTCACCAGAATTCATGGATAAATGGAAGCATTAATTGTGCATATGTACGGACTACCACCTCTACGATCAATAAGATTCATTTTCTCTCACCTCCCATCATGGATGAATTTAATGAAATATATAATGTAAAAATTTATTTCCACAAAACTATAAATATTTTGGATAATACATAAATATTTTTTATACTTTTTACCATGTTCAATATAAATAATGAATTATGAAGAAAATGACCGAAAAAACATAAGTTATTGATATGGAGAAAAAAAATGTATAATTAAAAAACATAATATGATAATTAATTATCTATATTAAATAAAATATTGATGAATAAGGTTCATAATATGTTATATTATAAACATAATTTGATTATTTAGAAAGATATGCAAATGGGAAGAATGTATCTAGACCAGGGTAAGAGTTTCAGTCTCAAGTTCCTCTTTTTGAGACATGTTTGGTATTATGGACCTAAATTCATTCAAATGGTGAATATAATAGCTATTTGACATATAATATCATTAATAATATTTTATTAATATCATTATAATTTTAATTTCATGAAGCATCTTTCTTAGAGTATTTATTTGAATGTTTTGAAAGTCATAAGGGTTTTCTTAGTCTCAATTATGATTCTCTCAAACACAATACATTTTGAAAAACATGTTTTCATGTGGCTATTGATTTAGTTGTCTCCTTAGTAATAAGGGTTTTTGGTAACTCAACATCCATTCATTGAGTTATAATCATTATCATGAACATATTTCATTTGATTAGGGTTTATTATAAAATTTTGTTCTATTATGATGTATAATATCCTTATTTTATGGATATATACATTCTAGACAAATAAAACCCTGAACAAATATTTCTCACTTCTTGGGATATGTCTCCCATAAGGGATATTAGTAACTAAAATATAATTTTTTGAGTAATAAATTTTTATCTTAAACAAGTTTTTCCTTACTTGGTTTCTTACAATACAATATATTATTATATGTTATTTTATCATCGTAATTTATAAAATCATTTTTTAATACAAATAAGGATTTATTTATATTTTTATAATGTTTGTTTTGAAAAAAAGTTATTTTTCAAAATATTAAAAAAATTCATTACCCTTTAATATGTTTTTTTTATTTCTCTCCATATTTATTCAAGATAAAACTTGTGTATTTTAAATACGTATTAATTTATTATTATTTTTATATTTAATGATTTTCAAAAAAATTATTCTTCAAATTTTAAAAATAATTTTCGAAGTTACTCATAACTTCTGCTTGTTCATTAATGTTATAAATGTTTTATAAAATCTATTTTATGTTTCCACTTCCATTTACCATTAATTTTTCAAATTTATTTACACTAATAGGTTTAATTATTAAATTTTTATACAATAATATATATTTAATTTTTGGGGAAAAAACTCATGATACCAAACAATATAATTAATGATCCCATCTTGGGTTTTATAATTCAAGCATTATTTTTTGAGAATGTTTTTCATCTATTCCCACATCTGTATATATTTCCTTTGTTACAATGGGGTTTTGTTTTTTTGAAACCATAAACCTTATTTCCATGGAAGTCCAATTATCATGTTACTCCAATATTTACATAAAAACATACTCAATACTCTATACGATGTGAACATCATATTTTGCATAATCCAGATTGGGTGATGATCACCTAGATACAATGTTATTCAATTAAAATGGAGGAAATTATTAGTATTCTATAGATTATTCTTACAAAATGGATAATTATTATAAAATTGACTGTGTATTGTTTAAAAATCCACATTCTTCTTCCAAATGAGTTACAAACATGTTATCCATTTTATTGATATGGGAAAATGTATTAGTGTTCTGTATATTATTATTACAATATGAATGATTATTATAAAGTTGAATTTTTATTGTTTGACCATCCAAATTCTTTCTCTATATGTGTTATAATCATGTTTCCAATTTTATTGACATGAGAAAAATTATTAGTATTTTTAATGATTATTAACTACTAACTTAGGTAGACTGTGTATTGACATTCCTTATTTTAAATTACCTATATAGACTAGTTTTTATTTAGATATAGTTTCTCTATGGAATAATATGAAATTTATTGTTAAATATTTTGGTGAATCCATTAGAATTAAATAATTTTCTTGCGGGGATTGAAATTATATAGCCCCTAAATGAATCTAAATGTCTCTTGATAGAAAATTGTTAATGTGTTGGTGTACAAATCTCTCAATATCAATATAGTTTCATACAAAAAGGCTGTGAAAAATGTTTTTGATGTGAAAAATTATGAATACAATAATAATGAGTTTAGTATTATTTATATACATGTCTTCATTTATTTTTATGGATAGATAATTATCTATTTTTTTAGTTGATTATGGAGTTATTTTTATTATTTATTCATGCTATATTAGGTATATAATTCTTATGTTTTTGATAGATTCAGTTATATTCTTCCCTTACAGATCATTTGATATCACCTTTTTTGGTTTCTATTACCCAGGTTATGAAAAGAGCTAGTAAATGTGAAGTGTTTATAAAGAAAACAAACATGAATGAATTTTGGAAGATGTTTAAGGCTCATTATAGATTAATTAGTTTCTTATATAGTGGAAAAGATGTTTCTTCTCAATAAAGAATAAAGGTTTTAGTACTTTACATTTTATCTTAATTCTTTAAAGCAGTAATCCAAAAACATCCATTGGATGTAACAAATTAAATAACTAATTTTTTAATCTTTAATTAAGGATGGTTATATTGAGGGGTTTAATGCTGGTGTAAATGATTTTATAGAAAGTATGTGTTTATGGAAGTGGATTTGGGTGTGTAGGTATGGAGTATCATTATTGGTATCAAAAAGTGGGTTTATAAAAATTTATAGTTTAGAATATTAAGTGAGGATAATTTATGGGTTTAGAGGTTAAGGTTGATCAAAATGTCAATGGTGTATATTACCCTTTTGGATATGTATATGATTTAATGTTAAGTACTAATGGACATTTTATTTTGGGATTAGAGTTAGATAACCTCATTGAAAACCCTTGATATGAGTCTAAGTATAGGATAATGACTAGAAATTTTTATAAAGTCATGTGTAAGTGTTTTTACTAGAAATAAATCCTCATCTAGATACTAGAAAATTTATATAGTTGTGGCACATATGTACCTAGGGGTAATAAACTTGAAAAAGGATTGTAAATAATTGAATATACCATCACTATGATGCACAATGAATGGGAATAATACTACACAGCTGGATAGAAACTCTTTTGGGATATGATTTAGGTAATAATATTATTTTTCTGAAACTATATGATGGATTTAGAAATGTTTTTTTCTAATAATTTTTGAGAACATAATATAAAAATGAACATGTTTAACTAGGTAATGAAAAATAAGTTTCATAGGTTGATTTAAAATTATGATATGCTAAAAAAGGTATCATTAGGGAAGATATATTCAGATTTTTTTGCACATTCATATTTTAGATATTTTTCAAACCATTTGGGTATTAGAATTTAGTTGAAATATGATTACAAATATGAAGTTGAGAAAGATATGTATTCAGAAACAACTATGTCTTATAACCATATAAGGGGTCATATCTAAATGGAAAATAATTTCTATATATGTCTATTATGATTGAAAACATGGGTTTCCATGTTTTAATTATTTTAGTGTTGTTGATATCATAATATAAATCAATAATTTATACTATTATATTTTTTAATTAGTGAAGTGATATTTATCAATGATATTTTATTATATTATAAAATTTATTGAGGATTATGTGGAATATACAAGGATTACTCTTCAGTGGTTTTGTATTAATTATTTAAAATCATATTTCAAATGGAATCAATAACGTAGGTATATGATATAATTTAAAAGTAATATTTTTTGAGATTACTATTTATGAACACTTGGTTGAGGGATGGAAAAGTTTTATGTTTTGTATAAGTTTGATGTTGTGATAACAAAGGGTTGTGGGATTTTGAAAAAGTATGTTACATAGTATCAATATCCTTGATGTTAATGATAATTAATGATATTTTTTTGTAATGTTTGGGTAATATTTGGTATTGTGATATAAATTGACTAGTTTGTGACCTTATAAACTAGTGGTTAATACCATTTCAGGGTTAAATAGACAACTAATTTTTATAAGGATTATATAAATTCACTATGGTTTATTGACTTAGAGATTCAAATGGTTTTGGTAAATATATGTTATAGAGAATATATTACCAGGGTATATAAATAATAGGTCATATGTATGTATTAATGGATAATTTTTTTTGAATAATGATGAGTAACTTAATATAGCCTTAGAGGGTATGATATATTTCATTTTAGATGTCATACCCTGAATGATGAATACGTTAAGAATATCCTCAAAAAATTTCATCAATGAGTTATAATTACAATTTTATTGATTTAATTTGGGTGGGTATGTAACAACCAAATATCATAATATATGATTACATTTAAATAGGTCATTATGTTCGATATCTTTCTCCACATGCAACACAATTCTTAAATTAAAACACAATATATTTAGATAAAATACAATTATTTTAGTATGAAAATTAAAACCTAGACTTTGAATTAGTAACAATTAATATGATTAAACACATTATAAAATATTTGTATAAATAAAATAAATTAAACTTTTAATATGAAGGAAATTAAATTTGTTTACCATAAATGACTAACAAGAGATTCTATATGTTAAAGAAGTATTTTTCTAAAAATTACTTTTTATGTGATTTGAATTTCTTTTTCAAGAAACTTATGAATAATAATAATAAATTATATTTTATATTAATAAATTTTTAACAAAAATTTAGTTGATAATGATATGAACAAAGAACAATAAAATCTAATATTTGAAAATGTAATTTTTCCAATAAAAATAGGTTTTCATAAAATTTTATAATTTTATTCAAAAAATTGAATTTATGAATTTTAGTGTTTTAATTTTAAAATAAATAAATATTTTTTTTTGTATTTATAATTACAATATTTTAAAATCTATCTTTTTGGATTTTTTCAAAAACAACAGGTTTATAGATGAATAGTAAAAAATACTGATTTTGCTAAAAACTATCACTTTTATTACAAAATCCTAATACATAAATCAATAAAATGTTTCTGAAACATTTTTATATAAACTAAATATATTTATAATTAAAATTAATGATTTTAAATAACTATATTAATTTTATAAAACCCATGAATATAATTTTTGAATACTTAAGTAATATCTTATTATAAAAAGTGTTTTAATTGATTATATTAAAAATTACTTTTAATTAGTTTTAGAAATTAATTATATAAAAATGGATTTAATATTTTAGATATTTTTGATAATATTATGCAATTATTCTAATTTCAATTTTGGGCATAAAATTACGACTTTTAATATTAATGATATTATCCAGGATAGGGATAAAACTATTATTTTTAATGAACTGTTTTATCAATATTGATTAGTTTTTATATACTAAATTAAATTAATTTATTTTAAATGAAGAGTACAATCTTTTTTTAAACATTTTCTAATAAAATTTAAAAATTATAATTATTAACCAATCCTAAATTATATTAAGAACACATAATGGTTTAAACTCTATTTTTATTGAAAATTATTTTTCTATATATAAAATGTTTTAATTTGGAAGGAAATTTTATTTATTTTTTATTTAAATTATATTAAATGGGGAAAAAATTTAGGTTTATAAAACATAAAATTTTTGATAGGTTTTAATTTATATTTCATGTAAAACAAAAATTTCTTAGTTAAAAACTCGTTACCATGGTAAAAATAAAACGGTGAAATTAAAAAACCTAAGAACTCTTTATTACCAACATATTTGAAACATAAGTGGAAATTATTTTTGGAGGATATATAGACCCAATATCACAAAAAATCCATTATTTATAAATTATGGAGCCTTTTATCCTTGAATAGTTTAATGATGTCATTGAAAATTAAAGGGTGTTCCCAAAAGTTACGTTTCCTTCACTTATAAACGTTGAAATATTCCACCACATAAATATTAAAATTCCCATTATAATTTACATGAAAACTATAAGGAAATATCATATAATTACTTTTCGCATACTTAATCTTCATTTATCTAAAAGTTATCCCAATGAATTAATTTCTAAGGACATGTCTATGAGAATATCATGTCTCCAATGTAAGTATTACTTACTTTTTTAATTTTTTTATTAATATTACTATTATAAACCTATTATATCTATACTAATAAAATGAATCAAGTTTCATTATTATAATGATATGTTATTTTATTAATTGAACAACCATTATGAATTCATCTCTATAAAATAATGGAAAAAAGAGTCATTGGAGCGTGTGCCCAAACTACCACCATCAGGAAGAGACATATTATATTTTTCATAACCTCCTATCATGGATGGATTTATTAATGTGTGTGATTGTTACATCTATAGTTTTTATGAAGGAAACACCTTAGAGAACACGATACACATCATTGAGTATAACCAAACAACATAACATTATTATTTAAATGTTATCATTATAAATTATCCTATTGAATGAGGGAAATGAAAAATATTAACAAAATTATGAAAATAGAAATTAAATAATTATATATACTGATTCATTGGTTAAAAAATTAATTAAAAATTAAATTAATAACCAATTGAATATAAATGATGTGTTTTCATAAAAAAATATTTAAATTCAAATAATTGTGTGAAAAAAAATAAAATAACTCTTGTTGGATTATATTAATAAATAATAAAATTAGTATAGTGTTTAAAATTCATCATATTTGTTTTATATATATCATATGAGATCAAATTAAATTTTATGGATAAAACTAGTACTTCTATAAAAAGGTAGTTTTGTTGCATTTTGATGGATCACCTATTTAAAATCTATTTTTAACAGTACTACATTTTATATTTGAAAAAATAAAATTATTTTTGTAAATAAGTGTATAAAAATTTAATTTTTCGAGTTTTTTTGTATTTTTATGGTATGATTCATTTTTTCATGAATAAAAACAAAAATAATGCATTTTAATTGAAAACTTATTTTTTCATCAAATTTATTTATAGCGATAAATTATAATTTTTAATTACTTTAAATAATAATTAAATTAGTGTTTTATAATTTATTCAAATTTAGGTCATTGTAATCAATTTCACATTGAAATTTCTTATAAAAACATTGAAAACTTTTGAATATTTTTATTTTAAAGACATATGTTCTCAATCTATCAATGTGATTAATATAAAGATAATTTTAGCCATTTTTGTGTTTTTTATTTCAAAAAAATGACATAATAAGTTGTATGTAAAATTAAATTTGTGGTATAATAGGAAAAACCCATTTTTAGGGAATAATAACTTTATATTTTTTTACCTCAGTTAAGGGTAAATCGGGTAATTATGGGTAAAAATATTTTTATAAGAAATATTAAATTCCCTAAGAATTGTAAAAATTTAATTGTATGAGTGTGATTCTACTAAAATCAAATTTGGGTATATTTTGGGACCACTTGGAGCCACATGATGCCACTTGGATTTTCTTTAATAAATTTATAAAATTATATTTAAAGAAAATTTGAATTAGTTATACTTTTATTTTTAACAAGTAAAATATTTTTAATATGAATTTATATAGATGATATATTAGACTATAAATAGTAATTTTATATATAAAATATTTATCTGTATCATGGTTATTTATGTTTAATTTTTAGATATAAAAAATTTACCTTAAATCATGACACAATGATGAAGTAGTAATTGTTTAATTAATAGAATAATCAAATAAATGACAATAAAAATTCTAAAATAAATAAATATTCATATGATTAATGTAATCCATGATTTTTTAGACAAAATTCATATGTTAGAGATTTCTTAAAAGATTCTTTTATAATTTATCATGTTTTATGATATTTTTTAAAATTC
Source organism: Viscum album (assembly GCA_963277665.1). Taxonomy (NCBI): domain Eukaryota; kingdom Viridiplantae; phylum Streptophyta; class Magnoliopsida; order Santalales; family Viscaceae; genus Viscum; species Viscum album. The sequence continues at coordinate 1,089,881,942 of OY728164.1, read as the reverse complement.
ATGTAGTATATAGTTTCAAAAATTGGAAATATTGAAATTTTAAAATAAATAATATTTTATTAAGTGATATAAAATTTATAAAAATTTAATATTCAAAAAAAGTTGTTATAAGTCTTTTAGTATCATAATTGACTCTTTTATTAGTCTTTTGGCAAGTTTTTTTAATTATATTAACCCTCAAACTGTATATTATTTGATAACATGATAAGAGTTAAAATGGTTAAAATAAAATGACAAGGTTTAAAAATATATATAAAACACATATAATTCTCATTGGAGGATTGGATTTAGACCCATAATAATACTATATTTTAAATAAACCTATTTTGATCTATTTGTAATACAAAATTAATTTATAGTAATTTAATATTTTGAAGATATCCAAGAGTTCCCCTCCCCTCTCCTATAAAAGGACACCAATTATTCTATTTTATTCACACATAAAAACCTATTTTATTGTTCCAATATCTTCCCAAATAACATACTATAGTCCCTAAACACATTATATAGGCCTTATTTTAGGCATAAAAAACTCTATATAGGTGTTAAGGTGTTAATGAAAGGAGATCATCTGAAGAAATGGAATCGTTTTTAATTACGTGTTTCTTTTTATTTCTTCTTCCACTTTCTAGAAATATACTTAAATAATTATAAACTAATAACATAATTATCTTAAAAATATTGATATATTATTATGTTTGTATCATTACCTATATCCTTCTCCAATTACATCAAATGGGAAAAGACGTAATTGTGTGTGCATACTTGTGAACTATCACCTCCATAAACCAATATAATTTGTTTTCCATTACTCACTCCCATAAATGGTTATAATTATGGAATTTATGTTTATATATGATATTTATAAAATATGTTTCATTATAATAGAATAATACATCAACAATTTTCTTACATTACAGGCACATAAAAATGATGACAACATTCGTGCATACATGTGAGCTATCACCTCCACGAAGTGATGTGATTCATTTTTAATCACTACATCACATGGATAATAAATAAAAGTATATTTAAATCTTTAATATGATATTAATTATATTATGATAATTATTTAATGTTAAAATAATATTTACCTTCTTTTCATAATAATCATTTAAGAATGAAATCGTTACTCATGCGTATGTACGCTTTACAATCTCCATGATTATAATGTTTTTCATTTTTTATATACACATTTAATGGATAGATTTTAATCTATAATTAATGTATAAAATTTATTATTTTTTCATGAATATTACTATAGAGATTATGTAATTATTACCACTTTGACTATTGATATCATACAAATTTTATTTTGGACTAAAATATCAAATACATAATATCATCAAAACATCCAATGTGTTCATAAATAGTTATGTTATTGTAATGAAATGGTAATAATTCATATACAAACTAATGATAAACTTGATAAAGGTTCAAAATCAATTAAATAATTAATGTAAATTTTTTATTCAGGAAGATAAAGAACATACATGACAAATCAAATTATAAGTAAGGGATTTCATCTCAATCTCCTCCCTTTGAGGAATTTACTAATAATACACACCTTTATTCATTTATAAGGTATATATACATCACATTTTAAATTAAATATCATTATTTTATCAATACTCAGTTTTTTAATGTCTTGGTAAATTTATTATTTCAGGGATATTATGATTTAAATGTTTGAAGTGGTATGGGGCACCTTGAATGTTTAATGATTTAATTAAAAAATCATTTCTTCCATGTCAATATTCTTGATAGTATTTTAAATATTCCTTTATATGGATATAAAATAATTTTAAAGGATATTATATATATATATATATTCAAATGTTTTAAAAATGAATCGTTTATATGTTTTTATATGAATCATTTTGACAAATGATAAAATAATGTTCTATTCTTAGCCTATACAGTGAAATATAATTTCCTCCACCATGGCTATTATTTTATTATCGACTTTGTTTGCAATATTTCACCATTACATAAATGAAAAACCAACTTTATAATTTTTTTATTTTGGTATTGAAAATGGATTTCCATTGAAAATGGTGTGTTGGTATTGAAAATGGGTTCTTGAAAGAAAAGTGTATTTTTACCCAAAAATATTTATATATGGGATTAAAATAGTTTTTCAATGGGTTATATAATTAATGTTTTTTATTAAAGATATGGTACTTGATAATTGAAGTAAATGGATGAGCCCGATATAGATTATACATGGAGTGGACCAGATAGCACATGGAAATCCTTTTATAACTTAACATGGGGTATCCAAAATAGCATTAGGAAATCCCATTTTAGCTTAACATATGGTTTCCTAGATATCACTAGTTTATCTCGTAATAGATTAATTAGAATTCACCGATATGGTTATTCCAATTAAAAGGGTTTTGAAATGGTTTTATATATATGATGTTCTAAGTCACCCAAATGAGTTTTAATTTCATGATATGAGTTTAAATGTTTTTTATGAGTGAAATGTGTGTCTATTTTTCATGTGAATATATTTTATTTTATATACTCAAATAATTTTAAAGATAAAGTTAAATATTATATGAGATTTCATATTTTTAGGAATCTAACACTTTTACATTCTTTAATATCCCTTATTGGTTTTATTTCTCATCCCAAGTAAAAAAATGTATTTCATAGGTCTTAAAATTGTTAAATATAAATAACATGTCATGATGGAATCATTGAAGAATTTTCTTGAAATAAAGTCCATGTTTAATTAAAAAGGGTTTATTTTTGTGGAAAAAATGGATACATAGTATACATGGGAATTTACAATGTATCAATTACTTTGTAATAGTTTATTCTATTTCTCTATAACTCTCTACAAAGAAAATCCTTATTGTGAATTATAGTAAAAAATACTAAAATATATTATTTTTAAGGCTGAGTCCTTACAGTTGGTATAAAAGGATGATTTAGACAACTTTAGAGTTAAGATATTTTAAATATTAATCATTTACATGATTTTACTTTATGATTAATTTAAAATGATGTATAGTTTTTAGATTACATTATTTCTTCATTTAAACTATGTGAGTTCATAATGGGTTTTCACATAGGACACATTGAATATGTAATAGGAATCAATCAAGTGTAAAATAACCTTCCAAATCAGTATCCCAAAATAGTTCTAATTATAACAAAACAATTTATTATAATGATGGGATCATTTTACACATTCTATAAATTGTGGGGGTATCCATGTTTGAGAGGAATCTAATCTACCATGAAGGAAAATTTATATGGTGGTTCATTTCATAAGGAAACATCCACCATAATTAAATTGATCATCAAACCAAATGGTAGCTTAAGGATGGATCAGTGCCCTGAAGAAGGTATTTGATGTCATGAATTTTCAGAATGTCAAAAGGTAACTCTTTTTGTATATTGTTTTTACGGTGAAGTTGATTGATGGTGGTATTTATATAAGAACACAGAGAGAAAGATGATATTAATTCTATGGAATGGGATACATTTAGGAATATCTTAATTGACAAATATTTCCATAAGGTTTTTCAACATAGGATTGAAAAATATTTCTTATAATTGAAGTAAAATAATGATTATTCGGTAGCTACCTATGAGGAATACTTCATAATATTATCAAGGTATGTTATGAATTTTATTTAGGAAATTGATAATAAAATAAATAGGTTTTCCTTAGGATATAAATGAAGTATACAATGGGATTTAGCCTCATGATAATTTAAAATTTATGAGTAAGTGGTTTATTATGATGAAAATGTTGAGATGGAGTTTTCAAAAATTAATGTGCCACAAGAAGAAAAGTGTAAAAAATGGTCAAGGTGGTAGGAAATGGAGAATAATCCAACAGATAAATATAGAGATAAGATCCCAAAATGTTCCAAGTTTTGAAAACAACATTTCAAGGAATGATTGATCGGATCAAGAATTTTTTTCAGTGTGTTTAGTTTGGTCAACTGATATGTGACTCTAAAGAAATGAGTCTTGAACAACCAAAGAATGATGAAACCAATTTCCATCCAAAGGTGAGGTTTTTAGTTGCAATGATTTTGGTCATTATTATAATGTGTTCCCAAATATATTTATAAATGTTGGAAATAATTATGATTAAAAATGGTTTTTAAAAATATTTTTCTATTACTTTAGTTGATGTTGAGACATCTGGTGAAGATATGGAAGCTCTAGGGAGCCCGATATTTTCAAAGGTTTAACATAAGATAATGGTTTTAGAAAAAACTTCTCAGGTTTTATGTGATGTGATCATATATGATGAAGGAACTTTCTATAATTTGATTGGTTATTTTATGTTATTTTTTGATTTTATTCAATGTGAAGTATGCCTTTAATTTTGTATATGATTTATAAAGAATTGATAACATTTTGGTGGTTGTGCGATCTTTGATGATTAAGGTTATTTTTAGGAATATATATCATAATTATAGAACTTTATGAGGATGAACATATGATTAAAGAAATATATCAAGTAATTATATTTCTTTGTACTCATGGTTATTAAAGTAATTCAAAAACTCTAAGAAAAACACATTGAATGAAAAATGTTATTCATTTAATTTTCTCACTAAGAAATCGATGACCTTTTAACCAATTACAAATTTATTGTTTTCTTATTGTTAACATTATAATGATCATTTCATTCAAAAATCTCCATTAAAAATTGATATTCAGTTTTCTCTTCCACTTCCATTTTTTCCAACATGGAACCTTAGTATGTGTTATCTCATGTGACCATCGTACTTCTATTTCTTTTATTTAATGTGGACTTTTCTCCAATAATTTTTTCGATGTGGTATTTCAAGAATTGAAATTTGAAAAGTCATACCCCTAGTTTTTGATCCCATTTTCAAATTGTGACTATTAATTTTTTCAATGGGGGTAGAATGTAACATCTGATGTTATTATGAAGGAAACCCCATAGAGAACATGATACGCCACAATGAGATTGAACAAAATTAATTTTATTATTTAAATGTAGATATTGTAACCTATCCATTTTAATGGAGGAAATGAAATTTATTAAATAAATTATTAAAATAGGACTTACACATGTTTATATGTTGATTCATTGGTTACCAAATTAATTATAAATTAAAATAGAAACCAATGAAATATAAAGGATGTGTTTTTATGAAAAATAAATTTAAATACAAAAAATTGTGTTTAAAAAATAATCATATCACACTTGTTGGAATATATTAATAAAATATAAATTCAATATAATCCACAAAATTCATCTTATATGTTTTCTCTAACATGATATACGAACAAATTAAATTTTAGGGATAAAAGGAGTATTTCTCTATAAGGGAAATTTTCACACCTTTTAAAGGCACACCTATTTTAAATATTGTTTTTGACACTTTTATAATAAATGTATTAAAGTGGATAAATTTATTATTTGAAATTAGGGTATCAATATTTAATTTGGTTTATTTTTTGGTATTTTTTTGAATGATTCTTGTTTTGATGAGTAGTAAAAAATAATGCATTTTAATTGCAAACTAATTTTTCATCAAATTTACTAATAGTGTTAAAATAAATTTTTGAATTGTTTTAAACTATAATTAAATTAATTTTTATCATTTAATACAATGTAGTTCATTGGAATCAATTTCACATTGAAATTGGATATAAAAACTTGGTAAACGTTTGAACATTTTTAATTTAAAAACATGTTTTCTGAATCCATCAATGAGATTAGTTTTAAATTAATTTTAGCCACTTATGTGGTTTTAATTTTGAAGAAAATGACATAAATAGTTATAATTAATATTAATTTTTTTTTCTAATAGGAACAAATTAATTTTGGTAAATATTAACTAGTTTTTTTAGCATGGTTAAAAGTAAATCAGGTAATTAAGATAAAAATAATATTATTAGAATTATAAAATTATCCTAAACATGTCCAAATTTAGTTGGATGAGTGGGTTTAAAAAAAAATATCTGTTTTCTATTATTTACAACTTTTATCCACTTTTATGACTTCTATACATTTATAATATTATATTAAAAAAGAATCCAATTTTGTAACACTTTTGTTTTTAAAATAGTAATTTTTTTAATATGAGGATATATTGTTGATATGTTAAACTATAAATAGTCATTTTAAATAAAAAATATTTATCTACATACTGGTAATTTATTTATAATTTTTAGAGATAAAATAATTTCCTTAAATGGTGACATAATAATGATCGAATAATTATTTAATTAATGGAAGAATCAAATAAATGTTAATTAAAATACTAAAATAAATATAAACTGAGATTATTAATGGAATAAAAGACTTTTATAGACAACTTTAAAATTTTATATATGTATTAAATGCGTTTTTTTAATTTATCATGGTTTTATGATATTTTTAAAAGTGGCGTAATGAATAGTGTCAAAAATTGACAATATTGTTATTTTAAAATAAATACTACTTTAGTAAATTATATAAAATTTATAAAAATAAAATATTTCGCAAAACAAATTATATATGTCTTATAGTTTCATAAAATACTATTTTATTGGTCTTTTTTTCATGTTATGATAATTATATTTACCCTCAAATTGTAAATTACTTGACAACATGGTAAGAGTTAAAAGGGTTAAAACAAAAAGATAATGATTAAAAAATACTAAAACCTTATATAATTTTCATTGGATGAATTAATTTAGATAAATTATTATCCTATATTTTTAATATCTCATTTTTCGTGCAATTTTTATTATAAAATTAGTTTATATTAATATAATATTTTGAAGATTTTTAATAGTTCCCCTCCCCTCCCACAGAAAAGGACACTCATTATTCTCTTTTATTCACATATAAAATCCTATTTGGTTTAGAAAATATCTGATGAAATCCATTCCTACAGTCCCTAAAAATATTATACATTCCTTATATTATTCATAAAACTCAACTTATAGGTGTTAAGGTGTTAATTAAATGAGTTCTTTTAAAGAATAGGTTTCATTTTTAATTAAGTATTTTATCTTATTTATTCTTACCCTTCCTTGAAATATCATAAACCATGATAAGTAACAAAAAATTTATCATAAATATAATTAGATGTTATTATGTTTGTATAATCATCTAGATCCCTCTATAATTCCATAAAATTGAAAATGAATGAATTATTCTTGTGTACCTTTGAACTCTCACCTCCACGAACCAATATAATTTTTTGCATTACTGACACTCAAGAATGGTAATAAGGATATAATTATTTTTTATATATGATACTAATAAAATATTTATCATTATAAGAGTATAATATATCAATTATTTTCTTACATTCCATGCACATAAAAATTATAATGTCATTCGTGCATACGAGTGAACTATCACATCCACCAAGTGATGTGATTTGTTTTTAATCCACACATAACATGGATAATATATATAAGTATATTTACATTATTAATATTATAATAATTATAATATTTTAATTATGAAAATATAAAATAATATTTACCTTCAATCTATTATGATTATTGAGAAATGAAAACGTTACTCATGCATATGTACGACTTACCATCTCCATGATTGTAACACTGTTCATTTTTCATATACATATTTATTGGATGGATTTGAAAGTATAATTTTTGTATTAAAGTTATCATTATTTCATTAATATTATTCTGGAGATGACAGACTTAGGACCACTTTCACTATTGAGGTCATACCAATTTAATTTTAGTCTCAAATAATGAATATCCTCAAAACATGCTACACGAACTTAAATAATTAGGTAACTATTATAACATGGTAATAAGTGAACTAAAAAATAATAATAAAATAGAAAAGGTTTATAAATTAATTAAATAATTAACTTATATTTATTAATCAGGAAGTTAAAGAACATACATGACCAATCAGACTCAAGGAAAGGTTTTTCATCTCAATCACCTTTCATTGATGCATTTCATGTTGTTAGAGTCCTTTATTCTTTTGTAAGGTATATATACAGCCCCTTTTAAATTTAGTATCCATATTTTATCTAAAATCATGTTATTTAATGTTTTTTTTAATTTTATTATTTCATGTAGATTATGATTTAAATGTTCAATTTGTATGGGAGACCATGAATGTTTAAATATATAATTATAATTTTTTTTTCACCATGTCAATATTCATGATATTATTTTACATATTCATTTATACGGAGTTTAAAGGATATTTTTTCTTTATTTTTAGTTTCATTCATTTTATTTCAAAATTAATATTTCTACATGTTTTTATATGGAACATTTATTCAATCGAAAAAAAGATTGTTCTATCATTAACAAATAGAACGATATATAATTTTCCACCAACGTGGCCATTATTTTATTGTCTACTTCTTTTGCAAGATTTCATGTTTCTATAAATGAAAAAACTAATTTATATTTTTGGGTATTTTTTTTATTTAAATGGGTTTTCAATGAAAATTATTTTTTGTTTTTAAAAATCGTTTCTTGAAAGAAAATGTTTTATTTATCCAAAAATGATTATATTTGGGATTAAAAAAGTTTTTCAAAGTGTTTTATGATGAAAGTGTTTTTTTAAATGATATAAAACATGAGAATTTAAAGAAATGCATGATATAGATATATCTTAAACATGGGGTGGACCAGATAACATTGTGAAATCCTATTATAGCTTAACAAGGGGTAGCCTAGATTTCATCAGGAAAGCCCATTATAGCATAACATGGGGTGTCCTAGATAACGCTAGGAAAACCTGTAATATCTTTACATGGGGTGGAACAATCCAAAATGGGTAAAACTGTAATATCTAAATTTTAATTCAACCATATTTTTATTCTGATTGAAATGGTTTTATTTATATGATTCCATAATTCTCCTAAATGAGTTTTAATTTCATTCTATGGGTTTTAATGAATTTTTTTGAGATAAATGGTTCTAAGTTTTTCATGTGAAATTTTTTATTTCATATACTCAAAAATTGAAGATAATGTTAAATTTTATATGAAATTTCATGTGTTTACTTATATTATGGGTTTAAATTCTTTTTATATTCCTTACTGATCTTTTTGGGCTCAAACCAATTTTAAAAATGTTCTCTACATGTGTTAAGATTGCTAAAGATAAAGAATATGTCATGATAAAATCATTGAATGTTTTTATTTAAGGGAAATAATGTTTAAGTTTATAATGGTTTATTTTTTTGGAAAAATGTATACTGAGTATAAGTTTCCATTTGTAATGTATGGGGTACTTTGTAAGAGTTTTCCCTAATTCTCTAAGACTCTAAACCAAAAAGATCACCAATGGGGATTGTTGTTCAAAAAAAGTAGAATGATTTATTTTTTTGGTCAGGTCCTTAAAGTGATGAATAAATATGATATTTATAATATATTTAATATTTTTCTAAATGTAAATTTTTATATACATTATTTCCATCTCATTCATTGAGAAATAGAAACATTAAGTAGGTGTACATGCAGACAACTGCCTCTGTAAGAAATGAGTTTCATTTTTCATCACAAAACATCATGGATAACTTTAAAAATATATTTAATAAAAAATAATTATATAGATAAAAATATTAACATTCATAATAATATGAAAATATTTTATTATAATTTATTCCGTGTCCAATATACACAAGGAATTATAAAAAAATTTACCGAATAACCTCATGCAACCAATTTTGGAAAGAAAACTATATAATAAAAAATATAATATGATTCTAAATAGTTTATATTAAATAAAATATATATCAATAAGTTTACTAAGAAGGTATATAATGAAATTAATTTCAATATTTTGGATTTTAAGAACATGCGTGGAATGAATATTGAATAAGTTATGGGTTTAAATCTCAAATTCCTCTCTTTGCGACATGTTTGGTTTCATGAACCAAATTTATTTATTTTTGTTATATACTAACTATTTTGGATATAATATTGTAAATTATCATTAAATTATGGTATTTTATGTTCAATTACAATCCCACTATTTCAAGAAGTTTGGATTTGAATGTTTCTAAAGTTGTAATGGGTTTTTTGGTCTCAATTCAAATTCTTGGAGACATAATACATTTTGTATACCATGTTTTATTTTTATGGTGTATTAACCACCCATGGATTTATTCTTATCATAATATTTCAATTTCAAGTTATTTTATAGATGAATATTGTTCTATTAATCAAGTAAATATTGATTTAGTTGTTTCTACATTAGTAATGTTTTTTTGTAACTCAACTTCCATTTATTGAGTTATGATCATTATCTTGAAATTATTTTATATATTGTAGGTGAATTATTTAATTTAATTATATTATAATTTATAATATCATTATGTTATAGAGATATACATTCCTACCATATAAACCCATTGAAAATTATTTTCCACTTATTATGACATGTTGCTCATAAGGGATGTTGGTAACTCAAATATCTTTCATTAAGTTATAATGTTTTATCTTCAATATTATAATTACATGATTGGGTTCACCCAACATAATGTTTTTTATATTTTATTTTATAATATTCATTAGGAAAATAATATTTTAATACAATGAAGGTTTTATTACTCTTGTTACAATTTGAGTTTTGAAAAAAGTACTTTTTTAAGGATTAAAAATGGGTTTCCCTTTTACTTTCATAAATTTTATTTGTTCCAAATTTCCATGGAATATAACTTATGTATTTTAATGTCACAATTATTGGAGTTTATTTTTAAATGTAATTATTTTCAAAGGCTTTTGACTTCACCTTTTGAAAAATACATATCGAAGTGACCCGTTACTTCCTATTTAATGTCAATGTTAAAAATATTTTTCTAAAAGATCTTATAAATTTTCAAATAATTTTTAACAATCATTTTAAAAATGATTAACCCTAATAGGATTTATATTTCAGTATTTATACTAAAATATAAAATTAGCATTTTGGGGAATGAACTCACAACACTAAATAATCCAATTCCTCATCCCTTCTTGGGTAGTATCATTCAAAAATTATTTTACTAGGATGTTTTCATCAATGTCAACATATTTATATGTTTCCTTTATTACACTGGATTTATGTTATTTTTAAAAGATTCACGTTATTTCTAGGGATGTGTAATGATCATTTTATTCTGGTATTGTATTATCTATATACTCAATTATCTATATAGTGTTAATATCTTATTTTATATAATTTGGATTGGATGATCTTAACCTAGAAAGAATATTATTCTACTAATATATGGAAAATTATTGGTATTCTAAATGTTTTTATTCCAATAATGATTATTATTTGAAAGTTTCAATTTTAATTTTTTTAACCATCCACATTCTTCTTCCAAATGGGATATCATCATGTTATCCATTTTTTTACATGGGGAAGAGTATTTTCAATCCTTAAATTATTATTCCAATATCTATGATTATTGGAAAATTGAATAAGTTTTATTTTACCATAAACATTATTTTATTATTTGGTATCTGATAATTTTATCCATTTTATTTGAATGGGGAACATATTGAAATTCTTGATGATTATTTATTGTTAACATAGGTTGATTATATATTGATATTTCGTATTTTTTACTATACAGATACCCATGTTTTTTTCTGCCAAGAATTCCTTAAGGAATGGTATGATGTGAATTTTAGACTCATTATGTTGAATGAATTGGGCATAAATATGTAATGGGTGGGTCTTGACATTATATAGAGCCTTGATGTGTCAATATATTTCATAAGGCAAAACAAATTGGGATTTGGTGCATACCTTTAACCATATTAGTATATTGTCTTAGTATAAGATCTAAAAACTTTTTTTTAAATTTGTATACTTATGAATTTCATTAGTATTAGATTAATATTATCAATATCAATGTTATCATATCTTATAATGGTTATAGCATGATTTCTGTTTCAGTTAATTTTTTAATTATTCAGATTATTTATTCCTTACATATTATGTATACTATGCTTATGTGTTTTACAAATTAAATTATATGTTTCCATTATTAAGTGATTTAGATAACCTATTTACTATGTTTTCATTCCCCACGTTATGAACAAATTAGTACACGTGACATGTTTAGAATGATATCATATGTGAAAGAATTATAAGAGATTCTAAAGACACATTATGGATTAATTATTTTTATATAAAGTGTATTTTTTTAATTCGATACAATTGAAAAAATATTTATTAGATCATGTATAAAACAAATTATCTAAAATTCTAAACTTGAAAAAATATTTGGGATGCACGAAATCTAATAATAATTTTTGTATTTTTTAAATAAATATGGTTATATATTGGATTTTATAGAATTTATAACAGTGAGTATATAAAGTACATGTTTTTGGAATCAAATCAAAGAGTGCAGGTATTGGGAATCAAAATTATAATCAATGTAGGGTTTATAAATAATTAGTGGTTAGGAAATCAATTATGGATAATTAAACAGTTGATATGTTATGGTTGATCATAATTTCAAAGGTATAGATAACCATTTGGTTTAATTTTATGGTTTAATGTTAGAATAATAATGCCTATTTTATTTAGGGTTTTGGGTTAGAAAAAATATTTTTAAAACCCCATAAATTTGTCCAATAATAGGATGACATTGTGAAATATTATAAAATATTTTAGAAGGTTGTTTTCTAAAAAATATATCCCTTCATGGAAATTGGGAAGTGGATGTGGATATGTAATTGATCCACCTTAGAGTAATAACCCCAAAAAAGTTTGCTTTATCATTATCTTAATCATGAATCTAATTCATGATGAATGGGCCTAGTACTGCACACTTAGCTAGACACTCTCGGTGGATATTCTTTAGGTAATAATATTCTGTTTATTAACCATTAAGAATTATTTAAGTATGATGTTAAGTAATTTCGTTAGATAACTAAATATTAAAATGACTGTTGATAACCATGGATTGAACGAGGAGAGTCATAGGTTGATATAAAAGTACTATATGTAAAAACAATGTGTGATAAAGGAAGGAATATTCAGATGAATGTTTTCATATACATATTGGTTGTATTTTAATGACATTTTTTGTTTCATATTTGGTTGAAAAGGGAATATGAAGATGAATATGATAATAGTATATATCTAAAATCCACTATGCATTATAACTTAATAAGAGAGCATACATAAATGGATTAGATATATATAATATTTCAACTATGGTGGAAATCATGGGTTTCCTAGTATTACCCATGATATTGTGGTATATATTATAAAAGAAATTAATTATTGATATTGTTATCTATTTTAATTAGTGAATTTATATTTATAAATTTCATTTGGTACATTCTAAATGTTTTTGAGGATTATTTGAAACTTATAAGGTTCATTCTTCAAAATTTTTTCATTAATAGTTTTCAATCATTTATTAAATGGTGTCAATATTCTTGAGAAATTATTTCATAGAAAGGTTATATTTATAGAGCTAAATATTGAAGAACACATTCTTGTTGGATGGATAAATCTTTGGTCCAGTAAATGTTTGATATCAAGATAGTAAAGGGTAGAGGGATTTTAAAATTTTAGTTATATAGTACTAACATCCTAATAAATGATGATAATTAATGATATTTTTGTAAATTTATATCTAATTTTTGGGATTATGATATAAATATAAATGTTTGTAACCTTACTAAGCAGTGGATAATACCATTTTATGGATAAAGTAAAAGTTAATTATTGGGAGGAATATAATACTTCACCGTGGTTTTTTTGAATTGGAAATTCAAATTGATTTGGGAAAGGTATTTTATTGATAATATATGATAATGCTGTTAAAATAATTAGTTATATACTTTTATTAATAGATTAACTCATTTGAAGAAAGATAAGTAACATGGTATATCATAAGATAGTATGGTAGATGTCATATTAGTGGTTATACCCCGTATGATGAATATTTTTGAATATCCTCACCTACTTTATTCAATGAGTAATAATTAAAATTATGGGGATACAATTTAGTTAGGGGTGGGGGAGTAACACACTAAGATCTTAATATATTATTATATTTAAATATTTCAATGTGGTTTGTATCTTTCTACACACACAACACTGAAATTAAATGAAACTATGATATATTTAGATAAAATATAAATATTTTATTGTGACTATTAAAAATTAGAAATTGAATTAGTAGGAATGAGTAATATTAACCAATTTAATAAATTATTTATAAAAAAATAAAGGATATATTTAATATTAATGAAATTTAATTATTTTTTCTAAGACGAATAATAAGATCCTTTATTGTTTGGAGAAGTATTATTAAAAAGTTGTTCATTTTTTATGCGATATATATTTATTTTTCAAGAAACATTTGATTAGTGATGATAAATTATGTTTGATATTGATAATTGGATTTAAATAATTTATTTATTAAATGAAATGAATTAATAATAAAAGCAAATAATATTTGAAAATGTCATTTTCCCAATTAAAATAGTTTTTCATTATATTTATGATTTTTGTTGAAAGATAAATTTATAAATTTTATTGTTTGGATTGAACAATAAAGACATAATTTCTTGATTAAGAATAATAATATTTTAAAATAATGATTTTTTGGAATTTTTATGAATGAATTGGTTTATATATTATTATGAAAAGAATACTAATTTTTCTAAAAAATGTAACTTTTATAAAATTTTCTTAATGTGAGAAATAATTATATATATTTTAATCCTTTTTTAGAAAAAAATATTTATATATATTTATAAGTAAAATAAACCATTAAAAATTATTATTTTTTATAAAGCCCATGTATACAGTTTTCAAAACATAAGTAATATTTTATTCTATAAACTGTAGTTATTTTCTTATATTATAAAGGAATTTTCATCAATTATAGAAATAAAATCTATAGTAATGGATTTGATATTCTAGATAAATATTTTCATATAATGTAGTATGTTTAATATCTATTTTAGTCATAAATTTGTGATTTCTAATATTAATGTTAAAGACCATTATAATAATAAACATTTTATTTTTAAAGAATATTATATCAATATTTTGTAATTTATATCTAATAAATTATTTTGATATATTTTAAATTATGAATCTAATATTATTTTTAACCACATATCTTACCATATTAACAAATATTTATCTGGAAACCAATGAAAAATAATATTAAAAGTACATAATTGTTAAAACACAAATTTCAAACATAAACTATTTTCTTATGGATAAATTTTTTTATTTAAAATTATATTTTATAATATATATGAATTTAATTATATAAAATGGAGATTAAATATAGGTTCATAATACACAAATTTTGTAAAAACAAAAAATGTAAAAGTAAAAACCAAAGAATAAATGACTTTAAATATGTTTAAAAAATGGATATAAATTCTTATTTGAGGATTCTTCTGCCCAATATCACCCAACACTCCATTATTTCAAAATTTTAGAGTCTTTTATCTAGGAATATTGTAAAGATATCATTTAAAATTGTATGGTGTTCTCATTATTATTCTTTTATTCACTTATAAAAGGAAATTTTCACCACCCCTTTAATGGTATGCTTCCCATTATAATTTCACATCAAAACGACAAAAATACTAAATATCCTATAAATAATTTTATAATTATTAATCCTATTTTCTCTAGTATTTATTCTAAGGCCTTCATTTATAATGAGACCTATAAGAGATTATTGGTTCTTCAATGTAAGTATTACCCATGTTTTAATATTTTATTCTTAATATTCATATTACCAACCACTTATATCCATAACATTATAGATAAAAATGTGTATTTATTAAAATTATATATTATTATATGAATTTAACAACCATCATTTAATCCTATCCATTCAAAATGGAAAAAAATTTCATTAGAGTATGTGCATGACTTACCACATCCATGAAGCAACATTTAACATTTTTCATAACATCATTTCATAGTTTGTTTTAATAATGATATTGATGGAAAAATATCATCTCTAATATATATATATATATATATATATATTTGTATCTGAAATTTCATACTATCTTATACTTAATTTATCTCTCATTCGATGAGAAATAGAAACATTAATTGAGCATATGTATGGACTATTACCTCAATGAGAACGGAGTTTCATTTTTCATCACAAAAAATCATGGATGGATTAAAAAATATATATTTAGTATAAAAATATTATTTCCATAACAATATTAATATTTTGGGTAATATTAAACTATTTTAAAATTATTTCTTCCTTGTTCATTATATATAATGAATTATAGAAAAAATGATAAAATAACCTCAAGTAACCTATGTAGTTAAGAAAACTATATAATAAATAAATATAATATAATAATGAATTATATATATAACATAAAATATATATGAATATGTTTACTTATAAGGAATATAATAATATTATTTTTAGTATTTCTCAAGTTAGGTGCATGTGAAAAAAGAATATGGAAGAACATAAGGGTTTAATCTCAAGATTACTATCTTAGAGACATGTTCAGTATTATTCACCTAATTTCATTTATATTGTATATGTGATATATATTTGAGATATCAGATCATGAATTATATAATAATAATAAATTTTTATGTTCAATTACATTCCACTATTAAAACAATATTTTATTCTAGAGTTTCTAAATCCAGAATGACTGTTTTGGTCTCTATTCCAATTCTTTGAGAAATAATACATTATATGAAATATATTATCTTTATAAGGTGCACTTACTAACAATTGATATATTTTTATTATATTATTTTTATTTCATGGTATTTTATATCCCAATCATGGTCCCTTATTTAAGTAGCTATTGATTCATTTGTTTCCCTAGTAGTAATGTTTTTTTGGTAACTCAACTTCCGTTAATTTAGTTATGATTGTTTCCTTGAACTTATTTCTCATATTTTGGATAAATTATCCCACTTGATTTTATTAATTGGTATAATATCGTCTTTCTCTAGAGATATAAATTCCAAATACATACACTATTTGATAAAAATTACTCACTTCTTGGGATATTTTTCTCAGAAGGGATATTGGTAAGTCAAATATTCTTATTTGAGTTATAAAGTTTTATCCTGAACATTGTTATTAAACAATTGGGTTCTCTCAACATATTATTTTATTATATGGTATATTATAATGAAAAATATTTAAATAAATTTTTAATAGGATGATGTTTTTATTACTCTTTTACAAATGTGACAATTGAAAAAAAGGTATTTTTCAAAATATTAAACAGGGGTTCATATGTTTTTATTACAGTATATAATTTTATTATTGACAGTTTATATGGCTTATTCTAACAAATATTATTATTATAAATATCAATATTTATTTTTTATCCATCCACCATCTTCCTCCATATGAGTTATGAACATGTTATCCCTTTTATTAATATGGTGAAAAGTTTTGGCGTTTAGTATAATGTTATTCCAATAAAAAAATATTATTAGGAATCTAACTATGTATTTTTTACCATACACCCTATTGTTTTATATGGTTTATTATCATGATTTCACTTTTATTAAAATGGAGTAAATTATTGATATTCTTGATTATTACTAACTAATAATATAGGCTGATTATGTACATACATTCAATATTTTTTATTATATAGATTTAAATGTTTTTATTTAGCTAGAGTTTCTATAGGTAATGTTATTAATGATCTTATTGAATCTTATAGTGAATGAATTAAAATTTAAAAAGTGACTAGTGGGAAATGGAATTATATATCCGATCAATGCATTGATATGTCTTAGGAGATAAAACAACTTGAGTTTTGGTGTATAAATCTCCACATTTAGTATAGTTTGTTTGAATAAGGACACGAAAACATTTTTTTTTGATTTCTACTATTATAAATTCCACTAGTATGAGATTAATATTATTGATAAAAATATTTTCATTTATTTTTAGGGTTATAAAATACTCCGAGTTTCAGTTGAATATATTATATTTCATACTCTTTATTCCTAAAAAAATATGTATACCATGAAAATGTTTATGACAACATTTGTTATATGTTTCCCGTACTAAGAATTTGAGCTTACCACTTTCATATGTTTCTATTCCCTAGGTTATGAAGAAAATTAGTACATGTGACTTTTTTAAAAGGATAAATCATGTGAAATAATTGTGGGAGATTCTGAAGACTCGTTATGGATTAAGTAGTTTCATATATAGTGGAAAAATGTATTTTCAATATAATGAAAAATGGATATATTTGTTTATATGTTTTCTTAATTTTCTATTGATGTAAACCTAAAAAATTTCTTATGATATATGAAATTAAATAATATTTTTTGGTTTTTTTAATTAAGGATTGTGATATCCAGTATTTTTCAATTGGTATCAAAGAGAATATGGAACTTACAATTTTATGGAACCAGATCAGGGAGTACAGGTCTAGGGTTTCACATTTTCATACTATGATTATTGATATAGATCATTTTTATTATTTTAAAACATTTTTATTCGATTATTTGAGGTCATTGTATACTTAATGTTTGATTTTGGACCATTCCACTACTCTGTATCATATTGAATACAAGGAAGTATACTTGAGGTCTTGTGGAACCTTATTTGGGTAACTGGTAAATTGATTCTGATTAAGTTATCCTTTTGTTGTATCAAGTTATATTTTTATTTATCTTACTATTTGGGTTTTTATATAGTGGTCATAGGGATGCTTTAGCGTTTATTTTGGACATTAGAACGGTGTTTCATGAACAACATTCTAGTGGAATGTCTAGGTTACTAGGGGTATAATACTATTTTTCCTTGGTTTTCACATTTTGGATGAGATTCTTATTCTAGATAATTTTTCTACAAGATATTATTATTTTAAAAAAATTTCCCATGTCCCTTTGGAAAAAGGATAATGTAAATGAATCTTTATTAAAATATATTATTCACATGAAATAAGTGATTTAGTGTGAGATTTGTTTACCAAATGAGGTTTATCTATTTAAAGTGTCAACAATAACTAATATGGAATTTTCCCATGTAACTTGATAGTGGAATTATACATATATGAAACATGATTTTCCATCATGATATGTTCTTTGATTAAAGGTCATGTGGATCATATAGTGATTCATTAATTAGTGGGGGAAATATAGACCCTTTGTGTAGTATATTTAAAGGGACCCTTTATGGGTTGATATAAGAATTTTATAATTTGGATGTAGACTACATTGGGTGATTCTATTTGGGTTCAATTACATAATGTGTCTACAACAACCAATATTGTATTTTTCCATATATATTCTTTGTTCAATTATACTTGAAAAAACTAGGTAGACATATAAATATCCCTGAGATGGTTGGGGAGAAGGCATGTGGAATTACTTGTGCTTAATATTAAGATTTGGTTAGAGGGAAAGTCGATAGGATTCCTAGCTCTGTTAATTATGGATTCACTTACATATACTAACGAAACCATTGGTATATTTTCATGTTTTTAATATGATTTTTGGGTGGTGAGTTATCATGTGGTGGTCCATGAAATGTGTGCTATTCAATGGGCTTATTGGATGATATCTACCTATGTGAGGAGAATGAAAACTTATTTAGGCATGTGGTCTTGGATTCTATTGGATGTGATTCATGGGAGAGTGAATTGGTTTGGGTGTTTGGGTAGTGTAGAATTGTGCATCCATTGGGTTTAGATGGGATCTAGTAGGATCATTGGTAAGAACCTATGAGGGCATATAGTTATTTTTTAGAAAATCCTCTGTGCGCGCAGGTACGTGCAGGATGGTTATATGTGGTTCCTGTTTGATTATAAAGCAGTGAGTTACCATGTATTAAATGAGAACCAATGTGAATAGAGAGACTCCTATGGGAATCAAATTTTATATTTTTGGGTATGTTAAAGGAGGTCTCACTATGACAACACTATAGAATTACAGATGGATGGATGGTGTCAGAGTTTGAAAAGATGAGTGATCATGGATTAGGAGGAGTGGAAGATAGTTGGTGTTGGGATTTATTTGGGTTAGTGCATGAGGATTAGTATAAAAGAATACATATGGCTATGGGCACAAAATTAACTATTGTAGAGTGGAACCATTATTGTTGGAAATGTTTTTCTAGATTTAGGATAATCTTCACAGTGAGTCAAGAATGGGTATAATTAGGTGATTTATCATAGCACTTTGGTTTTAGTGGTACCATTACATTCATTCATTACGTGTGGTAATTCATGGAGTGTGGGATATGGAGATCAGTCATTTTACTTCAATGGTGCAATGATAAAAGTTCTCTTTTAGTGTGGGATTCTTATTATCCACTGAGTTTCCCTCATGTGAGAAGGGTCATTAATGATGTGAGATTGGTTATAAGATAATAAATATTACACTGGGATACAAATGTGTGGGTAGATTCCACAATATATAGTTCCTCAGTAATCACTAGTTCAGTATTCAAATTTATTATTGGATGGAGTCCAGATGTTAACATCGGGATCAGGATGGAGTTGGTGTGATCCCAGAGTGAATTGGATCACAATTGATCAAGGTTAGGAAGAATATTGTAGAAACTAGATTGGGAAAGTGTTTCAAATAGATTGGTTTTTTATTGATCCAACTATGGAATGAAAATAAAGTGTTAGATTCAGACTGCAGTGTTGTCACAACCCGTCCCACTGTGGCCCATGCCGAGACAACACCAAGCCCGCGTTCCACAGTCCAAGGGTTGGTGACTGTCACTAGAAAGTCATGTACCAAAAGGGAAGGCATTACCTTTAAGCATATAGAGACACAGATTAGGTATAGAGAAAAAGAAAACCACAAAATTGGTCTACTGATAGTAAAAGTGTGAACAAAAAGTAAAAAAGGGCCAGTATACAAACCCAACAGAAAAGAAAGTACAAAAAAAGGAAAAATGTTCTCCCAAGGGCGTCCACCAAGGATCCTACATGAAGGGTAGGTACAGATCATCGTCTATCATCACTACCACTCACCACGTCTATCAATCATCTATGAGCACCATGTATCCCTAGCTCCCCATGTCTTAGTCAAGCTATATGTTGTCTTCACAAGACACAACAAGGTTCGGGTGAATCCCGTGCACGGTTGAGTATAACAATACCCATTAGGGACCTCTATACCCCTGAAGGTCTCCAAAAATTCCACAAAGGGAAAACCACAAATAACAATCTCAATCAAAAACCATAAAGTAAAAGACAGATCACACTAGGTATACATCTTATAGAACAAAAATAAAGATTATTAGTATTGAGCTATATATTTTTATTCTATTGATAGGTTATGTTGCTGATCCATGAATGGTCGCTATACTACTGATCCACAAAGGGTCTCTCTACTGCCGATGTATAGGGGGTCTTCCTTCTACCGATCCATATAGGGTCGCACTGCTCTCTATCCATAGAGGGTATCTCTAATTCCAATCCATATAGGGTCTCTCAATTTCGGATCCACATAGTGTCACACTACTGCCGATACATAGAGGGTCTCTCTCATGCCGATCTGTGAATGGTCTCTCTTCACTTGATAGCTAGCCACAGGATTTCGGCACATGTTGTGCTTGAGTCCGAATGTTCTGGTCCTCATACTATCAGGTGTACCTCAACCTCTATGAAGTCCCATGATGAAGTAACCCAAAGGACCACCAAGTCGTAAGGGTTCCAACATGACAAACAACACATCAATCAGACGCCCAGTCTGTAAGATATATGCAAAATGGTAAATAGATCTTGGTTGGACTCAAGTCCGATCCAACCCTATACTCCAACATCCACCAAAACTCAAGCGGTGTATCTCAAAAGGACCACCTCGTCGCAAGGGTGATCATGCTTTCTTGAGCCAGCTGTTTCACTAGCCAAGTGGCCCGAGTGGGCCATTCCATATCCTGTGAAGCATGTCAACGTCGTGCCTTCCGCTAGCCGTGGCCATCAGGCCGCAGCTCCAGTCGCTGGCACCACCGCATCGGTGGTACCGCACTAGAGGCAGCTTCTGCAGGCCACCAAAGATGCTCCAGTGGTCTATTTTTCTTATTTTCTACACCTACGGGCCTCTTGGGTCACCACATTCACTACGAAGCCCAAAAAATTTACCTTCTTCCATGTTGCTCCGTCTCCCTCGAAGAACTCTAAATATCAAAAAACGAAGGAGGATCTGAGCCTTGTTTGTATTGTCCTGCAACCTCCGCTTTAATGTTTTATCAAAGGGTGATAACAATCATCATATAGAATAATGAGAACCCTAAATCAACACCCAGAAACAATCCCCCATAAGAATAAACGAGTCATAGAACAACCTGTTAGTCGGTTGATCCGCATTCATTCTATTTTCAAGAATGTGAAAGTAGAGTCATTTTACGCATAAAACAATTAAACCCCTACCTGGATTCGGTAGAATCTGTTGAGGACAAAGGAAGAAATTCCGCGTTCAATATCGTTCGAAATTCATCGCCACTTTTCGATCCCCGGATCGATTCCTCCAAAAATATTTGTTCTTTCACCATTTTCCATTGAAGAGGAAATCTGTCGGTTCTTCTTCATAGGTTTTTCCATTATTTCCAATCCGTTCGCCAATGGATTGATTAAATAAAAAGGAATCACTCCACATTGAATTCATTTATGTGGTTCATTAATGAAACGTAATTAATGTAATAATTAATCATATGAGAGTTGCAATTACACAACCAAATAAATGAGTCATTAATTTTTATTCATTTAATGACCATAGTTACACAACAGTTTTTCCAACAGTCACTAAATGGTGGAAGAAAAGAATAAAATAACTTATAGTTATTTTCGTATTTTTTCCAAAATTTTAAAAAATATCTTTTTCATCCGACCATATTTGGTTGAAGTTAAGCTTCACATAAGAGAATATCGGTGTTGTGAATTCAACGGTACCCTCAGATTTTAAATCTGAGAAATGGTTAAATAGATAGAAAAACTTACTCGCATGTTTACTGAATATACCTTAAAAACAGTTCAAAATTCAGTTTTGGGATCTCTAGGCCTTAAAATCATGTGACACTGATTTTTTTAGTCTTGTAATAGTTATATATAATTAAAAAAATTATACTGAATCCCCGGGTCTTAAAATTCTCCCCACCTTAGGGATTTATGTCCCCAAAAGCCATAAAAAAAGTTAAGAAAACAAATGGTGGTACTGAGCACAAATATGAGTCTCCCTCACTCATGTCCTATCTTGGAGGTTCCTATTCTACCGCTGAACTCACACTAGAGGGATTAACTATACATGAAGGACTTTCTCCCATCAATCATCTATCTCCTCCAGGAACTCCATAAATGTATCCTCATCATCAATATCCAGCTCACCCCAATCGATGATGTGTGATGAACCATGCACATATCTCCTCAACTGTGACACATGGAAATCATCATGCACCCGACACATCTGTGGGGGAAGAGCTATGTGGTATGCCACCTGGACAACTCTGTTGAGAATATGGAATGATTTGATGATCCTTGGAGATATCTTGTTGCCCGGCCAAAGCTCTGCAATCCTTGTCGGGGTGAGACCCATAGGAAGACATGGTCTCCCTCCTTGAACTCTAAGGGTCTCCATATTTTATTGTCATAAGACTTATTCCCACTCTATACAGTCTTCATTTTCTCCAAGATGATATTCACCTTCTTAGTGGTAGCTCGTACCAACTCTGGACCCATAAGTGCTGTCTCTTCTAGGTTTTTCCAGCATAGAGGTGATCTGTATGTTCACCCGTACAAGTCCTTAAATGGATCCTTGCCGATGGTGGAGTGATACCTATTTATGTATAAGAACTCCACTAGTGGAAGGTTATCCTCCTAAATCTAGCCAAAATCAAGGACGCAAGAAAAAAGCATTTCCTCTTGTGTCTGTATGGTCTGCTCTGTTTGAACACATTTATGAGGGTGAAAGGTAGTGCTCAAGCTTAGCTGAGTCCCGAATGCCACCTGTATTCCCTTCCAAAAACAAGATGCAAAATGAGAGTCATGATATGAAACAATCATCGATGGTATCCATCAAAGCTATAATATCTCCTAAACATAGAGGCATCCCAATCCCTCTACTGATCTCTTCTCCCGAATGGGTATAAAGTGAGACGACTTGGTGAGTTGGTCAATGATCACCCAGATAGAGTATTAGCCCATAAATGTATGTGGTAACCCCATCATGAAGTCTATCAGGATACCATGGCATTTACAGTCTTCTACATCGAGTGGCTGAGTCAAGCTTTCTGGAACATGCTGCTCAGCCTTCACTTGCTAACAAGTGATGCATCATGAAATGAAATCTGCCACTGCTTTCTTTATCCTTGGCCACTAGTACTGAATTCGGAGGTCCCGATATATCTTCACCATTCTATAATGTACCTTAAAAAGGGATTTATATAAATATTTCAAAACCTCTTCTCAGTACGTCACTGATACCATGGAGCGTCCTCTAAAAAGAATGATGTTCTTCTAACCTATCGAAAATCCATCAGGATCTTGTCCTAAGGATATGTGAACATGTAGGTCCTTACAGCCAACTTCCCCAAGTTATGCCTCAATAACTCTTTGAAGGAGTGAGGGAGTGACAGTCATAGACTGGAGATATGATGATATATCCCTATCCATGAAGGATAACTACAATGAGACTAGTTATTCTATCGTTTCACTTAGCAGTTGTAGACCCGACCTCCTGCTAAGTGTATATGCTACTACATTTCCCTTCCTAGGAGTGTATTCTATCTCAAATTTATAGTCTTGGAGGAGCTCCAACCATCACCACTATCTTAGGTTTTAGGTATTTATGTGAGAAGATATACCTGTGACTCTTGTGTGATCAGATTATATATTAAACCATTCACCCATCATGTAGTGTCGCCAAATATTTAATGCAAAGACTACTACTACTAAATCTAGGACATGGTTCATGTAGTTCTGCTCATGTTGCCTCAACTACCATGAGCCATAGGCGATTACCACTCACTCCTGCATCAAGACACATCCCAGTCCGGTCCCTGATGCATCACAGTAGACAACAGACTCGACGCCCTCTTCTGGTAGCCTCAAGATGGGGTCACTCAATAGTCTCTACTTTAGCTCCTAGAACGCTGCTGGAATCTCTATGTCTGCAAAAATTTATTCCCCTTATTTTTCAAAGATGACAAGGGTGCTTAAAATTTTCATAATTTAGGTACAAATATCCAGTAGTACCAAGCCAATCCCAAAAAACTCCACACCTCTGTTACACTCCTGGGTGGATCCCTAGAAAGAACTACCTCTATCTTTTCCAGATCCAAAGTTACTCTAGCCTCCAAGATAATGTCTCTTAGAATGTGGACTTCTCGTATCTAGAACTTTCACTTCAAGATCTTTCCATAAAGCTAGTTCTATCAGAGTGTATTAGAGAATATCTTCATATGTGTGGCGTGCTCCTCCTCTGACACTGAGTACACTACGATTTCGTCAATAAAAACACCCATTAAGTGATATAGGTAAGGCTAGAAGATCTTATTCATGAGTCCCATGAGCACCATTGGAGCGTTGGTCACACTGAAAGGCATCACCAAGAACTGATAGTTGCTATACTAGCATCTGAAGGTTGTATTTGGTACGTCCTCATCCCGTACACTGAGTTGATGATGTCTTGATCTGAGGTCTATCTTTGAAAACCACCATTCTCCATTCAGATGGTCTAAGAGATCATCAATCCTTGGTATAGAACACTTGTTGTTCACAACCACCTGGTTCAAGCACCGATAGTCCATGCAAAGCCTCAAACTCCCATCTGCCTTCTTGGAGAACAATATCGGGGATGCCCATAGAGAGACACTAGGTCTTACAAACCCCATCCTCTACAAGTTCTCCAACTATTCCCTAAACTCACGAAGCTCCATGGGTGCCATCTGATATGATGGAATAGATATCAGTGTCTTCATAGGGTACTAGTTGATGTATACGTGTACCTATCTTTGAGGAGGTAGTCCCATAACATCCTCCAGAAGGCATCTGCATATTGGTCCACCACTACAATATAGTTCAAACTACGGTCATACACTATACTGATGGTGATGCTAGCCAACTGATGAGTGATCTTATGCACCTCCTCTGTGAAATTCCATCCTGTGATGTGGAGGTTTACTTCTCACTGGTGAAGGAAAACTTGGTCACATCCTCATGGACACACCACACCTTGCACCTAAAATAGTCGATCTGAGCATGGACTGTGGATAACCAATGCCAACCCAAGATGAATCTGTAAGGCCTCGACGTTGCTACTAGGAGATCCCAGCTGAAGCTCTCACCTCCTAGAGTAACCCCCAATTGCCAGAACTAGTGCGTAATTGTGGAATCCTATCTCGTAAGAGTTTCCAATCGTAAGGATCAAGCCAACATCTCCACAGAATCTCTAATCATTGAACGAGATCCATGGAAATAAAAGAGTGACCGACACCTATGTCTATAAGAACTACATCTAGGGTGGATCAGAAATAAATCTTACCTCAAGTAATCTCTAGAGCACTATGGTCATAATACTCTGCCACCAGAAGCTAAGCTTGTCCCTATCGACATGCTCCCCGAGGCCGTGGTGGACCACCTGGGGTGGAGGTGTCAGTACCTAAAACTATCACCCACTGCCTGCTACATGACCTACTCCTCTACCATGTCCACTGCCTTATGGACCTCCTTTCTCGAATCTCTACCTCTATCTCAATGGTCCTTTGACCGTCTATTGATCATCAGTACGACAGGTCAAAAAATTGCGATCCATGTGACGCTGCCCACCACACGAGTAGTACAGTCTTCCCATCTACTGACCTCCTCTATCTTGTGTGATCTGCACCTATGACCCTATATCCTAGGGTTATCCTCTAGAAGGTCTGGCCCACTTGGGCCTCTGTGTCATCTACCTACTGCCTACTGAAGATGAATCGGCTTCCTATCTTCTAATGGTGGCTCTGACCCTCAGTGTCTTCTCATCTAGGAATATATCCACCAATAATACTATCTCTATCACTCCTTCCTACATCAGGATGTTGAGAAATATCATCGATGATCTGATCTCCCATTCGATTCCTTGATCAAAGGTTCATGCCCGAAATAAAGGGTCATTGACCTTGTTGGTGGAGTTTCGAGAGAGGTTAGTGAATCTTAGTGAATACTGGGTCACTGTTAGTCTTCCCTGCTATAAGTGTAGTAGTTCATGAATACACACTGAGTGTAATGTCGATGGAAAAAACTCTTCCCAGAATATTCTCTCAATGTCCAACTAGGAATGATCCATCTCCTCGTGTGATTGGAGCGTCAGGTTCCACCATCTCCCTTTCATGCCCTAGAAGATACTAGCAGCTTGGATCGCCATCTAGTCTGATGTTGTATCAACCAAGTTGAAAACTCATGCCATATCCTCCATCAAGTCTTCAACTGCCTAAGGATCTTTCTCACCTCGAAACCTCATAGGCCATTGAATCTAGAACTCGTGCAATGCCCTCAGCCGGAATGTATGGTCCGCTGGTGGGACTGGTGGAAACCGCTACCATACGAGTGCTGGTGCTATTGGTACACCACCTGAATGGACAATCATAGTAAGAGGGACTAGAACTGACGCCTCATCGCTTAGTGGTCCTTCATCTTGAACTCTCACTGGAAACCTAGACAGTTATCTATAGGACATCATCCTTTAAAGAAATAGTTGTGCCACAATCAATAAGTTATACCTGGTGAACTGACTCAAAAAATATAAAAAAAAACATTTTCAAAACACACACAAATAGTGTTTTCGTGTATTGAGTTAGAAATCAAAAATCAGGGTCTTAGTGTATGGATCCGTTGGTCACCACACTAACAATGAGCTCCACAAAATATAATATGAAATCAAGACACTTAACACTTATTCTCCATTGAAAACTGAGACTCTTAGTTCTTCTGGTAGAACCCACCACCTTTGATACCACTTTTAAAAGACCTATCCCCTGAGGCTCATGCTGTGACTAACCCAGGACCACCTTCCATAGGATAGGGGTTGGGGAGTATCACCGAAAAGGCATATCCAAAAAATGGAAGGCATTACCTTTAATCCTATACACACAAAAACTAGGTACACAACAAAAGAAAACAACAAAGTAGAATTGCTGATAGTAAAAGTGTGAACTGAAAGAAAAATGTACAGTATACAAACCCAACTAAAAAGAAATTTCAACAAAAAGGAAAAAACATGCTTCGAAGGTCTTCCACCAAGTATCATACCTAAAGGGTGTTGAAATAGTGGGATCCCTAGACCCAACTATTCAGTTACTTTGATTACCATATCATGTATACAGTTATCTATGCATGATTTCATTTTACCATTATAGTGTATACTGTTCTGCATCAACTATTGAAATGGTAATGTCCAAAGTTTAATTGTCGTATTTAAAGTTTATAGTACTTCCTAGAACATATTGAGAACCTCTAGATACTATGACATTAATCTTAAATATATGTTCTATAGTTTCGATACATCTTACTGATTTGACACAGTAGATTTTTGACTATCAGGTGCTGGGGGCTCATAAGCATTGGTACTTCTTCTCAGGAAGTTCACACTTTGTGATCTATAGTACTGAGATCATGAGGACTGGCCTGCCAATAGGAACACCCCATGTTTCAGGTGTCATTGGATGTTCCTATCTACGATCATGTGTAATGTTCTACTGAATTGAGATCATTACCAATTTATTTCACTTGATTACATACTTTTATGAAAGAAAAAAACCATGGTGATGAAGCTGTGGAGAGGTAGTTTGTGTCGGGTGCGTCGTTGGCGGCATGACATTATTTGAATGGTCAAGAAAGAATTTTTAGCTTCTGGGTTATGGAAATAATATATCTCAGACCTTGTTGATATGGATGGCAGTACCTTTATAAGACCATGGCCTTGGCAGTCAAGGGTAAATTTGTATAGTTAAATCAACAATATATAAAGCAAGAAAAGGGCGATGACAAGTGAGTGTAGTCTACTTTATGAGATATTACAGACAAAGAGATTATATTACACAGTGCATTTTCGTAGGTTGGTTGTCGCTGCTGTGACAATCCTTATGTCTTTAGGGGACATGATGGGTTGCTAGATCCCACTCTTTGTCTATGAATACTATTCACGACTGTCAAAATAAGGGCCTAGAGTCTCACACACAATAGAATATTCAATAACCTGCCCAATTTAGTTGAATAAGAGTTTTGGACTTTGTGGGCCCCACCAAAGTGGTCCGGGATTTTTCAAAAGTTAAACGAACACAAATGAAATAAATATATTCATATTATTCAAGTTTAGAAAAATGATTATTGAATTTATTTGTTAAATGTATTTAGGAGTTTTAAGTAAATACATTAAAAATATTAATTGATGAATATTAAATTATTCAATGTTCAATTAATATTTATGGGAGTGACGAGTCGATTTAATGACTTAATTAATATTATGTAATATATTTTAATATATTAAAAGTAAGTGATAATAATATTTTAAGACTCACACATGTAGTCATAAAATGTCGTTGATAGTGCGTTAAGTATTAAGGGTCGGCGAGGCGATACCGAGTATTTTAATTAAGCACTATAAATAGAAGAGGATGGGCATTTTCCAAATATTATTCATGGGTATTATCTCTCATATCCCTTCTACAATGTTCTAGAGAGAGAGGATCTAGATCCAAGGACTTCAGATCAAGCACTCTCTTAGGCATTGCTAGTGAAGAGATAGAGTGATTGTTGGAACTTCAAAGGCATCATCGGTATTCCGCGCTAGCACCCGGACTATGACAAACAGTGCTCCCACAGATTCCTTGAAGCATGTGTGGATGATCTAGAGGAATTTGGATTCGGATTCTTCGAGCAGTGATCGCCAATGAGGAGAAGTCGTTGTGCATGGCTTCAAATCTAAACTAGGTATTTTACGGTTTATGTTTGGGCTTAAAATTCTCCACGCATGGTCCCCGGCTAGACTGGGCTGCTCTTCTCCGACGTCAAAAAGTTTACGTCGACTATCGTTGGATTGTTTTTAAAAACCACCTGTTTGGGGCTTCCGCTGCATACCCAGTTCCAACAAGTGGTATCAGAGGGAGTGCATGTCGATTTTAAGTCAAGAAAAATTTTATTTTCATTTAAATATAATGGGGGAATTGATACGGTACCAACACTAAAAAGGCTGCAACACCCCGCCTCCCGACCTAGGCCCCTCTATTGGAGCTGCCTCCCATGCTGGTTCTTCCCTAGGAAGCCATGATGCAAAGGCCCGATGGATGTCTCCGTCCCCTGCATCGATTCGTAGCAACCATAGGTGCAGCGGACCTGGAGGATATCAGTCCATCTACGATCTTTCCCTCCTACTGTAGCGGTGCCTCCTCTACAAAGCAGACACAAGAGGATTTCATACGGCCTCCCCTCCACCTTGATGCGCGAAGCCGACCAGGCTGTGGCCCCCTCACCTGTGCCAGCCATCCTCGGCCTCCTCTAGCATCCCACATGCGCCCTGCTAGACTAGTCGGCAATACCAGGCCACTTCCAATGTGCCTCAGCTCCTTCCGGTGCTCTTTCCAGCCGCGAATAGCGCTGCCTAGCTATCTCCCGTCAACCGGCGCACCACTCAGCCCTGTCGCACCACTTTTTTCACCTCTCGAGCCACCACCTCTTCACGGTGCTACAGACCGGCCTCCTCCCTTAGGTAGATCGGCGCGCCACTCCGCTCCAGGCTGGTTCGGCACGGAGGCCACCACCACCAC
The DNA here is from genome assembly GCA_963277665.1 of Viscum album. Taxonomy (NCBI): domain Eukaryota; kingdom Viridiplantae; phylum Streptophyta; class Magnoliopsida; order Santalales; family Viscaceae; genus Viscum; species Viscum album. The sequence goes on along the minus strand of OY728164.1, from coordinate 1,089,851,230 downwards.
AACATGGTTGCTTTCCTTCTCGCTCCAGGTGTGCATCACCACATACCGATGCCACACCCGGAGATCCCCTGGATGGGGTGTCTTCTTGGTTGAGGTAATCCTTCAGTGCTCTACCTTGACCACACCACTCTTGAAATGGGCATTGGCAGATATGCCCTACTTGGAATGGGCTTGGGTGGATCTTTCTGGACTAGAATCCCCTGAACAAGGTTGGTACCACCAATAATGGGCCTACGCAAGTTCATCCTGACCCGCACAGGCCCTGCCCAAAGATTCACATGCTCGGGTAAATTGATTTTAATCAAAAAATAATTAAAACAATTAATTTAATTACACTTGATAATTAAATAAATAAGATATTAATTTTTGGTTTTTTTAGTGTAATTAATTTAATTTGGGAGATAATTAAATTAATTAATTAGTATAATTTTTAGTTTCAAAATTAAATTAATAAACTTTGATCGAATGACATATTAATATTAAATTAAAATTAGAGTGAAATTTTAATTCAATAAAATTAATTCCTTAAACTTTATTTTAATGCAAGTTTAATTTTGATTTTGTATTTTGTTTAATATACGTGATTTTTATGCGTATATGATTGATCATGAGCTGGAGACCAATTGATGCATGTCTGGGGAATTTATTTAATTTATTTAATTAATTATTGCATTGTTTTTAATAATTAGTTTAATTAATTTAAAGGTGACATGCATATCATGTCAGTGTCATCATATGTATAAGGACCTGTGTTTCCACTTCTATTATTTGTACCTTTTACACCCCGAGACCCCCTCTCCTGCATGCGAAAACTATTTTATAATGACGAGATGACAAATGACGCTTTTTGTGATAAGTGACGACGACGCACCAGACAACAACTGGATGCATTAGATGAGAAGATGATGTTATTCAAGTTACGAGCCACCCAACTAAAGGTACTTACCCATAGGGTTTTGGTTGGTCCATAAACGGATCAACCAATAGCATCATCTCATGATCATATTTATCATTTTATTTCTGCATGCTTTTATTATTTTTTGAATGTATTGTATAACATGATAACATAGAATAATCAAAAAGCATCCTGGATAAAATGAAAATGTGCCGCAATGATTTTTCTATTTCTTGCATGGTCAGTTGTGAGTGTGATCACATAGTATGTTCTTATAAAATAGAAAATGATTTCTATTGTCACACTGAAAATATTAAAACCCTAAAAAATATATTATGTCTAAACAACCTTCCGTCATTTAAATTTGGAAACAAATCAGCTGTTTGAGGTGTCAGTCATGCCATAGCTGAGGGTGCCTTTTACTACCATGGAGTCCTTATAATAATGAAGGGTTGACTTAACTAAAATTGCAGCAATGAAATATCCATAGCTAGCTTGTTGAAATTTTAGAGGCAAGTGTTGAGTAAATCATGTTCTGATTTTATAAAGATGGGGCCTCACTCAACAGATCAAGGATTCGTAAGTTAAAGCGGTCAGCCAGCCAAAAGCCTACCTAGAACCCTCATAGTAATGGCGTTGCCATAGCTTGTAGACTATGATAGGTGGTTCTGGTACCCTTTCCACTAGAATACTCAAGCGATAGAGTATTATGATTCTAGCATAGAGGGATCCTAGAATCTCATAAAATAGTGGGAGAAATTAAATGATTTAAGTAATTAATCAAAATGTCTAAACTGGTAATTCACATAAAAGGCACTGATCTTCTAAAAATAATTTTTGTAAAAAAATGTAATGTTATACCACAACATAAAAACTTCGATATTGTAATGGATAAATTAAATGTTCACACTAACACGAGTGTCCATGAATAGTGCAGGCGCGTGCACATAATACTATGATACAGGAAACTGAAGGTGTCAGGGTACCCAACAGTGTTAAACTACCTCATAAAGGGAGATTGAAAATTTCTTACAGGAGACTAATGTACATATCATGTGGTAGTTATATCATTTTTCTTTCATCAACGTCTGGTGTCAGTTGCGATCGCGACACTAGGACATAGGTGAAATAACATAAAGTATCATCTCTGAGAAGTTTTCAAGGAGAAAGTAAAGAAATAATACGAACAAGGCGACGTTTGCACTGACATGTGTAAATTGAAATATTGTTCACGATATTTAAATATCATTTTAACCACATTACACAAGTCTCATTTTAAGTTACAAAACGAAAAAGTGCTGAGTAAATGCTTCATTACCAATTTAGGTAAGATTCTCCAAGATTATAAGAATAAAAGACAGATAAGTTTTAATTATTATGGCGGATTAATTTAAAGAAAACGTGTAAAGTTCAAATGCATTTAATTATAATGACACATTCATGATGTCCTTCAATTAATGAGGTATTAATAGAGTTTATTTTCATATCATATTATAAAATAATACTAGGGATGTTTAAAAGAAATAACCTAATTTAATGGAGCAAGTTTCTGCTTCTACATTAGGCATATTCATCAATGTAATGTTTCCCTTTTATAATTGGATATTAAATACAATATGTCGGTAACATATGTGTATTCTAATATGATAAACAATTTAGTATATAAACCATACTAGAAGTCATGTGTATTCTCAAAGTGTCTATGAAAGGGTGATACCTAGGCCAGTGGTGAGAAGTACACAACATCTATAATTGCCAAGTGAAAGATTCATGTTGGACTATTGTTGTGTATAACTACAAACATTTATATCATGTGTCCTTGGACGTAAGGATACATTCATTCAGTTTTGGAATGGATGATTTTTTGGTAAACTCAATCACTCATTCAGTAATACATAAATCATATTCAATTAGTGATGAATATAAATGTAAGACTTATACCCAATTGGGGCAGGATAATTCATTGTCAAGTAATACTAAAATAAGGATGTCATGAATATACCAAGTATAGAATTTAGGCTCTACATAACTAAATAATTTTGGTATTATCAATGAATTTAGTTTGGACAAAGGATATTTTAGAAATAAATGTATGTCACAAAGCTTTTCGAAATAGTTCAACACGTATGTGTGAACTATTCCAAGTATAAGCTAGAAGAATATATACTGCATAAGATTCCTTTACGAAATTATGGAAAAATAAATTGAAGTATTTGCATGGTCAAGAGATATGAGTTGCTTTTTGTTGGGATACCCAATAATATCTTGACTAAGAATTCATCAATCAAGATAATGCAGCATGGAGATATTCTTAAACCCACATTACCTTATTTACATCACAACATTGATGCTAATGAGGAGGATTGATGATGAAGTCTTACATATCGACATTGATCAACAAACTGTAGCATGGAGTAATTCATAAACGCACATTTTAAACATCAAAAATTTGATGTAAGTAAAATCAACATTGAAACTAGCATATGATTCCATTATATTTCATGAGATGATTTGAAAATAACAATGATATCCCACAACTATATGCCAACTATAATGACAAATGTATATCATACGAGTCATAGTATGATATAAATCCATTGTGTCATAAGGACATGTGTTTGGATGAAAATGGTTTGTTCGGATACACAAAAACATTCATCAAGATAAACACATTGTGCATCTAAGGTACTTATCCTAACGATTGCTTAGGATATTGCATAAATCCCTATGATAGAAATGTTTTAGTCAAGTAAGGGAATATATATATATATATAAGGGTGCACACCTCTATTAGAGATAGTGGGAGCTATATTGATTTGTTTTTAGTCAATTCTCAAGATACACAAAATAGTGGGGATAGGAACTAGTTCCACAAGAACATGTGGAATAATGTATGTTCCAGAGACACATACTGCGTAGGAAGGATAAAACCATGGTGATGGTTTTTATATTCACTACGGTTGGTGATATATTATTCAATGTGGATAATATTTCCTACAATTAAGAAATATATGGAAATTAGCTAAAATTGATAAGACCAAGTAAAATTGAATTAATGGATTCCATGTATCAAAGTGAAAAGGGGATATTATTTTGAATACTACGGTGGGTATTTAAGTGAGTTGATACATGGATGGCATGAGCATGGTACCGATAAGGCTTGACTGATTTGACTAAGTCATTATTCCTAAATCCATTAGAATTTTACTTATCATAGCTAATATCTATGGTCAATTTATTTAGCAATGGATGTCATGACCCCCAATTGTGGATGGTGTCAATACGACACAACCATAAAGGGATGGCAACGTCACAGAATTCTAATAAAGGTTGCAAGTTACTAAAATCCATTTTAAGATTAAAGTAAGCAATATGATCATAGAATATACATTTAAAACAAATGTTTTCCATGTTTCTACCAAAGAATAGTGGGAGAATTAAGGTTTTCCAACAAGAAATATGTTCGGCAACAAATGGAAAATAGACATTGGTCTCATAGTTAGTTAAGACAAAAATGAAGTTCATTCTCCAGTGATAGACATAAAGTAGCAACCTGATTTCTTGAGAATGGGATCTACAGAGGTAGATCTATAGGTTTCTTGGTCCTAGTCAATCGTACATATAGTGACATTGTATTGAAAAAATAAAAGTTGGAAAAATTCAAGAGATGTATTGTTGCCTATGTCACAAGGCATAATCTCACCATGTTGACTATCCTAGGCATAAGAAGAGATAAACATGGTGAGTTGAAATCCATACGTCAGAACGATGGATCAATCATGTTTTCCATGATATGTACAAGAACTAATATTTACAAGGAATATTTTACAATAGGAAAATAGTAGTTATATCCAGGAGCACTACAAGGGATGTAGTCAGAACTATCTAATTGTACTTTGGAAAGTACAAAATATATATACCTAGTAAGTGGAGAAGAAAGGATACTAGTTTTTGTGGATACAAACTAGTCTTATATAGATCAAGAGATCTAATATTTCACTTAGAGATGGTGAGCAAGACAAGATCATTTAATCCATTGGTAGCCATACCTACAAAGACTGAGTATGTTGCAGCTTCTAAGGAAGCTAAGTAGAAGATATGCAACAATCTCTTCAAGTTCTTGGAATCACAACTGGTGAGAAAAGTATTATCATAATCTAAATTATGATATTATTATTGGACAAGATTTCAAACTATGAAAGTGGACAAAAAGTGAGATATACTCGAGATTCCATCTCTTGAGTAGTTTTACTCAAAGATATGAGGTCACTATAGCAGAATGGCCACACAGCGGAACCGTGGTAGAACCAGTTGCTAAAACTGATACTCGGTAGAAATATGATGTTCATCATGTGAGTGGCTAACAAGTTTGGTTAGAAAGTCGGCTCTAGTGCAAGGGAGAGTGTTGAAATAGTGGGTTCCCTAGACATAACTATTCAGTTATTTTGATTACCATATCATGTATACAATTTTCTATGCATGATGTCATCTTACCATTATATTGTAGACTATTCTGCATCCACTATTGAAATCGTAATGTCCAAAGTTTAATTTTCGTATCAAAAGGGTATAACATTTACCAATCAATAATGAGAACCCCTAGATACTATGAAATTAATCTTAAATATATGTTATATAGTCTAGATACATTCTATTTATTGGACACAGTTGCTGTTTGACTATCAGGTGATGGGGGATCATAAGCATTGGGACTTATTCTCATGATGTTCGTACTTAGTGATCTCAAGTAGTGAGATCAAGAGGACTGACCCTCCAATAGGAACACCACATGTTTCAGGTGTCATTGGATGTTCCAATCTATGATCATGGGTAATGGTCTCCTAACTTGAGATCATTACCAATGTTTTCCACTTGATTACATACTTTTATGCAAGATGAAAACCATGGCGATGAAGTCATGGTGAGGTAGTTTGTGTCGGGTGCATTGTTGGTGGCATGACATTGGTTGAATGGTCAAGAAAGAATTTGTCGCTTCCGGGTTATGGAAAGAATATATTACTGGCCATGTTGATATGGATGGAAGTACCTTTATAAGACCATGGCCATGGCAGTCAAGGGTAAATCCATCCAGTTAAATAATAAAACTATAGAGCAAGAAAAGGCGATAACACGTGAGTGCATCCTTCTTTATGATATATTACAGAGAAAGAGATTATATTACATAGTGTGTGTCTATAGGTTACTTTTCATTGCAGTGACAATACATATTTCGTCAGGGGCCATGATTGGTTGCTATATCCCACCCCTGGTTTGTGAATACTATTCACAACTGTTGAAATAAGGGCATAGAGGGTCACACACAATAGCGTATTCAATAATCTACCCTATTTAGTTGAATAAGAGTTTTGGACATGGTGGGCACCGCCACAGGGGTCCAGTATTTTTCAAAAGATAAACGATCACCAATACAATAAATAAATTCATATTATTCGAGTTTTGAATAATGACTATTTAATTTATTTATTAAATTTATTTACAAGTTTTAAGTAAATACCTGAAAAATATTAAATGTCGAATATTAAATTATTCAAGGTTCAATTAATATTTATGGGAGGGACGAGTTGAGTTAATGACTTAATTATTATCTTGTAATATATTTTCATATATTACATGTAAGTGATAATAATATTTATGACTGAGAAAAGTAGTCATAAAATGTCATTGATAGTGCGTTAAGTATTCGGGGCCGGCGAGGCGATACCAGGTATTTTAATTAAGCACTATAAATAGAAGAGGAGGGGAATTTGCCAAATATTATTCATGTGGCTTCTCTCTCCTCTCCCTTATCCCATGTTCTAGAGAGAGTGAGGATCTGGATCCAAGGACTTCAGATTGAGCACTCTCTTAGGCATCGCTAGTGAAGCGACGCAGTGATTGTTGGAACATTGAAGGCATCGTCGGTATTCCGCACTAGCACCCTGACAATGATGTACTATGCTCCGGCAGATTCCATGAAGCACGTGTGGATGATCTAGAGGAATTAGGCTTCATATTCTTCGAGAAACAATTACCAATGATGAGCAGACATCATGCACGACTTTAGATCTAAACTAGGTATTTTACAGTTTATGTTTGTGCTTAAAATCCTCCACATGTGGTCCTCGGCTAGACCAGACTGCTCTTCTCTGACGTCAATAAGTTTACGCCTACATTTGGTGGATATTTTTTAAAAAACCCCCATGTTTGGGCTTCCGCTGCATGTCCGGTTTGAACAAAGGGTAAGTACAATTCATCATCTATCGTCACTACCGCTCACCATGTCTATCAATCACCTCCGAGCACCGTCTAGACCTAGCTCTTAAAGTCTCAGTCATGATGTCTTTTGTCTGCACAAGACAAAACAAGGTGTGAAAAAATCCCATGAAGGGGTGAGTATAACAATACCCAGTAGGGATCCAAATACCCCTGAAGGTCTCCCAGAACTCAACAACATGAAAACCACAATGTACAATCTCAATCACAAAGCATAAACTAAAAGTAATCTCACACCAGGTATAAAATATAGACAACAAGAAAAAATATGATTGGTATTGAGATCGATCATTTTATTATGTTGAGATATTCTAATGCTGAGCCACAATGTGTCTCTATATTACTAATCCACAAAGGGTCGCTCTACTTCCGATCCACAAATGGTCGCACTACTACCGATCCAAAGAGGGTCACACTGCTACCAATCAGTGAAGGGTCACTCTTATGCCGATCCATAGAGGGTCTATCTATTGCTGATCCACAAAGGGTCTCACTACTACTGATCCACAGAGGGTCGCTTTCATGCTGATCCATGGAGGGTTTCTCTTCACTTGACAGCCAACCACATGATTTCCGCACATGGTACACTTGATGTATGATGTTTCTAATCATCATAACATCAACCATAACTCAACCGCCACAAAGTACCATGAAGAATTAACCCAAAGAACCACCTTTTCATAAGGGTTACAAAGTGAGAGGTGAAGCGTTAATCAGACGCCCGGTCTGTAATAAATAGGAAAACATGTAAATAGGTCCCAACTGGATTTGAGTTTGATTCAACCTGGATGTACTCCAATGTCTGCCAAAACTCAAGTGGAGTATCTCAAAAGTACCACTTCATCGAAAGGGTCCTCATACCGTAGATAGTGCGTCAATCAGACACATTTTTTTAGTTACTAAAGTTTTAATGAAACTAGGTCGGTCAGGTCCGTGTCTAGTAGGGGTCTAGCCTGGCCGGCCCATTGGGCCCACAGGTCCAGCCCGGCTGGCGGGTTTGGCCCGACTGTTGGGTTCAGCCCGACTGGGGGGTTCAGCCCACATGGAGAACTCGACCCGCATGTGGGCCGGTTGTGCTAGACTAGAGGGAACACATCTTGATCTTCCAGCAGGCGGTGCCAGCAGGGCGCCTCCCCTCCTCCAGAAATCTCCGACATGAGCCGTTCGTTGCAGAAACCGAGTGGCCCGTATGGGCTGCTCTATCTCTAACGCAGCACCTCAGTTCTGCAGACATCAAACTAGGGATCCTTCCACTGTGGTGCCTATAGGCATTGCTTCTCCAAGCGGTCGGTACGGGTGGGCCACCAGATATTCTTCAGTGTACCATTTTCCTTCATGTATGTACCTGCGGGCCTCCAAGGTCTCTGCCTTCTCTACGAAGACCACTGAATCACCTTTCTACCACATTTCTCGGTCGCCCAAAAAGAACGCTCAATATCCAAGAGAGGCATAGGGGCCAGGTCTTGTTTGGATTGTCCTGCACCCTCCGCATTTTCATTTTCTCAAGGGAGTGAAAACAATCATCATATGGGATAAAGAAAATACAAAATCAATACTCAACAATAACCTCCTAAAAGATCGAACGAGTCGTAGATCAACTCGTTAGTCAGTTGATCCGTGTTCATTGTATTATCAATAATGGTAAAGTGGAATCATTTTACACATAATCCTATTAAACCCCCACCTGGATTCAGTTGAATACATTGTGGACGAAGGAAGGAATTCTGTATTCATTTTTATTTGACGTTCGTCGCTACTCGTCGATCCCCAAATCTATTCCCGCAACGATCGTTATTCATTCACTATTCTCTGTTAAAGAGGGAAGTCTTTGGAACTTCATCAAAGGTTTCCTTGTGATTTTCAATCTGTTCAATAATATATTGATTAATTAAAAAGAAACCACTCCATGTTGTGTTCATTAATGTGGTTTATTAATAAACTGTAATTAGTGAACCAATTAATCACACGAGCATTACAGTTACACAACCAAAGAAACAAGTCATTAATTTTTATTCATTTAATGATCGTCATTACACTACAATTCCACCAACTGTTTCTCAATGGTGGAATAAAAGAAAAAAATAACTGATAGCTATTTTATTATTTTTTAGGAAAGTCAAAAAATTATCTTTTTTCTTCTGCCTGTTTCCAGTCAAAGGTAAGCTTCACCTAAGAGAATCTCAGTGCTATGAATTCAATGGTTCCATTAGAATTTAAATCCAAGCACTAGTTCAAAATATAGAAAAAACCACTTGCACATTTTTGGAATGTACCTTAAAAATGTTCAAAATTTTGTTCTAGGCTCTCTGGGCCTCAGAATCACGTTCCGCCGAATTTTACAGTCTCGTAATAATTCCATATAATAAAAAATTATCTGAAATTTCCATGTCTTTAAAAGTTTTGGTATTTGAAAAATTCCATGATTTATAGTGAGTTAAATCATCATGATCAAGTGATGGTTTAATGCATTGGTGGGTGCGACTAGGAATTTTCAAGAGAAGCCAACAAGATAAGGAAGGAATGTAATTTATTCTTGGAATTGTGTGTGGTGAGATAAAACCCAAAACAAGAACATTCCTGGAACAATAAAATTACATTTTTTAGAAGTTATGATGATGGGAAAAACCATGGTTTGGAATCATCTATTGTGTTAAAGGTCATTTGTAGGGAACCACCCTAAGCATGCTAATGAATTGGTTGAAGACGCCATGGTGTATTGGGAAAGATAAGTATTATTAAGCTCTATCTTGGTTTTGTATACGGTGTGAATTTTTCATGTCATTTCCTAATGGATAACGTTCTATTGTATTTGGAGTTGTTCTTGTGAAGATTATTTCATGATTGAGGGAAAAACATAATGAGCTGGTGGTGAATTTATAACTATGGTAGGTTGGGATTGGTGGTTTAAGGACCACTAAATCTTCTTTGGAATGAGAAACATAATGGTGGAGAGTTTTTTATGTCTCAAAAAAATTACATGTAATATTTTCTAGAGGAAATTTAATTTTTCCCCAGAGGAGGGGATATATAGTGAATTGGGACTTCTATTAGGAATCCTTACATTAAAATATCTCAGGAAGTTATTTAGGGACATGGAAAGAATATTGAAATATGTTTTGGGTGGTAAAGTGGGAATTTGGGGAGGTTTTAAGGTTCCAAAATACTTTTCCACATTTTGGATATAGGCCCATGTCTCTTGATGACACTTCGGTCATTCCATGATAGGATAAAACAAGGTATGATCGCATAATAGTGCACAAGATTCATTCCATGTGAAAGGACCATAAGGTGTCATGATATGAGGGAACAAAGAACATTATATGAGGATTGATGTCCTCAAGAGTTTTGTTCTTTAGGGGGAATCTTTCTGTGACCCAGTTGGATCATACAATGATGGTGGATGTCCATGGGTTGATCCCTCTGCATTGAGAGTTTTATTCCATGACCTCTATGGTTGTATTGCGACCATTATGTAAGAGGTAACATTACACCATGACCCTGATGGTCTCACCATGACAAATATCAGGGATTTTTTTAGAATGGATAGATTGGTAATTTACCATTCAAAACCCTTTAATTTTAGGAGTAAGGTTCATTGAGATGAGGATGATTTGACCAAACCTTCTCCCCCTCATCCCCACATTGAAACCCTTTGTTTTGAGGCAATGTTGGTTTCATTACTATATTTATTTTAGTTAAATTCCTCCCCATTTATTCTTCCATTCTTGTGTCCCCTTCATCATATCTAAATTCTATCTACTTTTGTAATGGTTTATGGGTTAATTCCATGCAAGTATTGTGGAACATGGTGAGGATGATGGGTTAGATGAGTCCTTTGGGACGAGTTGAAGTTTTATAGATATTGGTTTCCTTTAAGTGATAGTTTCAGGGATGAAAAGAGATTATGTGAAATGTAACCCATCAAGGTTTTGGGAGAGTCTTTTGGATGAGTTTTAGGGTAGGTCTTTGAGGCCACTGCTAGGATGTGCCTATGAGTTATGAGATTAATGACGGATGATAGATATGACTTGGTGTCGAGGTGCTGATCCAGAGACAGTCCAAAGGAAATTACCTCATGAGGATTAATGCAAAACAAGTCATAGATATAGTTGTTTAGTAATTATATCCTGGATGATAAATTGGTGGACCTATAATATGGGCTATGTACCCTATTGGATGTTTCATGTGTGTGCTGATTGTGACCTCATCTTGAGTAAAAGGGTGGTAAAGGTTCTAACAGACCTCACCCAGAGTGAGGGGGATGTATTTAAGATGTATATCAAGAGTCAATATAAAGGACCACCCATAGTGATAGGGTATTGGTATACATTTTCTTATATCATGAACCATGAAAGAGGGAATTTTTCATGTTATGGATCATCTTGAGTGAAAGTGTAGTGGATATGACGTGTACACTCACTATGTGAGGGGGCCTATATAGATTTTTGATAAGTGAACTACTTAAGAGATATGGTTTAGTCTTGGAAATTTTTATGATACCTACCCTACGTGGGAGGGTAGTGTATAATATTTCATGAAATAATCACCATGAGAGAGGGTATCATGAGGAATTCCATGAGTGAGAATGTGAGTCTGAGGCTGGGATGTAGGACCCTACCATTCATATTTTTCTAGTGGAGGAGGCATGGAGAAGACCCTACCATGAATCTTATGGAATGGGTTGAGGTTTAGTGATATTATTTACTATGATTCCTTGGGTATGGGATAGGTTTCAATATTGAATCTTGGGGTGAACAGATTGTAGCTTTGGTCGATGAATGTATTATTGGGTATCAAGGTAGTATGGTTACCACATAACGTCCAACATGTTTGTATGAGCATGTCTATTTGTGTCATTTTTCTTCTTCTTGCATACTCATTTAATATTGTGTATATTAAGGAATCTTGGTGACACCCTAATGAGATGTATTTCTCATAGCCTGCAAAGGCACTGTAATGAATGTGTAGACCTTCTATTTAAGTTAGTAGTTGAGTACCTGAAGTGTAGTAGATCTGGTTGAGGTAGTTCGATGATTATTATAGACTAGGATGAGGTGAGTCTTGGTGACGGAAACCGACCCTCTTTTTTATTTTCTTCCTTTTTTATTTTTTATATGTGATTGACCCATTTCTTGATCAGTGGAATTTTTGATTGTATACTTTATCATGATAAATTTTGTTATACTATTTTTTGTTATTTATTTATTAAGACCTTGAATAATATTATTGATAATTTCATAGTTATTTTACACCATTTTACTACATTTATTCAAATTAATAATGTCACAAATATATGAATTAGGCCCTCACCACTAGCCAGAAGCATCTAAAATACGAGGAGGTACACGTGAGGTCTTATGGAACCTCGACTGTGAAACCGGTAAGTGGATTCTGACTAAGGAATACTAGTCATCTACCCATCATATGGTATTTATTTATTTATTCCATAATTGCATGGAATACGACTTCACTTCCAGTAAATGTATAAGAATTATTGAATTCTTCTGAAGGGTGTGTCATGGTTTTTCCTCGGTGGGAGACTGATGCATGCATCAACATGCATTCCATAGAAACAATTATAGTGTTACAGAGTGGATTAATGAGAACACTTGTGATTTATATGGGAATGTCGACATGACCCCTCTATGATTTGGTTAATAGATGAGCATATTGGGCAATTGAGGACCATTAATTATCTTACCATGAGAACGTTAGCTATACAGTGGGTTCTTGTATTGTGAGATCTGAATTCTGGGGGTATCATAGGTCTCCATTAATTTTATTTCATGGTGGCTAATCGAACATTTGTGGTTTAGTAGTAGTATGGTGGTTGATAATTCTAGTAAAATAATTTATGTTTGAACCATAGCTGAGGTTCTTGAGTAACTATTTTTATGGTGGGTTTTTAGGGATAAGAGGATTTTTCTCACCTTTGATCTATGGTGGTGGCCCCACACCTTCATATTAGACGTGACAGCCCCATAGTGGAGATGTAGACGTAATTTTCTTATATGAATGGATGTTCTTAGTTGATAGACATGAAGGGTGTTCATGAAGGTAGGGAACCCATATCCCACTTATATATGTGGATAATGTATTTCTATTGATTTTTTGTAGTAAATATTTTAATGGACATCCCGAGTGGAGACCACTCTCATAAAGCATGAACCATAGTGGGGAATTCCCTGTAGATCTATGAAGCAATGCCCATCAGGTAAAAATCCTTACTATATAGTGGAGGAGGAGGTTTTCATATGAGGTTGTTGATTTGGTCACTCGGATAAGTGTTATCTTGGGTTCTAGATATATAATAGTAGGTTCATTGAAATTGTATGGACTATACAATTTATATTTTCATGTATTAGGACAAACTATGGTAAGTGGTTTATTTATGAGTATTTTTAGGAGGTTGGTGATGTTATTGATAAGTTTATTACTAGATTTCATTCAATAGGAACCAAAACACAATTGAGATATCTTTAATAATGGATGAATTGTGGTTTGATATCATGAAATAGATGGATGATACCCAAGAGTGATGTGTAGAGGTTAAATATGAATTCCCAAGATTTTATTGATCCTCAAACTAGAGATATTGGTTCTAGTTCAATGCTTGATGAAATGTTCTATGAAACTAATATAGATCCTAAAGATCTTGTATCATCTAACTCTTCTAATGAATATATGGAATATTGAATATTTAAGAGTGTTTGTTTGTTGTGTTGATGTATTTTCAGGCTAAAAGAAACTTTTAGAAAAATATCTTTAATGGTGGGGATAATGTTGCTTCCACCGAACATAACCTTTCAAAGAAACTATTATGAGATAATTGGTAATGGTTTTTGGATTGGTTACATCTCATATGGAATGAAAAACAATATATGATGATTTTTTTGGGTCTTATATATTTTAAACAATATAAATTATTCGATGAGTGTTTCTATTGATGTCACGATTCATGATAAAATGGACCTTATATCTTCAATGAGAAAAATGATTTTCCCTTCCTAGACCATTTTCCACTGAGTTTTCACAAATATCAGACCACCATAGATAAAGAGAGTGAATTTGATGGGTTTGGTTTCTCCATATTGAATTATTTTGTAATCTTATTTATTGTGGAGTTGTATCCATTACCTTTTTGAGGATAAAAAAGTTTTAGTATGTGGAGGATGTAGTGATCATTAATTTTCTTGGCTAAAACATAACTCAATTTTTTGTTTTAGAGTTTTGAGACCAACCTAGATGTAAAATGATAAATATACCCTTATAGATGGCTTTATAATTTTTTTGATATTTTCATTGACTTTTTGTGTGGTATTTTATATGGGATGAGGTAGTGTGGAATTTCAATCAAAATAGATCCTGGAGAAAAATATATTAAGTATGAAAACATTATTTTTATATTCACCTAAATACTGTCATGAATTAAGATTTGTCTTCCAAAAAGGTGATTGAATTATAAATCTATGGATGTGGTCACATCAAAGATGGGGGGTTTAACCAAGTAACTCTAGAAAATCGGTTTATATGGTACTTAAAAGTTTTGATCAATCATAAGTGCAAAATGAATAATTAGATGATTTTATTTATGAGAATTAAATTTCAATTATTTGTACTTTAGAGATCCTTTAAAATTATTCTGTTTAAAAATAAGTTTTATATTTTATTTATGGTTATATATTAGTTAAAAATGTGATTCGTAGAGATATGGTGAGGGTATAGAATCTGAATAATAAAAAATAATGATTTCGGATCAATGGTGGAAGATATACTTTAGAGTAACATTGATTATTAAATTTTATGATGAAGATAAATGGAGAAATGGTTATGATGATGGATCTAGAAATTAGAAATTCTCTATCATGATAAGGATTATATATTTTCATTTCTTCTTTCTTTATGAATTTCATATTGAATTGACGGATTGGAACTCTATTCTTCATGGATGATTTATTCAAGATTAATCTTGTTGATTATATTTATATTTTCTCTAACAGTCATTTAAATTGATGGATTTCTATTCATGGAATTTATTCCTTAAAGTTAGGAAATTGTTATGGTTGATTTAATTAACCCTAATAATATTGGTTTGTGATGATATATTTGGAGATTTATTAATATATAATGATTCTAGGGTGCCATCTTCCCTATTTCTCTGTACACCCTCCATTAATTCACTTTCATCCCACCCCTACTCATTGTTTCCACACATTTCTATATTGAATATGTTGGGGGGCCTCTTAATCTAGAGTTGGATAGCAGTAGAAATAGTGACTACATGAGGTGACTCGAGGTGATATAGAGGTATAATGATGTATAAAGAGGAGAGGTGGTGTAGGTAGATTTTAGAGACTGGGGAGGTGAGAACATTACAACAGAGTTAGTGCATATCAATGATCAGTGGGGTAGTGGAGTCATCAAAGCTTCATCAATAATGGGGATGTGAGGTAGCACAAGCCAGGATACCTCAATATAAGTCGGTGGTCGGTGGGCTAGGTGGAGGGCATTGTGACATCAGTTGAAATTTAATGAGGAAATATGAGGATGTAAATTTACATTTCCCCTAGACATTAATTCCCTTTGGGAAAGGATGGAGGCCCACATATCATGTGGTGGGTGGGTTGGTTGGGTAAGATGGGTGAGAATTCAGGGGGACCTTATCGGTTTTGGTTGGGTTTACCTGACTTGACTTAGGGAGGGGTGGTCCTCTCTCCCCTTATTCAGTGTTTTTTGGATCTTCTTCATCAAATGCATAATTTGTGTAAATAATATTCTTTTCATACATATTTTCCCAAGAAGATCGAGATAATATAACCCTTTTGACCATCCCAGACCATTTGTGAGGAGAGACAGATCGATTTATCATATATCTCCATATGTCTAATGATGAGGCTCTAGATGTAACACCCCATGCTTCCATAGTATGCTTCTCTTTGAATAATACATTAACATGTGTTGTACGCAACTTCATGTTCTAACACACCACAACCAATCAAACTAGCCATTATGAATAGTAATACCCAATTTTTGAAATTTTTGAAATTTTATCTTTCATAATGGAATTATTTTCTGGATTTGGAATATAGAAATTAGTGTGGGGTGAATTTTTGGTATTTTTCTGAAAACATTCAATTTTTTTATGAATAGTAAAAAACACTGAGTTATAGTTTAAAAACAAAATTTTTATTTAAATAATTTTTTATTTTATTTAAATTTATTTTATTTAAAAATAGATACATAATTCCTAAATAAGTTCAATTAATTAATTGGTATTAGTTTATAATAATTTTAGATATATAAAAATTTTATAGAACTTTTTACCATCTTTTATGCACCTCTAAGGAGAATTTAAAAATTTACATAAAACATAATTTTACCGCTTATGTGAGTGGAATTTCAAAACTCTGAGAGATGCGGTTGATATCAGAATGTAAAATGTGGTTCAATAAGATGAAAATAACATTTGGTGAATAGTAACTTTTTAATTTTATTTACCACGGTTAAAAGTAAATTGGGTAATTAATGGTAAATATGAGATTATTATTACCCTAATGCATCTCCTAATTCTATTAGATTAGTGTAATTCGTCCAAGAAGAACCTTATTCATAAAGTATGATCCTTTAGGTCTATTTTTATTAGATTAGGACATTTATTATTTTTTAATTCAAAGAATAGTTGAAAGTGTTAAATTCAATGTTTAATGACTAAAACATTTTTAATATAGGGTTAAACATAAGATAAATTGGACTATAAATATTCATTAGAAAGATGTGAATTTTTCCGAAATAATGGTATTTTATTTATATTTTTTCTACATTAAATAACTCAATTTATATATGACACAATGATGAAGCAATAATTACCTAACTAATGAAATATTAAACTAATTGATATTATAAATATCTAAATAAATGTAATTTGAGACTTTTTATGAATTACAATAATTTTATAGATTAATAATACATGTTATGGTTGGTTAGATGAATTTTTTTTCTAAGTAATAACGCTATTATAAATTTAGAAACAAAATACCAAATAGTGTCAAAATTGACATAAAAAGTTATTAAAACAAATATAATATTATTAATTGATATTCTATTCTTACAAATCTATGATTTGGTTAAAAGACTTATATAATGATAGGTGTATCATTAATTAACCACTTGGGGTTCTCTTGGAAGTAATTAGTATTTTTATTAACCATAAAATATAAAAATACAAAGAGTCATGGTAAATGTCAAACTATTTAACTACGGTTAAATCTAAAATATAAAGTTAATATAGTGACTCAAACATGTATAAAACCAATTTTTGAGTGTTTTTAGACCCATCACCACCTTATACTTTAAATAGTTCATTTTTGAGCCATTTGAAATCAAAAATTATTTTATTATAAAATAATATTTCTAGCTTTTCCTAAGGTGCCCCTCACCCCTCTTATAAAAGGGCACTCCCCGTCCCTAAAATTCACACCTTCAAAGCCATTTTTCTTTGACAAACCCTACCCAAATACCCTCTCAACTATCCTCTATTTATCTTATAGGCCTTAATTTAGTCAGAAAGCCAGCCTATGGAACCCTTTTGATCAAATCAAAAGGACGAACCCGATGAAGAGGTAAATATTTCATCACCTCTTTCAAGTTACTTTCTTCTTCCACATCCTATTTCTTTGTTGTTTATATAATAAAATAATAACTCCAGTATCTTCTATATACTGTGATGTTATTATAAAAATGGTACAACCATATTCATTATTTTATCCATCCTTTGAATGACATGTCACTATACGTGCGTATGTACGGCTTACCGTCTCCACGTCGTGGTGTAGTTGTTATTTAATACATTATTATTTGGATGGGTATAATAATGTTGTTTAATTTATGTAAATAATAAATATAAAATGATAATTATTATGTATATATTATATACCATCCAATTATATATTATTTTAATATCAAAAGAATGATATCGTCGCTCGTGTATATGTACATATTACCGTCTCCACGAAACGCAATGAGATTCATTCCGCATCGTATCCATTCCAAAATATTTTTCAATATATGATTAAAAATAATTTTTAAATAATTATTATAATTATGAATATGAATAAGATACATAATATCCAAAACAATCATTACTTATGTAACAAATCATATAAAGGAAAACTAATCAGTTAACACCCAAAAGGACGATAATACTAAAATATTATTAACAAACAATATTAAAAGATCATATATGATATCATATTAATGCATATTATTGTTTTATTTTTTAACAACAATTATTTCACCATTATATATGGGGTTAACCTACCAACAACCAAAGAAAAGTACAAGGATAGGGTTAATTTCACAATCTGTTTTTTATCCGAGGTTGTTTTTATGTAAGTATCTACTAGGAAATATTTATCATCCACATCCAGGTTTCATAAAAATGTATTTCAAAACATTTTTACTATTTACTAGACTAGGGGTTAAATTAATTTATAACCTTGTTTAAATTTTTATAAAATGGTTTGAAAGTAATCTTTCTGTCATTTTCCAAACAAGGTACTTTTCGACCTTTTCGAAAAAATTTAGGAAAGATTATTTCTTTAACATACACAGTGGGTGTAGCTATTTTCCACCATTAAAACATCATCAAATATTCCCTTAAAAGCTTATAATAATATTTTCAAAATAAATGTTTTCAAAAATGATTTCAAAATCGAACGAGATATTTCACTAAAAAAGGTTTTGATTTTATCTATGTCAACATCATTTGATGGATTTTAAGCTTATTTGAAGTTAATTTATTATGATAAAAAACGTACATATTGTATTGAAGGTTTTGTGACATGTTTGAATATGTATGTGTTTTTTTAAACCATTCATGGTTTATGGATTAACTATTGACATTTCATATGATAGTTTTAATACGAATGTTTATGGTATGTTTAAACCTTTTCATACGAGGAATGCATTGGACTTATTAAGTGACGGTTGGAGCCTGATATAACTACTCAATGCATCAGTAGGTATCATGTGAAAAACTTGTGTCTTGGTACAAGGCCTTGAAAAAAATCTTATTTTTAGTCTGGGCACAAGGCCTTGATTATGTAGTTATGAAATTCTGACATTATGCATTCCATCATTATGAAAGTGGCTATTGATATTGCATGTGATTATTTGACTTGTATAATATCCATGTGAGTAAGTAAATGGAATTATTTTGATTTATATTTTCATAATATGATGAAGATTAGGTTGAAAAGGCTTTTGTTTTAGTTTTATACATTGCCTTAAAATTTCATTCTTATTTATGAAATTTTCCGCTATATTGTTATCGTTACTGAGCATTTGAGCTCACCCATTTATATTTTTTATTTTTCCCAGGATGCGAAAAAGTATATTATAACAAACATAAAGTGATAGTCTATGGGATTTAAGTGTTTTCCATTGATGTAATTTTGTTGTAGATTTCTATTTTATGATGTAATGTAAACCTTATGAATGTATCTAGTACTTCCAAGGCTACTAAACTAATCGGTCTTTCAAGACATGATCTTTTTTGATCATGCCAATGATATATAATAATGAACTGTCTCTAGGATTCTAGGGATGGGGCATTACAGTTGGTATCAGAGGAAGTTTAGTACAAACCTTGGAAACTAGATTTAGATAAACTTTGATTAGATCACATATCCCTAAGATAGAATTTGAGGATTAGTATAGAAGAACATCCTAGAATTTTGGTATTTCAGAGATTTTTTGAGTTTTCCAAGTAATTCATCCCTGTTTGGATACGAGTAGGTAGAGGTAGATCTGACACAGATGTATCTAGGGGTAAAACCTGAAAATACCGCTTTGAGATAGACTCGAATGTGAATTGGTGCACAACAATGGGCTTTGGTGCACTCTTGGTTACGACACTCCCAGGGGATATGATTATGATAATTCTCATTTTGTTTACCAACCATTATAAAGGGTTTATGAGTATATAATTCCTCACAGAATTTTTTTTATGATTATGGATTATATCCATAAACTATTCAATTGTTGTTAAGTGTTTTACAAGTTTGGATTTATGTATTGTGATTCATAAACTAATCTAGTTTATGCCATTTTTTAGAAATGGCACCTATTGGAAGGAATAAAAACCATATCAATGCACACACTCCATGTAGGAATTTACCTCCTACTCAAAATAATTATTGTTTAGCTGGTTATAAAACTTGTGCTGATCAGCTAATCACCATACTGGGAAAACTCACTCAGGTTATGAATAAAAACCTTACCCGTATGGAACACCCTGATTTGCAGCGTGAAGGACCAATGTTAGATCGCTTCATGAGGAAACAACCACCAAAATTCAATGGGGGTATAAAACAACTAGTATCCAAGAAATGGATAAATTCCTTAGAGAAAATATTCCATGCCTTGGTGAGTAGGAAAAGGGAAAAAGTTGTTATGACAGTTTACCACCTTACTCGAGATGCTGATCAATGGTGGTCATTAATTCAAAACACAAAGGAAGATGATGAAGTATTAAATATGGAATGGAGAGAGTTTAATGAAATTTTCTTTGAAAAATACTTTCCTCATGACCATTGAGCAGATATGGAATGAAAATTTCCGAGTCTGATGAAAAAGGAGGAAGAGAATGTCACAAAGTATGAAGTTAACTTTACCAGGTTAGAGAGGAAAGATGTAGATTATATATGTAACCCAAGAAATAAAATTTATTGTTTCTTTGATGGGTTAAAACCATTTCTCTATCGAGCATTAGTCTCACAATCCTTCTTGTTGTACGGAGATATTATCTCATGTCCAATCAAGATAGAAAAAGAATTATCGTCTTACAAATTTAAAGAAAAGCAAGAGAAGAAGAGATCTACTGAACACTCTAGAATGGTAAATAAGGGGAAGTAGGAAAAAGTTGAATATCCATCTTGTAGTAAATTTAGGAAGAAACACCCTAGTACATGCCTGAAGGGAATTGGAGTTTGTTAAAAGTTTGGGGAAAAATACCAACAAGCTCGTGATTGCAAGGGGAAGAAAGAGGCTTTGATGTTGAATGCTACAGTTGTAGAGAAAGGGGGAATTATGTGAATTCATGTCCTATGCGTCAAGGGAACATACCTCAGAATAGTACAAGGGATCAAGGCCAAGCTTATAATATCACTACTGCTGAGTTTGATGCTACGAAAGACGTAGTGGCAGGTAATTTAATGGTTTCCTCAATTTTAGAAAATACTTTATTTGATTATGGATCATCGCATTGTTTTATATCATCCCAGTTTGATAAGAAAATTATATATTTACAATTTGATTTAATAAGTGAGTTATTTGTCAAAACTCTTATTAGAAGTATCATTGCAACAATGTTTTTTGAATCAGTCCCCATTAGGGAATATAAATGTTCTTTATCTGCTGATCTCATCATCATACCCATTATTGAATTTGATATAATCCTTAGTATGGATTGGATTTCAGACCATGATGAAAAAATTTATTGTAAGAAGAAGGGGGTTACTATTTTTGATGAAGATGATAAAGAACACCTTATCTTTAGAGCAGAATTGTCACCACCTAATTCTTATCTAGATCCACCCCAGTAGCTCAACTAAATTCAATTATTGGGGAGGAAGAGAATGAAATAACTATGGGTGAGGAAAGGAATGTTCAAAAATAGGATGTATCTATTGTGAAAGAATATGTTGATGTGTTTCTAGAAAATTTACCTGGACATCCCCTAGAACAATAAATTGAGTTTTCCATAGATTTAATTCCTAGTTTAATGCCCATATCGAAGAACCCTTATAGAATGGCCACTATGGAATTAGTGGAATTAGATAAACAACTAGAGGAATTGAGCAATAAGGTATTTATTTTCCCTAGTGTTTCTACATGGGGAGCCCCTGGGATTTTTGTTAAGAAGAAAGATAGATCTATGAGTCTATTCATTGACTACTAGGAGATCAAAGCTATAACAATAAAGGAAAAGTATCCCATACCTTGCAATGATGATTTATTTGACCAAATTCATGGAGCTCAATACTTTTCAAAGATTGACCTTTGATCTGGGTCTCATCAGTTGTGTGTAAAAAAAGAAGACATTCCGAAAATAGAATTTCAAACCAGGGACTGGCATTACGAGTTTATATTAATGCCTTTTGGATTGACTATTGCACCCTCTGTCTTCATGGATATAATGAATAGTTTTTTCAAGGAATATCTTGATGAATTTTTAGTGGTATTTATTGATGATATCTTGGTATACTCCAAAAGCAACGAAGATCATGAAAATCACTTGTGCATTATCATGAAGACTCTTATAATACAAGAATTATATGGGATGTTTAGTAAGTTTGAATTCTGGCTTTAGGAGATTTCTCTCCTAGGCCATATTTTCTCTAAGTATTGAATATCTATTGATCCTTCTATGACCATGGCAATCCAAGAATTGCCAGCCCCAATGAGTATAACTGAGGTATGCAGTTTTATTAGTTTAGCAGGTTATTATTAGCATTTTGTCCATAATTATGCCTGATTGGCTAACCCATTAACCAATATCACACATAAAGGGGGTAAATTTGTTTGAAAAAAAGAGTGTGTAGAATGTTTTGAATAAATGAAGAGAAGATTAGTCAATTGTTCTATATTGACTCTACCATCAAGGAATGATGGGTTTTTTATTTATAGTGATGCTTCAAAAAAAGGACTTGGTTGTTTCCTTAGGCATAATGATAGGGTTTTTGCCTATGCATCACGAAAACTAAAAATTCATGAGAAAAACTATCCTACACAAGATCTAGAGATAGCAGCTAAAATATTTTCTTTGAAGATATGTAGACATTATCTCTATGGTGAAAAATGTGAGATTTATACTGATCACAAGAGTTTGAAGAATATTTTCTCACAAAAAGAACTCAACATGAGGCAAAGGAGATTGCTTGAACTACTCAAGGATTATGATTTCATGATACACTACCACCTAAGGATGGAAATTAAGGCGGCAGATGCTTATAGAAGAAAATATCATGGAGTTTTGAACAAGATGAGAGTTGAAAGGGATCATATTTTCATGGATTTAGTAAAGATGGATACGGGAATAACCATGGAAGGTGGAACATCAATACTTTTTCAAATGGTTCCCAAACCATCTTTATTATAAAGGATAAAAAGTTCTCAGACCGATGATGAAGAATTTCAAAATAATATTAAAGCTGTGGATGATATGATATTGAGTGACTTTGTTTATGAAGATGGAATTTTGAAATATGGGAAGAGACTTTGTGTTCCCAATATACCTGATCTAAAAAGGTAATTGTTGGATGATTCTCATAGTTTCAATTTCTTTATACACCATAGTAGCACTAATATGTATAGAGATTTGAAGGAATATTTTCAGTGGGACAACATGAAGAGGGAGATTTCTGATTTTGTGTCAAGATGTATGGTTTATCAACAAGTGAAGGCTGGAAGTCAATAGCTTGTAGGAGTCATGAAACCTCTCCCCATATATGAGTGGAAATGGGATAATATTACAATGGAATTTTTCATGGGACTAACAAAGACTCCTAGAAGGAATGATGCAATATGGGTCATTGTTAACCGTCTTACCATTTCAGCACATTTTCTTACTATAAGAGAAGATTTACAACTTGAACATCTAGAAAGACTATATATTAATGAAGTTCTGAGACTTCATGGAGTACCCCTATCGATTGTTTCTGATCGTGATCCACATTTTACATCATGATTTTGAAAAAGTACTCAGAAATCCATGTATACTGAACTTCATTTGAGCAGTGCCTACCACCCCCAAACTGATAAACAATTAGAACAGACTATTAAAACCTTAGAAGACATTTTGCGATCTTTATCACCTGACTTTCAAGGTATGTGGGATCAATATTTACCTCTGGTAGAATTTATGTATAACAATAGCTCCTATTCATGTATTCAGATGGCACCATATGAAGCATTATACAGAAAGAGATGTCGCACACCAACCTGTTTGGATGAT
Source organism: Viscum album (assembly GCA_963277665.1). NCBI lineage: Eukaryota > Viridiplantae > Streptophyta > Magnoliopsida > Santalales > Viscaceae > Viscum > Viscum album. The sequence goes on along the minus strand of OY728164.1, from coordinate 1,089,827,048 downwards.
GTCAGTGAATGAAAACTCGTAGTCCTAGAACTTGTGGAGGAAACGATGGAAAAGGTGAAGGTAATCCAAAACCACATCAAAAAAGCTCAAAGTAGGAAGAAGATCTATCCTGATAACCAAAGGAAGGATTTGGAATTTCAGGTAGGATATCATGTTTTCTTGAAGGTATCTCCCTGGAAGGGTGTTATACGTTTAAGTAAGAAGGGTAAATTGAGTCCTAGGTACATCAGACTTTTCAAAATTCAAGAACGAATTGGGGCTGTAGCTTACCATTTGGCAATGCCGCCAAGTCTTTCAAAAGTTCACGATGTGTTCCGCGTATCAATATTGAGAAAATACATGGCTGACCCAACACATATACTCACCTATGAAGAATTATAACTAGCACCAGATCTATCTTATTGTGAAGATCCTGTCAAGATTCTTGATACAAGAGAACAAGTGCTGAGAAACTGGACAACTCTTCTGGTAAAAGTTCTATGAAGAAACCATAAGATGGAAGAGGCAACGTTGGAACCCAATGAACTTATGATGAAGAACCACCTGAGTCTTTTTATGTAATAATATTCTAGAAATTTCTAGGATGAAATTATTTGAAGGATGGGAGAATGTAACACCCCATGCTTCAATGGTACACTTCTCTTTGAAAAATACAATAGTTTGTGTTGTATGAAACTTTGAGTTCTAACACACCATAACCAATCAAAATAGCTATTATGATAGTAATACCCACTTTTTAAAATTCTATAAATTTTATCTTTTAAAATGGACTTTTTTATTTGGATTTTTAATATCAAAATTATCTTAGGGTGAATTTTTGGTATTTTTCTGGAAACATTAAATTTTTGACGAATATTGAAAAACACTGAGTTATGGTTTAAAAATCGAATTTTTATTTAAATAATTTTTTATTTTATTTAAATTTATTTTAGATCAAAATAAATACATAATACCTATATACATTCAATTTAATTCATTGGAGTCAGTTTATAATAATTTTAGATATATAAAAATTTTCTTGAACTTTTTACCGTCTTTTACCCCCCTCCTAGGAGCAGTTGCAAATTTACATAAAACATAATTTTACCGCTTCTGTGATTTTAATTTCAAAAATCCAAGAGACACGGTTGATATCAGTAATTAAAATTTAGTTCAGTAAGAAGAAAATAATTTTTTTTAATAGTAATTTTTTACTTTTATTTACCACGATTAAAAGTAAATAGGGTAATTTAGGGTAAAAATAATAATATTATTACCCTAACAAATTTCCTAATTATATTGGATAAGTGTAATTCAATGAAAACCAACCTTATAACTAATATATGATACTTTAGGTCCACTTGGATTAGATTAGGACATTTATTATTATTTAATTCAAAGAATAGTTAAAAGTGTTAAATTCAATGTTTAATAACTAACACATTTTTTATACAGGTTTACACATATTATATATTAGACAATAAATATTCATTAGAATGATAAAAATATTTCGTACATAATGGCATTTTATTTATATTTTTTAGAGATTAAATAATTTAATTTATTTATAACACAATGATGATACAGTAATTACCTAATTAATGAAATATTAAAAAAATTGATATTATAAATATCCAAATAAATGTAATTTTAGACTTTTTATGAATTACACTAATTTTATAGTTTAAAAATAAATGGTAGGTTTGGTTGGACGAATTTTTTTCTAAGTAATAATTATGTTATACATTTAGAAAAAAAAATTATCAAATAGTGTAAAAAATGACATAAAAGAGTTTTTAAAACAAATATTATGTTATTAATTTATATTCTATTCCTAAAAATATAATTTTCGGCCAAAAGTCTTATATAATGATTGGTTTATCATTAATGAGCCACTTGAGGTTCTATTGGAAGTTTTTAGTATGTTTATTAACCATATAATATAAAAATACAAAGAGGCATGGTAAATGTCAAACTATTTAAATAAGAGTTAAATATAAAAGATAAAGTTAATATATTGACCCAAACCTGTCTAAAACCTATTGGTTGAGTGGTTTTACACCCACACCCACCATATCCTTTAAATAATTTATTTTGGAGCCATCAGAAACCTAAAATGACTTTATTATAAAATAATATTTCAAACTTTTCCTAAGGTGCCCCTCACCCCTCTTATAAAAGGGCACTCCCCCTTCCCTCAAATTTATACCTTCAAATCCATTTGGCTCGGAAAACCCCTGGACAAATTACCTCTCGAAAATCCTCCTTGCATCTTAGTGGCCTTCCATAAGTCAGAATTTCTACGTAAGGATCCCTTTTGATCAAATCCAAAGGAAGAACCCGAAGAAGAGGTAAATATATAATCACCTCTTTCAAGTTCCTTTCTTCTTCCACTTCCTCTTTCTTTATTGTTTCCATTCTAAAATAATAACTCCAGTGTCTTATATATACTGGGATGTTAATATAAATATGGTACAACCATATTCATTATTCTATCCATCATTTGAATGACATGTCACCAAATATCCATACATATGACTTACAGTCACCACGTCGTGGTGTAGTTGTTATTCAATACATTATTATTTGGATGGAAATAATAATTATGTATAAATGATTTAAATAATAAATATATCATGATAATGATTTGGTATATATGATATTCTATCCTATTATATATTATTTTAATATCCAAAGAATGATATTGTCACTCATGCGTACGTACAGATTACCGTCTCCACGAAACGCGAGGAGATTCATTCCCCATCGTATCCATTCAAGAATAATTTTCATTAGATGATTAAAAACAATATTTAAAGTCTTAATATAATTCTGAATATTAATACCATACATCATATCCACAACAAACATTCCTTATGTAACAAATCATATAAAGGAAAATGAATCAGTTAGCACCCGAAATAATGATAATACTAAAATATTGTTAACAAAGCCATATTAAAAGATCATATAAGATATCATATTAATGAATATGATTCCTGTAAAATTTAATAACATTTATTTCACCATTATACATGAGTTTAACCTACCATCGTCCAAGGAAAAGTACAAGGTAAAGGTTAATTTCACAATGTCTTTATTATCTGAGGTTGTTTTTATCTAAGTATATATTAGGACCTCTTTATCATCCACATAAATGTTTCTTAAAAATGTATTCAAAAGAATTTTTATGATTTACTAGACTATGGTTTAATGTTATTTATACCCTTTTTTTACTTTTTATAAAATGGTTTGAAAGGAATCTTTCTGTCGTTTTCCAAACAAGGTACTTTTTGACCTTTTATACAAATTTAAGGTAAGAATGTTTGTTTTACTTATACAGTAGGTGCGTCTATTTTCTGATTTTATAAAATCATCAACAAATCCCATACATGATTATAATAATATTTTCAAAATAAATGTTTTCCTAAATAATTTCAAAATAGAAAGAGATATTTCACTTAAAATGGTTTTGATTTCATCTATTTCAACATCCTTTGATGGATTTTAAGCGTATTTGAAGTTGATTTATTATGATACAAAACATCCTTATTGCATCGAAGGTTTTGTGATATGTTTGACTATGAATGTGTTATTTTTACTCCATTTTTTATTTATGGATAATGTATTGACATTTCATATGCTAGTTTTAATACAGATGTTTATGTTATGTTTACACCTTTTCATATGAGGATGCATTGGACATATTAAGTGACAGGTAAAGCTAGCTATTGCTCCCCAATGCATCGGTAGGTCTCAGGAGACAAACTAGTGTCTTGACACAAGACCTTGAAAAAATCCTATTTGTAGTCTTGGCACAAGGCCTTGACTATGTGGTTATGAAAGTCTGGCATTATGCATTCCATCATTATGAAAGTGGCTATTGATATTGCATGTGATTATTAGACTAGTACAATATCCCTATGAGTATGTAAGTGGAATTATTTTGATTTATATTTTCCCTATTATGATTAAGTTTATGTTAAAAAGGCTTTTTTCTAGTATTATACATTTCCTTAAATGTTTGTTCTTATTTATGAAAGTTTCCGCTATATTTTTATACTTAATAAGAATTTAATCTCACCCCTTTCTATGTTTTCTTTTTTCCAAGATGTGAAGAATTATATTATGACCGACCTACAGGGATATTCTATGGGATACCAGTGTTGACCATAGAAACAATATTGTTGTAGTTTTCCATTTTATGATGTAATGTAAACCTTATGAATGTATCTAGTACTTCCAAGGATACTAAACTAATTAGTCTTTCGAGACTTGATCTTTTGTGACAATTACAATGATACGTAATAATGCATTGACTCTGGGCTTATGGGGTCGGGGTGTTACACTAGAATTAAAGCCTGAGGATTTACATCATGTAGGTAGAGTCTGTATCTCCCCCTAGATACCTCAGGTATTAAATACTTTATATGTGGGCCGATTTATTGGTAGGATCATAAATCATTCACCCATGTGGGGCATGAGATCCTCTATCTATTGAGTCTATATTCCCCATACCCTAATAGATAAGACATGGAATGATCCTCCATCAGATTTTTTATTTCTAAAACCTACATGGGGTTTGGGATCCTCTAAAAAATTTTCTATGAGGCTAGGTTCATTTTTTGGAATTAGAACCTTGGAAACTTGATCATTGATACGGTACTCATAGTCTATAGGGGACTATTATCCATAGATTATTAAGAGTGCTTCAGTGATGTGAAGGATCCCTTATATTGATTTTCACAGTACTATGGTAGTAAGAAGGTTTGAGTGGTACTCACTACTTTAGGTATTGTGAATCATTGGAACCTTAGGGATTTACTCTAATATTTTATATATATTTGTCTATCAACATTAATATTTCAAATTATTTTGTGTTCCAAGCGAACATAGTTTCTCATATGATATGACTTTTGAGGATTAAATTTTAGATGATTGGGAGTTTTCTTTCATCTTTGGACCATTGATCGTTGGTTGAGGAGAATATTTATCTGATGATGTTAAAACCACCACAAGGTGTCATGACCATTTCTAAATATTCATTATCGACCGCTGATCTCACAAGTTGTTTTAAATAAATGTTTTAAAATATTATTGTTTAATCTTATTAGTCTAGGGGAAGACTCCAGAGGAATATATTATAGAATTACAGTTGTTTTTTAGGTGAATCCATCTATTTTTTATCTTTCCAAGTGTGCATTTGGAATGAGGATAAATTCTTTATGGATATACTCTTAAACTATGAGAGGAGATTTTATTTATTACCTATAGACAAAAAATTTTGTGATATGAATGGAAAACTAAATTTATGATAACATGGAGGTCAAGGATCTCCTTTTCTAGACAATATTAATTACTGAGGAGGTTTTGGGTGGAGGATAAGGTGATAGAAGGGAAATCAGAGTTGGGAAACACATAAATATTTTCTTCTAATAAATACCTTAAGTTAATTCATGTCTGGTGTGATGTGTGGATAGTCAGAGAAACATAAGATTTTTGTGGTGGATAGTTATGGATATGAGTTTCTGTTTTATATTTTAAGTATGATTGATGTTATATTTTCATGTACCCTTATACTAAATGGAAAAACCATGAATTAGTTGTTTTATAGTGGGTGTTTAGGAGATATAGAGCATAGTGGAACCCCAATATATACCATTTTAGATAATATAACACCCCTATACTTTATGATATAATTATTATAAATAAATCCAACTTAATTAATAGTTTGTAACGCACACAACACCGAATTTAAACAAAAAACGATACACTATTATTATTTAAACATGAACATTATAACATATTTGTTATGTTGGTAGGTATGAATAATGCATTATATGGTCTATAAATGTATAAAATAATCTCAATGTTTATATATTTATTATAAATAAAATAATAACTATTTGAAAGAGAAAAAAATGATTTTTAAAAAACTGTATTTTTTTAAAGGCATTTTAGTTGTGCTTCAGGAACAAAATTTAAAATTAATGTATACTGATTTTATAAAAGAGATTTGGAAAAGAAAACTTCATTTTTTTAATATAAATGTCAATTTTAAATTTGGATTATTTTTTGAGAATTTTTTTTGAAAAGAATAAATGTTTTGATGAATAGTGAAAAATAATGATTTTTATTGAAAAAAAGCTTTTAGTTTCAATTTTTTATAGAGATAAATTGTATTTTAAATTAGTTTTAAATTAAATTAATTTAATTTATATTAAAATTTAAATAATTTATTTTTTTTAATCAATTAAATATTTAGTTTTTAAATCAAAACACTCTATACTTATGAGAATTTTCTCTTTGGAAAACAACTTTTTAATTGCATTTATTGTTAAATTTAAAAATGAATTATTCCACTTATATGGGTTGTATTTATAAAAATGGAATCCATATTTATAATCATAATTATTTACATTATATAGTAAGGTAAACTTAATTTTTACCATAATGAATAGGGATAACATGAAAACATAATCAACGCGGTTAAGGTAAAAATGGGTTTATCAAGTAGGGTGGGGGTAAACTCATAAGATAACGTTAAAATGACATAAACATTTTAAAAAAATATTACGGATATATTTGGACCCTATAATCTCTAATACACTATAATGACCCCTTTTAGAGGCTTTTGGAATGAGAAAAACTTGGGTATCACTTTATCTGTAACGACCCAATGTTTTTCAATGGAAATTCCCTTCTCATAAGTACGTCATAAAATCACATGAAAACACAACATAATGAACTACTAAGTTCTAAGTCACCTTTAGACATAAGTATGTCACTTCTATGATTGGAATTTCGAAAATCCAGCTTACACGGTTGTAATCATTAAGTTATTTGGAGTCTGTTAAGAAAAATATAATTTTTGGTAAATAGTAACCTACCCTAATGAATAGGAACATAACCTTATGAATAGTGATATACCCTAATGAATAGTAACCTATCCTATGATAGTATAAAAATAATATTCAAGTTGAAAGTACGATCTACCTATATTTTAGAATAAGTTACTAAATGTTTTAAAACTGGTTTTAATAATAAATTATTATTATAAATAAATATTAAAATAATCATATTTAGAAACTTATTTTGAAAAAATGACCTTCATTTTTGTATTCTACCTGTTGAAAAATTGTTACGGTGAATTTTTTAGTTTTTTCTGAAATACGTGAATTTTTTATGAATAGTAGAATCCGATAATTCACAATAAATGCTAAATAATGGATTAATTGAGTCATCGATGATGTTCTGTAGATGTAAGACCACTTGTTTTGGGATCACATTATATAATCACTATTCATGGTCATGGAATACTTACAAATCCTTGTCTTGTGAAGAAATAATAAATTAATGATTATAATATTATGAAATCCCTCCCCTCCTGCAATATAAACCCCCCTCACTCCCCCTTCTCTTCACTCCACTAAAGCCTAGATCCTTGATAATATTCTTCCAAAATCTCTCCCCAAGATCCTCCCCCACTTCCAAAAGCTCTTAGACTCTTCCAAATACCAAATCCTCCCCCTTTAAGTGGTTCTCAATGGAGGAAGTCTCAAGAGGTAAATTCCACTTTCAAATTCCTTCATTTCTTTTAAGTTCTCTTTCCTTTTGTTTCTTTCCTCACCTCCCTTCACCATAATAGTATGATAAATACACCAACATAAATGTACTAGAATTTTTTTCATGCTAATGGTATATGTCATTAACTTCTCTCCTTTCCTCGCCCTCTTATTTGAAAGAATTGAAAGCACCATTTGAGATGCACTAATTTAGCACATTCAAGGACTATGGTTTATCAATTTCTATTATTATATTTAATTCTAGTCATGAAACCATTTGTTTTATTGTTGAACCATATTATCATATATTTATTATATCCTGGTTTAGTTCTGTAATCCTTTTGTACAAATGGTATTACGTTATAAAGGAAAACATGTTCTTTGTAATCAAATCCACTAATTAACAAAAATGGTTAACACTGAGGTTATATATATATATAATAATTAGACTTCACACTAAGTAATCTAATTAAAATTAAAACCATGTAATCTCCTGTATGTGTACTAAATAATATAACCTCAATTCTGGACAACCAATTTTAACTTACATATAATCCAAACTTGAATATAAGTAAACCGATCTTTTACAGCCAAGTAAACAAACGAGCCCGAATAGTGAAATTAAACCTTATAACTAATCAAAAAGGATTCGAATGAACTAATAAGGGTTATAATATATAAATTACATACATAATAGGTTCTGTACTTTTGAATTAATAATCCTAATTTGTTTATTCAGGTCATTAATAACAAGTGTAGAACACCACCTGATTTAAGGTAAGGGATCCTCTCTTTTTCTCTCTTAATCAAGATTGTTCTCTATGCTATGCCTTTTTGTGTAATACCAAGTGATGGGTTATGTTTTCACAGATCCCCCATACTTTCCTAATGTTTTATAAGTGATTAGAAACCCCTTATATCTCTCATCTATCTCTCTTAGTTACACCCGATACCATGCCGATAAACTGTAATGGATTCTACCCGAACTTCCTTTATTCTTTCGGGCTGCTCTATCTTTCTTTTAACCAAAATGTACTTGTATTTTCATTTTATGTAAAAATTATAAATTATGTTTATATTCTCCAAAATCATGTTCCAAGATCCATCTATCATTCCTTTTCGGGGATATACATGATTTTAAGTGAATCCCTCCTCGATACTTCCCAACAAGCACACTCGTTTTAATGGAACATCCTGAACTTCTAAACATTTTCTAGTTCACTCTATCCTATGTTTTAAAATAATAGTGTATTTATACAATCAGTATTTTTATTATGAAAACCTTCTTGGTTTAATTCTGGTTTTATATAAAATAATGTCCTCTTTACTATTTTAAAAGCTCTATAGTATTTTCCTTAAAACCGGACAAAAATGATTTAATGATAATGCTTCTCAAATACATTTCTTATATGATGTCACTTCTATTTGTTACCACCTACCATGTTATATGCATATATAACTTTATGAACATCTATGTATGTTCTAATCCCTTTTTTCATGGACACTTTCATGATACGCCCATTGGTTATGATTTATGTCATGATTGTGGTACCCAATTCTTTCCATGGGTACCCTTGTGTTTGTGTATGGGTTTTTATGTATGGTTTATTATGTATGATTGTATATGTTATAAGAATATTTATGTGGAAAGAATATTCGTGAAAATGTTGAGATGGGTGCTCACAGATAGTGCTCCAATGCATTGGGTATGGTTATGTCTCATGAGATGCGATGTGAAACGAGATTGTCGGTTAGCCTTGATCCATACTGAAATGGGAAACGGGATTGGCGGTTAGCATTGAACCATACTAATGAAATGTTTTATGATTATGACACATTTATACTATTCCATGTTTATATTATCCCATGATTATATGATATTTCTTCATATGTTCCATGTTTTGGATATCAGTATGTCATGCCTCCTAACTCATGTGTAAAGATGTATCCTAATGTTCATTCCCTTACTGGGATTTTTAGCCCATATCTTTATTCATGTGTTACCTAGGTTACCCTTTGCATATGTAATGGGTCAAATGATGCTAGGAGCTCATTAATGAGATTGAATAAATAAGTGTTTTTAGACCATGTTTTATGTTATATATACATAGTCTTCCAAGACACTATACCTCACTATCCTTGGCTTGTACTCTAATGATTAATTATGCTTAAAATTATGAAATGTTATATGTAAAAGGATCAGGTCACTATAGTTGCTATCAAATGATGGTCTAGTTATTTTTGGAGATTAGGAATAGAGCACCTTAGTGAGAACCTTAAGTATGAGACTAAGTATAAGAAAACATTCCAGAATTTTGGTCAGTATTGAGTAAGTGGTTTATCAATAAAATACATCTAGGTCTGGATATGGGTAGGTAGAGGTGGCTCTATCACAGATGTATCTAGGGGTTAAAACCAAAAACACCACTTTGACTTAGACTCGAAGGGGAACTGGTGCACGACAACGGGCCTTGCTGAACTTTTGGTTACGACACTCCCTAGGGATATGCTTTTGTAGATTAACGAGCTTAGTACAAACCGTTATTATGGGAAAAAAATAATCCCATAAGAATAAATGTTAAGAAATAGATCAAGGATAACCTAGATATAAACCTAAGGAATCACAAGTTAGGATGTACTTTTTCTTTTTAATTTTATACTTTTATGTTCAATGTTTTCTTTTCATGCTCAATAGAAAAGTATTCTAGACCTCTAATTATACATTATTTTTTTAGTTAATAGAGGGAAATATAAGAACACGTTCCAACAACAAATGTGATAGGAAATGTGATGATTTACCTAATTATATGCCTTATGTGACGAAAGTGGGTGCTCAGAACTTCATGGCAGTACTTGGTCAGCTGGCTCGAGTTATGAATAATAACTTGAATCAGGTTGAATGTGCTCCTCCTCCAAGGAAAGATAAATTTGTCATATAATCCTTCATGTGGAAAATGCCTCCCATGTTTAGCAGGTCTTCTGATCCCCTCCTCACAGAACAATAGATTAACTCCATTGAAATGATTGTCTCCGTCCTCCAGTGCTCGGAAGAAGAGAAAGTTGTACTGGCAGTCTATCGTTTTGATGGGGAAGCTGATTAGTGGTGGACACTAATCAAGAATATAATGTCCCAAGTTGAAATTGATTCCATAGATTGGGAAGAGTTCAACAAGTTGTTTTTCAATAAATATTTTCCTCAAACCCTCCATATCATGATGGGAAGAGAGTTCCTCGAACTCAAGCAGAAGGAAGATGAGTCCATTGGGGTGTATGAAAAAAAATATACAAGGCTTTAAAGGTACGCCTATGGCTTTGTCATGAACACCAAAAGCAAGGTGGATCTATTCTTTAGTGGACTAAAGCAGAGTATATGAAAAGCGTTGGTGATTCAAGACTTCAATAGTTATTAGAAGATTGTCTGTTGTTCCCTCAAGGTGGAAATGGAGATTGGAGACTCTCAGTGGTATCATGGGCCTAGTGATAAAAATCAAAAATGGAGAACATCATGGGGGGTTCATCAAAAAAATACCACGATGGAATGAAGCCTTAATTTCCCATTTGAAAAAATTGTGGGAAGAAGCATATTGGGGACTATCTTAAGGGAACCAAGAACTGCTTCAAATGCAGGAAGTTTGGTAATATTTTTAAGAACTACCAAAGGGATATGTAAAATCCCATTAATATTGAATAAGAAATGACGGTTCAGATCAATACTTAGCTTGCAGTGCAGTGTTACAACTGCAATGAGCTTTAGCATTATGCGAACAATTGACCTAAGATGAGGGTTGTCAGAAGCAATCAACAGAAACCTCAAAGTTAACTAGTAAGGGATTATTCTCTCACTACTTCTGAGGTGGAGTCGAAAAAAGATGCGGTGATAGGTATTCGTGTTATTCATTCATGAATAGCGAACATACTAGTTGATTCATGTTTTACGCATTCTTTAATATCTTCCAATTTTAGTAGAACTATTCAAACACCAACTCAAAATTTGGATGAAATGTTATCTACGAGAACAACGAATTGGGAAATTATTGCATCCATGGTTTATAACTCCCCCCAGTTAATGTTTGTGGACTGAACCTCCCAGATAATCTTTTCATACTTCCTATAGTGGATTTCGACGCTATCTTGGGCATGGATTGGCTATCTTTTTACAAGGCCAACATCAATTTTTGGGAAAGGGAGACCACTTTTCACATCCTGAAGCATACTCCAATTCATTACAAGTTTAAGGAGGAAGATGAGTCTTTTTTATAATCTTCGTCTCATGTTAGGATACTGCTTCCTTGTGAGAATGAATATCTAGATCAAATGATTAGGACAAAGGATAGAATCATGCATGAAGACATGTCCATCATGAGGGATTACACTGATGTATTCCATAAAGACTTTCCTAGTCTTCCTCCTGACCGAGCTGTTGAGTTCTCAATTGAACTTATCCCATGATCTCTACCAATCTCAAAGACACCTTACAGAATTGCCACTATAGAGCTAGAAGAGATAAACAAGCAGTTACAGGAGGATATGGAGAAGGGTTTTATACGGCCGAGTGCTTTATTGTGGGGTGCGCTAGTCCTCGTCATCAAGAATAAGGATGGATCAATGTGCCTCTGCATTGATTATCGCGAGCTCAATAATATAATGATAAAAACAACTACCCCCTTCCATGGATAGATGACTTGTTCGATTAGCTTCGTGGGGCCACTTATTTCTCTATGGTGGACCTTCGACCAGGATATCACTAACTAAAGGTGAGGAAGGAATATATTCCCATGACTTCCTTTCGAATGAGGTATGGACACTATGAATTCATAGTGATGCCATTCGGACTCACTAATCCTCTATAAATTTTTATGGATTTAATGAATAGAGTATTTAGAGATTACATCGACAAATTTGTGGTGGTCTTTATTGATGATATTCTGATATACTATAAGTGCAAGGAGGAACATGAGGAGCATTTGAAAAATGTGTTAAAGAATTTACGAATGGAGAAGTTGTATGCAAAGTACAGGAAATGTGAGTTATGGATGGAGGAAGTATCATTCATGGGGAATGTTATCACCTGGAGATGGATATCTGGGGACCCTTCCAAGATGATGGCAATTGAAGAGTGGCCGAGGCAAACTTTTGTAATGGAGATCCACATCTTTTTGGGTCTAGCTTGGTATTAACGATGATTCATGAAGAAATTTTCATGAATGTCAAACCCAATGACCAACCTGACATGGAGGGGAGTAAAATTTGTCAGGACATAGGAATGTGAAGACTATTTCAAGGAGTTGAAAAAGAGGCTTATCACTACACCAGTACTCACACACCCATCAAGTGGGGAACTCTGTTGTGGTGTATAGTGATGCTTCTAAGAAAGGATTAGGTTGTGTGATAATGAAAAATTATAAAGTGATATCCTATACCTCAAGGAAGCTAAAAATCCATGAGCAAAACTATCCTAGGCATGACTTGGAGTTAGCAGCTGTGATCTTTGTGTTGAAAATCTAGCGGAATTATCTCTATGGGAAAAAATGGGAGAAATATACTGACCACAAAAGTCTAAAATATATATTCACATAGAAAGAGATTAATATGTGCAACAAAGGTGGATAGAGATCATCAAGGATTATGACTTCTCAATCCACTACCATCCGGATAGGGAAAGCAAGGTGGAAGATGCTCTAAGTAGAAATGATCCGGCATCTTTATCAATGATAATAATTGAAAAGGATCCGATCTTATTAGATTTTCCAAGGATGGAAATGGGAATCATTAAGGCAGTAACATCATCAATCCTTTTTCGAATTATTGCTCAACCATCCCTCTTAGAGAAAATAAAGGACGCTCAAAGAAAGGATGTGTAAATTCATGAAAAGGGTGGAAGCTATAATAAATGCGAAATCATTATATTTCAAAATTGAAGAAGGAGTTGTAAGATTTGGGACACAATTATGTGTACCATATGATCCCAAAATAAAGATGTGGATATTTAATTATGCACATAGCTCTAACTTCTCTATCCACCTAGGGAGCACAATGATGTATGGAGATCTCTAAGAAAACTTTTGGTGGGACAATCTGAAAAAGGATATTGCGGAATATAAATCAAAGTGCCTCATATGTCATCAAGTGAAGGCAAAGAGAAAAAAGTCTAAGGGTATGATGAAACCACTACCCATACCAACATGGAAGTGGGAGAACATTACCATATACTTTATCACAAGACATCCAAAGACATCTAGAGAAAACAATTCTATATGGGTCGTTGTGGATCGTCTTAAGAAGTCAGATCACTTTACCACGGTTTGAGAGGACATATCATTGGACCAACTTTCCCAGGTTTACATCAATGAAGTGGTAAGGGAGCATGGAGTACCACTATCTATTGTATTCGATCATGATCTGAGGTTCACCTCGAAGTTCTAGAAAAGTCTCTAACATGATCTAAGAACATAAATGAACTTCAGTACGGCCTATCATCCTCAAACTTATGGCTAATCTGAGCGAACTCTTCATACATTGGAAGAAATGTTGAGATCATGTTCAATGAAATTCAAAGGAGGATGGGACCAACATCTTCTATTGGTTGAATTCTCCTACAACAACAGTTTCCACTCGATCATCCGAATGGAACCATATGAATCCCTTTATGGAAAAAGCTGTAGAACATCGGCGTATTGGGATGAAGTCGGTGAGCGTAAGCTTCTTGGACATGAAATGGTCGAAGAAATGGTCGAAGAAATGGTCGAAGAAATGGTGGAGAAGGTTAAAACCATTCAGCAACATATCAAGGTAGCCCAAAGTCGACCGATGAGTTATGCAGATTACTGTCAATGTGACCATGAGTTCAAAGTTGGAGACATGGTATTTATACACATATCCCAAAGGAATAAGGTCAATGTGTTTGGGAAAATGGATGTTAAGCCCCAAGTACATCGGCCCCTTTGATATTCTTGATCGAGTCTGAGTTGTGGCCTATCCACTAGAAATTCCACCTACAATTTAGAAAGTACATGATGTATTTCATGTATCTCTCTTGAAGAAGTACATACCAGACCCTTCACTTGTACTCTCTTCAATAGTGGTACAATAGGAGGATGATATCCCTTACAAGGAGCAGCCAGTGAAGATCGTGGATCATAGAGACAAAGTTATATGCAACAAGACTACTCATCAGTTCAAGGTACTATGGAGAAACCATAAGTAAAAAGAGGCAACATGGGAACTGGAGGAAGCAATGAAGGAATAGTACGGACACCTATTTTTGGCATAGAATGTAAAATGAAATTTTGAGGGTGAAATTTCATAAGGGGGGAAGAATGTAATGACCCAATGTCTTTCAATGGAAATTCCCTTATCATAAGTATTTCATAAAATCACATGAAAACACAAAATAATTAACTACTAAGTGATAAGTGACATTTAAACAGAAGTATGCCACTTCTGTGTTTGGAATTTCGAAAATACGGCATACACGGTTATAATCTATAAGTTATTTGGAGTCCGATAAGAAAAACATAATTTTTGGTGAATAGTAACCAACCCTAATGTATAGTAACATACCCTTATGAATGGTGATATACACTAATGAATACTAACCTCACCTATGATAGTATATAATAACATTCAAGTTGTAAGTACGATATACCAATATTTTAGAATAAGTTAATGAATGTTATAAAACTGGTTTTGATAAAAAATTATTAGTTTAATTAAATATTAAAATAATCATATTAAGAAAATTATTTTAGAAAAATGGACTTCATTTTTTGATTCTACACATCAAAAAATGGTTAGGGATAAGTTTTGGGTTTTTTCCTAAATACTTGAATTTTGATGAATAGTAGAATCCCATAATTCACAATAAATGCTAAATAATGGATTAATTGAGTCATCAATAATGTTTTTCGGATGTAAGCCCACAGGGATCGGGATCACATGATAAAATAACAATTATTGGTCATGGAATAATTACTATTCCTTGTCTTTTTAAGAAATAATAAATTAATGATTATAATATTATGAAATCCCTCCTCTCCTCCACTATAAAACCCCCCTTCACTCCCCCTTCTCTTCACTCCTCTCAAGCCTATATCCTTTCCAATATTCTACCAAAATATCTCCCAAATCTCCTCCTCCATGTCCAAAAGCTCATATCCTCTTCAAAATACCAAAACCTCCCCACTTATGTGGTTCTCAAAGGAGGAAGTCTCAAGAGGTAAATTGCACTTTCCAATTTCTTCATTTCTTTGAAGTTCTCTATCCTTTTGTTTCTTTCCTCACCTCCCTTCACAATAATAGTGTAATAAATCAAGTAACATACATGTAATGAAATGTTTTAATGATAATTGTATATTTCATTATCTTCTCTACATTCCCCACCCTATTATTTGAATGAAATGAAAGCACCGTTTGAGATGCGCTAATTTAGCATATTCAAGGACAACGGTTTATCAATTTCTATTATTATCTTTAATTATGGTAATGAAACCATTTGAGTAATGCTTGAAAGATATTATTATATATGTAATATATCCTATTTTTTTATGTAATCCTTTTTTACAAATGGTATTTAGTTATAAAGAAAAAACATTTTCTTTATAATCAAATCCACCGATTAACAAAAATCGTTATTACTAAGGTTATATATATATAATAATTCGACATAACTCTAAGTAACCTAATTAAAATTAAAACCATGCAATCTTATTGATGTGCACTAAATAATATAATCTCAATTCTGGACAACCACTTTGATCTTACATGTAATCTAAACTTGAATATAAGTGAACCGATCTTTTAAATCCAAGTAATCAAATAAGCCCGAACAATGAAATTGAACCTTATAACTAATAAAGAAGGATTTGAATAAACTAAAAAGTGTTATAATAAATAAATTACTTACATAAGAGGTTTTGGACTTATAAATTAATAATCCGAATTAGTTTATTCAGGTCATTAATAAAAGGTGGAGAACACCACCAGATTTTTGGTAAGGGATCCTCTCCTTTTCACTCTTAATCAAGATTGTTCTCTATGCTATGATTTTTTTGTGTAATACCAAGTGATGGGGTATGTTTTATCACCTACCCCATACTTCCATAATGTTTTATATGTGATTATAAACCCCTTATATCTCTCATCAATCTCTCTTATTTACACCCAATACCATGCTAATAAACCGTAATGGATTCTACCCGAACTTCTTTTTTCCCTTCGGGTTGCCCTATCGTTCTTTTTACCAAAATGTGGATGTATTTTCTTTTTTATGTAAAAATTATAAATTCTGTTTAAATTCTCCAAAATCAAGTTCCAATATCCAACTATCATTCTATTTCGGGGATACACATGCTTTTAACTGAATCCCTCCTCGATACATACCAATAAGCACACTCGTTTTAAAGGAACTTTCTGAACTTCTACCCATTTTCAAGTGCACTCTATCCTCTGTTTTAAGACACCATTGTATTCATAAAATAATTATTTTTATTATGAAATTTTTTTGGTTCAACTATGGTTTTATATAAAATAATTTCTACTTTACTATTTTAAATGCTCTATAGTGTTTTCCTTAAAACCATACAAAAATGTTTTAATAATAATGTTTCTCAAAAACATTTCATATATGATGTCACTTATATTTGTTACCACCTACCATGTTATATGACTATATTACATTATTAACGTCCATGTATATTATAATCCCCTGCTTTCATGGACAATTTCATGATACACCCAATGGTTATGATTTATGTCATGATTGTGGTACCCAATTCTTTCCATGGGTACCCTTGTGTTTATATATGGTTGATTATGTATGATTGTATATGTGGTATGAATATTTATGTGGAAAGAATATTAATGAAAATTTTGATATGGGTGTGCCAAGATATCACTCCAATGCATTGGGTAAGGTTAAGTCTCATGAGATGCGAGGTGAAAAGGGATTGTCGGTTAGCCTTGACCCATACTGAAATGGGAAACCGGATTGGCAGTTAGCCCTAACCCATACTAAAAAAATGTTTTATGATTCTTCCACATTTATACGATTCCATGTTTATATGATCCCATGATTATATGATATTATTTCACATGTTCCATGTTTTTGATATCAGTATGTCATGCCTCCTAACTCACTTGCTTAAGATGCATCCTTATGTTAATTCTCTTACTGGGCCTTTTAGCTCATCCATTTGTTCATGTGTTCCCTAGGGTCTCCTATGCAGAGGTAAGGGGTCAAAGGAAGTTAGAATCTCATTATGGAGATTAAATAAAGATGATTTTTAGCCCAAGTTTTATGTTATATGTACCCAGTCTTCCAAGACACTATACTTAATGATCCTTGGCTTATACTCTGACGAATAATTATGAATAAAATCAAGAAATGTTATATGTAAAAGGCTCGGGTTGCTATATTATCATTTCAATAATTCCATGTGAGTCCTCTTTTTTGTTTATAAAAGGAAAACCCCTATCATCTACTAGCCACACATATAAATCCATATGGTTCATAAAATCCATAAAAAATCACTTCATTACTTCTAAACCCACATCATAGTGGCCTTATTTTTATTACGTACCCATATTAAGAAGGATTTATGTATAAACCTAAAGAGGATCCATGAAGAAGAGGTAAAATCCTTAAACGTGTGTATTTGATGAATTTATTCTTACACCAATTTCAAACATTCATAAAAAATGATTTTATAAAAACACAGGTATATACTATATACTTATTATTTATTATGTCAATGTAATAACCCATACAAATATCCAATTACATCAAATGGGGTATGAAACTGTTGACCGTGTGTACGGTGGACTACCGTCTCAGGAACCGATGTATTTTTTCCAACAACAAAATTCAATGATGGACATAATGATAGATTTAACAAATTTATAAGATATTTAGGAAATTTTTATTCTTCTAAAATTATTAAATCATATATTACTTCTAACTTTCCATTTCTTGGGGGATATGATAACGTCCCTCATGTGTACTCCAAACCAACTTCTCACAAAGTGATGTGAATCATTTCTCACATACGCTTTAAATGAAAAGAAATAATGATAAATTTAATTAATATATGTGATATTTATGATATAAGAATACTTAATTAAATATAATATCACATATAACTTCATACCTTCCAATAAATAAAAAGTCAATAACGTCACTTGTGTGTACATGTGGACTACCACCACCATAGAGCGATGTTATTTTTTTCATTTTATTATAATATGGATAGTAATAAGGATGTATTAGAATAATATAAATAATATATATTAAATAATAATTGTTTTTGGAAATATGAATTAATATTTATTTTTCTTTCATTCCCTCTATCAAGAAAAATGGGAACAACGTTCATGCATATGTACGACCTACCATATCCTGGAATGGTGTAATCTAATTTATATATAAGATTTTATTAGATTACTCTAAATAAATTTATATTGAATATATTAGATATTTATATCACTTTTAACCATGATTATATTAAAAGGACCCAATTTACCTAACTAAAAGATACTTGAAAAACAAACCAATTATCACATGAGACACTGATTTTAACCAAGAATTATTAATAAGTTAGCGATACGACAATAAATAATTCATATATGGTATGAAATATTTTAGTATCTTCATATAATTTTTTTAATAGAACTATATTTATCATAATGTTTTTTTATAATTATATGAAGGTACTCTTACAAATGTTAAGGTTTTCGTAGCTGACTTTTACTTTTGTGATACATACACTATATTCACTACTTATTCCTATATGTGGTGTATATACATCCCCTATTAATAATATATATAATAAAAATACTTCTATTAATATAATTTAAATTTTTATTATTCCATTACTCCCTCCCACTAAAGATACCATAATGAGTGGAGAGAGATAATGACCCCTGAGTCCCGCCTTCAGAAGGCCCCCAATTAGAGACTAACACTGGGGGTATAAAAAAATAATGAAATGAGAGGTATTAACCTCTATAAAAATATAGGATAGAGCGAAAAGATGAATCAAAAGAAAGAACCTCTATAAAATAATTTAAAATTAAACTAAAACCATCGTAAAATACATGTATAAAAAACTAGTATAGATAAAAGTCTCTAAAAGTAATTACCCAAAAGAAAAGCTAAAGCAGGGAAACAACAACTGTCAAAAATGGCATGAGCTAGTACTATCCATCATGATCCATGTAATCTCACTAGAAAACCAAAAAATAGTTTATATATGTATGATTATTATAAAAGGTACTTATTAGGAAAACCAATATCTCTCATGCACATGTAAAATGATCATACTAATACACCCGTGAAAAAATAGAAACAACACCTTAATAGGTCAAATATCCATCCCAACCTCACCATGGAAAACTCACAAAATAATTAAATAAAAGAATAATAACATAACAAAAATAATATCGATACATTGTACCCCACAAAAGTTCCCTGTATATTTTTCACTCACACCCCAATGACATACATCCTGGGGCTCCAACCTCTTCCATACATCTCATCATGCTAAGCATCCTATGTGAAATTGACCATCACATCACATCTCATTCCAAAACATCTTGGTTAAAACATCTCTCCTCACACAAAAACACATTTTTCATCTCACCACATCTCAACACATCTTGGAAACAAAAGTTTTGAATTTTGGATTTCACATCCCATATATACAGTCATCACTTTTAAGTGGGAGTGGGGAACAATTTCTAGCCAATCATCAATCCATACATCCAGGAAGATAGGTAAAACAACCCCAAAAAATTTGGTTATCAACATTAGGTGCATGATATGGATGGTTTCATATATAAAATCACATGAATATACACGGTATATATAATCCATGTAAACAAATCCATCATATGGGTTCACAATAATAACTAATCTCTCACAAAATCCCCAATATCACTGCCACCTCTAAATAAAAAAATCACACGATAACCAATAAGATACAAACCAATTTTCTCATTTCAAGACAATCCATTTCCATATTTATGTTAATAACCCATTTCATTTCATAAATAATTCATTACATTTTTCATCCCATTAATTCAATTTCATCATCAACCCCAATTAACCATATAATCTATTATAAATAATCCATTATACATTTTCATAACATAACATTTCATATTCAACATTATCATTTATTTAATTCTATCACTACATGGGAAACAATAATAAAAAAACACATCACAACATTAGGTAGTCTATCATGCTCATGATAATAATCCCACACAACCACCATCACAATCACAACCATCTCCTCATCACAACCACCACATCACCACCACTTTTCATCACAATTTTCCTATCGTAAGATTACACAACCAATTATCCCCATGTACCACAACCACACATCAACACATGAAAAAAATTCTAATCATCACATAACATTATATATATCTAAAATAGTGTTGTCAAATACATAAATTTATTTACTTTTTGGGTTATTCTCACATAATCCATATATTTTGGTGTAACTTGTTTATTTTTCAAGAATATGTGAAAAAATATTATTCATTGCATCTCAAAATAATCATAAAATATGGGATTCACAAAATATATGAAAACAAAAAACATTGGTTCTACCAAAAACCATGATTTTTAGTGATATAATAAACATGGATAAACTAAATATCACAATATTAAAAAGATACAAAATAATGAAAAATTACCCATACCCATAAATTCAACAAAAATGATTAATTGTATTTATAAATATTATTTATACTATCTTAACAAAATATTATAGAATAATTAACCCCTAATGAATGTTAAAACTAATGTGAAATGAAGGAACCCCATACCTGGAAGAAAGAATATTTACATCAATTTACTATACCAAAAACAGGGGGTAGATGCATAGAAGGAAACTAATTATTTGGAACTTGAACCAAATAGTTCAAAAACATCAAGAGAAATGGATTTGAAGCCATTAATCTCAAGAGAAATCAAGCTGAGAAAAGAAAAGAAAAAGATATTCACTTTAGAATGATCAGATCTAAGACCAATGGGATTTGATATAGTTTTAATTTAAAATTAATGAAAAATTTCATCCAATCCCTGCAGCATAAAAATTTTAAAATATCCAAAAAATTTGAAAATATAGGGAATAATTATCATCATTTAAAATATCATTAAATTCCATTAATTAAGGCATTAAAACCATTTTTACCGAAAAAAGACATCAAAAGGAAAAAATGGAAATTATGGAAAAAATGGATCTGCTGAATGGATATACAAGCGGTGATGTATCTCCAGAGATATATAGTCGTGTGGTCTACCTAAAATGATCTACCATCAGTGATCTTCCATTAGTGATCTACCACCTATGGTCTATATCAAGTGGTATGCCACCTGTGATATATATCTAATGATCCCCCTCCATTGATCTATCACTAGAGATATACCACAGGTAATATACCATAATTGATTTACCCACCGTGATCTTCCACTAGTGATCTACCATCATCAATATACCTTCAGTGATCTACTTTTATATATCTACCACAAGTGATCTATCGCGAATGATATACCACCATTGATCTACCACCAATGATCTAACTCTAGATATTTATTTCCAATGATCTACCTCCATACTCTTAAACACCCCTCCTTCATAGAAAACACTACTAAACTCGACCTTCCTTCATAAAAACATCTAGACATTCTCTAGACTCCTCAATAACTATATTTACCATAATGTAATAGTCTAGAAGGTTCAGACCATTATATATGATAACTATCAAACTATTTTCACCCTTGTTAATTATAAACCAACCCCGAAGGAAAGAGGGAAATTTTATGAACAACCATCCCTTGGGACACTTCTAAAAGATTTAGTTACATCCGAAATAATTCCATCAAACAAATTACATATCCAAAAGCTTCATCTATTCAACTTAACCACTATAAAAAACCCTCTTATCCCTAAAATAACACAAATCCAAAAACTACCACTCCCAATTAAACAATAAATGAATTTGATATCTTATGTCAATATACTATTCACTTTGGTCAGCACTGAAATTTTTAGCATGGTTTCAATCACACCAAGGTATAACGATTCATGATTAAAGACTAGGTTTCTATATATTATTTATTCATTTAAGATTTAATAACAAATAATATCAATAAGGAAGAATCAAATATCATATAAAATATTAATGAAAAACATAACATTGCATCAAAACATGGAAATATTAGGAATAAAATGATTCTAAATAACTCCGGGTAGGAGGAACATATCTTAATTACTCACATAAATTCTATCATGACTCTACAAAACACATAAAAAAGGAATGATTCGTCCTTAAAACACATTCTCTCGACAATATTGGGTCACCAATAGACACTCCACAAACATCACATCATTCTTGACATCTAACTCTCCAGTGTCATTGAGATGGGAGTCATCACGTAGATACCGACAAAGCAAAGATATGTGGATGGTATCATAGATCTAGTATATTCCTAGTAGTAATACCAATCTATAATACAACATGAAAACATACCCCAACACCTTGAAGTAACCAAAAATTTAAGTTGAGTGATCACTCCACATTCCGAACTTCCACTTCACATTAATAGTGGAAACTTTTAAGAACACATTCTCTCCATCCTCAATCTAAAAGGGAGTCTTCCTATGACTAGAATAATATTTCTTCCCGTCTTTCACTACTTTTATCCTCTCTCGAACCAACTAATCCTTTCCAATCATTATTTAAGAGAAATAATTGTTATTGTAAGAAAAGTAAACCAAGGGTAGGTTTTAATCCCACGATCTTATGAAGTCCAAGACACATTCGCAAAACATGTCCTCAAATTTCTAGATAGTTTCCTATGTCTACCCACTCATATGAGAGTGTGAAATAGTTTTGATGCATAACTGAGTTCTTAAATCATATTATAATCCCCTCAAGATAGATGAGGTAAATTTTATGTCCCGACTTGAGATAATTGAACATGGGAATCCAGGATTCTGCACCACCTCATCCAAATACCATTTTCTAAAATATCCTTTATGCTGGGATCCTTGACCACTAAGAAGTGATATGATTTCATCAAATAGTTCCTAATAACCAATATAACATCACAACCTCTATGGGATTAGGGTAATATTGGGAAAAATTCCATTGATATATCATCCCATTTCCACTTAAAAACTTCTAAGGGATACAAAAAATCACTAAGAACCTAGTGTCTAGCCTTTAACTTATGAAAAAATAGACAATGAGCTACAAAATATGAAACTACTTGTCTCATCACAAGCCACAAAAACTATTCTCCCAATCAATGTTATATCTTGGAAACTGTTGGGTGTACCAACAAATAAAATCTAGGAATCTCATGATAAGATATATTTCTCTTTTTTATAGGAACAAAAACCCTCCCATGAAACATAATCTAGTTATGAACACCCTATGATAATCCCTCTGAAGCATCATCATTTGATACATAATCGTGCATGACGTCTATCTTTGATTCTCTCCACTGAGACTACCACACCTATCATGCCAAATAATAATTCACCATAATCTAAAAAATTAAACCACCTTCATCAAATGACCATTAATCCAAGTGTAGGTATTCCAACTCCATCACTCTCTAATCATTCATGAACTCCTAAGAAATATCCTTCTTCAAATTAATACTCAATGTTTCGGCCATAAAATTCCCCTTTCCTGAGGTGTCTGAGATCTCAATATCATAATCTTAAAGATACTCTATCCTCTTCCATTAATATAGGTTTAGATCATGCTGAGAAATGACATACCTTAAACAGTTGTGATATGTGATGACCAGAAAGTGCTCCCAAATGTGGTAATTCCACCACAAGTTCATCAAAAACACAACCACTACTAAATATAATTATTTTTTGGAATAATTATGATACGGGGGATTTGAATACCTATAGAAATAAGATATCACTTCCTTATTTTACATCAACACACATCCCAATCCTAGAAGATATGGATAGAAATACAAAAACTTCACTCGATTCTTTGGAAACTTGAGCACTGAAGTGATGAAAAATCTACATTTATATAACTAAATGTAATATGAAACTAATAATTTTACATGAAATTATAGTCCTTCTTGGTCAACACATTTAGTAGGGATGTAACTGAAGATAATGGGTCTGATCATTTGGGAATAACCCATGAGACCAAGGAAACTGTGATCCTCTTCCAAATTCATAGGTGCCACCCAAGAAACAAATGTGTCAACCTTCTATGTGTCAACTTACACACCCTACTGAGACAAAATATTCCCAAGGACATGAACCACCCATTTCTAAAAAATTTAAATGGAAAACATTTCATAAAGATAGTGGTGTCTAACTAACAATAAAACCGTCCTTAGATGGTTGAAATTCCTCTCCTATGATTATGATTAGATTAATATGTCATCAATAAACATGACTGTGGAGTTTTATATGAAATCATGGAACATGGAGTTGTTGATCTCTATGAATATGGATAGGGAATTCGTTATACTAAAAACATGAATAAAAATTCTTAGTGACATACCTGCATATGGAGGTAGTCTTTAGGATATATACCTTCTTCAACCTCAACTAGTGATACCCAGACCATTGTTCTATCTTAGAAAACAAATTGGATACTCTTAATTGGTAAAAAAGTCCATATATCCTTAGATGAGGATAAAAATTATTGACCATCAACTGATTCAACCTCTAGCACTGTATATAAAACCTCATACTACCATCTGTATAAGGGCTCGTGTTTTACCGGATAGAAATTTTGAGAATAAATTTGAATTTTTTTCTATCAGATGCTTCTAATGAGTAATACGGGGTTTTATCCAATTAGGTGATCTCAAATAATTTTTTTGACAACTTTGTTGGTTTGTAAATAACGATTTTTACCCTTGGATTGATGTTTGGTTGAATTCAAATATGTTTAAATTTCAGAAGAATATTTAATATTTAATATTTAATAAAATATATATTAATTTATTGATGTATGTTTGTTTTGAAATTATCATTTTAATGGGGTTTGGGATTTTTATTCCCTCTTCACTTTTGAATTTTGAATGGGAATTTTTTCCTAGATAGGGCATAGTCTCGAGTTGGGCATTAGGGCTGGCCCGAGCCCAGTATTCATTTTCTTTTATTTTCTTCTTTTCAGTTATTTTCTTCTTCCCCATTGGAAGACCATATACTCTCCTATGGGATCTATTTCTGTGTGATTTAAGGGATAAAGGGAGTGGGAAATAGAGAGAGATATATATATATATATATATATATATATATAGAGAGAGATAAGGAGGTACCACCATGGAGGTTAGGATGCGTTGGATCATCGGACGACCACCATGGACCCTAAAAATGAGCAAAGCATTGGTAGATTCCACCGAAAGGTAGGTTGTATTCATTTTTTTCCATAGAAAACCATATATTTTACATTTAAATGTTTTAATCCCCATATAAAAATCCTTATGACCCATCGTGGTCTAATATGTTGTTTGTGGGGTGAAAATAGGGGTTTCCAGGTGATTTGGGCGTTTTCTATTTGGGAAAACCCAACTACACAATGTATTGCTCAGGGAACACCATCCTGTGTTCTTATGGTTTACTAAAGATGATTTTTCATAATTAAACACCATGAATGGGTCATACACAACTTTTAATGGTACTCAGCCATGTAGCTGAGTACCTGTCCAGGATTCCCATGTATAGGGAACACTCCATATGAAGTATACGGCCAGACACTATTTAGATCACACGCAATGTATAGGCATACAACTAGGATTAATACAAGTCTAGGCCAAGTGAGGAACATGGGAAGGTACCTCTTGTAGTGTACATGCCAAATTCCCATATTACACACCGTGTACTTGGGTGTTTTCATGACTAGTCCGGCCAGATTACATGCCTTGGAAGATCTTTGGGTGAACATGCCATGTGCTTAGGGAGACACGCCATGTAATACCCCTTTTTTACCCTATAGGGGTTTTCATATCATTTGGACCTAGAGTAGGTTTGGATATAATAGTAGTCCATTATGAGTAGTTTTCCACATAGATCATGATGGAGAAACCCTTTTGGTGTTTTGAATATTATTAAGTGGGATTTCATATTGTTACTTAGTGGAGATGTCCTTTTTATTATCATTGAATCCAATATATTCTGATAGTGGGTAGTGTTTTGAGATGATCCATTAGATATCTCTCTTGACTGACACTTTATAGATTTTTATTTGAGGGCGTATCCCTTGCGATATGTTCCCTTATAGACCAAGAGTATGGAGGACCAGTTGTTATAGAGGATCACATAGAGGTTTCATATTATTATTTTTTGACATTGAGGATTCCTTATAGGATGACTCTACCTTCTCTGTATATAGTGGGTCCCCTATGGGATCACTTTTCTTACATGATGACCTATGTAATCCCTCAAAGACCCCTTCACATGTTTACCATTGTGAAGATCCCATATAGGCTTCCTTTTTCTTATTATATTTTTATAGAGGGCCCCTGTAGGAAGTCTTCACCTAGGTGTTGTTCCAAGGATCTCATGTAGGATGCCTCAGTCTAGATTACAATTCGAGTAACAGTTGACAGATTCCCCCTCTTACCTTTTCAACTAAGGATTCCAAGTGGGAAACCTTTTGTTATGTTTATACCTTGAGGATCCCATGTAATATTCCTCTATAGAGTTTTTACATGAAGGAAACAGTGGGTTCCCTGATGTTTGACTGACCTTGAGTTAGTAAATCAGGTTGGGAAGAGATAGTAGTGAGTGTCACCTTAGAACACATGCCAAACTTATAAGCCCATGGGTCTTTGGCGGTATTGTTCGGTGTCAGAGTTCATCCACCCTCAAAATTTTTAATGTTTTCACATGTTTATTATAGATGAAATGATTATTATAAGAGGTGCTTCTTGGTTGGTGACCATTGAGCATAACATGTGGAATCTTTCTTTCCTTCGAGATACCTGAATGTTCTTCGGGAATGGATTCTGAGCCATGTTATTTATTTTGTTTATATGTATACCTAGAGTTACAACTTGGGAAATGGGTTTCGAGCTTTTATATTTAATTATTATATTATTTGTATGTCTAAAGGTGTTTCCTGTTATCTTGATATCAATCATATGATTATGACATACATACATTTCATCCCTAGTAACCCTACTCATGGTTGATTCCACTCTCCCAAGGGATAAAGATGATTACTCACTACTATGGTTGATATGTGATGAGGATGGTTACTCTCTCCAATATATGATTATACTAATGGATGATTACACTCTCTCAGTGGATGGGGATTATTACAATATTCCATAATATGTCACATGATCACTATGATGGGCATGACATCTCAAATTATTGGATACCCAAGATTTGTTTCACTATTATGAATGATATTATTGTTTTCTCTCTCCCTTTTTAGAGACTACAATAATGGGTATATAATTTAAAAAATGAGTTCTCATTTTAGATCACACAAGGGTCATACCCTTATGGATTTTCAAAGTTTCATATATTGTGACCGCCTACGGACTAAGACCTAGGGCTGAGATATTGGAATGTATTTATATGGGAATAGCATCATATCATCTAGCTTAGTGACCATTTACAAGATTTCTAGATGTAAATCTCTAGAATCCTTATTTATAGTTATTGGGGGTCAGTACGGGTGAACCCGGTTGTAGTAAGTGTATCCCCATATGATGGCGTAGCTTGCTTAGATATATTACTAGCATTAACCAGAGAAAGTATTTTTGGATTGGAATTATGGACATAGATATCAACTTAATGATATGTGGCTTGAGTGGTATGACATCTATCCCAATTCCCTTGAACATGATGTCTAATAGACCTAGAGTACATACGCAAAAAATCTATCTTTGGTTGGTTGTTTGTTATATCATTCTCTCTACACATGAATATTCATATTGAAATACATATTTATAGGTATAGGTGTATACATGTATCAAAAAATAGATATGGACATCCAGGTAGAAACATTCTTATTTGACAAGGATTATAGACAAGGGATTGAACTATGGTTTCACATTATTGGATTTACTTATCTTTTCAGTTTAATCTCGGTTAGGATGAGCATTTTGATTTTTCGTGAACTTATAACTACATATTTTATAGGTTCATCATTGGGTTGTCCTAATAATATTATTTCTCACCCCTGTATGTGATCCTCGATGTACATGTAGATGTTATGTATTATTTTTATATTTAGCATATTTGTATAGTGGATAGGGCTAAGGCCCAAAGTTTTATGTTTGAGCAAAGCAACTTGCGTGGGTTCTTATATTTGGGATGGTGGAGATCGAAAGTGTCTGGAGACATGGTACATGGTCTGGATCGGAGTCAGTAGTAGATTCCTATACTTTTATTTGTATTTATTTTTGTAGTCTTATATATGAATGGTAATCCCAATGGTTGACAGGTGTTTTATATAAGGATTAAATAATCGAGCTTTTATAGAATTTTCATTTATTATTATAGTATAGTCAATTTTAGTTTATTTAATAATTCAACAATCAATTTTTTTACTGTTGTGTCTGATGCTTGTCTATTTTTGCAGTTTACATACTCTAATATGAAGGCACAGTCTGTACACTATCACACCCTTTTCCCTTAACTCAAGTCAACAACCTCTCACATATGGGGAGGTGTGATTGAGGCCTCATAACCAACCAGCTCAGAACACCATTTTAGTGGAATTCATAGTGAAGATGAAACAAAGTGGCATCATAGCTATTGTTTCCTAATATTTACTATTTTGTATATATTATAAAGGAGTATTAATAATATGTAAGAACCATTTTTGGATATTGGATTGGTGCCTCGAGAACACTCAAACTTGTCATAATTCTAGGTTTCTAGGGGTATGATATTGATTTTATGATCTACGATTTTACATCTCTATATAATTGTATCCTTGAGAGAAAGACTTGTTTTGTGGATGTAATGATTTATTATTTATTTATGGATCTTTGACATTGGAAGTAGTTCATAGAAATATTTTTACCCTTATTAGAAAAAGTCCAGAGCTGACCATTGCATCATATTTTACACATAGGATTCATATCATATATACCTCAAAATGTTTGATTTTTATTGATTAAATAATTCTATTAATTTGGGCCTAAAACATGTTCAATTTTAATGGAATTTTTATTTGTATATATTTAGAGGTGGTTGGTAGCGACGCTGATGACTCATTCCTCAAGAATAGGAGTTGTAGTGAAACTAGTACGTCGATATGGAACACGATTCCCTCTTGTTGTACCACTATTAGGGTGTTGTTTCTAAGGTTATGGTTATCTAATAAAATAATTGTGCATAATTATGATGGATAACTATACATTTCTTTTGAACTGGACCACGAGGGGGTATTAACATATACAGATTCATGGTGATTGTAAGTTTAGTCTCTCTTACTCACTGGTTTTGTGAACTTCCGGGTGCAGTTCCTTATAGGGATTCTTGGGGAGGATTGAGCCCTTGTAGGGTGTGTGCATAATTTTTAACCTCAAAAGTAATTGTGATATTTAAATTCATTTTAGAATATTGATATTTTGGGATCAGTGTTTGGAGCTTGTGACCATGTTTTGATATTTGATCTATAGTAATAGGTGGGAGACAAAGAGGCCCTTAGTTTTGACTCAGAACCATGTAGGTCGATGTCTATTTTGTTCAATGGAATTCTATGTGAGAGACGTTAACAAATATTTTTAGATTTATTTTTAGGCAGTGTGATTTATTGTATTCCCATTTTGAAATTGAGTCATGATAGGTGCTCTAGATTTTCACTATATTCTTGTTGATGCCTTCCACTTTTGATACGAACCTTAGGTTCTTTCTCATCAATACTATATTTGACAAGATGGATTGTTTGGGTGCTTAATCCAATCCACCAGTGTTTCTACTATTGCTAATGTGGTCAGAGTGTGGGTAGACGATCATGACTGGAATGATGACGAGTGATGGGCTATCATGGAATAAATTATGTCTTAGGTGAGGTTCATAGGTTTTATGTGGAGTTCCAAGGGGTATCCTGGGATAATAAAAATGATGTTCTATATAGAATATCAAACTAACCTTGTGTTGGATGACTCGATGGAGTGTGAGTTGGGTGATAAAGTTATACCCTGATTTCACGTGGTTACATTTAATTGTAAATTAGTGAGTGGCCATGTGCGAGTCGAGGACAGATGTTTCCATGAATTTCCTTAGGCATGGTTTCCTGGTAGGTGTTGTTAAATGATGAATGTTCCTTCGTGGTAGAGGTGACATTAGAATATACATGGTACCAAGATACGGTCAACCCGTTTCTGGACCTGGACACACTTTATTGGGAGATGTGGTGTCTGGTGTTGGTTAAAGGAATGTTATCCCATTTCTTATGATCATGAATTAGAGAGTTATTTACATTTCCTTTGGTGTAATCGTAGTTTACTGCTGGTCAGAGAAAATCAAAATATATCTTGATGTCATATTACATTCACTAAGAAAGCATCATCACTACACCTGACTTCTTTTCTTTTAAAAGATCTTCCTTGGTTATGAAAGAAACCTTTTAAGGTTGTGATCGAGGAGTCGTGTAAGGTTTTTTATTTGGTGGGGAGTACACCATCATCTATTTGAGGGAGGTGACCCATGTTTCAATAGAAATTTGGTATTTTCTATTGAACTTTGGTCTCATAGTTGGTTTTAAAATGATGATAATGGTTTTCCTATGGCGAGGAGTAAAAGATGAGTCATAGTTAAATGTCTACAATGTAGGAGATAGTTGTTTACACTATGAGTTTGGATGTTAGAAATTTAAGATAGATTAATTTTATATATTCTTTGGTTGAGATCCTGAATGCTAGTCTTACCACCCATATTCTCAGGGATGTGAGGGTTTACTATTGGGAGATTGTAGTGACACGTGTTTTTGTGGATTAATATATTGAGTAGAATTCTAATATTTTATATTTGATTCTTATAAGGTGTAAAATAGTCCTTTTCCTATGGAGATTGTCTAGGATAATTTTTTTGATCACCCCATTTTTCCCATAATAGTGTTTTCATTCAAGTATATGAGTTTGGGGTAATTATGAGACATTTGGGTTTTATCGTAATAATTTATATTTAATATATAATTAAATAAATATTAATTTATTCATGCATGTTTATTTGAACTTATCATTTGAAAAGGAATCAGATAGACATTCCTTCTACATCATTGAGTCTAGAATGGTGAGTTTTTCTTGGCGGGGCATAAACTCAAGTTGGGCACCGAGGATGGCCCAAGCCCCGTTTTCTTTTTCTTTTAATTTGTTACCTTTTTTTTCTTCTTTTATTTTCTTTTTACTATACCCTATGGATTGTCACATATTACCCTATTGGATATCCTTCACTAATACCTAAGGGTATATTGAGAGGTATATGGAGAGAGAGGGAGAGAAGGAGGTACCTCTGGGGAGCTTAGGGTGTGCTAGATCTTCATGCGGCAATCATGGTCCGCAAAAATGGGTGAAGAATCATTAGATTATTTACAAAGCTATAAAACCATGTAAAGTTTCCATTTTCATGTTTTTATCTCTTTATATTCTCTATTATTACCCCTAATAGTCTTATTTATTGTTTTTGGGGAGAAAATGGTTGTTTCAGGGTGAATTGAGTGTTTTTTGTTTGGGAGAACTAGTCTACATAGCATGTGGTTTAGGGATCACATGTTGTGTGTTCTTCCAATTTCTGGAAGAATAATTTTTCAATTTAAAAATTGTGTATGGATCATACATGCTGTGTAGTAGTACTAAGTTGTGTATCTAAGTACACAACCATGCTTCCTGTGTAAGGTTAACGTGCCATGTGAAGTACATGGATATATCTCGCGTGGGTCACACTCCCTATATAGGTACACAGCCAGACCAAACAAATGGCCATTCTAGGTGTGGGACATAGTAAGGTACCCCATGTAGTGTACACTCTATATTCCCATCTTACACAACATGTAATTGGGTGTTTATAGGCCATGTCGAGGTTGAGTATAGGCCTAATTGGGGATTGGGGAGTACACATAGTGTGCTCTATAAGATACATCCTGTACTTCCCCTTTTGCAAACCTTTGGGGTTTTTTCATATCAATTTCCCTAGAGTCAGGTTTGTACGTTAGTGTGGTCCAATATGAGTAATTTTTCAGGTAAAACATGATTTTGAAACCCTTGTTGTTTTCTGAGGACTCATAGTGGTGTTTTTTGATTTTCCTAAGCAAAGAAGTTCTTACTCTGATAATTGAATCTAGTATCTCTAGATAGTGATACTTATTCTAAGATGATCCATGATATCTCTCTCTTAAATGAGGACTTTTAGGATTTATTTTGAGGTTTTATCCCTTGGAAGATGTGTTGTTTTGGGTTAAGAGGTTGTGAGACTAGTTGTAAATGATGATCCATTTGAAGAGTCATCTTCTTACATTTCAACCTAGAGTATCCCATGCATGATGACTCTATATTCACTCTATACCATGGGTCTTCTATGGGATGAATTTTCTTACATGTTGTTATGGGGAATCCATCGTAGTATCCCTTTACTTTTATATCATTCTGAGGATCCCATGTTGGATTCTTCTTCCTTATTATACATTTATAGAGGGTCCCCTATAGGACACCTCCACCTATGTGTTGTTCTGAGGATCCTGTATAGGATGCCTCATTCTAGATTACATTTCAAGTATCCCTTAAAGGCTTCCTCATTTTAACATTTAATCTCAGGATTCTAAGTAGGATTCCTCATTAGATTTTTAGCTTGAGGGATCGTGTGGGTGCCCAGATGTGTGACCAAATCTGAGTTATTTTTTCATTTTTGGTCAGTGACGGTATCACATGTCACCTTAGAAGTCGTACAGAACTTGTACGTCCATAGGTATGTGATAGTAATGTTGGGTTTTGGTGTTTGACCAACCTCACTATTTTGTTTATAATTTCAGATGTCTATTTCTAATGAATTGATGATTACTGGATGTTCTTCCTGGTTGGGGGTTGTCATACTGACATGGGGAATCTTTCTCTCTCTTTGGGATACCTATATTTTCATCTTGGGATATTGTTTCTGAGAAATGTTATTTATTATGTTTATATTTATACCCATAGGTACTACCTAGGGTCTTGATATTGAGCATGTATATTTGATTAATAAATTTTTAGGACGCCCAAAGGTATTTTCTTGTATCTAGTTGTTGAGCCTTCGATTATGATACACATGCATGGAATACCTAGTAATGAAAATCATGGATGATTCCTCTATATGGAGTGATAAGGAAGATGTTCCTCTCCACTGGTTTATATGGGATGATGATGATTAATATATTCTAGATATGAGTATACTAATTGATGAATACACATTCCCATAAGATGTGGATGATTATGCTCTCCCTGACAGTTTATATTATCATGGTGATGGGCATGGAATCTCACATCATTGGATACCCGAGATGATTGATCTCTTTTGGATTATTGGTATTATTCCAATATCAATTATAAGAGACTCTAGGTGTGGGTATGGTTCCTCACCAATTAGTTGTCCTTATAGATACTCAAAGGTTCAGACCCTTAGGGATTATCAGAGTTTAAAATGTTGTGGCTACCTACAGACCATGACATAGGGATCAGACATTTGAATGAATGTACATCGAATGAGTATCATGATGTCTAGTGGAGTGACCATTTACTGGAGGTCTAGTTTCGCATCCCTTGAATCCCCTTTAATAGTTATTGGAGGTGACTATGGGTGAACCCAAGTGTATGACGTGTACCCCATGGAAGTGACATAGCTTGCTATGAGATATTTCTATCATTTTCCAAAGTGGGTAATTGTCGATTGGGATTACTGACCTAAGGATCAAATTAATGATACATGGCTTGATTGGTACAACATCCAGATCAATTCCCTTGCAAAGGTTGTCTAAGAGATCAGGATTATGGACCCAAGGATCGATTGTTGATTGGTTATATGTTATTTCATTGACCTTACTTATGAATATTCATATTTATGAATATATGAATATGTATGGGACTATAAATGTATAAACGTATAGATATGAACATCCACGGTTTCACTTTCCTAGTTGAATAAGATTAAGAACCCGAGGTACGATTGTGGCTTCACATTATTGGCCTTAATTACCATTTTAGCTGAGTCTCGTCTAGGATGAGCATTTTGAATTTTCATGCACTAATATCAGGATATTTTATAAGTCCATCAATGGCATGGACAAATGAGATTATTTTTCACATATTCAGATGAAACTTGGTAAATGTGTAGACCTTATGTCTTCTTTATTAGGTTGTTCACTGTCACGTGGTGGATAGGGATGAGTCGTAGAGTTCCATGTTCAAGATGAGATGCCCGTGTGGGTTATTTTTTTATGTTGGTACAGTTCGACAGTGTCTAGAGAACAGATACATTTTCTGGCTTAGAGTTAGTAGTAGATGCCTATAATTTTATTTCCATTAGTATTTGTAATCCTATATTTTAATTTTTGATTTACTAGTTTACCAGGGTTATATGTATGGTATTAGTGTTTTGGAATTCATATATGTTTCCTTTATTATTACAACATGTTACATTTAAATTTATTTATGAATTACACACTTTGTTTAATTATTATTGTGTATTATACATAGCTATTTCAATTGATTCCATTCTCTGGTATTAGCGAATGGTCTCCCCACTATCACAACCAAATGCCCTTATACTAGTCGGAATCCTCTGGAATAAAAACGCACTATCCATTTCTCTATTTATTCTATATATAAATCTTCTATAATAAAAAAAGGGGCTCTGCATTTCTACTGCACACATGGAAACCCCACTTGCCATCAAAAACCTCTCACTATCTATCCACATATGGTAACTTGACTCTACACCAGAAGTAGTTGATAATATAACACCCATAATAAAACTAATAAATGTTTTTGATGACATTATATATCTCTATCTCATGTAAGAAAATTCCTCATTGGGAATTATATGGCCCCATCACCAATCTTTACTACCAGAACACATGAAACCAGATGGTCAAGCCTCTAATTGGAATAATCATAACTAAGGGAATGGGAAGCCTCTCTTTGTCTAGTTGTAGAGAATTGAATAGATAATGGGAATGAAAAGAGTGCGAAGTTCTTGAATAAAAAAAAGAACAAACAAGGGTAAATGAAAAATAAAAATAACTCGAATGATATCTGGCCCCTATGGTGCAGCTACATCCACTGGTTGTATTTGATCACACCCAACTCCTCTACCTCTCTGCTGATGGATACCTCTATTACCAATATTATATAGATGTCTTTGATGGAGAGAGAGATACTAAGGTCTCCATATATATACCACATTCACTCTAAATAGACCATAACCCTACTTCCACTATTGTTGTAATGATCTTGCAAGAAAATACTCATGAAACTACAATTGAAAATGACGACATTTACCTACATGATCACCAAGAACCACTCATAACTAATCTAGAAAATAACCAAATCCTTAACATGGGAAAAAATTTGGTGAAAAATCCATGGTTTTTGGAATGAAAGTTTCTGAGACCAAATCCTAGTTGGTTGAATCCTCAATGTCCCTAGCACTTGAGACCATTCACTGATAGCTCTACTCTTTGAAGAACTATGATTGATCCCCTCTAATGGTAAAAATAATCATGATAGAATCCTATAAATCCCCTCTACCTTGATTCTACATCCATATATATTTTAAACATAAAAGGAGAAACTTCATATATGATCAATAGAGAGAGTTCCTCCTCGAGATTCCTTGTTAGGAAATACTCATCAAGAAAATGTTTATAAAAAATTCAGAGAAGGTGCATGAACATGATCACAAGATCTCAAAATAAAAAACCGTATAATTAAGGGAAATAAACATAAACCTATTCACTTACTTCATGGTTGAATAAAGGAACTATGTTTTGAACTCTTTATAAAAGTTTACCTATGATACATGCGCCTCTTTCCACTCATCCAGATACAATTTCCACCACTGATGTGCAATTTATCACATAAGACTATCAACCAAGGGTACCTAGTAGTCAACTAGGGCCCAGTTAAAACTCAAGGTGATCACAAGATCCTATAACCAGCTATCTATTTCCATATCTAAAATAGTACCCTCATACTTCCCCATAGTCTTCCACAAATAAATTTGTAATGTCCTCTACAACCGATCCTCCTCCTCAACCGGATCAACACTACAAAGATCAACTAGTTTAGAAAGCTAAAAATACACCTCCTAATCGAAATGTGGATGATGACTAGGATTTATAGTTTAAAGAAAGAAATTATTTGTTTAGCATGGTATTATGTAATTCTATTAAGATTTATTTATTTCAATTTAATCATTTTTAACTTCCTACAACCACAAATGCAACACACTGATATTTTGTAAAATATTTAATTTAAAATTAATTTAAAATTTTTAGTATTTTTTATTGCACAAAAAACTTGGATTATATTAAATTTTACACAAAACTAAGTTTTTTTCATTACACACAACCCTGAGCTTAGCTTTTGTTACATGAAACATTCAGTTTAAAGGAAATGGGACATATGTGTAAAATATTATTATTTAATATGATATTTATCACCTAGACAATGGAATTTTTGGTATACATATAGTTAATTAAATTAGGGAATTTTTTACACACACATATATAATTAATTCTTTGGATAAAAAGTAATTAGAAATGAAAATAAAAACCATTTCAATATAAAAATATATATTTTATATTTTATGTAAAAAAGTGTTTTTTATATCAATAAATTTTAAAAAATATCTTTTGAGGAATTATATTTAGAATAATTTAAATTATAAATTAAATATATTTTTTAACATTGATCTTATGCTTTTTCTATATAAGAGATAAGAATAAATAAATTTTTAATCTTCAAACTATATTTTTCTAAATAGAAACGTAATGTAATTTAGAAAAATTATTTCTAAATTATCTTTTGACACTTTTATAAAATTAATATTATAAAATAGAATTATTTTATAAATTATTGTTTCAAAATTATCTTCGGGTTATTATTTTGGAGTTTTCTAAAAAGAATCAATTTCATGATGAAGAATGAAAAATACAAAAGTTTAATTGAAAACTATATTTTTGTTTAATTTATTTTAAATGATAAATTATTTTTGAAATTGGTTTTAAAGTAAAATTTGTACATTTATAAAATCATTAATCTAATTTGGTTTATTTTAATCAATTTTATATTGATTTAGATATAAACACTTTGTAAACATGTGAACATTTTATCTTTAAAAACCCATGTTCTCATCATGTTCGTGTGATTGATTGTAAATTAAAATATACCAATTCCATGAAATAAATTTTCAAAAATAAATTACATATTTGGAATCATCATATTTTATTATTTATAATTTATAAAAAATTCATTTTAGTTTTTGAACAAAAAGGAAAGTGAGAACAATAAAAATTAATTTCCACGATTAAAGTAAAAAATAATTTACCAGGGGGATAAACTAAGAAGATAAGGGTTAAAAATGACCTAAAAACTCTTTCAAAACCCTTTTTATGGACATATTTTTATATTATAACTTATATGGTCTATAATTTTCCATTCATTGAGCATTTGGACTGAATAAAATATGGTTATGATTGAATTTTGTCAAATAATTACAAGTGTGCCACTCACCACACATATATGTGGCCACCCTCTCATCTCTTTTGCACACTTTCACAACCAATTGGGTTAGAAAATACCTTCCCAAATTATTATAAAAAATTACTAATCTCATTATATAAACATTTTTGTGTGATGAAATCCATCCTAGGATGGTTTTTTCAGACAACCTAAGATGTTTATCCGAAAAAGAGGTAACATTCTTTGAGTAGCATTTTTATTTTATTTCTTTCTGAAAATCATTCAATTATTATTATAAAATGATGATATAATAAAATTAATATATTCTATATATGTAAATTTATTATGTTATGTTCATTACCTTCTACCATCTCCACTTTAATAAAATGGGTTTCCATATCATAATTCATGTCTACATAGAACTACCACCTCGCGAATCGATGGAATTCATCTTTCCATTATAACCTATCACAGTTGGTTATGATGATGGATATAAATTATTTATATTTAATTTTTAAAATAATTATAACTTTGTTGTAATTATATATATATTTATTACATTCCATTCTGTAAGGGATATGATAACATCATTCGTGTGTATGACGGACTGCCTCCTCGTGAAGCGATGTGATTCATTTTCACAAATTATTTAAAAAGAAAATAATAAGGATAAAGATGGTGAATATATCTTATATAAATGAAATAATTATGATATAAATTATATATTTGTAATTATTAAAATAAAATATCTCATTATATTTCTCACACTTCTCTGTCAATGAAAGATGATTACCTCATTCGTGTACGTGTGGACTATCACCTTCACAAAGCAACAACACTCTTTTTTTTCATAACCAAAAAACCTTGATAATTTGTATATGTAAAATTTATTAATAATATGGAATTTTTGAAATTATTATAATTCATTAAGGATATGATATTTATTATAACATTTATATAATTATAATTGAAAAATGGAAATGTTACTCATGCGTACATATGACCCACTACCTTCGTGGTCATAACACACTTCATTTTTCAAAAACAGCTTTCAGGATTGTTCTTGAAATTCTAATTGATTTATAAATATTATAAATATACCATGACTATTTTTTGTATGTTATGAAACCATGATAAATTTAATATTAATTAAAATAAAAAATCAAACATATATGAAAAACAAAGCGGTTATTACCCGAAAAGTGATTTTGACATGGATGTTTTAAAAAAGGATAATAAAATGTCATAATTAAATCATATATGTTATGATATATATATTTATAGTTATATTACATATTTATAATAAAATTAAATTTATTATATAGGAGGTTTGAACACGCATAAAGAAAGTTAAGACTTAGAGTATGGGATTTTCATCTAACTATTACTTTATGTGAGATGAATTCAATATTCACAATATGTTTTTTTATTTGGTGTATATACAACCAATGAATATATTTTATGGTTCTTATAATTAGTTATTTTAATTTACATGTACATTTTGGGATCAATATTTCTAGGGGTTTACAATTTATATGTTACCAAATTAGTAAGGAATTATTTTCTCAATTTGTCTTCCTTACGATGTATGTTATGCAATAATATTCCCTCAATAAGAGTATATAAAGCCTATTTGATATTTTAAATAATGAATTTATTTATAATATTTATATTTTATGTATCATTTGATGTTATTTATTAATGGGTCTTATGATTCAATGTTTATAATGTGGTAATGATTTCTTGTTACAATCTCATCGCTTAGCGAGATTTTTATGATTATGTTTTTTATGATAAAATATTATGATACATATATATATAAAATAATGATTTTTACTCTGCTTTGTTAATTAATTATATTAATTATACCATTTTCAAATCTTTGGAATATTAAATAATTGTTAAATATTTTTTATGAAAATCTGACATTGTCTTTGTCATTGGTTGGAAATCAATTTTATTTTAAAACAATGTTTTCCAAAAATGATTTCAAAAAATGATTTAATATTATCATATTAATTTTAAATTAAAATTTTACCCATTTTTCAATTTTTATGAAATGTTTTTCAAATAATTCTTCATGTCATTTTCTAAAAAATGCTCGTTTGGATTTTACAGAAATTGTGAAAGAAATATTTGTTTTTACATGTATGGAATGAAAATTATTTTATGACATCATGAGAAGTATTTTCTGAAATCTTACCTAATATTTTTCTTGGTTATTTTTGAAATAAAATGACTTTTAGGATGTTTTATGTTTAAAAATAGTTTTTTAAAAAGGAAAGGATATTTTACTCCAAATATGCTTAAATGGATTTTTTTAAATATATATTTATATGTTTAAAATATTATTTTAAATGAAAATGATTTTTAAAATGTTTAATTTTTAAAAAAGTGATTTTAAATGAATGGTTATTTTCCATAAAAAATATTCCACCTAATCATTCAAAATTTTTAACTATATATGATGGCATTATTTGATGTAACTTATGTTTTCTAGGGATATAGAATAGGAATATCATTATTATTATTTCTCTTATTGGTTTCTCATGAGAATATGTTTATGAAACCAGACTCTCTTTCACGTGTTATACCATGATAAAACTCTAATGAAACCAGCTTCTTTATCCAAGGGTTATGCTATAATTAAATGTTGTAGTGATTAAAAAACGTATCTCTTTAACACATTATAAGTTGTGATGACATTTTTATGAAACCTATTTTATTTAATGGGTTATGATATTACGAATGTATTACGATATTTTTGTACACATATATATGATTTTCATTATGTGTTGGTGGTTATGCTGTAGCAAAAAATGGCTATTACACTATAATCAAGGATGATGGATACATTAAAAATAAGGAAGATCATTAAGTTATAAACAAAGAACGATGGGGCCCATATCTTT
This sequence comes from Viscum album, assembly GCA_963277665.1. Classification (NCBI taxonomy): domain Eukaryota; kingdom Viridiplantae; phylum Streptophyta; class Magnoliopsida; order Santalales; family Viscaceae; genus Viscum; species Viscum album. The sequence continues at coordinate 1,089,785,910 of OY728164.1, read as the reverse complement.
CTATAATGTATTGGGTAATGATTTATATCTCATGAGATATACATGAATGCAATGAAGAGTGAACTCGGTTCAATAGTGGACTTTGTCCACTATGATGGTCTTGGGGGTGTAACTTGACTACCATGATGGTTTGGGGAGTGAACCCATTCCACTATTAGGAGAGGTATTCCACTATGGATAGTGTCGTATCACAATTAAGAAATGTATCTTCCCATAGATCACACCTCTATGTTTTCTAAATGAGCCTCGACTTATAAGGGAATGAATTTCTATGCTTATATGTATGTCACAATTCAATATCTTATAGAAATTTTATCCTCTAAGGGATTATGTTCATTGATTATCATATGATTTGTGTCATATGAACTTCCAATATTTATGCCACAACTCAAGATTGTAATATTTAATTTGAAGGGTATGGTTTTCAAATTTTATTCTCATGTTCGTATACAATTATTTTCATGTTTTTCTTAGGTATATAATTTTGAAGCACTTACTGAGAATCTAATCTAACTATTTCTTATGTTTCCTTCCCTAGGTTATGAGAAAATGTTTTTAAGAAGGATTAATAAAGAAGAATATCTTTAGGAGATATGTTGAAGATCTTTTATGAATTATGAAGATTGTGTTCCATGTTTCCAAAGACACAAAACTATTGTGGTCGTTGGGCATGTATTTGTGTAATGTAATGAATATTTATAAAAAAAGATGTAATATCCATGTGTGAGAATCCCGAGTCACTATAGTTTGTATCATAGAGAGTTTTATTTAACCTTTTGAAACTATGACTAATTTATTTTCTAAGATACCTTGGTGTATTTATGATGGGATTTATAAGGATGACTCTATGGATAAGTCTAAGGATTAGAAAAATTTTAGAAATATATCCTGGAATTTTGGTAAGCGGTATAGAAAGTGGTTTCCAAGAAATTAAATCCCAATTGAGGTACTATATGTGGATATAGATTGAGAACATAGGTACCTAGGGGTAATAAATTGAAAAATGGAACATTGAGATGTACTTAATCATCACCTAGTGCAAAATAATGGTCCTTGACACATACCTGATTAGACACTCCTAGGGATATTCTTTGGAAAATCACAAACTCATTATGAACCATCATAATGGATTTAAATACATGATGAATAAACATAACCTTGATAAGGCCTAAGGGTTCATATTTTGAAAATATGGATTCATGTTTTTGGAACCCTATATGTGATTTTTCATGATTATGTGGTTCCCTGATATGAATAGTGATTCTCACAATATGATTTATGTTTTAGTCGATGGTAAGAACCGTAAGGAATCATGTTAACACCAAATTATATTGATAATTTGGTGACTATGAGAAAAAAATTGGATGATGACTAGAGATATAGATATTATGATTATGTCTAATATGCAATCATGATATATGATTTAGAACATGAGCACTAGTAGTATTTTTAATGATTCACATAAGAGGAATATATACTTATATGAAATTTCATGTGGTGATGAACTTAGAGGAATAAAGATTCAACCTACTACATTTCAAGAATGTGGGAATAGGAACCAAGATGATTATATCAAATGGATCAGAATCTGTTATCTATGTTGAAAAGAAGGTCATGGAGTGAAAAAATTTCATGGAGTTCAATGTATTATGTGTGGGGAATATGGAATTACCCAAATCAATTCCCTAACTGATGAATTTACTTCAATTCCAAGGAAGGACATCTTTCATTAAAATCATTGAAGTGGAAGGATTGAACTATTTATGTATTAAGATTCATGAATTATGTTATATGAATTGTGAAATATATAAGGATTGTCCATTATATATTTTTTATTATGTATTTGAATTAATATATTGAATGATGTTGATGAACTAGAAAAGTGATTAAATGGAATGGAGATATTCAGAGAAAAAACATGATTAAGGGAAATTAAACACATAATATGTTACTATGGTTGAGATAATTTTTTTTGAAAAAGTGATTTTTGATTGGGATAAAGTAAATTAGACAATATTTATTTCCTTGGAATTGATTAATGATTTATGGAAAAAGTGGGTTATGTTGATGGAGTTCACAACATTAATGGATTTATATAATATATTCCATAATCTGTGGTTTTATTCAAGGAATAAGGAATAAATAATGTTTTCAATATTTTTTTATGGTAATTGAGGTTATTATAATGTTAAATGAGAATACATGATGACGGTGTTCACATGTTTGGAATATGAAAATTGAGGTATAATTCATGTTTTCTGGGGGATTAATGATAACTTTACTATAGATATTTAGTTATGTTCTTTCTAATGGTTTGTACATTAATGTTGTAGAAGGTTTATAAGGATATCAATTTATGGAATGATTTATGTTTAATTTTGGACGAGGTTTATAGATTAATGTATTATTTATCATATAATTATTCATGCATAACTTGTGCTAAAAATTTTGGTGTGATGATGACTAAAGATATAGAAAACTAATTTTCATTCTATTTATAGATCTTATAATATTTTTGTACTATAGTAATAGAAAATTCACCTTCATTTCATGGACTAAGAGATGAATTGGAAATTGATCAAGGTACAACCAAAGGATGAAATTTTACCTATGAAATAAAAACATATCCAATAAGTACATTTTCATATGTTATCATTCTAAATGGAATAAAATACCCCAAAATTACAAAAAGGATCTAAAAATAAAATGATGTCTTGTTATCATCATTTTTTATGATAACAATGAGCTTTTTCATGCCCCTTTGGTTTAGATATTTTTGGTCGTCAACCTTTCCTTTATAATGAACCAACAATTCATGAAGGATTGGATGATTTTCTTTGTAGTTTAAAATTGTTTTTCATCATAGTGATGGTTAACTATGTCCTTATGATAGTATTCGGATCATCCAAGGCATTTTCAAATCCAAATACTCCCGAATTTAGAGAGATAGATTGAATCACATGGTGAGAGCATGATTACTATTAACCGTGCAACTCAACCATATACGGGAACATGGTGCATTGAAGGATTCCACATAGTTTTCCCAAAACATGTGAGCCAAGATACATGATCATGTCAGTGCTGTAGAGTTTTTTATAGAGAATTTTTTTCATGTATTGGTCATGGTAGAGAAACTATGTGTCTTTTACATACCAGTAGATTCATGAAAAATTCTCATAGCAAAATGGGTGAAAAATATTTCCAATTGTGCATCCAAAATATGTGACCCCTTATTTGAGGGGGAACTAACCATTTTTCCTTGATTTTTTTAACCATTCTCCCTCATTTCATTCCTCTTCCAGTGGTGGTGAAACCATTATTCTTATCCCATCGAGTTCACCTAATCCTATCCTAGGTTCATCAATAAATATTCTAAATGATATTTTTGATTTCCAATAACAACACTTGATCTATAATGATAAGATATATTATCCTATTGATTTCATTCCTAGTTTCTTTTTTCCATATTATACTTTATTTTAGTGTGTTATTATATTCCCTATTTTCATGGAATTGATCCATTATTACATTCTTCACATTATAGGTTGATTCAAGGGTTGACACTAGATGAGGATAGTGCTACGGGCCTAAGACATGTGGTATAAGATTTTTCCCTACATTTTTAGGTGTGTTATAGTATTTTTCAAATGTTCTTCATGTTAGAAATTTCCATGCATTTCCTTAAAAAGTTTATCAACTTTTTAATTATGTTCCCCATGTTATTTTCACTCCTACAGAACCTTATTAAATTATTATATGTTTCCAAGATCTTATATGCAACCCCTTTGGGTGTGTTAGATGAATTTACCTCCTTAAGTTATAATTTTAATTTTAACAACCACCACTAAAGTGGTCTAGATTGAAACATAAATTTTTGTTCCTTCCTTAATAAATTAAATGGATTATATTAATTTAATTGATGTTGGTGGAAAGGTCATTCCATGTATTTTATGGTTATGTATATAAATTGAAACACCCATAGTAAATTGGGTTTAATGTATATAAATAAAATAGAGGTAATCCCTCCAGAAAATTATTAATAGACCATGTATAATTCTCATTGTTTAACATTTAAGGGTTTTGTTGAGCATTGAGTATTATTCTCCCTTACATTGGGTGATTGGAATGAAGTCTCACAATATTTAAAGTTATTTGGATGATGAGAACAACATTCTAAACTCCTTTTGATCAGGTATTGGGCATGATGGATCACCCCACCATATGTATTGATGAGATAGACATGTCATATCCATATGGTATTTAGGTCATGTACTCCTTATTAGAGCCTATAGCTTATTAGACTAGTAATGGATTCCTAAGTTACACCCGAAGTCTAGCTAGCACCTAGTTTCCATGTATATGACAACATATGTCCTCATGTATATAGTGTATATACATGTATACATATTATATATGGTTAACTATATCTATACATATTGTAGAATGATAAAACTCATTTCAACATATGCCAAAGTAGATAACATCTTCCATGTGTCCTTATAGAACCTGAGTTGACTTGTATTTAATTTCCATCATTGTTTATTATTCATTATTCCCACACATTGTTATTTTATACACACTAAAGAGATTAATCTAAACACTCTTGGTGGTGGAATGATGAGTTTATCTAACTAACAACTCAGACCACCCTTGGTACCCGAGATTACTCCTTAACTATAGGTGTGGATAAGGATAATCATTTTATCATAGGTTCTTGATGTATTTTTCTTATATAATGGATCATGGGAGTAAAGGATTGAGTGTATGATCATTATTTTGGAGGATCTTCATTTTAAATTTTTATATTTTATTTTATATGACTATTCCCTCTATCCATTATTTCCCATTTTTGTAAATTATCATTCCATGACATAATTTTTTCTATAAATAATCCTATGGCTTGATTATTTTTACATATTAGACGTTTCCATTTCTATTTTGCTTATTTATCATATTGCTTTCTATGGAGTTGTCTTTTATTAATGGATTTATCTATTATAATATACTAATTACTTCCATTGTGCTACTTTGATAAGAGGATATAGCCTCCTCACCATACCACCATGAACCCTTTCTTCTAGAAGACATACTCTAGCATATAAGGAGGCATGCTTGAGAGTATGTGACCCACCATCTTAGGGATCCATTTTAGTGGAACTCGGGTCAGGATGTTTCAAAGTGGTATTAGAGTATTATTTTCATTTCATATTACGGTTTTGGTATTAGATAAAAGAATAGAACATATAAGAATTTGGGGATGAAATATTTTATAGGGGTAGTTACACCACATACAATGGAATCCCAGGTTACTTGGGATGGGTTATTACGATTATTACATTATGTTTATTACATTTTATTTGATTCCACCATTGGATGATGCACATGATTTTTGATGTTTTTTACATTGAAAATGTTACTATATGGCTTACATTTTACCTTGGACTATTGAGACATGGAGTTAGCATATCATAAATCATTATATGAAATTTAGGACTTATATTACATGAATTTTTCCATGTCACATCTACATTCTATGTGAATTTATGGTAGTATATATTTAGTTTCTAGAATATTTTATTTGTAATGTTCTAACGCTACTACAGGGTGAAATTATTTGGTTAATTAAAGTGACTACATCAATATAAATGGTGTTTTCCCACATAGATTGATGAAGAAACCATAATTGGACAATTATACCATGTTTTAGTTTCATTATCTTCTATTTTCATGGAATAAAAAAATAATAGATTGATTGTATTACATGAATTAAAAAGAAATTTTAAGAATCAAGTAGTTCGATAAAATATTGATTAGTGATTCATGAAATAAGATCACTTCATATGACCTGTTACATCCTGATATCTGATGTAAATATTAGGTTATAGTTAAATTCCATTCTAATTACAATTTATATGGAGTTTTATTTTTATAAATTGGGAAATAAAACACACCTAGCTTAACCATGATATATATTTAATAGTACAAACTACATTGAATTAAACTTTTAAAATGAAATGTTTACCAATAAATGGGATACCCATTGAAAATTAAAGGGTTATTTTATATATAACTTGAAATTTACATTCAATATAATAAAACATATATCATGTGATATGAGACCTAGACCCAAATCCGATCATAGTATTGGGTTGTTGGGGGTGTCTCTTATGATTCTTATGGTCTATTATTCAATTTACTTACTACCTAGACCAAGATTTTGGAGCAGGTAGAGGGGTGTGAATTTTTCTATAGGAAGGCTATGATCCTTTCCAATTATATTTCTATAATCATTTTAAATTTTATATTATTTTATTATGAATTAATTTAGGATTATGGAAAAATTCTACCATGATTTCCTTAAGTCGTACATCAGGAAGAAGGTGACGACCAAGCTCCAGAGGTGGTGGTCCATGAGCCACCAATGTTAAATCTAGTAGTGCCTCCATCAAGCACTGAATTTATTAGGGGATGGAGGACCAAATGTTGTTGAGTAATGATTGGTGTACATGATTTCTATATTCGATCATCTGGAGAACCCTCTATAGTGGAGTGTCAAACTCAGCGCATATATGCTACATGGTTCTACCAATAGATTGTGGGATTTCATTACCTAGGAAGACCGACATCAAGACCTTAGTTGGAGGGACTTTCAGATGGTCATATAAGATTAATTATTTCAATAAACAATGAGAGATTAATACGATAAAGAGTTTACTAACTTGATGTAGGGAATTATGTTTGTGATGGAGTATTCTTCTCATTTTACCAATCTTATGTGATTCGTACTCACCTTATTCGTTGATGAGGTGATGACTGTGAGGTGATTACAGGATGGGAATGTGCAAAACATCTGGTCAAAGGTCAATTTATTCTATCCAAACACTATTTATGAGATAGAAAACCAATCCATCATCACTGAGTTGAATTTGAGGTAAGCTGATGGTGCGATCTAGGGTGCCTCAGTCCACATACATGCAAGTGGTTCTTCTAGAATACAAAAAGTGTCTCTTCGAGGTTCCTCTTAGGGGGGGGTGGGGTGGGGTAGTAGCAATCCAAAATCTCATATAAAAACCTTTATTATATGTTATCAATATATGAAGATAAGACAAATAAAATCTTAATATATGTGATATCTAGTGGGATGCAGAGGTTGAGGAAGTATGGGCCATATCAAGTGTTTTTATAGGTTTCTTTCACTAGAACCTAGCAATAGAGGGTCTACACCGACCCCAAATTCTAGAGTAGGGCTAGTAATACCTCTTCTAGAATGTAGTTGGTATACCACAAAGTACTCAGGTTAAGGTGGTTGCTGAGGAAGATGAAATCAGACTTAGGAATCAAAACATATGTATATATGGACTACTAAATTAAGTCAGGTTTTGAATTAAAGACGCATTATGGTCTAGTAACAAGTAGTGCAAACTATGCTGGTGGAGGAGAGCACTAAACTTTATACTCTTTGAGGGTGATTTTTAAATTAGTATAGGGATGTATGCATATCAAAAAGGGAGAATGGGATGTCCAGGGGTATCGATATGGACCTAATCATTATGTGCTGAGAAGAGTGCTTCTTTGATCGCTATTTGTTTATTTGATGATCAGGGAATACGTCATATTTTTTCCCTCTTTTGGTGGATAATTTTATGGATATATTTCTCATAAAATATTACAGGATACCTATTTTTATAGAGGTAGAATTCACCATTGAACTAGTGCTATGAGTGGAAATAGTTTCAATTCTTCCTTACATGATGACACATACAGAGCTTATGGAGCTCAAAAAGCAGTTGGAATAAGTCTAAGAAAAGAGTTTTATCTGACCTAGTACCTCACCATGGAGCTAACCTATCCATTTTTTCAAGATGGAAGATGGTACTCTATGGAATTTCATAGAATAACAATTGTTGAACGAACTCACAGTTAAGAACTGGTAACCACTACGTAGAATAGATGACCACTTTAATCAACTCCAAGGAGCATGAAAGTTTTAAAAGATTGATTTGAGGTCAGGATATCATCAGTTTTAGGTCAGAACATCAGACATACCCCTGATATATTTTCAAAGTAGGTATGGTCTTTATAAGAAATTAGTAATGTTCTTCGACCTTATGAATGCACCACATGTTTTCATGGATCTGATGGACTAGGTTTTCCACCTGCATCTAGATTCCTTCATGGTAGTTTTTTTGGATGAAATAATTGTGTATTCTTACATTCATAAATACCCTACCCAACATCTTGATATCACATTGAATACACTAAGAGAGCACTATATTTATGAAAATATAATCAAATTCCAGTTTTGGATCAACAACGTCCACTTCATAGGTTACATTATCTAAGATAAATGATTATTAGTAGACTCAAAAAAGGTGAGAGCTATAGTTTCCAGGGAGCATCCTAAGAACATCTCTGATATACAATGTTTCTTGGGGCCAGTCAGGTTCTTTTGTCATACCATCCATGATTTCTCATTCCTAGGTGTACCCCTTAAAATATTGACTAATAAGGGTGTGAAATTCATATAGTTAAAATATTGTGAAAGAGGCTTTTTTGAAATTAATGATAGGTTGAATTCCATACAGATTATGATTATACTAGAGCTTGGAAGAAGCTGCACCATGTATTGCAATTTTTTAGGAATCATGTTGGGAGTAGTTCTGATGCAGGGTGAGAGAGTAAAGATATATTGGTCCCATTATTTGAGACCACATATTTGGAATTACCCGACAAAAAATAATTATTTAGTAGTTATAGTCCGTGATTTATATTGTAAAAGGAACTATTTGTTTGGGGAAAATTTTATAGTATTCACTAATAATAGAATCCTTAGTTATATATTTATGTTCCATGATCTAAATCTTAAACATCATATGTGGCTTGAATATCATCAATCCTTTGATTTCAAACTTACCTATATTCCTCGAAAAGGAAATAATTCACTCGATGCTCTGACGAGGAAGACTTAGAAACAGGTTATTTGGGATGCCAGTGCTGAGGGGAAGCTTATGAAACAATTTTATAAGTTGCATGTTGGGGTACAATATGATCCTAATAAGACTATCCTTATGGATTAAGTAGTGACCTCTACCCTTCTAGAATAGGTTAATATAAGGAAACTTTTTGATCCTGATGGCCAAGTTTTGAGAAACAATTATCTTAGATGAGGATACTTCACTTGGTTGGACCATGGAAGGGGATGATATCTTAAACATATATGGGAATGTTTGGGTCCCAATAGAATTGTGGGAGAAGCTATGAGTGGAATATCATGCTCAAGTTTATAAGTACATCCCAGGGACACCAATATATAATGAAACTTATATTGCTTCTTTTGGTGGCCCAACATGAAACAATATATATCCATATTTATCCATTGGTGTTCTGGCTATCAATAGGTTAAATAATAACATCAATGACTAGAAGGTATTTTACATCCATTTTCCATTCATAATTGGAAATGGGACAATTTCTACATTTAATCCATGAATGGTTTTCCTAGATCACATCATGTAAATTATATAGTTTGGTAATTTGTTGTCTCGTTTATGAAGTTCACGCACCTATCACCCATTCTAGATAACTTTTTGGTTGAATATATTGGGAGGATATAGGTTATGGGGGTCTTGAATATTCATGGAGATCCAAAATTTATCACATCAGACATGGATTCTCTTTTCATGTCATAGTTACGGAATGGGTTATAGAAGGGCTTAGCTACATAAGTTATTCTAAGCATGATCTATCACCCTCAGATTGACTAACAAACACATATCCCAATGTAATTTTGGAGGACAATTTCCACACATGTGTCCTTGACATTATGGGTTATTAGGAGAATCACCTACCCTTGGTTGAGTTTTATTATAATAATATCATTCAGGCTACCATCCAGATGGATCCTTATGAGATATAATATGTTTGGTTATGTTTCTAACCATTCTGATGGTTAGAGGAATGGGATTTATCTTTTCTTGGACCATGTCTCATCTAGGAGACTTCAGAGTAGGCCCAGCTGACCAGAAAGCACATGTCAATAGCTCATTCCAGACTATGGTCATATTCCCACCATCGTAAAAAACCTATTGAGTTTAATTTTGGGGACTATGTTTTCTTTTTCACTTTTATAAGGTCATGCATTCAAAAAATTCAGAACCAGAGAAAGCTTTCACCTTGATTCGTCATACCCTTTGAGGTTGTGGAATGAATCAGACCAGTGGATTAAGGGATAAAACCTCATAAGAGATACTAGTCTATACATGACTTTTTTCACGTGTCTCAGACACAAATGTAACATACAAACTAAAAACATGTTTTACATCATGATGAGATTTATTTGGATGTGGATTATGATTTTGAGGAGTAACCAGTGCATATCATGGGTCAGAGCGTGAAGACTCTATGAGGGATGTTAGTTCCTCTAGTACAAGTGCATTGAAAACATGGCCATGTATTGGAAAAGAACAGATATTAGGAAGATTTTATATGTGATAAATGGATAGATCTTTTGTTAAATGGTCCCTCTTTACCCTAAGAAGGCCAAAATTGGGATGAGTTTCTTTAAAGAGTATATTTTTTAAGAACTTGTATTTTCATGATGTTATGAATAATTTTTTCCAGTTGAAGCGATTTTTTCCATCCTAGTGAAGTTTAAATTTGACATAAAAAAGGTTATGTGAGAATCTGGCCATTGTTCAAATCCCTAAAATATATAATTTGGAGAGACGGATATATCCACATTCTTAGCATACGGTTAGTGATAATAGTGCAACTCAAATGTGTGAGGGAACTTAGTGCACAACAAGAGGCGACACTATTTTTTTTCTAAACTATGCGATGTTGGATGCAAGACCATGAAGATGATCAAGAGTTTTTGATAGAGTATTTTTTCATGAATTTCAAATGGTTAGTCAAAATCTGTGCCAAGACCTTAAGGGGGGTATTGAACAGTGTCAGGTGCATATCCTTCATATGATTTGTTCAATCATATAACAACTATTTTAAAAGGAAATTACCTATTTGTACTAAAATGTATTTAAACTTTATCCATAAACTATTCTCTTCCTATAGTAGTGTGACCCTTATTCATCTCCCATGGAGTTCTCTCAATTCTAACAGAGGTTAGTTAATAACTCCTCTATCTGATCTCCATTTTCATCACTGTTGGATGAATTGTATCTACAATGGTAATTTAGAAAATCTACCTTCATCTATTCATGGTTCTCTTTCCATATCCTATGCTATTTTGGTGCATTCCCATATGACCTATTTTTATGGAATTATTACATTCATTCATTTTCAACCATTATATCTTTATTCAATGAGTGAAAATGGATGATAAGAGTTATATAGGCATAAGAAATGTGGTCTTGAAATTTTCATTAAAATTATATTTTTTTTACAACATTTTACAATTTTCATCATGATTCATTATTTCCAAAAGATGAAACCATCTCCATATGATCAAAAACAAAATCAAACATGAATAGCAAGGGATAACTAAAAAAAGAGAACCAATCAGAGATTCTCATCCAAAAAGGAACAACCATTGGAATTGACCAAGGATAAGACAAAAAAGAATTTTAAAATAAGGAGAAACTTACAAAGACAAAGAAAAAATAAAACAAGAACATTTAAACATCCAACACCCCAATGTTGGAGACCAGAGTTGATTTATGGTTCCCCAAATCACTAATGATTCTCAAATATGAGAAAAAAATCACTATGGGACCCATGACTGGAGAGATGATGTCTTGAATAAACTACTTCTATATAGTAAAGAGTTGTTATTTTTCGTTCAAAAATCCTTCTTTTGGTGTCACAAGTGGCCACATTGAACTCCATGAAGAACCATATAAACACTAAAACTATGAGACTCACTTTTCTCTAACAAGGGAAATTCAACAAACATGTATTTATATGATGAACACGCACCATCCCAAATCACTGTAATAAAAAACCGCATGAAAAAGGTACATTTGGAACACACCACCACTTATAATTTAAAATTTTCAGAATTTCAAAATGACACATATTGATTAAAATTAGAGTTAAAAAAGATACCCAACATCTTTCATTATTACAATGACATAGAAACCCAAAAAATCACTAAAACATAAGGAAAAATGGAAAGGAAAGGGTCTTCAAACTATACTAAATAAGTATTCTTACTCTTATAAATACAATGGTGTGTTTTTAAAAGGGGTGGATCTGGCTCCGTGTCGCTTCAGAGAAACACTCAGATGGGACAGTTTTGACTGACCTGGGTGTTAACATGCATGGAAGGTCCTTGGAGCATATGAAAATGATGAATTATTATGATCTGGATTTCCACACTGATGTTTCACCAAGAATCTACATTTAGAATAATTTTATGAATGATCTATATGCTATTTTTCAATGATAAGTAGTGACATCTTCAGGAAGATTCCCCATCTCCTTACTAGGATTCCCTTCACTACTTCTAGATATTGATGGATGGGTAACTATCTAAAACACTCCTACTAACATAAATTCAACATGAATAGATAACCTCGCCCCATCAACAAATGAGGAAAGAAAAAACATTGAAACCTTCAGCCTCTGAATAGGAAAAATCATGATCTCTAAATCATGATCCTTCAAGGACTCGTTTATTTCCCACACTAATAGGTAATGAACTAGATCCAAAAAATGAAAATAGAACTCCAACATTGATACATCACCTTGCTATATACAACACATCTCCATACCCTTATTCACCTTCACTAACTTAGAGAAATAACCCCAGATGAACAAACCCTTAATGAACATCTAGATAGAATATCATTGTGGCATTGTTCAAGAGACTAACTTCCACTACTTCGAGGTCAGAACATCAAGAATAAAGTAGAGATCATTACCTTTAGGGACTTTTAAAACATAGGTAAACTAATCAACCTTTTGATTCATTGTATGCACTCTTCCATATCATGAGGATCCGATTGACTATCAAAGAGAGGAGGATGAAACTTTCAAAACAGTAGGACAAAGTCTATGGGTTGATCAATTGGAGGGTATGGTAATGATGAACCACTCATAGATACACAAAAAATATCCATCTAATATTTGGTGGGGGTACACTAAGTAATAAGAAATCCGTGAACTCAATCAAAACCAATTCATCAACATGAATTATAAAACCCAAAACACTCTATAAAAAACTTCTATATTGTAAGAAAACACACCCCACAATCATCGGTTATTAAAACATTGATTCTTTGTTCCTTATAAGAACACTTTTTAAAAGAAACAAATAGGGGAAGTTTCAACCTCACTGTTGGAATTCAATAGATCCACAAACTCATATATTCCCATACCAATTTGGGAACCAATCCACTCATTATATCAACTGTCCATATTCTCACACACATCCTCACCTGTGAGAGATCATAAGAATATCTAATGTTGAAAAAAAAATACTCTTTTCATTTCGAAAAAACTGTTTGACCAAAATTTCAAACTCTTAATCTAATTGCAATTTCAATATTCCCAAAACCATTTCAAAATTCCACCAAATATTAAATCAATAAATTCATTGGAAACTCCAGACATCAATCCATTTGATTCCATTCAAAAAACAATTCCCATGACTTCCATACCAAAAATTAAAAATATCCCATCTCAAAATATTTCAATCAATTAAAAAAATATCATTACATAAAAAATGATTTGATCAGAAAAATCTTAAAAAAACTTCTAATTTAAAATAGATTTCCAAAAACCATCTAAAAAATAAATTTTTATTTCTTAATCAGTCAATTTTGATAAATACCATGTTTTGATTATAAAAATATAATATAGTTTAACCCATCACAATTTCACCCAAATATCATTTTATAAAAAGTAATTTTTTAAATATTTCATCAATATAAATTAAAAATAATTTTTTCCATATTCTAAAAATATGATCCATTACCACATAAAAATAATGTTTTCATGGTTTTAAAAAATGGTTTTCAAAACAATTTCAGAATGATGTGGTACACAAAAAAGCACAGGGGAAACTAGTATTGATGGGTGACTCTGTCATATGGTTTAAGACCATACCCTAATCACTCCACCACTACAGAGAGTCTTTAAAAACCATGTCTTTGGATTTATATGGCTTTCCATTCCATTCTATCTCATTGAGACAATTGTCCCATCTCACAATTCATATACCAAGCATCGGGAAAAAAACAAGAACCAAACAAACCAAATAAAAAAAATGAATTTCTATGGAAACCAAAGGATAAAAATAGAAAGTCATATCCAATCACTACCTCACACCTACACCGAGTGTTCCAATAGTACTTCTCAGTCTACCATGAAATCCCAAATAAAAAAGGGAACTCCAAAATCAAGGTCCCTTAAAGAACCAACCTCCACTAATACTATTTTTTTCAGGAACCAACTTTGATCGACCCTCAATCAGCCACCCTAGTTGACCCAATACAAGGCATGAGATGATTTCCCCATCCTCAAAATCTGAAAACTAGTGTTGGGGCATCAAATGAGTAACAAAGGGATTGATTTTTCACAATATAAATAAACTGAACTACAAAAAACATGGAATCCCTAAATAAATATGAATTCTAAACTAAACATCAATTATATAGAAACTAAAAATATAAAAACCTAAATAAACCAAAACTGAACCTGATGACCACAATAAATCCATTTGTGTAAAGACCCGCAAATTTCAAGGAAATTTTTTTTTCTTAATTTTCTTTGGAATTTTACAAGAGCGCAGCTTCAGACGGCACCTGATTCCGAGGCCCGGTGTGCCCGGAATCAATTTCCGAAGTTTGGCTCGGGTACGTTCAGTGAACGGACGAGCGGGTTTTTCTATCTTTTGAACCGGTGCCCGGAATCAAATTCTGAGGGCACCGATGAAATCGCAGCGCCGGTATTTGCTTAGAAACGCCTCTTCCGGAGTTGCGTTTGCTCAGACGTGGTTTTTAAATTTTGCGGCTTTAAGTCAGAAATAAAATAAAGTTTGTGCGACAACTTTATTTTATTTCACTTAAACTGCTTGGAAGCCACTTAAAGTCACTTAAAGGCGGCTTCAACTGAGTTGAACTGGATAGGATGCTATCCAGAAATATCCTACCCCTTGGTAGGATATTTGTGCGGTGGGACCCGCACGAGC
Organism: Viscum album; assembly: GCA_963277665.1. Lineage (NCBI taxonomy): Eukaryota > Viridiplantae > Streptophyta > Magnoliopsida > Santalales > Viscaceae > Viscum > Viscum album. Next base: position 1,089,770,759 of record OY728164.1, on the reverse strand, counting down.
CCCGCCGTTTCTTTCGCTAAGTAACGCACCCGCGAAAACCCGTCAAAGTAACTGAAAAGTCAACCGACGCGTTTTCTTTAATTCTTAACAGACCATTTAATTGGGCGGTTTATTTCGTGAATTAAATGGACTGTTTCTTCGTGAATTAATTGGGTCGTTACTTATGCGTTTTACATTTGTTGGAAAAATAATAAAATAGACAAACTTGTCTATTTTGGAGGATTACTATCGTTGTGCAATTCCTCTGAGCCTCCACCCTCTCCGCGAAGAACGCAAAGAACGCGAAGAACGCGAAGAACGCGAAGAACGCCGGAACCGGAATCCGACGACGCACGATCCGCGACGTCAACAGCTTTTCCGCGACCTTCTTCTTCTTCTTCTTCGGTGCCTCTTCTTCCGCGGCGAACCTGCGATCGGCGGTTAAAGATTGGCGACGCGACGCCGGATACCGCGACGACGCGACGATCTCCTTCTTCCGCGACGAGCGAATCCGCGACGACCTCTCGTCCGACGACGACTTCGAGGTAGGGATTTATTTTGGAAAAGTTACCCCTTTTAAATTTTCTCGTGAACGTTCTTGAAAATTTAAAAAGTCGGTTTCAAACGAACAATTTTATCTTTAAATAAAATTGTTGGATCATGTGTTGATCATCTTTTTCTTTTCTCCCGTTGATTATGGCTAACGCGGAGGGTGCGGGTCTAACGAACAAGACCCGACAACCCTCCGCCGATCTCTTTTGTTGTGCGGATATGACGGACGACGACAAACCGCGTGGCAGGGGCGATCCGTTGATTCCGCAATGAAGGTCGGCATCCGGGAGGGGCATCGGCGCAGGCGGGAGGCAAAACGGGCCACCGGAGCATCTCCGGCGGCCCGCGGAAGGCAGCGGCGGCGCGGGTAGCCGGCGGCGCCCGGCGCGCCGCCGTGGAGGAAGTCCGCCGCGGCTGAAGCCGCGGCGGCGGTGGCGGCCGGTTCCGCGGCCGCGCGGAACCGGGAACGGACACGGCGGCCCGGCCGCGTCCGCGTGACAGGCGGCCCCCCGCGGGGGCCGCGTTTCTTCAAATGCCGCGGGTCAAACCCGCGGCGGCGGCCTGTTCGGCCGCTCGGCCGAAGCCGAGCCGGCCGGTCCGGTCGGCCGGGCCGCGCCCAGGCCGAACCGGACCCGGCCGAGCCGGTTCGGGCCGGTTCGAGCCGGCCCGGTTCGGGCCGACCCCAGGGGGGGTTCGGGCCGGGTCGCCCCGGGCCCAGAACCCCCGTTTTCGGGCCCTTTCGGTCTTTCGCCCATATCTTGGGCCTGGGACCTCCGATTGACGAACCGTCAGCGGCTACGCGATCCTTGGATCAAGACGGTCGTTTCGGTATATTATACTCAAGGTTTCGGAAGACTTTGGGTTCGGCCGGGTTGGTTCGTACACGAAACCAACCGGGCCCTCGGAGCGGAAACGCTCATAACTTGAGCTACGGACGTCCGATCGACGTACCGTCAGCTGTGGTAGTTTCCTCTAAGTGAGACGGAACTTTTGGCATGCTCCGCCCGAGGATCGGATGCAGGCGGAGTACGGTCGGGTTGGTTTTTCCCTAAAAACCAACCGGGCCCCTGGGACGAAAATGCCAATAACTCTCAGACCGGGCGTCCGTTTGACGCGCCGTCTGTCGCGTTGAGATCCTGTTGTCGATACGGAACTTTTGGATACATCAACTTCGGACTACGTGTCAGTTGATGTATCAGCCTCTCGGCTCATGGAGCGGACCCTCCTAAACGAGCTCGCTTTGTTCGGGAACCCTAGCGCTGGCTGTGACTTCGACGACAGAGCAGAGATCCTTCGTGGACTGCGACGACGACAGAGCAGAGATCCTTCGTGGACTGCGACGACGGCAGAGCAGAGATCCTTCGTGGACTGCGGCGACGACTGTGCAGAGATCCTCAGTGGACTGCGTCGACTACTGCACTCAGCGATCCTACGTGGATCAGTGCTACAGGTTCTATGTGAGCCCGATCCTATGTGGGTCCTTACTACCGGTTCTGTGTGAGCCACTGCCTACAGGTTCTGTGTGAGCCCGATCCTGTGTGGGTCTTCTGCGGGGGTTAGTACCTATCGATCCTTTGTGGGTCCGACGACTTAGATGGATCAGTGATCATCTTTGACGTCATCTGAAAAAGTATACCTGGTTGAGCTGAATCGTATGTTACTCTCCTTTGTGGATTGTGTTGAACTATCCTATGTGGATTTTACTGTTTACTCTCCTTGTGGATTTGAGTCTTGCTTTCCTTTGGGGATTGAGTTGTTCTTGAGCTCGTGAGCAGAGCTAGAATTGGGGACTTAGGTATATGTATGGGCATATACCTAAGTCGAGTCAGATGTTACTTCGTGATTGCATCTTTCTTTTGTGCTATATCCTTTGTGGATTTCGGGAGACCTTCGGGGGTCTCGGGGTCCTTACTGAGTAGCTTGTACTCACCCCTGCACGGGCTATGCCCGCACCTTGTTGTGTTGGTTGCAGACGACGGACAGCGCTGATCACGGTCGGGGCGTGGAGCAGGACGGTACCTGGAGGTGGACCACTGGGCGGGACGTGCTCGGAGCGGACGTGGGACCCGAGGAGCCTGAAGGCTATCTGTACCCACCCTTCAGGTGGGATTGCCAGTGGACGACACGAGGCCGCCGTCTTTTCTTCAGTTGCTGTACTTTACTTTTCAGTTGTACTTTACAGTTGGGCTTGTATTTCTGGCCCCTTTACTTTTCTGCACTTTATTTTCCGCTTGCTGACTCTGTGTGGCTGTTACTTATAAAGGCAATGCCTTCCCTGTTTACTGGGATTTTACGCCTTGGTGCTAGTCGCCAGCCCCTGGCCTATGGAAGGCGGGCTTGGGGTAGTCACGGCACGGGCCCCGAGGACGGGTCGTGACAAATTGGTATCAGAGGCGGTCGGTTCTACCGCAGACTCTGATCGTCCTTTCTTTCTATGTGAAGCAATAGTGTTTAGTGTATTGAGTGTGGTTATCAGTTCAGGGAGCCCAGTGTTGGTGCGGCGGCCGACGTATCCGTACACCAGGACCCTGACTCCTGATTTCCGACTTAATGCATGAAAACATTGATTGCGTGTGTGTCTCGAGTTTTCTTTGTGATTACTTGTGTCAGCTCACCGGGTATACTGATCTGCTTTATGAAAGTCTCAAGTTTTCCTTGTGATTACTTGTGCCAGCTCACCAGGTATACTGTTCTGACTGTGGTGCTCTTGTTCTCCTTTTCAGGATGGCCCCGCGACGACAGCCAGCTAGGGTTCCGAGTGTAGGGCGCGACGGCAGCCCACCGAGCGACGAGGCCTCGGTGCAGGGCCCTTTGCCAGCAGTGGCACCGGCGGTAGCTTTACCCGCCGAGCCACCGATGCTGCCAGTACCAGACGCTGACGATGCACGTCGCCTCAGGGCACTGCACGAGTTTCAGGGCCAGCGACCGCCCAGGTTTCGCGGTGAGGCGGACCCCCAGGCCGCCGAGGACTGGCTAGAAGCGGTGGGGCGGACCTTTAGGCTAGTGAGGACACCAGCGGATCTCATGGTGATTCTCGCAGCGAGCCTCCTGCAGGCGGCGGCAGGACGATGGTGGAGCCTGATGCTCCAGGTTCACGATGAGGCATCCCTGCTCTGGGCGGACTTCGAGAGCCTCTTCCGCTCTGAGTTCGTCCCGGCCACCCTCCGAGCGGTGCGCATCCAGGAGCTTCTCCAGCTGCGCCAGGGCAGCATGACTGTCGCTCAGTACGCGGCGAGGTTCACGGACCTATCTCGCTACTCGACCGACATGGTACGGGACCCCTTCTTCCGGGCCCGGACCTTCGAGCAGGGCTTGCGACAGGAGATTCGGGCGTCGCTGATCTCCCTCAGCATTCCGACCCAGGCGGGAGTGCTGGAGCGAGCCCTCCTGATCGAGAGCTTCCTGGCAGAGCCTTCTTCAGCGGCGAGACCTAGCACAGGGCGGCAGGTAGCAGAGTCTTCGGCAGCAGGTAGCCGACGGATGACTCTCGGGTCCAGGCAGACCAGACCCCCACGCAGACGGCCTCAGGACACCGGCTCAGCAGTGCGGGGCACACAGCGGAGTGCCAGCCTTCCGAGAGGCAGGTTGTGCTACTCTTGCGGCGGGCAGGGTCACATGGCTCGTGATTGCCCGACTCGCCGACCAGAGGAGCAGCAGACGGTGGAGGGGCCACCCAGGAAGAGGCAGAGGGTCGACCGTGGCGGTCCGCAGGGAGGAGGCGGACGAGGCAGAGGAGCTGGCCGAGCAGCGGGTGGTGGGCGACGCTTCCAGGCTCTACCCCCACCACCACCAGGAGGGCCACCTCGACCACATGGAGCTGGCGGGCAGGGACAGGCCCAGCTCCAGGCAGTGGAGGCCTACGACCCTGACTTGCCAGAGATGATTCGAGGTACGATCTGTGTCTATTCCACCCTTGCTGCAGTACTTATAGACACAGGAGCGAGTCACTCTTTCATAGCCTCTGCCCTTGTTCGGAGCTCGGAGATTCCGACTGAGCCGTTGGCTCGATCCTTACGGCTAGAGACTCCTACGGGAGCAGACTCGACGATTACGCACTGGTGCCGGCAGTGTGAGCTTACTCTAGGAGGCGAGAGCTTCGGCTGGGATCTCCTTGTAGCGGCGTCGAGGCCTTACGACGTCATCTTGGGCATGGATTGGCTATCCACGGTTCATGCCCAGATCGACTGTTTTAGGCGCAAGGTGCGATGTGTTCGCACCGACGGGAGCAGGTTTACCTTCACCGGCGAGAAGGGAACCTTTGCAGCACAGGATGGACTTCTGCGGAGGAGAGTGCAGCCCATCTCTCATCAGTTGGCTAGCCTCATCCTAGGAGCAGTGGACGTGCGGAGTCCAGCTTTTCCTGCAGTGGTGGACCAGTACGTAGACGTCTTTCCCGACGACGTTCCAGGGCTACCTCCTCGTAGAGAGGTAGACTTTTACATCGACTTGTACCCCGGGACAACCCCGATATCTACTCCAGCATATCGGATGGCCCCCGCCGAGCTTCGGGAGCTGCGGGTACAGTTGGAGGACTTGCAGAGCAAGGGGTTTATCCGACCCAGTGTTTCACCCTGGGCTTCCCCGATTTTGTTCGCCAAGAAGGCGGACGGGAGCTTGCGACTGTGTGTCGACTATCGTCGCCTGAATCAGGTGACAGTGAGGAACAAGTATCCGCTGCCACGGATTGATGACCTCTTCGATCAGCTCAAGGGAGCGCGGTGGTTCTCAAAGATAGACCTCCGGTCAGGCTATCATCAGCTCAGAGTTCGAGACGAGGACGTGCAGAAGACGGCCTTCAGGTGTCGGTATGGCCATTATGAGTTCTTGGTTATGCCGTTCGGCGTAACCAATGCTCCAGCAGTGTTCATGAGCCTCATGAACAGGATCTTCCAGCCATACCTCGACCGTTTTGTCGTGGTCTTCATTGACGACATTTTGGTATACTCGACGACTGAGGAGGAGCATGCCTACCACCTGCGAGTTGTGCTAGACACGCTCCGAGAGCACCAGCTTTATGGCAAGCTCTCAAAATGCCAGTTCTGGTTACGTGAGGTCCATTTCTTGGGACACGTCATCTCTGAGGCGGGAGTTGCAGTGGATCCCGCGAAGATCGAGGCAGTGCTAGCTTGGGAGCCACCCAAGAGCGTGACAGAGGTGCGGAGCTTCTTGGGCCTAGCCGGATACTATCGGAGATTCGTGCCGGACTTCTCCAGAGTTGCGGCACCACTCTCCGCGTTGACGAAGAAGGGGAAACCCTTCGTGTGGTCAGACAGATGTCAGCAGAGCTTCCAGGAGCTGAGGCAGAGGTTGACCAGTGCACCTATCTTGAGGTTGCCTGAGGAGGGAGTTGGATACGTAGTTTACTGCGATGCGTCAGGGACTGGACTCGGGTGCGTCCTGATGCAGGAGCGGGCCGTGATCGCCTACGGATCACGTCAGTTGAGGCCGCATGAGCAGAACTACGCCACTCATGACCTGGAGTTAGCAGCAGTGGTCTTCGCTCTGAAGACTTGGCGACACTATCTGATGGGCGAGCGCTTCACAGTCTTTTCTGACCACCAGAGTCTCAGGTATATCTTCTCTCAGAAGGACCTGAACCTGAGACAGCGGAGATGGCTTGAGTTCCTCCAGGACTATGACTTTGAGATAGTCTATACTCCTGGGAAGGGGAACGTGGTAGCCGATGCCCTCAGCAGGAGGACGGGCATTCAGCTGCTTGAGGAGGCGACGGAGCAGCTAGCCTCCTTGCAGATATCCTTCGTGGATAGAGACGGAGCAGCCTTTCTTCAGTCTCTCACAGTCTCTCCTCCACTTCTACAGCGGGTCAGAGAGGCTCAGCGTGAGGACGCTGACTGTGAGACCCGGCGTGCACTGATATCCTCAGGTCAGGCGCCTGATGGTTTCTCCCTTGGAGCAGAGCACGACATCCTTTTCAGGGGGCGTACCTTCGTACCAGTTGCTTTACGAGAGGAGGTGCTGAGAGAGTTTCACACTTCTCCCTTGGCGGTACATCCCGGAGTGGCGAAAATGTACCAGGATCTCAGACGACAGCACTGGTGGCCGGGCATGAAGAAAGCTGTGGCAGAGTTCGTTTCACGATGCCTCACCTGCCAGCAGGTGAAGGCAGAGCATCAGGTACCAGCAGGTTTGGTACAGCCCTTGGAGGTCCCGGAGTGGAAGTGGGATGGCATATCTATGGACTTCGTGACTGGACTTCCACGCACTTCCAGAGGTCACGACTCCATTTGGGTGATTGTCGACCGACTCACCAAGTCGGCACACTTCTTACCCATCAGAGAGCAGGGCTCAGTGGAGAGCTTGGGACGTCTTTACGTCCAGGAGATCGTACGGCTTCACGGTGTGCCATCATCTATCGTCTCCGATCGAGATGCTCGTTTCACTTCCCGGCTCTGGAAGGGGTTGCAGGAGGCGTTCGGGACGCGGCTCCATCTGAGCACAGCCTTCCACCCTCAGACGGATGGTCAGACGGAGAGGACCATACAGACACTCGAGGACATGCTCCGTGCATGTGTCCTCGACTTTGGTCGCAGCTGGGAGGACCACCTACCCTTGGTGGAGTTCGCGTACAACAACAGCTACCACTCCACCATCGGGATGGCACCATATGAGGCGTTGTACGGCAGACCCTGCAGATCACCGTTGGGCTGGACAGACCCTGGGGAGTCAGCACTCGTGGGACCAGAGATGGTCCGAGCCACGACAGAGAAGGTCCAGATCATCCAGGAGAGGATGAGGACAGATCAGAGCCGGCAGAAGTCATATGCTGACAGGAGGCGGAGGCCACTAGAGTTCGAGGATGGCGACCACGTCTTTTTGCGTGGCTCACCTCGATGTGGTTTACGGAGATTTGGCCGAGGCGGCAAGTTGTCTCCACGCTTCATCGGGCCTTTCCAGGTCCTCAGCAGGATAGGAGAGGTGGCTTATCGCCTGGCTCTACCACCTCAGTTGCACCGGGTGCACGACGTCTTCCACGTGTCTCAGCTGAGGAGATACGTGCACGACCCGACGCACATCATCGACTTTGGGGAGCTGGACGTGGACGATGGGGCGACTTTTGCGGAGGTCCCAGTGGAGATCGAGGATCGATAGGAGCGGGTCCTACGTGGGCGGTCGATTCCTCTTGTGCGCATCAGATGGCAGCACGGGAACCTCCAGGAGAGCACTTGGGAGCGGGAGGCTCAGATGCGTGCTCAGTACCCCCATTTGTTCCCCTAGTTTTTGATGTATCTTTACGGGGACGTAAAGCCCTGAGGTGGGAGTAATGTAAAGACCCGCAAATTTCAAGGAAATTTTTTTTTCTTAATTTTCTTTGGAATTTTACAAGAGCGCAGCTTCAGACGGCACCTGATTCCGAGGCCCGGTGTGCCCGGAATCAATTTCCGAAGTTTGGCTCGGGTACGTTCAGTGAATGGACGAGCGGGTTTTTCTATCTTTTGAACCGGTGCCCGGAATCAAATTCTGAGGGCACCGATGAAATCGCAGCGCCGGTATTTGCTTAGAAATGCCTCTTCCGGAGTTGCGTTTGCTCAGACGTGGTTTTTAAATTTTGCGGCTTTAAGTCAGAAATAAAATAAAGTTTGTGCGACAACTTTATTTTATTTCACTTAAACTGCTTGGAAGCCACTTAAAGTCACTTAAAGGCGGCTTGAACTGAGTTGAACTGGATAGGATGCTATCCAGAAATATCCTACCCCTTGGTAGGATATTTGTGCGGTGGGACCCGCACGAGCCCCGCCGTTTCTTTCGCTAAGTAACGCACCCGCGAAAACCCGTCAAAGTAACTGAAAAGTCAACCGACGCATTTTCTTTAATTCTTAACAGACCATTTAATTGGGCGGTTTATTTCGTGAATTAAATGGACTGTTTCTTCGTGAATTAATTGGGTCTTTACTTATGCGTTTTACGTTTGTTGGCAAAATAATAAAATAGACAAACTTGTCTATTTTGGAGGATTGCTATCGTTGTGCAATTCCTCTGAGCCTCCACCCTCTCCGCGAAGAACGCGAAGAACGCGAAGAACGCGAAGAACGCGAAGAACGCCGGAACCGGAATCCGACGACGCACGATCCGCGACGTCAACAGCTTTTCCGCGACCTTCTTCTTCTTCTTCTTCGGTGCCTCTTCTTCCGCGGCGAACCTGCGATCGGCGGTTAAAGATTGGCGACGCGACGCCGGATACCGCGACGACGCGACGATCTCCTTCTTCCGCGACGAGCGAATCCGCGACGACCTCTCGTCCGACGACGACTTCGAGGTAGGGATTTATTTTGGAAAAGTTACCCCTTTTAAATTTTCTCGTGAACGTTCTTGAAAATTTAAAAAGTCGGTTTCAAACGAACAATTTTATCTTTAAATAAAATTGTTGGATCATGTGTTGATCATCTTTTTCTTTTCTCCCGTTGATTATGGCTAACGCGGAGGGTGCGGGTCTAACGAACAAGACCCGACAACCCTCCGCTGATCTCTTTTGTTGTGCGGATATGACGGACGACGACAAACCGCGCGGCAGGGGCGATCCGTTGATTCCGCAATGAAGGTCGGCATCCGGGAGGGGCATCGGCGCATGCGGGAGGCAAAACGGGCCACCGGAGCATCTCCGGCGGCCCGCGGAAGGCAGCGGCGGCGCGGGTCGCCGGCGCGGCGGCGCCGGCGACCGGAGGCGGCGGCGCCCGGCGCGCCGCCGTGGAGGAAGTCCGCCGCGGCTGAAGCCGCGGCGGCGGTGGCGGCCGCGCGGAACCGGGAACGGACGCGGCGGCCGGGCCGCGTCCGCGTGACAGGCGGCCCCCCGCGGGGGCCGCGTTTCTTCAAATGCCGCGGGTCAAACCCGCGGCGGCGGCCTGTTCGGCCGCTCGGCCGAAGCCGAGCCGGCCGGTCCGGTCGGCCGGGCCGCGCCCAGGCCGAACCGGACCCGGCCGAGCCGGTTCGGGCCGGTTCGAGCCGGCCCGGTTCGGGCCGACCCCAGGGGGGGTTCGGGCCGGGTCGCCCCGGGCCCAGAACCCCCGTTTTCGGGCCCTTTCGGTCTTTCGCCCATATCTTGGGCCTGGGACCTCCGATTGACGAACCGTCAGCGGCTACGCGATCCTTGGATCAAGACGGTCGTTTCGGTATATTATACTCAAGGTTTCGGAAGACTTTGGGTTCGGCCGGGTTGGTTCGTACACGAAACCAACCGGGCCCTCGGAGCGGAAACGCTCATAACTTGAGCTACGGACGTCCGATCGACGTACCGTCAGCTGTGGTAGTTTCCTCTAAGTGAGACGGAACTTTTGGCATGCTCCGCCCGAGGATCGAATGCAGGCGGAGTACGGTCGGGTTGGTTTTTCCCTAAAAACCAACCGGGCCCCTGGGACGAAAATGCCAATAACTCTCAGACCGGGCGTCCGTTTGACGCGCCGTCTGTCGCGTTGAGATCCTGTTGTCGATACGGAACTTTTGGATACATCAACTTCGGACTACGTGTCAGTTGATGTATCAGCCTCTCGGCTCGTGGAGCGGACCCTCCTAAACGAGCTCGCTTTGTTCGGGAACCCTAGCGCTGGCTGTGACTTCGACGACAGAGCAGAGATCCTTCGTGGACTGCGATGACGACAGAGCAGAGATCCTTCGTGGACTGCGACGACGGCAGAGCAGAGATCCTTCGTGGACTGCGGCGACGACTGTGCAGAGATCCTCAGTGGACTGCGTCGACTACTGCACTCAGCGATCCTACGTGGATCAGTGCTACAGGTTCTATGTGAGCCCGATCCTATGTGGGTCCTTACTACCGGTTCTGTGTGAGCCACTGCCTACAGGTTCTGTGTGAGCCCGATCCTGTGTGGGTCTTCTGCGGGGGTTAGTACCTATCGATCCTTTGTGGGTCCGACGACTTAGATGGATCAGTGATCATCTTTGACGTCATCTGAAAAAGTATACCTGGTTGAGCTGAATCGTATGTTACTCTCCTTTGTGGATTGTGTTGAACTATCCTATGTGGATTTTACTGTTTACTCTCCTTGTGGATTTGAGTCTTGCTTTCCTTTGTGGATTGAGTTGTTCTTGAGCTCGTGAGCAGAGCTAGAATTGGGGACTTAGGTATATGTATGGGCATATACCTAAGTCGAGTCAGATGTTACTTCGTGATTGCATCTTTCTTTTGTGCTATATCCTTTGTGGATTTCGGGAGACCTTCGGGGGTCTCGGGGTCCTTACTGAGTAGCTTGTACTCACCCCTGCACGGGCTATGCCCGCACCTTGTTGTGTTGGTTGCAGACGACGGACAGCGCTGATCACGGTCGGGGCGTGGAGCAGGACGGTACCTGGAGGTGGACCACTGGGCGGGACGTGCTCGGAGCGGACGTGGGACCCGAGGAGCCTGGAGGCTATCTGTACCCACCCTTCAGGTGGGATTGCCAGTGGACGACACGAGGCCGCCGTCTTTTCTTCAGTTGCTGTACTTTACTTTTTAGTTGTACTTTACAGTTGGGCTTGTATTTCCGGCCCCTTTACTTTTCTGCACTTTATTTTCCGCTTGCTGACTCTGTGTGGCTGTTACTTATAAAGGCAATGCCTTCCCTGTTTACTGGGATTTTACGCCTTGGTGCTAGTCGCCAGCCCCTGGCCTATGGAAGGCGGGCTTGGGGTAGTCACGGCACGGGCCCCGAGGACGGGTCGTGACAATTTGACCTCAAGTGTCACTCTCATATTCCAAAACCAACATTCACCCATTTCAATTAAGACCATGCTGGAACCTACACAAAAGTCAAAAACAAAGAATGAACTATTAGAGAAAGTTTTAAAACTATGTAGTCATGCTCGATCAATATATTCCCAATGCATTAACCTTAAAAAAAGAAATATAAATTTCATATTTAAAATAAAATATTAAAAATATGGTTTTTTCACACATTCCCACTTTAAAACAAAACATGGTCCACTGCCCTTTTTATGTTTAAATCCATATTCTTTACCAAGGAAGAGACATTAATTTTAATAGAGAATGATGAAGTTTAAATTTAAAAAGGGGAAAAAAAGAAGTTCCAAACATTTTTAAATTTTTTTTCAATGATCCTTTGAAAACCAACTAATAAATTTTAATAAATAAGTACACCACATGAAAGAAAAACAACAATAATCATATAAAAAGGGGAACGAAAATATATCACGCACAAGAGTAACAAACCAATGAAGCATCTCAATCATCCAATATAGACAACTAATTTACAAAGAACCCAGTAGAAATTAAGATCCAAGGGGAATAATATATAACATAATTACATATGAATCATCCTAATGGAAAGCCTCACCTAATGCAATCAAATCACCCACATGCTCGATCGTACCCTACCTGGTTTGACCGACGACCACTATCCAAAAGCATTGAAATTTACTTGGTAAAGACCAATGTCTAGATTGAAATCATAATATAGTGCAACAATCATTCACTAAAAAACCTCTAGCTATGTATGGTTCCCAGGCCAAGGCAAAAGTGCGGGTGAGACAAAAAATCCAAACAAGCATCGAATCAATTGCACATAAATCAAACACCATTAACTCACACAACAAGTCACCCCTCGAGTCACCCTAAAAAATCTATTTCTTTTAAAAAATTTAATAATAAGGGAGTCACTCAGTGTAGAACTCGCACACCATTTAGAAAATCCATCGAAAGATAACTATCCAAGGGTAACTTTCAGAATAACCAATTTCACAAAAGTGCCAAAAGGGCCTTAAACACCCTTCTAAAAATCACTTATTTCAAAATGAAACCAACATATTTTCCATCACATGTCATAAAATTTTAAAAAATTCCCACAAAAACCTATTTTAAATCCAAAACCACTTGGAAAACCCAATAAACAAACCCAAACCATCATTTTAAATGACAAAAATAAATTTACAAAGACATACCATTCTTTAAAAACTATAATCAACTTGAAAAGGTAATCGAGAAATTTTTCAAACACTTTTTTTGGATATATTAAATAATAAATACCATATACATCAAAATATTAAATAATTTCATATTAAAAAATTATTTTAAAGATGATTCATCACTATTTATTATCCATGGAAGGTACGAAAAATAAGAAATAAAAAATTCTTAAATTTAATGGGAAAGCTCAAAGGGAAACCTACCTCAAACTCTAAACCCTACTATAACATCCACCAAAAAAAATATCACAAATGTATAAAGTATAAATAACAACCAAGATACACCTTAACTGAAAAAACATAATAAAAAACCAATGAAAAATGAACCCCAAATCCAGAAGACAACAGAAGAAGAAGAGCTCAAGAAAAAATGAAAGGAGGAATAAAAAGAATAAAGGAGGATAATACCATGAATATTTATACCCAAAACAAGTTTAAATCACTATATCCAACTATTAAGATAGAATAAAAGGCATGGAGGGGAAGGGAAGGGCTCCCTCTGGGATGCATTAATAACAAGTAGAAGAAATAGGGAAACTTGGGGTAAAATATTGAAGTTGGTAGATGAGAAATTTCACAATTTTAATGATCTAGATAGGTCCCATGGTTTTTCCTAGCGATTTTACATCATTGGGGAATCCATGTGTTCCTAAATATCTATGAGGAACATGTTGTATGGTTAGCCCAAATAGTTTTCTATAATGTACATCTACCATGCGGTCTTCTCTGTCTAGGAGGAAACCAGCTACACATTTTCCTAGCGGAGGCACAAAATTTCCTCTAGTCGCGTGCCAACCATGCCCCACCTACTATCAAGAAAAAATTCCCACTTTGTTTTACCAAATAATCATAGAGAATCTAGAGACTAAACATGAGACTAAAAAATAACCAAGGAATAACACAAAATAAAATCACATATGTGATAATGATATTCAAGGAAATCAAATGATTAACAGAAATATAACCCTTAGTATGTTCAAAATGTTGAGATAATTATGTTGGGATTAATATAGTATTGATTAAGTTAAAGTAAATTCGATATTATTGATTAATATGTAACTGATTAAAGATATGTTGAAAAAGTGTTTTATATTGACGGAGACCACAACATTATTGTATTTATGGAATATATTCATTAACATATGGTTTTATTCAAGTAATAATTAAGAATGTATGTTTTCAATAATTTTTTATGGTATTTAATGTCATAAACATGTTTCAAGAAAATATATAATGAATTTGGTCACATTTTTGGTATGTGACAGTGGATATCTACTTTATATTGTTTGGGGGATTAATAATTAGTTTATTTTGAATATTTGGGGACCTTCTTTTTTACATTTTTCGATTTTAATATTTTTAACGGGTTATAAGGTAAATTTTTTTGGAAATGGTTTAAGTTTAATTTTGGATGAGGTTTTAGTGATAAATTAATTATTTCAACATATGAGGATTTATGAATAACTTATTCTAGCCATTCTTCTGGGATGAAAACTAAAGATAGACAGAATGAAATATCAGCCTATTTATGGATATTATAATCCGTTGTGATTCATAAATAACAAATTCATATTCATTTCATATAGTAAGACATGAAGTGGAAATTGTTCAAGGAACATCCAATGGATGAAATTGTTCCTATGAAATAAAAGGATATCAAATAAGCACATTTTCATTTATTATTAGTCTAGAAGGAAAAGGAAATCTCCCATATTAGAAAAATAATCTTGAAATAAAATATTGTCCTCTTATCATCAATTATGAGGATATCAATGATCTTTTTCATGCTAATTTTTTATTTATTTATTTGTGGTTGTTAACCTTATCTGGATCTCCCACTGTCTTATGATCAATGTTCTCTATCACTCTCTATTAGTATGTTGGTGTTAATTTTCTCTACCATGTTCTTGTTTTTTACTTTCTTCTTATGTATTCTTATTTGAAAATATAATATATATTAATTTAATAGATTTCAATATATTCATTTATCTTTTTCAAATAGATTTTTTAAGACCCCTATTCTTGATGTGGGTTTCTATTAATGTATTTTTAAATGTTATACCTTTGATAAATGAGATAAATTTTTGGGGAGAAATTAATTTTAAGGGGGTTGTAATGTAACACGAAGATATTATATGAAATATATATAATTTTTAAATTAACTTATTCTCTTTGATATTTTTTTCCATGAACAACCTATTTTAACTTTCATTATATGAAACACTATGTTTTTTGTGAGTTACATGAAACACTGAGCTTAGCATGCATTAGACACAACACCAAGTTTAAATGAAATGTGACATATTATTAAAATATTATTATTCTATATGAGTGTATTAAAATATCTAATGGAATGGAAGGTTCGATCATGATTAAATTAATTATGAAAATATGGTTTAGAGATTTATATATAATAAATTCGTTAGCGAAAATTAATTAAAAATGAATATTCAAATCTTTAGAAAATAAAATTATTTTTTATATTTTATGTGAAAAGGTATTTATTATACAAATAAATTAAAAAAATAACTTTTTTGAATTATAATAATTAAATTTTTATATTATATATTCCATAAATGTTCTGAAATTCATCATAGGTTTCATCTATGCAAGTGTAAAGAGTAAATCCAATTTTACTCGTAAAAATTTATTTTTTTTGAAAATATGTTTACCACATATGGTGCACTTATTATTTAACTATTTATATAATCTTTTATAAATTAATAGAATAAAATTATTTTAATATTTTAATATTAATATAAAAATTATCTTAGGGTAAATATTAGGGATTTTTCTAACAATTTTTGCTTTTTTATGAATGGTCAAAAATATTGAATTTTAATTGATAACTAACTTTTAATTTAATTAAATTATAAAGTTAAATTATATTTTTAATTTTTTAAGTAAAATTAGTTCCACTATACATACATTTATCAAATTTATGACATTTGAATCAATTTCATATTAAATTTAGATATAATTTTTTTATAGTTTTTAACATTCTCTCTTTAAAAACCTGTGATCTCATCGCATCTATGAGATTAATTTTAAATCTCATTTTTCAAATACAATGAATTGACTATAGAAAAATAGATTAAACATTTATAGTCAGAATAATTTATAATTTCTAAAAAGGTGAACATAATGTTTTGCATAAATTAAGCGTGAAAAAAATAAATATTAATTACTAGGTTTAAAGTAAAAAATGAATTACATGGGGGTTAAATTAAAAATATACGTGCTATAAATGAAAACAAAACTTTTAAACAATCATATTTTAGAAATATTTATACCATATCACTTATATTATTGATAATTTTTTTTGGAAGCTTTTGGATTGATAAAAACATTGGAATTGCGGAATCTTTTCAAAAAATATAAATGTTCCACTCACCTCGCTTATAAAAGGCCACCACCACTACAATCCTCTTAAAACCTTCACACTCTTTTGGATCAGAAAATACCATACCAAATAAATTCCCAAATTTCCTACCCTCATCAAATATTCATTATTTTCGGAATAAATCCAACCTAATAAAGATTTTTGTAGAAACCTAGAGAGCTTACCCAGAAAGAATGCAACGATCTTCAAAAAGAATTTTTAAATTTTTATTCATCTACCTCCTTCAATTGTTATTATACCATGATGATATATTATAATAAATATGTTCCATATATTATGATTCTTTTATGTTATATTAAAAGCCTAAAACCATATCTACTTCAATCAAATGGGTTATGAAATCATTGTCCATGTGTACGGAAGACTACCGCCTCACAGCTTGATGTCAATTTTCTTTCCATTATCACCTCTCACAATTAGGTTTGATGATGGATCTAAAGAATGAATATGAGATTTTTTAAATGTTATACCATTAGAGTAATTATATTACACAAAAACACAAAGATATATATATATTAAATTTTATTCTGTAGGGGATATAAAAACTTTTTTCCTGTGTATGGCGAAGTACCTCCTCACGAAGTGATGCGATTCATTTTCACTAACTCTTTAAATGGAAAATCATAAGATAAAATTGATGAATATATGTGATAAAAATAAGATAATTATAATATAAAATACATATTTATAAATATTAAAAGTTAATATATCATTTTTATTCATACCCTATTCACTCACTGAAACATTGTTATATCGTTCACGTACGTGTGAAGTACCTCCTTCATGATGCGACATGACACTTTATTTTCATCACCACACCACATGGAAAATATTTATAAATAAATTTAATGTAATAATATGGTATTTATGATATTATTATAATTAATTAAAGATATCATATTTCCCACCACCTTTCCTAAAATGATCATTGAATAATATAAATGTTACTAATGTGTACATACAACCTACCATCTCCATGACCATAACACACTTCATTTCTCAAAAAATATTTAATTATTTGTGTTGAATATATAATTGAAGTATAAATATGATAATTATTTCATGATAATTATTTATAATATTACAGAACCATGATCAAATTAATATGACTAAAAATAATAAATCAAAACTTATATGAAGAACAAAGCAGTTATTACCTAAATTGTGATTTTCACATGGAATTGTTAATAAAAGACTGATAAATGGGAATAAGTAAATAATATATGGTATAATATATATATATATGATTCTATAATAGATATATAATAAATTATATTTATTATAAAGGAGTTTTGAAAGTTTATAAAGGAAGTCAAGACTTAGGGCAAGGGATTTCCGTCTAACATTTCATTTATGTTTGAAAAATGACCTTTTCATAATGAGTTTCTTTTATATGTTTTATATACTTCCCATTAATTTATTTTAAGATTATTATAAATTTATTTATTGGTATTTACATATCCATTTTAGTATTTTTCATTCATAGGATATATGGTTTTAAAGTTACCAAACAGGTAAGGGATTGTTGCCTCAATTTTCCCTCTTTGATATGTATGTTATGATATGCACTTATATTCTTTCACAAGGTGTATATAAAGTCCATTTGACATATGATATCATGAACATATTTATCATCATGATATTTTATGTTCTATTTCATTTTATTCCAGCATGGGGATTACGATTCAGTTACAAAAGTGGTAATGATTTCCTATCACAATCTCAATGTTTATGGGTTTTTTATACATATATTTATGATGATAAATTTTTTTGATCCATTTATCCAGAAAATATGGAATTTTATTGTCCTATTTTTTTCATATTTTTAAAATTTAAAATTTTACACACTCTTTGGTAGTTAAAAGAATTGAGAAAATGTTCTTAGGAAAATCCAACTTTATACCTCTCTTTTTCCAGAAATCATTTTTATTACAAATTTTTTACATAAAATTATTTCATAACTCATTTAATATTATCATATTAATTTTAAAATAAATTGTAATCCATGTTTTTGTTTTTGTTTTTTTTAAAGGAATCTTCATGTTGTTTTACAAACAATACCCATTTAGCTTTCAATGAAAATATGAAAGGAATATTTTTTTAACGTCTACAACAAAAACATAATTTTACACCATAATGACCTTTATTTTATTTAAAGATTAATTTATATGTCTTAAAGGATATTTTCAAATTAAAATGATTCTTTGAATCTATTATGTTTAAGAATTATTTTTCAAAATAGAATGTTTTGTTTCGGAAAGAAAAGTTTTAATTTATTTTTAAAGACTCTTTTATATGTTTTCAACATTATATCAAAATAAAATTATTTGGAATATGTTTTATGTTTTAAATATTAATTTTCAACAGAAATTTATTTTCATTTAGAAAAATTCCATGTGATATTTCAAAATCCATATCCATGTATGAAGACATCTATTGATGTAACTTATGCTTTACTGAGGATATGTATCAATGATACCATTATGTTTCATTAAATGAAAGGGTAATCATGAAAATATGTTTACAAAAATTGTTTCTCTTCAATGGGTTATACCATGATAAAATTATTATAACCCCAAATTCTTTTTCCTAGAGTTATGATATTGTAAAATGATAAAATTATTTTCAAATGTGTCTTTTTTTCCACAGGTTAATATATAATAAAATGTGTATAAAACAAATTTCACATAATTTGGTATAATATGATTAGTATTTTATGATCTTAATTTATATATTTATATTATTTTCATTACACAATGGTGGTTATGTTATTACCAAGGATTTTGGTTACGTTATAAATAAGGAAAATAGTTACATTATAACAAAATATGAGTGAGTCTTATATCTATAACCAATTCTTTGGGTAAATATTTATATCTCAGGATATACAGAACACTAGAGCATCGAGGTTAATCAATTGAGTAAGGGAATTTATCCAATTTGATGGTATTGGGAGTGATCCATGAGTGATATGATGATTTAGGGGAGTAAACCTGTTCTAATATGATGAAATGGCTTCTACTGGGGATGGTTATGTGTCCCACCCATGAGGTTTAGTCGCCCATAGAGTTCTCATATATGTCTTGGACATGAGACTTGACTACCAAGGAAATGATTTTATATTCCTTTTTATATGTCAGAATTTTATGTTTAATGCCAATGTTATACTCTCATGGATCTTATTCATTGATTATATTATGATTCACGTATTATGAACTACTAATATTTATCGAATGAAATAGGACTATGATCGTTGATATGCATGGTATGGTTTTGAAATGTTATGATAATGTTATCATACCAGTATGTTCATGTTTTGATTATATATCTCTATTGTTGCCCATTACTAAGAATATGAGCACACTCAATTCTTATGTTTCCTATCCCTAGGTTATGGATAAAGGTTTTAAGTCAGATTACTAAAGGGGTAGATCTTTATGGGAGATATTGATGATCTTTTATGAATTATGAATATGGTATCCATTGTTTCCATAAAGAATAAACTATTATAGTCCTCTGGAATTTGTTTTTTTAATATGTTTAATATTCATATAAAAATGTTTATTATCCATGTATGAGAAGCTTGGGTATCTATACACAACTACCAAATTCAAACATGAACAAAAGACATCAAGATTATTGTTCCTCTTCAAGGTATCTACCCTATAAGTAGGTCCACCACACTTAGTAGATCAATAATCTCATAACCCATGTATTAGATCATACGAAACCTAAAATCATGTGTCCTAACTAGTCACCTTGTACTATTTCACTTTCCATGATGTACTAGAACTTTTTCTTTAATAACCCACGCAATCCTCAATGTTCCTAACTCTGAACTCCATCTTATTCCTTAACCATCACCTTTGATACCACTCCTTCAAGACCCCATCATTGTGATGATACTGCAATAAGGGGAGAGTGATAATAACCTCCAAAAAATTCCAGTAGGTCTTAGGTTGGTGACACAGAGGGTATACAAAACTCATTAAATTAGAGGAATTAACCTATCTAATAATATAAGATCGGTAGATAACATGAATCATCCAATATAAAACACATGCCATAATATTAAAGGAAACCAAAACCATCCAACAATTCATTTATAAATAATATTCATATATAAAATATCCTTCAAAAGTAAATAATCAAAAGAAAATGTTAGGTAGTGTCATAACAATGTTACAAAAATGTATGAGCAAGTACCATTCAGTATGATCCACCAGATCCTAAAATAAACCCAAAATTATGTTTACATATATATGGTGGGAATATGAGAATAATTTGAAGGAAAAAAGATTCACTTGTTCACATGTGAAAAACCATACTAATGAACTCATGAGAAAACAATAGAACCAAAAACACCCAAATATGTCTACTATCCATCCCAACCTCACCAAGGAACACTCAAAAAAAATGAAATCCATGTATAATAAAATAATAAGAAGTATATTTATAATGGGTACCTAAGAAAATATTTCGACCAATTTTCATCTCTAACACCCCAATGACATATGTTTTAGAAATCCCACCTCTTTTTAATATCTCATAATTCCAAGAACCCCATGTGTAATTGTCCGTCACACCACATATTCCCCAAAAACACTTGGGTCAACAAATCTCACCTCACCTGAAGACACATGATCCGTCTCATCATATCTTGACAAATCTGGACCACATTACTTTTGACTTCTGGACATTGTATCCAATATATGTCATCATCCTCAAGAATAGGGAGCATGGAAGAATGAGTATCTAGTCATCCATCATCACCACCATGATATTGGGAAAACCCCCCTAAAACATTTTTTTGTAGGTAAAAGGTTCTAGAAATGGGTGGGGTGCACACAAAAAATTAAAATAATATTCAAGGTATATATAAGACACACACACATGTCCGTCCTATAGGTTCACAATAATCACTAACAGTCACACACAATCTCAAGTCCCATTACCTCATATAAATGACAAATTCACACAACAAGCCAAAATCCTAAAATAATTTATTCTATTTCATGAAAATACATTTCATATTTCTATTTCTAACCCATTTCCTTCAATATCCAATATATTACATTGCTGTACCCATTAATTAATATTTAACATCAACCCCATTTTACCACAAACCCTATTATTAACCATCCATTAACCATTTTCATCCTATTACACTTCATTTTCAACATTATCTTTTATTTAATTTCATCCATACTTGCGAAACAAGTAGAAAACTACACATCACAACCTCAGATATCCCATCATCCTAATGCTAACATGGCCACATAGACACCATAAAAATCACAACCACCTACTAATTAGAAATTCCATATCACCACTAATTTATATCATAATTTCTCCATATAATGCCTACAGATACCATAATCCCCACATACCACAACCAAATATCAAATGTTCACTCATGTCACAAAATTTATTCACATCATCACATAGAATTTTCTTGATTTAACAGATGTATTTTCATTACTTCCACTTCTTTTATTTTAGGGGTATTCTGAAACAAGACATATATTCTTGTGCAAGAAATTTATTTTTTGAGTATAAGTGGATAAGCATTTATTAAAATGGCATATGATAATTCACACAACATGTTATTCACAATATATAAAAATACTGAAAAAATAGGGCAACAAAGGACCGCTATTTTTACTGATACAATAAACATGGATAAAATCAAAATCATAATATAAAAAAGTTGTAAAAGAATAAAAACATTCCCATTTTATTTAAATTCAAATAAAATGATTTATTATCTTCATTAATCTAGTCTATACTATCTTCAAAAAAGATAATATAAACCTAAAACCCTCCCACATGTTTCAAAGGATGAGAAACCAAGGAATCCCTATCCCGAAAGAATGAATATTAACACAGGTTTACTCCACCAAAAATAGGGGGCTCACAAGCATGTGGAAACAACCTACAGAGAACATGAAACACATATTTCCATGACTCTATGTGAAAAGTCTTTGGAACCAATCTTAGTATGAGAAAGAAAGATGAAAATAAAGATGGAAATAGATTCACATTAGAATGATTAGATTCAAAAATTGTAGGGTTTGATTAGGTTTTAATTGACTATTAAGGTCATATTTCAGTGAATCCACATGGTATGACCATTTAAAAGGCTAGAAAACTTGTATAAATAGTGAATATAATTAACCTCCTTTAAAATAGTTTTATAGTCCATTAATTAATTAATTAAATCCATTTTTTATATAAAACAAATTAAAAAGGGGAACTAGAAGTTACAAAAAATGGATCTACTTCCAATATATAAAGCCAGTGATCTAAACCCAAATATCTACTATCGGTGATCTACCATTAGTGACCTACCACCAATGATATAAAAATAGTGATCTAATTCTAGTGATATATTTCCAGTGATCTACCATTAGTGATCTACTACTAGTTATCTATATATAGTGATATATCATCAGTGATCTACCAAAAGGGATCTACCATAAGATATCTTCCTCAAATGATTTATCACTTGTGATATACTACCAATGATCT
The DNA here is from genome assembly GCA_963277665.1 of Viscum album. NCBI lineage: Eukaryota > Viridiplantae > Streptophyta > Magnoliopsida > Santalales > Viscaceae > Viscum > Viscum album. The sequence goes on along the minus strand of OY728164.1, from coordinate 1,089,748,363 downwards.
ACTGTTAGTGATCTATCTCTAATGATCTACCTAGAGATACATCCTTCAAGGGATATACCACCATCGATATACTATAAGTGATCTACCACTAGAGATCTACTACCAGTGATCTACCAACAGTGATCTACAACTAGTGATCATCCACTAGAAGTCTACATCTAGTTATCTACCTCCATGATCTTCCTTTATCCTATAAAATAAACATTTTCCCTATAGATAACCAATACATCCTCCCTTCCTATACAAAAAACCTATAGAATTTCCCCAGACACCTCAATCACCATATTTTACAAAAGGAAATAGGATGAATGGTCCAGAACATTACACCTCTGATATTCTTTTCATTCAAAATTCTATTGATATAGAAGTTACAAATGTGGTGAGACTTTATATCAAAATATCATAATTATTTAGGATACTTTTTTATGTCCCCATTGGGGGAATTATTTTATATTTATATCCTAAACCGAATATATTTTCTTCTATTAATATGAATAATGGAATTTTTACGTAATAAAAAAATATTTCACTCTTTGGTACTTAAAATGAACAATAAAATATTTTAATTTTTTTTAATATATATCCCTCTCTAGTAAAAAATAATTTTTCATAAAAATTCTTATTCTCTAAAAATTTATTTAATAATATTGTTACCATTTTAAAATTTCATATTAATGAAATTTTACCCATTTTTACTGATTAAAAAATGTTTTGAAAGGAATATTCTTGTTTATTTCTAAATAAGGCTTGTTTGAATTTTACCAAAATTCTGAAAAGTATGTTTGTTTTAACATGTATAAAATAAATGAAATTTACCACCATTATGACAAGTAATTGTTTTAATGTTTATTTTAAAAATTTTTAAAGGTTATTTTAAATGAAATTTATTTTTAATATATTTATTGAACTTTTTGTTTTAAAAATATATGCAAATGTAAAAGGTTATTTTACTCAAAAAAAATGTTAATGAAATTTCTATGTCACTTATATTCATCAATGACATCAACACATTATTTTACTTATGATCTACCAGGGTTATATTTTATTAATATAATATATAATATTTATTTAGATAGTTTATGATTAGTTTGAATGAGGATATACAATTTGATTTCCATTCACCATATTACATTTGACGGTTTATGATTATATTTATTTAATCGGGGTATGTATTAACTTTTCATGTGATAGTTTTTGAATAAAAATGATTGAATTGTTTAATTTTATCCCTTCTATATTAGAAATAAATTTCACTTAGTATGTGATGTATAGGTACCTATTATAGATAAAAACTTGATGCATCGACAGGTCCCATGAAGAAAATCTGTTTTCTGAATTAGAAGTGTTTCTACCCACAAATTTAATTTGTATTTTGAAAGGCTTGATAATATGTTCAAATGTTTTAAATTTTTTATTCCAAAATTATGAGATATGTTATTTATATCCATGTGATTATTCAATTAGATATAGTATCCATGAATAATTCTTAATATTATGTTATTATTTATATGGATTTATTTTATCATCATTTATTTCTTCCATATTATGGTCATATTAATGATTCAATGGAATGTGTTTTAGGTTTTTACCTTTACATGTTGATGATGCTTTCTTCTTAATGATATATTCCACTATATTCTTACCCTTATTGAGTATGAGAGCTCATAAATTTATTATGTTTTATTTTATCATGATAATGAGAAGTGTTTTTGATTTATATATGTGAAAAAACTCAATAGAATAATGTATTTATCAAAGAAAAACATTATATATTTCATGATTTAATACACTTTTTAAATTTCAGGTATTTATCTAGTTTAGCATGACTAAAATATATTTGTTCCTTTGATATTATATTCTTTATAACCTGTTCCAATATAATAATGTAACCATTGGATAAGGGCTACTAGGTTAAGAGTCTTTATAGTTGGTATTATAGGATGTTTAGAAGAAAATAGGGGTACAATATTTTGTAACACCTGGCTTATGGAATATAACTCTATGATATATATTGAGGATAAGTATGGAAAAAATCGTAATGCTTTTATTAGATAGATATTATGTGTTTTTCCCTTGAAATACATATGTGTCTAGATAATACATGTTCTTTTGGTTCTGAATAAGATGTTCCTAAGTGTAATAACTCTAAAAAGACATTCTAGGATTTACTCGAGCATTACACGGTACATGACAAAATTCCTTACTATGTGCCTAGTTTTTTTCTCCAAGAGGATAAGTTTTTTTAATTGAAATTTTATTTACAAATTTTTTTCATATATTTGAACATATTTTTTTCTTTTTAAAACATTCCCAAGGAAACCATTTTTATGATTACAAGATTTTTTATAGATAAATTTTTCAATTAATGTTAAGTATTTTTGTAGTTTTGGGATTATACATTATGTCTCATAATGTTATGATCTAATATAGTGTATTCCATTATTTATAAATGGTTCTTAGTGGAAGGAATGAGAGACGTATTAATGAATTTAACCCATATATGGTTTGAACTCATGGGAAAGATAATAATGTTGAAGCTTGTTCAATAGTTGGAACTAATGAAATTATAATCATATTGGGGATGTTGAATTTGGTTTTGTGTAATAAACATCCCCGTATGGAGAGTAATGATTGAAACCCATTATTATATCAAGGTTAGACCACTTTACATATCAAAAACCTCCATCATTCGATGTGAATACAAATTTATTTTATCTAATAAGTGGATAAGTTATATAGAAAATATATATATCCCCTTGGGGAATAAAAAAATGGAGAAGGTTTTGATTGAATTTTACTATATCATAAGATATGTAGATAAATGGTGGTCAAAAATTAAATACAATAAGAATGGTGCATTAATGCTGATGTGATCACACCCCAATACAATATTAATGAATTTGAAATATAAAACAGAGAATAGATGGATTTAAAGGATGTTTTGTTAGAAATGTAAATTCCTTGGGATCAATAAGAAGATATGGAGAGATAATTCCAGCATCTAAGAAAAAAAGTAAGAGGAAAAAGATTATAAGAATGATGAAAACATTAAAAGGTTAGAAATAAAATATACTAACAAAATATTTAATCTAGATAAAAATAATGAGTATTTCATTTATGGTTTAAATAAAATTCATAGAAGGGAACTAGTCTCCCAATAATTCTCATCATAAGGGGATATAGTATCAGGTTTTATACAATTATAGAACAATTTCTCAAATCCTAATTGATTTCTAGTGTTGAAAGAGAAGAATAGGATGAAATATAAATATAATGGATGAAGATAACAAGAGAAATAAGTGGTTTTTCAAAATGTGATAATTGTTGAAATAAACACCCTTGTACTTTTTTAAAGGGAATGAGTGTTTTATATAAGTGTGTATAGAAATACCCATATGTTCATGATTTCAATGGAAAGAAATAAATTTACCATGATTAATGCTTCAACATTACACATATGGGTTACTACCCAAATTAATTCCCCTTATTTCTATATAATATACCTCAGAATAATCTGAGGGATAAAGGTCAAGTTTATGATACTTCTACAAATGATGTGGGATATTTAATTTTCTTTTGTTTGGATTCAAGAATTAGGTTATAGGATAATTATTATCATTGATATTATGGAATGTATAATTGTTGTACTTCAATAATTTTTCTTTAAGGATTTTAAAGAATATATTGAAAGGTACCAGTGACCAAAAAAAGTGATTCATTGGAAAGTTGAACTTCTTTGAAAAGAATGATTGAGGGACGATAACCATTAATATATACTCTATTATTATATAATAATTTTAATGACACTATTTAGGGATAGTATTTGTGGAATTGAAATTGGTTAGTGATTTGATTGATTATGTTACCTTTGTTTGAGTGTTCTACATGTTTGGGATTATAGAATATATTCATGAATATGATATTGAATTATTATTTTATGGTGATCAAGTTATTAACATATTTTCACCCTGACATTAAGAGGTCCTTATATTTTCAAGTGAATAAAAATTAGATTTATTGACCTTAAATATAAATTATTAGAATTCTAATTTGTTCATATATATTTTTAATGAGTATTATGGTTTACCAATTATAAAAGGGACTAATTTTAATTTTTGGATTTACTATTGAGGTATTTGAGATTAATATATTATGTTGGAGAACTTTTGAGAACCATTTCGGTTTTAGAGAAAAGAGATTAAATAAATTTTTACTCTTTTATGAATATTATGATCCATTAAAATATAATTCATACTCTTTAGTAATAAAATAAATCATATTTTACATTAATTTCTAAGAGTCAGAAAGGATATAAAACCAAAGGTAGGATGTTTGCTAGAAAATATATTAAGTAATTATATATTTTGGTGTTATCTATCGTGATAGAAAAATAATTATTCTAAATTTGGAAAAGGGTCTTAGAATTTTTTTTATCCTATTAACTTCACATCTAATGAATCATATGGACTTTAATCTCATCACAAATTTATGGTTTTAAGGTCCTTTTATTTCTATTGATCACTAACTTTCTTGCGATCAATGATCTCTATTACTCTCAATAATTATTTATAAATTTCATTTATGTCCATATCTTCACTTTCCACAAATTATCACACATTCAGAAACCAAGTATGTTTTATTCTAGATGGCCATTATACATTCCTTCCTTTATTATAAATAAGATTTTTTATTAACACTTTTTTCTAATAACGGGTTCCATGAATTGTATTTTTAAAAGTAAAACCCTTTATTATAACGATCATGATTAAATTGGGAGGATAAAATTTATATAAGGGGGTAGAATATTACAACATAAGATTTTACGATATTTTTTAAAATATATTCAATCTTTTTTACATATTAGAATGCACACAACGTCAAGTTAAAACCAAACACGATACTCTATAAATCTTTAACCATGACCATTATAACCAAGTAGTTATGTTGGTGGGTATGAATAGTACTAACAAAGATATTAAAATTATATGGTTTCAACATGTAGAAAATAAATTCAACGGTTATATATGAATTATATATAAAATAAGAACCAATTTAAAGGGCAAAAATGTTTTATGGAAAACTGTATTTTTATAAAATGTGGGTTAGTTGTGCTTTACACACATTGTTTAAAATTAATCTTTACCAAATTTAGAAATATATTTGAAAAAATAAACATAAATAATTAAATATAAGTTTCAAAATTATATTTGGTAGAATTTTTGATAATTTTATGAAAAGAATAGTTTTTTGATGAATAGTAAAAATGATAATTTTTATTAAAAATTGAATTTTAGTTTAAATTATATAAAAAGATAAATTATATTTTAAAATTGGTTTAACGTAAAATTAATTAAATTATATTAATATATAAATAATTATTTTCATTAGAAAAAATTAATTTTAGTATTTTTATATTCAATGATTTAATACTTATGAGATATTTCTCTTTGGAAAATCGCTCTTTCGTCATGTCTGAGTATTAATTTCAAATTGTATTCTATGAGTTTTTTGTGATTAATTTTATAAAATTTATTACATAATTGGAATAAAAATACTTAATATTATTTAATATGTTCAACATAATTTTGACCCTATTGAATAGCGAAAATAGTTCAAATTTATCACCCCAGTTAAGGTAAATATGGGTTTATAGGGGGGTTTAACTAAGAATACAAGGGTAAAAATGACATAAACCCTTTCCAAACCCCATTATATAGAAATATTTGAACCCTATGACATTTAATGATCTAGAATGAACCATTTTGGAGGCCAGTGTTGGGAGAAAAACAATGGTATCAATTTATATTTACCAATATTAAATGTGTATCCCCTCCACCAATTGAAAAAATTGACAAACTCTCCTCCCATATTCGACATTAGTATGATGATGAATCAATATTAATAATTATTTAGGTAAAACCTAAAATAATCTTGAAAAAAGGTAAAAAATTATTAAACATGCATATTTGTTTTATTTATTCTTCTACACCCATCAAAACCTCTTGAGATATGATAATATTAAAAAAATATTATTTCATATATAATAAGATGTTATTTTGTTTATTCAATTAGACATATCCATCTCCATTTCTATAAAATGTTAAACAAGACCATCAATCATGTTCCTGGAGTAATACCACCTTACCAACAATTGTAATTATTTTTTTTCATCCCTACCTTTATAAGATGGATATAATTATGGATTTAATATATGTAAATGATATTTATAAAATTATTATAATAGTATAATTATGATATTACATATAACATCATACATTTTATAGTGACCCGACCTTTTCTTACATTACAATTACATAATTTCAAATATAAACAACATAATATTATTACACATATAGGATCCAAAGGTTTAGTGTCTTCGGGAAACTAGGACTATACAAAAAAAATACAACATCAAGCATAATCATTTATTTAATTTCTTCTTCTCTGGATTCTTATCGGAACTTTTCCTCTCCTTAGTAAATGTAGCCACCTGAGGATATACATGCAAAGGGGTGAGATAGAAGACCAATAAGGGGATAGTTAAGAACAATATAGCATGGAGTGAGCATAATCATAACATTGAAAAAAGATCATGAACATGAGAGGAGCATAAATAATAGACTTGAAATGTTGCAATGCATAAAAATTAAACATCATTTCTTAGTGGTTAAATACCACAAATACTTATTAACCAAGCTATAATCTTGTTCAAACATCATTTAACATTTAATCACGATATTCATCACTTTACCCAATGCATTGGAGCACTGTATAATTCCAAGAACACCCGTCACATCATAACATTATCATTTTTCATGCATGCCACAATGAGGATATAACCTAAATTAACATAATGAACCCATGAAATGGAATTATTTTCATCTCTTAAGAACACATTCATAAACTTTGGGTTCCCAAAAGAAAGAGGTAACAACATACTTGATACAAGAACCATCAACCTTGAATGAGTGGTAAAAGGTGAGTTCTTAAAAGAAGAGTTCTTTTGGAAAACATTTTTATTGACATAAACTTTATTAAAAAAGAATTTATATCCCAGAAAAGGTAAGATAATTAAGAAAAAATTATCTTTAAGGATTAACCATATCAAAAACAGAGTGAAAGAGGGAGAACCCGAAGGATGCAAGTAGGGTTTGAGAATTTACCCTTATCTAGTACCCGAATGCTTCCTTCTCTTTAATGTCCAGTATAATGAAATTATATTCATTAATTAAAAATAAATAACCATTTGTACATTAATATGGTTCATTATGGTTTCATTAAGTGATTTTATGTTCCTTTCAATAAGTTATATAATTTTAAAACATTGTTTGAGAATGTTTGTTTTTATGGTTTTCTTGAGTGGTTAACTTGTATTCTTAAATTGATGTTTGGGTAGAACATGGGTAAACATCCGGAACTGATATTATATTTTATTAATGAGATTATAGGATTTTTAATGATATTATACTGAATGAAAGTATATCCATCTGTATAAATCCTTAGATAAGAATTAAATGATGGTTATTTGGGTCAATTTAAGCGGTTTTTTGATCACAACAAACATGTTTTAACTTATCACTTAGTAATATGGACATAGGTTATTTAAAGAACATTAAATAGAACATAATAAATATAAAATATTATGGTTCAACCATAAATTTTTTTTAATTAGTAGATCTGAAGGTATAAATTGATGAAGAAAGCACGTCGTTCTAGAAGGTGATAAATTAACACCTCACGAACAATGTTCTCTTTAATAAAATAAAAGGAAGATGGAATGGGGTTTGATGATATAACATCACATTAGAATCATAAAAATAATTTATATGTATAATATTGGAGTTAAAATACAATTTGGAATATCATAGGTGGGGAGAGATCAAGAAATGAACTTGAATATGAAATGAAATTAAAGGAGAAGAGGGAGGGAAATTACCTCTTAAATCGTTCTCTTGAGAACCTCCTTAAGGTCCTATGCATCGTATTTTTATGAGACCGGAAGCTCTTGGACGTCGGGGAGGGGCTAGGGAAGGTGTTTGGATAGAGTTTAGAGAGACTTGGAGCTTGAGTGGTGTGAGGAAATGAGGGTGTGAAGGGTGGATTTTATAGGGGACGGGAGAGGGGTTTCCTTAATATAAAATTCATTAGTTTATTAATTTCCCCTAAGACATGGAATAGTGATTGTAGAATGAACAAAAATAGTATTTTTATCATGTGATCCCGAAACAAGTGGGCTTATAGCAGCAGAGCATCATCAATGACTCAATTAATCCATTATTTTTCATTTATTGTAAATTATCGGATTCTACTATTCATAAAAAATTCAAGTATCTCAGAAAAATTCAAAAAATTTACCCCAACCATTTTTCAACATTTAGATTACAAAAATGATTTCCATTTTTCAATAACAATTTTCTAAATATTATTAATTTAATACTCTTTTAAATTCATAATTTACGTAAAAAAACTATTTTTAAGATTAAAACTGATTCTATAGTGCTTTCAAAAATTACATAGGGTCTTATAAAATTATCTAAAAACTATAAAAAATTGATTAAATAATTTATGAATAAATTTTAGGGAAATAAATTTTATTTTAAATTAGTTAATTAATTATAATTAACTATTTAGGACTTACAAAATACGAAAACATTTACTACAGTCAAATTGGCACTGTCTAAATTTTATTAAATTATTCATAGGTAAGTTTACCCTTATTTTCGATTAGTTACTTTGCATAAGGGTCATATTAGTATTAATTAGGGCATGTTAATATTCATAAGGGTACATTACTATTCACCAAAAATTATTTTTGTTTCATTAGACTCCAAAAATCATCTTGAACAAAACCGTGTATGTCAGATTTTCAAAATTCCCAACACAGAAGTGACAAACTCATATTCCAAGGTCACTTATCACCTAGTAGTTACTTATTTTGTGATTTAATGTTATTTTATGAAATAAATATAATAAAGTAATTTCCATTGAAAAACTATGGGTCGTTACACTTTTCCTTCTATTTTGGATATGATAACATTGCTCGTGTATACGATGGATTACCGCCTATCGAAGCGATGTGATTTTTTTATTCACTTATGCTTTATAAAAAATTAATTAAGGATATTGTTAATGAATATTTGTGATATTTAAGATAATACCATTATTATTGAAATATAATATCAGATTTAACATGTTACCTTCCAATCCACTGGAAGACAACAACATCACTTATCCATACGTGCAGACTACTATATCTACATAGCAATTCGAAATGTTTTATATTTTTTTACATGGATGGTAATAAGGATATTATTTATTAATATAAATAATATATATGAAATAATAATTATTCTAGAAAGATTAATTAATATTTACATTACTTTATTTCAATCCTTCAAGAAAAATGGAAACAAAATTCACGTATATGTATAGCCTTCTGCCTCTATGAACGTTGCAATTGATTTTATATATATAATATTAATGGATTCCTATAAATACATATATAATTAATATATATGATATTTAAATATCGGTTAAAATTCTGGAGATAATTTACCCGTGATAAAATTAAAAGGATCAAAATTACCAAATTGAAACATACACGAAAAATGAAGCAATCATCACCTAAAATAGTGATTTAAAGAATGAATTGTTATTAAATGGTTGATAAAAGTCTATGAATAAATAATATAACATGTTAAATATATTCATAAGGTTGTCTAATGAATTTTAAAATATATATATATATATATATATTATATAGGATTTTCAAACACATAAAAAGGAAGTTGAACCTCATATAAGTGTTTCACTTTTGCTTTGAATTTTTGTAATACATACAACATATTCACCAATTATTATTTTTTGTTGTTTATATTATATCCATTATGATATGTTATTATAGAGAAATTGGATTCACATTCATGTATACTACATCATTTGTTTATAAATATTCATTGTACTAAACTAACACATTCATGGGAACTGTAATAATTTAATTCATTAGGAAACATGGAACACAATCTTCTAATATAGTGAAAGATATTCATTTTCTCCCATAAATATCTTTTCATTAAGTAATCTTCAAATATATACCATATATTAATCATTTATTCATAACCTGGGGGTAATGAAAGATAATAATGGGTGAATTAATATGTTTAGTAAGGGTTAACAAGGGATATACCTAAGTATAACATCAAAAAAAGGGTATGAGAACAGGGGAATAAAATTTGATAACCTTACCCTGCATATCAAAGTTCTTAATCTAAGGTCCTTGAATAATTAATGGACTTTCAAAATACATGAATCATAAGGAAATAAAAAACATGATCCATGAGAGCATAACATTAGTATAAGAAATAAAATTATGGCATATGAATAAGCATGGCAAATCATTTCCTTAATAGTCACATCTCATTTCCAAAACTATTAAGGGTACTCTATAGGTAGATACACCTCCTGGGAAAGATAGAACACCATCCACAGTGGTATGCCTTTCCATATGGTGGAATTGGTTCACTCACAAATTCATAATCGTAGTCAAGGATTAGTCACAAGACCATCATATCGGACAAAGTCCTTTACTCATCCATATTTACTCCACATTCCAACCCTCTCTTAAAGAACTAGGTTCACTCCCCATTCCAGCCCTACCTTACTGAACCAAGTATAGCCCCTTCCAGTCCTATCGTATTGTACATGGTTCACTCCCTATTCTTGAAGTGTCTTATAGAACCAGGTTCCCTCCCCATTATACCGCTATATTACTAATCCAGATTCACTATCAATTCTAATCTTATCTATATCTTGAGATATAAATCTTTCCCCAATGCATTAGAAAAAGATATAGGTCCCACATATCTATATTTATGAAAAAAAAATTATCATTGGTTATAATGTAACCATTATCACATAATGATAATCATACATAAGTGTAATAGAATACCATCAACGATTCAACATATTAGAACCCATGAAATGAAATGGGGTTCATAAATATTTCATCGTAACATAACTCGTTGAAGTTAAATAGGTTTCATAATAACATAATCCTTTAATCAAATAAAAACCCATGGAAAAATAAGTGGGTTTCATAAAAATTTTATCATGGTATAACCCATGGAAGAGAAATAGGTTTAAACAAAATATTTTCATCATAAACACACACCATTCAGATAAAGAATATGAATGGTATCTTTGGATAATATATAATACAACATAATTAAGCTCAAATAATGTGATCTTAGATGGAAAATAATTTTGAAATGCTACTTGGGGAATTTCAGGAGGAAAATATATTTTCATTGAAAATAAAATTTTAATACATAAATCATTATAAAATTTAATTCCGTGAAAATAAAATTTAAAAAATACAAATGAATTTATAAAAATCATTTAGAATATTTCTTGAGGAAAATATACCTTCCACTTTGAAAAAAACTTTTTAAAACATGATACACTTTACCCAAATGGACCGAAGGCCTTATTTTTTATTGATTTTTGATAAACCCCCCCCCCCCCTTAAAGTGGTGAGGGGGATACCTTACAAAGACATTATTATTAAAGATTACATAACCCAGAGGCTTATTAGACATTACATGACCCAATGGTCTTAGGGAATTAAACCAGACAATAGCTTTAAAGAAATTACCCTCCCCAGCATCTAAATCCTGACGGTTGCTCTCCACCTTCACATATCCATTTGGCTAAGATTCTCATGAAATCACATGCTAGTCCTGATGGAATTGGCATACCCTCCTATTCTTCCAAAAACGTTTGTTATGATTTGGTGAGTGTTCTAGCTCTGAATCCTCCTATGGGGATGTTCCTTTTTGTAGATTATATCTGGGGAAACTACATTGATAATGTGGCCCAAAGGTCTTGAGGTGGCCCAAATGACTTGTGATAGCCCGAAAGCCTCACTGGACTAAAAGGCTTTGGTGGCACGAATGCCTTGATGGGCCGAAATATCAAACTGGTGTCCTAAAGGCCCATATGAGTGAATATTTCTGGCTGCTTTAGTACTGAACAGTAACTGCTAGAGTACCTTCTACAAGACAGATTTATAACTACTATAGTAACCTAGGAAATTATCCCTCTATATGGTTGTGATATTGGGTATCTTTGATGCACTTTCCAAGTGCTCACCAACAAGGTTTAGGATCTTGTGAAAACAATTTAAAAATCTTTTTCACATTGAAATTGATTAATTAATACTTAAAATATTTCCAAATAATATGGACATAATTTCATTTTAAAATTATGTTGAATAAAATTAATTATGTTTGAAATCAATGTGTGATCAGGACATTGGAAAATTCAGTTCATACCATACATGTTAAAATGGAATATTCTTTTCTAATTTTCAGTAAAAGAATAACTTGTATTGTTTTTTAAAACAACATAATGTTTCCTTTTAGTTTTTTTAAAAGTAAAATATGGGTGAAAATATCTTTTTGAAAATCATTATTGGGTAATAAAACATTACTTAAAATATTATTACAAACATATTTTTTCAAAGTAAATCGATTTCTGACCAAAGAGAAAATAAAGTCTTGTTTTCTTAAAATATTTTATTTTATTTTCAATATATAAGAGTCTAAAAATAGTACAATTATGTGAAGGTATCATAAATAACCATAGGATAAGAATATTCATGAGAATTATTGAGGGTTAGATCATGTTGTTTTAATATTTGAGACTTAATCATAAACAATCCCAATTAACGATGTGATTTTAAAATGAAACCTTTAACAATTTGGTAATTTTGAATCATAAGGACCGAGAAGAAATAACATGAAATAGAACTTAAAATATCACAATTATAAATAAATTCAATATATTAAATGTCAAATGGTATGTATATACACCTAGTAAAATAATATTGGTGCATATCATAACATATGTATCAAAGAAGGAAAATTGAGGTAAAAATCCTTTACCACGTTGATACCATTGAAACCGTAAACCCAATTAAATAGATATACTAAAATAGATGTACAAATAAAAATAACATTAATGATAATAATAATAAAAAATATTAATTGTTAGTATATACATGACATACAAGAAGAACGTGGTGAATGAGGAATTTTTCTATAAAACGTGAGATGAAAATCCCTTACATTAAGTCTTTAACTGTATCGTACTCATTAAATCCACATGTATAATTAATATATGTTTATTATATATATATTTATATCCTTATTAATATTTAAAATCTCATATATTATTTTCTTATAACTATTTATTACCCATTTACAACAAATTCCATGTTAATGCTAGGTTTTGGGTAACAACCGCTTTTTTTTTCATATAATTTTTTATTTTTTACTTTTGTGGTCCTATTTCTTTGGTCTTGGTTACATATTATAAATAATGATAACCATGATAAAAAATATCATATATATTCATTATATATGTATTTATAGTAATCCAAAAAATTTAGTCATAGGAAATGAAATATATAGTTCATGGAGACGGTAAGTCGTACACCCGCATGAACCCTATTTTTCATTTTCTGGCCGGTTTGAAAGAAATAAAAGTAAATGATATATTTTAAATATAGTATAATTTTTATTTCACATATTTCACATATTATTATTAAACCCATTCTCAATACCTTCCCTGTAAAGTGTTAATGAAACACATCACCTCACGAGGGGGAAACCCGCCATACACACGTGTGATGTTATCGTATTCCCAAAAAAAATTGAAGATATGTGTGATATAAAATTTTTTGAATAATAAAGAAATAAATATCTTATAAATAATATATAAAAAATAAATCCATCATTATTACCATCCTTGATAGGTGGTAATTGATGAATTAACAACATCAGTTCGCAAAGCGACTGTCCACCGTAAACACGAATGATGATTTCATAACCTATTTGGTGGAAGTGGATAGTGTTGTAGCTCATTAACTAAATATAAAAACATATCATTATATGTAACATAAAAATGTTATTATATAAATATGATATAAAAATAATTTAATGGGGTCATGGATGAAATAAAATAAAAGTGATAATTGATGAACAATACCGCTTTTTTAGGTATCCTCCTTAGGTTTGCACTCAAATCCTTCCAAGTATAGATTTATACCCAAAAAATGAATCTATTATTATGCAAGGGAAGTTGAGAAGTTATTTGAGATGGTATTTTCAGAACCATTGAGGAATAAAGGTGTTAAGAAGAGATGAGATAGCGTGACCTTTTATAAGTTGGGGAAAGGACATACATGTTATTTTTTAAAAAGAAATATGTTCCCCAATGTTTTTCATATGTAAATTGGTAAAAATTATGCCATTATAGAACATTATAATTTTAATGGTTTAAATATGTCTAGAAATAAGTTTTTACATGTGTATAGGATTTTTTTACCCTTATCTAGTCAGTTCATCCACCAGTAAACTCATTTTTAACTTAACCACAGTAATTAAATTTACTACATTCCGTTTTCATTTGGGTAAGAAATGAATTTGAAAGTATTGAAAACTATATATTATTATGGTTCCACACATGGAATCTACTTTTTTTTCAAATTATATTCACATAATAGGGAAAATTTAAACTTAAATTTTTCTCGCAGATTTGATGAGAAAGTAAGTTTTCAATGACAAAAATTTTAAATGTTTTAATTGTTTTTACAAAAAAATTCAATGTAAAATTGATTTAAATAACCTAAATTAGATGAATTTAAATAAAATTGAAATAATTTTACTTTAAACAAATTAAATATTTAAATTATCATTATAAATAATTAATAAGGCTGTTTTTAAATAAAATTTTGTATTTTCAACTATTCATCAAAAAATGAAATTTTTAGAAAAACTCCAAAAATCTTACCTCAGAAAATTTGGATAGTATAATTTAATAAATGGGTTATATATTATTAAATTAATTTTCTAAAATAGTTAAAATTTAGTTTTAAAATTTCTACCCCAAAAAAAGAGACAAAATTATTTTCCAGAAAAAATATGGGTTTAAGCGAAAAATTGGACTCATTGTTATTTCAAGTCTAGAAAAAAATTAGATGATTTATTATCATTTTATTGAGTATATAATATTAAAACAATTAAATATAGTGGTTTTTTTGATTTATTTATATAAAAAACAATTGTGTGCATAATAATAGTTTTCTGAGAAATATTTCTGTTTAATTTTCAAAAGTGTTTTTATTTAATTTATAAATACTTGTTCGTAAAACAATTCATTTTATAAACATGTGTAAACTATATTTTCATAATTTAGTAAATATTATTAATAAAAACCTTTAGGAAGAAGAAAACATGTCCACAAGATATTCTGAATGCTTCTATACATGATTCAATATTGTATCATGTTTCATAATCATTGATTTGACTGGTTTTAGATTCCAAATGGAGTTACAGAAAAGGAGTTATAGACATTTAAAGTTGTGTTGGAAAATTTGTTTGTGGAGCCAATTCTGGAAGCTCACTCAGTGATCGCGGAGTATAGGGAACCTGACCGGATCCTCCACGAGCCCTGTGAAGGCCATGATGATAGCCTATGTGATTAGGAGAAAATTGAGGGAAGTTAACTGGAGCCACTGCAAGCATTGAGAAGGCAATGATGGTTGACTTCGTGGTTATGATGAACTTGAGCGAACTGCCTTGGGTTGAGGAGTGTAATTTCTTTCGCGGTGTAATTTTCTCTTCAAAAAAATCATTCTTTCGCGGTGTGCTTCATCTACCTCCATCACCTATAAATACTTGACTCACTCACTTCATAATCATGGATACACTGCCCCTAGGGTGGCCTATCTCCCATTTCACAGAGCTCCCGAGCACCACCCACCGATTCCCTTTGCAATGTGCTCCACCCTTTGTGAAGGAGGGACCTCCTTCGGGTTGCAAGAGGCTCTCTAAAGCCACATTTCATCGCAAGACCCTAGGATCTGAAAAAACATTTTCTCCATGAGACCCTGAGATCTGTGAAGCCCCATTGCTATGTGAGACCCTAGGCTCCATGAAGAACTTTTCTCCATGAGACCCTGAGATCCGTGAATCCCCTCTGCTCTGCGAGAGCCTTTGCTTCGTGAGGCCATGCTCCAAAAGTGTCATTCCTTCGTGAGGATACTTCATGAGACCCCATGCTCCGTGGGAACCTTTTCTCCATAAAGCAACTTCACAAAGCCCTATCATTCACAAAGATCTTCCCTTCACGCCCACGAGCCCATTCCAAGGGGGTTGTGACCACACCCCTACTTAGGCTCAATGTCGAGCTGTAGTCCAGACCCTCCAGTCCATTCCCTTCGCTAGCCTCACTGACCCCCAAGAAAAATAGAGAGTCACACTACGAACATTTAGGGTCTGTACGTCAGCATTTTCCATTACACTCGTATGAACACACACCTTCCACCTATGGAATAACATGATTTGAGATTCACCTCTATACTCCAAAAAATTCCTTGAGTCAACATGTTTCTCTTGGTCCCGTTCACATGAACTAAGTTGATATTCTCATCTTTAATACATTGAGTTCCTTGAGTTGAATGATTCCTCAAGAAACTCTTCCAAACCCTATCACATGGCTCTTATTCCAGTTTGAACTAGAAAGGGCCTCTCTTACATAATCCCCAACACCAGCCATTTCTAGGCACCTAATGCCTAATAGTTGTATCTATATGACTTTAAACTATAGTACAATCTATGTTAAAAACATAGGATGCCTCTTTCTCTAAAAAAGTGATTCATTGTGCGCCCTATATGACAAACATAGGATACCTCTTTCTCTAAAAAAGTGATTCATTGTGCGCCAAGAATAAGATTACCATAGACCTCTTTGCATGAATATAAACCATAGAATGTCCTATAATTTAATAATAATATACCTCTCACTCTAAATAGGAGATTCCTTATGCACCAAGAATAATATGTCAATGGTCCTATATATATAACTATAAACTGTAGTACACCCAATGTGACAAATATAGGATGCCTCTTGCTTCAAACAAGAGATGGCTTATGCTCCAAGAAATAGATTCCAATAGTACTCTTTACATGACTGTAAACTGTAGAATTCCCTATCATTCAATAATATTATTCCACTTGTTCCAAATAAGAGATGGATTATGTGACAAGCATAAGATACATCAATCCATGATTACAATTGCATAATTTCAAGAGTGTTGTAAAACATTCAATAATTCCATCACTCCACCTCACACTTCATGTGTTTTTCATTCAGATCATCTTCCTCTTACATATATGAAGGGACACCCTAACGGTCTGGTCCCATGCTTCTTTGGTTGACCAACCATTCTGAGCCAATGCCCAGGAAGACATTGGATGACTATTCGAGTTCAGTCTTGTGTTTCGAACACAGTCGACAATCAACCCTCATTTTCTTGTCCCCATTTCCGGATAACACGATATGGATGTTGTGTTTCAAACATGGTCAACATTTATCCTCCATCGTCATGCCACCCTCACCGCGTTCTGAATGTCTCACATGTGATTCAAACTTTTCATCTCCCTTTGTTCGGACTGATTCCAATTCCCATGGAATTATCCCGCTTGCGCACTAGTGCATAAGTGTAGACCCGAATTATATTCTTCAAAAAACCAGTGAATTGGGAAGCCCTCATGGCCAGACATGAGGAAGACATTATGGGCATCATCCATGCATAATCCCCATACAGTTTTTCCGCTACTTAGAAGTACTAGGAAGCTTCCATGCGTAAGCCCCATTCACCATTGTAGCTTCATAGTGGTACTCAAGCATCAACCATGGGTAATCCCCATACACTGTTTCAACTCCTTAGCAGTATTGGGAAGCTTCCATGCCTAAACCCCAATCACCAGTATCGCTCCATAGTGGTACCTCGATGGCTTCAATGTGTAACCCCATTCACTATTGTCTCTCCTTATTGGCTCCTAGGAAGCATCCATGCATAATCCCAATCCAGTGTTCACCCTCCCTAGCGGCACTTGGGTGGCTAATCACGTATAATCTCCACCTACTTTCTTCACAGGAACACCTTTTGTGACATGATTATATGGTATATGATACATCTTTTTTCTCACACCGAGCATGACTCATGTGGGCTTAGAGTAAGCATTGATCTTGATGCCCTCCATGGGCCACATAACTGTGTAAGCCCCACAACCATTTACAAACTATGTGGACTTTGAACCTTGCCCCTACCCAATCATGTTACTTAGGAAACCTCTTTGAGGTTCAATGCAAACACCCATTGGTATCAACCACTTCACATCCGTACACTTTCGTCCCAAATGATGTTAAGTTGTATCCCCCATTCCAAACTACGTGGACTTTGATCCTTGACCCTATCCAAGCATGGTCTGTAGGAATCCTCCCTAAGGTTCAATACCAACAACTAATTTTCCTGACCCCTTCACATCGATTCACCTTCATCCCACATGATGTTAAACTATATCCCAATTCCGAACTGTGTGGACTTTGATCATGTTCTCTTAGGAATGGTACGTAGGAATCCTCCCTGAGGTTCAAGACCAACACCTACTTGTCCTGAACCCTTCATGTAAGTTCACCTTCCTATCGCATGATGTTAAATAGTATACCTCATACTGAAGTACGTGGAATTTTATCCTTATATCCTTGTTAAGGTACGTAGGAATCCTCCCTAAGGTTCAATCCGAACACCTAATTGTCTTGAACCCTTCACATCGGTTCAATTTCATCCCACACAACGTTAAACTGTATCCCCCATCCCAAACTACAAGGACATTGATCCTTGTCTCCTAAGCAAGGTATATAGGTATTCTCATAGAGGTTCAATCCCATTACCCATCGATCCTGATCATCTTCACATCAGTTCATCCTCTTCCAGCATGATGTTAAACTGTATAGCCCTTTTAATCCCATGCAACATTATACTATACCCATTCAAACTACATGGGTTTTGATCCATGTATCCCAGACCTGGTATATAGGAAGCCTCTAAGAGGTTCAACCCCAACCAAGTGTAATCCTTTGTAGTCACCAACCAACGATAAGTTGTTGTGGTCCACAACCAGTGGTAAGCCTCTATGGTCCCCTACCAATGGTATTCCATTGAGGTCCCTAACTAATGGTAAACCATTGTAGTTCCCAATCAACAATAAGCCATCATACTCCCCTTTACTGGGACCCATATCTTCAGCCCACCCTCGGGTGTCAGACCAAATCTCAGGATGCTAACCACATGTAAGCCTCAACATGCCTTTGGGTCTCTATCCTCTACACACACCCCAATTTATTCCCCATCCCAAATTACTAGGACATTGATTCCCTACCACGAGGATATGTAGGAAGCCTCCATAATCCTAAATCTCATCACCCATGTCTCACCCTTGTGTCTCACCCTGAGCCCCTGTGCTTTGGGAAGGTCATTCCCCAACCTAGAAGTTCTACTTCCTCTAGGTCCCATATATGTGTCCATTCTCACAGCCACCTCATTAGGTGTCCCATAACCTCACCTGACTATGTAGAAAATGATTACCTACCACAAGATTACATAGGAAGCCTCTCTGAGGTTCAAGTCCAACACTAACATCACCTACACGAAGGTTTCATCTCATCCCCCCCACTTCATTTAAATATCTATCATCCATCATGATTCTTTTTGGGGACACTGCATCCAGGTGGGAACTTTCCATTCCATCGGGAATCTAACCACGTATAATCCCCACAAAATCCATATTTATTCAACCAAGAGTGTCAATATTGTGATGGGATGATATCCATGCATATTCCCCCGGCATGTATTCAGGTTGTTGTCTTTTGTGTATGCCCTAATTCATCAGCCCTAAGAACTATGTGTATTTTGTTCCGTGTCAGCTACACTGGGTATGTTGGAAGCCTCCATGAGCTTCAATCCATGCCAATGGTAAACCTTGGTGTACCCCATTCTGAGATGCACCCTCCGTGATCTACCCTCAGTGGTGTCCAGATCAGCCTTCATGGTGTGACATCTTCCCTTTATGCAATACATCACCATAGGTATGCTCTCATTGGGCATACCAACCTATCAATCCAGTGTTCCCCATTCTGGGGTGAACCCTTTCTAATCTACACTCAGTGTTTTCCAGATCACCCTCCATGGTGTGATATATTCCCTCTATGGGACACACCACCTCAGATCCGTCCTCATTGGGAATTATGATGCATCCATCTGGAAAACCTTCTAGGTGTTCTGTCCCAGGGATATACCAATATGATCCATCTCTATGGAATTTTCTGATCACTCTCATTCTATCCCAGTAAGAATTTAAACTCACAACCTGTCATGACCTGTCCTCAGGGCTTGTGTCGTGACTACCCCAAGCCTGCGTTCCATAGGCCAGGGGATGGCGACTAGCCCGAAAGGCGTAAATCCCAATAAAAAGGGAAGGTATTTCCTTTATGATAGTAAAAAATCACAATAGAGTATGCAAGCTGAAGTAAGCACAAAGTAATACTGTATACAAAGTAAGTGCTGATAGGTAAATGGGCCAGAATAAAAAACCAACTGAAAAGTACAGTACAACTGAAAGTCTAGTAAAACTGCAGTAAAGTAAACAGCAACCACCGAGTCTTCCTTCGGGAATCCAACCTGAAGGGTGGGTACTGATGGCCTTCTCAGCACCTCCAGTCTGGCCGTCCGATCCGTGTACATCCCGCCAAGTGGTCCACCTCTGGGTACCGTCCAGCTCCACAAGCATCCACCTCGATCAGTGATGTCCACCACTTACATCCTACACAATGTAGTGCGGGCATTTCCCGTGCAGGGGTGAGTATAACGATACACAGTAGGGACCTCGAGACCCAAGAAGGTCTCCCAGAATCCATGAAGGATAAACCACACAGAGAAGATACAAAAAATAAGTATCAACCTTCTCTACATAGGTATATGCCCATACATACACTTAAGTAATCATTTACAGTACGACTCCAACTCTCAAGCCCAATCACATCCCAGTCTATACAGTAAATAAGTCAATCACACCTATGGTAATGATTGAAAGTCAAGACTCATCTCACACACGTATAAATCTTTCGTAAAGTAATAAATATGATAAGATGTAGTCACTGATTCATCTAATCTGTCAGACCCACGTAGGATACTGGACTAGCTAATCTGTCAGACCCACGTAAGATTCTAGTCCAGCTACTCTGTCGGACCCACGTAGGATACTAGTACAGAAGTCAAACCGTTGTACCCACTGAGTATTCAATTACGGTAGTCATCACTATTGAACCCATGGAAGATTCTAGTACAGTTTTCATCGTCGTCGAACCCACGGCGGATTCTAGTACATTTGCTATCATCATTGAACCCATGGAGGATTCCAGTACGATAATCGTTGCAGTCGCATCCAGCTCTAGGGTTCTCGCACACAACATGCTCAATTCCAGGAGGGTCCAATCCTTGAGCCAAGGGGTTGATACAGCAACTATCATGAAGTCCAGAGTTTAGGTATCCCAATGTTCTGTCTTGTCAAAAAGAACCCGACACAACAGATGGCATGTCAGTTGGACGCCCGGTCTGAACGATATTGGCTTTTCCATTCTAGGGGCCCGGTTGGATATATTCCTATTCCAAAACTGGCCATTTTCCAAAGTCTTACAAAACACACTTAGAGTATCGTTAACAGACCACCTCGTTGCAAGGGTTCCAGTGCTACAGACAGCGCATTGTTCAAACGCACGGTCATCGAGTTATTCACCTTTAAGTGAAAATGGGCCCGACCCATTAACCCCAGTGGGCTGGCTGGTCGGGTCAAACCGGTTTTGGTGGGTTTGACCTGAAAGAGGGTCAAACCGGCCCGATGGATTGCGCGACCCAGCCTGAGGGGGCATGGCCCGGCGTGGTTCGACACGACGTGATCCGGCAGGGCGCAACCCGGGGGGGGGGGGGCAAGCGGTCTGGGGGGGGGGGGGGCAGCCCCCCAACTGCCCGAATCGGCGGTGCCTTCCTCCCTAATTGGCCTGCCAAAATTGGCCGGCCGTCTTGGTGCAAGCGGCCTGCTCGGGCGGGACACGGTCTCTCCAGCACAGCGCCCTCCTGGCGCCGCGGTTCTGCTCAACCCGGTAGGCCCCCTGCTGGCCGGTTCGCCCACCTAGTAGCCCGCAGAATGGGGGACACGTTCTTCCGCAGCGTTGTGCCCCTTGTGGCGCCATGGTCCAGCCTCATCAAGGCCGACTTTAGCCGGCCTGTTCTCCTTCGGCTGAGCGGCCCACGGTAGCGGGCTGCAGTTCCTCCTCACGCGGCCGGCACATGGTTGCCACCTCCGTTCTTTGCCACCGCCTCTCATTGCTGCCGTAAAATCTTCCAAGAAAAAACGGACGGTCATTGGGCCATGTTCATTCAGCTCGATCCCTCCACGTTAGGCAGTATCAAAATGCCAAAGATAGACCATGGTTTTCAACGATGAATAAGAAGAATTTTCATCAGTTAAAATTTACCATAATTTCCCCTATAACGAATATCTGCTATGAAAATATCAATATAGATTTATCCCACTTTAATGAAATTCCAACCAATTCAAAATAATTCAAAAATATATTAAGAGTTGTCACAAATTAATGGGTGAGATGGGAGGAAGTGAAGAGTCACAATTAAAAGAAGAGTTGTCATTAAAAATACAAGGAGAATTAATTGGGGAGTTGAGGGAAGGTGTGTAGTTAGGGGTTCGTGTGGGACCCACCTCAAAAATATTATCTCATGGGAGGTTATGTGGATGTGGGCCCCACCAACAACCTCCAACTTGTAGGATATAACTACCATATATAAAATAAAATTGTTCTCCACAATTTTATTTATATTATTCTAAATCCCCAAAATTCACTACTAACCCGCATAAAATGCAACTGCGGTAAAGGTCCCCTTAAGAAATTACCAGCACTGCGAGTTCATCGGTGCCGTTAGATTTTGATTCCGAGCAACGGTTCAAAATATAGGAAAACAATCTCATACGTTTACTTAACGTACCTGAAAAAAACTTTAGAAATTGATTCCGAGCACACCGTGCCATGGATCCAAGTTTCGTTAGAAGCTACAGACTCATAAAATTAAAATGTATTTAAGAAAAAAATTTCCTTGAAATTTCGAAGTCTTTGAATTACTTCCAACATAGGGATTTACGTCCCCGTAAAGATACAACACACACCTGGGAAACAAAAGAGGGTACTGAGCACGCATTTGAGACTCCAGCTCCCATGTGATCTCCTGGAGGTTCCCGTGCTGCCAATGAATGTGCACCAGAGGAATCGAACATCCACGCTGGACCCAATCCTATCAATCCTCGATCTCCACCAGGACCTTCGTGAATGTCTCCCCATTGTCGATGTCAAGCTCCCCATGATCATTAATGTGTGTCGGGTCATGCACGCATCTCCTCATCTGAGATATGTGGAAGACGTCATGCACCCGGTGCAACTAAGGTGTAAGGGCCAGGCGGTAAGCCACCTCACCTACTCTACTGAGAAACTGAAAAGGTCTGATGAATCATGGAGATAACTTTCTACACCGGCCAAATCTCCATAGACCTCGTCGATGTGAGACCCGTATGAAAATGTGGTCGCCATACTCGAACTCTAGTGTTCTCCGTCTCCTATCATCATATGACTTCCGTCTGCTCTGTAAAGTCTTGATCATCTCCTGGATGATCTTTACCTTCTCCATTGTATCCTGCACCATCTCTGGTCTTACAAGTGCTGACTCCCTAGGGTTAGTCTAGCACAGAGGTGATCTGAAAGGTCGGCCATACAGTGCCTCGTATGGTGCCATCCCGATGGTGGAGTTGTAACTATTGTTGTACACAAACTCCACCAAGGGTAGATGATCCTTCCAGCTATGACCAAAGTCAGGGACACATGCATGGAGCATGTCCTCATGTTTTTGAATGGTCCTCTCAGTCTGACCATCCGTCTGAGGATGGAAGGCGGTGATTAGATGTAGTCGAATCCGAAAAGCCTCTTATAACCCCTTCCAAAGTCGGGAAGTGAATCAAGCATCACGATTTAGAAATGATAGTTGATGGCACACCATAATGCCCTACGATCTCCTAAATGTAGAGGAATACCAAGATCTCTACTGAGCCGTGCTCTATGATCTGTAGGAAGGGGGCCAACTTAGTGAATCAGTCGAAAATCACCGATATAGAGTCATTTCCCATGGATGTATGTGGAATCCCCGTCACAAAATCCATGGATATCCCACCCCACTTCATCTCCGAGACCTCTAAGGTATGTACCAAGACTACTGGTACCTGGTTCTCCACCTTCACTTGTTGACAAGTGAGGCATAGTGAAACGAACTCTACTACAACCTTCGTCATACCTAGCCACCAGTGCTTCCGTCTGAGGTCCTGGTACATATTCTCCACTCCTGGATGTACTGCTAGAGGGGAAGTGTGAAACTAACTAATAACGCCCTCTTAAAAGAGAATTGGTACCATAGTACATCCCCTGAAGAGGATGACGTGCTCCCCTCCTTCAGAAAATCCATCAGGTTCCTGCCCTGAGGGTATCTGAGCACTTTGTGTCTCACAGTCAATGTCTCCACATTGTGCCTCTCTAACACGCTGAAGGAGTGGAGGAGTGACTGAAGAAAGCTTGCTCAATCAATATCCACAAAGGATATCTGCAACACAGCTAGATGCTCTGTTTCCTCTCCTAGTAGCTGAATGCCCGATCTCCTACTGAGAGCATCAGCTAAAATTTTCCCCTTTTTTGGAGTATAGACTATCTAAAAGTAATAGTCCTGGAGGAACTCAAGCCATTGCCGCTATCTCAGGTTCAGGTCCTTCTACAAGAAGATGTACCTGAGACTCTAGTGGTTAGAGTAGACTATAAAGTGCTTTCCCATCAGATAGTGTCACCACATCTTTAAGGTGAAGACCACTGCTGATAACTCCAGTTCATGGGTAGCGTAGTTCTGCTCGTGCTACCTCAATTGCTATGAAAAATACATGATCACTACTCAATCCAACATCTGGACACACCTGAGTCTAGTCCCTCATGCAACCCAGTAAACTATGTACCTTATGCCCTCCTCTGGTAGCCTCAAGATGGGCGTAGTGCTCAATCTCTGTCACTGCTCCTGGAAGCTCTGCTGACATCTATCTGACCACACGAAGGGTTTCCCCTTATTATCAAAGCTAAAAGTTGTGCTGCAACTCTAGAGAAGTCCGGCACAAATCTTCAATAGTACCCAGCCAGACCTAGGAAACTCCGCACCTCTGCCACACTCTGGGGTGGCTCCAAAGAAAGTACTGCCTCAATCTTCACAGGATCTACTGCAACTCCCGCCTTTGAGATTACATATCTCAAGATGTTTAACTCTTGTCTCTAGAACTGATACTTTGAGAGCTTACCATAAAGATGGTTCTCTCGGAGTTTATCCAGTATAACTCGCATTTGGTAGGCGTGCTCCTCCTCAATAGTCGAGAAAATCAGTATGTCGTCGCTGAAGGCTATGACAAACTGATCGAGGTAAGGCTGGAAGATCCTATTCATGAGACTCATGAACCCTAATAGTGTGATGGTTAAACTGAAGGGAATAACCAAGAACTCATACTAGCCATACCGACACCTGAAGGCCATCTTTTGCACATCCTCTTCTCAAACTCTAAGATGGTGATAGCCTGACCTGAGATCTATTTTCAAGAACAATCTTTCTCCCTTGAGCTGATCAATGAGGTCGTCAATCCTTAGAAGTGGGTACTTTTTCATTACAGTCACCTAATTCAGGAGACGGTAGTCGACACACAGTCACATGCTCCCATCAGCCATCATGGTGAACAAACTCAGATAAGCCTAGTGTGAAACACTTGGTCAGATGAATCCCTTTCCCTGCAAGTCCTCCAGTTGTACCCACAGCTCACGAAGCTCAGCCGGAGCCATTCAATATGCTGGAGTAGATATCGGTTTTGTCCCAGGGTACATGTCAATGTATAAGTCTACATATCTATAAAGAGGTAGTCCTAGAACATGATAGGAAAAATGTACGCATACTGATCTACCAGAGCAGGAAAACTCGGAATCCGCACATCAACTTCTCCAAGGATGAGACTAGCCAACTGATGTCTGATCGACTTCCCTCTCCTCTTCTAAAGTCCATCCTATGCTGCTAAGTCTCCATTCTCACCGGTGAAGGTGAAACTACTCCCATCCATGCAGATACACTGCACATTACGCCTAATGTAGACGATCTGATCTTGGACTGTAGACAACAAGTCCATACCCAAGATGACTTCATAAGGCCTCTATGCCACTACAAGAAGATCCCAGCCGAAGCTCTCTCCTCCTTGAGTAATCTCACACTATAGACACCAGTGTATAATCATAGAGTCTCCTTCCGTAGGAGTCTCTAACCGAAAGGATTGTGCCAATGAATCTATCGGAATCTCCGAGCTCCGAAAAAGGGAAGAGACAATAAAAGAATGACTCGCACCTGGGTCTATAAGTACTAAAGCAAGGGTGGAGTAGACATAGATAATAACTCGAATCATCTCAGGTGTGTCGTGGTCGTAAGACTCAACTTATTGGAGATGATCCTACCTCTGTATGCCAGCTCCATGTGGTCACGGTGGACCTCCTAGTGGTGGTGGTGGTGGTAGAGCCTCAAAATGTCGTCCACGACCCGCTGCTCAGCCAGCTCCTCTGCCTCGTCCGCCTACTCCCTATGGACCACCACGATCGAACCTCTGCCTCTGCCTAGGAGGTCTGTCCACTATCTGATGCTCATATGCATGGCAGTTCGGGTAGTCTCGAGCCATGTGACCCTACCCGCCGCATGCATAGCACTGCATGCTCCTCGTATAGGTTGCTCTGTTTTAGGTTCCCCGCACATCTAAACCTATATCCTGATGTTTCTCTCCAGATGGATTGGTCCTCTTGGACCTCTGAAACATCTTTTTGCCGCTGGCTACAGAAGACTCCGCTACGTGTCACCCTGCGGTGGGTCTCGCTACAATTGTCGGCTCAGCGAGAAAGCCCTCTACAAGAAGGGCTCGCTCCAGCACTCCTGCCTGCGTCGGAATGCTGAGAGAAATCATCAAAGCCCTGATCTCGTGACTCATTCCCCGCTCAATGGTCTGGTCCCTGATGAATGGGTCATGTACCATGGCCGTGGAGTAGTGTGAGAGGTCAGTAAACCTCATTGAGTACTGAGCTACTGTCTTGCTGCCCTGCCGCAAATGAAGTAACTCCTGGATGCGCACCACACAGAGGGTGGCTAGAACAAACTCCGAGCGGAAGAGACTCTCGAAGTTTGTCCAAAGTAGAGATGCCTCATCATGCACCTGGAGGATCAAGCTCCACCATCTACCTGCTACTGCGTGTAGGAGACTCACAGAAAAGATCACCATACGTTCGGCTGGTGTCCCTACCAATATAAAGACTCTGACGATAGCCTCTAGCCAATACTCAGCTGCCTGAGGGTCCATCTCTCCATGGAACATGGGTGGCCTCTATTTCTAAAACTCATGCAATGCACTCAAGCAGCGTGCACCCTATGTTTCTGGGGCTGGTAGTATCGGTGGCTCAGCGGGTAGTGGTACCGCTGGTGCCTCCGCAGTAACCGAGGCCTCGTCGCTCAGTGGGCTGCCATCTCGTACAGGACTCGGAACACTAGATGGCTGCCTTCATGGGGCCATCCTGAAAAGAAACAGGTGCGCCACAGTCAAACAATATACCTGGTGAGCTAACAAAAAGTAATCAATTAGAAATTTTTTGAAACACACACGCAATCAGTGTTTTCGTGCACTAAGTCAGAAATCAGAGGTCAGGCTCCTGGTGTATGGATACGTCAGCTGTCGTACCAACAATAAACCTCCTGGACTGAAAGCCACACTATATAGTCTTAACACTATTGCTTCACAGAAAGGAATGACCAGAGTCCTGAGTTCTACAATAGAACCGACTACCCTGATACCAATTTTTCACGACCCATCCTCAGGGCACGTGCTGTGACTACCCCAAGCCCGCCTTCCATAGGCCAGGGGCTGTCGACTAGCACCAAAGGCATAAATCCTGATAAAAATGGAAGGCATTGACTTTATGATAGTAAACAAACACACCAGAGTATGCAAGTAGAAGTAAGCACAAAGTAATACTTTATACAAAGTAAGTGCTGAATGTTAAATGAGCTAGAATACAAACCCAACTAAAAAGTATAGTACAATTAAAAGTCTAGTACAACTGCTGTAAAGTGAACAGCAACCACCGAGTCATCCTCTGGGAATCCCACCTGAAGGGTGGGTACAGATGGCCTCCTCAACACCTCGGGTCCGACCGTCTAATCCGTGTACGTCCTGCCAAGTGGTCCACCTCTGGGTACCGTCCAGCTCCACAAGCCTCCACCTCGATCAGTGCTGTCCATCGTCTACATCCAATACAATGTAGTGCCGGCATTTCCCGTTCAGGGGTGAGTATAACGATACTCAGTAGGGACCCTGAGTCCCATGAAGGTCTCCCAGAATACACGAAGGATAAACCACAAAGAAAAGATACAAACATGAAGTATCAACTAACTCTACTTAGATATATTCCCAAATATATACCTAAGTCATCATTTACAGTTCGGCTCCAACTCTCGAGCCCAAGCACATCCCAGTACACATAGGAAAAAAGTCCATCACACCGATGGTAATGATTGAAAGTCAAGACTCAGCTCACAAAGGTATACATCTTTCATAAAATAATAATGATGATCAGATGTAGTTACTAATTAATCTATGTAGTCGGACCCACGTAGGATACTAGACCAGCTAAGATGTCGGACCCATGTAAGATTCTAGTCCAGCTACTCTATCAGACCCACGTAGGATACTACTACAGAAGTCAAACCGTCAGACCCACTGAGGATTCTAGTATGGTAGTCATCACTGTCGAACTCACAAAGGATTCCAGTACATTTTTCATCATTATCGAACCCACGGAGGATTCCAGTACATTTGCCATCATCGTCAAACCCATGGAGGATTCCAGTATGGTATTCATTGTAGTCGCAGCTAGCTTTAGGGTTCCTATACACAGCACGCTCGATTCTGGGAGGGTCTGCTCCTCGATCCAAGGGGTCGATACATCAATTGTCACGAAGTCCCGAGTTGATGTATCATGAAGTTTCGTTTCGTCAAAATGAACCTGACGTGACAGAGGACGCGTCACTCAGACACCCGGTCTAAAAGATATTGGCTTTTCACTTCCAGGAGCCCGGTTAGAAATATGCTCGTTCCAAACCCATCCATTTTCCAAAGTCGTCCAAAACACACTTAGAGTATCATAAATGGACCACCTCATCATAAGGGTCCCAGTGCTGCAGATGGCGCATCATTCAGACGCGTGGTCTTCGAGTTATTCACCTTTAATTGAAAATGGGCCCGACCCGTTAAGCCTAGTGGGATGGCGGGTCGGGTCAACTCAGTTTTGGCGGGTCTGAACAGGTAGAGGGTCAGACCGGCCCGATGAATCGTGCGACCTGACCCAAGGGGGTGCAGCCCAGCCCGGCAGGGAGCAGCCTGGCCCGACATGGCTTGACCCGGCTCGGCATGGCGTGGCCCGGCTCGGTCGCGGCTTGGCCTGGGGGGGGGGGGTGGTGAGCGGTCCGAGGGGGGGGGGGGTAGCTACCTGAACCAGCGGCAGCAAGTGGAGCCACCCTCTCTATCTATCAGGCCTTCTCGACATAAGCAGCCCGCTCTGGCGGGCCGCAGTCTCCCCAGCGTGGCGCCCTCCTGGTGCCACGGTTCTACTCATCTCGGTCATCCGCCTGCTAACCGGTTCGCTCGCCGAGCGGCCCGCGGAATTCGGGCCATGGTATTCTGCAGTGCGGCGCCCCTTGTGGGACCATGGTCCTCCTTCGGCCCGATCGACTTTAGCAGGCCGGTTCTCCTTCAGCCGAGCGGCCTGCGGTTGCGGGCCGCGGTTCCTCCGCACGTGGCCGATGCCCGACCGCCACCTCTGTTCATCGCCACCGCCTCTCATTGCCGCTTTCAAGTGATTCAAGATAAAATGGAGGGTCATAACGCCGTGTTCTTTCAGCCTGCGCCCTCTGTGTTAGGAAGTATCAAAAGGCCAAAGACGAACCATGATTTTCACAGATGAATAAGAACAGTTTTAATCAATTAATATTGAACATAATTTCCCCTAAAAATAATATTTTCAATGAAAATATCAAAATAGACTTCTCCCACTTTAAATAAATTCCAACCAATTAAAAATAATTCAAAACTAGTTTAATTAATTTAAGATGTCTTTAATTAAAAGAGTTGTCATAAATTAATGGGTGAGAGGGGAGGAAGTGAAGAGTCACAATTAAAAGAGGAGTTGTCAAAACAAATGCAAGGGGAATTAATTGGGGAGTTGAGGGAAGGTGAGGAGTTAGGGGTTCATGTGGGGACCACATCACAAATATACTCTCATTGGAAGTTCAGTGTGTGTGGGCCCCACCAACAACCTCCCCCTTGTAGGATATAACTACTGGATATAAAATAAAATTATGCTCCACAATTTTATTTTTATTTTTTTTCTAAATCCCCAAAATTAACATCCAACCCGCATAAAACGCATCTACGGTAAAGGTCCTCTTAAGAAATTACCAGTGCTGCAAGTTCATCATTGCCCTCAGATTTCGATTCCGAGCACCAGTTCAAAATATAGAAAAACCCACTCGTATGTTTACTAAATGTACTCGAACAAAACATCAGAAATGGATTCTGGGAACACCAGGGCTCAGAATCTAGTTCCATTAGAATCCACAGACTCGTAAAATTTCAAAGTATTTAAGAAAAACTTTTCCTTGAAATTTCAAGGTCTTTACACGATCTTTCTCATGTTTAAAATTAGATGGCTGTGGAAATTCTCCGAAGACATGCCTTTGGCATAATTGTCTCTGTAAGACGTTAAACTCATGACCAACCTCGTGTTAAATATGAGATTCCGAAGGAAAACCTCTAAAGACATGCTTTTGGCATAACTGTATCTGCAATTGGTTAAACTCGTGACATACCCCATTTTAAGAATGGGAATATGACGAAAACCTCACAGACATGCCTCCGACATAAGATACACCACGACCGACAAGGGATGCCTTGGGTTCTATGCCCTTGATATTCCCACTTATGTGGAGGAATACATGTTTTCCAAAGCCCATACATCCAGAGATTCCCCAACATGCCTAATTGTGTCATCAAATCCAAATGAAGGTTTCAACCATGTTAAGACCCCATGGAATTTCGTGATAGAGGTAGTGTAATGAATCAACATCCACAAAGATATGGCACCAAGAATGAGATTCACAAACCATGACTCAATTCTATGAAGCAGACTTGGATTAGGAAATGAGTTCCAAGGAGGAATCTAAGGAAGGAGAGAATGACATCCCATTATCCAATTTTGATCATGGAGAAAACATCCCTAAATAAGTGATGGATGGTTCTTGGATTTGGAAAGTAGGAATGTGGGGTAACAATCAGTGCGTCCTCTATTGGCGGATGTGTATCCCAATAAAAGCATCATCAAAAACATGATTCCAACAACTAAGTGACAAATATCATATTAAATAGTATTTAACATTTCATTTAAACTAAAGGTTTCTTATAACTCAAGCTAATATTATTTTTGTGTGTTTGGAAAAATAAAGAAAAATTTAAATTTATTTGTTAAACTATATACCATAAGAACTCTGGGTGTTACATTCTACCCCCGTAAAATTAATTTGTCCCATGAAATTCTTATTTTACATTAATGGTTAAAAATTTAAAATTACTTCATAGAAACCAACATCACAAAACTGAATAATAAAACTTCCATAAAAAAGGGAATATTGGAAACATAAGGGTTACCTAATGTAACTCATAACTAGGATTCCTTATAAGATAACTATAACAAAACAAAATTTTATCAATGGAATTTCCCCACATATAATAATTTCATATAGTATAAAACGCATTCATCATATAGGGAACCTAATTAAAACATTATCCTCATAAATCAATATTTGAATAAGTAGTTTTTATAGAAATTGATGAACCAATGTTTATGGGAGAGTAACATGACCATTGGAATAGTAGTATGACCATTAGGAATAATAATCCTTCTAATAGAATATTAACCCCACTAATAAAATCATATATAAAATAATCTATCTTATAAATGAAAATAAGACATATTTATATCACATAATAAGTAAATAAAAATTTAAAAATAGATAAATTAAGAGTTAGTATTTTTTTGTAAAACTGAAATGATTATTTATAATTTTATTATTAATATACTTGTTAAAAAAATAAAATTTCATAAAATAGATTCCTAAATTAATATTTTATTTATTATTATTATAAGATAATTTTATGAGACCTTGGATAATTTTTCAAAGCTTCACAAAAAACGGTTATAATATTAAAATCTATATTTTTCAAAAGAATTGTGATTTTAAATAAAAAATAAATTCCCCATATTTATAAAATTATTTTTATAAAATGGATTAAATTTTAGAAATATGATCATAAAAAATGGTTAGGGTGAATTTTTCGGATTTTTGTAAAATGGTTTAATTTTTAGCGAATAGTGAATTAAATTAATTTATGTTATTTAGCATTTTAAGAAGAATAATTTTTTTGAGTCATGGATGATGTAATAGCCCATTATTTCAAAAAAAAATTAAATAGTTACTATACTTAGTGAAAATAATAAACAAAATTTATAGTCTTGATCATAAATAATAAACAAATGAATAACATAATCAAAAACACCTCTCTCTTCCCTCATATAAATACCACCCCTCACCACCTCTTCTACTCACATATTCCTATCCTTTAAGCATTATTATATTAGGAAAAATTACTCTATGAAACCTCCTACCCATGTCTTTTTCTTGCTGGTTTCACCAAAATACCATTCACAAGTTTCTTATAGAGGTTCTCAAGGGGACGATATTTTGATGGTAAAATCCTCCCTCTCTTTCTTTTAAATTGTTTTATCTTCTTATCCTACCCTCACATCCCTTATGGAAAGTGACATGATGAATCCATTATCTTATATATACTATAATTCTAATTTTTTATTGGAATATACATCATAAAATCACTTCACCCCTCATTTTATCCAAAAACTAAAAACGTCATCTGTGAGGTGTCGATCCCTCACCTTTATTAATGATGAGTATTCACTTTCATTTAGAACCATCAAGGCTAGACATAAAATAATTTTTATGGTTAAAAAATATTATATTATATTTGTTTCAACTTATTTAATGTTATTTAATCGTTATATATACATAATATTAAATAAAATGATACTAGTTTGTGATGGTCATAAAAACCACCAAAATAAACTAACAATTTTTCATCAAAATTTTATCTAATGAATCATCCTCAACATGAAAAGATAATGATATATGGGATAATTTTAATTTTTGGAAGTGAAGTAATACCTTATAATTTCACTTCTAGAAAAATATTACAATTTCAGAAAAATTTCCATAATTATACAGAGGCGAACCGATCATGAAACCATGAAATAAACGCTCACAGAATAATGAAAAAACTCTATAACTAATAGAAATTTCAATAAATGAACAAAAAAAATATATAATTTTTTTGTTTAATTGGTTATTAATTAATTAATTAATTAATCAAATTTTATTATCCAAGAAATTATGTAGATGTACATAACACTTTCAAGTATAAGGTTAGGGATCTCTCAGGAGCTCTAAATTAACGTTAGGTTACAGTTTATCTATATTTACACCAATGTGTTTCTTCATTATTCATATGAACTTATTATAAAATATTTTTATAGGTTCCAAAATAATGTATCTGGATTCTTTAATCCTTATTTTATGGGGAAATACATGTTTTTAAAAAGTTCCCTTCCTAATTCATCCTGATAAGCTAGGCTGATTAAAGGGAACCTCTATCATTCTAATCCCTTTTCATGTACACTTCATAATTCATTTTAATCTATCATTTTTTTATAAAATAACTAACATCATAAGGAAAAATATATTAGTTCATTTCTATAACACCACATGATATTATGACATGTATCATTAAGAAATCAATTTCTTCAATAGGTTACATTGCACGCAACACCATGCTTAAACCAACCATGATATACTATTAAATATTATTACTGTAACACTAGACGTTAAGTTGGTGGGAAGGAATAGTATTAAAAAAATTATGAAATTTATATATTATATATTTATTAAAATTTTATACATTCATCCAAATAATTTTATATACATAAGATAATAATTAATACAATTTTACGCCTTAAAACTCTGTATTTTTCTAATGGTAGATTTACCGCCTTTCAATGATGCACCTATATTAAATACAATTTTTGTAACTTTTATGTAATTAATTTTAAAGGCTAAAAATATTATTTTAAGTAATAATATAAAAAATTTCTTTGATTTTTTTGGTATTTTGATGAAAAGTTATATTTTTCGATGAATAGTGAAAATAATGCATTTTTGTTCAATAATAAATTTTTTCCTAATTTATTTATATAGTTAAATTATATTTTTATTTTGTTTTAAAGTACAACTATAACTATTTTATATCATTTAATCAAATTTAGGTCATTGGGAATAATTTTATATTAAATTTGGATATTATAACATATAAATCTTTTGGATGTTTTTACTTTGACCTACTTTGTCATCTTGTTTGTGGGATTAGAATTAAACATAATTATTACACATATGTGAATATAATTTTAAAAAACTTAAATACAAGAAAATAAAAATTATAAAATTTTTAGTCTAATAAGATCAACATAGTTTTATA
This sequence comes from Viscum album, assembly GCA_963277665.1. Classification (NCBI taxonomy): domain Eukaryota; kingdom Viridiplantae; phylum Streptophyta; class Magnoliopsida; order Santalales; family Viscaceae; genus Viscum; species Viscum album. Next base: position 1,089,713,591 of record OY728164.1, on the reverse strand, counting down.
AAAAAATATTAGTAAATGTAGTTTAAATTAATAAGAGCGGTTAGGGGTAAATATGGAAATTAAGGGTAAAAATAATATTATTAGAATAATAAAATTACCCAAGAACCTTTTCCAATATTATTGGATTAGTGTTTCTAGACCAGAATAATACTTGAGCCGATTTTATGGCCTTTTAAATCTACTTGGATGACTTTAGGGATTTTATAGTATTTTATTGTAAGGAAAGTCCAATATGGCACACTCTTGTAATTAATAAGTATTACATTTTAATTTACTATTGTTCTAAATATTTATTCAACCAAAAAAATAAAATTGAATCCTAAAATTTTTATATTCATCATGAAAATTTATTTCTAAATTTTAGGGAAGAAATTATTAAATTAAAGGCATGAACAATGATGATGGAGTTACTGTTTAATTAATGGATGAATCAAATAAATGATATTAAAGATAATAAAATAAAGATAACTTAATATATTTAATGTCATGTAATAATTTTATATTTTATTATGAAATATTTGGAATGATTTAAAAGTGTTTTTTAGAAGACATCATGTTGTTGTGATATATTTAAAAATTAATGTAATGAATAGTGTCAAATTTGACCTAATAATATTTTAAAATAAATAATATTTTATTAAATTCCTAAATATAATTTTTTTTCCAAATTATTTCGATAAAGGTAAATATGTAAAAATGGTCCATTTATGTCTTTTTTTACTTTTTATGGGAATTATATTTACCCTTATGGAATAAGAACACATGCAATCGCTATTATAGTTAAAGAGGTTAAATATGGGTTCATGCAAAACAATAAAGGTATAAATGTAAAGTAAAAATGAATAAAAATTATCAGATAAAGCTTAGTCATGTTTTATCAAATTAATATCTATATTTTGTTATTTAATGGTCTCTTTTCCATGATAATAACATATATATTATTTAAATCAAAGATAGTTACAAAATGTCACTCTCTTTATATTTAGTATCTTTTATGTGTTCACATAGGGACCAAATAATGATATAATCCAAAAAACAACTATATTGATATTAATGCAATTATTTTAATTACATAATTTTAGTTTTATTTTTTTTTGAAATATATAATTACCTTAAATTCTTTTTCAACGATGAACAATGATTATTTAATTGAAAGAAAAATTAAATAATTGATTTTAAAAGTATTAATTTTAATATATTTGGGATGGTTTAATGGATCTAATTACTTATATATACCTATAGGATAGAATAGAGCTGTTTTATGACATTATATTCTAATTTAAAACTTTTATTGATGTATTTAAATCCAAATTAAAAGAATAGAATCAACCTTGACAATAATGATATTTTATTGAATTAATTTATTATTAAATTATTTAAAAACCACAAAATTGTTAAATAATCGCAAATCAGATAATATATGATCAAAAATTTATTAACCCATTAATTTATATTCCATTTTAAGTCTTTGGATCCGGAATAGACTTATTATATTTTAATATTTTGAGGATTTCTGAAAGTACCCCTCACCTCAATTATAAATGGTACCTCTTCCGTCACTTCCTCACAACTATTTGAGACATCTAACTTGAAACATAATATGAAACATTTACTCCCCAAAATTATTATACATGCTTTGTATATTTTTTCCTTCCAAATAAAAACACTAGATACCTTAAGAAGATATCTAAAGGAAGTCTGTCGAAGAAGAGGTAATCATTTTTAATAACTCGTTCGCATTCATTTATTATTATACTTCATATTTATGTGTTCTTTTATTAAAAATTAATAAATCCAGTATTATCAAAATAATGAGACGTCATTATGATTATGGTACATCCATATTATATGATTTACCCATCCTATGAAAAGCATTAACACCGCACGTGCGCACTTATGACTTTCTATCTCCACATCGTGGGGTAATCTATTTTTCATTGCCAGTTTATTTGTAATGGTATAATGATGTAAATAATAGATAAATATAATAATTATGAAAGATATTAATTATATAAAAATTAATATACCATCCAGAACTTTACTCTTTCCCTATTAGTGGAATGATATCATCGGTCATGTGTATGTACGGCCGACAATCTTTGTGATATAATGTGATTCATGTATCATGTAAACCATTCAATAATGATTAAAATAACATATATAGTGAGTAAATATAATATATATTAAATTATCATCATTCTTTATATGAATTATATAAATCCAATGCATAAGAAAAATGAATTACACAACAAAAAATGCATAGTAAAATGAAGTAGTTGACACTAGAAACATGGGTAACAACAGAATGTTATTAAAAAAAGATATAATAAGATAATATATTATATCATAAATATAGATATGGTTCTAGTATAAATTAATAACATGTTTTAAACTATTATATTGGAGGATAAAGAACATTGAACTAATGTAAAGTAAAAGTTAATGCCTAATTTTACAATATCATTATTATTTGGGATTGTTTATACATATATATATTGGGGAATATTTATCATCCATGTCCATGTTTCATAAACAAAATTTCAATTTTTTTACTATTATCATTCCGATGTATTTTTCTTTTAAAAATGTTATACTTTTTATAAAATGGATTGAAAAGAATCATTCTGTCATTATCCAAATGATTTACATTATGATTTTTTTGACAGAAATACATAACGAATGTTTATTTTTGTCTTATACAGTAGGATCAGATTTTATCATTGTAACCATGGCTTGATTTTTTTAAAAATTAATTCAAAAATAAAAAAAAATTTAAAAAAAATTATTTTATAAACGAATATTTTTAAATAAATGATTCCAAAGTAAAAGTGTATTTTTTTCTCAAGATATTTCTAACTATTTCTTTATATTATTTTCATCTATGTGAAAATCCTTTTTAGAATATTATGTTTGATTGAGGATGATGTCTTATGATACAATATATCTTATTTTATTGATGTTTTTATGATTAGTTTAAATGTGGATGTTCACTACCAGAAAATAGATCTAAACCCACCATTTTTATAAAACCATGGGTAGATGTTTTGGGAGGAATACATTTTCACAATATAGAGAAATCCATCTATATAGGTTGGCCTACACCAACAATTTTTGGAAAACTGTGGGTATAGGATTCGTGGGATTTTTTTTCTTTTAGGGAAGAGCTATACGAATAGTTCTCAAAATCAATGGTTATAGGTTGGGTTATACCCATAGTTTTTTATAAACCGTGGAAACATGTTTCACGTGGGAAAAAAATTGTTGACCTATAACCCTTGTTTGAGAAAACCATGTGTATAGGTTGAACAATTAATTTTTCATAAAAATAAAAATAATAATCGAAATTTTAATATAAATACACACACAAAAACACACACACACAGACATATATATATAGTATATATAAACATAAAATGTGTGATAAAGTAATGGTAAAGTCATTATACTGTAATGGGAATATGGTGGAATAAAATCCTAGTGGGTATTATTTTAATAAATGACTCGTACCCACAGTTTGGAAAACCATGGGTATTTGTATTCACATACAAAATAACTATACTAATGTTTTAAAAATTGTTGGTATAGGTCTATACAAACGTCTGGGTTTCCAATGGTTCAAAGAACCATGGGTATAAGTAAAACTTATTTGTAGTGGTTCAATTTTGATACTATTAATTATTTATGGTTAATGTATTCAAATTTTGTATTATTAGTTTTAAAATATGAATTTTTATGTTATTTATGTTTTTATATGAGAAATGAATTGTACTTAGTAAGTTATGGGAGTAGACCGATATAGCCCCTTGATGCATCGATCAGACTCATGAGAAGAAATTACTTGGTAAAAACCCCTTCTCATTTGTTTCCCAATAGTTTTAAATTATAAGGGGGAGAGATCTTGAAACAAATCAGACAGTTTTCTATCCACAGAATCAAACTGTCTTGAGGATTGATCTTGACTGTAACTATCTTGAGGATTGATATTGATAGTTCTAGTGTCCAACATTATGCATTCCATGATTATTATTATTCCATGTGATTATTTGATTAGTTATAATATCCATGGATATGTTTACCAGATCATGTGAATATGAAGATGAAATTTTTATTAGTTATTTACCAGGACATATTTTTTATAACATATTTACTCATAGATTCCATTCAATGGTTACCCTTACTGAGCATATGAGATCAAACATTTCTTTTGTTTTATTTTTTCCAAGATTCCAATATATATATTATCACTGATATAATGGGTTACACGAAGGGGATTAATGTCATGTTGAGGAAAATTATTTATATATTTTATATTTTAAAATGCAATGCAATTTTCAAGTATATATATAGTATACCATGCCTACTAAAATAATCACTCCTTTAAGATTTAATTCCTTGAAATCATGAAAATTTAATAATTTATAGCACCAAATCTGGGATTATGGGGTTAGGGATTTATAGTTGGTATCAAAGGATGTTTAGTATAAACCTTGGAAACTAGATTTAGGAAACCATGGATTAGAAACCTCTACCCTATCACTAAATTAGAGGATAAGACCAAGTATCAGATATCATCCCATTTATTTGGTAATGACAATGCATAACCTAGATTAAACCCATGGACTCATATATTGAAAAATATATATCATTATTTAGACATCCTATAAATGATTCGTCTTGTTTGTATCATTATAATAAGTGTTTCATAGATTGTGTATAGGGTTTTCTTCAATGGTCAGAATCATCAACGATATACAATTCGTGGTTATTCGACTAATGGTGAAGAGACTACCAAAGAATAATAAAAGGAAACTCTTATTATAGAATAAGATGATGAAACATAGTTAATGGTTTAATAATGAGATTGAATTATTTTATATATTAGGTATTTGGATTCAAGAAATATTTTATCATTGGTGTTCTGATTATAAGAATCGTGAGTTATATAATGATTGTAATGCAATACTTATTCTTTAAATTGTTTGATGAAAGAACGTTTTCATTATGTTTTTAGGTGACCAAATAATTTTCATGTTAGAATAAATGCTACATAATGTTGTATGAGTTATCTGATGTTGTGATTGATTTTGTAAATTTAGAGACGTTTTTGGATAATTAATTTTGACATAAGTATTTCAGTCGAGTCTTATGTTTATAATAGATTATGTTGAACTTTGGATACTATTTTTTGAAGTTAATGTAGGATTTATTTGATAAAATATGCTAACAAATTTTGTTTTTATTGTATATAATGGTTGAAGGAAATACTTATAAATCTCATCATAATAGTTATTCCAGAATAAAATGGATCTTGAATATCTATATTTTTTTATGAAATGAAGTGGAAATAGATTGAAGCATGACCAATGGATGAGATTATTCATATAACAAAGAATGTAATCAAGTAAGTTTATTTTATTGAGTTATTTATCACAATAGTAAAATAATCCCTAAAATATAGAAATGAAAATTAGAATAAAAACTACTAATTTAACTTTATTACTAAGAAATAAATGGTCTCTTCAACCCATCATATATTTACAATTTTTTGATGGTAGACATTTTGATGACCATGTTCTGTATCACTCTAGATCAAAATAAGTTTTTTTGATATCCTTTCCATGTCCTAATTTTCACTTACCACTAATTGTTTCCAATTCTAAAGGTTAATTTTTTTGAAAACATTCACATTGTGTTTTCCCACTGGTTATGGTGATGATCTATTAACCCTATTTCCAATGTGGGTTTCAAAAAAAAGAATTTTCAAGTGTCAACGTTTGATTTCGAAAGTAAAATTTCAAAATACAAGGGTACAATTTATTAAATGAGGCCATAAAGTATCACCCATTATTTTTGATATGTATCCTTTTAAATAAATATAATTTCTTTGGTGTCTTATAGTGTACAACATCAGGCATAAACGAACTGTGATATTCCATTAAAGATTATTATTACAACACTAGCAATTAAGTTGGAGGGAATGAATAATATTAACCAAATTATGAAATTTATAAACTCTATATTTAATAAAAAAATGTATGTTCAGCGAAAAGATTTTATAGGTATAATATAATAATGAAACTAATTTTATTCATTTAAAAACTATATTTTTTAAAAGGCAGTTTTACCGTATTTTAAGGGAGAACCTATTTTAAAATAAATTTCTTATAGTTTTTTATAATTTATTTTAAAAAATATATTTCTTACTTTAAATTGTAATAAAAAAATTATATTGGTTGATTTTTTGGTATTTTTCTAAGATGTTTAATTTATTTGATGAATAGTGAAAAATACTACATTTTAGTTCAAAACTTCATTTTCATCTAATTTATTTATATATATAAATTATGTTATTTATTGGGTTTTAAAGTATAATTAGTCCAATTATATATCATTTGAACAAATTTTGGTCATTGGAGAGAATTTTAAATTAAATTTTGAAATAAAAACACATCAGACTTTTGAATACTTTTTACGTTAACTCAATTTGTCATCCTGTCTACAACATTAACATTGAACATAAACTTTCCACTTCTGTGAATTGGATTTGGAAAAATATACATAAATGGTTGTAATAAATATGAAATTTTTAGTATAATAAGATAAACATGGTTTTTGACCAAAAATATTTGTAAATGTAATTAAAATTAATTTTAATAGTTAAAGGTAAATCAGGTTATTATTAGTAAAATAATATTATAAGCATTATAAAATTACACTAAAACATATCCTAAATTTTCTATGGGCGATTTTATACCAAAATAACCCATGGTTTTATTTTATGGCCTCTTACAGACACTTTAATGACATTTGGTCTTCTATAGTATTTTATTCTAATGAATGTCTAATATGTCACACTATTGTTTTTTAATAAGTATTTTATTTCTATATATATTCATTCAGAGAATTTATTCTACTTTAAATAGTAATTTTAAATATAAAATGATTATTTTAATCATGATAATTAATTTTCTAAATTTTAGGGAGAAATAATTAAATTAATGGTTTTCACAATGATAATGAAGTAGTTGTTTAATTAATGAAAGAATATAATAAATACTATTAAAAGTTTTAAAATAAATATAATTTGATATATTTAATGTTACCCCAGAATTTTATATATTACTTTGATATTTTAGGGATTATTTAAAATAGTTTTATTTAAGATTTCATGTATTTATGAGATTTTTGAAAATTAAAGTGATGAATAGTGTCAAAATTTACACTAATGATATTTTAAAATAAATAATTTATATATAATTATATTAAAATAATAATAAAATGTAAAACTTATCCAAAGGATTTGGATAAAGATATATATTTCATAAATGGTCCATATGAGGCTAGTTTGGAATTTTAGAGTATCTATATTAACCATTAAGAAATAATAATATATGTTATCAGGGTGAGAGATAAAGATTTTAAATAATTATTAAAGCCAAAAATATTAGGGTAAGAATGTGACCAAAACTTTTATAATTTTTTTTTATGAATATTATTTGTCACATGAAACCTTAATATATTGTTGGAGTTGTTTAATGTACACTTTTCCATGACCATAAATTTTTTATTTTTTGAATACTTGATAGTTAAAAAATGTCACTCTCTTTGTATTTAATATCTTTTATGTGTTAAAATATGTAAATACTCCTGACACGAACGAAACTAAATATATATTTTTATGTTAATGAAATTATTTTAATTATAAAATTCTATTTTTAATATTTTTAAATTATATAATTACCTTAAACATCTTTTCCATGTTAAAAAGTGTTTATTTAATTAATATGTAATTAAAATAAATGATTTTAAAAGTATTAATTTTAGATATATTTGGGAATATTTAATATTTCTAGTTTGTTTTATAGACCTATAAGATATAATATATATTTTTTAAAACATTATAATCTTATTATCACATTTTCTTGCTGTATTCAATGTCAAATTAATTAAATAGTAAAAAATTTAACAATTATGATATTTTATTGATTTAATATATTATTAATTAATTCAAAAATAAAAAAACTTAAATAGTCACAAATGGGATAATATAGGATCTAAAATGTCTTCAAATATTCATTTATAGGCTATTTTTATATATTTGACCCTAGGATAACCTTATTATATTTTAATATTTTTCGAATTTCTGAATGTTTCCCCCATCTAAATTATAAAAGGTTATTTCGTCCCTCGTTCCCTCAAAACAATTTGTGACATATATCTTGAAAATGATATGAAAATATAATGATCCAAATTATATAGGTTTTGGTACCTCCAAAATACCAAATCTAGATCCATTAAGAAGAGATCTAAAGGAAGTCTTCAGAAGAAGAGGTAATCATTTTTTCTAACACGTTCAAGTTCATTTCATCTTTTACTTCCAATTTATGTGTTCTTCCATCATAAATTAATAAATAATGTGTAATATATATTTTGATACGTTATTATTTTTTATTGTAAAACCATATTACATTATCTATCCATCCTATAAAAAATGAGATCATTGAGTGTGTGTATGTACGACATACCATCACTACGCCGTGGTGTAATCAGTTTTTCATAAACACTTTATTAGGATGGGTATAATGATTGAAATAATGAATATATATTACAATTATGACATTATATTTGTTATAGGAAAGTAAATATACCATTCAATTCTTCACTCTTTCACTATTAAGGGAATGAAATCATCAGTCATGCATACATATGGTGTACTATCTCCATGATATGATGTGATTCATTTCTCATGTTAACCATTCAAAAATGACTAAAATATGTATATAATGAGTAAATATAATATCTATGAACTTATTATAATTTTTTACGAATGATATTTATCAAATTCATAAGAATCATGACTTACATGAAAAAATATGCATAAGAAAATGAAGTTGTTAACACCCGAAACAAGAGTAATAAGTGAATATTTTAAACAAAATGACATAAGAAGATCATATATGATATAATAAAATATATATATATGGTTATAGTATATATTAATAAAATATTATAAACCAACATAAAGAGGGAAAATAATATTCAACGAAACTAAAGTTCAAGGTACATTTTAATTTCACAATATCCATATTATACAGGTTTGATTATACGTAAGTATCTACTAAGAAATACAAATAATATATGCCAATGCTTTTCAAAAATATTTTTCAAAATATTTTTACTATTATCCTACCAAATTTTTTATTCTTTTACCCATGTTTTACTTTATATAAAATGGTTTCAAATGAATCTATTAATCATTTTCTGAATGAAGTACTTTATGTCTTTTTCGATAAAAATACTGAAAGAGTGTGTATTTTTAAATTATACAACATGAGAGGATTCTAACTCTATCATTATGCATTTATTTTTTGAACATTTCATTAATTTTTTTAAATTTTCATTTTAAATATTTTTTGCATTTATATAAATGATTTTAAATTAAAAGGGGTTTTTTCAAGATGTTTATAGTGATTTCACTTGACTATTTTAATCTACATCAACAACCTTTATTGAATATTATGTTTTATTGAGGTTTATCTATTATGATAGAATATATATAATTTTATTGAAGGTTTTATGACTAGTATGACTGTGGATGTGATATTTTCATATCATTCAAGGTTTATTGTTAAACTATTCAAAATTTATATGCCAGTATTTAATATGAATGTTAATGTAGTTTAAGTTTTCATATGAGGAATTTATTGGACATAGTAAGTGATAGGAGGGACCTAATATAGCCCCATGATTCACTAATAGGTCTAATGAGACAAAATTAGTTTGTAACAAAGCCATTATCTGTGTTTCCAAGTAGTTTAAAATTGTTAAGTGGATAAATCATGACACAAATCAAATGGGTTTCTACACACATAAATAAATTGACATGAAGATAAATATTTACAATTAATATTTTTGTGGGATATTTGTATAGTAAAGACATCCAACATTATGGATTAGTTCATTATAATTGATATTTTATCAGATTATTTAGTTAGTTATAATGTCCATTGTTATGTTTCTAAGATCATTTGATTTTTTAAATGGATTTTTTTACCTGTTATTTACCTTGATATATTGTTTATTCTATATTTACGTGTATCATTAACTGTATGCTTACCCTTACTAGGAATCTGGTCTCACCATTTTCTTATGTCTTATTTTTTCTAGGATTTCAAGATGTATATTATGACTGATATAAAATTTTAGACTATGGGGATTAATGGAATGCTCAATGAAAATTATCTCTATATTTTATGTTTTAAAATGCAATGAGGTTTTAAAGAATGTATCTATTTTAACAAGACTAATAAACTAATCAGTTATTATATATTGGATTCCCGGTAGTCATTCTAATGTAATAAATTAAGGCAACATCTCCAGGTTTCGGGGATTCTATCATTACAATTTCTAGATTTTTACAAAAACTATTCAATTTCCGCTTTAAGTCCACATTAATATTTTCCATTAAACCTCACTAATGAGGGACATTCCTAAATATTCTTAAAAACTATTTTTTCATGTTTTCAATTTAGTTGGAAATAATTTATTATGATATATTCCTATTTTTTCTTATGAATATCCATGTACGATTTAAACTCATTCTTTCATTGACACCTTTATGATACAACCATTGGTTAATCCTTTTGACATGATTACAATACCAAATTATTTAAATGGTTAACCCTTATATTTATTCCTTATTCTTTATTTTTAATGTGGAATAAGTATGCATGAAAATTTTATGATGGGTGATCCTAGATAGTACTCCAATTCATTGGGTACTGTTTAGTCACATGAGATGTCAGGGATGTGATTATTGAGTAAACCTAATTCGTTATGAGACTTTTTACAACATATGATATCGTCTATTATGTTACCATTGACTCAAGTTCATTTTATTTTGTATGTTTCTATGACATTCCTATGTTTCAATGATTACATGATCACATGTTCTATATTTTATACATCTATAAGTTTTTTTAATTCCAAGAATATTTATGTTACCATGTTATGGATTCTAACTATTGTGTTGTTCTTTATTTATAATTTTATTCCCATATTGGGATTTTTAGCTCATCCCTATGTTTATGTATTCACTAGGTTATCCTATTTATATATAAGAGCTCAAATAAATTTAGGATCTCATTATGGAGTTTTTTACAAAATAAATCTTTATTAAGGTTTTATACCTTATAATTATGAACCTAATATTCCAAATACACTAGAATCTATGATCCATGGTTTGTATTTGATGGTAAATTATGCTTAAAATCATGTAATAATATTTCGAAAGGATTGGGCTTCAATTTTTGGTTTTAGAGAATGGTTTAGTTATTTTTTGATATAAGGACTATAAAATGTGAGTAACAACTCTAAAGATAATTCTATAACCATGGATAACCTAGATATAAGCATATAGAAGCACATGTTAGGATATAATCATTTATATGTTTATCTTTACATGTTCAAATTTTCTTTTTTGTATGATTATTATCAAATTATTAAATCCCTCTAATTGGATTTGTTTTTTTTCATTGTTAATGAATGGTAATAGGATAACTCATTCCAAAAACCAATGTGATAAGAAATGTGATGATTTACATAATGAAATTAAAATAATTTTTGAAATAGAGTTCAAAACATTCTGATATTACTTGGCCAACTATTTCATGTAATGAATAATAACCTAAATCATTTAGAACACCCACCTTCTCCTATGAAGGAGAAATATGGAGACCAATCCTTTATATGAAAAGAATACTATATTTAGTGGATCATATGATACCCTCATCATAGAAAAATGGATAACATCCATTAAAAAGGTATTATCTATCCTCCAGCGCTCATAAGAAGAGAAAGTTGTGCTAGTGGTCTATAATTTTAATGGGTATGATGATCAGTGGTGGACACTATATGAGTTGGTGTCATAGGAACAACTATTTGTACTTTGATTTCATGTATATTTGATTTATTGAATATTAATACAACATATTGTTATATATTTGTTGTTGTTATGAATGACTCAAATATAATAATGTCTTAGATTATATTTCACATTGACAAGGTTATACCAGTTTCCTACTATGATGAGAACCTAGATATGCTATGCCTATATTCTCAAATAATGTCCTATAGTTGGAAACCAGTCTATGATGGGACACATATTTTATAGACTTTTAGGTGTGATTACGTGTAAGAATATGATGATTCCTCTCATTATTTTCTATCTTAGAAATCCCTAAGAAATGAAATTATGATAATATACCCACCAGTAATAATTCCTCATGTTTTGGTGTCATTTAATATTCCTGTTGTGAGAATGTGTGATGATTATTATACTTTTTGATTATTATTAATGAATGTTAAAACTCACACACATAGATGTATTTCATAAACCATGATGATAATAACTCATGTTGAAGTTGGATATGTTGGGTGCATCACAAGTTATTAGAAATTAATGACTAATTCGAAGAAGGATTTTCCACTTACATTTTTATGGAAGTCAACATATCAGCCCATTTATTGGAATAAAACTGTCACATTAAATTCTATGTCAATGGTGTAATGATGTGTTTATTTCAGATAATCAAATAAACACATAACAAGAATATATATTGGTGAATCTGATGTGAAACATGATTATTGAGATATTGTGATATAGAGATTATATTACATAGTGGATGTTCATATGTGGTTGTCGATGTTGCGATATTAAGTTCTTATCTTGGGTTCCTTGACATGTTTCTAGATACTAATCTTGTACTTTTTCCAAGAACACCTAATTTTAATTGTAAATATTCCTTGAGGGTCATACACGAATTGTTTCTGTCGATCTCAATGCTATTATATTATATTTTAATTAATGCAATAAATATTAATTTCATGTCTGGGGAATAATTTTATTCAAATTTTATTGATCTCATAAATTAAAAAAAACATTCACCATCTTGGGTATAAAATATCTTTTTCTTTATTTAATATTTTATTAAAAATTAATTCTCTAGATTGAGAACAAAATATTTATTTATGAAAAAACTATTTATACAGTTGTTCAATAAATGCTGGAGGAGTTCGAATGGGCCAATATTGAGTCCTGTGAAAAATATTAATTAATAAACCATTATATAATATTTTTTATTCTACAAGTTGGAGGATGCTGAAAAATAATTATTTTATAATTATAATTATGTGGAAGGTGATTTATTGAATGTAATAAATTCTATTTAATGGATAGTACACAATTAAATATTAATCTAACTTAATTCCCAAATCAATAATTATTAGTCTATGTCTATTATGTAGAGCATCCAAAATTGAGCATTGAGAATTTTTTCCCACATATAATTATATCTCAACTCTTCAATCTCTCTCCCTCTCAAGAACAAGAAGTGAAAGAGATATTTCATTAATAATAACGAATGAGAAGTCAAGAATGAATAATACAAGACATTAGACTATCTATACTAACACCGTGAGATCAATTGGTGTTTCTCAGATATCTTAGGAACATGTGTGGACTTTCTGATAGAGGGTTTCAAACATTTTATAATAATAAAGAAATGAAGCTAATCTAGAAGGGTTTTTTGATGATCAAAATTATCCAATGAATAACGTTCTTAAACCTAGATATTTATTTATTAAAATATTATATAAATTAATTATAAATTTAATGTGCATGATCCTTGTTCTTGGATTGGGGAAACGATTCATAAAAGGAATTTTAATATATCATCCACCTCATCATGCTTCCTATACATCTAGAATCGACAAGTGGATTTAGAGGTGTAACAATAAACATTATAATTATTTATTTTATTTTTGATCTTTGTGAAATTTTGGTTAGATTTACATTTCCTGTTATTTTTTGTTTAATCAGATTTGAATGAACATGTTATTAACATATTAGTCATATTCATTCAAAGTTTTACTTTGTTAAATGATAAAGAATAAATTAAGAATGACTAAAGATGCGACCAAGAAGTTCCAAATATTTAGTCGGTAATGCTTGGTTACATGACATGCGACCAAAGAAAGTTGCATATAACCAGGAACATTATATATATATATATATCAAGAATTTAGTTACACAATGTGCTTTTATTTCACACTTCATGTGGACTAGGCCAACCATGGAACATGACAAGTGGATACAGGGTTTATAGATAGCTTGTAAATGCCAATTTTTTCTGGCTAAGATAACACGTTGAAGACCTAAGAATGTGACTTAGATATATGGGGACTGGGGTACTCGGTATGTGGCTTCATGTACATGACATGTAGTGTCCCATTAAATTGAAAAATTATAATTTAATTAAATATCAAATTGCAGAAATAAAGCCTTATTTTATTGATTAGAATTTTTTTTGTTCCTTAAAATTTAATAAATATTTTAATGAATATAACATTCTAAATTAATTTATTATAATTAATATGTCATTATTTTTTCTCCTATTTATTTTCCATGAATTACATTAATGTTGAGTATTTCTAAATTAGTTTGGATTATCATGAAGATGAAATAGAATTAATTAATTAATTAATTTAAGTACAATATTCTGAAATAATAAAATAAAAAAGTTAATAAATTATTTTTATCCATTTAATTTTGTGTATTAATTGCATGTATGAACCTTAATGAGATTGACCTAGACATGTGTATGTGTTGGATGTTTTAAATTAATTTATTATATGATTTTATAATTCTTTAAAATTAAATTAAATGATGTCATGTGAGTCATCTCTCCCTCCATAATTATATAGGACCTATATTTCCAAGGCTATTTATATAAACCCTTTATCCAATCCATTAGTTCCCCTCACCTGTATGTGTGTAATAAATATTTGTTTTTAATGGAGCTTCCCAAGGATCATATAGGCCATTAAATATGGAAACCTAATGATATCAATAAAGGTGATACATAAGTGGAATAGAGGAATGTTATAACTCATTCCTTGACCGATAGTAGACGTTATTTCCCCTAAGTCGAAGGTTTATTTAATTTATACTCATTAAATCAACTTTTAGAAAAAATATCATGAATTATCCATTTATTTATTTATTTATTTCTACATATGTAACTATTTATTTTATGGATGAAGGTCATGATCACATAAATAAGTGAATTAACATGGAAAGATATTAATTGAATTAATGAATTATAAATAAACATTTTCTCTAACATTGTTAATTAATTAATTAACATCCACATAATACTAACAAGATGTGTAAAGGATAAAAAAGATAAAATTTAGGAATAATATAATAAAATACCTCAATTAAATAATATGTCATAATAAACCTTCCATTACATGATTGATAGTGAAACTATAGAACTAAGTGTAGTACATGGCCAAAGTCTGGAAAATTTCGTTTATCAGGGAGTTGTTATGACAGTTTTGGGTTGACTTAATTGAAATTATACTGAGTTTAACCAATAAAGTTTTTTCGATACAAATTTGGAGACATGTGTTGAGGAAATCGATGTTGATATTTCTGTATAGTGGAATCTACTAAATGAATCAAATAGTTATAAGTCCATAGTTAGAAACACCACCTTTTTAATAAATTTATTATGGTTTTCATAACTAAAGTCTGTATCGTTAATAATTTTCATGGGGATCCTTGACACTAGAATGTTAAATCATCTGTACATTCCATGTTCAATGGTGAGGGATATTGAAACATTAAAATATTTTAAAATATTTAATAAATAAATAAGTAAAAAATTTATATTATTATATCACATTTTATTTGTAAACAATCAATATAATAACAATATTCAATTTTTTATTGCAGAATAAAATTAAAATTTCATCATTCATGCCATCCGTATGATCAACACTAGATAATGATAACATCTTAACAAGAAATAACTTCTTGGAGTGGTTAGGTGCCTTCGAGTTGGGATACCCCATGAATAGAACTGTTACATGCTATAATCATCAATACCTAATCTTACTACTAAAGAGGTAAGTGATAAAGAGTTCATTGTCTATGAAAAGAACTTAATCTTTGCATTCAATGTTTAATGATTTATTAATTCCTCGATGTATTGTGAATTAATAATGTTTCATAAAAAAATGGATGTGTATAGAATGCTTGAGCACCTATATGGTATTTACTAGAAAAGAGCTAGATAGGAACGTTTTGAGATTTATAAGGTTATATTTCATGAAATATTGGAGATGGTTCCCATGATGGGAATCATTTATTCAATAAAATTGGTTATATTGATAACTTATACGTTCTAGGGGTTAAATTACTCGATGAAATAAGAACCAACCTCATTATTTAATCACTCCCTCAAAGATTCTCTGCCCTTGTAATGAATTTTATTATAAACAACATTGAGAAGTCTCTACCTGATCTTCTTACTCTTCTTCTCCATGTATATTAGGATATATTGAATGAAAAACCTTCTGTTATTTTGGTGTAAAAAAGGTAATGTAAAGATATTTAATCGCAAATATTTTTTAAACCCTTCCAAGAAGAGGAAGATCAAGGGGAAACAAGCGATCAGGATGATTTCTGTTTTCCATGTGGAAAGTAGGGCCACTGAAAGAAATAATACACTTAGTGAAAGAATCAAGGGGATGTTTCAGGTGAATTTTCTATCAAGTGTGATTTATTTGTATATAAAAATTGGGTGTTAGATATATCTTGAGGTTCACACATATGTATGCTAATATAGGAAGTAAGTTGATTTAGGAATATTGAATAAAGAGAGGATGGTCTTTGAGAAGACAACCGAGCTAAACATACCATTGTATCTATAGGGGATACCACCTCATCTTTCCAACCATAATGATCTTGGTTTTAAATGGTAGTTATTATATACCTTCAGTTACCAAAAGAATTATTTTAATATCCAGGATAGATACAAATTTATTTATTTTCAAATTTGACAATAAATGTATCTTATTTTATAAATATAGAATTTGTTATGGAAAAGAACATTTATATAAAAATATTCATGTGTTTTATTACATGAAAAAGATAATGGAGATCGATAACAGAGTAACTTTACTAGATGAATACCACACACAACATTGGAACCACCGGCAAGATCATCTAAACGAAAATCTATTGACTAAATTACATTATGATGGACATTTAGATTATTTTTAAATAAAACCAATTTGTGTAAATCACTCATGTATACAAGAATAAATGTCCCAATCTACATTTAATTGTAAAGGTGAAAGGGATAAAGAGATTATTGTATTTGTTCATACATATTTATGTGGACCATTTCATGTTGATGAAATGGGAATGTACTCATACTTCATAACTTTTACTGAATATATGAGTAGATATTTTTATGTCTACAAAATTAGGTATAAATCAAATTCTTTTGATAAATTAAATTAATATAAATAATTATTTTGAGAACCATATTGGTATGAAAATTAAGAATCATTGATCAGAATATGGCGGTGAATCACTTAATAAAAACTTCATTGATTATTTTCTGTAGTTCATGATATTATATGAACTAACACCTCCTTATATGCCTCATTGTAATGATGTAATCAAAAGTAGGAACAAAACCTTTTTGGATATGGATAGATCAATGATGGGTCATATAATTCTTCCACAACCATTTTTTGGGATACACATTATAGAAAACAATATATGTACTAAACCAAGTTACAACTAATGAAACAAATGGAATACAATTCCAAATATGGAATAGAAAGAAACATCTGTTTTCTTATATATATATACGGGGTTTGGAAATCATTTATTAAGTCATCTTAAGGTATCCAACATTCACTCTAATGAACAAAGATTATATTTATAGGATATAACAATGAAATAATGTGATACTACCAATAAAATATTTTAGACAAAAAGTTTGTCATTGATAGATGTCTCACATTTCTTATATATGGTCATATATCTAAAAGAAATAGTGGGGGAGAGATAGACTTTGATGAGTTCTAGGCTTCAGATACACAAGAGTGAGCCCCATACAAAATTCTACAAATCCCCATAGAAGAAGAAACTCTTCCAGAGACACAATAAATCCCTAGGAGTACAAGAGAGGTTAGATAACCTGAACCATATGGTATTATAGTCACTAAGGATAGGGAAACATTATTAGTTGACAATATTGATTCTCTAACCTACATAGAATGAATAAGTGGCACAAATGTTCCCAAGTGGAAAGAATGTATGAATTCTGAAATGGATTCTATATAGCAAAACCAAGTATGGTTTTTTGTAGACCCTATAATAGATGTAAATCCTACTGTATGAAAATTAATATTCAAGAAGAAATTTTAAATGGAGGGAAAATTTAACACCTATAAGTCACAAGTAGTTGAAAAAGGGTTTTAAAAGCACCAAGGCATTGACTGCAATGAAAACATCTCACCAGTTTCAATGATAAAATCTATAATAATTCAACTTTCTATTTCATATTTTCATTAATATGATATTTGGAAAATGTATGTCAAAACAACCTTCCTTAATTTGATCCTTTTGGAAGATTTCTATACGACAAAGCTTGAAGGGTTTGTGACTCCAAATGATTCCAAAAAGGTATGAAAGTTGAAAAGATCCATTTATGGATTAATGTATGAATCTAGGTCATGGAAAAATCATTTTGATGAGGCCATAGATGAATTTGGTTTCATAAAATCTGAATGTGAGTCATGTTTTGATAAACTTTTTAGTGGGAGGGAAATTATTTTGAAAATAGTATACTTCGATGAAATATTAATCATTTGAAATGAAATACTAGTATTAAAGTCCATTAAGGCGTGGTTGAATAAATGATTCTCTATTAAGGACTTGGGTGAGGTAGTGTATAATATTGGGACCAAGATCTCTTATGATACATCCAAGTGGTTGTTATACCAATGTCAATGTATAGAAATTGACAAGATATCAAAGATATTCACTATGGAACAATCCAATAGGGGATTGATTCCAGCGTCATATAAGATCGATGTTTCTAGGAAAACTATTTCCTTAGACATATGTTGAATTAAATAGAATAAAAAAGATTCCATACAATTTAGTGATTGTGTCATTCAAGTATTCTATAATATGATCTAAGCTAGATGTCACCAATGAATTAATTTTGGTAGGAAGATATCATGATGGTCCTAGTTCCCATCATTGGATAGTGGTCAAGAATATCTATAAGTATCTATGGAATACTAAGGACATGTTCATGGTATGTTGAGGATATGAGGATCTAGCCATCATAGGATATAAAAATTCTAGTTTCCAAACTGATCTAGATGACATGAAGTCACAAATGAGACACATCATCATGTTGAATATAGGTCTTTCGAGCTGGAAGAGTTCAATGAAGGCTATATTTGTAGATTCTACAGCAAAGTGTAAGTAAATTATAGCTTATGAGGTAGCTAGAAAATAAGTAAGTCTGTGAAACATATTACATGATATTTATGTGGTACCTAGTAGTAAAGAATATTATCACACTCTATTGTGATAATATTATAGTGGTGGATCTTGCAAAAGAGTCTAGGTAAAATCAGCAGAGGAAGTGCATATGTTTGAAGTATAATATCTTGATGGATTTTTAACAAATAGGTGAAGTTTCTATGAGAAGTATTTCAATAGAAGAAAACATTGTGGACCCATTGGCCAAATCATGGACTTAGAAGAAACATGACTATCATGTGAGGTCCAGAAAACTGAAGGTTGTAGGCCATTTGTTCTAGTCCATGTAGAAGTATTTTGGTGTTGGTGTCATAGGAATAAATTTGTTTTATAATAATATATATATATTTGATGTATTTAATATTAATAATCCTTATTATTAAATATTTTTTGGTTTTATCTATGGCTGTGATGTATTAATGTCCCATAGTATACATCGCACTGATAAATTCATAGTCATTCTGAGTTATGATGAGAAACTTGATGTGCTATAATGATGTTATCAAATAATGTTCTACATTTGGAGAACATACTATGATGGGACACATAGTTCATATACTGTCACCTATGAGTACTCAAAAGTAGATGAGGCTTATTTTAATGATTTTATCCATTAGTAATCTCCAAGATGGGAGATTATGTTAATAGACCGACCAGTTGGAATTCTGCATGCTTTGGTGTCATCATATATTCATATATATGAGCATGTGCCATGATCCTTATACTTCAAGATTGTTGTTAATGAATGTTATAACTCACGTATGAAGATGTATTTTGTAAACCGTTATGATAAATGTTCATAGAGAAGTTGGATACATTGGGTGTATGATGAGTGATAATTCATTAATGAAGAAGTCAAGGAAGAAATTTTCACTTCTGTCTTTATGGAATCTCATATCCTGACCCTTTCATTGGAATATAACCATCACATTAAATTCCAAAGCCATGGTGTAACGATGTGTTTATTTTAGATAGTAAATGAAATACACATTGATCATATAGGTTGGTTACAAGGATTTTAAAACTATTTTATGAGATATTATGATATAGGGATTATATTACATAGTGACCATTTTTATGTGGTTGTATATGTTGTGTCATTTATTTCTATCCCTTGGGTGCATTGGCCCATTGCTAGATAGTAATATTGGAATTTAAGCATGCCCACCTAATTACAGCAAAAAAATCCTAGAGGGTCACACACCATGTGATTCTATTGAGCTCAATGAAATACTATTTTAGTTTAATTAATGGAATAACATTATTCTCAAGTCTGAAGAATAAATTTTTTCGAATTATATTGATTGTATAAAATAAATATATATTTACTCACCACATTGCGAATAAAATATCTAATTTATATATTGAATATTTTAATAAATAATTATTCCCTAGATTGTGAATAAAATATTTATTTAGGAATAAAATATTTATTTGGTTGTTCAATAAATACAGGAGGATTTTGAATGGACAAATATAGAGTTTGGGAAAAATATTATTTTTCATGATCATTATATATGATTTGTTATTGCACCAGTTGTGGAACACCAAAAAATAATAATTTTATAATTATTATTATAAGGAATTATATTTATTGAAGGTAATAAAAGTTATTTAATGGTCAATATACAATTAAATAATATTTTAACTATAATCACGACTCTATAAATAGGAAGCTATCTATATTGTTTAGATAATCCAAAATTGAGAATATAGGTTTTTTGTGCATAACGAATTATCTCTCAACTCCTTCATCTCTATCCATCTCATGAATGACAAGTGCAAGAGAGATTTCATCATGACCAAAGAACAAGTGATCATGAATGAACAATAAAAGACATTTGACTCACTGTTCTAGAACCTAGGGATTGAGTGGTGTTTCTTAGAGATCATAGGAGCACGTATGGATCACCACTAGTCTAATTCAATCCATGGATCCACACAGCGAAAAAAAAGTTAATCTAAAAGGGACTTTTTAGATGATCAATATTCCCCAATAAACTAATTTCCTAATCCCATGTATTTATTTATTTAAATATTAAATAAAATTTTATAAATTTGAATGTATGATCCTCACTCTTGGTTTCTTGAAATGATTATTAAATTAAATTTTAATATACACTACTATATAACTGTCCTTTATGAGTACTTTTATTTATTTACGCTAGAAGAAAACACTGATAAATGGAATATTTATTAGTGATAATGAATGAAATAATAACTTTAAACATGTATCAACTCTTTTATTTTATCATTGATAAAGAAAAAAATCTATTAGTGCTTTAATTTTAGCACTGATAAAGGGTATCCTTTATCAGCGCTTTAATTTTAGTGCTCATAAATGGTATACTTTATCAACACTTTGTTTTTAGCACTGATAAAGGTTATTTTTTATCAGCACTTTATGTTTAACACTAATAAATATTTCTTTCATAAAATCATTTTTAGTTTTTATAATGTAAAAGAATTAAATAAAAAATGTGTTTATTAAAAAAATATAAGAAAATTTTATTGATTAAATAATTATTGATAGTAATGATATGATTGATTATACAATATTAAACATTAAACATTTAAATAATAAGGTAATTATGATAATTAATGTTATTAAATATATAGATAATTATTAATTTATATAAATATGAATATATATTATAAAACATTTATGTTTTTTACTTTAAATTGTCAAATATTTATTGAATAATGGTATATAATTAAACATTAACATGAATTAAAAATATTGACAAATTTCTTTGTACTCGACATATAATTTAATGTAGTCTGATTGTTCAACTTCATATAGATCAAATGTCTATTATATTGATTTCACATATACATATAATTAATGCATTTTTATATAAAATATATACACACACACAGAGAACTTATACATTTATTCAATATTGTTAAAGTATACCTATTTTCTTAATTTATTCAATTTCACTCATTTTTTACATATGTGCATGCACTCAAAATTAGACATTCATTAATAATGATAGTAATATATATATATATATATGTATATGTATTAAAGAAAATTAAATTAAAATATTTGTAAATTTATACTCACTATATTTATACATTTATATATTTATAATTACAAATAAATAAATACTTTTTGAAAAATATTTATATAATTATAAATAAATAATTATGTCTGTTAAGTTAATTATTAAATTTATAATAAATTAACTTAAGTAATGAATATATTTACTATAATTATATTTATATATATTTATTATATATATATGTATAATTATATAAATATATAATGATATAAGTAATGTTTATGTAAAATATTTCTATAATTATAAATAAATAATTATTGAATTATAATAAATATATTTTAAAAAGAAACATGTTTACTATATTCATAGTTATATATATTTATTATGTATATATAAATGTTTACAATTTTTTATTTATAATTATAATTATCAATCATTTAATAATGATTCGTTAATAAAAGCTGATAAAAAATCACTATAAGTGCTTTTTT
This sequence comes from Viscum album, assembly GCA_963277665.1. NCBI lineage: Eukaryota > Viridiplantae > Streptophyta > Magnoliopsida > Santalales > Viscaceae > Viscum > Viscum album. The sequence continues at coordinate 1,089,690,669 of OY728164.1, read as the reverse complement.
CATGGGAATGAACATAATAAATTATCACTAATATAAGCTTAGGGCTGATAGAAGGGATCATTGTCAGCACTTATTGGTAAGCACTGATAAAGGTTTCCCAATCTATTATAAAAACCCTACCCATTTGCGGACCCGTCATGATATAGGAACATTTTGCGGAATCCACCTACTACTGATGCTCTTCCACAGTGAATCGAAGGTTGAATCACACCACTCGACTACCTCCAAACATATCATCCGAAATCTGAAGAGGGTATCCGAATTTCTTCAACCTAGCGAGGTAGGCCTTTTAATTTTCTTTTTATAATTTTGGTTTTGTTTTTTATTTCTTCTTTGACGATTTGTTTATTATCCATTGCTCATGATCCAATTTTTACGATATTTTTGTGATTCGTTTTTAGGGAATTATTTGTGGTCTGTTTTTTGTATTCAATACCAATTTATGATCCATTTTTTATATCTGACAGTGAAACTTTAATTTATTAATTATTGTTTTACATTTATATTTTATATCTTCTTAAATATTTTTTTATACAAGTATATAAATGTGTAAAACTTTTCATGTATATTATTGTTTATTGACTACTAATTTGTGGAACAATGGTGGTTACCAAATTACTATATATATTCTGACACCATTCATGGACCCCTCAGTGGACATGAAGATTCAGATTCTATTTTTTGTAACCAAGGTAACAGAGTGATGTTTAATACTATATTATTTATATGTATCATAGGATCCATATCCTCATAGAATTCAATATGGTCCTTAGTTTTCTTATAGAGAAGATTCAAAGGGGACATCCAAAGATGATTAGATGAGGGTTTATCATATCACGCCTCCATGTTTTGAGTCATTATGGTGCCTTTAGTTCTTATTATGTTTGAAAATTTTCTTTTTATATTTTCGATATTTCTTATAGACTACATGTGAGTGAGTATTTATATTGGCATGACATGTATGTTTTTTTGATATATCTATTAAATCATATATTTCCATATTTCCTTATAATAGGTATGCCTATTTCGGGTAATGATGATTTGGGGTCTACATGTCCATTCTTCCAAGGGTAATGCTAGAATTGTGTTTGACCTCTAGTACAAATTGTATCTATTTACAGGGGGCACCTCCAATTTTCCGTTTTTACACCCAATGTTTAAACCATCGTTTAGTGACTTTGTGGTTTGTTAGAGGTCATAAGATGATCTTACATGGGGTTGTTAGCTTAATTCAGGCTGGGGTCATCATACTATCCATCTTCCGGTTTACACCTATAATGTTTAGTGATAATATAATTTTTCATCTGCATTTATCTCCCTCTATTTTTTCAAATTTCAAGATCCCTTATTATTGGATTTTGAATATCTAAGATCTCAGATATTCTATTAGAAATAATCCATATTTCCCTTATTATATATGTCTATTACTTTCACTTTTCATAATGAATATCTTGTTTTTATTTAATTATATATTTTATAAATTTAATCTTTTAGGAACCCAATAGGGTGGATATGAACCAAAAATTTATACATGATAATATTTTTTTTAAATAAATATAGAGATAGAGGTAAAGAGTTCATAAAGTTTTCAAGAGTGATTCCAGACAATATACATTAACCAAACTCTTCTTCTTTTTTAAATCTGTATGAAGTAAATTTGTAGACCCAACATTGTTTCCCAACATTAATACAGATATTTTGATCATATTATGTGAATTAGAAACGTTCTTCAAACTATAATTCTTGTATATAATTTTCCACCTGATGGTTCACTTGGTCAGAGAGGTTCAAATTTTTTGTCCAATACATTATAGATGGATGAACCCCATTGAATGGTATATGAATATTTTGAAAGGGTAGTCCAAGAATCGATGTCATCCAGAAGGATATATTAAATAACAATATATTATTGAAGAAGATATTGAATTATATATAGATTACCTATCATAGATTGAAATCATTGGTCTCTCAATTTCTCATCACAACAAACACCTTATGGGCGAAGGAGTTTTTGGAAGAAATGTTGTTACAATTGCATTAATAAAGCATCAGAAAGAACATCTTTACATATTAAAAAATAGTGAACATTCTAATCCATATATTGAATTTCATAATGAAATTAATAGATATTCGAATCCATAAAGGGATGAAATATGGATACAATATACATTTAATAAATAGATTATAGAATGGTTCAAAGATCAAATTTATAAGGATTCATCTAAAAATCAAAATTCAAGTTCTAAATGTCTTCAATGGATACCTAGATGACCTAAATGAAAGGTTATATCATACACTTGGTTTGTAATCAATGGTAATATGTTCTTTAAAAAATAACACGATGAATTTTGTAGTATGAAAGACAATGGTTTTACGCTTGTGGATAATGTTATGCACATATCTAATTCCAAGTATAGAAATAAAATTGATGAAAATATGTCATATTTTTCTTTATCAAACAGATATATGAGTTGGATTATACAAAATTTCATGTTCCGATTTTCTGATAAAGATTTGTTGACAATATCAATGGAGTGAAAGTTAATGAAATGGGATTTATGAAAGTGAATATAACTGTATAAGGTAAAGAAGATAAGATATTGATAATGGAATCACAATAAGTGCATGTATTTTATGTATCTGATCCAGCAAACAAGAATTTTTCAACTGGTCTGTTGGTGACTAATTTTTTTTGAGCCAGATGAAAACTCAATCAAGGATGGCCCTTTCATTGGGATATCCTAATCAGTTCATTTCAATCCCACTATAGACAATGTATTATATGTTAGAAGGTACCACAAATAGAGGTTATGGATTCTCGAAAGAGGAACCAAATCCTAGAAACCATTAAAAAAATAAAGATATTTCCATAAGAAGGTAATTTTTTTCAATATATTTTATTTTCCCTCATAATATTGTATTTTTCCTACTACCTTAAAATAATCTAAATTAAATGTTTGACTACTCATAAAAACAATATATTATTCACATGATGATGTTACTAATACCTCATAAGAACATAATATAATGATAAAACCCCTTTGGAATGATACAGACGTAATGTTACGATTTACTTTATCTATTTTACTAAACAATTATATACTGGATTGTTGATTTAATTTTCATTATTCTTTCAAGAGTTATTTTGTTTTTTATGATTTATGTCTTTGTGTCATTCCATTTCAAGAAGACAAATAGCATTTTATCTTCTCAATCACAGAGGCAATCTTGATTTTTTCTCAATAAAATCATTGTCTATATATTTAATTTAATGTGTCATATTTATGTTTAATTTATCTCTTTTTAGTATTAATCACATAATAATTGTTTTCTTATATGGGAGGATTCTTCTGTTCGAGTTGGTGGTTCTCTGTCCAAAATTCTTACTCCTTATCCCTTAAAACCTTTTCACCACTACAGTGGTTCATTTATCATTTTTTTTCGAGTTACCTCCACTGCCTTTGTATGAAGAGAAATGACACTAGCTCTGCTCAATTATGGAGGTAATTATGTTGTTTTCAATTTAAAATAATGGTCGATAAAATTAATTTAATGTATCATATGTATGTTTAATTTAGTTATTTTTAGTATCACTGACATAATTATTCATTTCTTATAAATTTTGATACACTTATTTGTGTTGGGGGTGCTCTATCTAACTTTCATTCTACTTATCCCATAAAAAAGTTTCACCCATGTAGTGGTTTATTTATCACTTTCATTCAAGTTACATCCACTACCATTTCAGGAAGAGAAACAAAGATTCATCTACTCAATTTTAAAGGTAATAATGATTTTTTCACATTAAAATATTTTTCCATGGAATTAATTTATTGTTTTATAAGTATGTTTAATTTATTTCTATTTAGTATTAAACACATAATAATTTTTTCTTATATAGGTGGATTATTTTGTTCATGTTGGGGAAAAACTATCCAACTTTCATTCTCCTTCTCCCTTAAAACCTTTTCTCCCTTACATTGGTGCATTTATAACTTTCTTTCATGTTACCCCACTACATTTGAATGAAGACCACTGTTGTAGCCCCTGCTCAATTAAAGAGGGCATCTTGTTGTTTTCATAGAAAAATAATTATCCATAAAATTAATGTATTGTTTCATATGTATTATTAATTTATTACTTTATAGTATTCCTCAAATGAATTTTTTTTTCATATATATATGGATTATTTCTTTCGAGTTTGAGTGATTTTCCCCATATTTCACCCCTTTCTACACAAAAAAATCCACATACTTCTTCATTTACAAAGCCATTCACTCTAATAGTGTTGACATTTATCACTTTCTTTAATGTTTCATGTACTACTCAATAATAGAGGTAATATTTATATTTACATTGTAAAATAATTGTAAATAAAATGAAGTTATTATTTCCAAATTTTTGTTTAATTATTTTCTTTTTAGTATTACTCATAATAATTATTTTCTTATAGAGGTCGATTATTTTTTTCTTGTTGTGGTGGTTTCTTCAAAACTACTAATGCAATGTTGGATGTTAAACAAAGAAAGTTAGGGGAAATCATGGTAACATTGAAATAGGGGATTGTTTTTTAATGTAAGTAATAATTTTTATTTATGTAATTTTACAAACCAATGTTTGAAATGTCTATAATATAGTTTTTTTCTAGTATATGTGATGTAAATTTAATTTTAAATAAAATATGTATTGGGACTTGTATTTATTGATATCTGATGTGTTTATGGTGTGTTTATGCCCATGCATTGTGCTATTATAATTCATTGTGGTGGTGTTATTATTTTCAATAACAATATACTATAGTTATGTTATAATGTGTTGTTACAATATACTTAAATGGTACCGTAGTGTGCTGTAAAAACATACTATAGTATGGACCATTATCATCACTTATAAAAGAACTGATAAATAGGACCTTTATCCGCACTTCCAAAATCCCAGATAAAAAACAAATTTATCAGCATTTTGAAAAGAAATTATAAAAGTGCTTTATCGGTTCTTTCATAAGCTTTGTTAAATTTCGTGGGATTTTAACATCACTCACGTTGTTAGCGATTTTCTAGTGCTGATAAGGTCCGTTTCTAGCGCTATTAAAGGCTAGTTTTGTAGTAGTGATATAAACCACATCAACATGATTATTCTATAACTAGAACCAACATACACTAATCAAGAACATATACTATAGGGTGGAGATTGATTCTATAGACTGGGAAGCATTCAATTAAAGTATTTTTCAATAAATATTTTCTCGTAACAGTCCATATTAAGATGGAAAAGGAGTTCCTTGGATGGATGAAAAAGGAATATGAGTGTATTGTGGCATAAGAGAAAAACATTACAAGGATTTAAAGATACACCTATGCATTTTTCATGAACACTGAATGAATGGAGGATCGATTATTTAGTGTACTACAGTTGAGTCTACAAAATGTTTTGGAAATTCAAAACATTAAATGTTAGGAGGATAACAACAATTATTTCATTAAGATTGAAATATATATTGAGGACTCATAGTGGTCTCATGGGAATAGTTATAAAATGAGTAAAATGGAGTTTAATATGGTAGTATTGAGAAATATATCCCATTATGGAACGAAAACCCAACATCTGATGTGTCAAAATTGTGGAAAGAATCATCCCAGGAATTTTCTAAAGGGAACCATGAGATGATTCAAATGCGGAAGAGGGGGTTATTTAGATAATTTATGCTGAATTAATTTATGTAATCCCACTAATTTGGATAGATAAGGGAAGGTTTAGAACATCACTCAACATATAGTGCAGTGTTACAGCTATAAGGAACATGTGAATTAAATAATCCAATTCCCTACGTCATGTGTTGTGGGAGGAAATTGACAAAAACCAAAAAGCTAACAAGAAATAGAATATTATATAACTAAAAATGAGGTGGAACCCAACATTTATGTGTTAATAGGTATTCCAATAATAGCTAACGTACTATTTGATCATCATTCTACACATTATTTTATATCAGGAATGTTTATTAGAACTATTCAAACACCACATTAAAATATAAAGGATGAGTTATCTTTGATAATATAGAAAGGATGAAATTACGTCATATAAAGTATATAACTCCTCACAAGTTAATGTTTGTGGAAAGAAACTCCCAGAAAATATTTTCTTACTTACTATAGTTTAGGATAGTGATATTTATTTGGCATGGATTGGAAATATTTATTTAAATCCAATATCTACTTTTGATAAGGGGAGATAAGTCTTCACATCCTAAGGAATCCTCCAATTCTATACATGTTTAAGGAGGATGATGAATATAATTTGTAATCATCATATCAATTGTGGATATTGATTTCTTACTAGAAATCATATCTAGCTCAAATGATTGACACAAAGGAGGGAATCGTGCTCAATGAAATTCCCATTATGAGGGACAACACTATTATGTTCCATGAAGAATTTCCTTTTCATCCTCTTGACCAAGGTATTGAGTTATGAATTGAACTTTTTCCTAGATTGTTACCTATATCAAAGAATCCCTATGGAATGAGAAAAATTGATTTGGAAGAACCAAAGATGTAGTTACAAGAGAATATTGACTAGGGTTTCCTACACCTGAGTTCTTCACCATAGGGTGTGACAATTCTATCTGTTAAGAAGAATGATTGATCAATGTGCATTTTCATTGATTATTGTGATCTAAAAAAATAAAAATAAAGAACATATATCGCTCACCACATATAGATTAATTTTTCAATCAACTACATAGAGCCATGTATTTTTGTAAGGTGGACCTTCAGTCGAGATATCACTAATTAAAGGTGAAGAAGGAAGATATTCTCATGAATACCTTTCGAACAATGTATGAACACTATGTGTTCATGGTGATTCATTTAAGACACACCAATGATTGATCATTTTTTATGGGATTAATAAATAGAGTGTTTATAGATTACCTTGACAAATTTTTGGTTGTATTTATCAATGATATTCTGATATACTCTATGTGAAAGGGGGAACATGAAGAAATTTGAATACCATTCTAATGAATTTGTGAAGGTAGAAACTATATGAAAAGTATAGTAAATGTGAGTTATATATGGATAAAGTATCATTATTGGGGAATTTTATCACCACCAAAGTGATATTTATTGACATTTCCAAAATAAAGGTAATTGAGGAGCGGCACATACCAAAATCTGTAAAGAAGATCCACAAATTCCTTGGGGTAAATGTGAATTACTTGTGATTTGTTAATAACTTATCATGTCTTTCAAACCCACTGTATAAGAAGTGTCAAAAGGGATTAATTTTTTTTGGACCAGTCAATGTGAAGACTAAATCAAAGAGTTGAACACGAGAATTATCACCGCACCTATACACACACTAGTAACAAGTTGAGAACTTTTTTTAATATGCTGTTATGACTAAAAAATATATTTGGTTGTTTAATCTTGTAAAATCATAAAGTGATATCCCTAACCTCACATATGCTTTAGATCCATTAATAAATCTACCCTATGTATGATCTTGAGTTAGTAACTATGATTTTTCCTTGAAAATATAGTGGCACTACATCTATAGTGAAAAGTGTAAAATATATACTAACCACAAGAGCCTAAAGTAAATATTCAAAAAAAGGAGATCAAAATGAATCAAAAGATGTGGTTAGATCTAATAAGAGAAAATGTTTTATCTATTAATTATCATCCTAGGAAGGAAAGAATGGAAATAGAATCTCTTAGAATAAAATAACCCTCTAATCTATCCATGATGGGGATTAAGAAAGAGCCTATATACATATAAATGAAAAGGATGGATCTAGAAATCATAATAGAGGGGAATACATCATAATTTCCCAATTTATTTCCCCACCATCTATCAAAGAGAAGAACAAGGAGGCACAAAAGGATGATCTCGAGCTACAATAGAAGGTAAAATTAGAAAATGAAGGGAATCTACATGACTTCCTTATTGACAATGATGGTGTGATTTTGAGTGGAACCCGAATTTGGGTGCCTTCCTAGATTGATATAAAAAATGATATACTAGATAACACACATGGATCATATTTATCCATCAATCATAGATGTACTAATACATAATGTAACATTAGAGAACTCTTATAGTGTACCATATGGACATAGAGATTGGGGATTATAACTCATGGTGTATGGTATGTCATCATATTAACAAAGAGAGACAAATGTTTAAGGGAATGGTGTAACAATTTTCTACAACCACATTAAATTGGGATTATGTCACAATGGAAATTATCACCGGTCTCTAAAAAAACCAAAGGATACAGTTGGTAAGGGTTGTGGGGGATAGAATCACTATGAATTCCCACATTATTTCTTTTCAAGAAGATTTATCTCTTGAGAAACTTTCTATGTTATATGTGAATAAAGTGGTGAAGATGCATGGGTTGCATATTTATATCATATATTATTTTGATCTAAGTTTCGTATTTAAATTCTGGAGGAATATTCAAGATTCCTTGAGTACTAAATTGTATTTCAGCATAAGAAATCATCCCCAAACTAATAGAAAATCTAAAAGGACTATTCCAACACTCAATGAAATGATGTGAATCTACAAAATGGAATTTAAAGGTGAATGGGATCAACATGTACAATTATTTGAGTTATCAAACAACAAAAGATTCCACTTGAGTATTCATATGGTTCCATATGAAGCTCTATATTGGAAGTGATGTTGGACTCCAAATTATTGGGATGGAGTTGGAGAACAAATGTTACATAGACCTATTCTTGTGAAATATATGACATAGAAGGTTCAATCCATCAAAAAAAATCAAATATGCACAGATTCCAAAAAAGATCTATTCTGAGAACCATTGCTAGGATTTAGAGTTTAATGTTGGAGGAAAATGTTTCCTTTAAATATCACTATGGAAGAGGGTCATGTCGCTTAAAAAGAAATTAATTCTTATCCTAAGGTACAATATCCCCTTTGAGATAAATTATCACATAGGGTTAGGGACCTATCAGATTCCACTTCCACCAAATATTTTTCAACTTCATGATGTGTTCCAAGTATCTCTCTTGAGGAAGTACAAACCTGACCCATCAAATGCACTGAATCTGAAGGTGGTACAACTGTAGAATGATCTATCATATGTAGAGATGCCGCTAAAGATCATGGAAAATTGAGAAACATTCCCTATCAAAAAGAATACTCCCATTGTCAATGTTTTGTGGAGTAACAATACGTATGAAGAGGAGACATATGATCTGAAGGAAGTAATGAAAGAGAATTACCCTCATCTGTTTTCAATGTAGAATGATATTTCAATGTTGAAATTTCATAGTGGGAGAAGAATATAACGACTTATAATTTTATCAATAGAATATCAAATTTTTATAATTGTGTTACATATTATAAAACACATACCTCACATAGATAACCTATTAAACATATTATTCTAATAAATTAATAATGAAAGAAGTAGTATTTATAGAAATTAAGGAACTAATGTTGATAGAATAATAAGTATTCCATTAGTATAGTAATATAACCATTCAGAATAGTAATCAAGACAATAGAATAGTAACATCCCCTAAAAAAGTATAACTAATATTTATGTATCTTATAAATGAAAATATGATATATTTATATCATAGAAGAAGTTAATAAATTTTTTAAAAATAATAAATTAAGTGTTGGTGTTTTTGATAAATGGAAATGATTTCGTAAAATTTTATAATTAATATAATGATTTAAAATAATCATTAATTTTATAAAATATATTTATAGATTAATATTTTATTTTCTTATGATTATAAGATAATTTTATGAGACCATGGATAATTTTACAAATTTTCATAAAATGAGTTATAATATTAAAATCAACATTTTTTGAAATAATAATAATTTTAATTAAAAATAAAATTTATCATATTTTGAAAAACATTCATATATTTTAGTAAATATTTGAAATATAAACATCATAAAATTTTTAGGGTGTTTATTTGGGATTTTTATGAAATAGTTTATTTTTTTGTGAATAGTGAAAAATGGTAATGTATAGTATTTTAAATTTTAATCCAAATGCATGAAATTTTGAGTTACTAATAATATAAGAACCCATTAGTTCTAAATCACATGAACTAGTTACTTTAAATAGTCCCAAGAATAAAAACTATTTGTAGTCTCAATTAAAAATAATATACAAATGAATAAAATAATAAAAAACATCCCTCTCCTCTATAAATACCACCCCTCACCACTCTTTTACTCACACCTACAGAGCCCTATATCTTGATAATATTCTACCCAATTATTCTCCCAAAACAATTACCTACTCTCTAGTGTTTGTTACCTCAATATAAGACCATTTTCAAGTGCCTTAATGGGTTTATCAGGGAGAGGATATTCGAGAGGTACAATCCTCTTACTTACTTTTTAAAATTCATTTCTTTTCATATCCCCCCATTACCTTCACTATCCAAAGTGACATGGTAACTAAAATATCATAAAGAATCTTTAATATTATTTTGTTAATTTAATATCCATAATCAAATCACTTCTACTCTCTATTTTTTCCAAAGATGAAAACACCATCCGTGACGTTTCAGTTCACCCCTTCATGGAGCACGAGTTTTAAATTTCCATTACTACCATTAACAGTGGGTATAAAAACATTTATATGGTTAAAATAGTTTATAATATGTGTATTAAAACTTATTTAATGTTCTATAACTAGTATAATAAAATATTAATGAAAATGATAATAGTTCGTGATGATTGTATTAACTGCCAAAAAAACTAATCATTTTGCATTAATGTTTTTTCTAAGGAATCATCCTCATGTGAAAAAATAAAATGAGTTATGGGAAAATTTAATCTTATATATGTGAATTAATATCATTTAATTTTTCTTATGGTTGATTTTTTTAATTTTATATGAATTTCAATAATTATACACAAGTGAACCAATCATGAAACCATGGAACGAACACAATTTGAACAACTAAAATAAACTCTTAAATTATAACAATTTATATAAATGAACATAAAAAAATTATAGTAAATAATATATTTTTTTTAGAGGTCGTGAATTAATTATTATTTAATCTAATTTGTTTATCCAGTAAATTAAGTATAATCACAAAAGACTTTCAGATTTAAGTTAAGATATCTCTCTGAACCTCCAAATTAGAGTTGGATTAAACATTCTATTTATTTAAACAATTTTATTTATTAATTATTATTAAGTAATTATTTTAAAGTATATATATATATATATGTTATAAAATCATGTACCCAAATCACTTAGTCGTTAATTTATGGTGAAATACATTTTTTGAAAAGGGTACCTTTTCAATTCTTCTCGACAAGCCTGATCGATTAAAAGAAACCTCTTGATTTCTTACCCCTTTTCATGTTCACTCCATAATATGTTTTTATACATTTTTTTCTAAAACCACTCATTTAATCATAAAAAATAATCTTAGTTAATTTATCATTTTATAAAAAAATATTACCTTATCCTCTTTAAAGTCTCATTAATATTTCCCATCAAACTGCACTAAAGTGGCTCATTTCTAAAGTTTCTTAGACACTCTTTTTATATTTTTTACTTTATTTATACATAATTTATATTTATATATGCTTATTTTCCATTATGTATTTCCATTTATGATTTAAATCTATTCTTATATGGAATCATGTTTGATACGCCCAATGTTTATGCCTTATATCCTGAGTATGACACCTACTTTGTTCCATGGGTAACCCTTATGTTCATTACACATAATCGATTATTCAAGTGGAACATGTGTTCATGAAAATTTTATTATGGATGATCCTATATAATTCTACATTTAATTGGACAATTTTTAGTTTCATGAGAAATCATATATGGGATTAGGGAGTAAACTAAATCTATTATGGGACTTTTTCCACCATGTGATACAGTCTTGGAAGTTATCATTGACTCATGTTTATTTTATGTTTTATGTTTATATAAAATTCTTATATTTCCATGATTAAATTATTACTTGTTCTATATTTTATACTTCTATATGTTTTTTAGTTTTCTATTCCTTTTTTTGTCACCATGTTATGCCTTCTAACTCCGATGTTATTCTTTATTCCAATATATTTCCCTTTATTTGGTTTTTTAACTCATCCCATTATTCACGTATTCTCTAGGTTATTATATCTATATATAAGATCTCAAATGAAGTTAGTGTATCATTATGGAGTTAAAATAAAACATGCATTTATTTTTGTTTCATACCTTTCAATAGTTTTCTAATTTTTCCAAAGACAGTGGGCTATAAAATTCTAGGTTTTCATTTTATTGTTAATTATGCTTAACATCAAGTAATAATATGTGTAATGTATAGGTTCACTATAATAAAATAGGTGGGAAGTGGTGATTTTGACATTGAATAAAAGACTAAATAATTATAGATAATGATTAAGATCACATATCACATGAAATTGGGTGGTCTAGAGAAGGTTAGAGAATGTAAAACCATAGACCAAAGAGGTTTGAAAAAGGTAATTGATATCATAAAAATATTGTGGGAAGATAAAAACAATTTATTTAATAACTTTTTATTATTTTTAAAATATTTCACAAGAATATACACTTAATTGATTTCCTTTAATTTCATAAGCACAATCTCTCCCTTTGATTGTGCCTTGATCCATTTCCACTTCTTATTTTACTACATAAAATGAAAGTGAATTTGATATGACTGAAGCAATAATTGATCATAATATCCATATATAAAATGATACTTCATTTCCTTTATATTTATACATAATCACAATAAATGGTTTTCATAGGTTATGCAATATGAATAAATCTTCATATAGTAAAAAAATAAATTAATCAGAAAAAATAATTAAAATATCAACATAAAACATTTTTAAATGGTCAAGCTTATGGATGTTATATGAGATTAATATAAAAACATTAGAAATAATTTAACTGAAATAAAACAATTAACTTATCGTTAATTACTTAAATAAAACGAAATAAATCTTTATTGTCACATAGAAAATATGTAAATACCTTCACCATGTATTCTCTTAAAACTAAAATTATCTTAAAACCTTTTTGAAATAATATATTATTCAAAATATCTTACATAAAACAAAAATTATTGGATCTAATAAATAGATCTGTAAATTCTATAAACCCCATGAATGATAACATAAAACACTTTTTCAAAAAATCATTAATCCTTTCCAATGTAATCAGTACTATCTATGTTAAAAACATATGCAACATCTCCATATCCCCACATTAGTATCTCAATATCTAGAAAATATTAAGGAATATGTGAAAAGTATCCCATTTCCATTAGATAACTTTTCTAGTCTATTTGTACCATTCCACATATTATTTCATATCTTTAAATAAAAAATTATATATAATAATAGTTTTATGTATATGATCCAAGATCAAAAAATATTTGAATTACAAAACACAAACACATCATTCATCATAATTTCTTCCCAAACTATTATCTAGGATTCATCAGCTTATTCTTTAATAAGTATTTCCTTTCAAATGTTATCTGTAGTCTCTTCATCATGATCAATATAACCATTCATCATACAACCTTGATGATTTGCTTCATGATATTTCGCATTAGGACAGTAATATGCGTAATTCCAATATTTTTCACATATAAATAATTCAAAAGAAAATTATATAATAGGGAGACAAATATTCCCATCCATTTTGATAACTAAAATTTTAATTTTACATTTTTTGTTACATTATTTGTGTCCTTATCCATTGTAAAAACATCTTCCCATTCATTTAAGTCATTTACTTGGTTGATTCTTTCCACATTTTTAAAATATAGAAAACTGAATCATCATTCTTTTATGGTTACCATCACCTATACTCTATGTATAATTTTTCCTTATCTTCCTTGGCGCATCTGAGAGTCGGTTAAGGTACACATTTTTAATCATCTTCCATGAATATTCTTTAAGAGAAAAATAACATTATTTTCCTCAGTAGTCATATTATTTGAATTCTCATTATTAAATAATTCATCACAATCATTGTTAATTTAGTTCCCTATGGTTCCCTCCATTGACTATGAACAAATGGTTCAATGTAAGAAACCCTAAAAGTAATAGGAGATCACATAGTTTGAAATAACATTTAGGAGGTATAAATAATGTCTAATTTTTTTTAATATATGACACCTTAGTTTCATCATAGTTCATTCATATTTATCTTCAATTTAAATCCTTTATGATAGTTCAGAAAGGGTTTTCCAATTTCCAAAGCATATCCCCCAAGAGTGTTAAACTGGGTGGGCATAAAGGCCCATTGTAATTCATGAGTTCTTAATTTAGTATATCTTAATAACGTGTTTTCAGGGTTTTAACCCCTTGGTACAACTATTCCAGATCTGAATCCACTCATAGTATCCAAATGGGAAGGAAATATCTTTTAAACCACATTATCTATCCATTATGAAAATTCTAAGTCATCATTAGTGTGAAAAAGAATTTCCACCTCAGTTTTTTTACATTTTGACATTGGTTTTTAAACAACACATATAAAGGATACTTTAAAATAGAAGCATCAATGCCGATTTTCATAATCCTCATGTTGAAATATAAATTATAAATATACTAAGACACATTTTTAGCACTAGGTTTTTAAAAATCAATGCTTAAAATCCGCTATGGCGATCTTCAGTATCAATTTTAAAAAAATACTATTGAAAAACTCCGCCCCCATGGGTCTTTGGTGTGAATTTCCTAGAATACATCAATAAAAGTTGGGACATGAGAGTCATTGGAATCAGTTTTAATAAAAATAATGTAGAAATTTGGGCCTATGTGGTCTTCAACATCAGTTTTACAAAAAACCAACATTAAATAGAGAAAATATAATATTCATGTTGGTTTTAGTAAAAAATGATGTTTAAACATAGAAAGTATTAATAAAAAAATTTATTTCATTTTGCAAGATTTGATTTTAAAAGTCATGGTGGTAAAATGGAATTGGCGATTAAAAGTTAGGTTCCTCCTAATTTTTACCTCTTTATGTTTTGATAGATACAAATCACATAAAAAATAGGAGAAACGAGAACTACTAATTACACACCAAATGACAAAAATAAATTTAAATATTCAACCTAATTTCAATTATTTTAATGGTTTCCATTGAATCAATAAAGTTTTTTTTCATTATGTATCATCTTTTTAAGGATGATGTTATACAGTAACAAAAATAATGATCGATAAAATGATGATTGGTAAATAATTTTTTCCCTCATTTGGTGAATCTGATGGGGAAGATTTATCTTTATATCTATTTCAAAATACACATACATCATCATAATAGAAACAATAAATATTTTTAGAGATATGGAAAACTATAATAATGAAATTAAATGATGATAACAAATACCATTTACAAATCATCAATTGAAGAAGTGTTGAAATTTTTATTGGATCGAATATGTCTTAAATTATGAAAGAAAGAGTATGGAAATGTATATATTGAAAAATAAAATATTTATGGTGATGATGTATTAAAATATAGGAAGTATTTATAAAATTAAAACATTTATTGTGAAAAAAGTTAAATATAGAACCCTTATATTTAAAACTTCTACTTTTAACATTGTTTCCAAGAAGACTGACATTAAAGGTCCTCATTGAAAACATTTAATGTTAATTTTTTAAAAACCTATTTTTAATGTCTATTTTTTATTTCGGTGTCTAGAATAACTAACATTAAAAATCATAATAAAGTTGTATATTATTTGATAAGCTTAATTCTTACTGGTTGTGGAGTTTAAATAGAGTTACAAATCAAAAGTTATGGATGTCCCAAGTTAGACTTCTCTATGAATTTTCTTAGAGAAGGTCAACTTTCTAGATCTCCAAATTTTGATCTCAAAGTACATTTTCACACCATTAACTATAAAACCAAATCTTTGTAAATGAGATGAAACATTTAAATGATTTTTAGGTTTTTAATTTTGAGAAAACAATGCCAAAATGAGACATTTAACATTGGATCTCGAAAAATACTGACGTTAAAAGTCACGTCTTATAATGGACAACTTATAATGTCCATAACATTTGATCTTTAAGTCCATTTTCACTCCACGACCAATCAAATAGAATATTGAGAAATAATATAAAACATTTATTTATTTTCAACATTGGTTATTTGAAAAAAAAAGACAAAAAATCAATATTTAACATTTTTTTCTTGAATAAACAATAGTAAAATTCTTCGATGATGAAATTTAACATCAGTTTTTATGCAACTGATATTAAAATTCAACTTTTTTAATGGGTTTATCAAATAAATGATGTTAAAATTCCTTCTGGATCACTGTTAATATCCATAAAAAATAACTAATGTTAAACTGCCGATATTTAAGAGAATTTTCTACTAGTTCATTTTCGTATAATTAGAATCATCCTTAGAAATATCCTCAGATAAATCCCGTGATATATCATTAGAATTTTCCCATGTTATGTCACTAATTATTTATTCTAGTTTCTAATGGGTTACTAAGACATTTCGTTAATAATGAATATAAAGACCTAGGCTTCCTAATCATTGATATTACACAATTTTTTTGAATATTGATTAAATTACATAAACACACACCTAACGACAGTAATAGTTTAGTTCTATTGATAATATAGAACACAATATTATAATATGGTTAAATATCTTCAATGTATCCGACTAAGATCATCCCATTAAGTACTCTTCATAGGTATAGCCTATATAAAACATTTCTTCATAACCAAAGGGAAAGAAAAAATATTTAAGGGTGATCATTGATGCTCGGTAAGGGTAAAAATTGGAGACACATAAGCATTACATGAACATAATAGTATAAAGACATGAGAATAAAATTTGATAACCATACACTACATATTTAAGATCATAATCTTAAGTCATGGAATAAAAAATATGAATTTCTTAAGACATAAACAATAATAAAATCATTTAATATGATACATGAGTGAATAGAATTACCAAAATGAAAAAAATTGTTTCATACACATAATAATAGTAAATCATTTACTTACTCTTCATGGAACATTTACAAAACTTATAAGTGTACTCTATTGGTGGGAACACCTCTTGGGAGTGGAATAACCTTATCCCTAGTGGAATCCCTTTCATAGTGGAATGATTTTACTCTCCAATATATCATTATAATTAAAGTTTAATCCCAAGACCATCAATGTTGAAAAAGTACCTTACCTAACTAAATACACTCCCCATTCCTGTCCCATCTTATTGAACTGGGTTTACTCCCCATTCCATCCCTGTCATACCAAAATGGGATCACTCCCAATTGTATTTCTACTTTATTGAACATAGATTACTCCCTCTTCTAGTAGTTTCTATCTAATGATATATAAATAAATACCCAAGGTATTATAGGGAGATATAGACACAACCCATCATTAGTTACAAAACAAGAACCTTCCTTGGTTAAAACATCAACATTATCCTTGGTTATAATATAACCACCATCACATAATGAAAATCATACATGAGTTAGAAAATATCATAAAAATTTCATCATATGATACTCCATGAAATGAAATGGGTTTCTTAAATATTTCATTATTATATAACCTATAGAAAATAAACCGGTTTCAATTTTTTTTTTCATTTCATTAAAGAAAAATCCATGGGAAAAAGCAGGTTTCATAAGAATTTCTCTTGGTATAATGCATGAAAGATAATCAAATTTCATAAAAATATTTTTATCATAAAAATAAACCATTAAAAAAATTATGAATGGTATCCTTGGTTCATATCCCCAATTAATTATAAGTTAACTCACTTAATTTTTTAGTATACAGAAAATAAGTTTGATAGACAACTTGGGGCATTTCATTAAGAAAATAACTTTTCATTCGAAATAAAATTTTAAAACATAAAAATTTATGAAAAAGATTTTCATTGGAAATATCAATGACAACATATAAGTTTCTATTTTATAAATCATTTAAAACATTTATTGGGGAAACATCCTTTCTTTTTTGAAAAACTCTTTTTATAACATAAAACGCTTACAAAATTCTTTTCTTGTTGAAATCATTTATTTAAAATCTAATTTTTTTTTACAAATTATAAGTATTGAATTTTCATTTAAAATAAAAAAATTAAATAGATAGATGAAATAATTTAACATTCAAGATAATGAGAAATATTGTTCATATTGTTCATTTTAGAACCCATGATTCTTTTAAAAATTTTAGTAAAATAAAAACATGCACTATTTTTTAAAAAAAAATGATGATTGTTTTGATTTTTTTGTAAAAATTTAAATATGGGTGAAAATTTATTTATGTGAAATGTAATTGAGTAAATAAAAATTTGATTTCAATTTTACCAACCATCATTTTGGAAGAAAACAAATTTCTAACCTAAGAGATAAATATGGTCAAATTTTATTAATTTTTTCTAAATTATTTAACATAACTAATAGAGGGAAAAAAGAAAAAATTACATGAATATATAATGAGTAATAATAGGAGAATAAAATTTATAATAATTATTGGGAGGTTTATCAGGTGGTTCAATATTGGAGATATAATAAAAAACAATATAAATAAATGATGACACTATAACATGAAACTTTTACAACAATGATTATATTGAATGATAAAACCCATGAAGAAATAAATTAAAATAGAACCTAAAATGTAATTAAAGTAAATAAATTCATGATATTATAATTCAATTTGGTTGTATATAAACCCCATGAAATAATATTAGTCCATATCATAGAATATGATTCAAATATGGAAAATTGAGAAAAAAATCCATTAACATATTGATGACATTGAAACAGTAAGCCCCATGATATGGAGATACTAAAATGGATAAGCGAATCAGATTAATTTAAAGGAGAATATTAATAATATAAATTTATGGTTAGTATATACACTACATAAAATAATCACGTGGTGAATATGGAGTTTTCCTCACAAAAAAAAAAGCCAGAGAAAAAAATACCTTACCTTCAGTCTTGAATTACGTTATACTCATTCAAAAATCCAGAATAATAAATATATGTTTATTATATATATATATATATATATATATATTAAAAAACTATATTCATATATATCATTACATATATTTTTTATGAGCTTTTATTATATTTTTATTAATAATTCCATGTTAAAGTTATGTTTCAGGTAAAAAATGCATTGTTTTTCATATATGTTTGGATTTGTTTTTATTTTTGTTCCCCTTAAATTAATTATAGTTCTATAATATCAATAATTATAAACTTTAAATAAATATAATATATTTTAAATGTATATTTTTTATAGTAATTCAAAAAAATTATTCATAGGAAATGAAATACACCATTTATAGAGATAGTTGACCATACGTACGCATGAAAAATGGTTTTTATTTTCTTATTGGGTAGAATGAAAGAAAATTGAATGATATATTAAAATCATAGATCAATTTTTATGACATATATATCACATATTTTAATTAAACTCAACCTTAATACCTTCTATTTAAAGGGAGAATGAATCACACAATTTCACAAGGTGGTAGTCTGTTGTACACACAAGCGATGTTATTTTATTCCAAAAAAATTGAATACATGATGGTATGTGTGATATAAAAATTAAAAAATTATAATAAAATCATTAATATATGGTATATAATATTTAAAAAATAATTCAATCATTTTTACCATCCTTGAGATATTTAAATAGAAAAATGAATGACCTCAATTTGCGAGGTGGCAGTATGCCACACACACGAATGATTATTTCGTAACCCATTTGATAGATGTAGAGATACTTGTATATCATGAAATTAACATAAAAAAATAAATATATGTAAAATATTTATGTTATTATATAATCATGATATAGAATAAATTTAATGTGGTGGAAGAAGAAATAAATTAATGTCACACATTGATGAATGTTTTAATTCTTCGGGTACCCTCCTTAGGGTTTCAAAAAAAGCCTTCAATGGATGGATATATTCAAAAAATAATGCATAGAGGATTAGGTGAGGCAATTTGGGAACTTATTTGGAAATATCATTCTATGTCACATATGTTATATTGTGTGTAGAAGAGGGGAGAGGGAGTGATGTTTTATCAGTGGGGTAGAGGATAGACTTGGTATTTTGAAAAATAAATAATTTACACCACATTTTCCATATGAAAATGGTGAAAATTAAGTTATTATATATCCTCATATATTTAATGGTTTAAATATTTTCATAAAATTGTTTTTTTATCATTTTCATGTGACCTTTTTACCCTCATGTCTGTTGTTTTACACCAGAGAAAACCCATTTTTCCTTAGCTTCGGTGATTAATTTTTACTTCATTCACTATTCATTTTGGCCAAAAATTAATTTGAACATATTAGAAATTATAAATTATACTAGTTCTAATTTCAAAATCCAATTTTCAAAATTCCTTTCACATACATGAAAGTATTTAATTTTTAAATCAATCTTATAGATGTGATGGGAAAGAGGGTTTTTAAATAGAAAATGTCCAAAAGATTAAAATATTTTTACCCCAAAATAAAATATAAAACTGATTCAAATAAAGAAATTGGATTAATTCATATAAAATTGACATAATTTTACTTTAAAAATATTTTAAAATACATTTTAACATTATAGATAATATAAATAGAATGATAGTTTTCAATTAGAAATCAGTATTTTATCACTATTCATAAAAAATGGAACTTTTTAGAATGGAAACTAACTCTAAGATAATTATGATATTCCCATTCCAAAAAACATTATCAATTTTAAAAAAACATTTTTTGAGTGTAAACATTTATTTATAAAATAAGTGCGCCATAAAAAGATGAAAAAATAATTTTTTTTTAAAAAAAAATATAGTTTTAAGCATATAATTGGATTTATTATTATCTACTGTTTAGAAAACTATTAAGATAAATGATATAAATTTTATTGAATATATAGTAATAAAATCCTAACCAAAAGTTATTTGGTTAATTTATTTATATAAAACTCACTTAAAGGCCTAAAAATAGTTTTTCAGAGAAAGATGTCCTTTTCTTTTTCAAAAGAGTAATATTTTCATTTCTTTTTAATTGTTCAAAAAAAAAATCTTTTAATATAAATGTGTAAACCATATTTTCATTATTTTGTTAATCACACTCATAAATTCTATCCAAATTGATATAAAAAAACTATCATATTAAATAATAACATTTTAACAAAATGTCACATATCATTTAAAATCATTATATCATGCAAGTCAAGCTAAACATAGTGTTGTATGTAAGGAAAAATATAAAAAATATTAAAAAATATTTTTTAAAAAATATTTCATAAAATATCAGTGTGTTGCAATTATATTCTAAAACTATTTTTCTTTATGGAAATAAAATATTAATTTTATTTTATTTCATTCATGAGGAATATGATTAAAATTTTACCAATGTCAAAAGGCATTATTTACCAATAAAATAGTTATTTAGGATTGTGTTTGTTTACATCCCTGTTGGAGTAATTATTTAGAATTTCTAAAATTAAATAAATATATTTTCTTCTCCTACTTTTATTCTTTAACTTTTTCATGTAATATAATGATTTTCCACTAATTAGTACTTAAAATGATTGAGAAAATATTTTTGATGAAAATATGACTTTATTTCTCTCATTGGTCAAAAATTGTTTTTTTCACCAAAATCATTTTTATCTACAACTATTTTCTAATCCTATTGTATAATTTTAAAAAAATTTCATTACATATAATTTTAAACATATTTCCTTTTTAATTTTTTTTGAAAAAAATATTAATATCATTTTAAAAATAAGGTACATTTTTCATTTATCAAAAATGTGAACAGAATAATTGTTTTAAGGTGTATAAAATAAATACAATATTCTATCATCATAAAAAACAATGCTTTGAAGAATATTTTTACAATTCTAAGATAATCATTTTCAAAATATTTTGTGAATTTATTTTCTAAAAAAATAAAAAATTAAAAAGTCTATTTTTCTCAAAAATGTTTTTAATTCCATTTTTTAATTTATATCCATCAATGACATCATCCATTTATTGTACATAAGATAAACATCAGAGATATGTTATATTGATAACCACTATTTTCTTAAATTGGGTGTTTTATGATCAGTTTGACTAAGGATGTACAATTTTATTACCATTCACCATATTACTATATATGGTTTATGATGGTGTTTATCTAATTAGAGTGAGTATTAATATATAATATGGTATTTTTTCTATATGTATGTTTATATTTATTTTATTTCACCACTTTAATTCGAGTAGTGAATTAGACTTAGTAAATGATTGGTGGTTCCCAGTAATAGATATACCATTTATGCATTGATAGGTTTCATGAGACAAATCAGTTAGCCAAATTAGATGGGTTTCAACCGATAGATTTAAATAGTCTTGTAAAAGGTCTTTATAGTATGTTTTCAAAGTCCAAAAGTATTCATTCCCCATCTATGAGATCATTTATTGATTTTAATATTATGTTTCAATTAGTCAGAATATCCACCAATGAGTTTAAATCTTATATGACTATTTATATGTATTTATTTGATCATCAATTATTTAATCCATATTATGAGTAGTTTATTTATTAAGGGAAATGTTTTTTAGTTATTTACCTTTCCATATTGATTATTTTTTCAGGATAGCTTCGGCTGTACTCTTAACCATATTAGGAATCTAATCTCAACCATTTTTTTATGTATTTCCCAAGGACACTTTGATTTTTTATTAATACGCATGGATACAATATGAGTAAAAATGGCCTTCTCAAATAATTTTTAGGTATTTTATGTTTATAAATATAATATTAAATTCAAGTATATATCTAGTTTACCAATAATACTAAATAATTCATTCCTTCAATATGTGATTAATTATATCTAGTGAAAATTTTATAAATTAACCACTGGCTCAAGGCTATTGGGGTTTGGGTTTTTATAGATACATAGTTTAAAATAATGGAAAATATCATTTAATCACCCATTCTAGTAATGTGTGATCATTATATTCAGAAATGGGGTTAATAATACATTGTTTTTTCATTGTTTAATGATCAAAATTAATGGGATCATTGTGGTATACATGTTATTTAATGAGATGTTTCCTTCAAGAGATTCTTTCTTTAAAGTGACACAATCAAGTGGTACTAATCATATAATATATTGGTTATTGGTTCTATTACATTATAGTGAATAATAGTTGAGTTTAAAAGGAGTGTTCAACATTTATTAGTGAGTGGGATCCCCTTGGGTGTATTTAGTGGATCCCACCCTTAATAAGTTATAGTCAACTGAAAAATATATATTAATTATTACTTGTGCACTATTTCCATGGACGATTAATTCAATTTTTTTGAGTGTGGAAGGATAGAAAGATGATTTAGAGGGTTGGATCATGGTTTTACCTCAGTGGGAGACATGTATATGCATCATATTTTGGTATAGAGATGGAGTTTCAAGGGATGGATGAGTGGGATGATGAATAACCTGAGGGAATTTATGTGGTTTCTAGACTAAATATTTCCATTTATTTGTTCGTCAAGAATCAGTTTAGGTGTTCCGTGAATTGTCCCTACTTATTCAATGTGTGAATCAACTATGTAGTAAACTCTCTTATCCTGATACCTAAATATATAGAGTAGTATTGGATCTTGAAATTATATTTGAAGTGGTAGATGAAATATTATTTTTGTGGGTAATGATGTAGTGGTATGTGTTTCTCATAGGTGATTATGTGTCTAGGTGATGAAGGATGCCTCTACATTGAACATTCACTATAGATCCTCCTACACATAGCGGATTTAGGACAATCATTCCTAACAAAATATGCTCCCCCGCATGGGAGAATATTTCAAATCCTTAAAAAATCTCCAAAATCATCCCAATTCGAGCTTGAATTGATTAGTATGAATGACTCTATATCTTGATTGAACGTCCTTGAGTATTTCACTGAAATTCTAGAACTATCTAGAGAATTCTTGAAGATTCACCTACCCAATATCCCCCTTGTGTCTAAAATTAACAATTTTACAATTAAGGAACCTCATGTAGTGAAATACATTTTTTGAGTAGCTCTATGAAACATTTTTAAGATATGAATTACCCCTATACACATTCTAAGGTGTGATAAAACAATTATATGAGGGCATAACTGTAACACCCGAGATTTTTATGAGTAATATTTTGTTTTTATATATCATCAAAGGAATCTTTCACTACATACTAGCTTGGCTTACTTTACACGCAATCGCGACCTTCCTCAATAGCTTGCGTCGTACGCAATACCGAGTTTCACTAAACAACGATATGCTATAAAAATATTATTAAAAATAGCTGTTATGAATAGTAATAACCACTTTTTGAAATTTTATAAATTTTATTTTTCAAAATGGGCTTCATTTTTGGATTCAGAATACCGAAATTAGCCTAGGGTGAAATTTTGGTATTTTTCTGAAAACTTTCAATTTTTGATGAATAGTGAAACCACTAAGAGGTAGGTTAAAAACTGAATTTTGCATAAAACTTAATTTTACCGCTTCTGTGAATGGAATTTCGAAAATCTGAAAGACACGGTTGATATCAGTAAGTAAAATGTGGTTCATTTAGATAAAAATAATTTTTTGGTGAATAGTAACTTTTTACTTTTTTTACCGCGGTTAATAGTAAATAGGGGTAAATATGATATTACTATTACCCTAACACATGTCCTAATTCTATTGGATAAGTTTAATTCGACCTAAAACAACCTTATGAATAAAATATGACCATTTAGGCCCACTTGGGTTAGATTAGGACATTTATTATTAATTTATTTAATGAAGGGTTAAAATAGTTAAAATCAATGTTTAATAAGTAAATCATTTTTTATATGGGGTTATACGTAATATAAATTCGACTATAAATATTCATTAGAAATATAAAAAGATTTCCTACATAATCGTATTTTATTTATAATTTTTAGACATTAAATTATTTAATTTATTTATGACACAATGATGATGTAGTAATTATCTTATTTATGAAATATTGACATAATTGATGTTATAAACACCAAAATAAATGTAATTCGAGACTTTATATGAATTCCACTAATTTTATAGGTTACTATGATATATTAGTGTTGATTTAATCAACTTGGTTTGAACATATAATTCTGTTATGACTTTCACAAAAATCATATATCAAATAGTGTCAAAATTGACACAAAATAGTTTTTAAATCAAATATTATATTATTAATTGTTATTTTATTCCTAAAAATCTATGGTTCGGACAAATGACTTAGATAAGGATATATATATTAATAATAAACAATTAGGGGTTCGTTTGGCATGTTATAGTAAGTGTATTAACCATATAGTGAAAGAAAACAAAAAGACACGGTTAAAGATAAATTATTTAACTTAGAGTTAAATCTAATTGATAAGGTTAAAATATTACCCTAAACTTGTCTAAATCCTATTGGTTGATAGGATTTTGACCCTTACCCACTTTATACTCTAAATAATACCCTTTGGAACCATTAAAAACCGATTTTGACTTTAATATAAAATAATATTATGAGATATTCCTAAGGTGCCCCTCTCCTCCCTTATAAAAGGGCACCTCCTCCCCCTCCTCCTCACAACAATTTGAGCACTCAAGCTCGGCCAAACCCTGCCATTTTCTCCTCTCCAATTCCCTAGAATAATCATTGAGGTCCTGGTCTTCTTCAAAGACCAATCTTAGTTCCCTAAGTGGAGGATTCAAAGAAGCGTTCCAAAGAAGAGGTAATATCCATTACCGATCTTTTCAATATCTTTCTTCTTCAAATTCTTCTTCTTTAGTTTTTTCATGATAAAGTAATAACATCAGTATTACATACATACTGATATGTTATTATAAATATGAAACAACCCTAATTCACCTTCTATCCATCCTACGGAAAAATGAAATCACCGCGCGTGCGTACGTACGGAATACCGTCTCCACGCCGTGGTGTAATCTATTTTCCACCATCACCTTAAAAGGATGGGTATAATGGTGTAATGAGTAACTATTTATGATTATTATAAATTAATATTGAAACTGAAATAATATATATATACTCCAATACAATTCCACGATCATAGGAACGATATTATCACTCGTGCGTACGTACGAAATACCGTCTCCACGATGTGATGCGACTCATTCTACATGATCATCATTACATAGTAATTATATAAATGAATTGAATGAATAAATATGATATATGTTACACTAATACCATTCTGGATATAAGGTATCTATAACCTTAAAATAAGAATAAGAATTTATTCGGCAAAACACGCATAAGAAGAAAAGGCAATAAAGACCCGAGTAACAAGTAACAATGAAATATTACTAACAAGAAGCTAAGAATATGACCATATATGATATAATATCAATATCTATGATTCTGGAATAAGTCAATAACATTATTTAAACCATTATACAGGAGCTTCGGACACGTACAAAGCAAATCGGACCTAAGGTAAGGGAAATATCACAATCTAATTTTTATCCGAGATTGTTTATTCGTAAGTATTTACTAGGGTGTATTTTATCATCCACATCCATGTTTCATCAATATGTAATATTATTTCCATCCACCTACAATTGTTTAAATCCATTTTTACCCTTCAGTGAGTTTTTAGTAAAAGAAATGAAAGGAATCTTTTGTCGTTTTTCGTACGAGGTACTTTTTGACTTTTCCGACAAAAGTACGAAGAATGTTTTTTTAAACTTATACGGCATGAATGGATTTTTAAAACATTATTTCCAAGGATATTCCTTTAAAAGTTTTCAAGTTTATTTTTAATCAACTTTTTTTTAGTTTATAATTTTATGACATGTTAAGAAAAGAAAAGTGTTTTTGAATAAGAAAGGATATTTTCCTCAAGAATGGAGTTCAAGTGTTTTATCAAAATTATTTTCCATCTAAGATACTAAAGGGTTCTGTTTTTTCCCTATTATTACATTGATTTGATTATGTTGTGAAGGAATTATTTTTATGAAGTCATTTACCTTATATGGTATGTTTTATGATGTCATGATGTTTCAAGAATCCCATTTTTGTTACATGTGTTATGCGATGATGTATGATTTATGATTATGTGGAACAAATAAGAAAGGATTCATTATAAGATGGGTGAGACCTATATCTCTTTCCAATGCATTGGGTAAAGATTTATATCTCATGAGATAGACATGGCTGGAACATAAGGTTATTTCGGTTCAGTGATACATGACTGAAACGAGGAGTGAACTCGGTTCAGAAATGGACTTTGTCCGCTAAGATAGTTTTGGAAATGAGTAATGACTAACAAGAAATGATTTTCCATGATTATGTGTGCATGCCACAAAGTTTCAAGTTTTATGTTATGATTATAGGGATCTCATTTTCACTTCTATGATTTATTCCATGTTAAGATATTATGATCTCTTTTGCAGGTTATGATTTTCAAAAAGATATGATATGATTTTTATTTCCTTTATTTTCCCTTGCTGAGCATTTGAGCTCACCCTTTTATGTTTTCCTTTCCCCGGGTCAGGAAGATGGATATTAAGTAGAATATGATAAAAGGGACCCTAGATATGATGAAATAAATGGGATACACTGTAGAAGATTTATGAACCAGTTGTTTATGTTTCCCAGTTTCTAAAGACACTATACCTATTCGGTCCTTTGTGGTTTTTTCATATGTTGTAATAAGTGTGCTTCAATTTTGAATTATTAACAATGTATGTAAAGTATGGGTCGTTATAGTTGGTATTAGAGGAAAGGTATAGTCAAACTTTGGAAACTAGGATGTGAAAGCCTTAGTAAGAACCCTAAGGATAAGTCTAAGCATAGAACACAATCTTAGTGTTTTAGAAATGGCCATGAATACCCTAAGATGAGACCTTAAGTGTGAAATTTTATCCTTGATTATGTGGTTTTCCTATTATAATTAGTGTTGCTCACACTATTCTTCTTGGTTTTAGTCAATGGCTGGAACCCGAAGGAACCGTGTTAATGCGGAATGCGATGGGCAATGCAATGATTGTCCCCCTGAGCAACCAAACAATATGGGAGCTGGAATGCAAAATCTTGTAGCCATGCTTACACAACTTTCTCAAGCTATGAATCAGGCAGGACTTCCAAACGAGAAAAGGAAGGAGCAACATTCTGTTGAATCCTTCATGAGGCAGCGTCCACCTTCTTTCAGCGGGTCTACTGATCCATTAGTTTCTGAACAATGGATTAGTACTACTGAAAAGATATTTTCAGTTCTTCAATGTTCTGAACATGATAAAGTCATCCTAGCAGTGTATCGTTTGGAAGGAGATGCTGATCAATGGTGGAATCTTATTAAGAATAAGAGGCAAAGGGATGAAATTGAGTCTATGGAATGGGATGAGTTCAAGAACTTATTTTTCAATAAGTACTTCCCTCGTATTCTACGAACAAAGATGGAGAAAGAGTTTCTTGAACTGAAGCAAAGGGATGATGAATCTATTGGTACCTATGAAGAAAATTTTACAAGACTTGCAAGGTACGCTTCTGGTATTATTATCCAACCTGATAGTAAGATCGATCGATTCTTTAGTGGCTTAAAACCAAGTCTTCGAAGGGCGTTAGCCATAAGGGACTTCAATAGATAAGAGGAAATCGTTCGATGTGCTCTCAAAGTCAATATGGAGATTGGAGTAACCCATCAGTCACATGGTTTTCATAAGAAGAGGAAGATGGAATTCAAAGGAAAATCTAAAGAGCACACTGAAAAGAAGATGAACTTTCCCTTATGCTCAAAGTGTGTAAAGAAACATGGAGGGAGTTGTCTTAAAGGGACAAGTAAATGTTTAAAATGTGGAAAGGAAGGTCATCAGGCATTTGAATGCCGCGATAATGGGAAGAAGATGTCTAATGATGCAAACAATGGAAGGGATACACAAAATGAACCTACTACACTTCAACGTTTCAAGTTCAAGGAGATGGGGCATTATGACAATCAATGCCAAAATCCAAGGGTTGATGATGATGGTCGATGTTAACAAAATCTTAAGGCTAAAGGCAAAGGAAAGTCACATGAAATTTCTATCAGCGATGTGGAGTATGATAACGAAGTGGTGAAAGGTACACTTACCATCCACTCTAAAGTAGCAAATGTTTTATTTGATTCTGGATCCACCCACTCTTTTATTTCTGAAAAATTTTCAAAGGGTATCACCATATTACCTCAACAATTAGATGTTGAGTTAGCTGTGAGAACACCTAATGGCACAACAGTCGCATCAAAAGTTTATAATTCTTCTCCGATCGAAGTTTGTGGGAAAGTGCTTCCTGCAAATCTTGTGATCCTTCCTTTAGTGGAATTTGATGTGATTTTTGGCATGGATTGTCTTTCTCTACATGGATCTCATATCAATTGCCAAATAAGGGAAGTCACATTTCATATTCCAGATCAATCTACGATCATCTATCGATGCAAGGATGAATATAACCTTCCAGTGGAAATTCCTTCCATCTTATGGGTCTTGATTCCACTAAATGAAGGTCATTTATCGCAAATGGTTGGTGAGAAACTTACGATTAAGAATATTCCAATCGTACGGGAGTTTGATGATGTCTTTCCGGAGGAATTACCGGGTCTTCCACCAAATCGTGAAGTTGAGTTTTCAATAGAACTCGTACCGGGTGCTTTGCCTATTTCAAAGACACCTTATAGAATGGCCCCAATTGAGTTGCAGGAATTGAAGAAGAAACTCCAAGAGAATCTTGATAAGGGATTCATACGCCCTAGTGCGTCACCATGGGGAGCACCTATTCTATTTGTTACGAAAAAAAGATGGATCAATGAGACTCTGCATTGATTATCGATAACTTAACAAGATCACTATCAAGAAAAAATATCCTCTCCCACGCATTGATGACTTATTTGACCAACTACGCGGAGCTCAATACTTTTCCAAGATTGATCTTCGTTCAGGGTATCATCAATTAAGGGTCAAAAGGGAGGATATACCAAATACGACTTTCCATACAAGGTATGGACACTATGAATTTATAGTGATGCCATTTGGTCTTACTAATTCCCCTGATATCTTCATGGATCTAATGAATAGAGTCTTTATAGACTATCTTGATCAATTTGTGGTAGTCTTTATAGACGATATTCTTGTCTATTCAAAGATCAAGGAAGAGCATGAAGATCACTTGAGAATTATATTAAAGACCCTGAGAAAGGGAAAGATTTATGCCAAATTTACCAAGTGTGAATTTTGGCTTCAAAAAGTTGCATTTTTGGGTCACATAATCTCAAAAGAGGGGATATCTGTGGATCCAGCAAAAACAGAGGTTATCGAAAGATGGTCGAGACCAACAACAGTAACTGAGATCCGAAGTTTTCTTGGTTTGGCTGGATATTATCGACGTTTTTAAAAGATTTTTCACGATTATCTAATCCACTCACCAAGTTGACTCGGAAAGGAGTTAAGTTTGTTTGGACAGAGGAATGTGAAAAGAATTTCAAGGAGTTGAAAAGAAGGTTATCCAGTGCACCTGTGCTCACACTGCCTTGTAGTGGAGAAAAGTTTGTGATCTACAGTTATGCATCCAAGAAGGGATTGGGGTGTGTTCTTATGCAAAATGATATGGTGATAGATTATGCCTCACAACAGTTGAAAATCCATGAGCAGAATTACCCAACACATGATTTGGAGTTAGTTGCGGTAATCTTTGCATTAAAGATTTGGAGGCATTACCTTTATGGTGAAAGGTGTGATATTTATACTGATCATAAAAGTTTAAAGTATATTTTCACACAAAAGGAGTTGAATATGCGTCAAAGACGATGGTTGGAGCTGATTAAGGATTATGACTGCTCAATCCATTACCACCCTGGGAAAGCAAACAAAGTGGCAGATGCATTAAGTCGACAAGACCATGCTAGTTTATCCATGATGAGGATCACAAAAGATCCAATATTTATGGATTTACAAAGGATGGATCATGGAATTATAATGGAAGGGGAAAAATCTTATCTTTCTCAAATGAATGTTCAACAATCTATACATGTGAAGAATAAAGAGGCACAAAAAGAAGATGTAGAGTTACGAAAGAAGGTGAGAAATGTTCCTGAATTCAACCTTGATTGTGATGGGATAATAAAGTTCAGAAATCGGGTTTGTGTTCCTCCCATCCCCGAATTAAAGAAGGAGCTGCTGGATGAGGATCATAGTTCTTCATTCTCTATTCATCCTGGAAGCATGAAGATGTATAGGGACCTGAAAGAGTACTTCTGGTGGGATGGCATGAAAAGAGATGTTGCTGAATATGTCTCTCGATGCTTGGTTTGTCAACAAGTTAAAGCTGAGAGATAGAAGTCTAAGGGGATGTTACAACCATTACCCATACCCGAATGGAAATGGGAAAACATCACTATGGACTTTGTCACAGGACTTCCTAAAAAATCTAAAGGAAATAATGCTATCTGGGTCATAGTTGATTGTCTTACAAAGTTTGCACACTTCATTGCTATTAGAGAGGATTTCTCTCTAGATCAGCTTTCCAGTGTATATGTAAAGGATGTGGTAAGATTGCATGGAGTACCACTTTCTATTATATCTGATCGGGATCCGAGATTTACCTCGATGTTTTGGTGAAGTCTTCAGCATACTCTAGATATAGAGTTGAGTTTCAGCACTGCTTATCATCCCCAGACAGACGACCATTTTGAGAGAAAAATTCAAACCCTAGAAGATATATTGAGAGCTTGCTCTATGGATTTCAAAGGAGGTTGGTATCAATACCTACCTTTGGTGGAATTTTCTTATAATAATAGCTTTCACTCCAGTATTCAGATGGCTCCTTATGAAGCTCTCTATGGAAAGAAATGCAGGACTCCATCTTGTTGGGATGAAGTTGGGGAAAGAAAGCTATTAGGACCTGATCTCGTTGATGAAATGGCAGAAAAGGTCAGATCTATTCAACAACACATAAGAGCAGATCAGAGTCGACAGAAAAGTTATGCCGACAACCGAAGAAAAGACCTAGAGTTTGAAGTGGGTGATAAAGTGTTCTTACGAATATCTCCCTGGAAGAGGGTTATGAGATTTGGAAGGAAGGGGAAGTTGAGCCCTAGATATATCGATCCTTTCGAAATACTGGATCGTGTTGGAAAGGTAGCTTACCGATTGGCGCTTCCACCGAATCTCTCTCAAGTTCATAATGTGTTCCATGTATCTCTCCTGAGAATGTACATACCTGATCCTTCACATGTACTCAGCTCAGAAGTTGTACCGCTGGAGAAAGATCTTTCTTATGAAGAACAACCGATAGAGATTCTGGATCGTAGCGAAAAAGTTCTAAGAAACAAGACCACTCGATTGGTGAAAGTTTTATGGAGGAACCACCAACTTGAAGAAACAACATGGGAGCTTGAGGATATGATGAGGGAGAAGTATCCTCATCTGTTTGTTACAAAGTGATGAATTTCTAGGGCGAAATTATTTTTAAGGGGGGTAGAATGTAAAACCCGAGATTTTTATGAGTAATATTTTGTTTTTATATATCATCAAAGGAATCATTCACTACATACTAGCTTGGCTTACTTTACACGCAATCGCGACCTTCCTCGATAGCTTGCGTCGTAGGCAATACCGAGTTTCACTAAACAACGATATGCTATTAAAATATTATTAAAACTAGACGTTATGAATAGTAATAACCACTTTTTGAAATTTTATAAATTTTATTTTTCAAAATGGACTTCATTTTTGGATTCGGAATACCGAAATTAGCCTAGGGTGAAATGTTGGTATTTTTTTGAAAACTTTCAATTTTTGATGAATAGTGAAACCACTAAGTGGTAGGTTAAAAACAGAATTTTGTATAAAACTTAATTTTACCGCTTCTGTGAATGGAATTTCGAAAATCCGGCAGACACGGTTGATATCAGTAAGTAAAATGTGGTTCAATGAGATAAAAATAATTTTTTGGTGAATAGTAACTTTTTACTTTTTTTACCGCGGTTAATAGTAAATAGGGGTAAATATGATATTACTATTACCCTAACACATGTCCTAATTCTATTGGATAAGTGTAATTCGACCTAAAACAACCTTATGAATAAAATATGACCATTTTGGCCCACTTGGGTCAGATTAGGACATTTCTTATTAATTTATTTAAAGAAGGGTTAAAATAGTTAAAATCAATGTTTAATAAGTAAATCATTTTTAATATGGGGTTATACATAAGATAAATTTCACTATAAATATTAATTAGAAAGATAATAAGATTTCCTACATAATGGTATTTTATTTATAATTTTTAGACATTAAATAATTTAATTTATTTATGACACAATGATGATGCAGTAATTATCTTATTTATGAAATATTGACATAATTGATGTTATAAACACCAAAATAAATGTAATTTGAAACTTTTTATGAATTCCACTAGTTTTCTAGGTTACTATGATATATTAGTGTTGATTTAATCAACTTGGTTTGAACATATAATTCTGTTATGACTTTCACAAAGATCATATATCAAATAGTGTCAAAATTGACACAAAATAGTTTTTAAAAAAAATATTATATTATTAATTGTTATTTTATTACTAAAAATATAAGGTTCGGCCAAATGACTTAGATAAGGATATATATATTAATAATAAACAATTTGGGGTTCGTTTTTCATGTTATAGTAAGTGTATTAACCATATAGTGAAAGCAAACAAAAAGACACGGTAAAAGTTAAATTATTTAACTTAGAGTTAAATATAATTGATAAGGTTAAAATAATACCCTAAACTTGTCTAAATCCTATTGGTTGATAGGATTTCGACCCGTCCCCACTTTAGCCTCAAAATAAGACCCTTTGGAACCATTATAAACCGATTTTGACTTTAATATAAAATAATATTTTGAGATATTCCTAAGGTGCCCCTCTCCTCCCTTATAAAAGGGCACCTCCTCCCCCTCCTCCTCACACCAATTTGAGCACTCAAGCTCGGCCAAACCCTGAATTTTTCTCCTCTCCACTTACCTAGAATAATCCTAGAGGTCCTGGTCTTCTTCAAAGACCAATCATAGTTCCCTAAGTGGAGGATTCAAAGAAGCGTTCCAAAGAAGAGGCAATATCCATTACCGATCTTTTCAGTTTCTTTCTTCTTAAACTTATTCTTCTTTATTTGTTTCATGATAAAGTAATAACATCCGTATTACATACATACTGATATGCTCTTATAAATATGAAACAACCCTAATTCACCTTCTATCCATCCTACGGAAAAATGAAATCACCGCGCGTGCGTACGTACGAAATACCGTCTCCACGCCGTGGTGTAATCTATTTTCCACCATCACCTTACAAGGATGGGTATAATGGTGTAATGAGTAACTATTTATGATTATTATAAAGTAATATTGATACTTATATAATATATATATATACTTCAATACAATTACACGATCATAGGAATGATATTACCACTCGTGCGTACGTACGGAATACCGTCTCCACGATGTGATGCGACTCGTTCTACATGATCATCATTACATAGTAATTATATAAATGAATTGAATGAATAAATATGATATATGTTACACTAATACCATTCTGGATATAAGGTATCTATAACCTTAAAAGAAGAATAAGAATTTATTCGGCAAAACACGCATAAGAACAAAAGGCAATAAAGACCCGAGTAACAAGTAACAATGAAATATTACTAACATGAAGCTAAGAATATGACCATATATGAAATCATATAAATATGTATGATTCTGGAATAAGTCAATAACATTATTTAAACCATTATACAGGAGCTTTGGACACGTACAAAGCATATCAGACCTATGGTACGGGAAATATCACAATCTCATTTTTATCCGAGATTGTTTATTCGTAAGTATTTACTAGGGTGTATTTTATCATCCACATCCATGTTTCATCAATATGTAATATTATTTCCATACACATACAACTGATTAAATCCATTTTTACCCTTCGGTGAGTTTTTAGTAAAAGAAATGAAAGGAATCTTTTGTCGTTTTTCGTACGAGGTACTTTTTGAGTTTTCCGACAAAAGTACGAAGAATGTTTTTTTAACTTATACAGCATGAATGGATTTTTAAAACATTATTTCCAAGAAGCTTCCTTTAAAAGTTTTCAAGTTTATTTTTAATCAACCTTTTTTAGTTTGTAATTGTATGACATGTTAAGAAAAGAAAAGTGTTTTTGAAGAAGAAAGGATATTTTCCTCAAGAATGGAGTCCAACTGTTTTATCAAAATTATTTTCCATCTAAGATATATCCCTATTATTACATTGATTTGATTATGTTGTGAGGGAATTATTTTTATGAAGTCATTTACCTTATATGGTATGTTTTATGATGTCATGATGTTTCAAGAATCCCATTTTTGTTACATGTGTTATGCGATGATGTATGATTTATGATTATGTGGCACACATAAGAAAGAATTCATTATAAGATGGGTGGGACCTATATATCCCTCCAATGCATTGGGTAAAGATTTACATCTCATGAGATAGACATGGCTGGAACGGAAGGTTATTTCAGTTCAGTGATACAAGACTGAAACGAGGAGGGAACTCGGTTCAGAAATGGACTTTGTCCGCTAAGATAGTCTTGGAAATGAGTCATGACTAACAAGAAATGATTTTCCATGATTATGTGTGCATGCCACAAAGTTTCAAGTTTTATGTTAGGATTATGGGGATCTCATTTTCACTTCTATGATTTATTCCATGTTAAGATATTATGATCTATTTTGCAGGTTATGATTTTCAAAAAGATATGATATGATTTTTATTTCCTTTATTTGCCCTTGCTGAGCATTTGAGCTCACCCTTTTATGTTTTCATTTCCCCAGGTCAGGAAGATGGATATTAAGTAGAATATGCTAAAAGGGACCCTAGATATGATGAAATAAATGGGAGACACTGTAGAAGATTTATGAACCAATTGTTTATGTTTCCCAGTTTCTAAAGATACTATACCTATACGGTCCTTTGTGGTTTTGTCATATGTTGTAATAAGTGTGCTTCAATTTTCAAGTATTAACAATGTATGTAAAGTATGGGTCGTTATAATAACTTCCCAAACATGAGATGTAATCCACTATGACATTTCTGACTCAACCCACTAGGGCCTACAAAACTTGCGATAAGATGAGTTTTAATACCACATTCCCATCTCCAATTGGCCATAGATAGGTGACCAACATCAAGTAGTCATATCACCCACATGGTAGGAATTAACCTAAGTTACCTATAAACACTCGAACATCTCCCATCCCATACAATAATGAAACATAAAACAATAAAACTAAAAACAATTAATGAATAAGATTTAACCCGTAATTAGAAGAAAAAAATGATTAAAAATGATAATAAGGATAAATAAAATCCCACAAAACTGAAAAGGAGTTCAATCAACTCAGATGGAGGGTACTGTGTTCAAGTTAAATTCTATATAAACACATGGTCTGTCTAGACCAAACATAGTTCCATCTACTAATTTTCCTCCTTGTACATTTTTAAATTATCAATCACCTACATAACACATGAAATTTGAGGGAAGAACCCATGCATGAATTCTTATAATATTACCCACTGGGCAACCCCAAAATCACTAAGAGTAATGAATAAATAGTAGTAATCTCAACATAAGACATGTCAACTAGATAAGATACATTGAATTAATAAACACCAAGATATTAACATAATATAAAATATATCTTAAGGGGATTCACCCAACATTTTTATCCACATGATAATTCTTGAGGCTTCACAATACCCCTAATTCCAAATGTACTCACTCCATGTTCTATGTATTCACTGATAACTTTCATTCAAGAGGTCATGATCAGTTGGCCTCACCAAGAAGTACCCACTAGATCTCTCAAAATCCCATCTTCCAAGTAGGGGATCACACCCTAGTCCAATGTGGGATACCCCAATACTTTCTAGATAATTTTTCTAAATAAAGTATCAATTCCATATGTATTGTGGCCATGATGATACCACAAACCACACTTATGAATGATACATGATTCCACCTCAGTCATATGGGGGATAGATCGAACTCTACAAAACTAGACCCATGGAGGGGATCACAATCATATGATAAGGATGTAATTTCACACAATACCCTCATGGGAAAAGACCAAGGTACCAAAATCAAATGAACTTGGAATATATTGAATAAATGAAGGACTATGAAATTCTATAGAGGGAGTATATAGTGTAGACAACATTTATTTCCAACCCCTGATCTACTTGTGTATCATCATCTCATGCGATATGTAATTCTCCTAATACATAGTATGTCGAATCTAGGAATATGCTAGATAGAGGATGACCAACACATTCCTGCGGTCTTCTAGAGTTGTCTATGTACTTTGGGCTATGTGAGTGTACATTTTTCAATGGAATTGTACTCCAAGCATTTCCTGTTTACCGAGCCATGGTGAAGTACTTGGTTGTGCCCTTTTTCTCTACCAAGAATGATGTGCATGTCTATGTATGTACCCATGTACTCAAAGGGTACACATCAAGCAACCATACATGGGATCATTTATGTATGAAACATGTTACATGGTGTGTATTTATTAATTTTATGAGACAACCCAAAAATTAAATCCATGGGTCCTGTAGAATGTATATCTTTTTATAAATTTCATTTACCAAGGGATGTTTAAAACTCTAGGGATAATTCTCCTCATATTTTTCCATGCCTAAATCAAATGATGTATTCATGATTCACATCAACGATCATGTATCTTGTGTGGACTAACCCTCACAATCACTACTTAGTGGATTCTGTCCATCAATCCATATGAAATCAAATTTTTGTCAACTTATATCATCTTCAATCACCCCAAACCCATAATGTGTGTCTCAAAATCCTAACCAAATAATATTATATCATCATTAAATAAAACCATTATATAAATATCTATCAATAAATAATGATTATGGTACATTTCCTAAAAAACTATTGTCCAATGATTGTTCACCAGGTTTTTGTTGAACTATTATCCAAAGGAAATGCCAACGATTATCACATGATGAAGAGGATATAGGAAACCATAAAACATAAAATTAGGAAGGAACCTAGATCATGTTTTGGTTAGCCTTGATTTTTTTTATAATTTCAAACAATGTGCAATATGAAAAAAAAAATTAAATGTCCTGAAATCATAGTAATAAATAATCCAAAACCCACATGAATGATCAAAACACTAATAAATTTATTTGATAACTAATTTTTCTCATCATGTGATAATAAATAAGGTTAAATAAATCTAAAAAAAATTCTACCTCAAGATGGATGAATTTTGATGAATAATGGTCACATTTTGATGTCATTGATGAGATCCACAACCTTTATTGAATGAAAGATCCTTGATCATGATCTCGATCCATTTTCGTTCTCCATGTCACCCTCCAACTTCTCCTCTCACAATATCAATTTCATGAAACTAAACCTGATAGTTTTTTAAAAACAAATATTTAAAGTATGTTTCTATGTTATTGTGTTAACACATAGTAAAATAAATAAATAAATAAATAAATAAATAAATAAATTTATTAAATAATTGATCCCATGAAAGCATTGTATAAATGGCTGATGTTGACATATTTTATGTCACGCCTATGTTAATAACCAAATTCTGAACTCATTGGAGGCCTTATATTTTTTATCTGATCAATCATTCTAGATATATTACATGTTTCTACATAAAATATATTGGTGTGAGATTAATATATTTGATATGTTTAAAATATCATTTCTGGTCTCACTGGCCCCTAGAATTGAGTGAGCTCTTAGAATGAGGTTATGAAATTTTTACTAGATATATTTCAATTCATTAAAATAAAAAAAATAAGGTTTTACATTATATAATTTTTTTGATTATTTTCCAAAAAGTGATCATAGCACACAAAATGATCTGGGTACTAATCGCATCTCTAGGATTCCCGCTCTCAGGTGCTCTACTGAAGATTCACATAACACCACTTGAAACACACTTGGGGATTAAATTACCCAATATAAATATTCTACAACTGATCCTTGATCTGCATTGGGTTGTCAATATAGATTAATTCTACCTCGATGTATATCTTTCTCTAGTAAATATCATGATAGGGATTTTTCACATACCTTTTACAATGTGACATGTTGAAGATTTTGTGTACCCAATCTAATTGTGGTTGTAAGTACAAGTGGTAATCCATGTCACCAACCCTACAAATTATCTACAAAGGACTAATAAAACTCAGAGAAAATATGATACCCTAGCCATGTATCCATAGTCTATGTCGATGTGTGAAATTTAGAAACACATGGTATTCATCCATAAATTCCAAATATCTATACGGTCTGTCTATGTAGGACCTGTGATGGCTCTTGGCAATCCTCATCTGCATCAGGATAATCTATAACTTCTCAATAATTTCTCAAAAAAACCCAATTACACTGAGTAATAAATATCGAGTACCAAAGGAAATCTCATCCGACCTCTGTATCACTAAAATTCCATGATTGATCCTTAAGGAATCACAGAAAACTACATACTCAGTACCCTCCTATGAAAATCTCAAGATGGTGGAACTCATCAACTTCTTCCTCAGCTCCTAAAAATACTGCTCACCTCTCTTTGTCCACAAAAAGGCTACCATTTTCAGGATAATGTAGTTAAATGTGCATATATACTAGAGAAATTTGCGTAGGAATAAATCACAGTATTCTACTAACCCAAGTAATCTATACACCAATTATAACGACTAAAAATTTTATAAATAAAATTCCACAATATGATTTATTTAAAAGTATTATTATGTATTATGGTTACGAAAAACACATGCACTTATTTTGTTTTATTATACCATATTTAATAAGAAATAATGAATCGTTACCTTTTATAATATAGCTTTTGAATAGTGATCATATTATATTTATAAATATAGGGTTTTAACAAATCCATTTGACATAGAAAAAGAATGTGATGGCCTCAACCAGTATGATTATACACTATAAATCCCATTTATCAGAGCTTTCGAGGGATATAGAAACTTTGGTATTTTCCATTAACCCTGACCGAGTTGATATTCAACAACTTTGGCATGAGAGAAACCATTTATAGTATAATTTTAATTTCATCAAGATCGCAACCCAAACTATATACACCAAACCACCCCTTGAAAGCATCACCATCGAACACCTTACTCTTAGTTTGTTGGCTGGTGTGTTAAAGGGATATGCATCAAGACCCTAGAATAAGTAGAAGTTAATTTTTTTCAAGAATGATGAATATATTTTCATCATATAATTGTTATATTATAGATGATTTTTATTTTGATAGAAGAAAACAGAAATATTATTTTTGGGTAATCTTTAAATTCAATTATGGAATTTATTTTGATGAATTAATGGATTTTAAAAATAAATAATATTTTTATAAAATATTATTATGAAATAAATTTTTACAAATATAAATTATCATATAATATTTATGAATTCAAATGTAGTTTTAGTAAGGGCTCAAAAATTATTATTAACATAAAACAAATCATTTCTCAATAAAGAGATTATAATAATTTAAAAGTGAAAGTAACCACATTTATAAAATTATTTTGATAAAATGATTATTAAATTTGGAATAATAATTTCAAAATTATCCAACAATTATTTTTTTATATTTTTTTGGGACAACAAAATATTCAGTTAAAAATTAAATTCCATATAAATATACAGTGTTTATTATGACAACATAATAACCCCAAACTGATGTAATAAAATCTATAAAAATAATCCAAGATCAAATATATTTGTCTCTTAAAATAGTTTTATTTAATGTGTATTTTATTAATTTTATAAAGCCTTTATGAATCCTTTGAAAACATTAAAAAAATTTACAGTTTTAAAATTATTTCCATAAGAGTATGTCTCACCTCCACATAATAAAAGGAATTATTTTACCAATTTATTCCATTTACCTTAAAAATAATGAAATCCAGTCCAATTTGGAGAAAACCATGGGAAAAACAATGGGAATAATTTTGGTTTTGGTTATTTTATTATATAGAGTCCAAAATCAATATTTGAGTAATAATAAAGAATTTCCACATTTTTCGAATATAAAACAACCCAATAAAAGATTTATTTATAATAAAAATACTTGGAAAACATAATTAATTTTTCATCCACTCTCATTAGTCTTCATAAGCTTCCCCCAAGCTCATAATAAACTTTTCCCAAGCATTTGGAGTCACACACTCAAGTAGTGTAACCACACCTTCTATTGTTTATCATGTATCTTTATTATCTTATGCATTCTACTTCATATTCCTAATGTTGGGATATTTATTTCCATGTATATATAACTTCCAATATTAGGGACAAATGAATAGATACCGATTTTTCTCTCATCAACCCATTTTTTTAATTTTTATGTGACATTGTTATGCTGTCGAAAATCCCCCATGATTTTTCAAAGCCCCAACAATTGTGTAGTGAATACCATACCCATTTACAATCAAGGGTGTTCACATTTATAAATTTATAAATAAATTAATTTGGAAATACATGAATTTAATCTATACTCCTTGATCATGGAATAAAATATTATGATGAATGAATCCATGTTGTATGATCTACATGGAAATCATAAGCATGAGAATAAAATAAAAGTGATGGGTGTACCTAGAATTATATAGTGATCCATTACATTGGGTAATGTCTAGTCTCATGAGACATCATGGTTGGAAAGGTATGTAACCATAATACTTTATGGTACTTTTTTCATAATGATTTCAAGGCAGATATGATTAACTTACGTTTATGATGCAGTGTTTTATGTTGTTGCTTCATTTCCCATGTAATAATTATCATGATAAATTATGCCTTATTACTCATGTTTATGATTATAAAAGCTTTTATTCCTTATTTATATTCCTATTGTATGGCATGTATCACCATATTCCATTTTTATTCCTATAGAAAGCATTAAAGCTCACCCGTTTCTTATGTATGTCCATAGGTTATCCTGTGCGGTTTTAAAAGCCATGGAATTTTAGAAGCATATTAAGGATTTTTCTAATAATGTTGTTATATCTCATGTTAAAGATGTTATTCTATGTACATAATTTCCCATGATTCTATTATTCTCTATTTTTTGGGTTATATTATTAGTACTTTTATGCTATAAATCATTAATTAATGTGACTTATAGAATGTGGTTATTAAAGTTGCTATCAAAATAATGGTTTAGTTATTTTTGGGATTAGGATTAGAAAAATTCTATAAAAATCCATAGGGATACATCTATTTTTAAGAATAAATCCATAATTATTATAAGTGTATTTTAAATGTTTTATCTCGAAAATACATCCATTTATCGATTCAATAATTAGA
Source organism: Viscum album (assembly GCA_963277665.1). Taxonomy (NCBI): domain Eukaryota; kingdom Viridiplantae; phylum Streptophyta; class Magnoliopsida; order Santalales; family Viscaceae; genus Viscum; species Viscum album. The sequence continues at coordinate 1,089,648,185 of OY728164.1, read as the reverse complement.
TTTGGCCTTGTCATGTATTTATATAGGCCTAAAACATGAAAACAATACATTGATCATGACTCGACGGAGAAATAGTGCATGAAAATGCAGATTCATGTACATATTTTTTGACACTCTTAAGGTATATTATTTGGTTAATTCATAATCTCATTATAAAACATTATTAAGGTTATAGTGAATTGCTATAAGAATATGTGTTAGGAAATAGATCATGGATAACATTGATTGAAGAAGATAAATTAATAAGTTTAGAATATATATATAATTTATATATTATCTATTTAATTTCATTGGATTCCATTTAGGTTATTAATAGTTTAAAAATATTAATCCCTAGGTTTACCATTAATTATACACAAGGGACAAAGTTATGAGGAATCTAGTAAACATCAATATGACATGAAATTTGATGAATTCCATAACGAGATGCCTAATGTGATGGGAGAGGGAATCACAAACATTTAAAAAATACTCTCTCATATGACTCAAGATTTAAATAAAAACCTAGATCACGTGGAGTGCCCAAAACTCCCTAACAAATAAAAAGCTTCAATTGTGCCCTTTATGTGAAAAGTCCTCCAACATTCAACAGATCATCTAATACCTTTTTCATGGAACATTGAATCAAATACATTGATAAGATCTAAACCAAACGTCAATGTTCCGGAATATATAATGTTATTCTGTTAGTTTATCAGATGGAGGTATAATCTTATCAGTGGTGGACATTGATCTAGAATACAAAGCCTAAGGAAGAGATCAAACCGACTGGAATTATTGAATTTTGGAAAATATTTTTGGAAAAAATATTTCCTCATACTTTCTGACATAAAATGGAAATAGGTTTCCATTCCCTCAAGAAAAAAAGAAGACAAATCTATTATAGTATTAAATTCAAAATTTTACATGACTTTCATTATATGAAACTATCTTTGTCATTACTCTGAAATTCAATGTTGAATACTTCTTTGGTGGGATAAAATGTAGTCTAAAAATATACCTAGTGATCCAAGGCTGTGATAGTTATGAGTAATTTGTCTGATATGCCCTCAAATTAGAAATACATATCAAATAATCTCATATGTATCATGGGGATAATAAGTGGATTGTAGACTTTAATTCTACCAGTCAGATGGAGAAATATAATTGTGACACGAAATTTCATCATCTAACTTTCCAAAGATACATAAAGAATCACCCTGAAAATTTCCTTTGGGGAACGAGGAAATGATTTAGGTTTTAGAAGGAAGGATTCCAAACTAATTACTTCTAATAGGAGAATCCCACTAATGCGATGGATTAAAGGAATCATCCGATAAACCCTTAACTCATTTTTCATTTCTTCTATAGTAAGGAGCCATGAAACTTTTCAAATCAATTCACTAATCAAATGTGTTTTAGAGACAACCAACAATCTCTAAGGAATAAAGGGAGAGTTTCTTCCATCACAACAACTGAGGTTGATTCCGAATATGAAGTATTGACATGTATGCTAGTTTTTCATTCAAGGATAGAGAACATAATTTTTTATTTTCTTCTATAAATTCCGTCATATCATGGTATTTTCATAGGACCTTTCAATCACCAGAAAAAATCAAGGATGTGGATTTATCAGTGAAGATGGAAAATGGAAAAATTATTTCATTCCTAGTACATAACTCAACCATATCAAAATTTTTCAGATAAAATTCAAAAAAGCCTTTTTATACTCCCTTTGGTGGAATTTGATGAAATACTATGTATGGATTGGATTTCCCTATATAAAGGCAACAAAAATTTCCACGTAAAAGATATCACTCTCTTATCATGAATCAACCCCCAATTCTGTATATGTTCAAGGAGGTGGATGAATCTTTTTTATCCTCAACATCATAAGAATTTATATTATTTCCCTAAAAGTAAGAAAATCTAGCTCAAATGATTGATTCTGTGGAATGAATCATCCTTAAAGACATGCCTCTTGTGACAGAATACATTGATGTGTTTCTAGAGGAATTGTCTAGTCTTCCTCGTAGTCGAGAGGTAGAATTTTCAATCAATTTTATACCTGGGGAGTTAATATTATCTAATAATGAATATTTAATTGGTATTATATAACAAGAGGAGATGAATAAACAAAAAATAGGATAATCTAGATAAAGGGTTCATACACCTATTTGATTCACCATGAGGTGAACCTGTCTTTTTTTCATGAAGAATGATGGGTCAATTCAAATTTCAATTGTTTATCGTGAGCTCAAAAAGATCATGATAAAGAACAAGTATCCTGTTACATAGATTTATGACATGTTCAATAAGCTCTGTGGAGCACACTACTTCTGCAAGGTAGATTTTTGGTTGGGATATTACCACATTTGAGTGAATAAGGTCTATATCCCCAATACTGCATTTTGTAAAAGGTATGGGAACTATGATTTCATAGTAATGCCTTTAGGACTCTATAATTATCCAGAAATATTTATGGACATGATGAATTGTGTATTTATAAATTACCTAAAAAAATTTGTGGTCTTTATAGATGATTTCTAATATTCTTTAATTCCATGAAGGAGAATTAGGAGCATCTAAGCATTATTCTAGTGACATAACGAAAGGATAATCCTTATGCTAAGTACAAAAAATGTGAGTTATGGTAGTTTAAAGTATCATTATTGTGGTATATCATCACATGAAATAGGATATATATAGACCCTTCACAGATATATGAAATTTGAGGATGGATAAGGACAATATTTGTGATATATATCCATAGTATCCCTAGATTAGGTGGGTTTCATCATTGATTTGTGACAGATTTCCCTCAATTTTTAAACCCTCTAACCAATATAATATAGAAGGAATCATGTTTTCTTGGAACGATGAGTGTGAAGATAACTTCAAAGAGCTAAAATATGGATTATTACAGCCCTTATCCTCACACTACCTACAAGTGGACATTTTTTCATGGTATTCACCGTTGATTTGAATAAGTGATTAGGATGCGTGTTAATAAAGAATGATAAAGTCATATAATATACATCAAGGTAGTTAAAAGATCATGAATAGTACTACCCATCATAGGATCCGGTGTTAGTAATAATGATTTTCACATTGAAAATATGTGGGCATTATCTCTTTGGGGAGAAGTGTGAAATATATATAGATAAAAAAATTCAAAATAATATATTCTCACAAAAATATCTTAATATGAACAAATGAAGATGTTTTGATTTGATCCAAGAATATGAATTATCAATTCACTACTGTATAGGGATAGGTAATAACGCTCAGAATGCTTTAATTAGAAATGATCTACAAATTATATCATTGATGAGAATTTAGATTGATCTAATTCTCTTGGATTCAGATAGGATGTACATGGAAATGAAAAATTAATTAACTTCATCAATCCTTTCAAAAATGATTTCTCAACCATCCCTTTTGAAGAAGATGATGTAATATCAAAGAGATGTTAATGGAATTTATAAGAATGTGTAAACTATAAGAAATTGGGAATACTTGGAGTTCAATGTTAATGAAGAAGGAGTTGTATTATTTGGGACATGTCTACATGTACCATAAAATACTATGTTAATGGAGTTATTGATTGAATCAAACATATCAACCTTATCAATCAATCCTCAAAACACAATGATGTATTGAGATCTCAAAATGCACCATTGATGGGACAATATGATGAATGATATCATGGAGTATACATCATGATGGATTGTATTATATTAAATGAATTCAGAAAGGAAAAAATCCAAGGGGATGATGCAACCACTACCCATACCAACATGGAAATGAGAAATCATCATCATGAAATTTTTCACTGGACTTTTAAATATATCAAGAGAGAATATTTCTATTTTGGTTGTGGTGGATCATCTTATAAATACTTCAAACTTCGTTGAAATTTGAGAAGATTTCCTACTAGATGAACATTTACTGATATTCATTACATAAGTTGTAAGCCTTCATGGATTACAACTGTCAAATAAATCTGATTGAGATCCAAGAATCACCTTCATGTTCTGAAAATATCTCTAAAATGTTCTAAATAGTATATTGAACTTGCTCATGGCTTATCACCCCCAAACAGATGGCCTATATGAGCAGACTATCCAGACACTGGAGGACATGTTGAGAGAATGCTTAATTGATATCACAGGAGGATAGGATGTCCAAATTCCTATATTCTTGTTCTCTTATAATAATAGTTTCCACTCAAGAACCAAAATGGATCCTTATAATGACCTTTATAGAAAGAGGTACATTACCCTTGTATGTAGGGATGAATTTTGGGAATGAAAACTACTATGTCCTGAAATGATTGAGGAAATGGTCGAAAAGATTAATACCATTCATCATAAAATTAATTCTTCTCCAAATCGATCAAAGACCATTGTTGAAAATCATCGACGATACATTGAATTATTTGAGGGAGACATGGTTTTCTTCTACATATCTCCGTGGAATAAAGTGATGAGATTTTGGAAGAAGGGAAATCTTATTCTATGATTCATCGACCCCTTTGAGGTCCTTGATCACATTGGAGTAGTGTCATGTAGACTTGCACTTCACCTAACATATCTCAAGTACATGATGTATTCCTTGATACCCTATTGATTAAGTACACATTATAACCGTTAAATATACACAATACAGAGGTGGTACCTTTGGAGAATGATATTTCTAATTAAGTCAAGTCATTGAAATACATAGATCATAGAGAAAAAGTTCAACTAAATATGAAAATGGTCCTAGTAAAAGTGTTATGGAGAAACCCAATGTTTGATGACGTGACATGGGAACTAGAGGATATGATGACATTGATTTACCCTCATTAATTTTGTTGAGGAAAATTAAAATTTCGAGAGAAAAATTTCTTGGGGGGATTGTTATAACCTGAACTTTTATAAATAAAATTTCCCTTTTTATTTAGTTAAATGTACTATTATGTAATATTGTTATAGAAAACACATTAACTACTTTCAGATTATTATATCATATTTAAAAAGACCATTAAACATCATTATAATTGATTATACAAAGAATGAAATTTGATCACATGATTAGTATAAATATAGGGTTTAAACAAAACCATTTGACACAAAAAAGGAAATATAAGTATGTAAATTATTTTTTTATAGAATAATAAATCAAATTTCATCCTATTGTTGTTACTTTATAAATTATTTTTATTTTGATACAATAAAACACAAAAAGAAATTGTGGGTAATATTAAAATTAAAATAAATTATTTATTTTAATGAATTAATGGATTTTTTTAAATAATTAATATTTTAATAAAATATTAATATTTTATAATTTTTATCAAATACAAATTATAATATAATTTTTATGATGTCAAGTGTACTTTTTATAAGGGTTCCAAAATTGTTATTGTCATAAAACCCAAAATTTCTCAATAAATAGAGATTATTATTTTAAAAGAGAACAAACACATATTTATAATTTATTTATTTTAAATAAATACAATTTTTTGAATCATAATGTAGAAATTATCTAATAGTGAATTTTTTGTAATTTTCTAAGACAATAGAAATTTCACGTAAAAATTAAATACCGTATAAATATCTAGTGAATACTATGACATAATAATGACCCAAAACTGATTTAATAAATACTATAAAGGCATAAATTTCCGAAAATATGTTTCAAATTTAAATATAATTTTATTTTAGGTTTATTTTATTAATTATATACTTACTATATGAATCCTCAAAACCCATTAATAAATTTTAAGGTTTTAAAATAATTTGCTAAGAGTATGACTAACCTTCACATAAGAAAGCGTATTATTTTTTTAATTTAGGCCCTCATCTATATAAAATAATTAAAACCACTCCAATTTATTATAATAATTTGAAAAAACTAATGAGATATTGGTGATTGTTTATTTTATTATATATATTCCAAAACATAAGTTTGAGAAATAATAAATAATTCCCCACTCTTTTCCTATATAAACCCACAAAATATCCCATTTCTCTTAAATAAAAATCCCTAGAGCACCCACTTAATCTAACCCCCCTATATATTCCTCCAAAGGTGCCCCAAGATCTCAAGAAGATCTACCCAAGCATTTGGAGCCAAATAATTAATTAAGGGATCCGCTACTTCTCTTATTTATTCATGTTTTTAATTATATTATACCTCCTATTTCTAATTCCTAATGTTGGGATATTTCCATCCATGTCCATATTACTACACACTTTATGTCCAAATGATGATATAACGTTTCTCTATCATCAACCCATTTTACGATTTCTTATATCATGTCTTTATGCTATAGAAATTTCACCTTGATTTTTTCATTCCAAATCAATTATATGTTGAATACCATAACAATTTCCTATCCAGGGTGTTCACCTTTATACACTAATACTTATTTTAATTGGGGATTATATGTATTTATTAAATTCTCCTTGATCTTGGAGTGAAATATTATTATGAATGAATCTATGTGGTATGATTCATGGGATACACCAAAGCATGAGAATGTCATGAAAGTGATGGGTTCACCTAGTATTATATAGTTCTCTAAGGGATTGGGTGATATTTAGTCTTATGAGACATCATGTTGGGATAGGGGGTGAGCTTGATTACTTTATGGGTCTTTTTCCATCTTGATGTATAATACCCTAAGATTTCACATTACGTTATCTCTTTAAGGTAACTTAATATCTTATATTGCACATAACCCTGACTTGGATTGCGTTATACGCCAGATTGAGTTTCTACAAAACAACACATTAGTATTATAATTATTTAAAAAATATATTTATTTATCAATTAAATATTTTAATATTAATAGTAAAAAAATAAAATTTATATGTTATTTATAATGTTTTCACATAAAAAACTTATTTATAATGAAATGTGTAAGTTTTGTTAAAATAGTTATGTATTTAGAAAAACTATTTTCTTAATATAACAACTTTTTTTATCCTTTTCTGAACAATAATAATATTTATTTTAGGAACTCAAAAAATTTTAATTTGGTAAATAGACTTTATTTTTGAATTTGGAATATCCAAATTATGTTAAGGTTATTTTTGGTATTTTTCTGAAAACATTCAATTTTTGATAAATAGTGAAAAAATATTGCATTGTACATAAAAAGCGACTTATTCTTTTATGTAATTATTTATAATTAAAATTTATCTTACAATGAAAATATATAAATAATATATATATATATGAGTCCAATTTATGTCATTTGAGTCATTTTATAATAATATTAGATATAAAAAAATTTATTGAACTTTTTAACGTCTTTTAACAAACTTCTAGGCACATTTGAAAGTTTTCATAAAATGGAATTTTACGGCTTCTGGGAATTGAATTTAAAAAATCCGACAAACACGGTTTTCATCAGTATGTAAATTGTGGTTCAATAGAATGAAAATAATTTTTGGTGAATAGTAAGGTTCACTACTAGAAACATAATCTATACCAACGGTTTTGGACAAACCATTGGTAAAATTCACTAATATAATCCTATACCAATGGTTTGGCCAAAACCATTGGTACATGTCACTTATATGGACTTATACCAAGGGTTTTGGCCAAACCATTGGTATAGGGGGACCTATACCAACAGTTTGACCATTGGTATGGGTCCCAAAATCAAAGAACCTATACCAATGGTTCTCAAAACCACTGGTATATGTCTGTACCAATGGTTTGGAGAACCATTGGTATAGGTCTATTCCAATGACTTTGAGAACCGTTGGTATAGTTACATGTATTTTTAATGGTATCTTCTTTTTGGGGACATTAAATAAATCAAAATTTAATGTACATATGTTAATACGTATATATATTTATGAAATTATGTTCACAAAAGTAAGTTAGGTTAGTTGTTAGGTCATTAAATCACACACGGGAGGTTCTGGTATCAAAACGAACTGGATGATTTTTTTTGATTTACATATACCAATGGATTATGGAACCGTTGGAATATATTTTCATATTACATATACCAAAGGTTTTCAAAACATTTTGTATAGGTCTATACCAACGGTTTTCCCAAAAATGTTGGTATAGACTTCTCCCCAAGGAATACATGGAAAAGGTTCTCTAAACCTTTGGTATAGCCTCTACCAATGGTTTGGAGGCCTATACCAATGGTACCAAACCATTGGTATATGGTATTTTTTCAGTAGTGTTTTGAATTTTATTTACGACGATTAAAAGGTAATAGGGTAATTAGATGTAAAAATAATATTATAATAATATAAAATTACCCCAAAACAATTCCTAATTCTATTGGATAAGATTTTTCAGACTATAATAAGCCTTAGATAAAAAATATGATCCTCTTTTGATCTACTTAGGTTAGATTTGGACATTTATTGTGTAATATTTAAAGAAGAGTTAAAAGTGTTAAATTCAATTTTTAATAACTTAAAATTTTTTAATATAAGCTTATACATAATTTAAATTCGACTATAAATAATCATTATAAAGATAAAAAATTTCTTACGTCATGGTATTTTATTTATAATTTTTTTAAATTAAATAATTAAATTTATTTATGACATAATGATGATGTAGTAATTACCTTATTAATGAATGATAAAAATAAATTATATTATAAATATTTAAAAAATTTAATTTGAATAATTTGATTCCATCCAAGAATTTTATGGAATACATTGACAAATTAGGGATGAGGTAATACCTTTGGTTCAATGTAATCATGTTTTTATGACTTTAACAAAAATCAATTACTAAATAGTGTCAAAATAGACATAAATGAGTTTTTAAAACCAATAATATATTATTAACTGTCATAAAAATTCTAAAAATATAAGATTCAGCCAAATAAATTATATAATGATAAATTTTTTATTAATGAACCACTTTAGGTTCCCTTGTAATTTTATAGTAACTAAATTAACCCTATAGTATAAAAATACAAGAAGACATGGTAAGAGTTAAACTGTTTAACTAAGGGTTAATCCCAAAGGATAAGGATAATTTTATGACTGAACGTTTTCTAAAACCTATTGGTTGAGAGGATTTATACCCATAGTCATATTATCCTAGAAATTAATCACTTTTTTTCTATTAGAAACCGAAAATTTTTTTATAATAATTTAATATATAAAGTTTCACCTAAAGTGCCCCTCACCTCTCTTATAAAAGAGCACCGACCTTTATTTTTAAATAACACATCCAATTCCATTTTTCTCAGCTAAATAATACCCAAATCACGTCCCAAAAAACCTCACTTCACATTAGAGGCATTAACTTGATCATAAATCCAAGCTAAGGATCACTTTTGTTAAAATCAAAAGTAAACACCCAAAGAAGAGGTAATTATTTTACCACCTCTTTCAAAGTTCTTTTCTTTTTAAACATCATCTTTCTTTGTTGTTACCATAATAAAATAATCACTATAAAACCTTATACATTATGTGATGTTATTATAAATATGTTACAACCATATTCATTATTCTATCCATCCTATGAATGAAAAAGTGCCCATGTGTATGTACGTACAGATTACCGTCTCCATATCGTGATGTAGCTTGTTATTCAACACAACATTTTTTCATGGGTATACTAATGAGAAAAATTAATTTAAATAATAAATATTAAATATTAATCATTTTTTATATATTATATACCATCTAATTAATCCCCTTTTCTCCACCAATATAATGATATTGTCACTCGTGCGTAAGTACGATTACCATCTCCACGACGCAACGAGATTCATCTTCAATGATCACTATTCAAGAATTTTTATAAAAATATATATATTGATTAAGTATGAGATATATGAAATAATATTCATACTGGAATAATATGTATTTATTAGGATAATTATATTCCATTTACTTACTTCCATAAAATATGATAAGAAAACAAAAACAATGTTCATGCATACATAAGGACTACCGTCCCCATGAATGGTGTTTCCATTTCATATATCTATATATTATACGTATTTATATTTGTAATATATAGGATATATAAATCATGTTTTATATCTTGGAAGTATTTAAATCATGATCTATGTGATATGATGAAAAATAATAATTTAGAACACATAGGATAAAGAATGCGATTATTACCTGAAATGTTACATTAACAAAACAAATTATTATTAAATGGGTATTATAAAGTCATAAATGAATCATAAATGATATCATAAATATGAATATTCTTCTGGTGTAGTTTAATAACATACTATGGTCATTATAAAGGAGGTTAAATGTACCCTCAACTAAAGGAATGTACAAGGAAAGGGTTAATTTCTCAATCTCATTATTATCTGAGATTCTTTATGTGTAAGTATTCATTGGGAAAGGATTATCATCCATGTAAATGTTTCAATAAAATATTTTTAAATGGAATGATTTAAGGTTTTATGGAAGATTATCTTTAACTATATAATTATTTTAAATGTTTTAAAGATATCTTTTTCTAAATCTATTTTATTAGTGTCCATGTTTTAAAAATGAATTTAAGGATTTATAAATATGGGAATGATTGTTTTAAAATGTTAATTCTGTTAAAATGTTTCAAAGTGGTATGGGACACTTTTATTCAAAATTCCATTTTTAATTAATTCCTTAATAAATTCAGTGTCTTTTAAAATTATTTCATGATAATGTGATATTTCTCTCAAAGGGTTTTACTAATCATTTTCAAGTATGTCAAAAACCAGTAATAGACATTATTCTTGATTGTGGTTGATTTAATATAATATAGTCTTCGATATTGTATTTAATGAGTTATGATATGTTTGACTGTTGAGATTCTATTTTTATACCATTCGCAGTTTATGGTTAATGTATTAATATTTCGTTCGGTAGTTTTAACATGAATGATTATGTTGTGTTTCACCCTTTTCATATAAGGAATGAATTAGACTTAGTAAGTTATAAGTGAGGAATTCTATAGCCCTTCAATGCATCAGTAAGTCTCATGAGACAAAATACTGTCTGAGAACAGGTCCTTGATAGAATATTAATGAATGGTTTGGGCACAAGGACTTGACGTAGTTGTTATAATGTACGACATTAAGAATTTACTTGTTATTAAATTACTTATTACATATTATTGTTTGACTTGTAGAATATCCATGTTAATAAGTTACTGACATTATTTGATTTATCTTCTCATTATTATTCAAATGTTTATGTTTAAAGGTCTTGTGTGTCAATTTTATATCTTGTTATAATATTTTATTCTTAACTCTGATAGATTCTACTATATGTTTTATCCTTACTGAGCATCTGAGCTCACCCCATTATTATTTTTTACATTCATAGGATTCCAAGAAGTGTATTATGATTTATATGACAGTTTAATGTTACAGAATAATGGAATTCTCAAAAGAATATATATGTTCTATTTTATGTTTGAAACTATAATGTGAAGTTCATGTATGTAATCTATTTTCCAAGATTTCTAAAACGATTGGTCCATCGGAACTTGATTACCTGTATTCATGCCATAGTATTAAAATAATTTAAGGGCTATAGGCTTCTGCGGTTGAGGAATTACAGTTGGTATCAGAGGATGAATAGAAATGACTTTGGAAATATATTAGAAAAATAATATTAGGGATCATAACCCTAAGATAGAATTTGAGGATAAGTATTATAGAGAATCCTAGAATTTTAGAATAGAGATTATTATGGTATACCTAGAAAATAAGTCCCTATCTAGATACTACATGTGGACGTGGTCCTAGAACATATGTACGTAAGAGTGAAAAATCTAACATTGAGTTTGGGGCTTGACCCGGGGTATTTGGGGATACGACAATGGGCCTCACTTCGCGTCTGGTTTAACACTCCTGGGGGGTATAAATATGATAATTCCTATTTTATTTACAAACCATTATGAAGGATTTATGAGTAAATATTTCCTCTAAGTGACCTTATTTATGATTATGAGATTAGATATCCATATTTTTTTCAATTTATGTTGTGTATTTCACTAGTTTAGAATCATGCATGATGATTCAAAAACTAATATAGTGTATGACATTGTTTAGAAATTGTGCCAAGATGATGAAATGACTACCTCACCAATGAACATGTTCCAATGAGTAAGAAGGATCCTATATTTCATAGTCTTAAGAAAAAATTTGGAAGAGAAATAGACTCTAATACATCCTCATCATATAAGGAAATAATATCATGTGTCAATAAGATATGTAATTAATTATTTATGTCCTATGGAATTGAAGGGATTCTAGAGAATAAAGGGATAATAGAGAGAAATATGGATAAAGGGATGAAGGGAAAGAAGGATTTTCCCATATTTGATAACTGTGTAAAGAATCACCCTTAGTGTGGAAAAAAGGTTCATGAGAAAAAATACTGCAAAGGGAACAAACAAAATACTAATATTTAGTGTTTATAATATAGTGAAATAGGGAATTACAAAAATAAATACCATTAGAGTTAATGAAATATATCTACGAATAATCAAATGGATCAAGGTCAAGCATAAGGTATTACTAAAGTCGACATGGAATAATTTATGTATTTTTGTTTTCGAGTTGAAAAATTATTTCATTTCATTGTTGTATAAATGATGTAATGGTTATATGAATTATGGAAGAAAATTAGGATTGTACTGCAGTACAATTTCATTATGGATATTAGATTGTATATTACTACGAAAATTCATCGAATAGAAAGTTAAACTTTTTGGGAAATACATGTTTAATGGAATAATACTACTTAATATGGTCTGGATACTGAGGTAGTGATATCAGAATAAGAGGTGATTGATTTAGATACATTATATTTGATATTATTGACTACCTTGAAATTAATTAAATTTTTTTAATCCATCATTGTTGGAGTTTACAATATTTTTTCATATAAAAAGTATATCCAGTATTCTATACGGAATAAGGGAGCATGAATGTATTCAATAAGGTTTTATGGTTATTCAGGGTGTTACCATGTTTTAAGAGAATATATGAAGAAGGTAATAACATGTTATTTTGTGGAAAAAAGAGATCTTCATTATGTTTACCTCCCATATAAATTTTTGGATAGTGAGTTTGGGCATAAGTATTTTGGATATGTCTATAGGTGGTAATAGAGTAAGCTTAGCACTTGATATTTTTTTGTGGTTAATGTATAATTTATTGGATACATTAAACTAACATTTTGGATTTCATTAAACATTTAGAGGATAAGAGGAAAAATATTGGACCTTATGATTTACCAAATACACTTAAGATGTAAAAAAATAAATTTTCAACATTCATTTCCTAGTGTAAGGAATGAAGTGAAAATAGATCAATGTGAACCAAATGATGAGATTATGATTATAAAATGTATTGAAATCAAGTGTGTTTTCTTGAGTTCAAATATTGTTAGAAAATTAATCACTCCTATTAAATAAAATATATAAAAAAATTCTTATCCTATTACATTATGTTTTTTTGAACTAATGATACTTTAAATCATCATAGATTTATATCTTTGAGGCCCTAAATTTTTCATTTATTTTTCAATTGTTTGTGATTGATGACCTCAATCACTTTCTATAAATATCTATTTTTTCATCAAATTATGTGTCTCTAATTTCTTCCAATGTTCTCATATTCTAAATCCTTATTTTGGTGGTGACGTTTTCATTTCCCATTCCCTCTTATTAAGACAAAATTTTATTAACCCTATTTCTCATTGGATTTTCCACAAACATATTTTCTATTTTCTAACTTTTATTTTAGAAGAACAATATGAAATTAAGTGGATGAAAATTATTGAATAATGGGATAATGTAACACCCCAAAATTTCATAGTAATTTATCTCTTAAATGTAAGTTAATATCTTATATTGCAAGAAACATCTACTTGGCCTAAAACACAATTTTACCCCTTCAATGAATTCAATATTAAAAGCCTACATACGCTATTTTCATCAGTGTGTAAATTTTTTTTCAATAGAATCAATATAATATTTTGTGAATAGTAACTTTTGGATTTTATTTACCACAGTTAAAAGAAAATAGGGTAATTAAAGGTAAAAATAATAATATAAAAATATAAAATTACCCCAAAACATGTCCTAATTCTATTAGATAAGTGTTTTTAGTCCAAAATCATCCTTCGGGAAAAATATGACCCTCTTTTGATCCACTTGGGTAAGATTAAGATATTTATTATGTTTTATTTAAATAAGAGTTAAAAGTGTTAAATTCATATTTTAATAACTAAACGATTTTTAATTTAGGGTTATACAAAAGATAAATTGGACAATAAATATTCATTATAATGAAAAAACATCTTCCAACTTCATGGTATTTTATTTATAATTTTTATACATTAAATCGTTAAATTTAGTTATGAGACAATGATGACGTTGTAATTACTTTATTAATGAAAGCTAAAAATATATAAAATTATAAATATTAAAATAAAAGTAAATTGAACTTTTTTATACTAACCAATAATTTTATTTATGAAATTTACATATTAGGTACGAGTTAATACCTTTGGTTCGTAGAAATAAACTTTTTACGACTTTAATAAAAATCAATTACAAAATAGTGTAAAATTGATATAAATGTGTTTTTAAAACAAATAATAATTTATTAAATGATAAAAAATCCTAAAAATCTAAGATTTATCCAAATGACATATATAATGATAAAAAATTCATTAAGTATCCACTTTAGGTTCCATTGAAATTTTATACTAACTTAAATAACCCTATAGTATAAAAATACAAGAAGACATGGTAAGAGTTAAACAGTTTAACCAAGGCTTAATCACAAAAGATAAGGATAATTTTATGACTTAAAAATATCTAAAACCAATTTTTTGAGAGGATTTAGAACCATACTCATATTATCCTAGAAATAAATCAATTTTTAGTTATTATAAACCGAAAATAAATTTATAATATATTCATATTTCATGCTTTTCCTAAAGTCACTATCACCTCTCTTATAAAAGGGCACCTTCCTTTCTTTTTAATTCACAGATCCAAATCCATTTGACTAACCCTGCCCAAATTTCCTCCAAAATTCACTCAATTTAAAGTAGAGGACTTACCTTGAGTGTAAATCCAACCTAAGGAGCCCTTTTCTTCTAATCAAAATGAAAAACTTGATGAAGTAATTATTTTATCACCACATTAAAAGTTCTTTTCTTCTTATACTTCATATGTCATTGTTTTTTACATACTAAAATAATAATTCCAATAACTTTTATATTATAATATGTTATTATAAATATGTTACAACAATATCAATTATTATATCCATCATATGAATGAGAAATTCACCATGCGTGCGGACGTACGACATACCGTCTCCACGTCATGGTGTAGTTTGTTATTCAACACTACATTATTTCTATATGTATAATAATGATATAATTAAAGTAAATAATGAATATAATATAAAAATGATTCTATATAAATAATATACCCTTCAATTAAACACTATTTCACCATCAATAGAATGATATCGTTGCTCGCGCATACGTACGGCTTACTGTCTCGACAACACGGTGAGATTCATCTTCAACGATCACTATTCAATAATTTTTTTTGACATATAAATATTTATTAAGTAATAGATATTTAAAATAAAATTTCTAATGGAATTTTATATAATTATTTAGATAAATTAATGTTGTTTATTTACTTCCATACAATAAGATAATAAAATAGAAACAACATCCATGCTTACGTACGGACTACCATCTCCATGAATAGTGTTTCCATTTCATATAATTATATATTATTCATATAAAAATTCTGAATATAAATGATATATAAATCATTTTTTATATTATGGAAGTATGTAATTCATTATTTAAGTGATATGATCAAGAATAAAAAGTTAAAACACATACAATAAAGAAAGAGATTATTATATGAAATGTTACTATAACATGGGAATTATTAACAAATGGGTAGTATAAAGACATAATTGAACCATATATGATATCATAAATAGTAATATGGTTCGGTTATAATTTAATAACATACTTTGGTCCTTTTATATGAGGTTAAATGTACCATCGACTAAAAGAAAGTACAAGGTAAGGCTAATTCCTCAATCTCTTTATTATCCGAGATTGTTTATGTGTAAGTATTAATTGGGACATGTTTATCATCAATGTCCATGTCTCATAAAAATGTTTTCAAAAGTAAAATTATATGGATTTATGGAAGGTTATATTTTACTAGATCATTATTTTAAATGTTTTAATTATTTATTTTTTTAAATCTATTTAATTAATGTCCATGTTTTCAAAATGATTTTACGGATTTATTTATAAGTACATGGTTGTTTTAAAATGTTAATTCCTTTAAAAGTTTTCAAAGTGTTATGGGAATGTTTTAATCAAAAATATATTTTAAATTAATTCCTTTATAAATTGTGTGACTTTTAAAATTATTTCATGATAAAGCGATATTTCTCTAAAAGAGATTTATAGATATTTTTCTACTTTGTCAACATCCTTTACAAGATATTATTCTTGATTGAGGTAGATTTATAATAATATAGTATTCCATATTGTATTGAATGAGTTATGGTATGTTTGAATGTGGATGTGCTATTTTTATAGCATTCAAGGTTTATGGTTAATGTATTGACATTTTGTATGGTAGTTTTAATACGAATGATTATGTTATGTTTCACCCTTTTCATATAAGAAGTGTATAAGACATAGTAAGTGATGGAAAGGGCCTGCTATAGCCACATGAATCAATAGTTCTCATGAGAAAAACAAGTGTCTTGAAACATGGCCTTGACATAATATTTGCGAATGGTCTTTCTATAAGGCCTTGATGTAGTAGTTATAATTTCCATCATTATGCATTCCCTCGTTATAAAATAAGTTATTATATGTGATTATTTGACAAGTATAATATAAATGTAAATACGTAAATGGAATATTTTGATTTATCTTTTCCATATTATTCTTATGTTTATGTTTAAAGGGGTTTTGTTTCAGTTTTATACCCTTCCATAAAAGTTTAAGCTTATTTAGGATTGGTTCAACTATATTTTTTATCCTTATATTGCAACTAAGATAACCCCTTTATTATGTTTTACATTTCCATGATTCCATGAAGTGTATTATGATTTATATTCTGATTTAAACATGGATAATCATGTCTTTGTCAAAGTATTATATATGTTGTATTTTATGTTTGAAATTGTAATGTGAATATCTTGTATGTAATATATTTTCAAAGACTTCTAAACTAGTCAGTCCATTGGGACTTGATTCCTTGTAGTCATGCGAATATATTAAAATAATTTACCGACTCTGGGCTTCTGGGGTCAGGGCGTTACATGATTTTTTTTCACAATTATCCCTGACCTATGTTTTAATGCAATGTTTAAACATGTTACCACATTTCCTAGGTTATTATTATCATTATATATCTTGACTTATTATTCTTGTTTATGATTATCACACCTTTTATTCTGCATTGATATGCTTATTTTATAACATGTATCACCTTATTCCATGTCTATTCCATTACTAGGATTTATTTGTCACCCCTTTTTATGTATGTCGCCAATTTATCCCTTGAATTTTTAGAAACCATGGAATTTAGAAGCATTTTATGGATGTTTACAATAATGTTGTTGTATCCATTGTTCAAGATGTTATGGTAGATACATATTCCCTAATACACTAGACTTCATGATCATTTAGGTTGTATTATTAATACTTTTATTTTATAAATCATGAAATAATGTGAATTAAATAACATGGTTGTTATAAGAACTATGTTCTCTTGGGTGTATCCCATTATAATAGTACCTAGACCTTCACAAGGTCCAATGATACACTATCAGTTGAGATGAAATTTCCTAGATGGCGGGCCCCCTAATTTTATAATTGAAACATCAATATCATTCAATAAATATAGATATCTTAGAGTATGTATGGGACTACCCTAAAGTGTTTCACATGCTCCTCCTCTTATTCCATGTACACTAAGATGTCATTAATAAGGAATACCAAAAAACATTATATAAAAGTATGAAATATGTATCTCATGATTCCTAGGAACCCAACTAGAGTGTTCGTCACACTAAAACGCAACAAATTACTCATAGTGACCATAGTGACATCGATGTTTCTTCCGTAGAATATCCTTGCCCCAATACTCACAACCAGTGACATTCTAATATGATATCAATCATCTAGCACCATAGTATCCCTCTCAATTGATAAAATATGTTATATAAACTCAGTAGTGGAAAATAAATCTCCACTTTCACTTAGTTCTAGTTCCCATAATATATACACACATCATGGTTCTTCTAGCCTTCATGGAGAATAACATTGGGGTAGCGCTAGGGGAATGTCTATGTCTCAAAAATTCCTTTATCTACAAGTACAAAAACTACACACTCTTCTATCAAATCTCTTTGGGGGATATTTGATATGTTGGAGAAAAAATCAGGTTCATCATAAGGTGTATTTCAATTTATAGATATACCTCTCATCATGAAGGTAAGCCAATGATGTCCTTAGGAAACACATCCCCATACTCTCCCACCATTTCTGGAAAATAAATGTATATATAATTCACTAATAATTGTTTCATGCTAGAAAATTGGTTAGAATTCAACTACAACCAACAACATATGATCCCATCCTAAATTTTATTGGTATTCTTCTCACCCATAATAAAAAAATTCATTCCATTCTCATAGAAACTCCACACCCTCCACCAAAAGTAGTTTATCTAGGAATAAACTATGGATAAATAGTCCATATTGATGATGACATTATAACTCATTATTATAACTACAAATATATCCCAAAATAATTTTTCTCCTATAATTTTCAGGTCACACCATTGAAAAGGGAGTGTGATTTCCGAGTCACCTCCAATCAGAGTCTCCATGCATAAGGGTTGAACCAATATCACTATCGAAATACCTATATACAAAACAAGAGTTATGGAAAGGAAAAAGTTTCTTGCACCTTTGTGAATCTGTAATGTACCTAAATTAGATAAGAAAAAAATAAATAAAACACCATATCATCCATGGAGCCTTGGGGTCATATGCCCCTACTACCTAAAATTATCCCCTCCCCTATACACCAGATCCCCGAGCCTATCATAGAGCACAAGGTGGTGGTGGTGGAAATTGATCAAACCCTCTACCACCTGCCACTACTCTATTAGATATTCTACGACATCCGGTTTCGAATACAACTCCTCGCTCCAACTACTTTCTCTATTTAGGTGGTCAATCCACCATCCCACTATCATCTATATGATAGGCCAGAAAATCCCAATAAATGAATCCTTGACCATCATATGATAATAACTACCTATCCCTTAGTCGACTATAGATTTAATGATTACACTGAACCACCGATACCCTATCCTTAGATTGCCTCCTAAAGCATCATGTTCACTCAAATCCCTAATATTGTAATGGTATACCATCTACCAAAGTCTCTACTCATGGATTATCACTACCAGCACCAACTCTCAGCATTTACTATTCCAATAATCTCTCCATAATTATACATTTCTTGATTTCTCAAATATTGGTGGGATTAGAAAGTGATATCACTGAAGCCCTGAAACCATGGAATAATATCTTCTTTATGGTCCATTATATCTAGAAATAATCATTCACCATACCTAAATGTATAATAATAGATTTTAAAACCTTATTGATTACCCCACCACAATCATAAATCCCTAATTTAAATACATAATCTCTTGGATGCGAACTAATCAAAATATGGAAGGATAGAACTCCTCTCTGGAGTGATGTTCAAAATTTGAATAGGAGAAAGTTGTATTATCTTGTGACTGAGTCACCCAACTCGACCATAACCCATAAGATACCCAAAGATGAATTGACACTGGGAACACCATATTATTTGTAGGTTTACTAATGATTATAAAATCTAGGATGAATTCCTCTAGCCAGTCCTCATCTACATTGGATTCTAACTCACACCAAATACTATGGAGGTCACTGCCTATAAAACTCATTCTATACACTCATCCTTTTCACATCCATAACTACTAATAATGGTGCTATATACATCTCACTGGGTGGTGGAATAATCAGAAAACCAACTATAGGTTGCACATTATATACATGACCTAGTACTAAAGACTCATCACTGGCTAAATCATCCTCATGATCACATTGTTAAATCCTAGCTAAAAATATTCATGGATGCATCTTGAAAATAAATAATACTCACCCCGATCAATGAGTATATCAAGGTAGTTTACTCAATATGGAAATAGAATCCAAAACTCATTACTCTATGATGCAAGTAACAATGTTTCACATAAGATAAGTTTCTACATAAACATAGTTAAAAAGATGGTTATCATAGTATTGGCGAATAAATATGTTTGCTGCCACAACAATAATAGACAACCAACCCTAAAATACAAACTCAATTTTTTTGACACTATCTACATAAATCAAAAACAAACCTTATAGCCCAAAAATGATTTGGCCATAAGGTAGAACCGACTCCACTAAAACCACTATTTCATGACTTGAACCACCAGGTCCTACCTGTATGATGATAATCTAAGTGTGTCTACCCAAATCCTGCCTCCAATATTCTAGGTACTGGATCCCATTACCGAGTAGGAATTTCAGAGTCATGGGAGGCATTATACTAAGGTACATTTATTTATACTCACATGTCCTCATCTATAAACTGATGAAATGGAAAATAAAACAACTGATAATAATAAATTTATAAGACCTATTCCATAATATGAGTAAAATAGAAGTAGAAAAATAAATAAAGGGGAAAATGTAAGCCCACTATAACTGCTAAAGAGTTCAACTATCTCAGAAGGAGGGTACTGTTATAAAATGAAACACGTTTGAAAAACCAGGGTCTGTCTAGACCAAACTAAGTGTTGTTTGCTCCTGGCCATCCTAGGACAACATATAATGTACTATCATTTGAATAAGACATGAATGTTTCAGGAAGAGTCCATGCAAGGGTGAGTATAATGGTACCAAGTAAGAATCAATGAAAAAATTAAGCATAAATCATCAAGAGTATTCAGATCAATATTATATATGTTAACCAAATAAGCTAAATATAAATATTTAACACCAAGATACAGTGATAATATAAAACTAGTTTAAAGGGGCATCAACCAATATTTCTAAATACATGATACTTTGTTGATGATTCAATTTATTCCTATTTTGGTAATAATCACTCCATAATCTATGTCATAATTTATGAATCATATCCTAGAGGTCATGATCATATGGCCTCTCCAATAAGTACACATTGGATCTATGCAGATCTCATGATCAAGGTAGAGGATCACACACAAGTCCATTAGGGGACACCAAAATCCCTAATGAATTCTCTTGCTAGATATGGGATCAATTTCCAATGTATGGTGGTCACACCAATAGAAATAACCCCATCAAGGAATGATATAGGATCCCACCTTATCTCACATGTGGATATATCAAACTCTATCCAATACTAAACCCATCGATTGAATAAACATTCTATATTATGGGCATAATGATGCACTATAGCCTAGTGGGAAAGGACTGAGGTATTTTAATTAACTAATCCTATTATATACTGATGAAATGAAGTTATATAATTATACTTAAAGGTGGTACACTATGTCACTATGTGTACACAAAGTGTCCTTCCAACCCCTAATCAACCAGTGTATCCTTGTCTCATATGATATGAAATTCACCAAATAAATTGTGTGTAGTTGTAGGATGAAACTTCCCATGCATATTCTAGTGCCTATGTACTTAGGGCTATGCCTACAAACATGTGGTTGTGAGTTTGTACTTTAGAGCATGCCTGTTTACTAGGTGATTTATGTGTTTTAGGTCATGCCAATATAATCTACCCATGCTATTGTCTATGGATGTGTACCAGCCTATGTACTACAAGAGTACACACCAATCCTCCATCCATTGGATACATGGTGTGTGACATGTGTCACACGGTGTTTAGTATTAAATTTTCTATGGAAACCCAAGAGTCACTATTAGGAGTCCCACAAAAATTCTATCTTCGAATCAAATTTCATGTACAATAAGATTTTTAGAAACCCACATATCCTTACCCACATATTCTCTAAGGCCTTAGGATTTCAATCCACTCCTCATTCTCAATGGTGATCATGGATCTGGTGTCGAATGATCTTCACCATCTCTACTCACCATATTCCATCCATCGATCCACTTGAAATTGCATATCCATCATGTTGTACCATTAATCTCTACCCAAAACCTACAATGGGCTTCATAAATCCTAAACCGAATGATCTTCCATTATAATGCACCACAAAATTTCTGTTTAACTCAATAAAAAACTTGTGGTGATGATATGTTGAATAAAAAATCTTTTCAAAAAAGATCGTTCACCTAAAAAAATGATAATTTAGATTAAACATATAATAGTGTAGAGAAATCCATAAACCATAAAATAAGGAAATGAACCTTTGAAATGTTTGTGTTGGACTTGAATATTTTCTATTAGAACGATTAAGGAAGATTAATATCAATCATAAATTCAAATTCATCTAAATCTAAGGAATAAATATTGACAAACCCACATTCTTTATCAACCCATGAATTAAACCATTATAAGAATGGATTTTTGTTCATATTCATTTAAAATATAGTGATAAATCCACAAAAAAAGTCCCACTTTAGGTTGGATTGATCACTAAATAATAATGGTCACACGTTGATGTCACTGGAGAGAGAAATAACCTTCGTTGGCAAAATGATTCTTGATCATGATCATGATATATTGTCATTCTCCAAGTCCTCTTCCAACATATCCTATAAAAATATCATTATTATGTAACTGACATTGTGATTGTTTTATAACATTATATTTATATATATTTTATACGCCACTATGTCAACACATAATAAAATAAATAATTAAATTTATTTATATATTTTTTGTTCCCATAAAATTTTTTTTACAAATGCTCACTACCGAAAAATGTTATGTCATTCATAGGGTAAAACATGAATTATAAACTCAATATATGGCTCAAATTTATGACTTGACCATATTTTATAGAGTTATTTCACTTTTCTATGAATACAATGTATGTTTTAGCTTAATATATTTAGTATATTTAAAATATCAATTCTGAGATCACCTGGACTTTTATTCGTGCATCATCTCCATGACTAGATCGGAAAATATTACTATATATATTTCAAAAATCTACATAAAAAATGATATGTTTCAATGATTTAGGTTTCCCAAAGATTTACACGTCATTTAGATATAGTAATTCACACTTTCACAAAATTTAGAAATTTACACATCCTTCCATTACTTATAGTATGGAAAGACTATGTATCTGTAGATCCAATGACCATAACATGACTAATTTGTCACTTTTGTGTAATATGTGTAATGATCGGCCTTTTGATGAATTCAAAAAAACTTCCACACCCCACTTCATTCTTCATGTAAACTAGGGCTATCAAATTTCTCAAACAACACTCTTAAATGGACTCTATATATGCTTGAACCAAGGAAATATTTTTTCATGTATGAACTAAAGTGAAACAATCACACCTTTGGATTCAATTATTAATTGGGGAAAGCTATTGGGAACCATACTTGAAGAATTACTTGATTTCAAAAAAAAATATAGAAATTTGGGACATCGAGGACCCCATTTCCATTATAATCTTATCATAAAAACACAAAAAAACCCCAAATTTATTGTATTAGTTGCAAATATGGATTGGAAATCAATAGTTTCTCAAGATTCCCATCATTGTTAAATTGTTAAATCATAATGGAGTTATCATACTTGGTTCGTCATCTTTAATAGATCTAAACAGACTCATCCATTATTGATTTTTGTTTTTTTATTTTAATCTATCACATCACATAGTGTAGCCTCTAATTTCAATTTGAGGTTATAAATAGTGATAAGATAATCAAGATCATGTATTTGAAGGTCTGGTTTTAATACATTTGATTGTACAGTTTTGGATATCATGAATTATTCATCTTTTTTAGATATTAATATCAATTTTGGGTTCTACATGGCTTCATCATCTCAGTGATTCCATTTCATCATTGATTTGGAATTGAATATGATTCAATATTTCAGTTGATTTTATGAAGATTTCCAAACATATTTTCGACTACGTTACTTATAATATTATCCTTGTTTATGATATGACCTCATATACATAGTCATCTTGATATATCATGGGAAACATTCAGGGTTGATTAGCCATAGTATATTGGAACTTCCACTCCATGTTAACATAGCATTGAAGCCTGAATTGGAGTTTATTGTAGCCCAAAAAAACAATAAGGGAGTTCCCTCTTATGGTCACCTAGAGGAAGGGAATAGTTTCTTTAGTCTTAGTGTTACAACTACTTCTAATGTTCATGGTAAGTTTGTGAACTCATTTAATGGTTGAAATATATTGTGTGGTAGGTTGAAACCAACATATTAACTTATATAATTTGCGGTTTCATGGGGGAATATTTCATAGAAAATCATAATTTCATTGTCACATTCACTAAAAACATTACACTTACAATATATCATTCCTTTTTTTGAATTTAAACTAAAAATTCCATTGTTATTTCTTCTTATAATTTTAAATTTTCCCACATGGAAACTAACATCCTATGAGGGTCCCCAAATATATATATAAGAAAAACTTTTAAAATTATTCAATTACTAAGTAAAAAAAACACAAAAAACATGAAATTCCACATGTTAAATTAAAAATAATTTCAAAATAAAAATAAATTGGAACAATTTGATATTAAAATTATAATCATTGAAAAAAATTAATGAACTAAATTCGAACACCCAAAAACAATATTTTCAAAGAAAATGTAATAAAAAATCATGCGATTTGTTTTAAAAAATAATGAGTATAACAAAATAACATCAAATATTTTATGCTTCAAAATAACTATTTTTACGAAAAGATTCAATGAATGCTGAATTTTTTTTAATTCATGAGTATTTTTTCATTATTAAGATATTTTAGAATTAATTATTAAAGAAACAACCATGAAATTGTGTCAAAATCTAATCAAATACATGCCACATAAAACTCTTCCACACTTAATATTTTTTTGTCCTTATGAAAAAAATAAAAATCCCATTTATAAAAAAGAATATCAAAATTTTTTATCCTACCTTATTCCTAACACACATTCTAAGAATGAATGAAATTTAAAATTAGTCCATTGATCAAAATTTCATTCCTCAAAAGTGAATTAATCCCACTGACCTTAATTACTTAGATGACCAAGTTCTGGTTTTAAGAATGCATACATGAAAAATATAAGTAGAATTTAATCTATTACAATAAGAACATCAAAATATAAATCTACCTTTTGTTCCTAAAACAAAAGATCTAATTTCCAATTAGTTTTTATAATTATTTTTTTTCTTATAATTTAATTTCCCATATTTATATGGGTTTCATAATCCACTCACCTAAATAAATTTATTTTCGAAAAATAAAAATATTATTTCTTTTTATCCAAGAATATGAAAGGATCTTATTGAATTTAAAATTGTATGTTTTTTCACATACCTAGTACCTAATGTATCATATATTCTTCTTGGTATCCAAATTCCCAACTTCAAAATAGTTTTAAAAATATTATATAATTATCTTTAGAGTTATATTCTTCCAGTGTTCTATTTCATAGAGGCCAAGTAACTATATTTGAGTATGAAAATTTCATTTTCTCATGTTCTAATTTCAATTATGAAAGATTTATCCTATCAATAACGTATTCCTAGTATATAAATTATTTCCCCATAGAATAGTGGGTAAAAAAATCATCAATAAAGTACATCAAATAATGATAGTTATTTTGAAGAAAATTAAATCCCAATAACATATATATTTTTATATTTTTCAAATTTTTCAATGCATTTTGTAAAGAATATAATTCAATGAATCACTACAAGTGGAATACCCATATCCCCATAATTAAAACCCAACATTTTCCAAAATATTAAATATTGATGTGAATGAATTTTTTTCAAAACAGGTTTGAAAATTATTAGTTTCCTTTATGTTTGAAGAGTCACAATAATTTTTATAAATCAATATCCTCATCACATATAATATCCTTAATATTTTTAATATTTTTAATGATTTTAACAATGATAATAATAGGATTAATTTTTCAGAAATCATATAAAATTAACATGTATATCATTAGGAATTACATTAAAAAACATGAATAAAATTTAATTTTATCAGTTCAAGTTGGTTTGAAAATACAATTCAATTTTATTTTCAACGCACTATATAAATACAAGATAAATACCATACTCTAGAAACATAGATTAACTTATTTGATTTAAAAAACATGGGAAAGTCACCCTAACATATCACAACAGCATGTAGTAAATAATTATTTATTGAAGATATTGTATGCAAAATATATTGAATATGTATGTTATAACTCTTTGAATTTAGTTATGCACATCCCCTCTATAATGTTGAGTAAATTCCTATGGGTTTTCAATTTAATATACAATAAAAAACAAACAATGAAACATGATATCATAAAAATTAATTTTCTAATGAAAATAAAACCATTTATTGGATTTTAGGATAAATTTATCAAGAATGTTCAAGGATATAGATTCTATTGGCCTTCAAAATCAAACAATTCTACCATGGTTAGTCAGATTCCTTCTTATGATAATATAATCTTTTTGTGTGAATGATTAAAATCATTACATGATCAGTTTATCTTCTATATTGTCATTTCCCCATACAATAATTTATCACCATGATAAAGATTTTAACTTATTTTAATGGTATTATAGTACAATAGTGGTAAATTTTTATATTAAACAACAAGGAGCCCAAGAGGAAAAAATAATTGAACCATGGGTAAGTTCCACTGAATATTTGAGTTTATAGTCTTCTGTTATACATAATGAAATCTCATCATTAACGAAAATTGATGAATTCAAAGCCATTTTTCTACCCTTTATGGTGGTGTTTTATTTTCTAGTCATAAATAAAAAATAGTTTATTCTCTTATCCAACTAGCCTTATAGTCCCATGTATTAGCTCTACCATAATGATGAAGGGTACAAACCAATTATTGTTGAGTTTAATGGGAAAATTATTACGTCTATAATTGAAAAAAATGATCTTATATACAACTATCTAATACTTATTCTGAATTATTTACTCATTAACGATTTTTATATTTTTAAAATTCATCATTTTCATTAGAATTCCTTCTGTTCTCATCTGGCTCACAAACTCTAGTAACATTTTTTCACCAGAAGAATTAAATTCATAATTCAAATTTTTTACAACCCAAAAGTATTTATTATTTTATTCCCCCACTAATTAAATTATTTTTTTTAAAAAAAAATACACTGATATATTCATATATGTGTACTCTAAGATGTCAGGTAGGACCACAATTCATTATCTAATTGTATGGATCCATTTTTTCTAGAGTTAGACACTATTTTTTCAAAATTTTATTAATATAAATTTTTTAAACTTATAAATATATAGTGGATTATGGGTGATATGTTCACCCAATATTGAAATCACACAAATATTTCTCTATTAAATGATTGAACCTAAAATTATATACATGATTTCCATTATCACTAATCAATTTTTTTAGGAAATAAAATTGGGAAAAGTTAATATTCTTGATGAATTTTAGAACACTGGTTGCAAGGTTTTTTATGTTCTAAAAACTATAAAAACATTTCCACATAGTCTATAGCAACTAAAATTCACTTATTACTATTACAAGATAAAAATGGACCTATAAAATATCTCCCTAAAATATTAAATATTTCAAACTTTAGAACACATTTTTTGGCAACTCCTATTACCCGCCTATGTTTCCAAATCATTGAAACTCATTACACCCAATAATAATATTCTGAGGATCTTGGAAGAATCCACTCTATCTATTTGTAACACATTGAACTAAAACACTAAGTCTATTCTAGAGATTCACATGACCTCATGCTTGTATACCAATACAAAAGTGGTTACATTCTAGATGTGGAGGTCGAGTGTTCTTCTATTGGGAGACAGTACCTTTAGTATAAATCCATTGAACCCTAATATATATAAAATGTAACATCTCAATTAACACTGTGGAAGGAAAATAATATCAAATGACACAAATTTCATTTAATAATTAAATAATCATGCTAAAACTAAAGTATAAAAATTATATATGAATAGTACATACCATTTAAATAGCCTAGAGTATGTCATTGAATCTCCATTAACTCCAACCCCCATCTACTCAACTCATTTTCAAGGGTCCCTTCCCTTCACTAGATCTATATTCATGAAATCTATACACGCACCATGATTCCCAAGCATGGTGTGAGTAATAATCCATGTATGTGACAACCAATAAGTCCATGACATAAGTGAAAAAGAAATATAAAAATATATAAAATTTGATGTGGAAAATAATAAAATTATAATATAGACACAAATGTTATGGGTTATTCGATGTTGGACAAGCTACCATGAACCCTATCCCACCAACATTTTTATGATACAAGTATGGATATTGATTTCTATCAAACCATGTATCGACATTAAGGTTTCACCGCACACCCAAACCTGATGGTGGTCATTATTAAGATAACCAAAAACCCAATACAGATGGTTTTTGTTATCCTTAAGTATTGTTATGTCCCACCTAACATACATAATTTTATTGAACATGAAATTATACCACTTTGGAAAATATTTGACATATTCTTAGTTCCTATACACGGTCTACTACGATGAAGACAAGAATGTCAATGATCTGACCCATACCTCTAATGAGTCAAAGTCGATAGCCATCATAGTGTGATCCCTAATCCCCTCTATGTGGAAATAAATCTAAAACTATGAAACCTAATCATAATGATACTAGAGTAAAGGTTCTATAAGCTATGAGTTGGTACGGTAGAATAAAACCATTTACGTACTTTAATATTATTACTCTAATATAGTTTGTTATATAAAAGTGTTTATTCCTAAAATAATAGTATTAAAACATATTAATACACTATTTATATGGTAAATTACTTATAATACATGACATACCATAAGAATATATATGTTCCTAGCTATAATGAGAACCTCATGATTTTATGATATTACTATAGAATATATATGTCTTTTTTTCTAGACACATCATACTATCAGGACATGGATGATGTTTGAAAATTAGGTGATATGGGTTCATAATAATTTATACATATTATCATGAAGATAGGACTTTTTGATATCAGGTATACAAGATCATGAGGGATGACTCGCCTATAAGAACACCACATGCTTTATGTTTCATTGGTTGTTCTTATCTATGGACACATGTATCCGTATCTGGACTTGAGATCATTATCAATGTGTACCATTTGATCACACACTTTGATTTAATGTAAAATCAAGGTCATTGATATCATTGTGATGTAGATTCTAATGGGTACATTAATGATGGTATGACATTGGTTGAATGACCAAGATTGATTTTTATCTTCCTTGTTGAGGAAGAGATATCTCATGGTCCCAGGATGACCGATATAGTAGTAACTTCATTAAATCCATATACATGATATAAGAAGGTATGTCTATCTAGTATGGTCACAAAATATATGACGAAATAAAGGGATTATGAAACATGTTTTCATCCATATTTTTTGAGATATCTTGAGATTAAATGATTATATTACACAGAACATGTTCATTGGAGGTAATTCATGTTATGAAATTACTTATCTTATAAGAGGTTATGATTTGTTTCTAGACTCTACCCTTAATGTATGTATTAGAATAAATGATATAAAGATAAGTATTTAGAAGGTCACACACTATGTGTATTAACAATTTCAACCTATTATAATGAATATCATGTTATGATGATCTGGACCCATGTGTGGGGGATGGTGAAAGTATGAGTATGATCGACCATAATTAAAAATAATTCAACTATATTATTATGTTTAGAATAATTATGATTGAATTTATTTATAATTTTATTCACTAGTTTCTTGATCACAAAAATATATATGAGAAAATATAATTTTTTGAATGAATAGAGGATGTTCAGGGTTCTTAAATTATTTGGGTAGAATACGGGTCAAGTTAATGGTTCTTATTTTATAAAGAAAAATTTTATATTTTTAAGATAGACCAAATATTTCCATTATTTTTCATTATTATTTAAATTTTATGATCCCCAAAAATTTATCATTTTATTTGAAAATGGATGATTTTGGATCCTTGATGGGGTTTTAACATAAAAGTGAAAATCACTTAATTCTAGAAATATAATTATTTTCAATCACTTATTTTTTTAAAGGAAAAATTTTCTATATTGATTTAAACTGAATAATTATTTTTTATAGGATTATATTTTTTTCAGGCTAAATTTTTTCCAATTATGGAAAGTGTGGATTCAAATATCTTGAGACCCAAATAAATTAGTCAATGTGGATTTTTTTTTCAATTGAGATAATTGATCACACATTATTTAATAAGTTATAACTCTAGATACATGCCTCAAAATTAGGTGATTTTAGCTAGAGTGGAAATTTTAATCATATTCAAACATTTATATTATTTTTCAAGGAAACATTTGAAAAAAAAATCAGTCTATGAAAGAGTCAAATTAGAGGAAGATGAAGGATATCTTAAACCTTTAAAATATAACCTAAATAATTAATGAATAAATTCCTCCCCATGTGTCCAAATGACTTAAAATTTTAGGATTTTAAAAAGAAATTATTTTTGAACCACTGTTTTGAAGAAACATAGTAAATAATTATTAGGGAATAAGGATAAAATCAAGAAAAAATCGAACAGAATGAAACTAGCTAGAATATTTCCAACTCTCCTCTTATTTATACTTCAATATGAAATATTGTTAAGTAATTTTTTTATTTAGAGAGTTAGGGGATGAATAATATAGAGAGTTTGAGAAATATTCATTACAGTCATGTTGGAATGGAGAAGATGGGGGGTTTCTCATGTGATTAAAGGCTAAGCACTAAGTTGTTGTGGATGACATCAACTGACAGACACAATCTTCCATGTTTTGATATTCATGTGTAATTTCATATTAATAACTATCAAAACTATATATTTTTAAATTAAAGAAGTAGTTTTATATCGTAAATACATTTTGAAAAGTTTTTTTATAGTTTTCTAATCTATGGAGTAAAATTATGAAATTTACTACATAAATCTCTTCGATGAGGTCTTGATGTTAAGCGTAGTTATTTCAATTAGGTTTGATTTTGTAGGGGTATTAAAGTAACTGATTATTTTATATAGGAGTCACAATATTCATATTTAGTTATTTACTTAATAGTCTTTTAAATAGGGGTGTAAATATAAATGTATTGGGTGGGAATTGGAAAATTCAATTGAAAAATCATTTTAAACTAGGAAGAGGGGAGAGTCCGAGTTGTTTAAGAACAAATACAACAAATATTTAAATTATTAATTCAAAAACCCATATTTTTTTAGTCAATTTTATATCCTGATCATTAATTTTATTAATTATTACAATATATTTATTTTCTATTTTAGATATTTTAATCAAATCCACAAATTTTTTATTTTTTGAAAAACAGATAAAGACAAACTAATACTTTTGTAACTCAAATGGAAACCACCTCAAGAAGAAATCCATGGACTTTTATATTTAATTTTTCTTGGGGATAAATTAATTTATTGGGGGTTTTTGTGATAAAAACCACTACATCAACGAGATATATTTTCCTTGAGGTTTCATTTGTTTATTTTTAAAATTTATGTTGCATGATTGAAAATTAAGACCTGAACTTTTTACCATTTAATTCCAAAAATGTAAGAACTTAACACTCACAGATTAGTTCTCTTACAAATCCCTTTATCGCTAGTTGTGAATCTTATAAAAACATAATTAAAAATTACTTTTTCGAAACTAAAATTCAAATGGATGTTAATAGAACATTGAAATTATTCATCTAATTATATGATGAAAATCAAGAAAACCTTGTAGAATATCAGGATTCACCTACTGGGTTTGAAATTAATTTTAGTTTGATTCAGCAACATAAAAAATTTAATGGTTTTCTAGGTTAATATATAAATAAAAACCTTCAATAATTTATTTATATTTTTTTCTTGATAAAACCTTGAGTATTTTATTAAAATTAAATTAAATTGAGGTCATTTACTTTTTCATTAGAAGGACTTTTCAAATAATGGTATTTACATCCACATTCAACACGGATTAGATATTAGAATAAATTAAAGAATATTTCACAAGAATATTTTCTTTACTTCTAAATCTTATTCATTTCAAAATGTCATTTGTGGGATTATGCAAAGTAAATGTGAAACAATCCATGAGAACTTTTAATAATTCAAAAGTCTCTATTTTAGTCACCCCCACCATCGAATTAGGGAATAAAACTTGATACAATATTTTTATATAAGATTTTATCATACCAATAGGAGAATGATTGATGCTACTACATGATGTTCTTTGGTTGATAAAACACCACATGCTGCTAGAAATTTTATTCCAAACATGGCCCAAAATGATTATCAATTCGGAACAAGAGACTTGTTAATGTGATATCAACCAGAGGAGTCCCCACTAGTGGTCATAAAAAAATTATTATGATCCAAATTACAAAGCATACCACCATGGTGAGGTCGA
Source organism: Viscum album (assembly GCA_963277665.1). Classification (NCBI taxonomy): domain Eukaryota; kingdom Viridiplantae; phylum Streptophyta; class Magnoliopsida; order Santalales; family Viscaceae; genus Viscum; species Viscum album. The sequence continues at coordinate 1,089,615,450 of OY728164.1, read as the reverse complement.
TGATATTGTCCAATTACCAAAAAACCCTCCGAAACATGATGAAACATTTTAAATGAATTTCCATTTTTGAATTTGGTCTTCCAATGAACATTTTAGGTAACAATGGACAAAACAATAGGATCATTTTGAGAATTAAAATGTTTTATTTCCCAAAAATCTCATTCAATCAAATAAAAAATTCATTTTCAATCCAAAAAAAATTTCCATCAGGGCCATAACAACCACTGTAATGAAATATTTCCAAAACATAAACATTAAAGAATCATTTTGTAAGGAAAATAATGTAATTCTCAACCAATTTATTTCAATGAGAATTAAAATGTTCATTATGGAAGAAACATTCATCCCACTCAACCCACTCAAAATTCAGAGATCAACCTTGTAGTTGGCATGAGGAAACAACAAGAAAGAATGATAAAAACATAAGAGGTAATGATACAACAACAAAGAAGCCTCAAATAAAAAAAAGATGTATAAATTACTGAATTATGTGCATCAACTTACCATTGATTTTAGTAGAATGAGAATTCAAATGAGTAATGGTTTGTCTTTATAGCACCAAGTAAATCCAAGAGTTAAAGGGAAAAAATACGAGTTATATTAATCTTAGGAGTGGAATAATATTGAATAAACCAAAAATATGAAGCTCCCTTCTGATGAAAATGTTAATGAGAATCCCACTATTCATAGAAATATAGAAACATTAGAAATTAAATTGAATGAAATCACAAATTCAAGATAAGAAACCTTTTTTGATTTAAAATTAAGGATTGGAAGAGGATGTATAATCCTTATTTTTCTCAAATCAGTAATCATTATAGTGCATAAACATTATAAAAAAAATTAACTTATCCTAAGAGTGAACCATATATAAAGTCAAGGTCTGAAAAAGGGTTGAATCAAGTGGTTTTGGAATATATTTAGATATTTCATGTTTAGATTCCTTTTATTGATTCTACAAAACAAATTACAAGGTAAGATATTTTTTTGAAAGAGATGTGTAATGAAAATGGGAAGATAAAAGGAGGTGAAAAATTATACTTAGGTAGAAATGATTCATTCATATTTCCAAATTATTTTTATGTCATGTGTAAATAACCATGAACCTTTACTATTCAATGAACCATTTGGAAATTTTAATGAAAGGATTCCATAATTAATTTATGATCTTCTAAATTTTTCATTCCATATTCTATTTACTCATCTCTTCAGGTTGGATAACTAAATTACCCTATAATTATCAATTAACATGACAACCAGTGTACTACCCAACACACTAGATTTACAGAGGATGTTCATGTTTAGGTGGAGGAAATGATTTTTCATATGAATTTAAATGTCCTGTATATAAAATACAATCTGTATAGTACCCATGAACATATCCATATCAACAAACCATTTTTGAAAACTATAAAACCAATCATCAATGTTTACAAAGGAAACAGTTCAATGATTTTGAGAGAGATGTTGTTCAGTCTAATATTTTCTAATTAATGAAACACTAAATTGATTTTCATTCATCACATTATGTAAAGAAGAATGATTATTTTTTTAAATTAGATTTTTCAATATTTTTCTAGTAATGAACAACTAACTAATGTTTTAAAATATATAATTTTTTACACCAAATATGCTCAACAAGAGTGTGAAAAGATTGATTTTAATGAGTCTTGGAATATTGGAACATCGTTTCAAGAGTAAATTGATCTCATAATTAATGAAGATATATTTTTGGAAACCCTTTATCCTTATAGTTTTTTTGATGAAGAATATACCAATTTTGTATATGAAATAAATCTTGAAAAAATGGGATGTGATCAAAATGATGTAGAATACAAATACACATTAAATTAATGAAAATCACAGAAAAACCACACATTTGGAAAGTGGTCAATGGTCAATGAGAATATCCAACCAGATTTAGACATAATACCACTGCATAAGATCCTAAAATATAATTTCTTAGTTGCTAATGAACAATTACCTTTTATAATTTCAAATTACCTTTAAAGAAAACATCGATACAAACTATTAGGAAAAATTCAAACCTAAAATAAATCACTAGGATGGAATCTATCAGATATTAATAGAGATAGTCCTTCACTGTGAATGCATATGATTTTTTTGGAGGAAAATTCTAAACCAGTGAGGTAATTTAAAAGGAGATTTTTCCCAACCCATTTAGAGGTTATTAATAAAAAATCCATTTCTTTTTTTCTACATGAATTATCATTCCCATATATTATAGTTAATGGTTGATTCATATCCATGTTGTTCCTAAACAATATGGATTACCAATATCATGCAATGAATTTAGTTATATTAACCCTTTTAGGCTTCCAAATTAATGGATAATCTGCTATTATTACGTGAAACTAAATTATTTTCTATGTAAGACCCAATTCATATTTCTAATTCCTGATCTCGTCCTTCAAATACTAGCAATGAAAATATACTATTTATTTCTTAAGAGATTAATAATTATTTCGAAATTCATATTCCACCAGAGTACTAATAGAAAACCACTTTAATGTTCCCCTTTAGAACAATATCATAAAGGAGAATGCTATTTGGTTTCTGTAATGTATTTGGATTTTTTCAAAGGTGTATAATTATAATTTTCAAGGAATTTTTGAAGACCTTAATGTATGTTTTTATATATTACTTTACAATTTAGGGACTATAATTTTAAATTTTATTGAAAAGTATCTCCCATTTTCTAGAAATGTTCATTTACCACAATCATAACATAAATTTTGAAAAATTCAATTTCTTGGTAGATGTGGGGATCATTGATGATGATATTACCTCCCTTGATGGAATTAAAGTTGTTCCATACATTTTTTTTGTAATTTAATAATTATAATACCCAAAAATAACAAGAGATATGGAACCCTTTTTTGGACATGTTGGTTTTTATATAAGGTTTATAAAGGCTTTTATTATGGTTTCACTTCTATTTATCAGATTTCACCAAAAAGACCCCAAATTTGACTTTCATAACATTTATAAATAAGTCTTTATAGAGATGAAACATAAAATGATAAACCCTCCCACTGTTCAACCACCTAAATGGGGATCACCATTTGAAATCAAGAATAATAAATCTTGTGGTATTTTTGAGAGAAATTATGGAAATGAAATATCATGTGATTGATTATTATTCAAGATCATTATACAAGGCCCAATAAATCAACACAAAATCAAAGAAGGAACTAATAGCTATTATATTTCCTTTGTTTAAATTTAGTGGTATTCAACTGGGCATCAAAGAGATTGTTTTCATAGACCATTATACAATCTGATTTTTGACGAAGAAACATGATTGAAAACCAAGACTTTTGTGATGTATCTTGTTGTTAGAAGAGTTTAATATTAATGTAAAGGACACTAATGGAAGTGAAAACCATGATTATGATAATTTTAATATGATACAATCAATTTATAATGGGAAAATTCTTATCTTTACACCAATTAAAGAAACATTTAAAAATGAGGAGTTGTATACTTGTAAGAGGGAAAATCCAATGTTTGTGGATATTGTGTATTATTTAGATGCTGATTTACTTCACTACTAGTTTTACAAGGGGAGAATTTATAAAAATTTTATTGAATCAAAGAATGAGATTTTTATGATCCTTACCTATGAAATATTGGTAGAGATGATATTATTAGGAGATGTATTCTAAATTATAAAATTCAATTAGTCCTAAATTTTTGTCAAACATTGATCTATAGAGGTAACTTCATACCATAAATAACTATAGGAACATTTTTCTATTCTAGTATGTTTTGGATGATAATTTTTAGATATTATTTTTCATTTTTTATAACATGTCAAAAATCTTAATAATAAGGAAACATTTACTAAGGGAATGAGATTCTTCAACCAGTAATTTTGTTTTGGGATGTATTTAATGTATGGGGTTTCTATTTCATGGGATATTTTCTCAATTTGTATGGATATAATTACATATTTCATATAATTTATTATGTGTCTTTGTGGGTAGAGTCTATTCCCACAAGAAATGATGATTCTAAAACAGTATCATGGGGTTTTAAGAGAAATTTATTTTCTAGATTTATATTTCCAATGCTTTCGATAAGTGATAATGGAACCCACAATTTAAATATGAAATTAGAATATGTAATTGAATAAATATGAAGTTTATTATATGTTTTTTATACCCTATCATTCTCAAAATTCGCAATGTATGATCTTTAAAATAGCAAAATAAAAAAATTCTCAAAAAATTAGAACCCCAATAAATAAGATTAGTATTTTAGACTAGATGATGCACTATAGGAATATAAGACTAAATTAAAATCCCTAATTGACACGTAACTATTTATATTAGTATATGGAAATGATTTCATCCTACTGGTTTAGTTAGACCTAAAATAGTTTTGGGTTGTTAAAACATAAAACATGAATATGTTTTCCACTAGAAAATAGTGAAATATTTTCTGTCAAAAGCTATCAAAGATAAAAAAAATGCATTTGAAATCTCATGGTTGTAAAAATATTGAACAATTTTAATTAATTATGTGTTTATTATCTAAAAAATTAATGAATGATATAATGTGTTTCTATTTGATTCTTGAATGATGTTGATCCCAGTAAAATTTTGTTCGAAATGGTCTGGCCGATTAATTGTTCTTATTTTTTTTATTTTTTGTAATGATAATAAAATTAGAAGGAAAAGGGACACCATTCATATTAAATGGTTAAAAGTTGAATCTATTTAGGGTTAATTTTCAAGATCCTTTAGTGGATGATATCCATATTTAAGAAGTTAAATACAATTGAAGCCATGTTCTATCTTTCCTTCCCACCTTCTTTTTGTCATATCTTTAATTTAGGTTATTTCTTTTTATCATATACAATTGTTACACAATGATGATATTGCAGAAAATATATCTTTCTGTAAGAAAATGATGGATATATTTGGATTCTGTTTTCTTTATTTTTTTAGTTTTTTTTTTCTCCTTTTTGTCCAATTTTTGGTGCGTTTATTTTCTTTTTTTCATTTTATTTACATTTTTTGTGTATTTTCTTTTATTATTTTTATGTTTTTTGTATGTTTTGAGATAAAATTATTAAATTTATCATTTTTTAATTCCATGTATATGATTGAAACAATTCATCCATTGAAAATAAACATAAATGAATGCTAAAATTACATTCTTTCATGTGGAAAACATTAGAAATTTCATGAAAATACAATTTATTTTTAAATTTCATAATGTATCTCAATATATTTATTTTTAAAATTTCATTCCCAAGAGGCCATTGATATTTTTTTAAATATTCTTTATATTCATCTCATTGTTTGAGAAAACTTATCCATTATTACATTAACCGGGAAATGATTAATTTATCTTAAAACATGAGGGTTAAGGTAATTGTGATTTATGTGATTAAAATCAATATTTGGATTTTGATTCCCCTATTCATGTGGATCCTTTTAATTTTTTTCTTCTCAATACATTTTTTATTTTTGATCCCTTAGTATCAATGTACATAATATTAGGTTCGCCACATTACCATCTGATTTTTCCTTTTCCAACCTACTCTAGAAGTGTAAATGTATAATCTCTTCAAACATAACAGTGGTGAGGGGGTGTGGTATTATTGTGTACTACATTGTTTAGTTTATTATTGGTTTGAAAGAAAAAATTTAAAGAGAAATATTTTTTGTTGAAATATGTAACCTTATAGACCGTTTAAGGAAATTGGATTTGTTCCTTTATAGAGCTTCTAAAGATAAATATTTGTACCTATCTTGATATTTCAAGAAAAAGAAAATGCGATGGGAAAATTAATCTTTGATAATAATATAATAAATTTACAGTGTTTCAAGGATATTTTCAAATATGTTCAAAATTGATTTTCGTCTTAGTGGAGTGAGGAGGAGACTATAAATGAGTAAAAATTAGAATATTTCAATTTTGCTTCAAAAAGAGCCAAACCCTCCTAAATCGGCCTCAAAAGTATTTAAATTAAAAACCTATCTACCTAAAGGCACTAACAATTCATAAAAATTATTTAGGATAATCTATTGTTTTTGTTTCACATTGGATGGATATGTATACTTTTATATATCCTATGGAGATTTTTCTATCTGTTAGGATGAGAAAAAATCATTATCAAAAATCTATATTTGTGTGTCAAGAGGAAATGTATGTGGGGTATGTGTGTTGTCTTCTTGGGATGAAAAAATAAGTATAAATAGATAGAATGAAATAAATAGATGAATAAAAATATTGGGTTTTGGGGATGCATGATATCCTTTATTTCATAATGAGAAATTAGTGTATCTTATGGGTATGTGTTTTAAATTTCCATTGATTTGGTTTTGGTTCTCACGTGTCTATTAATCCAAGTGATAAGTGTCAGGGAATTTATAGAGCATATATTTACATTATTTTTCATGTATATTTTAATAATATAATCCCTAAAAATATATCATTTTATGTGAAAGTTTATAATTTTTGGAAAATTATTGAGTTTTGAGATTAAAAGAAAAAACTGATGAATTCCATAAACTTAACTATTTTCAATCACTTTTGTATTTAGAGACTATATTTTTATATAGTGATCTAAATTGAGTAATCTTTTTTATAATTTGATTACTTATGTGGTAAAACATTTCCAACTTGGACAAGTGTCGACTCAAATCTCATAAGGCCCATATAAATTAGTAAATGTGGAACACAAATTTCACTAACAAAATTTATCCCACCTTATTAATAAAAGCATAACTCAAACTAAATGACACAAAATTATTTGATTCTAACTGTGGAGGAAATAAGGCTTAATTTAAATAAATAATTTCATATTTGAAGGAAAAATTATCCCCTTAATACTGTTTTTGCATGAGACAAATTGTAGGAAGATGAAGGTTCTCTTTGGACAGAAAAAACTAACTTCCGTAATTAATGATCATTTTTTTCAAAAATGTAAAAATGACATGAAATATTTATGGTATATGGAGAATTAATTTTTGAACAACTATCTATAATAACCAAACATGATATTCTTTTGCTTATTGGGAGAAAGTTGTGTCAAATTCTAATGGATAGAGACTGGCCCACGGATTCCCACCACCCCTTATACTTATATGTCAATCTGAACATATTTTCAAGTTCTTCTATGATTTAAATAGAAAGGAGATGAATTATATATATATATATAGTATGTTAATGATTTTTTGAATTCATTATTTAATTGAGAATATGGGGTCTTCTCATGATATTTTACGATAAGCACCAAATGGTTATGGGTGGTGGAAATTGATAGACTATATTTTGAGAATTGATCATCATGTGTAATAACTTTTGAATCTCTCATGAACATTTATTTTTGAGTTAAGGTGGTAATTTTATTTCTTTTATACATTTTCAAATACTTTTTTGTATGTTTTTCTAATATATGGGAAAAATAATCGATTTCACAATTTAAATTTCTATGGTGTGGACTTGCTAATAAGTACAGTGATTTCAATTAGGATTGATTATATGATGGTCTTCAAGTAATTGAATCAATTTTATAGGATATAAAAACTATCTTTATTTCTTGATATGATATACATAAAAAATAGTGTTTATATATAAGTATTTTTGTATGCATTGAAAAATTAAATTGAGAAATCATTCTAAACAAAGAAGAGGGGTGTATCTGAGAGGTTTAAGCTTGTCTACAACTACACTTTCAATTATGATTTCAAACCCCTTTAATCGTTTGTAAATTTTCTATCATGATATTATATTTTCATTTAATTAAGAATATATTTATTTTCTATATTATAAATTTTAATCAAATCCCCAAAAATATTCTTATCTAAAATACAAACAAAACATGTTGTCAGTTTTGTTCTCAAATGAAAACCTCTTCGAGAGATAATGAATAGATTGAAATATTGCGTATCATTTGGGGATAAATTTATTGATTTGGATTTTTTACACAAAAACCCAAAATAAATCTTCAAGTCAGTGATATAATATTTATCACATTTATGACATTTTCTTAAATCCATACATGTGCACAATGGTCTAAAATTAATGTTTTTACCTTCTAGGGAACAAAGTGAAAATTTAAAAAGTATAACCTAGTTCTAAAAGTCAAATGTATCCATTGTAATAGGGATATACACAACTTGGATTAACATATTGAGGGAATAAAACCTCTTCTCACTACATAATCTCTTTGAGATATTGAGATATTTTGAAGAATGAACAAGTCCTAATAGATCTCAACTTCTCAATCAAATCTCCTTTCGTCACATGATCGAAAGGATTTTAAAAATCTCTTTGAATTCCCACACTAGAACTTATAAAATGTATATTGATTATATAAAGGATATGGTACATGTGTGGATTATATAGATGATTCCTATCATGGTTACTTTGATCCACCACATGTCGATGAATAGTGAATCAAACCAGGGATATAAAACAAACAAGGCACCATTTATCCTTCATGAGATTTTATTTTTCATGATTAAATTGAATTAAAATTGGTATTTTATGAAAATCAGGAATTATTTTGTGTATTTAATTTTTTAAACATGAATCCAAAGCCAATATATTAAATTTTAAAATTTTCAGGCCTAAAATCCCGCCCCGAGCTTATTTAAATTTTATTAGTGCTTGAAACATTTAATTATTTTTGTAAAAAAAATTAAATGTCAACTAAAATTTTTATTATTACGAAATGGGTTTCAATATAGCCATAAAAAACCTAATTGTGTGTCAATTTGAGTTCACATCTCTATGATATGGACAATAAATATCATCAGATTTTCACAAAAATTATGATGAAAATTAATTTTTCTTATTTTATATTTACATTGATGGATATTAGTGTGAAAAATTATTAGATCGAGATTGACGTGAGTGTGTTTTCTATAATATGGAATACGGGAATTCAATTGGGGTTTTCAATCAATAATACAAGATATTAATGGATGCTTGATTTAGTTTATGGAAATAAAAAATGAAAAAATATTCTATTTTATTATTTTTAAAATATTATCTTGGAAGCATTATTGTTTAAAAAAAGAGGAAAATTATTATATTGGAATATAGTTCAAATATTTCCTTGGAAGATTTCATTTTTCTAAAAAAGGACAGTACATCCATTGGACACTATTTCAATGCACCCATGGAAGATTGATATGTATGTATATATATATATATATATATATATATATTTCTATTAAAAGGATTCCCATATATACGTGTGCCAGATCATTATATTCCATATCCAATCGGGCCAACTCAGAACTAGCCAAAAAATATATTTTTGGGGATCCGCATTAGGTCCAAATGGACTCAAACAATTTTAAAGAAATTTCAGAAATTAAATTCAATTGATGGGATTTAATAAAATTATTTTGATTGATTTGGGATGTATCAATAGTTAATTAAATTTATTTTAATAAAAAATAAATCATTAAAATTTCCCTTGATTTGAATTTTAGAAACATTAATTTTTCTTCTACAATATAATTTCATGTTGGCTGATCATGAGTAGGGAATGACCCATTTATGTTTGTTTTATTATTTATGTAATTTATTTCATTAATTCAAGTTTATTAATAGGTTATTATTAATTTAATTTAATGATTTATGCATCATCCATCTATCATTAATTAGTATAAAGGATTCTGTGTCTATATCATTGTGATAAAATGTAATTTTACACCTTCAGTTCCCTTCACATGCATGTGAGTATACACTGTTATGATCATAGGGTTTCGACACAACATGGTTCAATTTGAGAGTTGGAGTAAACCAAAAAAGTTATGTGTATGAGAGTTGTGTGTTCTATAATTCAATGCATGTATTCATATATGGAATTCAAAGAGGGCCTTGGTAAATCCATTATTCTCTTAATAAATTACTATGTATTTATCGACTCATGATCATGTAATTATATATTTATTTTATCATGGGCATGGTTTATTATTTTGTGAATGTGTTTTTATTACACACTTTAGATAATATAATAATAAACAAGCATTAATAGATAAATTTAACATCTATAGTGAAGGTAATATATTTAAATAATTGTTATTTGTGAGACATATCACATATAACAATAATTTTAAATATAAAACGATTTCATTCACTAAGACTTGCTTACCAAATCCCTTAATTAATTATTAATTCAGTAAATGCCTTCAATCGCTTGAATATCAGAATAGTTTATTTTTCAAAGGGCTCCACATCCATAGTTGATAGTTCCTCTTACTAACAAGGAGTTATTATGAGATTCATGGTTTAAATTATATATATTGGGTAGTAAAGGGGTACATATAGAAATCTTTTTTCAAAATTTAGAGGAAAATAGTTGATTAATGAAAATTAATTATTTATAGGCAAAAAGGAACCACTAAATATATCAAGGATCCATTATTTAATGTGGTTGGATATTAAAAAAATTGTACATTAATATATAGGATTAATTGGGATAACATAACTCAAGAGTATTCGAGAGGTTCAAGGATCCTCACACAAAAAATACTCAAGTGAATGGTTATTCCAAATGTAGTAGATGCAGGATACTAAGATTTGATAAAATAGTGGGAGAAATTTAAATTTTTTAGTTTGAAAATGTCATATAGTAAGAAATAAATACTACTAATATGGGAATTTTATTTATTATTGATAAAATAAAAACCACCACCAATTCAATTTCACTGCGATAAATATTTGGAAAATATAAAATATAGAATGAACATAATTTCCATGAGTTGTACATGCACTCCGGAATAACACTCCTCCAATAGAGGAATATTTATGTGCTAAAATCCCCACATACTGATGATCCCCCATTTGGAAAAGGCAAAGAGGATAAACATAAATACAAGAATAAAATGGATGATGCACTAGATGTTCATTATATTATGATTTCATATATGTTTAGTGGGATATTGAAAATGATGGATAAAAATTATTATTTTGAAATGTTATCTTATCTCCAAGAGTTATACTATGGGAGATATTGTTATGAAATATATTATATATCAATTTCTCTACATAGATAAAAAATAGAAGAAGCACACATGTAGTCAAATTGATCTAGTATATTAATAGACATGAGTACCTTGGGTTCAAACTAATCCAAGATCTAGAAACTAATCTCATTCCTGCATATTTAACTCAAAAATTCTCAATATTAAATATTAATTATAATATTAGAATCATGAATAATTAACTCCCATATTTTTGGATTTATTTCACTAAAAGATACCAATATGAATAATTACAACTCTTCAGTCTTTATGGTGAACAAGAAGGGGAAGGGCAAGGATAAAGTGTCAAGGGATATGTGTATGTTCAAAACACTAATGCACCACCCTTTCTATAAGAAAAATACATAGAGGGATATAATAAGGTAGGATGTAATCTACTTTTTTTATGGAAAAAAATTCCACTCAATGAATTTTCACAGAGTGAGGAAGAAAAAAAAAAGCTTATACTTTACGTATATTTTTTCATTGAATTTAATTTTTCCATTTCTATAGGTTGGGTATTATATAATTCATGTGGATCACACATTTGGATAAAAATACAAGAACAATGTATATTCAATACTATTTAAAATTGTGAAGTAGAAATCTGGGTGGAAAATGGCATGATACTAACATCATTAGTAGTGTGAGATTATCATCTCACTTTTCCTAGTTGTATAGTTCTTGTACTGAATAATTGTTATTAAGTACCATATATTTCTAGAAACATAATCTCATCATCATAATTAGACACCAAAGGATTTAATTTATATTTTGTAAATATATGTTGTCTTATGTGTAAGGATAACATATATCATGATGTGGAACATCTATAGAATGTGTTGGATATACTTGAATTTTAAAATACAGTAGTTTAAATCAATGATGAGTCCAATTATAATGACTCATATCATACAGGCCTACTGATATTCAGCATTGTTTATGTAAACAAGAATCATTTATGAAATCTAAATCAATTAAAGTTTTTAGACACCTTGGATTTAATAGCCTTGGATGTATGTCACACTAGTTTATAATGTAAAATGAAAAAAAAATCACATTTCAGTGGGAAAGGAGAAAGAGTCAAATAACTATTGGTATTGATTCATACAAATTTTTGGGGTCTATTTTCAATAGTTAAAAGGTGTGTTTTTTCATAATTTTTTATTATTACCAATGATGATTGTTGATATTTATATATATACTTAATGTGGTATAATTCAAATTCCTTTATCATGATTATGTAAAATCATAATGAAGTAGAGAATACACATGGTATGAACATTAATAAAATCAACTCAAAATTTGGTGTAGAATACATTTAAAATGTTTTAAATTATTATTAAATGGATAAATCGATTATAGAGACCCGTGATTAACATAAATAGATATTACATCAATATAGATAAATATTCTACATATTAAATTAGTACATTCCAATGGACCATAATAGTTTATTGGCTTTGGAAGCATCAAATAAAATTTTCTAACATGTTGAAAGATCTTAAATGTCTCCCATAATAATCATAACCATTAATACTTCTACTAAAAACCTTTCTTCATAACCTGGGGAGTGGAAATATAAGAAAGGGGTGATGTTGAATGCTCAGTAAGAGTATATACAAGTTGTATGTAAGAATAACATGAACCTAAGGGTCTGATAACATTAAAATATCATTTGATGATCATACCCTACATATCAAAGATCATAATAATGAGACATGGAAGAAATATTGGTAGTTAATAAGACACGAGTCATAAGGGAATTAAGAGAATAATCCATAAAATCATAAACGAGGAATAAGACATTGAATCTATGGAATACATATAAGCATAGAAAATATTTTATCAAGGATACCTATAATGACCTTAAAAACAAGTTAGGATTAGTCTGCAACATGTGTACGTAAATCAGGATTGAGAAAATAAACAATTTGACCTCTTCTTTTCCGGCTTGGGATACAACCTAGGTACTAACTTGTTTTCAGTCTTGGGTTAAAACCCATATACACAATTTTTTCAGCCTTATGATATAACCCATGTACCCTATAATCCCATTTACCACATATCACTACCCAATTCATTTGAGGGAGATATAGGTCCCACCCTTCACAAAATTAAATTATACCTTCATGATTCATAAGATAATAAAGAATTCATCAGGTCATGACCTATAAAAAGAGATGGGATTCATAAAAATCATAACCCATGTAATGAAATGGGTATCATAAAAATATCCTCATATCACAACCTATGAAAAAGATATATGTTTCTTAATCATTTCATCGTAGAATAAATAGTGAAAAGGTGTGTTTCATAATCATTTTTCATGGTGTAACCCATTGAAGTGAATTATGTTTCATAAATATCAATCCATCAAATCATAGATCATTTAGATAATTAATATGAATTGTATCCTTTTATCACGTACTTAGTAAATCATAAATTATAACCATGAATTTCATATGTGTTGGACATGTTTTTGAAAGATCACATAGAACATAACTTTTCTTTGAAAATCACTTTTTAAAACAATTAATATTCTCAAAATAATTTTCTTTTAAAACACTTGGAAAACATATAATTAAATAATAAAAAATTGTTTTAGACTTTTCCTAAGGGAAATATCCTTTACACTTTGAAAATAATCCTTTTTGAAACGTAAAATCTTTTTGAATACCATCTTCCTTGAAAATAATATTTAAAACATATAAAAAATCATGAAAACATTATGAAACTTTTATTCATTGAAAATATTTTTAGTGCTTATAAATGAAATTCTAAAACGTTTTAAATCCTTTTCATTGAAAAAAATGTTTTGAAAAAATATAAATGGTATTTTTATTATCATTTAATTTTTTTTGAAAATAAAAAATTTTGGAAACCCACATTTCATTGAAGATACTTTTCAAATAAAAAAACAACCAAAATGATAGGAATTTGTTTTCAAACAAATCCTTATAAACATAAAAAGTACACATAAAGGAGATGGCAATCATGATGGTGGGAAATTCCTTACATCTTGAACATTAATTTTTCACTATAAAAGTTTAGAAAAGAGAATTGATTAGAAAATTACAAGAATATTCATTTTAAGAATATTTTTTAAAAATTTAATACATGGATCGAACTTTCCTTTAAATATCATAGAATAATGAAAAAAAATGAAAACATGTTTAGAAAACTTTAATTTTAAAGAATGCAGATTTATGACCGAAATGATAAAAATGGTTAAATTTTTATAATTTTTTATTTAATTATCAAAATTACCAAAGAGTGGGAAAATTTTAATAATACATGTATTTATAATGGATAAAAATATGATAATAAAACTCAGTTGTTTTATTTAGATATAGATAAGAATATATCATTAATGGAATCATAATCTTAAATAATCCTGATAATAGATGAGATAGTCGATATATGTTGTCACCAAATTTGTAACATTGAATCATAATCCCCCTAAAGGAATTAAATAAAATTAAGCTTAAAATATCTTGAAAATAAAGAGACTCAATATACAAAAAATAAATAGGAATTATATACACACCATTGAAAAATATAGTATCATAACATGGATGTATCTTAAATAAGTATAATTGAGAAAATTCTAGATTACTGATTTGGTAAAATTTGATCCATAAACCCCATGAAATAAAGGTAATAAAATGGATATGTAAAAAACCATAATTTTAATTATATGAATAATAAAATACATTCATGGGAATTATATACCACTTATAATAAAATAGGATGTAAACATGGCTTGTGTCTCATAGTAAATAAAATATAGACGAGAAAACTATCACCTTGTGTATTGAATTTCATCGTACACATTCCAAAATTATATATAACACATATATGTTTATAATATATATTCCATATAAACATTTTATTGTATATAATATCATAAATTTATCTATATTACCAACATATTAACAATTACATGTTAACGTTATTCTTAAGGTAATATACGCTTTGTATTTCTTATCTGTTTTGAATTATTATTATTAATCATTTTATTTAATCATGATTTAAATATTTACAGAATGTTAAATGTGATATAAATATCATATATATTCACTATATAAATATTTATAATAAATTATAAATTATATAAATATTAAATACACACATCATTCAGGGAGACAGTAGGTCGTATGAACACATAATTTAATTTTTTGTTTAATTATAATTTTTAAAGAAATAAAGAAGGTAAATGAAATATATAGATATATATATTATAATTAAATTATAATTTATATTTCATATATATAATATATTTTTCCTAATCCAATCCTTAATACATTGTATGTAAAGTGTGAATGAATCCAATCGCTCCGAGGATGTGGTAGTCCACACTTCAACAAATGAAGTTACCGCATATCTAAAAAATAGAGTCATGAAATAATGTTTAATTTAAAAACTATAGAAATATAAATACATAATAAATACAATATTTATCATATAAAAATATATTGTGAATCATAATTTTTAACCAAGATAGTTTTTAAAAGAAAAACAAAAAACATCATTTCGTGAGCAGGTAGTTCATTGTACACAAGAATGGTATGTCCGTCACCCATCAGATGGAAGTGTGTGTAATTTTAGATAGAATACCCAGAATAAAAAAATAAAAGTAAATTTATGATAATGAGTTTATTATATAGTAATAAAATATGAATAATTGAGGTGGTGGATAATGAAAATAAAAGAAAGGGGCTTGAGGAAGGATGTTACCTCTTCTTTGGGTTACTCCTTTTGGGGTGCACTAATGGACTACCTTGGATGGATTTAGAACCAAATGGATAATTTAAGGAATAAAAGGATAATTTTCAAAATATTTTAGATGATTTTTGGTGATCAAAATGTCCGTATTGTGATGAATAAATTGGAGGGGTGAGTTCCTTTTATATAGTGGAGGAGGTGTAGAATTCTTGTAAATTTTGCAAAAGGGAATTCCAAACACATTTTTCTTATGGAGAATAGAACCAATAATGGTAAAAATATGATAAAATAGAGGATAGGGTTTGAATATTTGTTGAAAATTACTTTTTGAGAAGTTTATTAGTCATTTTTTCTTTTAAGTTTAAGGTTTAGTCCCTTGTTAATCGAATATTTCTTCTAATCGCTGTTATTAATTTTAATCAAGTTCACTGATATTTTTTAAAAAAACTATTCTGAAATAATTTTAAATTATCTATTATTATTATTAAAAATATTGAATAAAATTTTCAAAAATTAAAATAAGAGATGTGGTTAAAATTAAATCAAAATCAATCCCACAGGCATGTCAGGATAATGGATTTTAAAGTAAAAAACTTCAGAAGTTTTATATGTTTTTATGACCAATTTTAAACATAAATTTATTACAATGCACTAAATTGAATTGTTTAATATATTATTTATCTAATTATAATTTTAAAAAATAATAAATATAAATTATCATTATATATAAATAAGAAAAAGATGGTTTGAATTAAAATTAAGCATATCCACTTTTAATTAAAAAATAAAATGTCAAAGAAAAATAAAAAAAAATTCATCCACAGTTTACTTTTATGTTTCAATTTAAAAAATGACTTTTATTTTGGAATTTATTTTTTTATAAAACTTCCAAAATTTAAATTTTAAATAGGCGCACCATTAAAAGGCTATAAAACATCTTTTATAAAAATATTGGTTCTTATGTATAAAATTGTGTTTGGTATCATCTTTTGTATATAAATGCTATCGGATTAATGTAAAAAAATATTTGATTGTATATATAATATTTAAATTTAATTAATATCATCCAATAATATTAATTAATTGAACTTATTAAGATAAGTCACCTTTGTCACACTAAAATAGTTTTTATAAAATCATTCCCCTTATATTCATTTGGTTTCTCTATTCATTTCTAATCAATAGGCAACCAATGAAATTAATAATATTTTATAATAATTTAGTTAATACTATTCATAACCATTATTTTAATGTCTAGGTTATATCTTATTGTATTAAATAATTTTACTTTTAGTAATATATCTCTGTTCTGTTAAACTCTGTCATGTATGTTACGCACGCCATCATGGAATGTCAGCCTTTCTTATAATGAAATCTAACCTCAGTGTTCTACATAGATAAATCAAAACATTATGTTTCATGTAACATAATCATGACTTGGTGTTTCATCTAATAAAATCTATATTTAGTTATTTCATATAGTAAAATCTATATCCAGTGTTGTGTGAAATGAAACATATCAAAACGATTAAATTAATTTCAAATAATATAATTCAAAAAATCTCATGGTGTTACACTATACTGCCCTAAAATGAATTTATCCCAAAACATTGTTTTAGGTTATTAAAATAAATATAATTTAACACTCTTTTCATAGAAAATCACATCGTAAAAATGAATGCTAACATTTCCCTTGAAAGGGAATGTTAAAAACAATGGTTACCCAAAGTATCACAAGACTAGGTTTCCACATAATAGAATATAGTTGGAAGGTTAAAACATGGATATGGAAAAAAATATTACTATCATTTTCTAATATGAGGTGATAAAGAACATAGTTAAGGGAAAGTTTCCAATCACAATGAAATAAATCTATATAAATCTAAGGGGCAATTTGATTCATTAGAAATAAAGGTGGTATGATACATTTTTTGGTTTAATTTTTTTTTAAATATAAATTATTTACATGAAAATGTATACATTCATAATTTTTTGACAACCATACACTTTTTTCGGCATTGATCAAATTCCATACATCTATTATTCCATGAAATTATGTTAAATGTTTCATTCATGGAGCATTAGAAGATCGTGAGGTCCATAAATAAAAATATATGCCATTCAATCTATCCTTATAACTATTAAATAATTAGAAAATGTTATCCATTGTGCATAAATATTCAAATAGTTATGCAAAACGCTAATATCTAAATCCTCATCCAATGTTAAACATTACACATTTCATAAATGTATAACCTTGTATCCCATACAAAATATATTTAACCATTTATTCTTTAAATGAACTCATATCTTATAGGAAAAACATTTTTTATTAGAAATGTGTGTCTATCCTTATAGAAATAGAATATCAAACATGATTTTATTATACTGGAATTAAATATATGGGGATATAATCAAATGGAATTTTACCAAAGGATGAACATTAATATTTTCATTGCGATTATTTATAAAAAATTAGACATGAAATTACCATATCTTGAGAGATGGATTAATGTTCCCTAATTATAATTACACACCTCATCCATTGTGATATTCTAAGATTTCCATTTTTTTCATTTTCATTATAGGTTGTTGGATTCAATCACCATTATTAAAACTTGGATTTGGTTACTTTTTATTAATATTACCAAACTATATGCAATTGAAACACTGGAGTGTGGGAGGTGTATCCTATAGAGCTTTATCATTATTCATATAATTAAATAACGTTCTCTAATAACATAATAAATCATCCATATGATTTATTTACTATCCAAACAATACAAATTTATCAGAACTATTAATACAATTTCTTATATATTTGTTCCCACTCATTGAGCATGCATGATAGCTTATCTTTTTCTATCCATTGCTCTTATATTTTTCGTCAAATTCTATTTTTCTCTTCTTATCAAAACCATGAGGTTGATACATAAATCCAAACTCCACTTGAACTATAATATCACATCATACAATATCTTCAATTAATCTAATGTCTCTTATGTATAATTCCTTTCAGAGATTTGGTATTAATGCATTGACGAATCAGTGAACATTACTTTCAGGCTGAATGATAATACCCAAGGAGTACTTTTCATGTTTTATAAAATTTTCTTTATAAGTTCCATAAGATTCATCATCATTTTATTTCAGTTCTAGGAATTACTTATCCTCATTTGTTTATTGAATATTAGGGAAGAACATACTGAGAAATACCCCCTTAAACTTTTCTCATTCCTTATATTTGATTTCATATTATTACCTCTTGTTCTTAATAAGGTTCCACCACTAATATTATTCACATTCCAAATAGTGAAAAACCAAAATTAATTTACGATTATCTGAACATTGATGAACGAAAAATATTTTTAATTGGTATTGATCCATTTCTCATAAACTGGTGGATGAATAAAACCACTACAATATGGTCGATGATTCCTCATAAATGAAAAAACAAAACTTTCTTCCCTAATTTTCTCATTTTGATATTCAACATTACTCATAGTGTGGTAATGTTTTCTAAGAATAGAGCCAATATTCCCCATTCCCACTTCCATAAAATAAGACGGATTAGTAGGACAATCATTGAATTTTCTATTTCATTCATTATTAAAATAGTTTCATTGTGTTCCACCCATTAACTAAGACAATAAAGAATAGAATGGGAAACACCTATAAAAAATGAAAAAACATAATCATTGAAAATTAATTATCAGATGCCTAAATCAGTGATAATATATATTTAACATAAGAAACATTAGGTTTATCCAAGGTCTTTCATATCCATCTTTTAAGAAAATCTTTTATGAATGATTTTAATGAGTTTGTGAATTCCCAAAGAATGTCCCCATACACTCTCAAATAAGGTGTGTAACAAGTCCTATTGTCATGTATAGGGTTATGTTTGAGCTAGGCCTAACACACCTTTTGGATTTGTTACACCAAGGTAAAAATGTTCTGAATCCACATCCACCCGTAGTATCCAGGAAAGGATGCATTTCTAGGAAACTAATCACTCTATCATTTTAAAAATTTAAAAGATATGTTTTTATAAATTTGTTTATAATTTGACTTATCTCTAGAGGATTATATAGACATATACTAAGAAATATCCCTAGGGAAGTCAATAATGTTTTATCATCCATGTTTTCAATGGTTGAGTAAAAATTTCTTATGATAACATCTATATCGACCCAGACTTCACATACATTGATATTTCATCAATAAAGATGAAAATTCAACATATTATAAAATTACATTCCTAAAGACCATAATATTTTACTGTGTTTGGAAACATAAAATGAAATATTCTAACCTGGTGAAAGATATTTAATGTTTCCCCAAAATATCTTCCCCATTTGTACTTCTACTTAAAACCTTTCTTCATAACCTGGGGAAAGGAAACATAAGAAAGGGGTGATCTAGAGTGCCCAGTAAATGTAAATAAAATATTTATATAATAATATCATGAACATAAGGGTATACTAACATGATAATAATATTTGAATATCATACCATACATATCAAAGATCATAATCTTGGAACATGGCATAAAGAATGGATTCTCACAAGATATAAATCATAAGGTAATCCGTAGAATAATTAATGAAATAATAAATGAGGAATAAGATATTTATTTTTTTGTATACACATAAGCGTTGGAAATATTATTTCAAGGATACCTAAAATGAACTTCAAAACATGATAGGCTTGTGACAAAACCTATGTACCTAATTCAATCATGTGTTAATAACCTATGCATGCTACTATTTTTGGTCTTGGTCTACAACCCTTGAACATTCTTGTTTTTAGGGTTGACCTATAACCATTGTACCATCCTGGTTTTAGGCTTAGGCTACAATCCATGTACCCACTGAGCTCATATACAACTCAACCTTACCTAGTGCATTGGAGGGAGGTATAAGTATCTCCTATCACATAATTAAATCATACCTACAAGTTTTAGAATGTAATAAATCATTAATCAAATCATGACCCAGAAAAATATATGTGTTTCATAAAAATAATAACCCATGAAATGAAATGGGTATCATAAATATTTTATCATATCACCACCTATGGAAAAGTGATAGGTTTAATAACCATTTCATCATAGAATAACCCATGAAAGGCAACATATTTCATATGAAATTATCATGGTATAACCCATTTAATAGAAATAAGATTCATAAAAATAAACCCCTAAAAATCTAGAACATTTATAGGAGTAATATTAATGGTATCCATTTACTGTATCTCTAGAAAAATATAAACTATAACCAAGGATGTCATCTATGATGGAGAATGACTTTGAAAGATCATTAGGAACATTCCTTTTCTTTGAAAATCACCTTTTAAAACATATAATATTTTAAAAATAATTTTCTTTTAAAAACATTTTAAAAAATATAAATAAATCATGAAAATTTGTTAAAAAAGTTTCATGTTGAAAATATCATTTACATTTTAAAAAAACTGTTTTTGAAAACATAAAATTTT
Source organism: Viscum album (assembly GCA_963277665.1). Classification (NCBI taxonomy): domain Eukaryota; kingdom Viridiplantae; phylum Streptophyta; class Magnoliopsida; order Santalales; family Viscaceae; genus Viscum; species Viscum album. The sequence goes on along the minus strand of OY728164.1, from coordinate 1,089,594,202 downwards.
TTCAAGACCATTTTCATTAAAAAATAACGTTAAAACTTATAAATTAGCATTAAGCCATTTTGAAATCCTTTTTATTTTAAAGATAATATGAATTATTATTAATGAATCTCTCAAACCATTTGAATAATTTTTTTTAATATAATATTTTAAATACAAATAATGTTTTTTTAAAAAATAAATTTTTAACACTATGTAAACATTTTTTTAATACAATTTAAAAAAACTAAAGCCACAAAGTTTATATAATTTTAGGGAAAAATTTATTTTTATAAAAATAACCTTTTAATATTACAAATGATGCATAAATGAAATGACGATCACGATGGAGGGTGATTTCATACATTCTGAATATTTTTCTTCCACCATAAATGTTTAGAAAATTGTCTAGATCAAAAAATGACAAGATGAGTCCTCATAAATTTTTTTCAGATGGTAATACCTAGGTAATAATTTACTTTAATCATAAAAAAATTAGAAAACTTCTTTAGAAAACATAGTTTCTAAAGAACACAGGTTTCCTACTAAGAGAAGATATAAAGTCTGATTTTCCTAAAACGTGTTTTTTAATTTTCATATTTAAAAATATAGGAAAATTGGTAAAAATAAATTAAGATATCAAGGATAAACTTTTTATAAAAAAATTAATTGGTTTTCTTGAGATATGGATTATAAATTTTCATCAATGGAATCATAAACACAAACAATCTTCATAAACAATGAGATTATAGGAATAAACAGTAACCACTTTGATAACATTAAATCCCAATTTCCATGAGAGAATAATTTTATATGAATCATAAAATATATTTAATGGAAGGATATTCATAATTTAACATGTCAATGAAAATTATATATTCCCTATAGAGATATATAGGTTCCTAAGATGGAATGTATCTCAAAGAAGGAAAATTGAAATTAAACTACGATATAGATTTGGTAACTATTGATCCGTAAAACCCATGAAATAAAGATCATAAAAGGGATATTAAAATACCCAAATATTTAATTAAATGAATCATAAAACACATTTATGGATATTATATACCAGATATAAGAAAATAATATGTGAACATAGCCTGTGTCCCATGGAAAATAAAAGTGAGATGAGAAAATCCTTACATTATGTCTTGAATTATTCATATATGTTCAAAAATAATGATTAATATATATATGTATATTATAAATAGTAAAATAAACATATTATTATATATAAAACCAAATATAGTTATATATTACCCACTTATTAACAATAAAATGTTAATTTTATGCTTCGGGTAATATCCTCTTTGTTTTTCATACATGTTTTGACTTATTATTCTTGATTATCTTACATGCATCAAGATTTAATTATTTTCAGAATGTAGAAAACATTAAAAAATAATATATATTAATTATATAAATATTTATAGTAAACATAAAAATGAATTAAATATGAAATGGAATACACCATTTTTAGAGACAATAGGTTGTATGTATGCAAGAATGTTGTTTCTGATTAATTATAATTTTGAAACAAATAAAGTAGGAAAATGACATATATATATATTGTCATTATAGTAGAATTAGTATTTCATTTATATCATATATGTTTACTAAACACATGATGTATACATTACACATAATGTGGGAACAAATCACATCACTTTGAGGAGGCGGTAGTCTATATGTCAAAAAATGAAGTTATCATTAATCCAGAATCTGGAATGCCTAGAGGTATATTTTAAAGAAAAATTAAATAATCCTAAAAACCTAATAAATATCATATATATATTAAGAGTATATGTTTTTAATTTTAATTTCTATCAATGTTAGGTGGTGAATAAAAAACGAACAATATATTTTCATGAGGCGATTGTTCGTTGTACAAAAGAATGGTATGTTCGTTACTTATTAGATGGAAGTGTGTGTAACTGAATATGAAAAAAATATAATTAATACATATAAATATATTTATGATACTAAAGATATAAAATAATCATTGAATAATAATAATTTAAGTGGTGGAAATGGAAAATAAAAGAAAGGAGGTTGAAGAAGGATTTTACCTTTTCGTTTGGTAACTCTTTTCAGTTTACACCGAAGGGATTCCTTGGATATATTTACTTCAAATGATAGGATTAAACTAGAATTTTAGGTATTTTGGAGACTATTTTAGATGAGTTTTTTTTGAGACAAAGGTATTTATACGTGTGAATAAGTGTGGGGGGGCATTTTTATTGTAGAGAAGGCTTGACTTTTTTTTTGAAAATTTTATGGAAGGAAATTCTACCCATATTCCTCCAATGGAAATTGGATCCATTAATGGTCCAAATTAAATAAAAGGGAGGATATCATAGAAATTTTTTCATCCCATATATTTTTTAAAATTTTCTAGGTCAATGTTTCCATTAATTTTAAGGTTTAGTCACATATTAAGCTAATTTTTTTTCGTAATCACTCTAATTAATTTTAATCACATTTATTAATAGTTTTTGTAAAAAAAATAAAATTATAATTATTCCAAATATTAAATTAATTTTATTTAAATTATAATAATAAAATATTTAGATTTTAATTTAAAATTAACCCCTAGACGTGTCACGACAACGAGGTTTCAAGTGAAAAAAGTTCACAAGTTTGCAAATTGTTTTTGAAGATATTGAAATTGAAATTGATTATAATAAAATAAATTAGATTAATTAATATAAAATTCTTCTAATTAATCATTAAAAACCATAAAAAATATAATTTATCATAATAAATAATTCAGAATTTTTTTTTTCAATTAAAATGTATTATTTTTCACTATTCATAAAAAATTGTACTTCACAGAAAAATAATAAAAACTTGAATTAAATTTTTTTATGTTTATTTTTCATAAATATTTTTTTTTCATAAAAATTTATGGAAGTTAAAAAATCATACTCAAAATTGGAGCACCTTTAACAAGAGGTAAACTTGTATTAATAAAAATATTGGTTTTTATGTGAAAAAAATTATGTTATTCATATATTATTATTATAATCCTTAATATATTACTGTTAAAAAATATATTTTTGAATATATAATATATAAATTTAATTAATATCTTTCCTTAATATTAATTAAATAAACTTATTATGACAAATAACATTTTACACATAAAAATAGTCTTCAATAAAATAACTCCCTTCATATTAATTTGGTTTCTATATGTATTTCTAATTAATAGGTAGCCAAGGAAATAAAAAATATATTTTCATATGTTAGTTAATCATATTCATAACTCTAATTTTAATATCTATGTTATATCATATTATATTAAATAATAAATTTTCTAATAATATGTTTTTGTTCGGTAAAAATCAGTCTTGTGTGTTATGTATATGAAAGACAACCATGGGTATAATGAAAGATAAATTTGGTTTTACACATAGAGAAATAAAATCATTATATTATGTGTAACATAATCATGAATTTGTGTTGCGTATAATGTAAGAGACAATTTGTTCTTTCATTTAGTAAAATATATATTCAGTGTTGTCTGAAATGAAAAATATCAAAAAGATTAAATTAATTCTAAAAAAATAATTCAAAAAATCAAGGGGTGTTACTGGGATAGATTCCCAAATCAATCATCATTATACATGTTATTGGAATAGTGTTAGTGAAGGGAGGAATCATACTCTTTTTTATATTACCATATCAATGATGAGTCATGAAACTCTACTATTATCTTTTTGGGTATATGTTGTAAACACTAGGTCATATACACTAAATTGAGTACAAACTAAAATTTCAAATGAGATTCCATATGGGTTGTGGTATGTAATAAAATATAGTCTACCTATCATATTTTTATATAGATGAAAGGGTTTTTTATGATCATACCTCATGAAAAATTAACATATTATAGCCTGAAGTGAATCATTTTTTTGTTATCCAATGGATAATAAAGGATATTTCCTCTATAAACCATCATAAATAAAAATGATTGTAAAAATACATGAAATATTTATAGAAATGAAACACATTTCTAATATATTTAGTGGGATAGATATTGACTTTTTTGAGGTTAATTATCCAGAGGCACAAGATTTTTAACCAGAACAATCTCAAGAAGAGACAATGAGAGAGAAATATATTTCTAATACAAAAATACAACAGAGTTATACTGGAGAGGTTATATAAATGTAAGGATTTTTTTTCATTTCATTGAGTTAGCTGACACATTACTCTAAGATAATTATTATCCTATAACATATAAGGATGATTCAAATGACAAGGATGTTGCTACATTGAAGGAAACCATGTATTTTAAAATGGGGACCATGTACCAAAATCATGTTTGGATTTTTGCAGAACCACTAGAAAATATAAAAACTATTGGGAGTAAATGGGTATTTAATAAAAATATGGACTTGTATAGCCATGTGAGAATCTAAAAGGAACTATAGTGGTGATTGTTTTTAGGCAAAATTAAGGAATCATATATGATGAAACCTTCACATCATTAAGTGTATAAAAATAAACCAAATTATTATTGTGATGACAACCTTCCATGATTAAAAAATTTGAAAAATTGATTTAAAAATTATTTTCTAAATCATATGTATGTCACTACTAGAAATCATAAATATTCCAATTCACATATACCAATTATTTTTAAAAATAGTTGGTATATGTTCCCTTTCCCAACTGTTTTCCAAAACCTTTGGTATTAGCCACTTTGAGTCCAATATTCCCTATGTTTTTAGAAAATTGTTGGGAAAGGGTATGGCTTTCCCAACAGCTTTCAAAACCCATTGGGAAAGACCACTTCAATACCACTTTTCCCAACTATTTTGGAAAACTATTTGGAAAGGGTATGACTTTCCCAATGATTTTCCAAATCTGTTGGTAAATCCCACTTTGAAACCAGTTTTATAAACTTTTTTGAAAAACATTTGGGAATTTTATGAATTATAAAACGTTTTTCGAAACTGATTGGGAAATCCCACATTGAGACCAGTTATTCCAATGGTTTTGGAAAACCCTTGGGAAAGGGTATGGATTTTCCAATTGTTTTGGAAAACCATTGGGAAATGATATTACCAATGGTTTTAATAACCATTGGTATAAGTACCCTGATTTTTTATGAATTCATTTATTTAATATTACTAAATCAATAAATATATATATATATATATATATCCAAATATATTCACAAATGTACCAGTAGGATAGTGGTAACGTATTTGATATATAACATGCATGTTTTGGGTTCAAAACTCCACGATAATTTGTTTTTTGATTTAACTATCCCAATGGTTTGGGAAACCATTGGGGAAGACATACCCCAATGGATTTCAAACCATTTGGACAGGTCTATCCCCATGATAAATCACCCAATTTCTTTCTAAATAATTATTATTGGCTATAACAATGATTTGGGGATCTATACAAACAGTTTCAAAACATTGGTATATGCACTTTTTTCATCAGTGAGCTAAAGATATTATTTTGAAACAACCTGAAAGATTCATTATGTTATGGAGTGAAAATAAATTGCGAAATATGTAGCGATCTATTTATGTGTTGAATCAGTAATCATGATGATAGAATATTTTTTATGGGTCTATAATCGCATTTGGTTTCATTAAAAAATAAACCATTCTGTGTGTCTATAATAAGTTTTGTGTAAGAGACGTCATTTTCGTATTATTACATGTTGATGATATATTATTAATGGGAAATGAAGTGAAATTATTACATTCAATTAATACATAGTTAAATGAATTATTCTCTAAGAATGAATTAGGCAAATCATCCTATGTACTGGGTATAATGATCAATTATGATACATCTCCAAGGAATCTTTGGCTAATCCAATGTACATATATTGACAAGAAACTCAATAGTTACATTATAAAATAATCCAATATGGGATTTTTCTAGTGTACCATGGAATAATTTCACATAGAATATGAGTCCAAAAAATGCGAGGAGATTGAATGATTGAGTTGAATACATTATGATTTAGCTATGGGATCTATCTTGAATTCCATGGTACATACTACATTAGTTGTTTCATTTTCATTAATCATGGTTGGAAGATATCAATACAATCTAGGAGGTATTCATTGGGAAAAGGTAAAAACTGTGATAAAGTACATTAATTGTACAAAGGATATATTCATAGTGTTTGGAGGACATGAGAATATAATTATTAGGCTATACACTAATTCTGAGTTCTAGAATTATCATGATGAAATGAAATTATAGTCAAGATAGGTCTTTTTCATGAACGGTTGTTCAATGAGCTAGAGGATCTCAAAGAAGTTTGTGGTTGTTGATTCTGGAGTATAATCCAACAAAATTTTAGATTTCAATGTAGATAAAAAAGAATTTTGGATAAAAATATTTGTCTTTAGCTTGGTTTATATCTTTTAGTGAAAATACTATTACTGTTTACTATGGTAATTTTATAAATGTGGTACATTCTAAGAACCTCAAATCACCCTAGATAAAAATCTTATACATTAGAAGTTTCATATTCTAATGGATTTTACCCAGAGAGGTGAAGTTGTTGTAATTATAGTAGCCACGCTGGACAATGTGGTAGGTCTCCTCACTAAATCCATATATTAGTTGAATAATGATACTAATGTGAGAGTTAGTGGCTTGAGATTTGTTAATAGTTAGATCTAGGGAAAGTGGGAGTTTTTTGAGTAGGTTCAATAGACCCATCTCATTTGTGTACATAAATCACCATTAAAAGTATTGAATTTTGTACTAATTCATATACTTCTGCATCCAATAGTTACATTATAATTTTTGTATAATATATGTCATATTAAAAAAAATAGTGTAGTTCTTTGTTATAATGTGAACCTCATGATACTATGATAGTTATCTAATATATATGTATATATATATCTTGTGGTCTAGATTCATCACACTGATGGGACATAGATGATGTCGGACTATCAGGTGATGTGGGATTATAAGCATTGAGACTTGTTGTCTTAATGTTATCACTTAGTGATCTCATGTATATGGTATTATGATGAATAAACTACTAATATGAAATCCACATGTTTTGAGTTAAATTAGTTATTCCAATATATGAACATGTGTATTCGTCTCCGTACATAAGATCATTATCAATGTATACCATTTGATCACATAATTTGTAAAAGGAAAAAAACAATGGAACTAAATTTTTGGAAATGTAACTTGTGTTGGGAAAGTCAATGGTATAATTAAATTAGTTGAATGATTAAGATATAATTTTTTACTTTATAGTCATTGAAGAGATATCATGGGGTACCTCATTGAGTAGGATAATAATACCATAATTAAATCAATATCAATGGTTCAAGAATCTATATCCATACAGAATCATGACAAAATATATAAATCCAAAAATGGATGATAACATAACTGTGCAACTATGTTTATGAAATATCATAAGATGAAGAGATGATATTACAAAAAATATTTTCGTAGTTGGTATTCATATATATAAATTCCTTTTCTCATTAGGGCATTTGATGGGTTTGTAGAATCCACTCTTGTTATGTGGGATGGACTCACTGCTAAGGAGATAAAGACTTAGAGGGTTTCACACTAAGTGTTTCCACAAGTCTAACCAATTCTAATGAATATTATTTTATAATGATATGCACCACACATGTTGGTGCCATTGAATTTATGAGTATGATCGATCACAGGTAAAAATAATTAAATTATATTACTAAATATTATAATAATAAAGATTTAATATTTTCTCATGGTAATCACATGTTCTATGATAATAAAAGTGAATACGAGAAAATATATTTTACTGAATGAACATATGATGTTTAAGATTTAGAAAATTATTTTGGGAGAATATGAGATGAGTTAACTAAAAGTATTTTTCCACATAACATTTTATTATGTTATATGTGAATGATAAAATATTTGGAAAATTTATGACATGTTTATTACGTCATATGTGTGTGAAATGGTCTAAAATGAAGGTTACTTCTTTCCAAGGATCAACGAAAATATTTTAAATGTATGACCTAATTAAAAGATATCCTTTTAGCCTCAGGAATAGTGATCTACACCATTTAAAATAATTTAGCGAGAGAATATATTATCTTTTCATAGATAAAGTTCATAGAGTGATATTTGTATTAAAGGACAAGGTCATATTGATCCCGTATTCTTGATCAAGCCTTTATTCTTCTTATGATCAAAATTAAATCATTATGTTATCTCACATACCATTATTTCACGTCAAAATGATAATAAAAAATCAATGAACATTAGTTCACATGGAGAAAATATTATGGATTCATAGCTTGGTACCTTTGATCCATGACATTTTGATGACAAGTGAATAAAACTACTGACATCATATAACCATGGTATCATTAATTATTTTATTAAATTTTATTTTACATGGCTTAATTGAATTAAATGTGATCCTTTCATAAACATTTGAATGAGGTTTTGTGGATATAGTGTTTTTAACCAGAATAAAAACCAAAGAAATCTTAAATTGCATAGTCTACATGCTTCGCCTGTGCCCTAGTTCTTTATCCATGTCCTATGAAATACCACAAACAATACATATCATATCACAGGAAAATAAGGAACATTAAGAAAAACTATCTAGAGGCCACAAAAATCATGTGATCAAAATCAATAATGTCTCGAGGACACACACACACCCACACGAAACACATAACAAGAATAAGTAATCAATAATCAACCAAAATTTAATGGAAAAATAATATACAATGCCATAAATGGTAAGTATCATCCTAACCTAAGGTATTTAATGAATTACATCATGGCTTATCAAATATTCCAAGGCCAAATCGTGTTTCACGCCCACATAGAACATGGTCACATGTTAATGATGCGTAACATGTGTTCTAGTTCACCAAGAATAAAATTTAGAATGGTGAATTAATGGGATTACATGTTATGATGTCCAATATAGAATCTCATACCTTAAGGAGTCCATTGATAGAATCAACATTGAGCTTTGTCAAAGTAAGTAACACTAATTCATTAGACACACTGTTAATCAAAGGGTAAATCAGGAATTTTAGGTTAATTATAAAAGGGGTCCATGGTAATTTCCAATAATAATCAATACATCATAAATACATCAATGAACAACATATTTAAGATTAGAATTTGAAAAATTATGATTCCATGAAAAAATTTCTTTACTGACTTGCCTAGAAATGTCTACTATTCTTGAGAATTATTTATCATTTAAGTGGTGTTTTCATTGATACCTCAAATACTCCACAAATATACCACGAAATCATCATTTTATTAAGGTTAAACTATTAATTCTCCATCAATAAGAGGTTTAGGATGGTGTGTCATGAACATGTACCGATAAAATTGTCATTGTCATGGTTAATCATGATTCAATCAATAAACAATGTCTACTCGGTAGATCCCACAATGGTGTATGAAATGGGGAAAGAAATGATATCAGATATTGTTTGAAAATAAAAATATAACATGTATCCATGATCATATAAAAATTTATATAGAGTATTTTTTATTAATCTATAAAAAACTCACCATTCATGGCTTCGTTGTATTATAAAATGGTTAGAGAGGAAAAGGGAGAACAATGAGAGAGTACTAATGTAAGGGGTGAAAACATAAATTAAACATAAGGATAAGTGGGTTTTTATTTCACTATAAAATTATTTGGAAAAATATGTGGAATTAAAATCCATTGGGTAAATTTAATGAACCCATAGAGATAGATCATCGACTACCTATTTGGCCTCACTGGGTAGCTAGTGGCACCATGGGATTGCAAGTGGTGTTTTTTGTAGCTTTTAAAATTACTAAAACACCATTGAATGGATGGTGGGTTCTAGAAACTAGAGAATTTTTATTTTTCTACCCCTCAATGCCATGTCTCAAACCCTAATCCCAACCTTCGATCCCTATACCCTTAATACTAAAAACTAAATCGTAAGAATCCCACATTTGGGATGAATCATTAGAGGAATGTATAATTTCAAAAACATTAACATTTTTTTTAAAAAAAAATGGTATGTATGCAATAATTCTACCCCTATAATAGCTTCTCATCCTTGAGAAGTTCTTTTAAAGGTTCTATTAAAAAATATGCTTCCATTGACCATGAACATTAGCCTCAAACTCCAAAGTCTCCTCCTAGATCCTTCCATAAGACTATATAATCTAGACTAGTTATACCATCATTACCTGAATAAATTTATTATTCTTCTTTAAATATTTATCTTTGTTCTCCACACAATAATTTTGTTACTCTAGTATAATATACTCATTATCAATGATGTGCATATGATCATGAAATTACCACTGTAGTTGAGATATATGAAATATGTTATGAATTCGTTGGTAGTGGGAACGAATAACTAGACGGTATGCCACTATCTCAATCCACTTAGTGATCTTGAATGGTCCAACATAGAAAAAATATGGATTCCCTTGGTTTCTCATATATCGATGTCCCAACCGAGGAATCACTCATAGAAAAATCTGGGCACCTACATGGGACTACAAAGGTCCTCTCTGGCGGTTTTCATTAAACTTCTACTGAATACGATCTAGGACCAGTATTATTTAAATTAGATGTAATATCTTATGGGAATTATATACATTACTAGGCACCCCAACCGCTGCCTCACTAGCCTTATGTCAAAAGAGTGGCGAACAACGTTGCCTCCTATAGAGATCCACATAAGGTTCCATTTGGATAAAATATTGGTAAATATTTTTATATGAAATATAAATAAAGTATAAGAGATTTTCCCAAGCCCTATTGAAATAAAATGTAGAAGACTAAAGCTTATCCTCTTTAAATTTAATCATCTGACCCGACTCCCCATTAGTCTTTGGATAGTACACTACACACAATATCATATATGTATCCAATGAATTTTGCAATCCCTTCTATAAATTTGATGTGAAATGTTCATCTTTATATGATAAGATGCTGTAGTGACATCCGTTAATGAATATAATATCACGTACATTCAACTTTTTCAACTCATTTACTGTGTGAGTATCACAGATAGTAAGAAATGAGAAAATTTCATCAACTTATTTAAAATCACTTAGAGAGTTCCATACATCCTTATAGTCTTATGTAACCCTATTGAAATGTATATTATGATGTCTTCCCATGTCCAAAAGGGTACTTGAAATAGATTGAGAAAACCACCAATAAACTGGTTCATGATCTTTATTCTCTTATATTTAAGGAATCATGAACTCAATCCAGTGATGTCCCTATCCATTCCTAGCTACCAAAACTGCTACCTGTAATCATGAAATGTCCTTTTTTCTTGAGGATGTACAACCCACCTAGATGTATGGATGTATCTCATTATATCCTACCTTATATAATTATGGACTACCACTCTCTTCTTCCCCATGATCACATCATCCCTATCCAATGGGTACCCATGTATCATGTCCCCACACACTAGTTGATCTGTCATCATAGTTCACTCATGGTCAGATTGTTTACTAGACTTCACTGGGTTATCAAGAGAAAAAATATTAGCCAAAGAGGTATAGAACATACACCCATATTCTTTACAAGTATGCATCCATTAATCATCAAAATATCTAATTAGGCCCCACTCCTACTATGTAGTCCACTCACCAATAAAATGAGCTATCTATACCTAATGAATAAGAGAATATATAATGATATTACCTTTCCCTGGTCCATAAGACATGTCAATATAGAACATATATAGAAAATCTACCCAATTCCTCTATCTCATATTTAGTTCATTCTATATGAAGATATAATAAAGGCACTTATAATCTGTATAGAAAACAAAACTCTCTAAATAGATAATGTCACTGATACTTTAGAGCATATACCGATGCTTCCAGTTCCATGTCATGGGTAGGATAATTCATCTCATGGGGTCACAAAATATGTGACCCATAAGATGCTGAATTATCTCTCTACATTAACACTACTCACAAACCAATTCCTAATGTGTCATAGAATACAACATATCAAATCATTGTCTTTGTAAGAATCAACACATGAGATGTTGTAAACCTTTTTTTAGCTATTGATATGACTATCCACACTGGTCTATCCACTAAAATTTCACTCCCTACTTTATCAATGGATTCATGAGGATTTATAGTTGAGAAACTTGATAGATAATTCCCTGATAATATCCTTCTAAACCCAAGGTGATCTTGATCACAATCATGTTATGGGGATGTTTATAGAGCATCACTACCTCAACCTTCTCCTGGCCTAAATATATATCATTCATAGATACCATATTATCCAAAAACTATCACGACCTAAATGCCAAAAATAAACTTTTACATCTTTTCATATAGTTGATTTGATTGTTGTGTACCCAAGACAATCTATAGTTTCCTAGCAGGCTACCCTTTTCGATGAGTAGGAAGGGAGGAATTTATTGAAAACCATAATGAACTAGTAAATATTTCAATGGGAGATCTTATTCATGAAATCCTTGCAAACTAATGGAACATTATTCACTCTGAATTTTTTCACAATATACTCAAACATACCATACCTACTCCAAAATTTTAATTTTTCAGATATAGTCCTCTCTACCCCACAATTGGAGATTTCATGATCAAATATAAATTTTAGAGAACCATTGGTATCCTCATAACTGATCAAAAAGATAATATATAATGTTAAAACTGAATTATTTTCTTTATTGTAACCTAGTTAAACAGCTAGTAATCTATGAAGAGTTTAATTCAACAATCCTCATTCTGGGTGAAAAATATGTTCACCCCACAGGGAAGTTCACATCCATATAAATCCCTTATTCTCCAAGTTGTAAGGTTATACCTTGATATCATTAATCTAATCTGACACCATAAGATAAGGGGTTATTAAGATGGGATATACACCCAAAAATATATCTATCTCAAATTTAACTTCTCTAGTAGGGGTAAGACCTATGAATCCATTTTTAATGACATCCTAATACAGATCTTTGACTGGAGAAATGATTAGGTGGTTTCCACTGATCCTTTTGAAAGACCATGAATAAAATTAATGATGTGACCATACCACTTATAATCATGTATGGGAAAAATCTACCCACTTCTAGTTCCAATTTACCATTAAACACATTACTCTATCCATTGGTATATGTAAACCATAACCAATTCTAATAGAATTTGATTTTATCAGGAAATCTAGCCAGCATGTTCATACCAAGTATCACATTTATAGTCATTATTATAGAATCAAAAAGTCCCCTATATGTATATATCCATAAATTTCTATGTAATAACTTATACATCATTATAGATGATCCCTTTTCATTCTCAATGGTTTATCGAGTAAAAGTAGCTTAGAATAGAACTTGATCTACATGTAAAATCAAGATATAAATTTTAAAGATATGAAGGAATGTGATGAAATTGTATCAAACAAGTATGTATACAATATATCAGTTATTATTACCGTAGATATAATATTATATTCCATAAAAAATCATATGATAGTCTCTGATCCACTACATAGACACAAATTTCCTTACCTCTGAAACCCTTCCCAAAAGTCACCATAGTATGGGAAGTATACATCCTCTACTGAGGCCCTCTACTCCCTGCATGACATTATTTTCTAGTACTCATATAAAAATATCTCATGTAAGAAATATAAATATTTATATCCTTTTCACATTGGTGGAACTCCACTGTTGGATTCTTGTCAGAATTTTAGTAATAACCCCTTTGCTTGAAATTGATAAAACTACTAGAATCATCTCACATAGTGGGTATTGAGGAATTAATACTCTAATATGATTATCTAATGTCCTAATACTACAAGTCGACCTTCTTATTCAACTACTATAAGATTCTCCCATAGTATGAGAGGAAGCTCTTTCATAGGACTGTGATGGACCAAAAATAAACCTATTGTATTGTCCTCCTCTCAACCCTTCTCCAAGTCTTGGTCCTTAAAAAGCACCAATATATACGTCTTTAGTTAAATACCCTAACTTAATGTATATGATTTTTTCAAAGCCCTATTTATAACATCTAATCCTTATATACCTCCTTCCTAGCTAACTGAGGATCCAAATTATGTAATTTCATAAATTGATATGAATATATAGAGACAATAATAGACACCTACTGAAACTCCATCAACTCATGGTCATAATCTAACTAAATCATATCAATAGAATATTTCCCAGGAAATGTGTCCATAATTGTATCCCATGATATTCTCTCTCATCTCCCATATTGACTAATTACAGTACACCATGTCCTAATTGGTCCTTAAAACATGATTGTTATTGGAATATCTTATCCCTCCTCAGGATTCTTTACTAGCTTGAAAATTATATTTGTAATATATTATTAGTAATTTACATCCTTTGAGATATTATTACACTAAAAGGATATGGGATGCTATATTTAGAAGTCCCAATCATGGTCGATTATAGTCTTATGGAAGTTTACACATTGATTAAACAAAATCCAAAAGAGTCCTGGATGAACTGGGTCTACATCTTGAATTACTAGTACTAATAAAATAGTGTGATGTGGTGTATCCTCCACCACTATTAGTTGTATGGGAGTATCCTATGCTTCCAAAACTAGTGGTTAAAAAAAATCCAACACAAGATTTTTAAATTGTTAGAATATCATTTTAAACATATAATGATACTAATTCAGGATAGATCCAAACTAGTCTAGTTGAATTTACAAGGTTCTCCATGGATTCTACCCATCATAGAAGGTACATCCCTCATATCACTAATCAAGGTATCATTCTTGGTAATTAACCAAAATCTCTTATGTATAAATTACATAGCATCATGCTAAAGTTTAACTAATTAATGCTAACATAGATATACCAAAAAACATGAATATATATATATATATCACATAAAATATAATATAGTTCTATCTTGAATTGATAGCACAACCAAGGAAATAAATTAATGAACTTTTATTTAGCACACAATAGTAGTAAATGTTGAAGGTGGACCTACATGATTAGAGATGGTGCATGAAAGCACCAAAAATCCCATAATGTAGTAAAATCAATACCATTATTGGTAACTCATAGTCCTGTTACTCTTGAGAAAGTTAGGAACATGAAAACACCCCTACCTAATTCCCACATTTCTATCTCCTTTCTACCATGAGCCAATTTCCTCAAAATAAAAGCTAATAATTATGTTATAATACATATTTTAATGTCCAATACCAAACCACTAGGTCCATGAAGGATATTTGTATGAAATAATGCATTTCTCCATGTATGAAAGATGCCTTCGACTAAAAGTGAGGTTCTGGTGTCCATTATTGGGGACATTATACCCTCAGTATCAATCCTTATAAAAATAATAAAAATCAAACACCACATTTCAATGTAACAATGAAGAAGAAAAATAAAATGAAATTTCATAATTCTACACAATAAATAAATAAGACGTTTTCAAGTGTGGACATACACAACAACTAATAAAAAGTGTTGAAGAAAAGTAAATACTATTTTAATATCCCAATGAATGTACCAATATCTATTTCAATTCCAATCCTCCATTTCCTCAACTCCCTATCACAGGGAACTTGTAATTTACTAGATCCTTAATCATTAAATATACATGTACACTAGGATTAATATTTTGGGTGTGAGTAATATACTCAGTAGGTCACCACTAATGTATCCTTAAGATAATTTCACATAATATAAAATTGTGTATGAAATTCCATATGGTAAATAGTAAAATAAACATCAAAGAAAAAATGATTTGAGATATCATGTTCAAACCGATCCAACATGAACTTTGATCTAGAAATCTTTGACATGATGTTATTATGGATGTCAATGTATTTCAAAACGTGTACCAACATTATGTTAAAACCACATGCACCACTCTATTTGATGTATTTATTAGGATCACCACATTACCAACTATGATAGTGGTCAATATCCTCAGATGATGGTAAGTACGACCTGACATGTTGATGTAATTGGATAAAACATTACCCCTATTTAAAATTACCCCACTTTGGTCTATCAGATACATATTATCAATTCACATTCATGGTCTACTCCAGTGACAATGGACATGTGCAGGATCTATCCCATACCATCAATGAGTCATAGTTTGTATCCATCTTCACAACCTCACCTTTCCCTTCTAAGAGGTCATCATGGAAAAACTGTGAAACTAGATCATCATGATATTGGAGGAAATGTTTGATAGGATATCCAATTCCAAAAAATATGTATCATATAAATTAAAAAAGGCATATCAAGAATAATTCTCTAGAGTATACACACAATCATGTGATGACAATCAAGAAAGTCTCAAGGACACTCACACACTCACATGAAACACATAACAATAATGGGTTATCCAGAAGAAACCACAAATTTTTGTAAGTTTCATATATAAGGCCCAAAATGTTATGTAACTTTTTACCTCATGGTTGTTTATGAATAAATTCATCTTTTTAATTTATTGAAGCTCAAAACCCATCATACAATCACCAAGAACGTTTTCTCACATCAAGGATGCCTAACTAATGTTCTGATTCATAAAGATAGATGTTTAGACTATTATCTCAAGAGGTTTTCATTTCAATAAGGTTATTATAGAACAAATAACTTAAGGAATCCATGACAAAAATTAATTATTAGATACATCGAAGTAATAAACACAAATTCACTGGATCCATTGTCAATCAAAGAATCAATCTTGAAAATTTTAATGACTCTAGGAGAGGGAATCAGGTATGCTGAACAATAATCTATCAAACATAAATAAATCAACCAAAAAGAGATTAAAGATTAAAATAAATAAGAATAAGATCTTATGATGATTTTTCTATAAATAATAACCCAAAAATATCCACTATTCATGAGAATTCCAGTTTGAACAAAGTCAGCTTTCATTAAAATATTTAATCATCCACTAATACACAAAGTAATTATCAAAAGATTAAGGTTCCATGATCAATATATGAACAATAAGTGTATTATGAGGGTCAAACATGAGAACATATTCATCAGACATTCATTTATGAAGGAAGATTATGAGTTGATAAGTAAATTTAATCAAATATCCAGATCATCCATTGATATATGATGATAGGATAGAAACATCATTGTATCTTCAGAGAAAATATAGATCAGAAAAATATCCATGAATATATCTGAAGGAATAATGATTATTTGGTATTGATCTAGAGAAAATTTTAAATTATTGTATTATTCAAATCATTCGAATGTTAGAGAGGAAATTAGAGTTGAATGGGAGAGTCGTGATGCAAGGAAAGAGAAATAAAAATAAAAATAGGGACAAGGGGGTTCATATTTTACTATATAATTTAGCGTGGAAATGTATGGATTTAAAATCTATTGGGTGATTTTAATGCACCCCAGACTAGAAGCATAGTCCAGGCAATGTTTCAAAAGTTTTGAAGGTGTATCTAGAATATCCACATGGGTTTCTCCAGTTCCACCAGTAGGAAATATTACCCCCACTAGCTATCTAGTGTGTACTACTATATCCCACAAACATAACGGTACCCCACTATATGGCAGGTAGGTTGAACCGGTAATCTAGTGGATATTTTCCAACAACCCAAGGTGAAGCCTCAAACCAACATTCAATCATTTGATCTTAATAAACATTACACCAAAAACCAAACTCTTAATGACCCAGATTTTAAATGAAACATTAGTAGAAATTAGAATTTCATAAACATAAACATCATGTATGATAAATATAAGGATGTTACACTTTTATTCTAAATTTTTCATTTTTTATTATCTTTATCTATAACTATTTTATCTTTTTAATATTATCTATAACAATTGGTTTATGTTGAATTAAATGATTCTTTTTAGATTTGTAGATTTTTATATTTCACGATTTTTGATTTAATTTAATCTGGTTTTTCATTTTATGTAGGTTTTGGATCTTTTTGAATATCCAGATGTGTTTTAAAACCACTCCTTGTTTTTAAAAACATTATATTGTCCTTGGTATTTTTTTTATTAGAAACATTTCATTTTCCCTTGGAGTCATGCCCCTATCAATTATACCCATTTACAGTTCATGATTTTTATTCCTAACATTCATCTCAACCATATTTTAAAAATTTGATTTTTTTTTCAAATTAATCATTGATCTTCTCATCTTGGAAACCCATCATACATATTTTTATTTCAATAGACCATGTAAAATAAATTATAAATTTGAATATTCAAACATAGGTTGTTTTTAGATTTCATTCATTTGTTTTTGTTGAAAACTAGGGGAGGACAAGGGAACAACACAACTTTGTATTTTTATGATTGATTTGGATAGTTTCTATAATTCATATTATGTTTATTAGATAAAGGATAATCACTAGGATGCATCCTATGGGGGTACTTATGTTAGTAGTAATTTCTATGTAGTTGGTAAGGCATATCAATTCTTGGGAACCAAGGCTGTTAATGAATGAACATATCATTGTAGTGGAATTTATTGATAAGTGTGTTTTATCTATTTTCATTATATTAGAAAACATCTTGTACCTAATGATGATGAACATTATTGGTTTATATTCTAACAATTTTCATTCATCTTGAGTAATTTTGTTGTGAGTTATAAGAAGGTGCATCAAATATCTATTTTTATTCCTTAGTATCTTTATCACTAAATTATTCATTACATGAATGAAAAATGAGTTTTAGGTGATATGGGGTGTTGATTTTGTATAATGCATCGATGATAGAATATAGTGAGCATTAGTTATTTAAAAATCACTTATGTGAATCCTTAAACCATTACAATGATTCATGGAACAAATCACTATCATCTTCAGTGAATCTAGTGACTTGTTTTCTAATTTCCATGTTTATTCTCTAGGAAAAATTCTTCATGAAAAAATAATTATATTGTTGATCCCAAGTATCAGAGGTTTTTAATCCAGCTATTGGAAGTAGGTTTTATAATTTCTATTTAAGAAAAATGTATGAACCTAATCTTAAACTATTCATTAATGAAATCCCTAAGAGGTAGGTAAAACAAAACACTATAAAAGTAACCAATTATTTCCATATAATTGTCATTACATAATCCATTATATGATTGTAGAAATAAAAAATTGGTTTATTCTATTTCATTATTGTTAGAACTATGGGTTTTCCTAATACATTATTGGATACATGAAATAGTTGACACGTGGAAATATTTATTTCTATTTCTCTATATCATCTTATTTATAGGTTTAGGTGGGTTAATATTTCCATCTAGTTTATTCATATCATTATCATCCATGATTTATAAAATTTAAATTTTCCTTTTTAGTTTGATAACACTGTAATTCTTATTGATTTTAGGTATAAAGAGATTTAAAATTTTGTTGCCAGATCTTGTGAATATTCACAAAACATAAATTCGTATGTTTTTCAATAGCAACACAAAACGAATTTTATTTATTTTTTTGAAAATAGATTTTATGTGAGTTTATTTTGAAAAAATATGATGATATTTTTGTTTGAAAACCATTTTTTACACGTTCCATCACTAATAATGACACCAAAATTGAATGTGGATAAAAAATGTGATTGACTAGTTATCCATCACCTCAATTATATAATTCCACCATAAACTAATATAGTTGATGATTAGGGTATCTTATCCATAGGTAATGTGTTATTTTGTGTGACCATATGATAAAATTAATACACTAATGAACATTAACAAAGAGATCATTAAACAATGTAAAACATAGTTTATGGGATATAATACATGAATTAGGACACATGAGTAAAGACAAAATCACAATCTCAAAAAGGAATAATCAGTGCGTTAGATAGTGGAATTCAATTAGTAGTTATTAAAATAGGTATTCTATCATTTATTAATTTATATTAAGCACATTGGATCTGACGAAAAAGTATCAATCCATATTTTTGACAGGTCAACCAATGATCAGATGAATCCTACAACTCTTCACATTTAGAACACACATAATGAAAAATGATGAATCCAGTATCACTAAGTATAAATTTTCATATAAACTAAATGTGATACTCTCAAGATTAATTTATCGATTAATAAAAAAAATTACTAAATTTTAATATGGGAAATTTTAATAGACTCATTATGTTTTTGAAAATTAAATTGATAATGAATGGCCAATAGATAACCACCCTATAATAATCAATATGAAAAAATTAGTATTGATTACCATATCAATATCATTTATAATAGAAAATTTATCTCATTATCATGATTAAAAAATAATTATATATCAACTAATTAATAAACAAATTAGAATATAAATATTAATAAATAGGAAGAGAAAGCAGTCTTTTCTATTAAATATATCTAAAAATTCTTAGACCTCTAATGATACTCTACTGCCTACTCCAAATATGATGGTTTTGATCCTATTATATAGAATCCTCTCAATAATTTTACAAACCCCTTGTGGTTATCATAAAATATCCCATTAATAAAATTTTTTTATTTAAATACACATCCTTGATATAAAAATTACGACATTGAATTATCTTCTTCGCCACTATGTGGTGCATTCACTATAGATATTCCTCATCATAGGTGACCTGAGCTAAGACTTACTGACTAAATGAACTCCAACATATGTGGGACTGTCTAGAATACTTCTAAAATTTCATGAATCTTCTTAGATTCAACCAAATTTTATTAGCACGAATGAGTCCCATACTCTGTTTAACTTCCTTGAAAATCTGCCAGAAAATTCTAGAAGCTTCTCATGCATTACTTTAGCTTTTACCAACCCATACATCCATTGTCCCTCAAAATATAAATTTTTAATTCTGGAACCCTAATCATTAAAATCCATTTTATGAGTAACTTTACATAGAATTGAGATGTCTTTTAGTACCCAAACACTACATTTGTGGAATATTGAGCATTTATGTGAGTACATGACAACTCTAACATGATATGGTAGACACATTGATGAAATTCGACCTAAAATTTATGAATCATTTATCTATGGTAATGTAACATTACACAAAATTGAGATATATACCACTAAACTTAAATAAAATTTGGCATTAAAAAGTACCTTTCTATAGGTCTAATGACATTGACATAAGTACTTTATCACTTTTATAGATTCTCAGTATTATTTGACGATGGGATGAACTCAGAAAATCATTATAACACATATTTCATTCTTCATATTAACTCAAGATTCCAATTTTATCAAAAAATATACCAACTAGTCTGTAAAGATGCTCAAACCGAGGAGTTCCTTCCTCAATCTTGAACATAAGTGAACTGGTTCCACCTTTGTATTCAGGATATGATTGAGGAAAGTCAATGAGAACCTTACAAGCGACCTTCATCAATTGTACAATCATGGAATTTCTTAACTTGACCCCCCATCATCCCCCATATATAATCTTACAAACACAAAAACACCAAAATTGAATGTCTTGTCCCTATTCTTTATATGAATTTAGTGTTAGAAGATTCATGATCATAGGTAATATGTTAAATCTCTAATCTGTATTCAAATTATCATTCAGGGATCATCATCTTCAATTGATCGAACTAGGGCTACAATTTCTTTTTTTTTTTGATTTTTATTTAAATCTCACATCTTTCATGGTTTTTATTTCAATTTATATTTTAGCTTCTCAAAGGAGAGTTGAGATTTGATCTTATTCCTCTTTAAGATTAGTTTCAATCCCAAAATATGCACGCCCATGGAAATCATGGAATAATTTTCTTCTTATTTAGATAATAAACTCAGTTTCATTATCCACCTATATTGATTATATTTGAGTTTAAGTTCATTATTTTATCCATATTTGAACTGGGTTCAATGTTTTGTTCAAACTCTTGAGAGTTCCAAACATGATATGCACTGTGTTTCTCTTCTTTAGTTATCCTTGTTCTAGAAATAGCCTCTATATTTAGTCATCATGAGGTAGCTTGTTAATTAATATGGTAAAATGAACACAATAGGATGAAACATTATCATCATGGAATCTTATCATGATTGAAGGTATTAGACCATACAATATTATTTAATTACATCATGAGACTATCTTATCACAGTCAATGTGAGTCATAGAATGATCCATTTCTTTTGTAACTATTTAAACATATTATGATCATAGTAGGTTATTGAAATCATCTTATAGGCTGAAATACCTGAATTATACGGTGTAAACCATCATGGTAACATCACATATTTTCTATAGCTTGGGGTGGTATGACATGTTTGATCTAAATGTTCTCACCCTGGTCACATGGCACAATCACATATCAGTTTAATTTTGTTTCATCTCCTACATATTTTTATTTTATACAAACCATCTTATTGTGGAATATTATTCCCTTTTTTCATCAATTTTATCATGACACCCAATGTATCTCCCCAAAATTAGTGAGAAAAAACATAAAAAAATTATCATTTCTTAGATAAAAGAAATTGAATGAAACCATGAAATTTCAAGTTACAATATAATAATATTTTTAAAATAAAAATAAATTCAACCATTTTGATATTAAAGTTAAAAAATATAATTAATTATAAAAATATATCAAGACATTCCAAAATTATATTTTCAAAGAATGTTTTACAAAAATACCTTTCCTAAAATTATTAATTAAAATAAAACAATAAAATAAATGAGTTTAAATCATTTAAGCACCAAAACATTGTTTTTTATAAAAATATTCAATGAATATGGATTTTAACAACAATTT
The DNA here is from genome assembly GCA_963277665.1 of Viscum album. NCBI lineage: Eukaryota > Viridiplantae > Streptophyta > Magnoliopsida > Santalales > Viscaceae > Viscum > Viscum album. The sequence goes on along the minus strand of OY728164.1, from coordinate 1,089,571,475 downwards.
TTCATATAACATGTAGTTATCCATTTATAAAACATTTCATCCTTTATTAATCCAAAAACCCCTAAATATATATAGAAAAACATAGTCAAATATAGTTCATATCAGCGATTGAGAATTTATAACCATACTAGTTTAATATTTATTGGAAATGGAGACGATGCACATCCTTGGTCAATGGTGGGGTCCCAAACTCTTCTATTTTATGAAATAGGCCTAAAAGACGATGTGTATTTAGAGATATTGGAATACAAAATGTTAGTAAGTGATATAACTGATGTGTTTTCCCAAATTTTAGGAGCGTGTCACCCATTTTCCTAGGTTAATAGAATTCTTCTCTAGGTGTTTGTATTAATTATTTTTATGGGATTCATGAGTGGAGACCATCCATTCAAAACAATACCGTATGATTTATATTTACAAGGATTCTTTGTGGTTCTACCCATCAGTTTGAATCACATAAAATGTTGTGATGAATAAAGAATTATTGGGAGGTTGGGAATTTTTGTCACTCAGGAAAGTTTTATCATGAAGTTTAGAGTTGATAGAGTAGGATCGACAAAATGGTTAGGACAATCCAATTCATGTTGAGGTGAATTGGGCCACCCTATGGGAAGTTTTTGGATGTTGTGAATTTTGAAGATATGGTGTTTTTCCTGATGTGATCATCTAAAGACTCATTTAATGACTAATAATAATACAACTAGATTATTTATGATATAAAGTACATCTATTATGGATATTATCATATACTTGGAGGGTTTGAAAGGGTGTTTATAAAGAAATTGGGATTAATGACTAATATTTCTTCAAATCCATGATCTATTGACTTTGGTGTAGGTTCCTTACGGTTAGTAATGATTACATAAAATGATTTTTTATCTCGAAGAAATGAATCCTAGAAACTCTTCCAGTATTATTTTTTAATATTAGTTAATCCCTAGATGTTGGTAGTGTGGTATTTATGGACGTTTTCACATATAAAACCATATCGATTATTATTTTAAGGTGGGGAGTGGGATGCTTCCATTTGTGGTAACCTTAGTGATGAAAATTATTGATGTGGATGTCGATGATTAGTGGATTTATCTGGTTTTATATAACATGAATATCTTTCTATTGGGATAAGGATTTGGTTTTCAATCCATGAAAAGAATCACTTTGGCCATAGGAATGGGTTCTATTTGTTCATTCTATTTAATGGTATGGAGTTGGTATCTTTGTGGAAAAAAGAGTATGTTTACATCCAAGATTGTTGTGTACCAAGGAAATTTAGATTTCAAACATGAAATAAAAAGGAAGTGTATACAATGGTCAAATATTTACAAAATCATTTTGTATGATTTCTTATACAGATCTTGTTGTTTTATTTTATGGGAATAAAAGAGTTTATGGTTGGGTGGATGTAGTAACCATGAATTTTTGTACATAATAAATAAACCTAATTTTATTTATTTGAGCCATGAGACCTCTATATGGGAAACCCAATAAATTAAATATAGTAGAAAACCTCATAAAAATAATTTTATGGTTATGTTGATTTTGGGGTCTGGTTTTTTATGATAGATTTTAGGCGACATTGAATTGAGATCATAGATGGGACTCAATAATAATATATTAAGTATAAAAATAATATTATTAGTTGGAACCCATACGTTCTCAAAAATTTTACTTTTACTTATTTATAGATCATAATATTGGAAAACCAACACTGCATTTATATACCAAATTTGGGTTTTACCCTTAGAGAACTATAATATTGGATCACACTATAGGTCTCTAAAACATACTATCAAAGGATGATTAGTTAAATAAATAAATACGTAATTTGATAAACAATAAAACTTTCCAATAAGTCTTGAACTAGGGTGTAACACCCAAATAAATTACTATATATCAATGTTTTTAAAAAATATAATATATCTGATAACTTTCTTCCAATGAAAAACAAAACTAAAACAAAACTATTAGAATTTTTATTAAAATAAAATTATTTCTAATAAATATAATTTTTATAATTTAGTTGTTATATTGGTGACTATAAATATAAGTAATTGAATTATTAAATATTTATCGAAATAAAAATAAAGGTCATTCATAATACTAATTAATTATTAAATTGATTATGTTTTTCGAGATAACTAATATGATCATCTAATTATTAAAAATGTATTAATTATAAAATTATATTTATATGCACATAATTTTAAAAAAATAAATATATTATTGGAAAAGAATATTTTTTATAATAATATTTTAAAACCAATTGGTATTAGATGGGAAAGAAGGAAAATAACAACTTATATTCTAAACGTTATGTTCCAATGAAAATAGTTTTCACTATATTTTAATGATTTGATTTCAAAGTTTACCTAATAAATTTAGGAATTTTAATCTGACTAAAATTAATTAATTTTTTGATTTATATTTTCAATATGAGCATAAGATTATTTTTTTCAATTTTTATAAAATATTTTATTTTTATGTGAGTAGGGAAAAATAATATTTTTACTCAAACAATAACATTCATGATTTTATCAAGAAGTAAGTATAGCACAAAAGTTATGAAACATTTTTCATGATAAAATATTCTATAAAATTATTTGAATATAAATACTATAATGAATTTATGAATTTCATTTTTAACATTTTTAAAATTATATAATATGTTTCTAATAAAAAAAATTTTGGTCATATTTTTAAAATATATTTAATTTGTTCAAATTATGTTTTTTACTTATTTTAAAGTATAATAATTATAAATTGGTTAATTATAAACCAATTAATTTAATTAAAATTAGAAAAATTAATAATTTTATCTTTAATATTACATTTATGATAAATAATTCACTTTACAAAAGGCGTATTTATTGTTTACATGCACTAAAATTAAAATTTATTTTTCATAAAAACGAAATATTTTTAAATAAAATTGATTAAATATTTTGAATCATTATTTTAAAATTTATCAATATGGACCATTTATTTATTATTTCAAAGTAAATTACTTTATGAAAAATTCAATTTCCAATATAAAAAAATCAAACATTGTAAAAGTGAAAATTTCAAGAGTAAAAGACTTATAAAAATGTTTAATGGATTTTTTAAAATCTATAGTTGAGGGGATTTAAACCTCTCCAATTAACAGACTCAATTATTATAAAATTTGGTTTCAATTTCCATGTGAAACACGTGCTCTCTTTATATTAAAAATTAGTATTCCAAAAAAAAATCTATTCCCCTGACGAATTAAAAGATCTCACCTACACCCAATTTATCAACTAATAAAAAAGTATTATATAATAAAACATCCATTTCCTCCTCAAATCTCTTCCCATGTCCAAGAATCTATGTTGTTTTCAAAAACCCATGATATGGATCTTGAAGATATTAGCTAAGGGAGAACATCAAAAGGAAGAGGTAATGTTCTCAACCGAGCCCTCGTACATCGTTTCATTGTCTACCCCATAAAATATTTTTATATACATGAAAGTATGATAAAAATTATATTATAAATATTTTTTATAGTTTTTAAAATAATAAAACAACCATTTTATCATTCTTTGAAATCCATTTGAAAAATTAAGAGGTCATCATACGTACGTTCAGACTACAACTTCTATGAAATTCATGTTATATTTTTCATAACATTCTTAGAACACTAGTTTAAAAGTGATATTTAGGAAAAAATATAATTTTTATAACATTATTAATATTATGAAATGATAAATTATTTTATTTCCTACCCCTCTCATTTTATGAAATATGACAACATTGTCCGTGTGTATGTGTTGAAAATCGCCTCCTTCGAACGATGTATATAATTTTCCATTACATTCAAAAAAGTATATGTTTAGAATTTTATCTAATGTGTAAAAATTATATTTATTGAATCATTAATATTTTTGAATTAAAATATTGGAAATTACATAAGTGATATTAACAATAAAAAATCATAGTAAACTTAACATCTTTAAATGAACTTATTACAGAACATTTATTAATTTGATTCCATATAGGGAAACTAATGAAACTATATTTATTATATGAGAATTGTATAATAAAAGAAACATAACCATACAATTTTTGAGATTATGAATCTATTTTACAATATATTCTACCATGCCCAATATACCAAGGATGTTTTATATAAATTGATTGAACCACTACAAGTAATTGATATAAGAAGAAAATATTTAATAAATTAATAAAACATGAGAATAAATAGACTGTATAAAATTAAATTTATATGAAAATTTTTATTAATAATGTTTTTATAAACATAATTTTATTTTTGAGGAATTTATGTGCATGCGTAGAGAGAATCAGGACCTCATGAAATGGATCTTCAAAAAACCCTAATTACTTATGGGTTTCAAATTCAATTTAATTTATCAATTGAAAACATATTATTCTAATCTTATTAATCAGTATTTTTCATATATTTTTATTATATATATACCTAAATTTATTTCCCATTATTTTTTTTTGAAGAAAAATTATTTACTATTCTATTTAATATTATCTCTTTTAATTAAAAATAATTTATGGGTACTTCCCAATTTTTTCAATCATTACAAGTATTATCTACATGAGTTTTTTTAACCAAGAATAGATTTTTAAAACCCTAATTATCTTATATAAAACACTAATAGTTAAATTATTATATGAAGAAAAATAATAATCTCTTTATATCCATTAAATATCTATTATATATTTCATAAATAATCATATACACAACACCTTTTTATTCTTACATATCAGTACTCCTAAATTTTTATACATTAAAACTCACTAATTAAGACATGTGTTTCTTTATTAAATATTAACATCAAATTTAATTTAAATCCTTATTCTATTAAGAATCATTTTTATAAAGAATTTAATCATTACTTGAGATAATATTTTGAAAAAAACTTTCTTATCATGGGTTTTATCATGCATTTGATTTATGTATGGTTTATTTTCCTTTTATTGAACACATATGTAGGTATATGTTATAAATATAATGGGTTTTCCATAATATCACTAAATTTAATTGGGTAATGTTTACTCTCATTATATACTATTTATAGTGAACTTGTGTCTAGCTTAGGCACACAATACCATGTTATAAATATAATGGGTTTTCCCTAATATCACTAAATTGTATTGCGTAATGTTTACTCTAATTATATACTATTTATAGTGAACTTGTGTCTAGCTTAGGCACACAATACCATGTTTTCATGGTAGTGATAAATGAATTATGATTATGATATTTATGGTTACCCTATGTACATGAAGTTATGTTTTCTTAGTGGTGATATTTGATGTCGGATTGTGATTCCATGTTTTATGATCTTTCAACGTATTTATATGTAACGCCCCGACCCCAGCTACCCAAAGTCGGTGCATTACTTCGTTACATTGGCATGATCACAAAAGATCAAGTCTTGAAAGACCGATTAGTTTAGTAGCCTTGGAAACACTAGATACATTCATAAATGTTACATTACATCATAAGGTGAAAAACTAGAATAACAAAGTCTCCATAGTCCACACTCATATCCACTTCTGGATATCCTTGCAGGTCATTCATAAAATACTTCTTCACATCCTAGAAAATATTAAAACATTGAAAGGGGTGAGCTCAGATGCTCAGTAAGGATAACAATATAGCGAAAGCTTTCATAAATAAACATTAACATTTAAGGCAATTTATAACTAAAACAAAAGCCTTTTTAAACTTGAACTTCAGCACAATATGGCAAAAATAAAATAAAATAATTCCATTTACTTAATCACATGGATATTCTACTAGTTGAATAATCCCATGCAATTTCAATAACCACTTTCATAATGATGGAATGCATAATACCAGACTATCATAACCACGTAGCCAAGGCCTCATGCTAATACCACAAATAATATTTTGACAAGGCCTCGTTCCAAGACACTAGTTTGTCTCATGAGACCTACCGATGCATCGAAGAGCTATAGCGGGCTCCACCCCTCACTTATTAAGTCCAATGCATTCCTCATATGAACAGGTTTAAACATATCATAAACCATAACATAATTGTATTACATAAAACATGTATAAAAGAAAACATAACATTTCCACACTTCAATCACAAGATATCAATACAAAACATTGATATAATAAAAATTTTGTCAAAACCATTTTCAATACCAAAATAAAGGAAAATTCAAACTTTGTATTTATTTTTCATTTAAAAAAAGTTATGGCTTGTAGAGGAAGTCGAAACTCAAATAATGGTCACGGTGGCGGAGAAGTCATTGTAGCCGCTTACGTACGGCAAGAAAAACATTCCTTTTTGTCGTTCAGTAAAATGCTTCGTATAAAAAATATTCCTTTTGAATAAACGTAAATGTCAAAGGGATTTATACACCGTATAAAAGAACGTTGTGTATAAAACCAAATATGCCTCAATGAATGGAGATTAAGACGAATTCCTTACAAAGATCATTTTTAAAATAAAATAGGTCTGTTATGTGTATTCACTATAATTGCACATAAAAAATCACAAATACAATATATGACATAATAATATCATGACATAATTTGAAAGTAGGAGATTAACCCAAAGAATGGAAATTGGGTTAAGAAATTCCCTTACCTCGTGTCCGACTTGACTCGATCATTATTTAACCTCCTGAATAATAAACTGGAGTTAATTTCTATTTACTTAATAACCATTTTCATGTCCATTATTCCTTTTATATCACTTATTACCATGTTATGAACATTATGTAATTATTTATGTTAATAACAGTCATTTTGTCGATCTTTGGTACTTGAGTCAAAAATATACTTCGTGTTATTACAAGTTGTTCATGTGGTGAAATATCCATTATATCCAGAATTATATTCATGATGTAGATATCATATATAACATATATATCCAGTATATACATGCATTTCTAATGTTACATAACATTTAGAGGTAAGAAATGAAATGCACCGTTCATGGAGACAGTAAGCCGTACGTACGCATGAACACTACTTTCATTTCTATTTCATATTTTAATGGAACGAAACATAATGATATAAATGTATAATATAATCCCAGTATAATATAATGTATAATTCCATTTTCTCCATCCTTTATACATCCCACATATGGTATTAACGATTCAAATCACTTTGAGGGGGTGGTAGTCCGCACTTCCTAAAATGAAAATATCGTGTTTACCCATAATGGAAACCATAAAGGTATACCATAAATGAAAAATAAATAATCTTATGTAAAAAATAAACATATTATATATCATATATAAATATAGTGACATCTTAATAGACACCTTTGAAGGTGTTATATGAGTGTTGAACAATCATCGTTTCATGAGGCAGAAATTCACCATCCACAGAAACAGTATGTTCTTTAACCATTAGATGTAGGTGTGTGTAAGTGTAGCTTGAATCCTTCTTATAAAAATATCATAGTATATTAAATATACTGGTGTTGTTACAAAATAAAAGAATAAAAAGAGTTTAGGGGGTTGTAGAAGCAAAATAAAACAAAACAACATTAGAGAAGACATTACCTTAAAATCGGGTAACTCTTTTTGATTTGAGACAAAGGCTTCCTTTGGAAGACTTCTGCCCAAAGTGAGGCTTCTAAGAGTAAGAGAGGGAAGTTGGCAGAGTATTTGGGCAGAGTTTGGCAGAGCCAAAAGGCTTTGATGGTGTGAGTAAGGTGGTAGTGGTGGGGGCTTTTTTTAAGAGGAGAGAAGGGGCACTCTTGGAAAGATTGAAATGTTACTTTATTATGAAATGCTTTTTTCAGATTCTAAAGGTCCAAAACATATATATTTAGATGATAAGGTGATAAGAGTTCGAAATATACTCATCAAATAGGTTTTTGACAAGTGTATGTCTTATATTTTACATTATCTTTTCATTTTATTTAAATCGTTAATTAATGAGGTAATCGCTGCATCATCATGGTGTCATAAATAATTTAATTTATTTAATGTCTAAAAATTATAAAAAAAATATCATGATGTAGGAAATCTTTTTATATTTTTAAATAATATTTATAGTCAAAACTATGACTTGTATAACCCCATTTAAAAATTGTTTTAGTAAAACAACTCTTGTTTGTGACCTTTTTATTTTAACATTAAATAAATAGTTATTTATGTCATTTTCCTACCAAAGTGGCTCCATGGGGTCCCCAAGTTGACCCATGGATTTTTTTAGTCGGCCATGACATATCCAATAGTGGTAGGACAAGTGTAAAGGTCATTCCATATTTTTATAATACTATTTTTACCTTAAATTTCACTAATTACCTTTAATCGCGATTAAGTGAACTTAAAAGATACTATTCACCAAAAAAATATTTTAATTCCATTGAACCAAATTTTACTTCCTAATGACAACCATGTATGTCAGATTTTTGAAAATCAAATCACAGAAGCGGTAATGTTTAATTTAAACGAAATATCAGTTTTTTAACTACCACTTAGTGGTTTCACTATTCATAAAAAATTGATGTTTTTCAGAACAATGCAAAAAAATTCACCCTAAGCTATAATTGATATTCCGAATTCAAAAATGATGTCTATTTTACAAAATCCCAAACATATAAGTTTCATTAATTAATTTTATAATTAATTCCCGTTGTCACAAAAAAATAGCGTGTTTTTAAGAAACAATATATATCAAAAGATTGACAATTGTTTATGTCAAATTTCAATGTGAAATTAATTCTAATGACCAAAATTGGATAAAATAGTAAAAATATATTCTAATTATACTTTAAAACCACTCAATAGTATAATTTATCACTATAAAATACTTTGATTAAAAATGTTGTTTTTAAGTGTTTTTCACTATTCATAAAAAAATTGGAAGTTCTCATAAAAATACGAAAAATTCAACATAGGCTAATTTCGAAATTATGAATACAAAAATGAAGTCCATTTTGAAATTTAAAATTTATATAATTTTAAAAAGTGGGTATTACTATTCATAACGCTACTTTGATTAGTCGCGGTGTTTTAGAAGTCGAACTAGCATAAAATGCAAGCTATTGCATTATTGAAAGAGAGGCGTATCGTGGATGCTCGGGGTGTTACATTCTCTCCTGCTTCAATAAATTGCATCCTCGAAATTTGAAAATGTTCTTTGAAAATAAAAGGTTGAAAATAGAAAATAACTTTGTAGAAAACCCACATCGGAAATAGGGTTAATAAGAATATAACATTAAAAGAATGAAAGAGAAGTACAAAGGTCACCCGAGATAGCCCATACTAGGATTCTATGAAAATATGGATATGGAGGAGAAACAAAACATCAAGGTCTGATGGAGAGTTGTAGAAAACAAGATTAGGAGAAAGTTAACCATAATAAAATCACAAACTTGTGATTGGATAAACGGTCATTGAATCCCCAGTTGGAAAAGTTAACTGACAATATTTTTGTTTTAAGATAACTTTCATAAAGTTGAGGAATTTATTTAAGAGATTTACTAAGAACATAAGGAAATATACTTACTTGTCATGTAGGCTTTCATTCATTAATAAAGTTTTACCACGAACCCATCTTTCACTCCAAAAGGTAATAGATTTCAAAAATATTATATTTATCCTTATCGTACAAAGTTCAAAATATTAACACAAACCATTTAAATTAGGAAAACTATTTTGTAATAACCAGGGACATCCTGTAGGCTAGTGGTAGGTAACAAAGGCTCGTCGCAATATGGTTGTGGATTCGATTCCTGCAGCTTTGTCCGACGCGACGGGTTATGCCCCACCCTGCAGGTTGTCCTTTCCCCAAAACTATAGTATTATAATATTCCAAAAAAAATCTTCAAAAATGTTTTAACGATAAACAATACTATCCATGGTTCAACTTAATCCAGTCCAACCTTAATAGTTATCCAAAATACCCTTGTCCAGACATTCTCTAAAAGGTCTCTAAATTCCAAAATCAATTTTAACGTTAGATTACCCAAAAAAAGTAATTTTTCTCTTATTGTCACATACAAAAAATATGATTTCCTTCATCATATTAAAACCTTAATGATAACAACAAGTACTGCAATACAATCCTTATATATATCACAATATTTTTATAACCAGAATATAATCCTTGAGTCCAAAAGCACCAATACATTAATTATTCCACTTCAGCTGTAGTAACAACATAAGATTGTCCTTGATCCCTTGGCCTTTTCTGAGGTATGTTTCCCGGACGCTTAGGACATTCATTTCCATAATTCCCCATTTCCCTAAAATTGTAGCATTCAACATTGATAGCCTCTTTCTTTCCCTTACAATCACGAGCCTGGTGACCTTTTTCTCCACATTTGTAACAAACTCCCATTCCCTTTAGGCAAGTACCAGGTTGATTCTTCCCAAAATTATCACATAATGGAAAATCCTTCTTTCCCTTTTTCCCTTTATCTGTCTCTTTTTCCATCGTTCTCTTCTTCTCTTGCTTTACTTTGTTGTCATAAGACTTAGAGAATTCCTTTTCTATCTTAATAGAACACGATATTATATCTTCGTACGTTGAGAATGATTTTGATACTAATTCTCGAAGGAGAAATGGTTTTAACCCATCAAAGAAACGATTGATCTTACTTCTTGGGTTACGTATATAATCTGCAGCATGCCTCGCTAACCTTGTAAAGTTGGCCTCATACTTTGCGACATTCTCATCCTCCTTTTGTCTCAGACTCAAAAATTATCTTTCCATATTTGCTCGATGGTCACGAGGATAGTATTTTTCTAGGAAAAGATCTTTGAACTCCCTCCATTCCATATTTGATACTTCATCATCTTCCTTTGTGTTTTGAATCAACCACCACCATTGATCGGCATCTCCAGTGAGGCGGTAGACTGCCATGACAACCTTCTTCCTTTCGCTACTCCCAAAGGCGTGGAATATTTTCTCTAAGGAGTTTATCCATTTCTCAGCTACTAATGGATTTGTAACGCCATTAAATTTTTGCAGTTGTTTCCTCATCAATCAGTCTAACATTGACCCTCCACGTTGCGGATCAGGGTGCTCCATACGAGTAAAGTTATTACTCATAACCTGAGTGAGTTTTCCCAGAATGGAAATAAGTTGATCAGTAATAGTTGTATCTCCAGCTCCACAATAATTATCTTGAGCAGGAGGGAAATCCCTACACGGAGTTCGTGCATTGATACAGTTTCCATTCCTCCCACTAGGTGCAATTTCTAAACAATGGCATAAACTAGATTAGTTTATGAATTAAAATACATAATTCCATACTTGTAAAATGCTTAACATAAATCGAACTATTTATGGATATAATCAATGAAAATGTTTTCTTTGAGGAAGTATATACTCATAACCCTTCACAGTGGTTTGTAAAGAAAATGTGAATTATCCTAAGCATATCCCCTGGGAGGGGTGTAACCAAGAGTGCAGCAAGGCCCATTGTCGTGCACCAGTTCCCGTTGGAGTCTAGCTCAAAAACGTTGTTTTCGGGATTTACCCCTAGGTAAATCTGTGCCAGAGCCACCTCTACCTGCTCGTATCCATACAGAGATGTATTTCTCGGAAAACTCACAACATCCCTATAATACCAAAATTCTAGGAAGTTCTTCTATACTAATCCTCAAAGTCTATCTTTGGGCTATGTGCTTTAATCAGAGTTTATCTAAATCTAGCTTCCAAGGTTAGTACTAAACAGCTTTTGATACCAACTGTAACGCCCCGACCCTAGCTACCTCGAGTCGGTGCATTACTTCCTAACATTGGCATGATCACAAAAGATCAAGTCTCGAAAGACCGATTAGTTTAGTAGTCTTGGATAAACTAGATACATTCATAAATGTTACATTACAGCATAAGGTGATAAACTACAATAACAAAGTATCTATAGTCCACACTCATATCCTCTTCTGACTATCCCTGCAGGTCATTCATAAAATACCTTTTCACATCGTAGAAAATATTAAAACATTGAAAGGGTGAGCTCAGATGCTCAGTAAGGATAACAATATAGCGGAAGCTTTCATAAATAAACATTAACATTTAAGGAAATTTATAACTAAAACAAAATCCTTTTTAAACTTGAACTTCAGCACAATATGGTAAAAAATAAAATTAAATAATGTTATTTACTTACTCACATGGATATTCTACTAGTCGACTAATCCCATGCAATATCAATAACCACTTTCATAATGATGGAATGCATAATGCCTGACTATCATAACCACGTAGCCAAGGCCTCAAGCCAATACCACAAATACGATTTTGTCAAAGCCTTGTGCCAAGACACTAGTTTGTCTCATGAGACCTACCGATGCATCGAGGAGCTATAGCGGGCTCTACCCGTCACTTATTAAGTCCAATGCATTCCTCATATGAACAGGTTTAAACATATCATAAACCATAACATAATTGTATCACATAAAACATGTATAATGGAAATATAACATTTCCACACTTCAATCACAAGATATCAATAAAGAACATTGGTATAATAAAAACATTATCAAAAACATTTTCAATACCAAAATAAAGGAAAATTAAAACATTGTATTTATTTTTCATTTAAAAAAAGTTATGGCTTGTAGAGGAAGTCGAAACTCAAATAATGGTAACGGCGGCGCAGAAGTCACTGTCGCCACATACGTACGGAAAGAAAAAATTCCTTTTTTTCTTTTAGTAAAACGCTTCGTATAAAAAAGATTCCTTTTGAATAAACGTAAAAGTCAAAGGGGTTTATACACCGTATAAAGGAAAGTTGTGTATAAAACCAAATATGCCTCAATGAATGGCGATTGAGATGAAGTCCTAACAAAGATCATTTTTAAAATAAAATAGGTCTATTATGTGTATTCAATATAAGTACACATAAAGAAAGTAAAAATAAAAGATATAACATAATAATATCATGACATAATTTGAAAGTAGGGGATTAACCCAAATAATGGAAATTGGGTTAAGAAATTCCCTTACCTCGTGCCCGACATGACTCGATCGTTCTTTAACCTCCTGAATAATAAACTAGAGTTAATTTCTATTTATATAAGAACCTTATTCATGTTCATTATTCCTTTTATATCACTTATTACCATGTTATGAACATTATGTAATTATTTATGTTAATAACAGTCGTTTTGTCGATCTTTGGTACTTGATTCAAAAATATACTTCTTATTATTACAAGTTGTTCATGTAGTAAAATATACATTATATCCAGAATTATATTCATGATGTAGATATCAAATATAACATATATATCCAGTATATACATGCATTTATAATATTACATAACAATTAGAGGTAAGAAATGAAATGCACCGTTCATGGAGACGGTAATCCGTACGTACGCATGAACGCTACTTTCATTTCTATTTCATATTTTAATGGAATGAAACATAATGATATAAAGGTATAATATAATTCTAGTATAATATAATTTATAATACCATTTACTCCATCCTTTATACATCCCACGTATGGTATTAACGATTGAAATCACTTTGAGGGGGCGGTAGTCCGCACTTCCTAAAATGAAAATATCGTGTTTAACCATAATGGAAACCACAATGGTTTGACATAAATGAAAAATACAAAAGCCTAAGTAAAACATAAACATATTATATATCATATATAAATATAGTTACATATTAATTTCCACCTTTTAAGGTGTTATATGAGTGTTGAACAATCATCGTTTCATGAGGCAGAAATTTACCATCCACAGAAACAGTATGTTCTTTAACCATTAGATTTAGGTGTGTGTATGTTTAGATCGAATAATTGTTATAACAACATCCTAGTATACTGAATATACTTGTTTTGATACAAAATAAAATAATAAAAAGAGTTTAGTGGTTTGGAGAAGCAAAATAAAACAAAACAACATTAGGGAAGACATTACCTTAAAATCGGGTAACTCTTTTTGATTTCAGCCAAAGGCTTCCTTGGGAAGACTTCTACCCAAAGTGAGGCTTCGAAGAGTATGAGAGGGAAGTTTTGAGAGTATTTGGGCAATGGTTGGCCGAGCCAAAATGCTTTGATGGTGTGAGTAAGGTGGTAGTGATGGGGGCCTTTTATAAGAGGAAAGAAGGGGCACTCTTGGAAAGATTAAAATGTTACTTTATTATGAAATACTTTTTTCGGATTCTAAAGGACCCACACATATATATTTCTAGGATAAGGTGATAAGGGTTAGAAATATACTCACCCAATAGGTTTTTGACAAGTTTAAGTCTTAGATTTTACATTATCTTTTCATTTTATTTAAATAGTTAATTAATGAGGTAATCGCTGCATCATCATGGTGTCATAAATAATTTAATTAATTTAATGTCTAAAAATTATAAAAAAATATCATGATGTAGGAAAGATTTATAGATTTCTAATGAATATTTATATTCAAAACTATGTCTTGTATAACCCCATTTAAATTTTTTTTATTAAAACAACTCTTGTTTGTGACCTTTTTATTTTAACATTAAATAAAAAGTTATTTATGTCATTTTCCTTCCAAAGGGGCTCCATGGGGTCCCCAAGTTGACCCATAGATTGTCCTGTTTGGCCATGAAACATCCAATAGTGGTAGGACAAGTGTAAAGGTCATTCCATATTTTTATAATACTATTTTTACCTTAAATTTCACTAATTACCTTTAATCGCAATAAATTAAACTTAAAAGATACTATTCACCAAAAAAATTATTTTAATCCCATTGAACCACATTTTAATTCCTAATTAAAACCATTTATGTCAGATTTTTGAAAATAAAATCACAAAAGTGGTAATGTTTCATTTAAACGAAAAATCAGTTTTTTAACTACCACTTAGTGGTTTCACTATTCATCAAAAATTGAAGTTTTTCAGAACAATGCAAAAATTTCACCCTAAGCTATAATTGATATTCCGAATTCAAAAATTATGTATATTTTACAAAATTCCAAACATATATGTTGCATTAATTAATTTTATAATTAATTCCCACTGTCATAACAAATAGCGTGTTTTTAAGAAACAATATATATCAAAAGATTGACAATTGTTTATGTCCAATTTCAAAGTGAAATTAATTATAATGACCACCATTGGATAAAATATTAAAAATATATTATAATTATACTTTAAAACCACTCAATATTATAATTTATCACTATAAAATACTTTGATTAAAAAAGATGTTTTTAAGTATTTTTCACTATTCATAAAAAAATTGGAAGTTCTCAGAAAAATACCAAAAATTTAACATAGGATAATTTCGATATTACGAATACAAAAATGAAGTCCATTTTGAAATATAAATTTTTTTTAATTTTAAAAAGTGGGTATTACTATTCATAACAGACACTTTTATTAGTCGCGGTGTGTTAGAACTCGAACTTGCGTACAATGAAAGCTATTGCATTATTGAAAGAGAGGCGTATCGTGGAAGCTCGGGGTGTTAAATTATAATTCTATGAATTTATGATATAAATCCATTATTTCTTGTTTCCAATATTATATCACACTATTATACCATGGAATATGTTGTAGGACTGAGATTTAATAGGTATGAAAACCTAACAAGAAGAGGGAGGGGGATAATAGTAGATTAAAAATAACTACATAATTTTTTAATCCTCAAAATATAAATGTATCATGATAAGAAAAACTATATTTTTCCTAAGAAAACCTATCAGTATTTTTAACAACAGCATACCTAAAAAATATAATAAAAGTATAATTGTTTTGGTATTTGTATTTTAGATTGCATATTAGTTTTAACATGAAAAAATAAATAGAAACTAAGGTATATTATAATAAAAATAATGTATGAAGTATTGTTTATAATAAAAAATTAAATATATATATTGTTACATTACTTTTAAATGAAATAGAATGTTTCATCTATAAACATAATACTTGGTATCCTTGAATATAAAACATTTTAAAGGTATCTAATTTATAAAAATTAAAAATCATGACTATATCATCCTAGAATTGAATTTTATCAAACATTTAGGTTAGTATTTCCCATACTACTAGAGTCAATAACTCAATTTTCCCTTTCTACATAAGAAATATCTTGGTTTACCCCAAAACATTACAAGTAACATGATGTTTCTTATAGTAAAACTAGTATCTTAGAGTAGATCAATTTTCATCACAACTAAAACTACTAGTTTTGTAAAAAGACTTCCACAATAAATTATAGTTTCATTAAAAAATTCAAAACAATTATAAGATCAAGTTGAAAACTAAAAATTAAAAACAATTGGATATACATTAATCAAGATGTAGTTAATTACATCAAAATATTTCCACTCTCAAAGTTTTCTTGAGAATTCATTTTTCTATTGATCCCTGATCTGTAGCTCAATTTATAAAATATACTTTAATTGAATGATTATATAAAGTTATGGGTCTATTGTAATGATATTTAAAATAAATCACTCTCCATTATATGATGGACATTTCTTCTTTAATGTCAACTGATAGGTTGGTTTATAATAACTAAAATGTTTCAGATGAATACCATATACTTTTAGTATAATTAAAATTATTTATATTATCTAATTTTCATAAATAAGTTTTGTTGTTATTTAATTAATCTTTAATTTAGGGAAATCAGTAAAATTAATTGTCCCATATTTTTTGAAATAATTTTAAGTAAGTTAATGACCCGATAGTATACCCCGTTTTAAAAATCCTAAATATACAATGAGATATTAAAATATTTGGATAATACTTCTTATTTTAATCCCTTTTATCTTCAAATGAGGATATTTGAAAATACATTCTCAATATCCTTATTATATTGAATTACCACCCCTTGAGAAAATATTCTCCACTTTAGTAAGAGATTTTAATTTTGAAGATGTCAAATTTTTTAACACTATCCCCCCCTTTGTGAAGGAATTTATTTTTTTAATACTTTCTATCCCTTTATATTTTTCAAAAAAAAAGGTATGTGAAAAAATTATCCTAGTGGTTTAAAACTGATTCATTAGGTAAATTGAGAAAAAGGTTGGAATGTTAAATCAAGTAATATATGGAATAAATTAAAGGTATTCATACAATTAGTGAAAAAAATAAACGTAAAATAATTAATAAAAATTGACATATTTAAAAAATCAAAATAATATTTGATAAACTTGTTGAAATGAGTATGTAATTAAAATAAATTATAATTGAAAAAATATCCAAACTTCTTATATGATATTTATATATTTTTATTTACCTTCTTTTTTACTTTCGATGCTTTACATTGTGAACTTCTTGGACATTAAATATTTATTCAAACACAACAAATTTATTTGAATATATGTTTTCTTAATAATTCATCTATTAATCATGATATATATTATTTTATTATGGATAAATAATTTTTTATCCTATTCATATACTTTCTGATTCTAATGTTCCACAATTTCATTTAGATAATTAACAAAATCAATAACCTTTTCAACTTTTTTTTGATTTTATTTAGAAAATCATCATGGAATATATATCTATCACATTGGATATCTTAGATATTTGAATTTAAATTACAATCTCACTAATATAATAAAATTGTTTTACCAATTATCTAAATGACTATAAAATTATTTAACTTATGTTTATAAATATCTAATTCAATTATTAATTATTTTGAACCATATTTCCCTTTTTTAATAAATTTTATTTGATGAATAATAAATATTTATTCTAAAAATATTGAATCATATTCTCATCCAATACCATTATTACACATAGATCCATGGTAAGGATTATGTCCAAAGTAATATTTTGTTTCTATATTAACATAAAATTTAATTTTTGATTATAGTATCTAGCTATTATGGATCCTTATAATTCAAATTATATTTTGATATTTCTTCTTAAATACTCTAGAATTGACTTGATGGTCTTACCATTCTTTTCAATTTTATGGTGGTGAATATTAAATGTTGATAGGATCATTACTTACGAAATTTATTTCATCCATTGTTCATTTAGAAGAACATATTTTTGAAATAGAAATAGAACCACTTTAAGAAATTTAATTAAAAACACATTTATTTGATGAAGATGAAATGGAAATAAAAACATATTTGAATTATGGATTTAAATGGTTATAAAATATCTACTAATAATTTCTATGATTGGGTATAACTATTGTTTTAATCAATTTATTACACCCATCTCTCATAAAATTATTTTGAGACATAAGATCTATAGGTGCTTTAGATGGCAGAACATAAAAACATCAATATTTATCTAGAACATAATATAAAGTAACATGTGATGATTATATTTCAAGAGTATAAATTTTAAATATATGATCAATGAGAATATTATATATAGGAATATTTGATATTTAACATTCATCAGGTATACAGATTGGTCTTCTAGTTGACATAGTTAGTGAAGAGATAGATGAATATTTTCCAAGATCTTCTAAGGTAACTCCTTTACCATTTTCTTTAAAAATAAACATTATATTTAAATTCATTTTGATAACCAAATTCACCATGATTATAACATTTGAAGGAATATATCTCACAGTATGATACTATCTCATTCTTAAGTAATACAACATCTTATTCTTTTCCTTATCTAAATTTTTCTTAACTTCTATTATGATAAATTTTTTCACGGCTATATCTATCCCAAATAAGGGTTTACCATATTAAATTTCCACATTCTTTTTCTTAAAGTCATGTAATTTTTTCATCAAGTTATTAATATGAGTATTTATAAAATTTTTTATTTGGTCATTAGAATTTACATTCAATTTATAAATATTTTAAACAATCTCTTTCAATTTACCTTTTATAGAAGAAATTTTTTTAGCTACTTCTAGTTTCTTTTCAAGAGCATGGTCTGATGTTTAAAATTTAGAAGCATTAATAATTTATGTACTTAGTCTTCCTAAACATTCTCTTCTTATTTTATTTGTTTCTAATATTGAAATATTTATGTCTATATGGCATCTAAAAAAATAACATTCTTTAGATCATAAACTAGTCCCATTCTTGAGATAGTCTATTTATTTATTGAGATTTATTTTTCTCTCTCTATATGAGTTTCATTGGTAACATCATATTATTTAAGAAAATTGAAAACCTATTTTAAAATTCATCCATATAAAATATTTTTTATCTTTTCAATATGATTCTTAATTATTTCAATATAATCCAATAATAACTAATCAATATTTCTCTTTTATAATTTTATGAGGTAGTCATATAGATATAAATCCTAAATCATTATTGTATCATTATCTCATTTTTTAGGAAAAAGTGTCTCATAAAATCCATTAAAAATGTCTTACTCAACGATTTAAATGAATTTTATTTTGAAATTTTCTTATAACTATGATGAAATTTATCATTGAATCTGATTTGAAAAAATCACAATAAACATTGGGATATTTATGAGAGAAAATAAGGAACTACGATTTCAAATGAACTTATAAATATTCAATAATTTTTTGAATATTCTTGATTAAATTAAAATTGAAAAAAATTAATGGAATTTTTTTGTCTTCTTATAATATGGACATTGATTAATAGTAGAATTCATATTCCATTAGAGTTTAATATAGTTTTTGTTCATTTTTGATTGAGGCTAACATCCACATGCATAAAAAATTAAGAATAAATTTTAATATGGTTCCATATTTCACTATCAACTTGTAATATATTATCCCATGCCTCAGAGTCTCACTAGATATAATATCTTTGGAATATTCAATTCCTTTAAAATGATGATGAAAAAACATTGTGATTATTTTAAAAAAATTATAATAAACTTCAAAGGTTCAACTACAGATATTTGAGAGTTCGTCCACAAAAATTCGTCTTCTACTTTTTTTTATGGGGTTTATAGGATGTTTAAAGGTAACCATATATTTATGTTATCCAACCGCTAAAAATTATTCCTAAAAAACACATGATGCCATAAATTGTTTAATGAATTATTTAATTTAATGTATTTATAATTATTTTTTCATTTTTATTAGAATAATTATAATAAGATGAAAATATTCAATAATTATTAAATTTAGAAAAATAAAAAAATATTTTGAAAAAGATTTATAAATTAAATTAATGTAAACCAAAAATATTTTTAAATTATTATAATGTTTTAAATCTTATAAAATTATGATGGGGTAAAAATAATATTTTAATCATGTTTGTATGTTACCTCCTATTCTTGAAGGACTTGATCTTATGCTTTTGAATATAATTCTAATAAAAATTTCTACATAAGGATTAAATTTCATAACAAAATTATAAATTGACTAAAGCTACAAAACATAGTTAAGAAAATAATCTCCCTAAATAGATGGAATAAAATAAAACATATATAGGAAAATGTTAAAGTAGTTTCATTATATAAATATAAATAAGAAATAACATGGGAATTTGTGATAGAATTTTTTTTACTAATATAAATTATTTTAATCCTATGAATGGCATCTATAGAATATAGAACTCCTTGGGACTAAAAGAATTATAAAATTCGATATTTGGAAAAAATAATATATTATATATTTGTTTCTCATAAGCGGTGTGTTAATTTGATATAAAAAATATATGTTATCCATATTATTTAATTTTTTTGAGGAAAGAGTTTTTTCTCCAATTTAAACCTCTATGAATCATTTTACGGAAGGGTGCATAATTTCGAAAAAATATATTTGATTTTATATTGAATATATGGAGATTTTCCTTCCTAATCCAGATTAAGTATGGAGAGTTCTCAATTAAATTTACATTTTATTATATTAATTTTATATTGTTATGAACATGGTTAATATGTTCTTATCAATATAGATATTATATTTACATTTCATAATCATATAATTATGTTGATAAATATTCACCCCTTTAGTTTTTTATTTATTTGTCACAGTGTATTTTTTATGACTTTAGAAACATTTTCATTTCTTTATTGATAAAAAATATGTCTTGAAAATTTCCCTTTAAAATTTTCATGATCGAAAATATGATTTTAATTTTATTTTAAAATATATTTTTTCAAACCTTCGACATTTTTGATGTAATATTTTCTTCCTATTGATTATTCTTTAACATGACAATATTTGTTAATTTTTTTGATACATAGTGTTACATTATAAAATATAAAATTTTATGTTTTCAATGTTTTCCATAATGTTTCTTTATCTAAATTATGACAATCAATATAATCTTACTATAAGATTCACAAAAACAATTGTAATATAGGGACATATATTTAAGTGATGCAGTAATAATTTTTCCCATCATGGTTTTTCAAATTTATGAAACTTTTACTAGTATCCAATAATAATTTTATTCTTATAACATTTAGGATATATACTATCTAAATTAGAATAAATTTTATTGAAACTCAAAGTGTCTATATATTTAAATATTTTTTAACTTTTCTTATTTGAATATTTCATGAATACTTTTTCCATTTAGTCTTCAAATTAGAAAATATAGGTATATATGGCATTGATATCTACATTCATAGTAAATATGTTCAATAGCATAATTTTCCCATTTCATTTCATTTAGATAGAATATTATAAAGGTTTTATGTTTAAAGATTCTTTATCCTAGATTATAAAGTTTCCAATCTATTTTTTCATTATCACTATTTTAGAAAAAAATCTAGATTTTTTATTTTATATGATTTTTTACAATTTATGTTATTTTTAGTTTCAATAGTCATAAAAGAAACATTAATTTTGTTGTATTATTTTTTTATAATCTTTCATTAAGTGACTTTTATACTAAATTAATGTTCCAATTAATTCATCTAGACTTAAGTTTTTATATATCCTTAATAGATTCCCTTTAATATTCACATTCCATAGTACAGATATCCATAAGTAATTCAACTAACTTATCCTATTATAATTATTTATAATTATGGTACTCTATTCTATTAAATATTCCCATAATTCAGAATGCATTTTTGAATTTTTTTTTCAGGTAAAAAATCAAATTCCTGACAATCTACCTTAAGTAAAGATATTTTGGTTTTAAGGACTTTTGATGTAATGAAATGGGTAACTTTAAAATTCTTCCATATAACACAACTAATTCTACAAGAAGATATTTGAATTTATATTTTTCTTATCAATGTAAATAAATGATAATTTCTCACTCTAAAATTTTATTTGAATAAATTTTCCTCTTTTATTTCAAAGGAACATACATTATTTTTAGGAAAATTATAATCTCTAGTATGTATGGGAATATTTTCATTTATATTGTTGATAAAATAAGTATCTATTCTATCTCTTTAGTAGTCATAACATTTCCATCAATGACTGGTGACCTTTTAGGACTGAAATTGTCTATAGATCTAACATATAAACATGGAATACATTAAAAAGTATTCTATAATGTTTCTAGTGTGAAAGTGAACTAAAAATGAATAATTCAATATGAGACTGTAAAAATATAAAATTTTGTTTCTAATTGTAAAACATACTCTGATACCAAATGATGGATCCATATTTAAGAGATATATCATCTATATTACAAAAGGGGGCATTTTTAGTATAAATATAACTCTATATTTTTATCTAAACCAAGTATAAAAGTATAGTAATTGAGAAAATAATATTATCCCAAAGTAAATGTATTGGAATTATGAACTAACTATATACACTTATAGAAAATTCAAAAATAAAAGTTTATGAATCGTTATATTAGATTACTAATTAGTTTCAACATTAACACTTAAATTAGAATATAAAATTTTTTATAATAAAATGGATTATAAAATAAATTTTATAATAAAACAACTTAAAAAAAGAAATCATAATCTCACAAATAATCCAAAGTGAATGATAGATTTGTAGACACGATTTCAGGTATCATTGACATTAATACTATTAAAAGATATATTTTTATTGAAAAGGTTGGATATTGACAGTATATTCATTTCCCTAGAATTCCTAAATAATCAAAATTATAATTCCCCATTTTAATATAATTGGAATCCAAATTTTAAATTGATAAGTAGCTAGTAACTCCCAGATACTTGACTGCTGGCTCCTTGCTTCTACAACTACAACTAGTATCTTTTTTAATTATTCAATTATGAAGTAGATCAATTTTCAACAAAAATATTGCTGGTAGCCTGGTGAAACACTTACAACAAGATATTCTATATGTTTTTACAATGAGTAAAATCACAAATGTCTACTATAGAATTATAATAAAAAAGAAAAACAATTATTATAACATTAACCTACAAGTAATTGTTGACTTTAATATATTATGGATCATAGTGTTTTATCTGGAATTCATAATTATTTATACTAATGAGGTGAAACAATATTTATAATAGATCATCTAATTGTAATATTCCATAAATTGTATGGTCATCTGCAACAATATCAATAACAATTCACTATTTACCTTCTGATGGGATTTTATTCATTCTATATCTATTGATATGTTTGTTCAATAGTGAAACATTTCTTCAGATTGAATCCTTAGAAGTTTGGTATTATGAAATTCTTTTAGATTATCTGATTTTCCTAAAAAAAATCATTACTATTTTATAAATCATATGATAGATCAATTACTCAAAGGAAGTGTTTTGGGGTTTTAAAAATAAGTAATGAATCAAAAACATTTCTTTAAATATTACATATTAGTATTTCAAGACTTATTGAAAAATATTATTTTTTATTGTTATTTTTAGTAGTATATTTATCACCGAATAATTATTTTTTATATTCTTATGATCTATACCTTATTAGCATATTGATTTTTCCTCCCTTACCAAGAATTGGAGCTCCCTGCCTTTTTATTTTCTACACCCCCTGGTTATGAAGATGAGTGTAACTTGTGAGATGTATTTAAGGGATTCTACTGTGGATTAATTTAGGATAAATATTTAAAATTATTGAAAAATAATTTTATCATGTAGATAGTCCCCAAAGATACTAAAAAGTTTGTTCATGGGAATGAGACATTATTGTGAGATGTAATATTTATGATATGAAATTGATGTGAAATGTATGTCTATTATCAATGGGTTATATAACTTTTTTTATCAAATACAACTTTTAAAAAAGTGTTTCTAGCACTTGATTTAGGATTATGGGTATGAGGATTTATAGTTTTTATTAAAATAGAGTATAGTTATTTTTAGAACTAATTTAGCTAATTTTAAGAATTATTTTAGTTATTTCTATATATTAGGATAAGATATCATTAGTGAGAAACCTAAAGGGAATTCTAAAGGATAAGTATATGTATAGAATAATATCATAAAATTTTGTTTTTTAGTATGTTTCCTTCCTAGAAATTACATCCATGTTTCAATATTGAAAATTGGATATGGATATGATGGACCTGGGGATAATCACCTTAAAATGAAAGATGAGTATTAACATAATATTGACATGGTGAATAATGAGTTGGACTAAGAATAAATTATTATATAGAAAATATTTGGGGATATTTTTTGGTTAATTATGTTTCTCTAGTAAGACCATTATCCAAGGTTTGATAATCTTTTTATAGTATGGTTAGAGAACATATGTGGAAATAAAAAATTATTAATCAAGATCGAAACATAGAAATTTATATGTTAGGGGATGTATGTCTTTAATTATTTATCTATATTATCTTACTAGTTTTAATTATTATAAAATTATTAAATTAATATCCATAAATTTATTTTATTGTAGTAGTGGTAGAAGTATGAAGAACCCATATTAATAATGACTGTGATAGATAAAGCAGTGATTATCCTAATGAAAAATCAAATGCGATAGATGTCAGTTTTGATAATCTTATGATTATTCTTACAAAAAAATATTAAGAGATTATTAATATCATAAACTATTATAAAAATTAAAAACAAATCAATGACATTAAGGATAGAGTTTCAAGAATGTTTTTATAATAATGACTATGATGGTAATAATATTCAACTTCATACATGTAAAAAAGATGTGAAAAATTTAAATCTCTAGTTATTTATGAATTAATTTTTTTTCATTTAAATTTAATTTAATCATATATTGTGTTACACATAAAAACTATATAATATTTTGTTATACATATCACTAATATAATCTTTTTCGTATATGTAACACTATATTATAATTCATTAAACACGACATTGAATTTTTGTAAAACTGTGATATATTATTCAAATAGAAATTGAAAACCAACCATTATAACCATTCCATTAAACTATGTGAGATGAAAATTAATTATTAATAATTATATATTATTTATAATTTTTTTATATAAATAAAACAAATTGATAAATAATAACATAATTTTCATTAAATTTTTATATGTTATCGAAAATAATATTTTCACAAAAAATGCATTTTGATAAATCTTGTAAAAATTAATAACAATATTTGATGACACTTATGGAAAATTTATTTAATAAAATAATAATTATTTTTGAAATCATAATGTCAAAATTATCTTATGGTGAATTTTTGGGATTTTTCTGAAATTTTTCACTTATTGATGAATAGTGTAATATATTGAATTTTTATTGAAAACATCCATTTAATTTAATTTATTTATAAAGTTAAATTTGATTATAAAATGGTTTTAAAAATAAAATATAAAATTTATTAATTCATTAATAAAAATTATAACACTTTAATCATTCTTGTTTAATTTTGATACAAAAGATTTTTAAACCTTTGAATATTTTCTGTATAAAAACCGTCATTATCGTTATGTCTTTGAAATTAATTTTAAAATAAATTTTACCAATTATTTTTATGAAATTCTATAAAATGGATTGATTTTTTTGAGTGAGAATAATTTAAATTATATAATATGTTTAACATAATTTTTTTCCAAAATTAATAGTAAAAATAATAAAAATTATTTCTTATAGTCAAGGTAAAAATGATTTTACTGGGCATTAAACCAAAAAGATAATGGTTAAAATTTACTGAAAAATTTAAAATACCTATTTAAATTCTATTTTTAGACCTTAATCGAAATTTATCAATAATTTAACATTATGGGATCATTGTGACCTAAAATAAACATCGGTGAAATTCTATTATTAAAAACATACAAGTGTGCCACTCAACTCACTTATAAAAGGCAACCAACTCTCCTATAATCTTCACACCATAAAACACTGTTAGTTCATACATTAAATAAGATAATTAATTTTCAACTTCCATAATACCATTTATAATCCTTATATTGGTCATGAATCTAACCTAGGAAGGGTTTTGGTGAAAACCAAAGGTGGATACTCGAAGAATATGTAACAATCATCAACCAGTGTTTTTGTTTTATATTATCATCCACATATATCAATTCATATTATACCATGATGATATAATATTATTATTATATTCCAGCTAGTGATATTTTTTCATCTTTATATCGTGACTTATAACCATCTCTACTTCCATCAAATTGGTTACAAAATCATCATTCATGTGTATGACAGATTACCGACTCAGGAAAGAATGTCCTTTGTTATTCCATTAAAACTTCTCAAAGTTGGAAATAATTATAGTTTTATTATATATATAAGACATTTTGGAATTATTATTATTCTATAATTATTATAACCTATATACCATTATGCTTTAGGTGTTTTGGAATAATATCATGTCGCTTTTTTGTACAGAGGACTACAGCTAGACGAACTGATGTAATTCATTCTTGCTACACATAGAAGGTAATACACATGATTTTAACAAAAGAATGGGATATTTGTTTTCATAAAAATTAATATATAATAAAAATATATAATTCAAATTTCTTTCTTTAAATATATTGAAAAAAATTGAAATAATGATCATGCGTACATACGACCTACCGTCTCCATGAACAATGTATTTCATTTTGTATTCTAGATTTAATAGATTAATAAAAATACATATATAATGAAAATATATTATTTTTTGTATCTAGGAATTTTTTTTGGATATTAGTTAATCATTATCAAATTATGATTACCAAAAATAAAAAATCATAACTTATACAAAAAATAAAGCTCTTATTAACCGAAACATAATTGTTAATACATAGGTAATAAAATGTCATAATAAAATCATATATGGTTATATATATATAAATATTGTTCTTAAATAAATTTATAATAAAATTATATTTATTTTAATGTCGATTTTAATTATTAAGAAAGAAGTAGAGATTTATGGTAAGGGATTTCTAGTGTCTTTTATTTTTGGTGCCATATAAAAATTCACTATTATTTTAATTAGTGTGGTGTACATACTAAACCATTGAAATGTTAAAGATTTAATAACATTATTTTAATGATATTTAATGTTTTATTTGTTTTTATTCTTTATTAGGGAATAATATAAAAAATATTACTAAGTTGGTAAGGTATTTTGGTCTTAATATACATTCTTTGACATGTACATTATGTTATAAAGATATATTCTTTCAAGAGGTGTATATAAAACTCATTTGAAATGTAATATCATTAATTTATTTTTCCTTGTGATATTTTTAGTTTAATTTGTTATCCCATTATGAATTTTATAATTTAATGTTACCAAAGTGGTAATGATTTGATGACTCAATCTCATCTTTATCAAGATTATTTGTGAATATGTTTCTGATGATAAAACCATTAGATCCATATCATAAAGAAATAATGAATTTTCATATCCTAAAGATATTCATGATATTTTATTCATGGAAATATCTTTTTTTAAATTAATAAAAAAATATTCTAATGTACAAATTGAGTCCTCAAGGGGTTAGAAATAATATAGGCCATGATAATCCCTACGAATAATAGCCTGGGCGTCGACAGGGAGAGAACCCAGGGTATCATAAATAACCCACTCCTCTTTCATTATAATCAAATGAGAAAGAGAATATGCCGAAAAGGTTAACCCTCACCAGATGTGCTGAACAATCTGTCCATGATTTTTCTCCATAATGTAATGGTGAAAAATATAATTCATGGCCCATGCAACAGGATGGAGCCCCTGAATAGCCCTAACCATCACCTTAGAGTGGGGCTAAATCTCTTCCACCTTCATACCATGATACCTACAAACCTGTAAGACCCAAAGGTGAGCCCTCACTTATTCCCCCAATGAATCACCTGGTCCGTAAAAGGCTCTAAAACCCATGATAACTAAACCCTAAGAGTCCTGAAGAAAACCTCCCCCTCTCATCACGACACCCATAAAAGCCCTATCAACGTTGAGTTTCAGACCCTTTGATTGGGGGAATCCATTGGATCTAATGTCTCATCCTCACTTTAGGTGTTTGAGGAGTACTGAGAAGATTAAACATTGTGGTAGAGTGCTCAACCCTTTAAGCTGTTAAACTATTTTGAAGATAAGGGCCCGAAGACTCACATGGAGAAACAATGTAGAGCAACAAGAGCCTGCTATAGCATCAATGTGCACCTCCCAAATGATCCAGCATACTGAATAGAAGAGTACAACACGTACTTTCTACCCCATGGGCCTACTTTTCACCCCGTGAATCCAACATGCTAAGAGGATGTGAGGGTATTGGTTATCATCGATGTGTGGATGTGGATTAGAAGGTGACCATAGTTGGGAATCCCACCTTCTTTGGATAAATAAGTGAGTAATGGATTCTTTCCATGGGGACTCACAAAAATACGAGTGACATTCCAATGAGTTGCCTATACTTTGGACCATCTAATCTGTCAGAAGGTCCCTACTCATAACGTGCTAATAGAGAAAATCAAGCTTCATCAGAAGCTCCCTCCACTATACCTTGGAAGACCATTCACCACATGAATTCATTGTATGCAACATTTTTCTATAATCTAGAGAGTTGAATAATCCCATAGGTAATCCCATGAACTAGAAACTATCTGGATCTTCACTCATTACAACACTATCAAACACCTTATTCTACTCGGAGCTGATTTGAGTTACTTCCGGATTAAGGTATGATCTATGTATGCCTCCTTATATGAGATTTCTGGCTGAGGATATCCAAGAAACTACAAGTCCTCTCCTACATAATTACTATTCTTGAATCTGACCTCCCCTTTCTCAATTATCCATTGAGTAGTACCACTTAGGTCCTCAAGATTGGAAAAAATGCACCAATCCAAGCCTATAAACTGAGTTCCTTGGATTCCCACTGCCTCCCAGACATTTTTCATAGAATTTCCTAATGAAAGAAGACCATAATGATTCACTGGACAGAAGATCCCACACAAGTTGACCTTGCATGCCCTAGGTGGATTCATTGTTGTCACTCAGCCCAAACACCCCTTAATCAACTTGTTTAGCCATACGGGGACAAGAATCCCAGTGATAAAAACCCATCTAGTTGGCATCCCATATAAAAGAGGACCGAATTATCTCCATCTACTAGGTAACACCCTTTAGGGCCTTGGAAATAAAGAATGCATTCATAGGAATAGAAGTTAGGCCACTGTGGTCCAAGTCCACCCTCCCTCTAAATGATAGAAACATGGTTTTATATATAGTAATACTCCCAATAATCCTATTAATAATGTTCTCAAAATAATGGGCCTTGATATGAATAAAGGATATGGGAATACCATGGTAAATAAGTATCATCTCTTTACTTTGGTAGCCATGGATATCATGGATGCCCTGTATCTACATCCATTTTTTTAGTTGAACACATGGACCTTCCTAGTATTAATATTCTAGATACTTAGGTGTACATAGGTGTGAATTATCACCATGGGATTCCAGAAGGATATTTTCTTAAAATTAGTAAAAATTAAAACGTCATCAGTAAAATTCAAGTGAGACAAGCCTTACACTCCACCCTTACTCGGATAATGGGTGAACCTTCTTGATCACATTCTATAAGGCCCCAGCCTTAAACATTACATAATCATGAGTTATTACAAGATTACACATTGAGGATCTTTTCAGGTTTAGAGTTTTAGAGAATTATATCATGAAACATTCATTACATTCCACATTTAAACGAAGTGGTTACATAAAAGACAGTATTCATTCTTCCCATCAACGGAAACATATTTAAAATATAACATGGATTATTTATTGACACATCCTTGACACTATCATCACATCATGTACCTTTCCCTGGACCTGTGAAAAACATTTCAAAAACTTGGGATGAGCATAAAAAGCTCAGTAAGGGTTATAAAAATATGGAAAGGAAACATGAGTTCATATATACATAATAATGAAATCATACTTTACCCATAAAACATAGGCACTTTAACATACCTCATCAAACCATGAATAAATCATAGAAAACATAAGACATAAAGGTAACTTGAGGCATTCATAAAATTCTTACGTAGGGAGTAACCCTCTTGGTTACGTTTGGAATACCAATCACAGTATATTCCCTAAATCTCGTCGGAGAAACATTAACATTTCACTCCTTCGCGTTACCCAATGCATTGGAGGGCTATATCGGGCTCACCCGCCCTTAGTTTATCACGGAACCACCCGTTCTTCATAACAATGCCGAAGAACCATAACATAATCGTATCACATAAACATGAATAAAGGAAACATAACATTTCCACATTTCAATCACAATATAACATTTTAGGATATTGAAATAATGAATCCATTCAAAAAGAAACCATTTCCAAAACCATTTAAAACATTTAATAAAGAGATTTTTGAATCAAAGTGTCCCATAACACCTTGAAGCTTTAACATTTTAAACCATTAATATCCATATAAATAAATCCCTAAAACCATTTTGAAAACATGGATATTAATAAGAACAAATAATTAAAACATTTAAAATGATATTTTGGTTAAAGGGGTTTTACCAAAATTAGAGACACTTGAATACAATAATTGAGGAATAACATTTAGTCAGAACATTATAATATCATGAGAATAAAAGGATTCATGATATAATACTCCAAAGGACAGTGTATACACCATATAAGAGTGAATTGGTGCATAACAAAAATGAACCCTCAATAGAAATGTCAAATGTGATGAAATCCCTTATAAAGAAGGTATCCTTAAATTAAAGACAAATCAATCTCAAAATATGTGTGAAAAATATAAATACACCCAATATAAGTGGATATTAAGTGTAAAAAAAATAATAGGTCATTCACACATATTCAATGGATGACATATTCAATGACTACATGTTGAACCCAAAGAAATCGAAATTGGGTTAAAAAGTTCCCTTGACAGCCTAACGGTGTCACATCAAAATGAGTTGATGAGAGATAAAAAAAATATCTCATCACTTGGAAATAAAATTTACATCAATAAGGATATATGAGAACATATGCCAACATAACAATATGTACATTAAAAGACCCAACAAAAGAAGTCTTTTAAAAAGAGGAGGGTGAAAGGTTCCCCTACCGACGTGGGTATCTTTCAAAACATACACCCCATGAAAGAAAGACAATAGGTCATTGATGTAAATACTCATAAATGAAAGTATATTACACAAAGAGTAGAATAATGGTAAGTACATACACCACTCAATGGAATTTGTGGCAAATGTAGCATAAATCTCACGAGAATAATAGTGAGATGAAAAATCCCTTACGAAAACTCGGCAGCCTAACGGCGCCACATAAAACTTCCGAATATGGATTAATGAGATCAAATAGAGTATCCCATCATATTAAAATATAATTTACAGCAAGTGGAATATAAAATAAAATCCCCCAACATTGCAAGGAGGAGTTTAAAAAAAGTGACAAAAAGGAGAGTACTTAAAAAGAAAGAGAGAGGTTAGATCTCTTACGAAAGTTCGGCAGCCTAACGGCGCCACTCAAAACTTCCAAAATGGATTGATGAGAGAGAATAGGGTCTCTCATCACATGAACATAAAAATTACAGTAAATTTAATATAAAAGAACAACCCAATCATAAGAAAGATGAGCTTAAAATAAATGACATAAAAGAGTGTACTTAAAAAGAAAGAGAGTTGTAGGATCCCTTACCTCGGGTCCGACTTGACTCGATCGTTCTTTAATCTCCTGAATAATAAACTTGAGTTAATTTATAATTCCTTAAGAACCTTTTTCAAGTTCATTATTACTTTTATACCACTTATTACCATGTCATAAACATTATGTAATCATTTAAGTTAATAATATTTGTTTTGCCGATATTTGTTTCTTAAGTCGAAAGTGGACTTCTTACAATTACATGTTGTTCGTGTGGCCAAATGTTTATTATATCCAGAATTTTATTCATTATGTAGATATCATATATTTCATATATATCCAGTACATGCATGCATTTATAACATTACATAATCATTTAGAGGTAAGAAATGAAATGCACCGTTCATGGAGACGGTAAGCCGTACGTACGCATGAACGCTACTTTCATTTCTATTTCGTATTTTATAGAATGGAATAATAATGATATAAAGGTATATTATAATTCCACTATAATATCATATATAATATCATATTTCCATCCTTTATACATCCCACATATGGTATTTAACGAATCAAATCACTTTGAGGGGCGGTAGTCCGCACTTCCTTAAATGAAGATATCGCGTATACCCATAATGGAAGCCATAATGGTAAGACAAAAATGAAAAATACAGAAGCATAAATAAATCATAAACATATTATATATCATATATAAAAATAGTGACATCATAATGGCCACCTTTTAAGGTGTTAAATGAGTATTGAACAATCATCGTTTCGGGAGGCAGAATTTCACCATCCACGGAAACCGTATGTTCTTTAACCTATTGATGTAGTTGTGTGAGAGTGTAGCTCGAATAAATCTTATAACAACATCCTAGTATATTGAAGATACTGGTGTTGTTACAAAAGAAGTAAATAAAAAGAGTTTAGTGGGTTGGAGAAGCAAGATAAAACAAATGAACACAATAGAATGAATTACCTTTAAAAGTGTAACTCCTTTTGATTTGAGCCTAAAGGCTTCCTTTGAAAGAATTCTGCCCAAAGGGAATCCTCTAGGATGAGGATAAAGATGTGGAGAGAGTAAATGGGCAGGGGTTGGCCGAGCCAAAGGCTTGAGGAGTGTGTGAAATGAGGTAGAGGTGGGGGCCTTTTATAAGAGGAGAGGAGGGGCACTTTTGGAAAGTACAGAAATATTACTTTATTTGAAAATTTGTTTCGGTTTTAAAAGGTCTCACATTGATATAATTCGTGGATAAGGTGATAAGGGTTCTAAATCCACTCATCCAATTGGTTTTGGACATGTGTAGTTCATATATTTTACATTATCTTTCCATTTTATTTAAATCGTCAAATAATGATGTCATCGCTGCATCATTATTATGTCATAAATAATTTAATTTATTTAATGTCTAAAAATCATAAAAAAAATACTATGATGTAATAAATATTTTTATCTTTCCAATGACTATTTATAATCAAAAATCTGATCTTTATAACCCCATGTAAAAATTGTTTTTGTAAAACATCTCTTGTTTGTGTCATTTTTACTTTAACATTTAATAAAAAGTTATTTATGTCATTTCCAAACCAAAGTGTCTCCATGGGGTCCCCAAGTAGACCCATGGCATGTCTTGGTCGGCCATGACACAACCAATAAGGTTGGGACATGTGTCTAGGTCATTTCATATTATTAAAGCATTATTTATACCTTAAAATACACTAATTACCACTAATCGCGATTAAGAACTTACTAAGTTACTATTGACCAAAAAATTATTTTAATCTCATTGAACCACATTTTACTTCTTAATGACAACCATGTTTGTCGGATTTTCAAAATTCAGTACACATTAGTGGTAAACTTTCAATTAACTGAAAAATCAGTTTGCTTGATTACCACTTAGTGGTTTCACTATTCATCAAAAATTGAAGTTTTTCAGAAAATTACCAAAAATTCACCCTAAGCTATAATTGATATTCCGAATTCAAAAATGAAGTCCATTTTACAAAATTAAAAAAATATAAGTCACATTAATTAATTTAATAATTAATTCCCGCTGTCATGACAAGTAGCGTGTTTTATGAAACAATAAGTATCAAAAGATTGACACTAGTTTAAGTCTGATTTCAAAGTGAAATTGATTCCAACGACCACTATTGGATTTAATGGTAAAAATATTTTCTAATTTCACATTAAAACCAATTCAAAATATAATCTAATCATATAAATAAATTAGATTAAAAAGTGGTTTTGAATTAAAATACAACATTTTACACTATTCATTAAAAAAATGAACTTTATCGGAAAGATACCAAAAATTTACACAAAGTAAATTTTGATGTCCCGATTCTTAATAAGAGTTTTATTTGGTCCAAAAGAATGTTTAAGAGTGAACAAAACTATATTTAATGACGGTTCTCCATCAAAAGGTGATAAGTGAACCTTTAGTGAAAACTAGGGCATATACGCCTAAAATTGAATTCTTTCCGTATTTTAAGCCTTTATCTTTTATTGTATAAATGTAAAAATATTTAAGAACATATATAATCATATTTTAGTTATTTCTATCCATTCCCGCCATTACAATGGCTACATGTTAACTACCATTTAAAATAATATTATTTTATTATTAGAGTGCAACATAAGATTCCCAAGAAACTCGTTGTTGCGTGTTGGGTACGCCATCGAGCATAGCGTCCCCTTTAATGTCATATTAATATTTTATTCACAAATATGGATAAATATGAAAATGTCATATTCCTTATTTACCTGGGGTGTTACATCCTTCCCCCCTTTTGGGAATTGCGTCCTCGCAATTTTAAAATTGCGCTTGGAAACATCCTTGAACGTCCCACATCGGAACAAGATTCGGTAAAACAATCACTTTAAAATAAAGAAAGATAAGCACAGAGGTCACCCGAGTTAACCCATACTAGGATTCTAAGTATGAAAATATGGACATGGAGGAGAAAACATAGGGTCGTGTTCTTGAGGGAGAGTGATAGTAAACATGTCTAGGAGAAAGTTAACAATGAGAAAATCAAAAACTTGTGATGGGTTAAACAGTATTCGATTCCCCAGTAATAAAAGTTAATAGACAATATTTTTGTTTTAAGTTACTTTTTATTGAGGAATTTATTCATAAGGAAACATAATCACTTATCATGTTGACTTTCTACTTTTACTAGATTCCTTAATCAAACTCATATTTTTTCCAAAAGACGAGTATTTAGGGAGACTTGTTTGCATTAAGAGTACTATGATCAACTTCTAGAGAATCACCTAACCCAAAAAAAACTACATACTTACCATGTCTTTAGACTTTAACCAAAACCAAAACCCAAAAGATTATTACAAGATCAGATAACCCAGAAAAGGATAACCCCTTATAAAAAAAAATCTATTCTTAATCTCCAAAATTTGTCCAACAAAACCCAAAGTTCAACGAGGACCATCTGATAAACAAATTGTCCCTAAAATTCTTCAAAGTAAACCAATATAAGATTGAAACCCAAATATTTGAAGGATTTAGTCACATAGTCTTCCAAGTTAAATCGTAACATTTATCTCCAAACAACATCAGTTGCTCCTAAAGTCTCACATTGAAAAGTAATTATCCTAATCACATATCCTCGAAAATAAACTTCCTCTTAATTAATAAAATCATATAACTAAAAGGAATCAGTCAAACTAACCAGGGACTTCACGTAGTCCAGTGGTAGGCGATAAATACCAGTCGCACTTTGGTTGTGGGTTTGATTCTCGCAGCATTGTCCGACGTGATGGGTTGTCACATGGTCTGCGTGTTGTCCTTTTTCCAAAACTATATAATTCTCAAATCATTACCCAAAAAGGGATAAAATCATTAAAAATAACCATAACATAATTTAACCTCAATTTTATCTCATGCCTTTCACTTCAATCATAACATATGGTAACCCATAATTACCTCAAAAGTAAGGATCATATAAACCCAAATGGTTCTTTATAACTATGTCCACAAAAGAAAAGATAACTATTACTTGAATAAAATTTGCCTATATTAAACATTAGGGTTACACATAATATAAAAAGTCTTCTAATGTAACCCCATCATCAAAAGAGACTTAATACTCTTAAGAATTTCACCCTAACTCTTGAAACCCTTATATGTTGACATCTTACTCATTCAACATTCTTCATGATCCATTATCCATTCCTTTCCAACTTCTTCCGAAATACCTCTTTCCTACAAAAAAATCATGAATCATATCCTAAGATTCCAAAATAAGAAAACAATAGTCATGAAATAGTACATACCTTTGATTGGTCATTGTCAGTTTCTTCATCCTCAATCGGAATGGCATTAGGTATTGGTAAACGAATATTGGTACGCTCTTGGTGACCCCATTCACGAAACTTCTTCATAGGACCTGTGTTTTCATAATGACCATGCACACCACATTTAAAACATTCAATTGATCCCTCAGAAAGAACTTCTTTCCCTTTCCTCGAGTCAACTGGATGCTTCCTTTTTCCATGGCAGGTTCTTGCTTTATGACCTTCATTTCCACATCTATAGCATATTTCTGTCCCTTTGAAACATTTTCCTAGGTGTTTCTTTCCACATCTTTGACACATAGGTTTTTGAACACACTTACAATTATGATTATTACCTGTACTTCCGTAGGGATTTGTTTCTTGCATATATGATGCCTTAGAGAAATCTCCAAGGTTTAGGTGGTCAATCATGACTCCAGATAGTTGGTTGAGGATAATCAAAAGAGTTCTAATTGCAGCTCCCATATCATTCAGGTGCTTGCTCAAAAGACTGTCACAGTTTCCTTCACATCCACTGTTACTTTGGTGCCTGCTAGATCCAGCCATTTACTAAAACCAAAAAGGTCAGTGTGAGTATATCAACAAAACCATCATGTACTAATGAGTAAGATAGACAATAAGATATACTTATTCACTTTATCTAAAACTAAGACTCTTTCTGAAATCCTAACCATTATGGTAATTGTCAATTATGCTTAAAGAATACCCTAACCTCTAATGTTATCTAAACCGACCTTTGATACCAACTATAAGGCCCCAGCCTTAAACCTTACATAATCTTGAGTTATTACAAGATTACACATTGAGGATCTTTTCAGGTTTAGAGTTTTAGAGAATTAGATCATGAAACTTTCATTACATTCCACATTTAAATGAATTGGTTACATAAAAGACAATATTCATTCTTCCCATCAACGGAAACATATTTAAAATATAACATGGATTATTTTTTGACACATCCTTGACACTATCATCACATCATGTACCTTTCCCTTGACCTGTGAAAAACATTTCAAAAACTTGGGATGAGCATAAAAAGCTTAGTAAGGGTTATAAAAATATGGAAAGGAAACATGAGTTCATATATACATAATAATGAAATCATACTTTACCCATTAAACATAGGCACTTTAACATACCTCATCAAACCATGAATAAATCATTGAAAACATAAGACATAAAGGTAACTTGAGGCATTCATAACATTCTTACGTAGGGAGTAACCCTCTTGGTTACGTTTGGAATACCCATCACAGTATATTCCCTAAATCTCTTCGGAGAAACCTTAACGTTTCACTCCTTCGCGTTACCCAATGCATTGGAGAGCTATATCGGGCTCACCCGCCCTGAGTTTATCACGGAACCACCAGTTCTTCATAACAATGCCCAAGAACCATAACATAATCGTATCACATAAACATGAATAAAGGAAACATAACATTTCCACATTTCAATCACAATATAACATTTTAGGATATTGAAATAATGAATCCATTCAAAAAGAAACCATTTCCAAAACCATTTAAAACATTTAATAAAGAGATTTTTGAATCAAAGTGTCCCATACCACCTTGAAGCTTTTAACATTTTAAACCATTAATATCCATATAAATAAATCCTTAAAACCATTTTGAAAACATGGATATTAATAAGAACAAATAATTAAAACATTTAAAACGATATTTTGGTTAAAGGGGTTTTACCAAAATTAGAGACACTTGAATACAATAATTGAGGAATAACATTTAGTCAGAACATTATAATATCATGAGAATAAAAGGATTCATGATATAATACTCCAAACGACAGTATATACACCATATAAGAGTGAATTGGTGCATAACAACAATGCACCCTCAATAGAAATGTCAAATGTGATGAAATCCCTTATAAAGAAGGTATCCTTAAATTAAGGACAAATCAATCTCAAAATATGTGTGAAAAATATAAATACACCCAATATAAGTGGATATTAAGTGTAAAAAAAATAAAAGGTCATTCACACATATTCAATGGATGACATATTCAATGACTACATGTTGAACCCAATGAAATCGAAATTGGGTTAAAAAGTTCCCTTGACAGCCTAACGGTGTCACATCAAAATGAGTTGATGAGAGATAAAAAAACTATATCATCACTTGGAAATAAAATTTACATCAATAAGGATATATGAGAACATATGCCAACATAACAATATGTACATTAAAATACCCAACAAAATAAGTCTTTTAAAAAGAGGAGGGTGAAAGGTTCCCTTACCGACGTGGGTATCTTTCAAAACATACACCCCATGAAAGAAAGACAATAGCTCATTGATGTAAATACTCATAAACGAAATTATATTACACAAATACTAGAATAATGGGCAGTACATACACCACTCAATGGAATTTGTGGCAAATGTAGCATAAATCTCACGGGAATAATAGTGAGATGAAAAATCCCTTACGAAAACTCGGCAGCCTAACGGCGCCACATAAAACTTCCGAATATGGATTGATGAGATGAAATAGAGTATACCATTATATTACAATAGAATTTAAAGCAACTGTAATATAAAAGAAAATCCCCCAACATTGCAAGGAGGAGTTTAAAAGAAGTGACATAAAGGAGAGTACTTAAAAAGAAAGAGAGAGGTTATATCTCTTACGAAAGTTCGGCAGCCTAACGGCGCCACTCAAAACTTCCAAAATGGATTGATGAGAGAGAATAGGGTCTCTCATCACATGAACATAAAAATTATAGTAAATGTAATATAAAAGAACATCCCAATCATAAGAAAGATGAGCTTAAAATAAATGACATAAAAGAGTGTACTTAAAAAGAAAGAGAGTTGTAGGATCCCTTACCTCGGGTCCGACTTGACTCGATCGTTCTTTAATCTCCTGAATAATAAACTTGAGTTAATTTATAATTCCTTAAGAACCTTTTTCAAGTTCATTATTACTTTTATACCACTTATTACCATGTCATAAACATTATGTAATCATTTAAGTTAATAATATTTGTTTTGCCGATATTTGGTTCTTAAGTCGAAAGTGGACTTCTTACAATTACATGTTGTTCGTGTGGCCAAATGTTTATTATATCCAGAATTGTATTCATTATGTAGATATCATATATTTCATATATATCCAGTACATGCATGCATTTATAACAATACATAATCATTTAGAGGTAAGAAATGAAATGCACCGTTCGTGGAGACGGTATGTCGTACGTACGCATGAACGCTACTTTCATTTCTATTTCGTATTTTATAGAATGGAATAATAATTATATAAAGGTATATTATAATTCCAGTATAATATAATATATAATATCATATTTCCATCCTTTATACATCCCAGATATGGTATTTAACGAATCAAATCACTTTGAGGGGGCGGTAGTCCGCACTTCCTTAAATGAAGATATCGTGTATACCCATAATGCAAGCCATAAAGGTAAGACAAAAATGAAAAATACAGAAGCAAAAATAAAACATAAAAATATTATATATCATATATAAAAATAGTGACATCATAATGGCCACCTTTGAAGATGTTAAATGAGTATTGAACAATCATCGTTTCGGGAGGCAGAATTTCACCATCCACGGAAACCGTATGTTATTTAACCATTTGATGTAGTTGTGTGAGAGTGTAGCTCGAATAAATCTTATAACAACATTCTAGTATATTTAAGATACTGGTGTTGTTACAAAAGAAGTAAATAAAAAGAGATTAGTGGGTTGGAGAAGCAAAATAAAACAAATGAACACGAGAGAATGAATTACCTTTAAAAGTGTAACTCCTTTTGATTTGAGCCTAAAGGCTTTCTTTGAAAGGATTATGCCCAAATGGAATCCTCTAGGATGAGGAGAGGGATGTGGAGAGAGTAAATGGGCAGGGTTTGGCCGAGCCAAAGGCTTGAGGAGTGTGTGAAATGAGGTAGAGGTGGGGGCCTTTTATAAGAGGAGAGGAGGGGAACTTTTGGAAAGTAAAGAAATATTACTTTATTTGAAAATGTGTTTCGGTTTTAAAAGGTCCCAAATTGATAGAATTATAGGATAAGGTGATAAGGGTTCGAAATCCACTCATCAAATTGGTTTTGGACATGTGTAGTTCATAGATGTTACATTATCTTTCCATTTTATTTAAATCGTCAAATAAGGATGTCATCGCTGCATCATTATTATGTCATAAATAATTTAATTTATTTAATGTCTAAAAATCATAAAAAAAATACTATGATGTAGGAAATCTTTTTATCTTTCCAATGACTATTTATAATAAAAAATCTTATCTTTATAACCCCATGTAAAAATTGTTTTTGTAAAACATCTCTTGTTTGTGTCATTTTTACTTTAACATTTAATAAAAAGTTATTTATGTCATTTCCAAACCAATGTGTCTCCATGGGGTCCCCAAGTTGACCCATGGCTTGTCGTGGTCGGCCATGACACAACCAATAAGGTTGGGACATGTTTCTAGGTCATTTCATATTATTAAATCATTATTTATACCTTAAACTACACTAATTACCACTAATCGCAATTAAGAACTTAATAAGTTACTATTGACCAAAAAATTATTTTAATCTCATTGAACCACATTTTACATCTTAATGACAACCATGTATGTAGGATTTTCAAAATTCAGTACACATTAGTGGTAAACTTTCATTTAACTGAAAAATCAGTTTGCTTGATTACCACTTAGTGGTTTCACTATTCATCAAAAATTGAAGTTTTTCAGAAAATTACCAAAAATTTACCCTAAGCTATATTTGATATTCCGAATTAAAAAATGAAGTCCATTTTACAAAATTCAAAACATATAAGTCACATTAATTAATTTAATAATTAATTCCCGCTGTCATGACAAATAGCGTGTTTTATGAAACAATAAGTATCAAAAGATTGACACTAGTTTAAGTCTGATTTCAAAGTGAAATTGATTCCAACGACCACTATTGGATTTAATGGTAAAAATATTTTCTAATTTCACTTTAAAACCAATTCAATATATAATCTAATCATATAAATAAATTAGATTAAAAAGTGGTTTTGAATTAAAATACAACATTTTACACTATTCATTAAAAAAATGAACTTTATCGGAATGATACCAAAAATTTACACAAAGTAAATTTTGATGTCCCGATTCATAATAAGAGTTTTATTTGGTCCAAAAGAATGTTTAAGAGTGAACAAAACTATATTTAATGATGGTTCTGCATCAAAAGGTGATAAGTGAACCTTTAGTGAAAACTAGGGCATATACGCCTAAAATTGAATTCTTTCCGTATTTTAAGCCTTTATCTTTTATTGTATAAATGTAAAAATATTTAAGAACATATATAATCATATATTAGTTATTTCTATCCATTCCCTCCATTACAACGGCTACATGTTAACTACCATTTAAAATAATATTATTTTATTATTAGAGTGCAACGTAAGATTCCCAAGAAATTCGTTGTTGCGTGTTGGGTACGCCATCGAGCATAGCGTCCCCTTTAAAGTCATATTAATATTTTATTCACAAATATGGATAAATATGAAAATGTCATATTCCTTATTTATCTGGGGTGTTACACATTCCCCTTAAAAAATTGTGATATAGAGAATATTGAGACAATATGAAAAGGATAGTGGAAAGATGATCTCCTTGACCAACTCCTCGGTTCATTTTATAGAAACCAATTCATTTCCCCATAATGTAGATGGAGAGCCACTGTGAAGAAAAGAACTGAAAGCAGAGATCAAAAAACCACTACAAAGTGCTGCATAACATGAAGGATAAAACCCCATATGAGTTTTTCATAAGCTTTATCCATATCAAACTGAAATATCACATTCAAACCCATTGATCTTTTATTTATGTCATTAACAGGTTCGCTGGAAACCCCCACCACCCTTGGATGCTCCATCCTTTATAAAATCCATTTTGTTTTTTCGATACCGTCTAGGAATGACTCTACATATTCTGGTTAAGATGACAGAAGTAATAATAATATATGAAACGTTGTAATGACAAATCGGCCGATAGTGACTGAGGTTGGTTGGGTATTTTACCTTCCGAATGACCATCACCCTAAATGCAAAAAACTCCCCAGGGAAACAGACCACCCTAAAATAAATCTTGAATAACATCCACAACCTAAGGACCAATAATCCCCCAGGCAGCCACATATAATGACCTAAGAGAGCCATTCTCACTAGTGGAACTATCCAAAGGTAGCTGAAAAAAATTCTCTTATTATCTTCTTCAAAAGGAATAGAGGACAGGTTGAAATTCATATCATTATAAACTAGGGTAGGTATATACCCAATGAACTCTCCATCTGATTCCTCCTTAGGAGAGTTACCATACCTAGAGGGATCCTCTCACGCCAATAGCTGTTGAATGTGATCCAACGCCAACCATCTTGTCACCTCCATATCTGAGGTTTAGGTTCTATTTCAGATATTGAGGTTGATCTTTAAGCTTCATCTCCCTTTAATGCATGCATGGAAG
Source organism: Viscum album (assembly GCA_963277665.1). Classification (NCBI taxonomy): domain Eukaryota; kingdom Viridiplantae; phylum Streptophyta; class Magnoliopsida; order Santalales; family Viscaceae; genus Viscum; species Viscum album. The sequence continues at coordinate 1,089,528,820 of OY728164.1, read as the reverse complement.
AAAGCACTATTGTGGTCTACCACCCTTAACCATCTAACTTGAGATATTTTCCTCTACATTATTTCTATCTCTAATAGTTTCCCAGTAAGATGAACCCATTTCTCACAACAGTTGACAAAGACACCCTCCCCAAATATCCCTTCAGCTTCACCTCCAAATTCTGAATATCATCATGGTAATCATCAATCCCATAAGTGTCTTTCATCCTTGATTATATCCAGTGTAGAATGTCCCCCCTTATGATGCTTCAGATGAGTGGCTAGCCCACACCAGGACCTCCCAGCCCCCCACTGCCCCAGGAATCCATTAGGAATGAAATGAAACTATATTCCAGATAATAGCTATTTGAAAAGTGAAAATCATGTACCTGTGAGGCATACTATCTTTTATCCATGACTAAAGTAGTGTGGTCGGAGATAAAACATGTTATATTCATAACTGAAGAGTTAGAGAAGAAATTTATCCCCTTAATGTTGAAGATGCATCGATCTTAGTGGTACAAAATGTGGTTTTACCCCCTTCTATTTTTTCATCAAGTGTACTTTGATCGAGAGAACCCTTTGTACATCAGACCCTCTGATGAAAAAAACACTGAAGTCATGAATGCCTTCATTGAATAAGGCAGTACCCCTTTCATCTCTGAGATGTCCATAATGGTGTTGAAGTCCATCCCCACAAACCATGGGAGATAGCCATCCTAAAAAAACAATATGTCACTAAAGGTCCTACCACTCACTCAGATTATTACTTACATAGACAATAGAGAACAAAAACTCCATTCCATTATAGGTGATTTTGGTAGAGATGCAATGCAATGTGAAACGAACCACTTCCACTGAAACTGTCTTCCTCTAGGAGACCCATATACGAGAGTTCTTAGGGAACCCATGCAAAGGCATCTGGTAGCCCATTTTCCTAGAAATTATAGGGTGTGTACCGGCCTCTTTCTTGGGAACGAGAATATACACAAGTGATATTTAATGTTTCCTAGATTCATTAGCCACAAAATCACTCTTCGATAAAACCCAAAGACCCTGAGAATTCTATATAATCAATGAAAACTTTAGAAAATGATATTTTATCCCTTTTGGCCAGATCCATATGGATGAGATAGAAGTGGAACCATACATATTTCTTTAGACCTCAAATGAGTGAGGTGCCTGGAGAGCTCTTCAAATGCCTCAAAATTCTTAGGAATCAGAACATTATTCTTCTAGGACCCATCTAAGTCATCAAATAGGGAAATTTTAATCAGTGTGGACTTCCATGGGGGACTCAAATCATGGTCCCCCTAAATCATAGAGACAAGCAGAAGTTGGGGCAAAGAGCACCATGCAGCTTGATGCTCTTCCCCCACACTGTCGAGGCACATCCTCACCTACGAAATCCCTATTTCGGTAGACGTAATCTTACTAACAAGAGGTCCTCAATCGAAGTCCAGGGAGTGTTGGGCCTAGAAGCAGAAAAATGAAGTATGGGAGATAAGGACCTATCAGGACGAGGGAGATAACTAGAGAGAAAATCCCAAGCAGACTGTGAAACCTCAGATGGAGAGTCTACCCCATATGGGAGATACGAGACTTTGCAAGAGCTAGGTGATAGAACAATCAGATCCTAAAACCAGATCTAGATCTGAAAAAAGGACGCATGTTTCTGATACCCCATGAATACAAGGATCCTCCTCAGCTGCATGGGGACCAGAAGGAAAATATAAATCAAAAACCACCTCCTCAAGGGTAACATCCCCTGACCTCCCCAAATTCGGATCATACTGAGCCATGACCAGAACCTCCGAGCTTCCAACACCCAAATAACTATCCACATGGAACCTCTTCCTACATACCGTGAACAAATCCCATGCAACCTATAGAAGGAGAAAAAACTCGATGAAGAACGAAGGACTATCTGATTTCAACCACTGGAAACCACCATATGTTTTTAAAAGAACATGCATAGTATGATCCACATATAGATCCATTTCCACACAGATCCATGGATAACCCGCCGACTGGAGACACCCAAATTTTTCATCAAATCAATCAAACAATCTATAGGATTCACCCACTAACAACTAGATCACCAGGTTATGAAAAGGGAGAAGAATCCTTGATAGACATAAAAAATATCCTCTGAGGGGGAAACAATTTAGAAATTCCCAGGACCAATGTGATTGTGATAACCTAAATGAGCTGCATCGTCTATCCTCCCAATCCAAGTCTACCACAATGTCTTCTATTGAAAACTAGGAATGCAAAAGTCCACTTTGGATAGCTCCGACACCGCTGTAGGGAGAAGAAGGCCCCAAGAGTCAACACATGGTTTAAACACTCCAAGGGTGGATTTTTGCAGCCAAAACGTGCTATTAGCAGGAAATCATGGAACGATGCAGCCTCCCTGACCTCTGAACACAAGATCTCTACCACTTAAAACCCATCTTGAATCCTTGGGTTCTTATGTACCACCACCACTAGTGGAATTCCCAAAAAAGGGGGATTCAAAGAAGCCACCTCCCCTTCCAAGACCATAGACTCTGGATGCATGCCATAGAGAACATCCCAAAATTAGACTATCTTGGGAAGCACCCAGAAGGCTCACCGAGAGCCGGCAAAAGGGCCTCTTTGGCCGCTCATGAGAAATTCTTTGTGATTTCATCGTGAGTCTCTCCCATACTCATGATATTTTATAGTAATATTAATTTTTTTCAATTTTTGGTCCTTAAAATAAAATACATAATATTTTAAAGAAAATATGGATTTATTTATTTCATTGGTTGATAATACAGTTTCTACCAAAAATATGTTTTCTAAAGAAATTTTTTAAAAATATATTTATTATTACTAAATTCTTTTTATAATACATTTCTATCCTTATTCTAATATAGAATAGAGAATCCTTATAAGATTAATTCTTAATTTCTTATGGTAAATAGAACCCTTTTGTCTCATTTTAATGATAATGTCATACTTACTCTGAATTAACATTATCACATAGAGATGATTTCATGTCCCAAAAAGGTTTAATTGATCCACCCATCAAATTTGATATAATACCAATCATACAATTGTGTCAAAACATATATTGATTCTAAAAATCTCTGCTAACAAGGAAAGATCATCCATTAATTTAGAAATTTCATTAGAGGATAACTGATTTGGACAACTGATCACCATTTTGAGTAAGTTAACAACACCAATCCAATTATTTTATTATAACATAAGAGTCACATAATTCTACGACCATATCATAAATACTAATTTCTCTGATTGCAATGATGGATTCTAGGAAATCATGATGTGAAATGTTAAAACTAAAGGTGAATTATTATTTGGAATGGATATATTTAACTCCACTTCCTCCAAATATTGGGAATCTAATATATAATAATAATATTTAATTGGAGATCCAGTGAGTCATATCAACATTTATCATCTTAGAATGGGATAATTTTTTATAATTCCATAGCATTAAGAGGCTGCAATGACAAGATAATTTATATATACATTAGAATTTCCAATATTTATTACAATAAATTAGAAACATGGTATATTTTTTTCTACAATGATCTATATTTGAAAATAACCTTGAAATTAGGATACTTGTTGAGGTAAAAAATATACTATTACCTATACAGTTTCATATAGTGAGATTATTATTGTTTCAAATATTTAATTTCTAGAAGGAAGGGTTATGAATATTATTTGGAATTTCTTATTTCCAAGGAAAAATTATTATAGATCGATGTGGAGAAGCTATAGAAAGTGTTTTAAACCACACTTATGAACAAGAAGTACCCTTGTGGGTTATGAGAGAATGTGAATATAAAATAATTTCAAGTGGATTCCTTTCAGAGAACCAAGGGAAGAGATCATCACGAATATCCATAATAGATATTGAAGTCTGGGAAATTATAAATTTACTCAATCACCCTCATGAGGATAATATTTGGATGAAAAGACTTTGTTGATATGAAAAATAAAGTTTATTTTTTTTCCATGTTGTTCATGTATAAGAGGATTTTACCTCTTCCCTAAAGAATAACACGATCATGTTGCAAGTAATGTAGAAAAAAGATAAATTGGGGGTATAATAGTAACCCAAATCATTACCATTTCCTAAATATGTGGGACCAAATTATTTAGGAATGATTCATAATTAAGGACAAGTTTCACAATATATTTGATGATAGTTAAGAACCATTATACCATCCCAGGGTTTATATGGCATGTGTGTCAACCATTCTCCACAAAGGACGATAATTATAAATCAAACCATATGGGAATGATAGAGGGTTTGGAGAAGGTATGATCTAGAATATTGTTAATCATCCACATTTTATCTTCACCTGATGACTGAATAAACCATTCTTAACCCCAATTTCCTATATAGATCAGGTGGATATTCTATCTACTTATTTACATCCTATGATAAATCAATGATAGTTTAAAATGGAAATGGTGAATGAGGATTATCAAAGTAATCTTTAACAAGTCCAAAAAGTAATGGACTCTATGCCCCAATATTAGGAAAATGGTAAATATCTCAGAAAATGCAACAATATGATGGTTAAAAAATGATACAATGGGAACCATCCCACCAAACGTGTTCCTTTTCTAATGGGGATAACTAGATATTCACTTTTAATGTTTTTAATGGATGTAAAAGTGAAATGATTAGAATGAATTTAATAATATAGTACACTCGATTTATATCATCAAGGAATTTTCTTCGTTAGATATTTTTTTCTTTGTCCAAATGAGTGCACACTTGATATAGATGATGATATGTTTGTAATTAATGTAATGATAAAATATTTTTAACATTATCTACTTCCATTATTGGAGAAAAGAATATTGGTGACACCCCACAATCTTCTAAAGAACACATATTCAACCCCACTGATCCATTAGAACAAAATGTTAATAGAAAATATTAGATATGTTCTAAGAATAACCAATCACCGATGTCCTAACCTAGACTACAATATTTAGTCATCCATGATTCATTTGGAAAATGAAATGTATTTTTTTATTAATTAATCATGTTATTCCATTGAAAATATCAAGGAAATCTCTTCTGAATAATATATTACTCAATTTTAGTGAGAAAATGAATGAATTTGGAAAATAAATATAGAGGTACAATAAAAGAACCCATTTGATGATGATTTATTTATAAATACCACAATTTATTAGTCAATAAGATATTTGATAAACCCATTTTACTAAACACCTCTCTGTTATATATTCACAGTTGTTACACCCATGGAGATATGACATTGTCCAACTATAATTATCATCCTTACAGTGAAGTACCCTAGCCCACATATATGGGGAATTTTTTTTGTCATTCACCCAATCGTCATGTGTATTATGAACTTTGGTTGATTTTATTGATAACCATAATGTCCCTAATATTTTTTTAGTTCTACAGTGTAAAGGTGTCACTATAGAAGACCTAGGAATTTATATATTCAACACCCCCCCCAAATTGATCAATATGAAGGAACCACTATACAGATCTCAAATTTTAATATATCCCCATAATGATTAAGGAATGTATGGAATATAAGGGAAAAATTAATTTTGAAGGTATAAAAAATAATTTATATTAATTTAAACTAGAATAATTTTTTGCATATTTATCATTTCCTTATTGAAAAATTTTATTGAGCTCCCAAGGATCAAGAGATCCAGGGTTAAATATTTTAGTGACCATGCCAATTAATCCCCATACCATCAATTATTATGGAATATAATCGATTGTTTCATCATATATAAGGATTAGTGGAGGGGATAATTGGGTGATACACACCCAAATCTATACATCATCAATGGTAACATCCTTATTAGGACACACTTATAGTTTGAAAAATCTGGGTCTCTTATATATTGGTGATTGAAAAAAAATCAATTTATATAAGGTTGATCACATTGTTTTATATATTACATGTTCACTAGAGTATATTTTCTTTATATTCTAATGACGAAGATACTTATAGAGAATTCAATATCCCAACCTAGTTTCCTAATAACCCGTGCATTGAGATGGTGGTTTTCATGGCCTCAACCACGCCTCCCTACACACTAGAGACTATGGAATAATAACAAGGGTGTAAGGTGGTACAATGGGGGGACTATATTCTCATGTAATAGTGTCACATCAGATATGATAAATAAATACACAATTTTGGATACATAATATAAATAGATTGAATATCAAAAACTCAGTAGTATAATCCAAAAAAGAGTAAATAACCATCAACATAGATGAAACACACATAATAAAAATTTAACCAGTAACCCACCATAGGATATGTATAGTTGTAACATGGAAAATCATGCAATAGAAGAAGTAATTAACTAGGAAGGAACAATAATAAATGAGATCCAAAAGACGATTTATATACATGATGATGTCATGGAGTGCTGATCTAAAAAAAGTAAATAGAGGACAAGTGTTTACAAAATTCTATAAAAAATCAAAAAAGTAAAAAAGGCTGATCCACTTGAATCCTGAGCATATTCTAGGTCCTCGGCACCCATGATTTGTAATATAAGAAAAATAAATAATGAATATTTTACAAGGCAGTTTCCCTTATATATACCTTCACAAAATTAATATACTTCAGTATCATAGGTGCCCTGAGTACGGTGTGTGATAAAACCCTCATAGGCCACCGCCAATGGTGTCTACAATAAATCCAACATATGTATATAGAAACAATCGTTTGAAGGAATAAGAAATTATAACAATGAAATATAAATAAATACCATTAATATCTGGTTTCAACTGTATACATGGATGAATCTACCGGATTTGACATAGGATGGTGTGAGAGTCTAATCCATAACCAAATATATATATAGAAAATAAATATATAAATATATATATATATATATATATATCATATTGATATGTGTATAGAACAATATTCACTATGTGTAGGAGGATGTAAGTAGTAATATACAAGGATTCTAGGTGGTAGATATACTTGGGGAACAGATCAATAGACCATAACTAGTTTAATGAGATATTAGATCCTATAAAGGGTATGTTCCCAGAATCTCATGATTAATGTTTGACATCATGTACAACACTTATGATAGGTGTGGTGATACATCATTCCCTACAATTAAAATACTTGAATGTGGAGCACCATGGCCATCATCAAGATACAATTATAACATTTAGAGTTTTCTTGATCAACACCCGATGTTTTGGAGAGGAAAAATCATGCTCAATAAGTTCATTAACCATCATGAAACCACCGATAATAAAATATTACTCATAATAATAACAATAAACATAAGGTATCACCTTGAATACATTATAATTCTTCAAGTACAATATATTCAAGGGGTTACATTTCATATAACCAATTCATAAATGCATACATAATTTGAGGTGTCATTAACACCAATATCCATTTCATTTACACAATACATTTAATGAATCAAGGTTTTCAAATTAATAATCATGGAAAACCATTCATTTAAATCTTGGATTAATCAACTTTGAAATTACACATTGAGAATAAATTCCATTTTCATTCCATTGTGAACACATATAAGGTCTTTCGACCATTTAAACAAATATATCAAAGAGGATATTCCATAGGGAAATACCAAAGGGGTGGTTATAATTGAATTAGGAATCCTCTAAGATCATATAAATGGTCTACATGAGTATAGTAATAGGATTCGATAAATTTAAAATAAAAGCGTGAATTTTATGTCAATGTATGACAATGGTAAGAATGTGGAACAACATTGAATTTATAAAATAAACTCTCATTTCATTGAAAAAAACTAAACCACCTACATTAGGGACATATATGACTCATCATCCAATATCGAGTTCAAATTCTGAGTAGATCGAATGAAAAATGAAGAACAATCCAATACACTGAAAATATGGTGACTATGCTGACACCTAAATATTGAAATATATTGGAAAATAAACATATAATGAATGGAATATAACTCAAGTGCATACCTATATCTATCCAGTTATTCTGCCAGTGTTCGATTTGGAGATTGATTGGAGGAATTATCATAGAATCTTGAAGATGGTATATGAATATCCTTTAGGATATGAATGGGGAGGATTAATACTTGAAATGATAAGGGAGTAGTTGGATATAGAGTTTATTTTCATTGAGGAAAAAATGCGGGTTTTTAACTATAAAATCCATGTCATATGATTTGGCCACACTGTTGGCCAATCCGTGTGCTAACCATGCACACTTCACTGTCTAAATAGGGGCCTATATAGTTTATGTGAATGGTTTTCCAATCAAATCACATACTATTTGATTTCTATCTATTAATATTTTTTAAAATCTTATATGGGTGCGCACTTCGGTTCACATTGTTTCAAAAAAACTATACAGTCTCCAACTACAGAAAATTGCCCTACATATTTTAGTTGCAAAGTTAGTACTATCCATGAAAAAGAATTGTGGTCCACATTATTTTTCCATTTTCTTGAACCATGGACTCTCAAAACACCCTAGATTATCTTAGTGCCTTCTTTAAAATGTAGTGAATCTTTAACAATATAGTGAAAATTAAATTAACTGAAAAACAATAATTCATAACATTGAGAAATTTTGGTTTGTTATAACCCCCCTCCTTAATGAAACTCATTCCCAAATTGCCCTTATGAGGGTAAGGAGTGATTTTCTGAGAAAATCTCTTGCCAATAGGCTCATAAATTAGTTTCTAGATCCTAAGTCTCATATTGTACTTGATTCAACTACTATATTACTCATACTAAAGGAAAATACCTACCTCAGAGTTCTTTAATGCTCTGATCCATGACATGCATTGGTAACTCCTCAAAGAATGTATCCAAATCTAACTCTAACTCATCATGTTTGAAAATAATGTGACATTTATAGATAATACTGGTGAAGCTAACATATGAGAAATACATCATGAATAGGGTGGTATCTACAAGGATGTTCTATCGAGTATCCCACTGGTATAATTAATTTAAAAATTTAAAGTCTTGCAAAGAATCGAGTTGATAGATCACCTTGACTCCCAATTCAATGATGGTCCAACCTAGGTGAAATTCAAAAGCAAACCCGATATTTGATCGTAAACTCAAGAGGTCATTAGCATCGGAAGAAATATGAATGTTCTAGGGACTAAGATATCAACAAGGACATCCTAGTCATCTAGATCGGCTTTAATGACTCATGGATGATATAGAGTCTAAGAAAAGATTCATTCCCTACCTCTATGGAAAATAAAAGTGATCAAAAAGTCCTACCATATAAGTGTTAATAGGGATAAATCATGATGGAATCCTAAAATCTATTATTATAAGAGAACACAATAAGGGTTATGTGTTTCTCCTAGGAACCACTTTTTCAAGGACATATGCACTGAGCCTGTTCTCTTATAGCTAAATCATATACTATGTTTGACCATTAGACTGAGGGTGATAGATTGAGCTTAAAAGTGCATGTGTACAAAATTCCATCCTCATCCTCTTCCATAATTTATTCATGAAGAGATCATCCCTATTTGATATGATAGACTAGGGATCTCTATAAATACGTTTGACTTCCCTGACATAAATCCACCCTATTCCATCAACTGATAAGGTCTCCTAAATATTTAAAAAGTTAGTGACCTTTATCAAATGATCAATGATAACCCAAAATGTATCATTTCGATGAAGTGATCCTGGTAATCCAGTCATGAAACCTATATAAGTTTCATCCCATTTTTATTCAGGAATGGAAAATGGCTTTAAATGGCCTACAAGTCACGAATGATTCAACTTCACCTACTCATTGGTGGAACCCAAAATGATAAAGCTGAAAATTTATCATTTCATTCTAGGAAACCAGTACTGGTGACGTATGTTTTGATACAACTTTGTCAAAGAAAGATTTACTTCACATTTTGAGGTATGAAATTCACATATTATATTCTCTCTATTGTATTTTAGAACCCAAAAACAGCCATTAAAGCGTAAAATATCATCCTCATCCACAGTCCAACAAGTAGATGAATCTTCATCTGAGATACATTCCCTTAGGAATAATCTAATGAGATCTGAATGTTTCCCCATTCTAACCCATTAAATAAGTGTAGAGGTCACCACTAGACTGGAGAGGATACTCTCCCCATGATCCTCTTCAACATCAACATTTATATCAAAAAACAATCCCATGAGTTTCCATTCACCACTGGCTTCCTGAATGATATGTTTCTAAGTCTTCAAACCCAGAGAATCGACTATGACTTATCCCTTTATTGGAATATAAGAATGAAAAAATTCAAGGGGTTGAAAATACTCATCCCATCAATGTTGCCTCATATTTTGATCACATTGTGTAAATATGTACATGAGGATTTTTTGATCTTTGAACACCACAAAATTATCTCCATGTAAATAATGTCTCCAACAACATAAAGCATGAACAACAATAGCTAGATTGAGGTCATGTGTCGGGCAATTCCACTCGTGAGGCCTCATTTGATGGGACCTATATGAAACTAATCATTCATCCCAAATTAGAACTACACCAAGAACTACACCAGATGTGTTATAGTAATCCTTATACCTCTAGCCTGGATCCTGAAAATATGGATCAATGCTGAAGTAAATCACACCCTTAAATCTTAGTATGATACTTTACAAGCTTTTGACCCTATGAATTTCACATACTTCTAATTCAATTTTGAAAGATTCACTTCTAGGCGTCAGAAATCATGGAAAAAGAATTGATATTACACAACTATCCTGAAGAAATATCAGGTATTAAATAAATTATTGGGCAACTCCCAAGACAACACAACAAAAAAATTCTTTAGGATTACTAAAACTTATGACTTTCAGATTATATGACTTTTGAAGTGGAATTAATAATCCCAAATTGGATTTTTTTTATCTTAGCATAATGGTGATACTCTATCATTGAATTAAAAATGATATCATGATGGTTTTCATGGTTGTGTTCAGATTTTGAATGCACTAAGATATCATCCCCACATACTACAACGATATAATATATATATGTAAAAAACCTGATTTATCATATCCATGAAAACAACTCGCATATTCATGAGTGTGAACGTCATTACTAGGTACTGATAGACACTATATCAACTAGGAAAATATATATGAGCTATGTCTGATGACCTAGAAAAAATATATCAAAATCCCATCCTCATATCAATATTTTGAAATACCCTCACTCCTCATATATGATAAAATAGTCCATCTATTTTAGGTAGGGGATATCAGTTATTTACCATAAGCCAGTTCAATAGATGATAATACATGAATAGCCCGAGGATACAATCCACCTACATGGAAACAGGACATGTGAACCCCAAATAAAAGTAATGGGGTGTATAAGGTATTAAAGTCCACATTCTCGAATTTATTTGTGCTCAATAATCTCAAAAGGATCAATTATATAAGCAAGAATGGTCACTCGTGCTTCTCATGACACTAGACCAATGGTATATTCTACCTATTGCACTAGAAGTAGACCAAAAAGGTCGACAAGAAACACATCCCTAAAATGGTTCACCACATGAAGAAAAACCATGGTTTCCAAACCCGGATCATCTATGTAGAGACTAGGAACCTTGATTTTCACTCTACCTAGTCCCTAATTATTATGTCCATTTCAATATACATTCACATCCCACTCTCCCTTGTGGATATGTATGCTACCCATTGGTTATAAAAACATCACCCTCAAGTGATAGCAGTCAATATGAGCTTTATATGGAACTAACTAGTCCATCATGATGATTACATCGAATCCTGTCATGTCATGGAAAAACAGATTCCATGCCACAAGATATATTCCTAAATCAAGGGGAAACCCCTTACAATGAATAATGATCTTAGATCCAATATATAATGGGGTATTGGGCATCATCATTCCATAAAATATCTCTATCTCGTGGATTAAACTCTAAATTATTTACATTGAAATAAAACACTGAGGTGAACCAGTGTGATATAATGTAGACACTACTGTTGAGGCTAATATAATAGTACATCAAGAAGTAGTAGGTTTGAATCATAGATACTTTGATATATGTTTCACTTCATGTAACTTACCGATACCACATACCTATCTTTCCACCAAACTTCTCCAAATAGTCCCACTCTACTGGAGATGCGTGTCCCAAGTCTAACTACCTCTTCCTTAACCAATACCTCAGCCTGAGTGGTTAGTGGAATTCAAGATGAATGTCTATCTAAATACTACTATACACCCTATGGAATATAGGGTTGGTGTAGATCATCACTGGCTATACATTGATGGAAATTTCCTATAAAAGTATTCGAAATTCCCCATCCTATTGGAACCTCTCCACTCATCTGATATCACACACAATAGGGTTTTTTATGTCCCATTATTCTAAACTCAAGACTTATGAGTGATATTTTTTCATGAGACATATGACTATTTCATCCCCATCAATATACCTCAAATAATTACATTCACCCACTAAATAAACAATACTAGTTCTTGTTATTGAACCACCATAGTTCAAAACATCTGCCTCCTTCAAATTCTTCTCAGTAATTAGGGAATTCTAGGTATCTTAGATTTAGTAGTAAGCCCTAAATTTTTTTACCTGTGATAAAATGGTGTATACAATCCCATCCATGAATCCCATCATAGTCATAAGATCATCACCGACATGAGTCGGGGAAAAATGTTTAATCATAGTGAAATTATAAGAATATTAAATGAAAGGCATGGCTCCCTACTACATGTTTATAAACTCTTTATGCTAGTAATCATTCAAATTATATGGAAAGAAGTAGTCATAAAACATCAAATGTAAGACTACATATAATATATCTCTAAGTTAGTCTACCTGGGTCATAGCATCCCCAATTTCTTTGAATAATTACTTAGTATATAAGAAAATATTTTGACCCTCTCCTATGGAAGTGCCTCCAGATAATAACAAATAAAAATCATGGCCCCCAACCCTGACTCAGCATCATTTGGTCCACCATCCCCCCAAAATGATAGATGATACTACTTCTATAACTCTTGAGTAAACTCTACCATAGTTATGGAGAGTCTATACACACCTTTTATAGATCAAATCATGTAGGTGAAACCCTCTTGAAAATGGGAATCATTTATAATGTTAGGAATAACAGACGGTGTCATTGGTTGAACTACATGAGGGATTATTATTAACTCATGTATCATAACATTTGATACAGGGTCATCACAACCTTTATGGTTCATAACACAAGGAAGTAATGGTAGAATAATTCTATATGTCCAAATAGATGCCTTTTAAATAATTAAATAGTTTAAAAGATTACATATAGATAACTGAGGAAGGTACAGAACCTTTCTATGAAATATCACACATCTCTACCCACTCCAAAAGATAGGTCTAGGTGATAAGGAAAGAATATAATGTTCCATTTGAACCATAAGAGACACTCTCATCTACCCATTACTAAGGCTGGGTTCACATCAAGGTATCATATAACACAATAGGGGGTTCTGATATATGGAGTTTTAATTTATAGATATAGGAAAAAACATTTTACTTTTAAATTGGAATAAGATTTATTGGTAACCATTTCACTATTAATAATTTCATTCACGTGTTTTCCTATTCTTTTACATATATTACATATATCATGACCTAGATCCAATAGTTCAAAAACCCAAAACATAGTATAATTTTCTAATTAATGTATCATCACCAATATATATGAGAAAATTTATTTATATAGATGTAGGAACATTGATTAGTCCAATTATATTCTCCCAATAAGAAATGTGATCACATATCAACACACAGTAATCGAGAAAATTACTATATGAAACATGAAAATGCATACAGAAAGTTGAAGTAGCACGGAGAAATACATGGCATATTAGGCCAATTGTGTGTATAATGATGAAATTAATGACACACCGTCATTTCAGAAATCATTGAAAAATAAATCTATTTCCAATAATACCAATTTTATTAACATCATAGGATATGTGTCTCACCCAAAGATGAAGTCAAAAAACCATGACAATCATAATTAATAACTATAATAACCCACACCAGGAAATTTCATTTTACATATACATGGGTTAGCTATACCCAAGCATGGAATCATTACCAAATTACATTGCTTTCTAGTCTCATGTATAATACCAAAAAATTTAGACAATGGAAAAAAATCATCTACCAATTTTTAACATCCTGATCTAGGATCCTCCTAACTTGTGCCCCGGGCAGGTGGGTCGCATGGACTCAAGCATGCCACTAAATGTGATAATGACTTTCAAATATCAATGAAGGAGTAAGTTGGTACAATTGAGAGACTATAACCACATAATAGTGTGGAACAACATATAAGATGATTATAAATACAATAGTGGAAGAAAAATATAAACAAATGTAACAATATAAACTCAATAATAAAAATAATTGAAAGCATAAATGAAAATCAACACAATAGAAACAGATAAAATAACATTAGAACCAATAAACCACCATAGTGGAATGTTCAACATTGACAATAAATAAATAGAGTAAGTAATAAATAGGGAAGAAACTATAATAACAAATATCCAAAAGTTATGAAATATACATGATGATCTTATGGCATGCTGATATATAAAATGTGAAAACAAGGGACTCTAATATGTAACATTATATTCAAAAGTAAAAAAGGATAAAATACTTCTCTAATAGCATTATTATAATATTATTGGTCCGTGTCTCCCTTGATCTATAATATAATAAAAATGAATCAAGAATCTGTAGCATGGTGCTTTCCCTTATCCATACCTATGGACAAGTAATATACTCAATTACCAAAAGATGACTACGTTGGGGTTGATATAAAACCCCAAAAAGAGACCAAATATGTTGTAATGAAATAATAAATCTTGTCTATATAGAAATAATAGTGTTTATGTATTAGAAATAGTAAAAAAAATGAATAAATAAATACCAACTGACTTAGGTTCCTACCAGACACATCGATGGATCTACCTGCTTCTTTATAAGATTGTATGATAGTCTAATCAGTAACCCTACATATATATAGAAACAATAGATATATATCATAGTTATATACTATATTCACCCATATTCTCTATTTATGTTAGGGCATAAATAGGCATATACATGGATTATAGGTGCTAGTTGGACTTGGGGTGTAACTCAAGTGTCCATAACTAGTCTAATGAGGTATATTATCTAGAAAATGGTATGTTTCATGAATCTCCTAGTGAATTCATGACTTCATGCTCAACACTTGAGATAGGTGTGGTGAAAAACCATGCCCAACACCCAAATCAATAGAACGTGTTGCACCATTCCTATCATCTAGATACAAGAATAACAATGAGAGTTGTAATGTTTGACACCCAATATATGGTAGAGTGAAATATCATTCTCAATAATTCCCTTAACCATTGTTAAAAATACATTAGCAATGGATTAATGATAATAATATTTATAACCATGAGTTATCACTTCATATATATTTATAGTCTTCAATCCCATTACAAACAAGGCATCACAATTCATATAAAAAATATATATTAATGCATATATCACATGGCATGACATTTCCACCCATTTCCATTTAATTTAAAACAATATTTAATGATTTTAGGCATGGATATTAATAATAAAGGAAAAATAATAATTTAGAAGGTGAAATAATCAAATTAAAACATATACAAAAAGGGATACTACCATTTTAAATCCATGAAAAAAATACAAGGTGTTGCATCCATTTAAACAATTATATTAAAGAAGAAATTACATTATTCACTCCTAAAGGGGTGTCTATAATTGAGGTGATAATACTCTAACCACCTATAATGTTTCTATGGAAGTGTAATAACATGATTAAATTAATTTAAACTGACAGGTAACGTTTTTAGGTGACACGTGGAAATAGACGATGTGTGGAACAATGTTGGATGTATGAAATCAAATAAATGTTTATGGGAAATAACTATACCATATAACATAAGGGATTATATGACTCCTCATCCAATATAGGCTTTATATTTGATGTATATCATAAAAAATGAAAAATGTACTAACAACACAATAACAGGGAAAATGATCTCCCACATAATACCGTAATATATGGTAACACTAACTAATATTAAAAGGAAGAGGATTATATCTCATACATCTTATTATCCGAAATTTATAATGATATTTTATTTGGAGTCTAGTAGGAGGTGTAATAAAATAACCTAGAATAGTATTGGGGGAGAGTATTTAAGAGAATAATATAGGGCTTACATGCTAGAAATGAGAAGGTGGAAGTACGGTATAAAATTTAACATCATTAACATTAAAATTTTCTTTTACCCATTAATTTCCTTTAAATAGTTTGGATATATGGTTGGCCAGACCATGCACCATACATGTGAACCTCAATATCTAAAAGGGACCCCACATTATTTCTGAACCTGATTTTACAAACCGTGTGAATACCAGGCGATTTTTCTCTACATGGATGTATACAATGTCAGTATAAGTGTACACCTTAGCTCGAGTGGTTGTATCCAAACAATGAGACCTCTTACTATATAAATTTTCCTTACACAGTTAAGCCACACTGTTTATACTAACCTTGAGAAAACTATAAAGACTACTCTACCTGTCCATTTTTAGTAACTTTTCACTCTAAAGGATCCCCAGACACTCTTCTAACATTCTTTAGGATATAGAAAATGATTACAAATTAAAATAAAAGTAAATAAACTGAAAAATAGTGATATGTACCTTTAAGAAAATATGTTCATTACAGAGGTAATTATGAAATATAACTATTTTTTTTCTAAACCACAAACTCTGGTAAATATGATTGAAGGATTTTGATTCATTAATGATTGCATATTGAATCAAATACTTTAATTCATGATAGTTATTATGAATCTTGAGACCAATGGGAAATGAATATGAGTCATTCTCACTGCGATAGAGAAATGTCATTCCCCCTGATCCACATAATATGAACAATACCTTGTTATATTATGAGGACCTAAACATTTATTAATGAAATTTCCCTTTTTTATTTAATATAATGTCTTATGGATATATAATAGAAAATAAAATATTTTATTTTATTATATCCAATTGAATTAAAATGACTATTACAAACCTTTACCATTAATAATATAACTTTTGAACATGATCACATGACTATTATAAATATAGGGTTTTAATGAATCCATTGGTCATAGAAAATGGAAGGGATGACATTAACCAGTAGCATCATTCCCTATGATTCCCATTTAATAAATATTCTAGGGGAAATAAAATTTATGTTATTTTCCATAGACCAAACCCAAGATGAGATCCAACAGTTAAAGCATGGCTAAAACCATTTACAAGAGAAGTTCAAGCTCATTGAGATCATGAACCAAAACATGTTCATCGATTAACCCCATGAAATCCCCACCATCAAACCTCTTACTCATTGGGAATATTCTGGTGTAATAATGTTATATGAACCAATACCCTAACAAAATGACTATGTTCATTATTTTTGTAAAATAGAATGAATATATTTCGATCATATTTTTGTTACTATGAAATTGATTTTTAAAGAAAAAATATTAATTTTGGTTAATTAAGAAATATATTTTTAATGAAATAATGTATTTTTGTAATAAATAGAAATTTAATAAAATATTATTATTAAATAAATTTTATTAAATATAAATTATCATATAATTTTTATTACGGCTATTGTAATTTTTATTTGGGTTCAAAAAGTATCATTGTCAAAACCGATCAATTTTTAATAAATTTTGGTTTTTATTTTCAAAGATATAATTCACATATTTAGATAATTAGTTTTTTAAAATATAAATTATTTCTAGGATTAGGACATTGAAATTATACAACAGTGAATTTTTCAAAAAAATTTAAGACAGTTGATTTTTTGGTAAAATTAAATAACGTATAAATATATGGTGTTCTTTATAACATTATAACGGCACAATAGTGTTTTAATAAATACTATAAATTTTATACTCGACCAATATATATTATTTCTTTAAAATAATGTTATTTTAGGTTTTTTTTGATAACGCCTTAGTGATTCCTCGAAGGCTTATAATATATTTTAAGATTATATTATTATTTCATTGAATGTGTGCTTCCTCAACACATACGAAAGGGAAATATTTTTTTATCATAGCACCTTTTAAAAATAAAAAAATTTAAACCACTCTCATTTGGAAGAAACTAGGCACAAAAACCATGTAATAGTTTGTGGTTTTGAATATTATATTATGAAGAGTCCAAAACCTAAATAAAAATGAAACCCCCTATTTTCATCTATAAAACCACCCATGATCCCATTTATCTCCACCAAAACTATTTGGAGCTTGAAACAACTCTTCAACATACTCCCTATATTCCTCTAAAGGTGTCTTAAAGTTCCCAAGATGCATGTCGCAAGACTTTGGGGTCATACACTAAATTAAGGGATTTTATCTCTCCTCTTTTTATCATGCATTTAATTTATGATATTCCCTTTTTATATAAATTTTTGTAAGATGGTATACATTCTTACATATCCATAATACTATCCATTTTATTTTTAAATGATTTTATCCCCTTAAAATCTCATTTACCCTCTTATTAACCATTATCTATACTCACTACTATGTCGAAATTCTATAAGGGATTCTCTCTCTCCATTTTTTGTCAAGCACCTAATTTATGATATGCCATTTTGATTTCCATTTTCATAATTTGGGATACATTATATCCTAACCCTCTTAATTTCCATTTGATATTTAAATTATGATAGCTCCTTCAAATCACATATGTTTCTCTTTTGTCCCCTTATGTACAACCATTACTATGATTATATTCTAAAAGGGATCCCTTATATCCTACATTTATTTAGGAATTTAATATATGTTATGCCATATTATTTTTAATTACTAATGATGTGGTTTATTTTCACACCTCCCCCATACATCCCTTATGATTACTAAATTATGATAGTCCCATTTCTATCTCATTAAGACCTCCCAATTACACTTGTTACCATGCCGGAATTTCATAAGTCTTATTTCTTTTCTCATCTTTCTTCAAAGTTTATTTATTATGTTATACCTTATATTTCAAATTTCTTTTGTCAGGAAATATATTTTCATTTCTTTTATACTATAAATTACATGTATAAATGATAAGTTTCCCATTTATCTCTCATAAAACCATTTTATGATGTTCTATATGACGTTGTTATCTTGCCATAGTGGCACCACAATTTTCCATGCCAAAATAATTGTGCAGTTAACACCATACCAATTTTTCAATCAAGGGTATTCTACATTATGGAAACAAACATATTAATTAGATAATGAATTTTATTTATTCCAAATTACTTGATCGTCGAATAAATTATGATCTTGAGTGAATTCAGGTTATATTATATATGTGGGACACTTAAGCATGAGAATTAAATGATTATGAAGTGTGAACCCTGATTACACTCCAATGAATTGGGTAATGTTTAGTATCATGATACATAATTTTGGGACAAGGGTGTACCTGATACTTTTATGATTCTTTTTCTACTATCGGGACTTTGCCTTTTTTTCCTTGATCTATTTATGTTGCAATGTTTTAAGTTGTCGCCACATATCCCATGTTTTTATTACCATGAAATATCATGACATATTATTCATGTTCCATTTATGATCCATTGATATGAATATTTTCTAAAATGTATTTTTCCTCTTATTATGACTTTTTTATTCCCTTACTACTATTTATAGCTCTCCCCATTATTATGTATATCCCTAGGTTATCCCATATTGTGTTAAGTATAAAGGAACGTTTTTGTAATGGTAAACATGTTTTAAATAAAGATGTTTTTCATTCATGTATTATGTTATTTTGTAATGAACATAATTTTTATAATAAACTAGCCATATCAATCATATGATATTTATTATGGGTAATTTTATGTAATAAATCTTGGTTAAATGCTAAATAATGAGCAAGGTTATTCTAGTTGGTATCAAAGGATATGTTGAGTTATTTTTGGGATTAGGATAAGAAGACTCCGTCAATAGCCTTATGATTAGGAAACTCTGGAGAATGACTTAGGTATAATACTAATTATAAGAAAAAAAACCTAAATTATGTTAAGTATAGAGTTAGTGGATTATCAATAAAATATATCCATGTCTAGATACTACATGTGGATGTTGTTCTGGAATAGATGTACTTAATATTAACAACTCTGACAAGATGTTCCTAGCCTGACTTGGTATAACATGGTACATGAAAATGATACTTACTGTGCTCTCGGTTTGAAACTCTAAGAGGACATTCTTTGGTAAATTCATAAGCTCATTACATACCATTATTACAAGAATAAAGAAAAAATTCCCATAAGAATCTATGTTTTGAAATAGATCATTGTTAAGATAAATTAAATCATATAAACTCATTTGTTACAGAGATACATTTTATTTATCCCTTTAATATCATTAGATTCATGTTTAAATGTTTTATTTCAAGATATACACACTTAATTCAATTTTTTTCTAGGCAATAGCTAGAAATAGGAGGAATCATGTTATCAAATAATGTGAAAGGAAGTATAATGATTTCCCTAAAGATATGGACAATCCAATACGAGTGGGAATCAAAAACATTGTCAAGATACTCCATTAGTTAACAGAAGTAGAAACATGGATGAAGATGGGCGCCCAAACACCCCTATGATAGGAGAAACAACAATTTAGAGATTTATGTGACAAAGGCCTACTACTTTTACCGGATCATCTAATCCCTTAATGTTGGATCAATGGTTCAAATCCATTTAAAATGTCTTCCCCATACATCAATGATCTAAAAAAGAGATGTTTTTTCGACTATTTATCATATGGGGGGTGAATCTGATCAGTGGTTGACCTTGATCACGAATACAAATCCCGAGGAAGAGATCAATGCATTGTAGTGGAAGGAATACCAGAAAATGTATTTTGAAAAATATTTTCCCAGCACAATCCATCAAAAAATGGAAAGAGATTTCATTTCACTAAATAAAACGGATGATGAATCTGTTTAGGTGTATGAAGAATACATGAAACGGTATGAATGATAATCCTCAAGTTTTTTCATTACCCATAAATTCAAGGTTGACCTCTTATTTGGTGGACTAATGCATAGTAAATGAAAAGCCTTGGAAATCTGTGACTTTGATAGCTTTGAAGAAATTCTAAAATGTTCCTTCCATGTCAAAATAGAGATCAGTGAATCTATAGGGTATGAAATGGATAGTAAAAATATATTGTAAATTAATTATAGTGGTCCGATGGGTAAATCTAATGTTGTTAAGAAATTTCATCACCCCACTTATTAATGGTGTTGAATGAATCACCCCAGAAATTGCCTAAAGTGAACAGGGAAATGCATTATTTTGAGATAAGATTGAAATGAACCCAATGTTTTCTGATAGGATAAACCCATCAACGTTTCAATAGATATTAATCCTCAATTCCAATTTCAACACTTCCTACACTACTTCAATTTCAAGGAAGTAGATCGCTCTGTGAAACATTGCACTAAGGAAAGGGTTTTTTAAGTAAACCAAAAATCTCCAAGGTAGTAAGGGAGAGATTTTTTCCTCACTACCTATAAGATGAATCCTTAAAATGAAGTGGTGAAAGGTATTGTAGTTATTAATTCCAGAATAGTAAACACAATTTTTTATTCTGGATCTATGAATTCCTTTATTTCACAAATGTTTATTATAACAATCCAAGAACAACCACAATGAATTGAATTAGATATGTAAGTGAAAATAGAAAATGGGGAAATTGTTTCATAACATGTATATAACTCCTCCCCTATCAATATTTTTGAGCTTTACTTCTCGGATAACTTTATCATACTCTCTTTGGTGGAATTTTATGTAATTTTAGGCATGTACATTCTTTACCTATATAAATCCAAAATAAATTTCCACAATAGGGAAGTCGCTATTCATATAGAGAATCAACCCTTGATTCTATAAAAGTAGAAGGAGGAGGATGAGTATTCATTATCACCATTATCTCAAGCATGGATATTATAACCTTATGAGATATAATATGTAGCACAAATGATCGAGTCTATATAAAGAATCATCCTCAACTACATGTCTATTGTGAGGGAATATGTAGATGTGTTTTCCTAGGAATTTCCTGGTCTTCATCCAAGAAAAGAGGTCTAATTTTCAATAGATATTATACCACAAGATTTTATAATATCCAAGACTCTATAGAAGATAGATATTGTGGAACTTGAGGAATCGATGAAAAAAATATAGGAGAATTTGGATAAAGGATTCATACTCCAATGTGATTCACCATGGGATGCACCAGTCCTCTTCATCACGAAGAAGGATGGGTCAATGTGCCTTTGTATTGATTATTGTGAGCTTAATAAGATCACAATAAAGAACAACTGGCCTTATCCACAAATTGATGAATTGTTTCATCAGATATATAGATCACAAAACTTCTCCAATGTGGATCTATGATGGGGTTATTACCGACTAAGGGTGTAGAAGAAGGATATCACCAAGTTTATTTTTTGAATAATGTACAGGAATTATGAGTTCATAGTGATTCCATTTAGACTCATTAATTCTCTATAAATTATCATGGACTTGAGGAATAGAATCATTATTGATTAAATTGAAAAGAAATTGGTAGTATTTATAGATGATATTATAATATACTCAAAAAAAAGGAGGATCATGAAGTGAAATTGACCATTGTGCTAAAGAACTTGTGAACAGAGAATATTTATGACAAGTACCGCAATTGAGAGTTATGGTAAAAGGAAGTCTCATTCTTGTGGAATATGAACACAAGAAATTGGGAATTTATGTATTCTTCAACGAAAAAAAAATTGAAGATTGGACGTGGCCTACATATGTGATAGATATATGTAGTTTCCTTCAGTTCCCTAGATAGTATCACCGACTTGTGAGATGTTTATCACTGTTTTCAATCCCACTTACCAAGAATGCTCAGAATGGGGTCTGGTATTCTTGGAATGATGAATGTGAATAAAGATTCATGGAGTTGAAAAAGAGGATTATCACTACCCGTATGCTCACAAGTGGGGAACTTTTCATAATTTTTTAAGATGATTTGAAGAAGGGATTGGGATTTGTGTTGATGAATAACGACTAAGTCATTGCCTATGCCTTAAGTTAATTGAAAATTCATTAGAGAAGTTACCCCACACATGACATAACATTTTTTGAAGTGATATTCCCTTTGAAGATTTATTGGCTTTATCTATTTGGGGAGAAGTTTGAAATATATATTCATTAAATAAGTCTTAAATATATAATAACATAGAAAGAGAAAAATATTAACCAAAAAATATCATTAGAAATCATCAAGGATGACAATTTCTCAATCCAATACCATCCTAGGAAATCAAACAAAGTTTTTTATTATCTATGTAGAAAGTATCCAACAATTCTATCATCAATTTGAATGGATAATGATCCAATATTTATAGAATTAAAGAGGATGGACATGGGAATAATAAAAAATGGAACATCATAAATCCATTCCTAAATTATTTCCTAACCATCTATTCTTAAATATTTAAAGAATTCTAAAAAATATGATATTGAAATTGAAAAGAAATTGTAACCAATAATAAATGAAAAACCTCAAATTTCAATATTAACGAAGAATGAATTGTGGGATTTGAGTCTAGAAAATCTATTCCATTAAATCCTTAGTGAAAGATAAAATTATTGGATGATGTACATAGTTCACCATTTTCTATTTACCCAAGAATAAAAAAGATACATCGAGAACTCTGAGATAACTACAAGTGGGATAACATGAAGAAGTAGATGTATGATTATAAATCAATGTTTTTGGTATGTCAAAATTTGAACGTTGAAAGGTATAAGTCTAAGGGGGTGATGAAACCATTACCCATACCAATTTGGAATTGGAAAAACATCACAATTGAGTTTGTCACTGGACCACCAAATATATAAAACAGAATCAATGAAATTTGGCCTTTTGTGGATCCTCTTACAAAGACTACACACATCATTTTTATTTGAGAGGATATCTTATTGGATAAAATAGCATGCATATACATCAGATAAGTGGTAAGGCTTCAAAATGTACCATTAGTGATTGTGTCTGATCGAGATCCAAGATTTACCTAAACATTTTGGAATAGTCTCCTTAATGTTCTAAAAAATGAGATGACCTTCAGTACAACTTATAACCCTCAAACTGATGTCCAATCTAAGCGGACTATCCAAAAACTGGAGAATTTTTTGAGAACCTGCTTAATAGACTTCAATGGTGGATGAGACAAACATATTTCTTTAGAGGAGTTGTCTTACAACAAAATTTTCCACTCTAGCATCCAAATATATCCCTATGAATCCATTTACAAAAAGAGTTGAAGAACATAGACTTGATGTGATAAATTTTGGGAACATATACAACTATGTCCAAAAATTTTTGGGGAAATGGTGGAGAGGTTTAAGACTATTCGGTTTCACATCAAGGCTGCCTAGTGTCGAGAAAAGTTCTATGATGAAAATCATCGACTTAACCTAGAGGTTGATCTTGGAAACATGTTATTTCTCAACATATCTATATGGAAGATAGTGATTATATTTGGGAAGAATGGAAAGCTTATACTATGTTACATTGTCCCTTTTGAGATCCTTTATTACATCAGTGTAGTGGCCTATTGACCAGCACTCCCATCGAATTTGTCTCAAGATCATGATGTATTCCATGCATCCCTCTTAAGTAAATACATACCGGACCCATCAAATGTACTCAATCTAGATGTGGCAAAATTATATAATGACATTTATTAAAAGGAGTAGCACGTGATGATCTAAAATCATAGTGAAAAATTTCTACAAAATATGACAATGCCCATAATCAAGGTGTTGTATAGAAACAACATGTTTGAAGAAGCAATGTGGGCACTACAAGAGGCAACAAAGCAAATTTAACCCCATCCATTTTAAGTGTGGGAAAAGGAATTTTGAGGGAAATTTTTTTAAATAGAGGAATATTTGGATGAACCAATCTTGATTGAACAAAATTCCCCATTTTGATTCCTTTTAATGACAGATGGATATAGAAAACCAATTCATTTTTTAATTACATCCAATTATTTTTAAATGACTATTTTTTTTAAAAGGATGGGGCCGAAGCCTCATTTTATTATTAATGGAAAGAACTCTTTAGAGGGTAGAGGGAGACCCAATATATAGCCCAAAGACCCAAGGATAAGTGGCCTGAATACGAGGCTTAAAAGCCCATTTTTGGGCCCAAAGGACCCTCTATGAACAGTACTTCTATAGTACCTCGCGCAGCTACAGTACCTGCTATAGTGCCCCGCTACAGTGCTCCGCTATAGTGCCTTGTTACAGTACCCTACTACAGTAACCCAGGAATTCATCCCTGCTACAGTACCCTGCTACCATTAAGTATCTTTACGACAGATAATATAACACATGAACATGATCAGTATACTAGTATAAATTTAGGGTTTAAACCAATCCATTTGTCAGATAAAAAGGAAGTGATGGCCTCAACTAGCAGGACCAAACCCTGTTAATCCCTTTTTACCAGAGCTTCTGAGGGGGATTTCATTTCTGGTATTTTAACTCTATGAATTTCAAGCTGATATAAAACAAACTAAAGCATTAACAAAACCGCTTATGGGATATGTTCAAGCTCATCAAGATCATGGACCAAACCACATTCACCAAATGGCCCCATGAATTCCCAACCATCACACACCTTACTCTTAGGAACTATACTGGTGAAATAAAATGATATTTATCAATACCCTAGAAATAGGAATTTGTACATTAATTTTTTATAAAATAATGAAGATATTTTCATCTTCTTATTGATACATTGTAAATTATTTTTAATGAACAAGTATTATTTTTGGTTAAATTAGAAATTTATTTTTATGGATTGATGAATTTTTTAAAAAATAAAATTTTAATTAAATATATTTTTTTAATTAAATATTATTAAATATAATTATCATATAATTTTTAAAACGGCATATTTAATTTTTTTGGGTTCAAAAACTTTTATTGTCAAAAACTGTTAATTTTCATAATATATCAGTTTTTTTTTAATGTGAAAATAACATATCTATAAATTTATTTAGATAAAATGAATATTATTTATGGAATTAATATGTCAAAATTATTCAATGTTTAATTTTTCATATTTTTTTGAGGCAGACCAAGTATTGGGTAAAAATTAAATACTGTATAAATATACAGTGTGTTTTATGAAATCATAATGGCACAATAATTATTTAATAAATACGATAAAATTAATAATTGTCGAACTATATTTTTTTGAATTTAAAATAATTTTATTTTTGATTTATTTTATTTTTTTGATAATTCCATATTGAATCCTCCAAGACATATGAAGGGTGTTCCATGATAGCACTCTAATGCATTTTGTAATGTTTAGTACCATGATACGTCACAATTGGAAAGTGGTGTACCTAATTATTTTATGGTACATTCCATAATGGTGTCTTGGTAGTTTTATCCTTCATCTATTTATGATGTAGTGTTTTTTGTTGTTTCCAGATTTCACTTGTTAATATTATCATGTTATATCATGCTTTATTATTCATGTTCTTTTTATGGTCCATTGATATACCAATTATTTAACATGTATTGTATTCATCATGATATGAATTTTTTATTCCCTTAATGGTATTTATAACTCACCCATTTCTTATGTATATCCATAGGTTATCCTATACAGCGTTATGTATAAAGGAACGTTTCAGTCATTTTAAAAAAGTTTTCAACATAGATGTTTTTGTTTCATATTTTATGTTTTTATGTAATGTACCAAATAACACAAAGAAACAAGACGAAATAATCTTAAGATTTATATTATGTGCAATGTTTTTGTAATAAGTCATGTTTAGATGCTAAATAAAGAACAAGGTTATTATATATATGATACTATATGTATAACATGAGGTATTCGACACATGACCTTGAAATACATGATGTGAATTTCTTTCTTCATGAATCTAAATAGAATCACCTAATTCCCTTATTATATGAAATTAAACTACATTATGTAATTCCTTTACACACGACACTAAAATATAATCTTCTCATTAGATTATCTTAAAATGTATGATGTAATGCACAGAAAGAATGAATCTAAACTATATAGCCTAAAGTCAGTGACACATGATTTTAATCATCAAAACATAGGTCCTTACTAAATGTATCTGAACTACACAACACAATGTTCTTATCATTAGACTAAAAACCACAAGATATATAGTCCTTACCATATAAACCTAAACCATAAGTAATATTTTATATCATGCACATCATTAAACTATTTATTGTGGTCTACCATAGATGAACATAAAATGTATATCCCTACTATTTTCTGAGAGATAATTATCTATAACCCCAATATATTTTCATTTATAGAGATTAAATCCATGTTTAAATCCAAATACTATCTCACAGATTATAGGGATTACATAACCAACCAATAAAATTTCCTCCCATTACATCTTAATATGTCACTCAATTTAACATAATGTTTTATTTACCCATATCTTGTATTATAGTCTATTATTTTTTCCCCAAATTTTATATTTGGGACATCATGGTATACCTATAGGTTATTCCTAACCCTATTATACATCTCTACATACACCCAACCAACATTAAATCATTGATGTTAGAATCACTATCAATAAAAAGACCCTTAACTTGAGGTTATCCCCTTAGAAACCAATATACCTAAGTCGTGGTCCCCCATCTATCATCCATTAGTATTTGAGTTGATAATTTTTTTTACCAATATCATATTAATTTCATACATGCATATCTAATAAAAAATGTACCCCTCATCTTGATAATGACATATGTGACACATATTCATCCCTCCAAATAGATTAATATTTTATCCCAAAGAGTAGATCCCCTAACCTCATGCATTAATTTCCAAATTTTTTGGTTGGTTATCTATTGATAATGGTAAACTACTCCCACCAAATAACATTCCATTATCTACAGATCATAAATTTCAAAAATATATTCAAATATATTATTAATATCTATATTTTTTATGTTCTTATTAAATACAAGAATTATTTAGGTGGTTCTATGTCATATTAGTATAAACTATATGAAATTTTGGTTAAATATTTAACAGATTAACTATAATAATAAATTATCCTGGTTATAAAATCTTAAATAGAACAAAAACAAGGTCCTTACTAGATGAAATTAACCATTGTGGTTCACAGTCCATCCTGTTTTACATTAAACATTTCAGTTTGATCCATCCCATGTGACCAAAAATAATAAAATGACCACATACATAAGAGATCGGTCTACATAAATGTCCTCATTTATAAGTTATTTTATTTCCATACAAACATCCATAGTCTATAATTCCTTAGTTTACCAAACTTATAAATAAAGAAACCATTTTCATGAACTACATTCAGCTTGATTAACACTACAACATGATATTCAGTGATACCTAGATATCTTATCCCAGGATTATTAATAAATACCATTTCCATGTTTTACTATACCCTAGTGGAGAGACATTTTCCAGATTATGTTAGTTATTCTCATAGTCATCCCATATGATGAATCAATTGTAGTTTATCTTGGTTATAAGAACTCATTTATATTAGGTTTCGTCCCTTATTACAAAAGGGCAATCATATGTTTCACTACCATGTACCTCGTGTATGATCCAAATGTATATAGAGACTCTACTATAAGATTAAAATTACTAAAATTTATCCTTAGTTTTAAAAGTAAAATAAATATTGTTAAACTAAATTAACTTGTAAATTGATGTTCAATTTTTCATGTATTGATTTCAATTTATGATCATATGTTTTGATGAACTAATATGAATACATGAAATAGTAAAACATTATATAATTATATAATTGTGAACTAAAACTCATTGTTGATTCAATAAGAAGAGAGAGTTACAACATCCATAGATGATGAAGCTTCTGATTTTTTTTAAACCAAACAAGATGGTCTAATATTTTTACCTTGGGAGTTAGTTACATCCTCCATTATAAATTTAGAGTTTGTCTCTGAGGAATAAAATGAGATGAAGAATAGTATAATTGTTTATTAATTTATAATCGTTAATAGTTTCATTTTCTACAGTGTTTCTGATTGTTTTCCTTTTAGATGGATTTCCCAGAGTTTCCTATGTGAGGTCATTCATTTTAAATCTATATGATTTCATAAAATAATTTTCATACATATCATAATTGTGATAAATGAGATTCCAATGTGGAATATGATACTTCAAATCATTGAGAGAAGTGATAATCAGGGAACAAAATCTTCTTCTTTTGATTATTAAATATTAATGATTAAATGGGAACATAGAATGGATGTTGATCATCATATCAAAGAGATTGTTAGTGATAAAGCTACATAGTTCTGATTATTTATCCAATGGAATCTCAGTGTAGAACTTGGTCATTCTTACAAGGTTAATAATAAAATTATTTATTATATTATGGTTTTATCTTGAAAATTTTATACTAATCCAACAATTACATTAGTCAAAATGGAATGACATACCCTGAAAAGTAGTGTTTTTGGAAATAATATCCGTGGTTGTATATTAAAATTTCCATATTATATTCCCCACATTTTTTTTGGTGTTATTACCATTTTCTTATATATTTTTATTGTGTTTATATGTATCAGATGTTTTATTTTCAACTATGTATATTTTTTTATCAATTTTGTATTTATATTCTAAAAGAATTATTTATGATGTTTATTTTCAATATTTCTTTGATTACTATAAATTATTTTAATTTTTATCTTCAGATCATATTACATTCCAAGCTGTTATGAATTTTTTAATTTATAATATAATTCAAAAAAATCTTATTTAAAACATTTCATTTACATCTGGGACAATATATACATTCAAACCACATCAGTTTATATTTTATATGGACTCTCCATTTGAGATAATCTACCATTATATATATATATATATATTGGAATTTATAAATCTAATTAAACTAACATATTGAATATAAAATATATATATATTATGTTATGGTGTTTCATTCAATCATAACTTTTGAGAATATAGATCAAATATGACAATTGATCATTGATGGGCCCGATTATGAATATTTTCATGATAGGTGAATACAGTTTTTGTCAAAAGGAGAGTAAATCACTATAAAATAATTGCCAATAATTCGAAAATTCTATATAAATAAATTTCATCATTTACATGGGATGAGAATCTTGAATATCAGCCAAATTACAAAGTTAAGAATACATTTTTGTACAAGAAAAATTGAAATATATGCTATCAAATTTCATTATGTGAGAATATGAATTTAATTTTTAAAATGCAATAAATTACTCAATTTTGTAGTTTCAATGTTCTTTATACCTGATAGGATATGATATGAGGTAATAATATTTCATTATATATTATACTATGTGAATAAATGAGATAAATGAATTTATTTTTTTGTATTAGATGTTAATGGTATTCATACACATGGGGAAAATGAAATCACAGTTTAATAATTAGTAGAGATGGTTATTAAAATTATTCCCAGTGAATGAGAATCTGATTGGATAATTATAGATGATACTATTAAATTATAAAATTTTAGTCATTATGACCAAATTAGGATTCTCATTAAGTATAAGAATTTGTTGAAGAGCGATGATATAAAGGAGAGAAATAAACTATTTAGTTTCATTTATTTTAACTACATATGCCGAAACTATAGCACCATGAGATTTCGGGTTTTTTTTCAATTTAATTTATTCTTTTTTATATTTTTTTTCATTTCGTACATCATGAATATAACTCTTCATATATGAAATCCCTATGTCCGTAATACATTATATGAACACCAAGTTTTCCTTTCTCAATAAAAAACAGTTAGATTAACATTCATTATAGGAAACACTATGTTTGACTTATGTTACACACAATTTCGAGATCCTTCGATAGCTTGTGTAACACACATGGACATGTTTTACCTAATTAAAATATTGTATTAATATTATTATAAAAATATTATTATAGGTACCACCTAGATGTTGGAATCAATGTTACCAATAATATTACCAAAATTTTGAAAATATTATTTATTCAGGTATATAAAATGAATCCTTATTTT
Source organism: Viscum album (assembly GCA_963277665.1). Taxonomy (NCBI): domain Eukaryota; kingdom Viridiplantae; phylum Streptophyta; class Magnoliopsida; order Santalales; family Viscaceae; genus Viscum; species Viscum album. Next base: position 1,089,497,546 of record OY728164.1, on the reverse strand, counting down.
ATCAACTCATACAAGTGAATGAATGAACAATTTAAAAATAAATAAATTATATTTCTAAAAAAAATTCTATATAAATACAAAATTTTGTCTAAAAATATTAAACAATATAATTTTGTTCAACGTTTTCATTAAAATTTCAATATTATATATTCAATAAATATATTTAATACTCATTCTAAAAAATTTATAGGTATAAGATAGTAAAAAATGGAATTTTATGAAAGAAAAGATGTATTTCTATAAATATTAATTTAACCACCCTTTCATGGAGAACCAAGTTTGAATATAAATTTTGACAAATCAAAAAATATTATTTATTTAAACAAGAAAATCAAAATTTACTTTTGGGAAATTGTTTGTATTATTCTGAGAATATTACTTTAATGATAAATAGTGAGAACACTGAATTTTAATTCAAAAATTTTATTTCATATAATAATTTAGAGGGATAAATTATATTTTTAATTTGTTTTAATTTTTCAAAAGATTATATTTTCATCAATTACTCAAATATAGATTGGTGGAATCAATTTCACAATTAAATTGTATATAAAAAATTTCAAAATTTTGGAAATTTTTACTTTAAAGACCCAATTTTTCACACGTATGTAAGATTTAATTTAAATTAATTTATCCCACTTTTTTGTTTTGAATTTTTTATATTTGATTCCATATTTTTAATTATTATATTTTATAATTTAAAATTATTTAAAATTATTTTTTTACCAAAATGATTAGTGAACATGATTAAAATTAAATATAGCGATTAAGAGAAAAGTCAACTTCACAAATGACTAAACGTTAATCATATAGCCCAAAATAAACTATAATCTTTTCCAAGAAAATATATGTTTATATATATACAAAATAATACATTTTCTCATATTTGGACCATTATTAGAGCCATTTTACAATGAAATAAATGTGGGTATAATTCCCTTTTAAAAAATTTACAAGAATTTCACAACTCCACCACTATAAAAATGAAATCACCCCTCTAACTTATTCACACATATCAATCACTTTATCTCATAAAACAAACCTACAAAATATCCTACAAAAATCCCTAAATTCATCATATAATCCTCCCTTTGGAATCAATTCATCCATGAAATCCCTTTCTTGAAAACCAAAAAGAGTTACCCAAAGAAGAGCTAATATCCTTATTCAAGCTCTTATGTTTTATTTTCATTATCCACACCCTATTATATTAATATTCCATAATTAAATGAAAAAATAAGTATCCTAAATATAAATAATTTTTTACAAAAATATTTTATAAAAAATGTACACACACTTCCATGTAATGGGTAATGAACTACCAGTTCTTTTGTAAGGTGAACTATAGCCTCAGAAAACGATGTTGTTCAATTTTTCCTTTACAAATACTCATGGTTGGGAATTCTGATTGAAACTATGTTAATATAACATATTTATGATTTATTAGTTTTTATATAATTATTATTTCACACATAGCTTCATGCTTTCTATTTTTGTAAACACGATAACTTCATTTGTAGGCGTGCGCGCAATCACCCCTTAAAGCGATGTGATTCTTTCACAATTTAAATAGAAAATATTATTTATTTATTTAGTGAAATTATATTATAAATATACCATAATAATTATTATTTAGTTATATTTTATAAAATTATTTATATTTAAACATATGTCATTTTACCTTTCTTTAAACACGATAAGAAAATAGAACAATGTTTGAGCCTACGTACGCCCTAGTGTCTCCATGAACGGTGTATTCCATTTCATATATATATTTTTTATATTTTATTATATATATATATAATATATTTGATATAAACAATGTTTTATATTCTAAAAATAACTATATCATGATCTCAATATGAGGATTAATAATAACAAGTCCAAATACGTATGATAAACAAAACAGTTATTGCCTGAAATATTGCTTTAACATGGAATTGTAAATAAATGGGTCATAAATGAATCATATATGTTTTGATATATTGAAGTATAATTATGTGGTATATTTATAATAAATTTATATTTATAATATAGTTTGTTTGAACGTGTTAATAGAAAGTAAATACATAAGGTAAGGACTTTCTTATGTCACGTTTTATATTCTTGAGATACATGCCTTATTCACCACAAATTTATTTTATGTTATGTATATAATGAACATTAATTTATTATATTATTATTATACATAAATATATGGGTATTTCAATATCTATTTTTTGAAAATTCTTTTTTGGGGTTTATGGGTCAAATTATTGCAAATCTGTAATGTATATTTTGTTTCAAGTTTCCATCTTTTATATACAAGCCATGATAGCACCTATATTTTTATTGGGATGAATATGGAACCATTTAAATTTAATATCATGAACATACTTAGAAAATTAAAATTTAAGCTTCATTTAATTTTATCTTCTCATGTAGATTTTGATTTGATTTTACTATAGTGGTAATGGTTTATTTCTACAATCTCATCGTTTATTGAGATTGTTTACGATTATTCATCCATTGAGAAAATACTGTTATAAATATCCCAATAAAACTAATTAATTTAACATAATATGGTTATTAATGATAAATTCAGATACTAGTATAATTTTCCACTAGTTATTAATTAATATAATTATGAAAGAATTTTTAAGAAAATCCAAAAACATAACTCACATTGGTAGAATTATTTTTTTAATTCAAAACCATGTTCTCTAAAAAGTGTTTTCCAAACTGTTCTATATTTAAATGGATTTTTAAATGTTTCTATTCCCATTTTTATGTTTTCAAGGAAAAAAAATTTCAAAATGTTTTCAATCATTCACTATATGTTTCCAAATATTTTCAATGTAAAATAACTTCTAAATGTTTTATAACTTCTTTTATATGTTTTCAAAGATATTTCCAAAGAAAAATGTTTTCAAAATGATTTATATTTTAAAGAGAGTTTTTCCAAGTATAAAATATACTTTTTAGAATAAAATTATTAAATGATTTTAAATCATACATTATATGTTTTCAAAGAGTTTTTTCTAAATAAAAATATCTTGAATATGTTCTATATTTTAAAATGTAAAATTCAGTAAAAGTTTATATTACTTAAGAAATGTTCCAAGTGATCTTTAAAAATATTTCTTCATCTAAGATGGAATCATTTAATATAGTTTAATATTTATTAGAGACGTTACCCAAGAATACCATTAATATTTTTTTATGGTTTAGTTTTTTGGTGCCATGATGTTTTCCAAAACCATTTACCTTCAATGGGTTTTTATGATTTTGAAACCAACTTCTTTTGATGGGTTACGCTTTGATGAAATGAATTGGAAACCTATATCTTTTCCATAAGGTAGGATGTGAATTGTGTTTAATTATTCCCATTTTATTTCATGGGATATGATATAATGCTTATTAAATTAACATCTTTTTCATGTTTCATGATATGATGAATGATTTTTTTATCCAATGACACATTCTTGCATGATTTCATTCTATGATGGGTGGGTCCTATTTCTCCCTCAAATAGATTAGTTAATTATAAACGTTTTATGATATCAATAGGGTACATGAAAAGGAATCCCAAGACTTAAATAAGAGAAATTCTTATAAGCGAAACAAGATGATATATGGGAGGGCATCATAAGACAAAAACTAATAGGAATATTATTCCTGACAAGAAGGGTTCACGGGAATGAATCAGAAGCCCAAAACAAGAGGGTATATAAATCTTAAAATAAGATGGTACATGGGTGGGAATCCCAACCCTATAATAAGAGGTTACAATGGAGGTCATACAAATACAAAAAAAAGATGGTACATGAAATCACCCCCCAAGCCTGAATAAGCAGGGCACATGGGAAGACATCCCAAGCTCAAAACAAGAGAGTACACAGGAAGGAATCCCAAGCCTGAAAAAATAAGTGGATAATGGGAAGTCATACCAAGCCAAAACATTAGGGTAATTAAGTGAAAATAATAAGTCAAAAGCATGTACATGGGTGATCATTCAAATTCGAACTTGCTATCTAGGAATTGGTATGTGACATTGACATAGGATTTTATATGATAATGTGTCTACCAAAAATTACATGTCTTATTACTGTGGTATAGATTCATGGTTAATTATTTATATTCCCTTATGATTCATGTCTTATGAACCTTAAATATTTAATTTATGATTTATGTTTACGATCTTTGATATGTTCGTTATGATCATATAATGTTATGATTAAGTTCTCATACCCTTATGCTTATATTTGGGCCTAAATATATACCCTATTTACCCTTTCTATGCATATCTGCTCACCCCGTTATTCTATTAAATTTCCCAGGTATATAAAGAATGGTTTTATGTAGAAGTATAAAATTTGAGAATATTTATTAGAATCATTGAAGATCTTTTCCGATGTTTGAATATTTAGTTCTAATTTTCCAATGAAACTAAACTATTATGGTCCTCGAGAATGTAATTTTTTTAATTTTTTAAATATTCATCCTAAATAATGTAACATCTATGTATTTTTATCCTAGGTCACTATAGTTGGTATCAATTGAAGAGTTTACACAACCGTTGGTATCTATGATGGAAAATATTATTGAGACCCCAAGGAATATTTTTATGGATATTTCTATTTAATTTTATATAGTTCAGCCAAAGGTGTTATAGATTTAAAATTCGATGTCATTAGTTATTAATCATATTAGTAGTTCTCATTATTATGTGTTTCTATTTTATGATAAGTGTTTAGAACAATATTCTTTCTATTCTTAATCAATAACAAGAACCACATGGAAAATGGGTGACATTGAATGTTTCAGATCTGTAAAGTATTGGAATTATGAAGATCGATTTAATGTGTGGAAATATCAAGATGATAATTAGGAAGGTTTTATGAGTATTTTTTATACTACTAAAGATAAAGATATCGCAAACAATATGTCTAAGGTATTGGATGTTGTAACAGTATTTGTAACATTAAACATAATAAATATGATTAGATCAAGGTTGAGGAACCATATGACATAATAAATATTTCATATTCTAGGAAAGGGGTATTAAGTAATGAGATCATGAATTCCAAGTTCTATTTTATGAGAAAATGTAAAATATTTAAGTGGATATGGTTTGGAATTAAAAGATTATATTATATGAATTTAGAAGTATATAAATATTGATTGTTGAATTTTTTCTTTAAGGATTTTAGACAATGTGTTAAATGATAACGATGACCTAGAAAATTGATTTAATGTCAAGGATAAATTAAAGGAAGTTAACGCATAACATGTTATTTAGGATCATAAAATCATATTATATATACATATAATGATGATGATATGGATAATGTAAATTGGACAGTATTTATGACCACAAAACTCAGAAATTATTTGTTTACAAAGTGTTTTATTCTACGAGGGATGAAGATAAATAAATTTTTTATTTAAAAAATATATCCAATTATCTCTATAAAATGAAATCTTGCATGTTTTCAATATGGTTTTTGTTAATTACGGTCATTACCTTATTTTTAGATAATACATGATAAAGGTATTCACATGATATCAATGTGACAATGAAGAGATAACTTATAATATATGGGGAATTAATGATTATGATGATATGGAGACCTTCTTTATAATGTTTTTATACACTCATATTTTAGATATCTAATAATTTTAATCATTTATGAAATATTGTTTGTTAGTATTTGGATGATGCTTTACAGATTATTGTATTGTCTCATAATATAAGGATTTGTGAATATGGGATAACTTATGATAATTTTTTGATAAAGATAGATGTAATAAAATATAAATATATTTAATGATATCATGATTTTATCACACTTTAGGAATGAAAAATTAACCTTTATTTCGGGAATAATAGAAGAAGTGATAATTTATAATGTCACAACAAAGGGTGAAATCATGCTGAAATCAAGTAAGTATATCTTCTCCGGAAAATTATTCCTCTTCAGAAAAAGTGTCTTGAATTTAAAAAATTCTCATTATCTTCATTTTTAATGATATTAATGAACTCTTTCATGCTTATTCACTTTGTATTTTTTTAACTATAAACATTATCTATATCTCCCACATTCTTTTTATCTTCCATCTTCATCAATATTTGTGATTATTTATGATTTTCTTAATTTTACAAGACTTCCATTCCCACATATGTTATCCTGTGTGTAAATATTGTTATATGTTAATTTTATTAACCATTATGTTTCCAAATATCATTTTTTAAAGTATGTTTTAATATTTATTTTTATGATGTTGGTTTCTATGAATAGAACATTAATCTATTAAAAAATGGATAAACCAAAAGAATTTCCAATTTTAAATTCATTTTAATGAGTGTATAATGTAATATCCTAAAATTTTGGTATTTTTGAATTAATTTAATCTTTTTTATATTTTTTCAATAACAAAACACTGGATATTTCTTTTGTAATATAAAAATTACTAAATTTGGCTTGCATTATAAGAAACACCATGTTATGGTTTCACTACATGAAACACATGGAATAAATTTTGGTAAATTCATAAATATTTTTGGCTTATGTTACAAACAACTATGATTTCCTTCAATAGATTTGATAGCTTTGGTAACATACAAGGCTGAGTTTTACAGAATTATAATATACTATTAATAGTATAATGGAAATATTATTATAGCTACCACCTTGTCATTAGAATTGAAGTCATGAACAAGATTTACTAAATTGTAAAAATACAATTTAGAAAATTATATTAAATGAATTCTTTGGTTATCAATTAGTTGATGTGAATGAAATTACCATTTGAAAATGAAGAACTTACTTTTCTATAAAAACCAATTTTATATTTACAAACACAATTTTATATCAATAAATTAAACAAACCTATTTCGATTAGTGTTTTCAATAAAATATATATATTTTATATTAAATAAAATTTTTTAATACTCATCCAATATATTTTAAAGGTATATGGTAAAAATAAATTGAATTTTATGAATAATGTTTTAATTTTTATAAAACGCTATTTTACCACCTTTTAATGTAGAACACATTTTGAATAAAAAATTTTACAATTTTATAAATTTTATATGAAAAAATAAATATAAATTTCTAAATATGAATATAAAAATTTCCTTTGAGTGAGTTGTTTTTATTTTTGTAAGAATTTTAATTTATTAATTAATATTGAAAAAACATTGAATTTTAATTTAAAACTGTTTTTTAATATGAATAATTTTTATGGATAAAATATTTTTTGAATTGGTTTTAATGTTTAATTATATCTATTTTAAATATATTAATATAATTTATGTATTTATAATAAATTCCAAATTTACATTTGATATAAAAACATTTCAATATTTTGAACATTTCAACATTAAACATCCATTTTTTTCATCCCGTCTATGAGACTAAATTCAAACTAATTTATACCTCATCTATGATATTAGTTTGTAAAAATGGATTACATATTAGAAATAATAATAATTCATAATTTAAAATATGTTGAATTTATTTTTTGTCCAAAAATATTAGTGAACATGATTGAAATTAATTTTATTGATTAAGAGAAAAGATTTCCTAACAAAGTACAGAACCATAGACATAGGGCTCAAAATGACATAAAAACGTTTCCAAAATCCTTTGGATGTTTATATTTTTACCATTTACAATCATTTATAGTGTATATAAATTTATTTTCGACTCTTTACATGGGAAAAATATGGGTGGATTTCTCTTTTGAAAACTTTATAAGAATCCACTACTCCTCCACTATAAAAAGGTACTCACTACTCCTACTTATTCACAACACTCAAGAGATTTAGATCAGAAAAAAACCAACATAATATATCTAAAAACATATAAATTTATGTTGTTATCTCCCCTTTGGGTATAAATTCATCCAAGGAAGTCCTTCTGTGAAAACCAAATGGAGTTACCCAAAGAAGTGGTAACATTCTTTCTCAAGATATTTGGTTTTATTTTCATTATCCAAAAAAAATATGATTACATGATTATATAATAAAACAGGTATCCTACATTTATATATATGTTTTTATTATAAGTTATTGACCTATATTAACAAAAAAATCTATCCAATGGGTCACAGACATACTATTCTTATGTATGGAAAACTAGTGCCTCGCGAAATGATGTTGTCTATTTTTTCTTCACCTCCACTCATAGTTTGTAATTATGATGGAAACTCAATTTATATATGATATATATGATACTTATTAATTATTTTATTTAATTAATATATAACAAATTCCTTCATTCATTCTATATTGTGTAAATATGATAACTTTGTTTCTTGATGTGTGGACTACCACCTTTTCAAAGTAATGTGGTTCATTCACACTTTATGTGGAATTTATTAATGATGGGTTTAGTGAATTTATTTGATATATGTGAAATAATAATTTCAAATAATTTATATTACACACACACACATGTCATTTAATTTTATTTCAATATGATTAGAAAATAGAAGCAATGTTCTTGTGTATGTACAACCTAAAATATCCATGAATGGTGTATTCCATTTCATATATTTATATTTAATAGATTATTTTATATAAATATATAATAAATATAGATGATATATAAATATTTTTTAAATATTTTTTACATATGTAAATCATGATCTAAGTAAGATGATCCTGAATAAAAAGACAAAACTTGTATGATAAACAAAGTGGTTATTACCTGAAACATTGCATTAACGTGGAAGTGTTAATAAATGAGTCATAATTGAATCATATATGGTATGATATATAATAACATGGTTATTTGTTATACTTATTATAAACATTAATGTAATATATATTTTTTTTAATGTGTACAAATAAATTCATGACATAAGGTAAGTGTTTTCTCATCTCACTTTATATATGTGAGATACAAGCCTTATTCACCACTCATTTATTTTTTGTGGTGTATATACTTACCATGAATGAATTATATTATAATAATAAAAAATTTTATGTGTATTTACATATCTGTTTCGTTATTTTTATTTCATGGGGTTTAGGGTGAAAATGTGACCAAATCGGCACATCAATTTTTATCTCAAGTTGCCTTCTTTGAGATACATGTCATGTTATAAACCAATATTTTTATACGGGGTGTAAATACTAACCTTTGGAATATTAAATTATTAATATATTTTTTTCATGATATTTTAAGTTTCATGTAACTTCATTGTCTCATATATATTATGAGTCAAAGATTCCAAATAGGTCATGGTTTATTGCTAGAATCTCATCATTTATCAGGACTATCTATGATTATAGTTCTATTGAATGAATATTATGATCCTTATATCTAGAAAACTAGTGAATTTTCATATAATTCGGTTATTAATTATATCTTCATGTATTGGTACCATTTTTCACTCCTTCATACATAAGATAATTTGGAAGGTGTTTTTTTTGAAAATATGATATCATATCTCTCTTCGGTCAGAAATTTGAATTCTTTGGAAATAATGTTTTAAAATAATTATTTTAAAAAATGTTTTATGTTTAAATTTATTTTACTCATTTCCACCCCCTTTTATATTTATTAATGGAAAAATAATTTCCAAATAAAATTCACGTTTTTTATATGTTTTAACTTATTTTTAATGTAAAGGATATTCAAACTATTTTCAGCATTCCATTATATGATTATAAATCTATGTTCAAGGAAAAAGGTTTCCAAATTGACAAATGTTTTCAAGAGAATATTTCAATGAAGAACAAATATTTTACTGAAGAAATGTTAAAAATCATTTTTAGACTCACAATATATATATTACAATAGTTTTTTCTTAAGACAATAATTTTTAATATGTTCATTTTTTAAAAAAGTGAATTTCAAAGAAATGTTATTTTACTCTATAGATGGTACAAGTGATATTGGAAAATACTTATCTATATAACATGGAATCCATTTTTATTGTTTAATACTAATTTGGTACTTATATAATAATACCATTCATATTCCTTCATGATTAGTTTATGTTTTCATTGAATGATGTTTACGACACCAGTCTCTCTTCCATGGGATATATAATTTTGAAACTAAATTATTTTCATGGGTTAGGCATTGATGAAATTATTAAAAAACCAATATATTTTTCATAGGTTATGATGTGATGAAATATTAATAGTACATAGTTTATTTCATGGGTGATGATATTTTGTTTTTAAAACCCATCTCTTTTAATGTGTCATGATATGATGATTTTTTTTATTTTATGGCACACACTAGTATGAATTCCTTATGTGATAGGTGGGAACAATATCTAACTAAAATGCATTAGGAAATTATAATTTTATTTGTAATGTCAAGAGGTTCAAGGGGAAGGAATCCCAATCCTAAAAAAGTGGACATCTTAAGCAAGAAACTGGAGGGTACATGGGAGGTCATCACTTCTCCTAAAAAAGATGGTATGTTAAGCTTGAAACAAGCATATACATGGAAAGGCATCCCATTCCAAAAAAATAAAGAATATTAATCCTAAAATAATAGGGTAATCTAGAGGGAATCCAATTTGATACACATGATGGTATATGGGAGGGCATACAATGCCTGGAAGAAGAGGGTAAACATGAGGGAATCACTGGCTTGACACCAGAGGGTACACGATAGGGCACACAAAATTCAAAATAAGAGGGTACACATGAGGTTATCCCAAGATAAAAATGAGAGGTTCTATTGGAGGGAATCAATTAATAAAACAAGAGGGAATAAGAGAGGAGATCCCATCCCTAAAACCAGAGGGTACACATGAGATCATCCCAAGCCCGAAGAACGTACGTTTGTGATTATCCTAAGATTATATTCTTATAAAGGCCTTGGTAGGAAATATTGACATATGATTATTATATTCTTATGTTTCTATTATAAATTACATATATTGTTCATTTTTTTTGATTTCATGGTTTATTCTATTTATTCACTTATGATTCAGGTCTTATGAACCACAATTATGTATGTCGCGATATGTGTTTATGATCTTTGATATGCAGGGTATGATATTCTAATGTAATTGTCACATTCTCATAACATTATTCTCATGTTTATATCTACATATTTACCTTGTCTACCATTCATGAAAATCTGATGTCACCAATTTCTTATATTTACTCCTACCAATTTGTGATGAAATATTTTAAGTAAATTAGTAAAGGGAAGGATCTTTGTGGGAATAATTTATCTCCTTTCACTAAGATAAAATATTTTCTTCCAAGTTTCTAATACAATAAACTATTATGGTCTTCATGCAAGTAATTTTTTAATGTGGTTAATATTAATCTTAAATGATTTAATATCCATTAATGATATGCCTGGGTCACAATACTATCTTCTAATGACCAAATATGAAAACCTATTTTTTGAGGAATAAATATATAAATCCTTAAGCTGTCAGTAATTTAGAATATATTAATGGTGAAATTTAGAATCATGTAATACATATCAACATGATTATCACAATGAAGATCATCTAGAATGATTATCAAAATAAGTAAAAATTCATGTATCATAAGAATGAATCATTAGATAATATCTATTATGAGTGAAAAAATTCACAATACAAATGATTGTTATTGTATGAATAAGGTAAATAATTATGGAAAATCATTAAAATTAAATGATAAAAACTTATTTAGAGAAACAAAAGATTTTTGGAGTACTGATAAGGATTTATTATCTAAAAATTATTGTGATTGAAATAGTGATTATAGTATAAAAGTTATTTGTTTATATGAAAATGTTCTACAGAATAAAATATTATTTTTGGGAATGTTAACTCTTGATTCTATTCCATTGATATCTCTTGATTCTAATTTTTTTATTTTACCTTTGATGATGATAATAATAATAATTCAACATTATATATGGATGATATTAAATCATTTAATGATTTTATTGGATATTCCATTATTCTAGAAAGCTAAAATAAAAGGATTAGGAAATGTGTTGATTTAAGAAAGTATGTTTTTTATAAAGATGATTAATGGAATTCTAAACATTATTTTGAAATTTCTAAACACAGTTCTGATATAGATGATAAATAAAATTTTGTTTTATCTTGTGGTGATAAGAAATTATTATTCATTTAAAAGTAAGAACTTTTTATTCTAAACATGTCTCTATAAAATTTCACTTCTGGTTGCGTAATTTTGATAAGTTCTTAAGATAGTTTAAACCTAATCGTTAATATTTAGGAATCAGTTTTATGTTAAAAGGATACATTTCCATTAACACTATTTCATTCCAAAACATACACAATTAAATAATAAATTTATTGAGGAGATATTTGGAGAAAATAATTTATGTTAAAAAATTTTCAATCAGTTAGAACTCAGAATTCTTAATTTTTAAACAGATTATAGCTATACAACACTGTAAGGTTTGGTTGATCTAGGTTTCTTCTATTTTATTTTATAAAAATTATTATCTGAAGAAAATTTGGTTCCAAACTCTTTGATCAAATTTAATTTAGAATGATAGGACCTGTACGAGTATTTAGGACTCTTATTATATGATAAATGGTTATTCATGAGAGATGACTGGAGAGAAGTCTAATTTTTCGATCTTATTGAAAGGGAAGAGTGGCTGAGTCACTTTTAGTATAATGATCAAGGTAAAATTAACAGTATTATTGATGTTATTTTTTATATAATACATTAATTTATAATGTAATTTGTATATTTGGACTTAGTGAAACATCATCTGTACAAATCAATTATGTAATGAATGTTACTATATGAGTTTCTGTAATGTTAAATATACCACTACATGTTTCAAAAGAGATATCATTTTTCTCAACCGATAGGAGTGATAATGATTACCTGACATATTTATAAGGTCAATTATTTTTGGATTTATGGTTTCTTATTGTTATTAAAAATTTATATTTTATTTGTAATAGGTGGTTAAGACACTACAATATTCAAAACCTAGAATAATTTTCTAAGATAATGCTACAGAGAGATATTTTAGAATGTATTATTAATAATTTCCATGTCTACGGCTCTTATATATATTTTATGAAACAAATTAAAATCACAAAACATATTGGTATTGTCATATCATATGAAGATTTATAGTTAGTGTAAGTAGATAATTTTTTACCCACACAAAATGTGTGTATAAAAGGAAAAAAATATGTGTATTTCTTTCCTAGTGCTTACACAAGATATATATGGTCTTAGTATCTAGATCGTAAGTATTAAGCACTCTATATTTTAAAAATAATTATTTATCTTATTAAAAATTTGAAAAAAATTATAATTGCCAATATCTTGAGTGGTCGTGGTGGAGAATTTATAAATCATAATTTTACCAAATTTTCTTTGAAAGAGGTATTAATCACATTATCATAATATAAAGAACATCATAATATAAATCTATAGTTATAATAAAAATATAACCCTTCAAGAAATTACTTATTCTATGTTTTTGTGGAATTATTCACTATATTTTTTTGGGATGATTTTATGAGTATAACCTATTACATTATAACTTTAGTTTTCCTTAATAATTTTTTTCGTAATAATGATAATATATTTTGGAATGATGAGAAGCCAACACCTTATTTCTTCCATGTCATTGGATGGTGATCCTTCATCCAAAATTCTAAATATCATCCTAAAAAATTTTATCCAAGATATGATGAAGAAAATTTTCTTCGATACTCCATCAATAGTAAGTATTATAGTGTTTTGAACAAGGGAACACATATCGTAGAATAATTGGTAAATATTATATTTTATTAATGAGATACTTATATGTTAGAATTTTTCTCATCCTAATTTTGTTTTTCAAAACCGCCTTTTTTATTACCAACCAATGGATCCCATACCTTAAAAATTAACATTATATAATATAAACTTGTTGAATCTGGTCTCCCAAAGGTAATCATCACATAAGTTAATAATTTTATAGATTATAAACAACATTCTAGTTTCCATATTACAATCCTATCTTAAGGAATCATTCTACTAATAATATAATTAATTATATAATTCAACTTGTTAACATGTATTTTACTTATATATTAAATGTGATTATCTTTCATTTGTATATAAAATTGAACTAAAAAGGATATATGATTCACCGAGAGAAGAAATTTAGAAAAGGTCTATACAATAAGAGAATAATTACTTTTACCAAAACAAATTTGGACCATTATTGGGCTCCCAATGGATCTTCTCATTATTTTAGTGAAATTGGTCTTCCAAAATAAGTCTAATTAAAAAAAATATAATTTTTGCAATAATTAAATTATAGTTACTCGGGGTAATAATTTAGAAGGTTTTATTGATTATGGTAAGGATTTTCCCTTAATAAATAGGCTTAGGGCTATATATATTATATTACTATTCATATCACGTATGAAATTTACATTACTTCTAATTGATATAAATTGTTACTTCCATATCATATATGTTTAGATGGATTTTTACATTAATCAGCACCATATTATTGATGATATTAATTTTGTGGAAAATGAATTTAAACATACCAAAGCACTGAATTAAACAATCACATAGATCTAGGTATGATATATTTTATACATATTTACTTAACTTTTTTTTAAATAATGTAAGATACATATATTTTCAATTATAATTTTTTTAATGACATAATAATTGTATAAATATTATTCAATTAAATATTTATTGGTATAATCTATAAATGGCTAATTGATGATTTTTTGAATGATATACAATGTGAATTTGACATGATTGTGATGGATTATCTTAACTAACTTATTAGATTCAAAATAAAAAATAAAAAAGAATCATTCAAACCCAATATAAATATATTATAGATTTAGATAAGTGATTTGGTTATGAAAATTCATGAAGTATTATATATTCATAAGGTACCTCATAATAATTGATATTGATGAAATTAAGAAACAAGTTGATCATACAATGGTTATATTAATTATCAGAAGTCTAGTTTACATGATATTTGTCCAACTAAGTATTTTTTAATCTATTTGATTATTAGGGAGGCTCTATGAAATATGAAAGAAAAACAAGTTAAGTAGTTCGAGTGAGTCTTATGATAAATTTAATTAATTCTTGACCTTATCTTATTTTATTTGTCAATATATGATTGTATTTTAGAGATTTATTTTGATATTTAATTTCATGGTAATAGATTAGATCAGAAGAGGACATATAGTAAATTTTTCTTTCTTGGTGATGCTTCAGTTTCATGGTCGGACAAAAAAACATTTAGTTACATTTTTTCACTACTAAATAAAAATAGGTTGTAGGTAGATATTTATGCACTCAATATTTGTGTATGAAAAAAATATTCATAGAGATGAAAAGAGTTTCACTTAAACATTGATTATTTGTAATATAATCAATGTAATTTCAATGTTTATAAACCCATCAAGTAATTTATGATACAAACAAAAATATATAAGAAACCTTTTATTTATTGATTACAAATAAAATGAAAATATTATTCTCAAGTTTATCATAATTGAGAATTAATCTTCCAAAATTTCCCCTAAACATTTAAATTCTTATAGATCTAAATATATTAAAAATAATTTTGGTATAATTAATTTTATTTGATTATATTTTCCAATTATTGATTGTTTATATCCTTCATTGATAAATTTCTTGTGAATGGTGGGGTACATTCCTTATTTATAACAACAGTAACTTTTCATGAATGTAAATAATATTATCTAAAAGTCTATTAAAATGAATATATCAGTTATACATCAAACATATAAAAAATCTAAATCTAATGAAATTTACACATTACAGTTATTTTTAAATGTAATTGACTTATGAGTGGTATAATTTACAACATAATGCATTCTTATATGAGTGTCCCCTCATTTTATATGTATTTTCCTATGTAATTATTTTCTTCATATGAATATTTATATGTGTATGTATTTTAAATACGTATCGAGATTATTATTTATACCTTAACCCTTAACATTCATGAATTTGTACATTTCCTTGAGGAATTATTATTTTACTCTTATTTAGTAAAGTATATATTTTCAATATAATATCTAGAAACATCTTTATTTAAATAATACCATCTATAGGATGTAGATGTAAACATTATTGAGGGTTTTTTACAATAGAAAATTTTATTTTATTTTCTTTATTTTATTTTCCTCTTATTAATTAGATAAAGTAGAGAGAGGATGTTTTTTCAAGAAGTTTCATTAATGAAAATTTTCATATAGGCTGAATAAGGTATGTTAAGAAACATTAGATTACCCTAAAGAATTATTTATAGATTTAAATGGATAATAAATATTATACAAGTTATTAGAATTTTTTTTAAGCCTCTTACTTATCATATTTTCCATACTTTTTCCTATTGACTATAAGTAGTTTTTATTCTTCTTGAAAATCAAACTTGTAGAAAAATAAAAGAAATAATAATATTTTTATGTTTTTCACTTCTTTTAACAATTGTGAGAAACCAGAACAATGATATGTTTCAGGGGGGAAATTTATTTATTGGGTGATTTCTTGCTAGTAACCCTATATGTTAAAGTAATTATTTTAGTCTCATGAATGTTATATCAATGGAAGATTTATCATATGATACATGATATATTTATTATTATATTTCTAAAAAACTTATTTTTTATTTATGTGTTAGATTTTCAAAATGGGGAAGATTATTGAGACAAATTAATATTATTATTAGTTTGTTTTTAAATTAAATATACATTATTGTTTTACTAAATTAATTTGAAAATTATTTTAATTTCATATTTTCACATAATTTAATTTACAATTTTCCCACGTAAACACCAAAACATGATAGAATGTTGGGATGATAATTTATATCATATAGGAAAATTCATTATATGATTGATATATTTGTATTGATATATGATAATGTCTCTAAAACTATTATAAATTAATAGAAATATAATAGATAATTATTATTTGGGGTTCTTTCAAATTTTTTGTATAAATTAAAATACGGGATAAAAGGAATGGAAGGGGGTATAGACCATTTGAATTTTTTTTCATTTTGAACATCACACCATCTTGTTTGCTTTTCCACTTGTTATTTTTTTTCATTCAGTTATATTTTCTTATAGATACCATTTCGAATTTCTTCATGGTAAATATCTACGTTTTATTTTGTTAATTATTATAATTATGATCATCATGATCAATGAGATTTCAATGTGGATTATTTTTCATATGTTCAGTTTTGGTTTATGAAAATCTAGGGGTTTTAGTTTTTTACTTCCAGAATACTTTTTTTATGAATTTTAGGGTGTATGGACTTGCTTACAATCATTAGATTAAAGGGGTTATTATTTTTAGTGGTGCACTGTGCCAACTATTTTTCTATGTAGTTAGTAGTGCATAACTTATTTCTATGAAGTAGCCTAGATGAATATGTTTAAGTTGTTAGTGCTTTCTGATTTCTTGGATCTACTCTACCAAGGAAACTACTACTTTCATCAAAAATAATAGACTTCCATTCAAGAGATTTAATTTTATTAATATTATCCTTGATGGGGTATTTATATTTTCATATAATACTCCATTCATGTTTTTTACTCTACTGTACTTATTACCATAATGTTTATATATCTCTGTTTAGTTTGTAACTACTGAATCATTTATATTGTATTGTGAATATAATTTTTATTAGTTATAATTTTTTCTGGATCGATTTATTTCTATTGAGTGTTCATACCTTTTTACTTCTATTACTCTGAGTCAAAAGAAGATAATATATTTAGATCATCTTACATTTAGTGTGAGAAATAAAAATTTTTTGTTTTATTTTCAAATACAATTAATCAATATTGTAGGTTCTACTTCATTAACATTTTAGACTACATAAATTTATCATGTAATATATGTGGCATGATTCTAATTATTTTATGATATATAGTGATTTCTAGATTTCTTATTTTGGTTCTAATTATGAATCTCATTACCATTAGTTATAGTACCCAGGATCCTATATATTATGGTTTGGTTTACTACCAAATCCTAAAACAAGAATTAAAACCCCCTATTTCTTGTTTTGAACATGCTAGATCTATATACAGACTACCAAAAAAATATATTTTTTTACTCATATTACCACATATCACATAGTCATGCACATATTTCTCATTCTAGGATGGTTTATGAATTTCATAATGATCAACTCCCCTTCCAGTAGATGGTCTCATCATTCATGTTTGTGATTTATATCTTAGACTCTGTGAGGGTATGGAAATTTAGTTCTTCAAGCTATATGTTCATTGATTGTTGTTTCCATATGAAATATAATGATTCTATGATTTCATATTCTGAGTGTATCCTAATATTCAGTCCATGCATCATGAACATAAACCATGAGCCCCTATTCCTGAGGATTTATATATTGGCAATGTACTATCCATTCATGCCATGTTTTCTAATACATTTTCACTATATAGAATAACTAAAATTTGTGTAATTTTTTTACAACCTTAAACCAAAACAATACTTGTTCAAATATTTTATAAAAAAAAATCAATTTCATTAGATTGACATACATGAACATTAACTGTCAAAGTGAATACACATAGTACTCACCAATATATAAACCTGTAAATAACATATTGTAATGAATTTGAGTCTCATCTATCTATTCCTACACCACAGATTGCCAAATAAAAAGTAAATAATTC
This sequence comes from Viscum album, assembly GCA_963277665.1. Classification (NCBI taxonomy): domain Eukaryota; kingdom Viridiplantae; phylum Streptophyta; class Magnoliopsida; order Santalales; family Viscaceae; genus Viscum; species Viscum album. The sequence continues at coordinate 1,089,478,868 of OY728164.1, read as the reverse complement.
CAAATAAATGATAGGGAACAAAATGTTTTATTTTAAAATCCAACAAAGGGTGTACAATGAAAAATCTGAGCTTTTTCACACTATATCTATTCCCTTTCATGGTATAAAATTATTTTAGAGAAAAAATGAAATAAATAAATAATTTAGGTTAAAAACCATTGTAGTATATTACGAAAATCAATGATAACATGGCACATTTTTCTAGAAAAAAAAATTATAGTAGATCCTCATTATCCCCAACATTGACATAAAATTATTCCATGGGTGAATTTTCATTCATCAAAAGGACACTTCTTCACATTGAATAAGAAACCAATTCAAGGATTTATGTACTCAATAAATTTTATGTCATATCACTTTTCTATAATTATTTTTTCAATACTATGGAATAACCATAGGATTCTCATAAAACACATTTAAATCAATTTATTCATAATGATAATTCATATATTTGTGTATGAGTCAACAATAACCAAAAGTCCAGTGTTAGATATTCACCTCATGAAAATCAATAGAACTTGTGTGTCTCATATTGGTTAATCCATTCATAGAAACTATACACAAGGTGATTGAATAATAGGGAAGTACTCCACTACATGGTAATGACATAAATTCTATGTATGTTTCCTATAAATTAGAGGTATATTTTTTTCAAAGGAAATATTCCCCTTAACCCCATGTGTTATTCCCTAATAGTGAAGTTCTAGTCTCTCAATAACTAATGGATAAATTGTTACATAATTCTCTATTAACCATTTATTTATGAATTATTATGTTTTAATTTATGAATCCCATAACTCAAATAATCAAGTATAATAAAATACATTCAATTTCATATATTTTTAAATTATATTTACTATTAATGCATGATTATGAAATTCTATTTCTCTGACCTTTCATATATGTGTAAGAATAATATATGTATAATTTTATTCTCTAGAATTTGAGATAAATATTCTAAAATATTAATTGAATTATGTTGAGAATCTCTTCTTGGTATCCCTAAAGCCTTGAAAAAATATTACCCACATTGAAAATTCTCATTCAATTTATGGTCCTAGTAACCTTACCATAAAATAAATAAAAATTTCTTTCCCTTTGAAATTTCCTACAATGGAATGGGTTATAACAGTAAAATAATTTTATCAATTCTAATTTATCCATGTTTTCTTTCTAATTTTGGGATAAACATTAAAGTCATATAAATTTTTTCCCAAATGATGTATATGTCGACTGAAATTTTTTTACACATGTATGGCCATAAAAAAACAATTATTCAAATATATATGGATGAACACTTAATAAACTATTTTTCAAAGCCATATTAACTTAAAACTCATCCATTCAACTTACAAATTGAATGAACTTAAAGTGTAAATGAAGTGGACACAAACACATGTGGTGTTGAAAACCAATGAAGATACTATTTAGAGAATGATGTGTATCTAATCACTATGCCTCTTTCTTTTATGGGCTATGAAAATTGTATAACATAAGTAATATGAAAAGTGATACAATGAATTATTTCGTTAAAAATATAAAATTTTAATACTAGACAGTATTTGAGACTTTTTTGATAAAGCATTCAAATTTAATGGTTTATTAAAACCGTATAGTGAAAATAGAAAAAGGCCTAATGATTTTAGCTAAAAAATGAATCCAATAAAACATTAAATTTATTTTTTTGACCTCATGAATGAAAAAATGTTTTTAAAAATATTGTTTTCCCCATGTAGGTGATATTAAACTATTTCATGGGTATTGTATTTTTCACAACAATCCTACCTCTTTAAATTGAGTATTCCCTCCCTTTTATATGACTGTGTACTCAAAAAAATTCATTTTATATCCCTTCTCTCTCTGAATGTGTTTAATATATTGTCAAATAAACTTCAGTTTTAGTGAAACTTTTTTGAATATCCTTTTATCCATGAACATAATTCATAACATTGATCTTAAAATCAATACCTATCCAAATCATTGAGCATATATTCTACTCATAGAATTCTTGAAACATTGAACTTATCCTCTATGTCCCCCTTTTATGGAAATTTTCTACAAGTGTATCTATTTCTAAAATGGACTCCTCTTTTTTGCAATAACATTGGTACCATGTATCCAAATTACCAATCAGAGGCATGTCTCTATATAGCATAAAAACTCTTTTGACCCTTTTTTCTATTTAAAGGGTTTCATTAGAGGCTAATAACATTTATAATGTAGAGTTGAATTGATTTAAAACATTGTTTGAGGATATCCACTATAGATATTACAAAAAAAGAGAAAAATGAATAAATTATGATATTAATGAGAACACCAAGAATTAAAGAGCATATTCTACATCTTCTTCATCCTTATATGGTCAGACTAATATCATGGAGTAGAAAAGAATCCCATTTTTATAATCTACCTCTAGGTTGCACCTAATCCCCAATCCTATGAAAGATATACATAAATATATTTATTATTTTCTTGCATCCCATTTACAAATAATGATGGTAATTATATAAATGGGTCATATAGAGTTTTTGAAAATATAACATGGAATCCCAAACACATACGACTATCAAATCGAAGTAGTATAAATATGATAATGGAATAGTTTTGAGAGAACTAAATTTACTCTTGAGTTAAAATTCCCAAATAAATACCATGTATGGTTCATTAATCTCATTAATTTACATCATCAACATTTATACACATGTAATATATTAATAAATTTTATATCATGTGGGGAATTTTTTATGTGTACATAACACCAAAAAAAATATGTGAATGCATGAAAATCATAATTTTCATCCAAGATTATACACCTCATATAAATATACCTTATTTAAATATGGATTTTTGGAATATCTACTTAAATTTCCAACTCACATTAAATAATAATAGAGTTTTTACCATTTGAAATTATATTTTATCATGTAAAAAAACTTCTAAAACCATATCCAAATCTCATTTTGGACATTTTTTAAAGAATGTATTTAAGTCCATTATTAACTTCACCTTGTATTTAATATTATGTAAATATTTTTAATAATCACCCAAAATTATTTTGGATTAACTATGAAACACTTTTAGAGTATCTATCTGAGTTAAATTCATTTCCCATTCATTCAACCATAATGTGTGACCCTATGGGCATTTATAAAATTATCAATACATACAAATCTATAAATATATAATTTTAATAAAATAGAGGCCTCTAGAAAAGTGTCAATATTATTAAATCAATAATTGTATATGGTGTGATATCCGATAGAGAAATTTGTCTCCATAGCTATATCCATTATTTTTCTTTAGATTAAAACATACATTCCAATATTTTTTATTTGTCCAATATATTTAGTGACCTTGGGACTTGGAGAATTTTAATCCAATATAACAAAATAATTTTTACTGAATATATATGTATAAAATGATCTTGTTGATGAATACATCACTTCAAATTTATAGTTACAGAAAATCACATCACATGCCCCTCATCCATATAGATATATAATATCTAGTTATGGTCAAACACTCCGATCATCATTCTCAACTGAGGGCACATATTTCATACTCATAATATAAGATGAAAAATCCTTTATTTGTTAACATCCAAATGATAAAATTGTCACTAAAATACCGAACCGGCCAAATATGATCTAGGTAAATATATAGACTTAAGAAAGCTGTGTATCAAGGTATAAAGGTTCTCATTCTTTGTATGTCACTAACCGTAGGCAGTGGAAAGTTAAATATGACCCATGGACACCAACTATAAAAAATAAATATGCATGACACTCCATATGGTATATTTTGTAAGTCATATAGTATACACAATGAATTATAATATCTTTTTGGGCCACATGAGTATATTACATATCTATTTTGACAATCCAACTCATGATAACTACAAAATTTCATCATGACATATAATACTTTATAAAAAATAACAATTAGTTTTAATGCCAATGTATTTCGTTCAAATGTCAATTATCCTTACACTTCATACAATGTATATCTATATAAAATTTATATAATCAATATTAAAAAATGACAGAGAAGATTTTTCTATCAATATGTTACATTTTAATATTATTAAACACTTTAAAAGTATTTATGTAAACCAAAATAATCATCTATTTTTCTTATCATACATGAAAAAATGCGGATCCGACTTATACATATTGTACTTTATATGTTTTGGTAACTTTTTTTACATCCTATGAAATTTCTTTCACAACTACAATGACTATTTCATAAAAATATCTGACTAAATTCTTTTGTTAGAAACATATAATGAGTAAGAATGTTTGAATAATTGTTAGATTTTGGAATCACATTCCTGAAAGTTCAAATTATTTAACATATTCAAACTTCTTACCTTCATAATGTCAATTGTTTGGATGTCAACATCTATTATCTATATATACATCATTCTATGTGAATCATTATAACTCTTGTCAACCTATTCCATAAAAATTGTTCTATGAAAAAATGGAAGTAATTACATTATTATTTACTAATATATTGTAATCCTATTATGATATTAAGTAAAAATCACAATAAAAATATTTTTATATAATATTTATTCATTAACATTAACAATATTTTATTCCAAACATAATCACACTAGAATCATATAAATTATATTAAATTAATAATATCTTGTTAAGATGCAGATTCATTTTATAGGAATAAATAAAATGTATTTTATTTTTGTTTTAAAATTTAAAAAATAAACTATTATTTCCATATCATATAAAATATTAAATTTATTAACACAATTTTTTTAATAGAATATTTTTTTAAAATATAGAAGTCTTTTGTAGTGGGAAAACCTTCCCACATATTTTAACAAATACTTCCATAAATATTTTATCCATGTTAGAAAAATTTTATCCAAATATTCTTCTAATAATATGTTATAAAAATTTATGAAACATAGCCTATGTGTATTCATCAAATTATATCATACTTATTAATAATAATTCATTATTCTCAAATATCATCCCTTATCTCATAAGGTAAATAAGATGAGGATGATCATATTTTACTAAAATTCATTTTATCTTGATAAAATACTTGTAATTCAAATCCTTTATGTATTAACTATTTTTTTCATCTTATGAATATAAAATACAAGATCAAAAAATTATTTCTTCAATTTTGAACATTTATATATTTATAACACTTTGTAAAATATATATTTATTATAAAACACCCTTCAAAAATGAGGAATATATTTCTAAATCATTCATTCATTAAATGGAAATTATATTGGATTTCAGAAAACTCCATCCAGTATATATTAGATCATCCTATAATATTAAATTATTATTCTTCCTTCATGAAAAACCAAGGTTTAATTGACCTTGATTGGATTCTTGAATAATTTTTTTTAATTTTTCAAAAAACATTATTCTTAATGTTTGATCTTTTAACCTCTTTTACTATCTATAACATATTTTAGAACATCAACCTCATATGCTAGTTCATAGATATTCCCAAAAATTTGAGAATATAAGGTAAAATTCTATAAATTCAATCATATTGTCTATAACTAATAATGATATTAGGAAACCATTAGTCTCACTAGTTAATTTAGAATATTAAATATTATTTAATGTCATTTGATGTACCCAATCATATTTAGTATAGTACAATAAAATTAATTGTATAACATTGAATCAAATTACATGAAAACATTAAATGATACACTCTATGCTACTATTAGCATTAATTTACGTGTTTTTTTGAACAATATGACCACGTTTTATTAAGGAATGATTATTTTTGAAAAATGGAAATTTCATTAATAACTCTTCTAAAATTTCTAATCTTAATAGATACTTATAAAAAGTTTCTTCCTTTCAAGTATTGATCATAAATCATAGATTGATGATGATGATGATGATGATATTTTCTATAAATTAAGATTTTATTAAATGAGTATCATTTACTATGACAATTTATATTGACTTTTACTAAATGGGTTCCCACTAAAATAACAAACCCTTTTAAAAATCAATATATCCATTAGTGGGAAAATTCCATATTTTTCAATGTAATGATTCCCCTATTGTGTTTCTCTCACTAAACAATGATTTAGGTAGGGAATCATTCCAATCATAACTGTTGTGATACAAGGATAGTTGATTAGATAAATATTTTCTCACATCCATCATATGAATATGAAAAATTCAATTTATCTAGTAACCTTATCCTATTATAGTCTCCCAACAAGTGCATCCCATAAAATGTGCCATGAACAGGCCAGAAAAGGACAATCCGGGGCACCCAACTATTGAATGAATTTCCCAAGGATGGTCTGTTGTCACCTCTCCTTTATTACATTACCCATGATAATCTAGGGCATCCATATATGGAATGACATGCCTTATTTAATGATCTAGGTATTGAATGGCGTGGCTTTTGAAAAAATCTCACACTTTTGTATTTGAAGGTGATTTAAATCTCACCATATTGTCTCATGTTATTCCATTTGTTCTTGTATTTTTATTATAATTTTAGTTTGGAATCGAATTCCATCAACCTAATCAATATATTCAACCCATATTGATATGTAACACATTACAAATCCCACTGGTTTTTGTTACTCACCCAAATAAAGATGTCAAACATATTCCTATACTTCAAGAATTATCTTATTTATAAGGTAAATGTACACCTTATGTAATGGTTTATAATTATATGAGACTAACAATATCTACATTAGTAGGATCGATTTAACTGATATCCAACCCCATTCACATTTCTTGAAAATTCATAGGCCTTAGGTAAGTTGGTAGTCCAATCCCAAGTCAATATACATGTGGATGTGTCACTTAATAGATAATTTAATTTTTATTTACGCTTTCTCATAATATATAAAAACTATATTGGATAAAAAAATTCATAAAAACTGAGGATAAGGTAGATGAAAAACTAAATTCATTATAGATTCTATTCAATTATGAATTGAAAGCCTTTATCATATAATTATTTAAACTATATAACTAAATCATACCCCATTCCTCATATAAGGAATTTATAAATATGATTATAATAGGGAATTAATTTTAAATAAATGAAAATTTCCGATATTTTAACATAAGATAATAATTTAAGAAAAAATCATAAATAAAATATAAAAATATATATTTTAATTTTAGCTCTAACATTATGGGAAACCATTTTTTGAATATAAAAATTTTAAATTCATTCCAATATGAACTCATTAAAATTTATCAATATAAGGCATATCCATTTTAAATTTATGATATTATAAGAATTATAAGTTTTTTGTTATCCAATTTCTATTATGAAAAAATTTTAAATAATCAAAATATCATATAATTATTCTTGACATAGTCATTGATTATATCAATAATCAAAACAATTTTAATATGGCTTAAATAAAATACAAAAATGACCACCTTCTATTTTGATCAATTCAAAATAATTATTTATTTGTATTTAATAATTTAAAGTCTAATAATTCTTATTTTGGCCTTATTTCAAATGTTATATTCCCATATAAATTATCTTCTAGTATTTTTAATATAATATTTTATTTCAATATCTTATGAATTTCCATAAAATCTGTTAAAATGTATTTAAAAATTTAACATTTAGTATATGGGAAAAATATATGCTTCATAATTAATTTAATAATTAATTAGAAACCATTTATAATTTATTTATTTTTTTCTAAACAATCTATAAAATATTTTTTCCCTAAATACCTTTTATAATGATTTATAATCATTTTATAAACCATTAAATAAAATTCAGAATTTAAAACCATTTTTAAATAATTTTCTATTTACCAATTTGTAGGAACTTATTCTCAAGTGAAGGTAAGATTATTGCATGAGGTTAATCCAAGTATAGATTCAGTGAATAAATATAAGTCTTTACTTAATTTTAAATATATTAAATTTGAAATTTTCTAACTGGTACAATGGATACAAACTTCACATAAAAAATTCATGTAAGGGTAAGTATCGATCTATAAATACACGGCCTTCAAGAAATGTTGTGTAAGGGTAATAACATATCATATGTTTAATCATGTAATCATCTTATATGTATGTTTAATTCTCAAGTTTTTTCATCTTCATTCAAGACACATTTAAAGTGATTTTATATAGTTTTGGAAAATTTCTGAGTTTTCTGCAAGTCACTATACTATGGATTTGATTGATATAGTAAGGAAGGTGTATACTAAAGTATAGAATAATGGGTTGTAATATTGTTCCTTAGAGGTATAATTTCATTTACACTACCATATTGTATAGGGCTAAGCCATGGAGTAGAGTGTATGATGACATCTATTTCAGGTATCTCCGTCTTTGAGTTATTCATTGGACCTCTTTTTTTAAATTAGTGTAGTTTGGGTATAAGTGTGTTAAATTGGATTAAGAGGGTTTTATACGTCTTTATAAGTATTGGGATGTGGTTTGTTCTCTATGAGGATTATAGGTATAAAACCACATACATGACATTCACATTCCATTCAAATATGTTACACACTATGTAACTATCAACATATTGATTTCATGAAAGGGTAAAATGTAGTTAATTGGTTCATTCCATGAACTAGATACATGACTTTAATCAACATTACATGATACGTAATGTATGGGCACATGTTAATTAACCCAAGAAGATGCAGTTTTTAGTGTAACATGAAAATAAAAATACACTTTGTAAAAGATGGTTACATCCCATGTATTTCTCACAATCATGGGTTTAAAGGGAACAAAACAATTATGTTTTTCATTCCTTTTGATGAATCTACCCTCTCTCACTCTCTTATAATTTTTGAGTTTATTTCAGAGAACCTTCCTATATTCCAAACATATAATTCATGCGACTGATCTGCAGTGACTTTTCTTCACATATTTTCCATTATCTTTCTTTGTTAATCATTATAGTGGTGTAAACCTATTGAGATATATGGAATCAATTGTTGATAGATGGGTTTTTTAATTAAGGATACTTCTTTTGATCTTCCTCACTGCCATTACTGTTGGTGTTTTTGGGTGGAAGTGTTACCTAATAAATAGTTAAAGGTAGGTTGTCTAAAGCCTAACATTATTGTCTATATAATTGATGAGTATGCGAAATCATGTGATATAACCACTATGATATGGAAATTAATTATTTTAATGATTAATGGCAATAAATAATGGTATATATTAGTCCTTGGATATCTTACATTCAATGGTGTTTTGATCTGTCTTATGTCCACCCATTGGGAAAGAGAACCGTTTTATTAATAATAAAATTTATAATGGTTATAAATTGTGTTTAGTATGAAATGTTATTTTAGGTGATTTCATGATATACAATCACCTATGTAATAGTTTTCTTGTTTAGTTATATGATTGGATATAACTTGATATAAAAAGAATATCCAAATGATTTATTAAATTGAATTTTTTTGAATTAACCATTGAGGGTTTTGATATGATATTATGAGATCCTAGAATTTATGATATGTGTTTTAATTGATGTTTTAAAAATTATATAGTCCAATAAGGCTCATTTCCCTTATAAAATGATTATATATAGGTCTATTCTTAGATATGGTTATATAGTGGTCTTGGCCTAGTTCCCAATGAAAATGGATATATATAGGGCTATGCCCAGTGTTTTGGAAAATCAGATATAGTTGGATTTTCCAAATTCCATGCTGAAATAATTACATATAAGATATTATTAGTGATGCTGAAATGATTATCTAGCGGGATTACCCTAATTGATCCTGAAATTATTATATAGTGGGATTTTCCAAGAGGATGTTCAAATTCGTATATAGATGTCTTGGATCAGTTGGGGATAAAATTATCATATATAGGGATTTAATAGGAGGATTAAATTCATACACATAAGGGCATTCATGGTTATGCAATTGTTCCACCACTTATGGTTATGGTTGGAATGGTATTACTACAAGCTCAGAGTCATTCCAATATAATGTAGAAGAATGTTAAGTCATGAATTATATTAATTGATTCACTAATACACATGTTTACAAATTTGATGGATTCACTTATCATCATAATAGTTTTGTCTAGAAATGGTGGTGTCGACCTACTGAGTTTTACTCAAACCCTATTCAGGACACTATTTGGTCCTCAAGAATATTTCATGGATACCGGTTTAAAAAAGGTAAAAGGGACCTTATTTCTGGTTATTTTTTGGTAGATGGGTTGGATTTTAGATACAGGACCAACATTGGGATAGATATCAAGTTATTTTGAGTTTATGTTTTATTAGGTAATTTATTAACATGTATTTTTTTAGTTTTAAATTTAGATAAATTTTTTCTTTTTCTAACATTATTCATTATTATTTAGTTCATTATTATTTTCTAAGTGGTATATTGTACTATTTCTTCTATTTTTTTTCTATTATGTCTATTTGTATATTTTATTTTTAAAATATTATAACTTTATACCAAGAGGTATAATCTCCCCAATATACTCATAATAACCTCACTTCCAGTCGACAACATATAGTGTATGGGGAGGCATGCTTGAGGTCCCATGACCAACCTAATTTAGCCATGTGAGAGAGTTTTGGATGAGGGGGGTTAAAAATTAGTATCATATGAGGTCAGTTTTTTTATCTATGTTTCTTTACTTTAGTGGAATGTTATAAAGGATACTAGGATGTTTCATGACTTGGTAATGATTCTTTTCATGGGTATAGTTAACACATGAATGGGAAAAAATCCGAGTACCCATGGATGATATTTCTAATCATGATTTTTTCTTATTAAAATTGATGTTATTCCACCTATAGAAATTTACAAAATATATGTTGTTTTTAATGATCTTTCTACTCATGGACTGGTATGGTGAGGGATGAGTATGCATGCATCATGATAGACACATAAAGATATATATGGACATGAATTATTCCAAATAGGGATATATTTTCTACATGTGACACATACTTTACTATATGACTAGTAAAATAAAATACCAATTATATTTGGTAATTATAAATAATGGATAATTATTTCATGCTAAAACACTTGTAATCCATATTTAGAGATATTATAAGCCAATAGTTATCATGTTTTGTCATATTTGGAGGATTAAAATTTTTCTATCTAGTGTTGTAAGGAGTTTATTTATTTTTTAGATAAAATTTAACCTTTCCATCTTTGAGTTGAGTGTATAGAGAGTGGAAATCAACACACACCAAACATAGATGAACGAGAGGTTCCTATAGCTCCAGAGGATCGAATAAATGTTCAGATTTAAGATAGATTCTTGAGTTTCATGCAATCCATTTAAAGGGATACAGTTCACACCATTACATTTTTATACATGTCGAAAATAGTGTTTCAGCTAAAATATCTGCCTACATGTTCTAGGGAGGGTTGTCCCCAAAAATCTGTGTTCTAGTTTGAGTTGGTCCTGATGATATTCAAGCACCACAATACACCAAAATATAGGATGGTTAATCTTTTGGCATACATGATCTAGATACATTCCAAGAATTATTGGGATATTTTAGAGAAAGATGTGATGTAATAGAATATAGCTTGAAAAGAGATCAAGGTAATTTTACTAAGACACTCTATCCAGATATGTTGATTTATGAAAATTATCACGAGTTCATGCACCTAGAATAGTATTCCATGTTTGTTATGTACTATTTTAGAATTTTTACCAACAAGAAGTTATTTATGCACCCATTCCCTACTAATGAGATCTCTAATCCGAGTCATTTTTAGGATGAGATTGGAAATGATATCATAAAATAGGTGAACATCTTTAACTTGAGTTTTTGTTTAGATGTGATGAATCAAGCACTAATTCAAGAAAAGAATCCAGAAAGGCCCCAATCAGCAGGTACGAGGATTCAATATGGAAAACTAGGATCACTTTTTTTGGTTGTAATAATATTCATTATAACACTTATCACCAATGAAAAGGTTGTCATAATAGTCAAGGAAGTTGGAATCCATATAATGACCGTGTTCCATTAAATTCAATCAATGTGTCATGTAGGGGCATAATAAGCCAGACTGTCTATATATAACTTTTATGTACCACTCTTTTGGTCATCTGGGTCATATTAAGATGTTTTTATGAAACTTATCGTAGTATAATAGTGGTAGGGGATCACGAAAGTTGCACGAGTCTGGCAATGACTCAATTTATCCTTAGTGGATATGTAGATGGAGTTTCACAAGACATTCCAGTCGAGGTTGGGGATGTGTTACCCCACTGTTGGAGTGTTAGTACTCAGTATAGGGAATAACATAGGAGAGTCATACTAGATCCTAGAGAAGAGAGGGAGGTCAACATCAAGCTATAATGGATACTTCAACTAGCGTGGATGTAATATATTCTACCGTTAGAAGTACGATTCTTGTATCATCCAACCACACATGAGATTTATTTAATATATGAGAAGAAAATTCCTTTTTGTATTTTAGTTTTGAAATGGTTTGGGTTTTATCATGGAAATATTGGATGTTGTTTTCACAACCGACGCACTATTAAGAGTGCACCTAGAAAATATCGATCCTTGAAGGCTTATTCTTTTGAGATTTGTGGTTACCATTTCTTTTTAGAACTGTTTATGATGGAAATTATTGGTCTTGATCTGATTCTTAGAATGGATTGGATAATTCTATACCAAACACATATCAACTATTTACTAAGGAGAGCTACCTTTCTATCATAAAGAGGATGATATTCTCACGAGTGTTTGGGGGATTTGTAGGCTGGTCGTGATGGACCAATTCAATGTTGATTGGATTATCTTATTGCTCATATTGAAGGAAAATTTATGGATGATGGTGGAATGTGTCAGGATACTATTCCATCAGTGTCAGGCATTTTTTATGATGTATTTATGGAAGAGTTCAATTTATTAACCCATGAGAGATGGAGAGATAGCCTTTATTATCAAGTTGCAGTTGGAAGAAGAGACATTTATTATCCATCTTTATATAATGACTCTTATATTGAATTAAGATATGATAGTTTAGTTAGATTATGTGGATGATATAGTTTTCCTACAACCTATTATATTTCAATGGGGTTCTCTAGTTCATTTCTCTAAGAAGGCAGATGAGAATTTTTCTTATGGTTGGATTAATAAAGATTGAGCTAGGTGACCACCATATAATGATATCACATTCTATATATTTATGATCAAGTGGATCATTTTATTGGTGATTAGATCTTCTCTGAGATCAATTTGAGATTAGGATACCACTATTTGTGGATTAGACCATCAGAAATACATCATTCTACTTTTAAGAACACGAATGTATTGTATGAGTTCATAGTGATATCATTTGGTTTGATGATCACACTAGCAATATTCATAGCCTTGATGAATCAATCATTAATCCTTTTTAGACAATTTTGTGGTGGGTTTTTTGAAAAAATATTAGTGCACTCCCATTAAGTAAATGATATTACCCAACATCTTGATATTATATTGAGTATATTGAGAGAACATTGAATTTATGCCAAACCAAATAATTGTAGTTTCTAGATTGATAATGTTTACTTTCCAAGCCATGTCATCTAATAGGTAGGAGTGTTAGTGGAACTAAAGAAAGTTGTAGACATGGTATAATCAGAGTGACCAAATAATGTCTTCAAGTTATTTATTTTTCTAGGATGAATAGGTCAATATCCTAATTTCAACTAGTAATTATCCTATATGGTAGCATCGACGTCCAGGATTACCAATAAAATGGTGATGTTTGTTTTGTAAAAGAGATTTTCCGGAGCTAATAAGAAGGATGAAATCAACACCTATACTCACTTTACCTAATATATGTAAATTATAAATCATATACTATGATGCATTTGGACTTGGACACGGAGAAGATATGATACATGAGGACTGAGTGGTTTCTTATGGCCCCAGATATATGAGACTACATGGGAGAGACTACACTACTTATGATATAGAGTTGGAAGCAGTGGTACATTCCATGATAAGATGGAGAAACTATATTATGGGAGAGATATTTCTAGAGTACACAAACCAAAAGAGTCTTAGGTACAAATTTATTAATGGGACCTAATCATTTGGAAGAGGAGGTGGGGCCAGTATCTGTAGTCATTCAACTCTCTGTTAGATAATTCATTGGTAATGTAAAATGTTGTTTTCGAAAAATTGAGTCAAAAGATGTGGATAGAGGTGGTGTGGGAGTATTGAAAAATGTGAAAGATTATATCAGTCATTCCAGATATGAATCTTAATGTTCATGAGTCACATGGATGACTAGATCTAACATCAATATCTATTTTAACCATGATTTTGGACTAGATCAAGATAATTAATTTGTCAGATATAGAGGGCTTAGTTTTGAGTTATATCTTATATGGTGGTGAGCCACCCTCATGAATGTATCTTCGATGTGAAAATTATCTTTTTTTCGTGGTTGAGTATGGGTTCTTAGAGGCATGTGGCCAGAGTTGTTGAGAGAGTTTCATTATTCTCGATAGGAGGTACATCTTTGTTTGATGAATATTTATCATGATATCCATGTACATTAATGGTGGTTATTAATGAAGTAGAAGGTAGCATTATTCATGGTGAGATGTTCCACCATTCAGAAAGTGAAATCTGAGAATCAGATTCATTATTTATTTTGCAGCCACTTCCCATTCATGAGTGGAAATGATATGATGTGACTATGGATTTTTTGATAGGATTACTCAAGACATCATGTAAGAATGATCTAGTATGGTTGATTGTATATCGACTGATGAAGTTATCCCACTTCTTTACCATTATAGGAACCTTCACCATTGATGATATGAGAAGTCTTTATATCTATGATATAGTACATTTCCATGGTGTTTTTAGGTGTATCATTTAATATGGAGATCCTCATTTCATATGTCGGTCACAACATAGTATTCATAAGTCCATGGGATCATAAGTTATTTAAAAAAACTATAATCCTTATGATAATTTTCAATATTATAGGACTATTTAGGTTTTTTAGGATATGTTATGATCATGTACTTTGGATTTCTGGGGTTTGTGGGAGTAGGATATGAAACTCTTGTAGCTTTTATATAATAAATTGTTCATGGAATCAATCAGGATGGAACTATTCGGGGATTTTTATGGAATATCGTGTCATTAACATCATTTTTGGTTTGAAAAAGGTGAGTAGGTGCTTTTTAGACCTAGTATCATGTAAGAGATATTTGAGCAGGTTAAGAAGATCAGGAGGTGGTTAGTGACTTCATAGAGTATGTATAAATCTTACACTGAACACCAAAGATGAAATATAAATCCGGGGGTTGGTTATCATGCATTCCTTTGGCTGTCACCTCAGCTAGTGAAACACTATATTTGAAATTATTAAATCTGGATCCAAGGTTTGTCAGGCAGTTTGAGAGAGTAGAGAGGGTCAGTTTTGGGGCATACTGATTAGTTGTTCCACATTCCCAGAGTACCATATATGATTTGTTTCGGATGTCACAGATTTACAGATATCATCCATTATCTTATCAAGTAATAGATGTCTAGAAAATCATTATTTTTGTAGATTCATTTTGTTGGAAGCATCTAATATGGATATTTGATCGTACTAAGAAGTACCTCCATGGTAGGAAAATACTTCTAGTTGGAGTGAAGTGAATGTGTGGGCATGTTCATGAGGTTAAAGGGGAGAGAGGGTACAATATGTGAGAATAGTGGATATAATATTTCACAAAGACCCTACAATGATTCTTGGAGTATCTTGGGGATGATATTTTATATAGTAGGGAGGTTCTATGATCCCGTAATTTCAAGGTATGACCATTTTTGATTTTTTTCATTTAAACACATTTGGTTTGGTTTTTCATTGCCGTTGAACATTGTTGGTCGAGTCTCATTTGAAAAATAAAATTATTTCCTTTTGAAAATACCGTAAAATTTCTGGTTTTATGTTTTTCTTAAATTAATGGAGTTTGGTTTTAAATTTTTTGAATGGGTTTCCAAGGGTTTTTCATGTGTTTAGAAGTCTTGGGAGGTGGGTCAGGATCATGTTAGGATATTGGGATTAAAAAAACTGTAGGGCATTTACATGTCATCTAAATGCATTACATTCCATGTAATTGTCTCCAAGAAGATGTTGTTAAAGTGTTATAGGCCACAAAATGGTTCATGGAGTGGACATGTTACATTAAATGAATCAAAATTACATAGTGTATAAAATTTGGTAGTGTTTAATACAACAGAGATGACTCGATTTCTAGAGTAATTGCGAAATAAAAATACATGATGTGGAATATGGTTACAACACATTAATTTGGAGTGATTAGTATATTTATGTTCATGTGGTAGTTATGTTTTTAAATTCTTCTATTACCACTGCACTCTCATAATCCAAATGCATTTTCTACATGATTTGTAAGTTCCTTCATCTATTTCGAATGTTTGGTTCTTGTTATTCATATCTGAGGAGATTTTACCCTTATATTTGTTTCTTATATACCACTATTGTTCTTTATAATTTTGTAAACCTTTAACCACCATGGAATCTGGTGTTGATATTGGACTTTTGTGATCATATTTTCTTATTGGGAAATTCCTCTCCACCATTCCTGTTGGTGATTCTAGTTGGAAGTGCTTCTTATTTATCGATTAATGGTAGGTTATCTAAAACATAACCCTATTTTCTACATATTTGTTTATTATGTGATCTATTTGTATTACCCCTCTCTTATGTGTGCATTAATTAAGTAAATAATGAATGATGATAAATCATAGAATGGACTATTCTAGGGATACCTTGGATTCAATGTTGTTGCAAACTTTCTTGTTGCAACCCATTGGGTGAGAGAACCCTTTTATTAATAATTAAATGGATAATGGTTTTCTTTTTTGTTTATAATGACATGATATTTTATTTTATTTCTTGATATAGAATCACTCTGGTAATTTTTTATCAAGGCGATTGGTGAAAACATGATATAAAAATAAAGTTAAATTTTATTTTAAACGGGTAATGTTCATCATTAAACATTTTTTACCATTTAATATTTTGATATCTTGTATTTTATTTTTTTGATTTATTAGGTTATGGTCATATAATGTGATAAACCCATTTCCTTGCTGAAATTCTTATATATACGTATTTTTACAATGGTGATGAAATGCTTATATAAAAATTATAAACTAATTCCATACATAAATTATTATATACTAGGTTATGCCCAGTGATGATGAAAGTATAATATTGTGATCATGGACTAATTACATGATTAAATTTTTATATATAGGGGTATACACAATGATGTTGAAATGCTTATTTACTGTGATTGGCCATGTCAATACAGAAATGATATAGAATGATTGTTCCGATTGGTGATGAAATGATTATATAGAGGGATTTTCCTAGTTTATGATTAAGTACTTATTTATATGGATTTTTCAGAGGTTGGAATAAGTATACAGTAGTATTTTCCCAATTATATGAGTATTCCATGGTTTATGGTTATGGTTGTAATGGGTTTTCTAAATTCTGGGAGAAATTTTCATATAGTTTCAAAGTAGGTTGAGTTGTGTATTATATTATTTGATTAATTAATATACATATTTTCCAATTTATTTTATGACCTTATTATTAGATGAGTTTGGTTTAATAATGGAATTGTTGACCTATTGAGTTTTACTCAAACCATATACATACCTATGTTTGATGCCCATAATGATTATGTAGATGTTAGTTTGGATAATGGAAGTGGACCTTGTTGACACATTTTTCTTGATGGATGTGATGGAGGTTGGATATTGGACCAACGTGGGGATTATAACCCATGTATTTTTAGTTTATTTGTCTCATCTGATTATTATATTTCCATTTCATTTTGTCTGACAATTAAATATATTTCATCTATCCATTTCATGATTCATTATTATCTAGTTTATTGTTAATATGTTTATTTTCTAGTGGTATGTTGTATTATTTCCTCTATTACCAATACTCTCTTTTTATTTATATTTTTTTATTTACAATGTATTATAACTCAGTACTTGGGATTATAGTCTCCCAAGATACTCATCACACTCCTTCTACTGGTTGGCAGCCCATAAGGTATTGGGAGGCGTACTTGAACTCCTGTAACCCAAATGATTTGGCCGCATGAGGGAGTACCGATTTTGGGGATGTTACATAGAGTCTTTAATAGAACCCATCATGTCATGTGATCCCTATAGTATATAGAAATGGTCTACAATGTAGTGTCCTATGGTGGGATTTTTTTTCCATTATATAAAATTTGACACTCTTTCAGGGTTGTGTGATAGTTTTGTAATTGTTTTATTGATATAATATAACTCTATCATCAACTAGATATGGTAATTTTAATGTGGAAGGATATCGATCCAAGAAATTTTTTTAACAAAAGGGATTTGTCAGAGGAGAGGGATGTTTCATAGTAATGAGGGAGGGCTGCAACAAGGACTTGTTGGTTGTGCCATGATCTTTTAATTTACTATCTATTTATAAATACTAAGACACCCTATGAACCCCAAATTTTCTAACTTGTCACCCACTTGTCTTAGGCATACATTAGAGATACTTGAAATAATTGAGACCTTTCTTAAATTAGGATCAACCCTGAGATTTGTAGGATTGAGACTTGGTGATTCCAAATCATTCTTAAAATATTTTTATCTACAAATTTTTCTAATTCATGATAAACTAAATAATCCTATGTGGATAAATGGATATGATAAATATGATGTTAAATTGGATATGGTTTTTAGGTTCCACATTTAAAAATGAGTTTTTTTAAATTGATTGGGACACACTATGTGTAGATGTTTTTCCTTAAAGGATATTGTCATTTTAGTGGGATATGAAGAACATAGGAGAATATTATATACTATGAAAAATTATATATTAATTTTGTTAAATTTTTTGAAGTGAAAAGGTTTAAATTGAAAATAATTTCATGTTAGGGGTCCTTGAGTGTGTTGAGAATATATATGTCACTTTAGTGACCGAAATTGGACAAGTGGTGTGCATTCACTTCAGTGTGTACAATGAAACAAACAAAAAATTCACTAGAATTTATATTGACTTTTTGGTGAAATATTATTGGGATTAGTGCTCAAAAACCAGTTTTCCATTAATAATTCTTATATGTGGTTTTTATGGATCTGTTAAGTTGAAGGGTGTCTAATTGTTCAATGGATTCTTTTCGATGTTGATACCATAGACATGGGTCAATTTGGTTGTTAAATCTTGTATAATGGATATTTATTATTCTATCCATTCAAATTCAACACTTTTTTTAATTTGTGTTCGACTTTTTATTCTCATGGATGTGTTCTATTACTTCCTCTATGACTGACTGGTTTTTTTATTATTTAGATAAAAGGATTTGAAAATCCATATATGAACAAAGCCAAAATTATTAGGGAGTTTTAATGTTACGAAGCCCAATGGAATACCCTTGAAAAAAGGTATTACATTCCATGTGAGGAGAACCAATACTACAAAAGGCAACAAGTTGATCCTCTACACTAGTATTCCAAGAAAGGGAATCTGTTGAAAAACTGGATTCCCTCAAGGATTAATGAATGCTTTTCCATTGGTGTAACACCAAAGAGAACTTTCTAATGGTGAAAATCAGATCTCATAAAGAGGAAAAATTCTATTTTAGAGGGCATACCAACACCTCAGAGTTACTCTCCATCTCACTAATATATTGTTTAATACCATTGCACAACATGATACCTAAAATCAGCACTCTCACCTCCACTCTCATAAAATTCGTTGGAATTTAAAAAATCACTAAAGTCAACTAACATAGAGCTGCTGGTGTCTCTATGTAGACCAACACCTCTCATTTTACCATTCATGTAGGAACCATAAACATTGATTTTGTAGATCTGGGTTTATTTGGACCTAATTGAATCAGATCCTATACATACCCTTAATTTTTGTGAAAATTCAATGTTCTGGGAATGTTTATTTGGTATATAGAAGTTAGGACCATTAGAATAGGAATATATTTTGCGGTAGGGTTCCTGGCCCGCTAACTTTGGTGTTTTAAATACATTTAACATGGGTGGTGAGGGAATTTTCTCGATGATTGGGACATGGTTTGGAGGTTGTTTGAATTAATTGGATAGGGTATTATTTTGGAAAATGGTTTATTTCATAAATTATTTCTCTTGTTTTTAGAATCCATGATTTATTTTAAATTTCCATTTCATTAAAGGAGTTTTTATAAGGATTTTTTTTGGGTTCTGTGATTCCTGAATTTTCGCTTAACTTATTTGTAAAATTATCATATTTAATATTCAATTCTTCCATAAAGATCTCTTCAAAATATTAGTGGCGAAGATGAGAGACTTGTTCCACAAAAAATTCCTCCGGTTGAACCATTTATTGTGGAATCTATAATCATTACCATTCAGAAATCATGTCAAGAAGTTATCAGGAACCAAGGAGGGATTATGGATTGGGGATCAGAATTCCCAAATAATAATACACCCATATTATATGGTAAAAAATGAGCCTAATAATTTATGAATGGATTTATTGGTTTGAGAAAATTTTCCACCCTTTCAAAAATCCTTAGGTCTTGAATGTGGGGTTTCCAAATACATACTAGAGGGACCTAGAAGAAGAAGATTGGATTTCATAATGCATACTATGTTATATAAGGATCTTAAAATGATTTCCTTCATGAAAATAATCAATCTATAGTTTTACCTTGAGATGTTTCATGCAGTGAATACATAAGAGATTCTAACCTAAGAGAAATGGGAGAATATGATCTTTGATCATTCCAACAATTTCACTAAGTAGATGCACTAGAAACATATATTTAACTAAATATTTCCTAATATTTTTGAGGTTCGAGATGGTTCTGAGGGAAAATATTTGGTCAGTTTTGATTATCATAAGCCTTTTGACCTTTTTGAAGGTGGTTGATAAAGTTAATATTCCAAAGGAAAACAATTATGGGATAATAGTCATAGGTTGAGCTTTAGTTGGGAAAATAGTTAGACAAAGTGAATATTATCCTCCGAAAAGAAAATACGAAGGAGCTCATATTTTTTTCTAGACCAGTTTTAAGAGATTTTTCTGGAAGGCATGATTTTTTTATATTAGTGAAAAGGGAGAAGACTTACCTATCATGATTGTATAGAATCTCTATAAATTTGTTTATAATTGTGGAAAATCTTGTCATCTTATGTATTTTTTTGTAAGATAATTTCCCATTGTAATAATATATAATCTTTGCTCACCAAGGATTTATAGGTTTATTCTGATGCTTCCAAGGGTGATTGGTCTTATCCTCAAGCCAAGGGGGATTCTCATGAAGCTAATAATTCTTAAGGAGTAGCTAATACCTGATGCCTTTATAGGTAGTATCCTTCACTAGTGAAATTGAAGGC
Source organism: Viscum album (assembly GCA_963277665.1). Lineage (NCBI taxonomy): Eukaryota > Viridiplantae > Streptophyta > Magnoliopsida > Santalales > Viscaceae > Viscum > Viscum album. Next base: position 1,089,457,460 of record OY728164.1, on the reverse strand, counting down.
TGGTTCGACTACTGTTAGAAGGACCATTTTTATTTCGTCATCTATGATACTAGATTTATTTGTTATAGGTGATAATATTTATTTTTTATTGTTAATTGTTTTTAAAATTTTTGTTATTATTTTAGAGGATATTCCATTCTTGACTTACCACTGAATGTCTTGGTAATGTGTACAAAAAAGTGTCTCATGTGTCCCACATGTGAGGTGATGATAGGAAACACTTAATTTGTGTGGGATATTTTGGTTCAAGATCTTGATTTCACTGGCCTGATTATTGGAATGGACTGGATGATTAGTATTATGGCTCGTACCAACTGTAAACATGGTTATGTTCATTTTATATCTCATTATGGTGTCTCGTACGTATTTCATGGTGAGTGAGATTCTACGCTCGGAAGGGTGTTCCACGTTCTTCTTTAAGAATGATTGATATCATGTCGATTTTAATTATTTTTCCCAGTCTTGTTTTCTCTTTCTTGAGCAGTCTATTTTATATAGTGGTGGATTTATATCTATATATCTTTTAGAATTATTTATCTAGTTTAAATAAAAGAGAGAGTTTGAGTTTCTATTTACTTTTTCTCTAGTATGATGACCATTTCCATTCAATCCTTTCATATGGAACCTATTGAGTGAATGAAACAAAAGTTTATTCTTACTGTGCTTGATTATAATGAATTTATTCATCCATGTGTGTCACCATGGGCTTCCCTTATACTCATTACTAAGAATTCCAATGGTAGACTTATAATTTATATCAATGGTCACATGATTAATAAGGTGAAGGTTAAGAATATGTACCTTGTATCAAGGGTTTATGATCTTTTTGATAAACTTTAGGGAGGGGGATCATTGGTTTACTATGATCAACCTCTTGTCCTTTTAAGATCAATTGAGAGTCAAAAAACAACATATAACTAAGTAATAACTTAAGAGATGATATGGGCATTTCTGGTTTCTGGTCAAGCCAGTTAGTCTAACTAACTCTCTTGTTGTGTTTATCACATTGATGAAAAAAATATTTCATCAGTTCCTTGAGTCCTTTGTGGTTTAGTTTGTGGTTTATATTTTGGTGTACTTAAAGTAAGAGGAGGAATGCAGGGATCATTTGTATAATATCCATAGAATATTGGGAGAACATTTTTTTATGGTAAGATTCTAAAGTGTGAATTTGGATTCGGGATTTAGTATTTTTTGGACATGTTATATATAAGTGTGGTATCTAAATTGATTTTAAAGTGGTACAAGATGCGATTTCTTGGGATCTAGACGAAATTTTGTTTAAGATTTATCATTTCTTGGTCTTGGTCGGTTATAATATGAGTTTAATTCTGAACATCTCCATACTTGAATATCCAATGAAATCTTTAACCCACAAGGATAAAATGTTTGAGTGGCACAAAAAATGTTAGATATCTTTTGAGGAACTAATGATGAATTTTAATTCTTCACCAGTTATGATTCATCATGAAACTGGTTTAGGATATAATGTTGTCTAAAATGCATCTAGTGAATTTTTGGTGTGTTTCTTCATATAGGAGAGACATGTGATGGCATATTTCACTCACCAGTTATTCAATCATGATAAGAACTACCCTACCCATGATCTGGAGTTTTAAGTGGATATTAACAAACTTAAGAATCACCATCTATTCAGGGAGCGATTCACCGTATATTATTATTCTAAGATTATAAAGTATATTTTCACATCGAGGGATATGAACTTGTGAAATATATTCTAGGTTGGGTATCTTCATAATTTTTGTTTTTATATTTCTTATACCCCTAGGAGATATACTGTGGACCCCGATGATTTGAGTAGAAAATAACCGACCCAGGCCTTGATGGAATTTTGGGAGGGGTGGGTTCTATTGAGTTTTATATGATATCTTCCTAGGATTAAAAGAGATTGTATGGTAGGTTTTCCTAGCTTCATAAAAAGATGAATCATATTTTTATGAGTGTGTTCGACTTTATTAGTTGAAGGACACCAAATGTTATCACTTTAGTAGAATAAAAAATAGTGGGTAGCCCACAATTGAGTGGTCGTAGCTTTCCGTTGGAGCCTTATGCTTTTGAAGTTGTTTGGTTGTCCATATATCTATAATGTAGGAGCGAATGGATAATAGAATTTGTCTTTTTGGTCCATGAACCATGGGTCCACCAATATTTATCATAAACTAACACATTAGTATTGGTTTTGATGTATGATACAAAAACTAATAATTTTTATGTCACAGAGCAATAAATGTCATAGGATTTAGGTGGTCCACTAGAGACCTACTAGTTTGTTTCAAACATTACCAATTCTAGTATGGATGTGGGTTGAGATTTCCATAACCTTCATCATTGGTTTACCACACACTCCTAGTGGGAAGGAATTGATTTCTGTGATCATTTATCAATATAAAAATATGTTCATTTCCTCCCTATCATGGTGACAATGAAGGTGATGTTGTTAAGGGACTTGTATGTATAAGAGGTTGTAAAGATTCAAACAATTTTATATATGACTATATCTAATAGGGGCTGCAATTCATATCCACATTTTGGGAGAGTTTGAAAGAGGCTATGGGTTCCTGGTTGAAAGTAGGAACATCATATTATCCATAGACATATGGGAAGATACATAGAAATATATATATTCATGAGGACGTGATTAGAGCTTGAGTACTTGGTTGGAATGGTTCTTTGGAAAATAATTTTATACTAGACACATTTTCCTATAACAATAGTTATTATTCCTTGATAAATATGATTTCCTTTGAATCATTAAATATGATACCATGTAGATCTCTCTTGTGGTATGAAGAGTTTGGAGAGCGATAATTTGTTGGATTGAGTCCTATACTCTTGATAACTGAAATGGTAAAATTGATTAATAATATATTTTTCATGGAATATAGTCAGCAAAAATCATAGTGGGGCTAATTTTATCAGTCAGTATAGTATGAGGATTCTGATTGAGTTTTTATATGAGTTTCAACTTTCATGGGAAACCATCGGTTGGGTAAGTAGGGTAAGTTTGGGTTGGGGTTCCTGGGATGATTTTTGATTGTGTAGTTTGGTGGAATGGTGGGGTGTATTTTTTCCTTACATTACTATTTTAATTAAATTCAGTAATTGTTTCAAATTTCCCAGCTATTGTGGTATTAACCAGATCCTTCCTATGTGATTGAATATGGGAATGTTATTCTTGAACCTGACACCAATGTGGTTGAGAATAAAGTTTTGATTATCGATCTCTAGGATTAGTTTTTTCATGCTAAAATGAATCCACGTGTATATGTATTTTTGCAGAATGTACGGGATATCCACAAGACATGGGAGCTATAATTGTTGATGAGGTAGTGGTAGCCTTCAATCTTGTGAGTCGTGCATATTTTGGACTTTTTGGGAATAGAAATCATTAATTATGGGGAGAATTGTAACATCCAATCACTAAATTACTCTAATTTGTAATCTTTTAGTTTGATAATCTTTATTTTTGGTGACTTGGTCAGTAATTTTATGGATTTATTATAAATTTCATGATTTTGTTATAAGAAGTTGTGATGTGGTGTTCTAGGTTGCCACATGGTGGGTTCTTATTATTGTGGGGATAATGGGATGCAATATACATCAATAGATGTTGGATTCCTATAACACTACTATTTTTTACTTGTATATGTTGTTTATTATAGAACATGACGTAACACTTCTATTCATGTGATCCTTTTGTTGTGGAGGTATGTGGTATTACTTAGTAGCCTAGGGGTGGGATTTGGTCAGTTATAAAAAATACAACCCTTTATGGAATAGTGTCCTACGATGTAACTATATTTTAGGTAAATATGATATGTGGCGTGTGGAAGTATATAGATCTAGAATATGGTCTTAATTGATGATTTGTGGGGGGGGAAGAGGATATTGTTCCATAATGAGGGAGGGTTGATGTATGGTTTGGTATGATACGCTGTGATATTCTAATTTATAGACTGTGTATGAATACCTAGACACATACTAAACGCCTTATTTTCCCATTTATCTCCCTCAATTCCTAAGCATATAGAAGTGATATTTGGAATCCATTACTCCTATATTCAATTAAGATCAACCTTGGAGTTTGGGAGATCAATCATTGGTGATTCATCATCATTATTGAGATTTGCATATCTATAAAAACCTATATAATTATTAAAAAATGAATTTTCTTATATAAATAATTTATTGTATTCATGGATATGATGGATATGACATAAAATTAAATTTTAATCATTATTTCCATGTTTTCAATGGGGTTTTCTTTGAAAATTGATTTATAAACACTATGTGTGAATATTTTTCATTAATGTAGGATTATGTTATAAATGGTATTTCAAGCCTGGAAACATATATTCCTCACTATAAAAAAATGATTCATAGTTTTTAATAATTTATTTGAAATGGAAATTGTTTTTTTTTGATAAGCATGGTACATTGGTGTAAACTAGGTGATTTGGGAATAAACGTTCCACTTTACTATTTGTAATTACACAAGAGGTTTTGATTCAAAATAGTGTGTTTAATTTCACTAGACGATTCATTAAAATTAATTTTTTCAAGTTCCACTATATGTTTATTCTTGTTGGATCCAACTTATACCTGATCAAGGTTTTTATTTATTTTTAGTATGCTTACCCTTAGTTAGTTCCCAAATGGTATCCATTTCAATTTAAAATTCATTTCAACACATGATGTAAATTAATGGTTATTTGATCTCATAATTTTATTACATTGAATCCATGAATGATATTTCTTATGATTACATGATTTTTTACAAACATAACATATATATATATATATTTGGGGAATATGTGTTTCTTTTAGGAAAACTGAAGGTTGATTTGATTTAGAAAATTATTTTTTTGGAAATTATTTATAAACTGGTATTGTATTTAATGCTATAGATAATTCAATAATTTATTATAATTTATATATATATTTTAGGGAAATAGGACTAGGCAGAGTTCTCACACCCTATATTTTACTTTGGTAGTTTGTAGATGTTGTTTTGTAGGACTATCATAAAGGGAATGAAATCTTGTAGTTTTACATCTTCTCTTGAATGTCAATGCCCTCTACAAGGGTTGGTTTGATTGTAATGGATGGTCACATTTATATTTTTCCTTATTTCCTTTCTTTTTCAACCCTTTTATTCATTTTTTTGACTTTTTTCTCATATATATGTATTTTTGCTTCCTCTATGTAACTTTTTATTTTTCCTTGTCATGGTTTTTTATGTGACATGTTGCTTCCTTTTTTTATACTTTACTATGTGGAAGATCTCTTTGGGTGACCTGTCAATATAACAGAAGTTAGATTAATATAATGTATCCATCTAACTTAATGGTATTACATTTTAACATACCTTTTAAATATACAACTACCTTTACACAAGCCTCTAATTATAGTTAATACATTTTGTTTCATTATGAAAAATAATTCCAAATATGGGTATATTGCAACATATCTTTACATGGTCATAAGAAAACCATATTTACCCTTATGCGAACCCCTTCACATAATGGAAATAAATGTGTCCCCTTTGTGTGACCATTAAAATATAGGTATAACTATGGTTACCATTAACAAAATTGATATATTTATGGGTAATTACTTGGTTACCTTTACACATCCAATATGAATAAAGGTAATTACTCACATACCTTTTGGTATACATGCTACATAAGGGAAAAGATGTTCGAAAAATGAAATCCCTGAAACTCAAAACACTTCATAGTTTTCATTTATTTCTTCATTAAAATATATGATTTCATAAATATAAATCATTATTTATATAAGATACCACTGAGGGGTTTCATTGGATTATAACAACATTTATCAGATCTAGGAGAATCAATTTATACCCTTTTCTGAGGATCACTATGAAAAATAAAATGAAATGTTAAAAAATATCAATGAAGAACTATCATTGTAAATGCACATATTGTACACTAGAGGGAATCATATACATATTATTCATTATCATAAAGTTTTATAAAGATAATTGAGTGAAGAAATCATGCCACCTCCATAGTTCATCCAAGAGCTGTGTAAAATCACTTGTTACGTGATAGGGATTGATATGCTACTATCACATATGAAAAGAAGGATGATCAATAGAGAAATGAATCTTTAGGAGTTTTGGCCAACACAATATAGAAGGGAACGCAAATATATTCATTCAATGGAAATAGTACAAATAATACATGAAATAACTTTTTATACTATGGTATTTAAATCATGATTTTAAAAACATTTATAAATACCATTACTTTTTCAGTCCTCATGTGTATTTACTACCATGACAATACAATACATGTAATGGATAAATAACTTATATTTTATATGGGGAATGATTTTGGTTTATAGAACACCAAAAATATTTCCCCACTTCATAACAATCATAATTTTTATGCAAGATGATATATCACCTAAATATACATAATTTATAAATTTTATCATATGGAATATAACAATCAATAGTTTTTTAAAAGTGAAGTGGTAGTCTCTCAATTACATGTGTATAACTTATTTCCACCTATATTAATTTAAAATTGATTCCAACATTCATATATTTAGATATATTATATCCAGAACCCATGTATTTAGCTATATTCAAATATCATAATTGGTAGACATTCATGAATAATAACCATTATCAGAACAACATTACGAAATCCCTTTCCTATACCCTTTCATATATGGGGATAAATTATCCAGGGAGAAATAAATTCCATAATTCATCATTCTCATATTGGTATCCCAAATACATTAGATTGACATACTCTTCATACCAACCTAAATTTGATAGTTCCAGATGCTCCTCTTGGAAACACTAATTACATGATTTTATATTCTCATATTGGAAAATTCCCAATGGTTACATCATCCTCATCAAATGACCATAAACAAAATGGAAAAAATTTCCATCTTATTAGAGCTTAAACTACATAGATATTATTATTCTATATCACTTGATTCTATAAAATATGTGTCAAATCATTAAACATTTTTCCAGTGTATGGTTCTACCCGTTAATGTATGGTTTTATAAATTAGTTACACACTTGGACTCTATAAAGTGTAATCCAAATCAGTTATCGTAGGTATAAACATGAATCTTATTCAAGTTCTAATACCTTACAAGAATAAAAGTTCACCTATAAATATAAAAAATTCTCTTGATTATTGTTCATATATGATACATGGTAATGTATGGAATGCTGATCGTACCACGATTCACAGTTTTATTTCACCCTTATACGAATGTATTATACTGATTTTGTATTTAAAATTAAAAGTTCAATAAAAAATTTCAATCTATTTTTGATTCAATTTTTGTGTGTTTAAAACTGTTAAAAAGGGAAGTGTTATTTGTTTTGATAATTATATTATTGGTGGAGGTGATTTTGAGGACCCATAATGAAGCCCAAGAAAAATGGGCTAATCTGCACATGATCCAAGCACAACAGTGTATTAAAATGCATGCTTCTACTAAAACATGCATTAAAATGTCCTGAAACATTGTGGGATGGTCCAAATTTTAATGAGCCCTATTTCATATGAAGAAATAGAAGCTCAATTAGTCCATTAAATAACCCAAAAAAACTGATCAATCCAATAAAGTGGATCTGCATGGGGTCAAAACGTTTCCTCTGTATTTTTGAATTATGTGTTATTTTATTCCCTATCTGGCTGAAAAAGTTTATAGGGTGGTAGGAAAGGTACCATACAACAACTCTTCAGTTTTTTCTAATGTGATTTAAGTCTTTCTGAATGGAAAAAATTACAGAACCAGAGGATTCATGAAATATAGGTGCCCAAAACCACTTCTCAATTTGCTTTTAAAGTGGCACCTTGGGCACCCCATTTTGGAGTTCGAACAGGAGGAAAGGTGTGACAAATGGGTCTTAGTGATAGCACAGCCACCCCACCTTAACATGGTCGTCAGGTCCTGGCCCACCAGGTACCACCAGTTTCCCCGCAGACATGGGGTCCCCACCCAGGGGCCCACCAATGTGCTCGAATGGGTCATATGTCAAATGAATGTCCCCAATGGCCAACACATGTCTTTTCTAGTGGGATTTTTCTTCACTCGCACACATCCTGAGAAATCTCTCAGAAGGTCACACATCCTGATCACTACTTCAGGCCATGCATACTTAACTGTTGAGTTCTAATCTGGAAGACTCCCAAAAATAAAGGTGTACCTTGTTGACATGAGTCATATCATTTTTTTTCATTCAACCCATTTATCATTCGGAGGTGTTACAATCACCCCCCCCCCATTTAGAGCAAAACGTCCTCGTTGTGGCCCCAATATGTCAACCCAGGTAGTGCACCACACTTAATGCTGGATACCACCTCTGATACCAAATGTGAAAACTGTGTCACGGTGACAGCACAACCACCCCGCCTTAACATGGTCATCAGGTTCGGGCTCGCCAGGTACCACCAGTTGCCCCGCAGACACGTGGTCCCCACCTAGGGGCCTATCAACATGCATGAATGATTCATATAACAAATGACAGTCCACACATGCCAACACATGTTCTTTTCAGTGTGTTTTGTCCCCACTTGCACACATCTTGGTAAACTTCCCAGACAGTCGCTCATCCTGGTCACTACTCCATTCCATGCATGCTTAACTGTGGAGTTCTAATCATGTAGGATCCCAAAAAGGAAGGTTCAAATTGTTGACATGAGTCATATCATTTAGTCACTTAACCCTGTATCATTCGGGGGTGTTACACAAGGTGCTTCCATTTTGGAGTTCCAAAGGAGTCCACCCACCAATATTTGATGTTCTAGAGGCTATAGGATGTTCTACTTCAACATCTTCTTCTTCCTCCCATACCATGGGTTTCTAAACCCCTTTTGATCACCTGGGGAAGAACGTGTTGTAAATCCCAAGCTTAATGATGTAATATTTTAATGGTCTTTTTAATTCAAGGTTTGTATGTTGTTTTTCTTCATACTCTATTTTTATTTAATTGAGTTATATATTGATATGTTATACTCAATCTCAAATGATCATGTTTGGAGTACCCTTTCATTTTATTTTTTACACACCGTTCATCCCTTTTTCTTCTATCATTCAATTACGGTGTTTGTGTGGTTCATATTGGTCAATTAAACTCACATATGCACTTTCAAGGCCATGAAAATTTATTTAATGGTATCATAAATAAATAATATACTAACTTGGACAACACATAGAGTTCATCATGTGTTTCCTTGGGGAGTTTCGATTATGAAGTCGAACACAAATCATCCAATCATAGGCGGTGTATGGTGAATCATTATGGGTTTTCAAATGAACCCTAGGAGTTATCCTAGTATAAAATCAGTAATATTTTAGTTCTAGGTGTTACAAATGATGGATTAAAATATCATAACTCTATCTCATAATGTGATGAAGGATGGGAATCACGAGAGTACCCCAAGTTGATCAAGTTTATTTAATCTTGTTTACTCCTACTTTTTTTTACCACTTTTATTTTCTATTGTAATCTTTAATCATCAAACCCAAGTATTATAAAACCTCATTTGCCTTTTTAATTTCATAATCAGAACGACATTTTTTAATTAATGATCTAAGGCTCTATTGTGAGATGACCTAGGGTTGCTACAATACTGCTGAAATTCTTGTTAAAACTAAAAAAAAATTGACGTGCTCGACAACGCGATCAAATTTTGGCACCATTTCCCGGGAGATGAGATATTTTTTCTCATTATTACATTTTATTTATTTATTTTAATTCTTAATTAGTACCCCTTTTCATACACCACCACCATTCGATTGTTTTATTTTGGGTTTATTTTTTTCAATTTTTTGTTGTTTTTCTGTGTTCTTCCTCTCTCTCTCCTTTTCTTATTCTTCTCCATCTCTCTCTCTAATATTGTAGTATAACATTATCTTTTATTTTCTTCTTTATTTTACTATTTATTTTTATTTCATTTATATTCCATTAAAAAATATTAAAAAATGAACAAACAATCAATCAAATTGAACCTCATTATTGCATTACAAGATCTAATAAAAAAACACTACTTGAATTTGACCCTAAAATTGAAAAATCACTACATTAAAAAATCAAGGCATCTAGAGAAGGTAAATCAAGTAACACCGAGGAAACCCTTTTGGAACCTCAAGTGGCCACAAACCAATCAAAAATTGAACCCAATCAAACCCTAGAAAACATGGGTGAAAATAATTGAACCATCAAAGAACTGACCGCCCCAGATGTGGAGTACCAACCTATGTATATCCAATATCACGAGGAAGTTTCCAAATTTGAGCTAATATCAGGCCTCATATAACTTCTTCCAAAATTTCAAGGTCTTCCCAATGAGGACCCTCATAAACACCTTAAGTAGTTTCACAGAGTGTGCTCCACCATGAAACTCCAAAATGTATTTGAGGGCCTAATTATGTTTTGGGGATTCCCTTTATCCCTTGATGGTGTAGGAAATGATTGGATATACTATTTTTCTACCAAAATTAGGGGCTGTAATGACCTTGAAATACTCTTTTTAGAGAATTTCTTCCCTGCCTACTGAACTGCATCAATTAGGAAAGAAATCTGTGGAATTAGGTAATCACAAATAGAGACCCTTCATGAATATTGGGAGAGATTCCAAAGAAATTGCTCAAGATTCCCCCACCACCATATTATTGAAAAACTATTAATTCATAACTTTTATGAGGGACTTACCCCATGGATCGTGGAATAATTGATACAACAGCTGGTGGTGCCATGGTTGATAGAACTCCGTCTGCTGCTCGTGATTTAACAGGAAATATGGATCAAAATGCCCAACACTTTGGAATACGAGAAATTACACCAACCCGAGGAGTTCATGAGGAAATTAATTCATCCCTAGAACAAAAGGTAGATAATAAACTTAATGGGATGCATACCTATCTATGTCAATAAGCATAATCACCAAGTAACTCACACTCTCCTCTTGTTCCATTACGTTTTGTTATGTGTTATGAAAATGCACATTTTTCTGACCAGTGACCACAACATCATGATTAACCAAAGTATTGTGCAGCAGTGTTCCCACGGTGTCCACTCTAACAAGAACCTCCCTTCAAGCAAGAACCATTCAGGCCAAATACAAACCCCGAGAGGCATGCACAACCCTAGTACCAACAAGGAGGAAACTCTAGCTACCCCAAGAATAATTGGTATAAATAAGGACAAGGTATGAAACCTTATTATCCTTCAACTTCTCAAATAAATCATCCTCCTCCCCTCAAATCAGAACCATGTCTTTAGGATATGGTGAAACAAACAACAACCCAAAACCTCCAATTCCAACATACCACACACTCGGTAATTCAAGGCCAACAAACTCAAGTGGGAAAATTGGAAAACACCATCGGTGAGATTAATAGGAAAGGTTCTGGACAACTACCATTCCAACCCATTACAAATCCGAAGGACAAATGTAATGTATGTGTTGTTACAAATCGTAGTGGTAAAGAAGTTATTCCTTCTACTAATTATACACAATATGTATGTCCCCCTCTTGAAAGAACAATTTCCCCACCCATAAAAGATTCCAATGAAGAAAACAAAATAAAAAGAGTATTCACATTATCATCAATGATTTAAAAGAACAATACTTTCCTCTTACTTTCTCCCATAGACTCCCTAAATCTATGAAAAATTCTAATAAATATATTGATAATGAAATAATGGATACATTAAAAAAAGTTCAGTTTAATATTCCTTTACATGATGCAGTCAACCAAAATCCATGTTACCCCAAATTTCTCAAAGATATTTTCATCCATATAAGGGGGATGAATGTGAATGAGAGGGTCAACATGGGAAGGACTGTCTCATCTTTGATTCAACAAGCAAGGCCAATCAAATGCAAGGATCTGGGAACAATCATAATACCATGTACCATAGGGGATATATTCTTTTCTGATGCTATGAGTGGTTTAGGTGCTTCTATTAATGTAATGCCTCACTCAATGTATAATTCTTTGCAGGTTGTAGAGCATCATCCAATAGGAAGTGCCGTGAAACATGCCAACCAGAGTATAACACATCCAATATGAATGATTGAGAATGTTCTTGTAATAGTGAAAAATCTCATCTTCACCGTTGATTTCAACATTCTTAATATGGAAGATAACGGAACCCAAAGACATTCCCCTCTCAAACATGGGAGTCCATTACTCAAAATAGTAAGCACGATAATCAATGTTCCCAATGGTACATTGTCCATGGAGTTTGGTGGAGAAATAGAATGTTTTAATAACCTTGAGGTTGTGAAACAACCTATTGAAGATAACTCCACTCTTCTTGTTTATTCGATGTATGTCCCTCGAACGATACACACACACACACATAATTATCTCCTCAACCCATACTATAATTCATTTTCCTCTTTTCACCAATGGATGATTTGAGTTTTATTTCATGTTTTGAGTGATATGTGGGTTCTGAAAAGTGTAAATTTTGTTATTTAATTGATGAGTGTGTTCGTTCTAAGGTACCCATGAACGTAAATTATTCTAAAAATCTCATTTCAATAGATTCTCTAACTTTAGAGAATAAACTTGAGAAGATAGACAGATTAATGGACCTCACTCCCCCTAAATCCCCTCCCTCAGTCAAAAAACCCCTAGTGTTGGATTTAAAACCAATTCTATATAATTTAAAATATTCTTATCTTAAGGGTTTTGACCAATTTTCTGTCATTATTTCCAATAAACTCTCTCAACAATAGGAATAAAAACTGTGTAATCATTTGACAGAGTGTAAAAAGGAAATATAATGGACATTGGATGATATTCCCGGGATTGGCCCATCTGTTTCTATGCACCATATACTTTTATATGATGAGGCTAAACTCATAAGACAATATCTATGCTGGTTGAATCCCACTCCCTTGGTAGTGGTAAAATTGTAAGTCCGTAAAATAATTGATGTAGGGATCATTTATCCTATATCAGATAGTAAGTGGGTTAGCCCCGTGAAAATTGTGCCTAAAAATAGGAATAATAGTTGCGTCAAATTAAACGAAATAATTGGTTCCAACACATGTGCAAAAAAGTTGGTGAGTTTGTATTGACTACCATCGACAGAATCAAGCCAGTCAAAAGGACCACTTTCTTCTACCTTTTATTGACCAAATGTTAGAATGATTGGATGGTAAGTCCCATTATTGTATCCTTGATGGATATTCAGGTTATTTTCAAATCCATATAGCCCATGATGATCTATAAAAGACATCATTTACCTATCCATTTGAAACATTGTCAAATAGAAGGATTCTTTTTGGTCTTTTTAATGATCCCAGTACTTTTTAGCGTTGTTTGTTGATTATTATTTTTGAGTGCCTTGTGAATTTCTTGGAATTTTTTATGGATGATTTAACAAATTTTGAAACTTCCATTGATAACTATTTTTCTCACCTAGGTTATATCCTCCTTCATTGCATAGAAAAAGATCTGGTATAAATTTATGAGACATGTAATTTAATGGATGAAAGAGGGGCAATCTAGGGCATGTTATTTCAATATTGGGAATTTAAGAGGATAAAAAATTTGAATTATTTTGAACCCTTCCAAATCGAAATTTTATTCTTGAGGTGCGATATTTCTTGGGTCATGATGGTTTATACCACATATTAATTAAAGACTTCAATAAGATCACACTTCCATTATCCTGATTATTGCAAAAGGATTCTAAATCGGTTTTTGATAAAAAATGTAAATATGCTTTCAATTCAAAAAAAAGGTGTCTCACATAACCTCTCATCATCCAACCACCAAGGTGGGATCTCCCCTTTGATCTTATTTGTGATGCCTCAAACATTACAGTTGGGGTAGTTTTAACCCAAATGGATGAGAAGGCTCCTCATGTCATTGCATATGCCTTACATACCCTTGACCTAGCCTAGGTGAACTACATAACCCCAAAAAAATAACTTATTTCTATTTTTTTCCTTGGAAAAATTTCATTCATATCTTATTGGGTCAAAAATCATTGTTTTCTTTGATCATGATACCCTTCGATTCCTCTTAATGAAATCAAAAGCTAAGCCCTGCCTCATATGGTAGATGCTCCCCCTCCAAGAGTTTAACCTTGAGATTAAAGATAAGAGGGGAGTGGAAAATGTGGTAGATGGCCACATTAGTAGGATTTCCCCACCATTGGACCATCATGTTGACTCACCCCTCCCCATTAGAGAATTCTTCCCTCATGAGAACCTTTGTGATATTGTGATCCTTGCCCCATGCTTTGCAGACATTGTGAATTTTATAGTAACATCTAGGGTCACCAATAATTTCAACATTTCACAATTCAAGATACTTAAGCATGAATCTCAGTGGTACATTTTGGATGACCCATATTTGTGGAGAATTTATGGTGAAAAAGTAGTTGACGGTGAGTCCCTGACCATTAGTTCACCTATATTTTGACCATCTATCACACTTTGGCCTGTCGGGGTCGCATTGGATCTCAACATACTGCTCAAAAGATCCTTGACTCAGGACTTTACTGTAAAAAATTGTATAAATATGACCATCAGCATTGTAATTCATGTATTCATTATCAATTCACAGGGAATATCTCCAAGTAGAATGAAATTCCCCAACAACCCATGTTATTCGGCAAAATTTTTGATGCATGGGGAATTGACATCTTGGGGCCTTTTCCAAATTCATTTGGCTTTTTATAAATCTTATTGGATGTTGGATATGTATAAAAATGGGTATAAGAAAAGGCCACCATGACCAATGACTCTCAATTGGTTGTTGACTTTTTGATGTCCCAAAATTTCTTGTAGTTTTGGTTTGCTGAGATTCATCGTTAGTGGAAAGGGTTCACAGTTTTTCAATCGCAACATGAAAAATTTTCTTCGTAAGTATGGGGTTTATAAAAAACACTCTAGTTCATATCACTCCCAAACTAATGGACAAGAAAAAAACTCAAATTGGTATGTTATGAGAATCTTGAAAAAATTGGTACAACCCAATAGAAAAAATTGGAGTCTACTATTGGATGATGCACTTTGGGCATACTGTATATCTTTTAAAACACCAATTGGAATGTAACCATACAGAATTGTGTTTGGAAAGGCTTTTCACTACCCATTGGAGGTAGAACACCGTGCATATTGGACTGTTAAAAAATGTAATATGATTCTTTCATATGTAGGTGATCAAAGGATGTTGTATATTCAAGTGTTGGAAGAAAATTGATGTGGTGCATATGAGAACTCCCGGATCTATAAAGAAAAGACAAAGGCTATACCTGATAGCATGATTAATCAGTGGAAGTTTTATATTGGTGAGAAGTTTATCATGTATAATTCCAAGCTAAGGCTCCTCCCATGTAAGCACTACTGGAAAATATGTATATACCCACGGTTTTGCAAAAAACCGTGGGTATAGGGTACCCCTATGCCCACAGTTTTCCAAAACCGTGGGTATTGGGATAGTATGTGAACCTATACCCACGGTTGTGCCAAAAACAATAGGTATTATTTTCTTATAAGACCTATACCCACGGTTGTGGAGAAAACCGTGGGTATAGGTTATTTTACAAAGGCTTATACCGACAGTTCTTCAAAACCATAGGTATTGTGGTCTTTTTGAAGACATATACCCACAGTTCTCTAGAACCGTGGGTATAGATTTCCCATATTATGGTGGAGAAAAAACATTAGGCGGGACATGAAAAAACTTTGGTAGGAAGTCATTTTTTCACAGATTATATTAATATATATAAGCATATGAATGTACATGAAATATATAAAATTCTTAGCTCGGTTGGTAAGTACTGAAAATTGCATTTGAGGCGTACTGTGAGACCATGTGTCAAATCTCAGCAGCCATGTTTTTTCAATTTAAATACATTTTATAATAATATATATTTACAGATGTAGGATTATATAACAAATTAAATCAATATCATGTTTGGTCCGTCGCGGGGCATTGGCGTGATGGGTAGCTGGTAGCGCGGGTTCGAAACCCCGTGTCCTCCTTTTTTATACGTGATGTGGATATATATTTATATATATCCACTGATATATGTTTATATATATCTGCTGATATATGTTTATATAATATATAAAAATATCAGCTTGGTTGGACTAGTGCCCCATTCTTTGGGGTAGCGAACAGGGTTCAAACCGTGTTGTGCGCGATTTTTTTAAAATAGATTGAATATATTACCCACGGTTTAAAAACTATTGTGTAAGTGCCCTGCCACATGTACAGTGTGGTGTTGTTGTGTGACACACCTACACCCACGGTTCTACCAAACCATCGGTATAGGTCAAGACCCCTATACTGACGCCATTCCAGCCCACGGTTCTCAAAATTGTGGGTATAGACCCTTTATCCCGTAGTGAAGATTTGTTCTCGATGGCTTGGTCTTTATACCATTACTAATGTTTACCCTTTTGGTGCTATACAATTTTTAAATGAGAATAGTGGAAAATATATTATTGTCAATGGGCGGAGGCTTAAACACTTCTATGATGATTTTTCAAAGCATCTTCCGGAGGAAATCCAACTAACAGATAAAACATATGACATCACCTAGTTGCATTTCCCTTCTCCCTAACATTACATACATGTCTTTTTATTTAAAATACTTTCATTGAGGAATATGTAACATTTAGGTGTGGGGGATGGATACATGTCATAGTTAGGATTAAACAAAACAAAAAAATATGTTTTCAGTTTGAATTTTCTTCACCTTATTTTATGTTTTTATATAAAAATTGATCTTAAAAAGAATATCCAAAATCAATTTCCATGATTGATTTTCTCGAGTGGAAAATTACACTATTTTCGGAAAAATGTTTTTTAGAATAATATTGATATGTAATCTTTTTCTATAATTTCAATTTTCAGATCATTCTTATGTTTTTAATGTATTTTTGAATCCCATAACTCATTAGTATTGACCACTATTTTAATCCCTTACCCAAGAGACATTCTAAGACCTTTATTTCATATTTATCCTTTTAATTACTTTCTTGAGAGTCTCAGGCCATGTAGATAAACTAAAACATTCCTTGATTTTGTTTGAAGCCATAATATTCATGTATACTACATTCATGATAGTGTAAATCATTCATTTAAAATCCATTTTTACCATTATCCACTATTTTCTTACCCCTTTACATTTTATCCTTCTTAAGCCTTAGAGACCAGAAAATGCCTATTAGGTAGCCACATTGCAAGCTAATTTATCACTACCTACCCATTTCTTGTGTATATTCTTGTTTTATTTTCATCAAGTGTGGAAAAGAAGGTGTTTCCATGGGAATTCTAGGAAGAGAATCATTATTATTGGTTGATATAAATGGATCCTACATTTTCCTTGGGCAATGGGTTCATAAGACATGTTGCATCATTGTATTATACATGTATCCCTATTTATCTTTAAAAAAACTAAAAAATATAGTTTTGTACATATGAAAAAACACAGAACAAAAGAATAAAATTGAAAAAATAGGATGTTTATTCATTATTATTCATCGCTTGGTTGTGATCCACACAAATGAACAATGGGAATATTGAGTGAGAGGTAATATAATTTATGAGGTTTTGAGTAAGTAAATTTATTATGAACACTTAAAAAAATTTACATGCTTGGTATATAAGAGATTAAACACTCCTCTTCAACCTCATATTTTAAAACATCAAATCCTACCAACCCTTTATCCGCAGAACCTGTCTGAAGACCTATTGAGTAGAAAACTAGTTTCTACTGGTAGGGAACATAAAATCATGGCAATAATATGGTAAAATTTCATGAACTCTGGGAAAACAACATAAATATACTTTCATATTTTCCATGAGTGAAGAGGGAAAATTTTTAGGTGAGGTAGGTTGCGACATGATGCATGGGAGAACAAATGAAGTTGAACAAATTTGAATGTGAGAAAAAAATAGGATAATTGATTCCACAAACAAGACATGATGAATTTTATTTCAAATGAATATTGGATGTTTTCACACATTTGATTTAAGAATGATATAGAATTATGATATTATACATTTTCCAGAAGTGAAAATGTTAAGGAGTGGGGGTGTGATCGTACCACAATTCTAAGTTTTATTTCACCCTTATACCAATGTATTAAACTGATTTTTTATTGAACATTAAAAGTATAATAACAAATTTAAATCTATTTTTAATTCAATTATTTTGTTATTAACAATTTTAAAAAGGAAAATGTTACTTTTTTCCATAATTATATTAAAGGTGGAGGTGATTTGGAGGACTCGTGATGAAGTCCAAAAAAATGGGCCAATCTGCACATGATCCAAGAACACTAGTGGACTAAAATGCATGATTATAATAAACCATGATTTTAAATGTGCTAAAACATGGTATTATGGTAAGAAATTTAATTATAGCCTTTTCATATGGAGGAATAAAATCCCAATTCATCCATTAAAAGGCCCATACAAACAGATATGTCCAATAAAGTGGATCTGCACAGGGTCAAAACTTTGCCTATGTAATTTAGAAATATCTCTTATTTATATTCCATATATAGCCACCAAATTTTACATGGATGTATAAAATGTATCAGAATAATCCTATTTAGTATTTTCTAATGTTATTTAATACTTATTGACCGAACAAAATCATTGACGAAGCGGATTCATAATATCTGGGTGCTCAAAACCACTTCTCACTTTGCCTATAAATTGGAACCTTGGGCACCCGATTTTTTAGGTCGATCCTGAGGAAAGGTGATAACATTTTGGAGTTCTAAAATAGTATTACCACCAACATTTGAACTTATAGAGGCTATGAGATTTTCTTCTTCAATATCTTCTTCTTCCTCCCCTCCCATGGGTTTCTAAACAACTTATGATCACCCGGGGAGTAACATGTTGTAAATCTTGAGCTTAATGTTGTAATATTTGAATGGAATTTTTAATTAAAGCTTTGTATGTTGTTTTTATTCATCCTATATTTTTATTTAATTGAGTTATATAATGGCATGTTATACTAAAACTCAAATGACCATGTTCGGTGGTACCCTTTCATGTGATGTTTTACATACCATTAATCCCTTTTTGTTCCATCATTCAATTGCGGTGTTTCTGTGGTTCATATTGGTCAATTGAACTCATAGAATCACTATAAAGGGCATGTACATTTATTTAATGATATCACAAAAAAACAACATAGAAACCTAGATAACACATCGAGTTATTTTTTTGTTGACATGGTGAGTTTCGATTGTGAAGTCGAACACAAATCACCCAATCGTAGGCGGTGTCTGGTGAATCATTGTGTGTTTTCGACTGAACCCTAGGAGGTAACCTAGTAAACAATAAGTACCCTTATAGTGATAGGTGTTATAAAATAGGTATTAAATTATCATAACTCTATCTCATGAAGTGATGAAGGATGAGCATCATGAGAGTACCTCGGTTTGATCATGCTTAATTAATCTTGTTTACTTATTCTTTGTTTTATCACTTTTATTTTCTATTTTAATCTTTAATCATAAAATCCTAGTATTATAAAACCCCATTTACCTTTATTAATTCAATAATTAGAACCTCATTTTTAAATTAATGATCTAAGGCCCCATTAAGAGATGACCTAGGGTTTCTGCTATACTGCCAAAATTCTAGTTAAAACTGAACAACTAATTTGACGCGCTCTACAACGTGATCAAACACTAATAATAGATTTGTAGAAAAAAATTATATATATCAAAACATATCTATTTTATGGTATCTTTATTCATGTTAGGTTCTATTTATTGTCCATACACAATGATACTATATACAAAAATCCAAAGCTCATTTCCTCATATCACCACGAAACTTATTCTTATTAAAATCCAATAATGGAATATAAAATTTCTCCAAAAAAACATTGTGTTTATTGATTCTTTTTTTATGATATTTAGTGATATCCGGATCTCATATCTTGTATCTAGGAAAAAATTATTCTTTCAATCTATTAACCCTACCATCCTAGTATTCTGTCCTACAACATCTGGATGGGTTTTTAGCTATTAACCGTATAAATTTATACCAAATAATTTATTCTATTTTCCAACTTAAAAATAAAAATCCATGGAGTGAATTTTATCCCCTTGGATTCAAAAAATTAATGATAAAAGATTCAAAAATAGAAAATATGAATGTATTGGGAAAATATTCTCCTCTTGGTGACCCAAACATTTTTATTTGAGATCCTCCACTACCTTCAAAAAATTCTAGAGTTGGGATATTCCTCTTCATCATCAGTTTCTAAATGACCAAAAACAATAAAATCCTTCTATATGTTCATTTAATATGGATTTTTGACCTCTATTACATCAGTATAATTTTTTTTGAAAAACAACTTATTCTAAAATGGGGATTTTGGTGTAAATAAAACATTTATACCATGAACATTCCTATGAAAGTGATGATACATTCCTCACTTAGATAAAAAAATTTAAGTTAGGGATTAAATTTGTCTCTATACATGATTAAGATGAAAATGGTTTCTCCATGTACCACTTGAATTCTCAAACACAATGATAAAGTGATTCATTAAATAGATTCCCAGTCTAGTGACATTGTGGTGAGGACCTCCCATAAGGAGTAGTCCATTCAATTCATCCACTTCAATAAAAAAGTGTTGTAAAGATCATTAAAAATTTTAAAGGACTTATGGATACCTTTTAACTTCATAAAACTCAAACTATAGAGGAACCTTATATCCTAGCGGAATATTTAATTCCAAAAGCTTAGATTTGACTACTCAAGAATCCAGAATAGAATATAGAGTTTAATTTATTTCTGTTTTGAGTCTGGATTCATTCTAGTATAAAGGAAAATGGAACAAAAATGATTTACATGAATAAATTAAATCATAAATGGATAGCCAATAATATCAAGTGTTAAAATTATTTTCTTAGCATTGTAGTGATCCTTCATGGACACATAAACTATTCACTATGATTGGTTTTCCATAAATGGTCTGACAGCTTCATTTAAAACATTTATTTAGCATGGTTATGATCCTTCATGGTCTCATAAAATCTTCACTAATGGGAATATTTTGTGGTATTATGTTTTAAATACTTCGCCATCATGTAAAATTTTAATGGTTATGAAATAATTTATACTTCCATAGTATGAATACCTTTTGAAATCATAACATTATAATGATATTTAAATTATTCAAAAAGATATTGAATCAATTATTTATTTCCATTTATTATTCATGTGCCCTGGAAATTATTCTCCCCATCCCCATGGTGATGTTTTTTGGTCAAACAACTCTTATATGGAAATGATTCTAGGAAGAATGTTATGAAACCCATCATATAAATACTTCACACCACATTTTTAGTAGCATTATTTTTTTATTATATAACTCATATTTTAGGGAAAAGTCACATTGTTTTTCTACATTTTTTATGTGATAGATTTAAATGAAGTATCCGATGTAATCTTAGAGGATAATATAGAGAGATGGAAGGGAACTACATATAAAAAAATCATGGTAACTCTTTCTCATTTAATATCATTATGAATCCAACCACAAAAAAATGCTTATTATAGTATATAATAATAGTTTCTTTATAGATTCACTCTTTCATAATTATTTCATAAACTAGTAAGATTTAAAATCCATAACTTTTGTGAACCTTATTCACTTGCATATAATTGAAATTTTATTTGGAATTATTTCTTCCTAAATTGAATTTCATTCTATTTATAATGGTCATTCTATATAAAAGATTTTACATTCGGTGAATCACTTCATGAAAGAAACTTTTTATTGGTGTCTAAAAATACTTTTATGGAAACCCATCCCTTTGTATAAAACAATCATTCACAAGAATATAGAATCTTATACCAAATGTTTCAACTTTGTTAAATTCCATTATTTTTTATGATTTTGTGTAGGTTAACCATTTTGTAAAATATTTCTCGTCTAGGTGTCACATGTTTAATCTTAACATCAATGTCTTGATTTGAGATACAACTCTTGGTTTCCAAAATTTAATTGACTTTATATTCTCCTCTAGGTTTCCTATTATTACTTGAGTAGATATTCTCCTATTAGTAACCTAAATTTTCAAGAGGAATGATTCTTCTCTTGGATTCCTTAAATACCTTGAGTCTAGATAACCGTCATGGGCCCCCAAAATAAATTCATTTGTCTCGTCAGCTAGAATAAATTTCAAATGGATGTTCATGCATCCATAATGTACCATAAAATTACTAGTAATATTTCAATAAGTATTCATAGATTTATATCTTTAAACAACATAACACATAAATATTACACCATAACATTAAACCATTTGGATTGGTCATATCACCTAACCTTAAACAATGTAACTAAAACTATGTCACTTTTGAATCCAATTAAAGTAGGTCAGATTTAAGTCTTCCATAAGGTTCAATCCCAAAAAAATTAAAAATCAATTTCCCCATTTTACGTGATGATAATAAAATGCCTTATGTAATTATTATAAAAAAACATTCCTTTATTGTTTAATGATCATAATACACCCCAATTTCATAACATGAGGAAGATAAAAGACTCTCTCTCCTGTCATTATGTCACAATCATATGATAACATAGTTCCCTGAAATGAGGATGATATATAATCATTCAAATATATTGAAACACCTCAAGACTGTATGAATTATTTTTCATTTAAATTGAATTTCATTAAAATATTGCGTTATAAAAAACACTGAGCTTTAATGAATCAATACATATTTTTAATATTATGATTCAAACCTCACTATTATAAATTGTTTTTAATTTTTTTTGGGAAACATTGGAGAAACAAAAACATGAAAATTAAATATATATTCAGGTAAAAAAATTATAAATATTTTCTAAAGTTTTAGTAAAATCATTATATACTCTAAATATACTTTTTTCTCAAAAAATAGATTTTTATTGCTTTTTCGAAAAATTAATAAAATTAATTTCTTAAGAATTTATAAAATATGTTTCAAAAATTTAGCTTCATTTTTTAATTTACATGTCAATGTTATATTAGATAATTTTTTTCATAATTTTAAAAAAATATAAATTTATCAGGGAAAACTGAAAATACTGATAATTTTAAAAATAACATTTTAGTTTCAAATTGTTAAAATGAATTCTATTATTTAAAAATTTTAAAATTAAAATTATATCAATAATATATTTATTATTACAATATAGATTATTAGAATCAATTTCATATTGAATATTGAAATTAAAACTATCTATATTTATGAAAATGTTCACTTTGGGAAACCACTTTTCACCTCATCTACAGGATTAATTTTAAATTAATTCTTTACACCTTATTGAATAGAATTTTGATAAATGTATCCCATAATTTTAATCATCATAAGTGATATAAAATTATAATGTAAACTTAATTTTTGTTCATAATGAATATTAATAGCAGTGAAAATTAATTACCACGATTATGGATAAAAAAGGTTTACTATTGTGGGATTATTAATAAAATATAAGTGTCCAAATGACCAAAATAATTTTATAAATTATATTATATAGACATATTTCAACACTTATCATCTTATTAAAAATTTATTTCCATTTTTTGAAAGAATTATTCATCAAGTTGACCTATATAATAATATAAGTAATGAAAAAGGAAAATTGTCACCCTCTTTTATTTAAATTTAATTTAGTATTTACACTAGAAAAAAAGTTACATATGTATAAATTTCGAGGTTAATTTTGAAAATAATGATATCAATTTTAGAAGATAATTTTTTTATAATGTTTATTAATAATATAATTACATTAAATGCTTCAGTAACACAAATTTCATAATTATTTTTTTATAAAATTAATATAAATATAATTGATACTAAAAATAATAAAAGTTATTTAAATTTAAATAATAATTATATTACATGAATTTTATAGAAAAAATATATAATTATATAAAATTGATAAAGTAAATATATTCAAATTAAAAATTTGTCTTGGTGTTTTTTAAGTAAAATTAAATGGAATGTGTTAAAATTGACATTAATATTATTTAATATTAAATATTATTTCATTAAATGATTTTAAATTACTTAAAATAAAATTCTATAAATATTTATTGGTATATGTTTAAAATATTAATCATTTTACATTCATGAAAAACTCGTCCTTCTTTGATGATTATATTGACCCATATATAGTAAAAACATTGTTTCCATGGTAAATGGTAATGTAGGTTTTTACTCATTTGATGTGTTCCTCTTAACATTAGTTTTACAAAACCAAATATTTTTTATTTTATAATTAGGATTAAAAATTTATAAACATTGGGTAAAAATTATCTTATATGGAAAACTTCTTTTTAGTTGTAAATAATAAATAAAATATGTAAAAAGGTTTGTAACCCTTGAGAAAATTAAAATTATAAAAGTATTGAATAATATATGTTAAAGAACAATATGATCAAAACTTGTGTTTTTTTTTGTTTTGGAGATGTGTTCCAACCATATAATCCAAAAAATTCATAATGTATGAATTTTGGAGCCATTTTGGTTGAGATTTAGTCCCCATTGTTGAATTTTATGTATTTTTAAAATTGTATCACCTCCTGAAATATAAAAGGGATCTTCCTCCCCAATCGAATTCATACATCATAATCATCATTTATCAATATAAAACTACCAAAATACCTAAAAGAAATACATATTCATATTTTAATGCTTCTGGTATTCCAATGATATCATCCCTAAGGTTCCGAAATGATTTTTCTCTATGTGAAGTTAATTGACTTCACTAATATTTTTATAACAACCCTGCTCTTTCTCAGACATATAAACATGATTTATTATTTAATATTTCACTTAATTAAACTATGAGGATTGGGAGGTCTAGTGTATTGAAAAATTAGGAACACTACATAATAACTTAGAACACAAAACACAACATCTATATAGAAAACAACTTTTACATGACCACAACATTCCTTCGTACATAACATTAAATGGGTTAACCTGAGGACATGCATAAGAAAAGGGTGAGCTATAAAACCCAATTAGGGTGTAAAAAAGGAATAAAATAAAGAATATAGTAAATTATAAGAAATATTAATATCAATGGAGGATAATAGAAACATGATCATAAAGGAAAAATATAGCATAATTATCATAACAAGGAAATGTGGCATCAACATTTAACATGATATTATCATGATCCCGGGATCATTTCACAATGAGTATGAGTAAACACTAATTTAACTATAATTATCATGATTAAATCCTCATTTCAGTCAATTCATTATGAAGCTTATCTTTTCCCAATGCATTGGAGCACTATCAAGGCGCACCCTTCTTAATTATTTCATTTAATGCATAAGTGTGCCACAAGGATCATACAACAATGAATCATTTGAAATCATCATTTATTCCTAAATTAAGGAATGCAGAATACACAAATGATACTATATAATCATTAATTAAATTTGTGTAATGTTTAATACCTTTTATAGAGTAATGGACATGGTATTCACTACAGAATGACTTTGTCCTGGAAAATCACAGTGCAATTTCAGCAGCATAACAACATGACATAATAATCCAAAAAAATGATTTATGAGATAGAAAGGTTTTCATATAATATTCACATGAAATGGACAGTAAGGTGTTCATATATATATATATATATCCCAACATATTTAATGGAATTTAGATGTATAATATAAAATAATATCTTTAGTGTAAATGAGAAAACATAAATTCCTTGTGAAATTTTAGCATGGAAATAGGTGTACATTGGAAGAATTAATGAGAGAGAAAGAGGTATATAATCATTCAAACACAATTAGGGAGATATTAGGGAGGTTATAAATCATTCCCCAACATTTTTAATTGAAAAAAATGTTATAACATGATAATAAAATTTGGACAAAAATAAGAAAGGAAAAAATCTCTGGTAAGTTTGATTCTAAAGGCTTGGAAGGGGCATTAGAGAGGATTTTTGGGAGTTTGGGCCACCATGGGATGATTTTAGATTTAGAAGGGTAGGTTAGGGACGTGATACAAGGGTTTTTAGAGAAGTTAATTTGGAGCTTTGGTCCGTTTATATAGGATAAAAGCGAGAAATCTTTATTATTTTGATTTTGGTCACCACACATTAAACTAATCAAAATCACAAACCATACCATGGTATTTACCCCTGGTTTTTTTCCAAATTGGAGTGTACAAAAATAATTTATTTGGTCAATGGAATTAGTTATTATAGTATTAGGATTTCTTATGTGGAGGGGATTCACACTCTCAAGGAAATAATTTTAAAAAACAAAAATGTTTTATCGGTCTTGGAGGGTCTACTAAGGCACCATAAAATTAATCAAACAAATATAAAATCACATTATTTTAAATTTAAAACATATATTAGATAAAAATAACTTTTATAGTATTTTATTAAATCACTATTGAGTCATTATGATGTCATAAAACACATTATATATTTAAACTGTATTTAATTTTTACCTAAAAATTTGACTGTCTAAAAAACTATTAAAAATTACTTATTGGATAATTTCGACACCCTAATTCAAAAAAATATTATTCATTTTATCTAAATATTTTTCTAAATATGTGAATTTTTTTTAAAAAAATAAAAAACTCACATCTATAAAAAATTCATGGGTTTTGACAAAAATAGATTTCAAACATTGATAAAAAAATAATTATATTCATAAAAATGATACTATAATTTATATTTAATAAAGATTAATTTAGTATTATTATTTTATTAAAATATTATTTACTTATAAAATCAATTATTTCATAAAAATATATTTCTTAATTGAATATTGACTAAAAATACTATTTGTTCTTTAAAAACTGTTTACAATGAAACAATAATAAATTGAATGTATATTCATTATTATATAAAAATAATAATTCACATAATCATAATGCTTGTGTCTTGTTACATAACCCCATATAACACCCACATAAGACCTATGGGTAAGGTCTGTGATGGTGAGGGACACTTGGGGTTGCTCGGATAAAAGTGCTCGGGTGGTAATCTCTATTGACTCCCACTTCTCCCATAGGTGGTTCCATTCAAACTTATCATGTTGAATCACAGTTTGGGCTTGGTCAAGAGGGAAGCCCAGTGACACTAACTTCTTTCCAAGCTCCGAAAAATGGGCTTCGTATGGGTGAAAAATACTGGATGATAAAATTGCTTCCTTTTTCAAAGTAAATTGAATTTGTTAAATACCACTATTTAAAATAATCATGTGATCACTTTTGAACAACTATATTATCAACAGTTACAATTCCTAATGGTATTTTTAAATCCAAAGAAAATAAGACTAAGGAGGTGAATATTTCATATAACCATTTTACATAATAAGACATTTAATAAGATCAATAGGAATTTTCATTAAAAAAATATTGGGTCATTATAATATTCCACGCCTTAAGAAATTTTTCCATAAAAAATTTACTTTTTCCACACTAAAAAGATTAGTGTAACTCTACTTCATCACATCCTCTAATTAACACGTTTCATCTTGATATTTGTGGTATCGCCACAACACCTTGACAAGGGGAAATGTCTTATTTTATATAAATTTTTTCCTATGATCCTATATCTTTACCGATTTCTCTTCATAAAAGATTTCATTCTCCAATGGTACCACCTTTGGATTGAGTACATTCAATGGTTCATGTATGTACTTACTCAAGAGTGATACAGGGAATACAAAATGTAGTTTAGATAGGTTCAGTGGGAGTGGTAGGCGATAGATCAGTACTCCAATGAGATCAAGGATCAGAAAAGGGCCGATGTACCTTAGAATAAACATTCCCTTCTTCCCAAATCTCATTACTCTCTTCCATGGTGATATGACAACGAATACCATGTCTTCGACATCAAACTCTAAGTATCATTGATGATTATCATTATAGATATTTTTTCAACTATGATAATCTTATTTGTTGCTGGATGTTTTTAAGATTCTCCACCATTTCTTCTATCATTTCAGGACCTATGTGTTTTTTCTCCCCAACACCATCCCAACATGTCACTATTCTCACCTATTCCAATAAATGGATTCATAAAGAGCCATCTAGATTCTTGAGTGGAAAATTTTATTGCAAGAGAACTCAACCAGAGAATATGTTTATCCCACCCTCCATTGACGTACATTGAGTATGATCTCAACATATCCTCAAGTGTACGGACAGTATACTTAGATTAGAATTCATTTTGAGGATGATAAGACATACTAAAGTTTAGCACATTATTTAGAGAACGTGGAAGACTCTTCTATATGATAGTGGTATGTCTTGGATCTCGATCGAATAAAATAGATAATGGTACTCCATATAGTCATACTAGTTCTCTAATATATATATGTGCCACTTGATCTAATGAGAAATCCTATCAAATTGCCATGATGTGTGTAGTCTTTGTAAGATGATCCACAACAACCCGGATAGAATTTTTTCCTTTGGATGTATTCAGAAGTCCAATGAAAAATACTATGTTTATATTCTGCCATTTCCATTTTGGTATGGGTAATGTTTGAATCATCCCCTTAGACTTATTCGTCACAACCTTTACCTGATGACATACCAGGATCTTTTCTGTATACTTAGTGATCTCCTTCTTCATGTTATCCGACCAATTAAAACCTCAGATATCTCAAAACAACTTTGTGTTCCCTGGGTGAATAGATAAATTTGAACTATGTGCATCATCCAGAAGTTCATTCTTTAACATAAGAGTTTATGAAACACATAATCTTGTCCCAAATAACACAAATCTTTCATCATTAACATTGAAATCCATTTATTTTCCTTTTCTGATAGTTTTCACTTTCTTTTGAATTCCCACACCTCCTTTTTGATTATCCTTTAACAATTACAAAAGAGATGGTTGAGAAATAATTTTTTAAAGGAATGATAATGTTCATTTATTTATGATTTCCATGTCCATCATCATCAAATATAATTATATTGTATCATTTGTGAATATAATCAGTGATAAAATTGCAGGGTCCTTTCTACTTAGAGCATCTGAAATGTTGTTCTCTTTTGTAGTGTGGTAATGGATTGAGCAGTCATAGATGCATATTCAAAAATTTCTATGTGAATATATACATGAGGCTTTTGTGACCTGTCTATATTTCACACTTCTCCCCAAATATGTAATGTTGCCATATTTTTAAAGATAAGATTACTGAATCCAACTCCAGATCATGTTTTGTGTAGTTTTTTTCATGAACATTAAATTTCCTTGAATCATAAGAAATGACTTAGTAATTTTGAATCAACACAAAACCCATGAACTCTTTTGAAGCATCACTGAATACATCAAAAACATTTCCACTTATGGATGGTGTGAGCATGGGTGCAGTGATAAGTATCCTTTTCAACTTCTTGAAGTTATCTTCACATTCACAACTCTTAGAAAACATTACTCCCTTCCGAGTTTGCAAGGTAAGAGGGTTGGACAATTGAGGTAATTTTTTCACAAATCGGTGATAATATCCCACAAACCCCAGGAAGCTACAGATATCAATTACCAATGTTGGCCCATCCATCCATCAATTACATCTGTCTTTGAGGGATCTATAGATATCCCATTTCATGTGAAGATATGTCCCAAGAATGAGACTTCCTTCAACTACAACTCACACTTTATGTACTTTTAATAGAGGACCTCCTTTCTCAAGGTCTCTAGTGTTTTACATTGATGCTCCTCTTGCCCCCTTGGTTTTGGTGTATATTAGAATATCATATATAAAGACTAACATATATTTTTCAATATAATCTCTAAAGACTCTATTCATTAAGTCCATGAAAATTGCTAGATAATGAATGAGTCTAAAAGGAATTAATATAAATTCATATTGTCCGTACCTATTACAAAAAGCAGTCTTGGGGATATCCTCTTTCATCAACATTACATTGTAATATCACGACCATAAATCCACCTTGGTAAAGTATTGTGCTTCACTTATCTAATAAAAAAAGTAATCAATTTAGAGCATAGGATACTTGTTCTTTATAGTGATTATTTTGAGATCATGACAATAAATGAAAATGTACATTGAACCATCCTTATTATTGATGATGAAGACTAGTGAACCCCATAGTGAAGCACTTGGGAATATAAACCCTTTGTCCTGATTCTCCCGTAGTTGTTTTTTTATCCCAGAAAGTTCCACAAAAACCATTCTATATAGATTCTTAAATATTGGTAATGCCCCAGGTATATTATCAATTGACAATTCAATATGTCTTCTAGAAGGTATACCAATAAATTCATCCAGAAATTCTTCAGCTAATTACCTTACAGTAGGCATGTCTTCAAGGATGGTTTCTTCATTAGACACAATCATATATTAAAGATATAGATTCTCATTGGGTATTAATATCCACGTTTGAGATGATGGTGCTAAAAATGACTCATCCTCCTCCTTGAAGTTGTACAAAATTGTAGGTCGATTAACTATATGGATAGTGATTTCCCTCTCATGACAATTTATCTTTTCTCTATATAAGGAAAAAAAATTCATTCCATGAATTGCATCAAATTTCACCAAAGGATGTATGAAGGGGTTCTCGAGGAAGTGAAAACCAAAAATTGTGATAGGGGATGATTTATATTCATAGGTTGCAATGATTAGCCATTTTTTCATTCTCACTGAAAACATTACTTCCATGATTTGTGGTGGTGTTGGGATTGTTCTACTAAATATTCAGAATATAAAATAATGTGTAGAACCGGAATCAAAAAGTATGATCGCTATTATTGAATGAATATCTAGTGTAAAAATCACCAATTTGTTTTCTGGGTTCAGTTTTGTAGTTGTGATGGAAGAAGATCACCCTTACTTCATTAGAGGATGTTTGTATTCTCTTAAAACACTTAACTTAGGGAACTAGTTTGCAAAGTTCCCTAGTTCTTTGCAGTTTAAGGAATAAAAAAAGTGATTAGGGTCGAACATAGCGTTCCTATCCTCTGTCGCAACCACAAGTTTTTTTTGACAATTAATGGACATGTTCCCTTCTCTGGAGACCAAAATAATTTCCTTTTACTCTTTAGGAAATTCTTGAGCTGCTTCATTCCACACCTTTTTATGTATGGTGCTAGATTTTTTTAGCACCATTGGATTTACCCATCAGACCGCCAGAATTAATTCCCACCATAAACTTCTTATCCCCATGATACCCCTGATATTCTCATATTTTCATTTCATCTTTTAGGGAACATCGAACAATTTCCTCGTAGCTCTCAAAGTAATGGATCGCTTGGGATTTCCATAGGATTGGTTTTATCCCACCGTAGAAGCGGTCACCATTGCATTCAAGGGTATCAAAAAGCCAAAGACATATCATTCAAGCCTTATGATGTTTTCCTCGTATGCTCCAATGGATTCATTTTCCTTTTACCTGAGGTGAAGCAAGTCCCATTCCATCTTATATAGGTGGGTATGAGAAAAGTATTTATCAATTTTTTTTGAAATACTTCCATTAAAAAACCTCAATATCCTCCTCATGCTCCGTTTTTTTATCAATGTACACCATTGATCAGCTTCACCCTACATATAATAATCCACCAAAAGAACCTTTTCTTGTTCGGAACATTGAATGATGGTGAAGATCTTTTCAATGAAGTTGATCCATTGTTCTGGAATTGTGCGATAAGATGATCCATCAAAAGTAGGAGGCCTTTGTCTCCTAAAGATCTCGACTGTGACTTGTTCATTATTAGGGGGGTTGAATGTACCTTTTGACCAATGTTCCTCTTGAAAACATGAATTAACTGAGAGATTATCGTGACAAATTTATTGATCCTCACACCCATCGGATTGGGAATCTCATTAGAATAGTCATCACAATGATCTTCACATCGGTTGTGAGACTTAGCCCTCATATAAAGGAACATTAACTAGAACAAAAGAAATGTTTGGGGTAACACATAAAGGATAATCCAAATACAAAAATGGATGAATTATAAATTACTTTTATTTCCTTAACTTATGAATTTACAGGCTTCAATATATCTTATCCATGATCTACTTCCCAACATATATTATTAGTGAAATTTTTATATTCTATTAATAATGGTTCATAATAATCTTATGAATTTTCTAAATAATATCCCCTTGGAGTGTCATAACCAAGAGTGTAGAGGCCCACTGTCGTGCACCAGTTCCAATTCGAGTTTAGCTCAAAGCGGTGTTTTTGAGATTTATTCCTAGATACATATGTGCCAGAGTCCCCTCTACCTGCTCATATCTAGAGAGGGACGTATTTTTAGGATAATACTCTTACTCATTACTCTTAAAAATTTAGGGATGTTTTTATTATACATTGTCTTATCCCTAAGGCTTTCACTAGGGGTTTCTAATCCTAGTCTCAAAAAATAACTTAGCCTATCCTATGATACCAACTATAACAACCCATCCCTTTATTACAAACATTTACATGATTTATTTCATAAAATTTTACATAAGAAAACACTGGGGATCTATAGGTCTAGTGTATTGAGAAATTAGAAACATTACATAACAACAACGAACATAAAAACAACATCTTTATTGAAAAATTATTTTACATGACCACAATATTCCGTCATAATTAGCATTGAATGAGATAACCTGAAGACACACATAAGAAAAGGGTGGGCTATAATGCATAGTAAGGAAGTAAAAAAGGAATAAAATGATGAATATATTACATTATGGGAAATAGAAATATAAATAGAATATAAGAGAAACATGAGAACAAAGGCAATATATAGCATGATTATCATAACATGGAAATGTGGCATCAACATTTAACATGATATTAGCATGAACCAATGCTTATTGAACATGGAGCATAAGTAAACCCTAATTTCACTCGAATTATCATTAGTAAACCCTCATTTCACTTAACATATCATGATACTAGTCTTTACCCAATGCATTGGAGCTCAATCAGGGCTCACCATTCATAATCATTTCATTTCATGCATAAGTGTTCCACATGGATCATACTACATGAAATCATTCAATATCATTATTTATTACATGATAAAGGATTGTGAAATAAATATATGAAACTATATAATCAGAAAGTAAATATTCATAAATGTGAATACCCTTAATAGAGTAAGGGGAATGGAATTCACTACACAGTGACTTTGACTTGGAAAATCACGGTTCAATTTCGGCATCATAATGGCATGACATATAACTTATAAAAAAGGTCGATGAGAGAGAAAGGGTATCTCATCATATTTACATGAAATGGATAATATGGGGGTTAAATATAAACATGTCACAATATATTTAATGGAATTTATATTCATAATATAAAATAATTTATTGAATGTAAATGAGAAGAGAGAAATTCCACACAGAATTTTGGGATGGTAATGGGTGTACATGGAAGAAATTAATGAGAGATAAAGAGGTATCTCATTATTAAAACATAAGGAAGGAATTATGGGGAAGTTTTTAAATCATAAACCAACATTTTTAATCAAAAACATAAATATATAACAACATAACGACATTTGGACAAAAACAAGAATGGAAGAAATCCCTTCATTGGAAATGTCATCCCAATGGCTTAGGAGGGGAATAAGAGAGGCTTCATGGGATCCTAGGGTGCCTTTGGAGGCCTTTAGAGATATAATTGGAAGGTAGGGACGTGATACATGGGTTTTTAGTGAGGAGAAGTCAATTATTGGGTGGGTTTATATTAGAAAAGAGATTGAATTATTTATTATTTAGGTTTTGGACACCACACATTAAACATACAAAAAATAAAAACCAACCATTGTTTTTTCGCATTGTTTTTTACAAATGGGAGTGGAAAACATTATTTTATAAGTAAAATAGCTGAAAATATCATAATATTATTCTAGCTTATGTGGAGGGGAGTCACACTCTCATGAAAATTATTTTATGAAGTTAAAATGTTTTATATATCTTGGATGGTCCACTAAGGAACCATAAAATTTATAAAGCAAATATAAAATCATATTATATTAAAATTAAAACATATATTGGTAGAGAATACTATTTATATAATTATATTACAACACTATTGAGTCATTATGATGTCATATAACACATTATAAATTTTAATGGTATTTAATTTTTACCCAAAAAATCAAATGTCTCAGAAAATTATGAAAAATTACCTGTTGGATAATTTCAATATCTTGATTGAAAAAATAATATTCATTTTATCTAAATAATTTTATTAATACGTGAATTTTTTACTTGTAAAATAAAAACCGATATCTATTGAATATTTATGGGTTTGGACCAAAACTACTTTCACACCTTAATAAAAATTACAATTGTATTCATAAAATTATATAATAATTTATTATTAATAAAAACCAATTTAGTAATAATATTTTATTAAAATATTATTTAATTAAAAAAATTCATTAATTCATCAGAACATATTTCAAAATTTAATATTAAAAAAATAACTATTTGAGATTTAAAAACTATTTACAAATTGACAATAATAAACTGAATGTATATTCTTTATTATATACAATAAATGCACATAATAATAGTGAATTTGTCCTTTTATATAACACCTTATAACACCCTCACATGATCTAAGGGTAAGGAATGTGATGGTGATAGTCTGTTGGGGTGGCTCAGATAATATTGGTCAGGTGGTAATCTCTATCAACTTCCACTTCTCCTATAGGCGGGTCCGTTCACGATTTACATGTTAAAGATTATATTGGGATTTGTGAATTGAAAATCCCAATGATGGTACCTCTTTTCTCAGATATAAAAAATGAGATTCTTATGAAGAAATTCTACAAGATGATGCCATTTCTTCCTTTATCAGAGTACATTTGATTTGTTAAAACCCTATATTTATACTAATCATGTGAAAAATAGTTCAAAAACAGTATTAGTAATGCTAAAAATTCTTAATGGTATTTTGAAATAAAAAAAAACATAAAACCAGGGAAATTAATATTCTATATAACCATTTTACATAATAATACATTTAATTAGATTAAGAGGAATTTTCATTAATAAAAATTTGGGATGTTACACTCTTTATTTCTATTCTAATCTTACCATAATAATTAATTTCTTAATAATTCCAATCTGATAACCAATTTCTATAACCAAAACTAAGATGTTATTATGTTTCAATAATTCCATAAATCTATCTCTTATTATATCTAATGGAAAATGCAACCATTTATCATGTGTATAGTTGACTGAAACATCAAGAACTAATGTAATTCCTTTTCCATCACATATTCAAAAAGATTGGTGAAATAACAGATATAAATAATATATATATATATATTATATTTTATTGTAATTATTATTATTTAAAATTTTTATCACATATTTCATCTTACATTTTGTTCTGTGGTGATATGATAACATCGCTCGGGTGTACGGATGATTATCATGTCGTGAAGTGATGTGGCTCGTTTCTCACTAAAAATTTACATGGAAGGTAATAATGAGAAATTTAATGAATTTATGTCATATTTAAAAAATAAAATTGATTTTGTAAATTTATATTATTACTTACCTAACTTTTGTTCCATTCATTAAAAAAACGGAATAATCACTCATGCATACATATGACCTACCACCTCTTTGAATGGTGTAAACCATTTGATATCTCCAATTTTAATGAATTACTATAAATAAAAATATACTATATATATATGATATTTAAATAATAATTATAATTATTGAAATGGTAAAACCATGATTTATGTAAAACTACTGAATACACTAAAGAAAAATATACAAGAAAAATAAAGTAGCTATTACCCAAAACATGATTCTGACTTGTAATCATTGATAAATAGGTAATATAATTCATAAGTAAATTATATATTGAATGATAAATATATTTATTGTAAAAATATATATGAATAAAAAACAAACTTTTCTTATTCAATGGGTTAAAACTTATACAAAGGAAGTCCAGACTTTTGGTAATGGATTTCTTGTCTGTCATTTATTTTTGGGAAACATATTCCATAATAACCAAAAATTTATTTTCTATAGTTTATAAAATTATAATTTGAAATTTTATCACATATAAATTTCGATTCATTATATTTAATTTTTAATTTTATTTCATTATTCAATGGGGATTATGATTCAAAATATTACCAAACGATAGGGATTTTGTTCTCAAATTGCATTATTTGGGACATAGGTTATGTTATGCACAAATATTTTTTATGGAATTTATACCTACCCATTTGATTGCTTTATCATGAAATTATTTATTATCTCACTCTATGATGTTTTTTAATGTAAGTATATAACATGGCCTATGATTCCTATGTAACCAATGTTGTTATAATTTAATTTTACAATCTCAATGTTTATTTGGATTTTTTATTATGTTTATCTTGATGAAATAAACTGATATATCTATCAAAAAACAAATAAATTTTATTTTCCATTGGTTATTTATTGAGAACACATACTTTCCTTCCATTATACTCCATTAATTAACACAGAAGATAAAAATATGGATTTAAGAAAAAATTGACTTTATCTCTCTCTTCAGTTGAAATAGTTTTTTATTCCAAACCCATTTTTTCTATAAATGTTTTGAAGAATGTATGTAATATTATAGAATGATTATTTAAAGAAATTTTTAAAAATGTTTTAATTACAAAAAATATATTAAAATGAAATCTAATTGTCTTTTTAAAACAAGGATCTATTAAATTTTATAAAAAACGTGAAAGGAATCAATTTTTTAACTTTTACAACATGAACATAATACTCTGCAATCATGACAAATAACTGACTTGAATATTAATTTATTATTTTTTATTTTTATATTCAAATAATATTATTTTGAATATTTTTATAAATTTTCTATTCGAAAGAATGTTTTTCATTGTGAGAAGGCTATTTTCCTCATGAAATTTCTATGTGATCATTCAGAAACATTTTCTTTTTTGGATGACATCCTATGATGTTTTTTGTGATTCACTAATGATATGATCCAAGAATACCATTATAATTACTTATTTTAATTAATAATGATTATGATGATGAAACTTTTATGAAATCTTTTTCTTTTCCATGGGTTATGATATTCTTACATGACTATAAATCGCATTTATTTTCAGGGGTTCTAATATTATTAATGTTTTATAATCTTATGGAAAATAGATATAATATATTCAATATGTTATTACAGTGACCATTATCTATATACAGTTCCTTGGGAAATTATGGATAACTCACAAGTTAATTATGTAATTTATGAACATGATTTCATGTTCACAATGTTATAAAGAAACCATTTTTAATGTAAATAAGGTCATGAATGCGCCGGCTTTCATATAGATACGGTTATGGGTTTTATTTAATTTATTTACAAGAGGATATGAATGGACCATCTTTCATGTACATAGCGTCATGTGTAGACCCATTTTCATGTCCATAAGATTAGGTGAAGGCCTCATTTCATGTCATTAACGTAATGAGTTAACCTATCTATATTTAATCAAGTTCAAAATGTTATAAGATTATGTGTATTCCAATATTAAATGCCTTACTCCATTTTTATGATATAATGGAATATGTTATTTTATTATTTTATGATTTTGTGTTATAAAAATCCATGATTCATGCCATGAATCTTTGTTATGATCTATGATATACAAGGTATGATTTTAGAGTTAATTATAATATTTTCATACCATTAAGTTTTTGTTATGTTGATATCTCACTTTTTTACCCTTACTAGTCATTTTAGGTAACCCATTATTATTTTTTATTTTGCGAATTAATAACGAGGGGTAATAAATATAGAATGTATAATGAGGGTTCTAGTTATAAATAATTTAGTATGAGATGATGTTGTTCAATTATGAAAAAGTTTTTATTTTTCTATGTTTCCAAAGATAATAAGTTGTTATTATAATCACGTTTTTATTTGTGAAATATAAACAATATTCATATAGAAATTCTTTTTTTCTATGCATGAAATCCTTGGTCAATATTGATACTGTCCACCATATTTGATTTTAAACTTATTAGAAGTGTTCATGGATGCATGACCTTAATCTAAACCACTGTGATCATTGTCACATCCCCTTATTAGGTATGATGTATCCTATTAAATGGAACTAACCAAAATGGGATCTAATTACCTTTATAGGGATACATAGGTCTAATATCCCGACCCAAGAAACAATAAATTGGTGACCCGAGTTGGTTCACCACATTGTCTCAACCACACCTCCCTTTTTTCCATAGGCACTAAGAGAGGGGGTCTAATGATGGTATGGTGGGGAGGCATTACACTCATAATTATAGTTGAAAAATGTTATTTAATCATTCATTTAACATTAGATGCAGTATAAATGAAATGAAGTGGAAATAAATAAATCTAACAATAATAAATGACATAATCCATAAGAAGTCACATATACAGAAATGATATCACATTAATACTAACAAGAAAATTAGAATACATGGAAGTAGGTATATAATAAAATACATGTGTAAGAAAATGAATGAAAATATCAAGGGATATCTGTAACATCCCAAGTAAGTAAATAATTATTGATTTTCATATCTATGCATATTTATCAATTAGGTAGTGTTTTAGAGACATAAAATGAGAATAAATCCAATATTAAGCATTGAATACTCTAATATTTTTTTTAAAAGATTGTTTTACATCCTTTTGATGGAAAACCTTTTTTAAATAAAATTTTTGACAATTTTATAATCTCTATTTTCAAAATAAACTTACTCTTTAGGATTGGGACATTGAAATTTAGTTTGGATAAATTTTTGGTATTTTTCTGACAATTTTCATTTTTTAGTGAATAGAGAAAAATACTACATTTTACTTTAAAACTTGTTTTTCATCCAATTTAAATATATAGATAGATTTTCCTTTTAATTGGTTATAAAGTTTAATTAGAATAAATTTTTACCATTTAATCCAATGTTGGAAATTGTAATTAATTTCACTTTGAATTTGGGCATAAAGAAGGGTCAAACTTTTGATAGATTTTGTTTATAAAAACCCTATATTTGTTTTGACAACGGAAATTATTTTTAAATTAATTACTGCAATTTTTGTGTTTGAAATTTGGTAAAATGGATTAAATATTTGGAATCAGAATTTCTATATTATGTAATTAAGACTCTTTTGTTTTTGGAAATGACGAATAGTAACGATGGTAATTATCTTTAATTATCATGATTAATTAGTAATCGGGTAGTTAAGGGAAATAAAATAATATCATAATTATTTAAAATGACCCC
Organism: Viscum album; assembly: GCA_963277665.1. NCBI lineage: Eukaryota > Viridiplantae > Streptophyta > Magnoliopsida > Santalales > Viscaceae > Viscum > Viscum album. The sequence continues at coordinate 1,089,418,134 of OY728164.1, read as the reverse complement.
AAAATGTTTCATAATTCAACTTTTTGTGTCATTTCAGACCATGGGATGCCTTGTGCCAACTTAGGGACCCCATGGAATCACTTTTGTGTGATAGTGACATTTTATCATTTTATTTTTAAAGAAAGGAAAATATAACAAAATTATGTTACACCTAAGTAAAAAAAATTTCTTTTGTATCAATAAACAATCTCTTAGACTATAAATTTTCATTTTTAAGCTAAAAATATTTCCTACATCATGGTATTTTTATTATAATTTTTATACATTAAATAAATAAATTTATTTATGACACCATGATGATGCAGTGATTATCTCATTAATGAACGATTTAAATAAAATGAAAAAATAATGTAAAATCTAAGAATTAAACACGTCAAAAACCTATTGGATGTGTGGATTTTGAACCCATATCACCTTATCCTAGAAATAATTTAGTGGGGGACCTTTAAAATCAGAATAGAATTTTATAATAAAGAAACATTTCAAGACTTTCCAATAGTGCCCCTCCTCCCTCTAATAAAAGGCCCCCACCTCTACCCCCTTACCCACACCTCTCACAGCATTGGTTTAGAAACACTACACTAATCTTCTTTCTCCACATCCCTCTCTTAATCCTAGAAGCCTTACCTTAGGCAGAAAGCTCTTCAAGAAACCTTTTTGGTTCAAACCAAGGGGAGTTACCCGATTTAAAGGTAATGTCTTCTCTTATGTTCTTTTGTTTTATTTTGCTTCTCAAACCCCCTAAACACTTTTTATTCCACTCTTTTGTAGAAAATATGGTATCATAAATATACTAGGATTTTGTTATGAGAATTATTTTATTTACACTTACACACACCTCTGCCTAATGGTTACAGAACATACTGTTTCTGTGAGTGGCGAATTACTGTCTCACGAAACGATGATTGTTCAATATTCTTTTAACACCTTTCGTGGTTGCCATTAAGATGTCACTATATTTATATATGATATATAGTATGTTTATGTTTTTATTTATTCGTCTTTATTTTTCATTTATGGCATACCTTTATGGTTTCCATTATGGGTAAACGCGATATCTTCGTTTTATGAAATGCGAACTACCACCCCTCAGAGTTATTTGATTAATTAATGCCATATGTTGCATGTAGAAAGGATGGAGTTAATGGTATTACTTACTATATCATACTGTAATTCTAATAAACCTTTATATCATTATTATTTCATTCCATTAAATTTGAAATAGAAATGAAAGTAGCGTCCATGCGTACATACGGCTTACGGTCTCCATGAATGGTGCATTTCATTTATAACCTCTAAATGTAATGAAATATTATAAATGTTTGTATATACTGGATATATATGATATATATAATATCTACATAATGAATATAATCTTGTATATAATGGATATTTTACCACATGAACAACATGTAATTATAAGAAGTTTATTTTTGGCTCAAGTATCAAGGATCTAAAAAACGACCATTATTAACATAAATGATTACATAATGTTCATAACATGGTAATAAGTTATATAAAATAATAATGAACTTGAAAAGGTTCTTAATCAAGTATAAATTAATTCACGTTTATTATTCAGGAGATTAAAGAACGATCGATTCAAATCAGACATGGGGTAAGGGACTTCGTCTCAATCTCCTTTCATTGTGAAATATTTTGTATTATATATAACATTATTTTGAATGGTGTATAAACCCCTTTGACATTTACTTTTATTCAAAAAAATCATTTTATATGAAGCGGTTAGAAAATGACAAAAGGGAATGTTTTTGTCTTACGTATGCGGCGACAACAACATCTCTTCCACCGTGACCATTATTTGAGTTTCAGCTTCCTCTACAAGCCATAACTTTTTCTTAAATGAAAAATAAATACCATGTTTTAATTCTATTTTATTTTGGTTTTGAAAATGGTTTTGATAATATTTTGATAATAACAATTTTTTTGATATCTTGTGATTGAAATGTGGAAATTTTATTTTTCTTTTATGCATGTTTTATGTGATATGATTATGTTATGGTTCTAGGGAATTATTTATGAAGATGGGTGGTTCTGTGATAAACAAATGGCAGGTGAGCCCGTGATAGTTATCCAATGAATTGGGTAATGCAAAGGGGTTAAACTCTAAGGTTTCTCCAAAGAGATTTTGGGAATATATTGTGATGGGTATTCCAAACGTAACCATGAGGGTTACTCCCTACGTAAGAATGTTATGAATGCCTCTAGTTACCTTTATGCCTTATGATTTCTATGAGTTATTCATAAATCTTATTATTTCATGAGGTATGTTAATGTGCTTATGTTTTATGAGTAAAGTATGATTTCATTTATTCTTATGTATACATGGACTAATGTTTCTATTCCGTAGTTTTATATCCCTTACTGAGATTTTTATGCTCATCCCATGTTTTTGAAATGTTTTTCACAGATCAAGGGAAAAGTATATGATGTGATGATAGTGTCGAGGAAGTGTTATAAAAGAATCCTTGTTTTATTTTAAATATACCTCCTTTGATAGGGAAAAATGAATATTGTCTTTTATGTAACCACCTTGTTTAAATGTGGAATGTAATGCACGATTTATGATCTAATTATCTAAAACTCTAAAACTGAAAAGATACTCAATGTTTATTCTTGAAATATCTCAAGATTAAGTAATGTTTAAGGCTGGGGCCTTATTGTTGGTATCAGTGGCTGGTTTAGATAACTTAAGGAGTGATAATTCTATTAAATGATTATCCAAAAATATTTATTTTGAAATGATATAGCATTTGAAGATTTCCATGTTGCTTCATCTAATACATGTTTGTTCAGAATGGTTTTCCGGAGAGGAAACATGGAAGTAGTGCTAGGAAGGCATATAGAAGGAAATGACCTTCCAAATCAGCATCCTGAGATGGTCAGAATTGGAACTGAACAGTTTGTTACTGTAATGGCACAGTTGACTCAAGCAATGAATAGTTGTGGTATCCATGAACGAGATCAGCCAGATCAACCACAGAGGAACATTTTAGTGGTGGAAGATTTCATGAGGCAACATCCCCCATCATTCATAGGATCATTTGACCCTGTCCTAGCTGAAGGGTGGATTAAATCACTGTAGAATATTTTCGATGTCATGGGGTGTTCAGACAATCAAAAGGTTAGTCTTTCTTTTTACCGTTTGGAGGGTGAAGTAGATCAGTGGTGGTCGATGGTTAAAACTATAATGGATGCCGATAAGATTTATTCTCTTGACTTGGATGAATTCATATGTATGTTTCTTGAGAAAATTTTTTCAAAGGCTGTTCGACTTAGGATGGAAATAAAATTCTTGGAATTGAGGCAAGAGGACCACTTAGTGGCTGCTTATGAAGAAAAGTTCACTCAATTGGAAAGGTATGCTCCAAATTTTATCTGAGACCTTGATAGTAAAATCAATCATTTTTAGTCAAGATTGAAGCCAAAATATCAAAGGTAATTAGATTCTTGTGATATCAAAAAGTCATGAAAAGATTGTTCTATGTGCTGAGAAGGTGGAAATAGAGTTTTTCGATGATCAAGTGTTCTATAACAACCAAAAAAAGAAGAGACTGAGGTGGCCAGAGAAAGGGAAGAATCCTTCAAAAAGGTCTGATGGTAAGAAAACTATGTTTTTAGTTTGTGATAAATGTGGTAAAAATGAGTCTAGGGAATGACTTTTGAATTCTATAAAGTTCTATCAATGTGGTAATATGGGACATAAGGATCGTGATTGCACTAGAAAAGATCAGCTTGATCTTAATACCAAATTTGATTTACAGATAGTGAAATGTTTCAAGTGCTCTGAGATGGGTCATTTTGGAAATGACTGTCTGACAAAGAGCTCAAATGATGGGAAGCAGACAAACTACAAGAAGAAAGGTGTGGTGAAATCCTTTGTAACTACTTAATCCGATGTTGGGCCATCAAATGAAGTGGTATCAGGTACTTTTTTTGTTTTTTCAGAGTATGCCAATATGTTTCTTGATTTAGGGTCTACACATTCTTTCATCTCTGAAAAATTTCCTAGTAAATTGGGAATTCCATCACAAGATGTGACTCCTGATCTTATGGATAAAACACCTGAGGGAAATATTGAGGCAAAAAGAATTTATAAGAATCTTCCTATCCTAATCTGTGGAAATAACCTACTTGAAAACCTTATTGTTTTACCTCTAGTAGAGTTTGATGTTATCCGAAGTATGGATTGTCTCTCTGTTTACCATACTAAGATTTACTATAGATCTAAAGAAGTTTCTTTTCAGAAAGACTATAAGTTTGTGTACATGAATGAACCCTTAATGTTGATAACATATCAAGAGGCTGAGAAAATTTTAAAAGACAGAAATGAATGTTAACTTCCAAATATTGTTGAAAACAAAGGAACTGTTTAGATTAATGATGTGCCAGTGGTAAATGATTATCCTGATGTTTTTTCTGATGAGTTTCCTCAATTAATACAAGATCAGGAAGTTGAATTTACTGTTGACATAGTTCCTGACGCTAAGCCAATTTCAAAACCCCCTTATTGAATGGCTCAAATTGAACTTTTAGAGTTTAAGGAGAAATTTCAAGATTTATTAAAGAATGGTTTTATTCGACCTAGCACATCACCATGGGGTGATCCTGTTTTATTTGTTAAGAAGAAATGTGGTTCAAGGATACTTTTCATTGATTATATATCCTTGGATAACATCACTGTTACGAACAAATATCCATTGCCTCATATCAAGGATTTGTTTGATCAGCTCCATGGAGCTCATTATTTTTCAAAGATTGACCTGAGATCGGGGTACCATCAGTTGAAGGTAAAGGAAGAAGATATTTCGAAGACTGCGTTTCGCACTAGATATGGCCATTGTAAATTTGTAGTTATTAATTTTGAGTTAACCAATGCACCTGCTATATTCATGGACCTTATGAATAGAATTTCCCATGAGTTCTTGGATAAGTTTTTGGTTGTTTTCATTAATGATATTTTGGGTTTTTTCTAAAATTAAAGAGGAGCATGAAGGTCATTTAAGGGTTATTTTGAAAACCTTAAAAGAAAAGAAATTGTATGTGAAATTCATGAAGTGTGAGTTTTAGTTGCAACAAATTCTTTCCATGGACACATTGTTTCTAAAGATGGAATAACTGTTGATCCTGCAAAAACAAAGGTTGTTGAAGAATGGCCAAAACCCACGAATGTAACCAAGATTCATTGTTTTCTTGGTTTGGAAAGCTATTATTGAAGGTTTGTTAATAAAATTTCATGGTTATCTAGTCCAATGACTAAGTTAACTCGAACAGGTGTTAAGTTCATCTGGAAAAAATAATGTGATGATAGTTTTCAAGAATTGAAAAGAATATTGGTGAACAGTCCAATTTTGGCACTACCTTACAGAAATGGTGAATTTTTTATCTACAATGATGCTAAATTAAAAGGACTTGGTTGATTCCTAATGTAGAATGATTAGTTAATTTCATATACTTCACGTCAGTTGAAAACTCATGAGGTAAACTTCCATACACATGATTTGGAACTAGCTGTTGTTGTTTTCTATTTAAAAATTTAGAGGCATCATTTGTATGGAGTATAGTGTGAAATAAATACCGATCACAAAAGTTTAAAGTATATATTCACTTAGAAATAATTGAACATGAGACATAGAAGATGGCTAGAATTAATCAAGGATTATGATTGTACAATTCATTACCAACCAGGAAAAGAATATAAAGGGGCAGATGCTTTGAGTCAAAAAAGTAATTCTTCATCAACCATGTTACATTTGGAACGTCATCCTTTGTTTAATGATTTGATGAAATTTTTCATAGAAGTTGTTGGTGTAGGATGTTCTTCTGTTTTGTTTTAGGTATCTGTGAAATCTTCTCTATCAGACAGAATTAAGCAAGTGCAAAATAAAGCCAGTGGGTTGCAGAAAAAGGTAGATCTGGTTCAGAAGGGTAAGTTGACTGAATTCAATATTGATATTGATTTTGTTTTGAGATATGGGAAGATATTGGGTGTGCCTTGTGATTCATAGTTGAAGAGAGAGTTTTTATGTGAAGCTCATAGTTCTCCGTTTTCAGTTTATCCTGGAAGTACTAAGATGTATAGAGATATTCAGGAGTATTACTGGTGGGACGGAATGAAAAGAGATATTATAAATTTTACTGTGAAGTGTTTGACTTGTCAATAGGTTAAATCGGAGTGGTAGTTAGCAAAAGAGATGCTTCATTCTTTACCAGTTCCAGAGTTGAAATGGGAGAATATATCCATGGACTTCGTTGTGGGATTATCGAAGACACCTTGAGGTAATAATGAAATCTAGGTAATTATTGACCACTTGACTAAATCTGCTCATTTCCTTGCTATATGAGATACGTTTTCCCTAGATAAACATTCTCGTTTGTATCTTAATGAGATAGTCAAGTTATATGGAGTTCCCCTTCCCATTGTATCTGATCGTGATCCCAGGTTTACTTCTAACATTTGGAAAGGCCTTTAGAAGTCGTTGGGTACTGAATTAAATTTTATTACAAATTTTCATCCTCAATCAGATGTCCAATCATAACGAACAATTCGGACTTTGGACGATATTCGACATGCTTGTTCGATGAACTATCTAGGATTTGGGACCAACATCTTTCTTTGGATGAGCTTTCTTATAATAATAGTTTTCATTCCTGTATACAAATGTCACCATTTGAGGCATTATATGCAAAGAGGTGTCAAACTCCAGCTTTTTGGGAAGAAGTAGGTGAAAGGAAGTTGATGGGACTAGAATTGGCAGAAAAAGTTCAGTTGATTCAGAAGCACATGAGAATAGATCAGTGCAGGAAGAAAATTTATGCGGACAATAGGAGGAAGGATCTCTCTTTTGAGGTATGTGATCATATCTTCCTAAAAGTTTCACCATGGAAAAGTGTGATGCGATTTTCTATGAAAGGAAAGCTGAGTCCAAGGTTCATTGGACCATATGAAATTCTGGAGAGAGTTGTATTAGCTTCATACCGAGTGTCTTTACCTCTGAGTTTATATCAGGTACACAATGTTTTTAATGTTTTAATGTTAAGGAAGTACATGCCAGATCTATATCGTGTTTTGAGTCCAGAAGAAGTTCAGTTGGAAGAGAATCTATCTTATGAGGAACAACCGGTCCAGATTCTTGACCATAGAGAGCATGTATTGCGGAATAAGGTGATTCATCAAGTATAAGTTTTGTGGAAAAACCACATGATTGAAGATGCAACATGGGAATCTGGAAATGGAATGAGGGACAAATACCCCCACTTATTCGATAAAGAAATAAATTGTGGGGACACATTTTTCTAAAGGGGGGAAGGATGTAACATTCAATGTAAGTAATGAATTATAGATTTTCATATCTATGTCTATTTCTGAATTAGATAGTGTTTTAGAGGCTTAAAATGAGAATAAATCCAATCTTCAGTATAGAATACTCTAATATTTTTTTTAAAGTTTGTTTTACCGCCTTTTGATGCAAAACCTTTATTATATCAAATTTTTGAAAATTTTAGAGGATCTATTTTTCAAAATATATGTACACTTTAGGATTGGGACATTTAAATTAACTTTGGATAAATTTTTGGAATTTTTCTAACAATGTTCATTTTTTAATGAATAGAGAAAAATACTGCATTTTACTTCAAAACTGATTTTTCAACTAATTTAATTATATAGATATATTGTCCTTTTAATTGGTTTTAATGTTTTATTAGAATGTATTTTTACCATTTAATCCAATGTTCTTCATTTTAATTAATTTCCATTTTTATTTGGGCAAAAACAAGTGTCAAACTTTTGATAGATATTGTTTCTAAAAAACCCGCTATTTGTTTTGGCAACGGGAATTATTTATTTATTAATTACTACAATAAGTGTGTTTGGAATATGGTAAAATGGGTTCCATATTTGGAATCATAAGGTCCAAATTATGTAATTTAGACTCTTTTGGTTTTGGACATTATGAATAGTAATAACGGTAATTATATTTAATTATTGTGATTAATTAGTAATCAGGTAGTTAGGGGTAATAAAATAATATCATAATTATAAAAAAATGACCCCAAAATGTGTCTTAATTCTACTGTTTGTGTCATATCCGACCATGGGATTCCTTTTCCAAACTTAGGGACCCCATGGAATCACTTTTGTGTGATAGTGACAATTTATCATTTTATTTTTAAAGATAGTAAAATACAACAAAAGTATGTAACACCTAAGTAAAATGATTTTAATTTTGTCTAAATAAATGATCTCTTATACTATAAATTGTCATTTGAAAGATAAAAATATTTCCTACATCATGGTATTTTTATTATAATTTTTAGACATTAAATAAATAAATTTATTTATGACACCATGATGATGCAGTGATTACCTCATTAATGGATGATTTAAATATAATGAAAGGATAATGTAGAATCTAAGAATTACACTTGTCAAAAACCTATTTGATGTGTGAATTTATAACCCTTATCACCTTATCCTAGAAATATTTCATTTTGGGTCCTTTAAAATCCTGAAATCATTTTATAATAAAGTAACATTTCAATACTTTCCAAGATTTCCCCTCCTCCCTCTAATAAAAGGCCCCCACCTCTACCCCCATACCCACACCTCTCAAGCCATTGGCTCATCCAAACTCTACTCATTTTATCTCTCCACATCCCTCTCTTCATCTTATAATCCTTACCTTAGGTAGAAAGATCTTCAAAAAACCTTTTTGGTTCAAACCAAGGGGAGTTACCCGATTTAAAGGTAATGTCTTCTCTTATGTTCTTTTTTTTATTTTGCTTCCCAAACCCCCTAAACTCTTATTATTCCTCTCATTGGTAACAAAGATAGTGTATTCAATATACTAGGTTGTTTTAATGAGAATTATTTGATTTATACTTACACAAAACTCTGTCTAATGGTTACAGAACATACTGTTTCTCTGAGTGGCGAATTACGGTCTCACGAAACGATGATTGTTCAATCTTCTTTTAACACCTTTAGTGGTGGCCATTAAGATGTCACTATATTTATATATGATATATATTACGTTTATGTTTTCTTTATGCTCCTATATTTTTCATTTATGGCAGACTTTTATTGTTTACATTATGGGTAAATGTGATATCTTTATTTTAGGAAGTGCGGACTACCGCCCCCTCAAAGTGATTTGATTCGTTAATGCCATATGTGGGATGTATAATGGATAGAGTTAATGGTATTACATATGATATCATACTATAATTATAATAAACCTTTATATCATTATTATTTTCTTCCCTTAAATAAGAAATAGAAATGAATGTAGCGTTCATGCGTACGTATGTCTTACCGTCTCCATGAATGGTGCATTTCATTTCTTAACTCTAAATGCTATGTAATATTATAAATTCATGTATATACTGGATATATATGATAGATATATTATCTATATCATGAATATAATTTTGGATATAATAGATATTTTACTACATGAACAACATGTAATTAAAAGAAGTTTATTTTTGACTCAAGTACCAAGGATCGATAAAACGACCATTATTAACATAAATGATTACATAATGTCCATAATAGGGTAATAAGTGATATAATAGAATAATGAACATGAAAAGGGTTCTTAAGAAAATAGAAATTAACTATAGTTTATTTTTCAGCAGATTAAATAACGATTGAGTCAAATCGGACACGAGGTAAGGGACTTCATCTCAATCTCCTTTCATTGAGGTATTTTTGTTTTATACACAACTTTCATTTACATGCTGTATAATCCCATTTGACTTTTACTTTTATTCAAAATGAATCATTTTATACGAAGCATTTTACTAAATGAAAAAATGGATTTTTTTTTCTTACGTATGCGTCGACAATGACTTCTCTACTGTTGGGACCATTATTTGAGTTTCAGCTTCCTCTACAAAGCATAACTTTTTTTTTAAATTAAAAATAAATACCATGTTTTAATTCTCTTTTATTTTTCTATTGAAAATTGTTTTTATAATGTTTTTATTATAACAATGTGTTTTGATATCTTGTGATTGAAATGTGGAAATGTTATGTTTCCTTTATACATGTTTTAAGTGATATGATTATGTTATGTTTCCTGGGAATTTTTTATGACGACGGGTGGTGCCGTGATAAAATAACGGCGGGTGAGGCCGTGATAGATCTCCAATGCATTGGGTAATGTGAAGGTTTTAAATTCTATGGTTTCTCCGAAGAGATTTGGGGAATATACTGTAATGGGTATTCCAAACGAAACCATGACTGTTACTCTCTAAGTAAGAATGTTATGAGTGCCTCATGTTACCATTATGTCTTATGATTTCTATGAGTTATTCATAAATATTATGATTTCATGATGTGTGTTATAGTTCTTATGTTTTTTGAGTAAATTATGATTTCATTGATTCTTATGTATACATGGACTAATGTTTTCATTCTATATTTTTATATCCCTTACTGAGATTTTTATGCTCATCCCAACTTTTTGAAATGTCTTTCACAGGTCAAGGAAAAAGTACATGATGTGATGATAGTGTCAAGGAAGTGTCAAGAAAGAATCCATATTTTATTTTAAATATGTTTCCTTTGATGGGAAAAATGAAACCTTACTTTTATGTTACAACCGTTTTAAAATGTGGAATGTAATGAATGATTTATGATCTAATTCTCTAAAACTATAAACCTGAAAAGATCCTCAGTGTGTATTCTTGAAATATCTCAAGATTAAGTAATGTTTAAGGTTGGGCCATATAATATCTTTATGAGAATCATGATAACTAACACAATCCAGTGATCTTATGCTCCCATGGAAAATAGTAAGAGCACATAGCTTAATACAGACTCTTGATCCTTCAAATGTGAGACTAGTCCAGGTACCAAACAACATCCTAAAAATGGAATGAGATAAACTATGTATCCCCTACTAATTGTTTCTAAAGAAATCCTATCTATGGGTATAAAATACAATAATTTTTAGTTATATCAACAAGGAAAAAAAATAACTATACATGAGTCGGATATTTTTTTTAGAGATTACCTACCCGACCATACCACCATTGGACTAATATGGAATATAACTAATCATTCCATCATGTGTATATATTCATATATGTTAAAATATTTATATTAATCAATAAACAATAACATTAGAGCACCAAAAGAATAAGAACAAGTAATCGATATTACAACAACAACAACACCAACAACAATAACAAGAATAATAATAATAATAATAACTCTCGTTGTTTAAAATTGGTTATAATACCAAGTATCTAAATTGGTGATATTGGTCCCGATGCTCAGCCATCCCAATAAAATATGTGTAAAATAATATACAACATCCTAAAATTGGTGCATGGAATTTATTTTCCAACCCCAAAATAATTTATGAAACACCAATTAGAACATCCCAGACTAAGGGGGTGTCAAACGTCATGTATACAAACCCAAACCAATGACTGGAAATATTAATCATGTGTTTGGTGATCCAACATTATCATTAATCCATGAGAAATTGTGTTTCATAAAGAGGAACCTAATACTTACCAAGGCACAATGTAGTCCCATATGACATATGACCCCATCCAATGTATTCCTAAATGGGAATAAAAGGATTTATCTAGGTATAACATAAAAGTAAAAGTGTTTTAAATTTGAAATCTAGATATGGGCCATGTTATATATACCTGATTATTTATAATCCTAGAATTATTTATGAGTAATAATAGATAGGTGAAGTCTTTATTATAAGATGGAACTATACACATGGAAAAGGTATATCATAGGCCACAAAAAAATTAACACTGAAAACATATGATCCAACATGATCATTCCATGTTCCAATTGAACTAAAATATAAGTAATAATGAAGGAAATTTCCATAATCATGCCATATCGCAACTCAATTATATCTTCTAGACATTTCATTTTTTAATAATTAAGAATTCCATGGGATGTTCTATGACATTTATTATTTTAAACATTCCAATTTAGTTTCCTCTTTTCATTTAATAAGACAACAGACCCCATAGGTGGTGTTATTAAAAATAAGTGAATACTTTTCGGACCAATTAAATTAACTCAGTGTAATTATTTCTTATGTGATGGTTTATCCAACACACCTTAAAAGTAAATTGAGTATATCCAGAGAATTTTAATAAATGAATTTTAAACAACACTCAAAAGGGGAGTTTTAATTTCATAGATAACGAATAGTTAATATGAATGTATGAAATGAACCCAAATGGGTTGTTTGAGTTGAGGTAAAAATTCTCAAATTATATTATTAAATGCACAATAGATATTTAATTTAATATATTAGTTTCCAAAAAATAAATTTCACATATAATGTGTGACCCATGGAAAACCCGATGTCCATCACAAAAACGTTTTTTCTAAAACAACGATAACTTAAGAAGATATCCTACAAGAACTCGAATTTCACTTAGATATGCATCATTTAGTTTTTTTATTGGAATAATGTGGATTTAGATTGAGTTATTGAAGGTTTCATGGGTGGGAGAAGTTTTTTTAGAGCTCAAAACCCCAGAAGGTAGAAGTTTTTGTCAACTCACATGGTTAGATTAAATGGTGTCAGGCATGATTCAATGGTAGTTTTAACTATGCATGTTTGGAAAATGGGATGGAGTGTCGAACAAGGTTTTCATTAACCATGTTTTTTGGGTTTCACGACCATATGAGAATGTATTCAAAATTTTCAGTATATTTTCACACATTTTCACAAGGTTAGTCAAACTATGTTAACTAACCGTGAAGTATGGACCTTCTTATAGATTCCTATGCATGGCTTTCACACAGTTTGGAAAAACCATTCAAAAAAATATTGAGAATGAAAATTTTGGGGGAAATTAAAATTTTCCCCCTAATTAATGTTTTAAATTAAACCCTCTCCCTTTTCTATTAATAGTAAAAAAAACACCATAAATTCTCATTTTTAGTGCACTTTTAAAGTCTATTCAAGGAATAATCATCAATCTTATGTCTAGAGTCTAATTATATCATTGTTCATCTCATTGGAACTGCTCTGTTAAATACATTATTCCTTTTGAATCATTCATTGTTCTTCTTCCTACAAATGATGCTACATAGGTGAAAGATCATGTGATCTATTATAAAGGAATTGATCAATTATTCAGATCTATTCCAATTCGGGTCGAATTTGATGTTGATACAGGATGAGTTGAGTCATACTAGTATGAGCTAGGTTGTCTCTAACTCACCCCTCATAATTTTTCATCTTATAAATTTTTATGGGGGCATGGATATTTCATTAAGAGTCAGGGGTTTTATTAATGAATATTTCTTATAGTTGGTAAAAAAATATTCTAAGACTCATGCTATATATTCTATTAATCATTGGTGGTTAATTTTATAAGTATGACCATCCCTTGTAGGATGTTATCCTTAATTGGGTTTTTTGTTCTTGACTTGTGTGTCTGGGCCACTATTCGGGTGTTTTATACCTTGACATTACTTAAGGTAATCCATCCATGTTATATAAATTTTGAATTCTGAATTTGTGAATTTCTAAGACCATGTAGTTTTCCACTTGACCCACTTATGGTAAGTGATATAATTTGATAATCAATGTTAAATTGTAAATTTGAATGTATATGGTAAAAATATATCTTGGAAAACTATATATTAAATGAATTTCATGTGTTTTCTTATCCTTATCCCAAACATGTCATGTTATGAACGGTAAAGGATAAAATCGAGAAATTAAATGATTATGACATAAGTGATTACATTCCCTTTGGACTTGTCTGAGAAATTAAAAACATGGATTCAACCAAATGACTTATAAAATTTTGCGACTATTATTTGTTTTTATTAAATAAATGAATTACTTTTAAGGTGATTAATTCCCCATGAACATCGACATCATTATAAGAGTGGTAAATTTTGAGATATATTTTGGATTCCCAAGGGAATTCCTTGAGCCCTTGTAGATCCCATTCTGATTCAAGGATGCTAGTTTCCTTAGTTAAGACCCACCTTGGAACCAAATACCCGTCTGTTAGTGGATTCCCAATATGACACCATATGATCACTCATTTAATATTATAAGATGCCTTGGACTCACTCCTTGGATCTAGCATAAATTCTATAGACATGGGGTTCTCTGGTTACATACTTGGCCTTGGACATATCCTATCATGTTTTACCTTTTATGTATTCCATGGACATGGTTAGATCATCTATATTACAGAACATATTAGATGATGATCCTTAGATTAAACTCTTACCCCTTACCCTGGAAGAAGTTACCATTGTGTTAGAGATACTTTATGTTTTTGTTTCCTTGGTTAATACCATATAACCCTTTCATTATTAATATCAATAAAAGGTTTCCTTATTAAATATTGGAACATCTACTATTACTATCATGAGGTGATGGAAGTAATGGTCATGCCTCACATGAATTAATTATGTGAACTGGAACATAAATAGTTAATGAATTGGTTACATGTTTTTACACGAGTTGAGGGACGAAGTATGTATTTGGTTATTAACATTACTATACTACATTATATTTATATATGCATAATTGAACTATCTCAGTTTATATTAATTGGACAAGATCATATAATCTCTATTTGAGGTGGAATAATGAGATTTATCTCACACCCTATCCATGACACCATTGGAAGATATTCATATTTAATGTATTTAGGTGTTGATAAAGCAATGTGTGTCACTTTTGATACTTGATTACTTTCTTTCAATTATGATGGATCTGGTACCAGATGATTGATCTAGAGCTCAAAATGTTTGGTATAGTTTTAGGATTTATTTTTATTAAATGTTTATAGAATGTGTGTATGTTTCTCTATATCCGTGTTTTGTATCCTTTTAGATACAAGGCATGTCATCATTAGCATATGTATTCTTATATCAGTTTCACCTAATATTTATTATTATTATTTAGTCTACTTCTATTATTCCTTTTGTTTATTAAATTTCATCTATTATAGACCTATTTTTCTTATTAATCGAATGTGATACAATATGGTAATGAGGTAATAGTCTCCACATAGACACATTGAAGACCCTCTCTATTGGTTGTCAGCCACTAGAATTCAGTGATATTCCCTTGAGTCCATGTGTCCAACCAATCTTAGGGAACTTCTATGTTGAATATGAGTTTGATACATCAAAAACATGTTTCATTGAGGTTCCATTCATACATCACTATTTAGATAAAAAAAATTACTGATTAATAATTCTTGGAACTTGGTCATCATCAATTCTTGTGCATCACAAAACCATGTATGTGGTAAAGGCTGAGTATCATGAATTATAATTCTTATTCCATTTTTCCTATTTCTATTGATATTATTTAAATATTGGATGCCACACTTGATGTTTGTGGTTATTATTAATATTATTCTGATTGGGTATTTCATTTCATTCACATACCAATGATTAAAGGGAAAATAGAATTTTTACATGCATTATCATAGGCACCTATAATTCTCATGTCATTCATATTTCCAGGAAATATTGGATTAATTAATTCCTTTAATTTAATGATATTCGTAATAATATTAAGTTATCCTTTATTTTATAGATGTACTCTTTTCTTATCTTGGCTATGATTTAGTGATTTTTGGTTTCAATTAATGAGGTGTTATGGTCCCTCGTGGGTTTGAATTGGTAATATACCTAGTCTATGCATTAGATTAAAATAAAATGGGTGTCATTTTTAGTGAAAAAGATTATATTCTGTGATCACTTTGAATGTAAATAAATTTTAAATGAACATTGACAAGTTATAAATAAATGGAAACTGAAAATTGAAAAAAAATGGAATATAAAATCTAGTGGTTTCATGTCCTTATCCATCCTTGTTATGTTTGCAAAAGGTAAAGGAGAAAAAAAGGAAATTAAAAAGGAAATAAATAAAATAATTTATAGTAAATGATGAGGCAAGGTAAAGTTGTCCCTTTACCTACTGGAGCCACTATAACCTATAAATGAGCACTTTCTAATACCCTCCCGCTAAGAGGGTATCTGGGATAGTATACCAAGGGTAGAGACACCTTTTCTATTATTTCAGCTTCCTATAGTGATGATATATATCTGCATAAATCATGATTTGAGTCATGTTCATTTAATTTGAAGACTAATTTTTCCTTGATGTCCTCATATCATGTCCCATGTGGGTGTTGATGACCATGCTCAAGATGTGGTTGGACCTAACCAGCTTTTCCTACCTCCATAAGTTCTACTTGAGGAACAACCTCTTGTACTTGATATGGGTCCATGTGTCCAACCATTCTTAGGGAACTTGTATGTTGAATATGAGTTCTATATATCAAAAACATGTTTCATTGGGGTTCCATTCAAACATTACTATTTAGATAAAATACATTAGTGATTAATAATTATTGGAACTTAGTCATCATCCATTCTTGTGCATCACAAAACCATGTCTGCGGTAAAGGCTGAGTATCTTAAATTATAATTCCTATTCCATTTTCCTATTTTTGTTGATATTATTTAACTATTGGATGGCACACTTGATGTTTGTGGTTGTTATTAATATTATTCTGATTGGCTATTTCATTTCATCAGCATACCAATGATTAGAGGGAAAATAGAAATTTTACATGCATTATCATAGGCACCTATAATTCTCATGTCATTCATATTTCCATGACATATTGGATTAATAAATTATTTTAATTTCATGATATGCTTAATAATATTAAGTTATCATTGTTTGTATAGATGTACTCTTTTCTTAGCTAGGCTATGATTTAATGATTTGTGGTTTCAATTAATGAGGTGTTATGGTCCCTCGTGGGTTGGAATTGGTAATGTACCTCGTCTATGCATTAAATTTAAAAAAAATGTGTGTCATTTTTAGTGAAAAAGATTATGATCTATGATCACATTGAATGTAAATCAATTTTAAATGAACATTGAGAAGTTATAAGTAAATAAATTCTGTAAAAGTGAAAAAAAATGGAATCAAAAATGTAGTGGTTTCATGTCCTTATCCATCCTTGTCATGTTTGGAAAAGGTAAAGGAGAAAAAAATGAAATTAAATTTGAATGATATGAAATAATTTACAGTAAACAATGAGGCAAGGTAAAGTTGTCCCTTTACCTACTAGATCCACTATAACCGATAAATGAGCACTTTCTAATACCCTCTCGCTAAGAGGTTATCAGGGGTAGTATACCAAGGGTAGTGACACCTTTTCTATTATTTTTTCTTCCCATAGTGATGATATATATCTTCATAAAGCATGATTTGAGTCATGTTCACATAATTTGAAGACTAATTTTTCCTTGATTTCCACATATCGTGTGCCATGTGGGTGTTGATGACCATGCTCTAGAAGTGGTTGGACCTAACTAGCTTTTCCTACCTCCATAAGTTCCAATTGAGGAAAAACCTCTTGTACTTGATATGGTTATTGATTCTTACATATGTGATAGTTTACTATGTATTATTCAATCCATGCATGGTTCTCCATGTCCTAAACCAACGATGGAAGATCTGACTCATGAGTTCTAGCAGAAGCACCCCTAACTTCTTGGGATATTGTGGTCCATAGGATACTGAGTCTTGTCTAGGGACCATCTTGTCTATATTTGAGTATCTAAAGAGACATCCCAAGCTGTGGGTCAACGTTTTACTGTACATGTTACGTGATTTGGCCAAGCATTGGTGGGATGCAGTTACCCTAGCCGATCACCATCAGGTAACAGTATGTGCTAATATCTAGACTGCCATCTATGATCAGTTTATGACATAGATGCTGAGACCTAAGAGAGACAGAGAGTTCATGCATATCAAGAATTGTTAAATGTTAGTTATGTAATATTCACTGCGTTTCACTAATTAATATATATTTTACCCACTTCTACATGGTTATGATCTTTTGTATGCTAGACAATTCGATGATGGAATCATGTATTCCATTCATACTTAGGTGAATGTGTTTCTCCTACACATATTCTCCAAGATCGTCAATTATCCTCTTACCACTAAGGAATTTATGTGTGGTAATGATCATACTAGGTGTAGGCGATTATTTCAAAGGCATGAAAGTTGTTCTTCGGGTACGAGAAGGATATCCCTCGAGGTTTATCATTATGGCTATGGTATACAGAGTACTTGTTTTGGTAGTTCTATTGTGTGTCACCAATGTGAAAGATAAGGAAACATGAAGAATCATTTTGATGTATACCCTATGGAATGAAGGGAATATTGCCTTATGGGGCATCATTAGTGATTCAACCTAACCTTTCTATAGGTTTCTAGTGGAATAGGTTTCTCACCAAATCAACCTTCAGGGGATGGTTATTTGAAGCCATGTCAGGTAGGGATTTGGAATAGAACTAGTATGGTTAGATGAGGGGGATTTCTTGGCCATGGTAGCCATACGTTAGATCATCATCAATGTATTATGATCATTTTTGATCTAGGTAGTCCAACTATTGTATAGGGTCATGGACTAGGTCAATTGCATGCATTAAAATTGATTCCCAAGGATCAATATAAAGGACAATATATAGTATGAGTTACTATTCTAGTAGCCTCCACTATAGTAAATGTTTTATTTGAAACAGTTGATTCACACTCCATTATTTATTTATATATCATGTAAATCCATATGATTGAAATAAAATATTATTGTGTCTTAACAACCATATATACACCATTGGGAGTACGATATGATGTAATACACCAATGCGGGGACTACCCCCATAAGTTAGGTAGTCACCATTTCATATGAAAACACTTTTTTCTTGAGATGATTGGTTCAACGTCATTATCATAATTGATTGGTTGGTTCCCAATCATGCCTTTGTAGTATGTAATCAGTAAAGGGTGTTGTTTACATAACAAGAGAGAATAATTTTTCTACATAAGTGTTAATGGGATATCAAGGCTAGTATAGCTAGACCATATCATCTTGGTATGGTTTGAGTGACCACCCATATTTCTAATCTATTTATAGGGAATTATGGTATATATCAGGATAAATTACCTTTAGTAGTAGATCATTTAAGGGATGTTCTCCTAATAATTTTTTTGGATTATCTCCTGAGAGGGTGGTATATTTTGTGATATAGATTATTCTTCGAGCATCTATGGTGTCATTTCCTTGATATTCGATAGAACTAATGACCTCTAATATATCAAGTGATATTTATATTTTTTAGAGGAAAAAGGTTTTATATAGGTCAGTAATTCATCTTAGGGTTCACTTATACTTTTCACCAAGAAGGTGGGAGGGACCCCTCATCAATACATGGATTAAAAATGTCGGAAATAGATTATAGAAAATAACTTTTATCCAATACCTTATACATATGATCTCTTTGGAAAAATATGAGGAGATAGGGTGTTTTCTTAGATCGACCTAAGATCAGGTTACCATTAGGTTTGATTCAGGCCTTCTAACATAACTTGTATAGCTTTTCATTTTTGGTAAGGTCTACATGAGCACCTCTTCGTATTGTTAAGTCTTAATAACATGAAATTAGTTTTCATTTCTCTAATGAATTGTGTCTTACACCGATATCTAGATTTATTTGGTATAGTTTTTATGGATGAAATCATGGTGTATTCTAACACTCATATTGAAAATTCTAATAACCTTTAGACCATTATGAGTACACTGAGAGAGAATAAAAATTATTCAATGTAATATATGTTCCCCTTATGGATCAGTAAAGTTCACTTCATGGGTAATATTTTCTTACAATAAAGAGTTTATTCTGACACAGATAAGGTGAGTGATGTAGTTTCTTGGGAGAATCCTGATATCTTGTTTGATATAAAGAGTTTCTCTGGGATGTATGGATATTAAAATAATTTTATATAGAAATTAACAGACCATTATTCAACTCATGATGGTCTTATAAAGAAGGGTGTTATGTACTAGTGGTCAAAAGAGTGTGAGAAATATTATTAGCAGCTAAAAGGGTGGGTTGTCTCATCACTTATTTTGATTCTTCCTGATCATGAATGTGGTTATACAGTTTTACTATGATACATCTGACATTAGCCTATGATAAGTATTGATGTATGTGTGTAAAGACATTTTGTATTTTTTTCGATAGGTTTGGCCTCAAAAGATAAATTTCCCAATGCATGACCACGAGCTAGAAGAATTTATCCATGATTTATGTTTATACCTACATTATATATTGAGTGAGTGCTTTGTGTTCTACACAGACCTAAATTACCTCAATTATATCATTACACATCACAAATTGAATCCTAGATAGTGAATATGGGTTGAATATATCAATTCCTTTGATTTAGAGTTTACCTATAGGCCTAGAAAATGCAATGTAGTAGATGATGTGCTTAGTTTTAAAACTTAGGCACAAGCCATATGAGAATCTAGTGAATAATATTATTTATGGCTCTGTTTACTAATATGAATATAAAGTTTCATGATAGTCATAAGTTGTCTTACATGTTATTATTGAAAGTTACCTCTTCTCTCTTTAAAAAGGTGATCAACATGTTGTTTTCTGATCCTGGGGGCATGGTTCTATGAGAGAGTATTTATGGAGTTGACCCGCATCCATATTTATTTAAGGATAGAGGTGATGTCTTGAATATACATGGATGTGTTTGTGTTCTTATAGATATGATTGAGGGCCAGATGAGAGAGTCCCACGCTTCTCAGTTTGTTGTTTATCCGTCCATCTCTAAGATGTATCAATACATGTGACACCAGTATTGGTGGCTTGTGATGACACGTTAGATATCATGCTTTATCTCTATGTGATTCACCTATCAACACATAATGGTGGACCACCAGAAACATGAAAAATAGTTATAACTACTTTATTTCTTGAATGTAAATGGGAAGATATTTTCATGGAATTTATAGTCATCTTACCTAGGTTTACAAGAGGTGGAGATGTTGTATGGTTAGTCAGTGACCACCTGAAAAATGTTGACCACTTCCTTCCTCTCTGGTATAATTTGTCAACTGATGAGAGAGTAATATTGTATGTTTGTGAGATCATCCAACAACATGGGGTCCATCATACTATCATTATTGATAGGGATTCTCCCTTTGCATCATGATTATTGTAGGTATTGTGGAAGGATATGGGTATATAGGTTCTCCTGAGAAATGTTTTTAACCCGCATACTGATGTATTGTCAGAACAAACAATATAGGTGTTAGAGGACATGCTTTGAGTATGGGTCATTGATTTCATCATTTATTGGAAGAAAAATATACCTCTCATCGAGTTATCTTATAATAATAACATTGAGTAAATGTTTCAGATGGTTCCTTTTGAGGAATTTTATGGTATTCCATGTCGTTCAGACATATGTATGCTAAAGACAAGAGAGGTATCCCTACAAGGACATCATCTCATGTAGGAGACTTTGGATTAGGTTCACCATATCAAGAAGTTTATGCTAAATTATTTGTCTAGGAAAAAAATCTTATGATGATCACCATAAATAAATTATATAGTTTTAGGTAAGGGAATATGTTCTCTTATGGGTATCACCCATGTTAAGGCATAAACAGATACAAAGGAAAGGGAAGCTATAACCTCATTATGTAACATTGTTTGATATATTAGAGAGAGTAAGGGTGGTATACATTCAGTTATTACTACCTAATAGGTACCATGAAATGCATTATTTATTACATGTTTCATTTCCTCACAGGTATCACTCCCCCCAATATGATAATTTTGATCCTTAGGAAATTGAGATAGATGGAAATTTTGTCTTTATAGAGTATCTTGTACAAATTGTTAACCCAAGCATAAAGGCTCTACGAGGCTTCTATGTCCCTTTAGTATGGGTGCTATGGAAGCACGTCCATTTATAGGTCTATAAATTTTAATGGGAGCCCAAAATACGTGTCCATTGGCAAGAGTTGTTCTCAAACAGTGTTATTTCACCCTTGGAAGAGGAACTTGTGGATGAGTTCCTTTAAGGGGGAAGACTATAAAAACATTGGTTTTCACTCCGGTATGAATCCTTTAAATTTTGTTATAATTTTCTTTTATGGACATAATGGGGATAAATTATTAGTTAGTGATGGTTTTGTTGGTGAGCAGATATTTTTAAGATATTGGCACCCCATATAGTTGAAGTTTTCGGCTTATCACACAGTTAGATTAAACTTTGCAAGTTTAGCCCACCAATTACTTTTAATTGCAAAATTATGGAATGTGGGATAGAGTAGGGCACCTGGTTTTCCTTAACTATGAATTTTGGGACACAAGACTGTATGAGAATGTCAGTAATTTTGATAGTTAATTTTCAAATGGTTTTCCCAAATTTTTCAAAAAAAAATTCTATAATCATGTAGTATGCTAATTCCTAAAACTACTCGTGCATGGTTTGTGAATGTCTTTTCCAAAACAAGTGGATGAACCATGTAAAGGAAACATTTTGGGGAAATTATGGTATTTCCCCTATGTTATGTTTTAAATCAAACCCTATTCCTTTTTTATTTCATGAATACAAAAAACCCTCCCCTATAACTTTTCACAACTTTTTCAAGTCTTTTCTAGGAATCAAACCCAAATTTCCATCCATAGTCTGGTTCATTCACCTTTAGTCTCAATGGATCCTTTCCAGTATGTAGTCGATTCATTTTTAATCATTCATCATCCATATTTATATCCATGATTATATTTAGATGTTGGATAATATGATATATTTTCTTGGATTTTATCCATTCTTCAGATATCTACCAATCTAGGAATTATTATAGGATAAAACTATATGATGAGAGTTTTTAAGAGTATGATGTAGGTGGTCTATAACTCACTCCTCATAAATTTTCATTTTATAAAATATCATGTGGAAAATCCGATTTCATTTGGTGACATATTTTAATTTAATTAAATTTTTTATTTTTTAAAAACCATATTATAAGACTCATTAAATATATAATATTCATCATTGTTGAGTATATCCCCAACAACGACCATCCCTTTTATTGTGTTATCCATAATTGGGTTTCTTGTGCTTGACTTCTATGTCGGCACCACCGTTATAGTGTGCCTTAGCTTATCCATGATAAAGGTAAACCTTATATGGTTAATTGATATTATATTTTAAATTTTTTAATGGATTAGGACATGTTGTTTTTCACACGGCCTCCCAGAGTTATGTGATATAATTTGATAATCAATGGTCAATGGTAAATTGGCATGTATATAGTATAAATATAACTTGGACTTTTTTATATAAAATACATCCATTTTCTATTATTTATCCCAATATTTTTATTTTTTAATGGTAAAAGAGGTAACCATGTTATTATTGATTATGAATCATGTGGTTTTATGCCCCTTGGCCTTGTCACACCAATGAATGTAAAGGCTTCAATGAAAAAGAAGTATAAAATGATATGAATATTACATGGATTGTTTATATAATGGAATTATATATATGACTCATATATCCATATGGGAATTGAACTCATTATAAAAGTGGTTATACTCGAGTTAGATTTGGGATTTCCGAGGGAATTCCTTATGTGCTAGTGGATTCCATTCAGATTCATGGATTCTATTTTCCTTTGTTGGGAAACAACATCAAACCTGGTCCTTTTCTATCAGTGGATTCCCTCTATGACCCTAAAGGATCCTTCATTTTCAATTATTATATTCCATGGATATACACCTTGGTTTTATCATATCTTATATTGACACAATGTTCCTTGGTAACATCCTTGGGCCTATCCAAATATTACCCCATTTTACTTTGGATGTGTTACTTGGACTCAGTTAGATCATCACTATTTTGGAATGAATTGGGGGATGATCCTTAGATTACACACCAAACCCTTAGAAAGGAAATAGTTACTACTACGTTGGAAACCCTTGAGGTCTTTGTTTCCTTATTTAGTACCTTGAAGGAGTTTCATTATAAATATCAATACAGTTTACCTTGTTACATAGTGGAACCTATACTATTACTATCATGAGGTGATGTCAATGCTTTTTGTGCCTCACTTGACTTAATTATATAAAATATAATTTAACTAATTAAGGAACTTGTTAAATGATATAAATGTCTCTGAGGGATGAAGTAGGAAATTCAGTATTTACATTACTATACCACTTTTCTTTTATATATGTGTGAATGTACTATTTCTGTCTATATTACACAAGAAATTTGTTATAGAACCCATTGGGGATGGAGTAATGACATTTTTCTCACACCCTATCTCGGCCTCTACTATCACCTGGAAATAATACATATATGAAGTCACTGATAAAGAGAAGTGTGTCACTTATGAAACATCATTGATTTCTTTAATTAGGATGGAGATGGAAACTAATAACTGAGATAGAGTTCGGGATTCTTGGGACAATTTTTGGATTCCTTTTATATTCCTCTTTATGATATTTTTTTATGCTACTATGTATCCATGTTATAAATATTCCTAGATACATTTCATATCCTCATAATATTTTGTATGTTTATATCTGCTGTACCTTTTGTTTGTTATTATTATTCAGTCTTTGTTTATTGGGCCCTATATTTAATTCATTTCTTCCTCTAATTGACATTATTTATTATTGTTCAACTATGATTCACTCTGTTAATGATGGATTTTTCACACACCTAACCCACCCTAGTCCCTCAATAATAGTTAGTAGCCACTAGCATTCAACAAAATGCACTTGAGACCTGGTGGCCAACTGGGTTCGATGAACCTCTATGTGAAATCCATGTTTGGGTTGTCACAAATCTAGCGAGCACCTATCTCATGATTATTATGATTAATTCTTCTATTATTGGGAGTTGATCCATGAAGGAATGCGAGAAATTAGAATAATAGACAAAATAACATGAGATAGGGAATACTATCTTGAAATGAAATATAACCCAACATGGTTAGATAAACAATGAAAATAAATAATAAGAGTCATTATGTTATCTTGCGTGATAAAATGTTACAAAAAATTATTGAATCAATGAATTAATGAAGGAGAAATATCAATCCCTAGGAGGAGAGGAATAGATCCATCTATGAAAGGGAGCCGGTTAGAAAGAGTGATGTGAATAAGGGAGGATGAAGATTAAAATAAATCAATGAAGGGGTGGATATTTCACCCATTTAATGAGGTACACCATTTGGATGTGTGGATGGACAAACATTCCACCAACCATGAAAAATCACTACCTAATTTGGCTCCCATTTTTCATTTCTAGACATGTGGTTTTATAAATAGTGTATAGCCCATGCATGCTAACTGTCCAAGGGAAACCCCCTTGAACGTTTAGGAACACAATTATAAAGAAGATTCACAACCCATAAATATCTCCTATAAAAAATGTATAAAACTTCTCACATGGTCCTTTAGAATTGGGTTCATGATTGGATAATGATTGGGGAACCCACATGATTGAGGTGTCGGGTTATGACATTCAATTCTCTAACCATGAATCACCCTTTAGCATTCAAATAACATGGATTTATAATCATGATTCCCTAGAAAATCAACCAAACAATCAAGACACATCTTGATCCTTGAATCCTTCCCAATAAAAATAATTCCATTTTTATAAATTTAGAATTTACATTCCTAATCATAGATGAAATTATTCCGACCCACTAATCATAAAGTTAAAATTAATTTAGAAATGTCATCTCGGCAGAAAAAACAGTTCATTGAATCATATTTACCTAAGAAAATATTTTCCTTGAGAAAACATTGGGTATAAAAAAATTATCTGACCTAATTCTGTAATAGAGTTTCCATAGAAATGGTTCTATTATGTTATAAACACCCAATAAGATTCCACATACCACTTTTAGTACACGACATACAAGTTTTGGAGAGACAAAGAAATTCTCATATTCTAAATTGAGACATAGATATAGAGATAACTCTATCCCATCTAAAAAAACATGTTCAGGAAATCATCACTTCTATAGACAAGGATATGGCACTCCCCAACAAACGTTCTAACATTGAACGTCCAATTCTAAGCCACAAAACCCCTACAACAAGAAGTGTTAATTGAGCCTGTATTTAGTGTTATAAAGATGATTCCAGTGAATTTATCAATTTATTTAATTATAAAATATCATTAAAAATAAGTTTCCATTACCGTATCTAATTTTTAAAAAATACTTTGCCGACATATATACAATATTCATTTCATCCGAACAATGTGCTAGATCCAGTTCCACACTGACTACATCTGACCAAACAAGAGAAGAAAGTTGAACCACTACCAAATAACTATTTCTGAAGATGATAATATTTAGTAGGCGATGAATCCAAAATCATATTACAATTACATTAATATAAGGCACAAAAAGATAATTCTAATCATGCTAAATGAATTCTTTAACTTAATTCTAGGGAAATCTCTTTCCAAATAGATCATTTATGTTGTTATTCCTCAACACTAATATAAGTCAATACATGTTCTAGAACCATTTGATCATCACACTGAAAACATATCAACCATTACTAAATTTAGTTAATGGTAACCTAAAAATCAATCACTGGAGTCCATGTAACTCATCCCAGGTAGTACACAGACTGAAATTTTATGAGTCAGATGTTAGTATATAGTTGAAATGTGCACATATCGAAAACACTTACTAAGACCAATGGAGTCATCTCACCTAGAAGTGATGTAAAGTATTTTGTTGGTGTCCATGGGTCCAACAAAGGCCTAACTACATAGAAATATTAGAATCAATTATTAAATTCGATGCATTTATTAGTAACCACACTCTGGGAATGAAACTCACATGGGGTCTATTTATCGTGTCAAAATGGAATTTTAATTTCTCCCATTAGGTCATCTTATAACCAACGATCTCTCAATGTACCCTGGATAATTTCAATATAAGGTTAATGATTTTCACTGAGGAATGAACACACATATTGGATAAAAAATATTACCAAAACCCCAAGAAACTCTTGTAATATCAGTGATGATGTTCTTGGAATGGGTTCTAATCATATGTATATAATTACATTTATGAAGAAAAGTTGAAACTCCACAGGATGAATTCATTAAAAAGACAACATATGTAATTGTAGAAGCATAATCACTATTAGACCATGGTTCTACCATGACCAATGAATTAAAGTATTGTCCAAAAACACCCACAACAGTAAAACCCTACCTCAAGTTATATTCATTAGTTTCATACAAAGTGAGCCATTTTATCATCGTGCTTCTTGAAACCACTAACATGCCTCAAAATCATTACATTCTTTAGGTCAATAATGTTTTATGAGATGGAAGATATCATTTAAACTCTATCTAAACCCATAACCATGTCTTAACACATTCCCTAAAACTATAATTACATGATTATTTCACGACTGATGTGATGATCCATACATTAGGAGTGACATTGTCATCAGATCGATAAAAACATGAACTCATCCTACAAAACACGCTCAATAAACCAATAAACACAAGTTATAGATTTGTCCATCAAACTTTTACAAATAACCAATTGAAAAAGTGACAATAAAACAACACCACAAAATAACAAGAGATCATATTTACTCTTCATGTACATCTGATGCTCTCATGATCTATGCTCATGCAATCCATAATTATTTAACATAAAATTCAAAACTATATAGATCACTATTGTTTAAAAACCCATTCCTTTTGCATCTCCATATCCTTAGTACTAGGATAACATAATTCCTCTAATTCCTAAGTCACAGAACTCTAGATATGAACTGATAACACAAAATAACTAATTCTTGAACAGAACATTTCCACTGAAATCATATAATTTTCTTTATCATTTTACCAAATCGATGGTTACCTCCATTAATGACTCATAAGACATAGGTATTTGATAAAAACAAAGGCGAATCATTAGATATCATCCATAAACCTAATACTACTTTGTATTCTAGTATATGATGGATGATAAAAATGTTTATCTGGAAGTTGTATTAACCCATATGATAATAAACTTGAATGAATACCTCACTATTCATCCATCGTTAAAGAATATGAAGGGTCACACTACACACTAAGCACCATAAAGTTCCCTATGAATATATAAACCACTGAATTTGAGCATTAAATTATTATACCAACACTAAAAAGTTACCATTTATTACACAACCACCCACCTGATGTAGGTGTCATTTTAAAAAACTAAATATCCTACTTGAGTCAAATGGAACCTGGTGGGAACCACTTACTTGTAACTCTGTAAAATAATTTACCAATGCTATATCACCACTAAGGGAAGTACCTTAATTTATATAACCCATTAATAATTTACTAATACTTGACCTTATAACTAGGTCACTCATAAAAGGTCACTAGGCTTACTGGCCTACCCTCAAACCAAACTAGAAAATGGTCAAAAGTGATCCAATGGTTACATCCACATTAATATAATAGGAGAATCTCATGGAAATATTTAAACAATCCTTACACGAGGGTAAAAACTATTAACACCACAAAATGGTGTTTATTTCATCAATTTTATTCAATTCATAATTACTTTAATCATTAAATATACTCAATTTTAAAAAAAGTAATAATTATGAACAAAAACTAAACATGGTACTTTATTTAGTAGATTCCATAAAAAATCATATGAATGTTATATAAAAACTACCTATCATGAATTATTTAACGTTCTTATATCATATAATATTTTAAGAAATTTATAACTTAACTTCCTTTTATCCATTTTATTTATCCATAATATTCTCATATCATGCTTAGTTAAAGAAAATTTTACTCACAAGCTATAGAGTAAAACACCCTTTAGGATGCAATAATAATTTTAATTAACTAAAGCCTCATAATAATAATATCAAAAAGAAAATAAAAGACCTTTTATCAATTAAAAAGAACTTTTTTAGTAAGATTCCACCAATTATTTATACATAACACAGTATAATTTACTATTGTCATTGTAAATAACCATCCCAATTTATTATGAATATGCCACTATGGGGTTTATAACTACCAAAAAATAAGCATATAATCAACCTAAAAGTGTACCTTTGTGTCAAAATGGGTTTAGTTATATGTGAATACATTAAAAAATTATATAGTGAACACTCTCTAAATTACAATTGGCATCCCATTTAAATGTGTCCCACAATATTTTAAATTTACTGACATCCTTAAAAGATTTATTTCATAGAAGTGACATTCCATAACTGACCTAATTGGGCCAAGTTTTACAATTAGGGATTCAGGAATATAGGTCTTCATAACCAATTTATATATTCATAATCCTTTATGTATATATACACCATTTTTAAGATAAAATGATTACTATTTTGAAGTTATAAAGGTACTAGAATTTATAATTTAAAAATTTCAGTCATGTAACTGTAATAATATTTTAATATTCAGTATTGGAATATAAAAAATATATATATTATGGTTTGAATGTATGGTTTTCTAATTCCCAATTTATAATGTAGTATAAAAATTAAAATTAAATATTAGAATATATTTAAGCAAAAAATATAATGTATCATCCCATGCAACTGATGGTCGATGACTCTTACATGTCATTATCAACTAATAAAATATAATTCCACCATCATCATATATAGTAGAACACCATTTAGTTTGGTGCATACATTTTATTAAAACAAATATAAACCATAACTAAAACAAGTCATACTATAACATAGTAGAAAATACTAGAAAACATGGAAATTTTGTCACACAACTTGGTGTATAGGTAGGTAAGCTAAATAATCACCAAAACAAGGTATATAGATAATAATTCTTATAAATCACAAAGGTGGATCCAATATTTATCAACAACTAAATAAATTCAATCTACATGGTATGACCTATGAATATAATGAAATCTCTATGTGCATAAAATGATGCATGCATAATACTTCCTTAAAATACACAGACAAGGGTAAGAATTAAATAAATATCATTAATAATTAATAAATTGAAGGGTCATCAATCATTAAATGTGAAATATTAATAATCTTTATTAATGAACAACACAATTAATAGTCACATTCATAGAAACTTAGTCTTTCCCCCGTGATTGGGTTGATCACTCCAAAATACAAGAATCTTACTAAGTGATAACACAATCTTAATCTCCAATATAACAACCCAAAACACCGAGAAAAAAATAAATAATAATATATGACACCACTTTGTAATTTCCCAACCTGAATGGAAATAATTGGCCCCTCAAGGTTGTTCACCACATAGACAAATTGCATCTCACTACACATAAGAGGATGCCTACTAGTAGTGAGGGTCTAATGATAGTGTGAAGGGGATGCGATATATTCATAATCAATATAGCATAGTGGTATATAATAAATAAGTCAATAGAATATGAAATTTAAATAGAAGGAAGTGTAAATAAATCATCCCGATAATAATAAAAGGTTAGAGCCATACGTGGTCACATATACAGAAAATATTCCATGTCAAAACCAAAAGGATAAAAGGCTTGAAATAATATAAAAAATACATATGTAATAAATTGAAGAAAATTCCCAATCAGATATCTCCCTAAGAATCTTATGAATTAGTTTCGTCCTATGCTCAAAAGAATCCATAGTCAAGAGTTTTATCACATAGAATAATATCGATTACAGATCCTGCATCTATGAGGATTTTTTGGGTACCAACCACCAGACTAAATAGGGTGTGAGATAAACACAGTAGGCCACCAACGATAGTGTCTAATAAAATCTAGTATATGTGTATAAAATATACTAGTGTGTAGATATATAAATAATTTAGTAAGTAAATAATTTTACATGTGTTGGGATCAGGGTCATTAGAGTACAACTGTTTGACCATTACAACCATTTTCTAAAGATGGAATATCTCTGATCTTGTCATCATGCATAAATACGAATACATGTAAATAAATATATGCAGTGATATACATTCACTAGAGATTCCAATGTAATAAGAGCAAGGAATCTATATAACAATAAAAATATGAATAATAATTATAAAATTTATAGTGATTATCATTTTTAGAAATGGGTATAAGCCCTATAATCTCAACAAGTGATAGAGAGTGTCATTCATGACAACCCCAATAGATGATTTGAAACGTCATGTCCAACATCCTAGTCATGAGGAATGAAATTTCTTTCACAACAAATAAAAAAGATTTCAAATTCCATGTCCAACATCCTGGAATAATGCGGTGTGAAATTTCATTTAGAACAACCCCAACCAAAGAATATGAACATTAATCATGTATATGGAAATCCCACTTTATCTATGATACCTTAAATAAGGTGGTCTATAATGATGAACCCAATATTACTTAAGGCATAGTGTAGTCTTATACAACTTATCATCCCATACAAGGTATTCCATCATGGGAATCTAACGTCTTTTTAAAGCATAATTAAATGGTTCAAGGAGATTACATATGACATCTATATATGGTCCACGTTAAACATATATTCCAAATTACATTATAACCGTGAATAAGGAATAATAAAGGTTGGGTGAACTATTCATAAACATTTGGAACTATACATGTAAAAATTTATAATATTGTCCATGAGAGAAAACCATGGTGAAATATATATGATTCTCCATGATTGTTCAATATTCCAATTTCACATTGATGTAATTAATAAAAAAATTTCATTTTCATAGGAAAACCATGTAACAACTCAATTAAATAATTTCAGTATTTCATTTATTTTTATTAATGAAGGTCCTGGGAAGGTTAATTCTGTTTATCATTTCAAACATTCCCAATTTGTTTACTCTTCTTATTTAATAATACAACACACCTCATAAAATGTTTTATTATAAAATTCAGCATGTTTGTTGTTTTAATTCAATTAATTCAATTAAATAATTTCATATATGATGGATGATCCAAGTCATGTCAAATGTTAAGGAATGATATAAATATCATTATAATTAATTTAGTTTAAATAACACCCAAAAGGGAAATTAATTTCCTAGATTATGTATAGGTCATCGGAATATAATCATTTCACCCAAATGGGTTGTTTGAGTCATGGTGAACAACCTATATGGTGAAATTAAATACACTATGAATATTTAATTTATAGAGTTAGTTAACGCATAATAAACTTCAAATTCACATGGTATTTCATAGAAAATATGGTGTGAATAAGAAATTAAATTTTATAAAATAATGACTCGTTAAGGTAAAATACATAAACCACCTACCTTGTTCTTAGGATTAATAACTCATCCATTGTCAAGATATGATTTGAGATAGAATGAGAGAAATTGTAATAATAGGAAAACACCCTAAAAATATTTCATATTATCTACATTTGAAGTATCACCTAGTGTGGTGAGATAAAAAATGTAAAAAAAAACACGAGGGCTCATTTTATTGCATAGGGGGATCCAACGTGAAACATGACACTTGAATTGGATCTCAAACAAAGTAGAAACATCTACCCATAGGTTGGGAGGAAAAGCAACATGCAGCGGAGTGAGCTATTTTGAATAATAAAGGAGAAGAATGGGGGATGAAGGTTCAAATAAATCGATGAGAAAAAGTTAATTTTAACCCTTTAATTAGGTATTTGTCCTGGCTACATGGTTGGAATAACTATACAGAAAACATTTTCTTTAATACCTATGTTGATTCACCCCCCTACATGACTATATATATTGTTTGAAAAAAAATGCGTAACTCACGAAAATACCCTCTAACAATTATTTAGAAGTTCCCACATGGTTGCGATGACTCAACTTCATGGTTTGGAAAACTATGTAGCACCACCTAGGCCCCACATGTTGAAGATGAATCATTACAAAAATCATTCACTAATCATTCACATATCTTTATATTTTTCAAAAAATTATATTTTGAAGATTAAAATCCATGTAACTCAACAAAACACCCAAGACCCATATTGGGCATTGACCCTCACCCAAAAAAAACATTCATGTTTTTTTTGCAGATTTAAATTAAGAATGTTATTTCAAAATACATCCCTTCCACCGAATATAATTTTGGAATTCCTATTGAAATTTCAACCCAGTCACGAAGCTGGTATTATATAATAGAGTTACATTTTAATTTTCCCAATATAAACACTAAAAAAAGTTTCCCTCCTTTTATTAGAGCACAATACTCCCTAGATGGTGGTAAATTACAAAGTTCTTATCTATATGGATTTAAAATTTAGAGTGGACACATAATTGTGTGAAATGAGAGATAATATAATACACACATGTAGTTTCCTCTTCAACACATGTTGTTAGTTAATCAATTTATTAATGGAAAATGAATATTTTATAGGTAATTATTCATTAAAATGACTTAAATCTATATGAGCTTAATGTAATAAGAAATAAATCTATTTAATTGAGGAGATGATCATATATACTATTATCTAATAAAAGGATCCATCATAACCCCTACAGGTGATCAAATCATCACCAAAATTTTGAAAGAGAGAAGGTAGTATGAGAATTAAGACAATAAAATAATTATTGAAATTGGAGAATACTATTAGAAATAGTATTGTTTATTTATTATTCAAAAAATATTTTAATAATATGAAATGTATTATGTTATAAAAATAGTAGTTTCCATACAATCAATCATTCATGTTGGGTACATATATGTCATGAAATGAAATGATAATTTTCTTCCTAAAAGTTATACATTAATTTATCTTCAAATAATGTTTAGAATAATGTATTATAATGATTTATGAGATATTAAGTTTATCTTGAGTATGATCATTTTATTGGGATACTAAATAAGATAATTAGGGACAAAATTAGTTTTTCTAGATGGATTATTCAATAAATATTTGTCATGGAGTGTCATATAGTTTTTATTTTTTATACTCAGGGTAAAAGATTAATTTTTTTTGCCACACCTAAGGTTGAAGAGATACCTAGAATTAGAACCCTTATAATTTTACTCCATCCCAATATAATACTTTAGGGTAATATAGTCAATGTTCATTAGGAAGATCACTAATCGTGTTGTTGGTTTGAGATTAACCAACATAGGATTTTCCCTCTCATATAAAGATTATAACATTCTAACCCTATAATAATATTGGACAAGGAAGTCAATGACCATAAATAGAAAATACATATGATGTTATTATCTATCATATTTGGTGTATATGATATTCTATTCAATGAATTCCAATGATATGTGATATATTCCTAAACCTGGCCAGTATATACATATAGTATAAGGAACATATGAGTAGTTATATAGGATTTACATACTTCTTTTCATGAGGTCATTCAATAAAATAGAAAAGGTTGACATAGTATAATTAATTGTTTAATATAATGTATTTGGTGGAGACATGTTTAGTGAATATTGTGTTTGATAGTGATCATTCCCAATCAATTTATATCTTGAGTAATGTTAATACTTTAAAAGTTACCAATCATTCCTTATATATATCAATTTGTGAATTCATTTTTTATCAATACTATAAAGAGAAATGGGGGCATACATTATGGTTGAATGAATGGGAATTTTTTAACAGTGAAAAAAACAGTAGAATAGATTAAGATATTATTCAAATGGGATTTGGATATATATTCAAAATGCATTTCATATGATGTGAAACATTTTGAATTTTATGATTAAATTAAAAAACCGTTTTATGTGATATAAGAAATTATTTTTGGATATGGTTTTATAAGTAATTGTATATGATATGATATATAGTAAAATTTCAAAATTCATATTTATTATCATTTTAACTAATATATTTAATGAAATATTCCATAAATCCATATTTCCATATTTTATAAATTTTTAGAAACCATAGTGTTAGATATATATGTCAAATGTCTTGTAATAGTGTAAATAAAGCAATATCATATTCTATTAGTTTGCGTGTATTTTAGGGTATAAATAAGGCACTTCATGTCACTTGTAATTGACAAGAAATTTCTAACATTGTGTTTGTTTATTTGTAATCCATGGGGGTGTAGATTAGGTGTTTTGGGGGAGTTTTGGGAGAGTTTTGGAAGGCATTTCAAAGGTCACCATTCCCTTAAAACGAGAATGATGAAAGTCATTTTGAAGAAGTGGTGTAGTGTTGGTACAACCTTGACTCATAAATAAATTTTGAAGACATTTTAAAATCCATGTCGAAATTTTGGTCTAAAATAGTTTACTAAAATTTAATTAATTGTGTATGGTGTTTCGAATACTACATGGAGGGTTCAACTGACCAAAATAACCATGCCCAAAATGTCTTACCAAGCCATTTACAGTCCACAATTAGGTCATCATGGATTGTGGTTTTCCACCATGCCATAGTGGACACCAATTTCTGGCTGGTGACTCAAGAACCACATTGATCACAACTGTGACATGGTGTATGTTGTGGAGGCATTCGAAGACATTTTAAATGGTTGAAACAACCATTGACCCATGAAGATATAAATAATTTCAAAGGGGGAAGGATGTGAATGAATTTATTTAGTGTCTTTAATTTTTTCTTATGGAATTTATACCTCAATTAATTTAACCACTGCCCTTTATTTAGTCATTCCCATGACGTCCATAGTTTCGGTGAACCTAGGGAAAGGCTACACATTCATCTAAGTTAAGGCCTTATCGATTTAATTATACCAAGGTGATGTTTTTATACCATTATGTCGAACCCATTATCCAATTCCTTATTGTTTTAACTACTAATTCATGGATAATGGAAAAAAATTAGTTTCAAGGTATCCATTTATTCCCACATTTATTTCACCCATTTATTATTATATTGTTTCTGTGTTAGTTGTGTCATTCCCTCTCCTTGGGGTGTAGTTTGAGAATTTTTTTGATGGTTTTTGATTTATAGGTTCTAGATATACTTTTTTGTCTTGTTGGTGATCCTTCTAGTAGTGGTTGAACCTAATTACTTTATTCTCATGAAAAGAATGTTGAATTTTGTAATTTAGGTATGGGATTTAATGTTTCTCCCATTAATATATGTAAAATATAAATTTACCATGAGGTTCGAATTGGGTAATAATGAAATTATCTATCATGTATAGTAAACCATAATAATTAAAATTTATGGTTTATGGTTGTAGTGATCATATTTTACACCATGATAATGTAATGCCTCTTGATTTTCAATATAGTGTGATATCCATGTTTGTTCTTGGGTTAGTATGTTATTTATGCCTTGGTTTAATATGACTGATATTCTAAAAAAGAATAATAAATATAAATTTGGTAATTTTTTTTGGGTAAATAATTATAGAAAAATGTTTAACTGAAATGATTTATCTTATAATTTTATGGAAATAAATTTTATTCTTGATGTGTATTTAAAATAAATCATTATTTATTATTTGAAAAAAATTTGATAAATAATTAGAAGCTAGGAATAATTGCTGACAGAATAATAATTGGTATTTATAACATAAAAATTCATATTTTAAGTACAGTGAAGATGGATTTTATTCATGAATTATGTTTAAATAATTAAAATCTTTTTATAGTTATTTAGGTTACATGTTTTCGTAACTTGTGATAAATGAATCAGTTAATTAGTGATGGTAAATAACTAGTAGTTTGATAAAGATAAATTCTTGAGGCTACATGTGTCTATTTTCTTATGAAGGTTGGATGACTAGGTTTTTTATGCCTACATACCATGTAGGTTATTTTTTCTATTTCCTTGCTTCCTTGTCTATTTATCTAGATGTTAACCTTTCTTATAAAGCGATGTGAGCCTTGGACAAAATATTTTTAATTAGAAAGGGCGTGGAGGCCCAAGATGTGCATAGGTTTCTTCTTGTGATGGTGGGATATATGGGTGGTGGTGTTGAGGATTCCAATGATACTGATGGAAATAGTTGTAGTAAGGATTTATTATTTTAGTACCAAAATAAGGGTTATATTTAGGATAATAAACCTCATTTAGAGGCTTGATGGATGGATTTCTACCAATTTAAGTAGTTCGCTCCATGGGTAGACATTGTTTTTTATAAACCATTAAAGCCATTTAATAGGAATTCTCTAAGATATTTCTAGTTGTGTATAGTTTCAATGCTCTTTCAAGATATTAATGGTGGTTCATAGGTGATATATCACTGGTTTCGACTCCTCCAACATTCTTTACCATGAATGATCAAATAATCTTACAAACTGACTAGTGTTAGGAAGCCTTCATATACCTAATAGAGATGTTTTTCTGTTATGTAGTTCTTATTTTTATAAAAAAATGAGTATAGATTGATAGATTCTCAGAATATTTAAATCCAGTCATGATAAGTGTCGTGATGTGGAAGATGTCATGTTTTTCTTATGGTTCTCGAATGTTACATCCTGTTGAATATGACTCCCCCCCCCCATGATTTTGAGTTGGTGGAAGTTATTCTGGCCCAATAACAAAATTTACATTATCTCGTCAGAGAGTTATTTATGGTTCTAACTAATCATAAGATCCTACGGCATGTCTTCTTCCAGCATGAACTGAACATGCAATAAAGATGGTTGATGTAATTCTTTCTGAACTATGAAATCAATCTATCATATTCCATAGTTGATGGTATGATGTAGCTGATTTCCTACACAATAAGTCATGAAGTGTTGTCTTTCATGAATTTGGAGACTCATAGAGAGTGATTCAATAACTATAAAAGATACTACTTGATATAAGAGAGTTTGGTGGCATAGGTATCCTTTTTAAGATTACAGTTAAATTGACTTTGGTGTAGCTTGTAGAACAGTTCCAAATGGGGGATTAAAAGGTGGAGGTCAATAGTGAATGATTAATTTGTGGGTATTCATCTAATGGTTTTTTAAGGATGAAAAATACATGGTTTTATTATAGAGTAGGCTTTTCAATCAATCAGTGATTCAAGATTTTTTTCTCTACGAGTTCCATAGAAAACTATTATATTTACATCCTGGAATTATAGTGATGTACCATGTTCTAATTTCTAATTTTGGGAATTATGGGTTAGATAATTATGTTTTAGATTTTGTGTCATGATTTTTTATCTAACAAAATGTCATTTATGATCGTTGTATTACTTGTAGTTATCTCTAGCCCCTAGATATTCCTCAATGGAAGTGCGGGACATATCGACTGACTTAATCATTGGTTTTCATCGACCTCAAGGATTCATTACTTATATATGGTTTATAGTGTAATATTTAATGAAATTGAATCACTCTTTTTTGACCAAAGAGTCAATCTGAGTTGATTTTTTATCAATACAATATATGGTGGAGGCAATGAGACTCCATATAGTCCCAAGGTTGGTCATATCTAATCATGGTTCATTTTACCTCTAGGGTGTGGAGAGGTCTTCAACATGATACTAGATTATTTTTCTTCCTTATAATTACCTTTTATCAATAGTTGGAGGGTTAGAAGAAATGTACCATTTAGTCATTTAATGATATGTTACACACGTCTATTCGAGATTTTGGAGGTTTTTTTGATAAGTTACCCACCATTATTTTATTATTATTAAAATAATAGTTTTTCACTCCACCATTAAAATGATCCCAATTGAGGCTTATTATGGATGACCATTCCATTCACTATTGTGATGGACTATGGTTAGGAAGTCCAAAATTATTGTTCTATAGTTGGTGAAGAGAATGAAAGATATTGTCCAAGTGGTTAACGAGAGGAATAATGTAATACAAGTTTAATATAAGACCTATAAAAACCATAGGAGGAGGCATCTAGAGTTTAAAATTGGTGATCATGTGTTCTTAAAGGTGACTCCTCATTATGGGTAGTAATTTTGAGACATGAGAGTATTCTATCTCCCAAGTTATTTGTTTTTTTAGGAGCTAGACCATGTTTGAGAAGTTTTAAATCTGATTACACTACACATACATATGATTTAGATACAATATGTATTCCATGAGTTATTAATTCACAGTAATATTTATGGAAATATTTTTCATATATGGTGGTGAGATTAATATTTAAAATAGTGTGACCTTTGAAGAGTGGTCTGTAGAGATCTTTAACCACTAGGAGAATGTGTTCTGATGGTCTCTTATTCCCTTTGTTCATGTCATGTGGTGACACAATGGTGTGGAGAAGAGTATCTATGAATAAGAT
Source organism: Viscum album (assembly GCA_963277665.1). Taxonomy (NCBI): domain Eukaryota; kingdom Viridiplantae; phylum Streptophyta; class Magnoliopsida; order Santalales; family Viscaceae; genus Viscum; species Viscum album. Next base: position 1,089,379,061 of record OY728164.1, on the reverse strand, counting down.
TCATAGATACACAATTTATATTTATGGGTTTTTTATTCTTATCCCTTATTTTATATATGTTTTTTGTGTTGACCATTATATAGTATATGATATGGTTTTATCTTCAATTGTTCCTTATTTATGACCATGCTCTTGTTTAAGAGTCATCTCATTTATGAGAGTTTTTGGGAGTTATTTGTGGTATTTTGATGTTTTGTGCCTTATTCCTATAAGCAATGTGTTTTTTTGTCATGTTATTCTAAGAATCTTAAGATGTATCACATGCATATCTATTGGGATAACACCATTTCATTTTCATCACACCATTTTTGGTTATATGTTTTCAATGACGAAAAATTATTTATAAGTATCTAATTTTATGATATAAAAATTCCATATAATTCCATTTTTATTTTTAAAAGTCTTGGGGATGTTAAAAAGGGATCTTGGGGGTGTTTTGGAATGTTTTTAAATATTCAATGGTCACCACAGCCTAGATGTGGCTATAGTGAAGGCCATTTTGATGACATCATGTAGTGATTTTTCACCACAACCAAAACAATTTCTTGAGAATAAATTTGAAAATATTTTTAATTTCAGTGTCTAATATAACATAGTAAAAAATTATTTAGTTTTTTATTGTTAAAGGTATTCCTATTTGAGGGTTCAACTGAGAAAAATATACAAGGTAATAAATGATTTTTGAGTATTTCATAAGTCACGAAAGGGTCAAAATGGATTGCGGTTGTGGAAAACACCATAATATAGACTATTTGGTAGTTGGTTTACTCAAGAACTAGAAAAACCAAAGCCACTCCATGGTATAATCCACAGTGGAATTTGGGAGTATTTTAAATTGATGAAACCATAATCAAACCATGTTGTTCTTAGGTGTTTTGACGGTAGAAGGATGTATAAGAATTTATTAGGTGTATTAAATGTGGTCTCAGACTATTTAAATGTCTATTAATAGATTTCCACGCCTTAATTAGAGCATCATTGGATGTCTAATATTTTATCATACCAGAGAAATAACTACTAATTCTTCCATGATAAGGCCTTATCCATATATTTATTTCAATGTAATCATATTCTTCAATTCTATGATTCCCCTTGTTTGATTCCTGGTGATTCCAACCATTGGATCTTGGGGGATTTAATGACTTGGGATAAAGGTACCTTTTCCTCCCTCTTTTTCCCCCTATGTTTTCATTACATAGGGTGTTTGTTATGGTTTTACTATCAATTCATGGTTTTTCTTGAGTTTATATGTTTTTTTATGAATTCCAAGGCCCGAACAGTTTTCCTTTTTCACAGTGGTGATTCGACATGTGGTTCTTGAACCTCATTCATCTTTTCTTGTGAAACTAACATTGAACATAAAAATCATATAGGGGATTTAGTACCTCTCATATTATTTTATGTGAAATCATAAGGTTATCATTCATTAACTATTTGGGTGATAGTGGAGTTAGCCATTCTTGACGTTAATCAAGAATAATGATAAGAAATTGTTCATAGTTATAGGAATCACATTATTTCCATTATGTTAATATTTTTCTTCACTGTATTTAAGAAAGAGTGATATCTGTGTTTTATTCTATCGTTAGTGTTTTTTGACATGGTTTATAATGTTTTTTTATGAAATTGGTTAAATAAATTAAATACATTAAAATTTATTGGAGAAATAATTAAAGAGGGTATTTAAAGAAAATAATTCTTATTATAATTTTATTAAAATAAATTGATGTTTGATACATGCTTAAACTAAATCACTATACATTATATTAAGGGAATTGGATAAAGAATTAGAAGATGATAATTCTTATTGATGGAATAATATAAGGCAAGTTAAATGATTATGTTCTTCCTTTTTGTTTGATAAATGTTGACGTTATGCGTAAAGGAATCATAATATAATTAATTTATTTTAATAGATAATACATTATTCTACCTAGATTCAAAACATATGATAAATTAATATGATGAATTAGGATGGTAGAATAAAAGTAGTTTGATAATGAAAAATACTTTGGGTCGTGTGATCCAATTTTCTTGTAAATGATGGATGCCCTTATTTTTATTTCCAAGATGTCATATTGAATTTATTTGTATATTCATTTCACCCATATGAAATCTTATTAATGTAATCCTTGTTATGAAATGATATTTGATATTATAAAACTAATAGTTCAAAATACATGGGTGGGGAGGTCTATGTTGTGGTAGTAGTTGGTTCTTTGGACAAGGGGACGGATGCATGTTGGTAATCATGGTGGTGTTGGGGATGACCTTTTTTAGTTCAAATGGTTTGAAGATGGGATTTTACATTATTGTTCAGAATGTTGGGATGCTTTCTTGATAATAAATCTTTTTTAAAGGCAGGATTTCTAGGTTTCTTTTTTCTTAATTCTTTTCCCCAATGCTTGAGTTTGCTGGTTTTGATTGATTTTTTAATATATTATATATTAGTATAGAACATGTTCTAGAGTACCTAGAATTATGGAATGATAATGAATAAAAAATATTTTTACCCTTGTTGTTGATGGATTTATATAATTCAAGTAACGGTAGTCTTGATAATGCATGGGATCTTTATATTTTTTTGGATGGAATGGGAATCAGTTAACGATCATGTTATAGTAATTAAAAAGAACATGTATAGGTTAACTAATTAAAAAATGTGAGAATAGAATAATTTTAATTAATTTATAATGAATTAATTATATTAATTTTAATTATTATTGGAATTAAATAAATGAAATTATTAATGAAATATTTTGTTCTTTTAGGATATCTCTTTCTTAGTTTTGACAGTCGTGTGTTTGAGAGACGATAAATATAGTTATTTTAAAGACTATCTTAATTCCCATTGTGTGGTAGAGAGATATATTATATGCTATTTATTATGTGATTTAATTCACTACTCTACCATGTTGGTAGGGTGACTAACACCAACTGAAATCTAGAAGATTGTTATCCCCAATATATAGGTTACCATGAAATAGATGGCTAATGAACCCCTTTTTCCCTAATAACTTCCCTTAGTAGTATTATATGTTTGTTTTCTTATTCATTATAATTCCCATATATTTGGGTAATGTTATTTAATGGGTTCTTATTATCTCACACACATGTATCTCTGGATATATTATCATATGAACTATTATAGGTACGTCCTTTATGGGATGTAATGGATTGAGTTAAATTACCTTTCATATGAGTTATGGTTGCTTCAAGAAATTATTCAGTTACTATCTAGAGATATGTAATGAGATAATGATTTGATCTGATGTGTGGGGTGCATGGTATGTGATGATGAGATGTTTCGATTATCATTTTTCATGGCATGTTACATCATCAACACTTATTTTTTGGATTGGAATACATTTATAGTGAGATGGATTAGGTCATGAAACATTGGGTCACAAAACAAAACCAGTGGGGAAGTGGTATCTTGGTATCTTCTTTTCAAATGATATTATATGACATATATTATGTTATACATGGTAAAATATAGACATTGTTAGGCTAAGATTATATTATTCATACTTAGGTGACGATTTGTTTTAAATTTTCGTTCACTAGGCTTTAGTATGTTTTCTTTATCATTTTCATTAGAGGATCTAGGGTGGATCATATTAAGTATACATTTTATGGTAACCATATGTATATTTAAATTTTTTATCACCTTTAATGGAGCAGTATGGTTTTTTTATGGTCATTTTCTATCTTGTGGATGTTTCATAAGATTTGGTTGGGATTTACACTCACCACCCGAGGATAAATTTTTGAAATTATATTTTTCATACAATTGATTAGTTGTGTGAAAGTTCATTGATGTATTTGGGATCATATAATATTATCTTAATAAGGATTTATTATTTGTTTATAATATTTATATCCTTCCTCAAGATCTATTAAATGGTTATTCCCCTCAGTTTTTGAATGGTATACCCTCGTGCTTATCACCAACTCATTCCCTATTTGAGGCGGGATTCATGCAACATTATCTCCCTTATCTCATAGCTCACTCAAGATAAGTACCTATGGGGGATGGATATATGGAATCATATTCATAATCTTATCATAGTTCATTAATTGTATATTTTATAGGGCATGAGGAATCATATTTCATGATTCATATAATTACCAATAACCATGATTTATATAAAAATATTAATTATTAGTGTTGGGGAATATTCTACTCCGTGACAATCATATATAAATGTTTCATTTTACAAAATATTCCAGAATATTTGTATCTGTATGGTTTAAAAACATTTTAAAATTTATGTAATTAACTAATATATCTCATAATCTATGATTAAACTTATGAGAACCCCTAGAATTCCCTTAAATGTTTAAATAACGTGCCAACACATTGAATTGTTTTATGTGATCCACTTCTAATAATTCTATACAAGTTCTTTCATTATTCTCTTCACATCATTCCCTTGATTTTTGATATAGTAGAATATAATATTGGATTGTAATATATATCCCATGCATTGATATATATTAATAATACCTTGGATAAACTATATAGGAGTATTTCCTTTGGCCGTCTCTAAGGGATCTTCATCATTAATAGTGATTGACAATTGTTGCAGAAATATTCAATTATAATAGGTACATGAGTTACTAAATTTACATGTATATAAATTTTTAGATTCATATAATTTGGTTTTTATACTAAAGATTTATATTTTCTTTTATTGTGTTGAATAAGTTTTGTTATCCTTATAATCCTATCAAAGTAGGCTTAGTGAAATAAAAATATGATTCTTCTACATTCATGAGATTCATTTTCCTTTATGATTGGTGAATTCCAAAAATATGTTGTTAATTTAATTTGAGAATATATTTTATAAATTTATATTTAAAACACCTAATCACAAAAAATAAAGGTATAAAATGTGGTCAATTTATAGATATATCCATATGGAAATGTGATCCTTACCATGTTCCTTTAATTCCAATCATTGGATATGAAATTTTGGGTTATAGAATTTTATCTAATTGAATAATATTTAAATAATGAATATTTATTAGAAAATTATAAATCAAAGTTCAAAAGAAAATTTGAAATATAATATATCTAATAAATAACCTTATTATTGATAAATTATAATCGAAGTAAAAAACATCATCCCACGTATTCTTTCAAACCATTGAATTTATCTATTATTATATTATGTGAATCTAATTCAGTCAACAATTAGTTGATTCAAAACAAATCTTCGACATAGATTTTATCAACATATTCCAAATTTAATAATAAATTCATGAAATATAATTGATAATCTAAAAATAAACGCCTAATACTTTAAATGGTAATCATTAATAATGAAATTCATATAATCTTCTAAGAACTTGAATAAATATAATGAAATTAACATAAAAAACCCTAATCATAAAATTACCCATAAATATAAATGTTTAGTAAAAAGTGTTCACCCAATGATATTATCATCCATTTCTAACTGAACATTGATGTTAAATATGGAATTAAAAATAAAAAACTCGTGATGTAATAGTTAACAACAATCTTTAAGGTCTTGTACCACATTTCTTAACTTCATTATCACTTTTTATCCTCCTCAATGAAAAAAACAATATTTTCCAACAATGTTTTCAATCTATAGACATTAGAAAAATATAGGAAACCACGACTTAAGTGACATATATTCCCATATTTAATGTGATATTTCTAATATATATACCATAATATCTTATATTTTAAAGAGTGTGTTTAAATTTCATATCATTATATATAAATAACCACACAATAATAATTTTTAACCATTATTACATTTCATTAGTTTGTTTGACATCCACCAAGATCTATTCATTATGTGATGTCCCATACTCATAACATAATTCTAATTTCCTTTATCTATTATTACATTATCTCTACATTATACCCAGAAAGAGTTTTTTATTACTCTTTAATTACTTCTCAACTATTCATCTCCACTAGATTGACTATACTTTATTTCTTCTTTATTCCAACTTTTCAATGTTACACAAAAACTAAGATTCAAGGACTCCTCAATTATGTTTTTTAATTTATCTAGAAAAAAGAAATAAAATATTATATATATATATATATATATATTAAAAACTACATAAAATAATAAAATTCACATTCTTGGACCGTAAATCAGTTCTAAAAATATTTAATATGTCATAATATATCATTGAAAATTTCATTCATAAATGTTAATATATTTTATATTTTATTAAAACCAGAACGTTCATTGAATGATGTTTTACACATCACCAACACAAAACACTATATTTCTATCTATCATAAACCTATATAAAATCATAATGAAAATACATCATATGAAAATTTTAAAATTAATATAAAAATATTCAATAATTATCTTTAAAAAATGAGTTTTCAAGCATTGAACAGAATTAACCTTACCCCCATCTCTTTTTAATAAAACAAATCTCGATTAATTTTACTTATAATTTCAACATTAATTTGTGTTTCCATGGGAGTTATAATTCATCATTTGAGTAATTATTTCTTCATAATTATATTCCGTCTCATACTTTTCACTTAAATCACAATTTTTTATTTATTTATTTTAACTCTTGTTTTTTTCAATTTAATTTATGCATGGAAAAAGTTGCACATCCTCTAATATTTCAATATTTGAACACATTTCCACCCTAATTAAAAAGTTTAAACATATTAATTGGTAAATAATGAGTTATAATTAATGATTATGAAACATAATTTGAATTAAAATAGGAAATATGACATCAACCCCCATAATCAATCTACTCAAAAATATATCAGTGCAAGTTAAGATAAAAATAGAGAAGGTAATAGCTATTGGTCAATACAAGATGGATTGATTATTTTTAACAATAATTGTTTCTTTTTTCTCAATATTTTTTTTGATCCTAAAACGAATAATAAATATAAATTTTTAATATATAATATATTACATTCTAATCAGATAAATGTTCATATCCTTATTATTTTAAGACAAAATATTGAAAAATTTATTTTATATGAATCAACCAGTTGCCCCATATCATGATTATTATCATGATAATATTTAAATTATGACTCGACATCCCACTCTTTCAATATAAATTAATATAACACAAAAAATATGATGTGATTGTATATCAATGTAATATTTTTAATCCTATACTAAAACAATATAAATATTTTGAATGGAGAATTCTATTTTCTATTCCTAAAAGGATTTATGTTAATTGACTTATATGTAATAAAAATATATATAGAATATAAAAATATAATTATTTTTAATAATTAACCCCAATTCAGAAAAAATTATCCTATTTTATTCTCATATTAAGGTTCCTTCTTCTATTATTTACCAACTAAATAATAATATACTAGAGAACGTATAATGAAACATTCATTAAAAGTAAAAATTATTGGTTAATTGAATTGAAAATAAAAAAAGTCCAAAAAATTAAACAATAATAATTCAGAGAAAAGTAGTAAAAAGATATATTTCTTCCTATAAAAATATTTTATTGTATTTTAGCTTGAGACAACCTCGCTTTTTCATTTTATATATGAATATAAATAAATTACCCAATCCAAATAAATCAATGGTATAATTTGTGTTTCCTTTCTATTTATGAGTCTTCATCCATGATTGGATATCATATTTACACATACATCATGTAGAATTTCAAAACATAAAATAAAATTTTTTAAATAATTTTTAGTTAATCCAAAAAAATCATAATAAATGAATTAAATAATGATTATGGAACACCTTGATATCCTATTAAATTATATATTCTACTAAACCCTATATCATCCATATGATATTTATTTTCTAATTTTTAATATATTTTGACCATTTATTTCTTCATTATAGCAAATTATTCGTTTAATTATTCAATATAAAAAAATATCTAATGAATTTATGATAATCCATACATCAAACCTCTTAATCTCATTAATATTTTTCATTGCATAAGAATATTAATCATTAAATTTTCGTGACTAACACCCAATTAAAACACTAAACTCTGAAAATAGATGAAGAACCTTCTCATTAATAGAATGAATTTCCGACTATAATGTTAGTTTTTAATTAGTACAAAATAAGAAATATAAATTAGACTAGAAATGAAAATTTTATACCCTTTTAGAAAACAATCCTTTCTCAAACCCTAGGGATATAAAAATATTGTACATAAATATTAACAAGAAACCATTATGGAATTCATCCCCTCTAATACAAGTATTTAAAATATTGACTATGGAATATTGTTCACTCCAAATCATAGATCGCACAAAAAATTTACCAAATTTAAAATATCCTATATTAATTGGAATGTTAAAACTACCTGAAATTTATTTATTCATACATATAATATATAATACCATACTTTTGAATTCAATAATTAGTGTTATTAATACCATATCCTCAATATTTATGTTTTTTATATAGATTCCACTATCAAATATTTATAACTAAGAATTTTTGCTAAAAAGTTTAAAACAAAACCCTAGTATGTACTATAGTAAAAATTTATAGAAAAATAATAATATTTTTCTCTATTCTTACACATTATATTTAATATAGGAATTCAATCAGTTGTTTTTAGGGTAATAAATATTTTTATCTATCTTGTTTTTCATCTTTATTTTAATTTTCCATGTTATATTACTCATTTTCCAATCATTTTTTTAATTTAATTTTATATTAGTGTCCAAATAATTTAAACAATATCACCCATTTTTTCTCACCCCCAACGGTAATATATGAAACTTATCTTCTATGAATGACCTATATATCTTCGTAGAAAATATCAATTGGTGTTTTAATGTGTAATTTTTTTATTTATCTAACCTAAAATTATGAATTTCTTATTAGGTAAAAATTATTTTCGAAAATTATCATCCAACCCATTGATGGTAGCACCATGAGTATTAATGAGTGATTAAAAGGATTCCTAATATGATATTTTTTAATTTTAAAATATAAACCATTGTTTTTATAGGGACCTAAAACACATCCTATTTATTGAATATATTTTCCATTCCATCATTATTTCAATTTGGACTTCAATCCTTAGAAACTATTTTTTTCAATTATAAAAAATATAATTTAGAAAATTTTTATTTGAGAGGAAAGACATTTGTGAATATTTTAATAAGGGAATTACATGATTCTATGGAATTTAACATGTCAAATTATTTAATATACTAAAAAACTTTCATTTTCCATTATAAACTATTTTTAGAAAACAATTCCATCGATTTTTTATAATTATATGTATATTTTTTATAAATTATCTCCTAGTTTATATATAAAAAATTGTTCTATTACATTAGGACAAATTTATTAATATAAATTTATAGTATGGTTCATGTACAATTTTATTATAATTTTTTTATGATTTTATTTATAATTAATGTAAATATTATAAGAAATATAAATTTTTTTATTTATTGAATAATAAACTCAAAATTAACCTAAATAAAAAAAATAAATCCCTATAATGCCCATTAAATTGTTTGTATTACAACATATATTAATGTTTAATTGAAGAATAATTTATTTAATAACATTTAAATAATATCTTTATATATATATTTAACTAAATAAACCTAAAAACATTGAATTATTAACCATAAAATGAATGTTAAAAAAATGATAGGTCGCTACCTATATCGTAATGTATGAGGAGAGTGAAATTTTGTTAACATCATGTACATTAAAAAACAAGGTTGTGGAAATTTGGAAACACTATCAATTCCATATCATCTAATAATATCAATATAGTTCAATATTACCTTCCACTATCAATATGAAGATAATATATGATCACTAAATATAAAGAAATTTTGAGACAAGAAAAGGTTGTGATATTTACATGTAAATAATTATGATTAATATGTGGAGTGAAACAATTCACATTAATGTTAAATGAATCCAATGCATTATTTCCAAATAAGAATTCTTTAAAGGTGACCTCTTAATTAAATGAAATATTCTCCATTCCTTTTGTGTGGATTCTGGAATAGTGTTGTCACTAATTACAAGTAGCGTTTATGTAAATTACTTTTACGACTAATGAATAGTCACATATTCACACATATGTCCAACTAAAAATAGAACCTTGTATTCAAACACCTATAATGAAAAATCAAAATAATTTATTTGATAAAAAAATGGAAATGAAAAACATAAATCATATTTGTGACACTAATAATATGTGATCACTCTTTAAGAAATAGTCTTCCATTATTTACATGGAAAATTCATTACGATTCTACTTCTGTCATTTCCATATAATTTCAACGATCGCAAATATATGATATTAAAAATATTATTCAAATAAAATTCATGTAATTTTCAAAGTCATTTATCATTTTCAAAAAACCAAATCAATATTTCTACTAATACAAAGAGAACTCTAGAAGTTTTAAAGAGAATGATCTCAGTCATGGGAAAAAATAGCAAGCCACTTGATCCATTGATGAAATTCAGATACATATAAGAAATATAAAACAAGGGGATTCTTTTGAAAATACTATCTATCCAATTTGGAAAACAGTTTAAGAATATATAAAAGTGTGATTATATTTCTAGGAGATAGAATATTGGAATAATAACATCATTCGTACCAAGACTACATATGAAAGATAATAGATGTGGAGTTTCTTGTATATATCTGAATATGGAGTAATCTAAATCACACTTTCTATATTAATTTATTGTATAGTTTAGAATGTATGATATGATTTACATACCAGAAACTAAATAGAGATGTTAAGAGTGAAGTCCATCACAAGGATCACTCTATGATCATTCATCTGTTGATAAAAAAAGATAAAGACTTATATATGGCAAATGAGGTTCTTGATCCATCATCCTAAAATATTATGATTTTTGTTCTTGTTTTAATTTGAATTTATATTAGGATCAGGACTAATTAGATCATTATTGGGGACAATTTGATGTCGATATCATGAAAAAAATGACTAATATCATGAGTTATATGTATTTAATTAATTCCTATTTATAATAATTATTTTTTTTATTTTTCCCCTAGGGAATTTATTATGCAGATGAGGGGATAAGAGAAGGTTTTTGTTCTTCCCATGAATTATAGAGATATTATTAAGGATATGAAGTGTGAAATACTCCCTCAAAATCATGTAATATATTAATTACAGACCTAAAAACCTGAAATTCATTAGTGTATCATTTATAAGAAATATTAAGGGGATGTGTATTTATACAAAGGATACTAAGAGTGAATAGATATAGAACTCATTGGATGTTGTTACCATTATAGTTGTGTTCCAATGAATTCATTTTAATGTTATGGTAATTATAAGAAATAACCCCAAACTGTGCGTTGTTTTATTATTATTACTTATAATTGTATCTGTATTTCTATCTAGATCATACACCATGAACCATACATTGAAACATTCCTATATTAGTATAAATATTTTGTAATAAAAAAATATAGAACTACTTTACATTTATTTTCTTGATAATATAAAAATAATTTGTGATTAACTACAACATGCCACAATAGTTCTAACTTGGAACCTCTAAATATTGTATCACAATGACCTTATGTTTTTTTGGTCAATTGTGAAACTCAAACTAAAAGACTAAAAATTCAATCTCATTGGAAGTTTTTTATGGTAAATAATATTTCTAAATTTGTTTTATTTTCTATTAAAAATATAATAAATTATATTAAAACTATATTAATGAAATTTATATATTGCATCAAAATATTATTTCAGAACTCTTTAATTATGAATTCTCTCTTTTATTTTTTTCTTATGTGAACAAGGAGATCTCTATGTGTTATTTTACTAACACTAATACTATAGATTTTAATATACTTTATTAAGTGTCTTAATAAAACCATTAAAGACCAGTAAGAGCATAATATAGTAAAGATATAAATAAATATTGGATATCTATAATTTATTTATGTATTAGTAAATAATTAGAAATTTTCACCATGTCTTAGAGGTTTAAAAGTAATTAGGGTATTTAAGAATCCAATATATATTATAATCACACTTAATCAAAGGAACTACATAATGAAGAATTAAAATCATTAGTATCTTCAAAAATTAATTTAAAAATAATAAAGGATGCACTACCATTAATCAAGACGTTTTTAACAATAATGAATTATATTCTATTGTTTGGAGTTTCAAAGGATAGTCTCAAGTTAATATTTATTCTTCATTTCATTAATGGAAAAGGTAGGAACTAGTTATTGATGTATGAATAAAAGTAATTAAAATAATTAGAGAACGTCTATAATTCCATTACCAATATATTTTATCCAACATAGAGGATACTTTACTCCAAAATAAGGAATGATTTTTTTATAGAACATGTGTTGAAAATTTCATGAATCTTAGTGAAAATGTAGATATTATTATAGATAATTATTACCCCATAAGTTTCCACCATCACTACTGATTATATTATTCTATAATGGATTGGATTCTATGGGAAAAAATCGGTAGATTTGGTTATTAAGAAAAATTATGCTGATAAGACCAAATAGTAACTAAAGAACATATTCAATATTATTTAAATTAATTCATATCAGAAGTTAGTAGGAGGAATAAAATATATGTCTAATGATGTCACTATAGTAGAAGAATTCAATTAAAATATTTTTGTTCTTCAATAAAATTTACCAAATACTTTATAAAAAATATGAGAAAATAGGGGAAAATTTAATGTACACACAATTATTGAGAATAATTACATTCATTTTAATAATTTTTATAAGATACCATAATATTAGTCATCTCTATTGGATTGGATGAGATACAATGATAATTTTGGAAATCAACTTTTAAGGAATGAACGATTTTTCAATAAAGACAGTCCTTGTAAGAAGACCCATCATACCCTTTCATGGATATAGGAAGGGAATTTCATGAAAGATTTTACCGCTGAATTTCAATGGAAACTTCAATAATGATATCCCAGAATGAATCAATGTCTAATTTTTGGGTAACAACATTTAACTCAAACATATTTCGATAAATGGCTTCATAGAATATCATTGAATTTATAGATGATTGAAAATAATAAAATGACGAACGATTACTTAGAACATTGTATTCAATTGAATATTTTATGGATTGATCAAATCATTTAAGGTACTCATGAAATAATTCATAATCAATAAATGAATATTGTTTTACATTAAAAGAAAAAACATGTTCTATAAAGGTATGTATATACGTAACACTGAAATTAACCACAATTAAGGATTCATTATAATAAATTCTTTTGGTGATAAAATATTTAATGGAATGGATAAGAAAAATATGTAAATTGAAGGTAAAAAATGAGGATGATATTCTTTATCAAATTAAAGAAAATATACTAGTGAAAATGAATCAAAAATTACAGTGAGAAGGTTATTCTAATGAAAATAATAAGAAAAGGAACTACATGAAGGTAATGGTTAAGTCATCATACTATGAAGTTTACACACATGAACCCCATTCAAAATTTCCAATTTTTTTAAAATATATAGATAAAAGATAATGATATTTTAAAAAAATTCAAGAATATCTTAGTGGATATTCCAAATACAAATCTTTTAGTAAAGATTCATTCTTGTATAATTTTTCTAGAAAAATAAAATTGTATGAAAAACATATAGAATGTTTACATTATTCCATTAACATAAAAATTTAATGCTATGATTCAATTGAAGTTATAAATAATTTGAAGCATCACTAGAGATTTATAATACCCAATTAATTTTAGGGAAAGATAAAATTTACATATTTTTTATACATGGATTCATGATATAAACATATTCCTTTGACCATATCCACAGAATTAAATAATATCGAAGAAACCCCAACCAAGAACTTCTATATTTTTTTAATAATGATACGTATATTTGAACATAAAATATAATAAAAGAAAATACACAAATAAATGTTTATCTTGTTTGGCAACATGGTACACAACACATCATAAATATATATTTATACATAAAATATAACCAAACACCTCATATATGAAATATAAAAAAATAATTACTATCTTGTTAACACAGACAATATCTTCAGAAAATGTATAAAAATCCACAATGAGTTATAGTATTGATGGGATCAATAGAACAAATGTGAATAATTACTTTTGATTAACATATCATGTATACAAAGAGTTATGAATGACGTAAACATACTAAAAGGTTATTGATATTTCCACATGTAATATTTACATTGTAATTTTTATAGATTATTTTTTGTATCAAAATTTTATAGCAGCTCCCAAGAAACATCGACAGCATTGAGATACCATGATAGTAATATTTAAATTCTATCATATGGTCTAGATATATCACGCCGAATTCCAATAGATAATGTGTTACTATCAGGTGTTGGTGGATCATAAGATTTGGGACTTCTTCTCATAAAATCTTCACGTGGTGATCTCATGAATATAATACCATGATGATTGACCCACCAATATGATGACAACATGTTTCAGGTGTAATTGGTAGTTACTTTATATGTCCACGTGTAATGATTTGATGAATTGATATTATTACTATTTAAATCTATATGATTAGATATTATTTTATATGATGAATGACAAAAAATTTATGTCATGGTAAGGTAGATTGTGTTTGGTGTTCCATTGGTAGTACTTCATTGATTGAATATTCAAGGAATAATATTCCACTTTTTAAAGGAAGTGATATATCAAGCTACATGATTAGGATGATAGTACCCTTAAAAATTATCTATCCATGGTAAAAGAAGGTAATCCCATATTATAAGGTATATGAATAAAAAATTGAGAAAGATGATGAAATGAAGTATGCATCCTATATTATGAGATATCATGAGAAAAATGGACTGTATTTCATAGTATGTGTTCATAGTAAATGTTTCTAATTCTATTAATATTCCTTATTTCTTTAAGAACCATTATATATATATTCCACTCATGTTTTATGAATAATATTCCTTATCCAAGTTTGTAATAATTAGTATTGAATTTTTTTCATTAATAGTTTTGAAAATCTATTATGTGAATATATTAAATATTATTAAACAAAACAATATTATTATAATAATAAATTCTTAATTAATATTTTTCTGAATAGCATGTTGAGTTAATTATTTACATTCATTACATAATATATTTATTATATTGTAATTTATTAATAAAAATATAAGACATTGTGAAAAAGATAGATGTTCATAACACAATTATTATGATTTAGTTAATTGGTAAAAACTCTTTGGAGGTCTTGTATCGATTTTTGGGTATTATATACCTCATTATATAAGTGAGAGGAAACTATAAATTGGGGAACTATTCACTAAATGAAAATGAGAGTCTCTCTCACATAACTCCCACATCCTATATATAGAAGGTGTCGATTCAGGAAACTGATATGAGTTCACCTTCATAAATCGAAGGATTGATATAGTGGTGATCATCGAGACATCAATAGCTTAATTGAATATAAATGATAGAATGTGAATTTTGATGATTGGTGTTCAAAAAAACTATTGAGTCATGTTAGGATGATATTGATGGATCTGACCTCTATTCAGTTAAGGAATGTTCACCTATAACGAGTTGATGATAAAAAGTCTTCAATTCAATAAAAGTATTTTACAAATTTATTTTCTTACCTAAATCAATTAACATGAAATCCATGTATTTTCCTACTCGTCCCCATGTCATAAGAAGAGAAAAGGTTATATAGATCCAGGGATAGAATTTTAAATCCTCAACCCATCTACTTCTGCTACAAACCCATGTACATTTAATTTTTATTAGAGGTATCATGTGATTGTTTAATCCAAATAAAAGAATACTTAAATTAGATTATAGTGAATCAAAAAAGTTTCACCCCAATAAATTGTTCTTTAATCTGATCCTACATGTCCATGTTACATCCATATGATATTTTAATTTAGATCAAACATAGTGATTTTTATTTTTTGAAAACAAAGAGAATTTATAAATATACAGACATATATATATATGTGTGTGTGTGTGTGAAAATTAAATTTATTCAATTCATAATGGTTCTTATCAAAAAAATTAGTGGATAGAACAATTTTTTCATTTTGTAATTTTATTACACATAATTTTGTAACTCCCTAAAAATTTTCAATGGCCAAAATTGTAGTTATTAAACTATTGTTTGAAAATGGAAGAAATATATTAAATATGAAAAATTTAAGATGTATATGAATGTTCAATAAAAAATATAAAAATAACATAATAATAAAACTAATGGGAGAGGTTTGATGTGATATCTATTGAAAAATTAATTGAGAAGGCAGCACCACTACCCCCCTCGACCACACCTGATCTGTAGGAGAAAACTTTTGGCCAACTCCACCACTGCCTCTCGGCGCACCATAACCCCCAACCACCTTTCTTGCGTCCCACTGCTCTGAAAAAATAGATCCTTCACCCCCATAAACTAACTCTCGATGAAACTCTGACAAGGGGGAGGACATCCCAAAACCTAGACTTTCCCCCTCACCCTCAACCAGACCTTCTATCCCCACCACACACCTCATTCCATCATCGAGACCTACAAGCTGGCCTCCAATTATCCCATACCCATGGTTTCGTATGGGTATTTGTTCCCTCCGACTAACCGGTGACCTATTCAATGCAGTCATGGCCCAAAATGCCCCCCAACCCATTTTAAGGGGTTTCCAGGCCACCGGGGGGACAACAAATTTTACAAAATTTCAAAAAAAAACACCATAATTTTTATAAATGTGTTAAAAATTTACACGGTATGGAAATTATTATTTATGAAATAAAATTAGATAAACATGTTTTAATTTATAGAAATTTCCCTTGATATTAATTTATAGAAAAAAATTATATAATATTTATGTTATATAACTTCTAATATTAAGAAAACATTGACAGATGTATGGATAGAATATAATATATATTAATTAATAATTTTAATTTCATATGATGTATGTAATAATTATATTATTTTTTAGGTTCAACACATCAAAATTCCCCTCTTTATATGTATAAGGGCATGTGCATCGATCAATATAATTTTATATGTACTAAAATCATTATCGAGTCATTATATGTAATGTATAGGGTGTTATAAGATGTGGAACAATCCAAATGAGGTAGTATTTAAGAAAAAGTGTGCATACATTGGACTAGGGTGTGATATATAATATGACTCAGATACAAATCAGATATTTTACCAAGAGGGTCATAGTTGATCCATTGATCTTAAATAGATAAACCAATACCAAATTCTCAAGGTTACTCAAGATGTTTTTTTAATTTCTGAATTTATTATTATTATTTTTATGAATTTTCATGTTAATTCGATCTCGTAAAGTAATAAACAAACAATGAACAGATTAAAATAATTTAATCAACGATGAATGTTTTCAAATTAGTGGATTTTAAATATGTGGGTGTGATAAATAAGTATAGACATTTCAAATAAAAAATGATTTCATTTGACAAGAAATATTAATACCCTTAATGAAATGTTATTATTTAATACCTTATCTGTTTTGAATTTGAATATAACTGGGTGTACGAGGTGCTTACCAACCGAAGTTTAGGGTCTCACCTGCTATAATCAAGTTTCTAGAATGTGATTGACCAAAATAAATAATACTCGAAAAAATAGGAATAAGTAGAAATCATGTTGAGATTTTAGAGGCTATGAGTTATATAACTTATGATTAAAATTTCTAGAAGCTGGTACATCACTTAATAGTTCAACGATGCCTGAGTTTATGGGGTTTTCTAGTTAACCACCAACCTTGAAACTCTCCAGGTAGTTGTGTAACCATAGTTGAGGTTGTGTGTAGATAATTTATGAATAATATTCAATAAAATATTCAATCAACTGGGTATTCTAAATCTAGTAGTGACGGATAATGAGGTTTGATAAGATGGTAAGATACCACTAATAATTTAAATAATTGGAAATGTCAAATCAGAAGTAATGAAAAAATCTAATCTATTTTTTTATTTTTTAGAATAATGGATTATAATATGAAATGTTTATAGTTACAAATTATGTACAAAGAAAAAGTCATATCTATGAAAAAGTTCAAATACATTTTCAATAACTTCAGAAAATAATAATATATAAGAAATTCTATGTGCTGAAGTCCACAATACCAGTTGAGAAACCTCAGTGAGAGAGGGTGAAATTAAAGCTAACTAAAGACTCATCTATGAAATATTTTGTTCTCATATAAATATTAGTCCTCAGTGTCCAATGAGTTGTGAAAACAACATCATGATATGGATGATTTCACATGTTGTCCCATCTCTATGATGTTTGTGTAGAGGATGTGAAGAGAGATATGAATGAGGTGACGATTACACTTAATATATAAGGATATGGCCTTAAAACATTACATAATCATTAATTAAATGAATAATTCACATTTAGGATTTTTTTAGGTTTAGAGTTTTAGAGAATTAGGACATAACTATTACATCTGAATGATTACAAAGTAGACACATCTACTCAGTTTCCATTTTTTTCACACAAAAAACTCTTGAACAAAAGAGTCATGTTTAGTTCCATGTTTTAGACAGCATGAAATTTACTTGATCCCATCTATGACCCTATTCCACTTTATGTCATGTGAAAAACATTTCAAAAACTTGCGATGAGCATAAAAAGATCAGTAAGGGATACACAAAGAAAGAAAACATTAGATCATAAATATATACATAACATAAGATTTTTAGCATACCTCATGAAATCATAAGATTTGTGAAATACAAATAGAAATAAATAAAATATAAATGTAACTTGAGGAATTCATAACATTCATACGTAGGGAGTATCCGTCATGGTTATGCTTGGAATACCCATCATAGTATATTCCCTATATCACTTTTGAGAAACCTTAGCATTTAACTACTTCATGTTACCCAATGCATTGGAGAGCTATCTCGGGATCACCCCCCCTTAGTTTATCACAGAACCACCAGACTTCATAAACAATTCCCAAGAACCATAAAATAATCACACCACATAAAACATGCATAAAGGAAACATAACATTTCTATATTTCAATCACAAGATATCTATAAAACACATTGATATTATCAATAAATTATCAAAACCATTTTCATTACCTAAATAAAATAAAATTAAAACATGGTATTTATTTTTCTTTTTAAAAGGTTATGTCTTGTAAAGGAAGCTGAAACTCAAATAATGGTCACGATGGCAGAGAATTCGTTGTCGCCGCATACATAAGACGAAAAAACATTCCTTTTGTTGTTTAGTAAAACGCTTCATGTAAAATGATTATACATAGATATATTATAATTGTAGTATAATATAAATGTAATATAGGTATCATAAGTTCATTAATTACAATATTTATAAATTCCATCTTTGTATGAACGAGTCACATCACTTGAGGGGGCGGTTTTCCACAATTCCTCATATGACATTATCACATTTTAACAACATGAAAAGAATAAAGGTATGTTTTAAATATAAAATAAAGAAGAATTGAGAGGACATAAATTAAATGTATATCATATATAAATATAGTTCCATCATAATGGCCACCATGAGAGGCATTAAAAGATGATTGAACAATTATGGTTTCGTGAGGTAGTAATTCACCACCCACAAAAACAGTATGTTCTTTAACCATTAGACGAAAGTGTGTGTAAGTGAAGGTAGAATAAATATCATAAAAAATCCATAGTATATAAAAGATACTGGTTTTATTATGGGATCATGTAATAAGAATATAGTGGTTAGTGAATGAGGAAAATAAAAGAAAGAAACTCGAGAGAAGACAATACCTCTAAATCGGGTAACTCTTTTTGATTTGAGCCAAAGGCTTCCTTGGAAAGACTTCTTCCCAAAGTGAGGCTTCTAGAAGTAATATAAATATGTGTAGAGGTAATATGAGACGAGTTTGGAAAATACAAGGGCATAAGAGGTGTGGGTAAGGGGGTAGAGGTTGGGGGATTTTATAAGAATGGGGAGTTTCACTTTTGGAAAGTCTTGAAATGTTACCTTATTATAAATTGGTTTTCTGTTTTTAAAGGACCCAAAATGATATATTTTGAGGATAAGGTGATAAGGGTTTTAAATACACCCATACAATTGGTTTTTGACAAGTTTAATTCTTATATTTCACCATATCTTTTTATTTTATTTAAATCGTTCAATAAGGAGGTAATCACCGCATCATCATGGCGTCGTAAATAAATATATTTATTTAATGTATAAAAATTATAAAAAAATACCATGATGTGGGAAATGTTTCTAGATTTACAATGACTATTTACAGTCCAAGAGATTAATTATGTATGAAAAATTAAAAAAATTTACTTAGGATATACAAACCTTTGTTATATTTCTGTTCTTTTTTTAAAAAAAATAATGTCATAATTGTCACTATCACACCCATATGACTCCATGGGACCTCAATTTTGTTAAAACGATTCCCATGGAAGGCCATGACTCAAAAAAGAGAATTTGGACACATATTGGGGTCATTTTATATTATTATGATATTATTTTATTACCTTTAACTACTAGATTACTAATTAGTCATGATAATTAAAGATAATTATCGTCGGTACTATTCATATTGTCCAAAAACAAAAGATTTTTAATTACATAATTTGGACCATATGATTACTAATATTGAATCCATTTTAACAAATTCCAAAAAAAGAAATTTCAGTCATTAATTTAATAATAATTCTCGTTGTCAAAACCAAAGACGAGTTTTTAGGAAGTAAAATTTATCAAAAGATTGACTTGTTTTTACATCCAATTGAAAAGTGAATTTACCTACAATGAAAAGAATTGTATTAATTGATAAAAAATATTATTCAATTACACTTTAAAACCAATTAAAAGGACAATCTGAATATAGAATTAAATTATATGAACAAGAAGTTTTGAAGTAAAATGCAGTATTTTTCACTATTCATTAAAAAGGAACATTTGTCGGAAAAATACCAAAAAATTTTCCAAAGTAAATTTTATATTCCAAATTAAAAATTATTTCTCTTTTAACAAATTACAAATATATAATTTGTATTAATTAATTTTATAATTAATTCCCGATGTCAAAACAAATAGAGTGTTTTTAAGAAAAAATATTTATCAAAAGATTGACACTTGTTTATGTCCAATTTCAAAGTGAAATTATTTCCAATGAACACCATTGGATTAAATTGTAAAAATATATTTTAACAAAACTTTAAACCCAATCAAAAAGATAATATAACCATACAAATAAATTATATTAAAATGTGGTTTTGAATTAAAACACAACATTTCCACTCTTCATTAATAAACGAACTTTATCGTAAAAATTACATAAAATTACACAATGTAAATTTTGATGTCCCGATTCTAAATATGGATTTAAGTTTTTCAAATATAACATATAAAATTGACAAAAAGTAGTTTCAAAAAAAATTCTCCATCAAAATCCAGTTAATCGACCTTTTAAATAATATTAGAATATTTATGTTTAAAATTGGATTCATTCGCCTTTTAAGCCTCTATAATTTATTGGGTAATTGTCAAAAAATTTAACTATAATATATAATCATTTTGTAGTTAGTTATGTTCATTCCTTCTATTACAATGGCTATGCGTTAACTACCATTTAAAATAAAATTATTATATTATTAGTTTGCAACGTAAGATTTCAAAGAAACTCATTGTTGTGTGTTGGGTATGCCATCGAACATAGCATTACCTTTAAAGTAATATTAACATTTTATTCAAAAATATTAATTAATAAATAAATTTCATATTCTTTATTTCCCTGAGATGTTACATCCTTCCCCCCTTTTGGGAATTGCGTCTTCACAATTTTAAAATTGGACTCGAAAACTTTATTGAACGCTACACATATAGAAAGGAGTAAATTAAACTATAAATTTAGAAGAAAGAAAAGTACAAAGGTCACCCTAGACAACAGACACTAGGATTCCACATAAACATGGATATGGATGAGAAAAAATCCATCAATATCGGATGGATAGTGATAAAAAAAATTTCTTGGAGAAAGTTAACCATCAGAAAAACACAAACTTGTGATGGGTTAAACGGTATTTGATTCCCCATAAGGAAAAGTTAACATACAACATTTTTTTAAGTTAATTTTCATTGAGAAATTTATTTATGAGATTAACTAAATCATAAGAAAACAGACTTACTTGTCATGTAGACATTCATCTCTTACTAGATTTCTTACATAAACTCACATTTTCTCCAAAATATGAGTATTTAGGATGTCTTGTTCACATTAAGAGAGCTATAATCAACATCTTGAGAATCACATGATCCATAAAAGATCAACTACATATTTCCCATATCAATAGACCTTATCCAAAACTAAAATTTATAGTACAAGATCAGATAATCCCCAAAAGTATAATCCTTTCTAAAAAGGAATAGTACTCCTAATCTCTAAAATTTAACAAAAGAACCCAAGGTTCAATAAAGACCACTAAATAAACAGCTATCCATAAAATTATATAAAGATATCCAAACAAAGATTGAAACCCGAATCTCTGAAGGATTTAATCACACAGTATTCCAAGGTAAATCTTAACATTTATCTCCAAATAACATCAGTTACTCTTAATGTCTCATACTGAAAAGTAATTAACCTAATCACATATCCTCCATGATAGGTTAATAATTTCCCAAAATAAACTTATTCCTGATTCATAATATCATCTAACTAAAAATAACTAGTCAAACTAACCAGGGACTTCACGTAGTCCAGTGGCAGGTGATAAATACCATTCACACTTTTGTTGTGGGTTCTATTCCCGCAGCTTTGTCCGATGCGACGGGTTGTCACACGGTTTTCATGTTGTCCCTTCTCAAAAACTACATAATTTTATAACATTTACAAAAAGAGATATATTTATAAAAAATAACCATATAATATTTTAACCACAAAGGTTATCAAATAACTTTTGTTTTGCATCCCAAAATGTATTAACTGGTAATTACCTCAAATTCGAGGATCATATAAATCAAAATGGTTCTTTATAACTATATCCACAAAAGTAAAGATAATTATTCCTTGAATAAAATTTTCATATATCAAACATCAGGGTTACACATACTATAAAAAGTCTTCTAATGTAATCTCATCATCCAAATAGCCTTAATACTTTAAATATTTTTACAATCCTAAAATGTATTATAATTCTTGAATCCCTTATATGTTTACTTCTTACTCATTCAACATTCTTCACGATACATTAACCATTCCTTTCCAACTTATTCTCAAATACTTCTTTCCTAAAAACAATATCATGAATCAAATCCTATGATTTCAATAATAGGAAAACATATGTTAAGAAATAATCCAATCCTTTCATTGGACATTATCAGTTTCTTCATCCTCAATCGGAATGGCATTAGGTATTGGTAAAAAAATATTTGTACGATCCTGGTGATCCCATTATAGAAAATTCTTCGTAGGAAATGTTTTTTCATAATGACCATGCACACCACATTTAAATCATTCAATTGATCCTTTAGAAAGGCCTTCTTTCCCTTTCCTAGAGTCAACTGGATGCTTCCTTTTTCCATGGTAGGTTCTTGCTTTATGACCTTCATTTCCACATCTATAGCGTCTTTCTGTCCCTTTGAAACATTTTCCTATGTGTTTCTTTCCACATCATTGAAACATAGTTTTTTGAACATACTTAACTTTATGATTATTACCTGAACATTCGTAGGGATTTGTTTCATGCATATTTGATGCCTTATAAAAATCACTAAGGTTCATGTGGTAAATCATGACTCCAGATAGTTGTTCAATAATAACCACAAGATCTCTAATTGTAGCTCCCATATCATTCAGCTGCTCATTCAGAAAACTGTCACAATTTTCTTCACATCCACTGTTACTTTGGTGCCTACTAAATCCAGCCATTTACTAAAACCAAGAAAGTCAGTGTTAGTATATCTATATAATGATCATATAATATTCTACGAGGAGGGTAAATACTAAGATATAATAATTCATGTTATCTTAAACTCATTCACTTTATAAAAATAACTATGACTCTTTCTAAAATCCTAAGCATTATGGTAATGTTTTTTGTGCTTAAAGAATACCCTAACTTCTAAAGTTATCTAAACCGACCTCTAATACCAAATATAAGGACTTTTACTTAAAACATTAAATAATCATGAATTAAATGAATAATTCACCTTAAGGTTATTTTTAGGTTTAGATTTTTAGAGAATTAGGACATAACTATTGCATCTCAATGATTACAAAGTAGACACATCTACTCAGTTTCCATTTTTTTCACAAAATAAAAACTCTTGAACAAAAGTGTCATGTCTAGTTCAATGTTTTAGATAGAATGAAATTTCCTTGATCCCATCCTTGACTTTATTCCACTTTATGACTTAGGAAAAACATTTCAAAAACATTGGATGAGCATAAAAATCTCATTAAGGGATACACAAAGAAAGAAAACATTAGATTATCAATATATACATAACATAAGAATTTTAGCATACCTCTTTAAATCATACGATTTGTGAAATACACATAGAAGTCATAAAATATAAAAGTAACTTGAGGCATTCATAACAATCTTACGTAGGGAGTAACCCTCATGGTTACATTTGGAATACCCATCACAATATATTCCATAAATATCTTCAGAGAAGCATTGTATTTTTACTCCTTCATGTTACCCAATGCCTTGGAGATCTATCTTGGGCTCACCCAACCATAGTTTATCATGGAACCACCCGACACCACAAACAATGCCCACGAACCATAACATAATTATATCACATAAAACATGCATAAAGGAAACATGACATTTCCACATTTCAATCACTAGATATCAATACAACACATAGATATAATCAAAACATTATCAAACCCATTTTCAGTACCAAAATAAAAGAAAATTAAAACATTGAATTTATTTTTCTTTTAAAAAAGTTATGGCTTGTAGAGTGAGACGAAACTCAAATAATGGTCACGGCGGCGGAGATGTCGTTGTCGCCGCATACGTAAGACAAAAAACATTCCTTTTGATGTTTATTAAAACAATTCGTGTAAAAAGATTCCTTTTGAATGAAATGAAAATTCAAAAGGGTTTTATACACCGTATAAAATAATGTCATTTAGAATTCAAAAGATTCTTTAATGAAAAGAGATTGAGACAAGGTCCCGTACAAATACAGTATCCTTTGATTAAAGGTAGATCAATTACATAATTATGCCTGATAAATATAAATACACCCAATATAAGTGGATATTCTGTATAAAACAATCAGAGTTCATCCACCCATATTCATAGTATGACATAATCAAGAAGTAGAGGTTTAATCAAATGAATTAAAATTGGGTTAAGAAGTTCCCTTACAGAAATTCGACAGCCTAACGATGTCACTTTAAAATTTAGAGAATGAGTTGATGAGAGATAAAAAGGGTATCTCATCACATGGAAATAAAATTTACATAAATATAGATATATAATAACATATCCCAAAATTAAGAAGATATAAATTAAAATACCTAACAAAAATATGTCTTTCAAAAAGAGGATGGTGAAAGGTTCCCTTACTGATTTGGGTAACTTTCGAAACATACACCCCATGATAGAAGCGCAATAAAATGTTGATATAAATACCCAGAAAGGAAAGTATATTAAAAAAAGAGTAGAATAAAGGGAATTACATACACCTCTCAAAGGATATAGTGACAAATATAGCATGAATCTCATAGGAATAAATAGTGATATAAAAACCCCTTACCTCATTGTAATAAATCGAGTCATATGACCAACAGTTAATAATAACCAAATGAGTCACATAATACTGTGAATATAAAGAGAATAATTATAATATATATCAAATGGAAGTACAAAATACACCATATACAATAAATAATTGACGAATAATGGAAATCTCAGAAAATTTATAGTTAGATAAGAAATCCCCTTGCCTCAAGTCCGAGTTGTCTTGTTCGTTTCGTTATATTGATGAATAATAAACATTGTTCAATTTATAATTTCATAAGGACTTCCTTTAAAGTTTATTATTAAATTCATATCACATATTATCATGTTATAATAATTAGTTAATTATGTGAGTTCATATCATACGTTTTGTCGATGTTCGGTACATGAGTCAACAATGAACTTGTTTGAAGAGAATTGTTCATGTAGTAATCAGTACATCATCTCCGGAATGGTTTTCATGATTTAAATATCTTATATATCCATCATATATGTATTTAATAATATTACCTAATGTTTTGATATAGTAAATGAAATGTATCATTCAAGGAGACGGTAAGTCGTACATACGCATTAACGCTACTTTCATTTTTTTGTAATATTAATGGACTTTAAAACTAAATTAGACATAGATATATTATAATTACAGTATAATTTATATATTATATAGGTAAAATATATTCATTAATTACATTCTATATAAATTCTATGTTTGGAATGAAGGATTCACATTACTTATGGGGGCAGTTTTCCACACATCCTCATATGAAATTATCGTATTTGCAAAACATGCAAAGCATAATGGTATGTTTTAAATATAAAATACAAAAGCATTGAGAGGAAAATATATATAATATGTATCATATATAAATATAGTTCCATCATAATTTCCACCATGAGGGGGTTAAAATAATATTGAACAATTATTGTTCTGTGATGCAGTAATTCACCACCCACAGAAACAGTAATGTCTTTAAACATTAGACGGAGGTGTGTGTGTAAGTGTAGGTAGAATCCTTATCATAATAAAATAATAGTATATTAATGATACTGGTGTTATTATGGGATTAAATAATAAGAATATAGTGGTGAGTGAAGAAGGAAAATAAAATAATGAAACACGAGAGAAGACATTACCTCTGAATCTGGTAACTCTTTTTGATTTGAGCCAAAGGCTTCCTTGGAAAGACTTCTGCCCAAAGTGAGGCTTTTAGGAGTAATATTGGAATTTTTAGAGATAATATGAGAAGAGTTTAGATGATCCAATATCTTGAGAGGTGTGGGTAAGAGGGTAGAGTTGGGGGCCTTTTATAAGAGGGAGGAAGGTCACATTTTGGGAAGTCTTGAAATGTAACTTTATTATAAAGTGGTTTTAGGGTTTTAAATGTCCCACAATGATATATTTTGAGTACAAGGTGATAAGGGATATAAATCCACCCATCTAATAGATTTTCAACAAGTGTATGTCTTAGATTTTAATTTATCTTTTTATTTTATTGAAATCGTTCATTAATAAGGTAATCACTGCATCATCATGGTGTCATAAATAAATTTATTTATTTAATGTATAAAAATTTTAAAAAAATACAATGATGTAGGAAATATTTTTATCTTTCCAATTAATATTTTTAGTTTAAGAGATAATTTAGGTAAACAAAATTAAAATTGTTTTACTTATGATATACAAACCGTTGTTATATTTCTCTTCTTTTTTTAAAATAATGTTATAAATGTCACTATCACACCCATGTGACTCCATAAGCCCTCAAGTTTGGTAAAACGCCTTCCATGGCCAGACATGAATTGAAAAAGAGTATTTGGACACATGTTGGAGTTATTTTATATTGTTATTATATTATTTTATTACCCGTAACTACCCGATTACTAATTAATAACGATAATTAAAGATAATTGTCGTTATTACTATTCATAATGTCCAAAAACAAAAGAGTATTAATTACATAATTTGGAAATTATGATTAAAAATATTGAATCCATTTTACGAAATTACAAACATAGAAATTTAACTAATTAATTTAAAAATAATTCTCGTTGTCAACACCAAAGACGGGTTTTTAAGAAGTAAAATTTATCAACAATTGACATGTTTTTACATCCAATTGAATAGTTAAATTACCTCCAATGAAAAAAATTGTATTAATTGACAAAAAAATAATTCAATTAAAATTTAAAACCAATTAAATGGAAAATCTATCTATATAATTAAATTAGATGAAAAAGCAGTTTTGATGTAAAATGCAATATTTTTCACTATTCATTAAAATGTACATTTGTGAGAAATATACCAAAAATTTATCCAATGTAAATTTGATATTCCAAATTCTAAAATTATTTCCATTTTTCCAAATTCAAAACATAGAAGTTTCATTAACTAATTTTATAATTAATTCCCGTTGTCAAACAAAATAGCATGTTTTTAAGAAACAATATCTATCCAATGATTGACACTTGTTTATGTATATTTTAAAAGTGAAATTAATTCCAATGACCACCATTAGATTAAATGGTAAAAATATATTTTAACTAAAATGTAAACCCAATTATAAAGATAATATAATCATATAAATATATAATTTTTAAATGAGGTTTTGAATTAAAATACAGTATTTCCATTATTCATTAAAAAATGAACTTTATCGACAAAATAAAAAAAATATACAAAAAGTAAATTTTGATGTCCCGATTCTAAAAATTAATTTTAGTTTTTAAAATATAACATATAAAATTGATAAAAATTAGTTTTAAAAAAATGTGCTCTATCATAATGAGGCTAATCAAACTTTTAAAGAATATTAGAATATTTATGCTTAAAATTGTATTCATTTGCATTTTAAACCTCTATAAATTCTTTGGTAATTTTTAAAATAGTTAGCAAACATATATAATCATTTTTTAGTTAGTTATATTCGTTCCTTCTATTACAATAGTTAGGCGTTATCTACCATTTAAAATAATATTATTATATTATTAGTTTGCAATGTAATATTTCAAAGAAACTCGTTGTTGCGTATTGGGTACGCCATCGAGCAGAGCATTCCCTTAAATGTAATATTAAAATTTTATTCAAAAATATTAATAAATATGAGAATTTAATATTATATATTTACTTGGGATGTTACATAATATGTTTATATTGAATGATGGATGATGATATTTAAATACATCTGAGTCTAATATCTTTATCACCCACTTAGTCTAGTTTCTTTTATTAAAAAATAATAGTAAATGGATAAAACACATCATTTCATTTTGGTTAAGTTTTCTAAGAATATAAAAACATGATGAAAATTTATATGTAGTTAGTTTGATAAACAAGGTGATATATAATGTAAAAAGGCCAATAAAAATTATAATTCCAAATAATCCTCTACAACATCGATTTTATGAATGGGGGAATTGAGTTTAAAAATTATTTTATTTTTTTGATATTATAAGATAAGTCTATGGAAGATAAAATACAATGAATTGAAGTAGAAGCAAGAAGCGGATGGAAATGAATTATAGTCTTCATTGTATGTGATGTTTCTATTATACTTATTGAGTATTAAATATAACATGAAATCATATATGTGCACCTAAATATAGTAACATATTATAAAAATAAACATCAAATGAAGTATATTGAATTCTCAACATGACTGAGAATGGGTGATTCCTAAATCAGTGATGAAAAGTTCCAAACATACAATTTGCATGTATAATGGTTTTAGTTAATTGTTTTTCTAAGTAATAAAAAAAATTGTCCCACATATCCATTATACTCAAAGATAACATATTATATTTTTAGAACTAATGTTGTTTGTGGTGTCTAATACACAACTAATAGATCATTAATTATTGAATAATTTTTATTAGATAGATCTAGATGAATCACATGTAATATTTGACAATACATTAAATTCCAAAGAATATAAAATATAAGACCAATTAAACCTAGTGTAACACCCCAGGTAAATAAAGAATATGAAATTTTCATATTTATCCATATTTCTGAATAAAATATTAATATGACTTTAAAGGTTACGCTATGCTCGATGGCGTACGCAACACACAACAACGAGTTTCTTGGAAATCTTACGTTGCACTCTAATAATAAAATAATATTATTTTAAATGGTAGTTAACATGTAGCCATTGTATTGGCAGGAATGGATATAAATAACTAAAATATGATTATATATGTTTTTAAATGTTTTTACATTTATCCAATAAAAGATAATGCCTTAAAATACAGAAGAATTCAATTTTAGGCCTATATGCCCTGGTTTTCACTAAAAGTTCACTTATCGCCTTTTGATAGAAAACCATCATTAAATATAGTTTTGTTCACTCTTATACATTCTATTGGACCAAATAATACTCTTCTTAAGAATCAGGACGTCAAAATTTACTTTGTGTAAATTGTTGGTATCTTTCTGATAAAGTTCATTTTTTTAATGAATAGTGTAAAATGATGTATTTTAATTCAAAACCTCTTTTTAATCTAATTTATTTATATGATTATATTATCTTCTGAATTAGTTTTAAAGTGAAATTAGAATATATTTTTACCACTAAATCCAATAGTGTTCGTTGGAATTAATTTCACTTTGAAATCAGACTTAAACTAGTGTCAGTCTTTTGATACATATTGTTTCATAAAAACACGCTATTTGCTCTGACAGCGGGAATTAATTATTAAATTAATTAATGTGACTTATATGATTTCAATTTTGTATAATATACTTCATTTTTGAATTCGGAATATCAAATATAGCTTAGGGTGAATTTTTGGGATTTTTTCTGAAAAACATCAATTTTTGATGAATAGTGAAACCACTAAGTTGTACTTATAAAAACTGATTTTTCCGTTTAAATGAAAATTTGCCATATTTGTGTTTTGAATTTAAAAAATCTGACATAAATGGTTGTAATTAAGAAATAAAATGTGGTTCAATGGGATAAAAATATTTTTTTGGTGAATAGTAACTTATTAAGTTTTTAATCACGATTAGAGGTAATTAGTGTAGTTTAAGGTAAAAATAATGTTTTAATAATATTAAAGGAACATGAAACATGTCCTAACCTCATTGGATGTGTCATGGCCGACCAAGACAACCCATGGGTCAAATTGGGGACCCCATGAAGCCACTTTGATTGGAAAATGACATTAATATCGTTTTATTTAAAGTTAAAGTAAAAATGAGACAAACATGAAATGTTTTACTAAAACAATTTTTACATGGGGTTATAAAAAACAGATTTTTGACTATAAATATTCATTGGAAAGAGAAGAAGATTTCCTACATAATAGTATTTTTTTATAATTTTTAGACAATAAATATGTTAAATTATTTTTGACATCATGATGATGCAGCGATGACCTCATTATTTAACGAATTAAATAAAATAGAATGATAATGTAATATCTAAGACCTACACATATCCAAAACCTATTTGATGGGTTTATTTATAACCCTTATCACCTTAACCTCGAAATCCATCAATGTGGGACCTTTAAAATCCGAAAATATTTTGAAAATAAAGTAACATTTTGTAACATTACAAGAGTGCCCCTCCTCTCCTCTTATAAAAGGCCCTCACCTCTATCTCCTTACCCACACTCCCAAAGCCTTTGGCTTGGACAAAACCTGCCAATTTTGTCTCTCCATTTCCCTATATTACTCCTTGAAGCCTCAATTTGGGCATAAGTCTTCCCAAGGAAGCCTTTGAGCTCAAACCAAAGGGAGTTTCCCGATTTTAAGGTAATGTCTTCACTTGAGTCCTTTTGTTTTATTTTGCTTCTCCAACCCCCTAAACTATTTTTATTCATTTCTTTTGTAACAAATAAATTAACATAAATATACTATTATGTTGTAATAATAAGTATTCTAGCTACACTTTCACACACCTACATCTAATGGTTAAAGAACATACTGTTTCCGTGGATGGCGAATTTCGGCCTCCCGAAACGATGATTGTTCAACATTCTTTTAACACCTTCAAAGGTGGCCATTAAGATGAAACTATATTTATATATGATATCTAATATGTTTTTTTTAATTAATCTTCTGTATTTTTCATTTTGGGCATACCTTTATGGTTTCCATTATGGGTAAACGTGATATCTTCATTTAAGGAAGTGCGGACTACCGCCCCCTCAAAGTGATTTGATTCGTTAATACCATATGTGGTACGTATAAAGTATATATTTAATGATATTATATATGATACCATACTGGAAATAAAATACTATTATGTATCATTATGTTTTAATTCCATTAAATATGAAATAGAAATGGAAGTAGCGTTCATGCGTACGTACGGCTTACCGTCTCCATGAACGGTACATTTCATTTCTTATCTCAAAATGTTATGTAATATTATAAGTACATATATATAATGGATATATATTTAATATATTACATCAAAATTAGGTATATCGTTCTGGAATTATATCATATATATATATATCTCTCTCTAATTTTGTTTTAATTCCATTAATATGACAAAACAATGAAAGTAGCGTTCATGCGTACGTACGACCTACCGTCTCCATGAACGGTGCTTTTCGTTTTTTATCTCCAAATGATATAAAATAGTATTAAATGAATATTTACTGGATATATATGATATTTTAATCATTAATACTATTCTGGAAATTATTTACTTATAATTACATGGGCAATCTTTTTTCAAACAAGTTCATTTTTTACTCATGTACCAAACATCGGCAAAAACGTCTGATATGAACTAACATTATTAAAAAATTATTATAAAATTATAATATGTGATATGAAATGAATAATAATCTCTAAAAGAGTTACTTAGGAAATTATTAATTGACGAAAGTTTATTATTCAGGAATATAATGAAACGAACAATACAAGTTGGACTTGAGGTAAGGGATCTTACTCCTCTCTTTCATTTTAAGTACACTCTTTTATGTCATTCCCTCTAAAGCTCATATTTCATGTTATTGGGATGTTATTTTATATTACACTTACTGTAATTTTTATGTTCATGTGATGAGAGACCCTATTATCTCTAATCAATCCATTTTGGATGTTTTGAGTGGCGTCGTTAGGCTACCGAGTTTTCGTAAGGGATTTTTCATCTCACTTTTATTCCCGTGAGATTTATGCTACATTTTCCACAATTTCCTTTGAGTGGTGTATGTAATTCCCATTATTATACTCTTAGTGTAATATAATTTCATTTATGAGTATTTACATCAATGATTTATTGTCCTTCTTTCATGGGGTGTATGTTTTGAAAGATACCCAAGTTGGTAAGGGAACCATTCACCCTCCTCTTTTTTAAAAGACTTATTTGGTTGGGACTTTTAATTTACATATTGTTATGTTGGGACATGTTCTCATATATCCTTATTGATGTAAATTTTATGTCCAACTGATGAGATACACTTTTTATCTCTCATCAACTCATTTTGATGTGACGCCGTTAGGCTGTCAAGGGAACTTCTTAACCCAATTTCGATTTCTTTGGGTTCAACATGTAGTTATTCAAAATGTCATCCCTTGAATATGTGTGAATGTCCTTTGATTATTTTACAATTAATATCCACTTATATTTGGTGTATTCGTTTGTCATACATAATTATGTAATTGATTTATCCTTAAACCAAGGATACCGTCTTTGTAAGGGACTTCATCTCAATCTCCTTTCATTGAGGCATATTTTGTTTTATACACAACCTTCTTTTATACAGTGTATAGACCCCTTTGACTTTTACTTTTATTCAAAAGGAATCTTTTTTATACGAAGCATTTACTAAACGACAAAAGGGAATGTTTTTGTCGTACGTATGCGGTGACAACGACTTCTCCGCCGCCGTGACCATTATTTGAGTTTCGGCTTCCTCTACAAGCCATACCTTCTTTTAAAAAAAAAATACCATGTTTTACTTTTCTTTTATCTTGGTATTGAAAATGGTTTTCATAATTTTTTTATATCAATGTGTTGTATTGATATCTTGTGATTGAAAGGTGGGAATGTTATGTTTCCTTTATGCATGTTATATGTGATACGATTATGTTATGGTTCTTGGGAATTATTATGAAGACGGGTGGTTCCGTGATAAACTAAGGGCAGGTGAGCCCGATATAGCTCTCCAATGCATTGGGTAATGCGAAGGAGTGAAACATTAAGGTTTCTCCGAAGAGATTTAGGGAATATACTATGATGGGTATTCCAAACGTAACCAAGAGGGTTACTCCCTACGTAAGAATGTTATGAATGCCTCAAGTTACTTTTATGTCTTATGACTTCTATGATTTATTCATGATTTGATGAGGTATGTTAAAGTGCCTATGTTTTATGGGTAAAGTATGATTTCATTCTTATGTCTGTATGAACTCATGTTTCCTTTCCATATTTTTATAACCCTTACTGAGCTTTTTATGCTCATCCCAAGTTTTTGAAATGTTTTTCACAGGTTAAGGGAAAGGTACATGATGTGATGATAGTGTAAAGGATGTGTCAAGAAAGAATCCGTGTTTTATTTTAAATATGTTTCCATTGATGGGAATAATGAATAATGTCTTTTATGTGACCACTTTGTTTAAATGTGGAATGTAATGGAAGTTTCATGATCTAATTATCTAAAACTCTCTACCTGAAAAGATCCTCAATGTGTAATCTTGTAATAACTCAAGATTAAGTAAGGTTTAAGGCTGGGGCCTTATAGTTGGTATCAAAGGTTGGTTTTGATAACATTATAGGTTAGGGTATTTTTTAAGCATAAGTGACATTACCATAATGGCTAGGATTTCAGAAAGAGTCCTAGTTTTAGATAAAGTGAATGAGTAAGTATATCTTAGTGTTTATCTTACTCATTAGTACATGATGGTTTTGTTGATATACTCACACTGACCTTTTTGGTTGTAGTAAATGGATGGATCTAGAAGGCACCAAAGTGACAATTGGTTTGAAGGAAACTGTGGTGGTTCTCTGATTAAGAGGCTGGATGAAATGGGGTATTCAATGAGGAAAATCTTGGTTGTTCTAAACCAACTATCAAGGAGTCATGATCAACCACTTGAACCTTGGTATGTTCTATAATGCATCATGTACGACAATCGATGTGGAAGTTCAGGTAATAATTATAAAGGTAACCAATAGGGTTTATTTTTATCCTTACTTTTGAGGTAATTATGGGTTATTATATGATATGCTGGAAAATGAAAGGCATGAGATAAACTTGAGGTTAAAATATGTTATGATCATTTATGATGATTTTATCTTTTTTTGGGGAATGATTTAATAATTATATAGTTTTGTAAAAATGACAACACGTAGACCATGTGACAACCTGTCGCATCGGACAAAGCTGTGGGAATCGAACCCACAACCAAAGTGCAACTGGTATTTATCGCCTACCACTGTACTACGTGAAGTCCCTGGTTAGTTTGACTGATTCCTTTTAGTTAGATGATTTTATGAAATAAGAGTAAGTTGATTTTGTGTTATTTATGAAAATTATTAACCTATCAT
Organism: Viscum album; assembly: GCA_963277665.1. Classification (NCBI taxonomy): domain Eukaryota; kingdom Viridiplantae; phylum Streptophyta; class Magnoliopsida; order Santalales; family Viscaceae; genus Viscum; species Viscum album. The sequence goes on along the minus strand of OY728164.1, from coordinate 1,089,343,735 downwards.
GGAGGATATGTGATCAGGTTAATTACTTTTCAATACGAGACTTTAAGAGCAACTGATGTTTTTTGGAGATAAATGTTACGACTTAACATGGAAACTATGTGACTAAATCCTTAAAATATTTGGGTTTAAATCTTATATTGGTTTAATTTGAAGAATTTTATGGAAAAATTGGTTATCGAATGGTCCTCGTTGAACTTTGGGTTTTGTTGGACAAATTTTGAGATTAAGAATAGATTTTCTTTTTATAAAGGGTTATCCTTTTTTGGATTATCTGACCTTATACTAACTTTTCTGGTTTTGTTTTTGGTTAAAGCCTAAAGACATGGGATTTATATAGTTCTCTTTTGTGGATTAGGTGGTTCTCTAGAATTTGATTATAGTACTCTTAATGTGAAAAAGTCTCCCTAAATACTCGTCTTTTGGAAAAAAATATGAGTTTGATTAAGGAATGTAGTAAAAGATGGAATTCAACATGACAAGGAAGTATGTTTCCTTATGTTTTATTTAAGCTCAAAAATAAATTCCTCAATAAAAAGTAACTTAAAGCAAAAATTTTGTCTATTAACTTTTCCTATTGGGGAACCCAACACCGTTTAACCCATCACAAGTTTGTGATTTTCTTATTGTTAACTTTCTCCTAAACATGTTTTCTATCACTCTCCATCAGAACATGACCCTATGTTTTCTCCTCCATGTCCATATTTTTCTACATGGAATTCTATTATGGGTTAACTTGGGTGACCTTTGTACTTATCTTTCTTTATTTTAAAGTTATTGTTTTACCGACTCTTGATCCGATGTGGGACTTTCAAGGATGTTTCTATGCTCAATTTTAAAAATTGCAAGGATGCAATTCCCAAAAGGGGGGAAGGATGTAACACCCCAGGTAAATAAAGAATATTACATTTTCATATTTATCCATATTTGGGAATAAAATATTAATATGACTTTAAAGAGGACGCTATGCTCGATGGCGTACCCAACACGCAACAATGAGTTTCTTGGGAATCTTACGTTGCACTCTAATAATAAAATAATTTTATTTTAAATGGTAGTTAACATGTAGCCGTTGTATTGGTGGGAATGGATAGAAATAACTAAAATTTGATTATATATGTTTTTAAATGTTTTTAAATTTATCCAATAAAATATAAAGGCTTAAAATTCGGAAAGAATTCAATTTTAGGCGTATATGCCCTGGTTTTCACTAAAGGTTCACTTATCGCCTTTTGATGGAAAACCGTCATTAAATATAGTTTTTTTTTCACTCTTATACATTCTATTGGACCATATAAAACTCTTCTTAAGAATCGGGACATCAAAATTTACTTTGTGTAAATTTTTGGTATCTTTCCGATAAAGTTCATTTTTTAATGAATAGTGTAAAATGTTGTATTTTAATTCAAAACCACTTTTTAATCTAATTTATTTATATGATTAGATTATCTTATGAATTGGTTTTAAAGTTAAATTAGAATATATTTTTACCATTAACTCCAATAGTGGTCATTGGAATTAATTTCACTTTGAAATCAGACTTAAACTAGTGTCAATCTTTTGATACATATTATTTCATAAAAACACGCTATTTTCTCTGACAGCGGGAATTAATTATTAAATTAATTAATGTGTCTTATATGATTTGAATTTTGAAAAATAGACTTCATTTCTGAATTCATAATATCAAATATAGCTTAGGGTGAATTTTTGGGATTTTTCTGAAAAACATCAATTTTTGATGAATAGTGAAACCACTAAGTGGTACTTATAAAAACTGATTTTTCTATTTAAATGAAATATTAACATCTTTGTGTTTTGAATTTCAAAAATCCGACATACATGGTTGTCATTAAGATGTAAAATATGGTTCAATGGGATAAAAATATTTTTTTGGTGAATAGTAACTTATTATGTTTTTAATCGCGATTAGAGGTAATTAGTGTAGTTTAAGGTAAAAATAATGTTTTAATAATATGAAATGAACTTGACACATGTCCTAACCACATTTTATGTGTCACGGCCTACCAATAAAACCCATGGGTCAACTTGGGGACCCCATGAAGCCACTTTGGTTGGAAAATGACATTAATATCGTTTTATTTAATGTTAAAGTAAAAATGAGACAAACATGATATGTTTTACTAAAACAATTTTTACATGGGGTTATACAAATCAGATTTTTGACTATAAATATTAATTGTAAATCTAATGATATTTCCTACATCATAGTATTTTTATTTATAAATTTTAGACATTAAATAAATTAAATTATTTATGACATCATGATGATGCAGCGATGACCTCATTATTTAACGATTTAAATAAAATAGAAAGATAATGTAATATCTAAGACCTACACATGTTCAACACCTATTGTATGAGTGGATTTAGAACCCTTATAACCTTATCCTCGAGATACATCAATGTGGGACCTTTAAAATCCGAAACACTTTTGAAAATAAAGTAACATTTTGTAACATTACAAGAGTGCCCCTCCTCTCCTCTTATAAAAGGCCCTCACCTCTATCTCCTTACCCACACTCCCAAGGCCTTTGGCTTGGCCAAACCCTGCCCATTTTGTCTCTCCACTTCCCTATCTTACTCCTTGATGCCTCACTTTGGGCAGAAGTCTTCCCAAGGAAGCCCTTGAGCTCAAACCAAAGGGAGTTGCCCGATTTTAAGGTAATGTCTTCACTTGAGTCCTTTTGTTTTATTTTGCTTCTCCATCCCCCTAAAATCTATTTATTCATTCCTTTTGTAAAAAATCCAGTATCATAAGTATACTAGGATGTTGTTATAAAAACGATTCGAGCTACACTTTAACACACCTACATATAATGGTTAAATAACATAATGATTCTGTGGATGGAGAATTTCGGCCTCTCGAAACGATGATTGTTCAACATTGTTTTAACACCTTAAAAATTGTCCATTAAGATGACACTATATTTATATATGATATATAATATGTTTATGTTTTCATTAAGCTTCTGTATTTTTCATTTTGAGCATACCTTTATGGTTTCCATTATGGGTAAACGCGATATCTTCATTTAAGGAATGTGGACTACCGCCCCCTCAAAGTGATTTGATTCATTAATACCATATATGGTACATATAAAGGATATATTTAATGATATTATATATGATACCATACTGAATTAAAATACTATTATGTACAATAATGTTTTAATTCCATTAAATATGAAATAGATATGGAAGTAGTGTTCATGCGTACGTACGGCTTACCGTCTCCATGAACGGTACATTTCAATTATTATCTCAAAATGTTATGTAATATTATAAGTACATATATATAATGGATATATATGTAATATATTACATCAAAATTATGGATATAATTCTGGAATTATAACATATATATATATCTCTCATTTTTTTTAATTCCATTAATATGACAAAAAAATGAAAGTAGCGTTCATGCGTACATACGGCCTACCGTCTCCATGAACGGTGATTTTCGTTTTTTATCTCCAAATGATATGTAATAGTATGAAATGACTATTTAATGGATATATATGATATTTTAATCATTAATACTGTTCTGGAAATTATTTACTTATAACTACATGGGCAATCTTTTCTCAAACAAGTTCATTTTTGACTCATGTTCCAAACATCGGCAAAAACGTTTGATATGAACTAACATTATTAAACAATTCTTATAACAATATAATATGTGATATGAACTGAATAATAATCTCTAAATGAGGTACTTAGGCAATTATTAATTTACCAAAGTTTATTATTCAGTAATATAAAGAAACGAACAAGACAAGTTGGACTTGAGGTAAGGGATCTTACTCCTCTCTTTCTTTTTAAGTACAGTCATTTATGTCTTTCCCTATAAAGCTCATATTTCCTGTTATTGGGATGTTATTTTATATTAAACTTACTGTAATTTTTATGTTCATGTGATGGGAGACCCTATTCTCTCTCATCAATCCATTTTGGACGTTTTGAGTGGCGCTGTTAGGCTGCCGAGTTTTCGTAAGGGATTTTTCATCTCACTTTTATTCCCATGAGATTTATGCTACATTTGCCACAATTTCCTTTGAGTGGTGTATGTAATGCCCATTATTCTACTCTTTGTGTAATATACTTTCGTTTATGAGCATTTACATCAATAATTTATTTTCCTTCTTTCATGGGGTGTATGTTTTGAAAGATGCCCAAGTCAGTAAGGGAACCTTTCACCATCCTCTTTTTTAAAAGACTTCTTTTGTTGGGTCTTTTAATTTTCATATTTTTATGTTGGGACATGTTCTCATATATCCTTATTGATGTAAATTTTATGTCCAATTGATGAGATACACTTTCTATCTCTCATCAACTCATTTTGATGTGACGCCGTTAGGCTATCAAGGGAACTTCTTAACCCAATTTCGATTTCTTTGGGTTCAACATGTAGTTATTGAATATGTCATCCTTTGAATATGTGTGAATGATATTTGATTATTTTATACTTAATATACACTTATATTCGGTTTATTCGTTTGTCACACATAATTATGTAATTGATTTATCCTTAAACCAAGGATACCGTCTTTGTAAGGGACTTCGTCTCAATCTCCTTTCATTGAGGCATATTTTGTTTTATACATAACCTTCTTTTATACGGTGTATAAACCCCTTTGACATTTACGTTTATTCAAAAGGAATATTTTTTATACGAAGTGTTTACTAAACAACAAAAGGGAATGTTTTTGTCGTACGTATGCAGCGACAATGACTTCTCCGCCGCCGTGACCATTATTTGAGTTTCGGCTTCCTCTACAAGCCATACCTTCTTTTTAAAAGAAAAATAAATTCCATGTTTTACTTTTCTTTTATCTTGGTATTGAAAATGGTTTTCATAATGTTTTTATATCAATGTGTTGTATTGATATCTTTTGATTGAAAGGTGGGAATGATATGTTTCCTTTATGCATGTTTTATGTGATACGATTATGTTAAGGTTCTTGGGCATTATTATGAAGACGGGTGGTTTCGTGACAAACTAAGGGCGGGTGAGCACGATATAGCTCTCCAATGCATTGGGTAACGCGAAGGAGTGAAACGTTAAGGTTTCTCCGAAGAGATTTAGGGAATATACTGTGATGGGTATTCCAAACGTAACCAAGAGGGTTACTCCCTATGTAAGAATGTTATGAATGCCTCAAGTTACTTTTATGTCTTATGACTTCTATGATTTATTCATGATTTGATGAGGTATGTTAAAGTTCCTATGTTTTATGGGTAAAGTATCATTTCATTCTTATGTATGTATGAACTCATGTTTCCTTTCCATATTTTTATAACCCTTACTGAGCTTTTTATTCTCATACCAAGTTTTTGAAATGTTTTTCACAGGTCAATGGAAAGGTACATGATGTGATGATAGTGTCAAGGATGTGTCAAGAATGAATCCGTGTTTTATTTTAAATATGTTTCCGTTGATGGGAAGAATGAATACTGTCTTTTATGTAACCACTTTGTTTATATGTGGAATGTAATGCAAGTTTCATGATCTAATTCTCTAAAACTCTAAACCTGAAAAGATCCTCAATGTGTAATCTTGCAATAACCCAAGATTAAGTAAGGTTTAAGGCTGGGGCCTTATACCTAGTTTTGGAAAGATAATTCTTTATCTAGTAAAACTAAGCAGTTTCAAGGATATAAGTCTTATATTTTCTATACTCTTTATAGTTAAATACCTCTGGTATTGTCAAAAAATATACATATCTAGTATCATATATTTAAACCATTAGAGGTAATGATATGCCATAATGATTTCATAATTTTCGTAGCAAAAAAGCATGAACAATTAAATTCTTATGTAGGAGGTAAATTCATATAATTCATAATATTCGTTCAAAATTTTTATAGAATGTAATATTTAAGAACACAATATGATTGATTAAAATATATATGTTTCTTTAGTCCCAAGCATCGATAAATTTCGAGAGAAATAATTCATTAATCAATATAATATTATATTGAGTAATTCCTAAATTAACATTTCTTTAAAAATATAACATTTATTGTGTCTATAAGGAGGATCAATTCTGATTCTGACATTCAAACATTTTTCAATAAAATGTATCATAGAGTAATTACTAAAAACACATTTCCTTATACACATTAGATTTATGATGTCTGTGAAATGAGGATCAATGATGAGGATTATATGAATTGTAGAATCCTAATTTTTTTGACTAGCTTAGTAAATATATATTTTAACCCATAACCATATACCAACCATAATATCAAATGGATCTCAAATGAGTTATAATACAAATTCCCTATTTCATAGTTCAATGAGTTTATATTTAAAGAGTTGTTAAGGAAATGTTAATAAATAAACATGCATCAAGAAAAAGACAGTGTTCATGTAAATAAATTATCCTAATGTTTTACATGAATATTAGAGAAATACATAACATATAAACATTATAGTCACAATATATAATATGTTTACATAAAATAGTGAACATCTCTATATCATATAGTGGGAGCCAGATTGAAATGGATTTAATCAATTCAAAATATTCAAAAATATTTGACATTATAAAATGACCAATAATGTTTTGTGGAAAATGAATATCCTAGTGAAAAATACTTTGTAGAAAGAATAAAACAATATTAGAGTTTTACATTCATTATGCCCAGTAATTGATTATTCTACAAGAATAATGGATCCCAAATGTAAATAGTAAATTATGATCAGATATAATTGAAATGTTTATATGAATTTAGAAAATGGATACTATGTACCGAAATAATGTATATTTTTTTTAGTTCCATTAATTGATGTAAATCTATTGGTGGGTATTCAATAGAGACAATATATGGGTAGTATAATCATGTTAATAAAAATGCCAGATTATTTATACCAATTCATCATGCTTAAATCCATTTTATTTATACATGTCATAGATACTTTATATGATACTTTTATTTCGAAATAAATGTCATGAAAACCTTTATTTGAAAATTTCTATATGATACAACCAGAATGATTTGGGGATGCCATATAATGTCATGAATAAGTTAATGTTACTAAAATACTTATTTGGATTCATGTGAGGAACAATTTCATAGAATATTTAGTTATAAAAAATCAATTCCATGTCTTCATACGAGGGTTTTAGGAGTTCCGTATTTTTTTAAACAAAATATTTTTAATTAACATATGGAAAAATATATTGGTCTTCAAGTTAGTTATGACCATAATAAAATTAATTCCCAATAGATTGAATTAAATTAGAAACCTATATTATATAGAACATTATTTAAAAAAGAATATATAATGAGATTTATAGTCTATATTTAAGTACATATACTATAAATGTACGGATAAAATATATGTTCAAACATTTCAAGATAGAGTCATTTCATATGTCTCATGGAATATATTTCTATAAGAATAGATGTATGAGATATTTTAGGAGATTAATATAGAGATTAAAATTCTATAATCAACAGTAATGGTCCTATCATCTATTTAATTCGATTTACTAAATATGTTATTTACAAGATATAAGTTTTAGTATAAATATATTAGTTCATTCTAGGAGAACTATATTACATGAATTCATAACTACCCAATTGTACTTGAGAGAATATAATGGATATATTCCAAAAAAATGGAGAATAAGTGAATAAAGTTATATGTGTTCCATATGAATTTGAAACAGTAAAAAATCAATCCAAACCATAACATGATTAACCCGTGGAAATAAAACTAGCTTGAAATAAAATCAAGTAGATATATTTTCAAATAAACCTTAATCAAAATAATGATTTATAGGGTATATAAACCATAAATAATTAGAGGATATATATTCATGTTTATATATTTATCTAGTCAATTGAATGGTAAGGTTATTTGGGTGAACACACTTCAATCATAAAAATGGAAGTATAAGGTGTGCATAGTGGAATGGTATTATAAGAAATATTATATTAATGAATTATTGATGATGAGTAAAGGAAATGGTAGTGATGGATCACCCCCCTTATTGAGATTTAATTTCCATAACATCACATATACAAATTAATTAGGATAATGAAATAGATTATTATTATAATATAGCATCGATAATTGGAAATAATATCATTTTGTGAAATAAGATATATGAAATTTTAAATTGATGAAATATAAAAGTGTATTGACATAGGTGTAAAATATTTTGAAGATGGTAATAAATTAGGGATGTTTTATGAAAATATTTCTTAGTCATTATGAAATTTGGATGTAAATAAGAGAAATTTTCATTATCAAAGAAGGATATATTTAGAGACTTGGTTTAAATCCTTGGAAATACATTTCTCAATCCTGATATTAACAATACCATACATTTTAAAAATAATAATAGAAAATTAACGAGAATGAATTGTTTTAGAAAAATTATATAATTTTTTCATTGGTCTCAACACCTGGTGTTTAATATTTGGTTGAGTATCCATTATATACTATTTTAGTTGAGTTTTATTAGGTATTTAACAAAGTAATTTTTATTCAATTTATATAGATTTTGATATCTACTAAATTGATCCTCAAATGAAAATTATAACATCATAGTCAGGTTTGGAATGAGATTTTACAAAATAGAGGTATAATTTATATGTATTGGTTTTGAGCCTTGGAATCATCCATTTTGGGTCATTAAAAATTATTCACCGTGTTATCCTAAAATAAAAAAAAAATAAATTCCCCTATTAAATCATCATCAAGGGATGGAAATAAATGTAAAAACTTTAACTAAATAAGACTATATAATTGTTATGGGAATTAGTTTTGTTTGGTGTTACTGAAATTAGATTATAAAATAGTGGAGGATTTTGGAGTTGACAATAATCAAATTTAATGGAATCGATGAAACAATTAATGAGATAAAACATTTCCAATATTGAAAGTCCATTATATATGATGTTTCACTATTCTTCCAAATATTTTATTTTTATCAATAATAAATGTTTTGTAATTTTTTTAATCTACTTCATTGATTTTTAACATTATGTTTTGGAAGTTTATTTCTCTCAAATTATAGATCCTCGCATTCTTAGTTGATATCTAATCAAAGGAAACAAATAATTTTTATCATTATTATTTAAATTAAAATGTCTTTATCATTCACATTTTATAGTGGATTCATGGGACATGAATATTCAAGTACCTAGAATTACACCGACCACCAATCCCTCCAGATTCCCACAATTTTATTTTATTATATTTAACTCACCATCAATAGATGGTCTGGTGATGTGGAACAATACTTTTTATTGTATTATAGTGACTATTAAAGAATATATAAAATTAATTGTTTAATATATTTTATTGATGGATGGTGGGTTGACATTGGAGAGGTTTTATAGTGAGTGGTAAAATAATGGTTGCATAATAGTGGAGGTCCATGTGGTGGGATTAGGTAGTGTAGTGGGATTCATTTGATTTGAGGAGAAAATAATGTTTTTTTTAATTAGTTTTGAATGGATAAATATTAATTATGATACAATAGTGATATTATTTAAAGGGAAGTAGATAGGGCATTAATGTTGGTGATAAAAATGATGGTGGTAGACGAAATAGTGAGAAAACATGATCTGGTGAAGAAGATGTGACTAAACAATGTGTAGTAAAGAGGTCGAAAAACATGTTTAATTTCATTCTATGTATATGGATTCCCTTTAAGAGTTAAACAACACAAAACATATGACACCTGAGAGAACACAATATATCATCTTTGGATAGAGAATATGTTTTAGACATGTTGTTAAATATTATCAGAAACATATCCACTTGTAACTTATGATGTATCTCTATTTTTATGACTAGTTTTTTGGGAGATATGATAAGTATCACATTTTTTGTAGATATATATCTAATTATATGTTTTACCTATGGAAACATTTCCATGTTTAAGGGAATAGTCACTCAGTTTGACCTTAGGATCCACAAACCACATATGCTCAGTGACACAACAAGCCAGTCAAGATAATGGGACTTGATAAGATGATCAATATCATAAATATTGGAAATAATTTATATGTAATATAATATAGGATCACATTCCATGTTTTAAGGGATAATATACTCAATCCTATACAGTATATATGCTAATTAATAATTTAATTCCACAAACAATATCTGAAAGGACGATATGTTGTGTAGGTCAAAGTCACATGATTCGAACAAAGAGATACATGCTCAATTATATCATTTGATGAAAAAATTATATAATAAAAATTTCAATTCATGTACATTATGAATATATGGACGAATTTTTCCAGTTCAATATTATATTCTTCTTGTGGTTTCCATGCCATTCCTTGTAGAAGTACATGCCATACACTTTCCATTTATTGATGTTTTATGAGACTTTTTTATTTGGAATCATAATTTTGAAAATTAATTGATTATTATAATAAATTTTGTAAATTAGACATGAAAATATGTGGTTTTAATCTAATATGGTTACTTAAATGTAATTCTAGATAGTTTGAGTTCCTTAGAATCTGGGAGATGATAGTTGGGTGTGGGAGTGACATTTAGTGTGGGTTTGAATTTGGTAACACCCATAAAGATATACTGATTATATAGATGGGGAATTAAATACACATCAGACATGGATTTTCTACCCCTCAATTATCAAAAAGTTTAAGGTACTTTATATGATATAGTAATTAATATTTTTATATACATATTTCTATGAAGTAGTGAGTGTCATCCATTTAACAAATATAGTAGGAAACCCTCTTCTGATAGAGTGTAATGGTCCAATATATTTGGATTCAGTAACTAAGTCAACCAATATTCATATCTATTCAAGGTATAGGTTCCCCACAAGTATTTTAAGATAAAACATAGGACTATTGAGATGTTGAGTTATTTGTATATCACATGTTCTCTGAATTTGTATGTTCATATTAGTGTATGATCTTTTTTGAATTAAACTATGAAAATTTGGATTCTTCCATTATCTTAGGGTTTCATGAACATAAATAATATATAGGTTTATATTTTATTTTTTGTTTAAGGGTTTTTTTATACCTACATTTAGTTTTTAGGTAATTATACTGGGTATGTTTAAACTCACCATTACATGATCATCATTTCCCACATGTTTTGCGTCTATATAAACGATGAAAAATTAGATGGTAACTTTAATAGAAATGGATTAAGTATAGATGGTTCATAGTAGGTTATGATAATATATAATATATATTGGTAATATAATAGTTTATTCTAATATTCCATATAGTAAAGAGGCATTTTCATGTGATTTATATTTTTCATACCTGCTGATATTATTTAACATGTCTGTTTCCCCTTTTAGTTTATTCTTATATAACATTAATCGGGATAATTATTTCTTTATGAATACATTTTTTATATAATATCTTATTGACATATATTATTAGGTATTTTTGGTTATATTATGTTTTTGAGTCTTATATCCATTTAAAATTGTTATAGGATAAGGGCCCCATGTATGTTATGCCTTCTTAGTGCTAGCCACCAGTACCTAGACTTTTAGAGTTTTTATTAGGGTGTAAAACTCAGAATAAAATAGGTCTATGTAGGGTCCTGGTGGGTGATGTCATTTCATAATGTATCATAGCAATTGGATCAATAAGATATACTTGGATTTAGTTGTATTTCAAGGACTGAATTGGGAATATTGGGAATTTTATATGGAATTTCTAGCTTAGTTTCCAAACCATAGATCATTGTGTTGGTGTGGAAGTTGACCAACAACTTCACTAATGTGTTGATAATATATTTATTTTCATGAAACAATGAGGAACTCATTGTTGGTGTCAATTAGGATAATATATGAATCATACAATGGACAGTTTAAAAATTTGATGTCCTTCTATTATCATCTCACTAGATATTTATTAATAATTTGTGGAATATCATATCTAATAGTGGATAAAATGAAAAATTATCCCCCAAAAATTTAGGGGTGTGTTCATGATAAGATTTCTTAGGGATTAAACTTATCACATCTTAATAGTTGAGTGAAGTAGTGATGATTTAAGGTCCCAAATGAGTGGTATCATTTCCAAATGAGAATAGGGGAAATCATTTACAATTTTTTCATAGAATTGAAATTCTAGAGTGGAATTTACTTTCCACTATGATTTATTATAATACACATTTTAAGAGTGTTATACCTAAGTTCCAATTAAATATGAATCATAGGTTTTAAGACATGATTAATCCTCAAGTATCAAAGGATCAATTTGAGTATATGAATCACAAATTCAATCTCATTAAAATAACATTAAGAATAAATTATTTCTTTCTTAAATTATATTACAAAATAAAATGTTAAATTTAAAAAACCTTTTTACATATTGTCATTAAGATGTTATTGCACAAATTTTTTTCTTTTCTGAATTTTTTTGAGGGAAAATTTATCCAGTGATACAGAGTATGATATGAGTTAAAGAGGATCTAGAACATCATCTTGATAGTATCTTTATCGATGAAAATTCATATATATCCTCAAAATTAAAGCTCAAACCATGTCCATCAGTAAAATTGGATTTATATTTTCTTTTATTTTTTATTGAGGCATTCGATTAGATAATTTGAAAAACAATTATACTATTTTTCCTCACCTACAACCCTGAGGACCATGAACATGCATTGGTGATTAAGGGTTTTTCTGGTAGATATTAACACATATTTTATATTAAGATAATTTATTTTAAGAGGTAAAAAATGGATGTTCTATAGATAAGACACAATATAATAGAAAATATGGTGTTCAATGGCTTTTGGGTTGTTGGATTGGTGGCCTTCTCAAAGGATGTTTTAGTAGAGGATATAATGGTTCTATATTACCTAGAATAGGATTGCATTCCAGTCTAAATTTACCACCAATAACCCTAAGTGTTCCTCATTAGGAATATGGTACTCATTGTTAAGGATATAGAATTAAACATTTGATATAGACCATTGATTATGTGATATGAGATATGGATTTATGTATGAACTATTCACTTTTCTGCAATATCACATACACTCATAGACATATCTGAAAGTTATAAATTTTTCATATATATTTTTTGAATTAGTGATTAAAGTAAATAACCTAGACAAATATTTTCATATATAAATACTCAGTTTTATGATGATTACCCTCTCAATACAATATGCTATTAATTTTATCTTATTCTCAATAGAGCCGTATTTTGATGGATATTATTACAGATCATATGCAATGATATGGTAAGATCAATAGTATAGATTCATTATTTTAATACAATATTTAGTGAAATATAATTATTTATAAGTGATATTACAATGGATATATGGGGTTTTATTCATATATAATGTCGATTAAGAACCAAAAGTAGAAAAGTAATTTTAAACCTCATAAATTTATAGATTACTAACCACTATATGAGGATTATGTCTTAGTATACAAATGATAATATAGTATAATGAAAAGATTCTTATCTAAAATTTGATTCAATGTTATTCTATTTGAGATATTATTTAAATATTGAATTGCTTTCAAGGTTCACACAATTATACTCTTATGTTTACCAAATAGATAAATAATTTCAAAGAGTATATGGTGGTGTTTGACCGAATTTTAGGGGAAGGTTGCTGTAGAACCAAGATGTACCACCTTAAATAATGGAAATTTTTGGGGGTTTTCCTTGGTGATAATATCTGATCAAGACATCCTCATATTTGGGTACACATAGAAGAAGACCCAAATATAAAATTTTAGAATCTCTACTAACAATTTGTTTTTTTACATAGTCATTGGGAATGATTAAAATCCATGTTATTATAACAGAACCTATAAACCATTTCATTGTTATCTTTATAGATGACATACTTATTTAATTTTGGTCGGAGGATGAGAATTTTGGGTAGCTAAGATTTGTTTTTTTATTACCTTTTGATAAAAATATATACAATTTACTCATTAAATGTGAGTTTTAGATCCAAGATACTATGTCATATAGGGAATACCATCATTGAGGGTGATGAATTTATTTTTAACATTTAAATTAAACATTGTGATGCCTTCTAAAATCAACGTTGTGTTTTAGTATAATGGTTACTAATTAATTTACAGGATGTTCTATTCATTACCCATGGATAAAACATCTAAACATACAACCTCAGTGTGGTAACATTTAATAAGAGACATGAACATTTCTTATATTTGATTTATTTTTTTGACCCCACTATACAATGGGTGAAGGTATCCCACATTGGTGATATACATCTTGATATCATGTTTGAAAAGATATTATAAGGGGTTTCCCCTAATAGTTCATCTGAATTTTGGGAGTTTTTCATTCTCTTAAATGATTGGATAGTAAAATTTCCATGTGTCTTTTCTTGGATACCATGGTAAAAGATTTCGAACTGGGGCCATCCTAGTAAAGCTTTAATCCTTGGTGTTACTGGACTAACTGAGCATTAACTCATCTTAATTTTAAATACATATTGCTAAATTTTTAGGATTTTTATATTTAAGATGTGTTTGGGGTCCATTAAGTTCATACATTTGTTATTTTAATGTTTAGAGAAGACACGACATGGTCATCAAAACAAGGCAGTACTATACATTTTAGTATGTGGTGAATGGGCCACCAATTTTCTAATGGTTTAATTCATGTTTTGCTCTGGATTCAAGTTCTCTTTATTGAAGAACTAATTTGAAGTTTTTGTAGAGGGGGGAAAATACAAAAAATTCATCTGTGGTGGTGGATTTGAACTTATCCGATGTGAGGAATACAAACATGCTATTTTTTGTTGATGATATATAATTATTTATGTTGTAGAATAGATGTTACCCTTATGTTTTTTTATATTGAAAATAGTATGTTATTTTATTCCTATAAAAAATGATGTGTACAATTATACCTTCGGAAGCAAGTTACCTCAAGGATATTCTACTGTAATTTTAATTTTCATTATCTCACTTGGTAGTAGAGTGGAACAAATATAATTCTCTCCATCATAATTCATTTATATCAGTCTTAATTGTAGGGTGTGTAATGATATCATAATATATAATATTCTTAGTGAACTATTATCGAGTTGGTTTCAATGGTTTATAGTATCACTTCATGACAATGGTGATGGATTCATGTGGATAAGAAAGTAAATGGGTGTGAAATCATGGTAGTATTATTTTAGTGCAATATAATTCTTTTTAAAGGATTTTGTCTTGATTTAGAAAGATATGATTATTATTTTAATTAATTGGAATATTATGAATAAATTTTATGATAATTTTACATTCTCTTATTATGTAGTTTTTTTAATGAATTTATATTCCAAGAGGTTGAATACGTATACACAACAATTTTTTTTTAATTTTCATGGGGTTTTCTTTAGATATTACTCATTTATAAACCATCATTGTTTTCCTTTTATAGATTAATAGGTACATAGGTAGAGAGAATGTAGTTAAATGGGATTTCCCTTGGGTAGGACATAACATGTTCTTGAGTTTCTATAGTCTCTAACATTAAAAAGTATATAATGGTAAATTTTCCATATTAAATGTATTTAGATATTTTGTTTTTTAAATTAATAACACATCATGAAATTTTTACTTCGGATACGTTTTATTAAATTTAGGATCCAGTTGTGTTTTATAGGATATAAAATAAATATAATATTATCCCATGTATGAGATTATTGATATCATTAAAATGGACTCCCAAATGGAAATTTAGTTTTCACGTGTTTTTTTGAATTCAGGGTTTTACCTAAGAGTGGTATAATTTATGTTTCATGATTTCAGTCCTAATAAAGGACCATTTGGGGCCTTAAAAATAATTGACCCAACAAAACTAATATAATCTTAATAAATTCCCACATTAACTCTAGGGTTAGTATTCACCAACATCATCAACATGATCCTTAGATAGTTTGAGATAATTATGATGAGGGATAGCCCCTCGAGGTGGATTAGATATCAGATCGTGTCATGGTGGTTGACTAATGAATAGATGATGATTTAATCCCATGGATACGAGGAATAAATGAAAGTGTTGATAATATTTAAATTTTTTCTAGAATTATTTTTGTTTTAATTTTCCTTTATTCATGATATTCAATTTTTTTCATAATTATTTTAAAATAATATCAATGCCCTTTATGTAATTAATATTATTATTTATTTGATATTTCATTCATGTCAATAGATATTCCAAATTTCCATGGGAGATCATTTGATTATGTGAAATAAAAAAATATTCCCTACTCTCATCAAAATTATTTCCAAGGAATATTGATCTTCAACATTTGATAGTACAAGTGATGTGAAAAATGATTCCAGTTCCCAGTATCACACCATTTATCATTCACTAAAACATCCCCCATTTTCACTTATTTTCTACTTATCTACCTATCAAGGGAATTTATGAAGAAATACTACATTGATTAAGAGTGGTTGGTGTTGGGTGATATTGGTAGTGTAGAATGTATTTGAAACCATAATTTTTTTATACTTCCAGTTAAATAGTGGAGTTTAGGGAGTATTGCGACTGATGATATAATGAGTGGATGGTGGTGGAGGTCAGAGTGGATAGCTCCATTGGTGAAACAAAATCGGGGAAACATTAGGGGGATTGTATTAGGAATTATAAAGCTGATATGGAAACCCAATGGAGATGATGAAAACATGTGAATATTTAATACTGTAATTTGGATAGGGTAAGAAACATTTTGGGTGTCAGATATGGTGAAAAAATATCATCGAAGAAAAATAATGAGAAATATAGATAAAGATAATAAGATGACATTACATATTGTGTATTACATTGATAATTTTAAATGTTCGATTTTGGTATATGACTATGGTTTATAATGAAGAGTTAAATATCACATGCAATGTTACACATTAGATCATGTTGTGTCTCACCTTTATTTGCTGGAAGGGATTTTTCAGGATAATTATATTATCACATGAAATGTGTCTACTAATAATAAACCATGTATCACATATTTTGTGTATAGGGTTTCTAGAAATGTGATAATATTCACATGGTGTGTAGAAAAATAACACATTTCTTGTTTTACCTATGGAAACTTATCTATTTGTACTGTATTGAAAATTCTATATGAACTTGTGATTCAAAAAACATGTAAACATAGTTATATTCAGTGATATTTAAGATGGATCATGTTGATCATGTTACTACAAACATGAATAATTAAATTGAATATCATTGATTGTAGTTGAATAGAATGCACTATTTTAGGTGTGAGAAATAACTGATGGAAAATTTGTATTCATTTTGATGAACACTTGAGTTCCACTACTTAAGTTTTATTATATGAAACATTGTGTCAACTAGTGTCACAATACTTGGGCCCATTATTATTTCTTGAATGACTCTTTTGATAAATAGTCAGTGTAATCAAGATGAAACTCTATGTATTCGATTACTGTACAATTATAATATGGAATTATATGTTTATATTTTTTCTATGGCTCGGATTCCAAGTCACACAGATTCACATGTAAATGTAATTTTTTTCATGGTTTTTTATAAATATTTTTTCCCATGGGTACAAATTAGATAATCAAATTGTCTATTTTAATAATTTCCACATAAAATAGAAAGGAATGGGTCTGTTCATTTCATTGTGTTACTATTAAGTGAATTTGAGTATTTGGAGTTCCTTATATTCATTGATGTGATGGAAATAGTGGGTGAGATTTTTAGAATGTATTCAGGGTCGGTGAAAACCCTTATGGAATACTAAGGACTAGTTAATTGCCCTCTACACCACTCTTGAATAAAATTTGAACCCCTTCATCTAAAAACATGTATGATCCTATAAAGTAATTGAAACCCTCTCATTTTATATATATTTATATCCTTAATGAGGTGAGGGTCCACTATAAAACCGATGGAGTAAGAAACCCCTTTGATATTTGTACAATGTTTTCTATCCAAAAGTTTGGTAATCCCCTCTTTTAATATTCATATCTAGTTAAAGTGTGGCCCCTACTAATGTTTTATATAGTTTAAATATATCTTATGAGATATATTGTTTTTTAAATATTATAGGTTCTATGATATGATGGGTTATTAATATTATATGATCATTGTGAAGCTGACTTCGAAACATTGATATTCTTCCAATATTCTTGGTTGTGCTAACCTTAAAAAATATTTGGGATTATCCGTTACTTTTCCTAGAATTATTATTTTACACCTCTTATGTATTTTCAGTGTTTCCTAATGTGTATTGTAATTATACCCATTACATGGTAATCCTTTCTCACAAGTTTTGCTTCATTAAATAAAATTCCAGGTTATTTCGTAAACTTGTTGGGGGGGTGGTGGATCTTGTAGAGGAAGTTCTTAGTTGCTTATAATAGTGTATGATGACGATTTATTCTATCAATATTTTTTCTGTAATATTTTAAAATGAGTGGGGTTTAAAACTGAGTTATGTATATTATACTCAATGATACAATATTATTGGTTTCTTTCAACTGTTAGTAGTTTCTTAAATTCCCTTACTCTCGATAGTGGATGTGTCAGAAATATATATGCTATATAGTTTGTTATTAATATATATTGTTTTTGTAATTTTTGGTTATATAATCCATTTTAGTTTCATATTTATCACATTTTGTTATAGGATAATCCCTCTTATGTATTATATTCCTTTATTGTGGTAGTCTGTATACCTTAGCCTATTAGATGTGGTTTTGGGGTAGCATAAATAGATTACCGCTGACCTAGGCGGGGTCTTGGTAGGTCATGTCAATTTAATATAATTTTATTTAACAAATTAATAATAATTAATTATTAACTAACACATAATATAATATAATTAATTCTTTAAAAAATCATTACAAGAATATAGGGTAAAATACAAGATATATCATGAAAATAGTTTTGATAATGTTTTGTGAAATTTTCATTAAAACAAAAATAATGAGTCACATTCAAAAGTGTTTTTCATATATTGATAGAGAGGGTTTTATAAAATTATTTTAATCTTAAAATTTTCCAATAATGAAACATTCAAAATAAATAGTGTTAATGTAGAAGAAACACAGAGAGAAAAAAAATTATTATAATATTTCACTTATAACCATTATAAGGTTTCATGATATGAGGGATTTTTCAAAGATACAAACTATATATTTCATTATATTCTAAAATCAAGAAATATAGCACATGTGATAGGGTCCATATCACAAGGGGGACACTTACAAGTACTATTTTTCTATTGTCACTATTAATTAACATAAACACAATATGAAATTAAATTTAAAAATTAATGGATTTTGTAAAATGAATATGATATTTATATATCTGGGTATGATATATAACTACTAAAAAACTAAAAATAAAACAAAAATAGGATACTGTAAATTAATAATACATTTCATAGGAGCTCACATGGATGATATAGTTATTATTTAAAGTATTATCAATATTCTAGTTAATGTTGAGAGAAATAACTATAACTAATGCCATTCTTGTTATAATTGTTACTAACCAACACTTGTGACCTATGCATGTCATATAATACACTTACTATTGGCATATATGAGACAACATCATTATCAAACACAATAGAAGAAAAATTACACCTTATGAATGACTTATAATGTAGTGGGAGGGAATATTGATGAATAAAAAAGAAGAAAATTATACTAATTAAAGGGGATAAACCCCACACTCTACCAAAATTACCTATTAATGACATCTTTGAATATTATAAATTGAAATAGTGAATCGTATAAAACTCAAATAGGCATTAATCCCTCCCATTGAGTAGAAATCAAAGTTAGTTCTCAATTTTCATGAAGATGAGATCTATAGAGGGGGAAAACTAAATAATAAATGAATTGGAAATGGTAAATAAACAGAAACACAAATAAAAAAATGTAAAATACTATTAAAATAAGAAAAAACATTAATAGTGAATAAAAATTACCAACTACTTTGAGAATGATGTTGGTGTAAATATTTAGAGGAAAGTGGGGTCGTTGGTTTCCCTCAAATTTTTTCCTCTAAAATACAGTGTATTTTTGGAAAAAAAATGGATGAATATTAAAGGATCATTCTAAAACTTCCTTCCTCTTTATCATACACACTCTCTGAAAAAATATTAGATTCATAGATATGTGTAAGAACATTCATAATAAAATTATTATAGAAAACATATTAATCATGAAATATTATTCAAATTTCAATCCTATAATCTACTACGCATTTTTTTCTATTGACACAACAAACTCATAATTATCTATAGTTAATAAATTTGATTTTTCTATATGGTATAAATCATACATTATAATTTCAAATATTTTATATAGGTACATTATAGGATATGATTTCATATTTAAAATTCATCAAAACATTGTATAAATTTTGAGACTACACTTCTATACTTAATTTTTTCCACTAGGGTTGGATTCATCCTTATATTCAGTTTGATGAAATGTATTCCAAAAACCATTTATGGTGAAAAAAGTAATTTAATTTTTTTGTAGAAAATGATGAATTCTCAATTCCTTGCTGAATAAAATAAAATAATATATTAATTTTAACAATAATGCCCAAAATATTCCCAAAACAAATAAATTTGAAAATTATCCTTAAAATAATAAATATGGGGGATTAAAATAATTGGAGTGTAGAATTTTTTTTAAAAAATATGATATCCATCAATACTTTTAACTTATAAATTTCACTCATAGGTAATTTTAAAATATCTTAATTAGAATTAAAAAAATTTAAAAGTGTAAAAAATTTAATGTTGTTTAAAAAAATTGAATTCTATCATGTATTATATATGAAAAACATTCCCTATATTTTTATTGTCATAGATTTGTTTCCAAATAAAAAAATCTTATCGATGACCCAATCATAATTTACCTCACATGAATGTTCATGCCACTATTCTCCCAAGAGAAATGTAAATTGGAGTTATAATCATACTTTTAAAATGAATGTATAACAATAATCTTTTGAAAATTATAATCTCCCCACACCAAAAAAACATAAAAAAATTAAAACATAAGGATTTCTCCCTAATAATTTGTCTTCTAACTGAAAATGGGTAAAATAATTTATAAATTAAATTAGTGATAGTAGAGGATGGGCTATTTAATATAATGTATAAATATTCGACTAAAAATATTATAAATACCTCTCTCAAAATTCATAAAAATACATCCACATACCCCCTTTTTTTATATGATCCATCAGTCAAAAAATGAGTACAATTAATGAATTCTATTATGAAAGTGTTTTCGGAGGATCTATCTATAATTTTAAATTTTGATTAACATATTATTTATTCAATGAGTTATGAATGAAATATTCATACAATAATAATGTTGATACTTTTACCTCCAATATTTATATACTAATTTTGATACGATATTTTTAATATCAAAATGATATAGTACTTCTAACCTATAATGAAAACCGTATGATTATATAAAAATAATATTAAAATATTTTTCCAAAGTTTGAGACACATGATACTCATAAGACATAGTTTCTTATGACTATTAGGTGTTGGGGTAGCATAGTCACTTAATATTATTTTCGTTATGTTTACATTTTTTATTCTCGATTAATGAATAATGTGAGGAAAGACCAGGTATTAAAAACACCACATGTTTTAGGTGCAATTGGATTGTCCTATTTATGATCATATACATTGGTCTCTTGTATTTAGATCATTATCTATGTATACAATTTTACTGCATTTATATATGTAAGATAAATATGTAAAAAAAATTTTGTTTTTGGTGAGGTAAAATACATGGGGTGAATTGTTGGTGGCATGACCTTGGGTGACTTGTTAGGATATAATTTTTTTGTCTGTATGAAAAAATATCATGGTCCTGGATGACCAAGATATTAGTATTCTTATTAAATCCATGGAAATGGTAAAATAAGTTTACTATATCTTGTAAGGCCATGAAATAAAAAATAAATAATGGATTATGACACAAATCATGGATCCTACATTATGAGATCTCATGAGAAAAGTAATTAATATTGCACAATATTTTTTCATTGGAGGTTTTTATTGTTATTAAATAACATTATATTTTATGGTCCATGATTTTTTTTCTAGATACCTCTATTATTATTTGAGTGTCACACACTTTCATCAAGATAAGGTCCTAGAGGGCCAAAAAAATTATTTTCCAAATCCTAGTAAATTATAATGATTTTTTTATACAGAATGGTGGGCCCCATGTTGGTGGATATTATAAATATGAGTTCAAATTTCGATAAATAAAATTAAGAAATTATATATAATTTTGGTTTAGATAAATAATTGTTTAATATATTAAATAAAATTATTTGTATGTTGTTATGTTAATATAAGGAAATTCTTTAAACAATTGATGGTATTTTATTCATGGTTATAGAAATAATTATGTAACGGGTGAGTTGAGTTAATGACTTGATTTTCATCACATATTATGTTTTTAAATAGTATAAGTATTTTTTGGTATTCATAAGACATTTCGGATATGGTAACCAGGTAATACATATTATTTATGTATTATTACGAAGGTCAAATATGTTCATGAGAGAAATTAAAATTTTGAAGTCTATTAACCTACATATATAAGTCTAGCGTGGTATAAATTTAGATTAATATTCACTAACATAGATATATGGGAGTATCTCTTTTATCTTCTAGATCATAAATAGGGAAGGATAAATTTTGAGCTTCTTGATCTGAGTTTCCCTGCTTAGTGTGAAGGAATGATGTAGCAATGATAATCTAGAAGTCTAATTATTAACAGTTTCTCCACGATGAATCCTAAAAAATCAATGATTGACACACCCATAGGATTTCGTAATTCTGGTGCACTACATAGAGGGATCCTAATGTGTTTCATTAATGAAACAATCACAAATAATAATAAAGTCATATTTCTCAATCAAAATAAAATGAGGTATTGGTATTAATTTTATTTTCAGTCTCAATTGGTGTTTTAAATTCATAATTAACTCACATGAGATTTCTGAGTGATTATCAAGCAGTATTTACACTACCAATAATGTCATATCATCAGTCATATTGTAATATTTTTAAATTATATCCATTCCACAGTTCGATTATTCTATTATCAAGTACAAGTTATACAAAAGTGATCAACTTTATAGTTAAGTCCAATTTAAATTTGATAGTTAAGAATTTTAGTTATGGATTTTTTGATATTATAACCTCTATTAACTACTCGTAAATATGATTATTTTACAAATTTAAATCTGTTTAGTTTATTTTAATTTATAAAAAACCACTCATGATGAATTTTTCTAATATTTAATAATATTATATGAGTTTAATGCATACTGACTGATCATGATCATAGATCAACTATTATAAGTCTTGTATTAATTAATTTATTAATTAATTTTTTATGTTTGATTTTTGTGATAATTTATTAAAAAATTATTTCCTATAAATCATATCTATCTTAATTACCTTTATAAGGGTATGTGTTTCCACAAGTAACCATATTAATTTGTTTTTTACATTTTCAGGTCCCCTCCCATATGTGTGAGTATTTATGTACAATTATGAGAATGAAAAAATACATAGATAATGTTGATATTTGGAGACATAGCTTGAAAGAGTGGAACACATTAGATTTTCTGAGAATTGAAACTCGAGTATGATTTGACTCGTAGAGTAACCATTAGGTTCTCAATTGATCAATCAATATATCTATGGATTATAAATTAAAAAATATCAAGATCACTCACTTTATTATTTAATTATTTGAGGATTCTTTATTATTTTTACATTGTTACAAAATAGATGTGATCATATAAAATAATAAAAAAGAATATATAAATTAAATTAAAATCAATTTTCAGTGATTTCTATTTATAAATGTATAAGTTTTTAGTGTGATTATATAGAGAAACGATAATAAATAGAAAATAATTTCACTCATAGATAAAATTATAAAACCCCTCACAGAAAATATTATTTTCTAATTCATTATGTTGATTGAATTTGACAACAATATAATGTTTTACATGCCTTCCAATCGTAGTAGAGAGTTATTCTTATTAGTATGGAATTATTATGAAATTTATGGGGCAACATAACTAATATTTTAATTAAATAAATAATCAATTCTAGTATAATAAATTTTAGTGAAAAATAAATGGTTAAATCAAAATTATACATTGTATGAGTTGAGGGACCCCTCAACAAATAAAAGATCTATGATTTGATACATTTTTACGTCAAAAAAATCTATCTTTAATATATTATAATTACAGGGTACACATATCATGTACTATGAGGACATGTTTTAAGCATAATTTTTAGTAGAACACTAAAGATGCTAACTATTCTAAATCTAGTTCTTTTGGGAGACTTGCATTTGAAAAAACTATGGGATACATTTATTATTATTAAATCTAGAATATCTAATTATAGTTAATAAAAATAAATGTACATGTATGGTAATATTTTATTTTTTAGAGAAATGTAATTTAATAACACAAAAACAATTTGGTAAATTTTGGAAAATGAACATGTCCTTACACACAAAACATCTAAGAGTGGTATTGAAACTACTGCATTATTCTATGATATGAAAAGAAATTATACATTATAATATCCTTACTACAATTTATTTAAACACCTTATGAAAGTGAGATTGAATGAATTGATTATAGGATATACATGAATAATATATTATATGTTTAAATGACAAATAAATCATCAATAATAAGTTGGGTCTAAAGGAAACATTAGGATATTTATGGTTATACCACGTTGTTAAATCTCTGAAAAGTTTTCATAGAGAAATAAAAACATGAAATTAATGAGATTAAAATTGAAAATAATATATGTAAAGTGAAATATATACCACTATAATTAATTATATCACATTATATAATCTTTATTATCAAACTACTCCAGTTTCTTTGATCATTATAAAATTAATTATACAAAAAAAATAATTAAATATCTTCTGGGGTAATTTTCATAGATTATTAGATCTTAAATAATGATAGAAATTTAGTTAGTATAGTGAATGAGATGAATGCCAAGTTTGAAGGAAATTGTATAATTTAATATCCATTGATCATTTAAATCATTATTTTAGGAAGTAAATGTTGAATATACATAGCATGAAAAGTTATGAAATTTTATTTGTATGTTAAAAGATATATCAAGAGAATATAAATTGAAATGAACTGAAGATGTAGCTAGAAAAGGCATATAATCTATATATGTACATCAATTCATGTGAAATATATATTTTTTTACTTCATGGTTATTAGATATTCTTTTTGACCATGATATTTGTATTAAATTATAGTAACCAGGGAGTTCAAAATCATTAAACAATGTCTGGTGAATTTCTCATTTAGTTTAGAACGGTTGATTCCTATGTCAGTAGTGACAATAAAATGACATAATTTTTTCTAAGTTGATTGATTTTGGTTAAAATATTTTTTTGGTATTGGTAATTAACCAAATATTTATCACATGTGTGAATTGGATATAATGATTATGAAATATTTCCTTTTTAATAAATAACATCATGTAACATTTTACAAATAAATAATCAATTAAAGTCTAGTGTCTTGAAAATTAGTTAAATTTCACTTGAAAACTTGAAAAAATTATTATACTTTACATGAAAGGGTTCTTCCAGATATTCATCCTAATCAAAATGGAGGCATCTCATATCCTGGGGACATACATCAATTTAAGGGGTGAGCTTAAGGCCCGGTAAGGGAAAACAAGGGAAACATTTTATATGTGAACATGAGAGATATCAACAAGAACATGAGGAATTTCATAAAGGAATGATTAATTTGAATACCATAAAAATAATAACACGAATAGTAAGTTTAAAATGTTTCTAAAAAATTAATTTATACATTCATAAGAATATCACAAAAGTCCATCGCCAAGGTGTCATAAAAATTATAAAGGTTATTCACCAATGTATCATTAAACTTTTCATCTCTAGATATTATTTTCATTACCAAATGCATTGAAGTTACATTAGATAGAAGTCTTAATATATCATTTTATTTATATAACAAACATAGATCATAATCAATCATTTCAAAAATAACCCATAGAGATTAAAGTAAATGGTGGTTATATCAAAATCATGGATTTTTAAAAAGTGCTTAAAACATGATACTTATGTAATTTGTATCCCACCAAAAGGAAATGATGGTTTTAAGTATTTAAATTATAGAATAAAATAAATCTTTTTCATGTCTTGATTAATACCCCTGGAAATAAAAAATGTTTTGGTATTTATATAATTAAAATAAAATAATTTCTTGCGAAAGAGAGATATTATGGGTTAACAATTCGGTAACATAATGGGTGTGAAACCTTATTTATAAAATTTTTAAAAGGGAGGTGACAAGGCTATACCATTAATAAAAGACTCATAATAAATTATAGGTAAATGATAAAATGGAATTAAGGACATGGAATTGAAATATGAAGGACATACCAAATATATGTGAACTCGAAAGGAAAAGAGATGTTGAGAATTTCCTTACCTTGAAGAGTGACATATAAAAACAATATGATTTGGACCTTGGAGGGTTGAGGACCCTTTGGGAGGAGTCCTTTGGAGGTAATACTATCATATATTCACAAATAGTAAATTGAGAATAAAATCAAATGGATCAATGGACCGGTAATTATATAGAAAGTGAGGGAGTTTTTTATTAATTTTTTAGGACACCTCATTAGTGGTATTTTCAAAACCATGGGATTTCCCAAGCTATTTACCCATGATATTTGTCCACATGGAATAACTCATATAATATTTTAATTCAAAAGATTCTACCAGAATTTTAAGTTATATATTAAAACATTATTAAGACATTAAACACACAGAAAACTCAAAACTATATTTTTTTAATCACCGTAACACCTAAAATTTTATTTTACTTTTAGTAACGATGGATGATAAATAATTAGGTATATATTTGATTATGTCCCTTCCCTTAGTATTCCCATGTCTATTACTAATTGGCCTTTGATCAAAGGATATATTTAAATCCTCATCATAGACAAAACAATAGGGTATTTCCAACTAAATTCATCAACAACATTGATTTCTCTTCTAGGGTGATAATGAATTAAACAATCATAGTCTTTAAGAAGTTCCATACATCACCACTATCTCATGTAAAATTCCTTTTTCATAAAAATATAATTCAAAATTTTATGTTCTTTGTATATATCCCATTTATCCCAATAAATATAGTGCCTCTATATATTTAGAGAAAAAACATTTATAGCCATCTCCAGATCATGTGTAAGATAGTTCTACTCTTGAGGCTTCAACTGTCGATATGCATAAGCTATCACCTTTCCATTTTTTATGAGGACGAACCCAATCCCATTAATAAATGTGTCACTAAAAATAATGAATCATTATTTTATGGACGGTAGACTTAACATGGGTTATGTAACCAATATCTTCTTTAGCTCATGGAATCATTCTTCATACTACTTTTTTATAATGATTATGGCCCCATTTCAATTTAACTTGGTTAATGGATTATAGTGTCATGAAAAGTTCTTCAAAAACCTCCTATAATATCCTTCCTAACCAAGGATAGTATGAATATCAGTTACTATATTAGGATGAGTCCCCTCCTCCAAAAACTCTTTCACTGTAGGGTCAACTGAAATTCCTTCACAAGTTACAATGTGACCCAAAAAGTATCTTATTGTAACCAAAACAAACTCTTGATAAATTTTATAAATAACCACTCATTATATAGAGTTTGAAATATAACTATTAGATTATATTCATACTTCTACCATGTTTTGGAATATATTAGAATATCATCAATAAAAACTACCACAATGTTATCAAGGTAGTCCTTAAACACTCTATTCATCAAATCCAAAAAGTATGAGGTGAATAAGTCAATATGAAAGGAATAACAACAAACTAATAATGATTATATTTTTATTGGAATGATGTATTTGGATTATCTTCCTTCTTCACCCACAATAGATGATAGCTTGATTTAAGATCAATCATAGAGAATAATTAATCCCCATGAAGCTAGTCAATTAAGTCATCAATTCTTCGAAGAGGGTACCTTTTCTTCATGGTGACCCCTTTCAGTTCTATATAATCAATTCATAACCACATCAATCCATCCTTTTTCATCACAAAAATAACTAGTGCACCCAAAATAGACACAATTTTCAAGATAAACCCCTACTCCAAAATATCATGGAGTGGATTCTTTATAACATCCAACTCCACATTCTCTATTCTATATAGGATTTTGAAATCGTCATGGAACCTAGGAGGAGTTCAACAAAGAACTCTACCACTATTTTTGGGAGAGGTAAAAGTAACTCCTTTGTAAATAATTCAATGTATTAATAAACTATGAGATCATTACTAATACATATACATTCATTTCCTTTTTAATCATTACTAATGAACTCCATAAAGAAGTCTAAGTGTGGTGCTTCTAGAAAAAGCTCAGGTCAAGATATATTTCTTTGGAAGATAAAAATAGTTCATACATTCAATACTACATATATTTCCTTAATTTTACATTTGATCCAAGAAATATACATTAAGATCTCATCCATCCCTTTTATAATGTCAAATTCAAACATGGGAATGACTATTGGATTTGCGATAAGATTGTTCTCACTCAAAGAAATATTATAGTTTATTAACACAATCGATGCTTGGATAATCCATCAAAAAATATTGACTGATAATTATAATTTTATTATTTTATGGAGTCATTCTAAATTCATTTAAAACATAGAAGAAATAAAGGAATTCAAGGAACCTGAATCGAACAAAGTACTTGGTATTTTTGAGAGAACAATAAGTGTACATTCCACCACATCGTTTGGTGCTTCAACTTCAACTGTCATGATAGAAAAGGCATAACCAAGCTCCCATGGTCTATTCTGAGGATTATGGTGATTACCCCTAACTAACCTCATATTAAAATAGTGATTATAGGAGATCCCTAGATATCGTACTTGAAGTGTTGGACTTATAGCAGTGCCTTAACCATATTCCCTTTTTCATTAATGCTAAGATGTTGGGGATTCACCTCTCTATGATAGTTCCTTGTAATACAGACATTTCTTCCACCCTTGTCAAATTTCCATCCCCCGAGCAGGAAGTACCCTAAATGATTCTTCCCAAATTTATTACATATGGAAATGTCTAATTTCTTACCTCCTCTTCATTGATCAAAGATTCTTCCCATGTTTGGTTCTAGAGATCTCATCTTCTCATTCGATTTTTGGGACCACTACATCTCACGAAACTCCAGTTCAACATTCATAGAACTCCATATGGTTTCATCATAGTTTTTATTGGATTTTTTTTCCATATATGAGGACTTAGTCCACCAGAAAATCTATGAAACTCACCATTCAGATTCATGACAAAACTATATGTGTGTTGGGAAAGACATGTGAAGATCGTCTCATAGTTTCCATTAGATTAATTCTCGTTTTCCATCAGATAAATAAATTCCTTCCATTTTTTGAACTCATTTAATAAGGGAAAAAATTATTGAAGAATATTACCCTAAAATATTCCCACACAATAGATTCAATTTCCCTTCTTAGCCTCATGTTTTTAATCAGTTCCCATCACTGATCAGCTACACCCTCAAAATGGTTCACAACCAAAGTGAATTTCTATTGTTCATAACAACTATGTATGGAAAAATCTTTTCTATTGAGATTATCCACTATTCTACATTCAATGGGTCGGTATATCCCCCAAACATTGGAGGTCACTGATGCAAGAAGGAATCAATGAAAAGTTATTCCCTTCATGGTGAAACTTGTATCTCAACACAATTCATGTTATTTCCTACAACTTGAGTTAGTTGATTCATCACTTTCGTAATGGTTTCCATTCCTTCTTCTATTAGAAAGTCATCAGTGCACGGTTCTTTGTGCTCACCATTTACAAAATTACTCATAGTGCCTTCCATTTTCTAAAAGAAGATAAACTTAGTGAGAAATTTGAATCATTTAATAATCTTATAACTATAATTTAATTTTAGGTCTTAAAACACTATTCTTAAATATATAATTCTGTAACAAAAATTACATTTAATACAAATCCTATCTAATGGTTCATAAAAATATTTTCATTACCCAAACATATCCCACATGAGTGTGAAACTTGGAGTGCAGCAATGCCCATTTTCATGCGCCAGTTTTTGATTGAGTCTCGCTTAAAATGGTGTTTTCGGGTTTTGCCCCTTTGTACATCTATTCTAGAGCCACATTCACTAATTTGTATCCAGACTTGAAGTTCACTGGTCGGAGACAACTTTCTTAATATTTCACCAAATAATAATATGTCTTAATATATTTAAAATTATATATATGGTTCTTCCTAATGATTCAAATTTAAAATTTTTCATAAATAACTAATCTATTCTTTGATAACTACTACATCATCCCACCTTTTTAATAAATAACTATACACCTCATTTTACAAACATATGATATTTATAATATTAATGTCTTGAAAATTAGATATATTTTACACGAAAACATAATAAAATATTCTATTAAACATGAAATGATTCATACATAGATTAATCCATAGTAAATTTATTGCATCTAATATCCAGTTTACACACATCAACGGAAAGGGTGATCTTAAGTCCCAATAATGGAAAACAAGGGAAAAAATTTACAGGTGTACAAGAGAGATATCAATAAGAACATGATGAATTTTGTAAAGGAATGATAAAGAGGTATATCATAAAAATAATAAATTTCAACATACCATGAAAAATTGGTTACAAAATTTAATTTAGACAATTCAGAAGCACACCACTAATATCCATCCCCAATGTGCCATAAAAATTATCATGGTATCGTAAAATTTTTCATCTTTAGAGATTAATTTCTTTACCCAAGTAATTGGGGTGATATCATGTCACACCATTAATATGTATTTATTTTAATGTGATACAAATTGATCATAATAAAAAATTTCATAAATAACCCACATAGAATAAAACAAATGTGTTTCATATTAAAATCTTGTCATTTTTCAAAGTACTTAAAAACATGATCATTTTTTCAATTATAACTCATAGAAAGTGAATGATGATTTTTTGTATATCAGTTCTACAAATAAATAAATAATTTCTATTACTTAATTAATACCACTAGAAAATAAATATTTTTGGGTATTCACATTCATAAAATAAAAGAATTTCTTGAGAAAGAGAGAGATTTAGAGATGACAATTCTACATCATAATGGGTGTGAAACATAGTTTTATAAAACATAAAAAAGAGACGGGAAATGGGTTAAAAATTCATAAAATACTAATAATCCATTATATCCATAGAATAAAATGGAAATAAGAACATTTTATTTAAATTTTAAAGAAATTCTTCATAAAAGTGATCTCAAAAGGAAAAAAGAGAAGTTGATAATTTTCTTACCTTGACAATTTACTTCTAAACCATGATGATTGAGACCTCAGTGGATTGGGGAAACCATGGGAGGAATATTTTTTAGGTAATACTATCATATATTCTATGTTAGTGAATTGTGAATGAAATATAATGGATTAATGTGTGGGTATTTATATGAAATGTGTTTTAATTTTTATTAATTTCAATGGACACCTCATTAGTGTTATTTGCAAAACCATGGGTTTTACCATTGAATTTTCCCATGGTATTTCTCCAATTGAGGGAAATCATATCAAATTTTAATGAAAAAGAGTCTAATTGAATTTTTAATATTAAATTTAATTCTTATGATTCCATTCAACACACTAACAACTCAAAATGATATTTTTTACTGTTCACTAAAAAACAAAACAAAAACATTCTATAAAAATAATCATAAGTTCATAGTAACCTAATATCAATGTAATAAAATTAAGAATATGAATTTTATTTTATGATAATAATTTTTTAAATATGTTAAATTTAACTTTTAACTCCTATATACTAAATTATTAGAAATAATTGCAGATTGAAAATTCTTAATAAATTCCACAGTAAAAATTCTGACACATGATTTGTTTTTAAAATTTATAAATAAAAAATAGTGTTTTTATAATACTATTTAATTATAAAAAACATTATCAATTAAACTATAGTATAATAATTTATATCACTCTTAAAAGTATTATTTTTAACTAAAAAATCAATTTATTAAATTTAATCACTATTAAAAAACTATTTTTAAAATGAAAACGATTAAATAAAATTTTTATTGAATCAAAGGGAATTAATTTTAAGTTACTAGGTACTTGAAAAATATCCCCTTAAAAATCCAAATACGACCTAAGGGGAAGTTATGTGATGTTGATCGATGATTGGGGAAGCTTGGATAACATCGCCTAAGTGGTAAACTCTACTATCTTGAACTTATACCGAAAGAGATTACGTCCAAGATTAACGAGTTGAAGATCAGCTTGGGATTGGTCTGGAGAGAAGTCTAGTAAAACTACCTCCTTCCCAAGATCCAACAAATGGTCTTTTTACAAACCAAATATACTGGTTGAGGCCATAAACTCTTTGTTCTGCATTAATAAATCATTATCATTTTTTTATAACCAATAAAAATAATGGTATGAGTATAGTTTCTAATGGTCATATTAGACAATAGTCATAATTGACCAAAGACCATATAATAGTTTAAACATGATGGTTACATGAAAATATAACCACATAATTATTAATTTGATATATATTTTTTGTAACAATATAATACACATTTTTAGGAAACATTTATCATTCAAAAAGTTAAGGTTGTTACAATGAGATCAAATATCATTATGGAATGAATATTTTTTATGGTGTCTCGTACTAAAATAATAGTTTAGTAATACATAAATTTTTATTAATAAGTGAGGAATATAAAATTTATGACTCAATAACACCCCATTATGTAATATTATACAATTATAATGTTAATCAATAAGAAAAATGTAAATATAAATCCATGTAATGTGTTTAGGTTTAATTTGATCAAACAACCCATTGTTATATTACATGATTTCTTATAATTACTAAAGATTCCAATATACGTTTTAGTGTTAAATGGTTATAAAGGAATAAAACCGCAATAGATAGTTCAAAAAGTTACATGTGAACTGCTTCAAAGAGAATCTAGAGGTAAGGTTTATATAGATAATGTGATTACTTTATGTGAATCAAGTAATATTCTTAATAAGAAGATATGACAATTTTTAGGCCGATGTGATGAAGTATATCTTAACAAAAAATCCTTTGATAATTAAAATGTAGAGTTTATTTATTAATATGCTCACATTTTTTAATCCTCCTAAGATCTATAATGTTATTAAAATGAATATAAATGTTGAATATTACAAGTATTCAATAGAAATTTTTATATAAGAGTGTATTTATTCATTAATTCAAATTTCATGGTACACATCAAATCCATGATGTTATTAAAAGAAGGAATAATGAGTTTTAAATGACATGAAAAGACTTCTTGTGTCTTTTAGAGACATGACTTATAAATAGTCATTTTTACATATAATAATATTAAATATATAATGAATAATTGATATCATATGAGTTATAATATTAAGATAATCAGTTATATAATAAAATCACATGTTTAAATTCAATGAGATTGATAACGCTTTGCAAATAGTTTTTCCACAATGATTAATAAAAATTTAATGAAAGGTAATTAACATATTCAGTATTATAGATACTATAGATATATCCATGATATAAAAGATACAATCATATTTTAGAATATATTTCGTTATGATGGAGGATATAAATATTTTAAAAAGTGGTAGAATGATACAACTGATCAATTCAGGCCTCGTGGTACAAAAAGAGTTATCATATGAACATGTTCAATTAGAGATCATATAAGGAGTTATTCTATATAAGAATACTATGTAATAGATTCGAATTTATAGTGATGGTTTAATATTTCCAATGGTGTCTAACATATTATTCACTAATAATAATGAATCCCTAAAGAAAATAGTGTGGAAAAACATGTTATGATTAAAAAACTATATGATTTAAAGATGGATTATATGTATCGAAATATGATGGTGTATTTTGAGAAGTTTTTCATGATGTTTTGATGTTTTAGGTGGGTATTCATGTGAAACTATGCATGGATGGTCATTATCATCCCAATAAAAAAAGGGTTATTATTAAAAGGATTATTGTGTTTAGATATATTGTATGCCAAAATCATTCACAATAATAATCTTAAAAAATAAATTTCTGTTCTGATTTTAGAGAAATTTTTCATTGACTATTATATTGGGAATTTATATTATAACACCTATTTTCCATAAAAGTTTCATAAATTTATTTATGAAATTATGTGATTATAGTGATCATGGAATATATGCATTGAATGATACGTAACCATGTGTCTGTAAGAGGTTGGTAGGAGTACCATATTTTTCAAAAGTAATATGATAATAACATATAGATGACCATTATTACTCTTATTGTGAGTTAAAACTATAATAAAATGTGAGTATCTAAATATTGACATAATGTAGTAAATTATGTCCTTGGGGAATAGATATGTTGAGGAAGACATGTTGGTTTCATATAATAGTTCAATGTAAATATACATATAAGGAATTGAAAAAATAGAAGTCTACAATTATTTGATAGCAAACTATTACAATAGTCACATGGAATAAATATCTCTAACAATACATTTATAAGAAAATAAAGGATATTAAAAGGTTTATTAGTCTTTAATACTCATCAATAATTGAGATATCACATATCTATGCTATGTGCTAGATATAATATTGATATATAGTAGAAAAATATCAATTGATTCCAGGAGAAATTCATGAGATGTAGTCATAACATTCTAATTTTACTTGAGAAACTACAATGGATATATACCTGATACCTAGAATGGAATAAAAAATAGTTATAAATGGTATAAAACTATACATCTTTAGATCCTTTTGATATTACATTATATTCAGTATCTGGTAAAGAGAGATATTTTCTCAGTAAAACAAACATTTTTAATACCTAAAAATACCATGTAGGTTGTTGTATCTAATGTAGATAAAAGAATTAGTATAAAATAGTCAACTGAAACACCCCTTGATTTTTGGAATAATAACATTTTGATTGATAGTGTTAATGAAAACATGGAGATTAAGCGACCCTGAAATATTATATTTTAATTATGTTTATTAAAACATAGACATGGAATTTATTATTATGAATATGAATAAACAAATTATGAAATATATATAAAGTTTCTACTCAAAACTTTTATATTATTTTATTATTTAAAAATAAATATTCAATTATTAGTATAATCATATTATACTTCAAAATTACACTTCCATCAAAAATTATTTTTATTAATTTTACGAGAAAATATTATATTTATTTTATTCAATTTTATACAATTAATTTTACAAACATAACTTTATTATTGAAATAATCATTTAAAAATTATCATAGGTTTAATTTTTGATAATTTTCTAAAAACATTAAATTTTTTTGAATAGCGACAAAATAAAACTTTATTATGAAAACTATAAATTTTTTTCAAAAATTTAAAAGATAAAAATTTGTATTAAAAAATTTTCAAAATAAAATATGTTCTCTCATCTTATTATTAATCCAAATATGTTCGATGGCATCAATTTTATGGTGGAATATTTTATAAAAACCTTTTGAGATAAAAATTCATTTTAATAAAAAATATATTTTTATTTTGTATTTTTTTGTTTTTATATTGAATTATTTTCATAAATTTAAATGAATTTAATTTGATAAAATTGATTATTTATTCATAATAAGGAGGTTGAAAATTTTCAAATATTTTTCATTTATTTTATTCATATATAATAGTTATCATGCTAAAATTTATCCTCTCAATAAAGTATAAATTAGGTGAAACTATGTTAAAACTAAGTGTTAAGGACAATATTTTTATTCATAATTCTAATTATATGGATTTAAAAAGAATAGTAAAAACTTATTCATTAAATTTAATACTTTATGGGACACTTTTCTATGAATATGATTTATATAATATTTAAAACAATAAAAAATACTAGATGACACTATCTTACTTTTAGATATCTCTTATGTGTTAACATAGTGATAAAAACATGTTTTGAAAGAATCATAATTGTTTTTTTAGAATAATGAATTCATGTTCCTTAGGAAAATTTATTTATAATTTTTTATGATTATATAATTTCCATAATTTCTTACCAAATGTCGAAAAAATGTTTCTTCAATTAAATGAAAAGTTAAATAAATGATTTAAGAAAGATTTAATTTAATATAATTTGAGTGATTTATATTGTTAAAGAAATATTATATATCAATATAAAATTTTATTTATGTGTTATTGGATTAAACTCAAATTTAATCTTTTTCATATGTATTTAATGTAAAATTGATTTCATAGTGTCCAAAATGACATTGATGATGTATTTTGAACACATTATATCATTAAATTGTTTAAAAAAATCAAGACTCATGGAATGGGGGATAATATGTGGAACAAATTTTCTCCCCTTCTTTATTTATTGTAAACATTTTAATGAATATATATGATATAATAATTATTATATAAAGATAAGTTATTATTTACCTTTATTTTCATCATCAGTTGAAAAATGGAATCAATGTTCATGCATACGCGTGACCCCTTATTTTTATTTATAGTGTCATTCATTTTTAAATATATAACTATTATTGATGAATATAAATAAAAATTTAATGAATATATATATATTTGAATCACAATTATAATTATGGATATTGTTCAATAGTGATCAATGTATACGGTTCGAGTGTGTCGAAATGAATGTTTCATGAAAAACGAAGTAAGTATCACCCTAATGAGATATTTTTAAAAGAAATTATTAATAAATGGGTTATAACATGACAAACATAAATATTATATTTAATGATACATATTTCTATTTTTATAGATAAATATGTAATAAACATATATTTATTTTAAATGAGGCCTGAATATTTATAAAGAATTGTGATACATGAGGTAAGGCATTTAGGTTTAAATACTATTTTTATTTTGATTGTTTATATTATAATTTTCATTAAATAAATTTTATAATATTTATTTGGAAAAAAAAATTTAATATTCTTATAAAATAGATATTTTTAGATAATAAAATGTTTTCATTTCATTTTCCTTAGTTTATATGCTCAAGATATTGGAAGGATTTTTTTAAGGAATACTAGAAATGTTTTAATATTCAGTCAAAAATCATTTTTCTTGCATTTCCATGTTTTATCTAAAATTATTTCAAAAATATTTTACTATTAAACTATTATTGTTTAATTAAATTGTTATAAAATTTTTACATGTTATGAATAATTTTCAAAGGAATATTTCTATCATTTTTAAAATGAGGTAGTTTATTAATTTTTTACAAAAGTGTGAGATGAATGTTTTATATTAACTAAAAAGGAATAAAAATAATTCCCCAACATCATAAAAATATAGTGATATAAATATTTATTTATCTGTTTACATAATAATTTTAATGAAAATATTTTTCAGTAATACATTGCATTGATCTTTTTCTAAATATGAATTTTCAAAATGAAAATTTTATTTTCTCCAAGAAATATTGCAGTGATTTTTTTAATTAATTTTCATATTTAATAACATCCATTTTTGTTAATTATGTTTTTCTAGGTATGTGATCAAATTATATCATACTTATTATTTATCTAGATGGTTTTTTATTATAATTAAGATATTTTTATGAAACCCATTTATTTTAAATGGGTTATGATAGAATGAAATTATGAAATGTTTTTAAAACTCATTTTCTTTACATTCATCAAGGTATGATGACACAACTAATGTTTCATGATCTAGTAAAACAAATTTTTATTGATTTCATTATGTAGTGGGTATGCCAAAAATTATATATTTCACTAATACATTGGAAATATATTATATTCTTGGAGATAATTATTGAAAACATGTTGATGTGTGATGAACCATCCCACGGGGCCCATACCATGACTACCCAAAACCCTCCGCTCATAGGCCAGGGGTATGAGACTAGTGTCGAGTAGGAATATCCCACATATGGGAGGAATTTTCATAAGTACATCTACACATGAACACAACCCCAAGAAAAAGGTGCTGGAAATTATAAATCCAAGGAATCTATTCATGTCATCCACTAAGTATAACAGAACATGAGTGAACCAAAAAGTAAAGTACATGGTGGGAAACCGAGCCAGCACATAATCCCACCAAAAGAAAGAAATAACACAAGAAAAACTCTATTTTTATGATGCATGTTTTCTGAAAACCCTACCTGAATGGTATGTGATGGGTCGATGCATGTAGCCATAGAAGTACACATCATCTGTCTGATCACACTATGCACTACATGGTCCTGGTCCTCCATTTACTTCATCAAAGTGTTGATCATCTAGAAAAGAAAGGACATGTGTGGTAAAATCTTGGTCAGGGGTAATTAAAACAACAGTCAATAGGATACCCTGAAACCATAAAATTAAAGCACAAGGGAAAACCCAAAAGAAAATAATACTAACTCGACATAGGTATATGAACATACATATACCAAGAACATCCAGACATACTCATTTCAGACACTAAGAGTCATTATGTCTGAAACTCATATCCAATATCATGATTCTCACTGATGGTTCAAAAGGTAACAAATAAATTTGGAGAACACACTCCATGAGCTTGACCATCTTTAATGGAACTCGTCTGACAAATTCAGTCCATAGGAAACAACTCTACAATTCATAATGGTACAACTGAGAGAATATTCTTAATTTGGAACATTATACTAGGTCTAGCCCTAGAGGCCAGCACCATAGGTCGAGTCATTTTTTCCTTGTGCCTAGAGAATGCTGAGGAAACCCATCTGAAGAGGCCCACCAATCACCATTGTGCACTGTGGAGGGAACACTGGTCTAGAATAATTCAAGAAACCTTTGTCCCTCTTATAAGGGGTACACCACACCTCAGTCTATCGAGGGATAAGATGCTCTTATATTTGTATATTTCACATCAAGTGGAGGTCCCGCTCCTCATAGTCATGTCCTAAAGTCGAGGGAGCTCTAAATCTAATAGAGGACCCGCTCCCCACTGCTACTCAGAGAGGGGGGGGGGAGTACAACTACGTAAGTGGGGACCCACTCGCTACCCGGTATGGGAGGACCACTTAGTGAATAGAGGACCCAAACCCTAGTATGACATGGTATAAGTGACTCTATCTATTTTTTTCTATGGGGGACCCCCACCCTAGTACATGAGGTTTGTACCAACAATATACTTGAGGACCTTATCCATAGCGTGATAGGGGAGTATCGACTCTTCATAAACAATCCATATAGAGGAAACACACCCTAGAATGATAGGGGAGCACTGACTCCTATAATAGAGGACCCTCACCCTACCTGATAAGGGATTACTACTCTATTTATACATCAATTATAGAGGAAATGTGCCCTATTTTGATAGGGTAGTACCGACTCCCTGGGTAGAGGACCCGATCCCAGTAAATGTATCTGATAGGGGTCTATCTACTATTCCATCAGTGTCATTGTGATTCTCAGGAAAAAATGTTTGATATGGACTACTCATTTATGAAAAATACACATTCGGTGAAAAAACTGCATTTCACTACAACACACCCAAACCCAGCTTCATGGAGGATGTTCTTCGATCATAATTTAAACACTTGAAATGGGTATTGAAATGTTTTTATTAATATTAGGGTTGTTGCATTACAGACAGTTATTCTTTTCGATACTTTATGAGGGAGATATGTCATATAAAAAATCCTGCAATAATAATAATTTTATTATTAGTGGGTGTTTCGTTGACCTAAGTTACGAGTCCGAAAATAAAATCCATCATCAGTCCTAAAATAAATGTCTCAATTTCAGGGTAATGTTGCCGGTTGAGGGTTTGTCTATCCAAAATTTCATGAAAGAGTTACTGCTAGATTTTTGTATGGCACCCAAAATAAAAATAAGAATAATATATATATATATATATATATATGTATCTATATTATTATTATTATTAAAACACATTGATTTATTTAATGGGTAATGCTCAAACTTCCCCCTTTAAATTGGAAGACAACGCATGCCATAAAGGAAAATAACCTTTTTATCTCCCATTCGAATCTATTATACTCCCTAATAATAATATCTAACAATATTATTATTACTTTTACTATTATATAATAGTTAATGGGGAAGATATGTTGGATCTCACCACCTCCTCAAAATTCACAACACACAAGGCCTCTCCTTTGGGGTGTCTTCAATTATTTCAACATTGCATTAATTCCTCAAATTATTAATATTATAAATAATATTAATAACCCAATTAGATAAAATCTATTTTTTATTATTAACCCCTCACACATATTTTACATCACCATTATTAATATTTTTAATATAATGACAATAACAATTCAACATTTCATTTTACTAACTTGCCTCCATTATTATTTCAAATGAGAATATTATGTACGCTTGTCACATTGACCACGTTAAACCACCCCATTGGATATCCAGATCCCACCATCTCCATGTCAATGTCGTGCAACCTTCGCCGTGGAATTTAACACACATGCTTTGTTCGAAACTGAATATGTCACACTGCATGTTTTTTTCACCACCAAATAGGAAAAAGGGAGATTATCAAAATGATCCACAACTTTCAATGATCACAAACACACACCTAGAGTTCTAATCCCATCCATTCACCAAAAACCATCATGATCAATTATCAATATGTCCCCAAACCATCGATTTTCATGTTGTTCGCACCATCACAATAAGTTCGACAGTTCGATCGCACTCGAAATCGTCCCGACAATGTAGAATCATGGACCTGTGGTCTGAGGATGAAGAACACGAATAAAGGTGGGGGAAAACCAATAAAAGTGTTTATGGATATAGGCCAAGTATTTTTTTCCTATTCTATCAAGAATGAGATTCCAATGTTTAGAAAACAACATAATTCAATTATATTCCAATACACATGCACATGAAAAGGCTGAAGTAGGGCATAGATCGAATAATGAATAATTATCTACAAAATCAATTTAACAATATTGTTGGAAAACCACATATAAAGAGTCCTACCTAGATTAGATCGATCATTCATTACTAATAAGGAGTTTGTTCTTGTCATTCATCGATCCATCGATGCCTGATTCGAACTCCGATCATCGATCATCCATCTCTTCATTGTTCGTCTT
Source organism: Viscum album (assembly GCA_963277665.1). NCBI lineage: Eukaryota > Viridiplantae > Streptophyta > Magnoliopsida > Santalales > Viscaceae > Viscum > Viscum album. Next base: position 1,089,302,402 of record OY728164.1, on the reverse strand, counting down.
TCTCCAACAAGAAGTTTCACCGAATCTTTTCTTCTCTAGAGCTCCCAATGAATTTCTCCAGTGTTATCAATCTAATCATGTACCCATGCCAAGCCATTAAATGAAGAAACATGTTTTAGAGACGCCACATAACTATTATTGCATATTTTCCACATGTTTTCATTTATTAAATGAAATAGGTTACCACATCATGGTGTTACAGTATCACTGCGTCATTGGGAAAGGTCAAAAAGAAATATTTTTATTAAATATTTTAATGATGTTCACATCCAAAAACTAACATTCACCTACGACAGGTGCCAGTCAATGTTATGCCCCACCTATGGAAATCACACCCTCGCGACCTCAACGACACTCTCGGATATCCAATCCGAGTTACAGTTTATGAGTTATAGGGTTTGGAGTTGAAATAGTTTCATTATATTATTTACGGTCATTTCCCAAAAACTATTTTCTATTGTTGGCCATGCAGCCAATGTTATGCTCTTTATAAGGAATGTACGCCCTCACAAGCTCAACGGTGGTCTCAAATTTTCAATCTGAGTGACTGACCATGAGTTATAAGTATTTGTAAAATAAAATACTTTTCCTTAATTATTTTAATAACAGTTATTCCATATTTGAGTTTTCTCACTGGAGGTCTATGATGATTAATGTTAAGTCATGCCTAGGGTATACCTGCCATCCTAAATGCAATGATTCCCTCATATATCTGATTCAGAAACCCATTTGAGAGTTATCCGACTCTTTCATAAAAATTGCTCACCCGCGCTATTTAGATACAAAACATTTTTCGACAGACCATTCCTGGCACACCAGTCCTCAGAATCCCACATCAGATCAGCACTTCCTAAGGAATTTTCCCAAATAATTTCAAAAAATAAATTTAGAAATATAAAATCTAGGTCTTCATATTCTCCTGACCTTATTGTCATTCATCCCCAGAAAGAAAAAGCCTGCATTCAATGGAGAAAAACTTAGCTATCTAGTGGACTCCCATGCCAGAGAGCCCACTAAGGGTCCTTGTGCGGCTTAGAAACACACACATGGGGGAACCACTGAGATCAAAAACTCTAATTTTCTTCTTCTTCTAGGAAAATATTGTGCCAGAATGGGCACATGTCTCTTTAGCTGCGACATGTGGGAAAGAACCAAGCATCGCGGTCCATTTGTTGTTATAGGGTCTAGCAGCTCACCACTATTCTAAACTCACATAGATATAGCTGAAACCCCACATTTCACATCCACCCATGGATTAACTATATAAAAGCCTCCCCAAAATGGGTTACATTCAAACAAAATAGGTCTACCCAATAGATAACACTGTATCTTACAAGGTCCTCTCTCTACAACATGAATCTATTACACACCTTGTTAAAACATAAACACTGCCACACCCACTAGGAGCATCCCGACTTAGTATGGATATTGAGAAACCATTTTATATTACATAAAAATCATGGGATCTTAATCTTCACCATTGAAATATCGTAAAAAATGAAGTCAAGAAAAAAATGACCACTGGAAGGGCCAGGATCGGCTCTGAGGCTTCATAAAAAAACCTCACCCAGAACATGTAACTCTAGGGGACTCACCCCTCATACCTCAACACTCGGTCCCACACACCCATTTCCCATCAAACCCACAGTGAGAGTTCACCATGTGCTACCTGGCTTCCCCTTTCATCAACAAGGAAAAATTGTTTCATCACTCTGAACACACATCACCTTTTTTCTTGAAATAGTCAATTTTTTAATGAACGATGGTTGCCCATACCAATAATAATGTCGTAAGGCCACAATGCTATTACTAAGAGATCCCAACCACAACTCTCATCTCCAAGAGTCAGGTCACACTATCATTGCTATTATGAGATCATCAGGTCTCCTCTAGTAAGAGTCTCTGAGCATGAGGGTCATGTCTACGGTTTGAATGGCTCCTCTATGTCTCAAAAAATGATCATGATAGAAGGAGAACAACTAGAACATATTTCAATTAATACAACAACAAAAGAAATGACACATGTCATACATCAGATCACTCCTAGAGTCTATGGGTCATAAGACATGATTTCATGTAGTTGTCATCACCCACGTCCCCCATCTCCCCAAACCTTTCCTAGGTCACCCATTTCTCTTACAGCGCCTCTACCTCAACTGAAATCCTATAGAACTCCTCGCTCCATGTGATGTCTCTTCCATGGAGGCTAGTAAGATGGCTCCCTCTTAGCATCGTGGTGGGTTGGAAAATCTCAAGAGAGATGCCCCCATCAATTTAAAACATAACAATGTGTCTCTTATGGATGATCTATTCCTTGACACTACTCCTGTGTCACAGTCCCACGCATCTGAGTTCAGGAATGGGCAGGCCTTCTTCCTCGAGATCCCTTCACCTATCGTCTGCTAGCTTCTGAAGATGAATATTCCATGTGACCTATGTTGTTAGTCGCATCCATCTTCTCCTCATCCAGAAAACTTGTCACGACCCCCTCCCCACAAAGTGTACCCATCTTGGGCCAGCAATGTGATAAGGAAGATAATGACCCCCGATTCCCGCCTCCAGTAGGCCTCGGGTTGGTGACTAGCACCAAGGGTATAGCAAACACACAAATGGGAGGCATTACCCTCTAAGGGAACACATGCAGAAGAGAGATATAAGATGGACACCAATCAACTCCAACTCAGAACTAAAATATAAAAGAAACCCAAGTACATATATGAAATCTCATGAAAAAGTACTACAACAGAAAGAGAAAACTAAAAGTACCCAAAAGAAAGTAAAACGGCAGTGACCACAATCCCGAACAGCTCCTCCAACCACAAACTAGTAGTAACCAGCTTGATCTCCAACCTGCTCCAGGTGACCTGAAAAACATTTTATATATACATATGGTGAGTATAACAGTATACTCAGTAGGATCCTCTTCAAGCCTCTCATGCAAAAGTAAAGAAAGCATGCTAAAGCCCAGTGAACAACAATTGAAACTATCTCGTCACCTAAACAAGTATACTAAGTTCCCAAACTCACCATGACTACTCTCACCAAGTAACACATACAAGAATATATAATATAGTAAAGAATATCACGGGTACCCCGCTACTAATTCCCCACTGGTTTTCCGATTTTCCCTAATGACATACGTCCTTTCCATATCTCTCCAAAGGCTAGCCCGTAGACACTTGGGTTAAGCTCCACAATCTTCACCTCATGCACCACAAAGGCTTACCCGCAAACACCTGGGCGAAGCACCACACCATCCTCACAACCAAAAGTAACCAGGTATGTTCTGGGAGCCACCACATCCTGCATAACGTGTATCATACATCAGGTATTATACCTCAATCCATTATAGCCCATAAACCGAGTAGGGATCCTCAATCCATCACAGCCTATACACGTTACACCTATAGTATTCCATAGGATACTATATCCCGAATATGTGTGTGTGAAATAACCACAAGCCATTACAACCCTCTACAAACATATATGGGGAAACAAACTATTGTGCATTTTGGCACCTGTATCTACCAAGAGAAGAGAGTGGGGCCAAAGGGGTTAGTTATCCATTCGTCCTCCCACTGGAATGTTGGGGAAGACACCCCCCAGGGCTCAAAATCCCCGGGGTGTCAGTTTCCCTTACCGACAGGGTGGAGTAGCTTATAGAAACACAAAAAGTACATAATATATATATTACTCACATCCACAGTATGGGCATTACCTAGTCTTAGATACAACTGCAGCTAACATCTCTCAAACTCCAGGTTGTTACTTCTAAGACTAGGTATCCTATAAGCACACAAACATTTTAATAGCTTTATTAGATTACTCCATTCTCATTTTACCAGTTCCACTGTACGTATTAATTCTTTAAAATTTAATTAACTATGAACCATTCCACATTAAACTGAATTGGCATCACATTCAAAATCAACTGCTCCTTTTAGGATTCACATCAACTTTAAATTCCAGTATCTCCATCCCCAAGGATTATCACCATTCAATCAAACTGTCATTATAGAATTACATTCCCATATTCCCAGGAATTCTTGAAAGGTATCCTATTCTACTAAACACAAAGGGGGATCAACACGGTGACTAAATATACTACCCGTTGAGTCTTTTCCGCCTATAGAAAGAGCATAGACTCATTCTTCCTTGAGAGGCTAAACACGGAAATCATGTGGCATACCCCGCGTGTCATTGCCTCCTTCAGAAAGAGGGTAACCAAGACCAACTACCTTGAGTAGTGGGGAAAAGTAAAGTAGATAAACAACCAAACAAAACCACCAATATCCAGCCATCACATCCATCCCATACAATCATCATTGGTTTCCTCCCCGACACCCACATGCACAAGCTGATGCATCGTTCCACCCTAGGTGTCATCCGCTGCCATAACCACAAGTCCCCATGCCTCCACATATCAAAACAGCCATCCAGGCTCACATCACAGCATAAGCAGCATGAAAACACAACATCACATCAATGGGCTCTTGACCCTTTATCAATCAAGAGGGTAACTCAGAACCCTTTAAGAAATTCTCACACAATCTGTTCATTAATACATATTGAATTAGAAGATTTGTTATTCATAGGTTCCAATTATGGGATATGTAATCAGTAAGCTATCATAATTAAATAACCATGCTTACTGCCTTAATTTGATTAACCTCAAATTAGAACAACTACAACAATGGAAATAACCAGATTCATTTACAAGCCTCTTTATCTTTAGCCAATTAATTAAAAATTAATTCCGGCTTTACATTCATTATCAATTTCCATCAAGAAAGAACAACTAATCAATGAAATCATGGATATCACACTATCTAGCAAAACATGAGGCAAACCATTGTCATGGTACAAAGCAACAACATGCGATCAACCAATTCTTTTAATTCGTTTCAAGTATTTAATTTTGTCAATTTCATTGTGATCCAATGGGATAAATCATGATAATTCTATTATTGCATATATACAATTATAGAAGCCATAAATCCCCTACCTTGAAGAGTTCTTGACGTCCTTTATCCACACAACGGGTCACAATCCTCCTCTCACGACAACTGCATCCACCGGAGGATGGCACGATACGACAGTACCAACCAACCCCAAGAAAAACCCATAAGAATCTGGGAAATTAAATGGTATAACATGGAAGGGAGAAACATTATATGATGATCCCCAAATGAACGATGATAAAACATACCATATAGGGAAGATTTACCGACACAGCTCGGTTGCATCCAAAATAGAGCGGAACCAATCGGAGGATTAGGGTTTGATTGTGAAACTCCTATGGGAATGATTGAAAGGTTCTAGTGTCTCTTTGCCGAGAACAAAGAGGAAGAACAAGGGAGAATAGTATCTGGTTCCTTTTTGAAGAGTTAATGAGGTGACGGTTTAAGATCCGGTTTATTCTACATTAAAAACGGATCGCATTAACCCACGCAGTTTGTCCAAGTAAAAACATCCCGAGCTGTAGGGATAATTAATATAGGATTTATAGACTTTTAATTGGCTTAATAGTCCTTAAAATAAAGGCTTTAAATGTCTTTTACATCAAAGGAAAGGTCAAATGCGGAAAAACTATAGGAAGATGGAAACACTCTTCACAAACTCAAAATTTGGCAAAGGAAAGTCTACTGATATGGAAACACTGTACAAGTATACCGATCCGGAAACACTATACAAGTCTACTAATAGAAGGTCACCGATAGAACCTCACCAATAGAAACATTGTTCAAGTCTGCTGATAGAAGTCCACCGATAGAACCTCACCGATAGAAACACTGTTTAAGTCTACTGATAGAAGTCCACCGATAGAAGCTCACTGATAGAAACATTCTTCAAGTCTACCGATAGAAGGTCACTGATAGAACCTCACTGATAGAAACACTATTCAAGTATACCAATAGAAGTCCACCGATAGAACCTCACCGATAAAAACATTGTTCAAGTCTACCAATACAAATATTGTTCACGTCTATTGATAGAAGGTCACCGATAGAACCTCCCCGATAGAAACACTGTTCAAGTATACTGATAGAAGTCCACCGATAGAAGCTCATCGATAGAAAAACTGTTCACTGAACCTCACTGATAGAAACACTATTCACCTACCTATAATGTTCATAAAACTGGAAACACTGTTCATAGAACTGGAAATTGGGAACAGTGTTGGTGATAAGTCACCATGACATCCCGGAACACCTCCAACACAACATTTTCAAAACTAATAGACCAAAGAGGTTAGGGCCATTACATTATATACCTCTCAAAACATTATCATCCTCGAGAATTCAAAACCAACGTAAAGAAAAAAATAAATGAAACAGGGCCCGAACAGCCACCCATCGAGATACCTCTCAAAAGAGAGCAAGCCACAAAAAGGAACAAAAGAAGTTCATAAATAAAACATGAAAGGTCTAACCACAAAGGAAACATCATTACATGAAAATAGTTAAAAATTAAACAACTCTAGGTACTGAGCACGTATCTGTGACTCACTCTCTCAGGTACTCTCCTCCATGCCACTGTGTCGCCACAAGACATGAACTAAGGGGATAGAATGCCCACGCAACACCTTCTCCTTGCAGTCTTGGATCTCCACAGGTCACTCCTCGAAGGATGCATCACCATTTATATTGATCTCTCCCCAATCGATAACATGAGATTCATCATGAAGATAACGACGTATCTTTGATACATGGAAAACATCATGTATCCGACTCATATGAGGGGGAAGTGCTACTCGATATGCCACAGATCCAACATAAGATAACACCTCAAAAGGACCAACAAACTGGGGATAAATATTACTTCCACAACCAAACCTTCGTTTCCCACGACGGGGAGTCACCTTCAGAAACAGATGATCCCCAACATTAAACACTAAGGGTCTCCTTCTTTGATCGGGATATGATTTCTGACGATCTTGCGCTTTCTTCATCCTCTCACGAATCACCTGAACCATCTCTGTTGTATTCTGCACTAGTTCCTGTCTGAGAATTTCTAACTCTCTGACCCCAGTCCAACACAACGGAGAACAGAATGGCTGACCATACAAGGCTTTAAATGGCTCCATACCAATGGTGGAGTGAAAACTATTATTGTAAGAAAACTCCACCAAGGGTAGGTGCCTCATACAAGAACATCCAAAGTGAAGAACACAAGAGCGCAACATGTCTTCAACAGTCTGGATGGTTCGCACTGTTTGACCTTCCGTTTGAGGATGAAAAGAAGTGCTAATGCATAGATTAGAACCTAAATCATGTTGGAGACCCCTCCACACCCTAGAGGTAAAACGTGGATCTCGATTATAAACGATCATCCTATGAACTCCATGAAGCCTCACCACCTCCTCCAGATACTTCCTCATCAAAATATCCACTGAGCTCGACTCCTTGATCTCTATGAAGTCGGCCGATGTTGTTAAATGATCCACTACCACCCATATAGAATCATGTCCTCCCAGAGCTTGAGGTAAACCTGTAAAAAGTCCATTGAGATGTCCTCCCACTTACACTGAGGAATCTCTAATGTCTTGAGAAGACCACCAGAAACACGGTGTTCGGCCTTCACCTTCTGGAAGACCAAACATCGAGAAACAAACTCCGCAACCACATGCTTCAGCCTAGGCCCCCAAAAATGACTCCTCAAGGATCGGTACATCTTTGTCACACCAGGATGTAATGCTAAATATAAAATGTGGAACTCTCTGATAACCATATAGCACATCTCCAAGGGAACAAAAAGCCTACCATGATATAACACTCGGTTTTGTTCATCCTCCAACCATCTATTTGGGGCCTCACCACAAACAACTCGGTCCCTCAAAACATCCACCCCTAGATAACCCAACTGAGACTCTTCCACCTTCTGCATCAGGGATGACTACACCGTCATCTGGAAAAGACAACCTCTACCCCCCAACTTCTCCCATATCAAGATGCAAAGCTGATAGCTCTTCCATCACTCTCCAGGTTTCACCAAATTCAGGCATAGTATCATTATGTGACTTTCGGCTCAGTGCATCAGCTACAAAATTCCCTTTTCCAGGTGTATATGATATTTCAATGTCGTATTCCTGCAAGAACTCCATCCACCGACGCTGTCGCGAGTTCAAGTCACGTTGAGAGAAAACATACCTAAAACACTTATAATCTATGAAAACCACTATGTGATCACCAATGAGGTAATGTCTCCACAACTTCAGAGAAAACACCACAGATGCCAACTCAAAATCATGTGTGGAATAGTTGCGTTCAAGGGGACGTAACTGTTGAGACCCATAAGAAACAACTGACCACTGCTGCATGAGAACATAGCCTAGCCCCATATGTGAAGCATCACAGAAAACATCAAACTGGACTCCCTCTGCTAGAAGACAAAGGACTGGAGCATTTACCATCTTCTCCTTTAGATACTCGAAAGCTTCCTGACACTAATCAGTCCATATGAACGCTTGATCCTTCCTGGTCAAAGCTGTCAGAGGAGTCGCAACTAGGGAGAAATTGGCTACAATCATCCTATAATAGCCTACGAGATGAAGGAAACTTCACATCTCTGACATGGTCTTGGAGGCTGCCCAAGACACCATTACTTCTATCTTTGACGGATCCATAGCTACACCCTATTGGGACACAATATGCCCCAAGAAACGAACTTATCGAGCCCAAAACTCGCACTTCGACAACTTCCCAAACAACTGATGTTGGCGAAGAACTCCCAAAACAGCTCGTAGATGCTCTACATGCTCCTCTTCAGATGTGGAGTACACAAGTATGTCGTCGATGAAAACCACAAAAAACTTGTCCGAGAATTCACAGAACACATCATTCATCATCCCCATGAAAACAGCTGGAGCATTCATCACGCCGAATGGCATTACAACAAACACATAATGCCCATGACGACAAAGTAAAGCAGTCTTCAGGATATTCTCATCCTTTATACGCATCTGATGATATCCTGACTGCAAGTCGATCTTTGAGAACTAACTTGAACCCTTCAGTTGATCGAATATGTCATCAATCCGCGGGAGAGGATAGCAGTTATTTATTGTCATGTTGTTTAATCGACGATAATCAACGCACAACTGCAAACTGTCGTCAGCCTTTTTCACAAAAAAAATGGGTGCACCCCACGGTGACACACTTGGACAAACAAAACCGCACTGCAACAGACCATCAAGAAAAATACGTAGCTCTCGTAACTCAGAAGGGGACATCCTATACAGAGACATAGAGATAGGAGATGCTCCTGGAAGTAGCTCGATCCCAAACTCGATCTCTCGTCGAGGGGGTAAGGCTAAAACCTCTTCTAGAAAGATGTCAGGGTACTCCTCTACGACCTTAGGAAACGCCAATTGCTAAACCTATAAAGAACTCAGCATCATCTCAGCCATCATGGATGATAAGAATGGAACTCATCTATGACCCATCCGATGATCTCGCTCACCCACAAACACCACTTTCTCTCCATCTACATCAAAGAAAACGACCTTCTTCCTGTAGAAATCCACAATATCCTGCACCAAATACAACCAATCCATGCCGATGATGACATCATATGGTTGTATTCGTAAACATAGGAAAACTCCCCAAGAGCGGTGTTGCCCCAACACTAGCTCATAGTCTCTACATACATCTAAAAAGTCGGCTCGACCTGTAACTAGCATAGTCAATGCCAAGGGAACTAGAAGCCTCTCTACCTCAACTCCCAAGGCATGGACAAGGGTAGGTTATATGAAGGACCGTGTTTCTCCTGAATCAAACAAGGCATACACCAAGGTAGAAAACAAGCAAAGGGTACCTCGAATGAAATATGGCTCGCCTAGGGCTAGAAACGCTAGAGCATTAAGCTGACCACGACCTCCTACACAGCCTCTCGGACCCTGATGAAGACCACCACCATGGCCGCGCTCTGTTCTCTGAGGACAGGGAGTTTCATGGCGCTATCCTCTGCCTACTCCATTTATCCTCTGGTGACCTAATGCTGGTGCAACCTGCTGCTGCTACCTCGGCTGGAACTGCCTCAATGGAGGAACCTAGAGCGGACCTCCCGGTACACAATGACTGCTCTGAAAAGTCGGGCACTCCTACTGCTGATGACCACGACCACCACAAGAAAAACAAGCGCCTGATCCCTTGGCATAGGCATGATAGTTGCTGCCTCTAGAGAAACGAGATGGGAAGGGCTGCGACCTACCCCCAGGTGAACAGAAACTCTTCTGCCCTGAAAATCGGGATCCCCAGACCAGAGATTTTCTTTGTGAGGAATCATCACAATTCCACTCTCATGACGATATGATCCTATACAAAGTCCTCCCAACAACCTCTTCCCTCACCATCACATAAAGATATGTCTTTAGCATAAATGGGGTGACCTGGCGCTGGATCTCTGGACGCAAAGCCTACTCAAAATGCATTTCCCTGGCCTCCTCATCTGTTAATAGGTCTGAAGCATATCGTAGAAGGGTCCTGAACCAGATTTCAAACTCTCGAACACTGGAGCACCCCTATGGAAGGGTAAGAAGCTTCTGGTGATTGGACGCCTTCGCAGTCGAAGAAAGAAACTCGACTCTAAACCTGTCTCAAAACTCCTCCCATGAGATCGCTGACTCCTCATGATCCCCGAGGAATAAGAACCACCATTGCCTCACTGCTCCACGTAGCATCATCACAACCAAGGACAGCCATTGTTCCTTTTGAGCACGAATTGAACTAAATCCTATCTTGACCTCCTCCAACCAGTCTTCTGTCACTGCATCTGAAATGGATCCCTCGTATTTCTGTAGACTCTGGCGCTAAAACTCTCGAAGTGTCTTCCTCCAAGTGTCATCATTGTCAACCTCTACCCGACGACGATCTGCTGGAACATCCTACTAGACATCTTCTACGCAAACCAGATGAGGACGTCGACCTGGAGCCATACCTGCAAAAGAACAAACTATTAGAGCTCCTAAGCCTGGATTATGGAAGACTCAACATTAATTAATTTATTGTTTTCTTTTTTTCATTGTAGTTTAACCTACCCCAAGGTCTACCCATTCGAACACAGGCGCAGAGAAGAGTGGTGCATGATCATTTCCTAGGGCTCTACCCTACAACCAGTGTCACTTTGTTTAGTAGCCATCATAAACTTAAAGGTCCATGCAACAAATCATAGGGGGCCATAAACGCCTATGTCTCTGCCGGTATCCAGTGTTTACCACACTTGGTAAACATGAATGACACTGTTTCCCTACCATCCCATTCAAACTCACACGTGCCTAACTCCAAACTCCATCATATCCCTAAACCAGAGCCTCTGATACCACTCTATCATGACCCCTCCCCAAAAAGTGTACCCCTCTTGAGCTAGCAATGTGAGAAAGAAGATAATGACCCTCGAACCCCGCCTCCAGTAGTCCTCGGGTTGGCGACTAGCACCGAGGGTATAGTAAACACACAAATTGGAAGCATTACCCTCTAAGAGAACACATGCGAAAGAGAGAGATAATATGGACAATAATAAACTCCAACTCAGAACTGAAATATTAATGAAACCAAAGTACATATATGAAATGTCATGAAAAATTACTAAAACTGAAAGGGAAAACTAAAAGTACCCAAAGGAAAGTAAGACGGCAGCGACCACAAGCCCGAACAGCTCCTCCAACCACAAACTAGTAGTAACCAGCTTGACCTCCAACCTGCTCCAAGTGACCAGAAAACAGTATATATATACATAGGGTGAGTATAACAGTATACTCAGTAGGATCCTCCACAGGCATATCGTGCAAAAGAAAAGAAAGCATGCTAATGCCCTGTGAACAGCAAGTGAAAATAGCTGATCACCTAAACAGGTATACTATGTTCCCAACCATAATAGGGCTACTCTCACCAAGTAACACATAAAAGAATATAGAATATAGTAAATAATATCAAAGGTACCCCACTAATACTTCCCCACTAGTTTTCCTCTTTGCCCCAATGACAAATGTCTTGTGCATCTCTCTCCAAAGGCTTGCCCGCAGACACCTGGGATAAGCTCCATAATCTACACCTCATGAACCACAAAGTCTTGCCCACAGACACCTGGGCGAAGCACCACACCATCCTCACAACCAAAAGTAACCAAGTATGTTCTGGGAGCCACCACAACCTGCATAACGTCTATAATACATCAGGTATTATACCTCAAGACAATATAGCCCATACACCGAGTAGGGATCCTCGAGCCATCACAGCCTATACACGTTACACCTATAGTAGTCCATAGGATACTATACCCAGAATATATATGTGTGAAATAACCACAAGCCATTACATCCCTCTACACACATATAGGTGGAAACTAACTGTTGTGCCTGTTGGCACATGTATCTACCAAGAGAAGAGAGCGAGGCCAAAGGGTGTAGTCAGCTATTCGTCCTCCCACCGGAATGTTGGGGAAGACACCCCCCAGGGCCCAGAATCCCCAGGGTGTCAGTTGCCCTTACCAACAGGGTGGAGTAGCTTATAGAAACACAAAAACTATAGAATATATATATAACTCACATCCACAAAATGGGCATTACCTAGTCTTAGATTAAACTGCATCTAACGTCTCTCAGACTCCAGGTTGCTACTTCTAAGACTAGGTATCCTATAAGCACACAAAAATTTGAAGAGATTTATTAGATTACTCCATTCTCATTTTATCAGTTCCAATGTATGTTAATTAATTCTTTAAACATTAATTAACCATGAACCATTCCACATTAAACTGAATTGGCATCACATTCAAAATCAACTGCTCCTTTTAAGATTCACATCACCATTAAATTGAAGTATCTCCCTCTCCATGGACTATCACCATTTAATCAAACATTCATTAAAAAAATTAATTTCTCATATTCCCATGAATTCTAGAAAGGAATCCTATGCTACTAAACACGAAGGGGGATCAACACGATGAGTAGATATACTACCTGTTGAGTCTTTGCTGCCTATAGCAAGAGCATAGACCCAATCTCCCTCAAGAGGCAAAACATGGAAATCACGTGGCATACCCCACGTGTCTTCGCCTCCTTCGGAAGGAGGGTAATCAAGACCAGCTGCCTTTAGCAGTGGGGAAAATTAAAGCAGATAAATAACCAAACAAAACAACCAACATCCAGCCATCACATCCATCCCATACCATCATCCTTGGTGTCCTCCCCGACACCCACATGTATAAGCTGATGCATCTCGCCACCCTAGGCGTCATTTGATGCCACAACCACAAGTCCCCATGCCTCCACATATCAAAACATCCATACAGTCTCACATCACAACACAAGCAGCAAGAAAACACAACATCACATCAATGGGCTCTTCACCCTTTAACAATCAAGAGGGTAACTCAGAACCCTTTAAGAAATTCTCACACAATCTGTTCTTTAATCCATATTGAATTAGCATATTTGTTATTCTTAGGTTCCAATTACGGGAGACCTAATCATTAATCTATCACAATTAAATAACCATGCTTACTGCCCTAATTTTATTAACCTCAAATTAGAACAACTACAACAACGGAATCAACCAGATTCATTTACATGCCTCTTTATCATTATCCAATTAATTAACAATTAATTACAACTTTACGTTCATTATAAATTTCCATAAAGAATGAACAACAAATCAATGAAACCATAGATATCACTCTATCTAGAAAAACATGAGCCAAACCGTTATCACGGTACAAAGCAACAACATGCGACCAACCAATTCTTTTAATCTAGTTCAAGTATTTAATTAGGTCAATTTCATTGTGATCCAAAGGGATAAATCATTCTAATTATACGATTGCACATATAAATTTAGAGAATCCATGAATCCCCTACCTCGAAGAGTTCTTGACATCCTTTATCCACACAACGGGTCACAATCCTCCTCTCAAGAAAACTGCATCCACCGGAGGATGCCACGGTACGACAGTACCAACCAACTGCAAGAAAACCCCATTAGAATCTTGGAAATTAGATGGTATAATATGGAAGGGAGAAAAATTATAAGATTATTCCTAAAGGAATGATGATAAAACATACCATATAGGGAAGATTGACCGACACATCTCGGTTGCATCCAAAATAGAGGAGAACCAATCAGAGGATTAGGGTTTGATTTTGAAACTCCTAGGGGAATGATTGAAATTTTCTAGTTTCTCTTAGCCGAGAACAAGGAGGAAGAACAAGGGATAATGATATCTGGTTCCTTTTTGAAGATTTAACGTGGCGAAGGTTTAAGATCCGGTTGATTCTCCATTAAAAATGGATCGCATTAACCCACATTGTTTGACCAAGTAAAAACATCCCGAGCTATATGAATAATTAATGTAGGATTAATGGACTTTTAATAGGCTTAAGAGTCCTTAAAAATAAGGATTTAAATTTATTTTACATCCAAGGAAACGTCAAATGGGGAAAAGCTGTAGGAAGCTGGAAACAGTGGTCACAATCTTAAAATTTGGCAAAGGCAAGTCTACCGATCTGGAAACACTGTACAAGTCTACCGATCTGGAAACACTGTACAAGTCTACCTATAGAAGGTCACCGATAGAACCTCACCGATAAAAACAATGTTCAAGTCTACCGATAGAAGTCCACCAAAAGAACCTCACTGATAGAATCACTGTTCAATTCTACCGATAGAAGTCCACCGATAGAAGCTCACTAATAGAAACATTGTTCAAGTATACCGATAGAAGGACACCGATAGAACCTCACTGATAGAAACACTGTTCATGTCTACCGATAGAACATCACCCATAAAAAAATTGTTCAAGTATACTGATAGAAACATTGTTCAAGTCTACCAATAGAAGGTCACCGATAGAACCTCACCGATTGAAACATTGTTTAATTCTACCGATAGAAGTCCACCGATAGAAGACCACCGATAGAAACATTGTTCACTGAACCTCACCTATAGAAACATTTTTCACCAACCGATATTGTTCATAAAACTGGAAACAATGTTCACAGCATTGAAATTTGGCAAAGTGTTTGGGATAAGTCACCTTGACCTCCCGGAACACCTCCAACACCACATTTTCACAATGTAATGGACTGGAGAGGTCTGGGCCATTACATAACTGACGACCACTAGGGCTCTCTCTAGATACCCGCATAGGTGGAAATATTTAGGCAAACAACTCACTCCCTGATCTCTTGGAATAAGCCCTACTCAAAGGTTTGAGATCTGAAAATATGGTCTCACACCATGTCTAGGGAGTACCACAACAAGACAATGATCATCATTGAGAACTCTGCCACTATCACGGTAAACTATCGAAGCTAAAAAATCTCCTGGATACCCAATTACGTCATCGTGGCTGTGTAATACTATTCCTTGATGATTCATTAAAACTCCTCCCAAGAGAGTGTCACCTCATCATGTGACTATATCACTAAGCCCCACATGCGTCCCACTGAGCCTTGTAGAATGCTTGTGGCTAGGACCACCATCTGATCGGGAGGTCTCCTCACTATGTAGAAAACTTGAGCAACTACCTCGAGCTATTCATCTCCTTCCTGGGGGTCTACATCACCCTGTTATCTCAATGCTTTCATCCTATAAAACTCATGTAGCACACTCAGCCTATGCGCATCGTCGGTCTGAACTGCTAGAAAAACATTCTTCTCTATGGGTGGGGGTACCATCAAAAGACCACCCAAAGGTAACACCACATAACCAATGTCATGTACTAATTCCGCATGATGGAGAATATCATTATCAAAATCAAAGTGTAGGATACTATCTATCATTCTTCCTGGAGGAATCCTGAAATATATAATGATGAACCCTAGTTAATAGAGTATATCTTGAGAGATGACTCAAGAAGAACACGGGAAAAACAAACCATTTCTATATGATGATTGTACCATTTATTTCTCGGTGACAATTTTACAAATGCGCTGAGACGAAAAGTTGGTTATCATTGTCCTAATGAATGGATACGTCAGCCACTACAACAACACTTGAACATGTGTCCTGAGAGCCGAACTTGAAACATGTTAACACTGTCACTATGAAACCAAAACCGAGCCCACGACACTTCAATTTTAATGTAGAACTAAAATCCTCTGATAGCACTCTGTTAAGACCCGTTCTCTAGGGCCCTTGATAATACTACCCCAATCCAACCTCTAATAGGGCATGGGATATGCATTATCACCGAGTAGGAATATCCCACAAATGGGTGACTTTTTCCTACGTACATGTACGCACGCCCACAAGTCTAGGAAAAATTACTGGAAAGTAAGAAATACACGGAAATTATGCATGAATGCCACTAAGTATAACACAACCAGAGTGCAATGAATTTTAAAGTACATGGTAGAAAACCTGGCCATTATACAGGCCCACCAAAAGAAATACATAAAATAAGTAAAAATCAATGTCCCTAAAGATCATACATAGACAACCCTACCTGAATGGGTGGTGATGAGTAGCTTCCAATAGCCAAAGTAGAATTCCTCATTTGACTAATCTCACTAACCACCACTTGGTCCTGGTCCCTTGTGTACTTCATCAAAGAATCTATCATTTTCACATGATATTACATGTGCGGGAAAAGCATGTGAAGGGCTGAGTAAAACAACACTTAGTAGGACACCCGAAAATAAAAAAGGTAAAGCACAGGGAAAAAATACAATAAATGAATAGTCAACTCGACATAGGTATATCCCATAAATATACCAAAAACATCCAATTATAATCGTTTCAGACACTAATAATCTTGAGGTCCCATCCTCATCTCTAGCATCAGGATTCCCACTGATGGTTCCAAAGGTAAACCATAAACCATAAGAACACACTCTATGAGCTTAACGATCTCTAATGGAACCCATACATGAGATAAACTCACTGGGGATTAACTCTACCATTCATAATGGTCTTCCTAGGAGAATGTTTTCCATTGGGAACATTCTACTGGGTTCAGAACTAGTGCCCAGCACCAATGACCTAGTCATTACTACCTTGTGCCTAGAACAAGCTAAGGAAACCCTTATGAACATCCCTTCCCATCACTAATGTGAACTATTGAGGGAGAAATGCTCCAGACTAATTTGTGAAACCTCTATCTTTTCTACAAGGAGTATCCCACACCTCAGTCTATTGAGGGAACTCTAGCTCCTATCTTGGTATTGTTCACATCTAGTGGAGGGGCCCGCTCCACGTAGATGTGTCCTACAACTGAGGGATCTCTAACTTCAATGGAGGAACTGCTCGCCACTAATACTCAGGGTCAGGGTATTAAAACCCTATAAGTGAGTAACCACTCTCTACCTAGGAGGGGAGTACAACTCAGTGACTAGAGGTCCCACACCCTGGTTCAATAGGGGAGTGCTGACACTGTGAGTTCATTTTCTACGGGGGACCTGCACCCTAGTACGTCTGGGCATTACCAACCCCATGATTTGGGACCATGTCCCTAGAATTTCAGGGGAGTACCAACTCTACCATAACAATGAATATGGAGGAATTGAACCCTATTACAATAGAGGATTAGTGACTCCAATAATATAGGACTCACAGCCAACTCGGTAGGGGAGTACCTACCCTATTTATACATCAATCATGGAAGCCCCGTTCCCAGGTCGGACAATGGGAGTACTGACTTCACAAGTAGAGTAACCGCTCTACATAATTGTATCTGATCATGGTGCACCTACTCTACCTTAACCAGCATTGCAATCCCCATGAAAAAATGAATGATATGGACTACTGATTCATCCAAAATAGACACCTGGTAAAAAACATGCATTTCACCGTAACATACACAAACCTGGCTTCGTGGGGACAGTTCTTTGATACCTATTTAAATACCTGAAATTAGTCTTGAAATGTATATCTTAATTTCAGGGTATTAGCCTTACAAATGGTTTGTTATTTTGATACCATATGAGGGATATATGTTAGATAATAGATCCCAAAATAATAATAATTTTATTATTATTGAGTGTTTCATTGACCGGGGGAATGAGTTCGAAAAAAGGTATAAAACATCAGTCATAAAATTATTGTCTCAATTTCAAGATAGTGATTCCCGTTGATAGTTTATTGATCTAACATCACATGAAATGGTTACTTCCAGATTTATGTTTGGCGCACAACACATGCAACAGAGAAAATACCCTTTTTTATCTCCCATTAAAATTCATTATACTCTCTCATAATAATATCTAATAATTTTATTAATAATTTTATTATTATATAATAATTAATGTTGATGATATTTTGGATCTCGCCCCAACCTAAAAATTCATAGCGCACATGGACACTCCTTCATAATGTCTTTAATTATTTCCACATTTCATCAATTCCTCAAATTATTAATTTTATAAATAATATTAATAAGCCCCATTATATAAAATACATTTAATCTTTTTAACACCTCACTTGTATTTTACATCACCATTAATTTTTTATAACAATAATAATAATATTAATAATTCCTTATTTCATTTTATTAACTCACTGCCATTATTATTATTAATGATAATAATATTTATGCTTGTCACATTGACCACATTTAACCACCATGTTGGATAACCGAATTCGACCATCGCCACATCAATGTCGGGCAGCCTCCACTGTGTAATCTAAGACATGAAATTTTATTGAAACCAACTCTATCACACCGCATGACATCATCACAACCAACTAGGAAAATATAGATAATCAACATGATCCCGAAACACATATTATCACAAACACGCACATGTGGTGCCGATACAATCCATTCACCAAACACCATCATGATCATATAACAATTTGTAACCAACCCATTTATCTGCTAGTCATTCGCACCAAAACAACGAGTTCAGGGTTTCGGTCGCACTCAAACTCGTCCCGCCAATGTCAAATCGTTACCCTATGGTCTAAAAATGAAGAACAAGAAGAATGGTGGAGGAAAACACCAATATAAAGGATTATGAATCGAGGCCAGGCTTTTTTTCAGTTGATCAAGAATGAGGATCCCATGGTTAGAAAACAACATAAATGAATGAAATTTGAATACATTGGCACATGAATAGTCTGCAATAGCACGTATATTGAATAATACAAAATGAACATCCTAATAAATTAAATTATAAGGGTGTTAAACCATATATAACGAGTCCTACATGGATTAGATGGGTCATTGTTGATGAAGAGGGATACTTTTCTCATCCTTCATTAATTTTTCGGTGCCTGATCTGAACTACAATCATCGATCCTCCATCTCGTCGTTGTTCATTATTCTCCGTCAAGAGGTTTCGCCAATGATTCTCTTATCTAATGCCCTAGGGAAATTTCACCAGGATTGTAAACCTAATCTCATTCCCTTGGGAAGCCATTAAATGAAGTAACACATTTCAGAGATGCTACAATGTTTCGGTTGTAGTGTCTCCATGTTGTTTCATTTATTAAAGGAAGTAGGCTACACCGTCATGGCGTTGCATTTTCGCTACGTCACTGGGAAACATAAAAAAATTATTAAATATTTTAATGACATTCACATCAAAAAAAACAATCACCCTCTACTAGTTCCAGTCAAGGTTAGATCCCTTATATGGATACCACACCATCATGAGCTCAACTGTACTCTTAGATTTTCAATCTGAATTACAATTTATAAGTAATAATATTTGGAAAAAAATTATTTAATTATTTTATTTATTGTCACATTCCAATAAATACTTTCCACGGTAGGATCGTGCTAGTCATTGTTAGTCTCCACCTAAAAAATACATTCCCTCAATAGCTCAGTGGTGGTCTCGTATTTTAAATCTGATTCACCACTCATGAAATATAAGGGGTTGAAAAATAATATAACTTTATTTAATTATTTTATTTTTTGGTTATTCCATTTTATGGTGTTCTCAATGGAGGCCGAAGACAAATAATGTTAAGTCATTCATTGGTTAAACCCAACATGTTGAACACAAAAACGCCTTTATATATATGATTTGGACACCCTTTGAGAGTTATTCCTCCTTTTCAGGAAAACCTCAACATCATGCCTTTTAAAAACATATCATTTTTCAACAGACCATTCCAGACACACCAGGCCTTGAAATCGAACGACGTCTCTGAAATAGGTCTCAAAATTTTCACAAATAATTTCTAAAAATAATTTTAGAAATTTTAAATATTGTTCTTTACCTTCTCCCTACTGTAGGTTTTTTCATCCCCGGAAAGAAAAAATTGGGATACCAAAGAGCGAACATTGGGTCTTACAAGTGCATCTATCTACAACGTCCAGTTTATACATATCTTGTTAAAATATTAACATTTCCACACCCAATAGTGGCATCCCAGTTGAGGAAGGATAGTGAGAAACCATTCAATACTATAGAAACATCATGAAATCTAACTCTTCCACCATTGAAAGATCCAAAGAAAATTAAGTCGAACATAATGACTCCACTAGCAGTGACATGACCTGCTCTGACGCTTCATAAAAAAACCTCACACAGAACATAAAATTCTAGGGGAATCACCCATAATACCTCAACACTCGGACCCAAAAACCCATTTCCCAGAAATCCCACTATGGGGGATCACCTTTTTTCTTGGTTTACCCTTTCATCGACACAAAAACAATGTTTCATCACTGTAAAAACACCACACCCATTTTCCTAAATCAGTCAATCTTGATATGAATGATAGTTGTCCATTATAAGAATGACATCATAAGGCTTCAACGATATGAATATAAGATCCCAACTGCAAAATCTCACCTCCGTGAGTTGGATCACACTATCATTTCTAGTGTGTGATCATCAAGTCTCCTCTAGTAGAAGTCTCTGAGCATGACGGCCATGTACGTGGTTTGAATGGAACCTCTATGTCTCAAAAAAATCTCACGGTAGAAGGAGAACAACTAGCACCAATGTCCATTAATAAAAAATATAATAAAATACATAGCTCATACCTTAGATCACTCTTGGATTCTATGGGTTACAAGCCATGACTGCATGCAATTGTCCTCTCCCACATCCTCTGTCTCCCTGAGCCTAGTGTGGACCACCTATTTCTATCCCAGCTCCCCTACATCGCATGACATCATGCAGAACTCCTTTATCCAAGGTCTGTCTCTTCCAAGGTGGATCATCAACTATATCCCTCTCAGTTTCACGATTGGTCGGAATATATAGAGAGTTATTCCCCTGCCATTTCAAGAATAACATCACCTCTCATATGGCTGATCTGTTACTCGATGCTACTACTGCATCACAATACCATGCATATGTGTTCAATAATGGGTTTTCCTTGAACATCGTGAGACCATCAACTATTGTCTTCCCACTCATGCAGATGCCTTTTCCTCATGACCTCTTTTGTTGCTCATTTCCATATGCTCCACATCCATAAAACTCTCAACCACTAGGGCTCACTCCAACACCCCCCACAAAGGTGGGAATATTCAGTGAAACCACTAACGCCCTGATCTCTCAGTGCAATCCCTTCTCAAAGGTTCATTCTCAGAAAAAATATTCCCTCATCATGTCCATGGAGTACCTTAACAAGTCTATGAAAATCACTAAAAACTATACCACTATCATGATACCCTTTCGAAGCTGCTGATGCTTCTGGATGTGTACTGACCTCAGCGTGGCTGAGTAAAACCCTTCATAGGGAAGAGGGTTGATTTACACTTAGGTGAGTGTCGCCTCATCTGGAGAATGTATCACAAAGTTCCTCAAGTTCACCACTGAGCCTTAAAGAAGGATCAGGCATAGGACCACCACCTGATCGGGAGGTTCCCTCACTAGGCAGAAAACTCAAGTGACTTCATCAAGCCAGTCATCAGCTTCCTGGGGGTCCAGATCACCCCGGTATCATAGAGTTCACTACCTCTCTTACTTGTGTAGTTCATTCATACAATGTGAACCATCGACTTGAACATCCAGAAAAATACGCTAATCTACGGGGGTGGCACCGTCGTCAGCCCATTGGAAGGTAATGCCTCAGAACCAGTTCCATATAATAAAGAATCATCATAGAGAAGATATTCATCATGATCACACTATATAATCATATACGGGGTTCATCATGGAGTTATCCTGAAATAGATCAAGATGAACCGTGGATAATAGAGTATATATGGAGAGATGACTCAAGAAGGTCATTGAAAACACAAATCATTACTTTATGATGCAAGTAGCTTTTATTTACCAGTGACCAATATCCTAATGCACTAAGAAAAAAAAGGTTACCAGAGTCCCAGTTAAGGGATACGTCGGCTGATGCAGCAACACTTAAACCTATGGAATGAGTGAAAAACTCGAAACATCTTAACATTATCACTATGCAACCCAAACCAATCCCACAACACTGCATTTTTAAGGTAGAATATCCCTCCTCCCATACCACTATGTCAAGACCTGTGCCTTGGGGTCCATGTTGTGACTTCCTCGTGCTCGCCTCTGATAGACTATGGACTAGAGACTAGCACATAGTAGGAATAGCAAAAAAATGGGAGGAATTTTACTATGTACATGTACACATTTACACTAATCAAATAAAAAGGTAATGTAAAGTAAACAAAATCCAAGGAAGTTCTGCATTCAAGCCAAAAAGTATAAAACAACAAGAGGGAAATGAAAAGTAAAGTACATGGTGGAAAACCATGCTATTATACAAGCCCACCAGAAAATATAGAATACATGTAAAACTAGATGTCTCTGAAACTCATTCACGAATAAACCTACCTTAATGGTAGGTGATGGGTAGATACATGTAGTTGTAGGAGTATGCCTCATCTATATGATCTCACCGAGAACCACCTAGCCCTGGTCCTCCCTATACCTTGTCAAAGAATTGATCATCTAGACATGACATGACATGTTTGGGAAAAGACAGTATATGGGTGAGTAAAAGAACACTTAGAAGGAAACCCTGAAACTACAATGGTAAATAATAAGGAACAAACCATAAGAAAAGCATAGTCAACTCAACACATGTATATTCATAAACATTTAACAATAAAATACTGATATACACTTTTCAGATACTAAGAATCATGACATCCCAACCTCATAGCCAACATCAGGATTCTCACAGAATGTTCCAAAGGTAAAACATAAACCAAGAGAACACACACCATGAGCTCAACCATTTATATTGGAACTCGTCAGAGAGATGAAATCAATGGGGAACAACTCTAATATTCCTAATGGTATGTATGAGAGACTTTTCTCTATTGGTAAAATTATACTTGGTCCAGCACTGGTTCCCATCAGCAATGGTCCAATCATTGGTGCAATGTGCCTAGAACAAGCAAACGAATCCCATGTAATGAGGCCTGCCCATCGCCACTACACACTGTTGAGGGAGAACTTCTCCAGACTAATTCCATAATCCTCTATCACTAGTACAAGGATATTCCTACACCTTAGTATGTTGAGGGAGCACTAGCTCCTATCTAGTAATTTTTCACATCAACTGGAGGGGCCCGCTCCTCGTAGTTGTGTTCTACAGCCGAGGGAGCTCCAACTCCAATGGATAACCCGATCCCCGCTTCTACTTGGAGATGGTGGACTAAAAATATTTGAGGACATGCTCCCTGCCCAGTAAGGGGGTACCACTCAGTGACTTGTGGAACCACACCCTGCTACTGCAGTGGAGTACTGAATATGTTAGTTCGTTTGCTATGGGGGACCAGCACCCTACTACGTTAGGGTAGTACTGACCTTAGGATAGAGGACCCACTCCTTTGAATGTCAGGGGAGTAATGAATCTTCTTGAACAATGAATATAGAGGATTCTCACCCTGGAATGATAGTGGAGTACCGACTCCTATAATAGAAGACCAGCACCCTACCCGGTAGGGGAGTAGCTGCACTATTTATACATCAATTATGTGGGACTTGTTCCATAGTCTGATTAGGGAGTACTGACTCTATAGGTAGAGGAACTATTCTTAGTAATTGTATCTGATAGGAGTATACCTGATCTACCATCAATTCCATTGAGATCATTATGAAAAGTGCATGAGATAGACTAATCATTCTTCAAAAAATGGACACCCGGTGAAAAAACTACATTTCACCGCAACATGCCCAAACATGGATTTATGGGGCCCTTGTTTAGATATCATTTTAAATATCCAAAATTGGTAATGAAATGTCCATCTTAATTTTTAGGTCTTAGAATAATAGGAGGGTTTCCATTTCGATACCATATGAGAGAGATATTTCAGATAGAAGATCCCACAATAATAATAATATTATTATTATTCTGTGTTTCATTGACCTGAGGCATGGGGGCCAAAAAAAGTATCCCACATCTTCCTTAGAATTACATTCTCAATTTTAGGTTAATTCTACCCATTGAAAATTCGTCAATCTAACATCACATGAAAGAGTTAAAACTAGATTTATGTTTACCACCTAGCACACACCACAAGGGAAAATCCCCTTTTTATCTCCAAATTCAAATCCATTATACTCTTCCATAAAAATATCTAATAAAATTATTATTACTTTTATTATTATATGAATATTAAGGGTAATGATATGTTGGATTTCACCCCCGCCTCAAAACACACAACACACAAGGCC
This sequence comes from Viscum album, assembly GCA_963277665.1. Lineage (NCBI taxonomy): Eukaryota > Viridiplantae > Streptophyta > Magnoliopsida > Santalales > Viscaceae > Viscum > Viscum album. Next base: position 1,089,277,834 of record OY728164.1, on the reverse strand, counting down.
CCTCTTTTGGGGTGTCTTCAATTATTTCCAAATTTCATCAATTCCTAATATTATTAATATTATAAATAATATCAATATCCCCATTAGATAAAATCCATTTAATCTTAACAACCCCCCATACATATTTTATGTCACCGTTATTATTATTATTAATATATTTATAATAACAGTTCATCATTTAATTTTATTAACTCACCGCCATTATTATTTATAATAATAATAATAATAATATATTCCCATCGCATTTACCACATTAAACCACGCTATTGGATATGTGAATCAAACCATCACCACATCCATGTCGAGTATCCTCAATCATGGAATCTTACCAATGGCCTTTTGTTCAAAACTGACTTTGTTACACCGCGAGTCATCATCATTTCTAACCAGGAAAATGGAGATTATCAACATGATCTCGAACTGTATCTGATCTCAAACACACTCCCGTAATGTTGATTTGATCCATTCCCCAAACACCATAATAATAGTTTATCAATATGTCCCTAAACTGTCGATCCACATGTCTTTTAAGCCACCGTAATGAGTTATGAGGTTCGATCGCACTCAAAATCATCCTGCCAATGTCGAATTGTGACCCTATGGTCTAACTATGATGAACGTGATGAACAGTGGTGGGAAAACACAAATAACAATGTTTTGTGGATCGAGGCCAACCATTTTTTTCTATTAAAACAAGAACAATGATCTTATGGTTAGAAAAGAACATACATAAATGAGATTCCAATACATAGGCACATGAAATGGCTGCTACAGTGCTTAAATCGAATAATGCAGAACAATAAACATAATCATTTTAATTATTAAATAAGAAACCCATATATAACGAGTATTGTCTGGATTAGATCTATCACTAATGATGAATAAGGAGTATATACTCACCATTTGTTGATACATCAATGCCTAATGTGAACATAGACTGTCGATCTGTCATCTTGTCATTGTTCGTTGTTCTACAATGAGAGGTTTCACCAACGCTTTTCATCTCCAGAGCTCTTGTGGAATTTCTCCAGGATTGTAAATATAATCCCATACTCAAGAAAATACATTAAATGAAGAAATGAATTTCAGTGTTTCCTCTACATTGTTTTTTTAGAGTTACCACGATGTTCCATTTATTAAAGGAACCAGGTTGCCCCATCATGGCATTACAGAATCACGGTGTTTCTACAAAACACCAAGAGAAATATTTTTATGGGATATTTTAATGACGTTCACATCCAAAAACTAACATTCAACCTCGATCATGACAGTTTATGTTAGGCCCCACCTAAGGAAATAACACACTCTCATGAACTCAACGATACTCTCAAATTTCCAATCTAAGTCACGATTTATGAGTTATGGGATTTGGAAATAAAATAATTTATTATTTTATTTATGATCACGTCCTAATAACTACTTTCCATAGTTAGACCGGGATGGCCAATGTTAGGATCCACATAATGAATTCATGCCTTCACAAGATCAATAGAGGTCTCGTATTTTCAATCTGAGTCACCGTTTGTGAGTTATATGGATTTGAAAAATGAAATAAATTTATTTACGATTGTGCCATTTTTAGGTTTTCTCACTAATATCCCAGATAGACTAATGTAAAGTAATTCCTAGGTTAATCCCGCAATTCTGAATGCAGTGGTTCTATCATATTTTTGATCCAGACACCCATTAGAGTGTTATTCCAATTTTTTGGGAACACTGCTCACACATGCTCTTTAAAAAAATAGCATTTTTTGGTGGACCATTATGGGCACACGGGGCCTCCAAATTGCATGTCGTCTTAGTTCCTGGTCCTGAAATTTTATGAAATAATTTATGAAAATAAATTAAGAAAAATTCATGGCCTTTTCATTATGCGATTCATTAAAAAAATAAAATATCATAATTCTCCTAATATAGTATTGGAAACAAGCCAATGTGATTTATCCACTATGGGATTCAAGTCATTATTCTTGATCCACTCTGGGAAACAAGTGAATGTTATTGATCATCTAAGGGAAACATGTTGATATTCATGATCCACTTTGGGAAACAAGATGATGTTCTTGATCGCCAATAAGATATAAGTGATGATTATTGAACCATTATGAAAGGGGAAATAGTTTTTTATTCATGGATAACTATGATTTTATAGTCTCTTTAGTTAACCATGGAATGTGAAATGATCTCTAATTTTATTATAGTTCCAAACATTTATGACATTTCTATGTTATGAAATTTTAGTTCATGATTGATTTAGGATGTTTTCTCACTCTTATGATTGATGTCATGTGAAATGATAAATATTTATTCAAGAAATCACATTTTTTAGCATTGAATGGTTTGGTAAGAACATTATAGGCATGATATATTATCCTTATTCGTATATTATTCTTTTATATGTTATTCAATTTATATCTCTCATGTTTACCCTTATTGAAAATTTTATCTCACATTTTCTATTTATTCCTTCCATATGATATGGAAAATATTTTTAAATTGGGAATGTCTTAAAAGAGTACAACATGGGATGATGTGAATGGGGGTATTTTGAAGATATTTTTTTAAAAAAATATTACTGTGTATCATCAATATAATTTCACTAAATTTTTATGGTTCTAGTGTTCATCATGATTACATGTATTAAATATTCATCTATAAATATTTAACATTTATATGTGAAAAGTATTAGTGTTTATAGTTTCAATCAGAGAAGAGTTTACTTAATATTTCGAAATTAGGATGAGAAAAAATTAGTGATAACCCTGGGTATAAGTACATGTATAAGATAACATTATAATGCTTTTCTAATGAAGGAGTTATGTGTTTTTCCTAGATATAACACCTTTTATGAATACTAAATGTTGAAATGGTTTCAAAATAAATACATATTTTGGTATTGACCCTCATAAAATCTTGTTGACTATATAATAGACATCATTTTTGTTTATAGTGAGTGTTACCTTACTTCCTACATGGTTCGACACACCCTGTGGGGTATGTTTGGGATAATTTACATTTTATATGAACTATTATGGTAGATATGATTAGATTTTAAACAATTATGGTCATGGATAAAATTAATAATTCATATAGTGAAAATTACATATTAGGATATAGATTTTCTATGATGGTTTTTTCACAATAATTTTAAATATAACTAGGATAATTACTACTGACTTATTTCTTGTTGTCTTAAGACAATGTATGAAACAAGGAATAGTTTTATTAATGTTGTAGGTGATGGAAAATGGAAAGATTTTCATTATGAAAAACCTAGTGAAATTCATCTAGGAACGTGAAACCTTTAGAATATTTCAAATTATCAATATGGTTATATGACTAAATATATCATATTTGGTGAGTTTATTAACGGAAATAATAAGAGAAAAATTTATTTTCATATAGACCATGGAGGTTAGAATATTTATTTTTCTACATTTCATGCATACTAAAATAATAACCTTGGGAAATGTCTCAACAGAATTAGAGGATTTTATGGGTGTAGAAAAAATGACATAGTTAATATAATTATCGTGGGAAAATGAATTTTTTAGGTAGAAACATTTATGGGAATAATTATTTCCATAAGTTTTTATCAACATCTGGATGTTTTTAATTTGGAAGGTATGGGTATTATACATTTTGATATCCTAGGGAGAGCTAGATAAGATAATCAACATGGTTTTATGGTTAGCGGTATTATCGTGGATGACGAAGAGACTCCTGATGATATGTGATGGGAAAAATGTATTAAGGAATAATATAATGATTCCTAATTAATTGTTTATAAAATAAAGTTACCAATTGAAATATTTATTTATTTGTATTTGGGAAATATGATTGTAAATAATATTCTGGTTATAAGAATCTTAAATCATGTATCGATTAATCTATATTAATTTTTATTTAATAATTTTCACAAATATATTGAAAGTTGCAAATAACCAAGAAAAGAGATTTAATAGTAAAGTGATATTTTATTGAGAAATTTTATTGATGGAAATATAACCCGTAATATGTTATCTGTGTTGAAATAATAATTTTTATTGTAGATAAATAGATTATAGATAATGTAAATGGGACAATATTGATGACCTTGGATCTGATTACTGATTTGATGAAAATATGTTTTCTATTATCATTAATGGATTTTAGAGAATTTTTTTTATTTATTTTACATATTTTATAATCAATGAATTTATATAAAGAATGGAGAGAGAATTATTTTTTGCAATCTTGTATGTTTTCCTTACAGTTTTATAGTAATTCAGGTTATTATCATGTTTCAACAGTATATTTGATCAAGGTATACATACATTTCATATAAGAAATTTAAATATTCTTTATTTTTTTGGGGGGATTAATGAAAAATTTATTTTTGGACATTTAGTGAACATATATCAATATATTTGGTTTTTGAATTTGTTAGTTCATACATTGGAAGGGTTTTCCCATTAATTGCTTATGTAATGGTTTATGTTGAACATTGAGTGTTATTATTCGTGATTAAAGTACGATTTTTCATATTTCATATCCGGTGATAATCATTTTTATTTGGGTAAACATATAGAGGTATTGGGATGAATTTTAATTCATTTATCAAAATTATGATCCACTAGAAGATAATTTTAGTACATTAGAAATGAAAAATTCATCTTGATAAATAATTCATTACAGGAATAGATCAAGTGTAAATTTATTGAATCCCAACCAAATGGTGAAATTATGCTTAGGATATGGTAATAAATCAATTAAGTATATTTTATCATTTTCTATATCATGATAATAAAATAATACCTCAACTTTAAGAAAATGAAATTGAATTTAAAATTTATATGTTTTCCTACAATTATGATATATCAATGGTCTTTTAACCCTTCATAGATTTATGGTTTCATGGTTCTTAACATTATGAAGACCACAACCAATATCACTATGTATTATTCCATGAGTATTTGTTTACTCTTGTATTTCTTGTTTTGTGGGTTCTCGGGGATAAGGAACCACTGATGTGACTTGAATGTCATTATTTCTATGAGAACTAGGAAGTCAACTATTTTTATCTTAAGAAGGAAATATTGTTGTTAAATGATTTATCATATCATGTTCCATTATAATTTCATCAGAAAGATGTGGTTGGATTGACCAAATGGGATGATTATATTGGGGGTCCAATATATTTGTACAGTCACTAAATCCATGATTATTAATTTTTATCTATAGTAGCAACACACAATGACTCCCACATCCCTAAATGGGTACAAACCTTCATTCTAAAGGCAGGTGGTTCTTTGGGGTTTCATACCCAACATCGCATTGGAGCTCACATGGGTCGATATGATGGGAGTTCAAGGTCATCACTTCCTTAGGGGTGGGGACTATTTTCTAAATTAGTAATATCTTATAGATTTATGATATATTCAGTAATATTTTCCAAACTATGATACATGACCGGTTACCCTAAAACGATCATAGGATATGTATGTTAGTATTCGAAGAGAGGTGGTATATTTTGTGAATCCTAATATTTTTATAAGATGTTCCTCATCCAATTACCATTAATGTTTAGAATTCATAGATATTGATGATGTATAACTAGTAACTCCATAGTTTATTGTTATCCATGGAGGTTATTAATATTTTGGGGATGGGTTTGAGACACTTAGAGGTACCCTATTTATAATGTTTTATAAAATGAATCAAATAACAAAAATTTACTTATACAATTACATTTTAATTCCATATAGAAAGGACATAGATATGGGAACATAGGCACAAGGTATTGAGATCAAACCTTTAGGTGGCATATTACGTATCACAGTTATAGCAGGAATCATTTTTATTGTAGTTCAATCACATCCTTTGAACTTACCCAAATGTAGATACCCTTTTATAGTGGGTAGTTATATCATGTGAATGACTGTGGAATATACACTGATATTTTCCTAGCTAGTGGAGACTCATGATGTCAACGGTGGGATCATTCCAACTCCCAAAGTCAATGTGAGATATGATCCATTTGAGAAAAAAGGGATAAAAAGTAATCTACCTCATTCCATATGGATGAAGACTTACATTTTGAAACCACCCATTGGATGTTCAATATAGGTTAGAATCCTTTATATGTCATATTATTTATCCAGATTATGGAAGGAATGAAATTCATCATAGTTCAGTGATTTATCAATTTTTTTTGGATGAGGAAGGATGATTAGACCATGGGATATATTGGGTGTTGATGGTTAGAATGTCAGAGACATAGAGGGACTAGCACCGAAGTGGATTCCAATTTAAGCTGAGACCATATAGAGGCATCCTACATATCCGAGTAATGGATGGAATAAGTGTCATTGTAGTTAATGGTTTGGGGCCTATACACTGAACAATCACTTATATATTGGACATATCATTTTATTTTTTTTATTGAGGCTAACATTTTATGGTTTCCCTTATACTAATAGAGGATCATGATGTGAATTATAAGATCAATATAAATATTTAATTTCATTTGATCAATGATTCATGATAGATAAGAGGGATAGAAAATACTCCATGTCACATCTTATGGATGTGAGACTTATGCATTGGGAAAATCATTCAGAGGATTGATATGGAGCTCATGCCTTGGGAATGTATTTGATGTGTCCTAGTTTTAGTAGGACTCATTGTTCTTGTAGTTTTTATGTTGGAAATTACACACTATGTATTCCCTTTATTTGTATTATATGGATCTCAAAACCTATGAAGGTATCGTATGTATCCTAGTTATCGTAGGAATCATAGTTCTTATAGTTATTTATTTTAGGATTAGAGACTGAGGAATCTATTTAGAGGTCTTATATAGATCTTAAGTGGTAGTAATGCGTTATATTTTTCACGGTCATGGTATGAATATGAGATATTTTATTCATTAAATTGGTTCTTACACACTGAGGAATACATTTGGTGGCATGATATTGAACTCGAGCCTTAGGATGGCATCCTGCATATCCTGGATACGGAAGGAATAGACGTACGTGTAGTTTTTTAATTCAGGGATTACACACTAAGGATGCTATTATATATAGAAGCTTTGATATTATTTATCTCATTGGATATTACACACTATGACTTACCTTTTTATGACAAGAAACTATTATCAAGTCATGGGATTCATTCCTGACCTGGGATTCTTGTATGCCGAACTGCTATTGACTATCTTCTTAATATTCCATGATTGCCTACTTTTCACATCAAATAATATACTACTGATATGTCCAAAGAGAATCACATGACCCAATTAACTCATACAAGTAACAAATCATGATCTAGATGATAAGTCTAATGGTCATCTCCCGACTTAAGCTCTCTTATCCAGAGGACATCACATGGCCCGACTGGATGATCTTGGAATCCATCACATGATCATGGTTGGCATGCTTAGTTGGAATCATATGATCACACTAGCTTTCCATGGTATCATCACAAAAGATAGATGACACACTCAGATGATGTCATAAGAGATATAGTGACATTTCTAGAGGGTGCTTCATGTCCTGAATGAATTGTTTTGGTGTCCTCATGAAAGTCAGAGGACATGTTAAGAGGATTTCATAAGATCTTGATAGGTTTTCCACAGGACATAATAAGATATTTTTTCTGTATCATGAAGTAATCATGAGACTTATCTAACCTGTACTTGTGTCACCTTATGATCTTTGTGATATGTCATAAGGCCTCATGAGGTATAGATGGAACACTCTGAGGGTTTCATGAGACTTGGGTGGCATGCCTGAGGGTGTCATGTGACATTCTTTGACATGTCCATGGGACATTTAACGATCCAAATTATTCTCAAAAGGATCTTTTCATGATCTTGGGGATATGTAATGGTGTTGTCACATGATTGGGGAGGTTCATGAAAAGTCTACGAGGATTATCATATATGTTCATCACATTATTTTCCCATAATTTTAGTCTTATTCATAGCCATTTATTTCATATTCCTTATATTTTTTCAGTGTTATCTTGTTTAATTCTTGCTTGATTGATTACTTAAGTTATATTTCCTTATAATAACCCACTAAAAGTCCTTTACATGATCTATGAGTGATCACGTTAAGTTCTTATGCATGTTGCATGATCTGATTAGGTGGTTCCCTTAATGTTAACTTAAAAAATCTTTCTGATCACAAGATCATCCACTCCAAAAAAAACACATTCTGATTCATAGGATCAATGATATGAGTATAAAAAGACTTATTCTCTGATGTCGGGTGAGGGATTTATTGGCCTCACGTCCCTAATTATCTCTCACTTTGGGCAGTGCATATCACACAAATCCATGTTGGATTTAGGGGAGGTCATTGAAGTAATATGTTTTCATAAGGTCTTTCCATATTTATCGCAAGGGTGTCACATTATAACCAGTGATCATAATACCATCCCATCAATTCCTAATTTATTGTATTATAACAAATTAACAAGGTATTTTCTAAACTTTCATATGTTCCAAGGTACATTCTTATTATCAAGATGACATGTCTCAGAATATTCGTGAGATCCTAAATCCTTCTAAAATACTTCCACATGGTCTGAGGTGATTTTACTGATAAATTTTGTGAGGAATATGTTTCTTGATAAGGGGGTTACTCAAGATCATGATGTACTGTTGAGGGGGTTTCGCATGATCGATTGTGATTACCATACCATCCCCTTCGATGAATCTTCAGTCATTTCCATTTTTATTTCCTTGTGTACATTTTAAGTATTGGGGGGTCTTGCATATTTTCTTCAATGAAATTTAATGGAGTAAATCCATCCATTGGGGATGCGTTGTGTGACTAAAAATTGTCATTTAGTGATGTATGAGCATTTTATGGATAAATAATTTTTTTTATATTTGGAGCTAGAGGGGGAGCACGTGGCCACTAAGACATGCCTGATATCTTAATGTGTTGAGGGTGACATTTTATAGGGATTTAACTAGAATATAAACACATATATATAATTTTTTATAGTTTCTTGAAAACCACCTTGGTGCATAACTTGGTATTTATATCCATAAGAGTCTCCCAATATTTCCTATTTTAATTTCCCAAATTATTTTACAAGGGATTATGGTCTTGTGAGTTTTCATGAATATTTTTGAAGATAGTCACCCTTTCCATTAGCAGTGCATTGTCTTCCCAAAAAGGGTCTTCTAGTGATGCATGATCACTAAAATAGAAAACTACCTTTTTCCTTGGAGTCAAAGGGGGATCAAAAGAACACATGGAAATGTCTTATTCCCAACATGTATTATGGGTGAAATTCCTAAAGGAACTTTTGAATCCTAGAGGACTTGTCACCAGGGATTCTATGGTGTCTCTCCATATTAATGGGTGCATCATATGGGTATTATTATTGTACAATGCTCTCAAATTTTGGATATTTTCTCCCTAAATTCAAGTATTTTTTATGGATTGTTAGGCTCCTACCTTCTAAAAATTGGTAGAAATTGGGGGTGCATTTCTGGTATCAGCCAAATGATCAATGTGTGTGTTTAGATATCATATCTAAAATATGAAGGGTGGAGGACATGAATTTTATGGGATTCTCTAGCAAGATATGAACAACAAATGATCCGTAAGTTGAAATTCTAATGGTCATATGATCACATGTACTTTGGATGTTCACATGATCCTTGTAAACTTGAAAACCTTCTTCTTCTATTGTTTTTGGGAGGAAATAATAATCATATTTAAGTATTTATTCCCTTGTAAATTATTTGGTGCAAATTTAGTTGGCATCAACCCCCCCCCCCCCCCAAGATAAATGCCCATAGTGACAAGGTCTTGCATTTGAGGACAAAAAATGATCTTTGGGGAATTTAATGCTATCACCAACCAGTGGCTTTGGGGGACACATGGTTTTCCATTTGACAATTGGTATTCCACTAAATAACCATTAGATAGAGGACCAGTGTTCTGTTCCTTAATATTCCTCCCCACATCCTAGAGATATTATTCCCTTCCTCTGTCATGTATTTTTTTTCCTGATCCTCCTCTATGTATTGATCATTAGAACTGGTCATGATAACTTATAGTGATAACCACTCAACAATATCTATTTCTCCTAGGTGATTTTTTCAATCAACCACCAAATAAATTTCGATAACATATTGAAAATTTGACATTGGGATGTATTTCTTCCTTTGAAGTTTTTTCAGGATCTTCTGGATTAATCACATGATCCTTTATTAGAATTTTGTATCTCAAGAGACCATGTCTGGTTCATGCTAACATGAGACTTCTGAGGGGACACACGATTGCATAATTATGAGGTCCATGAAATTTTCATGAATCCTTTATGAGATCATGAATCCCTTTGGTGATTAATTTGATGCATATGAGGCAAGAAATAATTTTATTATTTCTTTTTACATGATTTTTTAATCTTCCTGACATATTCGACTTACTTTTCGGAAGATCGCTTCAAGACCTCATCATAGATAAAATACTATAACTAATAAAAGGGACATGATTTCTATAAAACATAGTGATAACCCTCCATATAGAATGAGTTTGGATAATGAGTTTCTAAAACAACTTTTTTCTTTGACCTCCAGAACTATCCATTATCACATCGGCTTCCTCTATATGAGTTTGGATTTATGGATGAAATTTTCACTGCCTCTTGAAATTACAATCTTCTATCTTTATAGATGTCAAATTCTCTGGATTATATTTAGATGATGATTTCTTAGCATGGAAAATTTGACATAGATCGATCACTTGGGTTTTCGTATATACTGGAAAATTATCCTTTATGTCCCGATGACTTTGTTTTTTTGACCAGCCTATCACTCGGAGTTATTGAACTATATATGTCACTTCATAAACAACCTTGTTAGAGGATGGGGATATAAATGGAATACTGGACCTAGTTTAATCTTTTCTAAGGAAATAGAGTGTCCATTTTAGTATAGGTAGAGTTTCATAGAGTTTTATGAACATTTATATGATTTTCCATCATTATGATTTTGTATGGGTGTTCCATTTTATTGTTTATCATTATTATGAACATGTTTGACAATTCTACAGATGTGGTTACCATGGAAGCAACTCATTCAATTTTTCCCATAGAGAGGTGGGATTTAGTGTCTATTATATCTATCAACATTGTGGGATACCCCCTCTAACATACATGAATGATGAATTCCTCTATTCCGAATATGTATGGGATTAACCTTTGAAAACTCTTGTCCTGGTGAGGGAAATGATCAATATTGTAAAGGAAATTTTATGAAGGGATATAATTGTGAAATCACTTATCTCTTTAAAATACATACTAAACATTTTCCTTTAATTCAATATAGTTATGAATACTAAAAACCACCATTAGTGCCTTTCCCATTAGGTTTTTGACAGTTCAGATTAATGTTAGCCCATTTTGGAAGATGGGTATTATACTTCACATGGATACCAAGTGAATCCAAATGTCTCTCCATGAATTATATAGATCAGATTCATGGCCATGTTCCAAAACATGTGGATTTTCCTAGTTGTGGATGCATGTTTAGGAGTCTTGGTTACAAGGATGGTGATGGGAGCAGATCTAGTAGAGAGACAACATCTTAATCTAAAAGTACTGACTCTTTGACACCTTTTCAAACTCATGGACAATATTTAGTAGGGAATTATCTTCTATAGGACCAGAGTTCATTTTAATTTTTTTATTTGGTTGGATTGGAGGTAGTTCTAACTTCCATAAATACTAGAACAGTATCAAAATTCCTAGTATATTAACAAATCACTAGTTTCTAAACACATTCGGGGTTGTATCCATGTTTATTGGCCCTAACCTAGTCTCTGATATGTTGATTCGATCTGATAGATTCGGCTTTAACCCTTATCCCACAACAAATATATTGATTATTCATAATGGTAGTGGATATCTTGACTAACGGTCCTACAAGATCTCTCATCAGGAAGAGGTTCTTATATGAAATATGGATGAGGTGATCATCTATGAGAAATATACACCATATCAGTTTTATCCACAGTTCAACAATGACCATATTTTATCTCATTTTCCATCAGATGGTATGAAGGGAGGGAGATACCTTGTGATCATCCACCATCATTGGATGATTTTGTCACGTGAAGCCACTGATACTGAGATCAATATCCCATATATGGATTATCCTACCTTTCTTGCTATGGATTATTCCCCGGATGGGGTATAAGAACACCCAGGTGGTGTGATAATACAACTATATTTTCAATTGGAAAAACTATTTTCATCACTGAACCCTCTTTATGTAGCAATTATGTAGTTGATTCATGACTTAGTAGAGAATTTGAAGAAGAACCATCATCCTGGTGATGACCATCCTCATAGAGGTAAATAATCTATATAAGAAATCATCCCCCCAACACAAGTAATATATGATGAATTTATTTAGGGAATAATAAATGGGACTTAATCTAGGGAATAATTTTTATCTTGTTAAATTATTCCTCATTCTTATGTAACCATTTCAGGATCCACATATGCTCAAAAAAGTATTATGCTGATCTAGTAGAAATTTCATGCCTTAATTATTGAGACTCCTATAGAAATGTTTCATTGTCAATAAGAACACCTTATTTAGTTATTCATCAATTTGGGGTGTAGGTCATTGATCTGAAAACATTTTATGAAACCAGGTGACAAATTATATTAACTAATAAATATTTGGTCCTGAATGATAAGGGTATGTGCGATATTTAATAGGTGGCACCCTTACCAAATAGATGAAGGAGGTCATGGTGGTATTTGAGCAGATTCACCAATATAACTATTATTTTCAAGCCTATATGGATGCCTAGACCATGATGATTTGAAGATAAGAGGAAATAATAGCTCTCCATAGGCCTGACCTCTTACTTTCGTTATCCACATTGGAATCCTCTTAAAAAAGAGTTGAGGAGATGACTATGTTAAAATAAACCCACTCCCCTAATTCACAAGAATAAAAAGGACCATGAGTGACCCTTAAACATCCAATTAATGTATCTTGAAAGTATATTAAAAAATGTATACCTTTGCTGATCAAATTGTTTTATAGTTTGATTTTTCATATGAATTTTTTTATGAAATTATTTGAGAGACTCTGAAATTCAGATATTCATCCTTTCTATTATAATCAATGATTAAATTTTTTGAACTTTATAAATTTATATCCATTCATATTTTATTTTATATTTTTAAGATAAATCCCTAATATGATTTTATATGAATCAAAATAAATTATAATCCTTTTGAAAATATCAAGTAAAATATAATTCCTTCAGGTGAATTTTTTAATCCAAAAAACATCATCCTTAGAAACGATCATGAATTCAGGACAACTTGAAGTTCTTCATTGGTATGGATTTTCTATATGTGATTAGATAACATGATTCAGACAAGGATAATTTTGTGGAGAGTATAGGTCTTATAGGGATAGATAACTTATATTTTTTCGAAGATGATAGGGTCAGAGAGAGTAACCTGATTTTTACTGAGGCCATATATTGGGCCTCACAATATTTAAATATCTTATATTCCTATAGAATAAATCATTTTAAGATGTAGTTTAAGGAAATTTAGCTCACACCTTATCTCTATTTAGTTTAGGGTCCCTTAGGGAGTATCTTCTATAGTTATAGAATAGGGTCTTTTAGGTTAGGACTACTATCATATTAATTCAGTATCTTTTAGCTCATACATTATATAATTATATTTCAAGGTATTTTAGCATGAATATTCTATATTATTAGTTCTGTTTCATTCATAATAGGCCATATATTATGGTATAAAAAATATGTACTAGATATTCCAGGGATGTCCCAAGAACCCTTATGGTTTTGAGTTCCGTCGGGGTGTTTTTAGGACCCATGATGATTGGAGTTCCATTCCTACAAAGTGGATGTGATGCTTATTATTAGGTCAAATCCATTACGAATCTATATAATGGCTCATTATATGTATCCCCACACTTTTACAAGGAACATGGATGATTTATGGGGGTAATATTGGTTGATGGAAAAATTAAAGGGATGTTGGGTCCACCTGGATAGTTGGAATGTTGCTGATTAAAGTCATAACTCAATTGTTTGAGTTATTGAGAATGGTATTGGGAATAAGTTCTATAGATGACCCATAACACCCCACGTTTCGAATTTTGACCACAACATTTCTATGTATCATAAGGATTTAATATCCTTTCATTAAATGAAGATATGCCTTAATTTGGTAGGTCAATGACCTTATGCATGAATAACAAGTTCACTAAAAGTTAATATCCCTATTTTCCAAGGCGCATGAATTATTTATTGGGACTAAAAAATCCATATGATGAGGTTGTGTTTTGAGATAAATATATATAACAAGGGTTATGGTACCCTGTAGTAGTCATGCTTGTGAAGAATGATCCCAACGCTCTGTGGTTTTAGATCACAAGGTGTTGGCTATCAAAGATTCATTAATGGAGTGTCACATTATTAATTTGAGAAAGGGTAAAAATGGTGCAATAAAATTGAGTATGTTGAATTAAATTTGATATTTTGGTATGGATATTGTAAACTAGGGTCCATAGATCGTGGTTCAGGATGATAATATGGAAAAATAATACCAGGAATGGAATAGAACACACTGATGTACTGAGTTCTGCCACATTGACATCAGGGATCACAAGGATATAAATCACTTTTTGTAGGGTGATTCATCTTGTTTATGACAATATATTCATATAAAATATCTATATACATTCATGCATAGTCAAATAAAGTGTCCCTTGAATCTAGTTATAATTTTCCAGGGATGGATGGTTTATGGTAATTTGAGGAACTAAAAACATGAATATTGATTTGTGGAATGTGTAATATCCAAGAAGGGATCGAGAACCCAAAGATTAGTTTCACCACATTGAAAATATATTCTCATAGTGAGTAGATGTGAAAAATCATTACTCTATCATTTTCCAGAACCATAGGGTCCGACGAGCGTAGTTTGGGTTTTACTAGGGATACAAAGTTGGCCTTATGAGCTTTGTTCCTTTTTATTTGTGTCCAAATTTTTTCAATAACAAAAAATATGGAGAGTATGGTGAGTGAAGAATTAATTTTTTCTTACAATTTATTTTTTTGTGTATTCAACTTCATAGGTTTTGGGTCTCCTTATATTAGTAATATAAGGTTTTCATATTTGGTCCATTATAAGCTGGAGTTTAAATTTGTACATATTTTACCAAAGTGTAGGAAATTTATGGTTATGAAACACATGGACCTAATATGAGGGGATGTTACTAATGTTACCAATTAAGATGAAAATGGTCATGATCACTCCAACATCCTTATGAAAGGTATATTGAAATGTTTTAAATCATGGATTGAGGTTATCAAGTCATGATTAATGTTATGAGATATTCATACTGGGGATAACCAAGAACACCCTCAGGTACTAATTTCTTCTATAGTGATGTCAGGGATCCCAATGATTAGAAAACACCCCTTACAGATCAATGATTTATCTAGACTCAAGGTCTGATCCCTTATGTGTTGATATCATGGTTAAACAAAGAGATATCTTTTCCTTTCCAAGGGCCATGAATGGTTTATTTCTACTTGAGTTGCTTGAGGCATGAAGTGCACTTTATGAATTGAGGATTTTAAAAGATGATAGATGAATCCCATACTCTATTTTAGTTGGGTAAGGATATTTTGGTCCTTTGATAAAGGATTATAATGGGTAGTGGCCAACACATTTTAGTGTGATGTAGTACGGTTTTATTTGTTTTTCGATTTGGATGTCATGTGACCCATCATTTGGCTTGCTGTTAAACGTCATGTAGTATGGACATGGTAACTAATATGAAAACATTTTCTTGGTATATTATGGGCACTAAAAATCCATACACAGATATAAATGATATGTTTGAAAAATGATCCTATATGACTTAGTCCCTATGTGGTTGGGGTTCATGTTTTTCACGGGTTGTTCTCAATGGACCCACTATTGGAGATATGTGCATTACTAATAATATTTTTTATATATAAATCGATCCAAACATTGTTCATTAATGTTAATATCTACAAGTAGGTCTAATATATAGGCATTGGTGGATTTTGTTTCATTGATTTTGGTAGATTAACCCGTAATTGTGGATTTTGGAGTCACTACATATCATTTGATGACTTCAATGAATCCACACATATTTATTGAAGAATCATCCAGTATAACATCAAGCAGTGTGGAAATAATACTTCCAATGTGAAAATGGGTATTAAATATCAATGTAATGATGGAATTCTAGGTGTTACTTTGGGTCCTATATTAACTGTTATAAAGCTGCATGTAGTTCTCAAAATAATAGATTCCTTCAAAAGTCTAACCTATATGTTGGTAAGGGAAATTTTTTATGATTATTTGTTGTGACTATACATGAGTAGATATATTTGAGTGTTATTTCATATATTGTCATGTTAGAAATAATTTCACATAATTATATTGAATGGTGGTGTGGTAGGAGACCAATCACTGTTAATAGTAGTCTTCTTAGGAAATTTCTACAAGAATGTGCAGTTCTTTGTTGTAAAAGGGACATCTGTCAATAAGTTTGACATCATTCAGATTGGAATAATTTTATTTATTTGTAAGGTCTTGAATTGAGTACCATCGTGAACCGATCATTAGCTATTATTCCTTGTTCATGTGGAGAAGAACTTACTGAAATTTATAAGCTCGTGTGACAAATTCACGGTGTGAAAAGGAAATAATTTAAAGAGTTCCTCCCACTACAAAGAGGAAATTAAGTATAGGAAATGGTATTTTTTTCTTGTGGTGTCTAGAGAAATAAATAGGTTCAAGGAGTCCCTACATATCTCATTGAAATTTAAATGAATACCTTCACAGCTCTAGAAACCTTTTAGATTAATGTCTTACAACAAGGACTTTAACCATGAAATTTAAAATATCATTGTAATGACATGGGTGAATGAACATGAAAGATGAGAAATGATGTGGTTGGAGCTAATAATGAAGGTTTGGGTTTCACTACATTTCCTATGATGGAAGTAATCAAGACACATATAGTTCTTTGGAACCATTCATATTAATGTCATATAGAGAGGACATCAGGTGTGCATTTTGATGTCTTGCAGTAAGGACAAGGGACACCCAATGTTAATGGAAAGTAACACTATGGAAGGGGCCAATAATAAAGGCTCAGGCATCACTGTGTATCTTTTAAGGGATGGAATCTATCACTTTGTTTTTCTTGGATGGGAAGTTTTCCAATGTGGAGCTAACTCTCACATGGTATGGGATCTTTTCATCCCTCTTTCTCATAGATATTTCTTGTGGGTAGTGAGTTGTAAGTGAGATGGTTCTTCCCATGAAATTTAATTTCATGCAGTGAGAAAATATTCTAGGGTTTTTAAAATCATATGGTAATGCCCAAATACGTATAGTTTAACATCATGTGACTAGGACATGAGATGTTATGCTGTATATAGTCTTACTACTAGGACTGGGGTCAACAAATATGAATGAGGAAAACTATTGTGGGATCTATATATTTTTTCTTGATATAGTAAAGAAGTTCTCTATATAGTTTAGTTTCATGTGCTTAGGAAATTACTACGTTGTATAATGTTATACATATAGTAATTCATTGTGCAGTTCAACATCATACAACTAGGATAACTCTATATAGATTAACATTATGTGGATTGGATGGGAGATGGTATGAAATTCAATGTCTTAATTCCATGAAATAATTCCTGATGAAATCTATGCAAAGTATTTCTTGAGGAACCTTGCATTTGTGGGGGGTTTAAAATGTTCCCCATCCATTTTGGGAAATTAGTAGGCTCAGCTGTGATAGTCCTTTTGTATGATATAAGGCCCTTCCCATTTGGGTTCCATCATTGGCAGCATCTTCCCTAGTAACATTGGTGTTTTGAGAGCCATAAAAACCCTTATTAAAGAAATAAACAGAAGAAGAACATTTTTAAATACTTGTTCTATCTGATTCAAGTGGACATTACGTTTTTTTATCATACACAATGTGTTTTCATTGAGCCATTCTAGCTCATCTAGATGATTTTGAGATTTGTCATTATTTGTGAGTTATCTAAAAATTCATATTCAAGTTCAGGGAAACTCTTCTTATATGGGAAAACTATATTAGTCCTATAATGTAATGTTTATGATGTTTCTTGTTTTGCAGTACATGTGGAGGTATAGTAGGACAATAAATAATGGAGGTGTATTCCGTCCCAAAATTCATGACATTATTCACCATCATCACGATTATGTTTTATAGGGACTTAATGAAGTCCTCAATTTGTTTATTTTATGATCCATGATATCAGGATGTGTGATTGGACTCAATTTTGTACTCCTTTAAAAAGTTATTCAATTATGTGCAAAAAAACAGTTGGTCTATTGTCCTTTGATATTGTGTGAGAGAAATTGAACTTGATAATAATATGATAATTTATTAATTTTATGATATTATTCATCCCAAAATATATGAGGTATATTTCCTCAATCCATTTGGAAAATTTTTCAATAGAAATAAGTGTGTAATTGAATTTCATAGCTGTGGATGGGTGATATATCTCCACAACATTCATTCTATAAAGGGAAAATGTCCATGAATATTTAGATATATGTAACAATTCTAAGGGCTGATTGATGATTTTTTTTCATGTATCTAGATTGAATTAAATTTCTAGGTGAATACCACAAAGTACTATATCATGGATTTCTAGTAATAACATTGCCTCTTGATTGGGTGGGACAGCCTAGTCCCAGACTGATGAGCACCACAGGAACCTTCATGGGGTTCTTCCATGGTAGTGTGAATCTCTTTTTCTAATATGCATCTGAGGAGGAGTCAATCAAATCCTCATTTGTAGATGTATTTTTTAATTTGGTCCACCCCGTAGGGTAATGGTCATTACACAGTATTGAATCAATTACCCTATGGTGTATTCTATCTTGATAGAACCATTTTAGTGATAACTGATTATGGGATCCATCCATCCATGGGTGGATATCAGTTCATCAAACTCTATCATCATTGTTGAACTAATTTATTTATTCCATATGTTTAATTATGATTGATGATACCATTCTTCATTGTGTCTTATAGAATATTTATTCCTCATAATCATGGTTTACCCATAATATGACTTTATAACCCAATGCATCGATGCAAGAATTTAATGAGTGGGGAATGCAAAGCAATGTTGGCTCGAAAGGGCAGTTTTCCATTATTCTCCTTAGGTATCCACTAAGAGGGGTCATATCTTCTTTTTTATTGTATATTAAACATTTTTATTCTTTATCACTAGTTATGAATCCCTTATGATAATCAAGTATTCATTTTGCAGATATTGGTCCATTTCTAATCCAAAGATGAGGGATTGGTACTCTGCCTCAATATTTGTAAATCTTTAGGATAGTGAGAAATATAAGAGATAAATTTCCTTATATGGGGAACCAAATACAATACCTAAGACAAATCAATTGAGCTTAATATTTTCAATCCTTTTATTGATAAGAATTCATGAGGAACCATCAAAGTAAATTTTCTTAGTCTGGCGAGTGTCATGGGTTTAGGGAACCTCCTAATCTGGGAGATCAGTGTTCACTACTATAATTTCATGAGAAATATGTTCCGCATGGAAATAATCTAAACATTACCCATTAGCCACCACCTGTGAGAAAAACAGGATGAGATGTTGTTAGAAAATTACCTCCTATTGGGTCATTCGTGCAGTCAAAATGGGACAAATATGTATATATATGAGAGAATCAATAGAAGACAACATATGGACTTTGTGGGGATGCATGTAATTCCTTATCTCTTGTACTACTAAGATGAGTGATAGACCATTCTGTTCAAGATCTGTGAATTGGGTATGAGTACCTAGGATTTTTTGGCAGATGTAATAACGGTCATTCTCACTCACCACTTCATTCTTATGTGTGGGGAGGAAACCAAGTTTGTGTTCCATGGAGACCAAATATAAGACTGGTGGATTTAAATTGACTATTTTCTTCAAGATTTGTGAGCACAGTAGATACTTTTGGACACTTTTTAAGGATTCCTGGCAGTCCCCATCCAATTGATAGGTGATTCCCAACTTTATTATCTTATGTAAAAGAGATACTTTCAAGCCCGGTAGGCTATGAAATGATGAAAGTATGTGAGATTAATTTAGATTCCTCTTATATTGTTAGTATATTTCAGGTGACATTGCAAAAATAGTAGTATTCTTTTCTGGGTCGACATCAATGATAAGAAAATTATTTCATATCACCCTGAAAGTGCATTCAATGAATTCATATTTGGACTACGTTGTCACAACTTGTTGAATTTTGTTTTAATATCTTTGAAGTGATGATATATCTTTTAGGATATTACCACTAGGTCATGAACATAAAATCCAGATATTATTATAAATAATAAATGATGTATATGATGCATAGAGGGTAGATAAGTGGAGTTAGTGTTCTTTAAGACAACGGGAATGGCCTGATAAAAACAGATCTATATGCCACTCTAAAGGTAGGTACTTCTTAATTTTCTAGGCTATCATTATCTTATTATACCTGAAATACACATCCCTGAAGGAAACAGGTCAACAGCTTGAAGTTTCATCCATAAAGATTTTTTATTGTAAATGGGACATCCTCTGTTGGAAATTGTTTGTTATGGTATCTAGAATCAATGTATAACCTAATATACACATTATTTTTCTTAACTAGGACAATATTCGAAATCCATCCGGGGTGTTTCACTTCTAGGAAAAATTATTCATCGATCAATTTATCAACTTTTTCCACTAAATTGGTAGCATGAGATGAATTCATTCCCCTAGCTAGCTAGTTGATGCCTCTATGGTCATCAAGAAATATTTGATGGTGCATAGACACATTAGGATTCTATCTTATAAATTCTGTACAGTTCAAAGTAAAAATATATTGGTGTTTATTTTAAAATATGATGTAAATTTATTTCTATTTAATCGGTCTCATGGCGCTAATAATTATTTGTCTTGGGTCTTCTTTTGTTCCTAGATTTACCATTCTAATCTCATCAGTGGTGTTGGAGACACCTTTCTCATGTTTGGGAGGGGCCTTCCTAAGGTCATCCTATTTTTCTTTCACCAAAGATTCTATGGAGGAAATTTCTTATGGAGAATACAATATAAGGGAATCAATGTATCTACTGAGGTGATAGTGGAAATGAGAAATGAAATTATCAACCCACACTAATAGATTCATTATAGAGATATGTTGAAGCTAATTTTCTTTTACATTGTATCATGGTATAGAAGTGAAATGGTCTTTTGGGCTCAATCTACTACCTAAATTAGATTTATAGAGAGAACGTAGTTGTTTTCAAGCATACTCATTGTATTTTTAGTGGAAATTACCAAGATATTGGCGATTCAAAAAATATATCATCACCCACAATTGATTTTATACCATCCCTTTTATAGAAACCTACCTCACCATATATTGATTCACAAGTCTTAACTCGAGCAATGTAACCCTATTTCATGAAAAAATTTCCTTAAATGGGTCACTTTAGACACTGATATAATGATGAGGGTACCTCCACATAGATGTTGAGAAAGTTTCTTCAATGTAAGAAATTGTATATGATTTCTTTCCAGATAACCATATATATAGAGTTAGATGTGAGATCCCCAAATTATGCTTTGAGTTTGATATTCCCATGATATATTTGCTAATACTTAGCATACCCTTTAATGGGAAGCTTTGTCGGAGAAAAATACCCTTCTCTATATCCCAAAAAAGAGAGGGTTCAAATCCGGATGAGATTGATCCTAGAACCATTTTTAATTAGATCCATTCGGTTATCGACATTATCTAGTATAAAAAAACATAATGGGGCCTTATGGATCCCTATATGACCTCTTACTAAAAATTTATATGAAAGAGATGGTGACATGCATTCTACTGGTATGGTCCCCACTTTATAGGCATTGGATTCAATGACTTAGCTCTTGAATTAATAAGGGATCTAGAATTTTTTCAATGAGTTCCTCCCTTTGTTATTTTCAAATATTGAGTGCATCAAGGAATAGGAGCTCGACCAGGACAACTGCTGAAAATTTCGGAATTTCATAATTTGGAACCAGAGGTTGCCGCTTCCAGATGAGGGGTTTATCCTGGATAGGTGGTTCAAAAAGTGATGCATTTAAGGTGGACGAGCCCGGTTCTTGTATACAGGTTGATGGAGAATCTACTACCAGGCATGCAGGTCGTACTGGTCTTCCCCATTATCTTGGGTGATTAGATAATCCCACCCCCTATTGGCAGTCATTAAAGTCAACTAGCATAGATGAATGCTAGAGGGTTCTAACACACCACTATGTCTCTTTTGGGATTTCTGGAGTTCTTTCCAATGGGGTTTATATGCATATATTTCCTCTCTAGGGAACAAACAAAATATTTTGTCTGAATAAGCCTATAATGTCTTCCAAGTCCTCAATTCATATGCATGCAGCCTCTTTTTTCCCAGATAGGGATGGGAAACTCATACTCGGAGGTATATTCATGATCAGAAAAAGTGTCTTCCTAGTGAGTCACATTGACAGAACTCGTGATGTGGTTATCTTGTAAGGAGGGTTCCATTTTGTGGGTCAATTCTCATGAATTATATGTTTCTGGATAAATTTTTCAAGAGAAATATCTTGCCCTAGGGTTAAATAAAAATCTTATTGTTCTAGTTCTTCCTATATATGATGCTCACATCCACCTTTAGGATACATGTTCTTTTTCACCATCATAGGTGGTGTAGATTTTATTGGTATTCATAGTTATTATCTTAGGGTGGAATGTGCTCAGTTAAGTATTTTTTGAATCATCAATTTGGTGAAATTTTATCTACACAAGGAAAAAATATTATTCCAATCACCCTATTCTTCTGATAAACAAATATTTTTTCTAGCCACCTTCACTAAGGATTTATCTATCCCCACATATATAGAATGAATAATTCCTTGAATAACATCCTTGATAATGATGTAATACAAAATATTATGTCATATCCTTATATGGGAATGGAAGTAGTTAGTACAATCTATGAGGTTGACCTCATTGGGATTCATGGGATATGGTAGCTTAATCAAGTTATTATCCATAGTTATAATTCAATAAATTAGGAAAAATCAATTTTGGATGTTGTATGATTTATTCATCCATTTGTGAAATTTTAGGCAACCCAGAATTCTATATTCCTCTTACTGAAAATGATTTTATTGTTGTTGATACATGACATGAGGCGTTTTGTGGATTAGGACTTGCCTAGGTGATTGATTGGGGATTTCTGACTGTTTATAGTTTATTGTAGTAGTTTCTAACTTGTTGATCTGTTTCCCCAATGAAGATGTAATCAACCAATATTTAGATCATGATTTATGAATGGTGTCTTCCAAATATTGGTCTGATTTTTTGAACACATAGTACCCACATGGTTACTTCATTAGGATCAGCGGTATCTATAACACGTCCCATAGAATTTCAAGACAGAGTTCCAATAATTGTTCCTATGAAAGTGGGATGTTGAGTGAATAGTTTAGACCCTTCCATCTGGATTTTGTAAAGACCCATAAAATTCAAGGGAAATTTTTTCTTAATTTTCTTTAGAATTTTACAAGAGTGCGGTTTCAGACGGAACCTGATTCCGAGGCCCGGAGTGCCCGGAATCAATTTCCGAAGTTTGGCTCGGGTACGTTCAGTGAACGAACGAGCGGGAATTTCTAACTTTTGATCCGGTGCTAGGAATTGAAATCTGAGGGCACCGATGAACTCGCAGCGCCGATTTTCTCTTAAAGAGACCTTTTCGGGAGTTGCGTTTGTTTCGGGTTGAGAGTTAGTTTTTGGGAGATTAGAATAAGTTAAATAAAAATTGTGTTTACATATTTTTATTTAAACTTATTAGTTAACTTCTCTCAAAGGAAGTTAGGGGTGGGACCCACACCCACTTAACCTCCCTTGAGAGGATTAAGTGTGGTGGGGCCCACACAAACCCCTAACTTTACATCTTCCCTCAAACTTCCTTAACCCCTCATTAAATGACATGGGTTATTTAATTATGGAGTTAATCTTTTTGAATTTCAAACCTTTGAAATTCTTGTGTTAAGTTTTTTTTTATTAAATTAAGCTCTTCTCTCTTTTTGTTGGGTTAGAACTCTTAACCAACTTGAGAGCTTTTGAGAGCTTCTTCTTCTTCTTCATGCTCTGACGAAGAACACGAAGAACGCTCAAGCTCCGACGAAGAACGCTCAAGCTCCGACGAAGAACGCCGCCTCTCTTCTTCATTTTCCGTGTCAACGAGAGGGAACACCGCTTCCTCCTTGGACCTTCTTCGTCGGCATACGAAGATTCACCAACGACGTATCTCTTTGGGCGTATCTCTTCGTCAACGGATTTGACGAACGACGACCGCGACGCCCGACCTCCGCGACGTTGTCTTCCGCGGACGTTGTCAAATCTTCGAACCTATAGCCGAGGTAGGGGTTGTTGTTTATTGTTAATTTATTTTATTCTTGCTCGTGGTTCGCATGACTAACGTGAGGATTGAATATTTAAGTTGTTTTTTAACGTGAGGGGGGCCAGACCGCATGAACACGGCCGAACCCCCTCCTTCGTTCTTGGTGTTTATTTTTGCGGATGAATCAAGGTGGCGTGGTGCCGTTGCACCACGCGGATTTTCGCCCAATTCTTATTACGCGACGCCGTCGCGCCGCGCCATGGAAGAAACATCAAGAACGTGACACTGTCGCGCCGCGTTGAAGAAATCAAGGTGCGGCGGAGGGGCGCGGTGCCGTCGCACCGCACCGGACGACGAACACTGCGGCCGGTTCCGGGCCGCGGCGATTTGAGAAGACCGGCGGCCGGGCCGCCAGCGTCGGAAGCCGAAAAGGGGACCGGATTTTTCCGGTCCCGTTGGAGAAAACCGGCCGGCCAGCTGGCCGGCCGGATGGTCAAACCTGGGGGAAATTAATCCCCCAGCCAGCTCAAACCCCCCCCCCCTCATTTATGAGGGGGCGGTTTCCTTGAGGGGGGTAGGAGGCCCCCCGGTTTCCGCACAAACAGGCCCCCCACGTGGGGGGGGGGGCGTTTTTAAAACAAAGGGGCGCAGCATATGGCCGCGCCGCCCCTTCAATAAATCCCCCCACGTAGGGGGGGCGGTTTTTACAAACCGGCGCGGCTGATTGCCGCGCCGCCTTCCAAAAAGCGGGGGGCTTTGCCCCCCCCCCCCCCCCCCCCCGCGTGCAGCCTCCGTGCGGCGACAGGCCGCCGCGCCGTCGGCCGGCCGGCCGGGCGGGCCGGGTCGGACCCGGTTCGGGCCGACCCAGGGGGGGTCGGGCCGGGTCGACCCGGACATGGACCCCCCGTTTCGAAATGGTTTCGGTCTTTTGGCCATAACTTGAGCCACAGACCTCCGATTGACGAACCGTCAGAGGAAACGCGATCCGAGGATCGAGACGGTCGTTTCGGTATATCGCACTGAAGGTTTTGGATTACTTTGAGTTCGGTCGGGTTGGTTCGTTCACGAAACCAACCGGGCCTTCGGAGCAGAAACGCTCATATCTTGAGCTACAGACGTCCGATTGACGTGTCGTCAGCTGTATTGTGTTCCTCTTAGTGAGACGGATCTTTTGGCATACTTCGCCCGTGGTTTGGACGCAGGTGGAGTATGGTAGGGTTGGTTTTGCCTTAAAAACCAACCGGGCCCCGGGGACGAAAATGCCAATAACTCTCAGACCGGGCGTCCGATCGACGCGCCGTCTGTTGCGTTGAGTTCCTATTGACGATACGGAACTTTTGGATACATCAACTCTGGACTTTGTGACAGTTGATGTATCAGCCTCTCGGCTCGTGGAGCGGACCCTCTGAACGAGCTTGCTGTGTGTGGGAACCCTAGTGCTGGCTGCGACTGTTACAGCGACTGTTACTGTGACTACTACTGCTACGACTGCTACTGTGACTACGACGACGACTGTATAGAGATCCTGTGTGGATTCGAATACGACGACTACAACACTCAGCGATCCTACATGGATCAGTGCTACACGTCCTGTGTGGGCCCGATTCTATGTGGGTCCGATCCTGTGTGGGTCCTTGCGCTCAGCGGTCCTGTGTGAACCAGCGCCTACAGGTCCTGTGTGGGCCCGATCCTGTGTGGGTCTTTGCGGGGGTTAGTTACCTATCGATCCTTTGTGGGTCCGACGACTTAGATGGATCAGTGATCATCTTTATCGTCCTTTGAAGAAGTATACCTGTGTGAGCTGAATCCTATTGCTTTCCTGTGTGGATTGTGTTGTGCTATCCTGTGTGGATTACGTTTTGCTTTCCTGTGTGGAATACGTTTACTTTCCTGTGTGGACTGAGTTGTACTTGGGCTCGGAGGTTGGAGCGTATTTGAATTTGATGACTTAGGTATATGTATGGGCATATACCTATGCAGTGTCGGTTGTTACTTTGTGATTGTTCCTTTCTTCGTGGTTTATCCTTTGTGGATTTGAGAGACCTTCAGGGGTCTCGGGGTCCCTACTGAGTAGCTTATACTCACCCCTACACGGGCTTTGCCCGCACTACGTTGTGTTGGTTGTAGACGACGGACAATGTTGACCTTAGCTGAGGCTTGCAGAGCAGGACGGTACCTGGAGGTGGACCACTGGGTGGGACGTGCTCGGAGCGGACGGTGGGACCCGTGGAGCAGTGGAGCTATCTGTACCCACCCTTCAGGTGGGATTTCCAGTGGACAGCTCGGTGTAGCGGCTTTTACTTTTCAGTTGCTGTTTTCCCCTTTTGAGTTGTACTTTACTTTCAGTTTGGGTTTGTATACTGGCCCATTTACTTTTCCGCACTTTCAGTTGTACTCTGCTTTTGTTTAGTGTTTACTTTCCGCTTGCTTACTCTATTGTGTTTGTTTACTTTACAAAGGCAATGCCTTCCCTTTTTACCGGGATTTACGCCTTGGTGCTAGTCGCCAGCCCCTGGCCTATGGAAGGCGGGCTTGGGGTAGTCACGGCACGGACCCCGAGGGCGGGTCGTGACAGATATAAAGTCAAACACCCTATCACATTCACATTTCTTATAGTATTTATGTCAATGATAACTGTTTTTCTCAGTGTTGTGGAGAACAAGTAAAGGAAATGACAATGAATATCTTTCTATATGGTAACAGATCCTTCCAATAGAAAGATATACCAAAAATGGATAGACCAAAAATATTTTATAAAAACACCACATTTTGGTCACATCCTGTTGATCTCAAGGGCCCATCATGGAACTGCATTAGGATTGGAAGTGAGTGAGGTGTTGTTCATGATCTCCCACACTAACAAATGTAAGAAGGTAGGAATGATAAAATTGGTTAGATGAAAGTATCACCCACCCATTGGAGATATGGCTTATTCTCAAGAAGAAATGTTATACCTCACTCCTAAATTACATCCATTGGAGTAGAAATAGACTCGATGAAATTGAGAAATTACATAAGAACTAATTTTTGTGACACTTCTTAACTATAGAGAGATTGTAGGTCCTGATGAGGTGGCCCTGTTTTCATCTACCGATGATTCTTAATTCTGGAAATGAATGAATGATTACCCAGTATAGGGTGTGGAATTCTACATAATATGGGGAAGTCATGATAAATTATACATTATTCATTTATGTAGATCTACTTTTTAGATGTAGTGCCGATATGACACTTAGATTTCACATTTGTAGTTAGATCATCTATTTGTATCTGTATTGGAAGAGAAATATTCACACCTTTCTGAATATGATACCCCTGGTGAATTTTTCCTATGAGTAAATTTTCATTGTATTTTCTATTATTTTTTATCTGATTCTCCTATTGTGTCATTCGTTCGTCTTTGAAAGGATCATTGACTCTTCACAGTGGTTATTGGGATGTAGAAACACAATTACATTTATCATTGTTAATGTTTTTCCATAGAGGTAGAAACTCAATATTCAAAGGTTCTAGGAATTGAATCCTCTTTTAGATCTGGGTGTGTATAGCCAAAGATGGTGCATCCAAATCAACCTCTTCTTGAGTTAAATTTTCTGTGATGTGTCCCTATGCATCCACATCTAGATATGCCTTATCTAATGTGTTAGTAGTAATGAAATTCAAATAGGTAAATCATGAAATGGTTATTTACCCATTAATTTCAACATAATAGGATTATTATTACATACCTATAGTAGGATTGTTTATCAAATCATTATTGATAATGGGAATTTTTGATTGTGACCCCAGTGAGGATTGATATCATTCAACGTATGATTCTCTTTTCCTGACCTTTGAGTAATGACCATAAAGGGGTTCTCAAACATGATTTCTGAAGAGCTTTGATGTAATGGTGGCAAGAATGTTGAAGATTTTCATTGGGATTTTCCAGTTTTTCATCCTAGGACAAGGACATAACAACCAATCTTAGATGAAAAAATATTATCTCGATGGACTGAAGATGACCCTCATACCATAGATAATGGAGGTGTCTAGTCATCAGTTGCTGATGACTTTAATAGATATTTTTGGTGAAGATACGACATGCACTCCTTGTCTAGAACATCTAGGGTATCACATACATAAGTGGAATGAGGCTATAAGATGATGGAGTGGTTTTTTCTTAGTAATTCATTCAATATATCAAATTTGGAATCCTCATAATCACACATGCACGCCTCAATCTGATCTGACCAGAGAATGTGCTTCATGTGGTCACCTACTGCCTAAAGTGGAGTGTTTTTTGAGGATTATGAGGAATATTATATGGTTTACCTAGATGTTTCAAACACATCTCTATATTAATGCATTTGATTTTTGAACACCACTCTATAAGAAGGTTTCAACAACCTCTCTATATAAAGTGGAGTGTTCCTAGATGGTGATGCAGAACTATATACTGTTTAACTAGATATTTCAATCACCTCTCTAGATGAATGGGTTTGAGTTTTGATCACCTCTCCATCTTCATACTATCATGGGATAGACGTTCATGGTAATTATCATCTTTTAATTTTGTTAATGAGTTTATAGACCCTTGATATACTGATAATGTTTCTATAAAAACCACATAGACACTTTTATTGATAAAATTAGAAAATTAATCCAAAATTTTCATCATTAATAGAATATGTTACTTTCCGTCAATATTTATGTAGGGATATGAGCCTATTGTATGACGGTTTTTAGACATTATTTTTAACCCTATATTATTGTGGTGTTATTATCCCACTACTTAGACGTTAGCAGAATATACCAATGATATTCTACATTATTGAAAGGAATATTTCCATTCTAGAGGCATGTGACACTCTCACTTTTTGTGCCCTAGTTTGAGCAGGAATATGAGCCCAATCCGAATATGAATTCCCCATCAGAATATGTCAACATTCCTCAAGAATGGTAGAATGGATGTATTCCTCCTTCTGTATAGCCTTTGATGGATGTTGGTACAATCATTCATAGGAAAATTTAGTTATATACACCAAAATTACTTGATTTATTAAAATATTCTAGGTAGATTCAATGATAGGGTTATGAGCCTATCCTTATTCATGTGAAATTATCACATGCTGATCCCTTGCGAAATGGGGATATGAGACTGATCTTGGTCCTTTTGACTATGCCACTGGTCTTCTTTGGAAGGAATGTGTTCTTGTCTTGATGCATGTTCCCCTCTCTCATAATGCGCCCCAGCTAGAAAGAGGATATGATCTCAATCCCAAGGAATTGAAATATGCCACTAGTCTTTTTTTGATTAGCATGGGTCTCTATCCTGAGGCATGTGACTCTATCACCTTGTGATCCCTATTTTGAATTGGAATATGATCACGGTCTGATGCCTTATCATTTATTGAAATATGTCAATAATCCTCTTGAATAGAAGAAATAATGTTCACTTTCCCCAAAGAAAAAACATGGTACTGATGTTTTGAGTGTAGTACTAACCTAGATCTAGGGATTTAAATTTATTCCTCCCCATGAATATGTGCTGGTGATATAATATTCTAATGGAGCAGATAGTACATTTCTATAATGTAATGGAATTTTATAGAACTGTGTGTAGGGATATAAGCATTCAATTTCTTTTATTGACTATATACTTGTAGAAATATTTTATGGATGTGAGGATGTAGGACCACTTTTTCCTTCCTTGTGCCACTAGAATATACCGATGAAATTCATGTATGGGGGTAGGGATATGCACATCTCTAATTATTACTATATAAATATACCAACATAATTGCTCAAAGTGAGTAGTTATATGAACCTTATTTCTAGTTACTATCAGAATATGATGGTAGAAATCATTTTCAGTTGTAGTTATATGATCCCACTAATGATTTTCTAGGGGCTTGCGTGTTTGATGTGTCTTCCTTGTTTCCTATGCATGGGTGTCATTTTTTAGTGTGTCGGGTGGTATACTCTACAAGAGGTTGAAGGGAAATTAATGGATGGGGCAGGTAAGGAAAGTCGATAGGATCCATCCTTAGTTGCCCCTGAACAAGAAGGGAGCCTTAATTGGTTCCAAGAAATACCATCATCGTATACATAAGATGGTCATTCTCTTTCTCTTGGGACTGACATATGAAGTGGTTGTTTATAGAAACAAGGGGCACTAGATTTACTATAGATTTATTTGGACAATGTGGACTAATTGGTTTCCATACTCGAATAGCCTAGTGTGAAGATAAGATTGTCATTATTACAATATGCCAATGGTATTCCTAGAAAATTTCATTCTCCATCCTATAATGAAGAATTCAGTGGGTGAGGACATTTCGAGGCCCACATGGGTTACAGTTGAAGCTAAATTTCTAGAATATTCACTGAATAAAGACATAGAGGAATATGTTTTTTATAGATTTTCCTATATTCATGAAGACAATGTGGAATAATATCACAAATAAGTGCTCCATTTCAAGCATGAAACATGCTCGATTGGATATCCATGGGTAATAAACTGCGTGTTTATTCTTGTTCTAGACATTCTGATCACATGGACTTGTCAAGGGGATCATTCAATTATTTTTTAAGAACCCCATTTATAGATAATCAACCAAATCATCCACATCATAGTCAACCTATTTTATTTACATTTAATAGTTTCACATTGGGTTCACCATTTTATATTTCATTGAATATGAAGATAAAATTTCCCTACACATCATAACAATGTCATATTGATATTTGAGAGATTCACGTCATATTTTCTATTTTTATGTGTGTAGGAATTGTAAAATAAAAAGGTTATACACATGATAACATGATCATTTATTACTTCATATTTTCATGTTGGGTTCCCCATTTTGCTTTCATTGGGGTTATAAAGGATAAGAAACCAATCATGTTACATGGAATTCAATGGTATGATGAGAACTAGGCAATCTATCCTTCATATCTTACAAAGAAGATTCCATAACTAAATGATTTCTCGTCATGTTTTCCATTCATGTTTTGTCAGAACGACTTGGATGGCATGACTTGATGGGTTAATTGTAGTAGGATTCTATAACAACCCTTCTCAATATTACACATTATTACATGATTTATTAAAAAATATTACACATAATACTACCTGTAAAATAAATAAATCCAGTGTATATGAGAATTAAGACCATACATAAAAAATTAAAATAGGAAGAACAACATCTTTATTGGAAACTTCCTCAATGTGATCATTATATTCCACTGAACATAAACATCCATGTGATAACGTTGGGACATACATAAGAAAGGGGTGAGCTATAAACCACACTAATGGAATAAAAATGGAATATGGTACAACCTTTTTATAAAAATAGCCTCATCAATGGGGAATAAACAGAACATGAATATTAAGGCATTATATGTCAATATAATCATAACATTGGAAATGGGGAAATAACATATAACACTGCATCATAATCATATATCAATGATAAAAATCAACAAATTAGGATGGGGAATGCCCAATAATAAAATTAGGTTCACTACATATCCCAACATGATTCATCAGGAAAATAAACATTAGCTAAATCATTGGAGTGCTATATAATTATGGGTGCACCCGTCACATTCATTTCTTTCTCATACTTAAGTGCTCCACATAGATCATACAACATAGATTCATTCATCATATTATTTTTTAACCAATCAAGGAGATTTTACTAAATACACATAAGTCTCAATTAAATGAGTAATATGTTATTAAAGGTTAATACCCTTGATAATAAATGAGTATGGAATACATTACACAATTTTTTTGGCATGGAAAATTGTGATGTAATTTATGCATGATAATGGTGTTGCTTAAGAATTTATAAAATTTGTTGATGAGAAAGAACTTGGACTCTCATCATTTGGAAATAAATTTTTCAGTAATGGGGATATGTAATAACATATCCCATTATAAGTAAATGACATGAAAATCCATATGGTAATGAATATACATGAATAAATAATAGAAAGTAAAAGATATTTTTCTTGAGTGTGTGACTCCAAGTGCATGAGAGGGAATTATTAAGGGATTGGGGGTTCCATTGGAGGACTCTAGAGTTTGGATGGAAAATTATGGATATTATTCCAGGAGTTTATGTTAAAAAATGGGAGCTTAGGATTGATTATATAGGAAAGTAAGCAGATTTATTTATTATTTCTGTTTTAGACACTACATAATAAAATAACCAAAAAACCCGATAGATTTAATGCATTATTTATGATAAATGGCTGTGGTTATCATTATTTTATAATTTTTGGGCCATAACATAATATATAATATCATTTATTATGTGGAGGTGTGTCATGCTCTTATTGAAATGGATTTAAAACCTAAAAATATATTAATTGTTTTAAAGTATTCATAAGGTATCTATAAAAATAATCAAATAAACCTAAAATCATAATATTTTTAGGGTAAAAAATATATTTATTCCTGGATACCAATTATAGTATATATTACATCACTTTTGGTCATTATGATGTCGTAATAAATAAAGTTTATTGAAACGGTATTTAATTTCCACCAAAAAACTTGATAATCTCATAAAATTAAAAATAATTACCTATTGGGTAATTTCAAAATTATGATTTCAAAAATAATATTCATTTTATCTATGTATTTTAATAAATATTTGAATTTTAACTTTTAAAATAGTAATAAAAATTTAATCAGAAATGGTGGGGTTTTTTACAATAATAGTTTTTCAACCCTTATAAAAATAAAATTTAATTTCATAAAATATATATTATGATTTATATTTATTAACAAAAATTATAATTTTTTTATTAAAATATTATTTATTTCAAAAACTCAGTAATTATCCAAAATGAGTTTCATAATTGAATTTTAATGTTACCCAAAAAAACTATTCATGTTTTGTAGTATCAAAATAAAAATCATTTTTAATGTTACAATAATAGGATTAAAATGTAACAATTATTATATAAAAAAAACTTACATAAAAATATTTATAGGGTATTGATACATATCCCATTAATACACCAGAAAATGACCTAATTGTATGGTTGGCGACAGTGAGATTTTCATGGGGTGGTTTGACGATCATGTTTTGGGTCGTGATCTTGATGAACATGAACTTCTCCCGTGAAATGTTTTTCTCAAACATAAGTCAAGGGATATAATAATGGTCTTGGTCATGTTAAAATACTAGTGATTTGAAAACCCTTGTATTCTTCGATAAATGGGCTTCATAGGGTATGATCCTACTAGTTGAGCCCATCACATCCTTTTTTCTTGTCAATAGGATTTGTTAGGACTATATATTTATATTAATTATGTGATCAATATTCAATTATTATACCATCAATGGTAAATATACATAAGTGTATTCTAATTCCAATTGGATGTAATTAAATAAATGATGTTCTTGTGTTTTCTATATCTATATTACATAACAAGGTATTAAATCAAATTAAAAGTGGAATTTTATTTATAAGAGCTCGGGTCATTACATTCTTCCCCCATTAAGAATGTTCTTCCGCTAAATTTTAATTTCAAACACTAAAATAGTAGAGGGAAACTATATTTCATTAACTTCTTTGGTTCCCACATAACATCGTAATACTTGTGGTTTCTCCACTACACTTTAACTAGGTGAATTTTATTATTTCATATAAAATTGTCTCTATGATATGTGCTCTTCACCAGCTGCTCCTCATAGTAAAATCATTCCACAATGGTACCACATTTTTATTGTGTACATGTGAGGGGTCTGGTATGTACTTATTAAATATGGATACATGTAAATCATCATGTACTTGGCATAGGTTATGTGGTAGTGAATGTCAGTAGGCCATCACATAGTTGTGATCAAGGATGTCAAAGTGGATGATATATCATGGACTATTATTTCCCTTTTTTTCTCAAATCTCATCACATTACTCCATATATATATTTTCATGAATAGAATGTCTCAAACATCAAACTCTAGGTCTCATTGAATGTCTTTAGTATAGTTCATTTTTTGAATCTGATAAGCCTTGATGTACTTGTGAATGGCCTTATATTTTCCACCATTTCCTCAACCAATTTAGGATATAGAAATTTGTTTTCTCTAAAATCATTGCACAATATAGGTTTTCATTACCTCTTCCCATTAAGGGCTTCATATAGGATTTTTTGGATCCATTAGGGGAAACTGATGTTGTATGAAAACTCGACCATAGGAAGATATTGGTCCCATCCACCTTTGAAGCCTATAGAAAATGATCTCAAGATGTATTCCATTTTCTGAATGGTCTATTCATAATATCAATCAGTTTGAGGTTGATATTCTATTTTGAAGTTCATCTAAATGTTTAGAGAATGCTAGAGACTTTTCTAGATCTTTTCAATGAATCTTAGATATGGATAAAATACAGTAGACAGTGGTACTTCTTGCATCCATACCACCTCTATGATGTATATCTATTCATGTTAATCAAGTGATAAATACTCTTCTATCTTGATAAAGTGTCATGTCTTTGTAAGAAGACCCACAAAACCCTTATATAATTGATCCCCTTATACGATGTTAGATGTTTGGTGAAAAATTCCATGGTGATGTTTTCTTATTTCCATGTTAGTGTGGGTAATAGTTGCTTCATTCCCTTAGACTTATACCATTAAACCTTTACTTAATGACATGCTATATACATTAATTTATATTAAGATATATTCTTTATTATATTGTCCCAGCAACATCATTCCAAGATATCTATATACATCTTTATGATTCCAGGATGGATAGAGATGGTGGTGCTACGTGAATCATCCAACAACTCCTTCTTTAACTCCAGATTTCATAGTACATAGAGTCTTGACCCAAATCATTCAAAACCTTATTCATTGACATTGATAACTATGGATTTACCTTTTCTTATAGTTTTCACTTTATTCTGAATTCAGTGATCATCTATTAATGAATTCCTAAACCACCACAGAGGAGATGATTTAGAAATCATCTGTGAAAGAATTGATAGTACACCTTCTATTATGATTTCGATGTCTATCCATTCCAAATATAATAATATCAGATCCTTACCAATTATCATGAATTAAAAAATTGATGAGTCCTTTATACATAGAGCATCTATCCCTTTATTCACTTCACTAGGATGGTAGTGTATTTAGAAGTCAGAGTAATAGATCATTTTTACCCACCCTCATCAGTTCATATTTCTCTCTTTCTGTGTGAATATATACTTGAGGTTTTTTGACCCATATATATTTCACACTTATACCAAAGTGATAATACTGCCATATTTTCAATGAAAATATCACTGAATCCAAATCCATATGATTTTTTGGATAGTGTTGTTAGTGAACATTCATTTTCCTTGATTCATATGATATGAATTTTATAATCTTCATTAAAACACATCCAAATCAGTTATTTGATGCATCACAGCACACCATGAAAGGTTCTCCACTTATGGGTAGTGTGAACACATGTTTATTGATAAGACTTCGGTTTACCTCTTTGATTCTTTCTTTGCATTCATCATTCAATTCAAACATGAATTCCATCCAATTTATCATTGTTAGTGGGTTTTAAAATCATGAAAAATTTCATATAAATAAATGATAGTACCCAAATAATCTAATAAACTACGAATATATATCATAGATATTGTCCTTGACCACCCTTCAAATTATTCTAATTTTAAGGGTCCATAGATATCCCATTTCATAGGATGATATGCCAAATGAAAGATATTTACTTCAACTAGAACTCAGATTTGATGTACTTTCACTAAAGATTATTCCATTTCATGGTCTTTAGAACATGTTTAGAATCTCCTCATGCTCCTCCTTGGTTTTTGAGTATATTATAATATCAATTATATAGAATAAATTAATCGAGGTAATCTCTAAAGACTCTATTCATCAAATCCTTGAAGATTTTATAAAGAATTAGTTAGTTTGAATTGAATTAATATGAAGTCATAGTTCCCATACCATGTGAAAAAAGTGGTCTTAGGGATATATTCCTTCTTCACCCTTACTTGATAATATCTGGATTGAATATCCACCTTGGAGAAGAATTGTGCTCCATAAAGCTGACCAAACAAGTCATAAATAAGTGGCTGAGGATACTTGTTCCTTATCATATGTTTTTTGAGCTCATGATAATCATTTCAAAGGAACATTGACCCATTTGTTTTATTGATGAAGTGCATTAGTGTAACCCATGGTGAAGTACATGGGTGTATGAACCCTTTATCTAGATTCTCATATAGTTGTTTCTTCAACTCCCCATATTCCACAAAATCTATTATATATGGAGTCCTAGATATTATTAATGAACCAGGTATAAGCTCAATTAGAAATTAAATCTCTTGAATTGGAGAAAGACAATACAATTCCAAAAGAAACACATCATTGTATTCCCTCAATATAGGCATGTATTCGATGATGATTCTTTAATAAGACTAAATCATTTAAGGCAGAAATGATTCCTTAAAAAAATATTCAATATTCTGGTGTTGTTGCTAAATATGATTCATCATATTCCTTGCACTTATATAGAATTGGGGGATGATTCATAATACATATATTGATTTAATTATCATGGAAATTATGGACGATTCTATTTAGGTAAATCAAATCCATGCCCATAATTGCATCAAATTCTATCAATAGGAGTATGAAAAGTTTCACTATGAAGTTATGCCCATAAATTTTGATCGTGGAGGAGTTATATACATGGGATTCAATAATTCCCCCATTTTTTCTCCAAAAACTCTACTTATATACATTGTGGTGTTTTTTGAAAAGTTCTCAGGTTCCTTATAGTTGAATCAATGAAAAATGCGTTGAGGGTTGAAACGAGAATTCCATTCTTCCATCTCATTAGCGGGTTTCTCCATTCAGCGATCACTAGCAAGGTACCCTTCATTCCTTTACCTAAAGGATTTACCCACCCACTTTGGAAATTCCTAGGGCGCTTCATTCCACACCTTTGACAAGTGGGATGTTAAAATTTTTTAAGACCATTATATTTCTCCATCAGACTTCCAGAATAAAACTCAACTTTTTGATTCTTATCCCCATGATACCCATGAGATTTGAAGATTTTAATTTCAACTTTTAAGTCACATTAGAAAATTTATACATAACTAACAATGTGAGGGATCTCTAGGGATTTTTTTAGTCTTTGTTTTTACCAACCAAAGAAGTGGTCGACATTTCATTTGAGGTTTATGAAAAATCCAGAGGAATATCTTTCATGTATAGTGAATTTTTGCTCATACACCCTGATGGATTTCTCATCTTTTTTCTTGATGGAAAGGAAATTCTTTTCCATTTTAAGATGGATAGTGAAAGGAGAATATTTATCAAAAAATAATATCATAAATCCTTCTAGTCCAACAATTCTATTTCTCCTACAGACTTCATGTTCTTGATCAATGACCACAAGTAATATGATTTTACAAAAATATAATAAAAAACAATAGAATCTTCTCTTTTTTAGTACATTAAAGGATGTATATGATCTTCTCAATGGATTTTATCCATTCTTTCGTGATTAATAGATCTTATGATATATTTAAAAGTCAGTGTCCTTTATCGCTTAATGATATCAATAACAGATTGTTCCTTCTTCAGGACAATTTTGATGCTCGTATTGATCTAGGCATTAATTCATTACCTATTTCAACTGAGAGTATGTATTCATGAATTTCATGATTACTACTCCCATCACATTTGGTGTCTCATTGGAGTAGTCATCATATTTTCTATCACATTGATTATTTACTTGATTACTATTTTTTGAGTGATTATATGGAAGAGATTTGGAATTAGGAATGATTATTTTTTACTTATTAAAAACAT
The DNA here is from genome assembly GCA_963277665.1 of Viscum album. NCBI lineage: Eukaryota > Viridiplantae > Streptophyta > Magnoliopsida > Santalales > Viscaceae > Viscum > Viscum album. The sequence goes on along the minus strand of OY728164.1, from coordinate 1,089,239,447 downwards.
AAAATGGATCCCAATGAACATTAAGGGAAAACTTATTAATTATAATTATTTCAATACATATGAATTTCTAGGCTTCAACATATATAATCCACGATCAATTTACTAAAATATGCATTAATTTTATTTTTTATTCCCTTAATAATGGTTCATAATTAACTTATGAATTTAAAAAATCATACCCCTATGTGGGTCAATCTAAGAGCACAGTAAGACCCATTTTCATGCACCAGGTGACTCCGAGTTATTCTTGTCACACCTTCTTAGAGTTTCTACCCATAGGTATATCTGTGCCAAAACCACATACACTTGTAGTATCAATACAAGGATGTATTTTTCATATAAACCACTAACTATATACATAACAAAATTTTGTGATGTTTTATTATAGTTAGGCTTATTCCTAAATCATTCTCAAGAGTTTTCCAATCTTAATCCAAAAAATAACTAATCATTCTCTTTAATAACAACTATAAAAACCCAACTCTTTATTAAAACATAATAGTTTATTTATTTCATAAGATTACACATAATAAAACTAGTAATATCGATAGGTCTACTATCTTTTGAAATTAGGTACATTATATAAAAATTTAAAATAGTAAAAGAAACATCTTTACTGAAAACTTCTTTAACAAGTCCATAATATTCCATCGAACATAAAACTACATTGGATAACATGAGGAAATACGTAATAAACTGATGATATATAAATAATGATAAGGAAATAAACATAGAATATAGTAATACATGTTTATTAAATAGTCTAATCAATGGCTAATAAAAGGAACATGATTAATATGTCATGATATAACAAGATAATCATAACATGGGAAATGTGGGAACAAATTAAAGCACTTCATTATAAACATTTTTCAAGGATATATTCAAGAAATGATGATGGAAAATGTACCTTAAATGAATCAAGATCACTCCATTTCCAAAGAAGACATCTTGTGGGCTAAACATTACCGACTACATTGGAGTTCTATATTATTTAGGGTGCACCAATCGAATTCATTTCATTATCATACTGAAGTGTGCCACATAGATCCCACAACATGGATTCATTCATCAATATATTTCATTATAAATTCATTGAGTATGGAATAGATATATGTAATTACCATTTCAAATTATAATAAGTTTATAAATTTTAGTACCCTTGATAGGATACAGGTTTGGTACTTACTATATAATTGTTTTGTCCTGGAAAATAACAGTGAATCTTTGGAAGAATAACAACATTGATTAAAAATTGTGAAAATGGGTCGATGGGAGAGAAAGGGTTATCTCATTATTAAGGAATAAATTTTATAGTAAGGGTTATATTAAATAAAATATCACATCATAAGGAATTGAAGATAAAATTAATAGGGTAAAATGGATACTTCAATAAAGAGGAGAAAAGAAAAAATCCCTTACTTGAGCCTATGCCTCCAAATTCATGGGAGGGGATACATTAGATCATATGGTTTCTTATGGAGGACATTATAGAGTGGATGGAAGATTATGAACATGATCCCTATATTTTGAGTGAATTGAAATGGGTTCTTGGTTGGGTTTATATAGGAAATGGGTGGGATTTCTTTATTTTTTAGGTTTTAAATTTTATATAATAAAATAACCAAAAGAACAAAATATACCTTGTATTTTCACATGGATTATGAAAACTATGATTGGTTATAATTATTTTATAATGAAATGGTCTGAAATTAACAAAATTATACCCTTTATTATTTGGAGGTGAATCATACTCTTAATTAAGTGGTTTTAAAACCACAAAATATATTAATGGTTTTGAAGTATTCATAAGGGCTATAAAAAGTTAATTAAATAAACATAAAATGAAATTGTTTAAATGTTAAAAAATATATTTGGTATTTTATTAACTTTTTTTGTATTTATTACAACACCTCTGGGCCATTATAATGCCATAATACAAAAAGTATATTTACACAACAATTAATTTGTACATGTAAATTATACTGTCTCAGAAAATTATGAAAATTTAACAGTTAGATAATTTCGATGCACAGATTGAAAAATTAATATTCAATTTATTTAAATAATTTTCTAAATATGTGAATTTTTACATCAAAAATAGTAATAAATATTTATTGATAAATTATTGGTTTTTGGTCAATAACAATTTTTGAACCCTTATAAAAATTACATTGGATTTAGTAAAAATTTTATGATCATTTTTATTTAATAAATAATATTTAATAATAATATTTTATTAAAATATTGTTTATTTAAAATACCTAGTAATTATTCAAAATAATTTCGTTACTTGAATTTGAATATTACCCAAAAAATGTATTCATGTTTTATAGTATCGAAATAAGAAACATTTATAATGAAACAAATAATAAGATGAAAATGTATATATTATTCAAAAAATAATAATTTATATAATCATATTTCTAAGTAATTGATTTATAAATATATATATCCTTAATACACAATGAATGTGAATTAGATTAAGGTGTGGGAATGTGATATTTTACTAGGGTGGTTCGGTGAACATGGTTTGGGCTATGGTCTTGATAACAATGAACTTATATAGATTTTTTCCTCATATATAAGTTATTGGTTCTTATATTGGGATTTGTAAAGAGAAAATCCCATTTATTTTATCTTCTTCTCAAGATCTGATGAATTGGATTCATAGGGTACAATTCTACTGGATGAGGCAAACACTTCCTTTTTCTATGTTAATTGGATTTTTAAAACCCTATATCTATACTAATCATGTGATCGTGGTTCAAAATATATTTTATCAAATGGAAATTCACATAATAGAATTTTGAATACAATTTTATATAATAATACAAAATAAGTAAATGTGTTATATATAACCATATTACATAATAAGACATTTAATTAAATCAAAAATGGATTTTTTATTTATAACAACTATGGTTCTTATGGTTTAATGCATGTGTACAATCATTCAAGTTGGCCTTAAAATTTGTTTATCCCATGAGGAAACTCCCAAAGACACCAACATGCCTGACTAGGTATATACCTACATTCACATGGTAGTTGGTCATTTGGCATTTTAGACCCAATGATTCTTTGGAGATCACATCAGTCGAGAAGATGGATATCTAGATCATCACACCCTTGAGGTGTAATTGTTTCCTACTCTAGAACTACCCTATATATTTGATACGTTTTTAATAACCTCTTCCTACTCTCGATACAATATAGGTTACCCAAAAAAATTGATCGTGGTTTAAGTCTCTATATATGTAGTTTGATGGGGGTCTTGTTGGAGAGTACATCTATATGTATCCATGGTTCTTCATCCATTTACATTGGTGGTCGTTATCTAGTGAGTGAGTTAATATTTTGAGGATTATATTAATATATTATGAGGTGCCCTACGTATCATATTTTATAATAGGAATCAAAAACCTCAATCTTCATTATACCCATGTAGTTTAATGTCATATGGAAAGGACATATATGTGGGAGTAGGTAATGTCCCATGGCCATTATTGAATTTTGATAAATTTGATTCATTCAATAATTGGGATACATATTAAGAATACATGAGGTTGCATCTCAATACCCGGTTTCCCTTTTATCATTGGTAGTTGTATCATTATACTAACATGGGATTCCACACTGTTGTTTCCCTTATTGGTGGAGACTCATGATTCAAATGATGTGACGATTGAAACTATCTATGACAACGTGATCTATGTTTATCGTGGGAAACAAGGGATAATAAGTAATCAACCTAACTGTATATGGATGTGGGGATTACATGATGGGATATCCCATTGGATGCTTAATATGTGTCTCATGCCTTTTCAAGGAATCCTACATATCCTAGTTATGGTAGGAATCAGATTCACCATAGTTTCGTGATTTTCTAATCCATTTTTTGAATGAAAAAGGATGATCAGGCCATGAGAGAAATTGGGTCTCTAAGGTTAGAATTTTGGAGACTTTGTGGTAGTTACAACTAAGTTGATTTCCTTTTGGGCTATGGCCTTTGTACGGTGTCCTATGTATCTTTGTTAAGACTATAATCATATACATCATTGTTTACTGGGCCAGGTCTTACACAATTCAACATCTCTTATATGTGGGAAAAATCATATTATATTTCTTATCGGGCCATACATATCGAGGCTCCACTTATATCCACAGAATCTTATGATATAAATTATATGATCATTATAATTCTCAAATCCCATGTGATCTATTCATAGTGTGAGATATAAGGGATAGGAACTGATTAGTCTCCAAGGTTATGGATGCGACCCTTATGTATTGGGACAATGATTTAGAGGTTTGAGATAAATCCTAATATATATGCAGGAATCCTACATATCTATGTTATGGAAGGAACCATAGATTTTGTAGTTTGTCAATCCAGTGCTGACACAATAAGGATTTACTTTGGAGAATTGATATCGAACTCCAGCCTTAGAAAATTGTGTTATGTATCACAATTGTTGCAGGAATAAAAGTTCTTGTAGTTTGTTAAGTTGGGTATTCTACACTAATCCAACCCTTTGAATGAATGATATGGATCCTGGGCTGTAGGAAAATATCCAATATATCCCTATTATAGTGGGAATTAGATTTATCTTAGTTCTTTAAGTTCAGTCTTAAAAACCGAGTCTTCCCTTTTGAGGTTTTTTATAGAGACCATGACTTAGGTAGGTGTCCTATATATCCTGGATATGAAAGGATTCAGTTTTATTATAGTTCATAAAGTCAGGGATTACACACTAAGGTTGGCCATATATGAAGGACATTATATGGTGTCATTGATATAGGCTTAAACACTCTGGTTTCACTTTTTAGAGGCTTTAAAATGTTTTCAAGTCATGGGAATCTTTCTTGTCCTAGCCTAATTGCATACCTAATAGATATTGATTGTGTTTCTGACATGCCTATATTGTCTACATGACACGTTGTAGAATATCTTCATGATGTTTCCAAATAAAATCTACATACCCATTTTTCTCCTCTAAGGGACATTGTTGGAATTATATGGAATTTTTGGCTTCTATCTTATGAACATGGATGAATTTTTTAGAGTACATCGCATGACATGGATGGAAGGTCTTAGAGGCCATTACAAGATCTTAGCTGACATTCCTAGAGGGCTTCGCATGACCCTACTAACTTTTCTTGGATGACATTGAAAATGATATATGGAACACTTGTATGTTGTCTCAGGAGTCTGAATGACATGTTTGGAGGGTCCTTCATGTCAAGGATGACTTTTTCCGGTGTCATCATAAAATTCATTTTACTTGTCTTGAGGAAATCACCTGATCAGTATGGATTTTCCGAAGGACATCATAATGAAAAGTTGACCTATCATGATGCCATCATGAGACTTAGCTGACATGTACATGTATCACTTTATGATATGAGTGAAATTCCTTGAGGATATAATATGGTTTTGACGGTTAGCCTGAAAGGTCTCATGAGACATGGGTGGCATGACCTGGGTGTTCCTTGTGACTTAATCAAAAACATTTAGGGGACTTCTCAGGATTCAAATAGTATACAAAAGAAGTGTTTCCTAATTTTCGTAACCTGTATCGAGGTTTTCATATAACTTGAGTGGTTCATGTAAAGTGTATTAGAATCATTATATATTGTTTTCAAATTAAACTCCCATATTTTTTTGGCTGAGTCCCCAAATTTTATATTTATGCCTTTTATTTTCTCTATGTTAACTTGTTTATGTCTTATCTGACAGATCAAGTATGGAGGTTGTCATTTGAATAACCCACTAGAAGTCTTTTCCATGATTTATGAGTGATCATGTGATGTTCCTACACATGTTACATGATATTCATATGTTTTTCTTCATATTTTACCTAATGGAATATCTTTCCAATCATGAGATCATTTACTCTAGAAAATATCCCATGACTGGCTACATTGGTACATGGATAAAATGATATATTTTTTATCTGTGTTATGTGAATTTATTGGCCTCTACACCCTTATTTTTCACCTCCTTAAATAGAACATGTCATGAAAATCCATGAAGGTGTCGATAGAGGGTGTTGATTTCATGTGTTTTCATGAGGTATTTATATAGGCCATCTTAGGAGAATCACATGATTTATAATGAAATGAAGACCATCCAGTCAGTGTATAATTTATTTTATTATAAACAATTAATATGGTCTTTACTAACAATTTAGGCATGCCAAGTGGCATTAATATTATCAGGCCGACATTTCTATGGTCTTGGGTGAGATTATGATGCATACTGAAAGGCTTTCACATGATCTAAGATGAATCTTGTGTGACATATTTTGAGACAAAAGTGACTCACCAAGGGGATCCAAATTGATCATGTTGGATTTCCGTGGGGGTTTCCCATTATCAATGGTGATTAGAGTATCCTCCCCTTGCAAGAATCTCTCATCATTTCCCTTTATTATTTTCATTTTAATTTTCTAAGGGTTGGGGATCTAATGGGTGTTGTTAAATTATGTCCTAAAAAATCAATCTTTCCATTGGTGATGGGTCACATGACTACAAAATGATTAAATGGTGATCAAATAGAAATTTACAGAAAAACCCTTTTCTTTATCTTTAGATTTTGAAGGGGAGTAAAAGACCACCAAGACTTTCCTGTAGCCTTCATGTGGAAAGGGTGACATGTCATTGGTCTTTCTCATGATAAGGAAAACAAGTCACTAAGGTTTTTTAGTGTCTTAAAATCATCTTTGGAAAGTCAAATGATATTTAAGACTGTAAGAGGCTCCATCATTTTTCACTAGCTATTGCCAGTTAATTTTACAAAGTCCCATGGTCACAATAGTTTTCTTGAGTGTTGTCAAATACAATAACTCATCCCATAGGTGGTACATCGCATGACCAAAAAAAGGGTCACATGTTGATGCTTGAGATTTATCATGGGTAAACACTTAAATTTATCTTTGGATTTGATGGAGTAGAATACGATCTCATGGACATGTCTGAGGCCCTTTGCATGAGACGGTAGACATGATAGTGGGCTCTTATGAGATCAAGAATACATATCACTAGGGATTCCATAGTGTATCATAAGATACATGGGTTTTTCATGTGTGTTTTATAACCAAAACAGTTTCCTTAATTTTTAATATTTTTATTTTCATATTTTCTGATGACTTTTTTGATGAAGTTTCAAGCACATGTATCCAAAAAATTTACATGACTTCTAGGTGCTCATCTGGTATCCAATACATGATTAGTGAGTGTCTTTGGATTATATTACAAGAATAAGGAGGCCACGTCAAAGGGGTTTAATGATATTTTTCAAAACTCTATGTGATGTGCATGATCCTTCACAAAACAATCCAATGGCCATGCGATCGTGTGTATATTGAAGCTTCATGTAATCCACCCAATTCTGACCACCTAATTCATTCTTATTTTTACGGATGAAATAATACTCATGTTAAGGTATTTCATTCATTTTAAATTTTACAATTCAAATTTATTTGGTGTAAAAATTTCCATATTTTAAATTCCCAATATTTTCCCCCATTTTTAATTAATATTTTATGTTATTAGATATGACCTTCGTATTTCAAATTCAATATATTTAAGTGGATATTTTATTAAATGTATTTTTGATGTGTGTATTTATTTTTGGATTTTTCAAATGATAAACATTTTATTACTGAGAACTTGTTAAAATTGTGAGGAAGAAATTAATTGATGTGTATGTGTGTGGGGGGTGTAACTGTATAAGATTTTAGAAGAAGAACATTTTGTTCAATATAATTCATAACACACAATAATGAGTTTAAAATAACATGAATAATTATTATTTACATATCACTTTTAAATAAAATACATTATATTTTTTGGTATGAATAGAAATAACCACTTTATTAAATGTATATAATGTTCCTGCTCAATACTTGCGAATAGATAAATTTATAGGAAATAAACAATCAATTTTCAGTAGTCATATTATTATAAATAATATGATTCCTTCATGTTTTTTTTAGAAAATAGAATATTTCATTTCTACAAATCTTAAAAAATTTAATTGAGAAAATAAAATTTTATTTTGTAATAATAATTAAATAATTATGTTAGAGTGAATTAGTGATTTTTTTAATAGATTGGTTTATCACCGGAGAGTGAATAATAATGATTCTTATCAAAAAAAGTAGTTTATAAATTTTTTTTCCAAGATTCATTTTCTTTTAAAATGATTTAAAAATAAATTTTTTTTACTTATATCTTGTTTAATAAAATTAATTTTTTTTATTTTCAATTTAATAATGAAATTTTAGTTGTTATAAATTTTTGCAAATAAAAGGTATTTTCTATGAAGAATTGTTTTTTGTTATAGTATGTGTTTTTTTCATAAATTTATTTATTAAACTTAATTAAAATTAATTGGATAAAATATATTCCATATTTTGAATCACATTTTTAAATTTTTTAAATAGGTTCCTTTTATTTTTAGGCATTATGACTAGTTTTTTTCAAAATACTTAGCACCTCTCTAAAGAGTAAATCAGGTAAAATTAGGTTAAAATGAAGTTCTAAAGTCCACAATTTTAATCTTAATTCTTGTCAGATTAATGAGAAATACCCTTAACACATTTTTTATAAATTTAGTTTTTAGTGGAACTATTTTATCAAAATGTTCTATATAATATTTTATATAGGGGAAAATTCAAAAGGTCATTATCTTACATTTAAATGTATTTTATGATTTCACATAAGAGTATAATATAATTTCGAATGAATAATAATGGTTAATTTTAAAATAATTAAATTATTTTCTTTATATGAATTAATTTAAAATTTTAGTGGTTTTATAATTACCTTAAATGCTTACATATCACTGGAAAAAAATATGTCTTCATTTTAGAGAAAAATAAAATAAATGATTTGATAAATATTGAATGTAATATAATTTGATATGTTTTTAGTTTTACACACATATTTCATATTAGTATAATATATTATTTTTATTTTAAATAATCATATTTAAATTATACATGTGTCTCGATGTAATTAAAACTAAATTAAATTAATAATGTGAAAAATTGCATTGATGATCGATTATGGAAATAATATTTTATTAAGTCATTCAAAAATCATAAATGTCTTCAAATAGGAAAAGGGGTAGAAAATACAGTCTGTATAGTCATGCAATGGACATTTATTGTCCAATTTTTACCCTATATGTAAAATTTTACCCATTAAATGTGAAAAACGGGTTACAATGGCAATTGATCAAATAGGTTAACTAAGGAATTAAAGTAAGGATATGGTTAAAAATATAACATAAGCCTATCCAAATATTATTTTATGACAATATTTAAACTATATCCTTCCTTGGAATCAATTATCTATTAATTTAGAATCATTTTTGTTGATAATGAATGTTTTATATTTTAATATTTTAAGAAATTCCAAGAGTTTTTTCCCCTCTCCTACAAAAGGTCTCCCCTCCTTTCTGTTATTTACACCACTTTGTGAATTCTGTCTTGACCAAAATTTATATATTTTTCCTATAAACATCTATATAATTGATTTATAATCTCTTTTATTCTTAATATATCATTCTCATGGTCCTTAAGAAGGAATTTAAAGGATGATTATCAAAGAATAGTTAATAATATTACCTAACAAATTTCAATTTGTTTCAGATTAAAAGTACAATAAATATATCGTATTCATCATAATATAATATATTTAGTGTCCTTAATATGCGTAAATTTTATTAAGATTCTATATCAGACATTATATACTATATTTTCCATAAAATGGTATTTGAAATTATCGCTTGTATATATATATGAATTAGCATCTCAATGTTGCCATATTGTTTAGTTTAAATCGCCATCTTTCAAGGATGAATATTATGATGGAATAAATATATAAACATTATATTTATTAAATAATCATTATCATATTGTTATAATCTCATTTCTATATTTTTTACCTTAGAACTTATTGGAAAACGACAATGTTGCCCAGGCATATGTATAGACTACCATGTCCACAATGTGATGAGAAACATTTTTCATTTCATCATTACATGGATGATAATATGGATAGATTTAATGAATATAAATATGATATACATTACATAATAATTATCTGAAAAATATTATTTATTATTTATCTTTCTTTTGTTCCATGTTTCAAAAAATGGAAACAATGTTCATGTGTATATATGACCTACTATCTCCGTGAATTTTGCAATTCATTTTTACATCGATACCTATTATATGTTAATTTAAACATATAAATTATAAATATTTATTACAATTATATCATGATTAAAATTATTAATATTATCAAACCATGATTAATATACAATGATCAGTGCTACTGAAATGAAACATGAATGAAAAATGAAGTAGTTATCACCTATAACAGTGATTTTAATAAAAAAATGTTCACCAAAAAGTGATACTATCTTATAAAAAAATCATACATGGAATTATATATTAAATTATGTTTATATGATAATTATATAATAGATTTATATTTAATATAAAATAGCTTTTTTTCTCCTAAAGAAAGATGAAACTTGAATTATGGGATTTTTTCCTCAATCTTATTTTATTCAGGATTGTTCAAAATAAAATTTTTATTGTGGAAGTTAAATGATTTAATTGAAAAATCCATTTTAATGTCTACTTATGTTGTTATTTTTCCAAATAAATATTATCTTTAATTTCTTTTACTTTATGTTCTCAGGATATCAATATAATGTTTGTATGGATAATTTACTTTGTTTTACTATTTAGCCGAAAATAATTTTTATTCCACGTACATGTTTTCACTAAAATGTTTTACTATGATACTATTAGTCTTTAAATTCAATTTTATTAATGTTTTACTTTTCATCAATATGTTTTAATGTATTCTATCTATAATTCTAGGAATGAGTTACTTTTTTACATTTTTTATAAAAGTGTGGAAGGAATGTTAGATTTTATCTTTTACGACATGAATGAAATTTCCCATAATTATGATTTCCCAATGCTGTGATGATTCCTTAAAATTATAACAATTTTCTTTTATATGATAATTTATACCTTAATATTTTGTAAATATTTTATATTTTAATTAGTTATTTCAAAATAAAAATGGTATTTTACTCAAGAAATAGAATAGTAATTATTTTAAAAGAATCCTTATCTATGATAACATCTTATAAAGTAAATTTTGTTTTATTAGGGATATGATCCAGAAATACCCTCCATGTTATATCTCTAGATTCTTTTTGTTTATGCTGATTCAATTTTTTTCATTACCTCATAATTTTCCAATGGGTTATCTATGAAAAAATAATTAAATGTTTATAAAAACAATTTTCTTTAATTGGGTTATAACATAAAGATGTAATAAATATTAAATGAATATATGGGACCAAAATGTTTGGTTTTCATTATTTGACTAGTAGGCCCTAAATTATATATCCCTTGTATGTAATAGATACTATTTACTAACTAATGAGATAATTATGGGAAACATGTCAATGTGAATTATCCACAATGACAAATAAGTCGATCTAATTGATCCATTATGTGGGAAATGACTATGTCCTTGATCCACTATAGGAAAAAAAATTATGTTATTAATCTACTTTGGGAAAAGGGGTTATCTTATCGATCCTCTATGGAAAATAATTTTATTTTCTTGATAAAACATATGAAATAAGTCTACGTTCTTAATCAACTATAGGAAATAATTGATGATTCCATATCTATTATGACATGGGAATTAAGTGTTGATACATGATCCACTATTATTTGATGGTCTTAGTAGTTTGCATTGACAAATAATGACTTTTATATACAATTGGGGGTGCCACACCAGTATCCATAGCACTTGTGCCACAAACTGTGGTTGTCATCCCGTCTTACTGTGATGTGGTGGCTAAGTCACTACACTCTTCAGAGGATAGCCTAAGATGCGACTGTTTTTCTGCTCATTCCCAAAATTCTCCAACGGCCAACCTGCCATCTCAGCGGTCTTCATTAGTAACACTACCAATTACCCAGTCGCCTTCGGTTGACAAGTGGGACAATGAAGGGCCAGACCCCAAATCAAGGCTAAGGATCCTGTAGAATATTCTTGCAGGAGAACATTTCTCAGAGTTGTTTTGGTCAGTTGTAGCACCCAATTTCAGGACACTAGAAGCGCTCACCCAAGAGGAGGTTGGATGATTTTGCTAGACACTCTGGTAAAATAATTTCCACCTTCATCATTGACGAGTGGAGTATCACAAGAGTCAAGCGCACTTCGATTACATTGGCTAGCAATTACGTTTGGTTGATTTGGATGCACTCGTCGTGGCCCAGCACCCTGAGTCACCTGGCCTCCAAAGGAATATCCGAAAATGATGAGTCCAGGTCTTTAATGTGTTCTGCAAGATAATCAAGGAGGCTTCTCCCCATGTGAAAATTCTTGCTTGGGGGTCGGTACGTGTCACTTCATTTCAGTTCTATCTGGCACCAACCCGATTTGTCGGAAGACATAGTGAATATGCCTCTAGGTAGGGTCACGGTTAATATGGAAAACCAAACAGGGGAAGAGAATGATCTAGAACTTTTGGTAGTGTACCCCCCTTGAGGGACTCTCACACCTGTTGGATCCATTGGGAAGGATCACTCGCCAGTAATGGAATTTGTTGGGTCTTCCTATACCTACTAGGTCATTAAACCTCGATCAGAATATAAATAAGGGGAAAGATCAACTCTGAGCCACCAAGTCCACCAACTCATCTCGCTCATTGCAGAAGATTAAAGAGGATCCCAAAAAAGCCATGTTGTGTTAGGAACTCTCCGAACACTAGACGATGGTCGATGACCTCCTTGCTGAATGCTATACGGAGTGATGGACAAACTACGGTGATCCTCGTCCTGGACTATTGGGGAATGTAATACATCCCCCCAGTGAATTTCCTCTAGGTTACCTTGACCATCCGGCCCATACAGAGAGGGTTGAGGTTGGATCTTAGGGAAATAGGGCGTGGTATGTGTCACTAAATCCACCAGAGCTACTAGAAAATATTTGGGATCTAGCTCAGATTCCACCAGCTCCTCCACATGACATCTCACTAGCCGCTCTATGATATATTGGACCTACTTATCATGTTGAAGAACCTTCCAACACATTAGTGGATAGAGATCCTCATCAAGACAAGAACTCCCACTCGGATGATCCAATGGCAGCACTCATCACCCGCCTCGAAGCATTATAGACTGGACAACTGGAAATCCTGCCTGATGGCAAGCTATATCTGGCATAGGTGGATGATATTCTAGCCCCTCTAGGTTTTGTAAATCCATCCTTTTCCCCCATTAATGGGATAGGACACTGGCTTCAGCTCCTGGCCCACTTAATGTCAAGGTGTGGGCCCATGTTTGGAACTTCTGCACAACAGGAGGCCAAAAAAATTAGATGCTTCTTACAAACATTGGAGGGGTCGACGTTCGTATGGTATATCTATGTACCAATATGACTAATAACCAGCTGGTAAGTCCACCGTAAGAAATTTCTCTACGAGTTCAGTTCCACCACTCGAAAGAAGATTATCACAAACCTATTTAAGGGCAAGCAGAGTCCTACTGAGTGCATTGGAGACTTTGTCCCCTGGAGGAAAGGACTCACCTATTCCCCTAACATGACACTGAATCAATAGAAACTGTTTACAATGGGTGTAGGAAATGTCATGATAGGACTGGTACCCCCCACTTATTAATCAGAATTACGATGATGGATTCCATGGCATATTTGATAAGGCCCATTGCATAGAGGAAGCCTTATGATAGGCTAAATAGGCACATATTTTTTCTAATGAAATCCCCATGAGAAGGTCCTCTAGAGCCTAGCCCACCAAAGAGTCCCAAATAAGGGATCCTAGGAAACTAGAATTGTTACCTATGGAGCTGCCTCTATAGCCTCACTGAGGCCCTCCACCTTAGGCACAGCCTCTAGCCTTGCAGTGCCCACCTCAAAATCAGCAGGTGCCCCTGTGCAATGCACCATCGCCACCCAGGTGAGATAACCAGGCCCCGCCTCCTCTATAGGATCCTCCAACCCCTTGTCAGGGGTAGGTTCCTAGGGATCCTTTCTAGATAGGAGGAACCGGACCTACTCATTCAAGGAGGATCAAGTCCCCGGTAATTTTTTAAGTTCTTTGGAATAGGATATTGTATGTTCTCCTAAATTTAGGAGGCCATAAGAGGTAAACCTCACTAATCGTCATAATTACTGAACCTATCATCAGATCCTGGAGAACACCCTCAAACAGTGCTACATGTTTAAATACTAGCTTCCACACCGGTGGATAACAACATAGTCCGGTTTGGCCCAGATCCGGCACAATTGGTATGTGTCTTCATGAAACCAGAAAGTAGCTATGACTGCGAAGGCTAGTGGCATAAGGTTTTAACTACTGGTCCTAGAAGAATGATGGTTTGATGGCTGATAAAATAGTTTCTCTTTCCCATGGTATTATTTGTGCATGCCTGAATCGATCCAAACCTTTAGAATATGTAGCGCCATCCACCGCCAGTACTTCTGTGTCAACAACTCAACCATCCTCTTCCCCGAAGAGTAGGCTTCAGTGGCATAAGGGGAAACAAAGTCCTATTCCGATTCCATATTCATCCCATAATCTTGGTGATTCCTTGCCCCCAAAGGTGGATATTCCTTCCATAATTCATCAAGTAGTGGATGAATATTCAAGTGATGATCAAAGGGTACGCCTCAGTTAATACCGTAGAGCTGGTAAATCCCTACACAATTCCTTACGATGAGGAGCACCGGCAGGATCCTCCCAAAGTCCCCAGTTATCACCAACATTGGTGGAGATGTAGAAATATGGGTTATCGGAGTACCTAGGTTAGTACTTCTAGCCAGGCTATTCATGCTGCTGAATCTAGGCAGCATGCCCTTTGGATATCTTAGCATGCAAAACCAACTTAGCTGGTGTCATTGGGCCCGCCTTCGCCGTCGTTCATGGTGTTGGATCAGGAACACCCACCTCAAATGCGCCGTGACCACCCATTCTCTTCTACAGACCGGTCTCAGTCATCTGGACTGCATTTGGTGGTAACTTTGTAGGATTCTACTAGTGAGCAGCGGGATATTCCCAGTACCAGTCAGTCGTCGGTTCAGCCGGCATGGACCACCATACCTACTGTCACAAAGTGACCTTTTGTAAGACAAAGTTCACACTAGTCACGCACGTATAATGTTTTCAAGAACCATCCCTTCATTCTAGGAAGGATATACATCCTTGAGGTGCTTCATCTGTCCATAGATATGTGTGCGGCCCTCACCGATGCCTTAAGAATCCCTCTCTAGTCTCAGACGGAGGTATCATCAATATAAGCCTTCTATACTGAGGTGTTCGAGCATGCAGAATGTCAATCCGTCGTCTCATTCTATAGAAAAGATGAATGCTCCCCCATACAGGGGAACATTCACCCACTATACATCACCGGCCAGTTTAATGGCATGTAGGTTCGTCAGTGTTTGGTCGACACGGGCTCTAGGATCAACGTAATCCCGACTCAAACACTGTGAAAACCGGGGTTGTCTGAGGATGATCTGAGTCCCTCTGACCGGAAAATCTAGAGTTATGATAGGAAAAAACATACTCTGATCGACAAGATGCACTTGAAGACCCAGTTCGGTGGCCTAGTTTCCAAAACTGAGTTCATGGTTGTTTCCCAGGACACCGCCTACAATGAGTTGATGGGAAGGCTATGGCTCCACCTAAATGGGGTGGTTTCTTCAACGTATCACCAGTGCATCAAGTACTTCCATAATGGTCAGTTGGGCTTTATTCAAGGTGACAGGTCTTCATTTTCCGCTTTTTAAGCTCATTATCTGGTAGATGACTATTACAAGAGCAAAGACAAGTAGATTCATGCAAATGAGGTTGAGCATGCCACTAATACAACTGTATAGTGGACAGATCTAGATGATGCCTATATCATTCTGATCCAATGTTTGGAGGCTACTGCCCTAGGCATGGGACAATGCTTCATTGTTTCTATAATGAGGTGGGAACACATTCCCTTGTCTATGTGGCATAGGAAGATCACCTCATAATCCTACACAAATCATGCTCTGGTGATTCTGGAGCCTCCTACTCCAATAAGGTATTCGGATATCCGCCCCATAGAAAAAACAATACATCATTGTTTCTTGTTCCGCCAGGCTGGGATAACCCAGATAAAGCTGATGTTCCGATATTAATTCAATATCATCAAGCGTGGCTCCTTGGGCCAAAGACCAGATGGGATCGGGTCAATAGCCTTCATCGTTATAGTTTCACCAGCATAGGAGTCCCCCGATGAAGTGTCCATGATCGCTCAGGTTGGTCCCAGCCTCCCATTGGCATCTATCGACTCAAAGGAAACTCCTCCTACCATGAATCCCTCCTCTACAAGTGTAAAAGAGTATTTATAGGATTTTCCTCCCGCCATTGAAGAGGGAATCTCCACCACCGTCGATGAATTGGTACAAGTGAACCTCGATAGGGAGGTGGACCTAAAACCCACATTGATCAGTGCTACCATGCCCCTCAAGGACAATCAATAGTATGTGGAATTCCTTAAGAAACATCATGATGTATTCTCCTAGAGTTTTGATGAGATGCCGGGACTAGATCCTCATGTAGCCATCCACCGGCTCTGTCTCCTTGCAAATCACTACGGGTTTTAGTAGCCTCCCAAAAAAAGAACCCTTCTCATGGTGCTTTGGTCGAGGCAGATGTTGATAAGATCATCAGAGCTAATTTCGTTAAGGAGTTATAGTACCCCAAATAGCTAGACAACATTGTTCAGTCTGGATGAAGAATGGATAGATCCGAGTCTATATCAACTTTTGAGATCTCAACCATCAGTGTCCGAAGGCTGATATTCCACTTCCAGTGACGAAATTGTTGATCGATGCTACAGTTGAGTTCCAAGCCCTCTCATCCATGGATGGGTACTCTGTGCATAACAATATCTAATGGGATCTCCAAGATGAGTAGACTATGGACTTCAGAGCACTACAAGGAACTTTTGGTTACCAAGTAATGCCTTTCGTTTTAAAGAATGCAGGTGGCACCTATCAATGGGCCATGCATCACATATTTAAGCTAATCCTCAGGACATTGGTTCAATGTTATGTGGAAAACCTGGTTTTCAAATATCGCTAGTGTTAGGACCATCTCAAAAACCTTGAAAAAGTGTTCGGCTTCCTTCGTTCCTGTCACCAGAAGATGAATCCATAAATGTGGTCCTTCGTGGTTACTTCTGGAAAGTTCCTTAGTTTCGTTGGCATATATAGGGACATTGTTATTAACCCATGTAAAAACAAGGCCATCTGTTAGATTCCTCCCCCAAGAACCCTCTAGGATTTTTGAGGCTTCCAAGGCCACTACTATTACATTCGCTGACTCATTGTGAATTTTTCAAGAAAGTGTACGCCATTTTCACGACTCATGTAGAAGGTCACAGTCTACCAGTGGGATGAATAATGTTTGACTATCTTTGAGGAAATCAAGAAGAACCTTCTTCCACTACTAGTATTAATGCCACATATCTCTAGAAAGTCATTGGCCCATTACGTGACTACCCTAGAATGATCTCTCGGTACCCTTCTAGCCGAGAAGAACAATGATGGGATAGAGAAAAGTCTCTATTATCTCAGTTGAATTGTACTTGATTTGGAGAGAAGATAATCCTCTATCTAGAAGAGAAACCTTGCACTGGTATTTGTAGTATAGAAATTGCGATATTACATACAACACCACATGGTAAAGCTAGTGTCCCAGGTGGATCCGCTGAAGTACATCCTGATCCACCCCCTTGTTCACAGGCCATATAACTTTGTCGGTGGTGATCCTTCAGAAGTTCGACATTAGGTTGTTCTTCAGAAGGCTATCATGGGAAAAACATTGGAAGACTTCCTTTATTCTCATCCAGCTCTCATGGAACAGTCCCTTGACCTTTGTTTTTATGATGAGGCAATCCACTCGGTAGACAAATCCATTCTGTGCTAGAAGATTCACATTGATGGTTCCTCCCGCAGCCCCACCCGCAGAATTCTAAATGACCCCGGGTTTAATAGAGTAGGACTGGGTATTGTCTTCATTACCCAAGCACAATCCATTCAACTGTATTCATTCATGTTGTCATAAGGCTGCACCACCGATGAGGTGCAGTATGAGGCTCTCATTATTGGACTTAAGCTGGCCCTCGAGATTGACATTCCCCACTTTCATGTGAAAGGGGACTCCGAACTAGTCATTAATCAGATCAATGGTGACTATGTCATCATAAAACAAAAGATCATACAATTTTTGGAATGCACTCTTTAGCGAATGTCCCAGTTCCTATCATGGCCAGAAGTTACTCATGTCCCTTGATCTCAAAACGGTCGAGCTGATGCCCTAGTCAAACTAACTGCATCTCTTATAGAGCCCGATTAAGATGATATGATTATCCACCTGGCACGCCGAAGAGTCATTTCTCTCATCACTCAATATGATGATGAAAACCCATAGGTAATCCAACTTACCACTGATGCCTCCATGTCAAGACCTCCAGCCCCCCTAGAGGAAGTGATTGACATGACTCATGACTGGAGAACCTCATTTTCCTAGTATCTCTAAAATGGTAATCTCCCAGATGATCTGGTCGAGTGCATGCGAATCTGACGTTGTGCATTACAGTTTACCGCCTAGAGTGGTCCCAGTCTTGAGTAGATTCTTTACAGGCACTGGTTTGGTGGGGTTCTCCTATGTTGCATTGAAGGAGTCGAGATTTCTTATGTCATTCAAGAGGTTCATGCAGGTTCCTGTGGTGCTCATCATATTGGACCGAAACTATCTCACTAGATCAGGATACTGGGTTATTTTTGGCCCTCTATATTCAATGACTACATCATGTTTTCCTAAAAAATCCATGCATGCCATATTCATGACAATTTTATGTAACACCTTCTAGAGCCTCTCCACACTACCAAGTACTATTGGCCCTTTGCTATCTGGGGACTCGATGTGATGGGACCATATCCGCCGTCAACAGCTCACCAGTGAAGGTTCATCATGACCGCTAAATATTTATTCTCCAAGTGGGAAGAAGTAGTTCCACTCAATTAGGTCATGGCCCATTCCATTGTTAACATTGTGAGCTCCAACATCATCTACCGATTTGGATTCCCTCACGTCGTCCTCAACAATAACGACATGAACTTCCATGTAGTGGAGTTGAAGAAATTATACACTAATTATAACATTCATTATAACCATACATTCCATTATCCTATACAAGAAAATGGAAAGATTGAGTCATTAAAAAAAACCTCTCCAAAATTATATAAAAAATGGTTGGTCAGAACATGAAGAGTTGACTGGACAAGCTCCCCAATTCCCTCTGGGCTTATCGGACGACATCTCATTATTCCACCCAGGTGACCCCAAAATCCCTGGTGTATGGAACAGAGGCCATCCAGCCCATTAAGATTCATTTTCCCTCATTTCACACAACATTCAATGATTAGAAAGAACCAGATAAATTAGTTGAAATCTATCTGGTGGAGTTGGAATCACTCAATGAAAACATGCTTCGTGCCCTGCAAAATCTAGAAAGTAATCAGAACAAGATAGCTAGAGCTTTCAACCCAAACATTCTCCTCCACTCCTTCTTTCCAGGTGACTTGGCGTTGGCCCTGAGGACATAAATGATACCTGATAGGGAACCACCCATGTTGGATCCCAAATGGGAAGGACCATGAATCATTTATAATATTTACTCCAATGGTGCATACTCCAAGTTTACCATAGATGGTGAGCGTATAACTCCTCCCACCAATACCTTATTAGTAAGAAATAATTTGACGGAGTAATACGGGTCCTACATGACCATAAACTATTCGAACCAACATGACCTTAAACGGTAAAATTTATCACATGAAATTAAACATTATGTTATCTTGAATGATGTTAAACTATATCAGGTCCTATATGACCTTAAGCTGTCTAGTCCACCATAACCATAAACTGTATACTATCCCACATGACATTAAACTTTATGTCATCTTACATGATGTTAAACTACATAATGTCCCATATGACATTAAACTGTATGTCGCCCCACATGATGTTAAGCTGTACAATGTCCCACATGACATTAAACTATATGTCATCCCACGTGACATTAAACTGTATACTATCTCACATGACATTAAAATGTATGTCATCCCACATGATGTTAAACTCTATACTATCCCATATGATGTTAAACTATATGTAATCCCGAATGACATTAAACTGTATGTTGTCCGAAAAGATGTCAAACTATGTGTCGTTCTTCAAGATGTTAAACTGCAAGAACTTCATATGTTTTGATTCCCATCCTCATTGGATATGTATGAATGCTCGGACGTTTCATCTTGAGTCCATCCCCCAATTTCCTCTTTGACTACCCCTGGGTATAGTTCTCTTAGGGGATCCCACATAGTGTGGTGTAGAATTCTTTTTCCCCACTCATGTCTCGATTAAGATGATTTCACCATATGCCCTCCCTCTTTCATCTCTCCTCTCACATCATCACTGGAAAATTTTAAACATAATTTCATTCAGAACTATGTATGGATTGATTCCCATCCATATGAGATACATAAGAACACCCATAAATTTCATTCATAGGCCCAACCCCAAACTTCGGGACCTCTCATTAGGTTGAAACACATGGTTTGCTGCAGGATTTTTCCCTCATTCACGTGGAGTTAATCATAACCTTACCATGTATCCCTCCCCCTGAAGATTTCCACCTCTTCTATAGTTCAACATGACATTATATTGTACATGCACAATTATTCTTCACAAAATCCTTGTACATGGGATTCCATTATCATTCACATCCGAAGGGACCCCCGAATGGCATGGATGCTCGGCCTAAGGTCACTCCTACCATTACGAGCCAACATCCTTGAGGGTTTCGATCAACAAATTGATACATGTCCTACATTGAAAATATGGTTAGTAGTTGATACCCATTTTTATTCCCATTTCAGGTCACATGATATGGATGATGTAATTCAAATCTAGTCAATATGTATCCGTGGCCATTTTCACCACCCCCATATGTCCCAAACATTGAGTGTAGTGGCTCATTTTTCCCCACTGTCTCTTCATGCTTCGGTCTACCTCGGGTTGGAGTGTGATTCTAGCTGTCAGATCCTTATATTATGGGGAGAGCCTAGTCCTATTACTTATTTCCCATACTAGAAATTTGTCACGTGGGATTTGGAGCTATGATAAGTCAATGCCCGCATGACAGGTCATATGGCTTCAGTTAGCCGGGACGACCAGCCTCAGGTCCCTCGACCTTTTTGGCCCCTTGGCCCAAGTTATCATTTATGATTTTTTGTTGTGGTATGGACTCACTTCCTCATTCATGATGGGCTATTTTTCCATGCCACACATATCACCTTGGGAAATCCATCCTTCATTTGTCATCTTTTTCGCAATAAGATGCCCCACCATGCATCATGAACCCCATAATTTGGGTTTCCATCAACTTCTATATCCAAAAGTACCCTTAATGGAATGTATTTCGGGCTCGAGGGATCTCTTACCATTATGGGATAACATCCTCGAGGGTTTCGAACCAAAAATTGATACAAGTGCCATTTTGTGAATATGCTCAATTGTCGACGCTCAATTGTCTCCCCAAATCCCAGTCACACAAATACGAATACTGTGTAGAGAACATGGTCAATAGTTATCCTCTATTGTTGTTACAGTTTTGTGGACTTCCACAAGCATGATTATTCTACATGTACACTCAGATGTCCAATGCATATCACATTAAACTAGGCATCTACCATCAGATACCTATAACCTTAAATTAAGAGAACCATTGTCCTTACATCATCACAATAAACTGCACAACATCCTTATCTAGAACTACGTGTGGATTGATTCTCATCCTTATGGGGTACATAGGACCGACCAAATTTCTATGTCTTCATATCCATCCCCATATCTTAATAACCACCTTATTATTCTGGGCCATTGGTCTGAGTCCTTTCAGGGGAGGGGTACACAGTAGTGTATGGCCTTGTGTCCCCATTCAGGCTAGATTTTAACAACCATGCCACAAACCTCTCTCTCCTGATCTCACTTCACTACCTTTCCCTACAATCATCTTTTCTATAAGGTTTATCTTAATTTGGGTCCCTCGAACCTCTTCAGTGATTCACCAATGTGCTCAGGAGTACTCTGGTTCAGAGCCTGGAATGTCGGATTCTACCTAGACATGCATTCACCCATTTTTCAGGATTTATGTTCCCCTTCATTTGGGATTTAATTATCTTTCACATATGAAGGGACCCCCAAATGTCTTGGATGCCTAGCCCATGGGATCTCCTACCATTACAGGTTGACATCCTCGAGGTTTGGAACAACAAAATGATAAAAGTTTTGTGTTGCGAATATGGTCAGTAGTTGATGCTCATTTGTTGTTCCTATTTCAGGTCACACATTATGGATGCTGTGTTTTGAACCTGGTGAATAGTTATCCTCCATCTTCATGCCAACCACATCATGCCTTAAATTTCGGTTTCATGATTCACATCATTCTCCACCCTATAATTTTCAAGTTGAATTTTGACACACTTTGTACTATCCCTCAGTTCGCATTTGCACATTAGGAGGAAAAATTAGTGTTAAGGTGTCATCTGAGGCTCCTCACAAACTTCACAATTACGTGTATCCCATGTGTTGCAATGAACTCGTTTTCCCTTGTTTCTCACACCGCGTTTGACTCGCATGGGCTTAGGGACCAGATCGAGGTCTACACTCGCTTAGAAGATATTCACTTCATCATGGTATGAGCTCTAAGACCTTAAACTATGATATCCATATATGTCAACTTCTATAACTATGTCTACCTTGATTACTAGACATATGGGGTATGTTGGAATTCCCAGACATCTCAACATTGACTCCATCTCAAATTTCACTAATTATCAATTCTGTTCAGCCTTTTAGGACCCAACCAGTATAGGATTGTGTGGTGTGGCCATTGTGGACTTATATCCTCTTTCATGTCAGGTTTGCAAGAGCTGCACCAAGAACTTCCGTTATAAGAGGTAGTCTCTCCATTCCCATATTCTCTAACATTTTTTGGCCCCTCGCCTCAAGGTTTTATTTTTAGAATCACACGCGTTGTGATGTAGACCTCATCCTCATTCACGCCTGGTATGCTTTATCACACCGTGCACATCCCCTCTTGAACCTCATCTCTCCTGTATATGGTAGAGCCATATAACATTAATCTATGCCTCCTACTTCCACATGTCTTTAAAATTTTGCGTCTATACTACACGATGTTAAAATCCATTGTTAGTCCAATCACGTAACCCAAAACTGTGATCCTATCATCCAGGCCGCATGACATAAAAAACCGCACTACATCGTGGTGTCCTCATTTAAGAGTACATCATCTTTGGTATCTGTCACACACCATACCATTTTTCAACTGCAGCATATGGATTGATTCTTGTGGTGACACCTGGAACTTTCATCCTAGGGCCATCACATCACAAAAAACACACATTCATCTTAAAGGACAAACAAGATCTCTCAAATGTCTCTTCATTTGGTGAAAGGGCTAAACATAAATGACTTTATTATTCCTGGCATTGGTATCTTACCATACCACCTTTAGAACTACATATTTCATGATTCTCATCCTCATGGGGTACGTAAGAACGCCCGGGAACATTGCCTTGGTCCCAGCCTAACTTTCACTTTTGGTCCCCTGACTTAGAAGATTCCTCGGGAGCACATTGTGGTTATATGGACTTCTAGTATCCTCATTCACATTGGGTTTTAGTAATTACTTCACCACGTGTCTCCCTCCTTCAGCTCCGATTATTCTCCTAGATCAATGACCATAATCTAAGACCACTCCACATCCTTTCCACGAGACATTAAGCTACACGACATCTTCTAGATCTATGTACATCTTGATTCCCATACTCATAGGATACATAGGAACTCTGATGCATCATGTCTCCAGGTCCAGCCCCAGGAATCGAAAATATTTCACCCTCTCTTAAGCCCCTTGGCCTGAACTCTTTTTGGAATATGTGTTGTGGAAAGTACCGCTTTGGCTCTCATTCACATTAGGTTTTTCAATAGATACACGATGTGTGTCCCATGTCTTTCCCCAACCTATTACACGTTCTATGACCCTAACCTTATATCTCCCTATGGAAATAATCCATTGAGATTGGCTACTTCGTCACCCTATGCACAATCCATTAAATCAAGCCCCCTTAATGGCCCATCGTACGACCATTATGATGGATGTGTGCAACCTAGGACCCTTTTACATGGAGGAGGACTCAAATCCCTCTATGTGATAAATCTTATTTCTGTATTGAGATTTGTTGTGACAAAGAGCCCGAAGTGTGGAATTTTCACAGGGACATTCCCCTCATCCCATTTCTAGGATTCGGGAGCATGTTATTTGGATCCTCATCCTCTACCATGTCTAAAGGGACCCCCCATTACTACCTGGTCTTATTCCACATTGTCTTACATACTATCTCATGTCAACATCCCTGAGGATCTCAGACGACAATTGAAATAGGTCTCATGTTTCATACATTATCAATTGTGGAGCCTCATTTGTATGTCCCCATTTCAGGCTAACATGCTATGGATACTCTGTTTCAAACGTGGTCAATATTTATCCCTTATCGTCATGCCACCCTCACCATGGTCTAGATCTCGAGCAATATTATTCAAATTTTTTTCACTTCCTTATGTTTTAGGGGAATTCCAACATACTCATCCTTACCCCTTCGTGCATCTAGGTGTGTTAGGTAGACGAGTTAGCATTATTTCTATGTCATTCACCTAGAGTCCCATCTCCGCTAACATGTTCCTTCCTATTGTAGACATGTCCCACCACTAATTCTTGTTTCCCGCATCATGCATCAATCACAAGGGCATAAGAGTTTTGGTAGGACGTGCACTGGTGCAACCATTCTACACATGCCTTTCAGTATCCCGCAAGATGTTAAAATGCACTCTTCGGACTATGTGAGGCTTGATTCCCATCCGAATGGGGTACATAGGAATATCCAGGAACCATTCCTTGGGGCCAACCTAACTTCAACTTTTGGTCCCTCGACCTGAAAAAACATCCTTCAGGGATACATGTTGTATTGTCGACTTATGTCCTCATTCACTTCAGTTTTATGGCTACTTTATCACGTGCTCCCTTCCTAGTATCTTTTCATTCACACCTTTTCCAATCATATTAAGTTAAACTATATGAACCCACATGTCCTCAATGCATGCACCGAAATTGTGGTTCTACCCTGAAATAGTTTTGGATGCCCAATGTTAGTCATGAGGTGCAACAAATCCCATGCCAAAGAGGATTTACCCTATCATCATTTGCCTCTAACTACACTATTCTTAAGAACTACATTTTGCGTAATTCTAATCCTTATGGGATATGTATCGACACCCAGGCATCTAGCCTTGGGCCCAACACTAGGTTCATTAACCCTCCTAGCCCCTCAGGCATGATCCGGATGTTGGTAGAATTACCTTTAAACTATTTGCATCATCCTCACTATATGACATTTAAACTATGCATCTATTATCTTTATTGGTATAATGTAAAACTACAGAGAATTCTATGTCCTTTCTAGAGTGGTTCAGTTTAGAAGTATTTTTGATCCCTGATCAGGAAGATACACCCACCTAATATGTTTCCACCATGGTGGCGTGATTTCAAGAGTGTTGGACTACATTCTAACAACCCATCACTCCACACTACACGGTTTATGTGCCCTTTTTTCGGACATTTTCACTCTTTCACATCTAAAAGAACCCCCTAAATGTATGGATGATCGACCTATGTCTCTTCAACTATCCTGGGCCATCATTCTGGAAGACTAATGGGTAGCATTTTCAGTCAGGCCCTGTGTTTCGAACATGGTCAACGATCGGCCCTCATTTTTTATCTCCATTTCAGGTTAACAAAATAAGGACACTTTGTTTTGAATGTGGTCAATGGTTATCCTTCATTATCACACCACCCCCAGAGTGTTCCAAATCTTGGGTTTCATGATTCAGACATTCCACTCCCCTATCTTCGGACTAATTCCAAACACCCATATCGTTACCCCACTTGTGCACTAGATCACATTGGGAAGACAACACATCGATTGTTCTAAGATCTTCATTCTCATGTTGGGTCACTCCCTTTCTTCCTGGAAATCCAGATTGGCAGTTCAATCCCCAGATTACCAATGCTTGCATTGCACTCATATATTCAGATGAAATGACAAGGCGGTCGTCCCCGGTTTCTCGCATCGGGCCTGACCCACGTGAGCTGAGGGACCGTTCGATGGATGTCCCATGAATTTAACGGAAATGAAATAGACCAAAAAAATAACATATCTCATGCATGCATCTAGAATAAATAATCAAATCATGAATGTGTGTTAAAATGTTACATGAATCATAGTACCTAAGGATCAAACCCTCCCATGGATGGGTTGACCACTTCAAAAGAGCGTTGTAACTCTGCCACCCTCTAGCTTGTGGCATCCATGATTTGATGTCACCTGTTTAGATCCCACTTATCCTTGGAAGCAATGGGGCATAGTTCATCTTCCGTGATCTGGACCCACTCCTCATTGTCTCGGATGACGGTAATCTCCTCATAGGCTTTCCTAATGCTCTCTTTGGCCTCTTCCAGCTGGGCGTTCAGCTGAAATATAATCTCTCATTGCACATTGAGGACAGTTGAATTCTCATCTACCAAGATGTGTAGCTACTGAATCTCATTTTCATCCTCCTGGAGCCTGTTGATGTTCACCACTTTTATCCACTGCCAACCCACACCATGGCCACAGTTGTATTCCCATATCATCTCATCCATGAGATCTCGGACGAGCATGTGGGGACGCTAGGCATCACATCCCCCAATGCATAGTTCACGCTATCGTGAATGATGTCCCTCCATCGGGTCTTTCCATTGTGCTTGAGGCGTGTCAATGATAAAGTGCTTGATTAGCTTCCATGACTGGCGATGAAATTTTTTTATATCCTCTCTATCAGAGGTCATCTCATCCCATTATTTAGGGTTGTTAGGCCCATATGCAGGTAACTCCCCCAAGAACTAATTAGCATGGTGTGCATCTGGTGTCTGATCAGGTATAGAAGGACTCATGTTGTCTGATCTTTCTTCATCATTGGATCCCAACTCAATAATCCCAGGTTCGACCCTACTAATGGTCCCACCAGTGATCGGGCGCACTACAGCTTGGTCAGTTTGGGTGTTCACTTCCATGACCACCAGAAATCCCATAGAAAAGGCACCACTGAGAGTACCAACCAACCATGCCAAGGCAGCCCACTCCATTTGAAGAACTGTGCATACTAATAAGTGCACGGATGTTAGTTAACCTGATCAATGAGTGGTAGAAATGAATTATTTAAAGGTGAATTACATAGATCAAATTTTAGGTATCTCTCATGGGTTGTTTCCATCAGGACCTTGAGGCGTGGCCTTCTATATATTTTCGGGAAGTCTTAAAACAACGGAGGAACCACCTCAGGTGTCCTGGCCCTACTGAATGTGGTAATCTCCATAGCTGTGCGCGTAGATCCCGAAGGCCTCGCAACTACATATACTGAGGGGTGAGAATGGGTTCTGCATATGAGGCCCTCCAGCACAATTCAAATATTAGTGAGGGGTAAAGAGTAACCTTGAAGCAGATCCCAGGGAAGGGACTCAGGGTTTTACGTTGAGAGCCTCTACAAAATCTTCATGTTCTAGGTTTGAATCACCAACTTCACCCTCCTCTAATGGGATCCCTCTAATGGCCTTCCCCCCCTCCTTGGAGGAGTCATACGATTCTTTTAGAAAAGGGTAGTTCTCCCTTGGTTCATTAACCGACAACCGTGGAGGGGTCCTACGATCCAACTACACCTTTACCTGATCTTTCATTAGACACGAGGCACCATAGGAGTACATGAAGTTCACCAACATGGCAAGGAAATGATCCACCTCCACCTGTGATACTGTAAAGCCAGCCTTAATATGGATGAATCCTTGAAAATCCATCCTGATATGGTTTATGTGATGCCACATCTCGGAAGGGTTGAGGAATTTCCAGTTGACATCATAGATGTCCAAATCATTCTGGAAGAGGGTGTTCTCCGAAATGTCTATATGGCGCAACCACTTCCCCATAGCCTATGTGTATATCCTGTGGAATCCCCTTGGTGGCCTCCCCTCCAGATGGCTCTGCTCCTCTAAGACCACTGGGTCCTCTACCTCTGTTCGATCCGCTAGTACCTCCCCTTCAACTGGTGCAAGCCTTGCCACCACTGCAGCCCTTCCACCACAAGATGTCCTCTCCAACTTTCGGCCCCTTCCTCGAGGTTGGGGATGCATCCCATCACTTGCACAAATATTTGGCTCCTTCAACATCTCTGCATGGTAGGACGCCTCCATTATTTTGGAATACTCTTTCACCAGTCCAAAGACATCCGTGGGCGGAGGCATCTCATTTCACATCATCTTGTGTTCCCGTGTGAACATTAGTCACATATTCCTCATCACGCATGAGTGGTCTTCGTAGTGAACCAACAAATAGACCCGTGGGGTCAGCCGCTGCATGCAATGAAATTTCCTTTCAAATCGGTGTGGGGTGCATTGCTCACATAGTGACTCACGGTCCCCCTACGCCACTAGGACTCTGCCCTAAATGACTGGGAGGTAGGACTGATGCTCTTCCGTCCCCTGGCCGTCATTAGTGAACATGATTGTGGGAAATTTGAATGTGTAAAAATCGAACTTGTACACTTTT
Source organism: Viscum album (assembly GCA_963277665.1). Taxonomy (NCBI): domain Eukaryota; kingdom Viridiplantae; phylum Streptophyta; class Magnoliopsida; order Santalales; family Viscaceae; genus Viscum; species Viscum album. The sequence goes on along the minus strand of OY728164.1, from coordinate 1,089,210,551 downwards.
TAGACATGGTTTAGTAATGCCTCCATGGTCATCTTGGCCAGAAATCTCCTCACAACATTCAGAATGGACGAGAGGAATTTCGATCCTGGAGGGGAGATGCTGTTCATATATTCGTAGATCCCTTAACCTCTGCCGATATGCACCGATATCAGAGGTGGAATAGACCACATATTTTATATGTCTTATTACCCTCGCTGATATGCCAAAAAAAAAATCACAGCTTGGTGAGCATCAGGAACCCGAGGTTGATCCATCCTCTTGTAGCCAGCATGGATTCCATGATAAACGTGCTCAGTCACATTTGCATGTCTGTGTCTCTCATCGGCAGGACCAAACCACTGATGATCCCCGCAATGAATGCAGAAAACCTGACTACCGGTAGCCTCTCGATACTGATATTGAATCCCCACATCTTCCACTGGATATCCTCCAATACCTTCTAGTACGAGTTCTCCTTGCCTCGTTGAGCCCCCTTTGGGCTTGTATAAGGCCCCACAGGGAACTGCCTATTTTCTAGGAAGTTCAAGAACTGATTGAACCACTATTTGAAGTGGATGTCCCACAACTACTGCTTGTCCTCTCCAGATACTAGGTTAATCAATGCCATCCCCATTAGTGGAATCTGCTCTGGATCATCCCATGAACCTATAATGGGGAGGAAATCATTATACATATCCCCATGTATTGGGACCCACAAGATCTGATGTAGCTCCCATAAACTAATCCTGAACTCTCCATGCTGAAAATGGAAGGTATTGGTCCTCGATGCCCATTTTATCAGCAACTCCGGCATAAGTTCCTTCGGCTGATAGATATACAATTGGGAGGCCCAAGCCGCCTCATACAGACCCACTCTTCTCAGCTCTACCCTGAATTCCTTGCACGAGGCACCTGCCCAGTAGAACCACGCCCAGTCATCTATGAATATGCTGCCCTGGCATAGATCCCACTCATCGGACCACCCCTTTTCTGGGTTCCTCAGTGTTTTCTTCAATATAGTATAGTATAATAGGGGAGATGTCTTTGGTTGTTGTTCCATTCCGTAAATGTAATTCAAGTGAGTGTACAAACAATCAGCATTGACATGCGTGAAGTCCTCTCGAGCATGGCCGTCAGCTACCCTGAACCACTTGCATTGGACAGACATGCTCCTAAACTAGTATGATGGTATGTCCCTACTCACTTCAGGGAAGAATACATCATCCCTCGGGCCAAAGCCATACAGAGGTAGCCTCCTGCATAGTGGATAGTCTTTTTGGATATCCGACAGCAGTGCTACCAATGAATTATAGTTAGAATGTATTCACACAATCTACTTTATAACCAAGATACCCACCAACTCCTCCCTCCAGCTATATCCATATGGTCCCTTGGAAGCCTCTTGGTGAACGATTCATTTTTTTAGGTTTGGACGTTTTTGGTTTGGGTTCATGAAGCACTTGCACAGATCTCATTCGTGGAGCTCGTTTGCAAATACCCTTCGTAGAGATCGATCCCATAAAAAAATCATAGATCCTTGACCAAACCATTAGACACAAGCTGCAGAGCACACCGTCGATAAATCAAAGACTCGTTATGCACCACGAAGTAGAAGGACTGATTCATGGAGAGAAATAACGAATTATGCAGAGCTTCCTGAATTGAGATTGCTATGTACCAAAATGAAGAGGTGAGAAACGAAAAAAGATAGGTCAGACCCTTATTTATAGGTGGGACCTATTGTGCTTTGCAGCGCGTCTAACCATAGAGACCAGCGCAGTGCTCTCAGCCCAGGCACTTCCTATCCACCTCATGAGCCTCTTTTGAAATCCCTCATTGAGATTGGCCAAGGAGTTTTAGTGATTGACCCTCAGACATTGACCCTCGCTTTCTCCTCGTCTCCAAGTATAAGGGGGGTATTTGTTGGCACCAAAATTTGGGAAGAGGAAGAACAAATAGATAGCCTTTGGGATGGGCTTGCGAAGCTTGTTCACAGAGCCCTACAGCACTGAGGCCGGTGTGAATCTCCACAGTCTGCAAAGCTACCACATAGAAAAGTGGTGGGATGCTTCCGGAACCCATTTGACGTTTGTGAAGCCACTGCGGAGTAAGGAGGAGGGAGGCTACAGGAACAAGTTTGACGTTTGTGATGCCACTGTAGAGAAAGGAGGCAGGAGGATCCTCGGTAACGACAAAATTCAATGTGTCTTCATGTCCAACAAGCTCTGTTTCACCAATCCTCTTTCATATAAATATCGGGATCCACTCGATCCCATAGGATGGATCATCCGACCTTTTTCCTTCTTAGCACCAAACCATGAATCAATTTCTACTCTGCAATCCATGACCTCTTCTAGGTACTTTAGAATCGTGAAGTCCCATTACCCTAGCATTAATTCAAACCCTCTTCAAAGATGGATGCCCTTCACGGAGCCCACATGACTCCATGAAGGAATAAAATCCCCTAGGGGATCCCGGTCCTCACGGATCACTTATGATTCAGGAAATACCGACTATGCACATGTCACCCACATGCCAAGGCAGGGTCACTATGCTTCACGAAGCACATTTCTTCACAATGATTTGATTTACAGGGCACCCTTGCTTTGTGAAGCACTCCTCCACGAAAGCCTTTCCACTTTGCAAAGCACCTTCCATATGGACCTATGACCCAGGACTTGTCCAAAACACTTCAATTCACATAGCATACCCCTTCATGAAGCCCCTCCACTACCTAGATCACCCGAGCTTCACGATTCTCCTACCTATGAACCCCTTTGCTACGAAAATCCTTTTCCCATGTGACCCTCTAGGTTTGTACGAAGTGATTTCAGAGTCCCTTGGGCCCTACTTCCCATTGCATTGCTTAGCCTTATGCTTCTTTGCATAGGCAAACTAATAGCTATTTCCTCTTCACATAACCACGATAACGTGGGCCCCTCAATGGATCACTCTACAACACCCCATAACTACACATTAATTATGCCTTCCCTTTCCCAAGGATGGGCATGTATCAGTAATGTATGTCCTATGGGTGCGGTGTGAACCCGCCTCGTCTGAGCTGAAGAACATTAAACTGCCAAGCACCATCTTCCTCAACACATGACGTAAAAAAGTGACCTCACCCCACACACTCTATGCAGGGCACCCCATCTCGGAAATTCTCTATGACCACTCGTCTCCAGAAGAGTGATTTCTTCCTCACAAGGAATGAGATCCTCTTTTTGGGAGTGGTTTCTATCTTTGGGGAAATGGAAGCCTCCTTGGTGTATTCCCTTAGCCTTTCTTGTAGGAGGCAGCATCCATGTTCCTCCTATCTTCTTCCTGGATATATAACATAGGGGGGGATGGGCACTAGAAACCTCCAATATTTCGTGCCAAATTTCTCTCCTTTTGGGCTTTGTTGCCACCTGGTCCACCCTCCTGATGTATGTCCCAATCTCTATCTCCCTAGGCTGATAATCACGCATATTCCCCTATTTCCTCTTTGGTCCGCTAACCACGTGTAAGCCCCATTCCACTCCCCACAGATGTGCCATTTGCGACATAATATTTAGGTCTAGGTTGCCTCTGGTTTCTCACACTGAACATGACTCACGTGGGGTGAGGGTAAGCACCGACCATTACATACATTTTGGGCCGCCCTAGCATGTAAACCCCAACCCCATTTTGAACTACACAGACTTTGATCCTTTCCAAGTAATGGTATGTAGGAAGCCTCCCTATGGTTCAAGCCCAACAACCATTGATCCCAACATCCTTCATTTTGGTTCGCTAATACCTCTTGAACAAAGCAGACTTTGATCCTTGCCAAGTCAAGGTACGTAGGAAGCCTCCCTGAGGTTCAAGCCCAACAACTATTAGTCCAGACCCCCTTCACATCAGTTCACCAACACCTCCCAAACTAGGCGGACATTGATCCTTGACAAGGCAAGGTATGTAGGAAACATCCCTGAGGTTCAAGCCCACCAACCATTGGTCCGGACTCCCTTCATGTTGGTTCACCAAACACCATCCCGAACAACACAGAATTTGATATTTTATATGGAAAGGTACATAGGAAGCCTCCCTGAGGATCAACCCCAACAACCATTGGTCCTAGCCCCCTTCACATTTGTTCACTAACACCTCCCAAACTATGCCGCCATTGATCCTTGCCATGTCAAGGTAAGTAAAAATCCACCCTGAGGTTCAATGCCAACAATCATTGGTCTCGACCCCCTTCACGTTGGTTCAACAACAAATCCCTAACTACACATACATTCATCCATGCCAATTCAAGGTTCATAGTAAGCCTCCCTGAGGTTTAATCCCAACAACCATTGGTCCTAAATCCTTTCACTTCGGTTCAATAACTACTTCTGAACAACATGGACATTGATCCTTTCCAAGGAAAGGTACGTAAGAATCCTCCATGAGGTTCAATCCAAAAATTAGTTGGTCCCAACCACTTCATGTTGGTTCACCCCATCCAACATGACATTAAAATTTACGCCCCTTTTGTCCCGCATGACACTAAACCGTCCCATATCCAGCGGTAAGCCGTTGTGATCCCCTGTCCAGTGGTAAGTCGTTGTGAACCTCACGTACCGATAATTAGTTGTAATCCCCATTCAACAGTAAGCCATTGTCAACCCCATGCCAATGATAAAATGTTGTCTTCCATTTTATTAGGACCCATATCTCTGGTACTTCTGAGTGGTGTCATACCAACCTCAGGTTTCTTACCACGTGTATACCCATGTATATCATCGGGTAACTGCCCTCTCCGCAAACACTGATCCTATACAAAATCCTGAACTACATGGACTTTGATTCCATGCCATGAGGATACATTGGAAGTCTCTTTGAGGCTCAATCCCAACCTCACCATCACCCTCGAGTTGACTCCATCTAATTCTCCATATACATCACTTAAGCATCGATTATCCATCCTGATACTTACCCAGGCCGCCACATCCCAGTGATATCAACTCAATTCACCTATTTACTTCTCCTAGCAGCACTCGAGTAACTAAATTCTCATTATACCCAACATCAGTGTTCCCTCTAGTGTTTGAACCCATCTGATCCACTCTATGAAGTGTTCTAATTGGTATGATCCACCTCCGCTAGATGTTAAACTTGTGGCATTCCCAGTGTTAAACTTGGGAAGATGAGGAAAACCTTAGAGACTGCCTATTGAATATAATTCCCCGCATTCGACATGGGATGCCTCGAGCTTCCACGGCATTGAGAAGATGAATAATAAAGGAATGAAACAAAGACATTCCTGTGTTCCCACATTTGGACATGCCAGTGATGTCCAACATGACAACTCCCCCGATCGAAAGATGCTCCCATAACCAGAACCCTTGGAATGTCCCGGCAGAAGTAGTGTAATTAACCAGAATCCATAAAGATATAGCACTTGGAAGAGTTTCACAAACAACATCTTAATCTATACGGGAGACCCATACTAGGTGATGAGTTCTAAGGAGGAATCCATGGAGGGAAGAACAAACATCCCATCATCCCATTTCGATCAATGAGAAAACATTCCTGAATAAGTGAAGGATTCCAGCCACCTTTGGAAAGAGGGAATGTGGGGAAACAGTCAGTGCATCCTCGTCCTCTGAAAATGATGGATGTTCATGCCCTGGAAATAGCGTTGGAAACATATATATAAAAATATTTTAAATGTAATAAAATACAAAAAAGGACTAAAGAAACTGTTACATTTTCACCAAACTGCTTAAATATTTTAAAAATAATAAGGTAATTTGTGATGTAGTTGATCAACATATAATGTCATCATAAATCATTGATATCAATAAAGATTTATCTATAGATAAAATTTCCAAAATATACATTAATGACATGGAGTTCTTTAATTGAGTACCACAATCAATTACATCAGATTGTGATCTATGTTTTACATGTATGTTCTAGAAAAATGTCTTCAATGGTCTCTAAATACATAGTTTAGTTTTAGTAAATCCAAAAATACTCATAAATATGTCCAGTATATGAGAAAAATTCACACCCTAGAGGATATTCATTGATCATATTCTATGGATTTCAAAGGTGGTTTTGGATCAACACTTTCCTCTCTTCTAGTTTTCATACAATTACAAATGAAACTCAATAATTTATATAGATATTTATGATTCCCTCAATGGAAAGTGGGGTAAAACTCATACATTCAAAGATGAATTTTATGAAATAATCTTATTGGGACCTGATCTAGATGTTGAAATGGTAATCAAATTTAGAGGTATTCAGTCATATATCAAGCCATGTCAGAGTTGAAAGAAAATTTATAATGACTTTAATCTCTAAAATATTGAATTCATTGTTATTGAGAATGTATTCATGTGAATTTATTTATATAAAAATGATTTTATATTTAGAAATATGGTAATATAGAGCCTTAGGTATATTGTCTCTTCGGATAATTTTGATCAAGTAGTCGTGATTAGTTATCACTTTGAACTTCCACAAAACTACTCTCAAGTTCATAATGTACTCCATGTATCCCTACATAAATGTACATACCTTATCCATCAAATTTACTAAACACATAGGTTATACCACTGGATCATTATATTTCTTATGAAGGAAAATTTGAATAAACCTTGTACTATAGAGATAAATATATATGAAATAAGACTACTTCCCACATTAATGTTTTATAAAGTGTCATAAAATTTTCTGAATCTACATTGGAACCTAGTGATGTGATGGAACAAAGATCTACAAATTTTATTGTATTAGAGTATTGTAATTTCAAGAATTAAATCCATTATAAATAAATTTATCAATAATCATTTTACTTTTTATGGATAGGGATCAATATAAATAATTTTTTCCTGTTATCATGTATTTATTAAAAAATTAACATTATTTTTAAAATCATCATACCAAAAATATCTTAGAGTAAAATTTTGGGAAATTTCTAAAAAGGGTAATTTTTACAATGAATTTTAAAAAAATAATGTTATTTATTAAAAAAAGTCTTTTTATTTCAGGAATTTAAGAATTATGCATTTGTTAAAAAAAATAACATAAAATTAGTTCATTTATATTATTAATATTCCAATAAAGGTCATAAAAATAAATTTCTTGTCATCTTTTTGTATAAAAACATTGTATACTTATGAAAAAAATTTCATTTGAAAACTAATTTTCACTTTATTTTGTGGGTTTAACTACAAATTAAATTCTACCACATCATGAAATTGAATCTTGAAAATACATATTATATTGGGATTAGGGAATCCCAAATATGGTAAACATATCCTTTTTATTTTTGATAAATATTGATAGTAATGATAAAATATTTTTACCATGCAAAAGGTAAAATGGGTTAATTAGTTTTAAAAAAATGTAATAGAGATTATAATTCATAAAATCACATTCTATTATCCAAGTGTACGATTTTATTTCATTCATTTCCATATATATCCCTTAAAATTTCCCACATATCACATTTGTCTTTGATTATGATGTTTTTATTGTTTTATGAAAATAATAAATATAAAATGCCACTCCCCTAAATTTAATAACTATAAACTTATTATAGTGGATAAAGAGTGTAAATGTCTGTAATACATTATTATTTGAATTAATTACTAATTTTAATTATCATGGTGTTTTATTTATAATTTGTTTTCAATAAATAATTAATTAATTTTTTAAAGAATACAGACCCAATATTTATTCAATTAGTTTAAAATAGAATAAGTAATTTCAAATATATTTAAAGTAATATAATATGGGTGAATTATTTTTTTCCATGAATTATTTATATTAATAAAACATTTTATAGCTCTTTTTATGTTTTATACTCTAATTCCATAACTATCAAGATGAATTTACATTCAAATAAAATATATAGTGTCAGATAAGAGATTAATTATATTTAATGATAAATATTATTTATTTAAACTATTTAAAACTAATAAAAATATTTTAATAGGACATGTAGGATGATAAATGGTTTATGATTTCAAAAAATTACACTAATGATAAAATTTTTATCATATAAGTAAAATTATAACCTCTTAAGATTAAAAAAGATGTCACCACAGATATGGTTAAAATCAGATAATAAAGGGGTTAAACAAAATGATAAGGTTTTAAATTATGGCAAAACCTGTATATATTTTATTTTATGGTTATATTTTAATGTTAAAACTATTTTTATCTATATATATATAAATTTGGACTAGTTTTGTTAGGTAGTGAATTAATTTTATTTTAGTCTTTTTTATAATTCTATGTGGGTCTTTTACATCCTTTCTTAAAGGATACCCCTTATCTATTTTCATTACACAACATTGATCCATCTATATAGAAAAATCAATTGAAAAATATCTTATAAAAATACATATAATCAAATTATAGGTTTTTGTATTCTAAATAGATGATTGTAATATTCCTTAAGAATGGATCTAAAGGATGTATCTCGAAGAATATGTAATCACATTAACCAACCTATTACAAATTGATTTTTCTTATTCCTTCTCAAAACATATAAAGTTAATCCTAAATTAAATAATTAAGTATCGTAACAATACTTAAATGTTATTATGATCAGGAAACCACAACTATCCACCCTCTTTTCTATCAAATGTGATGTAATAATACAGCTTATGCGCACGTGTAGAATACCACCTCCATGTACAGTTATAACTCATTTGTAACCACCATAATTTATGAAATGGAATTTTCATGTTTTTAAAATTTAAAAATTATATTTATGATAATATTATTTTTTTTAAATTATAATATCACATTTACCACATTATCTTTATATCTATATGAAAATGAAAACATCGGTCATGCGTACATGTGTTCTACCACCTCCACATAGCAATGCGATTAATTTTCAAATTTTACATTACATGGATTTTAGTATATAAATATTTAATGAATATATATTAAATTATAATTATTATATAATGATGAATTATTATTTATCTATCCTTTATTACAGCATTGAGAATGTTAAAATACTCTTTATGAGTACGTACTACCTACCATCTCAAAGTAGAGTTAATTAATTTTACTATATCTATCATTAATGGAAGAAAATATTTATATTGAAATTAATAAAAAAGTAATATGTATTATATTTGATTCATTATTAAAATTATATAGATTATTGAACCATTATCATGTTATAAATACTAGAATTACAAAACCAAAATTTTCCTAAAAAGGTCAACAATTACAAAATGGATATGAAAATTTTAATAAGGAATTATTAACATAAGGGTTTTGAAATATTATTAGTGGATCATATATGATATTATCAATTTTTTAGGTATCTTATTTTATAATTATAAATAATTTAAAATTATTATACAGGAGGTTATAATGCATTCAAATCTAGTCAAACATGAGGTAAGGGATTTATTTTTAAATATAATTTTAATAAATATTTTTTATGCTAAAATTTAAATTAATTTAAATTATATTAATCATTAAAAATAAATACCTTTAATTTTATTCTATCAGAAATTTTTTCTATTAATATTTCCTATATAATGTGCTCCAAATGCTGAATGAGTAGTTTTTAAGGAGAAAATTACTTTATTTCTCTTTACGGTAAAAAATCTTATTTCTTTCATGTCCATGTTTTTTTATAAATGTTTTCAAGAATTTTTTCAATATTGTCCTATTATTTTTTATTTAATTATTTCCCATGTTTTAATTTATAAAAAATGGTTTTATATGGATTTTTTTAACATTTTTTGAATAAGGTACTTTTAACATTAACCAATAAAGTGAAAGGATTATCTTTTGTAACATACCTGACATAAATGTTTTTTCCCATTATCATGACTACTCAATGAATTTAATATTTTTAAATAATATTCGATAGTTATTTCAAATAAAATTATTTACATAATATTATGGATTTTTTTATTTTTAATAAGTTATTTCAATGTGAAAAGTCTATTTTACCAATGAAATGTTATAATTATCGGGGAGAGTAATTATTCATCTATGATAAAATAATTATATGTTATGATTGTATTGGTGGCTATCCTTGACATACAACTTCAATGGTTGTGAGTACACCATACTTTATGACTCTATTATATTATATGTGTAACGCCCCGACCAAGAAGCCACTAAACTGGCGCTCTGAGCCGGTTCTCAACAAGGCCTCAAGTATGCCTCCCCATATGCCAAAGGCTATTGACTAGCAGCGAGGGACTAGGATGTGATCATGGGGAGAAAATGAACCCATACTAGAGTAAGAAAATAGCAGAAATAACTATGTATCACAAAAAGTGGAATGTAAACAAAGTGTGTAAGTAATAAACAACTAATACAGAAAATTTTTTAATAGTAAAATGTTGTGAAATCCCAATCATCTCTCTAATACAGTACAACAATGGTCACCCACTGGGCCGACCATATAGATACAAGTATAAATGAAATATAAAGTAAATTTATAAGGATGTACTATAAGATCTGAGCCAATTCACGTACCTGATCACCCGACACTGTCAAAATGCACCATCCCGATAAGAAGAACCACTCGAGAAGCTCCACTTGATTAGAAAGCACTGGGTCTTAGGGAGATCAACGTTTCAACTCAGGATCACACTAAAAATAAGTCATAAGGCCTACATGTACACCGAGGTACCTATGCAGTGGTGATAAATAATCTCATTGGCCTCCCCAACCAGAAACCTATAACTGTGCTGCTAATGTGTATGCAAAAAAAACATGCTCAGCCTAGCTGGAACACATTCCAAAAATATGTAAACCAGAAATGGAAACATAGTCGAACCTAGGGCCTATAATCCCCCTCTACTAGGCAAGTGCCACCATGGATTTCCATATCTATATATGTATACAAGTATAATCACATACCTATACACACATATATAAACATGACTATTCTTGATTATGTGAATCAAATAACAAGAAACCACATTATTAGTCAATCCATGGGTCCATAAGCTCAATCTCCTGGACATCTTGTGTAAGATAATTGAGCTGGATGTCATGCCACTCAAGACATACATCATTAAGTCGATCTCTGGGTCTGTAATCCCATAAATATGAACTTGATTCGATGAATGTCAGAATTATATCTCTGAGAAAGCTACGTAACCATAGGGGAATTCCCAACCTACACTTGGGTTCACTCGTACTCACCTCCAATCACTGAACAATGATACTGTATACTGACGTTCAATCCTATAAAGAAGGATACCTCATACCAACTATCAACAATATAAGGAAAGATACCATATACTGACGGTCAATCCTATGAAGAAAGATTCTAGAAAAAATATATGGACATCCGGAGAGATGACATGCTACACCTTTGGTGTACCATAAATGATCTGGAAGAACGTAATCATTTAGATCATATAACATTTATCCTATGAGTACTTCCATGGAATTCCAACATTGGAATATAAATATCACTCAAGGAATAAGAGTCATCAACCCACTAATATCATCCATGGAATCCCTCAAATATATCCAACTATCACTTAGGGTACCTAAGTCTATCACCCACTATGCCCATCAAAGGAATCCCCCAACTAGATCCATGTATTAGTCAGGGTATAATCATATCCAACCAATGAGCCCATTCATGACATTACCCAACTAGATCCATAAATAATTGAAGGATTAATTACATTCAACAGTCCAATGAGCCCATAAAAGGAATTCCTACAACAGGAATCCATGTATCACTCAGGGTACATAAATAAATCGTGCATAAATCCTATACAATTAATTCCTACAACAGGAATCCATATATCACTAAGGTCATACAAGTCAACACATAAGGCATAATAGTAGAGTCCCATGTAATACCTCGGGTACTTGTAAAATGTCAAAAAATAACATGGCTCTGAAGATAGATCCCAGAAGAACACGTCTATGAACCCCATCAAAAAAGAATGAAACCTCACTTTTGGCTCAATATCCACCATCTAGGAAGCTCCTCTGGTAAACACTACTACATCATCAAAACCAAGTAATATATAAACCAATGTGTGATGGCGGCCTGAATCGCCAACACAATAATACATCCACATACCCATGGGTTTAAAATTTTGGTACGAGTCCTAAGTGACACCCAAACACCATATCTACCCAAACCTAACATAACAGCATAGGTTTGGTCAAACCATGGGAACCCACTGTGTCCCTCAAGACAAACAATTATGAGGAATCCTACTCAGGTTCCATCAGGTAAAAAGAGCGAAGGAATCCAACATGGGATCCTTAGAGAATATAATGGGAGTGATCCTACATAGGATCCTCAAATGAAGAACAATATAGGTATCATAAAACAAGGATCCTCACAATGGAAAATAGAATAGATATCTTACAAGGGACTCTTGAGGTCAGCACATAAGTAAAGGTATCCCTTAGTGGATCCATGGAAATAACCAGTCTCATGGCCTTGTAGGCCAGAAGGGAATGTCTCACATGGGGGACATTCTAAAAATCATAGGTTATGGGATTTATCTCACATATCATCTCAGATAAAAGGTCTCAACTAGGTTGGCCCGAAAACCCAACCAATTATGTACGCCAAGTCTCACTCCCAGGTGGAAAGTGAAATCGATGACTCGAGGAAGAACCCCTATAGTTAGGTAGAAACTCCAAAAATCCATTTATATGAGCTCTAAATTTTATGAGGGTTACACTAATGTGATTTACACAATGAAATGCTCAAAATGGGCTACTCACTCATCCAAAACGTTCAACAAGTGAAAAAAGTACTATTCACTGTAATGATCCTGACTGGGCCCCCACCTGATTTTGTTTTTGCACCTGAAATCAGTCTATAAATGTTCACCTTTAATTATGTGTCGCAACTCCACTGACAGTGCATCAAACAGACATCAGACACAGAAGATCTGTCTGATTCAATAATCACTAAATAATAAAAATAATAAAAATATTATTATTATTATTTGGATGTCTCGTACCACCAAGAATCATTCCCAATAGAAAATGTTTTCCAACTAGCCTAAAAAGATCTACCTCAATGTAGGGGTCATGTGGCCAGAGACATCATGTGAAACAGACCTCTGGATTGCATCTTAATAGAGTTTAATGAACCCCCAAATGAATACTGGCTGGATAAAGTACATGGCATGTACTCCAGTGTAGATGGGGTCTGCCCATGCAAAGTTAAACAAAGTGTATGTCACTGTACATGGCATGTATTTCTCAAATAACACCATTTAGTTTTATTTTTCACCCAGATACATGGTCATGTGCCACTATATTGCATGTATTCCCAGAACACGACGTGTCATGTTCAAAAACTGCCAATACCTGTTTTTTATCACATGGCCGGACACACAACCAACCACCACCCAATGTTTACTAAGATTACATGGTGTTCATATAATAAAAATTCTTATTCCTCTAATATAAATAACACATGGCGTGTTCCCTAGGAAGACACACTGTTTAACCTCGGTTTTCAGATAGAAAATCCCTAAAAACGCCTGAAACACCTATTTTCGCCTCTGAAACAATAGATCCGGCCTTAAGAGGCCACAATAAAGAATAAAAAGGCATAAAAAACATAATAAAAACATTTTTAAAGGGTATATATAGTGAAAACATAAACAGACATACCTTTGGGGTGGAACCGCTGAAGCTTTAGTTGTTTTCTCCGTCCATAGATGCCATACACTAACTCTACAAGGCGAGGGCTTCAAAACGGTACAACTCTTCCCTTACTTCTATCCTTTTTTACAATATCCATTTTACAAGAGGACATGGCCAAGGTGGATCACAATGTGTGAAATAAAGAGTAAATAAAATGAAGGAAAAAAATAAAAGAAAACGAACGAAGAAAAGAAGGGCCTCGGGAGGGCCCCTACGCCCAACTTGAGCTTATGCCTCGCCTAGGATAAACTACTCATTCCAGACTCAACAGCACAAACAGAATCTCAATCTAATACACTGATTAAATTCTATCTCTAAAAAACCTATGTGAATAATTTGATATTTAATTTAATAATATTATGTATTAAATATTCCGCTAGAATTTGAACATCTCAGATTTCCAGCAAACTCATGTCCTAGGGTAAACAGTCTATTTTGGGACTAATGGAGTGGTCAAAAAAATTTATCTAAGGTAAAATAGTAGGGTAAAAAGTCCATTTTACCCATCATGGTCATCCAACAACAAAAATTCAAATTTATACTCAAATCGACAGTCCGAAAAAACATGGGTTCTAACAACATGATCTCATCCCAATTCTATTTTATCAAGAATCATGTTAATAGATATATTTTAATATATTTCTTATTAAATTACATGCCTTAAGCCAATACTCATGTATATGATCTAATAACATATAATTATGAATTTAAAAGGTAATTATCTGGTTATAAGTCCCATTTTTATCATTTTATGTATAGAAAATCATTGATATCCCAATTTTTTACCCGAATTTGTCATTTAATATCTCACATTATTATGTTTTATTTTCTCAAGGACATGAATAAATGTTTTTGTTTTTATATTTCTAAAATTTGTTCTAATTTTTAATGACTATGTGAGGGATGATGTATATATTTTATAAAATAGCTATTTATATATCAATATTTCTATTGAAACTAAACATTTACAGTTTATGTGTGGATTGTAATGTTACGTATTCAATATTCATCTAATAATAATTAATATTTTTATATGAAAAGTATGAGTTTATATATGAATTTGTAAAGAATCCCCCTAAATGAATGGAAAAGGGGCCCATCCAAATAATTGTGTTGTTAAAGGTGACGTGAATGCATATTGAAAAGTCAGAATGGGTGCTCCCTCTTTTGATATTATAGAGGGATGGGGTCCTCATGTGGTTCAGTTGTTCTTATATGTTTTATCTTAATTTATATTTATGTCAAAATAATATATTCTATAGTAATTCCTAGTTCTTTATCATCATCCTCATATTAACCAGTGTACAAATCACTTTCCCCATGCATTATCTCTAAAATATATTCATATTCTTCATCCTCTAATGAAATCCATGTGTCAACCAAATATGAAAAATTAATTTAGTGGGAGGTAATACTGAATTATATAATAATAAAATAATAATTAAAAATCATTATTAATTTATCTTCTCCCTATTTGTCTTGAAATTTAATTTTTTTATTTGTGTCTCTTAGTGTTGATTTGTTTGAGTTAGAGGTAGGTAGTCAATATAATACAAATTTTATTTAAACACCACAAATTCCATGATATCTTATTTTAATAAATATCGAGGTATATAGGTTATGATTTTTCTTCTTTAGATATGGAAGAATCACCTGGAAATTATATACATACAAAATTAGACCAATATTCTACCCATTCAAGTTGATCCCCCACATGTGTATTACTTAGCAAGTCCACATCAAGTACCTCATTGAGTAATGATTATGACATTTTAGATGGTAAATATTTATGTATCTCCCACTCTTTACCCTTATTTTCTTTAATAATAAATTATTGGAGAATTACCTTTCATTATTCTTCATATTTTTTTAATATATGTACAATTCATTATTTTCCATGAAAAATTTCAAAAGGATATTGATTTCATTTCTCTATTATTCTAGAAATATAATGTTGTCTTAAAAATTAATCCTCAATAAATATTCCATGGTAAACTCAAAATAATGATAAAAATATTATAAATTATAAGGAAACTTATATTTATATATGAAATAAAATATACACATTGTAGTTAATTTTTTTGAATGTTATGTATATATTTTTAAAAAGTAGTGTTTTTAAGTGTTTGGACTCCACACATTGAGACATAAATGTTTTTTTAAATAATGAAAAAACATTCATTGTATTTTTTCATTATGGATCAGTTGGTAATGTCATTTATAAATTTAATGTCTTACATGTTGACGTAATAAAATTTAATACAATGTCAGAATAATCATGTGAGAAAAATTTAAAAACCGTACAAAATTTCATTTTAAAGGTATAAAAACACTCTTTTTGAGACATGATCCACATTGAAAACAATGAATACAATTAATGATTTTACCCTAATTTTTTATTATTATTTAATTTTTACAATATTTTTTCTTTGTTGATTAAAAGATAATAATTTCTAATAAGTTAATGAAAAATCATTCATGTAACCACTATTATGAATTTAATCTTATCTCTGTTTGGAATCCATTTATTATTATTATTATTATTATTTACATTCATAAATGGTTGATATAAATGGAACATAATAAAAAAATACTTCCTAGAAGAATGTTTCACACCTCACACTACCTTTTAGTTAACAACTTCTGAGAGAGAATAGTTGAAAAGACATTTCCCTACACTCAATTAAAATATATCATTGAAAATTTATTAATATTTATGTTTTGTAAGGAGATATGATATTATAATGTCTACTGAACATAAAAATAAATTCAAGATTTATATGGTCTAAACAAGGATAGATATAAAGGGTTGGTTTAAATTGAAAAATATTTCTACCAAAAGGAAACTACATAATG
Organism: Viscum album; assembly: GCA_963277665.1. Classification (NCBI taxonomy): domain Eukaryota; kingdom Viridiplantae; phylum Streptophyta; class Magnoliopsida; order Santalales; family Viscaceae; genus Viscum; species Viscum album. Next base: position 1,089,194,057 of record OY728164.1, on the reverse strand, counting down.
ATTTACAAAAGAAGTTATAAACACAAAATATTTTTTTAGAAAAATTATATTCCTGATACCATAATATGAATCAATTAACTCAATTTAAAAATAATTTTTAACAATATATTCAAAAGGATCAGAAAACTCTTGGCATAAAAAGATATAAAAATTTTGTATTTGAATAGTTCACAAGAGTTTTACAATAATTCAAATATTGTTAAATAAAAATATTTTAAATCATAAAACTAAACCCATTTAATCAATAATTTAAATAATAAAATATTTAAATCAATATACGTTATAATAATACCAATATAAAATAAATTTATTGAAGTATTTAATTTTCCTCATGATCCAAAAAACATGGTAAAAAATAAAAATAAAAAACCAAACACAAAAAATTGAAAATTTTAAAAGGATGAAAAAGAGAAAGGAATCACAAAAACTACTATATTTATATTAAAATACTTTCACTCTTAGGTTTTAACTAATCTTAATTATTTCTCATCCTAAGTTAGAATAATTTGGTAAAACCCAAATGTGAAGAAAAGAAACAACTTATGTTTATTTAGTTTATGGAAAACCTATCTTATGATACTTGGTTCTTCCAAATTAAACCTATATTAAATTTGTAAACAACATAATAAATTTAGTAAAAAAATAATATATAGGAAGATAATAGGGGAAATATGAAGAGATATAACATGGTTTGAACTTGAATTTAGGAATAGGTTTTTGAAATCCACTATTTTGGTTATTTTAGTGGGATATCTCCAATATTATTGTGTGTGGTGATTCTTTGGGATGTCAAACTACATAAGAATTTTCTCAGTGTCTAAGATTCTACATCACTAATATAGACCCAAAAAATGGAAGTAAAATCCACCCATTATATAATGCAAGTTAAAAAAATAGATGTGTGGAGAGGGTAATGTGTAAAAGTATTCTCTCTATTATGTATAACATAATTATTAAACAAAATTTTGTGTTTAATTTTTAGAAAATGATGGGGCCTATCTCTTATTTAAAAATCAAGAATTTATACAAAAATTATTATGAGTTTTTTAGAATATGAACTAGTGTACAACTCAATTAGCTTTTATATTCTCTCTTTAAAAATGAAACCTTTCATCTTTTTAATCATCCTCTAAGGAACTAAATTTTATAGAAGAATATGATAAATTAATAAAGTCGGAGGTATTACTCATTTCAGTATCATCAAAAATATTATTAAATGTGTTTAATAAAATATTATCCATATTGATTGGTATTATTATTTATTATTATTTTTTTCTTAGTTCCCCGTGGTTTTTTTATATAGAGATTGATGAAGATAATCAATATATTCTAAAATTAATAAATAATTACAACACTTACCTAGTTTTTTTATCTAAATAATGATATATCTAAATATGATACAAAGTTTTTTCTTTATGGATTATAGTATCACATATAAATTTATCCCTTTCAGAATTTGAAATGTATCTTTTCAAATCATACTGATCTCTAAGATCTGTATTAGTTGGCATTTCTATCTGAAGATCCTCTCTGAGTTTTCTATGTTAATGGTTTGATAGTAGATATTAATATATATCATTCTTAGCCTCCTTGATTTCTGTAACTATAAATTTTTGTGGAATAAAATTAACTTCTTATTCAACTTTCTTCTTTCATTCTATCTACAAATAATTAATTTATATGATATGGTTGAAAATAATATTCATTTTTTTACATTCTTGTTACATCATCACAATGTTTTTTATAGTTAAATAATCAATGAGTCACCCATGTTTGAGTCAAAATTCGTCCACTCATATAAAAAATCAATAATTATAAGAATAAATTCCTATAAATAAAAATATATGCAATGAGGTAATTTTTTTAAAATTTTTGGAAAATATGTTATTTTTGTTTTTGTGATAAGTATTGTGTGTAAATTTTTAGACTCCTTAGAAATATTTCCAAATTTATTCATGTTACGTTAAAAAAATCAAACTCAATATTTATTTATTTTTCTAATAATTCAATGCAATAAAATACCTAGGATCAATCTATACGGAGGCCACTTACATGTTCTGTTTTTACTATTTTCAGTTTTTAGAAACTAACATATACTATAATATGGAATTTAAAATATTAATAGTTTAGGAAATTTCAAATAATATATATATATATATATGATATAAATATATAGAAAAAACCTAAAATAATATAAAATGTGGCTAGTATGATAGATAATTGTTTCACTTTAGAGTTCATAGTGATGTTATCATTATTATTTACTATAATATCATTATTAAATTCAATGATTAGATCAAGAATGATTAATCAACAACATAGATGTTTTAATTGTCTCAAGACAATACTAATACCACTATATGTGGGATAATATTCTTTTTAAAAATAGATTTGAGAACTATTCACTGGCCTAACTTATCTAATTAAAACTCCATTATATGAATGAAATAGAAATTTAAGGGATGTTATATTTATAAAAAATTAAAATGAATATAGTATTAGTGAAAATGTCTCAACAACATAAAATAAACAATCTAACAATAAATATAATATTAAAATAAACTAAAGATAATTGTTAAATTAAAAAATATGGTGCCATAAACTACTCACTCCATTAAAACAACATTTGGGGTTAATTATAAATTTTAATTATGATAAGATTATAGAAGGGAGAAGAAAAGACAAAATGATCGAGAAAAATTAAAAAATGAGAAACACATATATATATTATTTACCTTATTATTAAAAATTAAAATAACACTCCTCAACTATTGAAAATTAAAAATATAACTAAAATTAATGTTGGGGTAAAAATTTATAATCAAAATGGTTGTTAGGTCTCCCCCAATTAAATTCTATAAAAGATCATATCTTCTTTTCCTTTTAAATGGATTAATATTCAAATGTTAATTTCAGAAATGTTTTTAATACAAGTCTTATATGATCTCCAAAAAAAATGAGTCTCCATTGGGCACATGATTTCAATATTATGACTTAATTATTTTATCATGTAAGGTTATATTAATCTTAATAACAATATATTCCTTGAATTTAGTACATTTAAAACAACCTAATATTAATTATATATATTTAATTAATTTGTTCATTGAACCTTTATTTACCTTACTCTTATAATTTCTCTCATCTGTCGTAGTAATAAATTTCATATTGTACGATCAACAAAATTTATCAAAAATATTTATATATTTCAAGTACCAACTTTTATGATTCATTTAGTTCATATATGAATAGAATAAAATTTATTTTTAGATGAATGAAATGTATTCCAATAACATATTAAGACTAAATAATTGTATTTCATAATTTATATTAGTGTAGATATTATTATGACTGAAATTCAAAAATAAATCCATAATTATGACATCATTACAAATAAACCAAAATAATTTTGGAAAGATAAAAATGTAAAAATTACCCTTAAATGATAAATATAAAAGATTGATAACATCTAATTAAATAATAAAATGTATAAATATATGATATCATTCAATTCCCCACAAATAAATATTGCAATCATGAGAAATCATCAAATATCTGAATTAAAATCCACAATAAAAGGAATTGTTATAAAATTTATAGAATCATTTCTAGAATATAAACCCATAGTGTATCATCAATTAAAAAACCAATAACTTTTATTAATTTATATCAAATTTAAATTTATTTAACCTTATGAATCTATCATTGAAATAATCATAACTTACCTCACATTAATGTTAATAAATCTCTTTAATCATGAAAAATTAACTACAAATTTATACTCAAACAATGAAAGTTCAGATATTAATATAGCCATGTAAAAATTCTCACAACTCTACATTTTTACATATAAAAAACATAATCATAGGGAATTACATCATTGTGATTTGTTGTATAATGGTTAGTGGGGGAAATAATTTAATCATTTAGAGTATTTAAATTGGATTTTGAAATCCTAAAAACAACCTAGAATTATTAGAGTGGTGAAATGTTAATGAATTCACCCAAATAAACTTATAATACATAAAACCCAACACCTTTCTGTGTCATGGTTCTTGAATCAATCAATGATTATAATAAATTAATTTGTTATAATTCTAATTTTTTCCCAGATAAAAATATTGATTCATGGAGTGTGTGATGATAATTGTCTCTAAGGAATGAATTTATATTTTTCATTCATGAAAAATGATGAAATCAATTTCATATATATATGTGTGTGCTTTTTCTTCTTATTTTTACATATTATTAGTAAATAATGATTAAAGTTAATAATAATTATATATTTAATCACACCAATCACACAATCCCCAATTCCAATAATAATAACACAAACCTCCCACCACAATGAAATGAAAAACATCCTAGAGAACATGCATGAATAACCCTTGTCTCCCAAAGAAACATTAAATATCTATGAAAAAATATTTACATTTAAGAAAGGAAAAGAAGAAAATAATATTTTAATATGAATTAAATGTTTCAAAAAATTCTTAACTCATAGAGGATATATAATTGAAGATGTTAAGTGCATATATCAAATGAAAAATGGTGTTATAAAAGGAAATAAATCATTAATCTATAAAATATTTCATGAACTCTAATGCTTTAGGGTAGAAAAAACATAAAACGTTTTCAACCAAAAAACATGACTCAAGTCTCTTAAGAAAAAGATAATTATAATGAAAATGTCTTAAAGTGGTACTAACCACATAGGTTGGAAAAGGTATAAAAATTTTGGATTCTACAATCCCAAATGTGTTTCGTAGTCAATGAAACTTCTTAAATTAAAATATTGTAAATCTGAAAATAAAAACCATTTTTGTAATCATTTAAATACATAAAAATTGAAATCAAGAAATGTGAAAAAAATAACAAAATGGAATATATTTCAAAAGAATTTGATTTAACTCATGGTCCAAAAAACTATTCCAAATTTAAAATATGAAATCAAATTTGAAATTTTTTTGATTTTAAAATCATGAAAAAAATGAAACAAACAAATATTCCTAGATATAGATGAACACCCCCACAATTAGGGTTAAAATAGCCGTTATTTCAACTCATACACAATTAAAATAATGTCAAAAAAACCAATGATAAGAAATTACAAAACCTATATTTCCATAGTAATAGGTATTCATGACATAATATCCTAGATACTACCTGATGTTGGGAATATGCAATGTTTTATCCCCAATTCAATTGAGCGGAGTGTTTCTTCATAAAAATATACCAAATGATAAATTTTATGGTTTTCATTTGTAGATGCTATGAATTAATACCCCTTAAAGAATGGAAAATGGAACTATTATATAAAATGATGTATAAAAGATATGTGAGGGTATATGATAATGTAATAAGTGATGATCCTTATTATGTTCAATGTAATTAGTGTTGTCCAATGGAATTCAATTTCAAGGATAATATTTGAATTATATTCTAGATGTGACTCATCAAATAATTCTTCATTGATTCACAATTATATGTTATCAACCTGATATGAAATAGGATATTACTCAATTGGATCCTTTATTCCCTCCACAACATATGACACATAGTTTTCTTATCCACTCATTAAAGGAATTCTTTGCGTTATACTAATGTAAAATCTAAAATGTGTTAGAGGTAACACTCAATTTATTATCCATGAAATTAAAAATATATGAGTTCATAAAATTATTACCTATTGGTATTTATTCATATATTATTTCTTATCCATCAATAAGTGCCTCATGCAGTTGTTTTATCAGAGTTGGATAAATTTATTCAATCTTATCTCACTTTTCCATAAATTCAACTACTTTACTGATTTATTCTTAAAAAGAAAGATATAGGTAGAGTTTTTATTATATTTCTCTTTAATTACAGGATAATCAATTGTAAATTTAGTATTGAAAAACATAAACAAATATTTTTTCAAATGATATTGATCTCCCATATGTGTATCAGCTAAAATATCTTCCTAAAGACCCCCATTGAGAAATTATTTGGAGATTTTAAATGTTAGATATTTATGTATCTTACTATAATCCTCTTTATTTACTACAACAATAAATATTTAGGGAACAAGATTAAATTATTATTTATTTTTATATTATAAATCATTCCAGAATTATTTAACTTCCATGAAAGAAGTGTAATGGATCCTCATTTGGTTACTCAGGTCATCTAGTAATTTAATTCTTTTTTTAATTGAAACATAAATGAGTCTTTATTGGTGGTATCAATATTGGGAAAATATTATAAAAATTACCTAAATATTATATCATATCCTAAAAAATAAAATAAATATTTCTTCCTAAGTTCCATTCCTTCAAGTTTCAAATGTCAAACCGGATATAGTGAATAATCAGAAGATTATTTCCTCTACTGCATTCTCTACTGGACCTAGTGAGGCTAGGACATTGAATTATGTTATTTCTCCAGTTACTCAGTCTCTAACTCAATCATGGGCCGACATTGTTGAGAAATCTAACACTAATGATTTTCAAAATACTGAAACTCTTAGCACATATGATATGACCATTGACATGGCTCATGAGCACCCTGCTCATGTGACAGCTCAAGGGTCCATGTCTGAAATTGTTCATGGTACTCTTGCTGCTTCTGATCCTGTTTAGACTTCTTCTTCCCCGAGCTCTGGAATTATTGATTCTGAGAAAAGTGCTGGGAAAATCCCTTTTCTCCCAACACATGCTCAGTCCTTCGTGGATAATGCTTTGGAATCTGATGTGGTTTCGTCACAAGAGGCTCAGCCACTTTAAACCGTTTTTGGCCCCATTCGTCACATTCTACAGCCTTCGACAGATCATGATAAGACTGACTTATCATGCAATCAGCAGTCATCAAGCATGGATGTACAGGTTACCACTTATAACTCTTTTGATATCCTCATTTCTGAAGGAAATGATGCAGGAAAAGCCGTGGATGTGGTGGAGAATGCCGCGGTGCACTCCCCATTTGGGGAGAATGGTTCTCAACAAGCGACAGTGGAGAGGACTTCTCTGATGAACCCTCCTGCTGCTGCTGATGAAGATGACCTTGATGGTCCTAGGCAACAGACCAAGTCATGGCAATGTGGACGCCATCATAGAAGTCGTGGGAGGGGTCGCGTCCGGGATGACTTAACTCTAAGGAAGGATGAATCACTACAAGTGCCTTCTGACTCAGATGAGGATGATTTGGATATTGAAAGTCTGATATAGTGTGCAGCTAAACTCCAAGAGATGCACTCGGTGAGTCGTGCTAAAGGCAGAGGATGAGGAACAAATTGGGGAGCATTGCAGGCTATTGAACATAGAATTGCTGATAAGATTAGAAAAAAATCAGACCCTTGTGATGTGGGTTTTCTTTATCTTGTGTTATTTTTCTGCCACTTTCTAGTTCTGTTGCCTTTTTTCAATAAAAATTTGGGCTTCTGCCCCATCTTAAAAAAAATATCCAACACTATACTATTAAAACTCCACCATATGAAGAACTACCGAATTGAAGGGAATTCAAAATGATGAAAAATGAAGATGAAAATAGCTGTGGTGAAAAGGGAGAGACTTTATACCTAAATCAATTTAACTACCCTATAAATATTAAAATAAAACAAAGCTAAAAATTAATGCACTGAAAACTCTAACATCCACTGATCTCTCAATTTGAAAAAGTCTCAAAGTTAGTTCTCCATTTTTATGATGGTGAGACTCAAAAAAGATAAAATAAATGATAAATTGTAAGTTAAAGTAAATATAAGTATAAAATAATATTTATAATATATATATGTATATAGAATATATAGATTTATATTTTAAAAAAAACTCTTCATATATTTTAAAATTTATTAACTACTTTGAAAATAAAGTGGGGGTAAATTATGAAATATTTAAATCAAAATCCACACACAATTCAAATATTAGTAAATTTTGATGATATATTTTAAAATATAATTTCATCATGTATCATATATGAAAATATTCCCTTTCATTTTGTCCTCTCACATATAAATTTTTCAAAACCCAAAAATACATCCATTTACTAATCATAACATTCCTCATGAGAAATCTCATACCACTCTTGCCTAAATGTTAATTAAATATAGAGTAATGATCATAACTAGAAAATTAATGTATCTCCATAGGATTTTAAAAATTATGATATCTCCACAAATTATGATATAAATTTTTTAATCATGTGGAAATATTTTTGGTGATTATGTCGCTAAGGGTTGATGGGAAATATCATTTAAATATTTAATGGTCGAAATAATGAGGTTAAAATATTAAATTCAACACATGAGTATTCAGGTAAAAACATTGGAAATACCTCACTTAATTACCCTTATAATATTTACATCACCCACCAAATTTTTGAAAGAAGACACAAATAAATAAATTAATACAACAATTTATTTCATCCAAATTATAAAATTTTTCATTATTCATATTATTTTATTTCAATATGGATGAGAAAAAAAGAGAATGTCATTAATGATTGGGTAATTATGAAATTAATAATAATTATGAATTCATTTCTATCTCCATTTTTTATTTTAAATTTTTTCATCTCATATTTTTTCAGTTTTAATGTAGAAAAATTGATCTAAATAAAACAGAATGAAATACTGTATCATTCCAATTTCTCTCTCTATATAACCAAGAACAATGATACACACCTCACACAACCAATTAGTAAAGTACTTACCTAATAAAACACATGAAAGGACCAACCCCCACACTCAATCATGAAATACCTGTGAAATATTTTTAGAGTGTAAGTATGCAAGGAATATTGATAATGTGACATAGATTAAAACTATAAGGATAGTCAATGATTCTAAAGAAAAAATATGGGTGTATCTAAAGGCTATATATCAAGTAGAAAATTTAGCTTGCTAATGAAAATCCTACATCATTAAAAAATATTCATAAACTCTAATGACTTAAAAGAAAAATAATAATGGATTTTGATCACACATCATGAATTAAGACTCTAAGAAAAATAGAAATGGAAATAAGATATCAAAAATTTTTAGGAACATCTCATATTGGGAATGGTATAAATTTTTTTGGAATGTATTAGAAAACAGGAGTTTAAAAATCAATGAAACGTTAATAAATGGAAAAAAGTAAAATGAGAAAACAAAACCCATTTAAAAAACATTTAAATCATCAAATTGGAGAGTCCTGAAATCTTCCAAAATACAAATATGGGATGAACATCCTAAAAGAGTTTATTTAGAAAACTATATAAAAAATATACTAATTTTTAAAAATAGAATAAAATATAAAAAACCTTAATTAATGAAATAAAAAAAGGAATGATAAACATAGTATAATGATATATTGATACACTCATTTATTTTTAATATACCCCTAATTTTAGATCATCCTTAATTAAAACAACATGATAAAAATCCAATGATAAGGAAAGGAACAACCAATGTTTATAAACAGAGTGTAAGGCTTTGATTATGAACCGAGCTACCTACAATTTATATATAAAACAATGTTATAATAACATATAATAAACATATATTAAAAATATAAAAAATAGGATATTGGAAATAATAAAAGGGATTAAACTACATTTTATTTCCGAATTTGGTACTTATTTATTTACATCCCCTAGTTGAGTAGCTTTAAGTTGTTATCCTTAATCTTTTGGTGGATGCGGTTTCGTTGGGAATAATCAATAAATTTATGATTCATTGGTTTCCATGCATAAAAAAGATAATAGATACCCAGAAAACAATTTAAAAGTGTCCCATATAGTAAATTAAGTGGAGAAAAGAGATACGGGGTGAGTGTATAAAGGTGTGTACCTTGTTTTGATCATCTAAAGGATTGGTTTACACTAATTTTGTAACTAATAAGAAATTATGTTGATTAAAATATAACAAAAATTATAATTATTTAATGATAAAATATTTTATACTATCATAGTCATATATAGTAGTGTAAAAATCAATTGAATCTTCCTTTCTTTTCTAAAAATATTTCCCTATTTATTCTTGTTCATCATCCTCTACGGGAATCCATGTTTTAACCAAATTAGAAAAAAGAACTATTCATTGGGAGGTAATACTGAATTTAGTATCAATATATTCATACATAAATTATTTTAATAAATTATTATCTCTTTATATTGACTCATATTTTAAGTTGAATTATTTTATCAGTGCCAATTTAAGTTTTTTGGTCATAATTGGAAGTATATATTCGATTTCCTCCAATATTTTTTCATAATACACCTATTCAGTGTGTTCTTCTTGAAAATAATGATAGAGGTATAGAGGTGATTATTTTTATTCTTTAAATATGTGATAATCAATTTCAAATTAAATACATATAAAATAAGAAAAATATTCCTCTAAATCATGTTGTTCTCCCATATGGGTATTAACTAGCATGTCTACTTCAAGAACTACTTTGATAAATCACTAAGAGAGTTTTAGTTTTAGATTATCATGCATGTCTCTATAATCCTCATTAGTTTATTTAACCCAAAAATTTGGCAAAATAAGTTTCACTTCTTCTTCAATAGTATTTTTTTCAATATATCCATAAAACATCAATTATCATGACAAAAGTGTAAGGGATCTTCATTTGTTTACTCACCTCTTCCAACATTATGAATTTATAATGTGAATGAATGTTCAATAAATATTCCATTATTAACTGAATATCAGGAAAATCTAATGAAGAAACACTAAAAAATATCTATTGACTAAATAAATAAAAAACATACATTAATGTTTTTTTTTAAAAATTTTAATTTTTAATTTTTTTTTCAAAAATTAGTTTGTATATAGGGTTGGACATCAAATAAATGATTATAAAATTATAGGTGGTATTGTCAAATAATCATAAAACAATATTTTTTTATTTAACTAAGCATGTAATTTAGTGAAAGACATAGGGAAAATCCATAAGGAGGGCCCTTAGATTCATTATTTTTCTATTATTACATTTTAAATTATAAAATATACTATGAAAGGGAGACCAAAATATTGGTGGTGGAGTGGAAAACGAATCTGATATATATACATATATATATGATATAAAAATAGAGATAATAAAATTAATTAAAAAGTGGTATGTATGAAAGAAGGAATATGCACTTAGGATTTAAAAGTGATGTTATCATTTCTATTTAAAATTTTATCAATAATGTTTTCAGTTTTCTGATCAAGAACTATCACTCAAAAAAATATATGACTGAATGGATACATCACCACAACGATACCTCTTCATATGAGATATTAATTTTAATAATTTAATCTAGGGGACCACTTTTAAAACCAATACTATCATATTATAATTCCAACATATGTGTGAATTAGAAATTGAATGTAATGAATAATAATAAATAAGGATGAGGAAAACTATTTTTTTTTGAGATGTGGTAAATTTAATGATCTAATAAATTTAACCCACATATGTATTTCATAGAATAAAACAACTACATGTGTTGTTTTCTAAAAAACTCAAGCAAGCATTGTTCATTCTCATCGAACAATGGTCAATGCTAGACCACCATTCTCATAATGATGAGATTCACATAGGGGGAAAGAAAAATATAAAATTAGAATAAAATAAATATAATGATAAAAAAATAAAAAAAATTCAAGATTATTACAAATAAAAAACCGCTTATTGGGTACTAAAATGTATTAACTGAGAAAATATTGCAGGGGTATGAATTTATAGGCAAGAGGGTATCCATTTTACCCCTAATTATATCCTTGTGATGTCATTTCATACATAACACATTAAATGGATGAATATAGAAATGTTTTCTTCTACAATGTTGTTTCCACATATCTTAAACACTATTTCATGCAATTCATTCTTCATTGGTCTTCTTCTTCCAATAATTTTTCTGAATTATTATATAAAAGTTTTCGTTCCATTCAGACTATTAGAAATCTTATTCTCTAATTTTCAATGAATTTAAATCCAATAATAATATTTGATCTTGAGAAAAGATTGTTATGGATTTTTTTCATATTGTTTTTCGTTACCCCCTTTTAAAATTTCATCTCATTTGGATGGTTAGTTTATGATATATGACCTCATTATCAAAATTCATTAAAACCATGTAGGAAATTCGATTCTCTACATACATTATTCATTTGGTAAATGTAAGGATGAATTTATCTTTATATCTAGTATAATAAAATATGTTCTAGTAATAATGTGTTCCTAAAAGAGAATTTTTCAAATTTTGAAAATTTTAAAAAATATTATAACAAAAATTGGAATCTGAATACCAATAACAATTTAATACATTTTCACAATAAAGAAAAATTTAATCCTAAAAACTAATGTTTTAGAAATATCGAATAAATTCACAAATCTGTGAGATTTATAAAATGTAATTATATAGTAAATTATAAGAAATTGTGAGCATCATTATTTGAACATATATATATGAAATAATTGGAAGGGGCTATTAATGATTAAACTATTATATGAAAATGAATGAAAAATTATTTATAAAGAACATATATAGAGTATATGAAAATTATAGATAGATTAATTGACATAATGAGTGACAGAGAACATAATAAAAAAGAAATAATGAGAGTGGAAATTTCACCTTATGAATGGTTAAAGATAAATTCAAATAGAGAAAGGAAGTAAGCAATTAATATATCAAAAATTAAGTTGAAAATAGTATAGTATATGTCCAAGGATAAAATTTGTGTCAAATAGGAGGATGAAATTAAAATATAATAATTAACTAAAAATAATGGATATTGGGAACGGAAACAAATTACCTTGAGTCTCAAATCACATGTTATGTACATAAACATATTTACTTGTCAGATTTTATTGATTATTTAAATATATTTTATCCATTTTTTCATTTATTATTATATTATTTATTGATTTTTTTATGTTGATAAATTAGTGTTGTTCGATACATACCTCTAATATAACTTAAGTATAATAGTAATGGTAAAAACCCCATTTCAAATGGCTCAATTAGTTTAAGAAGTGTTAACGTACATTTTTTAAATCATTATAATATAAAAATTATTTTATAGTTCAATTTAATCTATGAAATAGATAAAATTGACAAGGTATTTATTGTGAGAATATTTTAGAGGGTTAAAATCACTATTAATATTAAATTTTAATTGAATCATTATTATTATTCTTTTGTCAATTTATAATAGTAAAAACGTTTATTATTTAATAATGTTGTATTTATAAATCATTTAAAATTTTAAAAACATACATGTATAGCATATTTGAATATAAAAAACCATCATCAACTCAAGTATTATATAACCTTATAGTTTAAACATTATTTTATATGAGTTTTGAAGAATTGGAAATGTAATAATCTTTTTAGTTTAATAAAATACTATAGTTTAATTATGATAATATTTTAGGTTATTTTTAAGAATATTTATATTATACAATGGGTAATATGATAATTGAAACGAGAACACATGTGTTTTGAAACTCTTAATTCGATATAAGAACATCATTTGAAAAAGTTTTGATTGGAGGAAATGGATAATCTCTAATTGACAGGGGATCCATTGGATATCAATAAAATTTAAATATAGTCTTGGATGAATATTAAAACAGTTTTCCAAACCTATTTATAAAAATGTATAAAAAATAAGAGATCAAAGAAGTTACTGATGAACCCTAACCTTCCTCTATCTTTCATCGCATTTGGATTGAATCTAAGTCCTTTATAAGAGGTTTGTTTGGTTGTGCTAGTGGATAAAATATGTTTTTAGAAGAGAGAATGAAGGCATTTTATAGATATTTGATAGAGGGATTTGTTTTGAGTGTGAAGATAAAGTGGTGGAGTATATGTATTTATATAACCTAGGGGGAGGCATATCTTTTAATAAAATATCAATTTTTTTATAATATCAGCTCAATACTCTAAATAATATTGATCTCTTTGACTATTAATGTTGTTTGAATGGAAACAATTGTTTAATTTACAGTTAAAAAAACCAAAAACAAAGTGGAATGTTGAAAATTATTTATACCATTTAATTAATCAAATGTATCTTTTTATATCAGAATATGACATGGGTTTTGAAATACTAATTTATTGATTTAAAAATTATGTTTTTTATTTTTATAATTTTTTTTATTTAAATACATTTTAACTCGTGAAATGTTTTTCATAAATTAATGAGTTATATTTTCATTATAATTAATTCATAGAATATATATTTTATGATGAAACAATATTTTTTACTATTCACCTTAGAATCAACAATTCTAAAAAATATAAAAAAGTCACCATAATATAATTCAAATATGATGATTAAAAAAATAATATCCATTTTATAATATTCATATTATGATTAATGGTAATTTATTTATTAAATAAATACTTAGGACAATATTTTTGGTGTGATAAAATTTATAAATTTTGGTCACAATACAATTTCAATGACCAAATTTGATTTTTAATGTCAAAATTATCCAAATGTAATGGCCATTTTATTATTGAAAGATATTATATTATTGAAAAATTATTTATAAAAATTAATATAATAAATACTTATAGAGTTATTTTGATGTAAAACTTATTTGTAATACTTTTAAATGAAAATATGTTGAGTATCAAAACACACAAAAAGATAATGATAAAAAAATTTAAATATTAATGAATTATTATATAAAATTATATATTGAAATTAAAATATACATTCAGTAAATGATCAATAAAATTTTACCATTCATTTTTTTATGTGATGTAAATAAAATTTCATTATACATCATGAATTATTAAATTTACTCCAATAATTATTTTTCATAATAAAAAATGAACAATACTTTCTAAATAATTAGATTCCAATGATAATAGTAATATTAAAAAGTCCACATAAAAAATAAAACTATTGAGGATATTAATGTACTAAAAGAAAAAGTACATAATTGTAAAAAAGAAACCAAAATGTTGCAATGTTGAGTTTATAAAACTATTTTTGATGAATAATTATCATAAAATTATATTACGATGCATGAATTAACAATAATTCATTATAATTGTTCAATACAATATTAAAATTTTGTTTTCATATATATATATTAATAATTTAATGAAAAATGATATATATAAATATGATAAATAAAAATAATAGTATGATTCCATGATGATGATACGTAATAAAATTATTATAATTTCATAAAATTTCATTACAACTTCTGCTTTAATGAATTTTCATTTAAAATCTTGATTCCTACCATTAAAAATAAAACAAAATCAATGAATTTATCAATTAAATATATATATTTTTATATAAATATTTAAAAATATATTAATTAAAATTTTTCTATTTTATAACTGTAGAGATAAATACAATAACAGTATCATTTTATACCATAGATAAAACAATCACATTAAACACTGGTGTTATTGGTGAACATATAGTGATAATTTTATTTTCAATATGGAATTATTAATACACTCTATAACGGAAGATATAGTGGTACATTGCATAGTTGGAAGACCAATTATAGGTATTCAAGGTTCTCTTATTGATGTTCTAAAAGGAAATATAACATTTTAGGTGGCATAAGATTCCATAAACCCCCTATAATATAACACGTCATGGAATTGTAAATAACTTTAGAGTGACCCTTCAATCAAAAAAATAATATGGAATTTATTTGTGACTAGAACTTAGGGTATACATTATATTGTATTGGAGGCATTACATACAAAAATACTATAAAAAATAAAGGAATCAACAATAAAAAAGATATGTATAAAAAACCACAAACTTATATAATGGATTTATTTTTATTTAGAAAAAAAATATAAATTGCTATAATAAAAAATATCCTATATGTTATATACTATAACTCACAATGACCAAAAATTAATGAGGGAATAATTTCGATCCAATTCATAAATTGCAACCTTAAAATGGAAAAAAATAATTAAAAAAGTAACGATTATGGTAGAAAATTAAAATGTAGGAGCTTTCATTGAAAATATAATTATAATTTCACATAATTATACCAAATAATTTTTGAATAAATAGAAATAAATGACTATTTACCTATCACATGTCATATACTTTCCTAATATCATTGTGGCTCTGTCACCAAGTTCACATATATGTAATAATAAAATAAGTGTTATAAAAATATAACATGTAATGTGATCTATACTTCATGGACCATTTATCTAGTTACTATAATGTACTAATGAAATCTATCATTGGGATCTCATACTATATAAATTCACCATCACTAGGTGATACTAAATACCAAAACAACATTCCTACATTCGGCATATGAGAAACACCAACTGCATAACCACTATAACTTATCCACGATCAAATAAACATTTATCATTTATATATGAATATCAAAACTACAGTACTACACCAATTTAACAATAGATAATAAGATAGGTAAAGTTGATAGACATCTATTTTACCTACAATAGTATTGTTGAATATAAACTAGGAACCTAATACATCATATAAGCAGTTTTCAAGTTTCTCGACTTAGGTGGTTGTGCATAAAAAACATTAATGATATAATTAATACATATAAACCCAATCCTGAGTCATTTATTTATCCCAACATATCTAAAATCGCATCACATCATGACACTATATCCTCCATACAATAATACCAAATGTGACCTCCATTCACAGAACAAGAAAGTGCCTTTATAATAAATAATCATTCCATTTAGTATTACCTAAAAACAACACTCATTAATAATTTAATTTTAAATTTTATTCATTCCTGATATTGAATCTATAAATTTCAATTTCATACTACCACCTACTCCAAAACAATCATCTCATTCATTGTTTAAAATCATGTTTCCACATTTTCTTATCCCTCACATTGATTCATTATTTATAGAAATATTAATTATTTATCATAAACTATTCTTATTCCATATTGTTTAATTCATTAAATATTCTTTATAATTTTATATTCTCATGAATCTAAAACACTAAAACAAAATCCCCTTTACACCACCACATTAACAAACTTCCATTAAACCACATCATAAACACTTATACTATAATGAAACCAAATACAATAATTATTTACAAAATAATGATATATACCCGGAATCAAATAGAGAACCCATTTCTAAATCTCTTTATTATTAATCTACATATTAATTCATAATATAATAGTTTATACACTATATTAAATTACTTTTATAACATTGTCCATCTATTTTTCCACTGAAGCCTCTTCAAAAAAACATTAATACACATGATCAAGCTTTAAATTTTTAAAACATCAATAAAATAAAAATTTAAAGAAATTATATAAAACATATTTGAGATACATTCAAAAATATTAACTGAAATTAATTATCATTAGATAGAAAAATAACCCCTTCACACAAGTAAAAGAAAAGAATAATAATTATATATCAATTAAGTAAATAATAAGAGATAATATGAACCACCTTACTTAATATAATGATTTTTTTATTAAAACACAAGGAATAGATGAAAACAATGAAGTACATCAAAAAATCCCTCAATGATAATCAACCAAAAATTGAATATGTCAATCCCTCATCACCTAAACACCTATCGCATTAAATTGAAATCCATAGAGTGATAGATGTGAATAATAATAATAAGTTGTAGTATAATTATACTGATGAAAATAACTAAAATTGATGTAATACTAGACTCTTTGTAATTGGATAATCAAACACTAATTGAAAAAAATTATTGGTTTTCAAGAAATATTATCCGAATATTAATTGTTGAGAGATATAAAAAGAAATCAATTAGAATTCATGAAACCACTAAATTTATAAATTTAAAATAGAACAGTAAATTTTTTTTAAATATAATACTTCAGTGTGATGGTGATTAGTCAACCACACCTCCAAAAACCAAGATACAAACCTGATTCCATCCCCCCTTATATACTGATCATTGAAAATTAAAATTATAAGATATCAAGAACAATTATTGTGTAATGTAATTCATCAGGAAACAATATACAACAAATTGATGTTTTTGGATAAATCCTTACATCCTTTAAATTTATTTACTCCATTATTTCGTAAAACCAAAATCCCCTATACCAAATCTGAGTGCAATTATAATAATGCTAAAGGATTAAAAATTTACACTAATTTCATGGACTGAAAAAAAAAATGATCTTCTAAAACATTTATAATAAAAAACAAACCATTCTACCCTAATTAAATATAATATAACATTACTCATCAAGATAAAATGATTGAAATAATGGGGTAATGAATATGAAATAATGTCCAGAGGGAAAAATTACACCACCAAACCAATAATTAAAAAATCAGGTTTCATTGGAAACCAGTTACATTAAGATTTTTATTATAGTTTAAATTTTATAATAAACTCAGATTCTCTCAATCAATTAGCTAAAAATATACTCCCAATGACTCAAACACACCATAAACATAGCATATTGGACTATGGATTTCTTGGACTCAAAATTATATTCCTCTCAAATAATTCACAACCATGATAATAAAAAAGGATAACTAAATAGCCTAAAAATCAAGAACACTGCATTATACCACTCAAATGGGAGTATATTCATCAAAAAAATAATGATCAAAAAAGGGGATATATAAACATCACTAATAAAAAAATATACATCATAACAAGAAAAAAAACTCGAAAAATTTATATAAGTTAAGATCAAAATTATGATTTCATATCCCATGTTTTTACATCATTTTATAATGCATCCATAAGACATTAATATAATAATGATACATCCTTAAATCACATTTTCATGATGATCTTGATTCTAAATCAGTCACTCCAGAAATGTTTCATCTAACTCAATATCTATGTATCCAAGAATCAATTACATGTTATTAATCATGAATTTATTTTAATATACAATAAATGGATTTTTTTGTGAATCCAATCCATTTACCAGAGAATAACCATCATACATATCCCCTCACTAGGTCCCAAAAATTCTAACAAACTGGTGAAAAGTACTATTGCCTCTATCAAAAATATTCTTTAAATATTGAGGATAAACCTTTATAAACACATGATTGTTGAATAAAGACACAACATATATCAACTATAAATCCCCAAACAACATTTCATTGTTATATGAAGTCATTATCCTATGATGAATCCCCAAGAATATATCTATGAAACCCAATCCTAATCATATCAATAAATTCCAAAATCAACATCCATGGTCCAACATAATAGGGATTAAAAATAATACTTATAAAATACATCAAATAGTTCTATATCAATATATGTGTGATAACTAATATTTTTGGAAAACCAAACCAAAGTAAAATTATTTACACAAAATTATCCAAAATAAAGGTCCCATGCATGTAACATGTCATCAAGAATATAAAAATAAAGCTATACATTACTATCCATATATGGATATATAAGTAATCTATATGTTAAATGGATTCTTAAAAAAGATAGTATTTTATATACACTAATGGTAAAACATTGATTTCAATAATAAACAATATAATTGGAAGCCCCATAAATGCAAAAAATATTACATGTATATCATTATAAAATCATCTACTTCAATAAACTCATTAATCACTGTGAAATTATCCAGAATATGTAATATGTATATAATAATTAATATTTATTTATATCTATAATGATATTGATGTAACTTGTCATAGAATTTATCAACTTATATTTTTATTTCCACCAGGGAAAGGTTAATGGTTTTAAATATATTATTCCATTCAAGAAAAATAGGCTTCGACCACATACATATTTCTACATTTTTAAAACCATGGCTATAGGTGGCTACGACCACGATTATGGGGCATATAGCCACTATTTTAAAATCGTGGATATAGGTCTGTTTTCATGGAATATAGACATGGTTTGGAAAACTGTGGATATATACCACACCTATAGCAATGTTTATGTGGCATATAGCCACAGTTTTAAAAACTAGGGTAACACATCACCCGCCCTTGCGCGGGAGAAAAATATTCCCACAAAAAAAATGGCGGGAAGAACTATTTCCATGGTTTTCAGGATATTTTCACATATTTTAATAGTTTATATAATATATAATATAAATGTATACAAAAAATCCTTAATCATGTAGTTTTTAGGGTGCTGGAACGTGGAGGTAAGGTGCTGGTATTAAACTTGGCCAGGCACACATTATTTTTACGTTATTGCCACAGTTTTCTTGGGCTATATCCATGGTTAAAACTGTGGAAATAGGGTCCTACTTCCATGACTAAAACCACGGTAATATGCCACATATATCCATGGTTAAAACCGTGGCACTAGTTCATACCCTACTTCCATGGTGATAGCGCCCACGGTTGGGCACAACCGTGGCCGTAGCCTACAACCATGGTTTGGGGAACTATTTCCACAGTTTTGAACCATGGAATTAATCTATTTTTTGAGTTCTAATTGTGACTCTATAGATTGATTATATCTTCTTTTAAATATAAAAAAAATGCACAGACTCAACTATTGACCACTCCATCACCAACCATAATAACATGACCTAATAAAGAATAATAAATAAAAAATTCATGATTTATAACGATATCAGATATTTGAAACTTATGAAATATTTCTATCAGTTGATTGTGAAATATATTTTTTCAAAAAAGTATCACAATATTCTTGAAAGGATGAGTATGAAATTTTATATTTATAACTTTATGGTGGTAATTAAATGAAATTAAAGATGTTTATAATTGGTAGTAGAAAGAATTAGTGACATAAAATCAATCCGGATGATAGAAGTCTTAAATGAGAAAATTAATTATATAAGAGTCTCTATGCTCAGAATATAATAATAATTATGTGTATTAAAAGAGGATATATATGATTATATAAAATTATATTTATGATTACATTAGATTTATTATATAGTTCACTAGGGATAAAAATATGTGTTCGTGTGGTTTCTAGAAGAATTAAATAAGAGGAGGGTAATCTGGGAATATCATATGAAGGTGGAATTGAAATAAATGATTAGAATTGTATATAAATAGAAATGGGGGACCACATGTTCATTATTTCATATATATTTTTTTCATTATTCCAATATTAGTAATAATAATAGTGTTTCTCCCATTGAGTTGGCTAGTATAACCACATAAATAAATTGTATATTCCATTCGATTGAGATTGGTTTGGTTGTTACACTAATGTATGAATTTTAGTGTTTTTATTTAGATAATAGTAATATTTTGTGAGATGATGGAGTTTAGTTCCATTTTATGGATGTGGAAATTGGGTGATTCCACATTCAAAACATCCAAACTATCTTTTTCTACTGAGATTATAGAAGGCGAGTAATAGAACATGGATATCTCATTGTGAAATGTGGAATAAGATCATAGAATAAATTTAGACGTATGGTTTTTTAAGTATTAATTAGTCAATTAAATTTCAACACGACCATAATATTTTTTGAAGAAATGATGTGTGAATATGTTTTTGGAAATATTGACAATTTTTACATATTTAACATTTGATTCTAGAGGATATTGATTGAATACCATTTACAAAAAATATATTAATATTATTTTAAATGGGATAATACATATATAAATTGATAAAGGGTAATTTGAAAGACTCAACTGAAAAGTTATTGAGGTTATATGAATGATTTTTTCATTGAACATTGACATTATCATTCGATAAGTTAAGACAACATTAGAAATACTGACCAAACTGTCCAATATGTTTGACAAGACAACCATTTTGAACAATGTTCTCTTTATGTGAAGAATAATAATTATTGATATATCCAAAGGTATGTTAGCGATATTTAATTTCAATGAATTTAAAATGATTCGGAGTCAACATGAATCAATGGGCATGGCATTTGATGATGTATTGCGAGTACTGACAATTATTTGACATCTTGAATAATATTTGGATATAGATGTCATTTATGGATGTAATTCTAATTGTTAAAGGGGCTTGGTGTTCAGGGAAATCCAAGATCTTTCAATTAATGAGTTGATTTGGGAGATGGAAGTCGAGCGTATAACTCACTTAAATTTTAGTGTGGATGGTATATGATGTTTATTTTGAATGGAAACCCAAATTCATAATAAATTTGATGAGAAAGGAGAAAAGTGAGGAGGGAAATCAACAAAACATGCATATGTAAGCCTGAATTGTTGGAAAAAGGGGAACATGATGAATGATTATTGATATAATGGTTTATAATTTTTTAAATTATTATTAAAAATTACTCATTTTTTACAATTACGGTTTTACTAATTTTTAGAATAGAGAAAAATGAAATAGTATTACATTTTATAGAAATAAAACACATCACTAAACAATATTGACCATAATAACAAATTAAGAGTAATTGGAAATAGACACCAAATAATAATTCACACACTACTGTAAACTTTACATTCTTTAATTTTTATTTGTATTAATCCTACAAAAATATTCCATCAAAAAAATTGAAGAGTTATGAATATTACATATATTATTAGGGGATCCAAAGAATTTTTTAAAGTGAATTATTGAATGAAGATGAACTAAAATAGTGGTAGTTGTATAAGGTGTAATGGGATATGTGACCATTATGATTTACCATCACATGAATGTTACGTGGATTTCACAATTTGAACATTATATAACCATTGGTAATATAGGTATTATAATAGTAGTGTTTTAATAACTGTATATAATGGAAAATGATGAAATATAGTTGATAGAGAAGGGTGAAACCATAGAAAAACCATTACAAATGTCAAATTGTATAAATGATTATATTTTTAAAAAATATTTCGTATTATTAAAAAATATATTGATAAGATGGTCATGGTTTTTGAAAGAATCACTTCGAAATTCACCGATGATGAAATTTTCATATTTATTAAAGATAATGAATGTCTTTTGGTAAAAATTCAAATATGGGATAAATATAAGGTATGCATTATGACATCATACATAAATAAAAATGTATTGAAAATTATATTAAAGTATTTCCTAACTAAACTTGGGTTCTCCCATTTAAATACTATAATTAAATGTGATAAAATAAATTTTATAAACTGATACTGATACTTATAAAATGAAATGAATATTTTTTTATTACAAAAAAACTTTATGAATTATAGTATCTTCGAAATAAAAAATAACATTATTATAAAGTTAGTTCTTAAACATTGAAACACTAAAAAATATTCCATACATGTTAAATACCATGACTAAAACCATAGGATGTCCAACTTTTTTCTAATTTTTTATATCCTATATTCGAAAGCCTTAGTTTAGAAATTAATAAACAATCCCCCTCATTTTAAATAATTACACACTCATTGATATTGTTCTACCAACTACAAAAAAATTGATCACAAATTACATAAAATTCTATTACTCAAATGTATCTCAAAGGAATTTATAATGTTTCGACAAGATAATCCCAATATTGAAGAATATACCTTTGATGGTAATTGCTTACTTCCTCGTTCCTCCACTACATTGAAATAAATCATTTGTAATGAGCCTTTTTTATTTTGAATATATTATTTTTTTCATTATTTTATAATTATTACCTTTACTATAAAATTTATTCTAAATTTATGTGATACTACCATTTTATATCAACAATCTCATTCTATAATCTTCTATGTATAACCATTTTTCCTCCGAAATAGTTTTATGATTCCTCATGTAATAATTTTTTGTTGTCAATACCGAAAACTACTTTCCTTGATTGATATTCATAAAAATATATCTATAATTATTTTATTTTAGAAATATAAGTATAAAATCCACATAAACTACTCAATGGTTAATTTGATGATATAATGTTTTCTAATATATGATATAAGTGACCCATAAAAATTTCTGAATATTAAGGGTGCACCCTAATAGTTCTCCAATGCATTGGGTAAATAATTAATCTAAAAAGATGACATTGATAAGAATAATTGGTAGCACACCTTGGTATTATTCAATATTAACCAATTGAACAACCAATTTAATATTCCTTACAATACCATGGTGATGTTTCTTTTTTATATGTTTATGTATGTATCATTTTTATGGTATATTCATATTTACATGTCGTTCATTATATACATATAATTATTATATTATGTTATGCCTCATGTTTTATCCATGAAAATAACATACAATCCATTTCCATTGATTATCCCCTAGCTGGGTTTTATTCCCAGCTATTGTTTCTATGTATATACATATAAAGATTATTTAAAATGAGGTGACCTAGGATAAAATTATAAAGTATTCATTTTTTAAAAATTGTTATATTAATGTTTTTTGGGATATTTGTACTATTTGTATTACGTACCAAGTTTCAAGGCACCCTAAAATTAAAATATATATACAATAATTTTGAAATGAAATATTTTTTAAAGGAAATATGTTAAAAATCATGTGTGAAAATATGGTTTATTATAATTGGTTTATAAGAAAGGTTTAAATATTTTTTAAAATTTAGACTAGAAAATATTAGTGAAAATCATAGAGATATGACTAAATATAAGAGAACATGCTAAATATTATTTTATCAAATAGTGTGTGTGGTTTATTATTCATATCATTTCTATTCGGACACTGACCAGTCAATACAGGATATTTCCAAGATACATCGATGGGTAATAACACTAAAAAGGTTTGTTGGATATTTACTCAAGAATCAATTTGTATCCTATCGGTGAGCCTAATTTTACACATAGTTAAACAATTTGTTGTATATACACTAATTGATCACATGATCTTTCTGAACCATTATGACGGATATATATCAAATTTATTTATTTATTTACATAAATAGAAAATATTGATATATATGATCTTAGATGTGTGATATTATAAAATTTTTGTATTAATATTTCCTTTATAATTATATAATAATATTTATGATAATAATAATTTTCTTATTTTTGTTCTATTTTTTTATAAAAATAAAATAAAAAAAATTACATACATAAATAATGAACGAGATGAAAAATGTAATGAAGACCTTCACAATATTATGGAATTCTGATTTGAACTCATCATGATGATGCTAAATCAGTTGTCCTTGTATTTATAATAATAAACTAAACCATATAAGTAATCATACATCAATATAGAAGGAGAAATGCGTAGTTTAATACTTTATGTTCCAACAACATCCATGTTTTATTTTAACCAATAATCCATTGATCATATAATAATGGACCAACAATATAAAAAATTATATGCTTATTCATTAATTTTAATAAATAGAATATTTATTTAAAATTAAAATACATAAATGGAAATAAATATTAGCGATGTAAACTAATAAATAATGAAAAAAGTATTAACTTGAAGCAATGGATTGTAAAGTGATTAGAAAGGCCTTTTTTGAAAAAATTATTTTTCTCACAAACTAGAATAAATGGAATGGAAATTTTTTTGGATTTTGAAAATTGAGAATAAATTAGTTGGATTTTATAGAATGAAAATTATATGGCTTCAATGATAATCTTTATGACATTTTATTGATTCATATAGGAATTCTGTTTGATAAATTAGTGGATTAATACATCATCAAGAGAAGGATTTTAAAATCCATGAAATTGAGAGTTATTAAAACATTGTGAGGGTGGATTTAAAAGTTCATATAAGGGTTAAATATAAACCTCAGTATATCAGATTTAATGTTAGAATGATAAGGGTGTATTTAAATGTTATTAATAATTTTGATCATGAATGTGATGGGGTGAAACTAAAATTACCCATGTGCAACGTTTTTTAAGAAACATTTAGAAAATTTTCAACATAGAAGTGTAAAGTGTTACTTGTGTGAAATCTGGACCATATAGCTTGAAAATTTCACTAAAATGTATATAACCAATATTCTAATTCATATGATAAAAAAATACAGGGTAATTGAAGAATCCAGTTCTATGGTTCATGTATATAGGGAATACACAGTTTATGATCCAATGTCCAAATTGAAGAAGATGGAGGGAAATTTCCATCAGCCATAGAAAAGGAAACCCTTAGTACAAACTATATTTTTCTATCATACTATTGAAATATGAGTCTTGAAATATTTTGGTAGTAGGCACACTCATCATGTAATCAAATCTAGAAAGGACAATGTTTTATTCCGGTTCCATGCATTCATTTATTTAATTTATAGTTTCAATGAACATAAAATCCAAACATGAACAATATAAAATGGTGGTTTTAGTTACAAATCTTGGAGGGTAGGTAGTGTCCTCAACCCTAGTAGCCCAAGGTGTTACTTTATTTAATACATTAAAATAATATAAAAGGAATAAAATTCTGAAGGACTGAATATGTTAGTAGTCTTAGAAAAATAGACACATACAATATTCCCATATTACATTTCAATACACATTTTATAATATAATTTTCAATTTCAATAATATAATTATTACCTATAGAATATTCGGGTTTGTCATTTTTAATACCCTTAATATATAAATTTGAAAGGGAAGAAATAAGATTCAACTAAATCTATCAGTAAGAGTTAGGTGCTATTGATGATTTCACTAATCAATGAGAATAGTCGAAATAGAAAGGTTTATAATTAAACAAACGTGGAATTTAAATAACTTGACTAGCATAGTCAATAAATAAAGGTAAATTACGGAAAAAATTATATTTATCTACAAACCTGACTAGAATAATTGGATAGGTCAAAGTGAATATGTAGATGTAGATATATAAAAACACATTCCTTTTAATTAATAAGTTGATAATGAAATGCATCTAGAGATAATAACATAGAGAAAATATCATGGATAAAAATATTTAAATTATTAATGATGTAAATTCATAATTTTTATGTTCATGTTTCCCAAGAACATAACACATTTACCTACAATATCTATCCTAATGACAATTTAAAATTGATCGGTTAAATCATGTTTAATAAGGCTAGCTAATTGATTCAGCCTATTAGACTACAGAAGCATTAAGGGAATATCTATTATTGGGCCCCACCTAATTATTTCATTTCTAAATCATTACTCATATATGTAATTATTTATTTAATTCATAATAAATGGGTCATATCATCCAATATCTAAATTGAATAAATATTATAAACTTATCAGTATTTCACCAGAAAAACAAATGACTATGAATAATGAACATCATATCTCTAAAAGATATACTATTCAAAAAATAGTCATATCCATAATAAATAATATGAATAATTTGGGTAAATATAATCTCCAATGATCATATGAAATTGAATATTTCATTGGAATGTTACTGAATAAAAAAATGAATCATGAAAGTGAATGTCGATACTACCATTGGAGAAAATATTTATAAAAAATGTATATGATGTATAAGGATTATATCAATAGAACATATTTATATTGGATAATATGTAAAATAATGGTAATTGATTATGAATAGAAATACCCTAAGAAGATATTTAAAAAAATTCCGGATGAAAATATTATTTTCATTTCCAAAATTGCATTTTAAGACAACAAGCGTTTTGAAAATAATTTTCATGGAAAATAAATTTTAAAAATTATAAATGTATAGAATATTAAATATATTATTTAATCAAAAATATCCATAGAAATATTAAAAGTAGGATTCAATGATATGAGGGAGGTTATGGTGGGAAATCGATACATTACACACATGTTTAAAAGAACATTCTTTTTTAATATAAAAATGATAGAAAATTATCATGTTTCAAAAAAAGAAACACTATTATTTTTAAAAAATATATTTTAAAAGTAAAATGGATAAAAAATAAATAATAAATCATTTGAAAAATATTGAAAACATTTAGAAAACTAATTTTGGAAAACATGGTTTTGGAAGAAAATATATTTTTTACTAATGAAAAAAAAGATGTTGGATATTATTAAAAAATATTATCAATTATTTTAAGCACCAAAGTGTTGGAAAATGATATGATTAAATGAAAATATACAGAATAAAGATATGGTAATAAAATTATATTTTTTATTAATAAATGATCATGTAATTTCATTTAAATTAAATTCAATAATAAATAATAAAATTATACTGATATTGGATAATGAACCCTTACATTATTAATAACATTGATGTGTGAACTAAAAAATAAATCATATATATATATATCTACATTATATCAAAATAAAATTATTTTACATCAAACAAATGATAATAAAAATTAATCACACCCATAATATTAAAATAAAAATGACAAACAAGAAGTAATATAACCTATTGAAAGGAATTTATGTTATGAATTTTTTTACCACTTTGTGATTTTAGAGTAAGATCCCCATAGATGAAATATTTAAAATTGAAACAAAAAATGACATCAAATATAATATAAAATGATATATAATTTAGAGTGATAGTATAGAGACAATAAAAAATAATATAGGTCCATAACAATTCCATATTTCTAAATGAAATGAACTTTATATGAAATATCGTACTTCATGTTTCCTTTTGATTTAATTTTATTCAATTTCATATATATTGGGTTTAGACATGTTATTATCTTATTCCAGAATAGTATTAATACCTAAAATATTATATACATTCACTTTATGACATACCATCACATGGTTGTAATTAATAATTCATTATTCTGATAATTTTGGTTGTTAATTGCCTTGTTTTCTCATTCGTTATTTTTCATGAAAAATAAATTTTTAGAAAAATTATATTTTTAGATAATCTTCATAATAAAAAAAATGTAATAATTATTATATTTTTAAATAAATTATATTTTTAGAAAAAATCATGAATGTTGTTTTTGAAAAACTATATATGTCACGATCATGGAGACAATCCAATGTACATTCACATATGGAATGTTTCCATTTTCTACATATCATCATGGAAATAAGGTATGTAATAATTTATCATTAAATAATTATAACTATATCATATATAAGATCATATTTTTTTAAATGTACTTATATACATATATCTTATATGTGGTGTGGTGATGAAAATAGAGTAAAATCATTTCCTGAAGGTGGTAGTCCACACATCCAGAGATAATGTTATCATATTTTAGTGTAAGATATAAGATTATAAATTTTCTATTAATATTGATTAATATGATATAAATATCATAATAATTTCATTTATATCACAAATATTTATTAAATACACTCTTATTACCTTCCACAAAAAGCGTTAGTGAAAAACTATTCACTTGATTTCGTGAGGCCGTAGTTCACCATACACATGAATGATTTTATCATATCCCTTAAGGAATGGAAATTAAAAATATATATTTGTTATAATAATTCCATAGGTATAAATATTTTATAAATATCACACACAAACACACTCACAAACACACACTTATATATATATTATTTATCATCATCCCCAACTGTGATAGGTGGTAATGGAAAAACGAATGACATCTCATCGAGAAGTGGTGTTCCACGTTACCCATGAATAATGATTTCATAACCCATTTGATGGAAGTAGGTATGGTTGTACGTTATGAAATTAACGTAAAAAATATAAATATGTGGATTATTTTGATTTTATTATATCATCATGTATTACTAATAATTGAAGGATGTTGAGGAAGAAATGAGATAAAGATTCTTATTAAAGAAAATTACCTCTTCTTCGGGTATACTCCTATGGTTTACATCCAAATCCATACTATAGTTTATTTGTGACCGAAATAATGCTTCTAGAATGAGACAAGTTATGTTGTTATGTGATTTGGTAGGGCATGGCCTAACAAAAATAAATTGAATGTGTGAATAAGAGAGGTGAGACGGTGGCATTTCATAAGTGAGGTGAGGGGCATACTTGTAATTTTTTGAAAGGATATCATCATACTAATGTATTTATCATACCAAAAGACACAACTATGGGAAATTATATATCTTATAAGATATTAGATTTATATATTTCCTAAAAAAATATTTGATATATATTTTTGGTCATTTTATCCCTTACCATAAATGTTTAACCCCCAGTAAACCCTTTTTTACCTTAACTATAGTATAAGTTTTTAATATTTTCACTATTCAATTTAGTCAAAAATTAAGTTAAATTTTTATAATTTATAAATTTTTCTTATTGTAATTATGGAATCAAATTTCTTATATTCTATTAATATAATTGTAAAATATTAATTTAGAATTAACCATGTAGATGTGATGAGAATATAGGTTTTTAATGAAAAAATGTTCAAAAGATTATAATACCGTTCTATCAAAAATAAATATTAAAATTAAAAAAAATGAACTAAATAAAACATATTGATATAAAATTTAACTAGTTTTACATCAAATAAAATTAACCAAAATTTATTTAATATTTTATATTATTTAAATTGAAATGTTTTTTTTCAATTAAAATTCGGTAATTGGCAACTCTCATAAAAAATGTTTCCTATCAAGAAAATTAATATATATTTATCCTAAAATTATTTTTGATTAATTTTTTTTTAAAATAATTTTTATAAAAGTGGTATAAATTAATTATATATTATTTTCATAAAGTGTGATGAAACCACCTTTCAAAAAAATGTAGTTATTTCAGAAAATATTTATCTTTCTTTCAAATTATTATTATTTTATTTATAATCATTAGATAATCAAGGAATTTGTTTTTACATGTTTAATCCATATTAATATCATAATTTAGTTAGTACTACTCATACATTCCAATTTAATTTTTATTTTTTATATGTCCACCATATTTTTTTTCTTTTAGACATGGGGTTATGTGCCTTATAATCTATCGAATGGATCAAATTGATATAAATATATTTTTTGGGTTTTTAATCTTAGATTTTAATTCCTCATACACTACCAAATACAATGTTATTATTTTATAATTGTGGGGTGTTAAATTCTCCCCTCATTAAATAAATTATGTCTTTATAATTTGGACTTGATCTCTGAAATCACGGGCATGACATTTGGATAAATAATTATTGAAAAACAACATAATAATAGGTATTAAAAAATATCTTCTTTATAATAGAGAATTGTATGTACAAAGTTCCTATGTAATGTCACATAAATCTTTTTCTATATAGTATTACATTAGATGATATTAATGATATAGACATGAAATTAAATCTTAAATAATTATAGAGATTGATTAAGGTCATTGATCATCAAGAATTGATTTATAAATGGAATGATAATTGCCACAAATCCATAAATATTTGATGATTTAAAAGACCACCTAATTCATTAGATATGAATTTAATAAAATATTTTTTTAGGATACTTTTTCTATATTTGACGATTTTTTATAATATATTAGAATATAATTAAATATAATTACTTGATACCTTTTTATTTTATAATGAAAGTATCATAATTTTGTTGTGGTTCTATAAATTTCATAATCATCCCTTAATCCAAGAAATGAATATCAAATTTTTTATTCCTAAAGCATTAAAATTAAATTTAAATTGATCATAATATCTATAAAAGTGTTATAAGTATTTCTTTCTATCTCAAACTATTTCTGAGAACTAATATTGTTAGAATAATTTTCCTAATATAATAAATTACAATATACACCTGAAAATTAACACCAATAGTTTTTCTATAAAGTTTATCTATCTAATTATTTAATTAAAAAATTTAAATATTAACCAGTACATCATGTATTTTAGTGGTATGAATTGAACCCTTATCATTCATCAATTGTGTGTTCAAGCCCCTATGCCTTTTGAGACTGTACAGGTTTCCACCTAACATGTGGGCTATTATTTTTTTGTAACTACATTAATATAGTTCAATAACATTTCCCAATAAAATATGATGGACATCCTTGAAATAATATTAATCATTAAATAACCTTTTTAACTATGGCTTTCAATATAACATAATTTTTTAAAAAGTGTAAAAATAATATTTTATTGTTCTTGTAATTATATTAATGATCATATTAACCCTAAAGGGTTTAAAAAAATTTAATATCATGTTTATAAAATATACATTCATTATTTTTAAAATAATTTTTCCAATATATTATAAACATTCCATAAATTTATTAAAAATTTCCTTAATCATGGAATACTCCCATAAAATTACATGTAAAATATGTGTGTAAGACATTAAACATTTAATTAATCATGAACTGATAACCAATGATAACATCTACACCTCTTAATATATTTTATACAAAACTGCTTTTGAATTTCCACACAATCCTTATATGTTTTATGATTCTAATAATAAAAATAATATTGGTAAAAAGACTACTAAAATTTAATTCTTTTACCCCAATATAGAAAAAATATTTTTTTTTTATTTTGATATAGGTCTTTCTTTGTTCTACAGTATATTAGTTAGATGATATAATTGACTGGGACAATTCCAATATTCTCTACGTTTAAGAAACAAACTATAAATTGATCCCAATAATGAGATTTATTTACTTTCATTGTACTATTTATTTTTACATAGTAATTATTTTATTTTTTCCCTTCTTTTCAATAAAAAAAGAATTTCCCCATTCTATTTAGAATGTTTCCTAGGTGTATCTATATGAATTTATGACATGATTGAAATCAATCCTTATTTCCTCCACGGTTTCTATCTTTTAAGATATTATAAAATTCCATTTCTATCATTCTATGAGCATTTTTGAATTGGTAATGGTATTGGTTGTTAATCATATTTTTAGATAATTGATTATGAATAATCATAAAAACTTTAACTCTAGTCTTCATCCTATAAATTTTATTATAGTCACTAACTTTTCCTTCATATTCATTCGTAACATGATTCCTTTGAGTTCCAACCATTCAATAAACCCAAAAATAATTGTGTGAGAATCAATAATCATAGTGAAAAACCTATATAATCTTTTATAGGATGTTTAAATTATGAAACATCTTGTATTTAATTTAATAAACCTTAAGTATAATCTAGTTTTTCTAATTTTAATAAAATAATCAAATTAATTATAAGGGTATGTAAAGAAAGTGTGAATTTTCCAATGAATATCCCTCATGAGTGTCAATCCACATGCATCATAAGGACTACTTTCATGAATTAGGTAATGAACAGAATAATCCTAATGCACCCTTTTCAATTTTTACCTAGTTTAACCTCAATGCTATAACTACTACAACTTCTAGTATTAAGAAAGGGATGTAATCTAGGAAAATACCCATAATCTATTCTTTTCCAAAAAATTGTATGTTACTATATGTATACACTTTTTTATCATAGAGTTATGTTCCATAATCTTTGTTTTCTAAAATTGAGCTCCCAAGGTTTCTACTAAACCTCTCTTTGATACATTCTATAACAACCTCGACTCTAGTGACCTGGGGATGGTACCTACTGTAACGCCCTAACCTCAATTACCCAAATTTGGGGCATTATTTCAATACATTGGCATGATTACAAGGGATCATGTCCCGAAATACCGATCAGTTTAGTAGTCTTGGAAAATTGATTACATACACGGACGTTACAATACACATTCTATCATAAAACACAAAAAAAATCCTTTGAGAATTCCATTGCTCCCTTAGCTTAACCGTACATCTCAAATATAAAACACTTCTTGGGATCCTGGGAAAATAAAACATAAAAAGGGGTGAGATCAGATGGTCACTAAGGTTAAATAATTTAGGGGAAGCTAAAAACTTATAAGGCAAGATGTGAAATAAAAACAATAGCTTTTTTAAACATAATCTTGAACATAATATGGAAAAACTAAATCAAACATCACTATATAAACAAGAACATTGATATTATACTAGTCGAATAATCACATGTTATAAATAATTTCATAATAAGGGAATGTATAATACCAGACTTTAATTTCAGTGTGAAGGCCTCGTGACAGGACCTATGGGATAACTATAACCGGACCCAAACCCAGAGAGCCTCTATAACCGGACTCTATCCTGAAGAGCCTCTATAACCGAATGCAACCCAGAGATCCTTTGTAACCGAACTCCAACATGGAGAGCCTCTGTAACCGGACTCCAACCCAGAGGGTCTACTGTAACCAGACCCCAACCTAGAGGGCTTACTTTTTCTGGGCCCCAACCTAGAACATACTAGTCTAATACATTCATCATAAGAAAATGTTGAAATATAACATAAACATTCATATTAAAACTATAATATGAAATGTCAATACTTTCTCCATAAAACATGACTAATATAAAAAAAAACTCCCATAGTATAACATATCACAAAACATTCAATAAAATATAGATGATTTGTATCATAATAAATCAACATCAAACAAGTTTAAAATCTATTAAAGGATGTTGACATAGATGAAAATGATCAGTAAAATTATTTGAGAGAAATAACCCTTTTTCTTGAAATCATTTAAAATTCTCAAAATTTATAAATGTATAAATTTAAAATGGATTTTTGAATCAAAGTGTCCCATTCCACTTTGAAACTTTTTAAAATAATCACCATTTCAATACATTCAAGTCCATATAAATAAATACTAAAACCATTTTAAAAACATTTACATTAATGAGAAAGGTTTAGAATAATATATCCTTTAAACCATTTAAAATTATTTTTTAGTAAAAGAGTCCCTTAAAAATAATCCCTTTGAAAATTAATTTATGAAACAGGGACATGTATAATATATATGTCCCTATAAAAACTTACACAGAAATAATCTCGAATAATAATGAGATTGAGGAATTAACCCTTAAAATTTTGTTAACTTATGAAACATACACACCATGAAAGAATTACCATAATATAAAGATGTAAATACACATATATTAATGTTTATTACACAAATAAAATAATTATGGGTAGTATATACACTACCCAAAACGAAATTATGGCAATATAGCATGAATCTCAGAGGAATATGGAGTGAGATGAAAACCCCTTACCTTGCACTTTTCTTTAGTCGAGTATTAGTTTAAACTCCTGTATAGTCGCCATTGTATGTTATTAGATTATACCAAGACCATATTCTAATTTATTATATCATAAATTATTCATTTATGACTTTATACCACCCAATTAATAATCATTTCCATGTTAAATTATAATTTCATGTAATAAATGCTTTCTTTATCGTACGTATTTTAACTTGTTATTCTTGACTGTATCATTTAGGTCATGATTTAAAAACTCCTAGAATATAATCCATGATTCATATATCATATATATTTAGAATATAAATATTTATAATAGATAGATATATGAAATGTAAGGCACCTTTTATGGAGATGGTAGGTCGTACATAAGCATAAAGGCTGTTTCTATTTTCATATCATATTGAACAGAAGTAAGTGAATAAGATATATGTAAGTAAATAAATAAATACATACACACACATATATATATATCCAGAGGAATTATTATTTCATATATTACATAATTATTAGTAATATATATTTTTATAATTGTCGATGAATGGTGAATGTGGAAATGAATCTCATCGCGTCGTGGAGACGGTAATCCGTACGTACGCACTAGCAACAATATAATTCCTTAACGGTGTAGAATTGGATGTTATATTAATTTTATTGAGACATTATCATGTTATTTTCATTATTTATATATATTTTATTCATCATTATATCCATCTAAATAACATTGTACTGAATAACAAATTACACCACGACGTGGAGACGGTAATCCGTACGTACGCACGAATGGTGACATTATCATTCATAAGGTGGATATAATAATGAATATAGTTGTGCCATATTTATAATAACATCATAGTATGTAGAAGATACTGGAGTTATTATTTTATAATCAAAACAACAAAGAATGAGTAAGTGGAAGAATAAGAGAACGTGAAAGTGGGTGGTGAAATCATTACCTCTTCTTCGGGTTCTTCCTTTTTAGTTGATCAATTGGGATCCATAGGTAGGATTTCTGACCAAAGTAAGGCCTCTTGGATGAATTTAGGATATTTTTGAGGATATTTGAGTAGGGTTTGGCCGATCCATATGGCTTTGGAGGTGTGAATTTGATAGAAGGGGAAGTTGCCTTTTATAAGAGGAGTGAGGTGAACCTTAGGAAAAACTTAAAATATTATTTTATAATAAATTTATTTTCAGTTTATAATGGCTCCAAAATGAATTATATGCTGGATAATGTGGGTATGGGTATAAAATCCCTCAAACAATAGGTTTTAGATAGGTTTAGGTCACCATAATAACCTTAACTTTTATATTAAACTCTTAGTTTAATAGTTTGACATTACCATGTCTCTTTGTGTTTTTATAATTTATAGTTAATAAACTTACTATAAAATGAAAATAGAACCCCAATTGGTTCATTAATGTCATATATATTATTATATAATTCTTTTGTCTGATCATTTGATTTTTAAGACTATTATATCAATTAATAATATAATATTTTTTATAAAATTATTTTATGTCAATTTTGACACTATTTGGTATTTGTTTTTTGTTAAAATCATAACAACATTATTACTTCAGTAAAATTTATCTAACCAACCCTAACATTTAATATTAACCTAGAAAATTAGTGGAATTTATAAAATGTCTCAAATTACATTTATTTGGATATTTATTAGGTCAATTATTTTAATCTTTCATTAATACAGTAATTACTGCATCATCATTGTGTCAGAAATAAATTTAATTATTTAATGTTTAAAAATTATAAATAAAATACCATTATTTATTAAATTGTTTTATATTTCTATGGAATAATTATAGTCTAATTTATCTTTTGTATATTCGTAAATTAAAAATGTTTTAGCTATTAAACATTGATTTTAACTTTTTTAACTCTTCTTTCAATTAAATAATAATAAATATCTTAATCTAATCCAAGTGTTTCTAAAGTATAATATTTTATTCATGAGTTTGGTTTTGGTCGAATTAAACTTATCCAATAGAACATTTGTTAGGGTAATAATAATATGAGTTGTTACCTTTATTACACTGTTTACTTTTTACCGTGGTAAATAAAAGTAAAAACTTACTATTCACCAAAAATTATTTTTATCTTATTGAACCAAATTTTTCTTAATGATATCAACCATGTCTCTAGGATTTTCAGAATTCCTATCATACAAGCGGTAAAATTATGTTTTATGTGAATTTTAAAATTCTCCGAGGAGGTGGGTAAAAGACGGTGAAAATTTCAATAAAATTTTTTATATCTAATATTATTACAAAAGGACTCCAATTAATTACATTGAACATATATAGGTATTATATATCTATTTTGACCTAAAATAAATATAAATAAAATACATAATTATTTAAATAAAAATTAATTTTGAAACAAAAATGTAGTGTTTCTCAGTATTCATCAAAAATTGAATGTTTTCAAAAAAATACCAATAATTCACCCTAAGCTAATTTTGATAATCAGAATTAAAAAATTATGTTCTTATTTTAACAAATTCAAAACATATATGTTGAATTTATTAATTTAAAATTAATTGTCGTTCTCAAAACAAAAAGGCGTATTTTTTAGAAACAAATACTCTCAAAATATTGACACTTGTTTATGTCCAATTTCAAATTGAAATTACATACAATGACCAGCATTGGATTAAATGATATAAATATAATCTATTTATACTTCTAAACCATTAAAATTTATAATTTAAAACTATAAATTATTTTGATTAAAAATTTTGTTTTCAGCTAAAATATAGTATTTTTCACTATTCACCCAAATATGAAAGAAATTAGAAAAACACAAAAAATTTATTGCAACTAAATTCTTATATCCTGATTCTAAATAAGAAGTTTACTTTGTCAAATTGAATATATAAAAGTTTCATATATTTTATTTAAAAACAGTTCACCATTAAAAGACTGTAAAAGTGCATTTTTGAAAAATAATTCTTATATCTGAAAAAAATGAATTAGTTATTACATTATCTCTATGAAACTCATAATATGGATTCTAAAATTATAAGGATTATATATAGTTTGAAATTCAGTTAATACTATTCATAACCGCTTTTTAATGGCTATTTTCTTAAGTAGTGGTGCGTTTGAACTCGGTGTTACGTGTAGTGAAAATTATTGTATTACATTGAAGAAATAACGTACTATGAAATCTTAGGATGTTACATTCTTACCTAATTCAATAAATTGCTTCCTCGTAATTTGAAATTTTTCTTTGAAAAAAAAGTTGAAAATAGAAAATACCTTTATGGGAAAACCCAGATCGGAAATTGGGTTAATAAAATTTAGTCTTAATAAGAGGAATAAGAAAATGAAAGGGTCACCACCAAATTATGATCTCAATTTTGAGAACATTGGTTGAAATTAGAGACATATAATTGGGGGGAAAATGTAAATATATATAGGGAGTGATTGAGGTCATCAGTCATAAACAATTGTAGAATTGAGGGCCTCAAAGCCATCAATATATAATGATTTAAAATATCATCGGTTCAATAAAACACAAGGTATTAGGATAACACATTTTTATTTTTAAGATCTATTTATTATTGTTTATGAATTATTTTCCTCATAGAAAAAGGGAAGAAAAAAAATATAAAATTGACAAGTAGAGTTCCATTAATTCACTAATTTCTACCAAAATATCATCTTTCACTCAAAACGATATTAGAACTTAAACAATTATACTATTTAACCTCTTCATATAGGGATCCAAAAAAATGAATGTATAATTCATCTACGAAACCTTTTAAAAGAACTACATTATTCAATCCAGGACATCACGTGGGCCAGTTATAGGTGATAAACCCTTGTCATCCTTCACTTGTGGGTTCGAGTCTCGCTGCCTTGCCGGACACGACGAGTTGCCACCTGACCTCCAGGTTGTTCTTCCATGGAAATCCTAAAATAATCTCAAACTAGAATTATCCACAATAATTCTATCCAAAATCAAAGTAAAAAATTTAATAAGGAAGGTAAGAACAATGAAGATCCTTTTTTCCATGTAATAACTTGTGAACACCTTCATCAAGTATTCTTTTAAGACACTGACACATCCTAAATTACCATAAACCCATATTGATTACATTATTTCCCCATTATTTCTTATATAATAATACATATAATCCTTTTATCCAAAAATGTTGTAAACTCCAACAATGATGGAATATAAAAATCATTAATCAGTTTCAAGGTATTCAATAATATCCAATATAATTTATCCAAATAAATAATGTATTACTCCAAAATGACTACCTTGATATCAGATTCATATTATGGTTTATCTTTCTCTCAATCATATGTTTTCCAAAAATTTAACATGCTATTGAGTCACTTTTCTTTGTTCCACACAATCTCTAGTCCTTAATGAAATAGTACTTCAGTATAATGCTTATATACTCTATAATTATTATAACATTTACATCATTAATAAAATAATCAAATGAATCAATACATTAATAACAAAATAAGAAATAAAATCATTCCTCTTCATCTTCAATAAAATCATAACATTATTATTATCCAATAGCTGCATTTCGGGTATACTCTAATGATTTGGGCATTGATTCAGGCATTATCCCATCTCCTTGAAGATGAAGCATTGTACATTTGGAACTTTTTTCTTACCCTTGAAATCACGTACATGGTGTCCTTTTTCTCCACTCATATAACAAACTCCTATTCTCTTCAATCATTTACCAAGGTGAATCTTTCCAGAGTTATCACATATGGGAAAATCATTCTTTTCCCTCATCCCTTTATCCATATTTCTCTATAACATTATTTTCTTCTCTTGATTACCTTCAAATCCATAAGACTCATGATATTATTTACTTATCTTATTAAAAATTTATACCATTTAGTCATATGTTGAGAATACATGGGAGACTATTTCCCTTCTAAATTTTGGCTTAATACCATGAATTATATGATCTTTCTTACTCTTTGGATCATACATATTGCGGGAGTTCACATTCCTTCTACTGGGGGCCGTTTCTATACACTGGCATACACTAGGTCAGTTTATGAATTGCAATGAATAATTACCATCTTGTAAAATACCTAACCTAAATTGAACACTATATGGATTTAATCAATAAAAATATTTTCTTTGATGAGGTATATACTATTAAATCCTTCATAATGATTTGTAAGGAAATGAGAATTATCCAAAGCATAACCCCAGGGAGTTCCTTATCCAACAGTGCAGTAAGGCCCATTGTCGTGCACCAGTTCTAGTTCGAGTCTAGCTCAAAGCAGTGTTTTTGGGTTTTACCCCTTGGTACATTTGTGCCAGAGCCACCTCTATCTGCTCGTATCCAGACAGGGATGTATTTGTTTGGAAAACACCCAAAATCTCTACAATACCAAAATTCTAAGAAGTTATTCTATACTAATCCTCAAAGTCAATCATAAGGTAATGTGCACTAATCAGAGTTTATGTAAATCAAGTTTCCAAGGTTATTTCTAAACATCCTCTAATTCCAATTGTAACAATCCGACCCCAGTTACCCAGATCTGGTGCATTATGTTAATACATTGGCATGATTACAAGGAATAATGTCTCAAAAGACTGATCAGTTTAGAAGTCTTGGAAAAAATATTACATACATTGAAGTTACGTTACTCATTCTAACATGAAACACACAAAAAATCCTTTGGAAATGCCATTTATCCCTTAACTTAACCCATAATCTCAAACACAATACACTTCTTAGGATCCTAGGAAAATAAAAAATAAGAAAGAGGTGATATTAGATGCTCTGTAAGGGTAAATAATTTAGTGGAAGCGATAACCTTTTAAGGCAAGATGTGTAATAAAAACAACAACCTTTTTAAACTTAATCTTAAACATAATATGGAAAAACTAAATCAGACATCACGATATAAACAAGCACATGGATATTCTAATAGTAAAATAATCACATGTAATAACTAATTTCATAATCACGGAATGTATTGTACTAGAATTTAATTTCTGTGTCAAGGACTTGTGCCAGGACCTATGGGATAACAGTAACCAGAACCAAAGCTGGAGAACCTCTGTAACCGGACTCTATCCCAGAGATCCTCTGTAACCGTACTCCAACCTAGAGAGGCTCTGAAACCGGACTCCAACCCGGAGAGCCTCTGTAATGAGACTCCAACCTGGAGGGTCTGCTGTAAACAGACCCCAACCCGGAGGGCTTACTTTTTCTGGCCCCCAACATGGAACATACTAATCAAATACATTCATCAAAAGAAAAGGTTGAAATATAACACAAACATTCGTATTAAAACTATCATACAAAATGTCAATACATAGTCCATAAATCATGAATGGTATAAAAATAACACATCCACAGTCAAACATATCTCAAAAAATTCAATACAATATGGAAGATTTGTATCATAATAAATCAACTTCAAACATGTTTAAAATCCCTTAAAGGATGTTGACACAACTGAATATGATAAGTAAAATGATTTTAGAGAAATAACCCTTTTTCATGAAATCGTTTAAAATTCTCACAATTTATAAAGTTAGTCATTTAAAAGGAATTTTTGAATAAAAGTGTCCCATACAACTTTGAATCTTTTTAAATGAATTATCATTTAAAAAAATGCATACGCATATATAAAAATCCATAAAACCATTTTCTAAACATGTACACTAATGAGAAAGGTTTAGAAGAATAAATCTTTTAAAATAATTGAAATGATGTTTCTATAAAAGGGTTCCTTAAAAATAATCACTTTGATAATTCTTTTATGAAGCATGGACATGTATAATAAATATGTCCTAGTAAAAACTTACACCTACACAATCTCGAATAATAATGAGATTGAGGAATTAACCCTTGCCAATTTGGTAACATATGAAACATACACCCCATGAAAGATGTACTATACAATGAAGATGTAAATAAACATAAATTTAAGTTCATTACCCTAATAATACAATTATGGCAGTATAGACAGCACACAAAATGAAATAGTGGCAATATAGCATGAATCTTATAGGAATAAGGAGTGAGATGAAAAACCACTACCTTGCACTTTTCTTTGGTCGTGGGTAAGTTTAAACTCATGTATAATGACCATTCGATGTTATTAGATTATACCAATAACATATTCATATTTATTATATCATACATGATTCATTTATGACTTTATAATTACCATTTAATAATGATTTTCATGTTAAGTAAACTTTTCGATTAATAATCGCTTTCTTTATTGTGTGTATTTTAACTTGTTATTCTGGACCGTATCATTTTGGTCATGTTTTAAATAATTCCAGAATATAAAACTTGATTA
This sequence comes from Viscum album, assembly GCA_963277665.1. Classification (NCBI taxonomy): domain Eukaryota; kingdom Viridiplantae; phylum Streptophyta; class Magnoliopsida; order Santalales; family Viscaceae; genus Viscum; species Viscum album. The sequence goes on along the minus strand of OY728164.1, from coordinate 1,089,151,905 downwards.
ATATTTCATATATATTTATAATATAAATATTTATAATAGATAGATATATGAAATGGAAAACACGATTTATGGAGACAGTAGGCCGTACGTACGCATAAACGTTGTTTCTGTTTTCATATCATATTGAATAGAAGTAAATAAATAAGATATATGTAAGTACATAAATATAAATAAATAAATATATATATATATATCTCTCTCTATTAGAATTATTATGTCATATATTACATACTTATTTGTAATATATTTTTTATAATTGCCGATTAATGGTGAACGTGGAAATGAATCTCATCGCGTTGTGGAGACGATAATCCGTACTTACGCATGAGCGACAATATAATTTCCTTAAAGGTGAGGAATTGGATGTTATATTAATTTTACAAAGACATTATCATGTTATTTTCATTATTTATATACATATTGATCATCATTATATCCATCCAAATAACATAGTCTTGAATAACAAATTACACCACAGCGTGAAGACAGTAAGTCGTACGTATGCACGCATGGTGACATTATCATTCATAAGATGGATATAATAATTAATATAGTTTTTCCATATTTATAGTAAAATAAATGTATATATATGATACTAGAGTTATTATTTTATAATGGAATGAACAAAGAAAGTGTAAGTGGAAGAATAATAGAACATAAATAAGGGTGGTGAAATCATTACCTCTTCTTCGTGTTCTTCATTTTGATTTGATAAATATGGCTTCGTAGGTAGGATTTCTGACCAATGTAATGCCTCTAAGATGAAGGTAGGATAGTTGGGAGGATATTTGGGTAGGGGATGGCTGATCCAAATGGCATGGAGGTGTGAATTTGAGAAAAGGCGAAGTGCCCTTTTATAAGAGGTGTGAAGGGCACCTTAGGAAAAACATAAAAATATTATTTTATAATAAATTAATTTTTAGTTTATAATTGTTCAAAAAGAAATTATTTAAAGGATTAGGTGGGTATGGGTCGTAAAATACTCAACCAATAAGTTTTAGACATGTTTAGGTCACCATATTTACCTTAACCTTTAGATTTAACTCGTAGTTAAATAGTTTGGCATTTACATTATCTCTTTGTATTTTTATATTAGATGGTTAATAAACTTACTATAAAATGTCAATAGAACCCCAATTGGTTCGTTAATGTAATATATATTATTATTATATAAGTCTTGTGGCCAAAACATAGATTTTTAGTACTATTATATCAATTAATAATATAATATTTGTTTTAAAAACTATTTTATGTCAATTTTGACACTATTTGTTATATGTTTTTTTTAAAAATAATAACATCAGGATTACTTAGAAATAAATTGATCAAACCATTCCAAGCATTTCATATTAACCTATAAAATTAGTGGAATTTCGAAAATGTCTCGAATTAAATTTATTTGGATATTTATTATGCCAATTATTTTAATCTTTTAGTATTATAGTAATTACTACATCATCATTGTGTCATAAATAAATTTAACTGTATAATGTATAAATATTATAAATAAACTACCATAAGGTAGTAAATCATTTTATATTTCTAATTAATAATTATAGTCGAATTTATCTTATGTATATCCCTATATTAAAATGTTTTAGTTCTTAATCTTTGATTTTAACTCTTTTAACTCTTCTTTGAATTAAATAATAGTAAATGTCCTAATCTAATACAAGTATACCTAAAGGATAATATTTTATTCCTAAGGTTTTCTTTGGTCTAATTACACTTATCTAAAAGAATTATGACAAGATTTAGGGTAATAATAATATCATTTTTACCCTTATTTACCCTATTAACTTTTAACAGTGGTAAAAAAGTAAAAAGTTACTATTCATCATAAATTATTTTTATCTTATTGAACCGCATTTATATAACTGATATTAATTCTTTCTCTTATATTTTTGAAATTCCACTCACAGAAGCGGTAAAATTATGTTTTATGTGCAATAGCAAATTCTCTTAGGAGGTGGGTAAAAGGCGGTGAGAAGTTTAATAAAATTATATATATCTATTATTATTAAAAAATGAATCCAATGGATCACAATGAACATATATAGGTATTATGTATCTATTTTTACCTGAAATAAATTTAAATAAAATAATTAATTATTTAAATAAAAATTTAGTTTTAAACAATAACTGAGTGTTTTTCACTATTCATAAAAAAATGAATGTTTTCAGAAAAAGACCAAAAATTTACCATAAGATAATTTTGATATTCATAATTAAAAAATGAAATCTATTTTACAAAATTCAAAACATAGATGTTTCATTTATTAATTTAAAATTAATTCATGTTGTCAAAACCAAAAGGTGTATATTTATGAAACAATAACTATCAAAATATTGACTATTTTTTAAATCCAATTTCAAAGAGAAATTACATACAATCGCCAGGATTAGATTAAATAGTAAAAATATAATATATTTATACATCCAAACCATTGAAATGTATAATTTAACATTATAAATTATTTTGATTAAAAAATTTGTTTTTAGTTAAAATTTAGTATTTTTCACTATTCACCCAAATATGAAAGTTAAAAAAAACACCAAAAATTTATTGAAACTAAATTCTTATATCCAAATTATAAAGAAGAATATTATTTTGTCAAATTGAATATATATAATTTTCAAATATTTTATTTACAAAAAGTTCACCAATAAAGGCTATAAAAGTGCCTTTTTTGAAAAATACTTCTTTTATCTGAAAAAAATGAATTCGTTCATACATTATATCTATGAATCATAAAATATGGATTCTAAAATTAAAAATATTATATATAGTTCAAAATTCAATTAATACTATTCATAATCACTTTTGAACGATTAGTTTGGTAAGTACTGGTTCGCTTGAACTCAGTGTAACATGTAGTGAAAGATAGTGAATTACATTGAAGAAATAACGTACTATGAAATCTTGCAGTGTTAAACCTACATTGATATATTTGAATGGGTTACATGTAATTGCGTCCCATAGTACCTAATAGTTTAGTATTCATGGCAATTAGATATATACATCATTCCCAAATCACTTTTAGATACACAGATTAAAAAATAATTTTTTTCAAGAGTATCATCATTCAATCTAGAATATTCTCGAATATCATTCGTAATAAACATTATGGATTCCATATATTGGAAAAAATATGGGCCAACTCTAGTTATAATCAAGGGTTAAATATATAGAAGCTATCATGAATCAATGAGAATAATCAACATGGAAAGTTAAAAAATTAAAAAAATCATATATATAATTTGACTATAATAATTTATATTAAAATTTAAATAAAAAAAATGAAATTTAATCAATACCCTGGATATCAAAACTTGATAAGGTATACTAAATATAGAAATGTAAATAATTAGAAACTAATTCCATTTAATCAATAAACAATTAATGAAATGAATCCAATGATAATATAAAGTAGATAATATCTTGAATAGTAAAGACAAATTTTTTAATGAATAAAATGGTTAATAATTAGAAGTCTTATTTCACAAGAACATGAAACCTTCACCATAAACATTTATCCTCTATATAGTTTAATACGGATGGGTAGAAACCCATTTAACTAATAATATTCATCTTATTCATCTTATAAAATTATTGATTCATCGAGGGGATATATGTAACCAATCTTAACCTATTTTATAGATTTAAAAATCATTCTTTATATAGAAAATAATTGAGTTATTAAATAAAAAATAATCCATATCATCAAATATCTGCATTGAGTAATGAATAAAAATTTATCAATATTTACCCATATAAAAACATTACATTCATTGTAGACACTATATATAGATATGTTATATGGTTTTAACACTAATCAAATCCATGATAAATTATATGGATATTAAAAGGAAATTTAATATGAAATTATCAATTGAAAGTGAATATTTCAAGGGAATGTTATTCACTACAGAAAGGAATCATGGAAGTTAATTCCAATACTATTCTTGTGAAAAATGATCATAAATCATATAGAGGAAAAACAAGGATTGTATCAATACAACGTTTCTATAGCACATTATATGTATTATATTGATCAATTTTCATTTAAAAATAAAAATAAAATATATATATATATATTAATAATACTGAGGAAAATATTTATTTCTTTTTGAAATAATATTTTAATACATAAAATAGTTCAAATAAAATTTTTATTTAAAAATATCTTTTAAAAACTATAAAATTTTATAATATTAGTTACAAAATTTCATTAAAAATGTTATTTATAAAATTCAAAGGAAACCACAAAGAAATGATTGTAATGACAATAGGTAATAGGTACATGACATACAAGATAAAAAGAACATTCCTTTTATAAATTAATAAGGTTATAAAAGTTCCTTATTTTGAAAATTAAATGAATATTCCTTAAAAAATATTTTCTCTTAAGTACAAATGGGTAAAATTTTGATAAATAAATCATTTTTAAAATGATAAAAAAAAATTGTCAAATCATTTTTAGAAAACATGGGTTTAGAAGAAAATATATTTCTTTAAAAAGAGTAAAATGATGGAGGATTTTACGAAAAAAACATATTCCCAATTTGTTTAAGATTTATTGATGGAAAAAATTGTCATAATTACATGATATTATAATGAATAAATATAGTAGATTATAATTAATTGGGTTTATTATAAAATGATCAAATAATTTCATTCATCTAAAATTCCAAAAATAAACAATCTTGATTGGTATGATATTGTGAAATAAACACTTACAATGTTCATAATATTGATTTGGGAATAAATGAATGAATTAATAATGTCTATCAAGTATAAATAAAAATAAGAGAAGTGTAAATAAAAAAAAGATAAAAAAATTCATTATACATATAATATTATAACATAAATGATGAAAAGGTAGTCATATAACCCAATAAAAAGATATTTGGTATTTAAATTATTTACCACTTGGTAATTTTAATGTCAAAAACCCATAGATGTAAAAATTAAAATTGAAACCTAAAATACAATTTATTATTATTGATTCGTGATATAACATGTCATTGAAGAATTATATAAACCATATAAAGGAAATTAGGTGTATAATATTTCAATATGCCTCAATGAAATGAAATTCAGATGAAATCCTATACCTCATTCTTCTGTTTGGATAAAAGTGATTTAAAATCCATTATAGTGGTTATAAAACTATTATTTAATTATATATTAAACATATTGATATTTATAATATGATATATGATTTTTTATAACACATTTCCGCCGACATGATAATAATATTTCATTAATCACATAGTTTCTTATATTAATTTACTCGTTTTATCATTCATTATTTATCATGAATTTTTTGATTCATGGTAATATTATATAGTTATATCATCACCATAATATTAGTTATGAATTAAATATAATAATTCTAAATAAAATATACTTATAAAACCTTTCATAAATGATGGTTATGAAAAACAATGTATATTACGATCATGGGGACTGTTGGATGTACATAGGCATGCGTAACGTTTCCATTTTCCAATGACCATAAAAATGGTAGGTAATAATTTACCATTAAATAATCCACATAATAAAATATATACCATATTATTTTATAAATAAAATTATATATAGCATCTATGTGGTTTAGTGATGAAAAGAGAGTCACATCACTTCGTGATGGTGGTAGTCATCACATACACAAATGTTACTATTATCATTCATTTTGAGAATGAAAAACATATATTATATTTTAATAATGATAAATATTTTATTAATAAAATTATTTTTTCATTTATGTTAAATAAATTCATTAAATATTTCCATATTACCTTCCATGTAAAGCGTTACAGAGAAATGAATCAAATCACTTTGTGTGGTGTTAGTCCACATTAGTCATGAGCAACAATATGTTATCACTTAAGGAATGGAATTTAAAAAGGTATATATGATATAACGAATTTAGAGGTATAATTAAATTTTAAATATATTATACACTATTTATATTCATCATCATATCCAACCGTGATAGATGGTAATAGAAAAATGAATGACCTCGGTTTGAGAGGCAATGATCTACCTTACACATGATTGATTATTTTCAAACTAATTTGATGGAATTGGGGGTTGTTTTTGTTCATGAAAATAACATAACAATATAAAATTATATTCAACAAACTGATTTTATTATTTCAGAATTATTTAACAATAATTCATTAAGGTGGATTAATTTATAAAACAAAGACATTCATTCATGAATGTTACCTCTTCTTCAGGTATCCTCCTTGGGTTTACAAAACAATACCTCCTAGTATGGATTTATATGAAAATAAAGACTCTAGGATTAGATTAGGTAATTTTATAAGTGACAGGGAAGGGTTTTTTGGAACCAAAAATCCGTAAAGGTGTGAATAATATAGGACAGGGACATCGTTTTATATGTTCATTGAGTGCAACACTAGTTATTTTTTAAAAAAATTCAATCATTCCCATGTTTATATCATTAAAAAAGCTTAAAAAATGTAAAATTTTCTAAAATTGAATTTTTAATATCTATATATGGATAGAAAATAGATTGTAGATATTTTATTTTTATTTTCTCTCATATATTTTTTATTAGCCCCTGATATACCGATTTTTTTCTTAATCATGGTAATTAATCTTTTATTTATTGTCACTATTCGTTTTGGTAAAAACATAATTTACCCTTATTATAAATTATATACAATTCTGATTCCTAATATGGTATCTATTTTTCCAAATTCAATTCATGTAAGGGAATTTTTTTTTAAAATTATTCACATATATGTGATGAGAAAGCAGGGTATAAAAGAGAACATGTTCAAATGTTTGAAATTAATTATATAAAATTTCAACATAAAAATTATTTCAATGAAAAAAATATATTAAATTATATAAAATATAAATAAATTTACATTTAAACCATATAAAAAAATAATTTAACATTATAAACTTTTTTATAATATGTTTTTTTCAATTAAAATTTTGTTTTATTCAATATTCATAAGAAAAATGAAACATTTATGAATAATTAAAAAAACTCACCTAAAGATAATTTTAATTTGTTAATTTGTAAAAATAATATATTTTTAATAAATAAATATCATAAAAATTATAAAAATTTATTTCGAATTATGTGTACAAAGAGTGAATAAACTGTCTTTTAGAAAAATATAGTTTTTCAGAAAATCATTCTTTTTTTATAAAAATTATTATTTTTTTATAAATAATAAATTAAAAAAAAATTACATTTATTTTACTTTTTAAAAAAATATAATTTTTATAGTTTATTAATTAATATTTACACCCTCTAATTTAGTGTATATGTAATAACTATATACCACATTACTGTGATTTCAGACTCAGTTTTGCATGTTTTGCAAGATATCAATTGGATTTTAGTTAACAAAATATATTTTATTTATTGTTTATTCTCAGTTATGCATGTCTTATAATCTATCAAATACAAAATTATTATTTTTAGAATTTTATAGGAGTTATAGGGATTGTTGAATAATAAATATATTATATATATTTCATTGATAAATTTGGTATGTATAATCACATTAAAAACTAGGTGGTCACTCATATGGAGAAATTTAGCATAATACTATATATTTACAATGATTGTAGATATAACAATTGTTCAAAAAAAAATTAAATTTTCAAAAAAAATTATTTATTCCTCCATATTAAATAGATATTATTTTTACAAAAGAATACACATCTAGACTTAAACTAATATCGATGACCCTATATTGAATGTCATTTATAGATATAGAAGAATTGGAGAATCAAATACAAGATATTTCAGAGAAACGGTTTATTTATATGACTGTGTCTTATTGGGGAGACCATATTATCTTTGTTAATAATAAGTATGCATCAATTAATATATGAATTGATATTATTGAAAATAATGGGATCTCAGTGACAAATAAATTCCCCCTCTCAAGGATTGGTGATTTATTTGAATAGCTTCAAATTGATCAATTATTCTACAAGATTGGCCTCTAATCTAGCTATTATTAGTTGAGAGTTAATTAAAATGATATCTAAAATACTAGTATTCAAAATAGAAATAGAAATTATGAATTAATTTTATTTATTATTTTAAAAATGATTCAACCATGTTTATGGATTTTCTAAATAGAATAATTAGCGATTACTTAAGAAAAGTTGTAGTAGTATTTCTTGATGAAATTTTGGTATATTCCAAAAAAATTTGGAACATTATGGCCTTATAATATTCATAGTACGAACTATTAAGAAAGAGATTATTTTTTAAAAATTTACATAACGTGTGTTTTTTTACAAAATCAAGAACTATTAGTACACAATGTAACTAATGAATAAATCTCGATTAATTTAGTTAATACAATGTAAGTTGATGAATGTATTTAAACTATAAAAATTATTGATATTTTTAGATTCAATAATATATTCGGATACTATAAAAGGTTTGTAAAACTCTTTTCAAGGATTTATATTCCACCAACCAGGTTATCTTGAAACAGAGTTGAGATCATCTTGAAAATGGAGTGTGAGAAAATATTCTAAGAACTAATGAATATGTTTTTTAGTTATCCTATGAAAGCATTTATATATAATAGTGAATTATTTTCCATTTATTGGGATTCACCCTTGAATGTACTTAGATGTGTACTCCTAAAAAATGAAAATGTGTTTATATATGTATATAGAAATTTGAAACCTCATGAAAAAAATTATACAAACCTTGATTTAAAGTTACATGGAGTTATTTATGTAATAAAAATATTGGTACATTTTCATGGAATGGGTAACTGTTGTATATATATATTGAACATGTATTTTTTAATTATATACCCATACAATGGGAACTAGACCTGAAACAAATAAAATTGTTAGATCTTCTTAAGAACTATGAATGTTCTATTCATTATCATAATAGAAAAGAATTCATATTTATAAATTCATTAAATAGTAAATATCATGAAGTTTTGGAAATGATTTTTGTTTAAGGATAACAACTAATAAAGGACATGATGAAGATATAAATGGGTGTTATAAAGAAAAGGACATCATCAATATTTCTTAAATTATTTCTTAACTATTATTACATAATAAAATCATGAATGAATACATAAATAATTCAAATTACAAAATAAGAAATAATATAAGAAAATTTAGAAGTTTACTATGGTCAATGATGATCAATATGGTGTGCTATGATTTTTGGGATGACTAGGGGATGGTGAAGAAACACCTAAGAGGGGGTGATTCAGGTTGGAAAAATCGTTATCCTTTTTTCAATATTTAATTTATTTTGACCCAATCAGACATAATATTTAGTATATGGTTAACACATATGGATGTAAAATTTCTATCCAGACATATAACACTACATGATGTAATGGAAATCATGTAATTAAGTAATTTGTTATTTATAATTTTTTTCCTCTCTTGTGAAACCAAAAAATTTTCAAACAAGGGATATCCAAGGTATAAATATTACACTAGAAACTTATCTTCATTACATGGGGTTTTACCATATATCATAAATAAGAAAATTCAAACCATATTACATAGGTGTGGGATAATTGTATTAAACTCTTACCTCATTCAGCTGACAATGGTTATTTATACTCATATCACATGAGATTCTTCTTTATATTTCTATATATATAATAGATATGCATTATGAACAAGGTGGATCTACACCAAAATTTTTAGATATGATTCAACAACTCAAATATTTTCTACTTCTAGGACATTTTCAATTGTCTCTAATGAAACACAACCTCTAAAAATATCTACACTATCCATGATTTTATAAAATATATTATTAGAAAAAAAACCAATAATAAATTTATTTTTCCAATCTTATACACATTTAAATAAAGTCTTATAATATTACAATGTGGGTATACAATGACACACATTTCACTTATTTCTCAATAAATTATTCCTTACTACAATTTTATGAATCTTCTCATTCTATATATTCATCTTTTAGAGGTATGGTTTTTTTAATAGACACAATTCCACCCCCTTAATTGCAAAAATTGCATGTATCTTTCCCCTATCTACCCCCTTGATCATCTCATCACCTAATATGAATTGTGGAAAATAATAAATTATATAATTATTTTCTAACTTTTATATAATTAATGTAAATAATGTAAAACAACCTCTAACAAAAATTAACCATCATAAAATACCCATTACATGATCTAATGATACCTTATCCAATGGTTTTTCAATATTAAATGTATTGAAAAAATATCCTTACTAAATGCTCTTAAAAATTGAAATATGTCTAAATAAGACATTATTTTATTCTTAATATTTCACGAATTCTTATTATCAAAATCTATTATAAAATCCACAATCCAAATATGTCACCTATTTGAATATCATTCAAGAAACATAACATATGTGAAATGTATGTCTCTCTTTCTTTTTTAGGAATTCAATATTGGGAAGATTTCTATATGTCCATCTTAGATCATCCCAAAAAATCGTATATCATAATTATTTAGGTGTTGATACATAAATACTCAATATTTATTAGTTCCTAATCTATATTTTTCATGAAAAACTAATAAAATAAATTTCAATATGTCAAAATATATACAGAGGTTCTCCATAATTAATATTCTATATAACAGGATCAAATCATGACTTAAATAAGATTCATGTTGTTCTAAACTCAAATATAAAAGTTCAGTGAAGTCAAATTTTATTTCATATTAATAATATTTAAAATATGAAAACACATTTTTCATATATTTAAACTTTAATATTTTTTATGTATTGAATCTTCATGTTGTTAACATCAAATAATTAAATTTGAGAAATCATGATTTTTAGAGATAGTGGTTAGTGGAAGAATTATTATTATCAAATATAAAATAATTACAGCATTTTTGAATTTATAGTTGACATTATATCCTTATGATGGGTCGTGAATCCATATAATTAACCATTATGATTATAAATTACATACAGTAAATATTATTTGCCTATGGCATCAAAATCCATAAGATCGCTTAAATGATTTAAAAATAGTACCTAATTCCTTACATTCGACATCGAAGAAATCAGGTCAGTAGGAAAAGTCATACGTTATTGAGTTATCCATTTTTTATTAACTCCAAAGTCCAAATTTATACATATAAATTCAATGGTATTCTCCAAACCTTTTTAAATCCTATCATTACTAACTCAAACGATTATTGTAATTATTAAAATATTCGATAACCTTTTGAATCACATATTAGAGGAGTTACAACTGTTAGAATACTACCGTAAGAGTATATTAATGAATTTATGTGACAAAAAAGGTGTAACTTTCATTAATCAATATGATAAATTTCTATTTCACTTAATAATTTGACCATGAGTGTATAAGAGCCCTTTTAGTATAAGATACACTATATTCTACATAAATGGTTTCTACTTATTCATACCATTCATTCATCCTATTGAAGATAATGCTTCTTCAATATTACTACTTACCATATTTCATAAGAAAAACTCTTTCAATCATCGGGTATTATAGCCACTAACTGAAATATAATAACTTCCTTTTTTTATCCTTTCACACACCACTGAATCATCTTTGAAATATAACCTTTATGTTGGTATCTTATACTCTGTACAAGTAGTATCGACTATAAAACTAATTTATCTATCTATTTTCCAAATTGGTTTCCTTCACGATTCTAAATTTCTTTCATCCACCTTTTCATTAATGAAGATTATGAAATGGTCTATATTGATTCATATATTACCAAAATCAAATAACTTCTTCCCAATTAGTTGAACCTATGGATTTCCATTATTTCATTCTTGGTATAAGTATTATACAATAATTTTCATTGATTATTCCCCATGGTTGATTAATTGTGTTGCTTTATTTTCTTCATAAAATGTTTTAGTTTAATATTTTCATTACTACGTGGATGAGATCAATAAGGATAGTACCAATATTAATCATAACAGCCACCACAATTCATGCATTACTTATAATAAATCATTATACTCCCAAATTATTATTCATCGATATATCTACAATTTTAGTGAGGTCCAATTCCTTACATTAGGTTCTTACATTATAAAAAAATTCTCTCCTTGAAATAAGAGTTGTATGATTTCTATATTCTAAAACATAATTCATGAAATAAATTTCCACATTTCAAAATTTCCCGTATTATCAATATTTTAAAAAAAGTCTTACTATAATTTATATGGTTATAGTCTAATTAGATATTATTTCTCATTTATAGTGGGTTGGAATATAATTATTTTGTGATCCTTTTAGGGTATTGTAATTCCAAGACTTTTTCACATATTCCCTTGACATATTGGTGAATGTTATATTATTTTTAAACTTCCACATTTGTGTATAATATTTGTTTTGTCCAGTAATTTCATTGAAAATTTGGTTTGGTAATAAAATAAAAATTATTGCTGATAACTTTTTTTTATGATCTGTAGTTAGATTCTAGGAAACATGATCTGAATCCCTCTTTTATAATGAAATGAATCATCTTTATTGTATAAAATAGATATTCTATTTTTATAGTTACAAATTTTTTTCAAAATATTGGGTTGTTCAAGATTCATCTTCTTTAAGATTTATCAGATAGATTTTCACCATTAACAATTTCAGGTTGAGAGTGTTCATATAATCATACACTAATGGGAAACTATCTTCTCAATAACTATTAATCATTTTAATTTTATCCTTCTGAATTCTATTAGACTCTTTTAAATAATTATCTAACTCTTTTTACAAAAAACATGGTATCTAGTTGGCTAGGTTTAAAATATATGGTGATTTTATGAAACTTATCCAATGCATGGAACCCCTCCATAACAACATTACTAACTAAATAATTTTCACATTGATATATTTTCAATTTTTAAATATTTTGATAGAATATTTCATTTGAAAGTAGGATTGATTTTTCTTTAGCCTTCACTAACTTTTCAATATTATTATAGGAAATAATTTTTTTAATTCATTCCCTATGGAATCATCCTCATTATTGAGTTTTGACTATTCCTTAACATGTACCCTATTTTACAATAACATATTTAAAAAATATATACGGACTTTTTCTATTAATACAAAAAATTTATAATAAGATAATCTATATGACTCATTATAATGATGTTATTAAATTATTGTGATTTATTCCCTAAAGGAATGAAAATAAAATGTTTTATCCAGTAAGTACTCACCATTTAGTCTACTACCATGATTTGAGTTTTCCTCTTCCTTCATAAATTCCAGTAATTTATTTATTACATATTTATTTTACATGTTATAAATTTTGTTATTGAGACCTCTATATATGTTCAGGAATGAGTGGAAGTATATTATCCCATGTCCGGTTCTTCTGTAAAAATAAAAAATATTTACTTAATATATATAAAAAATGGGATATCTTTTTGAACTTATCTTTCTAAACCATATACATTTGATTAACATTGTGTTAATATAAAATATTCAACCACATCGAAACTAGGATCTAATAACAATTGAGGGTCCCAGTCGACCTTGCAACACACTTGGGGGGAGGGTGAAATAGGTATTGATTAATTTTGACGAAAATCAATTTAATCATGGAATTATTTAACACGTATTTGACATGCACCAGTATTTTATTTATGAATTATAGATAATTTAGTTTTATCTAGAAATATAAAAAAACATGGAGTAATAGAAATTAGTTAAAATGGAACAATGTATTTACATGGTTTGACCATTCATAGGAAACAAAATCCTTTTCGAACATGGGTTTTCTAATGTGTGGATTATCAAGTTTAAATTTATTATCATTATGAAAATTTATTTATAGTTATAATTATGAATCTATTGAACACTAAATTACATAGTTGTGGGATAACTATATTACACCTATGATCTTATTATGTCACTGGAGGTTCTTTATTCTTGTATAACATGAGTTCTTTTATTCACTTCCTCCATCTGAATTAGATCTTCACTCTCAAATTGGATGTTTCTTATAAAATTATAATATCTAATTTCTAAAATTAGATAACTTTTACTTATAGGATATCCTCAAAAATATATTACATAACATAGTCAATTAAGCCATCCACAACATCTAGTTCCTGAAAAAATTTGTTGTCTAAATAAAAACAAACTTCATAATATTACAACCCAAAATATTATTTTCTGCGTTTTTATACATCTGAACATATTCTTGAAATCATTTCTAGAAATTATAGTAAAGTAAATTAGTATTTTATTTCTTACTAACATCTTCCCCATTAAATTTTCAGTATATTACCTTTCTATTTATTGTTCTTAAAGAGCTACCGCTCTCTTAGATACACACAATTTTTCCCCTCATTATAGAAACATGTACTTTATTTGTTTTCTTATTCTCTGCACTCAATATTATTGTAACACCATATGATTTAATAAAGAAAACTACATTTGATGTCATATATGGCATCCAGTATCGATCTTAAATGACCTAGAAACTCTAGTATTTTAATATGACCATTACAACCAAACTATTTAATTGGAATGTATAAATAAGGTAAACCAAATTATGAATTATATATAAGGGACCAAATAAATAAAAATTTATTTGTTAATTATTATGAAATAAGAACACAATTCTTTTTATATGAATTTTATTATTCCAAAATAAATTATTCAAAAATGATTTTTTAGCGTTTCATGATAAAATGTTATAATTAATTTAGGAAACAATGAGACATTTTTTCTCAATAAAATTGAATAATTTTAGAAATCATAATATGAGAAATATATTATGCTCACATTATAAAATTTTTCTGAAATTTTTGATTTTTCAATGAATAGTTAAAAAAATACATCTTTTTATTGAATATCTTATTATTTATTCACCATATAAGGTAATATAAAGTTTGATTATATGTTTTAAATAGTATTAAAGTTACACATGATCCGTTTTATTAATAAATATATATATACTTGGTTTGAATTCAATCAATAATTTTCATGATTTTGGTATAAATATAATTTTATACTTAAAAACACATTTCTGGAGTCTTTTTTAAGTGCATAAGGTCCATCTATTTAAATTAAACAGAATGACCCCTAAATATTTTATTATTTAAATTAAATTTATATATTATATATATTTTTATATAAATTGAAATTATTATAATTGAGATCACTTGTCATGGTGTTAATGTAAAATTATATATTCCTTCCAAAATACATTTTTATCAAGAACCTCTTTCCAATGCATTTTGAGTGTTTAATTATAAATTAAATTATAAAACTTTTTTTATTTAATATAAAAATTAAACAAATATTGGATTTATGAGGTGCATAATTTTTTAATATTCTTCTTTTATTTTTAGTAATTATGAATTGTAACTATAGTACATAATTATCAACCTAATAAGGGTGAATCGAGTAATTAAGGATAATTTTAATTTTTAAAGAACTAAATATTTTCCCCACATTTTAGTTTATCTTCTTAGATGATTTTAGATCCAAAATTCCAATCAAATATAATATATGGTGATTTGGGGTTATATTTAGTTGATTTTAACCATTATAGTAATTAAATATAACATAATGACAGAAATGATAATTCTTTCATTCAATATCTAAAATATTTTGTGATAGGCATAAAAAACATATATTTTATTATAAATAGTTATTTTATATGGAAATTATTTTATTATCATGGTTATTTATTTATAATTCTCAATAATGAAATAATTTCCATAAAATCTTGAATAAATCTGAGGGAGAATTTATTAAATTAATAGAAATATAATTAAAATGATTTAAGAAATATTTAATGAAATATAATGGTAATGAAATAGTTGTAACCATGAAATTTTAATAAAAATAAAACTTTTTAGATATTTATTAATTGAATATATTATAATTAAATTTCTATCATGAATTTTTAAACGTAAAATTAAATAAATTGTCTAAAAAAAGAAATAATGAAATTTTATAGTTAAAAATTAATAATTGAATGATTTAAAATTTATAAAAATCATATATTCACTGAATTTATTAGTATATGTTCAAAAAAATCTACTATTATCAATTCATGGAACAATTTTCTTTTTTATAGTAACAATTGTTTTCCATAAAGTGAAAAAACATCACTATTATGGGAAATTGACAAAAACGATTAACACGACTAAAAATAAAAATATATCGTTGGAAGAATCATCTAAACTAGTATAAATATTATTTTATTATTGGATTTTCAACTATCCTAACCATATCTTATGGTTTTCCCCATTTTCAATTAAAAAAAATTAATTATTATTTAATAATTTATGAAATTTCCCATTATATATAAAAGGTCACATCCTATCATTTTTTCTTCACAGATAAATAACCTTTCGTTTCTTTAATACCTACCCAAATACCTTAATTACTTCCCACTACACATTATATGGTGATTTTTTTTAAAAATCCCTCACATAATGATTTTTTTAAACCTAATGCGGTTTTCTATAGAAGAAGTATAGTTCTTAAATGATAATTTGTGTATTATTTATTTTTACCCCTTCTTAAAATCATATTAAACAATGTTTATATAATCCCACAATTATATACTACATAATTAGATGTTATAAATATAATGGAATAACCTACATCCATATCCACATCCATCAAATGGGAAATGAAATAATCATTAATGAGTACATTTCACTAACGCCTCATGAACCGATGTAATTTGATTTCTATAATCCTTCTTCAAAAAATTTTATTATAAGGGATTTAATGTATAAATATTATATAAATTAAATATTTATTATTTTTTATATTTAATATATAAATATATTCATACATTTACATTCATTGAGAGAGATAACTTCAATCATGTGTATTTGTGGATTACAACCTATATAAAGCGATGTGGTTCATTTCTCACTGTCGTATCACATGAATGGAATATATAGGTGTATTTAAGGAAATAATTACATATTTATAATAAAATTATAAATTTAGAAAGATAAAATAACAATTAAATTAATTCTAGAATGACCATTTTAAAATAGAAATGTTACTCATGTGTATGTATGGCTTACAATATCCATGATTTTGTTGTAGTTAATTTTCCATAAATATATTTAATGGGTGGTTTTAAAATCATAATTAATATATATAAATTATTTTTTTTAAATTATTATTTTATATATGATGTAATAATAACCTCATTGACCATAGTTATCCTTCTGAAGTCAATTTGGACTAATGAGTTGAAAATCATCAAAAATGTATGATGGTCACATAAATAATTTAGTAATTAAATATAAAATGATAAAAAAAATGGATAGTAAAATTGGAAAAAATATTATGAAATTAAATATATATAATAAGTTAATTTTAAAAGAATAGAATGAAGGTATGTGATGATTCATACTCAAGTTAAGAACATGAAATAGATTTCTTTTTATTGAAGAATATTTTTATATAATTCACCTAATTGATTTTATCTGGAATTTATAATTCCCATTTTAAATATTTTATTAAGAATAATTCATAATTCATTATATTTTTTTGTTACCATTAATTTTTATTCATCCAAGGAGATATGATTTGAATGTTACCATGTTTTTGGCTCTTTCTTAACTCAATGTCAATTCAATGCCTTATATATGATGTTCCTTATCATTTTTATTAAATGATTAAGAGTGAATGGATCGGTAAAATAAATTATTATATCTTTATTTTTTTTCTTTATTTTTATATGTTCAAAAAATCAATTCATAGATTAATTATAACTTGATAAATTACAATCTATTCAAGTGTTTTCTTTGTCTCAACCTCTTATTCTTATGACATGTTTCATGCCATTCACCTTGATTTCCATGCATGGTGTACATACTAACTCATGTAAGGATTTAAAAATATTCCCTCATTTAATTTATCATATAAAAACATACATATTTTACTACTAATTCCACTGAATTTTTATTCTAAAATTACATATGAATTAATGGAATTATGTTACAATGTTTTTTCTTTTTGAGATAGTTAATGTTCATGGTTTCTTTTGGTAAAATCAAATACAATTATTTAATTGAACCACCGCCATTTTAATATCCTCTATTAATGGACATATTTAATATTTTTATTATTTATATCTATATTTTTTAATAAAAAACCTACAGAAAACTTTTTTAAGTAACACAAATATTGTATATTCTTTTAGATCTAGAATATATCTCTCCCATGTATATATTTGCGTCCACATTATATATAGAATGTAAACAATATTATCCAATTTTTTATTAATGATTATATAGTCTTGTTTTACATTCTAAAAATTTGTTTAAATAGAATCCATCTACCATTTTTTGAAGGAGGAAATTTTAATTTTTTAAAAAAGTGTGAATGAAATGCTCTCTTTTATATTATTTGACATGGATTTAATTTCCCATCATCATGAACACTAAATGAATTGAATATTTATTTAAAATTTATCATGGTTATTTTTAAAGACTTTTTCCCCTAATATTTTATATTTTTTATATTTTTAATTATGTGATATCATAGTGAAAAGGGTATTTTTGTATGAAATTTTACATATGATATTTAAAAAAACATCAATGATGAAATCCTTTGATGCTATTATTTTTTAATAAATTATTCATATACTTATATTAAATATATATATATATATCTTAATATATTATCTTATTATGAGGTAATATATGTCATAATTTCATATACCAAATTCATTATTTTTGAATTAACTATTATTATGAGATGTGTCTCAATTAATGAACATGATTCATTCTATTGTAATTCTTATGTTTTTAAATTACGATTGATTTTCCATTTTCTAAGAAAAATATGCAGGTACATGTTATGATGGATTCTAATAGATAACACTTCAATGCAATTGGTAATAATTTTTTTACACGAGACAATATTTATGTGATTAGTGGTAAATATAATACACTATAGGAATCTTTAGAAAATGTGTTGATTTCACATAGTTATCCTTTACTTATAATTATGTTATTTTTTGTATTTCTTCCATTTTTCTATGTTCTCATATTATTATTACACCATTTTATTTAGTATATTATCTAATGATATTATTTATATTCCTTATCTTTTATGATATCCTTTTATGAGTCATTATAATTATTACTCCCTTACTAGTCTTTATAGTTAAACTATTAATTATATGTGGTCCCCATGTTGTGGTATGCACATTTATGAGCTCAAAAAAATTTATGAGATTACATTGTAGAATAAAAAATTAAAATTATATTTTTCAGTTGCAATGTTTTTGTTCCTAGACATCCAATGATACTATGAATCACAATATTTTGGTTGTAATTATTGTATGTTTATATTAAAAATTAGGGAATAAAATATATAAAAAGCCAGTCCCGTACATTTTGTATTAGATAAATATCTTGTTATTTTTTGGGATTATTATTTGATAAATTTTATAAAAACCATGGGGATAATTATAACTATATAATATCATTCTAATGTTTTCGAAATGGAGATATTATGTGACTCTCCTAGAAATAAATTCTTTTTTGGATAATACAATTAGATGTGGTTTTTGAATATATGAATCTATGGGTTATACACCTAAAAAGATTTGGTTCAATATATGTCAAATGCCATTCTAATGCATGGTGAGTGTGCCTTTTTGGTGAGCATAGTTTGACACTCCTTGAGGATATTCATGGGTAAATTTAGATTTTAATTATGTATAATGATGATGAATTAGAGAATAAAACCTATTGAAACAAACAATATTCTATAGCAATTTCATTTAAACCTATGGTTCATAGGTTGGAATGTTTATCTCTTATAATCTGTTTAATTTATTAGATACCCATTTTTAGAATTTTTATGACGTGATTTTAATGGTAGTAATGAACATTTAGGAGATAATTTATTGAGTTAAGTTATATATAACCCTTCAGTTCCCCATGATAACTTATTTAAGGAATAATTCTATTTTCATATGTTTAATGTTATTGATAACCATTAGTTTTTATATGATATTTAATTATTAGTGTTATTTTTAAGGACGATCATTATATTTCTATGGAACTTATACGAATTAAATTTTTAAATTTTTAGTAAAAAGTATAACCTATCACATCCCATGAGGCTATATGGATTAAACCCACAACCTAAGGGAAATAGGGGTAAAATACATACCAATATATTTTATAATGTTTTGGTTCTTATATAATTTATCTATATAAGATGATAGATAAATATAATGTTTATTTTTAAAAAATTAATTTATAATAAATTTAAAAAATTTATTTAAAAGTGATGTTTTTTCGATGCTTAATCTTTCTTCAGAATATGTCCACTATATAGGTAACCATATATGATTAAGGTAAAGATAATATTATTGGATTTTATTAAAAGATGAAAGATGAATTATATTTTAGAAGATCATATTAATGTTACGTGGATTCTAAGTGATTTAATTTAGTAATTGAAAATATTATCATATCTTAGAGATTATGGGTTTATGGAATATAGATTTTGGTATGAGAGATTAATAGTTATTGATGTTATTTTTTGAGAAATATTATATTTATTGTGGTGGAATATTTGATCATATCATTTTTCTCTTTGTGTATAAATCTTATAATGGAATATTCTTATTAATTTTAAGGTTAATTATTTATCTTAAAATAAATGTTTAACATTAGAAGGTGTTATTGAAAATTTGTGGATTATTATTGTACTTCATCATAAAATGGATTATTCAATTTGAGAATTATCTTCTGATAATGATTTTTATTTTGGATAATGCCTAAAAATAAGAGGAATTTATTTTTAACCTTTTATGGATTATGTGACCAATTAGAAGATGATTTTAAAACATGAAGAATATTTATTATTCATTAATATTAATTTAATAGGGTAATTAAGGAAGTAAAATTTGGCTGATGCACAACCAAAGGATTATTTTTTTACGAAATAAAAAAACTATCAGGTAAGTATATTTTAGGGTGTAATCTATTTTTATAGTTAATTAATAACACAACATTAATAAAAATATATTTAAATAATAAATTTCGACATTAACCTTCATTTTTGATGAATCAATGGTCTTTTCACCCATCATAGATTTATGGATTTGTTTCCATTGACATTCTCCTAAAAATGATCTTTATCACTCCCTATTATTCCTTAAGAGTTTGTTATATATTAAATATTAATATTTTCAAATCACATTAATTTATACTATTTATAAATTTTTTATAGGTTATTTTAGATAAACTTATGACATGTATTTTCTCACTTTTCTAAATATTGTTTTTGAAACCATTATATGATGTGGGATTTAAATAAATGAATCTTCAAATGTGAAACCTCTAATTAATATAATGAAATTAAAATTTCAATAATGTAAAATAATAATTAGGGGGGATTGAGATTTGGGTGGAAAATTAATCTACCATATATTTTAAAAATAAAACAATGTTTGATAGAATATAGAAAACACAATATGAATCATAAATGACCCACAAAATACGTTATTCAAATATTACCATTATAATATAACTGCTGAATTGGAACGTATAAAATGTATTTAAAAATTTGTTAAATATATATATGAGTCATAATAAATATATTATTATTTATAAATTCTTAATAAATTTGAATATTGTTTTTATAAATTAAATGTATTATTCTAAAATATGTTATCTTCAAAAGTGGATTTTATTACTTTTAATGGGAAAATATTAGAATTAATTTTTGGAAATTTAAAAAAAAATATTTGATAAAAATT
Source organism: Viscum album (assembly GCA_963277665.1). Lineage (NCBI taxonomy): Eukaryota > Viridiplantae > Streptophyta > Magnoliopsida > Santalales > Viscaceae > Viscum > Viscum album. The sequence continues at coordinate 1,089,130,119 of OY728164.1, read as the reverse complement.
ATATCATTTTTTGAAATCGTCATATCAAAATTAACTTGTCCTAATATTTTTTAACATTTATCCAAAGTAATTTTTTCATTGAATAATGAAAAATTATTGTTTTTATTAAAAACATTATTTTCATCTAATCAAGTGATGTTATTTAAAAATTGATTATATTTTAGATTATGAAATAAAGTAAGGAATTGTTGATTATATTTTTAATAATATAATTAATTTCATTTTAATTGGTATATTACATGATATTTTTTAAAATGTATTTCTATTCTTAAAACCAAACGTTTTTCAAAATACAATTCTATGTCAATAATTTTTCTCCTTTTAAATAAAATAAAATAACAATTTATGAATAATTTATGAAATTAATTTTATGATATTTATGTATATATATGAATTTAAATTCATATAATTAATATTTTTGTTTATATATTACATATAAAATCATCTTTTTCCTTGAAAAATGCATTTTTCTGGAAAATCACTTTTGGTAGTTTTTTATGAGTTGATTTAAAAATAAAATTATTCCAATTATTTTAATTTAGTTGTGAAAAACGAAATCAATATTTGGAATTAGTGGGTCCATATCTGGTAAATAATATAAATTTAGTTTATATTTTTTTATAAAAGTAACTACCGTAATTAATTACCCCCACGGTTTAGAAAAATCAAGTAATTGTGAATTTGTTATGACTAAAAATTATCTTAAAGCACATATTTATATTATTTATTATGTAGAATTAATATTTTTACATTCAATACTACAATATATGGATGATTGGTTCTATATTTCATTCATTTTGACCTGTATAATAAAAGAATGAAATATAGAAACAAAAATGTGGCATGATTTCTTTTAATATTTATAATATTTTTTTGACATGGATATAAATAAACTATTTATAGTTATACGTAATTTTTTTAGAGATAAAATTTTTATAATGGTATTTTATTTCTAATTTTTGTTAATGAAATAATTTCATTAAATGTTTACACTACACTAACATCATATTTATATAAATAATAAAAAATAAAATTACTTATTTTAGAAATTTTAAAAGTAATATAGTATGAAATAATTATTTTCTTCCATTAATATTTTTATATTAAAATTACATTTTTGGGGTATTTATTTAAAATTATTCTAGTTTTATTTCATTTATTTTTTTTCAATGTGAAATTAAATTAATAGTTTGAAAATTGACATTAATGTTATTTTAGAATAAATAATATTTTATTAGATTATTTAAAATGTATGAAAAATATAATATGTGGGCAAACAAAATTTTTATGTCCACAAATATAATCTATGATCTTTTGTGAAAAAATTTATCTTTTATAGAAACTATATTTTCTACTAATGAGTAAAAAACCTCATCATGGCCATAATTGTCAATAAAGGGTTAACACAGGTTAGATAAAGGTTAAAAATATCACCTAAACATGTTATTAAATTTATTTTATGAGAATATTTTGAATTATTCTACCATTATCAACAAATGAAACCCATTTTCCAATATATGTTTTATATATTAATGTAATATGCTAAAAAATTTCAAGAGTGCCTCTTCCCACAATTATAAAAGGTTAACTCATATAAAAATTTCATCCGATATAAAAAAATTTCATTTAACTAAAACCTACAAACTATTGTTACTTACTTATCCTATCATTTCCAATAGTCTTTGGTTTTGTTAGAAAACCCTCCTAAGTTTGATTTTGTTGAATACAAAAATAGGTTGTCTGAATAAGATTTATCATTCTTAACTTAGAATTTTTTTTATTTATTCTTCCCCATCCTTAAAATATTATGTAACCATAAAGATATAATAGTATGATAAATATATCCCATATAATTAGATGTTATTATATTAATGGAACTATCTACATTCATCTTATCTTCAACAAATGGGAAACAAAACCATCATCATATGTATGACAGACTACCACCTCACTGATCAATGTAATTTGATTTCGATTAGAACCATTTATATATAGATATTTATTATTATGGATTTAATGTATTTATATGATATTTATGACATGTTTGTCATTTTGGAAAAGTCATATATCAATTTTTTCTAAAATTTAATATCATGAAAATATGATAACAACGTTCTACATATGAATGGATTACCACCAATAAAAATCAATGCTATTCATTAGTCGTTACAAAATCACATGGATGGTACATATATTTAATTTAAATAAGTAATTTTATATTCATTATTTAGTGATCATTATTTGAAGATAAAATAACCCTTACCTTATATTCATCATGATCGTTGAAAAATGGTGAAACTACTCATGCATATGTATGACCTTTCATCTCCATGATTGTGACATAGTTCATTTTTTATAACCATATTTCAAGGATTGGATTGAAATTAAAAATTATATATGAAAATGATAATTATTTTATGACTATTATTTAGTGTAAGATGACATAATTTTTGCATCACATGTATTTATAAAATAATACTTTTTTCATACCTATTAATATTTTTAAAAAAAAAGTTAATTGTACATTAAATTGGAAACATTGTATAAAAGCGTACTCGATACACCGAAACATACTTCTCTGAAATCATACGTTGCATGCAACATTGAGTTATACTAATAAATAATTTAATAATATTGTTATTTTAAATAGTAGTTAGCTCCTAGATGTTGTATTAGAAGAAATAAATAGAACTAGCTATAATATTATCATACATGTTTTTTAAATATTTTAACATTTATCCAATATATTTTGGAGACATAAAATGAAAATGAATCTAATTTTAAGCATAAAATACTCTAATATTTTTTAAAATCTTTTTAAATCCTTTTGATGTATAATCCTCTTTGAATATAGAATATGTTACATTTTAATTTTTTGTTTTACAAACAAATTTTTTTTTTCAAAATTGGATCATCAAATTTTATTATGTATAAAAATTTGGTATTTTTTATAAAAATCATATTTTAATGAATTGTGAAAATACTACATCTTAATTAAAAACTACTTTTTCATCAAATTAATTTATATAGATAAATTTTTCATTTAATTAGTTTTAAAGTATAATTGGATTATTTTTGTATCATTTAATATTATTTTGGTCATTGGAAGTAATTTCTCATTGAAATTGGACATAAACACATGTTAATATTTTTATAGTTATTACTTCTCAAGAACTCTCTTTCTGGTTTAGACAATGGGAAATAATTGTAAATTAATTTCTGCCAATTTTGTGTTTTGAAATTGGAAAAATGGATTCCTCATTTGGAATTAGAAGGTTAAAATTGTCTAAATAGGTTACCTTTATTTTTGGACATTATGAAATGTAACTTTAGTAGTTACATTTATTTACCATGGTTAAAGGGTAAATTTGGTAAATAATGGTAAAAAACTAATGCTATAATAATTTTAAACTACCCTAAAAATGTATTAATCCAATTATATTAGATATTTGGGACACTGGGTATCCATAGGTCAATTTTGGGAACCCATGGAGCCACATGGGAGTGATAATGCCATGTTATAATAATTATTTTAATGTAAAGAGAAATATAACATAAACTTATGTCGTTTACTATAAGAATTTTAATATATGGTAATATAACTAAAATATTTTAAAATGAATAGTAATTATAATTCTAAAAACATTCCAGCATCATGGTATTTAATTTAAAATTTTAGACATTAAACTAATAAATTTATTTATTACACAATAATGATATATCAATTGCTTCATTAATAAAGGATTCAAATAAATGATATTATAAATATTAAAATAAATATTATTTCAAATAAATAATGTAATCAACAAATTATATGGGTGAATATGACATATTAGGATTTATTCAATGTTTTTTTCATAATAATAATGTTGTTATGAATTTCTAAAAAATACAATTATGAATAGTGTCCAAAATTGACATAATTCATAAATTAATATATAAAATAGTTTATTGAATACTATTAAATTCATAATAATATAAGATATGTCAAAATGGATATTATATGTAAAAATTTATCCTAAATGACTTTTTTGGGTCTTTTGAATTGATATGGTAATTACAGTAACCCACTATGTATAAATAACATGATATCACATTAAGATTAAAAAGGGTAAACTAAGGGTTAAACCAAAAAGATATGGATAAAAAAATATTAAAATCTCGTATAAAATTATTGGAAGATGGTTATTCAAACCAAAATCATAGTAACTTATAATTAAATGAGTTTTCGAGCATTTTTAGTAGAAAAAGAATTTATAAGAAATTAATATTTCAATACATTCCAAAAATGCCCCTCCTCCCTCTTATAAAAGGCCACCACCTATACCCACTTACTCACAGCTCTCAAGACCCTTGGTTTATCTAAAATCTACTCAAATAACCTCTCAACATCCCTACCTTTATCCTGTAGTCCTTACCTTGTGAATAAGAAATTTTAACAAATCATTTTGGCACAAATGAAAATAATTTACCCAATTTAATAGTAATGACTTCTCTAAAGTTCCTTTCCTTTATTTTCCTTTTCCACTCCATGTGATCTTCTTATAATTTTATTACATAAAATACCCGTATCCAAAATATTTTAGGATTTGTCATGAGATTTATTCAATCTAAACTTACACAAACCTCCATCTAATAGATACGAACATCTGTTTCTTTTACAACAAACTACTGCTTCAAGAAATAATGATTCTTCAATTTTCCCCTACCACCTATCATGGTGACCATTAAGATGGAATTGTGTTCATATATTATATATATTATTTTTATAGTTTCTCTATGATTCTATAAATTTTATTTACAATATAACTTTATTCTTTCCATGATGTGTAAATATGATAATTTCATTTGATGAAGTATAGACTACCACCCCCTCAAAGTTATATGAATCATTCATGATATACATGGAACATATAAAGTATGGTTTTATTAATAATATGATAAATAAATGACATTAATATGAAACTAATATTATAATATACATTTATATCAATTGATTATTATTTTTTTAACATGAAAAAGAAATGAAAGTAGCGTTCATGCGTACATACGATCTACTGTCTCCATGAATAGTTCATTCCATTTATAATATAGAAATTTTATGGCATATTATAAATACATATATAATTCATATATATGTTATTTAAACCATTAATTTCATTTTGGAGGTGATATAATTTTGACTACATGGAAAATTTATATGAAAACACGTTTATTTTTTAATAAGGTACCAAATATCAACAAAACGACCGATATTAACTTAAATAGTTATGTAATTTTTATAACATGGTAATAAGTGATATAAATGAAATAATAAACCTGTAAAAGGGTTATCAAACAAGTTGAAATTAAACTATCTTTATTACATAGGAATAAAAAGTAACAAACCTGACGATTTGGACACATCTTAAGGGAAATCTTAACTCAATATCCATTCATTGAGTTAAATATCAATGTCATTGGTTTTGTTTTTCCAAGAATATATATGAATTACCTATAATTTTTTTAAACTTAATATCCTCTTACATTGGATTTATTATATTTTTCACACATTGTTATGTCATTGATTTATCCTTAATCTAATGATACGATCTTTGAAAGGGATTTCATCTCAATCTTCATTGGTTGAGGAATATTTTAATGTATACGTGCCCTTATTTTATACACTGGATAATAAACCCCATTTACTTTTATTATTATTCAAAGGGAATTCTTTTCAACAAAGCATTTTACTAAATGATAGAAGGATTATTTTTACGTATGCAGTGACAATGACGCCTCTGTCACTGTAACCATTATTTGATATTTGGCTTCTTCTATAATCCTTAATGTTTTAAAAATAAAAATAAATCCCATATTACCTTTTTGAGTGTTTTATTATTGAATGTGGTTTTTGAAATGGATTGAATATGTTAAAATATTGAATTGATTTCTTTTGTTTTCAAATGAAATGATTCTAGTGAAATGTTGATATTTGAAATATTTTTTGGGGTATAAATATATAATGGTACTTGACCATTTTATGGGTGGTTATTTGATAAACAAAATACGGGTTCTTAGGTGATAAAACAAATGATAGGTGGTTCCATGATAAACCAAAGATGAGTGGTTGCGTTATAACCTCCAATGCATTAGGTATGGAAATTGGTTGTATGGATATTCCATTTAGTGATATGTGTGGAAGAAGACCGTACAATTATTTTATTTAATTAATTTAATGTACCAAGTTACCTTGATATGTTATATGTTTCATTCCATGGTCATTAAGGTAATATTTTGAATGGGTAAGCAATGAGATTATATATAGTGAATCATGTTTACTACTTCTTAAATGTCAAAAGCAATACATTGTAATAAATTTATCATGGTTTTCATGTTATCTAAAGAATACTATTTTCCCATCTTAATATATCCCTTAAAGAAATTTTTTTTCTCATCCCATTTTTTTGAAATGTTTTTCACAAGACCTAATAAATAATAGAGAAAAGCATGGGATCAAGGAAATGTCATGCTATTTGAATCATGAAACTAAATATTTTTTTAAGAGTTTATTTTTTTTTAAACATAGATAGTGGGAATAAGTGTCCACTTGAAATATTAAAATTCTTATGTATAGGTAGTGACAAAATTATTTAAATATCTAAAATAGAAAAGATCATTGATGCAAATTAATGTCAAATTACTGACATATCTTAACATTAAGTAATATTTAATGCTAGGGATTTATAGTTTGTATGATAATATGGTTTAGATAACTATAGAATTTGGAATATTGTTTGTATAACATCCATAAAAGAGTTTTAATTTATGGTCAAATTAAAATGATATATATTTTGAAGATATCCGTGTTTCTTTGTCAAAGATATGTTTGTTTAGAATGGTGTTCCATAGATTAAGTGGGGAAGCTATACTGGGAAAGAATACAGAGGAAAATAACCTTTCAAATCAACATGTTTAGATGGTCAGAATCGAAACTAAATATTTTTTTATGTGATGGATTAGTTGACTCAGGTAATAAATTGTGGTTATGTTTATAGATTACATTTAGGTATATTCTAAAATCTTACAGGATCATTAATTTCACATAATGATTATATTGGAAACCATAAAAGAAAAGAAACTCCATAAAATGTTTAGTAATAGTTAATTTTGGTCAAAAAAAAATTTGAATCCTTGGTCATATTGTTTTTAAAGATGGCATGACTTTTGACCCTTATAAAACAAAATTTTTTGAAGAATAACCAATACCTATTAATTGCATAGTGATTTGTAGTTTTTTTGGATTAGCAGGTTATTACTAAAGTTTTGTTGGAAAATTTTATCAGTTATCTAGCCCACTAACCAAGAAAACACGTAAGGGAGTTATGTTCATATGGAAAAAATAATGTGATGTTTATATTTAGGAACTAAAAAGAATATTGGTAGATGCTCCAGTTTTGGCCATGCCTTTGAGGAATGGTGAATTTTTTATCTAATGTGATGCATCATTGAAAATAATTTTTTATTTCCTAAATCAAAATTAGTATGTAATTTATTATGCTTCACATCTGTTGAAACCTCATGAGTTAAATTACCCAACACATGATATGGAATTAGATGTAGTTGTTTTTTTTCATTAAAAATATGAAGGTGTCATTTTTATGGTATAAATGTAACATATATATTGATCACAAATGTTTTTAGTATATATTAACTCAAAATTATTTAAACATGAGATCGAGAGATGGATAGAATTAATCATAGATTATTATAGCATGATTCATTACCATCTCAGAAAGGGAAATAATATGGTAGATGATTTGAGTCGAAAGAGTAATGCTACATTAACCATGCTACATTTTGAATGAGATCATTTGGTTCTTGATTTGATGAATTTTGGATTGGATGTTATTGGATCAAGGAATTCATCTATTTTGGATTCAGTTGGAGGTGTAATCATCTCTATCAGACAAAAATAAGCAAGAATATAAAGAAGATAGTTATTTTTATAAAAACATATAATGGTTTTAGAAGGTTATGTTACCCAAATTTAGCATTGATATATATTGTGTTTTTATGATTTGAAAGAGGTTATGTGTGCCTTGTGATTCATAGTTGAATAAAGATATGTTATATGAGGCTCATAGTTCTCTCTTTTCAGTTCATCCTGGTAGTACTAATATGTATAAAGATCTATATGAGTACTTATGGTGGGATAGAATGAAATGATATATTACAAGAATTACTATTAAGTGTTTCATTTTTCAATAGGTTAAAGTCAAACGATAGTTAACCAAATATATTTTTCATCCTTTTCTAGTTCTAGTGTGGAAATAGGGAATTATATCCATGGATTTGATAGTGGTATTACCAAAAACATAATGTAGAAATAATTCAATCTGGGTTATTATTGATAAATTTTCTAAATCTACTCATTTTATCCTAATTAGAGAAACTCTGTTAGTAGATCAACTTTCTAGACTAAATAATAATGAGATATTAAAGTGGCATCGAGTTCCCCTATCCATTGAATTTGATCGTGATCCCATGTCCACTTATATCTTTTGGAAAGGCTTTCAGATTCCATTAAGAACTAAATTAAATTTTAAAGCAGCATTTCAAACTCAATTGGATGGAAAGTCAGAATGAACAATTCAGACCATGGAGGATACGCTATGTTCAAGTTCAATGGATTACTAGGGAAGTTGTGATCAATATATTTCTTATTTTGAGTATTCTTAAAATAACATTTTTCATTCTAGTAAATATATATAACCATTTGAGGCATTATATGGAAAGTGAAGTCGAACTCTAGGTCTTTTGGATGAAGTAGCTGAATAGAAGTTGATGGGATGAGAATTGGAGGAAGAGATGGATGAAAAAATTTAATTGATTTATGAGAACATGAGGACATCTTAGATAAGAAATAAAATTATATAGATAACCTGAGGAAGGATCTTTCTTTTTAGGTAGATGATATTGTATTTCTTAATGTTTCTCAAGGGAAAAGTATGATTCTTTTGGAAAAAAGGGAAAGATGAGTCTATAGTTCTTTGGACCTAATGAAATCCTTGAGAAAGATGGCTAAGTTGCATACATGTTGGGTTTACCTCCAACATTATCCTAGGTACATGATGTTTTTCACGTATTGTTGTTGAGGAAATATATACAAGTTACATCTCATATTTTGAGTCCAGAGGTAGCTCACTTGGAAGATAATTTTTCATCTAAGGAACAACAATTAGAGATTATTGAACGCAGAGATAATGTGTTGTGGAATAAGGTGATTGATTAGTTAACTGTTTTGTGAAAAAACCAATTTATTGAAGAATCAATGTGGGAATCTAAAAATTCTACGAGGGATAAATACCCCTACTTATTTGATAAGTAAATAAAATTGTGGGGACATAATTTCCAAAATGGGGGAATGATATTCCATCCCAGTTATTTATAGGCTAATAATTTTTAATATATATTAATATTGATGAATAATATATTAATTTTATGTTAATGGGGACTCTTTTTCCTATAGTGAACTCGACACGCAACAACGAGATTTTCTGAAATCTTACGTTTCCCAAAACATTGAGTTATACTGAAAAATAATTTATTATTATTATTCTAAATAGAAGTTAATGATTAGAATTTTTATTGGATAGAATGAATGAAACTAACTATAATATCATTATACATGTTTTTAAATGTTTTTACATTTATCCAATAAATTTTAGTGGCTTAAAATGAGAATGAATCCAATTCTATGCATAAAACACACTAATATTTTTAGAAGGACATTTTACTATATTTTGATGGATAACCCTATAAAATATATTTTTTTTCAATTTTATATGTTTTATATGAATAAATAAACTTTTTATTTTGAATAGGAAGATAAATATTTACTTTGGTTGAAATTTTGGTATTTTTTCATGAAATTCTTATTTTAATGAATAGTGAAATATACTGCATTTTAATTTAAAAATGGCATTTCATATAGTTTATCCATATAGTTAGATTATAATTTTAATTAGTTTTGAAGTTTAATATTATTATTATTCTTATCATTTAATCTAAATTTTTCATTGGAATTAATTTTCAATTGAAATTGGAAATAAAGACCAGTCAATATTTTGATAGTTATTACTTCTTAAAAAAGTACTTTTTAGTTTTAACAAAGAGAATTAATTTTAAATTAATTTTATCCAATTATGTGTTTTGAATTTTTAATAATGGATTGAATATTTTTAATTAGAGGGTTCAAATTGTTTAAATAGCTACCTTTTACTTTTTGGACATTATGAATAGAAACTTCAGTAAATATTTTTATATACGATGGTTAAACGGAAAATCATATAAACATGGGTAAAAAATAATATTATAATAATATTAAAGAACCATAACACATGTTATAGTATTTTTGGATGATATATATCTGACTATTTTCATCCTTGGTCAATTTTGATACCCCACATAGCCACTAGGGTGTCAAAATGACATGTTATAATTATTATTTTATATTACAGACAAATAATAAAATGTGTATCTTTTATTAAACCAATTTTAATATATGGTTATATAACTGACATATTTGACTATAAATATTAATAATAAAAAATATATATTTCCTACATCATTGTATTTTCTTAGAATTTTTATACGTTAAATAACTTTTATTTATTTATGACACAATGATGATATAACGATTGCTTCATTAATAATGGTTTCAAATAAATGATATTATAAATATAAAAATAAATATCATTTGACACAAATAATAAAGCCCAATAATTATCTAGGTTAATATTACATTTTAGGATTGATTAAATGATTTTATATGGAATCATGTTGTTATGAGTTTGTAAAATAGTCAAGTATGAATAGTTCCCAAAATGGAAATGATTCATTATATAAAATATAAAATAAATTTTTAAATGATATTAAATTCCTAATAATATATTTTTTGTAAATATTGTTATGATAAGTCCATATGTTTCATAACTGTAATTTTTTGGGTCTTTTTTACATGATATGGTAACTACATTAACCCGCATTTTAAAAATAACATGACAGAACTGTAAGATTAAAAAGGGTAAAATAAGGGTTAAAAAAGATAAGGGAAAAAAATATTTATAATTTGTCTAAAAATTATTGGAAGATGTTTATTCAAAAAACCATCATCATATCTTATAATCAAATGAGTTTGGATAATTTTTAGTCTAAATTCAATTTATAATAAATTAATATTTCCAAACATTCAGAAACTGTCCCTCCTTCCTCTTATTAATGTTTACCAGCTACACCCCATTACTAACACCTATAAATACCCTTGGATAATCTAAATTATTATCAAATAATCTCCCAATATCTCTCACAGACACTTAGAGGCCTTAACTTGGGAATAAGCCAATTTGAAGAAGCCTTTTGGATCAAATGAAAAGATGTTCCCCGATTTAGAGGTATCATCATCTCTAAAGTTCCTTTCCATTACTTTCCTTATGCACTATCTTTTATATTCCTATTATTTGATTAAATAAAAAACAATTATCCTTAATATACTATGATTTTTTATGAGAATAATTCAATAAACACTTGCACACACTTCCATCTAATGAATACAAACATACTTTTTCTCTGTAAGAAATGATGATTTGTGAATTTTTTCCTAACACCATTCATGGTGTGAATTATTATGGAACTGTATTTATATATGATATATATTATATTTATATTGTCCCTATGATTATGTAATTTTTAATTACCATATACCTTCATGCCTTCCATGATGTGTAAATACGATAGTTTTATTTGAGCAAGTGTGGACTACCACCCCCTTAAAGGGATATGAATTGTTTATAATATACATAGAATGTATACATGTTGATATTATTAATTCCATGATACATAAAATACATAAATATAATACTCATGTTATAATATATATTAATATAATTTTATTGTAATTCTTTTAATATGAAAAAGAAATGAAAGTATCGTTCATGCGTACATACAATCTACCGTCTGCATTAGAAGTGTATATTTTTTCTTATCTCAAACTTTTATGGGTTGTTATAAATAAATATATATTACATATATATAATATTTAATTTTTTCATATCATTTTTTAGATGATTTACTTTTCACCACATTGACAACTTATATCAAAACCATTTCATTTTTTAATCAAGTACAGAATATTGAAAAAATGACTGATATTAACATAAATAATAATTTTATTGTTATAAAAGGATAAAAAGTCATAAAAAGGAATATTAAACTTGATAAGGGTTTCTAAAATAAATTTGAATTTACTATGTTTTATTATTTATGAAGAACATTTAACATATGGGATGATTTGCACTCAAGGTAATTGAAATCATAAATCAATCTCCATTCCTTGAATTAAATAAATATGTTATTTGTTTTGTTTATCTAAGAATATGTCTAAATGAATAATGATTGTATTACCATTAATAACAACTTACTTTGGGTGTATTTGTTATTTTTTACACATTATTATGTCATTGATTTATCCTTAATCTATTAATTCTGTCACTGTAAGGTATTTCATCTCAATCTCCTTTCATTGAGGAATATTTTAATGTATACACGACCTTATTTTATACACTGTATAATAAACCCTTTTGACATATAATATATTTCAAAGGGAATATATTTTCTACGTATTGTTTTACTAAATGGAAGAAGGATTGTTTTAACGTATGCAGTGACAAAGACCTCTCCACCGCCATAACTATTATTTGATATTTGGCTTCCTCTATATGCTCTAATAGTTTTAAAAAGAAAATGAATATTGTATTCCTTTTTTCAGTGTTTTGGTATTGAATTTTTTTTAAATGAATTGAAGATTTAAATATCTTGAATTGATTTATTGTGATTTCAGATGATGTGTACTTACTGAAATGTTGGTATTTGTAATATTTTATGTGTTATGATTATATAATGGTACAAAGACATTTGAAAGGTGGTTATGTGATAAACCAAAGTTGGGTGGTCACATGATAAACCAAATTACATGTGGTTATATGATAATCCAAGGATGGGTGGTATGTTATAACCAATAATGTGTTGGGTATGGATGTCAGACATATAGTTATTCCATTTAATTATATGTGTAGAAGTTGACCATAGGGATTTCCATTTTATTATGTTTACATACTAAGTTACAATTATATGTTATATTTTTATTTCTATGGGATTTATGGTAATATTTTGTATAGAAAAAAGAAATGATATTATATTCAGTAAAGTATAATTTCGACATCTTAATGGTGAAAAGTAATACTTTATAATAAAGTAATCATGGTTTTCATGTTATCCCAAGACGAACTTTTTTCCTTCTTTGTGTATACCTTAATGTGAATTGTATGCTCATCCAATGTTTTTTAAATTTTTTTCAAAGGACTTAAAGAATTATAGAGTCCCGAATGGGATCAATGATAATTCATGATGTTCAAAACATGAAATAAAACATGATTGTTTTAAAAGTGTTTTTGGTTTTATGAAAAAATAGATAGTGAGTAAAAGTGTAAAATTGTAATATTCATGTTGCTATGTATATGTTATGACTTATTTATCTAATGCTCTAAACATGAAAAGATCCTTGATTTTAATTAAAGTCAAATTAATGACGTATCTCAAGATTAAGTAATATTTAAGGATGGACCTTATAATAATGAACTTCTTGACCACTGTAAACATTCTAATGTCTTCTGGGAATTATGAGTTTAGTTTCATAAAAACGTAAAATATAAACATAAATGATTATTAAATTAAATATAAAATAATAATAAAATTAAAAATGAGAAATAAAATTAAAAAACAAAATATTAGTCAATTAAAAAATTAATATAATTATTTATTCAAGATCATAACGAACATCAATGATGATTTTGATTCTAGGTAATAGATTCCATCATAATTTTCCTTCATTGAGGTCCAATTTTATATTATACACCTAAATTATTTTAAATTGCGTATATAATTCCCATTTTATATATTATATCAATAATCCATCCTAGTAAATTTTATTCTAAGATTCAATTCAATTTACATCATTTAAGGGGATTTTATTTGAATATTTCCATGTGATAACATGTTTTTTGACAAAATGTTCTCCCATTAGGTCATAATTCAACATCCTCGTTCTTCATATTCTAGGATTATGTTTTAATGGATATATAAATTATACTATTATGCACTTACACTTGTTTTTTTGTGGGTTTAACTATGTTACAATAATCACTTAACAGATTAAGATTCACTTATGAAGTTAATATCATTGTAGGGGATTTCATTATATCTATCTCTTTTTCTTGATAAATATTTCTTTTCATGCACCATGATTTACATATATGGGGAAATTAATAAAAATAAATCAATTTTCACATATTAAATAATAAAATTAACATTTTCCTCCTTCCAATTTTGTTTTATTTGAATCTTACCATAGTAGAAAATTATTTATATTATAAAATCATTTTTTAGATTATTTGTGTTCAAGGTTCCTTTTGAAAAAATCATAAACAATTATATTATTTCCAAAAATAAATTTTATCATATTAAATTCTTGAATTTGGTTTACATGTTATGTTTAAATTTTTTGTTTCTTGAAAAAAGAAACATAATGAAAGATGTTTGTAAGTAATACCAACCAATTTCCTTCTTCTAGATCAAGAATATTTCTATTCCATTTATGTAAATTCATTAAAAAAATTTAAATAATTTTTTAATAATATACAATGATTTAAATTATTTATTTTTACTCATTTTTTATTTTTTAAAAAAATATTTAAAAGTAATCTTTTGTTCATTTTATGAATGAGTTACTTTTTGAATTTTTAAAGATGTTTGAAATGATCAATTTAATTTGACATATACTACATGAATGGAATTTAGCTCCATCATGATCATTAAATTGTTTGAATATTATATTACATTTAACCTTTGTTCTTCTAAAATTATTTATTTTATATAATATTTTATAAATTTTTTTATAGAAATTATTTCATTGTTAAAAGGTTATTTTTTCTTTTGAAATATTCCATGTGTTATTTTAAATAGTATTCCCTCAATGAATACAACATATTATTTCAGGAATTTTTTCTAAATTATGTATATATTTATCTTACATATATACCTATATAATTCTCCAATACTTTTATGGGGTAATAAATTCATTATGTTCATTGAACAAATTCATTGTATTTAAAATCATATATTAATATGACATGATTAAATATTATGAAACCGATTTATATCCATAGGTATTTTTTATTTTTATACATTGGTTCAATTTCCAATTTATAGATCCCATAAATATGAAAATTTTATGATGGTATCACATTGAGAGTTCACCAATGCATTAGGTTAACCTTTTATCTCGTGACATGTTCTGTATGTGATTAGGCAGTAAACCAAATCCACTATGGGACTCTATCAATAATGTAATGTTGTATTGGAAGTTTTCTTTGACTTATATTGATGTCATGTTATGTGTCTATTATATTTTTTCATATTTCCATTACATGATACAATTTAATTTTTTTTATCATCAATTGTGATTATTGATGATCCATCTCTTTCATAATGTCATTTTGTTCCATGTTAACATGTTTGCTCACATACTATGACTTATAGATCATCTTATTATTTAATGTAATACCATATTCATCTTATATAGTTTTATAATTTCAATGGGATTTATGATATCACTATTTATAATAAAAAATTGAAATGTTTAAACCTCTTTTGTGGTTTTATATACCTCATACTCTATAGAAACTAGACCTCACTGTCTTTAGGTTGTAATTATTTCTTGTTTATAAAAAAATCATGTAATAATATATGTAAAAGTCATGGTATCTACACTTCCCATCAACTATCATAATAAATTGGTAATAATTAATGCATTTATTCATTTATAAATATCATATATATTATGTTGAGAAGATAAAGTACCATCTAGTATAAAATGACCATGATAGAATACCCATTTTGGGATGCCATGATTCCTCATGCACTTCTTTTTCTACTGAATGCTGGTTCAAAACATATGCTTAATAAATGATCCTATCATTTGAAACACTATAAAATAAAATATAATTTTACTCAATAGCATATGTGTATTCTTTTAGTAAAACCCCTAACAACACACTAAATCATAATTTAAGACAATGCTCATACAAAATATTTCTTCTATGATGAATAAATTTCACTTCATTCTAAATATTTCCATATATGAAAAATTCCCATAAATCAACAACAGTTTCACTTTATTATTTATCAAATTATCTCAGATAAAAATTTTCATGTCCTAGATAAATAGTATTATAATAATCAATGGTTTTTCATATAAACTATTCCAGAAAATTCCATAAATTAATTTTCAATGATAATAAATTCATAGAGTGGTGCCCCTCAATTATCATTAATTATAACAGTAATTTATAATGGAATAAAAATATTCTTCATGTTATTCACTTTAATTCCCAATATCAACATCATCACATGTTATTTCTTCTTCAATAAATTTAAAATCTAGGGACTTTATTTTTTATCTAGCATAGCTTTTGAAAATTTATATTTGATAACACATTATACTAGAATATCAAATACATAGGATTAAAAAATATTTCTTTTTAAATACATATAAATTTTGTAAATTGTCATGATCATATATAGATTAAATATGCTACGTCCTTTTTCAAAATCAAGAATACATTAAAGCCTTATAATGGGGGGTGGAGACATATGATGAATTATTATGATCATCAAGGAGTTATAATCATTAGAGTTATATGGTTGAACATGATATTATATGATTTTATATAATATTTACACTCAAGAACCTAAATCCTTAAATTATATTTAAAGTACATAAGATCAGTTGGTAGAGAATTAAATTTAGGACATAACCATTTTTCTCATTATCACAAATGTCCATATTTCAATAGATTTCTTCTACAATCTTCTTTTTGATCCAAGGATTCTCGAAAACTCTTCAAATCATCTTAAAACTACAGCAGAAGACTATTCAAATTATTATAAAAATTAAAAACTACATAAAAAAAAATTTCTATTGTTACAAAAAATACTAAAATAATATTGTTTATGCAAACAAATCTTCGAGATGATGTAAAATGTTTTTCAATAAATCACAACCCACCACTATTCAACATCATCCTTCATGATGGAGTGTATAAACACTGATCGTAATAGAATACATACATTATACTCCTCAAACGGAATCTCATTCATCATATCTTCCATTCAACATACTGAATACATAACATCCTGACCTTCATCATTTTTCATAGTGTTAAAGACCTAATATTTCAATATTCTAATGTTATAGCCACTAATGATAATATTTCAATCCTTATCTTCATTGAAAATAAAACTATTTACATTATTTGGGTACATCATTTCTCCTCCACCCATGTAATCAGTGATGCATTATAAAATTAGAATTCCTAACTAACAAAAAATACAATCAAATTTTTTTGTGGAATTTTATTTCAATATAAGGTTATATGTCTCTTCTGATCTAGATAAAATAGAATATATGATATAAAAACTCATATTTTTCTTTCTATATACATCCTGGAATCACAAAAATGTAATGTGACATGTGCTATCACTATTTGTTTTTTATAATTATGAGAGATATTTCTAAATATAATAGAAAAACATTATGTATTATATTAAGTGGAGGTAGTTGGGAAAAATTTCAAGGGAGTATAAGAAACACTAAACACAAACATATAGAAGTGGAGAAAATTTCATGGACTTTGTGATGGAAAATCCTAATACATCGAAGGGAAATAATTCCATATGGGTAATCCCTAATTTATTAGCTATTTTTTTATTTTATCGCTATACAAAATAATTTACCCCTTTAGTGACTTGCTCATCCATATATTAAATAATTGGTGTGACCTCATAGTGTAAAACATTTTATAATATCATACCATGATCCCATATTTACATAGTTGTTTTAGAGGATTATTAAAAGGTATTTGAATATATAAGTAATCATATAAAATACTTATCATCCAAAAAAATATGGGTAGTCATAGTAGACTATTGAAACATTGTAAAACAAGTCAGGGGATTCCTATGATTATTTTCGGGAGAGTTGGGACAATCATATTCCCATTATTGAACTCTACTATAACAAAAGATTTCACCAAATAATTCTAAAATATCCATAGGAATCATTCAATAGATGATTTTGTAGAACTCCATCATGGAGGGATGAATTTTTAGAAGGAAAACTATTCGGAAAAGACATTGTGAAAGAGATTAGGAAGAAAATTAGGATTATTTAGAAAGATATCAGGGATGTATATGGTTGATAAAAGAATTATTATAACAATATAAGGAAGGAATTATATTTTCAAGTTGGTGATCATCTATTTCCCAATATATCACCATGGAAAGGATTCATGAAATATTTAATATAGGGAAAAAATTCCTATATAAATAAGATAATTTATGTCCTTAGAGTTTGTTAGAGAAATTTCATATTGGTTAACATTGCCACTATATCATTTCAGTGTTCATCAAATCTTCTAAATATCCCTATTATGAAATTATATGTTAAACTCATTACATATACTTGACATCTAGAGTAACGAATTGAAACATTACCACTTGTTTTAAGAATAAATAACATACATTCTTGATTAAAGGGATTAGGTGTTTATGAATATGACAACCTAACTCATAATATAATTAAAAATAAAAAAATGTTTAAGTAAGTAATCTATAAACATGAAAATGGAATGAAGGAAAAATATCCCAATTTATTTTGAGGTAGGAATAAAATTAGAGGGGGTATTTTTTTAATGGGGGAGAATGTAATGAACTAAAATATACTTATATTATTAATAAAAGTAATCATGTATCAGAATGAAAGTTTTATTATATTTTAAAATAAATCTATATAAAAGGACTATTGAATTTCATAGTAATGTAATACATCTTGTAATAATATTGACCAAAATAGAGAGTAATATTAAATAGATGTAAAAATTGGGAAATAATGAACACACTAACGTAAACTCCATAGGATTGAATTCTCACATGAAGATATATCATAACAAAATTAATTAAAAGTAACGTAAGGAATTATAATTATGATTGAAATTATTAATGGAAGTGTTGAACCAATTTAATTGAATTATTGAATGAAAATTTATGAAAATGGTGGAGTATATATTTGGTGTAATGGGAAATGTAACTATTTGGATCTATACATTAAATGAGTTCTACCTGACCATTATAATGTTACCAATATATTACATTTGATAATGTATCACTAAAAATTTTACCCTTTTAATTATTACTTATAATTTCTAATGAGGAAAGATAATTGATACATAAGTGATAAACCATGAACTCTACTAGTGGTAAAAATACCTTATGAAGTTCATTTATTTGTGCATTAGAGAGGGGTGGAATCATTATGGTTCACCCTTGACCACACCGAATCCAAGATTTAACAACTAATACTGGATAAAAGTCATTTGTAGGAGATGTATAAGCTACTAGAGATTGTTGTATTTAGTGTCCTAATACTAGTTGTTTGTAAATTGGTTAAATATATAGGCTATTATATAAATATTTTTAAAATATTTTATTATATATTTTTCATTTTTCATGAAATTATTATAATAATGTCCTAGAGTATATGTTGCATATATATTGTTGTAGTAGTTCACTGCTACGATGTGAACCTTGAAATGAAATGACGATATTTTCAACATTATTCTATAGTCAAATAACATTCTATAACGGGACAGATAGAACATGAATGTTATGTGTGACTACTCATATGTTCATGATAATTATTTTCATTATGTTCAGAACTTGTAATCTATAAAAGGTATATTATTATAGTAGACACACCAATAAGAATTCTCTATGTTTTAGTGTCATCAGTTATTACTGTCTACGAGTGTTTGTGATGGTCCTTAGACATTCATATTAATATTAATGAATAATCCAACTCTTGAACTTACATATATTTTATAAACAGATATTTATATTTTTTAAATTGATTTGTTGATAATTGATATTTCATAGAAGTATTTTCCACTTCAATATTTATAGAATTGATATGTGAATCCTTTTGATGGAATAGAGCCATCACATTAAATTTCATTGACATGTTTCAATAATGTGATAATTTTATATAGTTAAATAATGTTGAATCGAGTAAATAGGTTGGTGAAATATATGTTCAACCTACAAGATGAGATACTGAGAAAAAATGGACGATATTATACATCAAGGGTTAGTATATGGTTTTCGATTCCATGAAATCTTGTTCATTATGTTGGGTTCCATGATCCATTTCTATACATTAATAACCATCCTTGGAAAATTATTCTTTATTATAGTGACAAATAATCCTAGAGGGTTACACAGTAAGTTTTTCCAATGATCTCAATAAAAAAAATTGATGTTAATTTTGATAAAAAAATTTCTCATTACTAAGGAATAATTTTATTTTAGTATTATCAATTGAAAGTAGTTATTTATAGATAATATATTTATTTATATATTTAACTATATATTTAATAATTAGTGTGGAGTTTAAATGGAGAAATACCACGTATGATGATAAATATAAATTTATATGCTGATAAAATAATTTTTTTATTCTTTGTATTAGTTCACACACTATAAATTATTTTTATTAATATTATTATTATATCAAATGGGGTTTAATTTGGATAATAATATTATTTAAGGGAAAGTATCGAATTAAATAATATTTCAACCAAAACTATTTCAATACGAATAGATTTTTATGCTAATTTTTTTTAGCTTAATTGAAAATTTATAATAGAGAATAGTTTCACTGAATAGACTTCACTCTCAATCTATATCTCTATATCTATTAGTCTCTATATTCCTATATCTCAAATTACTCCTTGATTTATCTCATGAAATAGAATAATCATACAAGAACAAATGGTCTTTGAGTGATCTGAAAAAACTATGCTAGACAATTGATTCATTGAGATAACAACTTAAATCAATTCAAATTTCCCTTAGATCAAAGGATCACATTTGGATTACACCTAGAGAGATTCTACATGTGAAGCCTGACAATGTAATTAAGTTAATATGAAAGGGTTTCATATCATAAACAACATCATCGACGAAAGGGTCCTACAATGAAGTAATCATTTGTATATATCTTTATAATTTAATTATAAATTTAATATTAAATATCCATTTTTTGGGTTTTATTAAACTCTAAATTCAAATAAGTTTTAATTTAACCCCAACCAATGGAGCTTCCATTATTCCAATAATTTTCAAGTTGTGTTATGGTGGTCACATTTTAAATTTATAGTTATTGATTTTATTTTTTGTTCAATTTTCTCAATCATGGTTACATTTTTCATTTCATATTATTCATTCATTAATAATATTTGTACAAAAATGGTTTTGATATATTAGTTATCATGGTTTGATGAATAATTTTAATAATTGAAAAATAATAGTGGAAGAATGACTGAACATTCCATCGATATTTGATGAGTAATCTAGAAAGACAGCATCAGACTACACAACATGTAGTCTCAGTACATGTTGCATACTCAAGAAAAATTCACTTGGAAATATAGTGGAATATGTGAACAACTAATAAAAATTATATGATCTTTAATTATTTAACATCATATATACACCAGGATGAACTGGTAAATGACATGTTGAATTACATGATGTGAAGTTGTTGTAATGGTTGGATTGTCTATATGGGTATTCAGTGAAATTCATGAAACACATATGGTCATTTATATATGGTAAAAATAATTTGATATTAATAGAATATTTTATTAATATATTATATGATGCGTAGAAAAACTACATGTCATGTAACTCACTAATTCCAATATCTAAAGTACACACCGAGCAATTTTTGAGATAAGAGGACACACGACATGTGATATACATTGTGGGTATCAACCTTGTATAGATCATCTAGTACCATGTTCAATTTACACACATACTCCATAGGTGGGTTTCATAGACATACAAAAAGTTTAACACATAGTGTGTAGCTAGATGGATTCACCATTTATCTTATTATATTTACTTGCAGAATCCACAAACATGTCTCTTGGATTTATGGAAATTGAGTGACATGATGTGTAACAAGAAAATAAACATTGTGTAGTCTATAAATAATAGAAATAATTAAATTAAATTATATTTATTATTGCATCTGGAAAACCTTATTTTATTATTTGTCACATGTTGTTGTTGAAAATTTAATAATGGTTTAAAATATCATTGAAAAAATTATTGGTTTATTATAATAATCTGTAATAATTTTTTCATGCTTTTATTTTCATGAATTACATTAATATGGGTACCTCCAATAGAATTTATATGATCACTAATATGGAAGGAAATAAATCAATTATTTAATTCCTTATTATTTATCATAATTATAATGGAAAATTTTAAATGAATGCTAACCAGTTTACTTTTTTGTGTACACTACATGTATTTCTTTTCATGATCCTGAAAATGGACTATATAAGTGTTAGATTTTTTAATTTAATTTATTTCATTAATTTATAATTCTTTAAAATTAAATTAAATTTGATGGCCTACATTTCATGCCACCATTTATTATGTAGGAATAGTATGTCCAAGAGTATTTATGTAATCCCCAATAAGAAATCCTTTGGATCTAATCATATTTATATGAGTGATAAATACTTTCAATTAATGGGGTATCTCAAAGAAAATAGATATGGTTAAACATAGAACTATAATGATGCCAATATAGCTGATATATATATGGATAGGTGGAAGGCAATAATTCATGCCAAGACAGAAATAAAAAGTCTTTCCCCTAGGCAATAGGCTGATTTATTATCCTCTCAATAAATCTATTATTAGATAAAGTCATGATCAAGAAATTTTATTAGTATTTATTTTTATCTTATGAAATATTTATTTAACAGATGCAATACCCCTATTAAAATAATAAATCAATTAATGTGTAAAGATGGAAGATAAATAAACATATTATGCATGTTTTTTTATGAAAACATGGTTAATAACTTAAGTAAAATATTCTTTATAATAATAATACATGTAAAAAATTAATAATTACATTTTTTTATGAAAATAAAATCCCCTCCCATTAATATTAAGTTATCAATCCTTAATTCTTTTAAATTAATATATACCCATCCTTAAATTGTCAGTTCATCCAAAGATGGTGGTAAATTTAATTATTTTGAAAAATTAAATATGATAGTATGTAGATGTAACCAATATTTTACTAAGTTAGATTTAAAAATTATGTTCAATAAAAATTTGGAGGGAAGTTTAGGGGAAATACAAGTTGTGATTTTAGATTGGGGAGTCCAATCTTTGGATCAAGGAGCCTCAAGTTCCAAATTGGCAGGATCTCCTACCAAAATATATTCTTATATTTTAAATATCCAAAGTGTAGATCATAAATAAGGGAAATATTTATCCTTTCCACTAGATTTTCTGAAATAATAATACAATACGAGTTCATTTGGGAGGGCCATTGATACATGATAGAATAGTGGTATATTTAATATAATCAATTATTTTTATTTCTAACTCAATTTTTTATCATGAAAATTACTAAAAATATACTCTATTAATTATAAAAAATGGAATGTTCATATCCCACACTATCACTATAATTTATATTATAGAAATACCATCTACTCAGTACATGTATCTTCAATCTATAGTTTAGTAGACATCAAGTTGTTCTGTACTGTGAACCGGAATATTATGTGCGATAATTTTCAATTCCTGATCATCCTACCAAGGAGGTGAGTTATACATACTTTCTTACATATGAGAGACATTTGAATGACATGTTAAACATTCAGTGTTTGATTATATAATCTCGATCTAGTGAATTCATGAAATCTCATGAAAACATGAATGATTATAGAATGCTAGAGAATATCTATTTCCTATAATACAAGAGAGGTTGGAGAGAGTATCTTTAGAAGTCTGTGGATTTTTTTCCATAAAATTATTATATAGGGGTCACAAGATATGCCACACAAGGGAATGATCTTTGGATAAATTGAGAAACTAGAGGTTATGGGTTTTAAACTCTATCAAATACTGGAAAAAAATATCCTTATTTCATCACTTACATATAGATTCTCAATATTTGTTTTGTGAATTTGGAAATGACAAACATTGTAAATTGTCTCCCATAACTAATTAATCTTCCTCACCATGTAGAAAAGTAGATGAAGAGATAAAATTCTTCTATCCATATGATGAATAAATAGAAAGGAATATAGAATAACTCTATGTACAAGGATTATTTGTTATTCTATTCTAAGAAGAGGAAGATCATGGGTAAATAAATCAATCAGGAGAAAATATATTTTTCATATCGAAATAAGGGTCACTGGATGAAATATAAACATAGGTAAATAAGAAAGGGGAATAATCATGTGCATTTATTATGGGGTGTAA
Source organism: Viscum album (assembly GCA_963277665.1). Taxonomy (NCBI): domain Eukaryota; kingdom Viridiplantae; phylum Streptophyta; class Magnoliopsida; order Santalales; family Viscaceae; genus Viscum; species Viscum album. Next base: position 1,089,105,600 of record OY728164.1, on the reverse strand, counting down.
TTTATGTATTTCAACAAATTGTTTATTAAGTGTAGGTTATGGTTCTCACATATGTATAAAAATATAGGAACCAAGTATATTCAAAAGTATTGACCAAATGGACTTTCACCTATGAGCAACCAATAGATCTAAACATGATGGTGTAGCTATTTGTGACTACCAACTCACATTACCGACATGGATTTTCATTGTTTTAAATGGTTTTTATTATTGTCTACCCATTAAAAAATACTATTTTTATATCCAAACTATATACAGATGGATTAATTTTTAAATTTACAAAATATATTGATTTTATTATAAATATACCATTTTTATGGTCAATTTATTTTAAGTAATGATCTTTATGTTTTATATTTCATGAACCATGTAATGGTAATAGATAAAAAACCTATATAACATGACTCATACCCTTCTAAACTATAGAATCACCAACTAGGTCATGTAAATGAAATTTTTTTGATAAAAAATCAAAAAAATTGATATTTAGATTATTTTGATATAAAACCACACGGTGTTTATCATGCGTGTTTATAAGTAAAAAATGATCTAACATCCTTTTATTGTAAAATTTGAAAGGTCCAAATAGATTATTGAATTAGTTTTTAAAAATGTTTTTGACCCTTTACTAAATTCTTTACGGGGTTGGAAATCATAGTACCTAACTTTTAAAAATGATTTTATTTGATATGTAATTGTACAATTAATGAGGTATAAGTTTTATTTTTTTATTAATTTAATGAATGTATTAATGAGGTTGAGAACCACATTGATAATAAGACTAAGAAAATATTCTAGACATGGTGCAGAATATCATAATAAAGACATCATTGATTATTTATGGGAGTTTTGGATTCTCTCTCAACTCACACCTCCATATAAACTATAATATAACTGTGTATGTGAAAGGATTAAAAACGCCTTATAAGTTATGGTGAGATCAATGATATGTTATTTCAGTCTTCCATTATCATTTTGGGAATAAACATTTTATAAAATAGTTTAATTACTAAATCATGTCCTAAGTAAAGTCGTAGATGATATTCTACACTAGTTTTGGAATATAAATAAACTCATATTTTAATACATACTTGTCAATATATGGAAAGTGTTTTTTACAACCTCTTTAGATAAAAAACACACACTCTAATGAAAAAGTGTATAGTTATTGGATATCTCAAGGAAAACGGATACAACTAATAGAAAACTATCGGCAAAAATGCAGGGTTTGAGAGGCATCCAAAATTCCTTAATAAGGATCATATAACTAAATGTGATATTTGGAGAGAGATGGACTTCTATTAAGTCCAATATAAATATACACAAGAGTTAGAACCTGAAAAAATTCACAAATCCCCATAGAAGAATATATTATAGATACAAAAGTAATGTGCATGAGTACATGAGAGGATAGAGTACCTGAACAATATAGTTTTATAGTCACTAATGATGGTTTCTCATTATTAATTTATAAGATGACCCAGTAACCTATTAAGAACCAATAAATGGAATAGATGACTCCAAGTGGAACGTAGAAACTAATTCTAAAAAGGATTCCATGTACCCAAACCAAGCCATAATTTTGGTTGATCCTCTAATGAATTTAAACCATATTGGTTATAAATTGTCATTGAAGAAGAAACATGACATAGAAGGATATGTCAATAACTTAAAGACATGAATGCTTTCAAAAGGGTATAAATAGTTTCATCTAATTGACTATAGTAAAAATAATTAGTCATTTTAATAATGAAATACATTAAAATTATACATTACATTATATCCTTACATGACTAATTTATTTTCTAAGGGATATAAATATAGAATTCCTTAATGGGAGCCTTTATGAATATGTTTATATATCACAACATAAAGGATTTTTTGATTCAAAATATTCCATCAAGATCCGTAAATTGAAAATTTTGAATTATGATTCCAAGATAGCCTCTTTATTAGGGATTATATTATTTTATGAGGCCACAGTAGAATTTGGATTCATAATGAATGAATGTGATACATGTATCTATAAACAGTTACGTAAGAGTTATGTAATTTTCATAATATTATATTTTTATGCTATATTACTTATTTTTAATGAAATATATTTCGTTCATTCTATTAATTAATGGTATAAAAAATGATTTTCAATGAAGCAATTGGGGGAGATGACATGCATTAATGGGATTATGGTCAATCATGATAGGTCCAATAATCTTCTATTCCAAATTAGAGGTACATATATTGAGAATAAACTAATGATATTCAATATGGAAAAATCTAAGAGGGAATCATTTATAATTTCAATTAAAATTTATTATTCGATTAAATGATTCCTCAAACACATGAGGAGAAGTATAGAATGTAATGTATCCCAGAAACAAAATATGTAAAGACCCGAAAAATTCAAGGAAATTTTTTTCTTAATTTTCTTTGGATTTTACAAGAACGCAGTTTCTGACGGCACCTGATTCCGAGGCCCGGTGTGCCCAGAATCATTTTTCGAAGTTGGGCTCGGGTACGTTCAGTGAACGGACGAGCGGGTTTTTCTAACTTTTGAACCGGTGCTTGGAATCAAATTTTGAGGGCACTGATGAAATCGCAGCGCCGGTATTTGCTTAGAAACGCCTCTTCCGGAGTTGCGTTTTCTCGGTGGTGGTTTTAAATTTTCAGGCTTAAAGTTAAGAAATAAAATAATTGTACGACAAACTTTATTTTATTTTACTTAAGCCACTTGAAAGACACTTAAGGTGAGTTGATCTGGATAGGATGCTATCCAAAAATATCCTACCCTCTTAGTAGGATATTTGTGAGGTGGGGCCCGCACGATCCCCACCGTTTCTTTTCCGCTAAGTAATGCACCCGAGAAAACCCATCATTATGAAAGTCAACTGATGCGTTTTCTTAAATTATTAACGCACCATTTAATTAGGCGGTTTTATTCATTGAATTAAATGGGAAGTTTCTTTCGTTGAATTAATTCTACGAATTAATGGGTCGTTACTTACCTCTTTTTCGTTTGTTGGAATAATAATAAAATAAGACCAACATGACTTTTGGAGGATTACATGTTGAGAGGCTTTTGACAGAAGTTCTTGTGCCTTCACCCTTCTTCGCGAAGAACGTGAAGAACGCGGAGAACGCCGGCCTCCGACGAAGAACGCCGAACCCGCGGAAATCGACGACGCGACGCCGTGTGCCGCGACGCCGACGTTTCCTCTCCCGTGATGTTCTTCGGTGAAGTTCTTTAATCCGCAACAAAAACCTTTGATCATCCGTTGAGGTGAGAGTTTCGGTTTTCTTTTAAAACTCCTTTGTAGTTTTTAACAATGCAAGGATTTAATTATTATTAATTAAATCTTTTTGTTCTTGAACCTCCCTTTGATACCAATTTGTCACGACCCTTCCTCGGGGCCTGTTCCGTGACTACCCCAAACCCGCCTTCCATAGGCCAGGGGCTGGCGACTTGCACCAAGGCGTAAATCCCAGAAAAAGGGAAGACATTGCCTTTGAAAAGTAAACAAGCACAATAGAGTAATAAAGCGGAAAAGTAAAAACTAAGTGAAAACTGAAACAAGCTGTGCTGAAAGTAAAAGGGGCCGGAAATACAAGCCCAACTGTAAAGTACAACTGAAAGGGAAAAACAACAACTGAAAAAAAAATGCCGCAGTGACGAGCCGTCCTCTGGAAGTCCCACCTGAAGGGTGGGTACAGATAGCATCCACTGCTCCTCGGGTCCACCTGACTGCTCCGAGTACGTCCCACCCAGTGGTCCACCTCTAGGTACCGTCCTGCTCCGTAAGCCCTGGTCCGTTGAGTTCGTCGACACAATGCCAGATTCCGCGACGACGCGACGCCCTTCCGCGACGACGCGACGCCTTCCGCGACACGACGATCGCCTCCTTCCGCGGCGATCAAATCCGAGAAGAACCCGCGTGCGACAACTTGGCGAGGTAGGGGTTGTTGTGAATATTTTATATTCCTGTGAACGTTTCTTAATAATTAAAGAGTTAGATTCATATGAACAATTTTAATTTATTAAAATTGTTGTTTCATGTGTTGAATAATTCTCCCGTTGTTTTTAACTAACGCGGAGGGTGCGGGCCAAACGAACACGGCCCGATAACCCTCCGCTGTTCTTCGTGGTTGTGCGGTTTTGGCGTGCGACGACAAAACATGACACAAGTGCGATTTGATGATCTTGCAGTGAAGAACGGAACCCGGGAGGATCAACAGCGCAGACGAGAAGGAAAACGGACCACTGGAGCAACTCCGGTGGCCCGCGAAAGCCACCAGCGGCGCCGGCGGCCAGCGGCGGTGGTGCCAGCGGACCCGCGGCTGCGGGGGTCTGGTGCACACGCGGGACGCGGCTTGTGCCGCGTCTGTTGACCAGGGCGGCCCCCCGCGGGGGCCGCGGTGCAGACACGCGGGGGCAGCGATCCCCCCGCGCTGCTCGGCCACCCGGTCGAGCCGAGCCGGACCGGCCGGCCGAGCCGGGCCGCATTCTGGCCAGGCCGGACCGGGTCCGGCCGGGTCGGACCGGGTCGGGTCGACCCGGTGTGGCCGACCCAGGGGGGGTCGGGCCTGGTCGGCCCGGGCCCAGACCCCCGTCTTCGGATCGTTTTCGGTCTTTTGCCCATATATTGAGCTACGGGCCTCCGAACGACGCGCCGTCAAAGGAAACGCGATCCTTGGATCAAGACGGTCATTTTGGTATATTACACTCAAGGTTTCGTAATACATTGGGTTCGGCCGGGTTGGTTCGTACACGAAACCAACCGGGCCCTCGGAGCGGAAATGCTCATATCTTGTGCTACGGATGTCCGATTGACGTGCCATCAGCATTGGTGGATACCTCTAATTGAGACGGATATTTTGGCTGACTCCGCCTGAGGTTTGGACGCAGGTGGAGTACGGTCGGGTTGGTTTTTCCTTAAAAACCAACCGGGCCCCTGGGACGAAAAAGCCAATAACTCTCAGACTGGGCGTCCGATTGACGCGCCGTCTGCGACGTTGAGTTCCTGTTGACGATACGGAACTTTTGGATACATCAACCTCAGACATTGTGTCAGTTGATGTATCATCCTCTCGGCTCGTGGAGCAGACCCTCCCGAATGAGCTTACTGTGTGCGGGAACCCTAGAGTTGGATGCGACTGGTACTTCGACAGCGACGACTGTGCAGAGATCCTCAGTGGACTGCGACGACGACTGTGCAGAGATCCTCAGTGGATTGCGACGACTACTGCACTCAGCGATCCTACGTGGATCAGTGCTACAGATCCTGTGTGGATCCGATCCTGTGTGGGTCAGCGCTCAGCGGTTCTGTGTGAGCCAGTGCCTACAGGTCCTGTGTGGGCCCGATCCTGTGTGGGTCTTTGCAGGGGTTAGTTACCTATCGATCCTGTGTGGGTCATTGCGGTGTTAGTACCTATCGATCCTTTATGGGTTCGACGACTTAGATGGATCAGTGATCATCTTTATCGTCATCCGAAAAAGTATACCTGTATGAGCTGAATCTTGTTTTACTCTCCTTTGTGGATTGTGCTGAGCTATCCTGTGTGGATTTACTGTTTACTCTCCTTTGTGGATTGTGTTGAGCTATCCTATGTGGGTTTACGTTCTGCTTTCCTGTGTGGACTGGGTTGTGCTTGGGCTCGGATGTTGGAGCCGAACGGGAATTGATGACTTAGGTATATGTGTTGGAATATACCTAAGCAGTGTCGGTTGTTACTTCGTGATTGTATATTTCCTTTGTGGATTATCCTTTTTGGATTATAGGAGACCTTCAGGGGTCTCGGGGTCCCTACTGAGTAGCTTATACTCACCCTTACACGGGTTATTCCCGCACATCGTTGTGTTGGTTGTAGACGACGGACAACGCTGATCGTGGTGGAGGCGTGCGGAGCAGGACGGTACCTGGAGGTGGACCACTGGGCGGGACGTACTCGGAGCAGTTAGGTGGAACCGAGGAGCAGTGGAGGATATATGTACCCACCCTTCAGGTGGGACATCCAGAGGACGGCTCGATGCTGCGACTTTTCTTTTCAGTTTCTGTTTTTCCCTTTCAGTTGTAAATTACAGTTGGGCTTGTATTTCCGGCCCCTTTTAATTTCATCACAGCTTGTTATAGTTTTCACTTAGTGTTTACTTTTCCGCTTTCTTACTCAGTGGTGCTTGTTTACTTTTCAAAGGCAATTCCTTCCCTTTTTTCGGGATTTATGCCTTGGTGCTAGTCACCATCCCATGGCTTATGGAAGGCGGGCTTAGGGTAGTCACGACACGGGCCCCGAGGACAGGTTGTGACAAATTGGTATCAGAGGTGGTCGGTTCTACTACAGACTCTGATCTTTCTTCTATGTGAAGCAATAGTGTTTAGCGTATTGAGTGTGGTTATTAGTCCAGGGAGTCCAGTGTTGGTGCGGCGACCAACCTATCAGTACTCCAGGACCCTGATTTCTGATTTCCGACTTAATGCACGAAAACATTGATTGCATGTGTGTTTCATGTTTTCTTTGTGATTACTTGTGTCAGCTCACTAGGTATACTCTTTTGACCGTGGAGCACTTGTTTCCTTTTCAGGATGGCCCCATGACAGCAGCTAGCTAGGGTTCCGAGAGTAGAGCACCACAACAGCCCACCGAGCAACGAGGCCTCGGTACAGGGCCCGTTGACAGCAGAGGCACCGGCAGTACCTTTACCCGCCGAGCCCCCGATGCTTCCAGCACCGACCGCTGACGATGCACGTCGCCTCGGAGCTATGCACGAGTTCCAGCGCCAGCGACCACCCATGTTTCATGGGGAGACGGACCCCCAGGCAGCCGAGGACTGGCTGGAGGCGGTCGTTCGAGTTTTCAGGCTAGTGAAGACATCAGCAGAACTCATGCTGATCCTCGCGGCGAGCCTACTGCACGCAGCAGCGGGCCGATGGTGGAGCATGATGCTCAAGGTACACGATGAGGCATCTCTTATCTGGACGGACTTCGAGAGCCTCTTCCGCTCAGAGTTCGTCCCAGCCACCCTCTGTGTGGTGCGCATTCAGGAGCTTCTTCAACTGCGGCAGGGCAGCTTGACGGTCGCCCAGTACATGGCGAGGTTCACCGATCTTTCTCGCTACTAGACCGACATGGTACGGGACCCCTTCTTCCGGTCCCGGACCTTCGAGCAGGGATTGAGACACGAGATCAGGGAATCGCTGATCTCCCTCAGCATCCCGACCCAGGCAGGAGTACTGGAGCGAGCCCTTCTGATCGAGAGCTTTCTGGCTGAGTCCACAGTGAGACCTACCGCAGGGCGGCAGGTAGCGGAGTCTTCGGAAGCGGGTAGCTGACGGATGAATCAGGGTTCCAGGCAGACCAGACCCTCTCGTAGACGACCTGAGGAAACTGGCTCCGCAGTGCGGGGAACACAGCGCAGATCTAGTCTTTCGAGAGGCAGGCAGTGCTACGCGTGCGGCGGGAAGGACCACATGGCTCGTGACTGCCCGACCCGTTGTACCGAGGAGTAGTAGACGGTGGAGGGGCCACCCAAGCAAAGGTAGAGGGTCGACCGTGGTGGTCCGCCGGGAGGAGGCGGTCGAGGTAGTGGAGCTGGCCGAGCAGCAGGTGGTGGGCGACGCTTTGAGGCTCTGCCACCACCACCACCAGGAGGCCCTCCCCGACCACAGGGAGCTAGTGGGCAGAGACAGGTACAGCTCCAGGCAGCGGAGGCCTATGACCACGGCGCGCCATAGATGATTCAAGGTACGATCTATGTCTATTCCACCCTTTCTGCAGTTCTTATAGACACAGGAACGAGTCACTCTTTCGTATCCACTACCCTTGTTCGGAGCTCGGAGATTCCGACAGAGCCGTTGGCTCGATCCTTACGGCTAGAGACCCCTACGAAAGCAGACTCGATGATTACGCACTGGTTCCGGTAGTGTGAGCTTACTCTAGGAGGCGAGAGCTTCGGCTGGGATCTTCTTGTAGAGGCTTCGAGGCCTTACGACGTCATCTTGGGCATGGATTGGTTATCTGCATTCCATGCTCAGATTGACTGTTTTAGGCGCAAGGTGTAATGTGTACGCACCGACGGGAGCAGGTTCACCTTCACCGGCGAGAAGGGAGCCTTTGTAGCATAGGTGGGACTCTCGCAGAGGAGGGGACAACCCATCACTCATCAGTTGGCTAGCCTCATCCTTGGTGCAGTGGGCATGCAGAGTCCTAGTTTTCCTGCAGTGGTGGATCAGTATGCGGACGTCTTCCCAATGACGTTCCAGGAATTCCTCCTCGCAGAGAGGTAGACTTTTACATTGACCTGTACCCTGGGACAGCCCAGATATCCACTCCAGCATATCGGATGGCCCCCGCCGAGCTTCGAGAGATACGGGTACAGTTGGAGGACTTGCAGGGGAAGGGGTTCATCTGACCCAGTGTTTCACCCTGGGCTTCCCCGATTTTGTTCGCCAAGAAGGCGGATGAGAGCTTGCGACTGTGTGTTGACTATCGTCGCCTGAACCAGGTGATAGTGAGGAACAAGTATCTACTACCAAGGATTGATGACCTCTTCGATCAGCTCAAGGGAGCACAGTGGTTCTCGAAATAGACCTCAGGTCAGGCTATAATCAGCTCAGAGTTCGAGACGAGGACGTGTAGAAGACGGCCTTCAGGTGACGGTGTGGACACTATGAGTTCTTGGTTATGATATTCGATGTAACCAATGCTCCAGCAGTGTTCATGAGCCTCATGAACAGGATCTTCCAGCCATACCTCGATCGATTTGTCGTGGTTTTCATCGACGGCATTTTGGTATACTCGACCACGGAGGAGGATCACGCCTACCACTTGCGGGTTGTACTAGACACACTCCAAGAGCACCAGCGTTATGGCAAGCTATCAAAGTTCCAGTTCTGGTTACGTGAGGTCCACTTCATGGGGAACATCATTTCTGAGGCAGGAGTTGCTGTGGATCCTGCGAAGATCGAGGCAGTGCTAGCTTGGGAGCCACTCAGGAGCGTGACGGAGGTGCGGAGTTTCTTGGGTCTAGCCGGATACTATCAGAGGTTTGTGTCGGACATCTCCAGAGTTTCGGCGCCACTCTAAGCTTTGACAAAGAAGGGTAAACCCTTTGTGTGGTCAGACAGATGTCAGCAGAGCTTTCAGGAGCTGAGACAGAGATTGACCAGCACACCTATCTTGAGGTTGCCTGAGGAAGGAGTTGGATACGTAGTTTACTGTGATGAATCAGGGACTGGACTCAGGTGTGTCCTGATGCAGGAGCGGGCCGTGATTTCCTATGGATCACTTCAGTTGAGGCCGGATGAGCATAACTACGCTACCCATGACCTGGAGTTAGCAGTAGTGGTCTTCGCTATGAAGACATGGCGGCACTATCTAATGGGCGAGCGCTTTATAGTATTTTCTGACCACCAGAGTCTCAGGTACATCTTCACTCATAAGGACCTGAACCTGAGACAGTGGTGCTGGCTCGAGTTCCTCCAGGACTATGACTTTGAGATACTCTATACTCCTGGGAAGGGGAATGTAGTAGCTGATTCCCTCAGTTGGAGGATGGGCATTCAGCTACTTGAGGAGGCGACAGAGCAGCTATCCACCTTTCAAATATCCTTCATGGATAGAGATAGAGAAGCCTTCCTTCAGTCTCTCATAGTCACCCCTCCATTACTGCAGCGGGTCAGAGAGGCACAACGTGGGGACGCTGACTATGAGACACTGCGTGCACAGATATCCTCGGGACAGGCACCTGATGTATTCTCCCTTGGAACAGAGCACGACGTCATTTTCAGAGGACGTACCTTAGTACTAGTCGCTTTACGAGAGGAGGTGCTGAGAGAGTCTCACACTTCTCCCCTGGCGGTACATCCTTTAGTGGCGAAGATGTACCCGAACCTCAGACGACAACACTGGTGGCCGGGCATGAAGAAGGTTGTGGCAGAGTTCATTTCACGGTGCCTCACCTGCCAGCAGGTGAAGGCAGAGCATCATGTACCAGCAGGCTTGGTACAGCCCTTGGAGGTCCCGGAGTGGAAGTGGGACGGGATATCTATGGACTTCATGAATGGACTTTCATGCACATCCAGAGGTCACGACTCCATTTGGATGATTGTTGACCGACTCACCAAGTCGGCAAACTTCTTACCCATTAGAGACCAGGGCTCAATGGAGAGCTTGGGGCGTCTCTACGTTCAGGAGATTGTACGGCTTCACGGTGTGCCATCGTCTATCATATTCGATCGAGACGCTCACTTTAATTCCCAGATTTGGAAGGGGATGCAGGAGGAGTTTGGGACGCGGCTACGTCTGAGCACCACCTTTCACCCTCAGACGGATGGTCAGATAGAGAGGACCATTCAGACTCTCGAGGACATGCTCCGCACATGTGTCCTCGACTTTGGTCGTAGCTGGGAGGACCACCTACCATTGGTGGAGTTTTCATACAACAACAGCTTCCACTCCACCATCGGGATGGCACCATACGAGGCGTTGTACGGAAGACCTTGTAGATCTCCTTTGTGCTAGACAGACCCTGGGGAGTCAGCACTTGTGGGACCAGATATGGTCCGGGGCATGATAGAGAAGGTCCAGGTCATCAAGGAGCAGATGAGGACAACTCAGATCCGGCAGAAGTCTTATTCTGACAAGAGGCAGTGGCCACTAGAGTTCGAGGATGGAGACCACATCTTCTTGCGTGTCTCACCTCGATGTGGTTTGCGGAGATTTGGCCGAGGCGGCAAGATGTCTCCATGCTTCATCGGACCCTTCCAGGTCCTCAGCAGGATTGGAGAGGTGGCTTATCCCCTGGCTCTACCACCTCAGTTGCACCGGGTGCATGACGTCTTCCACGTATCTCAGCTAAGGAGATACGTGCACGACCCAACACACATCATTGACCATGGGGAGCTAGACGTGGATGATGGGGCGACTTTTGCGGAGGTCCTAGTGGAGATCAAGGATCGAAAGGAGAGGGTCCTACGTGGGCGACCGATTCCTCTTGTGTGCATCAGATGGCAGCACGGGAACCTCCAGGAGAGCACATTGGAGCGGGAGGCTCAGATGCGTGCTCAGTACCCACATTTGTTTCCCTAGTTTATGATGTATCTTTACGGGGACGTAAAGCCCCGAGGTGGGAGTAATGTAAAGACCTGAAAAATTCAAGGAAATTTTTTTCATAATTTTCTTTTGATTTTTACAAGAACGTAGTTTCTGACGGCACCTGATTCCGAGGCCCGGTGTGCCCAGAATCATTTTTTGAAATTTGGCTCGGGTACGTTCAGTGAACGGAAGATCGGGTTTTTCTAACTTTTGAACCGGTGCTCGGAATCAAATTCGGAGGGCACCGATAAAATCGCAGTGCCAGTATTTTCTTATAAACGCCTCTTCTGGAGTTGCGTTTTCTTGGTGGTGGTTTTTAATTTTCGGGCTTAAAGTTAAGAAATAAAATAATTGTACGACAAAAATTATTTTATTTCACGTAAGCCACTTGAAATCCACTTAAGCTGAGTTGATCCGGATAGGATGCTATCCAAAAATATCCTACCCTCTTGGTAGGATATTTGTGAGGTGGGGCCCGCACGAGACCCACCGTTTCTTTTCTGCTAAGTAACGCACCTGCGAAAACCCGTCATTATGAAAGTCAACTGACGCGTTTTCTTAAATTCTTAACGCACCATTTAATTGGGCAGTTTTATTCGTTGAATTAAATGGGAAGTTTCATTCGTTGAATTAATTCTATGAATTAATGGGTCGTTACTTACCTCTTTTTCATTTGTTGGCATAATAATAAAATAAGACCAACACGACTTTTGGAGGATTACACGTTGAGAGGCTTTTGACAGAAGTTCTTGTGCCTTCACACTTCTTCGCGAAGAACGCGAAGAACGCGAAGAACGCGAGCCTCCAACAAAGAACGCCGAACCCACATAAATCGACGACGCGACGCCGTGTGCTGCGACGCCGACGTTTACTCTCCTGCGACGTTCTTCAGTGACGTTCTTTAATCCGCAACAAAAACCATTGATCATCCATTGAGGTGAGAGTTTCGGTTTTCTTTTAAAACACTTTTGTGGATTTTAACAACGCATGGATTTAATTATTATTAATTAAATATTTTTGTTCTTGAACCTCCCTTTGATACCAATTTGTCACGACCCGTCCTCAGGGCCCGTGCCGTGACTACCCCAAGCCCGCCTTCCATAGGCCAGGGGCTGGCGACTAGCACCAAGGCGTAAATCCCAGAAAAAGGGAAGGCATTGCCTTTGAAAAGTAAACAAGCACGACAGAGTAAGCAAGCGAAAAAGTAAACACTAAGTGAAAACTGTAACAAGCTGTGCTGAAAGTAAATGGGGTCTGAAATACAAGCCCAACTGTAAAGTACAACAGAAAGGGAAAAACAACAACTGAAAAGAAAAGCCACAGCATTGAGCCGTCGTCTGGAAGTCCCACCTGAAGGGTGGGTAAAGATATCCTCCACTTCCCCTCGGGTCCACCTGACTGCTCCGAGTACGTCCCGCCCAGTGGTCCACCTCCAGGTACCGTCCTGCTCCGCAAGCCTCCAGCACTGATTGTGGTGGAGGCTTGTAGAGCAGGACGGTACCTGGAGGTGGACCACTGGGCGGGACGTACTCGGAGCAGTCAGGTGGACCCGAGGGGCAGTGGAGGCTATCTTTACCCACCCTTCAGGTGGGACTTCCAGAGGACGTCTCGACACTGCATCTTTTCTTTTCAGTTGTTGTTTTCCATTTCAGTTGTACTTTACAGTTGGGCTTGTATTTCCTACCACTTTTACTATCAGCACAGCTTGTTACTGTTTTCACTTAGTGTTTACTTTTCCGCTTTCTTACTCTCTGGTTCTTGTTTACTTTTCAAAGGCAATGCCTTCCATTTTTCCGGGATTTACGCCTTGGTGCTAGTCGCCAGCCCCTGGCCTATGGAAGGCGGGCTTGGGGTAGTCACGGCATGGGCCTCGAGGATGGGTCGGGACAAAATCGATTGGGAATGTGATATACATTAGTCTATGTACAAGTCTACATGTTACCTATTAATTAACTGGGGTTGTAGGATATCAAGATGACCCCAGGAGAAAACCATAGGATGGAAGTCAGAACTATCCTTAAATATTCGAGGCATACTAAGGATATGTTCCTAGTTTTTTTGAGGATATGAGGAACAAGTGGTTATTATATATTCATATTCTAGTTTTAAAGAAAATCAAAATTATATATAATCACAAACGGGATAAATCTTCACCTTGAAAGTATGTATTGTCCAATGGAAGAGCTCGAAGCCAGTTGTAGTCACAGATTCTTTTTTAATGTTTGAGTATATTGTAGATTTGGGAGTTTTTAAATAAGTACCAGGGATACACAAAATGATCCAAGATAATGATTTTGTACCTAGTAGTAATGATCTTGTCACACTATATTGTTATAATATTTCATCAACAACTCTTGAAAAAGGAAAGGTAATATCAATGGATGAAGCACATTCTATAGAAATATCATCTCTTGAGGTATTTTTCTCAATGATGCGGGGTCACATTGTCTAGAATTTCTATATTAGAAAACACGGATTACCCCATTATAAAAGTTTTAACATAACATAATCATGAGTATCATGTGAGGTCTAGCAGTTAGAAAGTTGTAGGCAACTGGTTCGAGTACCATGTGAAAGCCTATTGGAGTTAGTGACCTCGCAACAACTATTTTTTTCTTCGAATATATTTATATTAAATTATTTGAGTATTAATAAAATATATTATTACTTATTGTTCATTATTTTACATGTAATTAATTTAATAATTTCATTTTGTATCGGTCTCATAGATACGGTCGTACTAGTTCCCCACTGTGATTAGATCGTGGAAATGCTTTAAGAATATTCCATCCAAAAATTATGTGGTCAAATAATATTCTATGATCATGCACATAGAACGTGGTTGTTGGGTGAATGTTATCACAGGCAGATGTGAATTAGTCTCATGAATTATGAACTTGGTAATATCCAAGACAAGTGATTATGTAAATACACTCATGTGTTGGAGTCTCACATTTTTTGATGCGATTAGATATTCAAATCTCTGAGAATGTGTGTTTTTCTTTAGAATTTTTCATTATTATTAGTGAATTTTACAAATTGTTCAATTATATGTATTTCATAAACCATGATGATATAATAAAATATTATTTTTTACAATATGGGTTAATCATGAGTGATGTTTTATTTATTAATAAGTCAAGAAATGATTTTTCCCTTGAAAATTTAGGGAAGATGATATGTCATTAAATTGATTAAAATAGTTATGTCACCTTAAATTATATGTTCATGGTATAATAACATGATTATTTTTGATATTAAATTAAATATGTATTGTTAATATTGGATGGTTCCACATTTATGCATCTTGTATGATTAGATATCGAGACAAAGGGATTATATTATATATTGAGAATTAATAAGTTGTTTTCAATTTGGTGAAATTATGTTCTTTCTCTTGGGTTCCATTGTCGAATTCTATATATTAATATTAGACATTTGGAAAGCCCATATAATTCCAATGGTACATAATATATGAGTTAGCCACACTAAGTGTTTTAGTTTGTGCCAATTAAATTTGATCTAAATTTTTTTATTAGAATTAAAACTGTTCTCAATGATATGGATTTTGGTTTTATCGATCGAAAATATTTTTTTTGAATGAAATATTTAATGAAATATATATTCTAGTATTTTAAAATATTCAAGGAGTTTTAACACACCAAGACCGTGTCAGGTGATAATATTAATTTATAATACCGGAAAATAATATTTTTTAATAAAACAATCAGCATCCATTCCATGGAATAATAATAATTATATTATTATTTGTCCCTGAGTTTAATAAATATTATAATATTATTTAAATTCCATTAAACAATTAAATAATAATTTTAACTAAACACCAGCTCTACAAAATTATGGTTATGCGTGTTTTGTAGAGTTAATATAATATTATGAATATAAAATAGTTAGACATGATGGAAATCTCCTTCTATCTATCTCCCTCTAAAATTTCTCCATTATTCAACTCTGAAAAGATAATTACTCATTCAATCTTGAAGGGACAATAGAGGATCAAGATAATAAATTTATGGAAATAAATATTCATGTGCTAGAACCTATTAATCTATTAGAATTTCTTGGAGAAAAAAGGATCATGTGTGCATCATCACTCATGAGACTATGAACATGAGTCCTTATTGTGAAATGAAGGTAATACAAAAGGGTTTCAGATGACCAATAATGATATTGAATAAATGATCCTAAAATTATATAATCATTTCCTATGATAAAAATTATTAATTAAAAATATTAAATGTAATAACCATTATTCAGTTTTCATGAAACTAAAAAAATGAATGAAATATTAAATTTTTTCCCACCATTGGGTTTTCTACAATGCCAGAAACCATTAGTAATCTTGTCCAAATCGATGTTGTCTAAGCCCTCCCGTAAATCTAAAACATCTCATACAATTCCCATAAGTCCCATGTTGGTATGATAAAGTGTTATGAATCTTGACGATAAATAGTATTATGGTTTTAATTCTTATATAAATTAAATAATGGTGGCAATGATAATAAATTTTTATTCAATTTAACACCCATATATAAATTATAATATATATTTTGAAACAAGAAAATATAATGGTATTTTTAGAAAATTGATATGTCACGTTTTGATAACAAATTATTATGATTAATTTAGATGTTTTAATTTATTTTATATTCATGAAAAGGTTTTAAATTATAATTTATATTTATATAAATTAAAATATATGTTTATTAAGAAATATTGAAATACTCTAAAAATATAAATTCAATTATGTCATTAAAATTAGTATTTTTTCAAAATATGTATTTTATATAAAAATTAATTTTTTTCTTATATTTATAGAATTATTCTCATAAAATGGGTTTTGAATCATCAAAATGAAATTATAAAATGAGGCAGTTTTCCTAATTTTATTGTAATGTTAAATTGTTTGGTAAGGAGTAAAATAAAATATTAGTATATGGTGTATAATATGGAAGAGTCATTTAAAAATTTTAACAAATACTATAAAGAATATATCATTGAAAAATAGTGATTCTTCTTTAAATAATCTATATTATATTAAAACAATTCATTTTCCATACTTATAATCAACTTTCTCAAAACCCAATTATATATTAGGATCTAAAAAATTGTTTATGAATAATTATAACTCCCACATCTAAAATATTATTCAATAAAGGTGTTAGGATCAACAACCTAAAAATAATAAAAAGGACCTACATGTAAAATACCACAGACTAAAACTATGAAAAATAAAATGTTTTCTATTTTATATAGTTATGTTTCCGAGGACTACATTTTGATGTTAGTAAATAATTCCACCTATTTTTTGATAAAAACTAACCAAATCTCCAATTCTAATTCCATAAAATATAATTGAGATTAAATTAATTCTAATTTTTCCTCTTAAGAGTCTCTTCACAAAGATTGTATGTCTCTATGGAGTTTTTATTATGCCTTAATAAACTAAATTCTATGTTAAGAGTTCCCATCCTCTTACCACTACTACATTCAAGTATTTATTTTGTAATAAGCCTTTTTTTGTTGTCAATATATTATATATTAATGTGTTTTAGATTTGTAACACCATATGTTTTTTAAACCATTTTTTTAAAAAAAATTTATTTTTAATTATTGTCTTTCATTGCAATAAGTCAAAAATTCCTTACACATAGTAGATACATGTCTTGCACTACACGCAACACCAACATTGTCTGTGTTACAGACAACACTAAATTTCTCAAAAACATCATAGTTATAACCTAGCCATTAAACATAGTAATATGAATAGTAACAAATAATTTTTAAATATTATTTATATTGTATATATATAAAAAAATAACAATGATAATGAAAAATACATTTTTTTTGTTATCTATTTATCTGTTTAAATATAATATTTTTCCAAATTGAAAACTTTTCATGCCCTTATTTGATAAGGAATTAAATTAATTTTAGAAACTTTTGGAAATATAATTTGTTAATTTAAAGATAATTTTTTAATTATGAATGTCAAAATTATCTTAGAGTGAATTTTTTGGATTTTTCTGAGGTACATAATTTTTTGGATGAATTGGGAAAAATAATGAATTTTAATTCAAAACAGCCTTTTCATCTAATTTATATATATTTTTAAATTATATTTTATGTTGGTTTTAAATTAAAAGTAGACCAATTAAAAATCTATTAATTCAATTTTTTTTCATTGTAATATTTTTATATTTAATTTATATATAAAATCTTAATGAACCTTTGAATATTATTAATTTTAAAAACCCACTTTCTCATCATGTCTACAGTATTAGCATTACACTTAATTTTTTTGATTTTGTAAATTAAATTTAAAAAAGTTTACATAAATAATTGTACTAATTGTAATATTTATATTCTAATAAGATCACCATTATTTTTCACCAAAAAATAATGAATGTGATTAAAAAAAGTACAATGATAAATGTATAATTAAGATTAACAAGGGACTAAACCATAAAATTAACTTCCAAAAAGACGAATCCACCTATCCAAAACTAATTTTATGGCCATATTTCGTCCATAAACCATAAATTATTTATCTTGGTTGATTTTTGGATACTTTTTTATGTAAAAACATGGGTACACCTAACATTATTTCAAAAATTCCATGTGTTTCATCCCCCCTATAAGAGGCCACTAACTCTACCCCTTCTTCACAAATCTCAAGCCAAAAATTCTTAGGAAAGCACTTCCAAATCCAATTACCAAAATACCTTCCTTATTACTTTATTTACCCTTTTGGTTATAAATCCATCCAAGGAATCCATTAGGTGAAAACCAAAAGGACTTACCCAAAAAGGAGGTTATATCCTTCATCAAGTTACATTAATTTATTTTATTTATCCTCCGTTTAAATTACTATTATAATATGGACACATAATAGCCTCAGTATACTAAATATATTTAGATTTCTTATGTTAATTTTTTTACCTTCACTTAAACACACTCCCATCTAATGGGTAACAATATTATCTTTTCTTGTGTATGGTGAATTACTACCTCATGAAATGATGTTGTTTGTTTTACTTTTACAACCTATTACGGACGTGAATTATGAAGGAAATCATGTTTTTTAAATTTATATTATATTTATGATTTATTTATACTTCTTTATTTATTATATAAATCATAACTTCATTAATTTTATTTATATAAATTCTATAACTTCATTTTTGGATGTGTGGACTATAGCCACCTCAAAGTGATGTGATTCGTTCACACTTTACATGGAATGTATTAAGGATTGGTTTATTAAATATATATGATATATAAAATAAATTAATGAAAAACTGGTAATATTATATAAATATATACATATATTTTATTAACATTAATTCCTTAAAAATTTTATGAAAATCGAATCAACATTCATGCATATGTATGTCCTATCATCTTTATGAATGGTGTATTCAATTTAATATATATATATATATATCACTTATAAATTATTATAAATGTATGTATACTGAATAGATATGATAAATATAATTATTTTTTTATATTCAAGAAATAATTAAATCATGATTTATGTAAGAGGATCAAGAATGACACGTCGAAACACGTATGATAAAAAAAGTAGATATTACCCCAATCATTACATTAACATAGAATTGTTAATAATCGGGAAATAGAAGAACATAAAAAATCACTTATAGTATTATATATACAAATATGGTTATTTCATATATGTATAAGAAACATATACTTATTATCTATGAGGCTTGTATGAGTTCTACAAATTTCAGGACACAATATAAGGGAATATCATCTCACTTTTTTTTATCCTTATGAAACATTCCTTATTCACCACTATTTTATTTGAATGGTGTTTATACTTCCCATGAATGTATTAGATTATTATTAATCTTAAATGTATTTTTATTTACATATCCATTCTATGATAATTGTTCCATAGGGTTCACATTTCAATATTTACCAAATCGTTATGATAGTTTTGTCTCAATTCACCTTCTTTAAGATATATGTTTTTTATGCATTGTTATTCATTTTCATGGTGTATATACTGCCATTTCACATGTTATATCATGAAACTAATTATTTTTCTATTATTTTAAGCTTAATTTAATATCATTTTCATACATTCAGAGTATGATTCGAAGTAACCAGGTGGTAATATTTTATTGAAGAAATATCAACATTTATCGGGATTGTATATAATTATGATTCTATTGATGAAATATAAGAATCCATATTTGAATAACACTAATGAATTTTTTTATAACCTATTTTTTCAAATATATATATATATGTATATTATTACTATTTTTTCCAATCCTTGGTATTGAAGATATTAAAGAATTTTTTTTAATAAAATATTACCATCTTTCTCTCTTTGGTCAGAAATCGATTGAATTCAAAAACCATGTTTTAAAAAATGATTTCCTAAATGTTTTAAAAAATGTTATTAAATTAAATTTTATGATTTTTATCTAGGGGATAATTATAAAATTATTTTATGGTTCATCAAAAAAAATTAGACGTTTTCAATGTTATTAACAATGAAAAATATTTTCAAAAATGTTTAATGTTTTTAAAATGTGTTTCGAAATATTGATAGTATATTTTCATAAATAAATGTTATTAAATGTATTTAAAAAAATTTCATCTAATATGAAATCATTCGGTGTCACTCATTCCTTTTTTTGGGAAAGGGTCAACATTTCCATTCAAATTATTTCTTCAAATGATTTATGTTTTGGTGGAATGAGGATTATGAAATTTGTTTATAATTCTTGGGTTATATGATTTCGAAGCCCACTTATTTTCACAGGTTATTATTTTGTTAAAATTATTATGAAACATGTATAGTTTTAAATAAATATTTTATATGATTACTTTTTTATGATATCCATTTCAATTCATGGGTAATGATATGATTTTTTATGATCTTATGGGACATTTATGTATGATTCCATTATCAGATCGGTGTGACCTAAATATTGCACCAATGCATTGGTAATGATTTATATCTCATGATATAGACTAATATGGTATTAGGAGTGAAACGTGACTACACATGTGTCCATGGGAGTGATCTATGACTACCAAGTTGATTTGGGGAGTGAAATCATACTATTAAGATGGCCATGGGAGTGAACCATGACTAATAAGATGGTATGAGGAGTGAAATTAAAATACTAAGATGGACGTGGGTGTGAAAAATGATTTTCATACACTTATTATCATGATTATGTTTATATATCTCCCATTTTTACCCTTACAGAGCATCTAACTTTACTCTTTTTATGATGTCTTTCCCCCAGGTTAGGAATATTTGTGTTGCGTTTGATGGGTCTAATAGGGGTACTAGTCTAGAAAAACATAGTGGGAGATAATTTAGCTCACATTTTACTAGTGTTTATGTTTCCATGTTTCCAAAGGAACTATACTAATATAGTCCTTGGTTATTGGTTTGTGCAATTAATTAAGTATTCTGAAAAAGAAATTTATTTTTATGTAGGAAAAGTGAAGGGTAGATATAGTTTATATAAGTGAAAAATATTAGTTAAACATTAGAATATAGGATGTGGAAACCTTATTGAGAACCCAAAAAACTTGTATAGTGATATGTATAAGGATAAATAAATGTATATTAAAATGTCCTAGAATTTTACTAAAGGATAGAGTACGTTGTTTCATAGAAATTAATATATATCTATATACTAAATGTGGATGTGTCTTTGAAACAGATGTACCAAGGGGTAAAAAATCCAATTTGGTGTGTTGGACAAAACACTGTGTATCCTAGTACATGACAATGGGCCTTGCATCACACTTAGTTTGACACTAATGGGGGATATTCTTTGTGAATTAAGAAACCCTGCATGATCCATAATGATGCACTCGAATATATATTATGTAAGAATAACCTAGGATAAAACTAAGGTGTATAAAATTAATGGGATTGTAACAATTTATACATATTATAAATTGTTTTTCTAGATTATGTGCTTCCCCACTCTCATAAATATTTATTAATCTATGCCTTTTCGATTTAGTCAATGGATTGAACCTAAAGGAACCACATTAATAGTGATTGTGATGGACAATGTACTGCCTATCCTATTGATAAACTGAATTATATGGGATATTGAATGAAAAAACGTGTTTTTATTATCACATATCTTTTCAATATATTAATCTTTTCAGACTTATAAATGAAAAAAGAGGGAACATCATTCTGTTTTGTCCTTCATGAGGCAATGACCATATTTTCATAGCTTCTCTTCTGATCCACTTGTTTCCAAAGAGTGAATCAATACAACTAAAAATTTATTTTTATTACTTCATTGTTTAGAACATGATATTTTTATTCTGGATGTTTATTATTTGTAATATGAAACAGACTAGTGTTGGAACCTAATTAATAATATGAGTAAGCATGATGAAATTGAATCCATGGATTGGGACAAGTTCAAGAATTTTTTTTATAATAAGTATTTTCCCCACATTGTTCATACAATGATGGATAAAGAGTTCTTCGAGTTGAGTCAGAGGGTTGATGAATTTTTTGGTACCTACGCGGATAATTTCAAAAGGCTTATGAGTTACACTTCAGGAACTATAAT
Source organism: Viscum album (assembly GCA_963277665.1). Lineage (NCBI taxonomy): Eukaryota > Viridiplantae > Streptophyta > Magnoliopsida > Santalales > Viscaceae > Viscum > Viscum album. Next base: position 1,089,083,890 of record OY728164.1, on the reverse strand, counting down.
CCAACACACATGTAGAGTTGATAGGATCTCTAGTATCTCAAATACAATTATCATAAAACAATTTCTATAAGATAAATTAGTAGCTATGAAGTGATTGTGCATTCTGATAACAATGTTGAAATGGATTTTGGATTCCAATATCAATATCATGTTTTTAACAAGAAAATTAAAATAGAGCCTATATTAAATCCTAAAAACTAATAATTGAAGAAGATGATATTTCATTTATTCTCTATCTGTGGGAATAATAATAGAGGAAATTTCGTTAAGTGGTCTAATAAATATTCTAGGTGTTTTAGGGAAGTCCATCAGACATTTTATTTCAAAAATAATTTTATTAGGTAAAATAATATTGTGAATGTGTAAAAATATACAAAAAATGATCCTCCCATACTTCAGTTCTACTAGTTTTTGGAGAATAGGAATTATTATAAGTAGTGACAAAACCCTAGGTCTGGTGATGATGATCGACATTAGAATCCTCTTTTGTTGAGGGAAAATGGGAAATATCATGAAATATCTATTTTTAATTATGGGTGTGATGAGAACATGTGAAAGTTACACTTACCATCCACTGTAGAACTACTATTTTCATATTTGACTATAGATATTTTAACTATATCCTATATATATAATTTTTTAAGTGTTTTAAGATTCCATAAACAAATAATTAGATTTGGAATTAGAATTAATAAAACCTAATGGTATAATAATTTAATCCCAATTCTATGATTCCATTATGGTTTACGTTTGAGAGAATGTGCTTCCTGAAATGCTTTTAATTATTCATTTTATTGAATATGATTTCCTATTAGGAATGGATTGTCTTTATCTACTTATATATCAATTCATTTATCAAGGAAGTGATGTTACATTTTATATTTCAAACCAACCCATGATATTTTATCAATGTAATGATATGTATAAAATTCTTACAGAGACTACATCCAGTGTAGGGGTCTTAATACACATTATGAAGGGGTGTTTATCTAAAATGGTTGGGGAGATAATTGACATCGATGAAATCAATGTTATTTTGGAATTAATGGATTTAAATGAGGAATTTTTGTCTATCCATCCAACAAACTGTGAAGTTATGTTCACAATAGAACTCATAAATGTATCCACAACAGTGTCAAAGGATCCCTATAGAATGGACTCAATTGAGTTGTAGTAATTGAAAAAGTAACTCCAAGAAAACTGTGATATGGGATTCATTCATCCAATTGATTAACCTTTAGGTGCACCTATTCTTATTGAGAAAAATAACAATGGATCAATCTGAATATTCATATATTATTAGATTTTGAACAAGATCAAAATCAAGAAGAAGTTACATCTTCTCGGCAATAATTACTTGTTTGATCAACTACATAGATCTCAATACAATTTTAAGATTGACCTTCATTATGGATATGATCAATTAAGGATCAAGAAATATGATATACACAAGATGGAGTTACTTAACATGTATGGGCACTGTGAATATATTGATATTCCATGTATTCTTACTAATACACCTATTATATTTTTGTAATTTATGATAAAGTCTTTAGAGATCACCCCAACCAATTTGTGGTTGTCTTTTTAAGTGATATTTTGATCCATTCAAAGATAAAGGAAGAGCATGAAGAAAATGTGAGAATTATACTAAAGGACCTATTCAAGGAGAAACAATAAGAAAAAATATAAAAAATTTGAATATTAGATGCAAAAAAAGTTTAATTATTTGGTCCCATAATCCCAGGAAACCGTATAGTAGTAGATCCATCAAAGACGAAAGCTATTGAATGCAATCCCAGAATAACCACAATGATATAGATCCATATATTTATTAGTATATGTAGATATTATCTATGGTTTGTGGATAATTTCTCTTGAATATATAATCCTCTGACTATGTTACCTCATAATTGTTCCAATTTCTTTTAGATATATGAATTTTAGGAAAATTTCAATGAACCGAAGAGAAGTTTAGTCAACACACATGTGCTTACATTACCCTATAGTGGAGGGGGGTTTAACTCTATAATGATTCACCCTATATGGTATTGGGATGTTTTATTATGCTGAATAACATGGTTATAGCATATGCCTCATGAAAATTGAAGAATCATGTGAAGAATTACACAACTCATCATTAGAAGTTTGCACAGGTAATTTTTTCATTAAATATATGGAGGAATTAACGTTATGAAGGAAAGTATGATATATATATATATCAAACAAAAAGGTCTGAGATATATATTCAAATATAAAAATTTGGACACGTTCCCTAGGATATGGTTAGAATGGATAAAATATTATCACTTCTCAATACATTACCACAATGGGAAAGAAAAGATGTGGTTGATGTTTTGAGTCGAATGAATCATGATATATTATCCATGATGAGGATAAAAAAGATCCAATATTTCTATAATTTTAAAGGATGGATTTATAAATACTAAATGAAGTTGAGAAATATTATCTTTCTCAATTAAATTTTCTATCCTCTTTCCACATGAATATTAAAGAGTCACAGAAGGAATATGTAGATCAGTAAAAGAAGGTTAGAAATGTTCCAATGTTTAACCTTGATAATTATGGAGTGATATGTTTCAGGAATCTTGTATGTGTTCCTTATATACCAGATTTTATGAAAGATGTATTAGGGGGTGTTTATAGTTCATCATTCTATATTCAACTTAGAAGTATGAACAAGTATTCAGTTTTGAAATAATACTTCTTGTTGGATGGAATGAAGAGAGATATCAAAATGTTTGTATCATAGTGATTTGTATGACAGTATGTTAAGGTTGGAAGACAAAAGTCTAAAGGAATTTTGCACACATTACCCAGACCACAATGTAAATGTGAGAACATCACTATGGAGTTTTTTATAGTAATACCAAAAAATCCTAACGGGCTTATTACTCTATTGGTGGCAGTTAATCGCTATAAAAATTTAGTACACTTCATCACTATTAGAGTAAACTTATCTTTTGAACTTATTTTTGGGATACAAATTAACTAAGTGGTATAGTTTTCTAGAGTTCCACATTATCTTTTATTGGATCTGGATTTGATGTTTATGCTTAGGTTCTGGTAATGTATTCATTATGCATTGGACAAAGAATTGAGTTTTATTCCCACATAACATCCTCATACAAATGTCTAGTCTGAAAGAAAAATTCAAATCCTAGAGGATATATTGAGATCTTTTTAATTAGATTTCAATAGTGGTTGGGATCAACACCTTACTCTGATTGAGTTTTATTAAAACACTATCTTTCACTCAAGAAATCAGAGGGAACCTTATGAAGCCCTATATGGGAAGAAATTTAGATCTCCAATGTGATTGGATTAAGTTGGAGAAAGAAATCTATTGGGAACTAAGATCACTGGTTGATTATTGGGAATGTAAGAACCGTTCATCACAATATCAAGGTAGGTAAATGTTGGTAGAAAAACATATGCTGATAACCAAAGGTAGGATCTCAAATTTTAGGCCAAGGAGATGGTTTTTCTAAAAGAATCTCTATATAATAAGGTTACATGGTTCAAAGAGAAAGGATACCTAAGCCCTAGGTATATTCAAACCTTTGAAATTCATGATTGTATTGGGATTGTATCCTATACCTTGGTAAAACCTCTAAATATCACTCAAGTCCATGATTTGTTCCATATATCTCACCTGAGGAAGTACACACCTATCCCTTCACATGTACCTTACTCAGAGGTCATACCATAGGTGTAAGATCTTTCTTATGTGGAATAACCTATTCAAATTCTGGATTGTGTAGAGAATTTTCTATTAAGAAATATGGATCACTTTGTAAAATTGTTATGGATTAATCATTAGTTATAGAAAGATTTGTGGGAACTTGAGGATATGATGAAGTAGAAGTATTCATATTTTTTGTACTATACTAATTTTTTTGAGGGAGAAATTCATTTTAATGGAGGTATATAATTATACCAAAATATTTTATGAACTTCTATTTCAGAATAATTTAATTTTCAATGATTTCTTTCATCACACTAAGTCAAATATTATTCACACATGACACAAACATATCCTGCACTGCACAAAACACCAATTTGGTGTTCATTAAACAGAACAATTTGTTTCTAAAAAACATCATAGCTATAAAATATCGATTTAACATATTAATATGAATTATAATAAGAATTTTGGGAATATTATTTATAATGGTTATGTACAAATAAAACATAATGATAATGAAAAATATATTTTTTTGGTAAAGTCATTATGTGTTTAAAAATTCAATTTTCACAGATGGACTGCTTTTCATTTAGTTTTGTGAAAGACAATACAATTATTTTTAGAAAATTTTTGAAATATAATTTTATAAAATGAACAATAATTTAGTAATTATTATTATGGAAATTATTTTTGTGTTAATTTTTCGGTTGTTTCTAAGAAACATCAATTTTGGATAAATTTTGAAAAATTGAGAATTTTAATTCAAAACAACATTTTCATTTAATTTTTTTATATAGTTAAATTATTAATTTATGTTGTCTTTAATGTCACATTATATATATTTTAAATAAACTAATCTAATTTAGGTCATTGATATTATTTAAAATTGAATTCAGATATGATTTATTAATGAACTTTTGGACATTCTCATTTTAAAACCTGCTTTCTCGCCATGTCTACGAGATTATCATTAGACATAATTTTTATGATTTGGTGAATTGAATATAAAAAGAACACATACATTATTTTAATCATTATATTTTTTGTATTCTAATAAGATCAATATAATGTTTTATCAAAATGATTTGTGAAAGTGACAAAAATTAAAAATAGTGATTAGAATAAAATTATTCTTAACATGGGAGTAAAAATTAAACCTAAATTAAGAAATTACAAATCCACTTGTTCAAAATCCATATTATGACCATATTAAATCCATAAAAATTCAATTATTTTTTTCTGGGTTTTTTATTACATTTTTTACGTAAAAACCTGGTAACACCTAACTTGTTTTCAAAAATTCCATGTGTCTCCTTTCTATCCCCTATTAAGTCCACTAACTCTCCCCCTTCATTAAAAATATGAAACAATTTAGGATACTCCATTATCTAACCTATACACATCCCAAAATCCCTCAAAAATTTTTTGAATCCTCGCCTTTGGATTAAATCCATATAAGGGAGCACTATGGGGCAAACCAAAAGAAGTAACCCAAAGAAGTGGTAAAAACATTCCTCAATCTCCATTTATTTATTATATTTCTAAACCACTTAAATTGGTCTTATTACTGGACAAAATAATATAACCATTATAAAAAATATATTTATATTTCATTATTTTAATGTTTTTACCACCACTTACCCACACTTCCGTCTAATCAGAATTGACCTTATTGTTCTTGGGTATGGTGAACTACTACATCACGAAATGATGTTGTCTGTTTTACCATTATTACCTATTATTATTGGGAATTGTGATAGAAACTATGATTTAGTATGATATATGTTATATTTATGATGTATTTATTCTTATGTATTTAATATAAAATTCCAACCTTCTTACTTTTTCATTTTATTTAAATGTGATAACTTCGTTTGTGGAAGTGTATACTACCACCTTTTCAAAGCGATGTGATTCGATCACACTATACATGGAATTTATTAAGGATAGTTTTGGAAATATTATATGATATATATGAAATACTAATTAATATTTAATGATATTATAAACAAATAAAAATATATGTAATTTACTTTATTACTTTCAATAGGCCATGAAAATGGAAACAATGTTCATGAATAAGTACATCCTACAATTTCAATGAATGGTGTATTCCATTTCATATATAAACATATTAGAGTGTATAGTACATGTTTATATAATAAATATATATGATATAAAAGTTTCTTTTTTTACTTAATAGAATTCATTAAATCATTATTTAAATAATTGAGTCATTAATGAAAAGTCAAAACATGTACGATAAACAAAGTGTTTATTACCTAAAATGTTACTATATCATGGAGTTGTTTATAGACGTGTAATCGAAAGTCACAATAAAATAGAATATAGTTTCATGCATATATTCACAGTTCATTGATAGGGGTATAACAAACATGTTCTTATTATACAGGAGGCATGTATGAGTTAGATGAATCTCAACACACAAGGTAAGGGAATTTCCTCTCACTTTTTTATTTCCATAAGAAATATGCATTATGACCCACTCTTTTATATCTCATGGTGTATATAATTACCATGAATCTATTATATGATTATTATTCATAAATTAATTGGAATTTAATAATTAATACTATGATCATTATTTCATGGGGTTTAGTTTTCAAAAATTACTAGATTAGTAATATTGTTTTGTCTCAACGTGCATTGTTTGAGACAAATGTTTTGTTATGGACCTAAATTATTTTTTGAGATGAATATACTACCATTTTACATGTTTAATCATAAATCACCTTATTTTCTTGATATTTCATATTTAATTTCATTTCATATTCTTAAATATAGATTATTATTCAATGTTACCATGCGATGAATTTTTTTTGAAACATTGTCATCGTTTATCAGGATAGTTTATAATTGAGATTCCATTAATGAAATTTTTGGATAAAACTCTCAAGAAACCTTGTAAATATTATTATCCTATATTAATTCAATATATATCCATCTATTAGTATCATTTTTTCAACTCTTTGTTACTAAAGATAATATAGAAATGTTTTGAAGAAAATATGAATTTATTTCTCTCTTCGGACAGAATTTAGTTGTATTCAGAAACCATGTTTTCAAAAACTATTTCATAAATCAATTAAAAAATGTATTTGAAACACCCCAGGTTTTAACAAATATTTATAATTTAATTCATGAAATAGTGAGTCTATACATAATTATATTTTTTATGGATATAGTCATAAACTAGCGGTTAAACATAATTCTTTCGCTCTTGAGTTTGGAATATCAAAAAAACAACATACACAGTTGTGATAAGTTAGTTATTTGGAGTCTGATTGGATCAAATTAATTTATAGTTAATAGTAACAAACCATTATGAATAGTAATATACCCATGTGAATACTAATATAACCCTAATGAATTGTAAATCGTCCAAATGTATAGTATCCTCACCCATGTATAATAAGGGAATCATATAAGTTATAATTGATTATTATATAAATGTTAGTATTTTTGAAATTCATAGTTATATAATTACAATTTTATAATTCATTAAATAATTTAAATAAAAATTTATTTTCAAAAATTCTAATAATAAATTATTATTTTTCTTATGGTTATAAGATAATTTTATGATAACTTGATTAATTTGTCAAGTTGTGATAAAATGATTTATAGTTTAAATATTGTATTTTTTCGAATAAATTATGATTTTATTTAAAAATTAAATTAATCATATTGAGATAATTATTTTCCAAAAATTAGTTATTTTTTGAATTATACACATCAAAAAATGGTTAGGGTGAATTTTGGGGATTTTTATAAAATTTGTTGATTTTTTATGAATAATAAAATACGTAAATTATGATAATTGATAAACACTTATTTTACTGCCTTATAGGTGTTGAAAGTCTGATTTAAGCACAAATGATTTGAAATTTTAAGAACTTATTACTATATGGGGTCACATGAATCAATATTATGAATAGTCCTGAGCAAAACTATTAAACTAATTGTTAAAATAATGTAGAACCCCTACTGTTCTCCAGTATAAATACCACCTTCATTCTCTCTTCCTCTAACACCTCTCAAGCATTGAACATTGTATTTGTTCATCTAAATTTCATTATCAAGTCTCATCTCCACATCCATAACCTACTGGTCTAACCAAAATTCCAATCCCAATGTCCATAAGAAGGATCTCATGATGAAGAGATCAAGAGGAGGTTTAAACACGTTTGAAGTTAAGTGAAACTGAGGTAAGGGATTTCCTAGCCCAATTTCTATTCTTTGGGTTAACATTCTACTTTACTCATGGTGTGGTATTAAGATTATTAATGTGATTATTTTTTTATTATTATGTTATATTATTTGAATAAATTTATCCATTCTATTATATTTATTCTCACTCCAATTATATTTGTAAGGGACATTCCTTTTAAAATTATATTAAAAGTCACATTAAGGAAATTCAATAAGATTATATATATATATATATATATATATTTGTACTGAGAGATTTCTCTAGATTTCGTGATTCTCTATTACTATGAAAAGTTCCTTGAACACAAATATGTTTGGTTGAGCCCATTATAGCTCAAGATATGTTGGAATGACGCATTATAGCACAAGATATGTCGGTTTGATCCTATTATAGCTCAAGATATATTTGGTTGAGCCCATTATAGCTCATCATATGATGAGTGATCCCCAGTTTAGCTCTCCATTGCATTGGGTACTCTGGAGAGTGAAGTTGATTTAATTGTTATACCATGTGTAAGGGTTATTGTAAGAGTAATATGGTAAATATGTCACAAGTAAAATGCATGATGTTTCAATTCATAAAATTGAGTTTTATGAAATGGGATATATTGGTTTTTATGTTATCACATGACTAATAATTTCCTTTTTATATCCCTAACTAATAATTTTGTGATCATCCCGTGTTTATAAATGTTTTTCAAAGGTCATAAGGATGTGTAGGAGAACGTTGGAAGATAATTTAATTGTAATGATGATTTTCCAATGAATTTATGTTTTATTTAAAAAAATTTATATTCTGAAAAAATTGATACTACTTTAATTGTATCCAAATGTATGATTATGAGATATTATTTATGGTTTCTTTCTTAATAACCTAGAGCAAATAACATGAGAAGACCCTACATGTGTAAGAATGTATTTTCATTTTTAATACACAGGGTTATTTAATGTATTAAGAAAGGGTCCTTATAGTTGGTATCAAATGGTGGTTTAGATAACATTAGGGGTTATGATGATGTAAATAGAATACCATAAACTATTACTTTACTTTATGGTTGATATGAAACAATATATCATTTAAATATTAACATGTTTCTTCATCAATGATATGTTTTATTAGAATAGGTTTCTGTAGAAGAAAGAGGGAAGCTGAAGTAGAATGGAACCAAGAGGCTGATATCTATCAAAACCTATATCCTGGAATGGTGGGAATCAGAAATGAGATGTTTGCGATAGTAAGGGATCAATTGACTCAAGATGTAAATAGTGGTGGTATACATGCTGGAGAATAACATGATCTACAATGAAGAAACATGTCTTTGGTGGGGAATTTTATGAACAGTCACATTAAAAAGATAAAAATGGATTCTTCTGTCTCTTGAAGGAATGATCCCCATGCACCTGATGGTTTTAAAAATCATCTGACCATTACCCACTCTGTGCCTCTTTCCCTAGCGGTGTCTCCGGTTTTGGCACTATTCGCCCCAAGTTCAGGGCCTCCAGAGGTTGTTCCCTCCCCCTTTGGGGAAATCAAGGTACATCTTTCCAGTTGGACCATCTAGTGCATTCCTTTAAAGATGATATGTGTGGTCTAGATCCATGTGCTTCTCTTCCATGCTTTAGAGAGATTCGGCCTTTTCACACTCTGTGTCAAGGGAAAGCTCTCTCTTGTCATTTGGGGCACCTGAGATGATGTTCAATGAAGCAAAAACTGGATTAAGATGGATACTTGTAGTGAAGATTTTCTATGAGAAACCTTCTATTTCTATTTTTAAATTCTTTGTGGCTTCCAAGGGTTTGCAGGGGAGGCTCATATCTCAATGATTCACATAAGCTCATTCTTCTTTGTTCTTGATTCCAAAGAGTATTTCATCCATGCTTGGTCAAATTCCATATGGTTTGTGGGTCATTGGGGCTTCAATTTATCCCATTGGTTGACGGATGATCACAGGTGAAGGAAATCAATCGTTCTACAGTTTGGATAAGTCTATTGGGGCTTCTCCTCCCATTTCATAATGACACTTTCTTTATGTCCATCGACGACGCTATGGGGGTATCTTTGCATGTCTGAGTGCACTTGTCACAGAGAGGAGTCCCTTGTGGTTCTGATCTTCATTGATCTAGACCTTTCTCTTCTGATCCTAGGGAAGATATATTCGAAAGTGACAAGCTCCATTGATTATATATAGGTTATAGTTTTCCCTGTGTATCCATGGTACTACTCGTCCTGTGGTTTATAAGGACATTACTTGAAAAATTCTCAGAGACATCACCTAGGTAGACATCAGTCAGATGTCAGGGGCTCCAAGCCTAACATTCCCTCATATCCTCTGTGTGCAGGATCAGCCCCGACATTGGGCCAGTAACTAAATTATGGTTCCATCCTCAGCCCCCAGCTTCATCGACATGCAAGGACCTAGTTCATCCATCTTTATGTTTTGTGGATCACCCAAGCTAGGCTCTAATTCTCTATAAACCTCAATGAAAGTGGATGGACACCTCGAGCTCTATCAAATGGTTTTGTATTCCTGATTAGTTGATGTTGAAATGAGATTTATTATAATTTTTCCTGAAGGTGAACAAGGGTGAAATGGCCTCTTCTTTTTTATCCCCTCTCGGTGCCCCTATAGCTTCTAGATTCTATGAAGAGAAACTGCTCAAGGGGTAGGGGCCCAAGAGGCTAGGCCACTCCTTGTGGAGTTCCTTACAGATCCCAAGACATTGGCTTGTAGTGTTCATCCTTCCTGGTCTTACTGTCCTAGAGGGCTACCACTCATGATATCTGGTCCCCTGGTTAGTAGTGGATTTTCTACTGTCACAGTTCATTTTGGTGATTAGGCCTCTATGATGGATGGTGCCCAGGTGTGGTTGCCTCACAATGTGTTGGGTGGAAACTTTCAAGGAACATATACAAGCTTCCAAATCCATAATTAGGCATGCCTGTTTTGGGTCCGGGAGTGTGTACAAGGCAGATGAAGAAGAAACTATAGGTTACATAGTGTCCTACACCCCACTCAATAGTGACCAATGAGCCCGGGTCTAAAGCCCGACCAACGTTGTTTCCATGATTCCCATAATTATCTAAAACTCTCGAGGAATCAGTGTGAGGGTTAAAACTAATTTCATCACTTTGGATTCTAAGAAGAAAAAGGCCTAGATGGTGGTGATAATTGTGTACAAGTAGGATTCATCTAAGATTCAGGAGTTTACTCAAAGGGTTAAAATGCATTCTTCCATGCATGTAGTTCCGATCAACAATCGACTGTGGTTATTCTGAAATAGGGATGTCTAAGTGGATCAGATCTAAGAGGGTGACTATTATTTTAGGATGAGGGTGTTGAGTGGTGTTGAGACTCTCCTTGTATCCATTATCTATGGGAGCTATGATGCCCATAAGAGGCAAGTGTTGTGGTCTAATCTGACCTATTTTGACCCTGGGTGTCTTCCTTGGGTGGTGGTAAGAGACTTTAACATCATAACTCAACCAGAAGAGAAGAAGGGGTGAGGAGAATTCTCATGGGGGGCTAGAATTTTTGTTGTGCAGTTTATGGCTAGTCAGGGGTTAATGGACTTCGGATATTCCAATAATCCTTTGACATCGTGCAATAATAAAAGGGGGGGAAGATGTTGTTGGGGAAGACTCAACCAGTATATTGCCAACGCCCACACAATTTCCATTTTTATAATTGAAAAGGTTATCCAATTAACCCGAAGCATCTCAAACCACTATCTACTCTTATTATCTCTCTAATGAATGGAGGACCCACACGAACATTTCATGTTCTCTATCCAGTGCGTGTGTAATCCGAACTACCACCACGTGGTTATAATGAATTACAATGAACCATCTCTGGGCCACTCATGGATGACCATTCACTCCTAGTTGCAGCAACTAAAGAAGGAATTCCTATTGTGTTCCAAGTCCATTCCTCTAATCGATGAGGAGCTGGTTGTGTTCAAATAGGTCATCGAGTGCTTGGAGTCTAGTGTTGAGGAGAGCTGGTATGACGTGGTTTGTGATGAGATCTCTGAGATGAATAATTCCTTATTTGTGATGGTTCTCTCATAGGAATGAAAGGCGAGGGAATGCTCAAGGACTAAATGGATCAAGTAGGGGACAAGAACACTGCATACATTCTTTCTTGCATTAGGGATAGAAGGCATGTTGTCCAACCAATCCTAGTTATGGAGGATGGAATGCACACATATGACATGGAGGTGGTCAGGGGAAAAGATTTATCATTCTTTCAAGACCTCTATTCTAGTACGAATATGAATATTTCATGAGTTTATCCCTTGGGGGAGGATCAAGTGTTGGATGAAATCATGAATATTGTCATTATGTAGTAGAATGGTTTACATGATGGTATTCAATATGAGGAGGAGGTGCATGGAGCCATGTCGATCAAAGTCCCCGTAGTTCATGATGGATGGGTCTTACGCTCTGAGATGGTGCATGGTGGTGGGGCTTGAACTTCGTGGAGGCTTCCTACGTACTATTCCTTAGCACATATCAATGTCCCCATAGTTCAGGATGGATGGGGCTTACACTCTGAGATGGCCCATAGTCGTGGGGCTTGAACCTCATGGATGCTTCCTACATACCATGCCTTATCACGGATCAAAGTCTCCGTATTTCGGGATGGATAGGGCTTATGCTCTGAGATGGCCCATGGTGGTGGGGCTTGAACCACGTGGAGGCTTCCTACGTACCATGCCTTAGCATGGATCAAAGTCCCCGTAGTTCGGGATGGTATGGGGCTTACGCTCTGAGATGGCCCATGGCGGTGTCGGAGAACCGACGTGAAGATGGACCGGGGGTCCGATGGGTAGTGGGATTGAACCTCAGGGAGACTTCCTACGTACCATGCCTTGACATGGATCAATGTCCTCGTAGTTTGTTGGGGGTGGCGTGTAGGGCCGGTGCTCACTCTAAGCTCACGAGAGTCATGCTCAGTGTGAAAAACAAGAGGTTGCAGGGTCCTGACGATCACGTTGCGAAAGGTGCATCCATGGGAAGCGAAGAGGTTCTTATGCATTGAACGGCCCATGGTGCCAGGACATACTCTAGGATGGAGGCCTGAGTGAGACAAAGTGCAATTGGAGAGGTATTTAAGACTCAGGAAATGAGGGGTCCCACTTCCCATCATGCTCTCCGCCGGCCCTGGCATCGGGGAAGTATGGAGGTGCATGGGTGCTACCTTCCACAAGAAGGGCTAGGGGCTTACACCAAGATGACTGCCCTTACCCATGGAAAAATTACAATCTAATAAATCACCCCTTGTGAGCGATGATCCCACCATCCATGTGGAGATGAGCGGTCGTGGAGAATGTCCAAGGTGGGGGGGGGGACCCCGCGTGCAAGGAACGGGGTTGGGTCACAGTTTGACGTCATGTGATGAGGAATATGTGCTTGGTAGTTTAACATCATGTAGCTTGGACGAGTTGGGTTGGATCCGCACCCCTAGGAATTACATAACAGGTTCCCTCTGCCCCTTGTGGAAGGGACGAAATCGGCAAGGCCGTTCGGAGGGGGTGTCGCGGGGCGAACCATTGGGGGGTCCACGTTAGCGTGGCTATTTGAAGAAGAAATAGTCATTAGCATGCCAATGCAAAGAAGCATGAGGCGAAGGAACCGAATGAGAAGGATTTTTCAAGGGACTTTGAAGTTGCTCCGTACGATCTGAGAAGGCCATACGGGAAAATCATACATGATACGAATGCTCATGGCTGCATAGGACACCTGCAAATGGCACCCGGAAGGAGGGCATCAAACTCATGCATAGGGAATGCCTGGGGAGCACTGAGGTGAAAAGCGCCGAATAATTATGAAAATCCCTTGGGGCTGCATGAAATAAGGGTGACCGAGACTTTTCACAACTTGAATGGATTGCACATAAGGTGTCAGAATTACGCGCGGGTGGCGAGGGCCGAGCATAAGGACAAGGGGCGTAAAAAGATTGTGCACAACAGACGGATCTTCATGTAATGGAAGGAATTGTGCACAGGGGGGAAACCCCCGAGGGGTTTGAATTTATTCTATGCCAGGGGGGATCTCGTGTGAAGGCAGATCCTGGGGCGACATGGCACTAAAAATAACCCTACCTGAAGGCCGTATTGGGCGCGCTAAATTCCATTTACTCGCATGATAGGCAGTTTGAATTCTTCATCCCAAAAAAGGAAGGGGGTATCCTTCTATTTAGAGGTATCTGACAGCACATAATGCCATGTGCGTGTGAAATAATTGCACGACCGATGCGGCGGTGAAAAATATCAACCACCCGTGGTGCAGGCACAGAATTATTTGGTGCCGGCGCCGGTACCTTTCACGAATCCTAGGGCATTCTGCACGTGATGTAATTTTTTTGTGCGCGTCTCCTTTTTTTCACACAAACTCTCCGGGCCCTTCTAGACCGGTCCTCTGGGTCGAAATATGACTTCTCTTATTTTGTTACGGAGCATTCTCTAGAACTTATGCATTTTTCAATGACTATAGTGGTATGACAACATCATGTGATTAAATAGAATAATGGTTTCACCCCTATAATTTTTAAATATTGATGAGTTATGAATTATTCTTTGTCTTGTATTTAAGGAAAAGAATACTTATCACTATTGATGCATGGCTGTGGTGAACCTCGTTTTTATATACTTGCAGGGAATCCTTTTATATATGTTATACATTTATGATTTGATATGGGAATGGTATCATTCTATATTTTGACACTAGAGAGGGTGTCCCCTATACTATCAAATTAGTCATGAAATCCCCTATACTGTGAAAAATATTTGTGGCATTCCCTATATCATGATACTGGGAATGGAGACCCTATTTTAGTGATACTGGGCATGGTGACACTATTTTGTGATACTAGATTTTGTCACTATATACTATGATACTAGGAATGACATTCCATACAATTTTCATATAGGGCTTTTCATCCATTGGGTACTTCTTTAGAGATATTCCGGTATGGGATGAAGCAAGAAGTGTGATCCAGTTTTTCTTTTAGGAACCAGATATGAACCATTTAATGATATTATTACAGGTTTTCATTATTATATCTAAAAGATTAAATGATATGTACATAGGCTATATATTTATAAACATTGTTCGTTTTGTCCTGTAGAGTGTATCTCACACACTACCTGCACCACTGATGATACATAGGAATGGTTTAATATTATAGCTATATATAAGAGGAATAATCCTCTTACAGTTTTTTTACTTCTTGCATGACATGGGATGGAAGAATGGTAGAATATGGTAGGGATGAAGATCAGGATTCTTAGATATATTTTGTATTTTTGTGTTCCTTTTTTATACCATAAACTTTATTGACTTCCTACTACCCTTTAAACATGTTTTTATTAATTTTTAGAGGCATGAAATTCTCATTTTTAATTATTTTGTTTACAAATTTTCATCATTATTTAATTCATGTATGTTTATATCATGTTTCTGCTATGATGGCTTACTCGTCCAGTTGTTTATCTGTGCATCCACTATCATTTCCATTACTAATATGCTTATTCGATTTATTTATCTATCTATTTATCATTGTGCTACTATTAATTGATGTAATAGTATCCCCATAGAAACACCCTATTCCATCACTTCCATTATATAGCCTATGGAATCAGGGGAGGTTCCCTTGAGGACATATGGCCCACTAGTTTGGGGAACCACTGAGTGGAACCTAGGCCCATACATGACAAAGTTTTATATGAGGTTTCTTTTCCTAATATAAAACATTAAGGCTTATACAAGATATTAGGATGGTATTAGAGTTTGGTAATGATCTATTCCTAAGAGTATATGACCGATGTATTGAGAAAATTACTAAATTCTTGGTTATAAAATACTATTTCTTATTTTATTCATGTTAAAATTGTTTTAATTCCATAGTTTTTTATATATTATTCTAATTAAAGTTGATTTAATTCTACATAATAATGGTGCAATTAAATTGTGAGTTTATTTTTTATATTATTATCGGGGAATGTAATTTATCTTTTCACATATTATTTGAAGAAATGGAAGAATTTCTCATCCATAATTTTATGCACCATTTAAAAAATTCACATTCCATGGATATCCCATTCCATATAATAGAATTGTGTTGTTTGAATTGCTTGTGATTTCCATCTGTGATTCGAATTTTATAAATAGAATTTTTATTGTATATTGATTCTTTTTAGAAATTGAGAAACATTGTTGGTACTTAGAGTGTCTTATGTAACCAAAACAATGTTTTCTTATTTAGCCTATAATAGACACCCTATGTGGTCAACTATGACATGTTGATGCATTGACCATTTTTTTCATAGACTAGAATGAGTTATGGTATAGATTCAGTGAACATGAAAATTGGTTCATAAGCGATGTGGGACCTTATAGATCTTAAATTGAGAACTACTTGATACAACCATTTAATGAAAATTATGTTTTATCTGTAATTTTAAGATTAAATTGAAATAGTAAAACACAAATCATGACATAGTCACAACCTTAGTACGAGAAAGTAGGGAGAATCTATTTTTTCCAATATAAATGTTTGTATCACCCATAACTAACTCATTGATATTGATGATATGTGTGACTAATATATAGAATTTATTTTTACCTGGTAGATTCCTATATCTAATTATTATGACGCTATAAAATCTCATCATAATTGTGTGTTTGAAATTTGTAGAGTGATGACATAATGATGTCCCTTAGACATACACTAGGTTTGTTGTGATGATCATGCTCTATGGTCGGTGGTACCTAAGCTTCAATGATTCCTTTAGTATTTCATACAATTGAACCTCTTATTATTACCAACACAGGTGATGATTCATAGTCCCAAGGAGACATTTTGTAGCTTTTAAAGACAAATCATGGATCTTTACACTATTCCCTTCTATAGGAGACTTAACTTGCATGTTCTAGTATAAGTATATGATAATATCTTGGGGGGATGGTAGACCATAAGCTATAGATATATAGAAAAATATGGTTATGTCTATGTTTGAACATTCCAAGATACCACACAACATTATATTAAAACTCACTACATATATTCATTTTGGATCCACTAAATTCTGGTGTGGTATCATGAACCCAGCGGGTCAGCACTGGGAAGTGACTAGTAAAGATTTCAAGTTGGGATTCATTGATTATTTATTCCCTAATAATCCATTTTCTATTCATTACAAGTATTTCATGCAAATAAAATTGGGTTATAAGAATTTTATGAACTATTCATCATGTTTTACAGAGCTTTGGTGCTTTTAACCTGTCTAAAATATTGATGATCTAGTAAAAGATAGACAACTTGAGGATGACCTGAAACATCCTACTCATTAATAGGTGAATGTTTTCTAGTTGACTATTATATTTGGAATAGTGAACCAAACATTTATCTCCTAGTAGAATCTGAGGTAAGATGAAAGTGTGAGCCAGGGCTGTTCAAAACCTAGATGGGGTAACAATTCGACTAGCAGTCATAGGAAACTCTATGTGATTGTAAATGTCAGAAGAGTAATCCAGATGAATCCCATAGATAGTAAAATGGTTTATCACCTTTGGGGAAGGCCTGGGAATATAAATCCCCAAAGACCGAGAGACCCCATCAAGTCATGTGGATATGGGGGATTGGGGAATCAACAATATTTTTACCAGACCATCCAATTTGTTTTAAGAGGGGGATGATCCATTATTTCTCCACCTTCTCGAGCAGGTTCATTATCACCGCAATAAGAAGGAAACTATAGTACTAATTTTTTTACAAGTATAGTATGATATCATAATCATTGTAACCATGTTTTAGATATAAAATACTAGTAGATTTGCCCCACTCTATATAGTCTCAGTGCAGCACATGGTCAGGAATGAGTCCATATATATTCTATGCAGCCTATACTAGTGGACCAATTGGTTGGACAATTTATTTTTTGAGGAACAATTATATTATCCTCTTAATCATTTTTACTTTATTTGATAAGGCTACATCAAATTCATTCATATTTTTTCTTTGATCTGGAGAGACATGGACTTCATGTTGAGTTCTCTATTGTCATTTTGATTCAAGATACACCTTTTGGTATACATTTAGAGAGTATACATTAGTGAAAATACTATCCTCTTGAGTTAGGCTTCCATAATTTCTCATTAGACCTCATCATTCTCGAGATGATAGGATTTGATGTCATTTTCAGAATGGACATGTTTATTCCCTATGATGCCTATGTGGATTGTAATTTTCATAAGGAGTTATGGAAATCACTATTGGGAATTTATTATATTCCAAAGGGTGAGTTAGATTTCTAGGAAAGTGGATCTCAACTTGAACATTTTGGGCTAGGTTGAGTGACTGTTTATATTGCTAGACATTACATGAATGATCATGTAGTACATCAGACTGAGTTCCCTCCTATAGTTGATCAATTAATGTGGTTTTTAATGATTAAATTTTCTAGAATACATCAAGATATATTTTTAGTGTTTTTTATTAATCTTGTTCTTATAGATTCACAATTATCCAATACTCTTAATAGTATTAATTCTTCTGAGTTGTAGGAACTCAATAGGTAGCTAGAATATTTAATAGCCAGTGATTTCATAGGGCACAGTACTTATCCCTATAATTCACTAGTCGTTTTAACAAATAATGAGGATAGAAGCCTCATGATTTTTATGTATTAAAAGACTTTAAATCACGTTACAGTGAAAATTATATACCCCATACCTCATATTGAAGATATTTTTTACTATCTCAAACAATAGAAGGTATTCTAGAAGATTGACCTGAGATTTAGTTATCATCAGGATCTACATAGACCATCCAATATTTTGTTTTCCACATTCCATAGTCTGTGTGGATTATATGAGTATCTGACGATGTTGTTTTTTCATATGAATGTGAATTTTTTTTGTATGTATTTTATTAATAGGAGTTTCCATCCCTATACGGATTCTTTTATGATGGTCTTCATAGATGACATCATGGTGTATTCATATACTCGTAGCGACTATTCTACTCATATTTAGATCCTTTTTAACACACTAAAACTTTCTTAGATGTATTCTATTCTCATGAAATTTCACATTTGGATTGATAAGGTACAATTATATGGTCATGCTATCTCAGAGGATATAGTTTCAATTGACCCAGAAAAACTGAGATCTATGGTTACCTTAATGTAGCCAAAGAATGACATTGATATACAAAGTTTATTTGTGATTATTTATTACAATAGATGTTTTATATTGGAATTACCATGATTATAATAACCTCTTATGGGATTTATATTGATGTTTATGATGTTTATATGGTATGATTCTTGTGAGAAAGCCTCTGAAGAGCTGAAAGGGAGATTAAATTTAGCACTCATCCGGATTTTTCCAGATCTAGGAAAAAGCTATATAGAATATTGTGATACATATAATATTAGCTGAGGCCACCCTCCACCACCACCAAATGTCTTGAAGGCCTCCATTTGTATTTCTTTTTGATAACCCCAGTTTCAAGGGATGAGGGGGAACCCGTGCAAGGAACGTAGGCTTAGATATTATATGGCTCGTAGGCTTTAGGAGATTATATGACCCGAATGTCTTTTGGAATTCAACCAGACTATCTTAAAAGGACTTCCCCCTCCCCATCATCTGATCATGATATTAGCTCTCCACCATTGAATGACCGTCATGCTAGGCTTCCCGTTCAAGCATAGGCTGGTCCTAATGGCATAGCCATACCATCTCATTCTGACAAATCCATTTGTCTTAACTTTGATCAGTGCACGTACTCTAAATCCTCTTCTGGTGCTACTCCTTTTTTTTTGGAGTCTATCTGAGGAAACTATATGTCGACTGAAGGCCATGATGTGGCCCGAAGGGATTAATGGTTTTCCAAAATCCATACTGACCCGAAGTCATGGGTGGCCCAAATGCCTGAAGGACTCCAAGCCCAAACTGGTGGCCCAAGTTAAATAGTTCCAACTTCTAAAATACCAAACAACACCTTCTACAGTACCTACACCGTACCCGCACAATGTACAGTTCTACTACAGTACATGAATAATGTAAGGTACTACTATATTACCGCACAGTGTATAGTTCTGCTATAGTTCCTGCTACAGTGCCTTCTACAGTGCTGATATAGTACAACCGAAAATATGCCTCTACCTGGTTTTGAACATGGGTCTCATGGATGCTCTTAAGGATACCTATAAGGCCCCAACCTTAAACCTTACTTAATCTTGAGTTATTACAGGATTACAGATTTAGGATCTTTTCAGGTTTAGAGTTTTAGAGAATTAGATCATAAAACTTGCATTACATTCCACATATAAACAAAGTGGTTATATAAAGATAGTATTATTCTTTCCCATCAATGGAAACATATTTAAAATAAAACATGGATTCTTTCATGACACTTCCTTGACACTATCATCATATCATGTACCATTCCCTTGACTTGTGAAAAACATTTCAAAAAAACTTGGGATGATCATAAAAAGCTCAGTAAGGGATATAAAAATATGGAAAGGAAACATGGGTACATATATACATAAGAATGAAATCATACTTTACCCATAAAACATAAGAACTTTTACAAACCTCATCAAATCATGAATAAATCATAGAAATCATCAGACGTAAAGGTAACTTGAGGCATTCATAACATTCTTACATAGGGAGTAACCCTCTTGGTTACGTTTGGAATACCCATCATAGTATATTCCCTAAATCTATTCGGAGAAACCTTAACATTAAACTCCTTCATGTTACGCAATGCATTAGAGAGCTATATCGGGATCACCCACCCTTATTTTATCACGGAACCACCCATCATCATAATAATTCCAAATAACCTCAACATAATCGTATCACATAAAACATGCATAAAGGAAACATAACATTTCCACTTTTCAATCACAAGATATCAATACAACACATTGATAAAAACATTATGAAAACCATTTTCAATACCAAGATAAATGAAAAGTAAAACATGGTATTTATTTTTCTTTTAAAAAATGGTATGGCTTGTAGAGGAAGCCGAAACTCAAATAATGGTCACGGCGGCGTAGAAGTCGTTGTCGCCGCATACGTACGACAAAAACATTCCCTTTTTTCGTTTAGTAAATGCTTCGTATAAAAAGATTCCTTTTGAATAAACGTAAAAGTAAAAGGGGTTTATACCCCATATAAAAGAAGGTTGTGTATAAAACAAAATATCCCTCAATGAAAGGAGATTGAGACGAAGTCCCATACCTCGGGTCCGACTTGACTTGATCGTTCTTTAATGTCCTGAATAATAAAATTGAGTTAATTTATACTTTCTTAAGAACCTTTTTCAAGTTCATTATTCATTTTATATCACTTATTTCCATGTCATGAACAATATGTAATTATTTAAGTTAATAACGGTCGTTTTAACGATCATTGGTACTTGAGTAAAAAATAAACCCTTTATAATTACGAGTTGTTAATGTATCCATTATATCCAGAATGGTATTCATGATTTAGATATCATATATGTAATATATATCCAGTACATGCATTAATTTATAATATTACATAATCATTTAGAGGTAAGAAATGAAATGCACCGTTCATGGAGACGGTATGCCGTACGTACGCATGAACGCTACTTTCATTTCTATTTCGTATTTTATAGAATGGAATCATAATGATATAAAGGTATATTATAATTCCAGTATAATATCATATATAATATCATAGTTCCATTCTTTATACATCTCACATATGGTATTTGACAAATCAAATCACTTTGAGGGGGTGGTAGTCCGCACTTCCTTAAATGAAGATATCGCGTTTACCCGTAATGGGAACCATAAAGGTATGCCCAAAATGAAAAATACAGAAGCTTAAGGAAAACATAAAAATATTATATATCATATATATATATAGTGACATCTTAATGGACACCTTTGAATATGTTAAAATAATGTTGAACAATCATCGTTTCGGGAGGCATCAATTCACCATCCACGGAAACAGTATGTCCTTTAACCATTAGATGTAGGTGTGTGTAAGTGTAGATTGAATCCTTCTTATAAAAACATCATAGTATATTGAGGATACTGTAGTTGTTACAAAAGAAAATAATAAAAAGAGTTTAGGGGGTTGGAGAAGCAAAATCAAACAAAAAGACTCAAAAGAAGACATTACCTTAAAATCGGGTAACTCCCTTTGGTTTGAGCACAAAGGCTTCCTTGGGAAGAATTCTGCCCAATGTGAGGCTTCAAGGAGTAATATTGGGATGTGTAGAGCCAAAATAAGAAGGTTTTGTCCGAGCCAAAGGGTTTGGGAGTGTGGGTAAGGAGGTAGAGGTTGGGGCCTTTTATAAGAGGAGAGGAGGGGCACTCTTGGAAGGTAAAGAAAAGTCACTTTATTTTTTAAATGGTATTCAGATTTAAGATGTACCAAATTTATTTGTTTCGAGTATAAGGTGATAAGGGTTCGAAATCCACCCATACAATAGGTTTTTTCCATGTGTAGGTCTTATATTTTACATTATCTTTTCATTTTATTTAAATCGTTAAATAATGAGGTCATCGCTGCATCATCATGATGTCATAAATAATTTAATTAATTTAAAGTCTAAAAATTATAAAAAAAAATACTATGATGTAGGAAATCTTTTTAGATTTCTATTGACTATTTATAATAAAAAATATGATCTTTATAACACCATGTAAAAACTATTTTG
Organism: Viscum album; assembly: GCA_963277665.1. Taxonomy (NCBI): domain Eukaryota; kingdom Viridiplantae; phylum Streptophyta; class Magnoliopsida; order Santalales; family Viscaceae; genus Viscum; species Viscum album. The sequence continues at coordinate 1,089,061,222 of OY728164.1, read as the reverse complement.
GTAAAACATTTCATGTTTGTGTCATTTTTAATATTACATTAAATAAAAAGTTATTTATGTAATTTCCCAACCAAAGTGGCTCCATGGGGTCCCCAAGTTGACCCATGGATTTTTGTGGTCGGCCATGACACATCCAATGGGGGTAGGACATGTGTCAATCTCATCTCATTATATTAAAGCATTATTTTTACCTTAAACTACACTAATTACCTCTAATCGCGATTAAGAACTTAAGAGTTACTATTCACCAAAAAAATATTTTAATCTCATTGAACCACATTTTACTTCTTAATGACAACCATGTATGTCGGATTTTTGAAATTCAAAACATAGAAGTGGTAAAATTTCATTTAAACAAAAAATTAGTTTTTATAAGTACCACTTAGTGGTTTCACTATTCATCAAAAATTGAAGTTTTTCAGAAAAATACCAAAAATTCACCCTAAGATATATTTGATATTATGAATTCAAAAATGAAGTCTATTTTAAAAAATTCAAAACATATAATTCATATTAATTAATTTAATAATTAATTCCCACTGTCATGACAAATAGTGTGTTTTTATGAAACAATACGTATCAAAAGATTGACACCAATTTAAGTCCAATTTCAAAGTGAAATTGATTCCAATGACCACCATTGGATTAAATGGTAAAAATATATTATAATTTCACTTCAAAACCAATTCAGGAGATAATATAATCATATAAATAAATTATATTAAAAAGCAGTTTTGATGTAAAATGCAGTATTTTTCACTATTCCTTAAAAAAATGAACATTGTCTGAAAAATAACAAAAATTCACACAATGTATATTTTGATGTCCCAATCATAAAGAATAAGTATATTTTGACAAACATAGCTTATAAAATTGTCAAAAAATGGATTTAAAAATGGTTTTCCATCAAAAGGCAGTAAAAAAATCTTTTAAAAGTATTAGTGTATTCCATGCTTAAGATTGGATTTATTTTCATTTTATGCCACTAAAACACTATCTAATTCATTAATATACATAGATAAAAATATCTATTACTCATTAATTACATGGGATGTTACATCCTTCCCCCCTTATGAAAGTTGTGTCCCTGTAATTTATTTACTTATCAAATAAATGGGGGTACTTATCCCTCATTGCATTTTCAAATTCCCATGTTGCCTCTTCCATCATGTGGTTTTTCCACAAAATCTTTACTTGATTAATCACCTTATTTCGTAACACTTTCTCCCTGTTGTCAAGAATCTGGACTGGTTGTTCCTCATAAGATATGTTCTCTTCCAGCTAAACTACCTCTGGACTCAAAACATGAGATGGATCTGGCATATACTTTCTCAACATCGAAACGTGAAAAACATTGTGTACCTCAGATAAACTCGGAGGTACAGCCACCTGGTATGCAACTGATCCAACTCTCTCCAGAATTTCATATGGTCCAATAATCCTTCGACTCAGCTTTCTTTCTTACCAAATCTCATCACACTTTTCCAAGGAAAAACCTTGAGAAAAACATGATCACCTACCTCGAAAGATAGATCCTTCCTCTGGTTATCCGCATAACTCTTCTGCCTGCTCTGAGCTATTCTCATGTGCTTCTGGATTAGCTGAACATTTTCTGCCATCTCTTCTACCAATTCTGGTGCCATAAACTTCCTTTCACCCACTTCATCCCAGAAAGTTGGAGTTCGACACCGCTTCCCATATAATGCCTGAAATGGTGCCATCTGTATACTAGAATGAAAACTGTTATTATATGAAAATACAACCAAAGAAAGATGTTTGTCCCAACTTCCCAGATAATCCATAGAGAAAGAAAGTAGCATATCCTCCAATGTCTGAATTGTTCATTTTGACTGCCCATCTGATTGAGGATGAAAATTTGTACTAAAATTTAATTCAGTACCCAACGACCTCTGAAAGACTTTCCAAAAGTTAGAACTGAACCTGGGAACACGATCAGATACAATGGAGAGGGTAACTCCATGTAACCTGACTATCTCTTTAAGATACAAACGGTAAAGTTTATCTAGGGAAAAAGTATCTCGTATAGAAAGGAAATGAGCTGATTTAGTCAAGCGATCAATAATAACCCAAATTGCATTATTACCTCGAGATGTCTTCGGTAATCCCACAACAATGTCCACGGATATATTCTCCCATTTCCACTCTGTCACTGGTAAAGGCTGAAGCATCCCTTTCGGTAACTGCCTCTCTGCTTTAACCTGTTGACATGTCAAACACTTCACAGTAAAATCAGCAATAACTCTTTTCATTCCATCCCACCAGTAATACTCCCGCATATCTCTGTACATCTTAGTACTTCCAGGATGAACTGAAAATGAAGAACTATGAGCTTCACATAACAACTCTCTCTTCAACTGTGAATCACAAGGCACACACAATCTCTTCCCAAATCTCAAAACGCAATCATTATCAATGTTGAATTCAGGAAACTTAACTTTCTGAACCAGCTCTACCTTTTTCTGCAACTCACTGTCTTGCATCTGTGCTTGCTTGATTTTATCTGATAGAGAGGATCTCACTGATACCTGAAACAAAACATATAAACATCCTTCACCAACAACTTCTATGCCAAAGTTCATCAAATCCTTAACCAAAGGATCACATTCCAAACGCAACATTGCTAATGAAACATTACTTTTTCGACTCAAAACATCAGCCACTTTGTTTTCTTTTCCTGGATGGTAATGAATTGTACAATCATAATCCTTGATTAATTCCAGCCATCTCCTATGTCTCTTGTTTAACTCTTTCTGATTGAATATATACTTTAAACTTTTGTGATCAGTATATATTTCACACTTTACTCCATACAAATGATGCCTCCATATTGTTAAAGCAAAAACAGCAGCAGCTAATTCCAAATCCTGTGTAGGGTAATTTACCTCATGAGTTTTCAACTGTCGTGAAGCATAAGTAATTACCAGATAATTCTGCATTAGGACGCAACCAAGTACTTTAAATGAAGCATCAATGTATATAAAAAACTCACCACTCCTGGAAGATAGTGCCAAAAATGGAGCATTCACCAATCTTCTTTTCAATTCTGGAAAACAATCATCACATTCTTTTGTCCAGAGAAACTTAACACCCTTCCGAGTTATCTTAGTCATTGGACTAGATAACCATGAAAAATTTCTAACAAACCTTCGGTAATATCCTGCCAAACCAAGGAAACTATGAAACTCTGTTACATTTTTGGGTCTTTTCCAGTCATCCACAACTTTTGTTTTTTCAGGATCAAAATTTATCCCATCTTTAGAAACAATGTGACCAAGGAAAGAAATTTTTTGCAACCAGAACTCACACTTTCTGAATTTTCCATACAGTTTCTTTTCTTTTATGGTTTTCAAGATAACCCTTAAATGTCTTTCATGCTCCTCTTTACTTCTAGAAAACACCAAAATATCATCAATGAAAACCACCACAAACTTATCCAAGAACTCATGGAAAATTCTATTCATTAAGTCCATGAATACAGAAGGTGCATTGGTTATCCCAAAAGGAATTACTACAAATTCATAATGGCCATATCTTGTACGGAACGCGTTCTTCGGAACATCTGCTTCCTTTACCTCCAGCTGATGGTACCCCGATCTCAAGTCAATCTTTGAAAAATACTGAGCTCCCTGGAGCTGATCAAACAAATCATCGATATGAGGCAAAGGATATTTGTTCTTCACAGTGATGTTATTCAAGGCTCTATAATCAATGCAAAGTCTCATTGAACCATCTTTCTTTTTAGCAAATAAAACAGAAGCACCCCATGGTGATGTTATAGGTCGAATGAAGCCTTTCTCTAATTAATCTTGCAATTTCTCCTTCAAATCTAAAAGTTCAATTTGAGCCATTCGATAAGGGGGTTTTGAAATTGTCTTAGCATCAGGAACTATGTCAACAGTAAACTCAACATCCCGATCTGGTATTATTCCAGGAAACTCATCAAGAAAAACATCAGGATATTCATTTACCATTGGCACATCATTAATCTGAACAGTTCCTTTATTTTCAACGATGTGTGCAAGGTAACATTCATTTCCATCTTTTACAAGTTTCTTGGCCTCTTGAAAAGTTATCAACAGTAAGGGTTCATTCTTGTACACAAACTGAAAGTATTTCTAAAAAGAAACTTCTTTATCTCTCCAGTCAATCTTAGCATGGTAAATAGAGAGCCAATCCATACCCAGGATAACATCAAACTCTACTAGAGGTAGAATAATAAGGTTTTCAAGTAGGTTCTTTCCACAGATAAGGATAGGAAGATTCATATAAATTCTTTTTTCCTCAAAATTTCCCCCAGGTGTTTTTACCAAAAGTTCAGGAGTCATTTCTTGAGACGGTATTCCCATTTTACTAGAAAAGGTTTCAGAGATGAAAGAATGTGTGGACCCCGAATCAAAAAACACACTGGAATAATCTGAAAAAACAAACAAAGTACCTAATACAACTTCATTTGAAGGCCCGACATCTGCTGAAGTAGTTGCAAAGGATTTCACCACCCCTTTCTGCTTTTAATCTAACTACTTCCCATCACTCAAGCTCTTTGTCGGACACTCGTTTTCATAGTGACCCATCTCATTGAACATATAAAATTTCACTAAATGTAAATCAAATTTGGTCTTACCTTCACCTTGATACATTTCAGTGCAATCACGAGCCTTATGTCCCATCTTACCACATCGGTAGCACTTTCCAGACTTCAGAAGACATTCCCCAGCATGCCTTTTTCCACATTTATCACAAACTGGAAACTTAGTTTTCTTACCGTTAGACTTTTTTGAATAATTCTTCCCTTTCTCCTGCCACCATGGTCTCTTCTTCTACTGGTTGTTATAGAACACTTGATCATCGGCAAACTCCATTTCCACCTTCTCAGCACATCGAACAAGCTTTTCATAACTTTTAAACTCACAAGAAGCTAATGACCTTCGATATTTTGGCTTTAATCCTGAGTAAAAACGATTGATTTTACTATCAAGGTCTCGGATAAAATTTGGAGCATACCTTGCCAATCGAGTGAACTTTTCTTCATAGGTAGCCACTGAGTCTTACTCTTGCCTCAATTCCAAGAATTGATTTTCCATCCTAAGTCGAACAGTCTTAGGAAAATATTTCTCAAGAAACATACCTTTGAATTCATCCCAGTCGAGAGCATCAATCTCATCAGCGTCCCTGATATTTTTAACCATCGACCACCACTGATCTGCTTCACCCTCCAAACGATAAATAGAAAGACTAACCTTTTGATTTCCTGAACACCCCATGACATGAAAAATCTTCTCCAGTGATTTAATCCACCCTTCAGCTAACACAAGGTCAGAAGATCCTCTGAAGGATGGGGGATGTTGCCTCATGAAATGTTCCACCACTGACATGTTCCTCTGCGGTTGATCTGGCTGATCTCATGCATGGATACCACCCTCATTTATCGCTTGAGTCAAATGTGCCATTACCGCAACAAACTATTCAGTTCCAATTCCGACCATCTCAAGATGCTAATTCAAAAGGTTATTTCCTTCTGCATGCCTTCCTAGCACTGCTTCCTTGTTTCCATTGCGGAAAACCATTCTGAACAAACATGTCTTAGATGAAGCAACATGATAATCTTCAAATACTATATCACTTCAATTTGACCAAAAAAAATATTTTCGGATAATCATTTAATATAATTCTAACTCCTAAATTTATCTAAACCAACCTTTGATACCAACTATAAGGCCCCAACCTTAAACTATACTTAATAATGAGTTATTACAAGATTACACATTGAGGATCTTTTCAGGTTTAGAGTTTTAGAGAATTAGATCATAAAACTTGCATTACATTCCAAATATAAACAAAGTGGTTACATAAAGATAGTATTCTTCTTTACCATCAATGGAAACATATTTAAAATATAACATGGATTCTTTATTGACACTTCCTTGACACTATCACCATATCATGTACCTTTCCCTTGACATGTGAAAAACATTTCAAAAAAACATGGGATGAGCATAAAAAACTCAGTAAGGGATATAAAAATATGGAATGGAAACATGGGTACATATATACATAAGAATGAAATCATACTTTACCCATAAAACATAAGCACTTTAACATACCTCATCAAATCATCAATAAATCATAGAAATCATAAGACATAAAGGTAACTTGAGGCATTCATAACATTCTTACGTAGGGAGTAACCCTCTTGGTTACATTTGGAATACCCATCACAGTATATTCCCTAAATCTATTCGGAGAAACCTTAACATTACACTCTTTGCGGTACCCAATTCATTGGAGAGCTATATCGGGCTCACCCGCCCTTAGTTTATCACAGAACCACCCGTCTTCATAATAATGCCCAAGAACCTCAACATAATCTTATCACATAAAACATGCATAAAGGAAACATAACATTTCCACCTTTCAATCACAAGATTTCAATACAACACATTGATAAAAACATTATGACAACCATTTTCAATACCAAGATAAAAGAAAAGTAAAACATGGTATTTATTTTTCTTTTAAAAAAAGGTATGACTTATAGAGGAAGCCGAAACTCAAATAATGGTCACGGCGGCAGAGAAGTCGTTGTCACCGCATACGTACGACAAAAACATTCCCTTTTGTTGTTTAGTAAATGATTTGTATAATAAGATTCCTTTTTAATAAACATAAATGTCAAAGGGGTTTATACACCATATAAAATATGGTTGTGTATAAAACAAAATATGCCTCAATGAAAGGAGATTGAGATGAAGTCCCATACCTCGGGTCCGACTTGACTCGATCGTTCTTTAATGTCCTGAATAATAAAATTGAGTTAATTTCTACTTGCTTAAGAACCTTTTTCAAGTTCATTATTCCTTTTATATCACTTATTTCCATGTCATGAACACTATGTAATTATTTATGTTAATAACGGTTGTTTTAGCGATCATTGGTATTTGAGTCAAAAATAAACCCTTTATAATTACGAGTTGTTAATGTATTCATTATATCCAGTATGGTATTCATGATGTAGATATCATATATGTCGTATATATCATGTACATGCATGAATTTATAATATTACATAATCATTTAGAGGTAAGAAATGAAATGCACCGTTCATGGAGACGGTAAGCCATATGTACGCATGAATGCTACTTTCATCTCTATTTCATATTTTATAGAATGGAATCATAATGATATAAAGGTATATTATAATTCTAGTATAATATCATATATAATATCATAGTTCCATCCTTTATACATCCCATATATGGTATTTAACGAATCAAATCACTTTGAGGGGGTGGTAGTCCGCACTTCCTTAAATGAAGATATCACGTTTACCCATAATGGAAACCATAAAGGTATGCCTAAAATGAAAAATACAGAAGCTTAAGGAAAACATAAACATATTATATATCATATATAAATATAGTGACATCTTAATGGACACCTTTTAAGGTGTTAAAAAAATGTTGAACAATCATCGTTTCGGGAGGCATAAATTCACCATCCACGGAAACAGTATGTCCTTTAACCATTAGATTTAGGTGTGTGTAATTTTAGCTCGAATACTTCTTATAACAACATCCGAGTATATTGAGGATACTGGATTTGTTACAAAAGAAAAGAATAAAAAGAGTTTAGGGGGTTGGAGAAGAAAAATCAAACAAAAGGACTCAAAAGAAGACATTACCTTAAAATCGGGTAACTCCCTTTGGTTTGAGCTCAAAGGCTTCCTTGGGAAGATTTTTGCCCAAAGTGAGGCTTCAAAGAGTAAGAGAGGGATTTGGAGAGCCAAAATGGGTAGGGTTTGGCAGATCCAAAGGCTTTGGGAGTGTGGGTAAGGATGTAGAGGTGGGGGCCTTTTATAAGAGGAGAGGAGGGGCACTCTTGGAAGGTAAAAAAAGTCACTTTATTTTAAAATGGTATTCGGATTTAAGAGGTCCCACATTGATTTTTTTCGAGGATAAGGTGATAAAGGTTCGAAATCCACCCATCCAATAGGTTTTTTGACACGTGTAGGTCTTATAGTTTACATTATCTTTCCATTTTATTTAAATCCTTAAATAATGAGGTCATCGCTGCATCATCATGATGTCATAAATAATTTAATTTATTTAAAGTATAAAAATTATAAAAAAAATACTATGATGTATGAAATATTTTTTTATTTCCAATGACTATTTATAATCAAAAATCTGAACTTTATAACCCCATGTAAAAATTGTTTTAGTAAAACTCTTCATGTTTGTGTCATTTTTACTATTACATTAAATAAAAAGTTATTTATGTCATTTCCCTACCAAAGTGGCTCCATGGGGTCCCCAATTTGACCCATTGATTGTCTTGGTCGGCCATTACACATCCAATGAGGGTAGTACATGTGTCAAGATAATCTCATTTTATTAAAGAATTATTTTTACCTTAAACTACACTAATTACCTCTAATCGCGATTAAGAACTTAAGAGTTACTATTCACCAAAAAATAATTTTAATCTCATTGAACTCCATTTTACTTCTTAATGACAACCATGTATGTCAGATTTTTAAAATTCAAAACACAGAAGTGGTAAAATTTCATTTAAACAAAAAATCAGTTTTTATAAGTACCACTTAGTGGTTTCACTATTCATCAAAAATTGAATTTTTTCAGAAAAATACCAAAAATTCACCCTAAGATATATTTGATATTCCGAATTCAAAAATGAAGTCTATTTTAAAAAATTCAAAACATATAAGTCACATTAAATAATTTAATAATTAATTCCCGCGGTCATGACAAATAGCGTGTTTTTATGAAACAATAAGTATCAAAAGATTGACCCCAGTTTAAGTCCAATTTCAAAGTGAAAATGATTCCAATGACCACCATTGGATTAAATGGTAAAAATATATTCTAATTTCACTTCAGAACCAATTCAAGAGATAATATAATCATACAAATAAAATAGATTAAAAAAAGTTTTGATGTAAAATGCAGTATTTTTTACTATTCATTAAAAAATGAACATTGTCTGAAAAATACCAAAAATTCACACAAAGTAAATTTTGATGTCCGAATCATAAATAATAAGTTTATTTTGACAAACATATCCTATAAAATTTTAAAAAATGATGGATTTAAAAATGGTTTTCCATCAAAAGGCATTAAAACAATCTTTTAAAAATATTAGTGTATTTCTTGCTTAAGATTGGATTTATTTTCATTTTAAGCCTCTAAAACAATATCTATTTAATTAATAGACATAGATAAAAATATCTATTACTCATTACTTACTTGGGATGTTACAATACCTCACCAATTGGGTTGAGGCTCATGTGCTATTAGGTGAGGACTCGTGAGGGGAATTAACTGACAGATGATCACGAGTTGTAAGCTAATGTACTCCCATTACATTATATGAGGAGTTACCATCTAGGAGAGAATTTCATGGTGTCTGTGGACCACAAGATCATTTAGTATTTTTTCACACAGTGAGACATTAATTATAGGTAGTGAAGATGGGTTGAATATCTACAATTCTTCAGCATTTATCTTTCCTAAATGTTTGGGTTGGAAAATGATGTTATTTTTGCGATGAGAATGAGGACATAAACACAAGAAATTCTACAGGCCTATAGAAAATAGAGTGTTATAGTTATATTTTATGATATTCACATTCAGGTTTTGGACTATCATGCATAGTATATAGTTGGATCTCTATCAGTGACATCTTCACTTATAGAGAGTGTAAAGAAGAGGTATTTTTTAGATCATGAGGGATTTGTGCTATGAGAGAGTATTGATGGTGGGGATCTGTATATAGATTGGAAAATTGAGGATAGTGACATATTTCATATATGTTAGCATGTATTATTTCTTGTAGATATGATATAGGGGTTATGTGAGAGTCACATGATTATCAGTTGGAATTTTATCTTGGTATCTACCAAATATATCACGATATTTGCTAACAGTATTGGTGACCTTTAATGAAACACCAGATATTAGGTAATATCATGATGTGTTCCAGCTATTAGTATGTGGATACAGAGCACTTGTGACCCACTGGATTGTTACATTCATCTCTAATCTGGAACTAGAAATTGGAAGATGTTTCTATGGATTTTTCAGTTGGATTAATAAGGTATCCTCAAGGAAGTGACAAAGTTTGTGTTTCGAGGGATCGATTGAAGAATGTCTCACACTTCCGTAAAATCTAAGAGAATTTATAATTTGATAAGATATGAATACATCACATCTGTGAGATCATACATATAAAAAGGGTCCTCCATAGTATCATTTCATATAGGGATGTTTGATTCACAATGGGATTTTGGTATTTTTTACATAATTATATAGACACACCGATACTTCTAAGCACAATGTTCTCCCCAATCTAGTGGACAATCAGAATAAATGATATAAGGGTTAGATGAAATTCACTGATCATTCATCCTTGATTGTGGGTCTTTGGATAATAATATTCCTATCATTGATTTATCTTATAATAATAAGTTTCTATCAAAGATTCAGGTTTATCCTTAAGAGAACGTTTAGTATGTCATTCCATTCACCCATACACAGTTTTGAGGTCTGATAGGTAGTAATAATATATCGTCATCTCATGTTGGATAAGGCAAAGTAGGTTCAACTTATTAGGAAACAGTGTCTAATTATCAATCAATATATAATTCTTAGATCAATTTTCATTGATGTCCTTTCGAGTTCAAGGTTAGGGATCACATTTTCATATATGTATCTCATAGACTTGGGAATATACTGATACAATGGAAACTAATGTTGTTTATTAACTTTATCAGGACATTTGAGGTCTAGGAAATAGTTGGGATGATAACCTATTAGTTTCATTAACCTCATAGGTACTACACCATCCACGATGTCCTCCAGGTTTCACAACATTGTTACTACCATGATGAACATATAATACATTTTATAATAAGGATATTGATCTAGATACCTATGTTTCATTTGAAGAGTGTCTAATATGCATTGTTTAATTGATCACGATGTATCTATAAGGCCGTAATATCCCATTGTTTTGGGTTCTATGCTAGTATGGTCATGTACATGATGATCCACGGGAGAGAGAGGCCTATCTATGTGCCTAGTGTAATGAGTTTTTCTCAGAATTTTTTTCCCAGCCATAGAAGGTGAATGGTTTGATGATTTCCTCTAAGAGAAAAAGAATATAAGAACCTAGTTTTTTATGTGGTAGGGTTTATTTAAATATCAGTCCTATTCTTTTTTACATAATATGGATTCATAATGAAATCACTATTATTTTTGGGGTGTCTGTTGATTTTATGGAGATCGTAACCCCAATGGGTGGAGAAATAGACTATGCTTTATGATTATTAGAAATCAACAAATCTAGTTCGTAGAGATTACATTACTATGTCAGGGATAGAAAGAGGAATAAAGGAGGTTTCAAAATTTGAAGAAACTCTAAAGAAGTGTGATCATGCCCATATAGAAGCAAGTATTGTTTGTAGAATAGGTGTGCACACGGTTCGTGAATGGTTTTTCCAACAATGAACATGAAACTACACAAGCTCCCCTTAACATTGATAATGTCACATGGTTGGAACGTGACTTGGATACTCATGTGGAAAAACATAATATCCTATATATTTTAAATATATTTACATTTTTTAACTTAAATCTAATTTAATTCACTCTACTATTTATATCTCCAATATACATCGGCTGATACTCATCCCTTTTGTTATGAGAACCCACATTGGTTGTAAATAACATTATTGGATAACTCTGAAGACTAAACAACATCCTAATGGTCTCGTTAGATTCCTCTAGGAAACATATTCAACCATTATATCGGTTTTTCATTTTGTTTTAGCTTGATGAAACTATCGTGATGTAGGCTCATATGACCTTTATAGGGAGTTCATATATTCTTCTATTTCCTATTTATCTTAGAAAAAACGGTATGATATGATATGAGGAGAGTACTATAATATTGAGTTATGTGGTCTCATATTTATCCCTTAAAGTATTGATGTTCTATAAAATTCATCATATCATGAAACTAGAATTCTCCTTGTATTTATCTAAATCACATTCAATGAATGTTTAATTCAATTAATATGATACATGTTTCCTAGTGATCCCTTCTTTTGGCTGGAATATGTCCATTTATCTATTGACACCCTTCTAAGTATTCCCATGGAATTTCCATGATATAATAATTTTCGTAAATGAAAAAATAATCTTCTAAATTGATTTGTCGTGACTCCTACATGAGGGAATCTTAAGGTATTGAATTGAATGTGAGTGGTACGACCACATCACATGATTAAATGGTACAATATTTACACCCATGTAATTATTAGGTATTGATGATTTATGAATTATACAATGGCATGTATTTATGAGATTAATTACATATCACTATTGATATATGGTCATGGATATGCCTATTATTATATATTATCATGGAATCCCTTTATAATTGTGACACAGGCATTGAGTACATTTATATTGATATACATGAATCGAGTCCATTAATATTGTGATTCAGATCATGGAATCACTTATATTGTGATACAATTCATGGAATCCTCTATACAGTAATATTAGGCATGGGGTACCATATATTGTGATACTTGGCATGGTGACCCTATTCTTGTGATACTGGTCCTGGAGACCCAATATTGTGATACTAGGCTTAGTGACCCCATACTGTGAAACCTGGCATGAATTCCCTTAATATTATGATATAGGGATTTACATTCCTTGATTACTTATTAAGAGATATTCCAGTATGGGATGAAGAATGTAGTGTCGTCCTGGTTTTCCATTAGAAATAATAGATAATCCATTTACATTTCAATTTACTACCCATCATTATTAGATCTTCACACTTCCATTTATTTGCGCAGGATGAATATTTATATACATCATTTTTAGTGGCCTATTGAGTTTATCTTATATTCTACCAAGTCTGCCAATGCTACCCATGAAGACTATATTCTAATAGGTGTAGATAAGGGGAAGATTACCCTTAGGGATGTGTGACTAATTACATGACTTAGGATTGGCGTTTGGTCGCAAATGACCTGGCATGGTCTCAAGATTCATAAATGGATTTTTCCTTTTTCGTGTTCATTTTGTATACCATGTACTTTATTGAATGCATAATTCAATGCATACATGTTTTCCATATTTTATAGAGACAGGTTAAACTCTTATTTTCCTATGATTTTGTTTACTTCTTTGGATAATTATTTTATTATTGGGTGTAAATATCATGTTTTATCTATGGTTGGTTACTAGTACATCTGTTTATGAATGCTTCCTATATGTTTTCTATTATTGATATGCTTCTGCAGTTCATTTTTCAGTAGATTTCACTAATGTTATACTCTAACTAGAAGAAATAGTCTTCATGATGACATAGCCAAGGCCCTCACTCTTCATTGACATCCTCTTAATTATGGAGAGGATGGATTGAACCCATTTAGACCACTAGTTTGGAGAAGCTCAAAATGGAACATGGGATGGGACATCACAGTACCACAGGGTTCATTTGGGGGGAGAATATGATCTAATTAAATAAGATAATAAACTATATTTGATGAAAATGTCTGGGAAGGGTGAATTTTCATTTGTTTATTGGTCCTATATTTTTTCCATTGTTGATATTTTCTTTGAACATAGAGTACTAGAGTGATGTATGAGTTTTGGAAACCATGAATTATAAATTCCTACTATGATTTTTTCTTGAATTTAAAATTTATAAAATATAAATATCCTGAATATTTCTATGAAATATTTCTATGTAAATTCTTATAGTAAATTAAAATTATTTTTCAATAAATTATGAAATTTCGTAAAACCCATATATAAATAGATTTTTTATATATAGGGTTAAAATATGTTTCCATGAACTTTTGATGTTCTTATTTTTATTATTTTTCTTTTATTGTTATTATATAATCTATGAAAAGAATGTGGTTAAAGGTTTATATATCGAATGTGTTGAGTCCATGAGGATGTTTTTGTTTTGTCATGGTAAATCATGAGCCTTATGTTTTCAGGGATAGTTGTCATTGTTGTTGGAAGGTGATTGGGATACTATGTTTTTGATTTTTTGTTGTTTTTAGGTAGGTTTGGAATATGATAATTAGGGATTTAATTGGGTTATCATGGGATCAAATTCTATAAGAGTGGTAAAAAATTCAACAGTGTGTAGCAGATTAAAAAATTAAATGTTTATATATGGGCTCAAATCAAATGGATTGTTCTTAAAATTAAATACGGATTGTTAAACTATTGATAGTGAAATGAAATATATAGTGAAATAAAATTAAATAATTTTTGAGACATGGTTTTAAATAAATATTAATCTGGGTGGGTAAATAAAAAGATTGTGGTTATTAACTATTTATTATTTAATTGGTTAAATATTATAATAATGTAGTGTATTGTGGGATACATGTGGTTTATTTATGTAGTGAGTTTCATTTTATGCAGTCCTTATTTACTGCTCGATGTCATTGGGTGATTTGGCAGTTCTTTGGGCTTTGATGGTATTGTTGTATATAAAACAATTTTTTTGATTTTGTGTGAGTATATATATTATTATTTTTTCACGAATCATTCTATATTACTCACCCCTCAGTTAGAAACCCTTACCAAAACCCATATGTTTTATATTTTTTGAGTTCTCCCCAACATCTAGGTTCGTGAGAGAATAGGGATGACTTCCCCCTCCCCCTCCCCTAGATCTCTATTATTTTAAAATCATAATGATGATTTCATAGTTTCTGATGATCCATACCTTTGCTAATGGCATGGTTAGGGTTGAATCCATGTAATGATGGATCAGTAGGTGGATATGAGTTTTGATGATGGAATAATTGGTGTCAATACCTAATAGTGTTGTATCATTTGTCAGTACTGATATTTTACGTGATTCTTAGTGGGGATCACTAATTATAAGAGGAGGGTATGGTGAAATGTCATTCATATTCACGATTCATTGAGTAATTTGGTTTAAGAGTGAGATGTATGTGTGGAAGAAATTATGTGATTCCTTTCATTATTATCTATGAAAATTACCATAATAAAATGGATTCATTACCAAGTGTGTGAGACTTAGTGAGGGTGGGGTTATTAGTGGACCAGTTTATGTGCATGTGATTTCTACTCTTCATTACTAGGATAATAAATAAGATCCTATGAAATTTTCATGAGATAGATTTGTTATGATTCTACTCAGTATACATGTTATGATCACTCTATATATAAAAAATATTTTTAGGATTCTATATGTATTTTAAGGACTGATATGGTTACCATTCTCTCAGTGGTGAGAGTTGTTTTGAAGTTTCGGAATTAGGATTTTTGTTTATACTATCTTACAGAGAATATTTTTTTACATATATCACATGATATGAATTATGCGATGTCAGTTATTTAATATTTATGCCAAGGTATTCAATGTATGTTTTATATTATTTTCCATGGAATATGTGGCATTAATCGCACATTTTTTAGTTTATACCCTCATTGATAGTTTCCAACCGGGGACCTATTGGAGGTATGATTGGAAGTTAATTCCCCCATTTCATTACCAAACTAGTAGGGGTACTAAGGAAGGTGGTTCGAGAGAAGTTTTTTTCACAAATAAAGAGGTTGGGGTCCTCCCCATTATTTTTCAATTAATTTGATGTATAAATAAATTCAGGATCATTATTTGGATTTTATTTTCTGTTTATGAATAATTTGATGCAAATTATGTTTAATATGACAAAAAACATTTATATGAGATTCTATGTTTTAAACACATATTATATATTTTATTTTTTGATGGAAATGTGAAGTAACGTAAGGAATATTTTAAATAAAAATGATAAGTTGTGTATAAAATAATGAATTTAATTTTCTCATTATTAATGGAATTAATAATGTGATTTTGTACTTAGAATAAATGTTTTCACTTTGTACATCCTTAATAATGTATTATTTATTATCTTATAATTTCAATATTTCTTATGGGGCATGTACTGTATTATTCAGAAATAAATGGTTGAAAATTACATGTTATAATTTCTATTAAGTGTTTTAATATTTTTTTTGAATAGAGAGAAAAATATAATGTGTTAATAAATTAAAAAAAACAAGTTATGATAATTTTTATGAAATAATATTAACTTTTTATTACGCTTCAATGTAATAGATTGATGTTATATTTCAATTAGATATAATTGAATAAAAAAATGGTTCTAATTTGGGGAGATTCTATACAATTATTAACAATTAAGGGAAATATATATGTGGCTGGATGAATTGGGAATATAAAGTGTATTTTAACTTGAAATTACAAATTAAAGTTAAAATAATGTGGTTGAGATTTTAGTATTTAAAAGAGTGTTTGTTATACCAATGAATTATTTTTTTGGAATGAATATGTTATTATTAATGGATTTATTTGAATAATATGTTGTTTTTGTATGTGATATTAATAAACCGTAGAGAAAATTTCTAATTCGGATCTAGATAAGTATATAGCACCATATGCATCTCGCTATGTGAAATAGGTTACTGATTAGTTGAATGTTTTTGAGAATTCACATGGGATACTATGCCCTAAATATAAGAAAACTAATAAAAAATGAATATATAATATATAAAATAACTAGTAAAAACAATAAACAACAATGTAAAATCACTATGGTTGGAAAATGGGAAAACAAAATCACATGTTTTATCTAATGAATTCATACCAGAATTACCAAAAACATAAATTTCACCATAGGTGAGGAACAATATATATTACATAAAAATATAGATATGAGGAAAATTGATATAAAATATGTACTTTATCCACATCTACTTAGAGCTAACTCTACCTAATCAAGAATATGAAACCCTACCCCTAACCATATCTAGATCTTTGACTAAAATGTTTGAACATTACCTTAGATTCCCAAATATATTGTGGCTAAGAAAAATTGACCACCACTAAATCATCCTTAGTAGAAGTCACACAAACATTTTGATGTGTATAAACTAAAGGTGAATAATAAATTGTAAGAATACATATCCTTTTTTAATTATATTATAACCAAGGTACAACAAACCATGAAGAAACCTAATTTATGTCCATAAAGGTATTAATTATTCTTCCTTACTAAAAAACATCCCAAATTAACTACTACCATCCAACTTAGGGTATGTATCTATGAATAACACATGTATAAACACTCTTACTATGGGTGAGGAATCATAGATATGTCTTATATTCTCACCAACTATCTATTGATAGGATCCTAATAAAATCCTCATACATATTGTAACAACACCATCTCACTCAAATTCTGGTATCTTATCACAGTCTATATCACCTCTCTCTCAATTGAGGCATAATGATATAACCAATACATGAATTGTAAGCCTATCACTCCATATATATTCAATAATGAAATATTTTTATCACATAATGAAACAAAATAAATGATTCTGAATAATAATACTATGGGGTATTATCTGAGTGGAGCCTGCGTGTTATACACCTTACTCTCCATGGGAACTGGATTAGGCTAGAGTCCTACCAGACACAGACACTGTGCGTGTTAGGCACATGGCGAATCAGATCCATTTTCATAGGCAAGGAACATGCGGCATGCTCTGGGCATGGTGGGACCCCTAGTTGGAGTCGAGCATTAACCTTACTCATGTTTTTCCCATGTGGTATTAGCCAGATGGTACCCACTGGTTATACCCCTCACTCGACATGGGAACTAGCCTACGCTCGTGTCTTGACAGACTTAGACAATGTGCTTATTATGCACAGGTCAATTCAATCCGATTTCCCATGTTGGGGAAAGTGTGGCGTCTTCTAGTCATGGTGGGTCCCCTAGTGGGAGTCAAGCATTAACCTTAAACACTTTTTTTCCATGGGCTATTAGATGAGTGGTTCCCTATCATTTTACCCCTTGCTCTTAGTGGGAACTGGCCTAGGCTCCAGTGCCGCCAGACCCAAAAATTGTTCATATTATGTTCTGGGCGACTCCATGCCATTTTCTTAGAAGGGGAATGTGTGGCGCACTCTAGGCATAGCGCCCCCCAGTGGGAGTCGAGTGATAACAATACATAGGTTGTTTCTATAGAGTGTCAGATAAGTGGTACCCACTGGTTATACCCCTCTCTCTGTATGGGAACTGGCCTAGGCTCATGTCCCACCAGACTCGGACACTATGTGTATTATACAGTGGGTGATTCAAAGACATTTTCATAGCTAGGGAATGTGTGGTGAGATTTGGGCCTGGAGGGACCCCCAGTGGGAGTTGAGTGTTAACATTACACATGTTTTTCCTCTGGGATATTAGTAGAGTGGTACCTCCTGGTTTTAACCCTAACACTCTGTGTGAACTGGACCAGGATTGAGTCCCTCCAAACACAGACATTGTGCGTATTATCTATAGGGTAATTCAAAAAGGGAGGTAATCCCAATGAATAGAAGGCCCAATTAGTGGCAGGAGAAATAGAGGGTTTCCATTTAGGTGGGTACGAATCCTCGGTGAATGAATTTTCTAAGCCTGATTTTACCTCAGAGGTTTTGCTTCCTCTTCAAGGAGATTCATCTATGATGACCAAGGATCAGTAGGGAGAGATTTTTTCTCATCTTGAGGATGCTTGCCCAGTGAAGGAGGATACTCTACCTCCTGGGATGTTGCAAGTGTAAAAGTCCCCCGATGACCCCCATAGACAGGATGTCGTGGCCCATGACCAGAGTGGGGAGCTGCTCATACAGTCGGGGGAAGATTGCTGGAGGATGTTCTACATATTAAGGAGACATAGGAAGATGGTGATGAAATTATGGGAATATTTCTTTGTGTGGATAATTTGAGGGAGCAATGTGAGTGGATTGACAAGAAAGACTTCATACTGATCCGAGGCTTCAACAAAGGGATGATTAACAAAGAGGAATACTTGAAATCTTGGGACTATTTGGCATTCCATTTTGAAGACATTCTAAATGATGATCCAGACATCAAGGTATGTTCTCTGGCATGGAAATTATTTAGGGAGATAGATTCCAATCGACTTAAGCTTTTCTTTGATAAGTCTGTTGTTTCATTTTCTATTTGATCGGATTTTTCTGTGTGGGTTCTCCATTCCCATTAAAAGTGTTTCAAAATACAAATAAGTTACTTTGGAAGATTAAATTCCATTTTACTAGCTAAGGAATGTGTGGAGAACTCTCGGCATGGAATGGCCCCTAGTGGGAGTCAAGAATTAACATTACAAACATTTTCTACATGAGCCTTATCCCAGTTAGAGAGGACATGAAATGTGTGTCCAAGAGACTCAAGATCAAATCTATGTGGAGACATATTTCTGAGTTACTGTGGATGTACTATAACAGGTACTATATTAGGTATTATTTGGTATTATAGCTTCCATAACTATTCATCCATTTGGTTCTTTGGGCCACTAGTTTAGTCCTTGAGCCTTGTAAGGATTTAAGGTCACCCAAAGGCCTTCAGAACTGTTGTCTGTCAAGGCCTTTGGGCCACCTCATGGCCTCTGGGTCACACCAAGGCCTTTTTCCCACACAAATCTGTGAATTTACCAGTCATACTACATAGGGGAAAGGCTCTAGATAAGGATTCAAATCAGGCTCATTCACCAGAGCAAGGCAAACTGCAATTTTAAAAATAATAGGGTATGACATTACCATCAATATTGGGCATGTGCAGCTCTTCATAAGATAGTAAGCTGACCATCCTTGCGAAGTTGGAGTGTTGGTAAAGACATGTGCTTCAAAAGATCAGTTTATAGTTTTCTTGTTAGGGAGATTTATTCAATGAACCACGGGTCTCGTAATTACCTCTAAGACTTTTGTCCTTTTATGGGTTCCACCTCACCCTTTAAAAGGTGGATTATCAAAAATAATAAAAAAAACACTTCAGTCCATTCATACCAATACCAAAACTCACTCACACATATATCTATAGACCACAACGAACTCTCTTATCTTATTCCCACCATATGAAGGGGAATAGTTCCCACACTCATATTCTATAGTGAATGTTCACCCATTCCTCTATCAAGGTCAATAATACACATTATTCTAAATTCAAATATATAGATAAACTTTTACTATGGTTAAAAATTCCACAAATAGGTTACTATCACATGATTAAAACACTATAAACCTATAAAGGAAAACTACATATATTCATACCAAACCACTCACTTTGATGAAAGTTATATGAATTGTCACACTATACACATACTCGAAGGCATGGGAGACCAATAAATCTCATACAATATCATAAACATGGATTGTGTATCCTACCTCAAGCCGTGGGAAGCTATATTCCCAATCCCTACAAAACAAATTCAATTAAAATTACCCACAAGAGAAAAACCTAGTAAAACCTTTCCAAATGAGGGATTATAGGCTGCATGATAGAAACAATAGAATTTTTACAAATGAAACACCCAAACAAGGTTAGACTAATAATGAAAATATAAATATAATAAGTTGTATTTGAATTGAAATTACAATGATTATAGGGGAACTTTTGGAGGAAAGGATGAACCAAAAATCAGGTTTTGGATAATATAGGGTTGATGGAAGAAAGGGGGAGGGATTAAGTTTAAAATTATGAAAAATTACACCCCCTCCCCTTATGATATAGTTTATAAGCACATCATCTACCTAGACACCTTGAATTGAATACCCAAATGTCCACATGACATCTAGATCCCCAGTCCCCACTAACCAGTTGGTGGAGTTTTAGGATATACTGGGTTATTTATCAAGACATTATATACATATTCTACTTAAACTAGGTACGTAGTTCCCCTCTACAACCAATTATTAATGGGTACCCCATCTGATATTTAACTAATTCTACATGGTACCCCATCTGATTCCCCCACACACTAAAATAATATAAACACATACCAATATATCCATGGTAAAATTTTACAATGCGTAAAATAATTATTTATTTTTCATAAAAAAATATTTTGGTCAACAGATACCTATGCCTATGGGATTTCATCCTAAAGAAGTTTCTCTAGGGTTCTATGCTGAAAAAATATTTTCACTAGGTCTGAATATCCTAATATTATACCCAGGTTACCACATAATCACACCCAAATTTCAATTAATTCTATAAAATTTCCAATATATTCCTTCAAACCTCATTCTAACATTGGTCCATATAACACATTATATATTCCTAGAATAAAATGTACACCTCTAACTGTATACCACCATTATCAATAAAATGTGAATGTTTTGGTTCATATTTCTATACCTATGAGGCATGAAACACGAAATGAATCCCTTTTGGTCACCGAGTATCCATTTCAGAACTATGAATAGTCTAAATAACTCAACATGAGCTTTATATACCTCCTCAGACAATGATTACCCAACAAATAAGATACCAAAAAACACCCAATATCCAATGGATAAATCCAAGTTTCATCACCTTCATATAGAATATGAGAACTAAATTCTCTAAAAGATATTAAACTATATCTAGAAAAATTAGACCAACTCAATTGTCTCTTATATTAGTATTTCTAGGATCATTAATAACTCCACCAAATCTAACTGAAACAATATTGAGTTGAATAAAATTATATAAAGTTCATCAAAGGGATCTATTTGGATAAACTAAAAAAATATATGTTATATAAAAAACCATCCTTGTTTTTATGGTCATTCCAATATCCCAAAAAATCAAGAACATTCACTTTGAGATTGGAATCTAGTATTTGGATCATTCTCTAAAAATGTAAGATTTTATTTTATTGTCAAAATGTATTATACTTTAGCTGATGCCCCTAGAAATTTATAGGTCCTTATAGAATATCAACAATAAATGATGACCATGAAATATAATATTATAATAGATACATCTAATTGCATCACTAACTCTTACTTGTATAACTTTCCTAGCTCACCAACCAACTGAGTCTTTTGAATATATTAGAAATATTCCAACTTTATCAGTTGTTCAACTACCATGTACTCTAAAAAATGGTCCGTTAGGATTTTGGATATCCATATTATGAAATATATACTCAATTCATCATACTACCATACAAGCACTATAATGGGTAAAATTTACCAACATGGTCAGTGGTGGAAATCCTTTATCCTCGATTAGGTTTTCAATTAGTGAAAACCCCTAATTACTAGAAACTATATATGAGGCCTATGTTATTATACATCAACGTCTTTTTGGATGCAATGCTCTTTTTGAGGCATGGGATTCCCCCACCAACTCCCCAATAATGAATATATAGACCACGTCACTTGTAACGCCCTGACCACAGAAGCCCAAAAATGGGGAATTATTTTAATACATTGGAATGATTACAAGTAATGAAGTCCCAAAGGACCTGACTTGATCTATACAGGGGTTTGGTAATTGGATTGGATGTTGTTGAATTGTGTTTATGAGGTTCCCAATGTTACAAAAAGTGGTTTATTTAGAAAATTTAAAAAAGGATTTGGAGTAAAGTAAGTCAAGAAGGACCAATTAGTTTAGTAATCCTTGAAAATAGATTACATACATGAATGTTACATTACTCATTAAAACCAAAAACACAACAAAAATAATCAATTGAGAAAACCATTATTCCCCTATCTTAACCCTGCAAATCTAACACAATACACTTCTTGGAATCCTTGGAAAATAAAACATAAGAATGTAGTGAGCTTAGATGATCGGTAAGGGTAAATAAATTAGCAGAAGCTATAAAATTTTAAGACAAGATGTGTAATAAAAAACCACATCCTTTTAAAGATAAATATGAACATAATATGGAGAAAATAAATCAAACATTACCATATAAACAAGCACATAGATATTCTCCTAGTCGAATAATCCAATTTAATAATTAATTTCATAATTAGGGAATTCCTAACACTGGACATCATTACCACAAAGTCAAGACCTCTAACCAAGACTACAAATATGTTTTTTTGTCAAGGCCTTATTCCATGACACTATATTGTTTCATGAGACATACCGATACATTGAGGGGATATAGTGGGTCCCACCCGTCTCTTACTATGTCTATTGCATTCCTCATATGAAAATGTTGAAATATAACATAAAATTCATATCAAATCTAGCATAAAAAATGTAAATACATTATCCATAAAACATTAATGGTATAAAAATATCACATCCATAGTAAAAAATTATCACAACTCATTCAATATAATATGGAGGATTATATTATAATAAATCAACCCTAATCAAGAATAATATCCAAAAGGATGCTGACAAAGTTGAAGATAATCAATAAAACACTTTGAGAGAAATATCTTTTTCTCATGAAGTCATTTAAAAACCTCACTATGTATAAAGGAATATGTTAAAAATTTATATTTGAATAAAAGTGTAAGATACCACTTTTAAACATTTTAAAGGAATTATCATTTTAAAATAGTCATGTCTATATAAGTAAATCCTTAAAACCATTTTGAATACTTGGACATTAATGAGAAATATTTAGATTATTAAATAATTAAAACATTTAAAATGATTTTTTCGATAAAGATTACCTTAAAAAATCATTTCGAAATTCATTTTATGAAACATGGACATGGAAAATAAATATGTCGTAGAAAATATTTACACATAAACAATCTCAGATAATAGTGATATTGAAGAATTAACCCTTACCATGAACTTTCATTTGGTCGAGGGTACATTTAACCTCTTGTATAATGACCTTAGTATATTATTAAATTAGACCAGAATAATATTCATAGTTATTATATCATACATGATTTATTTATGACTTTATACTACCCATTTAATAATAATTTCTATGTTTAATTAACATGTCGGGTAATAATCACTTTCTTTATCATATATGTTTTATCTTGTTGTTCTTCATCGTATCATTTAGATTAGGAATTAAATATTACCATAATATAAAACATTATTTATATATAATATATATTTATAAAACAAAAATATATAATAAATAGATATATGAAATTTGAAACACCATTTATAGAGACGGTATGCCATACGTTCGCATAACCGTTGTTTTTGTTTTCATATCATATCGAATAGATGTAAGTGAATAAGATATATGTTAGTACATATATGTAAATATCCAGTATCATTATTATGTCATATATTACAAACATATTAACAATATATATTTTTATAATCATCTTTGAATGGTGAACTTGGAAATGAATTGTATCGCGTCGTGGAGACGGTAAGCCGTACGTACACAGGAGCGATGATATCATTTCCTTAACGATTAAAAGGTGTTGAATTGGATTGTATTTTAATTTTACAGGGAAATTATCATTTTATTTTGTTTATTTATATACATATCACGCATCATTATATCCATCCAAATAACATAGTATTGAATAAAAAAAATACACCACGACGTAGAGATGGTAAACCGTACGTACACACGCATGGTGACATTATCATTCATAGGATCGATAAAATAAATAGGATGGTTGTAAAATATTTATAATAACATCATAGTATGTATAATGTATCGGATTTATTATTTTTATATGGAAATAACAAAGAAAGAGATAGTGGAAGAAGATAATAACTTTGAAAGAGGTGATAAAATAATTACTTATTTTTTGGGTGTTTCATTTTCATTTGAACAAAATGAATCCTTAGGAAAGATTTCTTCCTAAGGGAAGCAATCTAGGATGAAGTGAACGAAGTTATAAGGAGATATGGGTAGGTTTTGGCTGATCCAAATGGATTTGGAGGTGTGATATTAAGAGAATGGGAAGTACCCTTTTATAAGAGAGGTGGGGGTCACTTTAGAAAATGTTTGAAATATTATTTTATTATAAAATAATTTTCGGTTTTTAATTTCTCAAGATTGATTTATTTTGAAGCTAAGGTGGGGATGGGTCAAAATACTCTCAACCAATATGTTTTAGAAAATTTTATTTCACCATATTAACCCTATCATTTATATTTAACTCTTAGTTAAACGGATTAACTTTTACCATGTCCTCTAATATTATTATAATAAATAGCTAATAAAAATTCTATAAAAATCCAAGAGAACCCCAAGTGGTTCATAATTGATATATCTATCCTTTTTTAAGTCCTTTGAAAGAACCTCACATATTTATAAAATTATATTAAATAATAATATAGTATTTGTTTTAAATACTCATTTAGGTCAAATTTAACAGTATTTGGTATTTTGTTTTTGTTAAATTCATAAAAAAGTTATCACTTATAAAAATTATTTAATCAACCATATCAAGAAATATAAACCTATAAAATTACTGTATGGAATCAAAATTCAAAATTTACATTTATTTTTATATTTTTATGATAAGTTATTTTAATATTTCTTTGATAATGTAATTTCTGCATCATTATTGTGTCATAACTAAATTTAAATATTTAATCTCAAAAAATAATAAATAAAATACCATTATGTATGAAATTTTTTTAGATTAATAATGAATATTTATATATGAATTTATCTTATGTATAACCCTATATTAAAAATGTTTTAGTTATTAATCTTTGATATTAACACTTTTAACTCTTCTTTAACTAAAATAATAATAAATAAACTAATCTAATCAATGTAGACCAAAGGAACATATTATATTCCTAAGGTTGGTTTTTGTCGAAATACACTTATCCAATAGAATTAGGACACATGTTAGGGTAATTATGATATCATTTTTACCTTAATTACCCTATTTATTTTTAACCGTGGTAAATAAAAGTCAAAAGATACAATTCACCAAAAATTATTTGCATCTTATTGAACCAAATTTTACTTATGGATGAAAAAAATGTCTCTCAAATTATTGAAATTCAGTTCATTGAAGAATTAATATTACGTTTTATGCAAATTAGCAAATGTGTATAGAAGGTGGGTAAAAGACGTTAAAAAGTTCAATAATACTTTATACATATAATTTTTATTATAAAATGACTCTAATGAATTACATTGAAGTTATATAATTATGATATATTAATTTTTACTTAATATAAATTTAAATGAAATAAATTATTATTTAATTAAAAAGTTGGTTTTAAATAATAATGTTGTGTTTTTTGACTATTCATCAAAAATTGAAAGTTTTCATAAAAATACAAAAAAATTACCCTAAGATAATTTTTATATTTCTAATTCAAAAATGAATTCTGTTTTACAAAATTCATAAAAAATAAGTAGAATTAATTAATTTAAATTTAATTTCTTTTTTCAAAACCAAAAGGCGGTTATTAAATAGTAAAAACTATCAAAAGATTGACATGTGTTTATGTCAAATTTAAATGAGAAATTACTTATAATGACTTAATTATATCAAATTATTATAATATTACTTAATTATAATTCCAATCAATTCAATAGAAAAATTTAACACTATAAATATTTCGATTAAAGAAGTTGTTTTCAATTTAAAGTTTGTATTTTTCACTATTCATCAAAATAAGAAAGTTATTAGAAAAGTACCAAAAAATTATCCAAATTAAATTTTTATGTCCCACATCTTAAAAAGAATTTTATTTCCCTAAATTGAATATTCAAAAGTGTCAAATTTTGGTTTTAAGAAGGGTTCTCCTTTAAAATGTGGTAAAATTGCATTTTTTAGAAAAATACTTAATTTATCTGATAAAAATGAAATTTCTCTTATATTATGTCTAATAAACACATAATATGGATTCTAAAATTATATGGAGTATATAAAAATTTAAAATTCAATTAAAACTATTCATAACTGCTTTTTGAACGACTAGTTTGGTAATTCGTGGTGCGCTCAAATTTGGTGTTGCGTGTAACACAAGTCATTGAATTACTTTGAAAAGATAATGTACTATAAAATCCAGGGGTGAAAAATTCTCCCCTAATTTAATAAATTGAATCTTCGAAATTTGAAATTTTTCTTTAAAAATAAATGGTTTAAAATAGAAAAATACCTTTGTGGAAACCCACAACTAAAATTGAGTTAATTAAATTTAGTCTTAATAAGAGGGAAATGTAAATGAAACATTCACCACCAAATTAGGATCTCTATTAGGAGAACATTTTATCATATTAGAGACACATAATTGGAGGAAATTTTAAATATTTATAGTGAGTGATTGAGGTCATCAATCAGAAACAAGTGTAAAATTGTGGCCCACAAAACCGTTAATCTATGATGATTTAAAAAATCATCGGTTCAACAAATCATAAAATATTAAGATAACACATATTTTTTTAAGACACATTCCCTAAAATTTACAAATTAATTTATTCATAGAATAAGAGGTGAAAATATATGTGACAATTAATGTTTCATCCTTCAACTAATTCCTACCACAAACTCATCTTTCACTCCCTAAGATAATAGAATTAAAAAATATTCTATTTATCCTAATCGTATAGGGTTCCAAAAATAGTGAATTTATAACTCATTTGTTAGACTATTAAAATAATCATTATAAAGACCTATTCATCACATAGTCCAGTGGTAGGTGATGCACCCTTGTCGCCTATCAGTTGCGGGTTTAAGTCTCACGGCCTTGCCTGACGCGACGGGTTGTTGCCCGACCTCTGGGTTGTCATTTTATTAACAATCCAAAAATAATCTTATGAAATGTTCTAATCGTAAATAGTATTATCCAATTTCCAACATAATTCATTTTTAACTTTATAATTATCCAAAATACTTCTGTCCAAACTCACAGTCCAAATTGTTTAAGGAAGGTAAACATAATGATGTTTTTTTGCCACATAATAACATTTTAATACCTTCATCATGTATTCTTTAAAAAAATGGTAACACAATGAATTACCATAAAACATTATTGATTAAATTTATTCTCCCTTATTCTTTATAGAATAATAGATATACTCCTTTTATCCAAAAATGTTATAAACTCCAACAATAATGGAATAAACAAGAAATTAATTAGTTTCAAAGTAGTCAAGAATATTGAATATAATTTATCTAAATCAATAATATCTTATTCCAAAATCAAATCCCTCAGTATCAGAACCATATTATGTCTTATCATTCCTTCAACCATGTATTTTCCATAAATATTAACTTTCTATTTAGTCACTTTTTGTAGAACCATAAAATCTCAAATCCTCCATGAAATAGCACTACAGTACAATCCTTATTTATTTCAATAATTCATATAACCCATACATCGTTGATACAACACTCAAATGAAATAATTCATTAAAAAACATAAGAACAATAGTCATTCCTCTTCATCTGTGGTATAATCTTAACATGATTATTATCTAATAGCATCATTTTGGGCATACTCTGATGATTTAGACATTGATTCATGTAGTTTCCCAACACCTTGTAGATGAAGCATTGTATATTTGAAACCTTTCTGTTATGCTTACAATCATGTACTTGGAGTCCTTTTTCTCCACACTTATAACGCACACCAATTCCCTTTAAGAATTTACCATTGTTATTCATTCCACAGTTGTCACATATAAGAAAACACTTCATTACCCTCTTCCCTTAATAAATATTTCTCTCTACCATCAATTTCTTCTCTTTCTTACCTTCAATGCCATAAGACTCGAATAATTCTTTACATATGTTATTAGGACATGATACAATTTCTTCATATGATGAGAATACGTGGGAGACAATTTACCTTCTAAATGTTTACATAATACCATGAATGGTATGATCCTTCTTACTCATTAAATCATGTGTATTTCTGGAGTTCTCATTCTTTCTAGTGGGTCCCATTTCTAAACAATGGCATACACTAGGTTAGTTTATTTACCGCATTTCATATTTCCAAACATGTTAAATAACTAATTCAAATTGAAAAGATTATGTATATAATCTAAAATCATAGAAACTGTTTTCTTTATGGAAGTATTTACTCCTAAAGATTTCATAATGGATAGTAAATAAAATGTGAATTATCATAAGCATATCTCCCGGGAGTGTCATAAGAAAGAGTGAAGCAAGGCTCATTGTCATGTACCAGGATACCCTGAATCAAACCCAAAACTCCTTTTTTGTAGTTTTCACTCCTATGTACATCTTTTCCAGAGTCACCTCTACCTTCTTGAATCCAAACGGGGATGTATTACTTGATAAATACACAAAATCCAAACATTAACAAAATTATAAGAAGTTCTTCTATACTAATCCTTAATGTCTATATTAGGATGATGAATTCTAATCATAATATTTCAAAATTTAGTTTCCAATGTTTGTAATAAACTTCCTCTGATAGAAATTGTGATGCCCCAACCCCAGAAGCCTAGATATGGTGCATTCTTTTAATACGTTGTCACTATTAAAAGGAATCAAGTCCCAAAGGACCAATCAGTTTAGTAGTCATGGAAAATATATTACATACATGAATGTTACTTTACACATTTAAAAAAAAACCCAACATAAATAATCCATTTAGAATGCCATTACGACCCTAGATTAACCCTTCATATCAAACATAATACACTTCTTGGAATCCTAGGAAAAAATCATATGAAATGGGTGAGATCAGATGCTTAGTATGGGTAAATAATTTAGCCAAAGTTATAATCTTTTTTAGAAACATGTGTAATAAAAAACATCCTTTTAAACATAAACATGAAACAAAAATTGAGAAAATAAATCAAACATTTCCATATAAACATGCACTTGGATATTCTACTAGTTGAATAATAACATGTAAAAATTCATTTGATAAGGAGGGAATGCCTAATGCCAGACATCATTACCACATATTCAAGGCCCCGTGCCAAGACTACAAATGAAATTTTAGTCAAGGAATTGCACCAAGACACTAGTTTTTCTCATGAGACCTACCAATGAATCGAGTGTCTATTGCAGGCCCCACCGATGGCTTACTATGTCCATTACATTCTTCATTTGAAAATGTATAATCATAACATAAACATTCGTATCAAAACTAGCATATGAAATGTCAATACATTAGCCATTAACCATGAATGGTATAAAAATATCACATCCATAATAAATCATATCATAACTCATTCAATATAATATGGAATATTGTATTATAATAAATAAACCTCAATCAAGAATATTATCCAAAAAGGATGTTTATATAGTTGAAAATAATCAGTAAAACCCTTTGAGAGAAATATCTTTTTTTCATGAAATCATTTAAAAATCTAAAAATGTATAAAGGAATAATTTTAAAATAAATTTTTTAATCAAAGTTTCCCATATCAATTTGAAACATTTTAATTGAATTAACATTTTAAAACATTTATGTATATATAGATAAATCCTTAAATCAATTTTTAAAACATGAACATTAATGAGAAAGATTTAGAAGTATAAATATTTAAAACATTTAAAATGTTATTCTAGTTAAGGAGTACCTTAAAAGACTAATTTTGAATTTTCTTTTATGAAACATGGACATGGATAATTAAAATGTCCCAAAAAATACTTACACATAAAAAATCTCAAATAATAATGAGATTGAAGAATTAACCCTTACCTTGAACTTTCCATTGGTCAGGGATACGTTTATCCTCTTGTATAATGACCCTACTATGTTTTTAAATTATAACAGAACCATATAATTGTTTCTTATATCATCAATGATTCAATTATTACTTTATACTACCCATTTAATATCGATTTCCATGTTAAATTAACATTTTGGGTAATAATTGATTCCTTTATCATACATGTTTTAACTTGTTATTCTTGATCATATCATTTAGATCATGATTTAAATCATTTCAGAATATAAAACATGATTTATATATAAAATATATTTATAATATAAATATCTATAATATATAGTTATATGAAATGGAAAATACTGTTTATGGAGACGGTAGGCCGTACGTACGCATAAACGCTATTTTAGTTTTCCGATCCAATTGAACAGATGTAAGTGAATAAAAAATATTGACGTACATACATACATAAATATATATATATATATCTCTACAGTAGAATTATTATGTCATATATTACATACTTATTGATAATATATATTTTTATTATCATTGTTTAATGGTGAACCTAGAAATGAATCTCACCGCGTCGTGGAGATGGTAAGTTGTATACACACACAATGTGCGATATAATTTCATTAATAACTGAAAGGTGAGGAATGGGAAGGTATATTAATTATACATAAAAATTATAATGATATTTTCATTATTTATATCCATATTACTCAGCATTATATATATTCAAATAACTTCGTGTTGAATATCAAATTACATCACGACGTGGAGACGGCAAGACGTACGTACACACGCATGGTGACATTATCATTAATAGGATGGATAGAATAATGAGTATGGTAGTACCATATTTATAATAAAATCACAGTACATAGAAGGTAATGTATTTATTATTTTTCTACGTAAATAACAAATAAATATAATTTAGAATAATAAAAAAACTTTTAAAGAGGTGATAAAAAAAGTTTAGTTTTTAAACGTTAAATTTAAATATTTTAACACTTATTTAAATAAAATAATAATATAGTACAGGTGGACCAAAAGGATCATATATTATTCATAAGGTTCAGCTTGGTCAAATTACACTTATCGAATATAAATATGACATGTGTTAGGGTAATTATAATATCATTTTTACCTTTAATTACCCTATTTATTTCTAACCGTGGTAAATTAAAGTCAGAAGATACAATTTACCAAAAATTATTTTCATCTTATTGATCACATTTTAATTACTGATTTCAATCATGTCCCTTGGATTTTTGAAATTCAATTCATAGAAGTAGTAAAATTAATTTTAATGCAGATTTGCAAATGTGCCTTGAAGGTGGGAAAAAGACGTTTAAAAGATCAATAAAATTTTATACATATAATTTTATTATAAAATGAATCCAATGAATTCAATTGAACTTATATAGTTGTTATATATCTATTTTGTCTTAAAATAATTTTAAATAAAATAAATAATTCTTTAATTAAAAATTCAGTTTTAAACAATAACACAATGCTTTTCACTATAAAAAAATTGAATCTTTTCGTAAAAATTACAAAAAATCTCCCTAAGATAATTTTTATATAACAAATTAAATAATGAATTCAATTTCAAAAAAATTAAAAACATAGAAGTTGTATGAATTTATTTAATATTAATTCCTATTGTCAAAACCAAAAAGTGAGTTTTAAAAAAGTTATCAAAAAAGTAACAAAAATTTATCAAAACTGAATTTTTATGTCTCACTTCTAAAGAATAATTTAATTTAATTAAATTGAATATATAAATGTGTCAAAAATTGGTTTTAAAAAATTTTCTCTATTAAAAGGCGTTATAATTTCATTTCTTGAAAAATACATCTTTTATGTGAAAAAATGAATTTGTTCTTATATTATATCTAAGAAACAAATAATATGGTCTCTTAAAGTATATGGAGTATATAAAACTCACAATTTAGTTATTAAAATTTATAACCGCTTTCTAAATGACTAGTTTGGTAATTTGTGGTGTGCTCAAAATCGGTGTTGCGTGTAGCGTAAGTTATTGAATTAATTTGAAGTGATAACGTACAATGATATATTTGGGTACTACATCACTACTATTTATGTATATCATGTTATACACATCTTGAGAGTTTCCCAAAAATGGTTCATCTCCCATAATCTATTTCTAAATAATAATACAATCGTTATAAATATCTTGGATATCTAGCACCTAGACCCCCAGTGAAGTGGTAATGACTAAAGGAGACAATTTTAAAGACTCTTGGTCATTAGAAACATCTACTATGTACATTTTTAGAAATCTAATCATCTTCCACTCATTTTCATAAGTATATAATATTTATAAAAAAAGTTTCCTACGGACTTATTCTATGATGATATTTCCATTTCCTTGGGGACTGTACGATCAAAAAATAAATACACATTTGGTACCCAACCCAATGTCACCTATGAAATTTCATCTTCAATTGAGAGAATATATATCATAAGTTCTTATGGTCTATATAGTTGATTAATATTTCACCAATGAGATGATGATGCATATACTTTAAGGTGTGATATTGTATTTTAATCTCCATGTCATGGGTTTTTTAATTCAACATATTGGGTTATAACTAATAAGATATCTAAGTTCCTACCCGGTCACCATGAATAATAAAAACTCAATGAATTACTCCTAATTTATTGTAATATATTGTATTAATATTTAATTAATCTTAAATAATTGTAATTGGATAATATTTCAACATCACTTTTAACTCCATGAAGCCCTAATCATTTACATCAATCAGTTGAAAATAAAAACATTTAATATTTATCTATATCATGGTCACAAATAAATGAGAGAAATATTTAAGGAATAGTTAGAAATAACCAACTAGGCTAGAGAAAATACCTTTATCAAACACATTCCTAGGTTGGTCCCCAAAAATCACCACCTCCACATTCTCTTGATCATCCAATATCTCCACATCTGAAATTACATTCTTATGAATGGAGACCTCATGACTCCGAAAGTGGGACTTCATGTACATGGAATAAATGTGAAGTTATTGAATAATACCCAATACAAAATCTAGGTACTTATCATAAAATTAATGGTCCTGCATATTATAAGAATACCATTGAAAAATACCACAATGAAGGATTATAAGAAAGGATGGATGATTCTGGTCATGGGATCTACGAACACCACTGCAGATTTTGTTAGAACAAATGTATTTTATATATAGTTATATAAGTGGTAGTAACTAGGAAATGTTTTTCCCTTATATCATTCACTATACACCACTTCTTATGATAAATCAAACATATATATATCATAGATAACTACCAACATATTTATAATTTATCAAATAAATCATTTATCTAGGGAAATGGATATGTATTCTTCCCCATGACCTGGTTCACCCTCCAGTAATACATGGACAATATTAATCCACTAACTACATTCTTGGTGAATGAAATTATATCACCCCAAGGAGTGTAACTCAGATTAATAATATAGTTATTCTAAATACCCTTATTTGAAATTATTATCTCTTTCATCTCAGCTGGTGTGATTAAATATTTATGTTTTGATATGGGTACCAAAAATTTTATTTTCACAATTGAGAACTCAATATAAATTTTAGGTGCAAACCCTATGAAATCCTCTGGGAAGACATCCTAAAATAGTCCCCTGTTGAGGATGTATTATTGGGGATATTTTTAATAATCATAAATGAATATTAAATCCATCTATGTTATAATGGATCCTAAATTCCATTGTTAAATTATTGATCAACAATCCCCAACATCCCATATAGAAACATACTAATTCTCTATATGGGATGAAAAATACACTTGGATCAAAAAAATAAATATAACATAGAAGAATGTAATATTATATATTCAAAGGATGGCATCAAGAATCAACATGTAAAACACAAGTAAATCACAAATGTATGAGTAGCCTCCAATAATTAAAACTGTAATGACCCGAAATTTTGAATAAATCTTGTTTCCTAATTTTGTGTGTTATTTTATTTTTTCTTATACTCAACAATTTTTTTTATTTGATAATATGAGTATAATTAAAATGAGACCGTTGGGTTTTTGACTGTTATATGACCATTGGTCAATATGACCCCGGGAAACTAAATGTTTTGATTATTATCTCTAAATACAAGTAATATTGGTTAATTAATATAGAAAGAATATTCGATGGCCTCTCCCAGTAGTCTTGGACCGATCGAAGCCCATCTAATAGAACTTGGGAAGGAGGTAGCACCACTGGGCTTTGCTCTGGACCAAACCCAAGCTGAACTTCATCGGGTGAAGGTAGAACGGAATCGCCTTTGCGAGAAGTTTAAAATGATAGAAATTACTACTCGTGCGATGTTGACCGAGCCTCCCTCATATTCTCTCCCCTTAGCACACCTTACACTTAGGTCCTATGTTGGTGTGATAAGGGGATATGTAAGGAGACCGTAACTGCCTTGTGTAATCCTTTGTTTTAAAAAAAAATTGGGATTTCTTCTTATGATGAAGTTTATGAATTTTCTAATTTCCGGATAAATATAGTATGCATATTATTAATGAATTTTAGCAAAAGGATATTTTAAAAATGTTTATGTAAACCTTAAATAATTAAAAATGTGTAATGATTTTCGAAAAATGGTCTTCTACAATTATGTTCAGTATGAAATTTAGAGTCTAATATGATCAACATAATTTTTGATGAATAGTAAATTATGAATAGTGATTTTTGCTTAGTATTAGTAATGTGACTAAATGGATTAGTAATCTCACTTAAAGAAAGTATTAATATAATCTAGGCACCTTGATTAAGTAGTGTGATTCAATAAAATGGTTAAATAACGGTTTCATAAATTATTATTCAAGTATTAGTTTTTTCGGGTGAATAGTATATTTAATTAAAAATTAAATTAAAATTATTTAGAAAATTATTTTTATAAAATGGATTTCATTTTTGAACTCAAAGCATCGATATTATGTTAAGGTAAATTTTTGGGTTTTTTCTGAAAAAATGAATTTTCGGTGAATAGTGTAATTATTTAAAAAATAGATTAAAAATATTTAGGATATTATTTTTATAAAATGGAGTTCATTTTTGGAATCAGAGCATTTATATTTTATTAAGGTGAAATTTTGGGATCTTTCTGAGAAAGTTGAATTTTCAGTGAATAGTTAAAATACAGTTTTAGGGTTTCCGTATGTTTAATGACATCATAACTGTGTCATGATGATGTCATTAGATATTTTAAGGGTTGGTCGGCCAAGGGTGATGAATTATTGTTTTGGGGGCCCCATGTGGCCTAACTCCATGGTAAATTCCAAGGGAGAAAACATGGTTTTGAGAAAAGCACTTTTGAGGTGTCCCTTGGCCATTAATGCCTTGTCCCCTCACTTTCCCTATAAATACCAAGCCATCCTCTCATCCATTTCGACACCCCACTCTCCCCCAATGAATTTCCGGTCTCATTACCTCCCAAGGAGTCCTCCCAAGGTTCCCCCAAGCCCTCAAGGCCCAAACCTTTGAGTTTTAAGAGTTACGTTTTGAGGTAAGGGATCCGACCTCTCTCTTTCTTTTCAAGAAATCTTATTTATGTAATTTCTTTTATTCTCCATGTTATTATGTTAAAGGATTTTATTTTATACTTCTCTTACTTCCCTTTTCATGTTAATATAATGATAGATCCCCTCTTGCTCTCATTATTTCGTTTTATGAAGTTTTAAGTGGCGTCGTTAGGCTGCCGAAATTTTTGTAACGGATTCTTTCTCCCTTCTCATTTTCAAGATCTATTTTTATGTAAAGTATTTCAAGTTCCTTTTTATTATGTAGGGGTATGATCTCTAAATTTATCATACTGATCTTTTATGATCATATGATAGGAGACCCAATTTTATCTCTTCAATTCAGTATTTTGAGGTTTTAAGTGGCGCCGTTAGGCTGCCGAATTTTAAGTGGTTCTTCACCCTTCTCGTTTTGAAGTTCTACTTTCATGTCAATTCTTTCAAGTTCCTTTTTGTTATCTTGGGGTATGATCTCTATATCCATCATACTGATCTTTTATGATCATATGATGAGAGAACCCATTTGATCTCTTCAATTCAGTATTTTGATGTTGTAAGTGGCGTCGTTAGGCTGCCGAATTTTTAAGTGGTTCTTTCACCCTTCTCATTTTCAAGATCTATTTTCATGACAAGTCTTTCAAGTTCCTTTTTATTATATTGGGGTATGATCTCTAAATATATCATACTGACCATTTATGTTCATATGATGAGAGACCCAATTTTATCTCATCAATTCATTTTTGTTGAAGTTTAAGTGACGCAGTTAGGCTGTCGAATTTCTAAGGGGTTTTTTCACCCTTCTCATTTTCATGATCTATTTTCATGTCAAGTATTTCAAGTTCCTTTTCATTATGTTGGGGTATGATCTCTATATCTATCATACTGATCATTTTTGTTCATATGATGAGATACCCTATTTGATCTCGTCAATCCATTTTTTGATGTTTTAAGTGACGCCGTTAGGCTACCGAATTTTCATAAGAGAAATCTTATTTTTTGTCTTCCTTTCAAGTTCTTCGTTTCAAATGGTATATCATTAAAATTTCATTAACATGTTCTTAAATACTTTATATTTTGTTCTCCTAATGTTTTATGTATCATTTTTGAGTGGGTGACCTATATCCCCTCTTTTTCCAACTTTTTCTAAAACCATGTATCATAGAAGTTATGCTGCATAGTTTTCGTCTCAAAATGCCTCCCTCTTTATCTCAAATTATTTTATGTTATTAAGTGAATGCTCAATGCTCTTATTTCTTCAGGGGTATTCACATATATATCAAAATGTTCTATTTTAAATTCTGGGATTTACATACATGAAACCCGCTTTCCCTTTTCCGTGGGTTTAAAGTGACATAATGATCATGTCATTAAAGCAGTTTTTAAACCATTATGATTATGAAATGAAACCCATTTATTTTATTCTATATGGGTTGTTTATTAAATGATTTATGATGATATATGTGGCTCACATGATAATAAAGACATGTCAAGGGTGTGCCCAGATAGCGCTCAAATGCATTTAGTAAAGACTTAATCTCTAGAGATGACCATTTTTAACGGCGCCTTGGTGAATAACCATGGTAATTTTTAACGACACCGTGGGGATGGACCTTGGTGAAACGAAATGATTATCAATATTAAATGTTGCAGCCACATCTTCAAGTTATGAAAAATGTTATTTTTATTATGATATGCCTCCTGATTTCATTATCATGCCTTAAAGTTCTTTTCATGACTTTATTGATGTAACTCAAGTTCATATGTAAAATGTTTCACTTGTTTCCCTTACTGGGCCTTCTGCTCACCCTTTCTTTTGATGTATGTCCCCAGGTTATGAGATGCAGTAATGAACCTAGGATGAACTTAAGGAGAATCCTTTCAAGTGTTTAAGAAGAATGTTTTATGTTGTTTTCATGTATTATGTTCCTGGTTTCCAAGACACTAAACCTTAAAGATCCTCAGTTTTGTGTAATGTAATGAAAGTTTATGTTATAAAAAGATGGGATTCTATAGTTGGTATCAAAGGATGGTTTAGTTATTTGTGGAAATTAGCATATGAAAACGTTAGTAATAAGCCTATAGAAAAGTTTATATATAGGAAATCTTCATGGTATTTTTGTGAGTATTGAGTAATGGGTTGCCAAGATAATACATCCATGTCTGGATACGAGCAGGTAGAGGTGGCTCTGGCACAGATGTACATAGGGGTAAAACTAGAAAACACCGCTTTGAGCTAGACTCGAACAGGAACTGGTACATGACAACGGGCCTTACTGCACTCTTGGTTACGACACTCCCAGGGGATATGCTTTGGTAAATTCATAAGCATAGTATGAACCATTATTAAAGGAACAAAGATAAAATAAAATAAAGATTCACATAAGGATATATGATCATGGATAACCTAGTTTGAAATATAGGGGATCACAAGTTAGGGTATACTTTTCTTCTATAAGTTATCCTTATATGCGTTAAGTTTCTTTTTCATGATTATTGGCCAAGTATTAAAACCCCTAATTGTACATTGTTTTCGTAGTTAATGGCGGGAAATGGAAGAACATGTCCCAACAACCAATGTGATAAGAAATGTGACGATTTCCATATTAATATGAAAGAGGTGATTAGTGGATTAAAAGATGATTGATATTTTGGAATACGTTCACTATTTTGGGGACCCTATACGATTGAGGTAAATAGATTACGACGATATTTTCATTGAGAAGCAAGGTTGACTTATATTTTGAAGAATCGATGAATTTAAGGTGGACTTATAGTAATTTAGGTTACTTATGAGAATGATGAAACCATCTTGGGTAAAATATGTTTAGGTTAGCTACTTTTGTTATAATATGTTAGGAGTGGTTGATGTTGTTGGAGATGAACAATGAAGTTTATTTTGGAAGACTATGTTATCAAATACCTCTTGTATTTGGGTTTCAATCATAGTTTGGTTTATTTTGAGTAATTTTAAGGACCGTTATTTATGGACTGCTCTATGATGAACATTGGGTAGTACTATGGAACTTTGAAGATTTAAAAGTAGTTTCCATTCCTATGGGATTCTTTCTTTTTGAAGAGTTGTTTTACCTTACCCTTTCTATTTTTGGGATAATGTTTAAAGATTGATGAAATAGATAGTTAATCTTTTGTGGGTTATGTGATTCTCTAGAAGATGATTCTTGTGTTTTGAGGAGACCAAGTATATTTGAATGCTCATCGTTTGGAGAAAAGATTAGTTTTGGAAGAAACTTATTAAATTATGGAACTCTACATGAAGGTAGGTATATTTTCTTATGTTTTTGTTCTATTTAGTAAATGAATTCCTCAAAATTATGAAAAGGAACATAAAACAAAAACATTGTTGGTTTACGTTTCCTACTAGGTAATCAAAGACCGTTTACAAGCATCATAAGTTTGGGATTTTCTTATGGTTAACTTTCTACTAATCATGTTTTTTATCACTCTCCCTCAGAACATGACCCTTTGTTTTCTCCTCCATGTCCATGTTTTCCTACATGGAATCCTAGTGTGGGTTAACTCGGGTGACCTTTGTACTTCCCTTTCTTTCATTTAAAGTAATAGTTTTACTGACTCCTTTTCGGATGTGGGACTTTCAATGAAATTTCAAAACCCAATTTTAAAAATTGTGAGGACGCAATTTCTTAAGGGGGGGAAGATTTTAACGACCCAAAATTTTGAATAAATCTTGTTTCCTAATTTAGTGTGTTATTTTATTTTTTTTATACTCAACAAAATTTTTTTCATTTGATAATATGAGTATAATAAAAATGAGACCGTTGGGTTTTTGACTGTTATATGACCATTTGTCAATATGACCCCTGGAAACTAAACGTTTTGATTATTGTCTCTAAATACATGTAATCTTCATTAATTAATATAGAAAAACGATTTGATGGCCTCACCCAGTAGTCTTGGACCGATCGAAGCCCATCTAACAGAACTTGGGAAGGAGGTAGCACCACTGGGCTTTGCTCTGGACCAAACCCAAGCTGAACTTCATCGAGTGAAGCTAGAACAGAATCGCCATTGCAAGAAGTTCAAACTGATAGAAATTACTACTCGTGCGATGTTGGCCGAGCCTCCGTCAGATTCTCTCATCTTAGCACACCTTACACTTAGGTCCTATGCTGGTGTGATAAGGGGATATGTAAGGAGACCGTAACTGCCTTCTGTAATCCTTTGTTTTAAATAAAAATTGGGATTTATTCTTATGATGAAGTTTATGAATTTTTTAATGTCCGGATAAATATAGTATGCATATTTTTAATGAATTTTAGAAAAATGATATTTTAAAAATGTTTATTTAAACCATAAATAATTAAAAATGTGTAATGATTTTCGAAAAATGGTCTTCTAAAATTATGTTCATTACGAAATTTAGATTCTAATAAGATCAACTTAATTTTTGATGAATAGTAAATTATGAATAGTGATTTTATGCTTAGGATTAGTAATGTGACAAAATGGATTAGTAATCACACTTAATGAAAGTATTAATATAATCTAGGAACCTTGATTAAGTAGTGTGATTCAATAAAATGGTTAAATAACAGTATCATAAATTATTATTCAAGTATTAGTTTTTTCGGGTGAATAGTGTTTTTTAATTAAAAATTAAATTAAAAATATTTAGAAAATTATTTTTATAAAATCAATTTCATTTTTGACCTCAGAGCATCAATATTATGTTAAGGTAAATTTTGGGGTTTTTTCTGAAAAAAATGAATTTTCGGTGAATAGTGTAATTATTTAAAAAATAGATTAAAAATATTTAGGAAATTATTTTTATAAAATAGAGTTCATTTTTAAAATCAGAGAATTGATATTTGATTAAGGTGAAATTTTGGGATCTTTCTGAGAAAGTTGAATTTTCAGTGAATAGTAAAAATACAGTTTTAGGGTTTCAGTATGTTTAATGACATCATAACAATGTCATGATGATGTCATGAGATATTTTAAGGGTTGGCCGGCCAAGGGTGATGGATTATTGTTTTGGGGGCCCCATGTGGCTTAACTCCATTGTAAATTCCAAGGGAGAGCACCTGGTTTTGAGAAAAGCACTTTTGAGGTGTCCCTTGGCCATTAATGCCTTGTCCCCTCACTTTCCCTATAAATAACAAGCCATCCTCTCATCCATTTAGACTCCCCACTCTCCCCCAACGAATTTATGGTCTCATTACCTCCCAAGGAGTCCTCCCAAGGTTCCCCCAAGCCTTCAAGGCCCAAACCATTTAGTTTTAAGAGTTACGTTTTAAGGTAAGGGATCCGACCTCTCTCTTTCTTTTCAAGAAATGTCTTTTATGTAATTTCTTTTATGGTCCATGTTCTTATGTTAAATGATGTTCGTTCATACTCCTCTTACCACCCTTTTCATGTTCATATAATGAGAGATCCCCTCTTTCTCTTATTATTTCGTTTTATGATGTTTTAAGTGGCGTCGTTAGGCTGCCGAAATTTTTGTAACAGATTTTTTCTCCTTTCTCATTGTCAAGATCTATTTTCATGTAAAGTATTTCATGATCCTTTTTTATTATGTTGGAGTATGATATCTAAATTTAGCATACTGATATTTTATGATCATATGATAAGAGACCCCATTTTATCTCTTCAATTCAGTATTTTGATGTTTTAAGTGGCGTCATTTGGCTGCCGAATTTTAAGTGGTTCTTCACCCTTCTCGTTTTGAAGTTCTACTTTCATGTCAATTATTTCATGTTCCTTTTTGTTATGTTGGGGTATGATCTCTATATCCATCATACTTATCTTTTATGATCATATGATGAGAGACCCCATTTTATCTCTTCAATTCAGTATTTTGAAGTTTTAAGTGGCGTCGTTAGGCTGCCGAATTTTTAAGTGGTTCTTTCACCCTTCTCATTTTCAAGATCTATTTTCATGACATGTCTTTCAAGTTCTTTTTTATTATGTTGGGGTATGATCTCTAAATCTATCATACTGACCATTTATGTTCATATTATTAGAGACCCTATTTTATCTCATCAATTTATTTTTTGTTGATGATTAAGTGACGCCGTTAGGCTATCAAATTTCTAAGGGATTCTTTCACCCTTCAAATTTTCAAGATCTATTTTCATGTCATGTATTTCAAGTTCCTTTTCATTATGTTGGGGTATTATCTCTATATCTATCATACTGATCATTTATGTTCATATGATGAGAGACCCTATTTGATCTCTTCAATCCATTTTTGGATGTTTTAAGTGACGCCGTTAGGCTGCCGAATTCTCATAAGAGAAATATTATTTTTTGTATTCCTTTCAAGTTCTTCATTTCAAATGGTATATCATTAAAATTTAATTACCATGTTCTTAAATACTTTATATTTTGTTCTCCTACTGTTTTATGTATAATTTTTTAGTGGGTGACCTATGTCCCCTCGTTTTCCAACTTTTTCTAAAACCATGTATCATAGACGTTATGCTGCATAGTTTTCATCTCAAAATGCCTCCCTCTTTATATCAAAATTATTTTATGTTATTAAGTAAATGCTCAAAGATCTTATTTCTACAGGGGTATTCACATATATATCAAAATATTCTATTTTAAATTCTGGGATTTACATACATGAAACCCACTTTCCCTTTTCCGTGGGTTTAAAGTGACATAATGATCATGTCATTAAAGCAGTTTTTAAACCGTTATGATTATGAAATGAAACCCATTTATTTTATTCTATATGGGTTGTTTATGAAATGATTTATGATGATATATGTGGCTCACATGATAATAAAGACATGTCAATGGTGCACCCATATAGTGCTCTAATGCATTGGGTAAAGACTTAATCTCTAGAGATGGCCATTTTTAATGATGCCTAGGTGAATAACCTTGGTAATTTCTAACGACACCTTGGGGATGGACCTTGGTGAAACGAAACGATTGTCAATATTAAATGTTGTAGCCACATAATCAAGTTATGAAAAATGTTATTTTTATTATGATATGCCTCATGATTTCATTCTCATGCCATAAAGTTCATTTCATGACTTTATTGATGTAACTCAAGTTCATATGTAAAATGTTTCACTTTTTTCCCTTACTGGGCCTTCTGCTCACCCTTTCATTTGATGTATGTCCCCAGGTTATGATATACAGTAATGAACCTAGGATGAACTTAAGGAGAAGCCTTTCAAGTGTTTAAGAAGAATTTTTTATGTTGTTTTCATGTATTATGTTCCTGGTTTCCAAGACACTAAACCTTAAAGATCCTCAATTTTGTGTAATGTAATGAAAGTTTATGTTATAAAAAGACGGGATGCTATAGTTGGTATCAATGGATGGTTTAGTTATTTGTGGAAATTAGGATATGAAAAATTTAGGAAGAAGTCTATATAGAAGTTTATATATAGGAAATCTTCCTGGTATTTTGGTGAGTATTGAGTAATGGGTTTCCAAGCAAATACATCCCTGTCTGGATACGAGCAGGTAGAGGTGGCTCTGGCACATATGTACATAGGGGTAAAACCTGAAAACACCGCTTTGAGCTAGACTCGAATGGGAAATGGAACACAAAAACGGGCCTTGCTGCACTCTTGGTTACGACACTCCCGGGGGATATGCTTTGGTAAATTCAAAAGATTATTATGAACCATTATTAAAGGAGAAAAGATAAAATAAAATAAAGATTCACATAAGGATATATGATCATGGATAACCTAGTTTGAAATCTAGGGGATCACAAGTTAGGGTATACTTTTCTTCTACAAGTTATCCTTATATGCGTTATGTTTCATTTTCATGATTATTGGCTATGTATTAAAACCCCTAATTGTACATTGTTTTTGTAGT
The DNA here is from genome assembly GCA_963277665.1 of Viscum album. Classification (NCBI taxonomy): domain Eukaryota; kingdom Viridiplantae; phylum Streptophyta; class Magnoliopsida; order Santalales; family Viscaceae; genus Viscum; species Viscum album. Next base: position 1,089,017,333 of record OY728164.1, on the reverse strand, counting down.
TAATGGCGGGAAATGGGAGAACATGTCCCAACAACCAATGTGATAAGAAATGTGACGATTTCCATATTAATATGAAAGAGGTGATTAGTTGATTAAAAGATGATTGTTATTTTGGAATACGTTCACTATTTTGGGGACCCTATATGATCGAGATAAATAGATTACTATGTTATTTTCATTGAGAAGTAAGGTTGACTTACATTTTGAAGAATCGATGAATTTAAGGTGGACTTATAGTAATTTAGGTTACTTATGGGAATGATTAACCTATCTTGGGTAAAATATGTTTAGGTTAGCTACTTTTGTTATAAAATGTTAGGAGTGGTTGATGTTGTTGGATATGAACAATGAAGTTTATTTTGGAAGACTATGTTATCAAATCCCTCTTTTATTTGGGTTTCAATCTTAGTTTGGTTTATTTTGAGGAATTTTAAGGACTGTTATTTATGGAATGGTCTATGATGATCTTTGGGTAGTACCATGTAACTTTGAAGATTTAAAATAAGTTTCCATTCCTATGGGATTCTTTCTTTTTGAAGAGTTGTTTTACCTTACCCTTTCTGTTTTTCGGATAATGTTTAAAGATAGATGAAATAGATAGTTAATCTTTTGTGGGTTTTGTGATTCTCTAGAAGATGATTCTTGTGTTTTTATGAGACCAAGTAGATTTGAATGCTCATCGTTTGGAGAAAAGATTAGTTTTGGTAGAAACTTATTAAAGTTTGTAACTCTACATGAAGGTAGGTATATTTTCTTATCTTTTTGTTCTATTTAGTAAATGAATTCCTCAAAATTATGAAAAAAATGTAAAACAAAAATGTTGTTGGTTTACGTTTCCTACTAGGTAATCAAATACCGTTTACACACATCATAAGTATGGGATTTTCTTATGGTTAACATTCTCCTAATCATGTTTTCTATCACTCTCCCTCAGAACATGACCCTTTGTTTTCTCCTCCATGTCCATGTTTTCCTACATGGAATCCTAGTGTGGGTTAACTCGGGTGACCTTTTTACTTCCCTTTCTTTCTTTTAAATTAATAGTTTTACTGACTCCTTTTCCGATGTGGGACTTTCAATGAAATTTCAAAACCCAATTTTAAAAATTGCGAGGATGCAATTTCTTAAGGGGGGGGGGGAGATTGTAATGACCCGAAATTTTGAATAAATCTTGTTTCCTATTTTTTGTGTGTTATTTTATTTTTTTTATACTCAACAAAATTTTCTTCATTTGATAATATGAGTATAATTAAAATGAGACCGTTGGGTTTTTGACTGTTATATGACCATTGGTCAATATGACCCCTGGAAACTAAACGTTTTGATTATTGTCTCTAAATAAAAGTAATCTTGGTTAATTAATATGGAAAGAAGATTCGATGGCCTCACCCAGTAGTCATGGACCGATCAAAGCCCATCTAATAGAACATGGGAAGGAGGTAGCACCACTGGGCTTTGCTCTAGACCAAACCCAAGCTGAACTTCATCGGGTGAAGCTAGAACGGAATCTCCATTGCGATAAGTTCAAACTGATAGAAATTACTACTGGTGCGATGTTGGCCGAGCCTCCCTCAGATTCTCTCACCTTAGCACACCTTGCACTTATGTCCTATGCTGGTGTGATAAAGGGATATGTAAGGAGACCGTAACTGCATTGTGTAATCCTTTGTTTTAAATAAAAATTGGGATTTCTTCTTATGATGAAGTTTATGAATTTTCTAATGTCCGGATAAATACAGTATGCATATTTTTAATGAATTTTAGAAAAAGGATATTTTAAAAATGTTTATGTAAACCATGAATAATTAAAAATGTGTAATGATTTCTGAAAAATGGTCTTCTACAATTATGTTCAGTACGAAATTTAGAGTCTAATAAGATCAACATAATTTTTGTTGAATAGTAAATTATGAATAGTGATTTTATGCTTTGGATTAGTAGTGTGACCAAATGGATTAGTAATCTCACTTAAAGAAAGTATTAATATAATCTAGGCACCTTGATTAAGTAGTTTGATTCAATAAAATGGTTAAATAACGGTTTCATAAATTATTATTCAAGTATTAGTTTTTTCGAATGAATAGTGTTTTTAATTAAAAATTAAATTAAAAATATTTCAAAAAATATTTTTATAAAATGGATTTCATTTTTGAACTCAGAGCATCGATATTATGTTAAGGTAAATTTTTGGGTTATTTCTGAAAAAAATGAATTTTCAGTGAATAGTGTAATTATTTAAAAAATAGATTAAAAATATTTAGGAAATTATTTTTATAAAATGGAGTTCATTTTTGAAATCAGAGCATTGATATTTGATTAAGGTGAAATTTTGGGATCTTTCTGAGAAATTTGAATTTTCAGTGAATAGTAAAAATACAGTTTTAGGGTTTCAGTATGTTTAATGACATCATAACTGTGTCATGATGATTTCATGAGATATTTTAAGGGTTTGCAGGCCAAGGGTGATGAATTATTGTTTTGGGGACCCATGTGGCCTAACACCATGGTAAATTCCAAGGGAGAGCACATGGTTTTGAGAAAAGCACTTTTGAGGTGTCCCTTGGCCATTAATGCTTTGTCCCCTCACTTTCCCTATAAATACCAAGCCATCCTCTCATCCATTTCGACTTCCCACTCCCCCCCAACGCATTTCTGGTCTCATTACCTCCAAAGGAGTCCTACCAAGGTTCCTTCAATCCCTCAAGGCCCAAACCTTTGAGTTTTAAGAGTTACGTTTTAAGGTAAGGGATCCGACCTCTCTCTTTCTTTTCAAGAAATATCTTTTATGTAATTTCTATTATGCTCCATGTTCTTATGTTAAAGTATGTTCTTTTATACTCCTCTTACTGCCCTTTTCATGTTCATATAATTAGATATCCCCTCTTGCTCTCATTATTTCGTTTTATGATGTTTTAAGTGGTGCCGTTAGGATGCCGAAATTTTTGTAACAGATTCTTTCTCCCTTCTCATTTTCAAGATCTATTTTCAAGTAAAGTATTTCAAGATCCTTTTTATTATGTTGTGATATGATCTCTAAATTTATCATACTTATCTTTTATGATCATATGATAAGAGACCCCCATTTTATCTCTTCAATTTAGTATTTTGAAGTTTTAAGTGGCGTCGTTAGGCTGCCGAATTTTAAGTGGTTCTTCACCCTTCTCGTTTAAAAGTTCTACTTTCATGTCAATTTTTTCAAGTTACTTTTTGTTATGTTGGGGTATGATCTCTAAATCCATCATACTGATCTTTTATGATCATATGATGAGAGACCCCATTTGATCTCTTCAATTTAGTATTTTGATGTTTTAAGTGGCGCCGTTAGGCTGCCAAATTTTTAAGTGGTTCTATCACCCTTCTCATTTTCAAGATCTATTTTCATGTAAAGTCTTTCAAGTTCCTTTATATTATTTTGGGACATGATCCATAAACCTATCATACTGAAAATTTATGTTCATATCATTGGAGAACCTATTTTATCTCATTAATTCATTTTTTGTTGAAGTTTAAGTGACGTCGTTAGGCTGTCGAATTTCTAAGGGGTTCTTTCCCCCTTCTCATTTTCAAGATCAATTTTCATGTCAAGTATTTCAAGTTCCATTTCATTATGTTGGGGTATGATCTCTATATCTATCATACTGTTCATTTATGTTCATATGATTAGAGACCCTATTTGATCTCTTCAATCCATTTTTTGGAGGTTTTAAGTGACGTCGTTAGGCTGCCGAATTCTCAGAAGAGAAATCTTATTTTTTGTCTTCCTTTCATGTTCTTCGTTTCAAATGGTATATCATTAAAATTTCATTACCATGTTCTTAAATACTTTATATTTTTTCCCCTACTGTATTATGTATCATTTTTGAGTGGTTGACCTATGTCCCCTCCTTTTCCAACTTTTTCTAAAACCATGTATCATTGACGTTATGCTGCATAGTTTTCGTCTCAAAATGATTCCCTATTTATCTCAAAATTATTTTATGTTATTAAGTGAATGATAAAAGCTCTTATTTCTACAGGGGTATTCACATATATATCAAAATGTTCTATTTTAAATTCTTGGATTTACATACATGAAACCCGCTTTCCCTTTTCCATGGGTTTAAAGTGACATAATGATCATGTCATTAAAGCAGTTTTTAAACAGTTATGATTATGAAATGAAACACATTTATTTTATTATATATGGGTTGTTTATGAAATGATTTATGATGATATATGTGGCTCAAATGATAATAAATACATGTCAATGGTGTGCTTAGATAGCGCTCCAATGCATTGGGTAAAGACTTAATCCTTAGAGATGACCATTTTTAACGACGCCTTGGTGAATAACCTTGGTAATTTTTAACAACACCTTGGGGATGGACCTTGGTGAAACAAAAAGATTGTCAATATTAAATGTTGTGGCCACATCTTCAAGTTATGAAAAATTTTATTTTTATTATGATATGCCTCATGATTTCATTCTCATGCCTTAAAGTTCTTTTCATGACTTTATTGATGTAACTCAAGTTCTTATGTAAAGTGTATCACTTGTTTCCCTTACTGGGCCTTCTGCTCACCCTTTCTTTTGATGTATGTCCCCAGGTTATGAGATGCAGTAATGAACCTATGATGAACTTAAGGAGAAGCCTTTCAAGTGTTTAATAAGAATTTTTTATGTTGTTTTCATGTATTATGTTCCTGGTTTCCAAGACACTAAACCTTAAAGATCCTCAGTTTTGTGTAATGTAATGAAAGTTTATGTTATAAAAAGACGGGATGCTATAAAAACACTCCCTACGAGTCTATGAATAATAACCAACTGCTTTCTGAGTTTTCTATCAATATCCAACATTATTGAATCATTCTCTAATTTTATACCCAACCAAGATATCACAGAAGAATTTATAAAATAATTTAATTCTCTAAAATTAAACAAATAACCTAAAAGTGATCATGAAACCTAAACTACACCTCTCATATTTGTGTGAATCTCAAATTTATCAGCTGAAACCTAGTCTAGATTATAGATCCTTTTTAAATTTGATTCATGACTATGATCACACAATCCAGAACTGATCACAAATTTGTTTGTGACTGCTAATTCTATTAATATTCTTGAATACCTCTTCGAAGTGACCTTCAAGATAAATAAATTTTATGATTTTAGGCTCAATTACTATACACTAATATACAACATATTCAAGGTGCCTTTGCTTTGTTTTTAGAATCCATCCTCCGACAAAATTGCTGGAGATTCTCTAATTCCCCAAATGTATCGTACACCATTTATCGATTATGGAATTCTCATCTGATATTTATGATACACCAACATTGATAACATAAAATAGGGTACTTATCTAGAGGATGGTAACGATGAAAATATACCCTACTCTGAATACCTCTCATCTCAAAGAATTATATCATCAAACCTCTTCTTCCTATCACTAGTAGTGGAACCAATAACTATAGATGAAGATACCACTACACTATCCTCTATCGAACTGTTTCAGTGGATTCTGTCTTAAAATCCAAATCCTAATAAGATCTTATATTGAAAATCTCAATAAACTCTTTAAAATCCAAACAAATATATTCTCAAACAAATAATCCATCTTTTATATATTCCCTTCTACAAAGGGGAAAAAATAACTCAAATCAACAAAACTAGTATCATAATCCATCATAGAAATCATCACCTATTGTATCTCCATGAACATCTAATATTGATCTAGAATTATTGACTTGGGGAAGAAGTCCTTGAATAATGGTTCCTTTAAATCCTCCCATATCAGACCTGTATGTATCTTGTCCGGATCAATGACACCCGATGACCTCTTAGTGGGTCACTATAGGATGAAGGAAAAAAAATCATCCAATACTCATATGATATCTATAAAAGATCAAAAATTCCATCAAGAATCTAAATTCAGTCCTCAAAATCCTGAGATCCACCCATATCCTATAAAATTAGTAGACTAAATATATAGAAATATTGGATGTATTATACCATGGTACCTCTATTTTAATGACCATCTCCACCAATGTCCAAAAAATATGAAATACCAAAGGATGAAGTTGTTATATGATCTGAATCATAGGATCTACCTTATGGGAATATATATTAACCTTCTATAATATTTATATGTATGATAAGAGGACTTTTAACAGTCATCATATCCTCATCCTAATTCTTTTGTATCACCTCAATATTTTTTTGATGTGAAATTTTCTAAAATGATAAATAGAGACATAAAAAATTCATTTAAAATTATTAATTCTTAATAGAATTCAATAAATTAACTCGAAAACACCTAAAAACAACCAAATGGGACTCACCCAAAGGCCTCCTCATAGCACAATAAAGGACTAATGCCCTTAACATCATAAATGATACAGACTAAATCACTTGTAAATACATGTTATCCACATTCATATATTGTAAAATTATTGCAATTTATTGTGAAGTTAATTAGGCTTCATTGATTTTATTTTTAGGAAAACACTAAATAATTATTATTATCATTAAATCACGTAAACCCTTTATCAATGATAGGAAATCATGTGAATGAAATAAGAACCAACATTTCCGACCATGATAAATGAACACATACATTATCACCACCATAAAAAGTGGAAATCATATAATCCACAAAGTCACTATATCATTATTTTGAATAAAATGAATCATAAATAGTGTAACCAAATAAAATATCCATCCACTTTGAAAAATCTAGTATCCACTATGTTAGAGTTCACTAACTAGTTTTGAGGGTCCAAATATGTGTCAAGATGTGTATATCCCCAATATCAAATAAAATATAATAAATAATCCCCTAAAAATAATAATTTTTTTAAAGAGAATAAAAAACATCAAAGAATCATAGTGGTTAGAAAAATAGAAACAAATTTCATGTTCCATATCAAATGAAATAATTTCATATATACCATAACTTTCAAATTGAACATTGGTGGTGAATATGTGACATGATATAAAAAAATAAAATATACCAGAGATATGACTGTATGTGATCTAGATCATTAATTTGAGTCCCCTATAATAACACCAATATATACCTACACATGTATATAAAAATATCCATATTACATTATCCATATCCCTAAAAAAACATATTCATGAACACCAATATTCCCATAAAAGGTGTGAGGAATGAAGAAAAACATGAAACTAAAATTTTTTCCTTAACACATGTGAAGACAATATTTGTAACTTAATGAACTAAAAGAAAACATTAAGAATTAATAAGGAACCATGTCATGCCATAATGAATTAACTAAGATTCAATGAACCTTAACAATATTTTCTTTAGATATATATAGGATCAAATAAGTTATGAATCTATAATATCTTCTCATATCAACCAGTACCTTATCATACATGGTATGTATCTAATCAAACCCAATATGACAACCCCTTATATATGTTTTGGCCTCACACTCACGTCTTATATCCTCACACTATCATTCATGAATGGATTCCAACATATTTCTTATACATCACATATCACCAACATCTCACTAAATGTGCTTCATCATGTAAAAATCCATATCATCTTCTTCTCAATATGAGTACAATCACCTAGAGATAACACGAACCATCATCATCCCACTAAGATGTGATAAAGGATATAATACATCCCAAAACCGAATGTGGTTGTTGTAGGATTAAAAAAAGGAAAAACTCACCTATATGGACATATTTATATACTCATGAATCATATTGACATTTAAAATTCATCACAATAATTGAAAACACTAACCACACTCATATGACACAAAAAGGGTTAATGATGCATTAATCATGGTCAAGAAGTTACATTATTCAGAAATTAAATCAAGTGGTCCATCATATGATAATGTTCCCAACACAATGACATGGTGAAATACACATGAATACAACTCTAAAAAACATCTCATGATCAATTAAATATATTCAATCCAACCATGTAACTTTGATACTAATGGAGATCCATCATGAAAAATCATATGCAACCAAAAGAAATTATTTCCATATAATGATTTAAAATTGTTTTTACATGCTAAGGAAAATCCCCCCTTATTCTACGGGGTGATCTCCTACTAATCCAAAACATCCAAATTCAAATCTGATTAGTAGAATCACAAAACCATGAAAAAATCCCTAAAAATTTGGGAGTATATAGTTAAAGTGAAAAATAGTGATGTATTTCTAAATAAAAACACCAAATTAGGTTAGGCTCAGTAAGAGGAGACAAAAAATAAAATAAAACTTTAATTGGTGCTTAAATTATGCAGATGGATCTCATGAAAGCTTAAAGAACCCAAAAATAATATTTTTTATACTGTGAGGTTAATGGATGAAAATTGGAGGGTTTTGGGTTGAATAAGAATAAATCCAAAAGTATATATGAAAATAAATACCCAGGGACCCCACAAGGTACCCGATCAATCATGACCTAGTATCCAATGCTCCACTAGCTACATAAAACTCTATTTAACTAACGAGTAGAAATATATGACCTCTAGTGATTCTACCCATGGAACTATGTAACTGATGGATTTTCACATGATATCAAAATCCCACCAAGACAACTAATTTTGTAGGGGTAACTATTTTACCCTCTTTTGATTAATATTTTATTCACAAAATACTCTAAACAAAAAAAAATTTAATTATACCAATCAAAAAAAGATCATTAAAATGATTCATGAAATATTAGCGTCTTTTAAATTACATAACACTTTTGTTATTGAAATTTAATGATATGGATAACATATAGTGATACATAAGTATTGCTTTGATATAAAACAAAAAATATATTATCCATTATTTGGATAAGAATAATAGTAGTCTTGAAAATATTATATTACATGTGTTTGGCATAAATTATATTGGATATCAATGATTGTATAATATATTTCATGGATGATATTTCTAGAATCTATTGGAACTTGTAAAAGAATGTTTTGGAATTCATTAGTGACATGTTTCATTGTCATGTTTTTAAAATACATGCTGTAAATTATTTTATTTAATCCATTAGTTTATTTACACCATTTATATATAAAAACACAAAACTATATGATATATTTAGTGGTATATTGGTCTTTATTGAGTTTATTTCTCACATCCTAATCATACAACAGTCATGTTCATGAAAATTATTTATGATATGAAATATTTAATAGAAAATCACCTTTTTGTAAAAGGTATTTTATATAGTCACATTATAGAGTTTTTTTATAATACTTATATGTTATTGTGGAATATGTATACATTTATCACTTTTCTACTTAATTTTGTTTTACTATTCATGATGTGATACTTGGTATATATTTTTTTATCCAGTTTGGATGAATAAATAATTTTCACATTTATAATATTACATTTCTGAATTTTAATTATTATTATCACTTAATTGAAATTCATTTAACTATTATGAAATTTATAGAAGTTGTTTTCTATAATAGGATATTGAGGGAATATTTCACCCTATGATATATAGATAGACATTTGTGTTTAGTAAAATCTATTAATGTTTTATGAGTGAACATGAGGATATATAATGTACTAATATTTTAGAAATATAATATTTGGGTGGGGTGTTAAAAAAACAACCATAAGAGTTTATTTTTTTAGGTCATTATATTTTGAAATATCAGGAACTGACCTAGAAACCTTAGTACCCTAATACATGATCCAGAACTGACATAGCCTGAACGGTGTCCTTGATCCTTATGGGTTGGTGAATAGAACTTAGAATCATACAATATAAAAGTAGGAAGGAATGTTCAATATAAAAATTGGATGAAACAGATACATAATGGTATAGTAAAAAAATCCTAAACGAGAGAGTACCAGAAACAAAAATGGCATATCAAAACCTAAAGAGTACCTAAGTAAATTACATGAAAAAGAAAATAGAAACTCAAACACAACAAAGGTATCAACACTCCGTGTCCAAAGGGTCAATAACATCCCTTCCTACAATATATTCTTTCCCATTACATGTGCCAAGATGTAGAAAATTTAAAAATAATAAATATAAACTGTAGTGTGCAAGATAAAATAATTGAAGGGATTCACCATGTGTTCTACAATAAGATTATATAATAAAAAAATTCATTATTTCAATTTTATATAAATATGAATGGATGTAAAATTTCATATGTTCAAACAAAACATTATTTTCATTTGATATGGTCGAAACATTTCAATCAATTTAATAAGTAAATATTGTATATAAACCATTTTATATAAATCACTAACCATATGTAAATATTTTTCACAATCAATGGAATAAATATCAATGTAATCAAAATAAGAAACATTGTCATATAATCATAAGTACAATAGTTTCTAGTTATAGTATCCTCACAATATCATACCAGTGATAATGACATATGTGTACACACACCCCTCAGGCTCAATCAGAATAAGTCTCATCAACATTCCATCAGGAATATGATCTTTATACATATAATTTATTATATATTTCTTCCTAAATATTTTTCTAGGTATTTAATATATTGTCGTACTTATCCCAAATCACCCACTAACTTCACATTCCCACATGTAATCAATCAATTAATTAATAATGGGAAAATAATTTCAAATAAGATAAAAATACAATATCCCAATTTCTAGTTTTAATATTCTTATTTCCTTCCAATACCAATACATAGGATTACAATTAATTCATTTTTTTTTATGATAAAACTATTGAAATATACTTTCCATCCCAATTTAATATATTTTTAGCAAAATAAGTTCACCATTCAATTTTAAAAATTTCATGAATTTAAAATTTCACCCCAATTTACAATCCCAATAGATTTTGGGGGACTTCCTAAATTCTCATTCAAAATAAATTTTCAATTTGCAATTTTAATAAAATAAGTTTTATATAATAAAATTGAAATAAATTTGAAAAATCAATTCAATATTATATATATTTTCTAATTAACAACAGAACCACCTAAATTTAATAAAAAATATCATGTAGCACAACATTCACTATGGAATTTTTCAATGATGAACAATGACATTACAGATCTCAAAAATGATTCAATAATCATGATTAAAAATAGTAGAATATTGATCTATAAAGTACGTGATGGTCTAATACACTATATGTTGGAAGGAAATAGAAAGTAAGAGAAGAGGGGGAGAATATTAACTTACTATAGAGACACCAGATCATCCATTGTAACTTTAATTCATCAAAGAAATGGTTTAGAGGATCCGTAGGTGTATTTAAGAGCCCCCATTACTTAAGAAATCATGATACCACATGTCATGGTTGAGAAATTGATAAAAGTTGGTTAATGAATTTATTAAATAATTATTTAGAAATAAAAATTATTGTCTTCATGGTTTGTTGGGAAGGGCCCCATGGTAAGAAAAATGGTTCACCCAAACTATATTAACCTTTATATAAGTTCATAGTTTCGACTTGATGGGTTAAAAACTTTTCAATCAATGTTCCCACCATGTAAACACCCACTTCTTGAGGTTTCATGGTTGACACTGGGTTGGTGCACAATTTGGAAAAATAGTGTGCCAATTGTAAAAACCTCATAATTTTCCATCAATTTTAAATTTTCACCTAAGACAACTAGAGATGAACCCAAACAAATTCATGAAAAATTAATGTTTGAGGAGTACGTAAAAATAAGTTACATGATTTTACAACCTCCCCACCATAGAAAGCTTGTTTCCCTGTAAATATTTCCGAGAAGTCTTTATGTCAAAAAATTAGGCCACTTCTCTCTCGTCATTTTCCATCTCTCCCATGTCTCATGTGTTTCAAAATCAGGATTCCATGGTATTCAGACTAATAATATCACCCTCCAAAAAATAACTTTTCATAATCAACTGTTCTAACTGGATTCTTAGTATCATATAAATTATGCTCATCATCATGGTCCCTCCAACTCAAAACATGAAATTATTCATAAAGATACAATATTATCTATGATATATAGAACAAGTTTTGTACCAACTTCAATTGTGGTTGATGTTCTAAATAGTAATAATCTTTCCCCACCTGATCAAAAAACTCAAAAGGCCCCACAAAATATGGAGAATGATTCCCTTGCCTTTTGAGTTTTTGATCACCAAAACATGGTGACACATTCAAGAAAATGTAAACACCAAATGAAAAATATAATGTTCTATAATGATGATAAATATAATATTTATTCCATCTCTATGTCATCACCATTATTTGAAAGAACAACTGAATCATTATTATCATATATTGAACCATGATCAGACAACCAAGAAACTCTCACAAATATTTGTCCAACACAATGGATTTTCACAAGGATGATCATAAAATACCTAAAAATGATCCATTCATGTCATGGTCTGCTAACTATTGTTTTATGAGAACCGAAGCAGTCCAAAATGGTCATTCCAAGGACCTCCTAATTCAAGGATTCATCCATGAAGAATATCCTAAAGAGTATGTATAAGCCTCTATTTCTATTCATCAGTCTGCGGATAATGTGTTGTAATCAGATGAACCAGATATCTTAGTGCCTAATAACAGACTATCCATAATTAAGAAGTAAAATATAGATCTCTTTCAAGTATTATGGAAGACTGAACTCCATGTTAATTAACAGTATCACTTACACAGAGACTCCCATGATCCTGAATGTTGGATTTATCTCAAATGGGTATAAAGTGGACCAATTTGGTTATCATATCTATCAAACCCCATATCACATTCTTATTACCATGTTTATGAGGAAAACCTTCCAAAACCCCCACATAGATCTCATCCCACTTCCAATTCAACACTAGATGTTTTGTACCAAATCTGATGGATTCTCATTCTTGGTAATGACAAATTAAATGGAATGACGATAAGATAAAACAATTAGTAATGTATTCTCTCATACATATCCACCAGAATAATTACAACATGTAATAAAAGATTATTTGGGTTGGTTTGTTCAATAGGTACTGGGAATTATAACAACCACCCATAAAAAATTTCCTCATGTATTACAGAACAAAAAAAAAATGATTCGAAAACCATAAAAATTATTTTATGGATATGTCCACTAAAAAATGTTCACTCCAACATGAAGACATTATTTAATACCATATAATTCATCATCAAGTTCATGTTCTTGAACAGTCATCTTGATAATATTGTAGATCAACTGAACAATTTCCAAGACAACCTAATCCCTTATTTCATCAAATCTTATGTGTCATTAGGTAAAATATACATAAAGATCCACTCTTCTAAGGATTCTTTCACAACCATGTTGAGTTGTTTCCTACACAAATCATTACAGAGGACATAACCTTTCCAAAGGGTATTGGTGATGTCAAACATAGAAGATTAATGTTACTCCACCCAACTCATCCAATAATGGTTAAAATATTTTTTAGTCAATATATAACATAATCTCATGTGGTCATAATACATTGTAATCCTTTATAAAAAAGTTAATTCAACCAACACTTACATGGATTCATTATAGCTGTATGTTCATGGTCATGGGTGGGATAATTATTCTCATTTTTCCTGATCTTTTGAGAGCTATAGGAAATGACGCGATCAACCTTCATAATAACACAAACAAAAATCAATCAAAATGTGTCGTAGAAGACCTCATAGCACTGGACAGCCTCATGAATTTTTGACCCTGGTGTAGTAATCAAAATGAATTTCAACATAACAAAATAACCATAAAATTTCTCTTCCCAAGTAAAATTCACTCCCTTCAATGTTATAATGGTCATTAGAGATGAAAAATTCATCCCACATGTTTGAACTAGGGATAATATCCAACTAAACCAATGATTATTCAAATATTATAATCATTATGTTGTTGCACCTATGTCATAATAGTGCTCACATTCTCTAAAATTGAGTAAGCCACCATGAATTAAGACTACGTGACCTAAGAACATCACTTATTGAAGACAGAAATGTCATTTTTATAGCTTGGTGTGAATTTTGTTATTCTATACAATTATAGAACTACTCTCAGTTAACACACATACTCATCCTCAAACATAGAGTAAACCCCCGGATTTACTCTACAAAGTCCATTAGGAACATATCATATTACTCATGGAATATTGTAATCATAAAATTGATAATGATTTTAGGATGATTACTTAGAACAAATTTATTTAAAAGGTACTCATAAAACACATACATTCCTTGGATGTAGGTTTATATGAATGCAAAATTATTTTATTATCACCTAGATGATAACCAGATCAAATATCAATATTTGAGAACCCCTTCACACATTTAATATTTCCAAATAGATTATAAATCTATTGAAGTAGGTAGTTTTTCTTTTTCATGACTCAGATGAGTATTCAGCAATTAAAAAATTGGTGATGTTTTATATTTTATTTCATAGAAATGAGAACAGGAACTACCCATGGTGACACCCTCTTGTATAAAAATCAATTCTCTATCATATCATAAAATGTAGTATCATGCAATTTAATTTCATCTTTTGGCATGATGATAGATAAAATAGATAACCTTTGATTACTAGGTACTAAATCAATAGAAAACTATACCTCCATTACATATGGATAACTATAGAATGATGAAGTGAAAGCATCATGAAAATTAAAAAACAAACTGGGTGGATTTCACCAATAAAAGATTACTTTTCTAGATCAAATGAAACCAATAATATTACATTTCACAAATCTAGATAAGAAGGCCCAACTCTACTCAATATCAAGTCCCATTCTACTTCATAGACACAACACACCCCAACAAGTGCTGTAAGGGAGACCCATAAACGATAAAAACCAATTTTTTTCTTTTGTTGTAATGAGGAAATACATCCCAAAAATGAAATCATAATATTTAATGCCTATAACTTGAAAACCCCAATAAAGAAAAAATTATAATAAAGATAAAACAGAAGTGGAAAAATTTCCTTCTCTCTATTTGTTCCAAACGGTTTAGTAATATACATCATAATAAAAAACGCACCATAGAGAGATTTAAAATATTTAAAATATGAGTCAAAATGAATGATTGAGATGCACCAATATCAATTAAATAATTCACTAAAAAAAATCTATTAATAAAGTACCTCTCACTATCATTGGACTCGTATTTTATTCTTTTGGAAACTATTACGCTACTTGAGGATGTTTTTTTAGAATCCCATGGTTAGAACCCATTAGATCATAAAGTATATTATTACACCATATTAAGTTTTGTTGTTAATGATCCCATGCCACATTGTGGAGTCGATAAGATATAACCTAACTTATCATATTTTCCTAAACTTCCACAAGAGCTTCATTTCATCAGTGCCTCAGTGAAAATACATTTAGAATTCTTATGATTCCCACACTAAAAGAAAGTTAAATAGAATCTTATAGGAACTATAAGTGGTTTAGGAGAAATTTGATTTTGAGATCCACCCTAAGGCTCATCACCCTTCCAATTTCCTTTAATATAACTCATTGAATTATCACTCCCATCACCTGGACTTTCCATATAGATCAATCTTAACCATCAATTCTCTATCCATCACATTAATATTTGAGGAAATATTTTGAAATAAACCTAGAGAAACTATATTAGATTGAAGTCTCATCTCAACACATATTTTTTTTCTCATTCGATAAAATCAATGGTTCAAATTGCATATGTTTAGTGAATCATTTCGCATTCTATGGAATGGTCTTATAACCCTGATTGAGTTTCAAATACACCATAGTCCTATCCATAACCATTCAATATTAATATACCTATTCATTTAAAATAGATTTTAAGTCCATACACTATACAACCTCCCACTTCTTTTCCATCACCATCACGTCTCACAGTCTTCTCCAAGGTCCCTAAAACATGAATGTGGAAAATTTCAACTTGATTGCATTAGGAACGCCTAAGAAGCCAAAAAAACTCAATCATACTCATTAAATCCTCAATGTATTGAGGATTATAATAGTATTGGAACAATGGTGACTTCAAGAAAATGAAATCTTGTGCATGAATCCATAATTCTTCCCTATGATGTTCAATAACTGGAGAATGAATAAGAATATGTGTAGATGACTCTAGAAGAGCTTGAAAAATATGTAATACAATATCAATTGTATTCTAGTACCTGGTATTATTACTTTAGTTCGTTTCATTAGAATATAACTTATATATCCAATTAAAAAATCTTCTAGAAAGAAAAATTATACCCAACATCATGAAAAAAACACTAAAAAAATAAGAACATTTCTCATATCAATACTCAAACAATATAAATAGGGAAATTAATTCCATTAGATATGAAAATAATATTTTTATTTTATTAGATCAGAATCTCACCCTAGGAAAATATTATATTTAAACCTGAATATGCCTATCCAAAAACACCCATTGTTTCTTAAGGCTCATTACGATGAGATCTATCTAGGAACTCACTCATAACTACCTTTTATGTCCCAATACGATCTCTCAATAATATACTGACCTCATGGAAAGATGAAAAACCTGCAACATTGAAACTTTTCCTTCATGAACCAGTCCAGATACACTGGTACCCTAATACCGAAGCCATTACCCAATATCCTAATGAAATTCCCAATCCACATGAGTTGGAAACTATAATCGTTTATCATACAACATAAATGTGGGAATTAATTTTCCACATTAACTATGGAAGAAAAAAAATACATGTTAGTATGCACAAACCCTCCAAAGGAATATAATTCCATTAATCAAATAGGTATACAAAAACTCAAACATCACATCATTAATGTATTAGAAATAATAAAAATCAAACATCATGAAGTTATCAATACTTTAATTACAATGGTAAAAGAATATCCACCCCCTCCAAGTTGTAGGTTCCCTTCACTCGAACTTGGTACCAAAAAATTTACAAACACTAATGGGAAAAGGTAGTGTGCGACCTAAAATCATAGTGGGGTCACCCTATTTTTTACCATAACAAGAATGTAAAATATTAGAAGAATTTATTCTTTAGATATTAAATAAAATTGGAATTGAAATATATTTACCTATTTTAAATATAAATAAAATTATCATCTTAAAAGATGGATACATATCAAAAAATTCCAGATGTAATTTTTTATATAAAATTGTTCATATAAATAACTATGCATAAGTATTGATGTTTCAAAATAATTATAACAAATATAAATGCATTCATAATAAGTAATATAGTCCTGATCTATATGTTATAATAGATTCTACTTTGAGAAACCTTATACACTCATATCAGTAATCATTTAAAATGTGTACACAAATCCACTATCCTCAATATGAATAAGTCTCATCAATTCTTAATCAATAATATGATCTATCTAATTAGATTTATTTATAGATTTCATCATCAAGAATTTTAAATGGAATTACCATCCCGGATTACTTTTCCCAAATAAATCACTAAATATCCATGCTCACATGTTATCAGTCAATTATTCAATAATGTGAAATCATTTAAAATCAATTGAAAATAATATTTCAACTTTTCTATTTAAAATATTGTAATTTTATTCATAATCCATAACATAGGTTTTTAATCAATTAATTATTTTCTCAATATAAAACTAATAAAAAGTAGTTGTCAAATCCATTTAAACCATTTATCTCAAAATGAGTTTACAAATTATTCCAATTTCAAATCACTCCTAAATTTAAAATTACATTGGAATTGGGAATTTAAACAAAATCACATTGAAAATAATCTTATAACTTCAAATTCCCACAAAATTGGATTTTCATAATGAAATTTAAAGAAATTTAATACAATAAAGCAATTAAATTTTCATTCAATTGTAAAATATTACATAGAACCCCCATACTTTAATCACAAGGATCACATAACACAACAACGACATTAGGATTTTCCAAAGAAAAATGATGAAAATATAGATCTCAAAAAAAACATCAATAAATATTCAAATATAAGAGTATAGTTCCATGAAACACATGATGATCTTACAACATATATTGGGGAAAAAAGGGGATATAATGGGAGAGAAGGAATGGTAGAAAAATCACATATCTGAGAGGGATGGGGTCTTCTACTGGGGTTATGTTTCATAAAAAGGGGGTTGGAGGATCAAAAAATAGTTCTTAAAATCCCTCAAGACATACGAAATCTTCTTATAGCATGTTAGGTTTGATCGTGGGATAAGAAATGAGTTCTTGATAATAGAAAATTATTTTCCAAAATAATAATTATTTCTCTCACAGTTTGCTGGATAGTATCGCATTGTTAGAAAAATCAAAAGCCCAAAATATGTTTCCCCTTATATTAGGGTGAATGGTTTCTATATGATGGGAACAATAATTTTCCAAATTTTCATCAACCATGAAAACCCCCATCTCTTGGTGTTCCACGGTTTACACAGTGTGGATTAATGTGTTGGGAAAACTATGTGAAAAAAGTAAACTACAATAAATATTCCAACAAATTAAATTTAACACGTGAAACTAAATGAGTCAAACCAAAACCAATGAATGATAAAAACTGATGTTCAAGTATTACATGAAAATTAGAAAATGTATGTTTTGGGAAAAAATGTAGAAAGGGTATTAAATATTGGGACATTGTATGTATGATTTGTACATAGACTCAACCAAAACAATTGTAAAATATATCTATATTTTTTAGAAAGTATGTAATTTTATTTGGTTGTTTTATAAATATGATTTTGGGTTATTTTACACACCCAAATAGGTAGTGTGTTGTGGGATATTTATGCATCCTAAAGAGATATTGGGTCCTGGAATATGTGTGTGTCAATAAGGGTGTATTAGATTAGTGATTTAATTTTAATAATATGATATAATTATTAATAAAATAATGAATGTATTCCTAAATTTGTTATGGATACGGATTATGTTACATTCATCAAGAAAGGTAAATTTTATAATGAATTTTTATTTTTATTTTTTAGTTTGTGGTAATATATAGGTAATTTTTTAATTTGTGTTTTCTTCATGAAAAATTTAATAATTATTAGAAACTAATTTGTTTATTTTTATAGAATAATTGATCTTAAGAATTATACTAATGAGACTCATATGAATATGGTATAGTTTCAATGATAATGTGAAGAGCATGTTGTATCAAAACGATCACATTCTGAAACATCATTTTAGATCTCATCTTATAGAACGGGGTCTCGAATATTTTGAAATGGTCGAGATAAGAAAAATTATTGTATCCAAGCAAACAAGATCCTCTCTCTAACCATGAAACCTATGAACTCCCAAAGAAAAAAAATTAAAAATGTTAAATAAGCATATAATCAGAAATGAACAAATAAACAAATATGTAGACATAAAAACAATCTCATATACACACTAAGACACTAATGATTTCTAAGGTTTCAAATATTACATACACCTTAGGAAACATTGAAAACATTTTAATTTCAAACTGAGTTACATATTGTTTTATTATTCAACACTACTTTAGAGAATCACAGTTTTATAATTAAAATGAAAATCACTTGAACATGAAACCGACCCCATAAATTTATTGATTAATTTTATAGAATCAATCTATTAATATTAGTTCCCCAACATTTGATCATTGTAGATGATAGACAAGAAGGTAATGCCACCATTAATATATTATTTAATTCCACTTATCCAATAAAAACTCTGAATATATATTTTATATTTTTGGAAAGATACACATATTTTTTTTTGATATATTTCTCTTTAAATTAATTTCATTTCATTGACATATTTCATTACATTTGACAACGAGTGTAAATGAATACTATAATAAATATTATTATTTAAAATTAAATGATATAAAATTTAGAATGTTTTTTATGAGTAATAATGGCCAAATTATTACAAATATGTTTAAATGATTTAAATAATTCATTGATAAATACGTCATGTGGTTTCAACAAAGAAATTTTATGACTCAATGATAATTTTCATTCAAAAATGAGTTTTATTATATATTTTGTTAGATATTCAAATTAATTTCTACATATTTTAGAAATTTTATTCTATAAAATAATATAATTATTGAAATAATCATGTTAATGTTATATTAAGGTGATTTTTTATATTTTTAAAATGATTAATTTTTTAGTGATTAGTGGAAAAATACATTTATTGTAAAACATTCATTTATTTTTATTAAAAAAATTCCACATGTTTTTTTAATTTTATCATAAATTTAGATAATAATATCTTATTAGGAATTAATATAATTAATTATATATGAATTATCTCCATAATATATTTTCACTAATTTATTTTGTTTATAAAAAATTTTCAAAAACAATTGTAATTTGTTGTGTTTTACACATTTTTATTTAAATAAATTTCCACAAAATTAATATATTGAATCTAGTGAAATTTATTCTGGATTTTAGATTTTAATACTTAGTATTATTTACCATTCTCAACTGAATTTTCATCTTTTTGAATAGTAACCATCATAATGTTTTGTCACCTAGGTAAAAGATATAAAACAGGGTTAAAACTACGGGTTAAAGATTTAAAATCTCTTTAACACTTTCCTTCAACATATTATATGGGTGGTTTTTGAAAAAATATATATGTTCAAAGAGTTATATAACTTATTCAAAAACAATACTGTGAAATTGGGAACTCAGACATGGATTTTGTGAATATTATATTTTATTGGAATTGAAAAAAATCATTCATACTTTTCATTTAATCACATGGTTATATGATTCCATAATTTATTGGCTCACGAAAAAGTCTAAATAACTGAATTTTTTAATATTTCACCAATATATTCATGTAATCCAATTTTTTACTTTATTTCATGGTGAAATAATATTTACTATTACAATCAGTTATTTTTCTAAAAAATATTTTTTCCTTAATATTCGGTTCTTATATTGATAGTAATTTCGTCCACCAACCTAAATTTAAATTAATAAAATTGAGTCCAATTTTTTAATTTGAATGAATAAATTTTTATTGAATTATCTTATTTTCATGTTCCATATATTTATGCTTTCAATGTAAAAAATATATGTTATCACAATTTAAGATTAAGTATCTTTAAAAGATTTCTAATAATGAGATATGGTATACAATATTTCCAAAACATTATAAAAATATTATTATTTGTCTTTATTTCAACCATATCACATCTTATATTCTTATTCTGGGTTCTATGGTTATACTTGACCTGACTATGATGTTTATAATATTTAAGAATTATAGTAATTCTGAGTGTTCCCTTTCCCTACATTATAAAATTAATCCTACATTCCTCCCTTCAAGATAATTAATGATCAATTTTTATTGGCCAATACCTTCCATACAAAATTATTAACATCATTCCCCATGTTTTTAGGTCATTTTCATTCTAAAATAAAATCCTTTCATGGAATAAGTTTCAATCCAAAAAGGGTTTCTCAAAAAAATAATTATAACTCCTAACCGATTACATTAAATTTTATTATGTATTCTATCTCATTTAAATTAATGGAAT
Organism: Viscum album; assembly: GCA_963277665.1. Classification (NCBI taxonomy): domain Eukaryota; kingdom Viridiplantae; phylum Streptophyta; class Magnoliopsida; order Santalales; family Viscaceae; genus Viscum; species Viscum album. The sequence continues at coordinate 1,088,995,865 of OY728164.1, read as the reverse complement.
AAATTTTAAAACAGGAAATTATCTTCAAAATAATTTATTATTATTTTAATTATTTACCTACCATTATCCACTACCTTTCCATCATATGGGAAAATGATACATCACTTATGCATATGTGTGGATTACAACCACCATGAAGCGATGCATTATAATTTTCATCCCAATTCCAAATTTATGGCTGTTATGTTGTGCATAATTTTTATGTGTTATATTTATAGTATAGTTATGGTTATAGAAAGATAAAATAATATTTATCTTTCATTTAATTTTTTTCATTAGATAATGAAAATGACATTCACTACTTGAAAAAAACCTTTAACTGCATTGTCCTTTATCATTACTATAAAAAAGTTGGGATGAAGGACCCTTTATCATTACATAAAAAAACACTGATAAAGGGTACCTTTTATCAATGCTTTTTTCCTACCTCTGATAAAGGGAACCCTTTATAAGAACATTTTTTAGTAGTGATAAAAGGAAACCTTTATGAGTGAATTTTTTTAGCGCTAATAAAGGGTTTCATTTATCAATGCTTTATATTTAGTACTGATAATGGAAACCCTTTATCAGAACATTATTTTAAGAGACCATAAAATATATCTTTTATTAGTGATTTTTTAGCACTGATAAAAGTACGACCGAAATGAAATAATTAAATCAATAATAAATATATTTTTTTTATTAAAATAATATCATATTTTTATAGTAATATAATTATTGATAATTATTAATAAATAGATTATACTAAATTTTTATTCTAAATATTATATATTAAATATATTGATATTTTTTTAGATAAAATGTAAATAAAATTTAAAAATAAGTAAATTGAGAAAAAATATTAGATATTTTTTTTAATTAAATAGTAATTGATAATGTTGATAAATAGTATAAATTAAATATATAGATATATATGAATTTATAAAAATATGATTTATATAATTGAAAATATTATTTATGATTCACATTAAATATTAATATATTTATTGAATGGTTTATAATTAAAAATTAATGTGAATTAAAAATACTAACTAATTCCATCGATTAATGGACATAATTGAATGCCATTTGATTTTTCAATTTAACATTGATCAAATGAAAATAATATATTTATTTCAAATATATGCGATTAATTCAGTTTTAAATACATATACGGACACACAAAAATATTGTTTTTGGGAATTTAAACAATTAATGATATTTATTATATATATATATATATATCTATTTATTTATTATGTTTTAATATTCTCAATATGTATTAATAACTATTTAAATATGTATCCATTTATTTAATGAATAATATTTATCAAACCTTTAACACCACATAATATCATAGTATGTTATCTCTTTAAAGTAATTCAATTTCTTGGACTACACACAACAACAAGTTTGAGCCCACCACGACTTACCCAACTAGCTGTTCAAAAAGTAGTTATGAATTTTATTAACTACATTGGGAATTTTATATACAATTAAAATTTTAGAATACATATTATGTGTTTCTTTGACATAATTTAATGAAAAATTCATTTTTTTCAGAAAAAAGAATTATTTTTCAAAAAAATACAATTTTACCACCTTTGAATGGAGAACCATTTTTAAATACAATATTTGACACTTTTATATATTCAATTAAATTATATTAAATTCTTATTTAGAAGTGTAACATAAAAATTTAGTGTAAAACTTTTTGGTGAATTTTTAATAAAATTCATATTTTGAGGAATAATGAAAAATATTAAATTTTAATTGAAAACTACATTTATAATCGAAGTAATTTATTGTGTTAAATTATGCATTTGAGTGGATTTAAATTATAATTATATTATATTTTTATCATTTAATATAATTTAGGCCATTTTATGTAAATTCACATTAAAATTGTACATAAACACATGTCAATCTTTTGATAGTTTTTACTTCTTAAAAAATCGTTTTCTGGTTATCACAACAGTAATTAATTTTTAATTAATTAATGAAACTCACATGTTTTGAATTTGGTAAAGTAGAAAAAAACTTTGGATTCTTAATATTAAAATTATCTGAGGGTGAATTTTTGGTATTTCCCTAAAAACATAAATTTTTTAATGATTAGTGAAAACCACTGCCTTATTGTTTAAAACAGAAATTTATTTAAACAGCTATCTATTTTTAATTAAATTTATTTTAAATTAAAAATAGTTACATAATATCTATATTATTATAATTTAATTAAATGGTTTCATTTTATAATAAGATTAGATTTATAAAATTTTATTGAATTTTTTAACGTCTTTTACCCACCTTCTAGGAACATTTGCGAATTTGCATAAAACGTAATTTTACCACTTCATTGAATTTAATTTAAGAAATTTGAGAGACATGGTTGAAATTAACAGGCAAAATTTGGTTTATTAGTATGGAAATAATTTTTGGTGAAGAGTATCTTTTGATTTATATTTACCACGGTTAAAAATAAATAAAGTAATTAAAGGTAAAATTGATATTATAATTACCCTAAAAATTACCCAATTTCATTTGATAAGTTTATTTAGACTAAAATAAATATTATGATTAGAATATGATCTATTGGGTCAACTAGATTAGATTAGGACATTTATAATTGTTCTATTGAAAGAAGAGTTATATGTTTTAAATTCAATTTTTAAAAACTAAACCATTTTTAATATAGGTTTTTACATAAGATAAACTCAACTATAAATATTAATTAGGAAGATAAAAATATTTCCTACATCATTGTATTTTATTTATAATTTCTAGACATTAAATAATTAAATTTATTTATGACACTATGATGATGCAACAATTACATTATTAATTAACGATTAAAATAAATGATATTATAAATATAAAAATAAATGTAAATTAATACATTTGATGCATTCCAAGAATTTTATAGGTTAATATGAAATTTTAATGTTGATTAAATAAATTTATTTTTAAGTGATAAAGTTTTTATGACTTTCACAAAAAACCAAATACTAAATATTGTCAAAATAGACATAAATGTGTTTTTAAAACAAATAGTATATTATTAAATAAAATATTATTCCTAAAAATATAATTTTTGGAAAAAGAATCAGATAATGTTAAATATTTCAATAATGAACACTTGGGGTTCATTTTCTTTTTTAAACTATGTTTATTAACCATTTATTATAATAATACAAAAAGACATGGTTAAAGTTAAACTATTTATCTAAGAGTTAAATCTAAAATATAATGTTAATATTGTGACCTATACTTGTCTAAACCATATTTTTTGAATGGTTTTTGACCCATACCAAACTTATCCTTGAAAAAATGATATTTTTTCAATTAGAAACCGAAAATAATTTTATAATAAAATAATAGTTCAATCTTTTCCTAAAGTGACTCTCACCTCTCTTATAAAAGGGAACTTCCCTTCTCTAAAAATTACACCTCCAATGCCCTTTGGCTCGGCCAAACCCTACTCAAATATCCTCCGAACTACCATAACATCAACCCAGAGGCCTTACATTGATTATAAATCTATCCTGAAGATCCATATTGGTAAAATCAAAAGGAAGCACCTAAAGAAAAGGTAATTAATGCATCACCTCTTTCAAGGTTCTTTTATTCTTCCCCTTCCTCTTTATTTTTTTTTCTAAAGTAAAATTATAAATATAGTACATTCAATATACAGAGATATTATTATAAATATGGTATAACCATAATCATGTTTCTATACATCATATTAATGAAAAAGTCACCATACGTGCGTATATACGACTTACAGTCTCCACGTCGTGGTGTAATTTGTTATTCAACACTTCATTATTTAGATGGTTATAATAATAAGTATAAATGATTTAAATAAAAATTATTACTTTTCAATGATATTTTATATATAACATATCATCCAATTACATACAATTTTACCATCAATATAATGATAGCATCACCCGTGCATATGTACGTCTTACAATCTTCACGATGTGATGAGATTCATTTCCACGTTCACCATTGAACAATGATTATAAATATATATTATTAATAAGTATGTAATATATGACATAATAATAGTACTATATATATATACATATATGTATCTACATATATCTCATTCACTTACATCCTTTCAAAATAATATGAAAATGGAAATGATGTTTATGCGTACATTCAGCCTACCATCTCCATAAATGGTGTTTTATATTTCATATATAAATCCATAATAAATACTTATATTCTGAATATATATTATACATAAATAATTTTTTATATTCAGTAATAAATTAAATCATTATATAAGTTATATGATCAAGAATAACAAGGTAAAACATGTATGATAAAGACAATTATTATTAACCTAAATGTTATTTTATCATAGATATTATTATTAAATATGGAGTATAAATCCATAAATGAATCAAGTATGACATCATAAATACGAATATGGTAATGTTATATTTTAATAACATACTATTGTCATTATATAGGGGGTTAAACATACCCTCGACCAAAGGAAAGTACAAGGTAAGGGTTATTTCCTCAATCTCATTATTATCCGAGATTGTTTATCTATATGTATCTACTGGGATATGTTTATCATAATTTTCCATGATTCATTAAAATGTATTTAAAAAGGAATATTTAAATTTTTTATAGAAGGGAATCTTTAGGTATATCATCATTTCAAATATTTCTAAATATTAATTTTTCTAAATATTTTAATTAATGTCCATTTTGTCAAAATGATTTTATGGATTTGTTTCAGTAGACATGATTTTTTTAAATTGTTAATTGATTTTAAAAGATTCAAATTTGTATGGGACACATTGATTCAAAAATCTATTCTAAATGAATTCCTTTATAAATGTATAAATTATAAAGGATTTCTTGAAAAGTGATATTTCTCTCAAATAGTTTTATAGATTATTTTCAATTATGTCAACAACTTTTATTGGATATTATTCTTGATTTATGTTGATTTACTATAATACAATGTTATAGATTATATTAAATGAGCTATGATATGTTTGACTATGGATGTGCTATTTTTATACCATTCAAGTTCTATGGTTAACGTATTAACATTTCTTATGCTAGTTTTAATTACTATATTTATATTATGTTTCAACTTTTTCATATGAGGAATGCATTGGACTTTGTATGTGATGGGTGGAGCCCGCTATAGCTCCTAGATGAATTGGTAGATCTCATGAGACAAACCAGTGTCCTGGAACAAGTCCTGGACAAAATATTTATTTGTAGTCATGGAATGTGGCTTGGACTATGTGGTTATGATGTTTGATATTATGCACTCTACCATTATGAAATTAAATATTGATATTACATTTGATTATTCGACTAGTAGAATATCCATGTGAATAAGAAAATTGAATTATTTGATTTATCATTGTAATATTATAAATAATTTTATTTTTAAAAGGATTTTGTCTTAGTTTTATACATTTCCTTTAATGTTTATGCTTATTTATGATATATTCTGCTGTATTTTTATCTCTACTGCACATATGACCTCACCCCTTTCTTATTTTTTATTTTTACCAGGATGTGAAGATGTGTGTTATGATTGATATGTAGGGTTATGAAAGGGGAATAATTTCATTCTTAAAGGATTTTATATTATGTGTTTTATTTTATAAATTTTAATGTTACATTCATATATGTAATCTATTTTCCAAGACTTCTAAACTGATCGGCCCTTTGAAAACTGATTCCTTGTAATCAGGACAATGTTATGTAATAATGCACCATATTTGGGTAACTGGGCACAAGAGTTATAGTTGGTATTAAATGATGTTTAGAAAAAACCATGGAATATATTTTTACAATCTTTTATTTTGAAACATTACCCTAAGATAGACTTTAACGATTAATATAGAAGAAATTTATAGAATTTTTTTAATGTAGAGATTTTTTGAATTTTCTAAGAAATACATCAATGTCTGGATACGAGAAGGTAGAGGTGGCTCTGACAGAAATTTACTGAGGTGTGAAAACTCTCACAAGGTGTCAAAACTCCAACAATGTGTTTTGGGCTAGACCTGGGGTATCCTGGTACACAATAATGTTCCTTGCTGCACTCTTGGTTATGAAACTCTTATAAGATATGCTTAGGATAATTCATATTTTCTTTACAAAAAATTATGGAGGATTTGGTAATAAATACCTCCTTAAGGAACACATTTTTTTTATGATTATGGATTATATGCATAAACTATTCAATTTATTTTAGGTATTTTAAAAGTTTGGAATTATGCATTACAATTCCTAAACTATCTTAGTGTATGCCATTGTTTAGAAATGGTGGAAGGTAGAAGGAATGAGAACTCCAACAATATGCATGATCCAAAAAGTAAGAAGAATCATATATTTCATGGTCTTCAGCCAACATTTAGATGGGAAATAGCCTCCCACGCATTCTCATCATATGTAGAAATAGTACCTTGTGTTAATAAGATAAGTAGAGAATTTTATGGGTCCTATGGCTTTAAAGGGATGCTAGAGATTAAAAGGATGTTAGATAGAAATATTGATAAAGGGAAGAAGGTTAAGAAGGATTTTACCATATGTGATAATTGTGGAAAAGAATCACCATGTTAAATAATTGAAGGGAATGGGTGTTTTTTTATAAGTGTAGAGAAAAAAGACACTTATTCTGTGATTGTAAGGGTTAGAAAAAAGTATCAAATGTATCATGCTTCATCAACAAGGACTTGAGACACTACGAGAATAAATTTCCCAATTATCAGAGTATAACATAAATGAGGTTGTTGGATAATAATAAAGGTATGAAACTATTATAGATGAAGAGGAATGAGTAGTGTTCTTATATTTATATTAGAGAATTATTTCATTAGATTGTTGTCTCAATGATAAACTGGTTATAAGAATTACATTGTATATAAGGATTGCACTATAGTAATATTTCATTAAGGATTTGAAATTGTTTGGTACCAAGAAAAGTGACTCAATAAAATGTTAAACTTTTTGGAAAATAAATGTGGGAAGGAAAGATAAAAATTAATATTGTCCTGATACTGAGGTATTGATTTTGGAATAAGAGATGATTGATTTGGATAAATTCTATTAGATATTATTGACTAACATGGATCTAATTATTGGTTTTTTATTCTATCATTGTTGGAGGTTACAATATATTTCGGATTTACGGAGTATATCCAGTATTCAAAGTTTTATAGAAGGATTAAATAAGTACATAAATATTAAAATATTCTTTTCCAGTAATTAATTTTATTACCACATTTTATGAGAATACATGATTAAGATATTCACATGTATATTATATGACATCATTAAATATTTTGGATTGTGAGTGTAGATAGAAGTATTGTGGATAGGTATAAAGGTTGGAATGTATTTAGTTTGACAATGGATAGTAATGTTAAGGTTAAAGCATTTCTTAAAATTATTTTTGGATTATTAAAAATATGAAAACCTGAAGGTCGGGCCACAACCTGTTGCATCTGGAAAGGCTGCGAAACGTGAACCCACAACCAAAGGGTGACTAGGGTGAATCACCAACCACTGGCCTACATGATGTCCTATATTGTATAATGTAGTTTTTTAAAAGTTCTGACATATGAATTATAAATTCATATTTTTGTAACCCTTTACGATTAGGATAAATAGAATATTTTTGACTTCTATTATCTTTTGGGAGTGAATGATGAGTTTATAATAGACATTAGTTAAATGATGGAACTCTACATGTAACGTTTTTTTTCTTATTCTATGAATAAATTAATACTTAAACTATATGGAAAGGATATTAAAACCATAAATTTTTAATCTTAATACCTTATTTTTTGATGAACCAATAATATTATAAGTCACCATTGATTTATGGCTTTGTGGTCCTAAATTTTCTATTTATTGTTCACGTGTTTGTGATTGATGACCTCAATAGCTCCCTAAAAATATCTTCGTTTTCCCTCCAATTAGGTGTCTCAAATTTCCACCAATGTTCTTCTATTTGAAATCTTAATTTTGTTTTGACATTTTCATTTACCTTTCCCTCTTCTTAAAAATAAATTTTATTAACACTATTTTCGATGTGGGTTTTCCACAAAGAAATTTTCTATTTTTAACCTCTTATTTTCCAATAAAATATTCAAATTGCGAGGATGTAATTTATTGAAGGAGGAGGTAATTCATCAACCCTGAATTTTAAATTATGTTGTCTCTTTAATGTAATTCAATAGCTTGCGCTACACACACCACCGAGTTCGATCGCACCACGACTTATCAAACTAGATGTTCAAAAAGCAGTTATGAAGAGTACTAACCGGATATTGAATTTTATGTACTCAATATAAGTTTATAATCCATAATATCAGTTTCATAGATATAATATAAGAACTAATTATTTTTTTTGGAAAAAATAAGTATTTTTCAAAAAAATTAATATTATCACCATTTAATGGAGAACTATTTTTAAATCCAATATTTGACACTTTTATATATTAGATTTAATGAAAATGAATTCTTATTTAAAATGGGGGGCATAAAAATTTATTTTGGATAAATATTTGGTACTTTTCTAATAACATTCATAATTTGTTGAATAGTGAAAAATAGTAAATTTTAATTGAAAACATCATTTTTAATCGACATAATTTATTGTGTTAAATTATGAATTTGAGTGGATTTAATGTATAATTAGATTATATTTTTTTATCATTTAATATAATTTTGGTCTTTGGATGAATATTCACGTTTAAATTGTACATAAATACATGTCAATATTATGATAGTTATAACTTCTTAAAAACCCGCTTTCTCATTTTGACATCAGGAATAAATTTTAAATTAATTAATGAAACTCATATGTTTTGAATTTCGTAAAATAGACAAAATTTTTGGATTATGTATATCTAAAATAGATTAAGGTGAATTTTTTGTATTTTTCAAAAAACGTACTATTTTTTTATGAATAGTGAAAAACACTACGTTATTGTTTAAAACCAACATTTATTTAAATAATTATTATTTTTATATAATTTATATTAATGTTAAAATAGATACATAAAAAATATATTAGTTCAATTTAATTCATTGAAGCCATTTTATAATATGATTATATGTATAAAATTTTATTTAATTTTTTAACATCTTTTACCCACCTTCTAGGAACATTTGAAAATTTGCATAAAATCTAATTTTACCACTTCTATGAATTGATTTTAAAAAATATGAGAGACACGGTTGACATATGTAATTTAAATTTGGTTCAATGGGATGAAAATAATTTTTGTTGAACAATATTTTTGGAATTTTATTTACTATATTTAAATGTAAGTAAGGTAATTAAAAGTAAAAATGATATTATAATTACCCTAACACATGTTATAATTATATTGGATAAGTTTATTTTGACCAAAATAAAATTTATAATAAAATATTATCTTATTGGTCTACTTCGATTAGATTAGGATATTTATTATTATTTTATATAAGGAAGAGTTAAAAGTGTTAAATTCAATGTTTAATAACAAATATTTTTTTAATATAGGGTTATTCATAAAATAAATTTGAATATAGAAATTAATTATAAAGATAATATAATTTCCTACATCATGTAAGTTTATTTATAAACTTTAGATATTATATAATTAAATAAATTTATGACACAATAATGGTGTTGTAATTACCTTATTAATGAATGATTAAAATAATTGATATTATAAATATTAAAATAAATGTAAATTAAGACTTTTGATGCATTCCACGAATTTTCATGGTTAATATAACATGTAATTGTTTATTAAATAATTTTTTATGTGATAAAGTTGTTATGACTTTTAGAAAACCCAAATACTAAATAGTGTCGAAATTAACATAAATGAATTTTTAAAAAAAATACTAAATTATTAAATGACATAATATTCCTAAAAAATCTAAGGCAAGGCAAAAAAAACTTATTTGAGGTCAAATATGTCAATAATGAACAACTTGGTATTCTATTGCCTTTTAATAGTATGTCTATTAACCAATTATTATAATAATACCAGAAGACATGGTAAAGGTTAAATTATTCAACTAAGAGTTTAATATAAAAGATAAGGTTAATATGGTGACATAAAATTTTCTAAAACCTATTTTTGAGAGTTTTTCGACCTAGATCCACCTTATCCTTTAAAAAATCCTTTTGGAGCCATTAGAAATTGAAAATTATATTATAATAAAATAATATTTCAAGATTTCCAAAAGTGAATTTCACCTCTGTTTTAAAAGGGCGCTTCCCCTTCTATCAAAATCACACCGACAAAGACTTTTGGCTCGGCTATACCCTACTCAAATATTTTCTAAACTACCCTCAATTCAATCTACAGGCCTTAATTTGATCTGAAAACAAATCTAATGAGCCCTTTTGATCAAATAAAAAGGAAGCACCCGAAGAAGAGGTAATTACTTCATCACCTCTTTTAAACTTCTTTTCTTCTTCTACATCTTATTTCATTATTGTTTCCATACTATAATAATAACTCTAATACCTTCAACATACTGATATTTTGTTATAAATATTATTCCACCTTATTCAATATTTTATCTATCCTATGAAAGATAAAGTCACCATACATGCGTACGTATGGCTTACCGTCCCCACATTGTGGGGTTGATTGTTATTCCACACTTCATTATTTGGATGGGTATAATAATGCGTATAATTTATGAAAGTAAAAAATTTAACATGCTAATGATTTGTTATATATAATATAACATCCAATTTCATACAACTTCACCATCATTATGATGATATCACCGCTCGTGCGTACGTACCACTTACCATATGCACGACGCAATGAGATTCATTTCCACATCCGTTATTCAACAATGATTATAAATACATATTATTAATAATTATGTAATATATGGCCTAATAATTCTACTTGATATGTATATATATATTTACCTATTCCTATATGTATTTACATACATTTCATTCACTTACTTCCGTTCAATACGATATAAAAACAAAAACGGCTTTTATGGGTATGTTCGGCATACCGTCTCCATAAACAGTGCTTTCAATTTAATGTATCATCAATTATAAATAATTATATTAAAAATATATATGATACATAAATTATTTTTTATATTCTACAATCATTTAAATCATGATAAAAGCTATACGAACAAGAAAAACATGTTTAAATGCCTTGGATAAAGAAAGTGATTATTACCCAAAATGTTATTTTAACACAGAAATTATTATTAAATGAGTAGTATAAAGACATAAAATATTCAAGTATGATATAATAATTATGAATATGGATATTTTATTCTATAATAACATACTATGGTAATTATACATGAGGTTAAATGTACCCTCAAACAAAGGAATGTACAAGGTAGGGTTTATTTCCTCAATCTCATTATTATCTGATATTTTATATATGTAAGTATCTAAAGGGACATATTTATCATATATATCCATGTTTCATTAAAATGTTTTAAAAATCAGTATTCTGTTATTTTATTGGAGGTAATCTTTAACTAGATCATCATTTTAAATGTTTCTAAAGATTTAGTTTTCTAAATATTTTTATTAATGTCCATGTTTTCAAAATGATTTTAAGGATTTTTTACATAGACATGATTTTTTAAAGTGTTAATTTCATTAAAAAGTTTCAAAGTGGTATGGGAAACATAGATACAAAAATATCTTTAAAATTACTTCCATTATAAATTGTTCACCTTTTAAATGATTTCTTGAAAAAAGGTATTTCTTTTAAAGAGTTTTATTGATTCTTTTCAACTATGTCTAAATAATTTATTGAATATTATTCTTGATTGAGTTTGATTTGCTATAATACAATCTTACATATTGTATTGAATGAGTTATGATATGTTTGACTGTATATGTTAAATTTTTATACCATTCATGTTTTATGTTTAATGTATTAACATTTCATATTCTAGTTTTAATACGAATGTTTATATTATGTTTCAACCTCTTCATATGAGGAATGCATTGGGCTTAGTATGTGACGGATGGTTCCTGTTATAGCTCCTTGATGAATCGGGGGGTCTCATGAGACAAACTAGTGTCTTTTCATAAGGTGTTGAAAAAATATTTATTTTTAGTCCTTGCACGAGTCCTTGAAAATGTGGTTATGATGTGTCTAATTGTGCATTCCACCATTATGAAATTAGCTATTTATGATTTTTAGACGAGTATAATATCCATGTGAACATGAAGATAACATTATATGATTTATATTTTCCATATTATGGTGATGTGTACGTTTAAAAGGTTTTTGTTTTAGTCTTATATGTTTCCCTAAACATTTAGGCTTATTTTTCATAGTTTTTGTTATATTGTTATCCTTAATGAGAATATGAGCTCACCCCTTTTTTATGTTTTATTTTTCCCAGGATTAGATGAAGTGTGTTATGATTGATATAAAGTGTTCAACAAGAGGAATAATGGCATTATTAATGGATTATTTATGTTGTGTTTTATTTTTGAAATTTTAATGTTACATTTATATATGTAATCTATTTTCTAAGACTACTAAACTGATCAATCCTTTAAGAATTAATTCCATGTAATTATTCCAATGTTATATAATAATGAAGTATCTCCGGGTAACTAGGGTCGACACGATACAAAACATTTAAAAATTTTCAATACTATACTCATTTTTATATAGTCAATTTTATTTATTTTTAACATGCATGAACTTAAGAATAAATATTTATTAATAGTTTTAAAAATATATTTGTAAAAAATTATAAATAAATATATTAATAAATTTAAATTTATATTTTTATACATTTATAATTATACATAACTAAATAATATGTTCTCAAAAAGTATTTATATAATTATAAATAAATAAATATAAATTTATAATAAATTTATTTAAATAATTAATATATTTAATATATATTGAAATATATAATTATATAAATATATATAAGAATATAAATATCCCTATTTTAAAAATCATTTATTTAATAAAAATAAAAAAATATTCAAACAATTTTAAAATTATTATTTTATAGTAATTATTATTATATGTATTATAAATAAATATATTAATCATAATTTTTTAAAAGTATTAACTTTTTTAAAACTATTATAAGTATTTATCAGTACTTTTTTACTGCAAATAAAGATTCATTTTATCATCACTTATTAACTTTGCACTGATATAAATTATCTTTATTAGAATATTATTAGAAGTGTTGATAAATGTTTTTTAGTCTATTGTAAAAACCCTAACCATTGCGAAACAGTTCCAGATATCTAAAGCTCTCTACAGATAAGACCTACTATCGGTTCTTCAAGTTGTTGAATCCAATGATTAATCTAGGGTAGAATCAAGGCATCAAATATTCTAAGGATCGAATCCAAATCTTGAGCGATTCAAGGGTGGAACAAAACTAAGGCTCGAAAGAAATAATTTTTTTGTTATCTATAATTTCCCTTAGTTATCCACTGAATCTTGTAATCCCATGTCCATGTATCCCAACAGGTCGAGTTACACTATCCTATTATAAAACCATGCAAAATTCATTGTTTTTTAGATATATTAATGTATCATTTTCCCCAATAACATGTGGCTCTCCTTGTTAAACATTGGTAATATGAAACAATAAATATGTCATTCCCAATGTTGGTTCATGTTATTTTGAGGTATAATAGGCTCCAAATACCTATATCCCATGACATCTACCACATTGTAATTGTCAAATTCAAAAATATCCATCCATATACCTATCAATGTTGTAATTTGATTAGAATATTCAATTTTAAAAAACATGGGAACCTCAATTTCATATTCTGATTTAGTAAATAATGTGTTATGATTTCATTGATTCACCTATAAACAAAAAAAAATGTTTCTTTAATCATTGAAATCTTGATATTGTACCTCATATAATACACACAAAAATTGGATTGTACGTTTTCGAGCCCTCAAACATTATGTTATCGACATATATGTTTACAAAAATCATGTGATCATTTTAATTCCTGATGTATAAGATTTGATAAATTATTCCTTGCTAAAATGCATGATTTTTTTGGTATTTATCCAACCTAAAATACCATGTCCTTAGTAATTTAATTATTTTACACAAATAATTCATTAACTATCACAACTTTCTTTCATTATCATCAATAATAGCCCATCAAGTTTTTCATTGTACACTCCCCCTTAAGAACACCAATTAAAAACATAGATTTGACATCCATTTGGTATACATTTACCAATATTTACAAAGAAATATCCAAAAAAAGAATTGTAGTATTTTCCAACCAGGATATAGGAGTAAATTAATCATAAATATAAATTCCTATGATCTATGTGTTCCCTTTACAAACTATCCATTTTTATATTAAGACACGTTTCCATTTTCAATGAGTTTATTATTAAACAGCAACATGGTTTTGATAATATTTCTTTCTTCAAATATTTTACAAATTTCCCATGTCACATTTTTATTAATTAGATCATGCTCTTCAGACATAGATTTGATACAATTATTATACATGTCAGCCTCTCCAAATGATTGAGGCTCTACTTGGGAAAATGATGTTTTTAGAGTCATAATCCTTTGATTTTTCACTGAATATTTCCGATCACTAATGAATTTATGTTCACTGATGTCATCCTTGAGGGTATTTCTTCTAGTTGATAAAATTATAACCATTATTTTAAATGTTATCAAACTCATTAATATATCTTAAGTAACACTTAATTATTTTCATGAAACATATAACAAACACTATGAATGTTTTACTTTAATCCATCTATAAACATAATAATATTTAACATTTTATTTTGGTTCCACCCTTTAGAGTATCTAATTACTGTCAATGTAATTCTAAAAAATGGGATAAATTACCCTTTCAAAGAAAACAATGGAGTACAACTTTTTTCCCCTCAGTTTAATCTCCCAGATACGTATTATTACAATTTATTTCTTCGGACTCCTCTCCCAGATCATTTTTGGTTCTTTTAATAATATGAGATGTATTAATCACATGGATGACTGTTTCTTTAAGTATTTCAAGAACCCAGGTGTTCTTACACAAGTGATAGAGTATGAGTTCAATATAACAAAATGCAATGTACCTTCTTTGAAGATGAGATAATGATGATAGTATTTTTTTTATAACTTTCACCCTTAGATGAATTTAGAGGATAACACCTACCATTGTGGTGTAATTATTTTCATAAATTCAATTACCAATTTTCTTTAAATCATACTGAAATTAATTTAAAAAAACAAATGTTTAGTTTCCATTATTATATTTATTTATCACATTCACCTTTCCTAAAGAGTATCTTATGTGTATTTATTTATTCGTTATAAAAAAATGAATATTTATTAAACCCAATCAGATATATTTATTTCATATCGGATGATTCAAATCATCAATCCTATGTTATTTATTTTATTCACATCTTACTCAATTGTTGGTTGATTGTTTGGCGAGTTCTATTTTTATTTTTTATCATCATTCATTCTTTACCATCAGCATATCCCTATGCTCAACAATGTTTTCATATTAAAATCATTATCTATAGAATTAATGTACTATTTCATCATTATTTTTAATTTACCCCATATTAGTATTACTCCTATAATAACATTTTTCTTATATAAGTGGATTCTTTTGTTCACTTTAAGGTGGTTTGTTATAATCTTCTCATTATCTTGAGTAATTGGGCTTTGAGCCTTACAACATAGATAATGGAAACAAAGAAATCTGTAAAGAATTCATAAAACCATCACGAAAATGTGAATTCCTACTACTTATTTAAATAATTTCTTCATCATTTTGTTTACTATTTTTAAGTTAATTTCTTTATAATTTTTAACTAATACATATTTATTTTTTTCATATATCTTTTGGAAATTTTTTTTTGTCAAATATATTCAACTAGAAAAAAATACATTAAATGGTTATTTCTACCAATATATCCAAATCATCATTTTTCATTGTCCTTTTTTGTCGAACTTCCAACAATGCATATTGATTCAATGTTTTTAGTTGAAAAAAATTCTCATTTTTTAAAATGAGTTGAATAAATGAACCTCATATTCCCATGGGGGTTACTTCCCATGGTATAATGGGAACATGAGGTTCCTCTACTCTTCTAAGTTTCAATAATGGAAATGATTTTTAATATAAAAACATGGATTCCATATGATGTGTTAGAGGTCATATATATAATGTAAATGAAAATATGGTCATATTATGAGTTATGTTTTTTTTACTTTGGGATGTGTAGGAGTCAATCTCACCTCAATCTGACACACTGTGTGACTGGTATGACTCCCAATGCTTTATTTATTTTATATATACATTAATTTTAGTATAAAGGGAAACTAAAATACTCAAAACAGAGAATAAATATTATGATTATTTTGATACTTTTTAAAAACAAACTAAAATTCATTTAGGACGTGTATAAATTATACATACATCAATTTGATGCACATTGCGACTGTTATGTCTCAATAGGTTCAATACCGGTTTTAAATCGATAGTATACTACCAAAAACTCACTGAAAAAATAATAATACACTCTATGATCTAATTTATAATTTATAAAATCAATTCATAAGTCATTTTTGATGCATTGGATTCAGTCTCACATGAAACCGATATTTGAGGTGATTTTTATGGGTCAAAGTGTGTGTTTCCAGTTTAGAATGACCTTTTAGAAAAAAGTGACATACTCAGAACTAAGAAAAATTACTTACATTGTTTTTGATATTTTTATGAAAAACTATCCATATGTCTTTTTTGAAAAGTAGGAATCATCTGCACCACAATCTTTTTCACAGTGCGACTAATATGACTTTAACTGCGTCTTCTTATATAAAATTGAAATCATGTTTAGTAAAATAAAAAATGACATACTAAAAAGCTTTCATACAAATTTACATAGTTTTTATACTTTTGTTAAATGGTACATACGTCATTTTTTATGTTTTGGAATCATCTTATTCTCAATCTAATACACAACATGTCCTATATAACTCGATGTGTCTATTATCAATTTAAAATCAATAGTTTTGTTCAAAAAATGTCACACACTGAAAATCGATATAATACACTAATATAATATTGATAATTTATTACATTAATTCAGATGTTATTTGCTACATTTAGGAATTATTTTAGAGTCAAACTGATACACGATGTGATTGGTATGAGTCAAAGTTTTTGTTTCTAGTTTAAAATGGAATTTTTTGTAAAAACGATATGTGATGTACTCAAAGGAATGTAAATGAGCTCAGAAGGTATTCAGATATTTTGAAACTGATCCATAATCCATTTGGGACATGTATGAATTATACACACCTCAATCTGATGCACGGTGTGACAATTATTACTCCAAGTGTGTCTTATTATTTAAAATTAACATCAATTTTAGTAAAAATGAAATCTGACATAATCAAAAATGATCAAACAAATTTGGATTATTTTGATTTATTAGTTCAACAATATATATGTAATTTGTGATAGGTAATTATTAGTTGTACCTCAATATGATGCATGGTGTGACTATTATGTTTCCAAGTGCATTGTTTATTTTAAAATTTACATTAATTTTATTAAAAATGGAAACTGACCTAACCAAAATGAAGAAAAAAAATTCATATTGTTTTCATACATTAGTAAAATGACAAATAAGCCATTTTTATGTGTATAAATAATCCTCACCTCAATCTGATGTAGAGTGTGGATAATATTACCTCAAGTGAAACATTTTATTTAAAATTGACGTCAATTTCAATAAAAAGTACATATTAACTACTAAAAACTAAGAAAATGAATTAGTATTGTTATGATACATTACTGAAATGATTGATAATTTATTTTTTATGTGTAGTAATTAGCTCCACCTCATTCTGATAATAAATGTTCTTAGTATGACTAAATTTGACTCATATCAGTTTAAAATCAATAGTTTAGTTCAAAAAACTTCAGTCACAGAAAACCAAGAAAATACACTAATATTTTATTGATAATTTTATAAAATTATTTATATTTCATTTTTAACTTATAAGAGTCAGTATCAGGTCAAATGTATACATGATGTGATCAGTATGAGTCAAAGTGCATGTTTCATGTTTAAAACGTAATGTTAATAAAAATACAAGTGTCATACTCAAAAACCATTAAATGAATTATAATTTCATTGATACAATATTAAAAATATAAATAATAAATTTTGGAGCTGATGGAATTACTGTCACCTCAATCTGATTCACAATATAACCAATCTGACTCGAAGTGCGTCTTTTTATTTAAAATTCACAACAATTTTAGTAAAAAGTAAAAATGACATACTCAAAACTGAGAAAATTCATTGATATTGTTTTGATACCTTTGTAACTTTATCCATATATATTACTGTATGTGTATGAATAAACTACACCTCAATCTAATGGATTTTGTGACCGATATGACTCCCAATGTGTCCTTTTTTTAAATTGACATCAATTTTAGAAAAAGTGATATCTTACCTACTCTAAACTGATAAAAAACATTAACATTGGATTTATACATTTGTAAATGTATCTACATGTCACTTTTGATGTATTTTAATAAGTCTCACCTCAATCTAACATACAATTTTACTTGTATGACTCCAAGTGCTTCCTGTTATTTGAAATTGGCATCAATTTTAGTGAAAAGGACAAATGAACTACTCAAAATTGAGAAAAAAAAAATTTTGGATTGTTTTGATACTTTAGTTAAATAATAAATAAGTCATTTTTTGATGAGTATTAATCATACAAACCTCAATATGATATATAATGTGCCTGGTAAAACTCAATGTAACATTTATTAGTTTAAAATTGACATTTTTGTTCAAAAAATGTCACTCACTAAAACATGAGAAACCACACTTGTATTATCATGATAATTTATGAAGTCGACTAATATGTAATTTTTGACTTATAGGAATCAGTATCATGTCAATCTGGTACATGATGTGATTGGTATGAGTCAAAGTATATGTTTCCAGTTTAAAATGACATTTTAGTAAAAAAAATTTGATTTACTCAAAAACATGTAAACACATTTAGGTAGTTTCGATACTATATAAAAATAATCCATAATCTATTTGGGATTTTTATTAATTATCCTTATCAAAATATGATGAATTTTGTTGATTATATGACTCAATGTGTTCTTTTTTATTTGAAATTAAACTCAATTTTAGTAAAGAGGACAAGTGACATACTCAAAACCAAGAAAACATATTTGGATTGTTTTGAGAATATATAAAAATGATCCATAAGTCATTTTTAAATATTAGGTATTATTAACCGCTCAATATTATACACTATGTGTTTGAGATGTCTCAACGTGTCCATTGTCACTTAAAAATTAACATTTTAGAACAACAAGTTTCACCCACTGAAAACTAAGAAAACATACTTGGTTTGCTTTTATAATTTAGGAAAATGTTTCATCAGTCAGTTTTATAGTATATTAATATGTATCATGTTAAAAAACACAATGTTACTGGTATGATTCAATGTTCACTTTTCCAATTTAAAATGAAATTTCAGTAAAGAAGACTAGAGACGTATTAAAAAATTGAGAAAACACATTTGGATTATTTTGATACTTTAATAAAATGATCAATATGTCATTTGAGATGTTTAATTAATTGAATTTATTTAATTTTATAAACCAATGTTTTAAATTTTTAAAATATATCATTTTTTATTTTTTATTTGTGTTGTAATTGTTTTCATTTAAATTTTGTATTCATACTTGTTTTTTCTGATTTTGTATAATTTTTGATGTTGTAGTGTGATATTACATCACACTAAATTGGTGTTGTAGTTTAATATTATAAAACATTATAATATGTCTCCATTATCATTGCATATAGAAGCACAAACAATAGGGTCTATTAATAGCGCTTAAAAATCATCGATAAAAGACAAGATCTTTTAATCCCCCTCCACAAGTCAGCACTTCCCTAGCACTAATAAAGTACATTTTTAACATTATTAAAATCTTATTTTAGAGTAGTGATTATTGGGTTTGTATGAGCCATTGCCTATATGAATGATGTAAATAAAATTTTCTATTTATTCATTTTAGGGATTATTATCTAAATATAAGTAATTTTTATATAATATATTTATATCATTATTACAAATATTAATATGATTAAACCTTGATTGACTAAAAATGATCAAAATTTGAAACCAAAACATGCATGAAAATGGAAGCATCTATCACCAAAAATAGTGATTTTAATAATGAATTATTAATAAACATGTGATAATATAATGTAATTAAGTCATATATAATTTTATATACATCATTATAGTTCTAAAATATACATATAATAAATATATATTTATTATATAGGATATTTGAACATGAACAATGAATAATAATAATATAGGTATGGGGTTTATGTTTCAATCCCTTTTTAATTAGAATTTTTACACATAAATTAACAAGGATAAATTGATATGATTCTTATGAAATAATCCCATTAACATTTTATTCTCCTATGTTTTTTTAATATTTATGTTTTATTACCATTATCCTCTCATTGGTAATTAGTTTTTTAGAAAACAATTTCTAATAAATGCCTACCACATTCAACATCTTTTTGATGGAAGAAAATCTTCTCCAATATAAATGATCTGTAAAATGATTTGAAGATATTTTTTAACTATTATTAAATTATATTGAATGTTTTTTCTCCCTATGTTTCACTATTTTACAAAATCCTTTTAACTTGATCATATTTTTTTATGAATAAGGTACTTTTAATCAATGGTGAATACAAAATCCTTATTTAAATAATAATTTAATGAATAAAAAACCCTTCTATCATGACCACCCAATTCATTGAAATTTTCCTTTAAATAATTCCATGTCTCTTTCAAAATAAATAATTTCATTAATAAAATGGAAATACTTATTTTTAAATTAATTGATTTCAAAATGAAAATGGTATTTTCTATAGGAAATATTTTAATTATTTTTTAATAAAGTATACATCTATTACAACATCCATTATTGATAATCACATGTTTATAGGGATATGATATAATGATTCAATATTTATTCATTCTATGGATACTTTATGATTATAATGATGAATGTTTTATGAATCCGTTTTCTTTTCCATGGATTATGCATTGATGAAATTATAAATTCTTTATGAAACATCATTCCATTCATCGGGTTTTGATACGATCCATGTTTCATGATCTTTTAAAACCTATATATATGATTTTCATTATGTTATAGGTGATCTAGTAATTATATAAAACTATAAAAAATTGGGTAAATATTTGTATCTTTTGAGGTAATTTTGGGAATGAGTTGATTTGATCAATCAATAATGGGAAACATGTAGGGATGATATATCCACTCTATGAAAGAGTTCATGATGTAGGTTCCACTAGGAAATGGGAAAAACTTTATTTCTCTTGATAATTTTTGTTATTGGAAATTTGAGTTAAATGTTGATAAAACAATATATGATGGAATTTATAGTTAAAAACGGAACATAATATTGATTATTTATTTATTATGGTGGCACGATCTCATAAAAAATTTATTGGTAAGAATTAAATTCAGTTTTCATGATTGAATTACAATGACTTTTAATGTTTTTGATTCAATAATTTTGAAATTAAATAGTTTTATTCCCTAAAATGATATTATGATGTATGATTTATTGGATATGTACTTTTAATATCATGACCACACCCTTATTATTATCTTATTATTTCATTTCATCATTGATTTATATATCCAATGATAACCCTTACTAAGAATCTGTGCTCAATCTTTATTATGTTATTTTCCCTATGATATTATTTACGGTTTTAAGTAGGGTATGTAAATAATGGTAATATGTGTGAATAAAATTATTATATATTAGAAATTATGTAACTAAAAAATATGATTATGTATATAGGTTCTAAAGACACTAAATCTGTATGTTTATATAATGGATCATAATATTACGTGTTGAATACCAGCATAAAATTCTATAATATTTATGTATGAAAATTTCGAGTCACTGTAGGTTGTACCATTGAAGGTTTTTAGTAATATTTAAAGATTATAATTAGATAAATTCGGTGAATAACCTATGGATATGCCTATTTACATGATAAAATCCCAAATTTCTACTAAATCGTATATTTATTCTGTATGATGACTTTCAATATATTCCCTTAAAAATGTTCACGTACTACAAATATAGATTGAAATTACCAAGGGATATTCTTACATTAAATACATATTTTCATTATGAAAAGTTATTTAGGATATAAAATTAAAATTATTATATACATCCTAGGTTAAAACTAATGTCTTATATATAGAAATAAAGGTTTCATGATTGAGATATCCTATGAATAATTTTTTAGGATTATATGATATCTCACCTGAACAATGGTACTTTGGTTATTAAAAAGTACTTTTTGGTTTTAGTCAATGGATAAAAAGGATAAAAATAATTGTATCATTGAATTGTATGAAAAAAGTAAACATTGTTCTCTTAAGAATATAAATTATATTGTAAATATACTATACAATTATATTATTAGCATCACACATCATTTTCAGGGCACGAATCATGTGGATATTCCAAAATATAAAAGGAGGGAAATAAATACTATTGAGTATTTCATGATGAAATTTCATCCTTTTTAGAGGGTATTTATATCTACTTTTGGGTGATCAATTGATCAGTACCACTATGATAATATTTTTTAGTAAATGGTTTACAAAACATGAACATTTTCTTTTACCCTTTTATGTGTTGGAAGGTGTACTAGATGAACGGTTTAATATTAAAAATAATATGTAATGAAATGAATAATTTTTCTCTTTAGAGAGGGATAATTTCAATAAGATTTTTTTCATCAAGTACTTCCCTTATATTCTATCAGTAAAAGTAAAGAAAGAATTTTTTATGCTGAAATAGATAGATGATGAATCCATCACTACATATAAGGAAAACATTTCAATAATTTTATGTTATTATTGTGGTATAATTATCAACCTTGAAAGAAAAAATTGGTTTATTCATTGATGGCGAAAAACTATGTCTCCAAAATGTATTACATATAATAGAATTTAGTATCCATACATAAATCCTTCACTATATACTAGAGGTTGAAATGAAAATTTTATATTTCGTATTTTCCAATTTATTTGATATGAAAATTAATATGTATTATTATGAATTCATGAATAAATCACATAGAGGAAATAAATATCAGTCACTTACACGGTTGAAATATTGAAAGAAATATCAAGGATGTTGCATAAATGGAAGTAGGAGTTTATTTAATTTCAGAAAGGCTAGTCACAAATATCATGAATGTTGGGTGTTAACTAATTGGTTGGTTATTGAAATGATAGAAGATAATACAACATCTAATACACAACTAACACTCCAATTATTTAAAAAAATGTGGTATGATAATTATTCTAATAAGTGCATGAATTTGTTCTTTTTTGACAATGAACAGCATCAAAAACCTATTAAACTCAATAAAAAATGGAAATATCATTTCATTATGATAGTTGATCTGGGTTATAAGAACAATGTATTAGAAAATGAAATTTCTAACCACTATAGAAAAAATAAATCCTTATTTTCTTATATTCATTCCCAACCTTTTATATCTAAGGATGTTACAAAGGGTTTCACATTACCACCTTAATGATTCGTTGTTCAGTTGGAAATGAAAATCCTTAATTTTATGATGATTTGAACTCAATTATATAGTTCCACTTATATAGATTATTTTTTAGAATGTTATTCCTAAAAATATTTTAATTCCCCCACTATATAAATATGATGTGATTATATGTATGGATTGGATTTTTTGTATAAATACAATATCATTTTCTGTGGAAGGGGAATCCTATTTCATATTCTATGTAAACCATTGAGTATAGTTTGGTGTGAGAAATAATTTTCACTTCCAATGGATGTTAAATATTTTTTATGGGACTTACTAGATATTCATAAGGTAAATATATCAAATATTTCTTGGGAGGAAATCAACGTTTATGATATTATTAATTCATGGGATTATACTAATGTATTTCAAATACATCACATGAATTATAAAGTTGTGTTCTCAATAGAAATCATACATGGTTCTATTACATTTTGAAACAGAATATATAGATATGATTTTATAGAGTAATATGAATAAAAGGACTAAATTCAAGATAATCTTGATATGTGATTTACATAGCATAATGAATCACCTTTATGTGAACCTCTTCTATACATTAATAAGAATTATGGGTCAATTCCTATTTTCATTTATTATTGGAAACATAAAAATATAACTATCACGAAAATGAATCATTTACATATTATTAATTATTTTTTCGAACAATTATGATGTTTAAATAATTTTATTAGTTTATCCATATTTTGAGATATCATATATTGAATGTAAAATAAGAGGATATACCGAATATTTCCTTTCATATGAGCTATAATAAATTTGAATATATTGTGATTCAATTTAAAAATAATAATTCCCTATATATCGGTGCATATTTAGTGTATAATGTCTTTAGATAATACCATGATTAGTTTTTATTAGTATATATAGATGATATTCTTATATACTCAATGAGAAGTAAAGATAATGAAGAACATTTTAGAGTTCTGTTTATGACCCTATGAAAGGAAAAGTAGTATGATAGATTTTTCATGCATGAAATTTTGATTAAAAATGTTTCATTCTTGGTACATATGACTAGAAGTGAGTGTTATCAAGAAAATATTTAAAATCATTACTTAGAAAAAGGCCTAGACCAACTGTGGTAACCAAAATCCATTATCTTATTAAGTTTTATATAAACTACAAATTTACTTTAGGATATTTATCATGAAAATATAATCCATATTTTATGATTACTTGGAAATTTATCAAGATCTCATTGATAGATGTATGTGAAGACAATTTCAAAGAGATGAAGAGAATGTTAGTTAGTACATATATGATCACATTAACTTATAATGTTGAATTGATTTGGATATATAGTTATTATTTAAATAGCGTACTAGGTTTTTACTCTTTATAATGATATAGTTATATAATTTTCCCCATACAAATTAAAAACCCATGAGCACAATTACCTGACTCAGTATCAAAAGATGGAAATGATAATTCATGGGTCAATTATAAATAGTAATTATATATATAGTGAGAGGTATGGAATATATATAGATCAATAAATCATGAATTATATATTTACAAAAAAAATATTTGAATATAGACCATTGAATAAAGTTATAATTGATTAAAGATATTGAATTCCCAGTACATTACCTCGTTGGATAGCCAAACGCAGTTAATGATTCTCTATGATAAAAATATCGACATAGTTTGGACATGATTAGGATTAGAATAAATCTGTTACATAAGGATTTAAAAGATATGGTACTTGAAATCTTAAGAAAATATGATAAATATGATCTTTCATAAATGAATGACCAAACACCCATCCATGCGAGGATTATAGAGACATATATGGTAGATGCTGAACATCAAAAGTATGTATGAAATGTTCCTAAGTTAAAAAATTATTTTGATAGAATGATAAGGTCTAATAACAGCGTATGTGTAACATAAATAACATTATATATGAATGAAATTATATATAAATCCCATAGTATTTCATTCTATATTCATCCTCGAAGTGTGAATATGTATAGATAACTAAACGAATATTTCAAGAGGGAAAACCTGTAAAGGGATATTGAAGAGTATGCATATCGATGATTAGTATGTTATTATGTTATGTTTAAGAAATATAAGTATAAGGTGATGTTATAAAATTACACATATATAATTTAAATGAGAAAACATTACAATTTATTTCATCATTAAACTCTCTGAAACACCAAAATGGAACAATTCCCTTTGGGATAAAGTCAATCAATATTAAAAATCAGTGAATTTAATTGACATTATAGAAAATTTATCACCTAATTAACTTTCCATGTTACACAATAAGTATATTTTAAAATTTAATTGAGTACTACATTCTATTATATCTGATCATGATATGATTTTACAATGATTTTCTAGGGATGTTTTCAGTATATTTTCAAAATAGAGTTGCGTTTAGTTAATTCTTATAATAATCCAATAGATGATAATTCTAAGAAGAACATTAAAAATGTATATGAAATATTTATATAATAATATATATATTTCAATTATGCTTTGGTTCAACACCTTCCTTTGGCGGAACTTTATTAAAACAATATCTCTCACTCGAGCATTCAGATGAATCCTTATGAATCCGGCTAGAGTAGGAAGAGAACACATCCTATATATTGTGATAAATTTATTAAAGGGAATATGTTGAGAAATAATTTATCATATGATATAGGTGAAAATGTTGGAGCCATTTAGCATAACTTATGGGAATCCAAATTTGAAGGAAAATTTATGCAAGAAATCACTGATGAGATATTGAGTTGATGTAAGTTATATTGTATTCCTATGAATATCATCGTGGAAGATTATTATGAGATTTGGAAGAAATATTATATTTAAAAATTGATATATTACCCATTTCAAAAATCTTAAGTTTATCAGGATGGTATCTTAACATTCACAATATCAAAAAAATATCTATCATGTTCAATATGTTTCCATGTATCTCTCCAAAGGACGTATATACCTAGTAGTTCACATATATTGAATATAGAGGTAGAACCATTTTATATAGGTCACTATTATGAAAACAAATCATTATATATTATGGATGATAGAGAGAAATTTCTATAAAATAATACAACTCAACATTTCAAAGATTTATAGAAGAGACATGAAATTATAGGATGTTGTGTGTGATCCTAATCATGCGATAATCCAAATTTATCCACATTTTTTAATATCATGATGATTAAATTTAAAGAGAAAAAATCTTATGTTGGTGGGGGTATAATGTAATAAACTAATTTTGTATGATATATTTATCTCGAATGAAATTGAATTTCTTTGATAGGTTTCTTCACTTGAGTCACGAAGTTCAAATGAACACCAATATAAATATTATTATATAAATGTGATCTCTATAACATTTATATTAAAGTATTATATATGAAAATTAATAATAATGTTATGAATAATATTTACAAAGGTTTTATATAATGAATTTATAAATAAGTACATAATATTATGTATAGTTATTTTTTTCTTCCAAAAAATATTTTCATTAAAAATTAGTTATATTACATATTGTGTGAAGATATTATAATTAATATATACACAATTTAGAAATTATATTTTATTAAAAGGATACATATTTTTATATAATTACGTAATAATTATATTGAGGTTATTTTTTTAATTTTTAAAAATATTTATTGTTTAATGAATAATGGAAAATAGGTATTTTTGTAAAACATTCATTTATATTCATTAAAAATGATTCAAAATGCATTGAAATTGATCCTAAATTTACATAAATATCATTTGGTTATAAATAATAAATTTAATTACATAGTAATCATATTATAAATTATTTTAGTAGAAGTTTATTTTATTGATCAAAATGATTTTTTATAAACACTAATTTTCATTTCTATTTTCCCATTAACATTAATATGACAATTTTCTACTTCCAACAATTAAATATTTTAAAAATAATTATGTATTTATAAAAATATTTAATTTAATTTTATATGATTTAATTTATTTTAGGTCAATATGAATATTATCCATGAAAACTATTTTTCACCTTAGTAAAATAAGTAAAACAAGATAAAAAATATGAGTTAAAGATTTAAAATCACTATAACACACACCATTATCCAATTAGATGAGTGTTTCACAATAACATATTTTGGTACGGAGTTATAAAATGTGTTAAAAAACAATAATTTGAAATTAAGATCCCAATATCGGCCTTTTTAAAATAAGTTATATTTTTTTAACATTAAAAACAATCTTTGGGTTATTGCATTTAATTTCATGGATGGAAGATTGAATTCAGTTATTGATTTTAGTAAAATTATATTATCATTCATTATTTTTTTATAATTATATATATTCAGGGAAAATAGTTTATTACATTATCTTAATGTGAAATTACTTTTAATATTAAAATAGATAAATTTCCTAGAATGTATATTCATGTAATTTGTGTTGTAATAAGAATGTATTTTCTTACACTTATACATATTAAAACATTAAAAATGAATAGAATATTTTGAATAAAATTTATTTCACATTATTAGAAATACAATTTTATTTATTTTCATGATATTATATTATCATTTTAAAAATATTTAATAATCATTGTTATGGGTAAAATAGTTTTAATGTTATTTAACCAGTTATTAAAGAATAAAATGTATCCAAAACATGAAAAAAGTAAATTTTTGGAGTTTATTTCAACAATTTAATATATTATATCTTAATTTGAGGTTCCTTGGTACCATTTTACACGATTAAGATTTCTATAATATTTAATTTTTCTAATTAATTTAATCTATGTCCTTTCCCTCACTTATAAATTGATCCAACATATCCTCCCTTCTCCACACTCCATAGGAATTCTATCTTAGAAAAAATACAACCATAATACATTCCTAAATTACCTTTTCCAAATTTTGTTTATATTTCTTTTTTACACACCATTCTTTAAAGTCATAAGGAATACAAGAAATTTGTTTTCTCAACAAGGAGGTATAACTCGTATCAGAGTACTTTCAATTTTATTTCCTCTTCTACATCCTATGAATATTTTGAAGCATTATAAAATAATTTATTTTTATAATAAATGTATTTAGTTATTATTATAATTATTGAATGTCCATTTTCAACCTCATTTACATCCTATGGATAAGGAAAACACTATTCGTGTTTATGTGTGAACTATGACCTTCATGGAGTGATGCATTTTTTCCATCGCCACATTATATTGAATATTATTAAGATGTATTTAAGGTTTATATATGAAATAAATGATATTATTATGGTTCATTAAGGATAGAAATATTATTTATCCTTCTTTAATTGTTTTTAATAGAAAATGAAAATAGTTTTCATGCATACAAAACACCCACTCACACCATTAATGCACTACTGGAAATACGACCTTTCCCAATGCTTCTATCCCAACGGTTTGGCCAAACCGTTGGGGAAGCCCAATTTGAGGCCACCTTTCCCAACAGTTTTGGAAAAAATTTGGGAAAGGGTATACCTTTCCCAATGGTTTGGAAAAACCATTGGGAAAAGTCAACTTTGTGGCCACCTTTCCTAAGGGTTTGGCCAAACCGTTGGGATAGGTATACCCTTTCCCAACGGGTTGTCCAAACCATTGGGAAATGTCCACTTTGTGGACTCCTTTCCCAATAGTTTGGCCAAACCTTTGGGAAAGGTCCCCCAGATATCAACATCACACCCAGACTTACTCCATAATCAAGGATCTATACGAAAAGTTGTCAAAACTGTTAGTATAGGTTTATACAAATGGTTTTGACAACCGTTGGTATTGATCCTTTAATTTTTTATCATATATTCTTACCGAGAACATTATATAAATCAAATTTTAAAATAATTTTGAGAATACATATATATATTTATGTAATTATGTTCAGAAAAGTCATGTTAGGATAGTGGTTAAGTCATTCAATGATAATATAGGGTTCCTGGGATCAAATCCCATCGAATGTTTCTTTTGGAATACATATACCAATGGTTCCATAACCGTTGGTATAGATTTCGATATTACTTATACCAACGGTTTCCAAAACCTTTGGTGTAAGTCTATACCAATGGTTTTCCCAAAACCATTGGTATAGACCTATCCCAATGGCTTACTTGGCAATAGTTCTCCAAACCGTTGGTATAGGCTATACCAACGGTTTGGAGTCCTATACCAACGGTTCCAAACCATTGGTATAGGTTAGTTTTCCAGTAGTGATGGTGTAAATAAATTTTATCTCCATAACATTTTTGGATGATACTAAATATGTATAAAATGAATATATAGTATATTTATATCATGAATAAAATTATTAACGTGATGTAACCATGATTAATGTAGGACATCTAGAACATCAAAATCGAAACATGCATGAAAAAGAAATTTGTTATGAAAATGAAAAGTGATTTTAATACAGAATTATTAAAACATAGGTCATTCAATATTATAAATAAATAATATATTAAATGAAATAAAATATTATGGTTATGAAATATATTTATAATAAATATTTATTTATTATATAGGTGGATATTAAATGTATAAATAATGTTGAGACTTGAGGTATGCTATTTATGATTTGATTGAAACTTAATCAGGATTATATATAGTTGAATTTAATTTAAAGAAATTATATGATCATTATCTGATACGACCCATTAAAATTTATTCTCCTATTGTAATGTTTTTTAATTTTCAAGTATTAAGATCCATTTTCACTATTAGGTACTCAAAATGGTCTAGAATTGTTTTTTTGAAAAAACAAGCATATTTCTTGTCTTATAGTCAAAAATACGTTTTGTTCCATATAATGTTTTCCTACAATTATTATATTGTTTTTTATTATTAGTTAATAATTTTATAATTTCATTTTTACCCATTTTTTACTTTTAATTATTTTTAAAAAATAATCTTATTTTAATTTTCTATAACGTTACTTTTTAATGAAAGTGAGAACAAAATATTTGTTTTAATGATTTCAGCATGAAAAATTATTTCCACCATCATGAAAACTCAAGGTTTTTATGTTCTGTTTCAATATTTCATCATTAATTTAAAATAAAATATTTATGTTAATATTTTTTCAATATTTTGATTTTAAATAACTGAAATCAAAATTAAAACAGAATTTTCCCAATTAAATATTTCAATCATCTCACAATGAAATATTCTATCTATGAAAACATACATTGATGTTAATTATGAATTATTTTGGATATATTACAATGATACAATCCATATTAATTCTATATATGGTTAATTTTTCCAATGATGATATGTAAGTAGAACTAATTTATTTCCCTAAGTTATCCCATGATAAAATGATGAAATATTTATGAAACCCATTTCATTTTTTGTGTTAGGATATGATGAAAAATTTATAATATTATTAAACACATATATATATTTTTAATTATGTGATGGTGGAGGAAATATTTATATAATATTATAATAAATTTGGAAATTCTATATATATCATGATATAATTATGGGAAATGAGTTGATTTCCTCAATCATATCCGAGAAACATGTAGGGATACCTCATCCTCAATGGGAAACCAGTGGTGATTCATGATCTACTATTATATGGGAAAACATTATGGATTATTGATTCATAATTATATGAAAAACATCTATTGATGTCTGATCCACTATGATATGAATGTATCAGTAGTTAACTTACATATACTATATGGTTTCCGTGCCTATGATGGTGCAACATAATTGTGAAATATTTTTATAATTATGGTTAGACTCAGGGTTCATTGTTAATTTTTAATGATTTCCCAATCTTATTATTATTATATTTAAAATGTAAATGTTTTATACCATGGGGCATGATTATGATCTATTATATATTGGGTATGGACATTGTATATTATAATCATTGACATATAATTTTGTTCTACTTGCATATGATTTTTGATTGGATTCTATCATGTTTATCTTTAATGAGTATATTATCTCACCCTTTCTTCCTTTTCCTTTCCCAATGTTTTGATGAATGGTTTAATGTATTGTTTGTCAATAGGGGTACAATGCGAGTTGATCTTTTTTGAGATATTATAAATAATGTGAAAAATTATGGTGTACATATATCTACTATCCAAATTGAATAAGAAATTATTGATTTTCCTGAGAATATAATTTTATTTATTGAATAATTATAAAACTTTACATAATACTTCTATATGAAATGGTTGTGTCTCTATATATAACATATCCTACCTTTCCTATTTTTAATTGTTCCATATCCTCTAGTTGTTTTCTTTACTATGGTTCAATTTTTCCTCTATATTGATTTCTTAATTATAATTCTTCAACGTTATCTATCTATAATGATATAATACATTTCTATAAATTAATTTATCACACCAATGAAAATAATTTATAAAAGTCTAATCATTTTCAAGGATTCACCATAATATCTACAATACTATTTTGAAACATCTCATTCATTCTTCTTCCACCATACATTCATCATCAATTAACTTTATATCAAACACAATCCAAGAGACATTAATTAATAATGGAATTATAGACATGCATAGACTATTGACCATAGTTAGTAAATTCATTAAATTATTATATCCCTCAATCATTCATAATTATATCACCACATTATCGACAATAATTTGGATAATGTGATATATGAGATGAATTTTATTCAAGCATTAGTGAACTAAATTTTTTTATTAAGATGAATTCTAATATGAATATCAAGGAATTATTTTCATTTATATATATTCTTAAAAGGACCAAAATAAACAATGCTTGAAAAACTAATTCCCTCCATTTGTAATCATAATTCATGATACAATGTGTTTGAAAGTGCAACAATATATTAATGTCAACATATTTAACTCATAAAAGTTTCTCTAAATGTGAACCTAAATATTTTTGTTCTATTACATGAATATATATCTATTATATTGTCTTAAAAAAATCATTGTAATAGATCATATATTATAAAACAGAAGTATTCAAAAAACTTTTCTTTGAGATTCCGTAAGATCCACTTAATAGATTTCCATTATTCATTTCCATGTTTTTCAATAATCTTATTTAACTACTCCCAATGTATCTCATGTAAGTCTATATATATATAATTTAATACAATAATTTTTGTATCATCATTGAATATGGAACTATCACCATTTATAGATCCTCTCAATCATTTCTTTTTAATTTTTCTTTAAAAAACTTTAAATATTATATCAATGGGGTAATTATATGTTTAAATCAAGAAATTTTGAATCTTTGCAACAATTATAGAAGTATTTTGATTTTATTAAAACAAATATATAAATTTTTTCATATTTCTCATGATATTTATTTCTAAGATCCACTTTGTAGTAGAAATTTCATTCACTTTATGTTTTATAACTTAAAATAACTTTATCTCTGCTGGTATTTCATTCAAATTTATAGAAATTACAATATCACTAAAAATGAATGGTGATGAGACAACTATAATTAAACTCCCTCTAGTAATATTATTGATCATAATACCACCGGATCAACTTCGGTTCAACTATGAAGGCAACATACATATTTTTATTAGTTTGGGTGTTTTGTACAACCCATACTAACGTAATTTGAGACTATAATATAAAACTTCTATATTGTTTTCTTGGTAAAGTATTGTTTATTTCATAAATATTTTATCCTATAAAAATAATTATGAAATACAGTCATGATATCCAACTACTCAAGATGAAATAATTCTAATGATATTCTGATGGGAACAATCATGATTGTGAAAACCTGCTTCTTCCTCTTATTACAAAACCATCATAACAGACCTCACATTGTATCTTTTACATAAATTAAATTAATCCATTAAAAAATTAAATCCATTTGTTCTCCATTACTCTTTTCCACATTGAAAATTCCACTAGATTCCCAAATTCCATTTAAATGTAAGGAATTTATTTCTTTGTTTATTGAAAACTCCCAAAATTCAAAAATATAGAGACAGAAGAAATGTAATAAGTTTTCAAGTTATATACTATCTATAAAAATAAAGTACTTATTTTTTGAATAAAACTTCTAAATAATTTTATTGACCCTCATATAAAACCTCATCCACTAAGGTTTTAGTCCATTCAAGACCTATGTTTCTAAAACTATATCATGAGATTATACTATTCATGAGAACAATGGTATGTATATTATTAGTAATTATAAGAAATTAATAGTTACATCCATTCTAAAACATATATTTATAGTCCTAACATTTTGATTCCTAAAAAACCCATAATCAGGGGACATCCATTCCAATAATACACGATATGTGTTGGTTATTTTCTAAAAATTACATATTCAACATGGTTTTGATATTTTTATAAAATATCCCCGTTGATGATGATATTACTAATTCTAAAAAACATTCATTCATTATTAATTGAGTGTAAATTTTTTCATGATTGTATCTAACAAAAATCATTTTTGTGTATTTTTCTTAAAATATTTCCACTCACTAAAATCAACATGGGTGTTTGTAATAGTCTCATAAATTTTATGTGAGAGACATCAAATAGTATTTTACAGTAGAATAATTATAGAAGTATTTTACCAGTATGAAATAATGATAATTATTCATATGTTATGCTGAAAATCCCTTATTCCACTAAAAATACCATCAAATACCCATAATGTAGCCTTATACTTTTTTCTATCTCATTCAAAGTCAGATTCATCAATTCATCTACTAAATTCTACTATGGTGTTGTAAGAATAATATTCAATATATATTTCTCTTTCGTAAAATATATTTTTAAGATATCTTCTCATCCATAACCACTTTTGTTGTTCGAACACATTATTTTATTTCTTTATTTAGACTCATTTTCCACCAATGGGTCTCCATTCGATGAACATTGCAAAAATATTAGAATTTTTTTATATGAAAAACACTAACACATTCCCTACTGAATAATAAATAAAGGCATTACTGTGTAGTTAAAATCTATGAGAATATACAAGAGCCAACCCTAATACATCTATATATACTGATTATATCTTTCATTTCACTTATTCTCTAACAAAATGTTTGAGTGAAACCTAACTATAAATCATATGCATACACTCTCCTAATGTTCTAAAATCTGCATCTTCAGGTTTTAATAATCCCCTTATATTTAAAACCTTATTACATATATCAACAATTTCCCTTATATTCATGTTTAACCATTATAGTTTCATAAGATATTATTTTGAAAATAATTTCTCCTTCTGTATTCCAACAAAAAAAAATCGGTAATCCCCCATATACTATCATGGAGCCTTATGTCACTTTCTTTAAATAATCCCTAAAGGTGTTTTTTAACCCTATATCATTGAGGTGGCCTACAAAAATTATGATCTTTTATAATCCTAGTATGTAATGAATTCACCATAACCTCATCACACATCCATCAAAATATACTCATATCCATTGCAAAGAAACTTAAGTGCTTCTCTATCAACAATAGAATCTTAATCAAATCATTCAGAATTTTTATTTTCTGATTTATCCATTTTTAAAAGTGGTGTGAAATAAAGTTCTAGAGTCAATTTTTGTTGAATCTAAAGAAATTAATAATTATTCTTATAATTATAATATCTTCCTTAACAATGGATTTTATAGAAAAATTGGGATTATTCCATTTTCAATTATCCCTTCAGTGAATTTATCCTTGACTCAATTACAATTTCCTTCTATTAAGAAAACATATATTATCCACAAAATATAACTATATTCTTTGATTACATTATCCTTTTTTATCTTTTATCATTGAATCTTTTCTCTGGGTGGATATTCACTTCACTTTAATACATGAATGTTATATAGAATGATCCATGGGATTCCTTCCAGTTGATTCATTTATTAAGAATCATATCCCAAATCATCTTGAATTTTATGAAATTATTAATAATAAAAATTACCAAAGTATGAACTATCATATACCATGATTTTTTAATTGATTATTGATATAATAACAAAAATAATCATCATGTGAAATCACCTAGTATATTGTATTTGAATCTAGATGATGATTAAGTTAGTTAAATAATCGATCACCAATGTTTATACTAAC
Source organism: Viscum album (assembly GCA_963277665.1). Lineage (NCBI taxonomy): Eukaryota > Viridiplantae > Streptophyta > Magnoliopsida > Santalales > Viscaceae > Viscum > Viscum album. The sequence goes on along the minus strand of OY728164.1, from coordinate 1,088,960,027 downwards.
ATCATTATGAAAACATTTCACTCAATTAAAAACAAATTTTTTAAAATTGGAAGGATTATATTACAAATATAGAAGTGTATAAATAAATACATCCGTCATATTATCCTCAAATATGTTGAATATCATGTTTAGAGTAATAATTATCAAGATGAATCCAAATTCCATTAGTTTGAGCCTTTCTATTTCGATTTTATATATTTATTCTAGAATTTATCCTATCAATAGACGATCAAAATATTTCAAGAAAAGAGGTTCCATTAGTTAATTCTTTATAAATATAAATTTTTCCAATATATAATTTCAAAATCAAACATTCTTTCTTCTATTTTATTCCTTTAGAATAATATCTCCCACTGAATGAATTATATAATAGAAACTAATTTACTTTATAGAATTTAACTACTAGAATTTTCCAACCTGATCAAGAAGATTTGATACCGCATACTGTGATGAAAATTTATATTCTGTAACTTATTTTAAAGAACATATCTTTTAAACAAGGTCATTGATGTTCTAAAATGGATGACTTTCATAAAATAGTGTATTTCATATAAGGATATATTTTTAACTTAGTCATGTGTTGAAACACACATATTGAACTCCTAAATATGAATGAAATAATAAATAGAGAGATGTTCTATCACACACACTCACAGATAGAGAATGATTCCCACTATATATTTAAACAGTTTAAAACAAGTCATACACCATGGGAAATGTGGGATATTTCTTATTAAATAAAAGAAAAATAGATTTTTATATTGAGTTATATGTTACCTAAATACTATACTACTACCTTGAAGGATCAAAATATTATAATTGAAATGCATATGGCTCATACAAAGACCCCACCCCATCTATTTATAAATTATTTTTAGAATATCCATCTAGTAGAATTATTTCTAAGAATATTAAATCATTATGGATGACTTCGACATAATCAGGGACACCATTAAAAGTCCACTAAATCCCAATAACCCAACCAATAAAATTAATGAATAATTTATTCATAGAAAACAAAACCACCCACAATATTTTCCAATGTTTATACCATTAGAAGTTCCATTATAGATTATGGTTTTATTATTCGATTCTATCTGGTTAAAATTTACACTTCTAGAAGTTTCTCTTTTCTAGAAGGTATAATGCTTAAATAAAAAATGTCCCCTTAAACAAATCCTATTTGAGAATGTGTAGTTATAACCTTAAAATTTATATTTTTTAGGATAACATGATACACTATTATAAATAAATATTCATAAGATTAAACATAAAGTGATTTATAATATTTAAAATGAAAATTTTAGGACGTTGTAGTGGTGTCCAATGTATTTTCATATTTTTTTGCATAATACCATTAGACCATTAATGTTGATGGTTATCCTCATGGAAGAAAAGATTTTAGGATTAAAATATATATGATTCTAGATTTTATTTATGTTCTTGAGGGGAGAAATAGAAGAATTATAATATTTAGACTTTAGGGTTTGATTTTATTAATAGTTTTATATTTTCATGTGAGTAAATATGATTATTGTTCTTCCATAGAGTTCTTTCTCAGTTCAGATAAATTCCTTGGTTTATTTATTAATATTAAGAATAATTTAAGGCCAAAATTTTATTGATAAAATTAAGGGAAATATGATTATTATTGACTATTCTTCATTATTTACAAATGTGATTAATTTTCTCTGGAAATGGGTGGAGATGCAACTACTAAAGCATAAAGTCTCATGTATTATCTAAAACTAAATATTTATATTATATTTTAAAACTTTTTCATTCTAAAATTGATGAAGGTGGTGGAAAATTTTGTTGTGAATATACAATATATTATTAATTTAATGAAAAATGTAATGAATATGTTATTTCACACAAAACAAAGAACACAAATTAGAATCTTACACTTTTATAAATTTGTTATATTTTTCCATTATAATGTAGTAATTAAATGAGTTTGTATAAATATAAGAAACCATATTAAATAATATGTTATGAAAAATTATTAAAATGGAATTAGGTAGAAAACCCTTCCCTCATGGGGCTCATTATTTTAATCTTGGAAAGGAGGTAATTTAAAAAAGATTTTCCAAAGACCAATCCTCAGAAAACCCAAACAATTATTATATGAGTGAAAAAATATGTTAGGGAAGTTCATGGTTATTGAAATTTCCACTAGATTAATGGTAGAGAAACAACCACATGTAAAAAAAACTTGAAAATTTATTATTCATTGGCCTTTTGTGGAGTTCTAAAGGGGATATGTAACTAAAAATTAAGATAAAATAAAATTTTAGTTACATATGTAATAATTAATTTTTTACGCCAATTTAACAAATTTCTTATTTTGAATTTTAATGAATATGTAAATTTATTTAATAAATCATTGATAAAATCATTAGAATAATCTAATTCATATAAAATATTTTTTCAATGTATTTTCAGGTGAATTATTTATTGAATATAAAAATATTATATATATTTCTAATATGAATAACATATTAAAAATAATTATTAAATGATAGGAAATCAGAATAAGATCAGTTAATATTAAAAAAGTTATTTTCACATTGAAATAGTATGCACTATATTTTCTATACTATTATCTAAAATGTTATTTTTAAATTTATTACTTTGAATATAAAAAAATTATTACCATTTTTTATATATAATATCAATTTTATCTCATGAATATTTTTTTCAATTTTTAAAAAATAATTGATTTTTGTGAATAGTTAGATTAATGTTTATACTAATACTATAATACTTATAACGTTATCCTATTGTAGTTATTAATTATGAAATCATATAATCATGTACATAAGAATAAAAAACTCATATGAGTAAATTAATTCACTTGAAGAACACTATAGTCCATTTTTGAATCACATGTTAAATGAATCAAATAAATAAGTTATATTTTAATCAATTAACTATTATATTAAAATATATCATTAATTAATAATCAATAGTATAAAATAAATATAAATAAATGAATTGCAAATTTTTTATCATAATTATAATGTATTTTTAATAATGTTAATATATTTTTTAGTCATTGATGTATGATTACAATGATTACTATTTTTGACCTTAATAATATTGAAGAGATTATTTTAAATGGATTATTTAATTAATGTTGTTTATATCTTTTATATAATATACTAAATTGATCTATTTTATATTAATAATATGAAATTATTTTAACATATACATAAATAATATTATCACTCATTCAATTGGCGATTAATAAGTTCAAGAACACTCAATTTTTAATAGTCATTTTATTATAAAAATATATTTCTATATATTATATTTTTTATTATAGAAATTTCATTCCAATATTTAGAATTTTTTTAATTTAAATGGATTTAAAAAATAGGTTCATATCATCAAAAAAAATTAACATGTTTTATATTTTGTAGACGAAACTAAATTTTTAGGTAAAGAAATAGTTACCTATGTAAAAATGAACTCATTAAATGATAAAAAATGTTAAAAGACTGAAAACATGTACAAATCATGGATCTAAATAAGTTATAAAGGTATTATGGAATATAAATCATCCACATCTCAATTAGTTTAAATTTTTTATCCATTAAACTTTAACAAATGACATTATAACATTAGAAATGAAATGGGTATTTACAATAATGCAATTTTATTTGCATATAAAATTAGATCACTTACCCCTCATTTATCTACCTTTTCAAACTATTTAGTGTAATAGGACAACCCAAGTCAATTAAATTACACACTCGATCTACCCCATCATGATAAGGTAAAATATAACATAAATAAGTCTTGTATATATCAAAAAAACCATACAACCTGAGTATAACATGGAAGAAAAAGAAACAACCAAGCCTATAAACACCAAAAAAAAGAATAAAATAGAAATGTAAGAATTATAAAATAGAAAATAGTCTCAATTTGACTAACCATCACATCTAAACCATACCATCTTAATGTTAGTGACCATAATCTAGGACTTTATACTACAAGATTCTTGTTCCATTACTAATATCCTGCAATGAAATATCTACAATCACCCAATGGAAAATATAGGGTGTGATAAAAAAGACTAGTATAATTCAACCATAGATTTCATACATATTCTAATATCAAGAATTAAATAGTTCTATATTTTAAAAAAATGTTCCATAATGGATTTTCATAAACATAATCCATTTGTAAATGACATTCCTTTGGTTTCTATACAATACATTTATAATTATAAAGATAGAAATACGAAAATTGTTTATCCTAAAACATGGTTTCAAATCCATATATAAAATAGAAAATAGGTATACCCACATCCATGAAATGAACTATCTTATGAACATATGGGATAGAAACTTATATAAATACTTCTGATGAAAAAATCCAGGATAAAAAACCATCATATGATTAATAAATCACAAATTAAAAATCACATCGTAAGGATTTAAACAATTACTTGGTGTGAATATACCAATTTCTAATGTAAAAATAATTCAAAATTGTTACCATTTAAAGAAATATCCTGAAACCAAAAATCACTACAATTAAATAAACAACCCAAACGAATTTTATAAGAATGAAACAAAATTTATAGATTTAATGCATTTTATTCATACACGTACCACAAAATGGATATAGAAAATAATACAATAAAAAATAGAGAATATGAGGTATAATTCGATACTTACAGTCCTAGATCCCTAAGAATCAATTTCATAGATCAATAAATACCCTTATATCCAACATATATAGGGTGTTTCATTCCACATGATGAGAGGATAAGGGACCCCTTATATAAGAAAAATTAAGACATGAATCCAGATAAAAAACACAACATACCTTGATATGATCCATTAATAATGAATTATTTACGATGTTGGTCTAAGGGGAGAGAACTCTAATGAAATGGGGATGGATAATTTTGAGATGATATAATATTTTTGGTTTATTACGATTAAATATATGAAGAGAAAAGGGGTAAAATACCAATTTCTAATTTTTTGGAGGAGGTTTTCATGGTTTCTTGGAGGAGGTCTCATAATAAAACAAGTCACAAGCCTTAATTTTGTTCCACTACTATCTATTATATTTTTGGGTTGTATGGAATTCACTATGGATGCATCATTAATATAAATGGGTCTCTTCATCATGTGACACTACTAGACAGCCACCCGACACCACATAGTTTTTAGAAAGTATCACATAGTTTTCATAACTTTGAAAAAGGCATGTGATTTTACACTAGAAACTCATAGAGTCCTAACAAACAGTTAATGTGTGGTTAAACTAACATTTAAACTATCTAGTTTTCTCTAAAAAACATTTTTTTCATTCTATGATTCCCCAAATCTTTTTAAACCCCAAATAGAAAAACCAGGGCTCAATTTAGACATGCTATAAACCTAGAAGGAATCACACTTAGTCTGACCAAAACCATAACATAGTATTTTCATAACTCTATCTTTGTTTCATATAAGAATTGTTTAATCTAAAATATTAATCTAAGGTTCCCTATATATTGTTTCCCATGGGAATATTTTTAAAGGAATGTGAAATGATCTCAACATTGGTTTCTTTATTCATTCCTTGTTTTAACCTTTAAAATAATTTCAATTCATGAATGAATGATAACAATGATATTACTAATATGCTGATTTTTTATTATACAAATAAAATATATATTTTAGACCTCAATCCAAAAACCATTAGTAAAATGAGTGCATCATTATGTCAGTGTGTGTACTAAACATCCTTGAATAACATGTTACATTTTTTATAAATAAATTACATGTATGGTAAAAATGATATATTTACTAAAACATTTAATGCTTATAATAATATTTACATTAAAAATATTAAATTATTATATTTTCTACATCCCACCAACATTATAAAAAAAATAGAATCTTGTCTCTATGTTTTTGAGGATGACGAATTTCACAGACTGGTTTACTTTATTTTTCATTACGACATAATTGGATGATTTCAAATAGAATTTAATGTTAAAAAAGGATATTTTATTATACTATTATTAATCTAGAATTAACATTTTGGGAATTCTATCATTGATAAAAACAATATATGGACACCGTAAATATAACCACCTTAAATGAACATAATTGGAACACTTTTTAAATTTTATCTCAATTTTTGAAAAATATGAAACTAAAAAAAATTCCAATAGAATAAAAAAATACATAAAACAAAAATTACAGATATTGTGAATCATTTTTTCATTCCACATTTTCATATTTAATATATCAGGTATGATTATTAAAAAATTTAGAAAATAATAGTCTGTAACATGAATAAGAAAAATCCATCTAAAAACATAATTTAAAAATAAGCCTAATATGCTATAGAAATTGAAATATTGAATAAATTTTGTTTTTAATTTGTTTTTAATAAAAATTATTTTATTATTCTAGATATTGGTCACATACACATAATGAATCCAAACGTGAGGTAAGAATTTGAACATCTCAATTTTGATTCATTGAGATATTATTTATAATCACCACATTCTCTATTCTATGATGAAATATTTCAATTGTAATTATTTTTTATCATAAAATATTTCAAATATAATATATTTAAAACTATATCTTTAGTGACTTCTTTATTAATTTTCAGTTCGTATGATGCAATTCTTCTACCTAATTTTCACATGGCCTATCTTTCTTGAATATTTGTTTAATTTCCCTAAATTTTCCATTTTAGTAATATTTATAAATACACATAATTTAAAATTATAACAATCCATTTTTTAAAACAAATAAAAATTTAGTGGTTGGTTTCATTTTAAAATTTACAACATTATTAGGGCCAATACCTATCTTTTTAATGGATTTTTTATCCTTCGTGTCAGTATATAACCCTCCACAAAATGATCTGATTTCTTATTTTGGAACCCATATATTTTCTATATCCTTTTTTCTTCATGTTTTTTTACCCAATTTAAAATTAAATTTTTATTTTTAATGTTTTTTATTTCAGTGTTTTTTTAAAATATAAAATTGGATCCTTTGAACTTCCCTTAATAATTTTTTTTTCATGCGTCCTCTTCGTTTTTGTACTATTTTATTTGAATTCTTATCACAAGTTTAATAAATAGTATATATACATGCTCCTTATATATATTTATTTTTCATATTACCTTTATTTTTTGGGGATAATATTATTTTAATCTTTTATTCACAATTATATATTTTTTGTAATCCTAACATAAGAAAACACCACAACCCCTCATTTCTTTTCATTTAACATCTGTATCAATTTTTTAATGAATAATAGGTTTTGAAAACCCTAAATATTTTCTAGGAACCCATCATGGATTTATTCTATTCAAAAGAAATACAATAATAACCCTTCTATTTTTAATGATCCTTTTCCCATTTCATAATACATCCCTAAAGTGGAAAATTTTGAATCATAAATATTAAATCTTTAAAATGAATTATTTTAATGTAGAACTCAATGTTAAATAAATAGTTTTATTTTTAAAATATGTACTTATAAAATATTTTAGTAACATATCCTCTTAGGAATTATTTTTATATATTAATTATTTGTTCCTTGAGACATGATTATAAAACCAACATTCTTCTCATGGGTTTTATTGTGTTAATTTTTTATATATAGTTTATCTTCATACTATGGAACTCATATTAATGTAAATGTTTTTAATATGAATGGAAAACATGGTATTTTCCCAGTGAATTCAGTAATACATTCATATCATGAGATACCAATCATGGTTTATGAGTTCCTAGCCAAAGAAGACAATGTTATGTTCCTTGGCGGTGGTCTATAGAAAATTAAAATTATTTTATGTTTAATTGTTTTTCTATATATTTATTATTCCATGATTATGAGATATCATTTAATTATTCCATATTTTCGTCTCTATATATCACTCTCATTCCATGATATATGTTTTCTTATTTGATTTTTCATGTTCTGTTATCATAACTTACGGAAAACAATTATTTTTTCACGTTCAATTTAGAAGATATTTCTCCCCTTATAATGTTTTATCATATTATTATAATCCAAAACTTGATGAAACTTTGTTGATCCTTTACCATTTTGACAGTTTGAGCTCAACCCTTTCATATGATTCAATTTCATTGGTTATTAATTTAAGTATGTCTTGAGATATATTTAGAAGAGAATATCATGTTTCTCAATTCATGTGAAATATTAAAAAGCTTATCAAATTAATTTTATTGTGTATTTGGTCCTAAAATACAATAAACCTTCCACTCTTTGGATTTTGTGAGTATTTGTGAGATTTAATGTTTAATTGTTTTAAATCTTGTGAATGGAACATAAGTCAAACATAAAATTTTATAGTTTATATCAGAGTAGGTTTTAGTTTTTATTGAGGACTACTCTAGTTCATTGTGGGTATTAAAATAAAGAACCATTAGGGAATATCCTAGTGTTATGTCTAGGTATCAGATAACCTCATGAATTTTTGATATTGTAAAGATTTTGTATTCCTTGAAAAATTAATCCATCTCCAAATATTAACGAATCTCATAATTTCATTCCATTATTGTCTAATTATTTTTCATAATCCATCAAATTTAATATTTTATTAGAAAATATCATAATTTTTATATCACTAAAATAATTTGAGTTGAATTTTTTAATTTCACCAATAATTCAATTCATTTATTTTTAAGTCAAAATTAATATTTTTTTTCATAAAATATTATCTATAATGAAATGTTTTGTGAATTTTAGTGTGTAGATTTTATTTTATTAAATATAAAATTTCTATTGGGATGATATATGTTGATTCCACCATTTGATGGTTATCTTGTTTACATGATGTCAATTCTGATGTCAATATGACTAAATGGGTCCCACCCTATCAATTATGTAATAAATTTTTTTCCATAGTCAGAATAGACTAAATTTATTATACACCTTAAGTGTCTTTATTTGGATCATTTCTTCCAACTAAATTAACTTTTTATTAATATGATGTCATGGTCAAAAATTAATGTGAATTTGATATATCCAGATTCAGTAATATGCCATGCTGGAAATATTATCATCAATGATTCAACCATATATCCTTCAATGAATTATTAATGTGGATTAAATTATGGTGGTTGGTGATAAAGTCAAATGGGAATATGTTCGATGAATACCAAAATCCACTATTCTACTATTACAATAATAAAAAACACATTTTTCTTATTAATGTTGAATCCTGAGGGTCTATCTGGATGAAAATATTTTCATTGACCATCAAAAAATACCATCTTCAATACAAATCCCAATAATTAGAACTTTTTTAGCGAAAACAAAATGAATTTTAATAATATTATGATAAAGGAAAACCTTCTGGATTATGGCATTCACTATCCCCAACCTAAAAAATCATTCAAAGGAAAAAATTAATGAAAATGTCTTCCACCTACCATTGCTATTAATATATAATTACAATTCCCATAAAATAATACATTCTATATTTGAAAATTTATATTAAAAAATAGATTTTAATATAAGAACATTAGGTTCTATTACATATATGACACAGAACACAAAGGTTAATCAAACAATGACATATTATTATTTAAATATGGTCATTATAACCTAAATATTGAATTAGTGTGTATGAATAGAAATAACCGAAATATGAAATATATAAAAATAAAAAACAAAATAAGAAATTATTGACTAATTATTATGAAAAAATTAACCAATTAATGAAAAAATAAAAAAAATTATTAAAAACTATAGAAGAATTTTTTTTGAGGAATTGAGTTTCCCCATTATTTATATTTATATATGACCTTTTAATTATTTTTAAAAATAATAAATTTAGTTTAAATGAACTTATTAAGGTTTTTAATGTCAATTTAATATAAATGTATAAAAAATGAAATTAATTATAGTTTATAAAAGATAAAATTTTATTAAATGATATAAAATTAAGAGAAATATTATTTTCAAATAAATTATTGTTGTATGGTCCAAAAATAAACCATGTTCCATTTAAGGGTATTTTTTCTTTTATTGTAACATTCTTGATTCTTTATCCATATTTCCCACCATTATATTCTTGGTGTTACTCCCTGTCAAGATATAATAAATATATAATAATTTATTCATCTTTTTAGAACATGATATTATCGACTAATATATTTAAAATGTTTGGGATAATAGTTTTCTTCTAATGATTGGATTAAACTTATCCAAAAAACATTAAAATTAGTCTCTGGATTATGTTAATTGATGTGGTTCCCCTTACTTTAAAGAGGAACTATTTATAAATTATGGAATACACATTATTATATTTTATCAACATAAAACATAATGTGTATTCAAAAAAAATAAATAAATTATTAACATAAATTGAAAAATATATTCAAAGAAAATCTCATAATTAAAAACTTATATAATATAGAGATATTTTTTTATTGTCCTTTATAATGTTTTGTAATTAAAATTTTAATTATCCTATGAATATCTACTATGATTCTCAATACATGTGAACTGTACAACCTATTTTCAGGCTTGAGGTTATTTTTGAGTTAGACCCAATGCACCATTTTTTGAGTTATGGCACCTAGGTATGTCTGTTTTTGAACCATGTCCACTTCTAGTATCCAGATACAGATGTATTACTAGGTATACCTCAAAAATATATATAATAAATAATATTCATGATTTTATTCTACATATATACTCAATGTATATCACAAGGTTATGATCCCTAATATTTTTTTTTCTAAATCAGGTTCCCAAAGTTTCTACTAAACCCCTATCATACCAATTGTTGACACCCCATCCCCAGTAACTAGAAGCTAGTCCCTTTTTTATTAAATTAGAATTAGATATAAGTAATTAAATCTTACTGTACAAAATAGTTTATTAGTCTTTTTAAACTAGATATATACATGATTCTTTTATTACATTTGAATTCAAAAATTAAATAATACTTTTTATAGAATATTTTTTCACCATCTAGAAATTTATTTCATTTTTTTCATAGTGTATTTCATGGATTCCATGAAATGGAGATAAAATATTGGAGAGATTAATTAATCAGTAAGAGGTAAGTACCCCATGTTCTACCATAAATCAATAATACTAATCAATATGAAATAGATAACACCTAAATTCGCATTCTATTCAATCAATAAACCATGTTACGAATGCATAAAAAGATGATATCAATGAACATATATCATGGATAATAATTAATATGGAAAGATAAATTACTAAAAATTAATTAAATGTAAATTTATTATCTATAATCAGAAGATAATTCATAAATAATATAGAAAGATAAATGACTGAAAAAATGTCATTTAATCAATAAACGAAGAATAAAATGAATCTAGAGATTATTTCATTGTGAAAATCATATGGGTAATAATAAATCAGATCTGAATGAAGTAAGTTCATAATTATTGGAAGTTATGTATCATCAACAAGATAACTCTATATTCATTACCTTTTACAATAATGTTTAAAATACTATTAGAAACTATTTTAATTCAAACTTACTTATTTGTCTCATAAGACCAACTGATACATCAAGGGGATATATAATACCAGGCCCTAACCATCACATTATCTCTAAATCATTCCTCATATATAAAATAATCAATTCAATTCATGACTCAATAAGTCTTAACATCAAATATACATATAGTGTAAGGGGTATAGATTTATCAACATTTTTAGATTCAGTAAACCTTATTTCAAATTAAAACATTAGTTAGAGAAATGAGATAAGATTTTGTAAATAAGCATATATATCATAAATATTATTGATATTTTTTGTAAATTTAATGTCTCGTTATCATATAAATGTCAATATTTAAGAGTAAGTTATGGAATACAAAATGAAACAAGGAAGTGAATGTCAATAATATCCTTTGTCAAAATAAACACAAACCATCCAGAGGAAGAATATGGAAGGGGTCAAATTATACACATTAGAGTAAAACTAAATGGTTTTTTTAGTTAATTAATATAATTAGAAAAAGATATTTAACAACGTAAAAGAGGAAAACATCCTTATCATTTTGAAAAAAATTGAAAATATCATTCAAAAACATTTTCCTTTAAAAAATCCTCAAAAAACTCTGAACAAAGATTTAATGAAATGATAGTCATGAAGGCGAGTAATTATATACATGAAGTAAAATTTAAAATTAATATTCATTTTCCAATGTAAGAATTTTAGTAATGTTACTTGTTTGTAAAATGATAAGAAGCTTTTTTTAACATTTTATACAAAATAATGATGGGCACTATTTTGAAAACAATACAAAATTCCGTTGAAAAACAAATTTATGAATAAATATGGGTGAAAATTATGATAATATATCATTATTAAAATGTTAAAAATATTTTTGAAATTGTTTTTAAAAAATAAGATTTTGGATAAAAATATATTTCTAACTGAATGAAGAAATTATGTTTGATTTTATTAAAAATAAATATTATATATTAATTTTTGTACCAAATAGTTAAAAAAGAGAACTATTAATTAAAAATAAAATTTATAACTATAATAGACAAAGATGAAATGGTTTTTTTTAAAAATGGCCAAATAATTACCTTCAACTGAAATACACGTGTAAATAATAAATATTAGAATGATATTGTGAAATAAAAATATACAATTATCATAATGATATATATAGAATTGAATAATAAATCAATTATGTGTTTCATATATAAATACACAAAAAAAGTGTAATCAAAAAAATATTTTATAAAAATTCATTATACACATAATCTAATAATTATATAGTCTACCAAGTATAAGATTTACCAAATGAAAAAAACTTGAGTTAAGATTTCCCTTATATCATGGTTCATTTTTATTGAACGTAATTTATCCTCTTGTATAGTGGATTTAAATTTATTAATTAATTATTCTAGAAAAAAATTAATACTTGTAGTATCAAATATGATTCATTTATAAAATATTACCACTCAATCATTAGTAAAAAATTGTTTTTTGGTTGATTAGTATGTTAATTTCCTTGTTTTCCCATGCACTTTTAGTAATGAAAGATTCCGTTCTTACATTTACAGTTATATCATATCCAGAATAAGAATAATGAAATAAATATCTTATTTATGTATCAAAAAAATCAATGCGACTAATTATATATATATTTTTGAAAAATTTAGTTCTCTACGACCATATAGATGATTGGCCTTACGTACACATTAGTAACACATCTATTTTCCAAAGATCATTATAGAATGATGGTGAGTAATATATTTTATTTCATGATTGATAATTATATGATATATACCATATTATATACATATATATATATATATTTCATCCATATTGTGTGGTGGTGTAAATAGAGTTGTATCACTTCATGAAGGTGGTAGTCCACACATACACTAATGATGTTATCATCAATAAGTGACTGAAATGGAAAGATTGAAAATTATATATATTTCACTTCTAGAATAACTAATTTTTATTTAATATCATAATTATTCCATTCATCTAACATATAATAATTAACATTAACTGTATTACATTCAATGTAAAACATTATTGATAGATGAATCGAATATCTTCTCAAGGTGGTAGTGCACCATTCATATGAGTGATGTTATTGTATCCCCTATAGAATAGATATTAGAAATATATATGTGATATAATGAATCTAATGGAATTTTTTTTAATAAATATTACATATATATACTATATATAAGTCTTGACACCCATCTTTGATAGTTTCTAATGGAAGAAAAATTAATATAGATTCATGAGGTGGTAGTTCAGTATAAAAAAAGAATGATTATTTTAGAACACATTTACGGATGTTGAGATGGTTTAAAATCATAAAATTATGATAAAAATTCCCATTATATTGGGAATAATGAAACCATTATATCATCATGATTTAATAAGAATAAAATTATGTGGATAAAGAAATAAAATAAAGATGATTGTCAATGAACGTAGCCTATTCTTCTAGAATCCTCTCTATGTTTACACTAAATACATCCAAGTTTGGATTTATTGAAAAAAAGATAAAATGATGAGACAATGAAAATTGGGAAGTTATTTTGGTTGTTATTGTACAAAAAAATGGTATGAATGTGTGAATAAGAGATAATAGTGGTGGCCTTTTATAAGTGAGGTTAGTGGTACACTTGAAATTTTTTGTAATGATTCAATCAAACCCTAGTTTTTATTATGATAAAATGTTCCAAATTTGGCAATTATAGAACATATATTATATTATGGAAATATTATTCCTACTAATAGTTAATATACACATTGGCAAGTATTTTTTCCTTTATCTACTAATTGTAACCCACGATAATTCTAGTTTTACCTCAACTATTGTAAACAATTTTTACTCTTTTCACTATCAATTTATGTTTAAGATTAATTTTATCATATTATAAATCATAAATTATATTGATTCTAACTATGTAATAAATTATTCCAAATAAAATTAAAATAATTGGAAAATATTAATTTAAAATTAATCCAACAGATGAGGTGAGAGAAAGGGGTTTTAAGGAAAAAATATTCAAATTTGAACTATGTTTTTATATCGCAATTCAGAATGAAAATGATTTTAATTACCAAAATTTTATAAATTTATATATAACTGTATACGTTTTACTTCAAAACCCAATAATAATATAAAAAAATTGAAAATAATTTAATCAAAAAGGTTGTTTTCAATTAAAATTCTATATTTGTCACTATACATCAAAAAATGAAAATTTTCAGAAAAATTCCAAAATTTAACTAGATGTTAAAGTTAAAGTTATTATTTATTAATTTAAGTTAATTTTAGAAAATAATGCTTACAAACGTTCTAAAAAATAAATTTAAATTATGTTTCCAATTGGTGAATAATCTATCTTCTAGAAATAATATAGTTTTTAAATATTTTAAAAAGTAAAACTATCATATTTATGTATAAAAAAATATTTATTTTATAGTTATATATGACATTAAATATATTTTTAAAAAGTATAAATTCAATGTAAATAATTTTCTTTATGTTTTTCATGTCAATTTAATTGAAATGTATTGAAAATGAAATTAATTATAGTTTTTAAAAGACAATATTTTATTAAGTGATTAATATTAAAAAAAATATTGTTGTCTAATAAATTAATGTTTTATGGTCTAAAAATAAACCATGTTTTATTTAAGGGTATTTTTTCCTTTTATTGTATCATTCTTGACTATTTATCCCTATTTTCCCCCATTATATTATTGGCGTTATTCCCTCTCAAGCAATAATAAATAACTAATAATTTATCTATCTTTTGAGAACATGATATTATCGCCTCATATGATAAAAATGTTTGGGATAATATTTTTCTTCTAATGATTGGATTAAACCTATCAAAAAAACATTAAAATTAATCTATGGACTATGTGAATTGATGTGGTTCCCCTTACTTCAGATAGACACTATTTATAAATTATGGAATACACATTATTAGTTTTTATCAACATAAAACATAATGTTTATTTCCAAAACTATAGATTTAATTAATATAAATTGAAAAATATATTCAATGAAAATCTCATAGTTAAAAACCTATATTATTTAGAGATATCTATTTTTATTATCCTTTATAATGGTTTGTAATTAAAATTTCAATTATCTAAAGAATACATACTAATATTTTCAACTGAGGTGAATAGTACAAACCAGTTTCAGGATTAAGGTGATTTTTTAGTCAGACCCAATGCACCATTTTTTGAGTTATGATACCTAGGTATGTCTATTTTTTAACCTGTTCCACTTGTAGTATCCAGATTGATATGTATTTCTAGGAAAACATAAAAAACACCTATAATAAAAAATATGTAGGATTTTCTTCTATATATATTCACTCAATTTATATCACAATGTTATGATCTCTTATATTTTTTTTCTAAATATGGTTCACAAGGTTTCTACTAAATTCCCTCTCATACCAATGGTTGAAACCCTAACCCAAACAACTAGAAGTTAGTTCATGTTTTTTTTAATTTGAATTAAATATATTTAATTTCATCCTAAAGAACAAAATAGATTATTAGTCTTTTTAAACTGGATATATACATGAGTCTTTTATTACATTTGAATACGAAAATTAAAGAAGTCTTTTTTATAATATTTTTTTCCATCTAGAAATTTATCTTATATATTTCATAGTGTATTTCTTGGATACCTTGGAAAGAATATAAAATATGGGTGAAATTAAATTATTAGGAAGTGTTAAGTACCACATATTCTATCATAATTCAATAATAATAATCAATATAAAAATGTTAACACCTAAATGCACAGTCCATGCTATCAATAAACCAAGTTACGAGTGCATACAAAGATAATTTCAATGAAAATATATACAAGATAATAATTAATATAGAACGATAAATTACTAAAAATTAATTAAATTTAATTTACTTTTATATAATGATATGATAATTAATAAATAATATAGAAAGTTAAATGACTGAGAAAATTCAATTTAATCAATAAACTTAGAATAAAATGAATCTAGATATTATTTCATTGTGAAAATCAGAGGGATAATAAAATATCACATCTAAATCCTGTAAGTTCTTAATTATTGGAAGTTATGTATCATGCATAAGATACCACTATAATTCTGACCTTTTATAACAATGTTTAAGATACTAGTAGAAACTATTTTAATTATAACTTACTTATTTATCTCATAAGTCCAAATGATGCATAAAGGGGTTATATAATACCAGGCCCTAACCATCACTGTAGGTCCAAATCATTCCTCATATATGAAATAATCGATTTAATTCATGACTCAATATGACTTAACATAAAATATACTTATAGTGTAAGGGCTATAGATTTATTAATATTTCTAGAGTCAGTAAAATATATTTCAAATTCAAACATTGGTTATAGAAATGAGATAAGATTTAATAAATAATCATATATATCATAAATAATATAGATATTTCTAGTAAATTATATGTCTCATTATCATATAAATGTGAATATTAAAGGATAAGTTAATAAATACCAAATGAAATAAGGAAGTGAATGTTCATAATATACTTTTTCAAAATAAACATAAACCATCCATAGGAAGAATATGGAAGGTTTCAGACTATAAAGATTAGAGTAAAACTATATGTTTTTTAATTAAGGAATTGAAATAGAAAAAAAAGATATTTTATAATATCGATGAGGAAAATATCATTCTCATATTGGAAAAACAAATTGAAAATATCTTTTAAAAACATTTTCTTTTTAATAATCCTCCAAAAACTATGAACAAAGATAATGAAATGATAGCCACAAAGGAGAATAATTATATACATGATGGAAAATTTAAAATTATAAGAAGCTTCTTTAATCATTTTATATAAAATCATTATGGGAACTGTTTTGAAAACAATATATTATTCCATTTAAAAACAAATTTATGACTAAATATGGATGAATATTATGTTATTAAATCATTAATAAAATGTTAACAATATTTTTGAAATTATTTTTCTAAAATAAGAATTTGTAAAAAAATAGATTTATGACTGAATGAAGAAATGATGTTTGATTTTATTAAAAAACATTATCAATTAATTTAATTACCAAAGAGTTAAAAATTAGGAATACTAATTAATAATAAAATTCGTAACTATAATAGACGAAGATGAAATGCTTTTTTAAAAAAATTCCAAATAATCTCCTTCACCATAAATTCAAGTGTAAATAGTCAATATTATAATGAGATTTTGAAATAATTATATACAATGATCATAATGTTAATGAGAGAATTGAACAATAAATAGATTATGTGTTTTATATATAAATCCACATAAAACAAGAGTAACTAAAAAAATTATTTTATAAAAAGTCATTATACACATAATCTTATAATTACATAGTCCTTCAAGTATAAGATAAACCAAATGAAACAAACTTGTGTTAATATTTCCCTTAAATCAAGGTTCCTTTTGAATGAACGTTATTTATCCTCATGTATAGTGGATTTAAATTTATTATTTAATTAAACAAAAAAATCAATATTTACAGTATCATATATGTTAATTTTATAAAAAAAATTCACACATTCTTTAGTAAATATTTGTTATTTTTTTGATTAGGATGTTAATTTCGTTGTTTTCCCATGCACGTTTGGTCATGAAAGATTCAGTTCTTACATTATATATTTATATCAGTTCAAAAATAAGAATAATGAAATAATTATCATATTTATGTATCGAAAAACAATTAATGCCAATAATTATATATATTTTTGAATAATTAAGTACACTATGACTATAGAGATGGTTGGTCGTATGTACACATTAATAACACATGTATTTCCCAATGATCATTAGATAATGAAGGTGTGTAATATATTTTATTTCTATATTGATGATTATATGATATATACCATATTATATACTTATATATATTCCATCCATGTTATGTGGTAGTGAAAATAGAGTCATATCACTTAATTAAGATTGTAGTCCACACATACACAAAAGATGTTATTGTCTTTAAGAGATTAAAATGGAATGATTGAAAATAATATATCTTTTCCTTCTAGAATGATAATTTTTTATATAATATCATAATTATTTCATTAATATAACATATAATAATTAATATTAACCATATTAAATTCCATGTAAAACATTATTGATAGATGGATTAAATTTCTTCTCGAGGCGGTAGAACACCATTCGTATGAGTGATGTTATTGTATCTCTTATAGAATAGAAATTAAAGAAGATATATATTATATAATGAATCAAATTGAATATTTTTTTTATAAATATTATATATATAATATATATTTCATTATTCATACCCATCCTTGATAGTTTCTAATGGAATAAAAAATGATATAGATTTATTTGGTGGTAGTTCACTTTACACATCAATGATTATTTTCGAACACATTTATGGATGTTGAGATGGTTTAAAGTCATAAAATTATGATAAAAAAGTACCATTATTTTGAGGATAATGAAACCATTATATCATCATGATTTAATAAGAATAAAATTTTTTGGATAAAGAAATAAAATAAAGATGTTATTTAAAGAACATAGCCTCTTCTTCGGGTATCCTCTCTAGGTATACAATAAAGACTTACAAGTATGGATTTATTGAAAATATTTATTAAATGATGACACAAGGAAAATTCAGAAGTTATTTTAGTTGGGAGTTTCCAAAAAAATAGTATGAATGTGTGAATAAGAGATAACAGGGGTGGCCTTTTATAAGTGATGTTAGTGGCACACACGAAATGTTTTGTAAAAATTCAATCATAGTCTTATATTTATTATGATAAAATGTTCCAAAATTGGCCATTAAAGAACATGTAATATATTATGGAAATATAATTCATACTAAATTTTAATATACACTTTGGTAAGTCATTATTTCCTTTATCTACTAATTTTAACTCTGGATAATTCTAGTTTTACATAAACTACTGTAATTAATTTTTAATCTTTTAACTATAAATTTATGTTTAAGATTAATTTGAAAATACTATAAATTAGAAATTATACTTATTATAACTAATTAATAAATTATTCCAAATAAAATTCAAATAATTGGAAAATTATATTTTAAAATTAATTCCACAGATGAGCCGAGAGAAATGGTTTTTAAAGAAAATTTTTCAAATGTGTACTGTTTTTTATATCGCAATTCATAATGAAATGATTTCAATTACCAAAATTTGATAAATTTATATATAATTGTATAAATATTATATCAAAACCAAATATTAATATAAAAAATTTTAAAATAATTTAAATAAAAAGGATGTTTACAATTACATTTCTATATTTTTCACTATACATCAAAAAATGAATGTTTTCAGAAAATTCCCAAAATTTAACTAGTTGTTAAATTTGATGTTACTATTTGTGAATTTTTGTTAATTTTAGAAAATAAAGTTTATGAATATTCTAAAAAATAAATTTAAATTCTGTTCCCAAATAGTGAATAATCTATCTTGTGGAAAGAATATAGTTTTTATGAAAAACCTTTATTTTCATCTAAACTATCGTTTTTATAGTACTAATAAATTGATAACCATATTTATCACAATTTAGTTAGTATTATCTCTGGCCACCAATCTAATATCTCTGTTATAAATATTAAATTAAATGATTATTTTTTAATAATATGTCACATTTAAATTTAATTTATTTTTTCACATAACAGAAGATAAAAATAATGTTACATATAATGCACGTAAAACATAGTATTTCATATAATACAGGATAAACTCAATATTGTGTTTCAAATAAACTCTTTAATATAATGTTTATATTTTTTAATTTTGGGGTGTTATATAAAATGTGGTCAAAACATGTAAAATATTTTTGATGTGATTATTTCGACCCATAGTAATGCAATATTATAAATAAACTAGTTGGGATCATTATTTATTTTAATATTATTTAATATTTGGAGAAATTCCAAGAGTGTATCTCCCCTCTAATATAAATTCGTACCTTTTATTCCCTTTAAATCAAAATTTATAACCCTTTTGGTTCATCCATAATCTTCCAAAATACCATTACAACACTCCTTCCCTCATTCTAGAGCCCTTATATACGTAATACCACCAGAATTAGTGGTCTTAAGTTGTTAGACAAGAGTGGTTTTTTTTGAAATGATGTATCATTTTTAATAAAACATTTTTGTTTTATTTATTCTATAACCTCCTTTAAATATTCCTTAACTATGCATATATAATACCACCATTATATCCAATATACATAGGTGTATTTATGTTATTGGGAAACCAATATCCATATTTTCTTCCAGGCTTTTAGAAATGAAACCATCTTTCATGTGTCTATAAAAATATAGCCTCACAAAAAATATGTAATTAATTTTCATTCACCATCACATGTAGATGGATTTTAATGACGTAATTAATATTTATTTATTATATAAATTTAAAATTAATAATTATGAATTGAAGAAATATCATTTCACTAATTACTTTTCCATTCAATAAAAATGAAAATGTTATTTGTGTGCACCAATAGACTCTGACATCCATGAAGCAATGTGATACATTATTCATCAACACATCACATACATGCCAAATATAAGTATTTTTAAATAAGTAATATGATATTTATTTTATTATTATCATTTTATAATATCAAAATAATACTTACTTTCGTTCCATAATTATGTTTTAAAAACGTCAATGTTACATATATGTATGTACAAATTTCCATCTCTATTATTGTAATGTAGTTCAGTCATCATAACATCATTTAATCATTTGATCGAAAATTTTAATATATTAATAAATATTAGAATTGTTTCAGGATTATTATTTTTGATATGATGTAATAAAGACCACATTAACCATTGTTAACCTGTTAAATTCATTTCTGACTTATGAACTGAATATGATCAAAATTCCCGATAGGAATTAAAAGGACTACGTATTATTTTATAATGTGGTATAAAATTAAATAAATAAATATATTACATGAAAATGTTTTTTAATCTCATAGGAAATAAATATAATATTTTTCTTCAAAAAGAACAATAATGTTTGTGAATAGTAGGATGCAAGGTAGGGGAATAATATTTTTAAAAGTCATTATTTTATATTCCCCTTAAAACTCTCTTTTTATTTTTCTTCCAAACCCATATTTTAAGATAATTCTTTAATTAAAGATTTGAATATTTTTTAATGATTTAAAAATTAATTTCTACACATTTATTAAATTTCATATAATGGTTTTAAAGGAATAATTTTTTTTTCAAACAAGGACAGCTAAATATTTTCTGAAAAAATTACTAATGGAATGTTTTTAGATTTTATGAAATGAACCATATTTAGAACGATAAGGAATAATATTCTCTTTAAAGATTATTTTATTTGTTAGAAGTTTATTTTGATGTATAATGTTTTTCTTTTAAATTTAATAGTTGTTAAAATAGTAATGGTAAATTGGGAAGGATATATTACTCAATAATAATTAATGTGTTAAATGATTAAATTCTTATGTTATTATTTTATGTTTCCTAGACATTGTTATATGGATAGGTGATTATGTAATAAAAAAAATATATATGGAAACATTATTATCAATTAAAAAGTAGTTTCTTGAACAAATGTGGAATATTGGCATAATGACACACCAATAATTCATTGGGTATGGATTTAAAAAATATAGTTATTCTAAGAGAGATTTTAAGGCTCATATTGAAATGATTTTCAATGAAACCCATATGTTTGTAAAATTCCTGATACTGATTTTAAAAGAATATTTTGAATTATCATGGTAAGGATGATATTATGTATAAAAGGAAAAATTTTCTATATTTTATGGGTGGAAATATTAAATTTGTTAAAAATTTATTAAGTTTTTAATGCTGTCAAATAATTATTTATTAATTTTATTTTTTTCCTTTATGATTTCTTATGAAATATTTTATGAAATAATTTTGGAATAGTGGGATATTTCTTTCGTAAGATATTATATTATTTCTGCACAATTTTTATCTTGAAAAAAGAAAATATTTATATGTATTCATAGACAAGTGGTTTATTTATTCCCTTTTATGTCTATATCATAGATTTCTATTCTCAGTGATTTGATTAAAATGACTTTCATATTACTTAGGGTTGTGTAACTGAAAGAAAGAATTCATGTTTAACAACAAGAAAATTTTTCAATAAAATAAATCTATTTTTTTGGAAGTTATATTTTGTGAAAAATGGATACTAAGTTGATGTGTCCACATTATATATATATATATATATTGTTCCTTTATGTAAGAGTTTTTATGTAACTCTATAAATATCTAAACCTAATGTTAATTGGGATGTGAGAAAGTGAATTATAGTATAAAGATATTTGATTATGTGATGTTCCTAGGAGATTTATTATATATAACTTATAACCATTTAAATTAATTTTTAATTTGTGATTATTATAAAAGATGAGGTTGTTTTCAATTAAAATAAAAATTTTATGTTTTATAAAAAGTTAAATTTTTTTAGAAAATTATAAAAAACCCATCCAATTAAAATTATGATTTGATGATATTGAAAATAATGTTAATTTTTTCATTTATATTTTCTAGCAGGGGAAGACATCTATTATATTATTATATCACCAATGAAATAAAAAACATTTTTAAGAAAAATGAGTTTTCTAATAACATAACTACTTTTAAAAAAATTATATATTTATTTATGGACCTATTTTTTTATCTATAACCCATATAAATAATTTTCAATATGTGGTTATTAAAATTCATACTGATAATTTTAAAATATAGTATGTTTCATATCATTTAATCCAGGTGTTTCTTATGTTTTAAGCTATTTGTGATACGGTTTTTAAAAATGAAATAATTTATAAAATCATGGGGTGAAACATGTTTTGTTATAACTATGATTTATATACTATAGGATACCTGATAGTGTTATAACCGATACATGGAAGGGTGAGTTTTGGTACTCATGTTTCAGGGTTAGCCACCAAATGGGGGTAGGCCACAAGGCTTCTATTCACGAACTGTCCCAGGATACCATCCAACTCAACACCAAACCCATCACATGAAATTTCCGAAAGGGCCTTCCAAATCCCCATTCGCTGACATCAAATTCATGGGTATCAATATTACAATTTTGGGAATGATTTCACCCATATTGACCAATAATAATCCATTTTTAGGAATAAAACATCACACCAAGATGAAAATTCAACACCATATGACATACATAATCTTCAGTTAAACAATTTATAAATTTAACCAAAAACCTAAATAACAAAATAAGAGTGGGTACCAACTACTAAACTCATCCTCCATGCAATAATAGGGACAAATCCTCAGGCTACCTCAACCAAAACCTCCATGAAATGAAAAACTGACAACTAGATCTGCATTCTCCACCATGGAACATATTTCACTTAACTTGGTAAAATATCAAAATATGTAAATAAATGTGATGGTGTATGTAGGTTGTGATGAAAATCCTAGTAGGATATCAACCTAATTGAATGATTCCATTCCAAAACATTATATGAATTTTTTTATTCATTTTTTAATAAAATCTTTGGAATCAATGTTAATAAATAATTTTATGGAAATAATTTTCAAGACAAGCATTAAAAGAATATGAAATGAAATATAAAGGCACAATATATAGAATATAGTTATAACATTACAAAATTATCTGAGTAATCCCTAAAGGCACTAGTACTAGTAGGACCCTAATAATCTCAATTCTTAGGGATATGGTATATAACCATAACCCACAGCTTCATCGTGCACAATCCATTAGATTGGAATCAATCCATGTATCTATAAGTATAAAATAATAATCATATTTAATTTAGTTTTTTAAATTCAATAATGATATAAGGAACCAATTGTCGACCCCGCCGACCCAACTAGAATATTTTTCCTAGTCCTCCAACCTCATCACATAGAATTTCCTTTGTCCTATATTTATTTTCCATGTCACATAGGCTAGCTATTTCACATAATGAAATCAAAAAATATGAAATCATATGGAAACCTCTGTATTCCAAAATAAAACACTCATTAAAATCCATACACACACCAAAGACACTAAAAAACGCTTCACACCACTTAGACAATTTATAGATCACATTTAAAAAGAATAACAAGGAAAATGTGAAAACAACCCAATTTCATTTGGAAAATAACCTCTTAATCCATACACACCTGAAAACTATTTGAAAACAAGTTTTTTACTATTCAAAAAATTCATTGAATACATTTAATATAAAAATCATACTAATATAAACCAATAAATAAAAATCATTTATTCACCTACCTCATTTTTTGAAACATCTTGATTTCAGAGGAAAACATAAAACCCACCACAAGAAGACCTTATAAAGGTATATAATACCACAAAAATTATTATTTCACCAAAAAACACATGATTGAACCCCTAGTAGGTATTCTAATATTTTGGATTAATAAGAACTCAATGAGTAAGGAAGATTGAACCTAGAAGAAGGATGAAACCAAGGGACAAGTGGAATATCTTATGATTCATTGAAGACCCCAAACCAAATCCATCAATGCAAGGAGGCCCAAGGGAGAAAATATGGAGAATGAGCAGTATCTAGTGATATAATGCTCAAATTGGATGAGAAATGGGATATTTAGGGATCAATGGGAATAGGGGAAATGGTAAATTCCACATTTTTAATGACATGGACAGGTATAAGGTCTTCCAAACCATGCATAATCTTTGTGATATCCTCTATCCAGTAGAAAATAGGAAACACTGTTTTCTAGTGAAGGGTGTAAACATATAAGAAAGGCCATGTGGCTTGGATAATTAATCATTATAGGGCTCACAACCTCTTCTAGGATGGTGCAAGATTTCTTCTAACTGTTAACCAACCATATGCCTCCTAATGACGGGTCAAAAAACAAAAAAAACTCACTGATAAAATTAAAAGATAACTAAGAGGACAAAATATTAAAACAAATAAACAATGAAATACATCAAAAGAAAATAACATATGTGATAATTCTCCCCCAAAATGAATTCTTTGTATCCTTGGAAATACAAATCAATGTTCGATCAGAAGAAAATAATTTTTACTAATCATCAACAGAATTTTTTGTCTCCCATGTCAAATGATCATCATTCCCATGCTTCCAAATAACACATACCAGTGGTATGTACCTCCTCTAAAGAATTCTCTCTTAAGAATCTCCAATATGTACTATCCGCTCAAGCAAAGTAAAATAAGATTCCAAATCTAATTTTTCCAAATTAAACAAATGAGATCATTATGGATTATATTTCATTAACTAAGAATAATATAACATGTCATGAATTGATGTCAATTGAGACATGAATGATAACTATTTTTCCACCTTAACAACTATCTTAGTGTCCCCAAAAGGTCTAACATACCATGGCGTGAGATTCCCTTTATTACCAAAATAATGGTGTCCCAAGTGAGGTTCCATAATAAAATACACTTGGTCACACACAATTAATTACATTGATCAATGCCTCCTATCATCATAATACATATAGAATCAAAGCATAGTCATCAACAACTACGTGATGAAACAAACCTTCTTAGACATGTCTTTCAAGAGACTCAATCCCAAAATTGAGGTCTCACCGACCTCATCACAACAAAATGGTGACCAATACATCTAACCATAAATCACCTAAATGTAATCCATTTATATTGAGGATTGGTAATTGTTATTATGGGAAAACTTGACCAACCCCAAATAAATATCCCACAAGCCTCTAAAAGCCATATCAGAATATTAGAGCTTGTGTTGTAAGAATTAATTTTCCTACTCTGTGTGACCATCCTTTTGAGGATGGTATTCCATACAAAAATTTAATATGAAATCCAATTTTATTTTGAATTCATTTATCTAATCAATAGGTAAAATATGGGACATTATATAAAATAATAGATTATAACACACCATGAATATTCGCTGTCTTTTGAATAAAAAACAAGCCAAATCACTCCACCTTTTGATGGTGCTCGAATTTTAAATATAAAATTCTAAAAGATAATAATTTTTATTTGAAAAAATAAATTCCATTTTTGAAATAGAAAAATCAAAATTATTTTAATATCAAATTATTTTATTT
Source organism: Viscum album (assembly GCA_963277665.1). Classification (NCBI taxonomy): domain Eukaryota; kingdom Viridiplantae; phylum Streptophyta; class Magnoliopsida; order Santalales; family Viscaceae; genus Viscum; species Viscum album. The sequence goes on along the minus strand of OY728164.1, from coordinate 1,088,933,363 downwards.
TTAGATGAAGTTTCATATTTTTATAAATATTTAAAAATTATGAATATTAATTAAACAAACTTTTCATATAATTTAATTACCTAGTTAAATAATGTTTCTAATTAGTTTAAAGGAATAATAAGATAAATTATACATAAATAAATCCAATTTATTACATTATAATAAATTTTCAATTGAAATTTGATATTAAAACATTTCAAACATTTTAACATTTAACATTAAAACAAAATAACAACTTTTCTGTTGTTTTTACGAGATTAAATTAAAAAAAATCCAATTATGATAATTAAATTTCGTAAAATGTATTATATATGTTTAATAAAAGTTTTATAAATAGGTTTAAGTTCAATTTTATCTTTAGTAATAAAATATTTACCATGGTAAAAAAATTATTTTCCACAGTATAGGTAAAATAGTGACAAGGGCTAATGTTAAAAGTTAAAGAGATCAACATCATAAAAATTTAAAAAACAATTATTTGTTGGTAGAAGTTTTAGTCTACCGAAACAAGAATATAAAAAATTAATTAACAATATATTAATTTTAAATTAATTCAACCTCAATGTGGTTGGATTTAATTATAAAATAGCCACAATTTTAATCATTTAAACCCATATCTCCTAAAGTATAAATACCATCCATCATCATCCCATTTCAACTAAAAACCCTTGAATATCTTAAAATAACTAAACAAATCTCCTCCTAAATCTCTCCAAGTCCAATTGGTTATGGTATTACCAAAATTCTAAATAAAATTACATCAAGGGTTCCTCCAAGGTGATGATATTTAATATGAAATTCTCTCAAAAAACCTCTCTTATTTTAATTTATTTTTATACTTTATACCCATATAATACATCCATTAAGTAATAATAAATAATGAATCATTTAAATACTATAATTTTATTTTTATAATGGAATATGTTATATATTTCCCATTAATTATCTCCTCTAATTCTAAGAAACGAAACTACTGCTTAAGATATGTTGGTTAGTTTCCTCCATGTCTAATGTTTTTGTTCATCTTCCTCAACCACCTTCATGGATGGTAATAAAAGTGTTATTATTGATAAATAATATAATAATAATTATATAATATCCTAATAAATTTTATGAAACTAATATACATATATAATATTAGAAAATAAACCAGTTTGTGATTATTGGAAACACAGCAAAAATAAAATATACATTAATCATTATGGTATTATGAAATAAATTATCCTTAGATGATAAATAAAAATGATATATTAGATCATTTATATATTTTTAATTTAATTAATACTTTCTAAATCCAAATATGGAGTTTTAAATTGATTTTTATAGAACATCTATAATTATACACAAATTAATCGATCATAAATCTATGAATTAAAAGCACCCAAAACCATGAAAGTAATAAATATTATTAATTTATGGGTAATAAGATGTTATAAAATCATCACATAAGTTATAAATATGATTAATATTATGGAATGTGTTAATAAAAATATTTACATATTTATATAGGATGTTAACGTACCCACCACTACATAGATTCATGAGGTAATGTTTTTCTCATATCTAATTTTTACTTCTATGATATATATGATTAATTCCTGAATATGATTTTTTATTTAGTATATTTATACTTACCTTTGATGTGAAATATTGTTAATCTCATTATATTCAGGGAATTAAATTTTTCAATTGATAATTTTTTATTTTATGGGGCGTATTATTCGACTGATTAAAAGAATCATGATATTTCATTACTAAATTTTCATTTCTTGGGATAAATTCTATTTTATTTATTACTTTCTAATACAGTTGTTTATGAATATAACTTTTATTAAATTTATTTGATTTTTATTTATATAGAATACAAATAATCTATTCATTTATAAGGGAATTTTTCTTGATCTCTTTTCATTGAGGCATATTTGGATGTTCTAAACAAACCTTCTTTTATGAGATGTAAATATAGAACCTTTAATATATCATATAATGAATGTCATTGAATTCATGGTATTAAAATATTTAAAAGTTATATGGGACACTTTAATATAAATATATCCTTATTAAAAATATTACTTGATATATAACAAATGCTTTGGACATGCAGGCATTGGTGGGGTCTTGTTATTGATTTTCCCTCGATGAAATGGTTGCCTTATGAGATGACAATTTTGGAAAATTAAAATGGGGTTTTACCCATTATTATTAATCCATTTTTAGAAAGGGATTCACAGTATAAGAACCATTATTCCAAAGATCATGGAATTCCAATTACTAATCATTTAAATTATTATAATAAATGTGAATTTTAAATTTATATTGTTAATGAATTCATAAGGATATCATGTTATTAATTAAATATAATTTGTTTCCAATATTTTATATTTCCATTATGATTATGACTTATACTCTCATGATTTAAATGTTTCTGATTAAATTTCATTCATTTAATTTACATATAGACCATTTCATGTTGATTATGTTTCACTTATTATTGATTCATGATGGTTTTAATTGTATTTAACCCTTAATGATTGAATGGGTCAACATTTTATTAATTATCTTTTACCCAGGTCATGAATATAGAATATTTTAATAATATCAGGAATAAAATTTACTTTCGTTTATTGTGTTTTATTTTTTTTAACTGCCAATATAATAATGTTATCATGTATGTATCTACTTTTTCAAGAAAAAATAAACTACTTTGTCCTTCAGGATGTGCTTCCTTATAGTCATGATAATATAATAATGAAAGGAATCATCTCCAGTATTCAAGAGTTAGATTCATTATAGTTGTTATGAGAGGGGGATTAGTAGAATCCTTGGGAAATAGACTTAAGAAAATGTATATTAAAAAAATTACCTCTGTGTTATTCATTAAGGATAAGTATAGAAGGCCATCCCAAAAAACATGTTTATGATTATGAAATTAACGATGCATATATTCATGAATTTTTGTTACTCCATATTTAGAGTTATAAAATATTCATAGTTTTATGATTTAATATAGTATATTCCATTTTTTATAAATGGAACATGTAAGCAATAAGGGTATCAACAGTCTTGATAAATGTAAATATTGACCTTTTGGAGTAAGCCAATATAAGTCATATTGGAACAATGAAAGTTATAAACATATTAGGACAACATTCTCCAGACCTAAAAAATAATAATGTGACACTTATATTAGATCATTTCATGTATAATATGTCTCTAACTTTTTGGGGGACTACTAATCTTGTGGTATTAGAGCAATGGATCATTTCTCTTGAATAAATATTTCTAGAAACTGAAAAGGTATATTTTAACATTGATGCATGAATTGGAAATCCAATTCATTCCCTTGAGATAGTTATTAAATGGATAAAAAATACCAATAGTATGTGTAATTGGTTTACAACATCAATGGATTTATGGGAGTACAATTTTCATTGACATAAAGGTGCAACAAAAATCGCAGCTATCAACATACCCGTCCAGAATTGCATTCACCTTCTTGACAGTCACATATTCAGAGTAGATATATTTCCTTCAAAGACATTAATATGCTGCCATCATGAACCCATTCATCTGGGAACATAAAACATCACTAAAAAATCATGAAACCTTCCAGATAAAACAAATCATGAGATCTAAGCCAGGTATATCTGTTACAAGAGTAAGAGAGTGTAGACCAGTAAAAAAGAGGAACTTTTTCATAGAAGTAAACTACCTTATGAGGCCATGTAGGTTTCCCAATAATACATAAAAGGATCCAAAAGAAGAGAATTACAAATTCCCCATATTAAAAAATAGTAAGGAACAAATTCATTGCCATGTAATTTCCTTGTAGTTGAAGTTGGGGTTTAATATCTATTCCTGGTCATTTTTAGAAGGAATTATTTTTATGATTTTAAGATTTGAATTTGAAGTAATTTTACCATCCTTATACTATTTCATAAATACTACTTGTTGTTCTTCCATTCTAGATTAAAATTCCTATGATAGTAGTAACCCTATATGCATATTTTAGATTAGGATCAGTATCCTCATCCAAAGTTAATTATTTTGTATCATCATCAACATCTATTGTGCAAAAAATAATAACTTCAGTATTATGAGAAGACAAGATATTTCATGACCTCCAAGCATCAAAAGACCTAGTAACAAATTTTATTTCAATGTTAGAGTACTATTTATGTTTCTGAGTCTTCATGGGATGTAGAGTGGTATAATAATCTTAATAAATAGTTGTATATTTTCCTTTTCAAGATTTTAACATAAAATAATCTTCTACAAGTAAAAAGGGTTGGTCACATGTATCATGTAAAGAGTCCTTGAAATCATAAATTGTACTTTTTTCCTCCTCTTCTTGCAAGGTTCAAGGAGGATTTCTAGGTTCCACTTACACTCCCACCTATGTAGAGGGGAGTGAAGAGGCAACTAGAGCACTGTGAACAACATCCTCAAATGTTTCAATATCATTTTCGACCAGTGCATTTCTCATTGATTGACAGTCCTGTGTTCCACCACCTCATGAGCCATAAAATAATTTGACTTATAAATAATAAGGTTATTACCTCCATAAAAATTATGAATCCATTAAGGTCTATGAGAAGTTGAGTCAAAATTTTGGTCCCCCTTTTATATCAATATATTTTTATGGACTATCATTTGATCTATATTAGCACCAATAACCTCTAAGGGGTGTCCTAGATTTAGGAAATCACTGTAATAAGTAGGGATATTTTCCTAATCCACTTCATAAAGGAATCCAGAGTTACCATTTTGGATCTAAATCTGGGAAGGAGGAACTTGTGAAATGACAACCTTAATACACACCCTAGAAATAATGGGCCTTAAGAGATGAACTATTTTAGATTCGAACATGATAGGGTTTCTAATAAGGCTATAAATATTATATAAAGAATCATATTTGAAAAAATTCAGAGTAAGTCCATGAAATCTCATCCAAACTAGAATGAAAGGGGATTCTACGAGAGGATAAAATTCTAGGGTCCATTTCAAAACTATCATTAAGAAGCATCCAAAAGAAAACAAATGTATCACCAAGAATATATGATACTATTTTTTAAGATATTTTCTTAAGAAATCTAGTGACTTCTTACATTTTAACAATTTTCCAATGAGAAAAACATGTTGATTTGATGCCAGAGATCTCACCTAATTCAATGTTACGGAGGTATTCAGATGTACTATAGGCTGAAATTTCTTTGGTCAACATGTAAAGTATGATTTGAGATAACATCCACAATAGGCTCAGGTAGCTCATCTCTTCCAACAAAAACATAGGTGAAAGATCAAGTGACAACATTAGGGTCTGTTGTTTATTCCCCCGAGATTGGGATAAGGGGAATTTTCCTTGATTTTTACCCCCTTTCAATATTTGGAAAGGTTACTATTTCAATGTTTTTTCTAAATGAATATATTGATCAATATTGTTCGTTGATCCAAAATACTATGGAAGAAGATGAAATATAACTCATGGAATGAAATTATTTTTGGAAGAGATTGTTTAAAAAATATTTCCCCCATGGAAAAATGATGTGATGAATGTAATGTTCTTTATATTAATGAAAAAGGAAGAAAATTGTGTAGTAGAGTATGAATATACCTTTTTAATGTTCCCAAATTTTTTTAGATATTACAAACACACCATAAAATTCATGATTGACCATTTCTTTGAAGGTATCAAGATACATCTCACAAGGGCATTGGGATCTATAAAATATTCATCATATGATGAAACAATTTTATAGGAAATTTTGATATAAAATATAATTCTCCTAATCATATGGATTCAATGGGAAGAAATAAAATATTAGAGAGAATGATAAAATAATGTATAAAGGGAAGAACGGAAATAATTATTTTCATACATGTGATAACTATGGAAAGAATCACCCCTGGAAATTATTTAATGAAATGGGAGTTCTATATAATTTTCGAGAAAATGGCCACATAGAAAAATAATGAAAAGAGATGAAATAAAAGGATAAAATAAGTGTTTCAACTATATTAAATGGGTCACTATGTAAATAAATTCATCATGTGTCAATGGAATATACCTCAGAAGAAGCTAAGGGAATAAGGTAAATCATATGTTATAAATGACAATTTAATTGAGTGACTATTATGACTGTGTATTTGGATCCATGAAATATTATTTAAAAGTATTATATTGATGATATTTTAATCAAATTTATTAAGAAAATTATAAGGATTATACAATATTACATCTTCTTTTGGATTTGGAAGCATGTGATGAATATTATTAAGAGAGGTTATTCTATTTCATGTTAATAATTTGAAAAACAAATGATATGGGATCAATAAAATGGAATATTTCATGATGTTAACATAATAATGTCAAATAAATGTGTATGGAATGGTATTTTTGGCTATGAAGGTGGTTAGTGATTATGTTATCTTTATTAGGTATAGTATATGTTTAGATTGAGGAAATATACTTGATAATGTATTTTTAGAAAAACACATGGTTTCATTAATGTTTTCAGGAGATAAAAGAATTCATATATATTTTATGTGAAATTAATAGCTATACTATGTGGTTTTTAGAATATATTTTTCTATTTAATTTGGAAATTCAGTGATATTCCTTCTAAAAGTTTGTTCTTTCAATTCTAAAATCCATATTTTGGATGTGTCTTAATATTAACTACTTTTTTAATGGATTATAGTGAACTTGGAATATTATTATTTTTTGATAACATGTTCTCAGAATTTTTCTTAGTAAATATTGAAATGTTGAAGCAATAAATTGTGAATTTAAGAATTTATTAATGTACATCAGGTATGAAAAATTGAACTTGAATATTAATTTCCATTCATAAGAGATGAAGTGAAAATAGATCAATGTATTAGTAAATTATAATATAATGTTTATGACATGGAAAGAAATAAAGTATGTTTATATTCTCATTTGCATATTAGGATAGTAAAATAATACCTCAACTCTAGGAAATTAATTTGGAATGAAAAATATATTAATTTAATTTTCATGTCCTGAAATTAATGGCCTCTTGAACTGGTAACATATTTATTGTTTTCTTATGGTATACATTATTATGACCATGTTATCTATCAGTCTTCATCATTAATTTAATGTTTTATTTTTACTAAATGTCTTAGTTTTCACTTCCCCCTAATTTTATCGTATTTAAAAGAAAAATTTCATGGTGACCATGTTTTTTCTCTTTCCCTTTTTAAGGGGATTTTTAATTAACCATATTTATGATGTGGGCATCCCATAATAGAATTTTCAAGTAACAACATTGTATTTTAAAATTGAAATTGAAATTTTTTAATATTCAATTAATTGATGGATGGGAGAACGTAACAAATCAATATTTTACGGTATGTTTCATCTTAAATTAATTCATTTTCCTCCATATCATACATTACACTAAACTATTATCTAAAAAATATTAAGATATTATTATTTAGATATGATAGTTATCACATAGCCATTAGAATTAAGGGAATGGATCAAATATTCTATATTGTAAAAATATAGTTTAAACATGTTTTTAGAATGAATTGATTTATTACCAATTAATTAGAATGATAGTAAAATTCCAAAAAATAAATGAAGTGTTTTTAAAATAACCTATTTGTACACTCATAATGGAATTTTATATTATTAAGGTAAACAATTCACTATTAGAGAGAAATGTTAATGGAATTAAAATTATATATTTTCAATAAAATAATTATAAATTAATTCAATATGTTTGATATTCATTATATAAGAGAAAGTCTAGATTTAATAAAAAAAGGTACATTTTTTTAAAATTCATTTTTTTCTTTTTGATAGTGAACCTATATTAAAAATAAATTTTGAAATTTTTATAATTTTTATTTGAAAAAATTATTATTTTTAAAAGTGCAATATCAAAACAATAGTATGGTAATTTTGTTTATTTTTTAGATAATTTTCATGATTAGGTGAATGCTAAAAAATACATAATTTTAATTTAAAAATTTTTTTTATATAAAATATTTATACAGTAAAACTATGTTTTCTATTTTTATAGAGTAAAATCATTCAATTATACATAAATCAATCTAATTTCATTTATTGGAATCAATTTTGAATTGTAATTGTAATGACAAAAATCTCACCCTTTTGAAAAGTTTCCTTTAAAAAAATGATTTTTCATTGTTTATGAAGGATTAATTTTAAATATATTTTTACACTTATGTTAATTGAATTTGGTAAAATAGATTGTGTATTTGGAATTATTAGGTCAAAATTAGGTTGTAAGGTCAGTTTCATTTGTATTTATAAAAAAGTCACAATGGTAAAAAAATATTATGTACCATTTTATAGGTAAAATAGAGATATGGGATTATATTAAAAGAAAAAATCTTAACATAACCTGAAATTTCATAATTTTATGTTTTGATTAGGTGTTTCTTAGCCCTGAGAATCCTCTAAAAAAATAATTTACTATCTACTTCATTTAAATTATACTCACCGAATTGTGGTTGGATTTAATTATAAAATAATCATTCCTTTAATCAATTAAACACACATCCACTCATGTAGTAATACAACCCCCCACCCCTTACTCAACATACATCCAAGGTATGACTATATCACCAAAATAATAAATATAAAGTATTAAAGGGGTTCTCCAATGAGGTGTTTTTTAAAAGGTAATTTTATTAAAACACTCATTTTTATTACTATTATACATTCTCTTTATATCCTTCATTCATCAAGGCATATTAATTGTAGAATAATTTCAATACTAGGATTTTATGTTTCTAATGTAATATATTATATTAATATCTCTTATTACCTCTTTATATTCAATGAAAAAAACCAATTGTCCAATTTAAACCGATTAGTCACCTATTTTTATATTTTTTTTGTTCTTCTTTATTTACTACCTTAATTTATAGTCATATAATTATTATTATGGTTAAATTAAATTTAAATAAATTCATTATATCATATTACATATTTTTAAACAATAAAAATACATAATATTAAATAAGATGAAACTAGTTCTCATTGTTCAGGAAAAAACCAAAATAAACTAAACATTTAAAATAATGTTTTATCAAATAAATAATCCTTATATAATAAATAAAGATATATGGGAACATTTATACTTATTGAATTTAATTAACACTATTTCATTATGTTCCTCTAGTTCTAAACCCATTTTACAAGAACATATATAATTATACATAAATTAACCAATCGTTAATCAATGAAATTAACACACCCGAAACCATGAAAGTATTGAAATATTCTTAATGTATGGGTCATAAGATTTTATAAAATCATCTCATAATATATATTAAATATTATTATTTTCCTATAATTAGTTAATAACATTATTTAAACTATTATAGAGGATGGGAAATTACATACCACTAAAGGAAAGCGTGAGGTAAGGTTTTTCTCATATAATTGTTTTACGTATGTGAGATATATGACTTATTCAACACTAATTTTTCTTGTTTGATATATATATATATATACTTTCCATTTATATGAAATATCAAAAATATAATTATCTTCATAGTATTAAATGTTTTATTCAATAATGTTTACTTTTATGGGGAATACTTTTCAACAGATTACATATGGTAAGTTATTTCAAAACTCAATTTTCATTCATTGTGTTAAACATGTTTTTAAGATATTATAGAAGGATAAATTTATGTAGTAAATGGCTTGTTATTATCTACAGTTTTATTTACACTTGTTTTATGATTTTTTATAGTGAATACACATAATTTTTTCATTTATAAGTGTCTTTGTCTTGATATCATTTCAAGAAGGAATATTTTATTTTATAAAACCATATTCTTTTATGAATATTGAATATATCCCCATCGATATATCATATCATGAATCTCATGGATCTCATGGTATCATAATTTATTAATGTTTTATAGGAAAATTTGAATTAAAAATCTCTATTTAAATTGATTTCATGATATATAATGAATTATTTAGAGATACAGATATGGATGGGATCAGTTATAGATATCCCCTTGAAGCATCAGTAGTCTCACGAGATACTAATGTGGGATAAATTAAATGGTTTTCTAACCAAAATTATTAAAATATCTTGTGAATTCTTTTGTAACAATCTTTATTATGATGCCTAAGATCATAATGTCCAAATTTTTAATCATTTACTTCATTATGATCCATATAATTTTCACTATGATTGTATCCATGAATTTGGAATGTGAGAAATTTATTAATTATATAGAATTTGTATCAATCTTTTATATTTCTATAATGTTTATTCCTTATCCTCTCACGTCTAATGAGTCTCTTATTAAATTGAATTTATTTTAGTTATATATATACAATATATATAGATTATGTTTCATTTACTATTGATTCATGATGGATTCAGTGGTATTTAAATCATAGTGGTCATCTGAGATCACCCTTCAATTTGTTCTCTTTTCCGCAGTGATGAAGAAGAAATTTTAGAATCAGTTCAAGGATCCAAAATAATTTCTTTTTCTATGTTTTTCTTTATTTCATTTCCAATGTAATAAGGGTATAATGTATATATCTAGTTCATAAAGACTAACAAACTATTTGTTCCTCCCAGATGTGATTCCTTGTATTCATGTGATTGTAATATGGTACTGAACTAACTATGGGCTACTGGTGTAAAGGTTGTTACACATATTTTACCAAATTAACATTTCCCAAGATATATATGATATAAAAATAAAACCCCTAATGGTATTCAACCCAATGGAAATACCTCAAATTTTTCTCCTTTTGAGAGAAAATATTGTATAATTAATTATGACAGAATAGGCTAAAAACATCTCCCCAAGGGGTAATGAATCCATGTGTTCAAGTAACAGATCACCACCATTAATTCTATTCCATTTATTAGACAATTATTTTGATGTGGTGAGAGTTTCTGAGAACGAAGTGCTCATCTTGCATAAATATTCACCTATGAATTATACCTGAGGAAACATTGTAGACCATATATCACTTTTTAGGATCTGTAAACATAAAAACATGGGCTATGGTTAACTGTTTCTAATGATCTATATATAAAGCATAATATTTTTCCCTCAATTAAAAATTAATCTCCTTCCATGTTAGCATAGTCATGGGAGACCCAATATGGCAGAAACCCCATGAAAATTGTCTATAATACCCTTCACTACCAAAAAATCTTCTAATCTCGAAAACATTCTTTCACTTCCGTCGTTATATCACAACTCCAATAATCTTAGGGCCCATTGAGACCCCAAATTATGAGATCACATGAACTATAATATTTAAATCATTAATCTATAAGGTTCATATGGAATGTATAGCATATTGGTGATGATATCAAAGAGATCCCAACAAGATCATCAAGTTTCTCTCAAGCCCATCCTCAACCCCACAATAGAATAGGATTTCATCCAAATATATAATGACAAAAGAGTATAGAAACTTGTGTGACATCCAATTCATAAACTTCATGGAAAAAGTTATAGAATATGTAAACCCTAAATGCATGACCAAATACCCAACATGTTCATACCTACTTCAGAAAGCTGGATTAGGAACTTTTAGAACTCTAAATATAACCTATTGATAGCCATAATGTAAGTTATTGTTTGAGAAAGGAATAACCCTGTTGATCTTATCAAAATTTTATCAATATAATAAAATATTATTTAGTCTTGATCATTACAAAATCAACTTCTAAAAATAAAAACAGAACCAAAGAGCACCAACATCCTTCTTTCATAACTATACTGGGTGGCCTAATGTGAGACACTCTGTAAAAGGAATCATTTAGATTGAAAATATGTTAAATTTATCTTTAATATTCCCAACTCATTAGGGTATACAGAATATTTATGAATATATATTAGTCTTATTCTGAGTGCTAAATTAATTGTGAACTCAACATTCTTCTCCAGACAAAATCCTAAGAATTCATTTGAATATAACATTGGGAACACATCCACCATAGGTGACATCACATTTTTAAAACCACTAAAATTTTCCTCAAACATGAATGATAAAATATGAAAAATGTGGTTATTCAATTCTATAAGTAGAGGTCTATTACTTTCTGACTGATAATCTCATTCTCCCTGAAGGACCTGATACAATCTATTAGGTTCTATAAAAATCACTCGACAATGATAAAACTCAATGTGCACCTTGAGACCTTACATCCAATCCATACTGATGATCACATCAATGAGTTCTATTTTCTAAACTAGGAATTCACATTCCATCTCAACCCCTAACATGGTGAGTGAAAAAGACAGAAACCTGATACATTTATCATTCTCCTTACCATTTGGAATCACAAACTCAATCAAATTTAAAATGAGATAAGTTAGTAATTTCAAAAAATCCATATTGTGGTAATAAATAATAGAAACAAAGGTAAATGTATCAAAAAAACTAATAGATATAGATAATTAAATAAATAATTATCTCAAACAATCATAGGTCCTGTATTAGATTCCTCTAGTGCCTAATCCAAAGAAAGATGATGCTTCATCTCTACTTGATGTTGATAAAAACCATGAAATTTTGGCTCTACCTAAATATATCATTTCTAAAAAAAAGATTCATTCGTACACCCATTACCACTAAAGTAGAAATATTCTATCCTAGATGGCTCTGAATCAGTTGTCAACCCTCTGGATTTCATAAGACCTGAACATCCCTAATATGGGAATAAAGCTCTAAATAACCTGTGAAAGTTCTACATAATCCTTTATTTATGGTAGTATTTAGGTTGAGATGACGAATATACCACACATTCCATTCCTTCCCACCATGATGGCACATAACTACTCTATCATCTAAATCCACTAATGAAGATAGTCAGGAATGTTTTCCTAAACAACCACCTACCTTATTCTTCTTACTTTCCCACATCCTCTTCTTCTTTGAATAAATTCCACTTACCAAATCCAAAACTATTAATAAAAGTATTGTCCTCTAAAATCGATCACCTACATTAATGAATGGTCAACCACCTCATGATACATCTTCAACAAGAGCACAAGGACTTGGGAATAGATGTCCAACTAAAAAGTCATTTAAAATCACTAAGCCTTTAGCTACTCATTGGAAACTACCATTAGTGCTTAATGTAACAACGCTAAAATTTTGTTAAAATAGTCTATCATGGTATTATCCCCCAATAGAAGGTCCAAAAACTCTTGAGTATGTGATAAATCCAAGGTCTCAGGGTAATAGTATTCATTGAACATGACATTGATGTCTTTCCAACCCATCTACTCATGCTTCATATCTAGAAACACTAAGTCTCAACACCTGTGATTGGTATCTTCCAACACAAATAAATAAAAAATCACTCTGATCACCTCAAAAGTGTTAGGAAACATGAACATACATTTGATATTCTCAATCTTTAACTCAGCTTCATGGGGGTCCATGATACCCCAAAATAATGGTGTATTGTTCCTAAAGAACTCATAATCCATATCCTTTCTAGAACTTGGTATGTCTTCCCAATCATCTAGGGGACCATATCCTACTCCCTATTCCAAATAATGGATAGCCTGAACCAATTTTTCTACTATTATATGATCAATCGGTGAGGGGGAACTCTCTTTGTGATTTTCATATGGTTCCACAGGAAACCTCTAGGGAGGAATCATGCTACACCAAGAAGAAACGACAATAATAACCCTTCAATAGACTATTTTGAACATTTTCATCAACCAAAAAAAAATAACAAACACTTATATAAATAAAAAATCATATCCATCAAAATAATAAGAAAATCAACACAACACCCACCATTTGTCTATCCACAATATATATCTTAAACGAGTCATTTGGAGGAGAATTCAAACTAATTCCTTAATTCCCATGGAAACTCAAGGACTATAACAACATGTGTTGTCCATGCACTCCACTTGAGACAAAAAAATCCAATCTAAACAATACTATCTCCAGTTTATCTAGAATACCACAAATTATATGACCAATGGAAAGGTAGAAATATCCTCTGTAAACCAGCCAGGGATTCCATCCAAAATAACACTCTGAATCAGTTCATAACATGTCCTGAAGGGCCTTCGTAATCCCCATGGGTTGGGAACTATTGTTTGGGTGTCATATAACACTTTGGGTAATGATTTCACAAATTAATAACAATTATGAACAATTCTCAAGAATAAAACATGACACCAAGATCCTATTTTATAGAAAATGGAGATAAAAAAATTATGTTTAAAATTTTATAATATTGAACAATTAAAAAATAACAAAATAGGATGGGGGTGATAAATTTTTAGATCAACCTCCATGAAAAAATTAGAGAAAACCCCTTAATCCACCTCCACCAACCCCAATAAGATGTGGAGAACTTGTAACAAGACGCACCAACTCAACCATAGATGATATTTTATTACTTGGGTCAAATGTACCATGATCTTCATATAACCAAGGGTGAATTTAGTGTGTGATCCACATTCTAGAATGATATCTACCAAATAGAAGGATTCCCTACAAAAAAATTATAATAAAATTAACATCAAATTTTAGTAAAAATATTTGAATCATTTTTAATAAAAAATATAATTGAAAATTGACAAGAAAATAATCTATTAATTTTAAGATGACATGTAAATTTCAATTCATACCTAAGGTTTGGATTATATTAAAAACCACCATGGGAAATCCCTGAAGGGATACCACTAGTAAGACCCTGGAACCTTATATCTCAGCGATATTATAAATCAACTATGACCCACATCATCCTAATTTAGAAGGAACTGGAGAAGAATCTATCAAATGTTATCATGGTCTCCAATCATCATGATAGATAATTTAACATTGTAGAAAAATTCACTATAGAAAGAACTAGGCCTCAGCTACACAGATCTGGGTAGCACACTAGTCCTAATCTGCCAACTAGGTCACCCAGGCTTGACTTTTTTTCAATTAATTTTCAATGCTACATATTCCACCGCTTTTTTATACAAAAATAAAAAAATATGAATACACAAAAAACCACCATTTAAATAAGAAATACCACTTCAAAAATCCAAATTCACAAAAAATACACTTTAATATATTCTTCACACCACATACACATTTAAGAGAACACATTTAAAAACTTTAATGAGGAGGAACATGTGAAACCTAACTAATTTCATTCCTAAAATATCAGTTCAACCTATACACACATCAAAACTATTTGAAATCTTGTTTCTCACCATTATAAAAACTGATAGAAAATATTTAAGTGTAACATAAAGCATAGTAAAATAATCTATTAATGCTAATGCATTGAATAGAAAATATTTAAGTGTAACATAAAGCATAGTGAAATCATTTATTAATGCTAATCCATTGAATATTTATCCGTATGATTTGAAACATCAACAATCTTGAGGAAAACCACAACCAAACCATAGGAAGGCCCTATTAATGCATGATCATAGCCAAAACATAAATATTTCTCCCAGAAACTAAACATTTAACCCTTATTAGTTCAACAAATCATCTATATTAATAACAAACAAAATAAAGTTAAATAAGGAGTCAGTAAGAAGGAAAAAACCAAGGGATATGGGGTTTACCTGATGGTTTAGTGACGATCCCATTCTCAATCCACTAAATTAAAGAGGTCAAATAGATATAAGAGGGTGATAAGGATGACCTTTGGGATAAAAAGGTCAATAGGAGTGAACAAGGGATGATTTTGGGTTAAATTAAAAGATGGTAAAAGGGTAAATTACACATTTTCAATGACCGGGAAATTCTTAACTGTTAGGAATCATGGTCTTCAAAACGATTCAATAACCATGTGGTCTCCTCTTTCCAAGATGATACAGACCACATGGTTTTCCTGGTAGAGATATCACATGTGTGTGACATGCCATGTGGCCTTAACTGTTACATTTTCTAGAGCACATAGTTTGTTATGAGATAGAACATGGTTTTTACTAACTATTTTCCAATAGCATGACACCATCTGTCGGGTCTAGAAACACTAGTATCCACCATAAAAACTCCTAGGAATAACAAGAGAAAAAAATATTATAAAAAAATAATGGAATATATTAAAACAAAATCACGATTGTGACATTTCTAGTGTCTAGAAATAGAGTAACTATTAGACATTTTGATTCTTCTTTAAATATTGATTTTATAATTATATATTCATGGGATTGGGAAACTTTTGAGTCACAATTTTTCTATTAAAAAAAAATTATCAACATGTATCTCTTAAATCTCTCTCCCACTCTCCAAAATATATTTTTATTATTTCTTCTTTGATTCATGGTGTAAACATTGAAAACATTTGTAAAAACTTTTATATATTTCAGATAATTGGCTCTTGTATTATTTGAAAATTAAAAATTTCAGCTATTTTATATAAATGGAATGAATTGAATCTACATAATTTTTTAGGGAAATTTTTAATATAGGAAACACCCCTAAAATGGTTCCAAAATAACACAATATTTCAAAATATATATTTAATTAAGAGAAACAAATACTTAAATAAAATAAGATGAAATAAAGATCATATAAAATTTTTCTCCCATAATATATATATGTAAATCCCACAATAATACAATATAAAAAACATGGGAAAATCCCCAACAAAACAAATTTGTAGCTTAAATTAATTTTATAAGATTTATTTAAAAGATATCACATCCTTAAGTAATTGGTTAAAAATTTCATAGTTTGACTCATATGAAAGGGATTTCACTGAACTGAAAAAAAAAATATATTTTGTGAACCAATAATAAATTATATTCATTAATGAAATTCAAATATTTTTAATGATATACTATGGTATTAATTTAATAAAATCAAACACCCAATATTTCTTAAGTAACCATTCTTGTGTAATGTTTATTCCTTAATACCTAAAAATAAATATAGGTGTAGAAAAAATAGGTTCATATAAAATTTTCAATTTTAATTCTATAATTCTATAATTTTATATGACTACCTTAATAATTTTAATATAGTTCCTAAAATACTAGAAATATTTATTAAAAATGAAATAATGTTCTAAAATACATATATTATTCAATTATTTTATTAAGAAGAAGATTAAAATGAATTTATGAGAATGGGATAGATTACTCATAGTTTTTTATTTAAAATTTAGGAATAGTTTGATGCTTGTGGATACTATTGTAATTTTATAATAAAATAAATTAATTTAAATATTTAAAATGCTATTGAGTATTATAAACCATCATAAAAATATTACTATAATGAATCTATCAATTTTAAATAATTAATATTGATTTTTATCTTTCAAAGGATAAGAATTTAGGTCCATATTACATTTACATATATATATTTTTTACCTTTCCATTATATTACATTAGTGATATTATGTTCGCATTATTTTATAAAACATAAAAAATATAATTAATGTGGTTACAATGAAATGAAAAGAAATGAAACATTAAAGAACCTCTTGAATTATTTGTAAAATTTTATAGCGATATGAGGGTAATTTTTTGTGAAATTAATGGAGTGATTATATGTGAACCTGGTGGAAGGATTATTTTTGGTACAAAACCAATATAATATAGAATTACACTCATGATACACACAATAAAAATAAGGATTTTATTTCGAACAATCTTGGATGTAGTAATATTTATTTTACATGATATGTTACATCTCAAGAATATATTTTTTCCATTCATTATCATAACATTATATCTGACCATCTAGGATGTGATTGTATGTGTCGTTTTTTATATAAAATAGATATTATGATTTCCTCTCTAAATATAAAAAATGTAAACACTTCTCATATAGTGGAAATTTTTTATGGTGAGAAAGAATAACCAACCAATATCCTCACATCTTCCACATTCTCCTATGTCATGTAAAAATTTGATATTATAGATACTCGATGAGTAATATAATTATTTTTATAAAGAACCCACCCATGTGAAATAATTTATTTTATATTTATGATACTTAAATGAATTGTAAAATTATCTATTATTAGATTCTGAATTTTTAATTATTTGTTATTCAAAAAACATAGGTGAGTAAAATATTAATTTATATATTCAAATGATAAAGAATAAAAATTAGGAGATGTTTTATTTTTATAGGAGTTAATAAAAAATTAAATTATCTACCAAAAAATATAATCTATATTTTCATAATAACACCTTTATAATGATTTAAATGAATATCTAAATTTAACTGATAAATAGTGAATTGAAAGAAAATGTAATAATTGAATTCATAATTTATCAGTCTTTTTAAAACAACAAAATAATTTCCTTGAATATAAACATTATGTGTATTTTTATGATGAAATAGAAAAAACTACATTTTATAGGAAATATTAAAATAAAGCACTAATCAAATAATAAAGTCCATTTACACCATTCCCTTAAAAATATTACAATGATGTGATGGAGCCATTATAAGCATGAATCCCAAGTTTATAATATTTTAATCTACATCTCTACAAAACTATGTAATATTGAGTCTGTTCAGTGATAGAACCAAGAGAATGGGTTTATATAGTGAAAGTTTAGGTGAAATAATCTTATAAGTTGTTGAATTTAATAATTTTAATTTAAAAATGGGATATTCATAAATTGAATTATTTTATTAATTTTCCATGTTAATAGTGATGTTGACCATTTAAATTCCTCATATTTTTATAATTATTTATTATATTGAACAATGGATTTAATTTTCATGAAATTTCAAATTATATATATGTGAAGAGTATAAGGGGTGATTATGAGTTCTAGGATTATTGTAGACCAATTAGATTTAGTTTTATAGTATCAATTATATACTGAATTTTATAATTGCTAATAGTGAAATTGATTAAAAAAATTCAAATAATTGTTTTTTTTTGTGAAAAAATATTTGTAAATCTGTAGTCATTCTTTGATAAAAACATTAATAACATAAATACATTAATAAAAAAGTATATATAAATTAATCCAATTGAGTTTTATCTTATCATCAATTTCAAATGGTGTAGTTGGGGATTGATATAGGTAGGTAAAAATAAATACCATTGAAAATGTAAGGCAATGCCTATATTTCTAAGTATTCATTGTTTTTATTGAAATTCTTAATACCCATGTAATTTAATTACCATAAATATTATAATATCCCTCTTCCATGTGGAAAACATCTTCTTTTTATATATATCCCCATATTATAATTTAGTAAGATCATCTTCATAATTTTAGTATGGTGGTTTTCCAAATGCCCACATCCATAAACCATCATACATACCTCTATTCAAAGGTTCTTTATAATTATTTATAAATCATTATTACATTAATGAAAATAATATTTCAGGATTTATAATGGCCCATCCCTCCTGATTTTTTTAATTTCCATTAAACACCTCCCTTTGTAAGACCAATTTATAATGTGACACCATTCCCTATAACTTTGTACATAGAAACTATCCAAGTCATAATATATAGATAATTAATGTACTATTTTATTGATTTCATGAATGTATCGCCACAATTAATAATCAATCCAACAATAATATATATTTATCCCTGTAATATCATCTTTAACAATTTCTATGAAAAAATTAATTTCACTTATGTCCTATTGGGAAATATCACAAAAAATTAGGATAATGTGAAATAAAATCACCTTTTAAATCATATGTTGAATCTTAATTGAATAAAAAATATATAGAATATTCATCACTAGGTTTTTTAATTTTGTTTAGTTAGGTGTGGCACTTTTTAATAAACGTGTTTTGTTTTGGAATGACCTCAAACATGGGTATAACGTAACACACTATCCAATAATATCATTTTAATAATTAAAAATATATTGTTCTAATTTTTATATGAGAAATCATACATTTAATTTTTTTATTTTCCCATGTAACAGTATATCACCCCAGACTTAAAACAATATCATATTATGATTAATTTTTGTTTTTTCACATGTAAAGGATTCTTAATGAAAAATATTTAAAAAATTTATATTATATTCTATACTCTATAAAAAGATCTATAAAACTATCCCCCTTAAAATACAAAAATTAAAAATAAAATTAAAAATAAAAAATATTAAAAAAAATATTAATTTAAATAAAAAAATTAAACTACATGTTTAAACATCAGTTCTCTTTTAAAATAAATAATATCACACCACATATAAAATAAATTGTTCAAAGGAAAAATACAGCAGATTTTCCTTCATTATAAATATAAATATTTTCTAGAAATCATCAGTGGGACCTACCTCGCCATCACTATTTTCTATCATGAATATATATTTTAACATTATGTTTGATTTTGAGAATTTTTGATGACCAAAATATGTTTGAAATATTGTTCAATAAAAAACTATTAAAAAAAGAAAAATTTATTTAATGATAAAGGCTAGGAAAGATATTCATGTTTTTTGAGGCTATGGGATTGAAAGGTTGTTATTTATAGAGGTAAAATGTTAAAATAAATTAATAAAAATATAATATCTAAAAATTTCACTATGCCATATATAAATACGTTTTTATTTTAAAGCATCCAAGGTATTATTCCTCAACTGATCCCAAAACAAGAATCAAATAACTAATTTTTTATAATATTCCTAAGAACCATCTCTATTCCATACGTAATACAAGATTACCTTTACAGGTGTCCACAAATGTGAGGGTAGTCACATAAATAAGAATCAAATGAACATATTTATAAATGAAAATGATTGTACATTTCTCAAAAAATGTAAATATTTTAAATGAGTTATTATGAATATTTAATCAGAGAATCCGATTATCACTTTCCATAAAATTATTTTTTTCCCAAAATTTTAATCCCCATACACTGAAAATGTATGATTGTGAAAGAATAATGGTAATTTAATTGTTTTAAACATAGAATATGGGTTTTATAATTTAGGAATAATAAATTACTACCTGATTCATTATACTGTATTGATTGAAATTCTATTATATTTTATAGTTAAATTGATTAATATTTTGAATCACTTATCTTTTCCAAAAATTCTATTAAGATGAATAGGGAGAATAATATTATGGATATCACATTGTTCATTTTAATAAATTTCCCTATATGAAATAGTTGTATTTATAATTATTATAGGTTGAGAAAAAGTAAACACGACTATTAGTGGAACGTCATATTCTATAATAAGTTAATTATAAGAATATTTTCAAAAACCAATATACAAAAAATATAAATTTAGATGATTCTATTTTTTTATTTTTTTATTATTTGGATATAGGGTTATTAATTTTTAATACTATCAAATGAAATTAAATGATAACTTTTTTTAAAACACCATAATTGTTATTAAAATGAAATATAATTATTACAACAATAGTTATTATCATTAAAGTATAAATTATGTTTTAATTCATAATTTATCATTTTTATTAAAATATTTGGAGGAATTCCATATAAATATCATTTCTCTATATTTTGGCATACACTAGAAAAAAATAATTCAAGTAGATAATTTTAAAAAAAAATATAAAATTATAAAATTGAAAATATTAAATACATTAAAAAAATTTGAAGAAATTTATTTTCCACTATTGAGATAAAAATTCTTAAAATAGGTTTTTTTTCACATACCCTATAAAAATAAAAAAATCATTAATCAACATCAACAATTCACAATGAATTTTTATATTTTTATATTCTTTAGAAAATGAATATTGAATTGTATTTATGTAATAGAATTTTAAATGTTTAAATTATGAAATGGATAATTTTTTAACAAAGAATTTTCCTTTATATTCTATTCTTGGTTTCGATAGCTAATTCATCCCATTTAGTTTTTAGTAATATTATTTATTAGTGATATCCTATTTACTATGTATATATATTAAATTTATATATGATTCTATAATGATCATATGCCTAAATAGTTTTTTATATCGGAAATATCAAAATATTATTTTCATTTTATTTTCTTATTTTTAGTAAAAAAAATCAGTTATATTTGTTCAGGATAAATTATCCAATTTTTTTCCTCTCAGGACTTTATAGTATTTTAGTTTAACAACACCTATATATTTTGATGTCAAATCCAGTTATAGAGCCATGATTATAGACAAAAATGTCATGTAAGATATCTAATAGATTTATTTAAATTTAATTCATCTAATACTATGTATGAAATGATATCTTTGGTGATTAAAATATAAAAAAAATTTATAAAACATTTGAAGGATTATACGATCTACAAGTTTTAATGGATTCTAATTTTCAAAGATTCCATGGGATAAAATTTCCAAATCATATAAAACATAGTGATATGGATATCCATGAAATTTACCGAGATTTAGCTAATTTACATGGATCACTAATATTTTTGTTTTGATAATTAATAAATTATTTTATGTTCATTCATGTTTCTAGAAAGATGTAGTTTTTTAGATTATCTTTCTATTTATATTTTTGAAGATATAAAAAGATGTGGATGATAAATTGAGGTTCTTTTCAATCGATTATAAAGGAATATAATTTACCTAAATATAATTCTACTCGACTGGATTCCTAATTTAATGAAAAAATCCTATATTAAATTAGAGGTGTTTGTAAGTATGGGATGTATATAATTTATTAGGTATTGGTACCTACATTTATTTCCATGTATGTACTACCAAAATATTTTTATTTAATGGTCCCTAATTTTATTATTTATTAAATGATCATAAACCCTTAATTTCATGAGTTTATCCGAATTTTTAAGTATTAAACATACATTTCTACATTCAATGTGGTGTTTAACAAGTTATATGTTAATGAAAAACCTCTAATATAAGAAAAATCAATCCATTTTTGTAAAATGTTTCAAATTAGAAATTGAATATTGTTCTTCAACTTGCAAGAACTCATGATATTTTATATAACCACATGTTTTATACCATCTTGCATTATAAATATATTGGTTAATGAAATATTCAGGGGGATTTCTCTATGAGATCCCATTGAATAGTGAACCTAGAGAAAACAAGTACGATAACATCAACTATCTATAGAGTTGCTCTGCAATCTCCTCCATTTTATTCCCTCACATCATGTGTTATCATGCTAAATACAAAAATAATTGAACATTATATTAATATAATTTAAAATGTTTTGTATCATGTATATTTTTATTACCTATTTTATATATAGAAGATGTGTTATAAATGGAGGAATCCCCATAAAATAATATATTTTTTCAATTTTATTTTTTTTACCTACATCATTTTTATCTTGATTATTCTTAGTTGTTTATTAGCTAGATAAATTTCCATAGAATATTATTATAATAATAATTTTGTTGATTATTTTAGAGAAATTTTTTAAGATTATTTTTATTTCACTATTCAATTATGTTGAAGGCCTCCATGTTTTTTAAAATGTTGAATATAAATTTTCATTTGTATATTGTTGCAATAATTAAGAAAATATATGTTTATATTTTTACGGAATACTTGAATGGTAATTTAAATCTATTCCATAGGATCGTTCAATGAACAAGCAATAAAATAATAAAAAATTAAATCAACTTGAATTAGTCTATTTAATAATTACCTTTAGAAATAAGTAGTTTTTTAGTGTTGAAATATTCTTGGAGATGTTTTATCAATGAACGTGACAAAATTTATTTTGAAATTTTGAGGGGGTGATCCCCTATAAACTGTGGATATTTTATTGACTATACATAAATGTTTCTCATGAAGTGTAAGAAGAATCAGAGGAGAATTTTTTGGAATCTCCCACATTGATGAATACTGTAAAGCGATTCAATGATCCATATCATTATTCCTCATTTGAATAAGAGAACAAATAATTTCATATAAATTTTATTTTCTCATTGTGTAATGAAGAATAAAACCTTCTTGACATTGATTAATTTTTGGCTTTTTTTAAAGAAGAAGATGTATAAGCATGTGCAACACAAAAGATTTAATTTTTTTCTGTTCTTTATTGATGATAATCTGTATGTATCAGTTACTGAGGAAACTATGTACTGAAGCTATTTGATTAATATTTATATATATATCATATCCTTCAACGAACATTTCGATTTAATTTAATTAGTCACATTGGAGTGAATTAATCACAAATTATGATATAAATATATACGTTTTCAATAATATAAATGTAGTGACTCGGTTGTGGAGAGCCTGAAGCTAGTGTATACTATAAATTTTAATTGTTTAATATATAAGTTAATCACATCCCAGAAGACCCAAAAAATTAGTAGTCTCAGTAAACATGATATGCACAAGATAAAATAAGATACTAATTACAACATAAATGTTATATAAACAACTACATGTATAATAACTTAATTCCATATAGAATATCCTTGAAAACATTCTTAGTATACTTCTTATATTCCTAGGTAATGGAAACCAAAATATGGGTTATATAAAATTATCTATAAGGGTAAAGTTCATAAGATTCAATGATAAATCAATTATAAAAATCATGTGTTAAACTAAATAAATGCAAAAAAATTCCACTCAAATAAAAAAATAAGGAAAAATAAAATAACATGGAAAGAAACTGAAACATAGTCCATTTAATCAATGATATAAAAATGAAATGTATCCTTATATATATTTAGATAAGATCCCATTAATGAATAATAACTGAAACTAAATGATGTAATTTCTTCATTGTTGGATCTCTTGTTTGAGTCACATGAAATCATAAATAATCAAGGCCTTTTAGAAGATGGCTTAATTTATTCTTATTTTCACAACTAATTAGTCTAAGGAGAATCAATTGATACATCTATGGGATATATAAAGTATGATCCCAAACCATCAATTCCATACCAAAACATTCCTTATATTGAATAATCAAAATTTATTATATTCCTTATTAGATATACGTCTTAATTAAAGAATACAGATGTATCATTATTTCCCTAAAAAATAAAATGATTGTAAAAGTAGAAACTATATGTAAAATGTCCTATGATTTAGGGAATTGTGATATCCCTGATATATGATAAGGCTAATTAGGGTAAATTCATTTATCATTAGAAATCAAATAATTCATGGGGAATAACAAAGGAATTCAAGGAAGTTAATTTGAATACATTCCTCAAGAAAAATAAATCATAATTCATATAGGGGAAGAATATGGATTGTTTCAATAAGAAATATTCAAAGTTAAGTAAAAATAGAAGGTTATTTTCATTGATTAGAAGAAATGAATTACCTTTTAAAACTTTCTTGAGGAAAAATATCCTTTTCATTTCAATATTATTTTTTAAATCCATTTAATTGAAAATAAACTTTTAAAAAACATTTATTTAAAAATAATATTTTAAAACATAGAATATAAGAATAGATGAAATGATGATGGGTAAATCTTTATATGTTAAACGTGGTAAATAGAACATTCCATTTTGAGAGAAAATGTTTTGAAAAAAAATCCTTTTTTAGAAAGTGACATAACGATTTATGTAAAAATATGGGTAAAAGAAAAAGGGGTAAAACATTCTTTAAAATATAATTCAAAAATTTTTAAAACAATTTCGAAAACATTTAAATAAAATAACGTTTTTAAATAAAATAAGTTCTATTACTAAAGATAGAAATGATTTTAGGTTTTATTAAAACATTTTCACCACCATTTTAAGTATTACTGATTAGAAAAATGGAACTATTATTTGATAAAGGTCATGAATAACTATAAGAGAATAAAATTAAAGGGTCTATTAAAAACTATAAAAGAATATCCACTAATCTAAATTCATAAGTAAAAAATATCATAAAAATGTGATTTTAAATTAAACCCTTGAAAATATTAGGGGGTTAATGTTAGAGTCAATCAATGAGTAGATTATGTATATCAACATTAAACAGAAATTTGGAAGTATAAATAAATAAATTGATATTAAAATTCATTATACATATTACAATATAATATTAAATATAATTATGTATTATTACAACCCAATGAAAATAAATTGTGTTTTGAAAATCTTTTCCACTTTATAACTTTTTACTCACATCCCCTTAAATGAAATAGTTCAAATTGAAACTCAAAAATATCAGGAAGAATGAATGGATCGTGATATTATATGACATAGTTAAATTATTTACACTATAGATAATAAATTAGGTTCATAAAAATAATTTAAATCTTTCAGGATATAGTTAACAATCAAAGAAGGAAGTGACATTGCAAATATAATCATTAAAAATGTTATTGAGGATAATAATATTTAATCATTTGAAAGTTCCCCATACCACTTTGAAACATTTGAATCAAAACCCACATATAGTAAGAATATTAAATTAATCTTATAAAATAATTATAATTATCAAATTAATGATATAACTTCTCTAATGGATGTATATATTCCATATTAAAGAATCTAGGTTCATAATCACAAAAAAATCTCAATTGAATGTATATTGAGGTGAAATCCATTACTATAAGGTTCTTTTTTTGTCAATGTCCCATAAATTAATATATAAGATTTTTAATGATGTTCCTAACTTATTAATGAACCATATTCAAGTATATATTATCATATATTACCTTCTTATAATATCACATTACCCATTTTATCACAATCCTTTGATGTTTTAACAATTTTGGGTGTTGATTGCCAACATTGTCAAGTATTTATTAACAAGTTACATGAAATTAATATAACTCTATAATAATGTAAAGAATGTAAACCATGACGTTAATATAATATATAATTGTTATATATTTATTTAAAATAATACATAATATTTGGGGATAAGAAATATAATTCAATATTCATGTAGACAATAGGTCTTACGATCAAATGAATGATACATTCATTTGTTTCTTTTTTTAAAAGAATGAAAATTAAATTAAATATATATATGTATATTATAATTGTACTATCATATATATGTTATATATTTATAATAGGTTTAATAAAACCATGATTTATATATACCATGTATAGTGTGATTGAATCACATCGCTTTGAGGGTGTTGTAGTCTAAACTTCCACAAAAGATGTTATCGTATTTACATGAAATTGAAAGTATAAGGATAAGTTTTGTATAAAAATCATAGATAATTTAACACATTATAAATACCATATATATAATTTATACACATAATTTTTATTATAATTCTCCACCATGAGAGGTTCTAATGGAAAAAACAAAAAACATTGTTTCATGAGGCAATAGTTCTCTATACACATAAACGGTAAGATTGTTAACCATTAGTTGGAAGTGTGTGTAAGTGTAGGTCTAAAAAATATTATAAACATATCTTTGTATATTGATTATACTGGTGTTTTTATATAATCATGTAATAAGTAGATTTGAGGGTTGTAAATGGAAATAAAACTAACGTGCTTGAGGAAACAAGTTTCTTCTTAATCGAGTAAATCATTTTGGTTTTCACCAAAGGGATTCCACTGATGGATTTATTCTTGGGGTGAGGATTATAGGTTTATGGGGTGGAATTTTAGGATCTATTTATGTGTCTATTGGTTTAGCCAAAGTGACATGAGAGGTGTGAGTGTTTGGGAGGATATGATTTATTTTTATTGTATTGGAGAAGCACCAATCTTGTAAATTTTGGGAAATGGAATTCCACCATCATTTCCCCACTGAAACGGGTTCCCATAAAGGAAAAAATTATATATATTGGATTGTATGTTATAAATATGACTATAAATTGGATTTTGGTCAAGTGTCTATATCATTTTGGCCCATATGTTTAAGGTTTAACCCCTTGTCTATCTTAATTTTACTATACTCATTGTAATTAATTTTTATTAATTTCATTAATAAATTTTCTAAAAAATATGTTCACCATAATATAAATTAAAAATTTTTTTGATTCAAAATTTGAAATCAATTTTGAAAATTTTAAATAAAATAATTGGGAGAATTTAATTTAAATTTAATCTCACAGAAAGGACGAAAATTCATGTCTTTAAATTGATAAAGACCAAAATATTTGTTTGTTTTTATATTAAAATTTAAAGTAAAAATAATTCCAATGGCAAAAAATGGATTAATTGACGAAAATATAATATAATTAAACATTAAACGAAATTAAAAAATATTTATCCTTAGAAATAAATTAGACGAAAGAGATGTTTCGAATTAATATTAATTATTTTTCACAGTTTATTAAAAATTTAAAAATCACAGAAAAATCCCAAAAAATAACCCCAAACTATTTATTAGGTTTAAATTCCAATGAATTTTTTTTTAAATACTAGTCATAAATTTTCAAAAAAGGTAAATTTAAAATAAGTTCTCCGTGCCTTATTAAAAATATTGTATTTTATGGGAAATGTTCGGTATATTATTATATAATACATATCAAATCAAGTGGATGTATATAAATAATATTTGATTGAATATATAATATATAATATATTATTTTTAGTAACTAATTTTAATTAGTTAAATTTAAAGGTTAAAATAGATTTTGGAGCATAAAAATAGTTTTTTATAAAAACATTCCCTTTGTATATAATTGGTTCTTATATTAAATAATAATTAATTAATAATAAATGAATTAAATAAATATTTTCGTAAAATGAATATTTTCATAAGTTAGTTAATCTTATTAAAAATGATAATTTAAGATCTATGTTATATCTTAGTAATATTAAATAATAATTTATTAATAATATATTTGTGTTCACTAAAACTCTGCCTTTCGTGTACTCATGCCATCGAAGAAATTCATTTTTTTGTTATGTATGCTAACTTCATGTCCCTTTCATTACATGATATACAATATATTGAATTTTTTTAAATTATTAAATATTTTATAAATTATTAGGATATCATATTACCTTACAAACATAGTGTTGTGTGTCGTGCACACTATCAAATACCATGTGTATGCCTTAGAGTTTTGGAGAGTTACATTCTCTACACATTTATTTAATTGATTCATCTAAATTTAAAATAAAAACATGTGATAGACTGTTTGATATTTCATATTTTTAAAATCCCACATCATGATCAGTGTTCGTAAGATATCAATTATAAAAGATATAATGAGAATTACAAAGTTAATTTGGACTAACATGCAACAATGTTTCTAAGTAAGAGAAAATTAGTGGGATGTAGAGATACATTCATGTAGGAAAATCTTAAATATTTATAGGGATTTATTTATTTCATCTATCAAAAAAATTTAATGATCAATATAATGTTGGGAACCTAAAACCAAAAATCTTTTATGAATTAGAAAACTGTTAGTTAAAAAAACTAAAGTATTAGAAAAAAGCTTAATTTCAACATAATTTTCCTAATGTTGGGGAATTATTTTACTTCATAAAAATATAATTAAATATAATTTCATTTATATTTTTTTATTGATTAAAATTTTCATTTGTTTGTTATTAAAAAAAAATTCACTTCATCCATTACTTCGTTAAATGGATATCCAAAAAAATTCTCTTCTAGACCACTAAACTAAACTTTTAAAAGATCTTAGGGCCCATAAAAGTGTGAAAAGTCTATATATTTGTCTCTAACTCTTTTTCAAATCCAATATGGGATATAAATTAATCTCTTAACCTAAAAACCAACACTATTTGTTCATAATTATTATTTATTAATCAAATTGTTTAAATAAAAACAGTGTCATATTAACTAGCATGTGTCATACGTTAGTGGTTGGTGTAGAAACCAAATCATATTTTGGTAAAGGATTTAAAATCTTCAGCCATTCCTAGCATGATTGGATGTCACCCATCATATTATTTTTTCTTTTCTAAAACCATATTAATATAATTTTAAAAATAAAATTATCTAGTTCTTTTATATAAGGTTAATCACTAAATAGCGTTCTAACTAGGTTTTTATATATAACCCCATTACATTAATACATCAACCATTTATTTTTACATATATAATTACTTGGACTAAATTTAACCCTATTATAATAGAGAATTTTCTAAACATAAAAAATTTAGTGTGAGAGTCAATTATCATATTTGAAAAATCATAGAATCATTGTTTGGATATCTAAATCTTGACATATTAGTTTTAATCTAGGGAAACTGAAGTTTAACTTTTGTCAGTAATTTTAAATATATAATAAAATCTATTATAATGGTTTTAAAATAAAATTTCAATTATCCTAGGACTATAACTCATGACTGTCAAACCAGGAGCCCAATAAGGAGCATTGTTTTTTACTTGGTTACATCGAGTCATGCCCGAGGCACCTTGTCAGAGTTGTTACTCTTATATACCCCTATTCCAAAACCACATCCACTTATAGTTTATAGACATTGATGTTTTTCAAGAAATACCCTCATAATTTCTACATTACCATAATTCTAGGGTCTTATTCTATACATATCCTCAAAATATATCTTAGGATTATGTTCTCTAATCAATGTTTTCCACGATCTAAATCCCAATGTTACTGCTAAATATGCCTCAGATACCAACTGTAGAGAATCAATCCCAAATATCCCATAGCCAGTATAAGTTATAAATAACAATGGTATAAGATACAAGTATATATTATCCCCATGGAATAAATAGTTTAGTGGTCTTTGTAAACATTATATATATATATATAAATAATACACTAATTACAACATGTTTTTACTAAATAACTTTGATGATAATTAATTTTTTCTATCAAGAATATCCTTGCTTAACACAATCCATATAATTATTGAGTTCCTTGTTAAAGGACTCAAAAATAAGTGTGAGATAAAATGTCTAGTAAGGTTAAAGTGAAACTACATAAAGAAAGAATAAATAAGAATAAACAAGTGCCATGGTAAATATATGAAAAATCGTGTAATTAAAATAACTATTTAAGGAAATAATAAATATAGAAAGGTAAGAAACATAAATTTATTCCCTTTAATCGACGAAATGGAAATGAAATTTATCCATAGATATGATGATTCAAGATATCATGGATGAATAATTACTCAAACTAAATGAAGTAACTTATTAATTATTTTATGTAATGTCAGAGGCACATGAAAACCTATGCAGTCGAGACATTTCACAAGATTGATTGAAATATTCTGATTTATAGAACAAATTTATCATATGAGAACCTATCGATTGATTGAAGGGATATATAAATTATGGTCCCCACCTCCCATTTCTAGTCCAAAAATTTTCTCATATCGAATAATGAAAATAAATAATACGACTTCTCAAATATATCTATTGGATAATGAATATATATTTATCAATATTTGTCAAAAAATCTCATAACAGTCAAAGTAGACACTGAACGAAAAATTGTATATAGTTTAGTATATATTAATATCCATGTTAAATGATATGTATAATTAGGGGAAATTCAATAATCATATGAAATTGAATATTTCAATGAGACTAAAAAAGGAATTAACGGAATTGAATTTGAATACAATCCTTGTACAAATAAATCATAAAACATTAAAAGGAATAATAAAGGTGGTTTCAACACAAAATATCTCAATTAGAGTAAAAATATACGGTTTTTTTCATTGAGGATTAAAAATTAAAGGTTTTCTAAAAACATTTTGTGGAAAATGTGACCTCCATTTTGAAAAACATTTTGAATATCCTTCTCATTGAAAATAATTTTCATTAGAAAAATATTTAAAAATAAAAATTTAAAACAATAGATCTAAGAATCAAGTAATTTTTTTTTTAAATCTATACATGTCATATGACGTAAAAATATCATTCTTTATTCATTGTAAAAGGTATGAAAAATACATTTTTTCAGAAAGTGATAAGAAGATTTCTCTAAAAATAAGGCAGAAAGAAAAAATAGTTAAAAATGTCATTACAAAATAATATGGAATATTTTAAAAATATTTTTGGAATCATTTTAAAAAAATATGGTTTTTATAAGAAAATAACTTCTCTAACTAAATATAGAAATTATTTATGGTTTTCATAATAATTTTTTTTAAAACATGTTAAGTACAAAAGAGTTGAAAATTTTTACTATTATCTGATAATGTTTATGAATATGATAGGAGAATAAAATGAAGGTTTTATTGTAAAATGAACCAACAATTTTTTCTCATGCAAATTAATGTGAAAATGACCCTATAAAAACTATATTTTATAGTGTATCATTGAGAAAATTATAACGTTGAAGTGAGAATTAGTTAATTAGTACAATATGTGTATCATCTGTAAATCCAAATAAAGAAGTGGAAATACATTTATTTATAGTATAAGTTAATATACACATAATCCTAGATTATTACTGATAATTAGGTAGTAGTATAACCCTAAAAAAAGAAAAAGTATTTTGAAATTATTTTCTACATTATTACTTTTAACTCAAATCCCCTTAGATGAAATATTTGAAATTAAAACTCAAAATATCATGAAAAATGAATGAATCATGATATTATGTGACAATTTGGAAGTATGTACATCATTATAATATATTAGGAGTACAACAACAATTTTTTTGTTTTAGGATAACGTTAACAATCACAAAAAAATGTCTTATTTCAATGGTAATAATTAAAAATGTTATTGAGGAGAATGATATTTAAACATTCCAAAGTGTCTCATGTCACATTTAAAAATTTGAATCCTAATATCAATGAAAAAATAACATTAAATGAAACATGAAATATCTTAAAAATAAATATATTCATAATATAATGAGTCAAAGGGTAGTATATACACCATATAAAATAAACTCATCTTGTTACACCCCAAGCTTTCACGGTATGCTTCTCTTTAAATAAACCAATAGCATGTGTAGTACGGAACATCAAGTTCTAACACACCAAAACCAATCAAACTAGTAGTTTTTAATATTAATACCAACTTTTTAAATTTTTATAAATTTTATCATTCAAAATGGACTTCATTTTTGGATTCAGAATATTAAAATTATCTTAGGGTGAATTTTTGGTATTTTTCTAAAAACATTCAATTTTTGATGAATAGTGAAAAACACTGAGTTATAGTTTAAAACCAAATTTTTATTTAAATAATTATTTATTTTATTTAAATTTATTTTAGGTAACAATAGATACATAATAGATATATAAGTTCAATGTAATTCGTTGGAGTTAGTTCATAATAATTTTACATATATAAAATTTTTATTGAAATTTTTACCATATTTTACCCACCTTTTAAGAGTATTTGAAAATTTACATAAACAATAATTTTACCATTTCTATGATTTTAATTTCAAAAATCCGAGAGACACAGTTTATAATAGTATGTAATATGTGGTTCAATAGTATGAAAATAATTTTTGGTGAATAGTAACTTTTTACATCTATTTACCATGAATAAAAGTAAAGAGGGTAATTAAGGGTAAAAATGATATTATTATTACCCTAAAAAATGTTCTAATTAAATTGGATAAGTTTAATTTGACCAAAAACAACCTTAGGAATAAAATATGATTATTCTGGTCCACATGGAATAGATTAGGGTATTTATTACTATTTAATTCAAAGAAGAGTTAAAAGTGTTAAATTCAAAGTTTAATAACAAACCCATTTTAAATATAGGGTTACATATAAGATAAATTCGACTATAAATATTCATTAGAAATATAAAAATATTTTCTACATAATGGAATTTTATTTATATTTTTTTGACATTAAATAATTTAATTTATTTATGACACAATGATGATGCAGTAATTACATAATTAATGAAATATAAAAATAATTCATATTATAAATATCCAAATAAATGTAATTTGAGACTTTAATGAATTAAACTACTTTAATAGGTTAATATGACATGTTAAGGTTGGTTATAAAAAAAATTCTAAGTAATAATGTTATGAATTTAGCAAAAACAAAATACCAAATATTATCAAAATTGACATAAAATAGTTTTTAAAACAAATATTATAATATTAGTTGATATTATATTCCTAAAAATATAAGGATAGGAAAAAAGGATAATATAATTATATTTTTATCATTAATGAACCACTTGGGGTTCTCATGGATGTTTATATTATGTTTATTAACCATATAATTTTAAAATACAATGATACATGGTAAGTGTCAGACTATTTAACCAAGAGTTAAATCTAAAAGATAAAGATAATATAGTGACCCAAACAAGTATAAAACCTATTGGTTGATTTTTATTCAACCCATACCCACATTATATTTTAAATAATTTATTTTTATCCTTTAGAAACAGAAAATTATTTTATTATAAAATAATTTTTCAATCTTTTCCTACGGTGCCCGTCACCCCTCTTATAAAAGGGAACTCCCCGTTCCCTAAAATTCACACCATAAAAGCCATTTGGATCGTCCAAACCCTACAAAAATGCCCTCTCGATTGTCCTACCTTCATCCTAGAGGCCTTACATTAGTATGAAATCCAACTTAAGGATCCCTTTTGATCAAATCAAAAGGAAGAACCTGGAGATTATGTAAATATTTCATCACCTCTTTCAAGTTCCTTTCTTCTTCCATATCCTCTTACTTTGTGGTTTCCATTATAAAATAAAAACTCCAGTATCTTCTTTATACTATTATGTTATTATAAATATGGTACAACCATATTCATTATTCTATCCATCCATTGAATATCATGTCACCATACGTGTGTATGTACGGCTTACCATCTCCACGTCATGGTGTAATTGTTATTCAATACATTATTATTTGGTTGGTTATAATAATGATGTGTAATTGATGTAAATAAGAAATATATCATGATAATGATTCTTTATAGATGATACACCATCAAATTATATATTATTTTAATATCAAAATAATGATATTGTCACTCGTTCTTACATACGGATTACTGCCTCCAAGAATGCGATGAGATTCATTCCTCATCGTATCCATTCATGAATAATTTTATTTAGATTATTAAAAATAATGTTTAAATACTTAATTTCATTATGAATATGAATAATATACATCCTATCCATAACAAACATTACTTACGTAACAAATCATTTAAAGGAAAACGAATCTGTTAACACCCGAAACGACGATAATACTAAGATATTATAAACAAAGAAATGTTAAAAGATCATATATGATATTAATGTATATGATACTTTTATAATTTAATAACAATTATTTCACAATTATATAGGAGGTTAACCTACCCTCGACCAAGGAAATGTACAAGGTAAGGGTTAATTCTACAATCTCTTCATTATCTGATGTTGTTTATATTTAAATATCTACTGGGGCCTCTTTATCATCAACATCAATGTTTTATAAAAATGTATTTCATAATATTCTAACTATTTTAAAGAAAATGTATTGAAGCCATTTGTACCCTTTTTTGACTTTTATAATATGTTTATAAAGTAATCTTTCTGTCGTTTTCCAAACATAGTCCTTTATAACCTTTTTGACATAATTATGGTAAGAATATCTTTTTTTAAATTATACTGCGGTTGCTGCAAATTTCTGCTGTTATAACATCATCGAAGATTCCCTTACAAGAATATATAAATATTTCCAAAATAAATTTTTCCTTAAATTATTTCGAAATAGAAAGTGATATTTCTCTAAAAAAATGTATCGATTTCTTCTATGTCAACATCATTTAATGGATTTTATGCTTATTTGAAGTTGAGTAATTTTGATACAAAACATCCATACTGTATTGATGGTTTTGTGATGTTCTTTACTACGGATGTGTTATTTTTACACCATTCATGGTTTATGGATAATGTACTAACATTTTATATGCTTGTTTTAATATGAATGTTTATGTTATGTTTAAACATTTTCGTATTAGGAATGCATTGGACATAATAAGTGATAGGTGGGGCCCTTTATAGCTCCTAGATGCATCGGTAGGTCTCATGAGGCCACCTATTTTCTTGGCACAAGGCCTTGACAAAATCATAATTGTAGTTCTGGCACAAGGCCTATACTATGTGGTTATGAAAGTCTGGCATTATGCATTCCATCATTAGAAATGTGGATACTGATATTGAATTTTATTATTCGACTAGTAGAATATCCATGTGAATAAGTAAATGGATTTATTTGATTTTATCTTTGCAATATTATGCTGAAGATCATGTTTAAATGGCTTTTTTAGTCTTATACATTTCCTTCAATGTTTATACTTATTTATGAATGATTCCGCTTTATTTTTATCCTTACTAGGCATCTGATTTCACCCCTTTCTATGTTTTATTTTTTCTAGGATGCGATGAATTATATTATGACTGACCTGTAGGGATAGTCTATGAGATCTCAGTGTTGTCTATGGAAACAATGTTGTTGTAGTTTTCCATTTTATAACGTAACGTAATCTTTATGAATCTATCTAGTACATCCATGAATACTAAACTAATCAGTCTTTCGAGACATGATATTTTTTGATAATGCCAATTATATGTAATAATGCACCGACTCTGGGCTTCTAGGGTTGGGGTGTTACACAGTTCATGAAAATAAATAATTCATAATAAAATTTAAATTGAGGAAAAATCACTTAAATTTCATTCCTATCAAGTTTATGTCATTAAAATTAATTTATAAAGGATTAAATAGCATTGATAACTTATTAAATAACCATATTCATGTTTATAATATCATATATTGTCTTCTTCTAATTTTTTATTACATGTTTCACAATAATCCTTCATTATATTTATTGTATCACACGTTGATTGCCTAGTTTATTGATTATGTTTAAACATGTTATAGGTATTTAGTATCAATGTTTAAACATATACAGAATGCATTACACGATTTAAATGAAATATAAATCCATTATATATATTTGTTTAGAATCCATTATATTTGGTGAAAAACAATGAAATTAACTGTTCATCAAGAGAGTAAGTTGTATGTATACATAAACCCTACATTAATTTCTTTGTCATATTAAAAGTATGAAAATAAATTGGTATATATATATATATATCTTTGTGTGTGTGTGTGTACTATAATTCTATTATCATATATTTGTGATATATGTTATATTGGTTTATTAATACCATCCTTTATACATTCCATGTATAGTGTGAATGAATCACATCACTTTTAGGGGTCGTAGTCCACCCTTTCACAAATGATGTTATCGTATTTACAAAAAATGGAACATATAAGGGAATGTGTTGTCTAAAGATTTAATAATTCAGAATAAAATATAAAAAACATATATATAATATATAATTAGTGTGTCCTTTCTTATTCCAAACCATGATAGTTGGTAATGGAAAAATTAACTTCATTTCTTGAGGGGATTGTACGTCGTACAAGTAAATAGTATGTTCATTATGCATTATATTTAAGTATTTGTATTTTATGGAAGAAACATTAACATAATAAACTATAATAATATTTAGTATACTATTTTTGTTATATAATCATGGAATAATAAGAGCTGAGAGGGTGGGGAAGGGAAATAAAACTAAAGTGCATAAGTAAAGCTGTAACCTCTTAATCAGTAAACTCTATTTGGTTTTGACAAAAGGGATTTCATTGAGGGATTTATGTGAAATATAAGGATTCTGGGTTTAGGGGAAGTATTTTTAGGATCTATTTTGGTACATCTTGTTTGGTCTAATGTTTATTGGGATGTGGGAGGAAGTTGGTGGAGATGATATCTTTTAGCAGTGGAGGGGGAGTGTCCATCTTGTATATTTAGGGAAAAGGAACCCACAGACGTTTTTCCATTGAATTCCACACCAATAATAGACTAAAGTTGATACAGGGGAGTGTAGGGTCTATATATAACCATCCAGTGCCTTTTGGACAAGTTTATAGTTCTTTTTTCCCTTATGATTACTGTTTTTCCCTTTGTTAATCTTAATTTCACTTTAATCGCTATAATTAATTTTAATTAATTTCACTAATAGTATTGGTAAAAAAATAATTTGACTAAGTTACATATTTTAAATTATTTTTATACCAAATAAGGTATCCATTTTCCACCTTCCAAACATATATTTTACAGAAATTAATTTTAATTTAATTCGATAGACGGGACAACCTTATGTGTATTTTAAT
This sequence comes from Viscum album, assembly GCA_963277665.1. Taxonomy (NCBI): domain Eukaryota; kingdom Viridiplantae; phylum Streptophyta; class Magnoliopsida; order Santalales; family Viscaceae; genus Viscum; species Viscum album. The sequence continues at coordinate 1,088,895,406 of OY728164.1, read as the reverse complement.
TAAAAATTTCCAAAAATATGCTAAGTTTTTTGAATTAAATTTTAAATTTAAATTGATTAAAATATCCTAAATTGTATTAATTGATAAATATTTAACATAATAAACTTTAAATCGAGTAGAAAATATAATTTGACCTTGTAAATAAATTATAAAAAATAGAATTTTTGAATTGAAATTCATTATTGTACACTATTCATTAAAAATGAATATTTACACAAAAATAAAAGAAATTTACCCTAAAGTATATTTTTATATTTTAAATATTATGTTTATTTAAACTTATAAAATTTATAAAGGATCCAAAAAATGGATTGAAAATTATTTCTCCATTAAAAGGATGTAAAAGTTCCTTAATATAAATAAAGTATTTTATGTCTAATATAGTGCTTATTCATATCATTGTCTTATCAAATATATTATATAAATATAAAAATATTTGACAGATTATATATATATACACATAATAATTTAACATAACATGCTAATTATAGTGAAATTAATTTATTAAGATAAAATATATTTGTGAGAATAAAAATAATTATCTATAATAATGTTCCCATTATATTAAATTTTTCATTATACTAATTTACAATTAATTTAAAACAAGTTAATTCATTTTATATGTTTGTTAAAAATATATTTTTTTATTCTAGTAAATCATACTCATAACCACTAATTTAACATCTAAGTTAAATATTCTTGTATTAAATAAGAATATTCTAATAATATATTATTCTTTAGTAAATCTTAGCCTTGATTATAATAGAAGCCATCAAAGAAAATATATGATATGTTCTACATACTCCAACATAATTTCATAGTAATTTATCGAAATATTCTATCTTGAATTAATTTAAAAATGATAAATTTTTTATGAATTCATGTGATATTATATTCCCCTATGTTCTTGGTGTTTTGTTTCATACATTCTATCGAATAAAGTATTCCCAATTTAGATTTTTGGGGTTTTACAAGAAATTAATGGTCCAATAACATCCTTACTGTTATGTGTTAATTACCATTACATAGCAGTATAGGTCCATTTATAAAAATATATTCTTACTGTAAATCTCGAATATTATAGACAGAGCATTGGTGGAGTAGATATAGAAATTTTTTTCCCCAAACTATTATACATCATCATGTCCTTTCTGTTCAGTTATTTATTTTCTGTTAACTTACTAGTTTATGTGATAGATTTAAAATATCGATTCATTTCATGTGGGAAGTTTGGAAAATTTTAGTTTTTCTGAAATGAAAAAATTCACCCAATCATGTTTCTTATTCATAGAAATCTAAACATAATAATTCTTGTCAAATGATGGGTTTTATTGAAGATTTATTTTTTACTTTAACAGCCTCTTGGTAAAGATCTTGACAAATAAAAATATAAATTGATGATCATAGAGAAGTTATGTTGATTATATGACATTCTTATTTAAGCGGGTATAATTATAGAAGTTATAAATAAATCATGATTATTTATTTGATGATCCATGGAATAAATTTTTATAGAACAGTTTTAAGAAATATAAAGTTCCTAAAAGAAAATTAGAGAACTAGAATGTTTCTCAAGAGACTTATTATGAACATAATTCACGAGTTGTGAAAGACATTTTTTAAAAATAACTAATAAATTTAATCATGTTTCTTACTGTTTCAATTCTTATGAAACGTGGAAAATTATTGAAGTTTTTTATGAAAGAATAAAAAAGGATTTAAAATTGAGGTAAAACTATTATAAATTTAAATATGATACATTTAGGATAAGGGATGGAGAAAACATGACTCAGTTGAATGGGAGAATAATGGATGTTTTCAATGATGTTTCATCCCAATGAAATCCAATTCAAAAACAATAACTTATGTTAAAGGTACATACTATTTTACCATTGAAGTGGAATGAAATCTGTATTGGTATTAGAAAATCCAAACCAATTAAATATTTAATAATAAAAAATTAATTAGGACATTGATGATATATAAATTTGAGATGCGGTAAGATTTTAAAAATCATATATCTACCAACAATGTAAATTTTTCACTCAATAGTTCAAATGATGAATTTTTATATTCTCATTTTATTAATGTGGGATCAAGTTATGGGATATGAGATCTTCCTAATAAAATTATAAAGTTCTAAAATTAGAATGTTAATTTTAATGTACAACGACGTTAAGGAATTTAGATGATTTTAATATGAAATATAAAGGACATTTGAGGCCTAAATTCACTTATCATAAATCAAAGAAGAATTATAACTATAAAAGACAAGGTTATAAATTCATGCATGCTACATTTTGTGAATAAGATTATTCATGTAGTGAATATTCACAAATGATTGAAGATGTGAAAGAAAAAAATAAAGATAAATGTATGTACTATAGATCATGTTTACGATGAATAAAAATATTTCCATAAGATTTTAAAATCTGAACATTTTTATTGTAAATAACATAATAAAAATTTTTATATACTTCAAGAAAACATTGAATCCTTTTTTAATGATCATAAAACTGTCTAAAAATTGTTTTTATGCTATTTTTATAAAAAAATATAGTGTGGATCAATATATTTATGAATTAAGATCTTATTGTTCCAAAAATTGTTATTCATTACAATAAAATAAAATTTAAGAAATATTATATAGAGTTTATTCTTTAAATCAGTCATCTTGTATGCTTATAAAGGGGGAGAATTATCTAAATAAAATTCATTTTAAGATTAAAATTAACAATGGTAGTCTTGTTATTGGTACTAATATGGAAATGAATAGAATACATGACATCTATTTTATCATGGATCAATGATAAATGGAATGTGTAGTGTTAAATTTTATTATTATGGTTGTAATGGACAGTATGAAAATGTTTGGGTTTTTAGAAATCTTTATTTTTGGGTGTTAAGCATGATCATTGTTCAAAAGAATTATCTAAAAATATATCTGTAATTTCTAATGAAAATAAAAGGCTTGATTACCTATATTTATCATTTTTAACGAATTCAAACCTAGATGAATATGGAGTCAAAAAGGCACTTGATATATTTATTTTTTTTCACCACAAGAATAAAATATTTGTATAATAAATTAGATTCTTGAAATACATGGATATTTCTATTATTTTATAAATATTGATCGTCTTTTAGCTGGTTCATTATATGAAAGGAAATATCCTTAGATATGGAAGTTTGAAAATACTAAAAAGTTTTAATTTATTTTTTAATATTAAACTCATGAAATTTTTAATATAGGGGGATAAGGCATTTTAAATGTTTTTTTTCTATGCATCAACATTTCAATATGATTATGCTTGAAATATTAAAAAAAAATTATGTCTATTTTAATTTAATTTAGGAATTAATTCTTTAAATTATTTTTTTAATATCTTATATTCTCTTTACAATTCTATAATGCAATTTTTTAATATGTGAAAAGTTATTTTTCATGTATTCATGTGTTGAATGTCCTATTTTTTATATAGTGAGATATAAAAAAATTATTTAAATTAATTGTAATAATTATTAATAAAATTCCTGAAAATCATTAATATTTAATATAAGTCGAAGGGGATGTTATATTAAATGTTTTAAATTGTGTATAAGAATTTTATTACAATAGATTGAATTATTTTTTTGAAGAAATTTTTAATTATTTGAAAATAATTTTTAATTCATTAGACAAAATTTTATAAGTTTCCATGTATCCTTGTGTATGTGATTTATTCCTTTTCAAGGAAGCATGAATTTATGCGCAGTTGATATTAATTCATGAATAGAAAACATATTCCTCATGCCATTCTAATGAAATTTAATTTTTTATCTTTATAAAGAAGGTGGGAGAGTTAAAATTTATTAATTATAAAAAAGGATATGACTTTTTAGTGTCTCCTTGTCCATATAAGCCTCATCATGGTTATAATAATTTCTTTAACCCATTTGATATTAAATATTATGTTTTTTATAGTGTTTTTTTATTAACTCTATCTCGATGTTTAATGTATATCTGATGCAATAGTGATTTTATTCCTAAAATATTATTTACAAATGAATTATAATAATATTATATTTATTTTCTTGGTATATGTTGAAAGCTATATCAATATTTAAATATTGGAACTTTTTCTAAATAATTTAAAAGTGTCCAATTAATTAATATATTTTCAGTTTAATTTCACCAATTTATTTTATAATAACGTGAAATAAATTCATTAGATTAGAAATAAAATATTAATTTTGGATATCCAAAGTCTTTATATAAATTTCATTTATCTATATGCAACACTTAAATGATCTCATTGATTCTCAAGTAATTCACAAAAATTTCTTCAACATTTCAAAGACTTGATAGCCAACCAATTTTGATGGCTACTATTTTAAAATGTTTTCTTGATATCTACATATATGAATTAAAAATGGTTGTGATGAATTTTTAAGACATTTAACATGACTTTTAAAATTAACATGGAAAGATAAGAAGAGTGTTTTCATGCACAATATTTTTTCAAAAAATATTCAATGTTGTGTTCAAGGTGAAATTTTTCTATTTATAATTTGAGTTTTATTATCAATGATTTAAGGATCTCTGAAATGTTTACTGAGGTGATTCATAATAATTTTGAAATATATCAATTTTAGTATAAAATATAGAATCTGGACTGGATTCTAAATCATATATTAAAATCTTATACAAATCAGATAATTTTTTAATTTTGGGGTGTATAGCTTTTGAGAATGTTTCATCACTAATTTTACATCCTTATAAGGTTTTATCCCAATATTAATATTTAAATATCCATCATTTTATGATAAAGGATTGATAATGAACTTTATGACTAAAAAGTTGAACCCTATGTTTACTTCATCGATGAACTATACATTGCTACAATCGCATTGAGGTTTAACCTGTTATTATTTTCTACTAAAACTCTTAAATAAGTGGTATCATGCCATTATTTCACATTATATATAACTAAAAATAGATGAATAGTGTACTCTATGAATTAAATAATTATTTAACACATAATAGGTTACTAGATTTCGTTCTATATGTGGAACATATGAGGTGTCTTGATATACTTGACACTCACTATAAGAAAAGTCAAGGAACAATGTTCATCTCTAAGAACTAGAAATATGACCTCGAATCTCTATGTTGATGATTTAGAATATCATAATTACATTATTTTCCTAACATGTGTTATCATATATAATAGGAAGCTCAAAACACGTAATATCATTAGACTATAAGACATTGTGCAATAGGTACGATTTGATTAACTATATTCATTATGGAGGATGAGTTACACATGCACTCTAAATTAATAGATGGATAATAGAAATATTTTATATACTAGAGAATATTGACATCATGTTTCCCACATCCATCACTACACTTCTTCTAAATATTTTATGTTATATTATTACGCTTTTAGAATTTAAATTTTCAAATTCCATGAGATTTTCTAGAATTTAATTACTTCTCCACAATAGTATTTGAGTAAGGATAATTATATTAAAAAATCATTCCATAAAGCTAAATTATTTATAAAAAATATTAGTTTCTACATGGAAGGTAGAAAATAGACAACACATAATGGAAGAATTTTTCTATTGTTCTTTACTTTTAAACATTTTTTATATTTTTATATGATGTATTTTTATTCAGAATATTCCTTGTTCTTTATCAACTAGATTATTTATCATAAAATATTATTATTTTAATATAATACATTTTCTGGGTTTTGGTGTATAATTTATAGATAAAAAAGATCAGATTATATTAAAATCATTTAAATGATATGTCGAGGTCTCTAAGTTGCTTATGTTAAAAATTTTCCTTTTCATGTGGATGAAGTTTCATGACCTTAGGAAAAATTTTAGATGATTTTTAATGAATATTTGAATTTGAATATGAGCCTTTTTCAGTAAATGATATAATAAAATACTAGAATATAAGAAAAATTATAATCTATTTCATTTTATTTAATTAAATATTATTTTTATAAATAAAGATTTTTATGGTATATAGATATTATTGATGATTTTTCATGAATTCAATGGACTAAATTTATTTTTAAATTTTGAAGGAGTATGAGCAGCAGAAACTATTTGATATTTTATTTATTATATACAAATATTTATATGGCACAATATGTTTTAGTGGGGGATTAATATGTGAAATGTCCATAAATGATTAAAATAAAAATTTTTCTCAATGTTTCATATAGTTATTTTCCATTTTTTGAAGAGAGAAATAAATTCTATATACACCCATATTCTTTCTCAATATATAAATGTATAATTCATGTGTTAAATTTTCTATTTATTATTAAAATTTAATAAATTAGATGTCTATGTGATTTAATGATTATATTTTAAAAGTGGAGTTGTAGATTCTTATAGCAGTCAATAAATACATTGGTTCCCTAAAAATTAATCAAAAGGCCCTTTAAAATCCCCATTGTATGGTTTAACTACTTTTACAGAGTTTTCATGATCCCTAAATAAGGGTATCTAATTAGTTAAAATAACCAAGCTCATGTATAGATAATTTTTGAAGTATAATTTGGTATTTTTACTCTAATTAATATATATATAATATCTCACTATACATTATTTTATTTATATTCGACTTATTTACTCATCATTAAGATAAAAGGACTGGAATGATTTATTTTAGGAGGGGTGTTTAAAATTTTTCATGTTTTTTGAAAGGAAATAATTCACCCCAAATTATTTTCTCATCCCCCAAATTTAGAAAAAAGATAATAACTTGAATTTATTTAAGAAAAATAATAAATAAGGAATGATATTGAGGATTCAAATTCGATACAATGAAATTATTATCTAAGTAATAATAAAATGATTTCATTTTTTAGAAATTGTAAATTATATGAATCTACAATGATTATGGGGTATGATTCCATATAGTATATACTTCATAACATGTAAAAGCAGTTTCTCAATTATTTATTTATCATTTTTTTAATAGTCATTTTGAACCGAACTGGTTAAGAACATATTGAGATAAATATTTTCATGAAACTAAAAAATAAAAATCACCAATATTCATTAGAAAATATCAATTTAATAATATAAATATATTATTAATATTTTGTAGGTAATTTTATCTAAATGAGATTTATTGTATCCTAGACATGATTTTGAATAGGATTCCACTGATGAAAATAAAAGAAATTACATAGAAAAGAAATTGTAAATCATGACCTATTTTTGTCTCTGAGAATACTTTATCCTCATAATTGTCCTTACACATTTTATTTATTTTCCTTTAATGATTGACCCCACCTCTTCTAGTTAGAAACCTACACCTTTTATATTTTTTTTTCATTATGATGTAATAATATTAAAATAAAAATTGTATCCTGGTATGGAGATAATGTTCCATAACCCACTTCCCACTTCTATAAGTCTGGTCCGATGAATCTTCTCATAATATATTGATCATTGGATAGCTGGTGATAGTAACACAACCCCGTTTATATTTTCATTTATATTTTATATCATTCTATATTTTTTTCATGGAACATATTTTTTTGTAATGTTATGATGAAGAAGACACCTTAGCCCAATAACATTATTATTTAAAGTCATCCATGTCATTAAATAGTATTTATTAATGAAAATAACCTGTTAATTTTACAAATAGTTAATGTATTGGTTATATTCATGTAATGAGTTTCCTCTATTTATCACCATAGAAAAAATAAACCATTATTTAAATCATAAACTTAATTAAACTTATCTCTATTGGGAAAATATGGACAACACATGTATTTTTTACAATATATAAATTTTTCAATGAATTATTATCCATCATTAAACATATATATATGTCTCAAGTGAAATTATATAGTCAATTTGACACACATTATATATTTAAATTTATTATCATTACTTCATTAAGTAAATATTTTTATCCAACGGTTAAATATAAGTCCATCAAAAAGGCATGTATCTTTTCTAATCTAAATAATTATTTAATTGATACATATTTTTAAATGGATATTTTTTTATTATTATATAGATTTATATTGATATATATTTTTTATTATAATTTTATCAATATACAGATCAATAATATTATTTTTCTATTATAAAAATAATGGTTATTATATTAAATAAAATGTTTTTTGTTTAATATATGGTATTCTATAAATTTTTTAATCTGAATTTATTTTCTTTTTAAAAATTTGAAAAGTATTCTACAATAAATTCTTTTTACTTTTTAGAGTAATATTTTTTTGGTGAGATGTAAGAAGCATAGTTTTTATAAATAACATATCTTTTTTACATCAAAATGATATAAATATGATAAAAGAACATATGAAATGTATGGAATATATTTTACATGATAATAAACCCACAATATGATATTAATATTATTAAATTGAAATAAAATATTTATTGTGTCATTAAATATATGAAGACATTTATTGTACTAGAAGGGCGCTTGAATAAAATCAAAAAAGTCATAAATTGGTGAATTTATTTCAATTTTCATGATGTGACAATTATTTTCATGAAAATAATATAAAAAATAATGGGTAATATATTATATCAACTTATATTTGTTAATTCATTTATATAAGAAGATAATTATCCAAATTCACACCCAATTCATTAAAATGGTAATAAAAAATTAAGTAATTTCTTAAATATGTTTTCATGATATAGATGAGAATAAAAATAAACTATTATAATTTCAAGATTATAATATTAATTAATAAAACACTATAATTAAGTTTTATATTTTTTAATATAAATCTATCGGATCATTATAAAAAACAAACACATTATCAATGCATTAGTTATAGTAGAAAATGAAATATCAAAAAAAGTAGTTTTAATAAATTTTTAGTGATGGTGTTGTTATAAAATATAAACTTTCATTATTTCTAGATGCATAAAATACAGTTAATAAATAAAATCCCATTACCTTGATCAGACTACAAAATAGGTACATGTCGTGTACCTCAAGTACAAGTCGTGTACCTGGTGCTGGTTTTAGGTCATGAATGGGGAGGTCACGCCACGAGAGGGTACATGCCATAAACATAAGTTACACGCCATGCAGGGCTTGTATAGCATTATTCCAACCTATGGAAATGGGGTTTTCAGCGTACTTGTCTAGCATGGACAAGACATCGTGATCCTTGGGTACACTTCGTGACTTGGCATGTTTCTAGCCTTCTGTAATATTTTCGTTTGTTTTACTTAGTATTTTTGTTTCCAGACCACTTCTCTCTCAACCTTGAGAAGTTTTGGTGCATTTTTTAGAGACTAACCTCCTTTCGGATCAAACCAAACAACATGGGATCTTCATTCTTCTTACAGTGTGATTCATGGGTAACGGTTCTCCCTCATTCTATGAGTTGGTATTCTCTTGGTGTTTCAATGGATTAACTAGGGATTGGTGGATTTTTTCCATGTAGTGTTCAATATTGCTTCTAGGTTGAGTTTCAAGATCTCCTTCAGCTTCTTTATCATTGACGAGTGTCATTGCAAGTGTTGTTCTTTGAGAAATAGGTAGGTGGTTCCATCCTGTTTTTCAAAATTTATTTCCATAGTATTTATTGATTTTTATCAATTACGGAATTAAATTCAAATTCTCAACCTTGATTTCAATTACTTTGATAAAATATAATTCCACTGAATTGGGAGATTTGAAATGGTTTTGGCATGAAACTTTGAAAACCCCTGATTATAATGAAGTATGTAGGGTTTATGAAAATTTGATAATTTTAATTGTTGAATTATAATTATATATTTTTATAAATTTTTTTCAAAATAACTATTTTCATTTAATTATTATAATTAGTTGTGATATTAATGGAATTAGTTTTTAATGTATTTTTAACACATGAAAATGGCATAAATGATTTTCTAGAAACCCATTGGTTTTATCTTCTAAAAAATATTTGTTTTTAATAAATTGTTTTTTGGTTTTAAAGAGAAAGAATTTGGATTTTTTGAAATGGAAGAATGGGATTTATCATATTTTACGAAATCTTAATATAGTTCGCACATCATGTAAGAGAAGATTCAAGGCTTAGGTAGTTAGTGCGTTATTTGGATACACTCTACGCTATGATAATTTTTTAGAACATACTTTTGGAGGGTCACATCCCTAATGGGTTGGTGGTCAGTGTCCTTTGGCTAGTTTCAAAGGGATGTGTGTAAAAACATTTTTTTGAGTTCAGTTAGAGAGTGTATAATCCTATAGGCGGTTAATACTATCATACTATTTGGTATTTGACCATGTTTCTCACATGTTTATTTATATTTTAGATTTAAATGTAATCAAATGTTGTAAAACTTCTTTAAATGACTACTGAATTTATATATACATTTTTATATAAAATTATTACATAAGCTATTGTTTTAGTAATATTTCATCTCTTATAATGGAAATCCTCTACTTTAAATGTATTTCCCATCATTTGGAAAATTCATTGCATGTTTGGATTAAATATGCTTTTAATTTTCTAAAATTTTTTATTGAAAATTGAAATATTTTCAAGGGAAAATCTATATTTCGCATCAGTTATGGAATATTTAGTGGCATCCTACAAGGATTAGTCTCACACCATACTTCTTCATTTGGGTGTTTATGGGCTTCCTTCTTCGAGGCTCGAGAAAAAGGAAGGGATCACATGTAGGTGGATCCAGCTCTTAAGCATTTGGATATGGTGAGTTGTGTCCATAGAGACCTTGGTGCTGTTATCCAATTTTGAAATTTGGGTTTTAATAAATTGGATTTTATGTATATTTGTATTTTGGTACTTTTTCTCCCAATGGAGTTTTCCTACAGTTATGCATAATCTCTTTTATCATTCGTTTACACATTATTGTAGAAAAATAATTAACACTTGTATGTTGTACCATTTTAGGTGCAATTCACTAGCCCATTTGGATTGAAATGCCCTTCTGGTCATGTTTGGGTTATCATAGTTATCCGTTTATCAGGGTACCAAGGCTGGTTTGTGAAAAATTGGTAGCATAGGAGGTCATTGATCTCCCTTTTTCTTGATGTCGGTATGTATTTTTGAAATATCATCGGCACTTTGGAGGTAGTTCTGATTGAGTTTCTGACCAGCTCTCATTGTAATGAACATTATGTTTCTAGGGGTTATTAAGGAAGTAAATCTTGTGTTTTAGTTCTAGTATTATCTCTATTTTGATTTAGATATGTTGAAATACAAATATTTTTTGTCCCTTATATTGAGTATATTTTCTCTTTATACATAGTTTGAGTCTTAATCCAATGTTCGTTTTTAACCTTCTGATTTTGTGTAGTATCATGCCTATGAGAAGACGTGTGAATCAGATATAGGTAAAAGGATACTATTGAACCTCATCATGAAAATCTTATTGTTGATCTGAATCTAGTTTATGTGATTGTGTGCACTGTCCAAGCATTGGGACATGCACCACCTCTAATTCCCACTCAGGCTCTAGCTATGGATCCCCTGGGCTGTTTCTTTATAATCAATATCTAGATCTCCATCACTAGAATCCACCAGTCATCAATGGATCCACTGATCCTCAAAATTTTGTGTAATGGTTGTGTATTATAGAACATATATTCTATTTCAGAGAGATTTTAGAAGTGATCAGGGTGAAGTATACCACCTTCGTGCTGGAGAGACTGAGCATGAGATGGTGGGATATGATAGTGATGTCTAGGAAACATGATTACATACCGTGGAAACACTTCAGGGATATTTTCACCAATCATTTATATCTAGATTCAGTGGTGTTGGCTAATATTGTGGAGTCCTTCAAGCATGAATAGGAAGATAAAACCGTGTCTGATTATTCAAATCTCTTTTCTAAGATATTGTAGTTATCACTTCATATTGTATCTAATGAGTGGATAAAGGCTCAATGGCTCGTATTGGGACATCGATCAGATATCCATTATTATGTTTTATTACTAAATCTTCCCACTTACACAAATGTTATGAATAGGGAGATGATGGTTGAGATGGGCTTGGAAGGAATGTAAGGGTTTAGGGGAGTTCCTTTTTATCCCAGTGGAAGTGTGGGTTACATCAAAGGAAAATGAAATTGAGATGATCTTAGTGGTATTTCTCGATAGAAGAGTCATTCTAGAACTCATACAGCTCTTTGTGGAATCTCATTTACTTGCTACCAGTGTGGCAAGCCAGGAAATTCTAGGAGGGTTTTCACTTTTTCACCAAAGAACTATATCTCATTTAGACATTCTGTAAACCTACAGAGGTTCTACCATCACTTATTTATTACTTGTTTTGGGATATGATAATCATCTCCTCTTAACCCTATGGGGAAATAAAATTCTTCACATTAAAAAGGTCTTCAGCCACAAGAATTTGGAGCAAAGCTTCTACATGCTATAGAAGAGGCTCTGTAAGAAGATGAAATAAGTCCATCGACTTTGATAGGTAACATTACTATTGCTTCATTCTTAGTGATTGTTCCTTTATATAGTGGTTCATCTCAATCTTTTATTTCTACTTGTATATTTAATATTCTAAATCTTCCTACAGAGAATATATCGGGTGCAATTGATATTACAACACCCCTTGATATAAAGGGAGAGTTGGATGTCCTTAGTCCATCCAGCATCTACTCACTATCAGAAGTCATTCTAGCTTGGATTTTATAGGATCTTTATATGAAATATCATTATTTCATATTTCGGAAGTATTGGATCATATATAATAAATCCTGAATTGATTTTTATCTTTGATGGGTCTACGTGACTACCCCCAATGAAGTGACTATTTTTTAAGGATAATGGGATCCAAGGACACACAGAGTTGGTTCATGTTATCTAGTGTTGGGGAAAGTGATATCGGTGTTGGATTTTGACCTGGAGCAATATTCAATGGTGGTTGTATTCCTTCAGTTTTCGTAGATTGTATGATGTGTTCCCTTCAGATTTCTCTGGTCTTCCACAAGTAAGAGAGGTTGAGTTTTTTGTTGATTTATTTCCTTCTATTCAACCTTCCTATATTCACTCTTACTATATGGAACTAACTAAGCTGAATGAACTAATGTCTCAGTTGGATGACATTCTTGAGAAATGATTTAATCTAACAAGTTTGTCACCTTGGGAAGCTCCATTTCTCTTTTCTAAAAAGGATGAGGGTTATTTTTTCTGATGTGTTTTTTATCAAAAGATCAATATATTTATGATAAAGAGAACATATTTGTTACCACATATTGATGAAAAGTTTGGTCATCTAAAAGGGGTAAAGTGGTTTTCAAATATCAACCTTTGATCTGGTTACCATTCGTTATGTATAAAATAATCATTTTCTTAAAATACCGCCAATCAGATAAGGTATAAGAACATTGATTACCTTTTTTCTACTTGGTTTATCAAATTATTTTATAGTTTTCATGGATTTAATGAACAATATTATCCATCAGTATATAGATAAACTTTTAGTAGGTTTGGATGATTACATTCTTATTTACTCAAAGTCAAAGGAGGATCGTATGACATATCTGAGAACAATTCTGTGTCTAATGATAGATCACTACCTTTATTCCAAGTATTCAATGTGTGATTTTTTTATTCATGAAGTGAAATTATTTGGACACATGGTGTCTAGTCAGAGAGTATAAATTGATCCAGAGAAGGTGAAGGTTACTATAACTTGGGAGAAACCATGAAATGTATTCGAGATCAAGAGCTTCTTGGGCTTAGGTGGATATTACTATAGGTCGTGAAGGACTTCTCGAAGTGGTCTTCTCCAATGAATTATCTGACTCGAAAGGCGGTGAAGTTTTCATGGGATGACAAATGTCAACATTTTTTTTGTCATGTTGAAATGAATGATGACTACTGCACAAATTTTGACTCTTTTGGAAGCTGGCCATGGCTAAGTGTTTTTTTGTGTTGCATTAGGATCTGGCTTCGGTAGTGTTCTTATGAAGGGTAATGATTTATTAGCATATTAATCTTGTCAACTAAGGCCACAAGAGAAGAATTATCCTACCCATGATCTGGAACGTGAACTCATGATCCACGCAATTAAAAGAAGGTGACACTAACTTTTTTAGATAGGTTTATGGTGTGTGTATTTAGAACACAAAAGCCTGAGTTGTATCTTTGCTTCAAAAGCTTTGAATCTTTAGAAGAGGCATTGGGTGGAGCACATAAAATATTTTGACGTTAACATTTCCTTTACCCTAGGGAAAGGGAATTTTTTAATAATCCTTTGATCAAGAAACTTCCCACCAAATCAGTGAAAGTGTCTTCAAAAGAGTGGAATTTGATGTATCTCTTTGCAGAATTGCATATTGGAGTTCAAGAGGAAGGGGTTGATGCTTCTTTATCCAGTGTGTACTTGATGTCTACTCCTATCGAGATAATTCTTTAGGGTAAATATCTTCATAAATAGTTCCATAACACTAGAAAATACCTTCATGGTGGGGAGATATTTTCCTAGTGTTAATTCTCTAAAGATGGTTTTCTATGATATCAAAACCGCTTTGTTGTGCCATTAACAGACAGAAAGGCTGTGATGTAGGATATCCATAATTCATAGTGGGTTTTGTACCTGGGAACCACTAAAATAAATTATGTAATGAGGAAATAGATTTAGTGGCTTGAAATTAGATTAGACGTTGTTGATTTTTTCTCTCATTTCTATACATACCAACAGGGGAATGTCGTGCACCAAAAACCTTTGAGTTTACTTCAGCCACTTGAAGTTCCTACATTGAAGAGGGATGAGATCCCTATGGAATTTATGATTGAGATTCCCCATTACCAAAGAATGAAGAACAAAATATGGGTTGTGATCAATAGTGTAACCAAGTCAGCTCACATTATACTCATTCATGATGTGGAAAATGTTGAGTAGTTGGGAAATCTCTATAAAGAAAGAGGTTGTTCGTTTTCACGGAGTTCCATCTTCTATACTCTTTGATAGGGAACCTCAGTTCACTTATTTATTTTATATTGGCCTTTAAGAGGGACTATGATCTCAGGTTCATTTGAGCAAGGCCTACCATCCGCAGTTTTATTGACAAATAGAAAGAGCAATACATATTCTTGAGGTTATGATATATGCAGGTGTCCTTGACTTTAGTGGGGATTGATATGATCACTTGGGGCTGGTTGAGTTCTCAAATTACAAAAGTTACTAGTACATTATTAGAATGGATCCTTTTGAGGCCTTGTATGGTTGGCCTTATAAATCCATATTGAGTTGGTCAGAGGTCGGTGATAGTTCACTGGTTGGACCAAACATGGTGCAGGAGACAATTGAAAAGATCTAGTTGATTTGTCAGAGGAAGTTGATAGCACATAGGTGATATAATTCTTAGGATGATCGACGTCATAATGCTTTGGAGTTTGAAGTTGGTTTCCAGGTGTTCTTGAATGTTTCCCCCCGGATGGGTCACCGATGGCTTGGGAGGTAAGGGAAGATTTATCCTTGATTTTTGGTAGCTTTCTAGTTAGTTGAGAAGGTGGATAATCTTTCATTACGTTTGTCACTTCCACCACACATGGAATCTATAAATAACGTGTTCCATGTGTCACATCTGAGAAAGTATATATCTGGTTCATATCACATTTTCATCTAGAGTGATCTTGATATTGATCTTGATTTATCATTTATTGGGAAACTAGTCGCGATAGTTGATTCTGAGACCAAAGTGCTATAGGAATGGACTATACCTTTGGTTCATGTGCTATGGAAACATGGTGCTGATAATCACGTGATGTGGGAACACAAGGAAATGATGAGAGAGTAGTGGCCTCATCTTTTTATCCTAGAATATTCTTCATAAGATTTCTGGGGGAATAATGTATTTTTGGTTGTGAGGTTGTAACATCCCGTTACCTTGATCAGATTTCAGAATAGGTACATGCCATGTACTTGGTTCTTGTTTTAGTTCCTGAATGGGGAGGTCATGTCATGAGTTGGTACACGTCGTGTACCTAAGGTACACATCCTATAGGAGTTAAATATTGGTTTTCAACCCAAGGCGATGTGTTTTTTGGCATACTTATTCATTGTGGCCTATACGTCATGACACTTGGGTACACATCATGACTCAGCCCATGCCTGGACTTATGTAATGATTTTGGTGGGATTTCTTATTCCATTTGTTTTCAAGCAATGTGGATCTTGACCAAGAGAATTTGTGGTTTATTTTTTAAAGACTCAACTACATCTGAATCGAACCATATGGCTTAGGATATTTGTTCTTCTTATGGTGTGATTCCCAAGTATGTGTTCTCCCTCATTAATTGAGTTTCTATCCTACTCACCTCTTGGTATTTAAATGGTTCAAATAGGTGTGTATGGATCTATTCCATGTGGTGTTGTATCTTTCATCTAGGATAAGTTTCATGATCTCCTTTACCTTCATTCTCATTGACGAGTTCTGTTATGAGTGTCATTCTTCAGAAAGTAGGTGGATGTTTCAGTCTCATTTTTGTAAAAATATTACCATAATATTACATGATATATTTTAGTTACAGATTTAAATTCAAATGCTCAACCTTGATTTTAATTTCATTGATAAAACCTAATTCCATTGAATTGTGATATTTTAAATGGGTTTAGAATAAAACATACAAAAACTATAATTCTATTGAATTGGGGTGGCTTTATAGAAATTGGTTGATTTAAATTGTGGAATTAAAATAATTGATTTAATGGAAATGTTTTCAAATAAATTATGGCATTTACCTATGGAAATTAATATAAAAAATAAAGGAAATATTTTTGAATGGATTTAAAACTAATGGAAATGGATTATATGATTTGATAGAAACCATGTGGTCTTATATTGTGAAAAATGAATGTTTTTAAATAAAACTTATTTTTGTTTCAAATGGAAATAAATTGGAATTTTTGAAATGGAAGAATGTGATTGATCATATTTAAAAAAGTCTTAAATTTTCTTTCCCATCATGTAAGAGTCCATGAAAACCTTAGGTAGTTAGTAAGTTATTTGGATACACTCTACTATATGATAACGTTCTGAAACATACATGTGGTGGGACACATCCATAACGGGTTGGTGAAGAGTCTCCTTTGTCCACTGTCATAGGGATGTGTGTATTCACATTTTGCTGGGTTCACTTAAAGAGCATGGAATCCTATAGCTGGTTAATATTATCATACATTTTGGAAGATGAACTTGTTTTTTTCTTGTTTATTTATATTTTAATAATAAAAGTAATCCAAATTTGTAATACTGCTTTAAATTCCTACTAAATTTATATAAATTATTTTATGTAACAGATTTTATTAAGCCATTGTTTTCGAAATATTCCAACTATTTAAAAGTAAATCCTATTCTCTTAATGTATTTTCCAAAATTTTGAAAATGTATTGCATGTTTTTTTTAAATGCCCATTTAAATTTCCAAAAATTTTCATTTTAAAATTTAAATATTTCATTTTGAAAAATCTAAATTTGGCATCAGTTATAGATTATTTGGTGGTATCCTACTAGGATTAGGCCCACACCCTACTTTTTCTTTCCGACATCTGTAGAAATTCGTCTTACGGGATCATTAAAATGGAAGGTATTGCTTGGATGTGGATCCAGCACCTGAGTTTTGGATGTGGTGAGTTTTGTTCTCAAGGACCTTAGGGATATATTCTTATTTAGTTATTTGTGTTTTTGTAGGTTGGATTTTTTTCCTCTTTTTAATGTGGTACTTTTTATCCTAATGGTGTTTTCCTATTGATATGCATACTATCTTTAATCTATCTCTCATTTATTCATGTGGAAAATCATTCCCACTTGTTTGTTGTATGATGCTAGGTGCTAGTCGCCAGCCCACGGGGATCGGGAAAACCCTTTGGGTCTTGAAAGGGCTGGATCATTTATCGGGTTACCAGCGTACCCAGGTTGGTACGTTGTGTAAGAAATTTATTTAATAAAAAAATAAAAATTATATTGTTTTATAGTTTTTTATGGTAAAATTTAAAAAATAACCACGAAATAATGACCATTTTAAAATAATTTCTTCACCACACATGATTTAATATTTTTCAAAGTTCCATTAATTTTTTCCTCTTAATGGAGAAACACTTTTACCTTAAAAAAACATCTATAATTTTATTTTCTCTCTATATTCTGACTAAATAAATTTATCAATATCTTTATACATGTTTATAAGGATTTATCCTTTTCCAATTTTCATTTAGCTAAATGAAATATAATCAATCTGAAGGAGGGTGTTTTAGGAGAAAGGTAAGAGAAATTACATCATCTTTTTCCTTTCATATGGTTGAAATTTTTTGTGAAAAATATTTTAACACATCTATTATTTTTATATCATTATTCCATTTCATTGGTATTAATATATATTTTATCCATTTATGGTGTGTTATTATCCATTACCTTTCAATGAACAATTTTTCCTAAGACTTTATGAAATCAAAATACATGTTTTTTAAAAATTAATATCTTTTGGTTTCAATTTTTTTTTTAAAATTTTCAATAAAATAAGTAATATTTTAAAATAACACTAAATTAATAGTTTTAATATAATATTTTTTATAGAAATAAAATATTAATTTAGTTTTAACATATTTTAATAAATTTTAAAAAATATCTCTTATAGTAGTGCTTTTACAAAACTTTAGTGAATGATGATGTTATTTTTAAAATTGATCACTTAGATTTAGATTCATAAAAAATGATTTTTTGATTTAATATAATAATAATATGAATTTTTTTTTAATTTTTATGATTTTTATTGGTAAAATATAAATCATTATAATGAAATTAAATGTAAACAGTTATAGTCATTTTACATCAGTAAAACATGCTTTTCAGGGAAGATTATTTTAATGTTATCTAGTAAATGACCCATATATATTCTATGACTTAGGGATGATATGAATATCATTCATTGATATATATTTATAGTATATATCCATTAGTAATTGACCATTTGACTTTATAATTATACCACAATAGTGTTTGATATTATGAATCGAACGATCTCAAAACAGTTGATATGAATAATTCCAATTTACTACTAAATGAATGAATCATGGTTGTGAATGAATTAAAAGGAATAAATATAATAAAATTATTTCATAATGATTTAAAAACTTTTATAATTTTATTATTGAGTAATTTAAAGGATTTATGAATTGATTCATTAGTAAATTTTATGAGTTTTTCTTTTAAACATATACACTAAATGTTATGAAGATTTCATATTAACTCTTTCGTATCCATGATTATATTCATTATTTTATGTTATGAATTTCTTTATTATTATTATTATTCTTTATTAAGTTAATTTTATATAATCCCTGAAATTCTTCATATAATAATAAAAGGAATTAGTTTTTATGATTTCCTTACAAGTTATTTCTTAATCTTTAAAAAAAATCAAAGCTTTTTTTTAAAAAAAAATTGTATGATTAATTTCTTACTCTATATTCTTCAGTATTCATTTATTATATTCCTCTTTATGTTTTAAATTGGTTTCAAAAGAAATTTATTTTCTCATTATTTTATCAAAATACATCCTTCTAGATAATTTTTTAAATCATACATAGTATTTTTATTCAGTTAGGTTAAATAAAGTAATTATTTATTCTCAATTAAAATATATTTTTTAAAATCTTACTCATTTTTTATTCACATACATGGTTCTAATATTTGAATTGACTAGTTTTGTATTTCTATTATGGGATTATTTGGAATTAATTTATTATGGTATACCATTATTTATGACTATAGTTTATATGAATATGATGTTCTATGCATTCATTACCTTTATTTTATTTCATTTAATCATTCTTAAAGTATTTTTGTATAGTACATTTTTAGAAAATATCATGCTTTTCTGTTTGAATTATTTTTATGTATGATTAGAAGCTAAATGATTTTATTTGATAGAAGAAATTATTCAAGGGTTTTCTTGTTTTTTAGTGTCCCAATGATTTTCATATTTCGTTTACAACACATATTATGTTTATTATAATCCCATTTATTCAAATTATGTTTCATAAGGCTTTAGGATGAATTGTGTTGGATATGATGTCTACCTTTGGATATGAAATTTAACATTTGAATGAATTCAATGTATAATTTCAATTTTATTGGAATTAGATGAAAAAAATTTCATTTAGATGAAAAATTATGTGTTTTTATTTATGCTAAATTTTCATTATTCTCTAAAAAATATTCATAAAATTCCTGGTATATGTAGGTGAGGAAATATTTTCTAGAAATTATATATTTAGATATGGTTGTGTTTTTTAATTAATATTTTTTAAGTGAATGATTTATAAAAAATTAAATTATTATTTAAAATATAAAAATATGATTTTTTTTGAATATGATTAAAGGGGTTTTACTTTTTTTAGTGTTCATAATCTATCTTATGGTTAATATGAAGGATTTTTTTAAGAATGGTGATTTTTTACTGAATAGAAAAAATTTATTTTTTACAAATATCATATATTTTATGATATCATATTGATATAAATATGAAATAAAAATTAATATAAAATGTGGATTTTATTTTAAATCATAATATTCTAATAATATAATGTAAATATTAATCAAGTAATGTAAATAAATTTTTATGTCAATGATATACATGAGAACATTTATTGGTTTTGAGATAATGCATGTGCAATATTGGAATTGTCAAAAGTTGTGACTTAAATATAGTATTTCAAAAGTGATAAGTATTTTTATGTCATTAATAGGTAAAAATTACGAGAAATAAAAAATAATGTCATATTTTTATGAATTTTTTAAATAAAAAAATTTATAATTACCCAAACCCCCTCCTAGCAAATTCATAAGGTAATAAAAGTTAAAATAATAACTCCAATACATTCTAATGATATGTCTAGGAATAAATATATAATATTAATATTTTTAGAAGATATTAATGATTAATATTAAACAAAAATTATTTTATTTGTTTATTTTTAAAATTATGTGAATATATATTTATCCAAAATGAATACAGATCATCGATGAACTTCTTTTGTCAGCTGAAGAACGGTCATAATAAATGATTTTAAATATTTAAATTTTTAATGTTTTTATCAAATATGATGATGACTTATTTTTTGAAATAAATATTATAGTGAATACTCTATTTAATTATTTAAATCATATTTCCATAGTTACATAGTTAATTTTTATTTGGAATTATTAAAATAACATTGAAATTTAAAATAATGGTAATTTAATGTTAAAAATTATTTATTAATAAAATAAAAAATATTACCAAGGTTCATCAGAAAATTATGATAGAATAATAGTATAACATATCATATATTGGAAATTTTTTAACAATTGGATATTTTTATTTTTATTTCTATCCCATAAAATTTAATATATTCTGTAAATCCCATCAAATTATACAAATAAATTGTGACTCATTCAAACCATTTCAATACACATATGAAATAATATTTTCATGGAATATTCTTCTTAAATAAATTTATAAATATAAATTTAATCATTTATATGTATAGTAATTTATTGGAATCTCTCTCTCTAGATGATTTAGATTTAATATGTGTGAGGTGGTTAGAGGATAATGGAAAGGGTTTCCAAACATATATTTTTCTTATCTAATTTATGATTATTTTTATTATAAATAAATTAAGAATTATCTCATTTTTCAAACAAGATTCCATTATATTTTTTTGAAATATACTTGATCCATTTATGAGTGTATATCAACTGTAACATTTCACTGAACAATTCTTCATATGGTATCACAATTCCAAAATACTATGTTTTCAAAAAGAGTTGTCTATTACATTTAATTTTCCTCTTAATCATTTCAATATCATAATTAATATTTTAAATCAATGTAATTAAAATATATTAGTTATAAAAAATTTTTATTAAACTTAAATATTTATTTGTTTTTTGCTTCTTTTAATGTCTTTTGTTAAGAATTAATCCCCATGATAGTTTTATGATACCTTAGTAAATAATGTTGTTTTCGTAAACTGATTTCATCAATTGATATTATTAATAAATAACTGTATGATATAATTTATCATTTATATTATTATAAAATCATTTTTATGATCTAATAAAGGAAATACATTCAAAAAAATAATTAAATTAAATGTAAATAATGATAGTCATTTTTAACCATTAAAAATAGGTTTACACAGAAAGATGTTTTAAATGATAAATAATTAATTCCCTATTGTACAGAAATTCATTTTTAATGATAGAGATTTATTACCATGATATTTTCAAAATTATTGAACCATTGGTCAATTTCATATATCCTTTATAATTGTACCCTAATAATTTTAGATATTATGATAAGAATGAACTCAAAATGATCAACATGAACATAAATAATTTAGAAAATGTATGAAGATAATAATGATGAAATAAATAGTAATAAAAATAATTAAATTTATTCTTAATAAAGTTATAATTACTTTAATTTCATTGTTTAATAGGTTAATAGATGTACAAATTTAGTCGTTACTCTAGGTAAGGGGTTTTTCTTTTAAGACGTTCCTTAAAATATTTTAATGTTTTCCAGTCAAATATTTTTAGACTAAGTTCATATTATATAAATTAAATAATATATTTAATTGTTTTTACATTATTAATTTCATAAATTTATTTTATTTTAGCATTTAAAGTCATTATAAATTAATTAATGGTTTTATTTTTTACGTTTTCCATATATGTTATTTTTTATTCTTCATAAATTTTTTAAAGGATTATCTTTTTAATTTTTTTTTGTATGATCATAATTTCTAATAATCTTCAAAATTATTCTAAAATAATATTCCCCTATAATATTTCTTGGTTTTATAAATTAATTTATAGTTTCATTGCTTTATAAAACTTTTTCCATTAATTTTTTTCTCCAATAAAAAATTATATATTTTTTATTATTAGGGGATAAATAAGAATGGTGGTTTTTATGGGTTTAAATATATGTTTTTATTAATTATTTGATAAAATCTATGATTTTATGTATTCTGTTCATTTTATTTTCCTATACCATTTTATATATTAAATTGTGGTTCCAATATAATACCCTAATTTATTAAATGTTGAATTTTTATAAAAATATATGTTGTTAGAATTATGTCGTCACATAATTCCTCTATGGGTATATAATATTGGAATTAACCAGTTATGTTATTACATTATGGGTTACTTAATAATTATTTAGATATGTTATTTCATTATATGTGATTATGGTTAATATTAATATTTGTTAAAAAGTAACCTTCATGATAATTCTTCTTTTTTATTCTTACTTACTGGATTTTATATTGTTTTTTAGGAAAATAAGTTGATTTCATGTTTGAATGTGTGTTTAAATTGTTTAATAAACTCAATGTTATTATCCTAAAGGAAGTAATTTCCAAAAGTTTTTCTTATATTTCACCAGATTAATGATTTTTCACATTATTTTAAAGCCCCTATTAATATCTATGCTCACCTAATGTTTTAAATTTATTTTTACACGACCTAAGGAAGAGTATGAAAAATTTTGAATCATAAATTCAGATTTTTAATTTTCGATTTGAACAAAGAGTGTGTAATATTTGAATTATTTTGTCTTAGTGGGAAATTTTTCATTTTAAAGTAATAAGTTTTTTTATTTTATATATATTTTCATAATTTTCTAAAACAATAATACAAAAATATTTTCTAAAAATTATGCGATGCTCCGAAAATCTAATGTAAGGACCTTGTATTTGATATCGTCTATGACACATGACACCAAGAACATAAGGTAATATATTATACAAATAATTTTTAATATATTTAATATTTATAATAGAGTCTATATAATTCAATTCATGCAACACTGAGTAAGAGTACGTCACACATAAGAGCGACCTTCCCTGATCGCTTGCATTACATGCAACACCGTGTTTGGTCAAAAAAAATATATTATTAAAATTTAATGATATATAAAAAAGAATTTATATTAGTGGTGATGAATTTTTTTAACTAACTTCTAAATATATATATTTTATAGAAATATTAAATTTTTTCATTGGTAACAATTAATAAGAACTAATTAGATAAAAAAAATATTTTTATATTATGCTTCCAAAAGAGTTTTGCCTTCAGAAAATAAATAATTATAATTATTAAATTATTTTAATGAAATATATATATTAAATAGTATATAAAATATTTTTTATATTTATCAATTCGTTTTTAATGGCATAAGATAATAACAATCACAATTTTACACGTAAAACCTATAATTTTATGAATCTAATTTTGCCGCCTTTTAATGGAGACCCATTTTGAATATTAATTTTGAAACATTAATTGATTTAGAATGTCAAAATAAACTTAATATTTAAAATATAATCGTAATAATTATGTTAGGGTAATTTTTTGATATTTTTCAAAAACAATTCATTTTGGATGAATAGTTAGAAATATTGAATTTTGGCTCAAAATAACTTTTTCACATATTTTATTATTATGGATAAATTATACTTTTAATTTGTTTTAAAGCTGAAATATATTTTAATATTTCTAATTAATACAATTTTTTTCATTTTAATCAATTTTAAATTGAAATTTATTATAAAAAAAAGTAAATATTCAGACATTTTTATATTAAAATCCCAAAACTTTATATCGACTGTGGGATTAGATTTAGAATAACTTTATTCCCCTTGTGTGATTAGAATTTTGGAAAATTTATTCCATTTTTTTAATCAATATAATTTATAATTTCTAATAATTCCAACATTTTTTATCAAAAATATTATTGAATGTAATTAAAAATATTAATAATTATTAAGGTTAAATTATGCTGAATAAAAGACAAGACCCTTAACTTAAGTTTAAAATGACATATACACTACTAAAAAATCTATTTTTGTCCATATCTCATCCATAAATATTAAATTTGTTAGTTGTTTTTGTATGGTATGATTTTTTTTATGCAAGAACATGTTTACACCTAACTAGTTTCCAAAAATTCCAGGTGAGTCATTTTGCTTCCCTATAAAAGGCCACCACCTATCTCAATTCCTCACACCTCTAAAACCAATTCTGTTCAGACAATCTCTACCCATATAGCATGAAAACATCCTTCTCATTGTCCTTGAATTCTCCTATTAATGAAGAATCAATCCAAGGTATCCTTTTGGTACAAACCCAAAGTAGATACCCAATTAAGAGGTGGTATACTTCATCAAGCTCTTTACTTTTACTTCCATTCTTCAACCCCTAAAATATCTTTATTATATTCTTATATAATAACAATAGTATCCTAAATACACTGTTATGTTTTTTAAATTTTTATACCTACACTAAAACACACTTCTATATAATCGGTAACAAATATACTATTTCTATTTATGGAAAACTACTGCCTCTTGAAATGATGGTTGTTCATTTTGTCCATACCAACTATCATCGTGGCCATTAATATGCACACTCTATTTAAAAATTAAATATATGATATATATATTATTTCATTAAAATTATTGAATACTTTAATAACACATAACTTTAATACATTTCATTGTATGTTAATACGATAACATCGTTTTAGAAAGTGTGGACTACCTCCCCCTTAAAGCGATGTGATTAATTCACATTGTAAATAGAATTTATAAAATATTCTTATAATTAATCATAGGTGAAATCAAGAACCTATATATTATATTAATTACCTAATTACCTATTGAAAATTTATAAATATATAAATATATATCTCTGTGTGTCTGTGTGTGTGTGTGTGTGTATTTCTTTATTACACTTTCAGACACTTAAAAAGTTATAACATAGTCCGTGGATGTGTGGACTACCGCCTCCTTGAAATGATAGAATTAATTTTTTCATAAAACTAATTCTATATATAAGTATATATGATTAAATATATGATATTTATGATTTAAATATAATTCTACAAATATATGGTGTTACTTACCTTTGTTCTGTAACAATCATTGACAAAAGAGAACATTAATCATGTGTGCGTACAACCTACCGTCTCCATGAACATAACGTTGATTCATTTTTCATAGCCACATATAACGATTAGATATTAACATTACAATTAATTTATAAAAATGGTAGTTTGTTGATTATTATTATTCTTGAGAAGTCATGTAATGAACCCTATTTCAATATTTGACATACCCAATATGTTTTTTAAACATGAAACGAATTTAGTCAAAACACCTGACGTAAACATAATTGATTAAGTAGGGGTATATAACATGGTAATATGTGAAATAAATGTAATTATAAACATGAAAATTTTCTCAATAAATTATAAAAATAACTTATGTTAATTATATAAGAATTTAAAGGATGTTCACTCGAAAAGAAACTCAGGATACGGGATTCTTGTCTCGCTTTTCATTCTATAAGGAATATTTTATTTTTGTGGACCTAATATCATATATATGGTGTACATACTCCCAAAATTACATTATATATCATTAATTATATTATGTTCTGGGTATTTAAACATTTTATCATATTATTACTACTATTTCGTATTCCAATTCACATGTTACCATAGTTGTGGGGTATTTCGTCTCAATTTACACTCTATGAGACGTAATTGTTGTTATTCACCTAGTTTCTTTTATATGTTGTATATAATTCCCTTTTATAAAATATATAATGAATATCCTTACTCTCATGATATTATAACTTTCACTTTATTGTATTCCTTCATGAGTATTATGATTAAAAATATTTCGAAGTGGTATGGGACACTTTGGAATGACTAAATATTATTATCCTCAATAATAACATTAACGACCATTCAATAGTATTTCCATTCAAGAAATTATATGAAAATTTTTCCATAAAAATTTTCATTTTCACTTCTATGTTATTCAAGACCATTTAAATGTATTATTACCATTTTTTCCAATATTTGGTACTCAAAAATGATATAGAAAATTTTTTCCGAATAACATGACATTGTTTTCACTTTATTTAGAGAACCTATTTTATTCTAAACCCCTTGTTATATTAAAATATTTTCAAAAACGATTATAAAATTAGTTTCTAAATGAATTTTTACCATTTTTTCTCTTTTACCAATTTTTTCACAGGAATATTCTTTTCTCCTTCTGAATAAGGAATTTTCTTTTCTTTTTATCGTGAAAAAGGAATATTTTTTTACCTTTTATAAAATGTACATTTTTAACCATTTTCATTCCATAGAGGATTTATTGGAATGTTTAAAAGGTATGTTTTTATAGAAAATGTTTTTCAAATTGATTTTAAAAGAAAAGGTTTTCCAATGTTTTTATAAAAACAATAGGATATTTTCCTCATTAATTGTTTTTTAAAATATTTTATCAACACCAAATACCCTCTATTATTGCTTCACTTGGTATTTCTTATATTGATACCATCATTATTCTTCTTACAGATGGATTATTATTACATTATCCAAGGATGGTATTCACATTCACTTCCTTGAATCATTTTTTATTACCCTTAAGATAATAAGTCCTATATTATCTTTGAACATTGAATTCCCTATTAATTATCCATTTTATTTATCTTAGATATTACTATTTCTTAAACTGTATACAATTTAGAAAATAGATTATACTAAGATAGTTATTCGATTATTTTGGGAAATATTGATAGTTTTCAATTCATTATTTAATACTGATATTTGATAAGTCGTGTTATTTTTTTTTCAAGTAGATATAATGAATTATTTTCATGGGTATTGATGGGTGGATCCTGGACATTTTATAGCTCCTCAACACATGGACAGATTCTCTTGATACAAATTATTCGTGAATATTATAATTGTTTAAACAATTTTGTGAAATGTCTTGATTGTAATAATTCTTTATGTTTCTCAGACATAACATCCAAAAATTAATTATTTTCCTCTTTTAGTTTCATTTATTATTTATCCATGATATTTTTCATCGACATGTCTTTGGATAAAATTCATTTTCAGTTAAATTATTAAATGACTTGTGTTTTAGTTTCTTAATTTTCTATAGTTATTATTACTTATCTAGTTATTTGATTGTATTTGGTATCCATTAATTTCCTTTACATATTTTTTATGCACTTACCTATCAATTTATTAATTATTTTATGTGTATATTCAGTTATTTACTTTTAAATGTTGATTTATTCTTACTGATTCATTATTTCTTCCACTATAATTTCTTTTACCTATCATTAAAGCTCACCCTTATGATGTTTATTTTCCCAGAAATCCATAAAGAATTCAATTAAATATGAGAAGGGATTTACAATATGGATTAGAGTTATCCTTGATGTTATTTATTTGGAAATAATTTAATAAATTATTATTTAATAAGTTTATTCCATTTGTAATAAAAGACATATGTATGTATTCGATTTACCAATACTATAAAACTCTTGGTCTATTGGTATTTGATTCCTTGTAATAATTCCTGTGTAATTAGTAGCAGACACTGGCTCTGGGCTTCTAGGGTTAGTTTGTTATAGTTGGTATTAGAGGAAATTTCATAGTAGCCTTGGAAAATATATTTAGGACGACATGGACTAGAGAACACATCCTTATAGTAGAATTAGAGGATAAGTATAAAAAAAATTCTAGAATTTTGTTATAGTAGTGATAATGTGGGTCTTCTTGGAAATTCCTCTTTGTATAGATAATACATGTAATCATGGTTCTGGAATAAATGTATATAAGTGTAAAAACTTTAATAATGTGTTCCATGCCTAACTCTTGGTAATTTTGTACATGAAAATAGGCCTTATAGTGTACATGGTTTTACACTACTAGGGTATATGCTTCAGATGATACACATTTTCATTAAAAATAACTATAATTGATTTTGACAGTGAATATCGAAGGATAAACCTAAGGTATTTTAGATTTTTAAATAATGTGTCATGATTAAGAAATCCAAAAAAAGTTATTATGGATAAAACCTAAACCATGTAATTAACAATTTGGAAATAAATGGATGAAGTATTAATGTATTACAGTTGTATTGAATCCCATATTTTAAAGGATATTTAGTGAATAAACTACCTTTATGGTTTTTTCAAATAGTTTTCTTGGATGATATATTAATTTTGGTTTTATAAAAAGATAACATGTAATCCATGTGACAACAAATCAATTATGGCATGGCTGTGGGTCTTGATCCCATGACCCAAGGATGAAAAGGGTTTCACACAACCAGTGATATGTGCAATATCCTGGATTGTGTTTCAATGCCTTTTCTTTAAACAATTGTCTGAATTATTTTTAATGAGGAACCAGTAATATCACTTTTGGGAATTTATGATTAATATATTAAGCAAATTTGTCTTATAAGATAGTTAGAGACAAATGGTAATAATTTTCGATACTTTTATAGGCCTTTTTATCCCTTAAAAGTTTCATTTAGTGCTTCAGGCATAAAAAATAAAATTTGTAATTATTTATAAATGAGTAAAGGAATGAATTATAATACGATTGTAGAACAAACAATAGTTAGGAATTTTTATATAAAAATGAATCCTATAATGCATGAATATTTCTTTATATTCATAGTTAGTAAAAAAAATTACCCAACATTACGAAATTACTTAGAAATACAATTTTGTACTAAACCTATAATTAATATTGAATAGATGGTATTCTAAATCACTAAATATTTATGTCTTTAAGACCCTAAAAAGTATATTTATCATTCAATTTTTTTTATTCATGACCTCATTGTCTCCTTATAAATATTTACACTTTTCCTCTGATAATGTATCTCTACATTCCACTAATGTTCTCCTAATTAGAAACCTGGTTACATTAGAGTCTATGTAAACCTTGCACTTATCACCCTCTCTATTCTAGATGATTCCTTTCAAACCTTACACATCATGTGTAATTCCTTCCTAGAAAATATCAAAAAATATATTATCATGATCAAGTTTAAATTTTGACGACACAATTTAAATAAGGTGGTGAAAATATGATTCCCTAGAAATCTAAAGTAAGAACCTTATATTCGATAGCTTGTATGACACCTGACACCAAGAACATTAGGTAATATAATTTCTAAATAAATTATAGTATAATTACAATTTAAATATACTTTATATGTTTTAATTCATGTAACACCGAGTTAGTGTAACACCCAGACCCCAGTTACCTAGAGTCGGTGCATTATTACATAACATTGGCATGATCACAAAAGATCAAGTCTCGAAATTCCGATTAGTTTAGTAGCCTTGGAAACACTAGATACATTCGTAAACATTACATTACATCATAAAAATGAAAACTACAATAACATGGTCTCCTTAGTCCACACTCATATCCTCACTGACTATTCTTGCAAGTCAGTCATAATACACTTCTTCACATCCTGGGAAAAATAAAACATTGAAAGGGGTGAGCTCAAATGCTTCGTAAGGATAACAATATAGAAAAAACTTTCATAAGAAAACATAAGCATTTAAGGCAATGTATAACTAAAAAAAGCCTTATTGAACTTGAACTTCAGCATAATATGGAAAAATTAAAATAAAATAATGCCATTACTTACTCACATGGATATTCTACTAGACGAATAATCAAATGAAATATCAATAACCACTTTCATAATGAGAGAATGTATAATGCCAGACATTCTGAAACATTTTGTCAAGGCCTCGGCCAAGACATCTAAAATGATTAAGGCCTCGGCCAAAACCATAAATCAAAATGGGAAAGGGCCTCGACCAATTCCACGTCTAGTTGTCTCATGAGACGTACCGATGCATCGAGGAGCTATAGCGGGCTCCACCCGTCACTTATTAAGTCCAATACATTCCTCATATTAATAGGTTTAAACATAACATAAATATTCGTATTAAAACTAGCATACAAAATGTCAACAATTTATCTATAAACTATGGATGGTATAAAAATAACACATCCACAGTCAAATATTTCACAAAATGTTCAATGGAAGTTTTGTATCATAAATCAATTTCAATTAAACTTAAAACCCATCAAAGGATGTTGACATGGATGAAATCAAAGCTATTTGAGAGAAATATCTCTCTTTTTTTTGAAATCATATAAAATTCCCATAATTATAAAATAATAAATTTACTTTTAAAATATTCTTATAAGCTTGTAAGGGAAGCTTCGACGAAGTTATAATGGCGGAAAATAGTTGCACCCACCGTATAAGTTAAAAAAACATTCTTACCTTAAATTTGTCAAAAAGGTCAACAAGTACATTGTTTGGAAAACGATGGTAAGATTCCTTTCAAAAATGTATAAGGGTATAAATGAATTTAACGCATTTTCCATTTAATAGTAAAAATGTTTTGAAAGACATTTTTAAGAAACATGGATGTGGATGATAACATGGTCCCAGTAGATAAGTATGTATAAACAACCTTGGATAACGAAGAGGTTGTGAAGTAAACCCTTAACTTGTACTTTTCCTTGGTTGGGGTAGGTTAACATCCTGTATAATGGTGAAATAATTGTTATTAAATTATACAAGAATCATATACATTCATATGATATCATATATGATCTTTTAACATTACTTTGTTAACAATATCTTGGATTTATCGTTGTTTCGGGTGTTAACTTACTCGTTTTATTTTATATGTTTTGTTACGTAAGTCTTGTTTTTCATGGATAGTTTGTATATTATTCAAATCCAGAATGATATCACGTCCTTAAAAATTATTTTTAAATCATCAAATGATAATTATACTTGAACGGATACGACGAAGAATGAATCTCATCGCGTTCGTGGAGACGGTAGTCCGTACGTACGCACGAGCGACAATATCATTATTTTGATATTAAAATAATAAATATAATTGGATATTATATCATATATAAAGAATCATTATCATGTTATATTTATTATTTACATGAATTACATAACATTATTATACCCATCTAAATAATAATATATTGAATAACAATTACACCATGACGTGGATACGGTAAGCCGTACGTACGCACGTATGGTAACATTTTATTCAAATGATGGGTATAATACTGAATATGGTTGTTCCAAATTTATAATAACATCACATTATATAGAAGATACTGGAGTTATAATTTTAGAATTGAAATAATAAACAAAGAGGGAGTGGAAGAAGAAAGAAACTTGAAAGAGGGTGGTGAAAACGTTACCTCTTCTTCGGGTTCTTCCTTTTGATTTGATCAAAAGGACTCCTTAGGATGGATTTCTGACTAAATTAAAGCTTCTAGGATGAAGGGAGAGAATTTGGGAGAGTATTTGGGCAGAGGTTGGCCGAACCAAAAGGCTTTAAAGTGTGAATAAGGTGGTAGAGGTGGGGGCCTTTTATAAGGGGAGAGGAGGGGCTCTTTTGGAAAGATTGAAATGTTACATTATTATACAATGCTTTTCAGGTTCTAAAGGTCCCACACTTATATAATTAGTGTCTATGGTGATAAGGGTTCTAAAGCTACCCATCCAATAGTCTTTGTACAAGTGTAATCCTTGTATTTTACATTATCTATTCATTTTATTAAAATCGTTAAATAATGAGGTCATCGCTGCATCATAATGATGTCAAAATAATTTAATTTATTTAATGTCTAAAAATTATAAAAAAAATACTATGATGTAGTAAATCCTTTTATCTTTCCAATTACTATTTATAGTCAAAAATATGACTTGTATAACCCCATGTAAAAATTGTTTTAGTAAAACATTTCATGTTTGTGTCATTTTTTTTACTTTAACATTAAATAAAAGGTATTTATGTCATTTTCCAACTAAAGTGGCTCCATGGGGTCCCCAATTTGACCCATAAATTTTATTGGTCGGCCATTACTCATCCAATAGGGGTAGGACAAGTGTAAGGGTATTTTCATATTTTTATAATTTCATTTTTACCTTAAATTTCACTAATTACCTTTAATCGCGATTAATTAAACTTAAATGTTACTATACACCAAAAAATTATTTTAATCCCATTGAACCACATTTTAAATCCTAATGACAACCATGTATGTCGGATTTTTTAAATTCAAAACACAGAAGTGGTAATATTTCATTTAAAAGAAAAATCAGTTATTTAACTACCACTTAGTGGTTTCACTATTCATCAAAAATTGATGTTTTTCAGAACAATGCCAAAATTTTACCCTAAGATATAATTGATATTCCGAATTCAAAAATTATGTCTATTTTAAAAAATTCCAAACATATAAGTTGCATTAATTAATTTTATAAATAATTCCCGCTTTCACAACAAATAGCGTGTTTTTAAGAAACAATATATATCAGGATATTGACAATTGTTTATGTCCAATTTCAAAGTGAAATTAATTCTAATGACCAACATTGGATAAAATGGTAAAAATATATACTAATTATAATCTAAAACCAATAAATAGTATAATTTATCACTATAAATTATTTTAATTAAAAAATTTGTTTTTAAGTATTTTTCACTATTCATAAAAAATTAGAAGTTCTCAGAAAAATACCAAAAATTCAACATAGGCTAATTTCGATATTCTGAATCCAAAAATGAAGTCCATTTTGATAAATAAAATTTATAAAATTTCAAAAAGTATGTATTACTATTCACAACGGATAGTTTAATTAGTTGTGGTGTGTGTTAGAGCTCGAGGTCGCGTACAACACATGCTATTGCATTATTCGAAGGGAAACGTACCGTGGAAGCATGGGGTGTTACATTCTCCCCTCCTTCAAATAATTGCGTCCTCGCAATTTCTAGGGTATTACTGCATAAAAAAGACTCTAGTGTTTCTTCATCATAAGTTCCTCAGGTTCCCACGTTGCCTCTTCCATTTTATGATTTCTCCACAAAACCTTTACCAGACGAGTCGTCTGGTTTCTCAGCACCTGCTCCCTCACATCAAGAATTCTGATGGGCTCTTCCCAATAAGATAGACCGGGTTCCAGTTCTAATTCCTCATAGGTAAGTACATGTGTTGGGTCGGGCATGTATTTTCTCAATAGCGATATGTGGAAATCATCGTGAACTTTGGAGAGATTTGGCGGCATCGCCAAACGATAAGCTACAACCCCAATATGATCTAGAATTTCGAAAGGTCCGATGTACCTGGGACTCAAATTACCCTTCTTACCAAAACGTATAACTCCCTTCCACGTAGATACCTTTAGGAAAACATGATCTCCCACCTGAAATTCCAAAACCTTTCTTCTATTATCGGCATAGCTCTTCTGCCTACTTTGAGCTGCTTTGATGTGGTTTTGGATTACCTTCACCTTTTCCATTGTTTCTTCCACCAGTTCTGGTTCCACAAGTTTTCTTTCACCAACGTCATCCCAACAGGTTGGTGTACGAAATCTCTCTCCGTATAACGCTTCATAAGGTTCCATCTAAATGCTTGAATGGAAGCTATTGTTGTAGGAAAATTCTACCAGTGGTAAATATTGATCCCACATACCCTGAAAGTCAAGAGAGAATGATCTCAACATGTCTTCTAAGGTTTGAATAGTCTGTTCTGATTGTCCATCTGTTTGAGGGTGATAGGCAGTGCTCAAACGAAGTTCAGTATCTAAGGCCTTTTGAAGACTTTTCCAGAATCTTGAAGTAAAACGAGGATCACGATCAGAAACAATCGATAGGGGTAATCCATGAAGTCTTACAACTTCATTAATATGTAGTCTTGCTAGACTTTCAAGTGGTAGATCCTCCCGTATAGCCAGAAAATGTGTTGACTTAGTAAGACGATCAACAATGACCCATATTGCATCATTCCTTCTAGGAGTCTTTGGTAGTCCCATGACAAAGACCATCGTAATATTATCCCATTTACACTCAGGTATGGGAAGAGGTTGCAATACTCCACCAGGATGTTGCTTTCCAGCTTTCACTTGTTGACAAACCATACACCTCGACACAAAATCAGCAATCTACCTCTTCATATTGTCCCACCAAAAATGTTACTTCAAATCTCTATACATTTTGGTGCTCCTAGGGTGTATAGAGAAATTGGAACTATGAGTATCATCCATAAATTCCCTTTTTAGATCAGGTATATCGGGAACACAAAGTATCTTCCCGAATTTCAAAATTCCATCCTTATACACAATGTCCCTCAATCTTCCATCATTCACATCTTTAATCTTCTTCTGAAATTCTTCATCATCGGACTGAGAACTCTTAATCCTTTCTAGTAATGATGGTTTGGCATCCATTTGAAAAATCATGGATGTTTCATCTTCCCTAGTTATTCCCATGTCCATCTTCACTAGATCCATGAAAATTGGATCCCTTTCCATTCTCATCACATTCAAAACTCCATAGTCGTTTCTTCTCAAAGAATCTGCCACCTTGTTTGCCTTCCCCGGGTGGTAATGTATTGTGCAATCATAATCCTTGAGTAGTTCAAGCCATTGCCTTTGCCTCGTGTTGAGTTGTTTTTGTGAGAAAATATACTTCAAACTCTTGTGATCAGTATAAATCTCACATTTTTCACCATAGAGGTAATGTCTCCATATCATTAAAGAAAAGATCATAGCTGCTAACCCAAGATCATGAGTAGGATAGTTTTTTTCATGAATTTTTAGCTATCGTGATGCATAGGCAATAACCTTATCATTCTGCATAAGGACACAACCAAGTCCATTCATCGATGCATCACTATAAATAACAAACCCATAATTCCCCGATGGTAGAGTTAATACAGGGGCATTGACTAATCTTCTCTTCAGTTCTTCAAAAAATTCTTCACACTCTTTTGTCCAGAAAAATTTAATCCTTTTACGTGTGAGCTTTGCCAATGGGTTAGCCAATCTTCCAAAATTCTGGACGAAACGTCAATAATAACCTACTAAACCAATAAAACTGCATACCTCAGTTATACTTGTCGGTGCTGGCCATTCTTGTATTGCCTTGGTTTTAGAAGGATCAACGGAAATTCCATCCTTAGATACAATATGGCCGAGAATAGAAATCTCATGAATCCAGAATTCACACTTGCTAAATTTCCCATCTAATTCATGTCTTCTAAGAGTCTTCAGGATAATGTGTAAGTGATTTTCATGATCTTAGAGGCTTTTGGATTATACCAAGATATCATCAATAAATACCACTACAAAGTCATCATGATATTCATTGAAAACTCTATTCATTAGATCCATGAAAACAGAGGGTGCATTACTCAATCCAAAAGGCATTACTGTAAACTCGTAATGCCCGTACCTTGTTCGAAATGCTGTCTTTGGAACGTCTTCCTTCTTCACACACAACTGATGGTATCCAGACCGAAGGTCAATCTTTGAAAAGTATTTAGCTCCCTGAAGTTGGTCAAAAAAATCCTCAATGCGAGGTAGGGGATACTTGTTCTTTATTGTTATAGCATTGATCTCTCTATAGTCGATGCACAACCTCATAGATCCATCATTCTTCTTAACAAAAAGAACAGGGGCTCCCCAAGGAGAAACACTAGGGCAAATAAATCCCTTATAACTCAATTCCTCTAGTTGTTTCTTTAGTTCAACTAATTCCACAGGGGCCATTCTATAAGGGGTCTTTGATATGGGCCTTGATCCAGGAATTAAATCAATGGAAAACTCAACTTCTCGTTTTGGAGGATGTCCAGGTAAATCTTCCGGAAACACATCAACATATTCTCTCACAATAGGTACATCCTCTATTTGAATATTCCTTTCCTCACCCTTATTAATTTCCTTCTCTTCCTCCACAATAATTGAATTTACTTGAGCAACTGGGGGTGGATCTAGATAAGAATTATGTGGCGACGATTCTACTCTAACGATAAGGTGTTCCTTATCATCATCATCAAGATTTGTAACCTCTTTCCTCTTACAATAAATTTTTGAATCATGGTCTGAAAGCCAATCCATACCGAGGATTATATCAAATTCAATCATGGGTATGACGATGAGATCAGTAGGTAAAGAACATTTAGGTGCTCTAATGGGAACTAATCGACAAAACTTTGTTGCAACAATACTTCCCTTAGGGGTTTTTACCGACAACTCCCTTGTTAAATCAAATTGGAAATATCTAATTTTCTTAGAAAACTGGGAAGATATGAAACAATGCGATGATCCAGAATCAAATAATGCATTTGATAAACTTGAGGAAACCATTAAATTACCTGCCACCACGTCTTTCGGATCTTCCACCTCAGCAGTAGTGATAGCATAAGCCTGGCCCTGATCCCTTGGCCTCTTCTGTGGTAAGTTCCCCTGACTCTTAGGACCTTCATTTGCATAATGTCCCTTCTCTCTACAATTATAGAATTCCACGTTGACAACCGCTTTCTTTCCCTTGCATTCATGAGGTTGGTGGCCTTTTTCACCACACTTGTAACATACTCCTTTTCCTTTTAGACATGCACCAGGGTGCTTCCTACCACAATTATCACAGGGTGGAAATTCATTTCTACCCTTCTTCCCTGTTTCCTTAATTCCTTTCCCAGAGTTTTCAGCAGATCTCTTCTTATCTTGCTTTGATTTAAAGTCATAAGACTTAGAGAATTCCTTTTCCGTCTTGATAGCGAACGAGAAAATACCTTCGTATGAAGAGAAGGTTTGTGATACTAAAGCTCGACGGAGAAATGGTTTTAACCCATCAAAGAAACGATTAGTCTTACTTCTTGGGTTACGTATGAAATCTGCAGCATACCTCGCTAACCTTGTAAAGTTAGCCTCATACTTTGCGACATTCTCATCCTCCTTCTGCCTCAGACTCAGAAATTGCCTTTCCATATCCGCTCGATGGTCTCAAGGAAAGTATTTTTCTAATAACAACTCTTTGAACTCCTGTCATTCCATGTTTGTTAATTCATCATCTTCTTTTTTGTTTTGAATTAGTGACCACCATTGATCAGCATCTCCAGTGAGGCGGTAAACTGCCATGAAAACTTTCTCCCTTTCACTACTCCCCAAGGCATGGAATATTTTCTCTAAGGAATTTATCCATTTCTCAGCTACTATAGGATTTGTACTCCCATTGAAGGTTGGTGGTTTTTGCCTCATGAAATGGTCTAGCATTGATCCTCCATGTTGCGGATCAGGGTGCTCCATACGAGTAAGGTTATTATTCATAACCTGCGTGAGTTGTCCCAGTACGGTGAGAAGCTGATCAACACCAGTTGTATCACTAGCTCCACCATAATTATCTTGAGCAAGAGGGAAATCCCTACACGGAGTGCGTGCATTGATACGGTTTCCATTCCTTCCACTAGGCGCCATTTCTAAATAATGGCATAAACTAGATTAGTTTATGAATCAAAAAACATAATTCCATACTTGTAAAACACTTAACATAAATTGAACTAATTATGGATATAATCCATAATTATAAAAATGTTTTCTTTGAGGAAGTATATACTCTTAACCCTTCATAGTGGTCTGTAAAGAAAATGGGAATTATCCTAAGCATATCCCCCGGGAGTGTCGTAACCAAGAGTGCAGCAAGGCCCGTTGTCGTGCACCAGTTCCCATTCGAGTCTAGCTCAATGTGGTGTTTTCGGGTTTTACCCCTAGGTACATCTGTGCCAGAACCGCCTCTACCTCCTCACATCCAGACAGGGATGTATTGCTCGGAAAACTCACAAAATCTCTATAATACCAAAATTTTAGGAAGTTCTTCTATACTAATCCTCAAAGTTCATCTTAGTTCTACGTGCTCTAATCAGAGTTTGTCTAAATCTAGCTTCCAAGGTTTGTACTAAACTTCCTCTGATACCAACTGTAACGCCCCGACCCCAGTTACCTCGAGTCAGTGCATTATTACATAACATTGGAATGATCACAAAAGATCAAGTCTCGAAAGACCGATTAGTTTAGTAGCCTTGGAAACACTAGATACATTCGTAAACATTACATTACATCATAAAAATGAAAACTAAAATAACATGGTCTCCTTAGTCCACACTCATATCCTCACTTAATATTCTTGAAAGTCAGTCATAATACACTTCTTCACATCCTGGGAGAAATAAAACATTGAAAGGGGTGAGCTCAAATGCTCCGTAAGGATAAAAATATAGCGGAAACTTTCATAAGAAAACATAAGCATTTAAGGCAATGTATAACTAAAACAAAAGCCTTATTGAACTTGAACTTCAGCATAATATGGAAAAAGTAAAATAAAATAATTCCATTACTTACTTACATGGATATTCTACTAGACGAATAATCACATTAAATATCAATAACCACTTTCATAATGAGGGAATGTATAATGCCAGACATTCTGAAACATTTTGTCAAGGCCTCGGCCAAGACGTCTAAAATGATTAAGCCCTCGGCCAAAACCATAAATCAAAATGGGAAAGGGCCTCGGCCAATTCCACATCTAGTTGTCTCATGAGACCTACCGATGCATCGAGGAGCTATTGCGGGATCCACCCGTCACTTATTATGTCCAATACATTCCTCATATGAATAGGTTTAAACATACCATAAATATTCGTAATAAAACTAGCATAAGAAATGTCAACAATTTCTCCATAAACTATGGATGGTATAAAAATAACACATCAACAGTCAAATATTTCACAAAATTTTCAATGGAAGTTTTGTATCATAAATCAATTTGAATTAAACTTAAAACCCATCAAAGGATGTTGACATGGATGAAATCAAAGCTATTTGAGAGAAATATCTCTCTTTGTTTCTGAAATTATTTTAAAGTCCCATAATTATAAAATAATACATTTACATTGAAAATATTCTTATAAGCTTGTAAGGGAAGCTTCGACAAAGTTATAATGGCGTAAAATAGCCACACCCACCGTATAAGTTAAAAAAACATTCTTACCTTAAATTTGTCAAAAAGGTCAAAAAGTACATTTTATGGAAAACGACGGTAAGATTACTTTAAAAAACTTATAAGGGTATAAATGACTTTAACCCATTTTCCATTTAATAGTAAAAATGTTTTGAAAGACATTTTTAAGAATCATGGATGTGGATGATAACGAGGTCCCAGTAGATAATTATGTATAAGCAACCTTGGATAATGAAGAGGTTGTGAAGTAAACCCTTACCTTGTAATTTTCCTTGGTTAGGGTAGGTTAACCTCCTGTATAATGGTGATACAATTGTTATTAAATTATACAAGAATCATATACATTCATATGATATCATATATGATCTTTTAACATTGCTTTGTTAACAATATCTTTGATTTATCATTGTTTCGGGTGTTAACTTTCTCGTTTTCTTTAATATGTTTTGTTACATAAGTCGTATTTTTCATGTATAGGTTGTATCTTATTCATATCCAGAATGATATCATGTCCTTAAAAATTATTTTTAAATCATCAAATGATATTTATACTTGAATGGATACGATGGAGAATGAATCTCATCGCGTTCGTGGAGACGGTAGTCCGTACGTACGCACGAGCGACAATATCATTATTTTGATATTTAAATAATAAATATAATTGGATAGAATATAATAAATAAAGAATAATTATCATGTTATATTTATTATTTAAATGAGTTACATATCATTATTATACCCATCTAAATAATAATATATTGAATAATAATTACACCACGATGTGGAGACGGTAAGCCGTACGTACGCACGTATGGTGACATGTCATTCAAATGATGGGTATAATACTGAATATGGTTGTTCCATATTTTTAATAACATCACAGTATATAGAAGATACTGGAGTTATAATTTTAGAATTGAAATAATAAACAAAGAGGGAGTGGAAGAAGAAAGAAACTTGAAAGAGGGTGATGAAAACGTTACCTCTTCTTCGGGTTCTTCCTTTTGATTTGATCAAAAGGACTCCTTAGGATGGATTTCTGACTAAAGTAAATCTTCTAGGATGAAGGGAGAGAAGTTGGGAGAGTATTTGGGCAGAGTTTGGCAGATCCAAAAGGAATGAAAGTGTGAATAAGGTGGTAGAGGTGGGGGCCTTTTATAAGAGGAGAGGAGGGGCTCTTTTGGAAAGATTGAAATGTTACATTATTATACAATGATTTTCAGGTTCTAAAGGTCCCACACTTATATAATTCATGGATAAGGTGATAAGGTTTTTAAAGCTACCCATCCAATAGTCTTTGGACAAGTTTAAGCCTTGGACTTTACATTATCTTTTCATTTTATTAAAATCGTTAAATAATGAGGTCATCGCTGCATCATAATGATTTCATAAATAATTTAATTTATATAATGTCTAAAAATTATAAAAAAAATACTATGATGTAGGAAATCCTTTTACCTTTCCAATTACTATTTATAGTTAGAAATATGACTTGTATAACCCCATGTAAAAATTGTTTTAGTAAAACATTTCATGTTTGTGTCATTTTTTTTACTTTAACATTAATTAAAAGGTATTTATGTCATTTTTCAACTAAAGTGGCTCCATGGGGTCCCCAAGTTGAACCATGGATTGTCTTAGTCGGCCATTACTCATCCAATAGGGGTAGGACAAGTGTAAGGGTATTTTCATATTTTTATAATATCATTTTTACATTAAATTTCACTAATTACCTTTAATCGCGATTAATTAAACTTAAAAGTTACTATTCACCAAAAAATTATTTTAATCCCATTGAACCACATTTTACATCATAATGTCAACCATGTATGTCGGATTTTTGAAATTTAAAACACAGAAGTGGTAATATATCATTTTAACGAAAAATCAGTTATTTAACTATCACTTAGTGGTTTCACTATTCATCAAAAATTGAAGTTTTTCAGAACAATGCCAAAATTTCACCCTAAGATATAATTGATATTCCGAATTCAAAAAAGATGTCTATTTTAAAATATTCAAATCATATAAGTTGCATTAATAAATTTTATAATTAATTCCCGTTGTCACAACAAATAGCGTGTTTTTAAGAAACAATATATATCAAAATATTGACAATTGTTTATGTCCAATTTCAAAGTGAAATTAATTATAATTACCACCATTGGATAAAATTGTAAAAATATATAATAATTATACTATAAAACCACTAAATAGAATAATTTATCAATATAAATTATTTTGATTAAAAAAGTTGTTTTTAAGTATTTTTCACTATTCATAAAAAATTAGAAGTTCTCAAAAAAATACCAAAAATTCAATATAGGCTAATTTTGATATTCCG
Organism: Viscum album; assembly: GCA_963277665.1. NCBI lineage: Eukaryota > Viridiplantae > Streptophyta > Magnoliopsida > Santalales > Viscaceae > Viscum > Viscum album. Next base: position 1,088,853,322 of record OY728164.1, on the reverse strand, counting down.
AATCCAAAAATGAAGTCCATTTTGATAAATGAAATTTAGAAAATTTCAAAAAGTAGATATTACTATTCACAACGGCTAGTTTAATTAGTTGTGGTGTGTGTTAGAGCTCGAGGTCGCGTACAACACACGCTATTGCATTATTCGAAGGGAAACGTACCGTGGAAGCTTGGGGTGTTACAGTTAGCATATCTCACATTCAAGAGAAACCTTCCCCGATGGCTTGCATTACCTATAATGTTTTGTTTTATTAAAAAATAATATATTATTAAAATAAAATGATATAACCTTGTTGTAATTTTAGTGGTTATAAATAGTATTAACTACATTATAAAAATTTATGGTATATATAAATGTAAAATTAATTCATCGGTTAAAATTAACAAGAATGAAATGGATATAAAAATGAAAAATTATTTTATTTTTGCATCCTAATGAGTCTTGTCTAAATGAAAATAATTAATATATATTAGTTTATGATTTTAATGAAATATCTATTTTACATTTTAAATAAAATATTTTTGATATTCATCCATTAGTATTGATAGGCATAAATATGAACAAACACTATTTTAAGCATTAATCCTTATACTATAATAAAGATGATTTTACTACCTTTTAATGGTGAACCCATTTAAATTAGTAATTATTAAAATTTAATAGATAAAATATTTCAAAATAAACATTATATTTGAGATAGAAACATAATAATTACGTTAGTTTGAATTTTTGATATTTTTCTAAGGCAATTTATTTTTAATGAATAATTAAAAATACTGAATTTTAGTTCAAAAGTGGTTTGTCAACTAATTTATTAATAAAGATAAATTATATTTTAAGTTTTTTTTAAAGTTTAAATATATATTTAGTTATTAACTAAAAAATTAATGTCATTGTAATCAAAGTCAATTTTATATTTATGAAAAAAACATGGAGAACTTTCTATCCTTTTTACATTAAAAACCTACATTGTCATACCATTTGCGGGGTTAAATTTTAAAATACTTTCTACAAATTGTGTGATTTTAATTTCTAAAAAATTAATTAATTATTTGGAATTGTAATAATTTATAATGTCTAAAAAGTCTAGGATTATTTTTTACAAAATTTCATACAGAAAGTGTTTAAAGTTAATTACAATTATTAAGGTAAAAGTAACCATAATAAAAGAATAAAACAATAACTTAAGGGCCCAAATAACCTACCACCAAGTCAAAAACCTATTCTATGACAATATATTTTCAAAAATACTTCATTAATTCAGTTAGGTTGGTTTGGTAGGTCTTTTGTTAGGCCATATCATTTTTACACATAACTAATTTCTAAATATTCCTATTGAGTCTTTTTCATTCCCTATAAAAGACCACCACCTCTCCCAATTCCTCACACCTATCAAACCAATTACGTTCTTCCAATATCTTCACATATAGATTCCAAAAATCCTTCCCCATTACCATGATTTCCAACTTGGTTTTGAAGCATCTTAAGGACTCCATTTGGTATAAAGTAGAAGTAGTTACCAAATTAAGAGGTAAAAAACATCCTCAAGCTCTTTACTTTCATTTCCATTATTTGACACCAAAAAAATATATTTTCCATTTTTATTTAACAAATAAAATATCCTCAATATAATATAATGTTTTTATGTAAATATTTTTACTTCACATTACACACACATCCATATAATAGGTAGCAAACATATTGTTTCTGTGTACGATGAACTACGGCCTCCTGAAATGATGATTGTTCATTTTTCCCTTACAACCTATCATGGTGGAAATTATGACTGAAAATCATATTATATATTATATATAAGATATTTATCATTTATTTATAATTATTTAATCCTTTTATAATTCATACCTTTAATACTTTCCATTTTTCATTAATACAATAACATTGTTTGAGGAAGTGTGGAATATCGTCCGCTCAAAGAGATGTGATTTGTTTATATGATAAATGGAATGAATACAGGATAATAATAATTAATTATGGGTAAAAAATAAAATATATATCATATTAATGAAAGAATTAACTTTATGAAAATATAATATGTATATCATTTTTTTAATTACCCTTTTACACACTCAAAAAGATAGAATATCATTTGTGGAAGTGTGGACTACCTCCTCATCAACATGATGTGATTCATTTTTCATCAATGAAATTATATATATAATTTTATATGATTAAATTATATGTTATTTATTATATACGGATCATTCTGTAAATATATGGTGTTACTTACCTTCTTTCCATAACGATCATAGATAAATGTGAATGACATTATGTGTACGTACGGCCTGCCATCTCCATGATCATAAAGATGATTCGTTTTTCATAAAAATATTTAATTATTGATTATAAAAGTGTAATAAATGTATACAAATGATAATTATGTCATTTTTATAATTCTATATTTTTCATGTAATGAACCCCATAACCATAGTTACATACCCAAGTTGTTTTTGACACATAAACAGAATTTGGTCAAAACACACATTATAAACATAAACATAATTGATTAAGTAGTGGTATATAATACGGTAATAAGTGAAAAAATGTATTTATAAACATTAATAGGGTTATTATGAAATTAAAAAATGAAAATAATATTATTATACAGGAATTTAAAGGATGTTCACTAAAAAGGAAGCTTGAGATAAGAGATTCTTGTCTCAGTTTTCTTTGTGTGAGGCATCAATTATTTTTGTGCACATAACTTCATATACACATGGAAATAAAATATCATTAATTATATTATCTTTATAGTATTTAAATATTTGATTTAATTGTCACTACTTTGGGGGTTTTCAATTCATATGTTACAACAATTGTATGGGATATTGTCTCAATTTACATTTTTTGAGACTTATTTGTCGTTATCCACCATGTTACTTTTATATTGTGTATATACTTCCTTTTTTACATAATATATCTTTAATATATGTACTATCATTATATTATAACTTTTAATTAATTTTACCCCTTCATGGGCCTTATTATTTAAAATGATTCAAAGTGGAATGGTACAATTTGGAACATTTAATGATTATTTTCCTCAATAATAACATTAATGATATTTCAATGGTAATCCCATTTGAGGAAATTATATGAACATTGTTCAATAAAATTTTTCATTTTCTCTCTTGAGGTTATTCATGATCGTTTTCATATATTACTTCCATTTTCTCATTCATTAGTACCTGATAAAATTTTAGAAAATGGTTTTTAGTAAATCTGACATTTCTCTCTCTTTAGTCGGAAGACCTATTTTATTCTAAAACGCATGTTTAACTAAAATTTTTCAAAAATATTTTTAAAATGATTTGGAAAATAATGGTTTACCCTTTTCACTTTTACCAATTTTTTCACCAGAATATTCTTGTCCATTTCCGAATAAGGATTTTTTCATAACTTTTTACAGTGAAAAAGGAATTTTGCTTTTAAATTGTATGACATATAGAGATTTACCAACTATCATTCCATAGAAGATTCAATTTAATATTTAAAAGGATAATTTGTAAAGAAAATTTTTTTACACTTCTTTTTAAATAAATGCTTTTCCAAAAAGGTTTTCAAAACAAACATATATTTTCCTCATGGACATTTTTAAAAATGAATTCATGAATGAAAACAACCCTATTTTTTTACTCTAATTGTGATTTTTTATATTAATACCATCCTAAATCTTCGTATATATGGTTTATTATTTATTTTTCCAAGGATGATAAAAAAATTCACTTCATTGAATAATTTTTTGTTCCCCTTGAGATAATTAGTCTTTTATGATCATTGAACATTTAATTCCCTATAATAATCCATTTCATTGATCATGGATATTAGTATTGCCTAATCCATATGAGATTTTTCATATGGTGTATACAATGACATTTATTTTATTATTTGTGGAATTACTAATAGTTTAGAATTATTTATTCTATACGGATATTTGACAAGACATATTAATTATTTTGGTAATTCAATATGATGAATGTTTTGGAGTGGTATTGGCAGGTGGATCCTGAACATTATATAGATCCTTGATGCATCAACAGGTTCTCCTAATACAAATTTGTTGTTCAAATCAAAATAGTTTAAACCGTCTAGTGAAATATCTTGAAGGTAATAGGTTTTTAGGTTACATAGACATGATATCCAACAATTAGGCATCTACCTCATTTAGTTTTAGTTATTATTATCCATGAGATTTTTCATTGTCATATCTATAGATACAATTCATTTTCATTTAATTGATTAAAGAGAATGTGCATTAGTTTCTTACCTTACCACATGTATTTTACCTTATCTAGTTATTTTAATGGATTGTGTTTCCATTTATTATCTTTCCATATTGTTTGTATACTTCTCTTTTAGTTTATCAATTACTTGGCATGTGTGTTCAGTTATTTTCATTTCTATGTTAATTTATTATTTTAGATTCATTATTTCATCTTCTATAAATTTCCTTACTAAGAATTCGAGCTCACCATTACTATGTATCTTTTCCCAATAATCCAATAATAGTACTATGAATGATATGAAGGGATTTATTAGATGTATTTGAGTTATCCACATAGTTATTTATTTACAAATAAGAAAAAATGTTATGATGTGAATAGTGTACTTTTGCAATCCAGTACTCGTGATTTTATCTCGTTTACCATGACTACAAAACTCTAAGTCCATCAGGATTTGAATCATTTTAATCATGCCAATATAATTAGTAGTAGACACCAGATCTAGTCTTCTAGGTTCAGGTCTCTATAAATAAAGTATCAATTGGATGGTTATGAATAACACAAACATCAAGATGATTGGAATTAATCAGGCATCTAGTTGTGTATTTTGGTCCATCAAAGTTATTGTTTTTTCACAAAATTTATTTCTTAATTGTGATTGGGGTCATTTAAATTGGGATAAAAATGGGTTTCTTAAAGGTATGAACTTCTGGTGTCTATCTCTATATTGTTTATATTGTGAATAATGTGTTCTTTGTTTAGGGGCATACTTCAATGAACTGGGTATGCACATCATCCTGGATATAGTTTTTTCGATTATTTAGGATGCATGGGATTTGGTGAGTCACCATGATCTATATAAAAATAATTGATATATCCATTTTTTATCACGATGGTATCCTAGTATAGATATGTAAGGGGGAAATATTTCTATTTTTTGGGTAATCTATATGTTATACCTTCTTCAAATAGTTTTGTTGGATGGGTAATTTTTTGTATTAGATTGTGTTGTATATGGGGAATAATTTAAATATATATATATATATATATATATATATATATATATATATCTTGTACCAATAGAAGCTTGCCTGTGGATAGTTTAGTCTAGGACATCCAAGGCTTATTAGTATTTTAATGGCCCTTTTTTAAAAATATTTGATTCCAAAAAAATATTATGTGACTATAAATTGAAATGTTACGATCAGGTTTTGATGGTCATTTTAGCATTGGTCAATATGATCATTGGAAATAATAAAATTAATAATAACTTTATAATTATTATTAGTATTATAAATATAAATGATAATGGTTAATTAACATATACAGGAGAAATGATGGTCACAACTAGAAGAGTCATGTCATACAAAGCTGATTTTATGGATCTTGGGAAAGAGGTAGTGTCATTGGGCCTCACTCTCGGCCAAGACCTAGCTGATCTTCAACATTTTAAGCATTAAAAATATTGCCTATGAGATTTGTTCATGTTTGTGGAAATTCCCACTTGAACGATGTTATCAGAGCCTCCCCAAAAATATTTAACCATACCCAATCTTTCCAATGAATCTTATGCGGGTGTTATAAGGGGTTATTTTTTTATTCCCTAGTTACGTAAAATGTAATGAAACTATATCAATAAAATTTCTTTTCCATTAATTTAATTTTAAAAATAGTTTTACTTAATAAAATTGAGTTGTAATTTTAAAATTTTATTTTTTCGGATTGAAATTGTACTTTTAAGAAAAAAATATTTATTATAACTAACAGATATATTATGAAAAAAAATTATTCCAAAAATACATTTTGATTACAACTCTCTTATTTAAATTTATATGATATATTAATTTTATTCTTTTTAACAGTTTGAAATTTTACAGTGCATTTTATAGTAATTTTTCTATATTTTTTTATTTTTAATAAATAAGGATTTTTATGTTGAAAAGTAAAATTCTTTCAATATCACTAATATATAAGATAAAATAAAAATAACTATTGGAATCAGAACATCGAAATTTTATTATGGTGAATTTATTATAATTTTCTAAAATAATTTATTTTCTCTTGAATAGTAAAAAAAATAGATTGATTTTTTTAGTATGTTTAATGACCTCATAATTTTGTGATAATGATTTAATTACTAATTAATCACAATCCAAAACTTAATATATTTTATTATTTTAATATCAAGTGTTTTTATAGATTTCAATCAATTTCTCAATATATAATTTACTTTCCAATTTTTAAAATGGAGAAATTTTCTTTAAAATGTAATTTTGTGAAAATATTAATTTTATTTTTCAAAATAAGTAATATAAAACTCTTATCAACTCCTTTGGATTAAAATATCATAACATCTTTCCCAATTTTCCAATTTCATAAGAAAATATCATGGTCTGTCACATGGTTTTTAAATTACCACTACCTATGTGTCGAAGGAAATTAATAAACAAATTGTTCCCTTTTCCTATAAATACCCACCCATTTGTTCAATTATCTATAATTCCCAATCTATACTCTTTGATGATCTAAAATATTGAACTTCCAATGAGTTATCCCAATTTTTTTTAAAGTCCCCAAGGTTACAATCAATCACGACACATGCATGCAACACCCATGAATGGGTGAGTATAACAATACTCATTAAGAAACCCAAAAACTATAAAGTAATACACAAATGAAGATACATTCAACTAAACACAAATTATGTCTAAAATACATTAAATAATAATATCGAGATATAATCAAATTTAGACATGTTGAATAGTGGTAAGTCACAACTACTGCATACCAACACAATTGATTCAGTCAGAGGATTCCACAAAGCACTCTGCTGGGAGAACACACTCTTATGTCTGATAGCATTGATGATGTCCACCTAATAAGTATTATTCATTGGGAAAATTCATTGTAGGGATATGCTGATAAATATGAAGATAAATATGATGCATTTATTAGGATCATATCTAGGGCCTTAGGGTGATACCAACAACTCCATCTATATTAACCTAATATGTAGAGGATCGATTCTTGGTGATGTTAGTCAAACCAATACTAAGGAATATACCTAGGGCATGAAGAATGAATGGAGGATCCTGCTATGGGCCTCTCAAAGGGGATTCCAATGACTCTATCCATAATTTCTTATTGAATGGATCATACTCTTATGAGTAAGAAATGATATCCATCAAACTTCTAGGTAATGATCATGGGAACAAACACTAATTAATATTATCCATAATAGGATAGAAAAGATATTTATGTTATGTAGAAATGGGTACACTACCTGTAGTAGTGTCACAGAAACCTGTACCCCGACCTAGGTACTGACCATGTACAATTTCCAATGTTGTTTAGAACATGTTGTATAGAAGATGGGTACATGCTGTGTAGAAGCATCGGATGCTATTTCCTTCCATTCAGGGTCCACCCGTGTACTCTAGTTATGTGCTAGTATACGATGTGAACCCATGTCTTCTTACCTGTATACTAGTACATAGGGTTTCCCATGTAACCAGTCTAGGACTAGTCGTGTGGTGTTATACATGCAATTTAGAAAGCCCGTGTACTCAACACTGAGTCAGTGTATCTCCCGAGATACATGTCGAGTTTCCAAGAAGTGCCTACTTTCCATGTGGCATGGTCACATGCAATGTGGGTTTTGACTACCTCTTAAAACTTACCCCTCGCTTAATGGGGTCCACATTCCATGCATCACCAGGTTACATTCATTTTTTATCTTGATTTTCTATAAATCTATGTTCTTCCTTAGAACACCTCAATTGATGATCCGATATCATTTTGATCATCCATTACCCTTGAAACCGTGGATCCAGGTTCGCATCATCATCAAAATAATGAATCAGGGAGTATTAAGCCTTTAATCGGCTCTGAAATCTGATTTTGATCACCCATATGTTAAATTTCCAAAAGAATGTTATCTTCTAAATCATTTCAATTCATCAATTACTGTCGTCATCTCAACTCAATTAAGTCTTCCTAAATCAAGATCATAGATATCCGATTGTTTCACTGTAAAATGAAGCCATGTCGATCAATCATTCATAATCAATGATGAAAAAATAACATGTAGAACATATGGGGGAGAAGAAATACACACAAGGAAGAAATGTAGAAAAATTTACCTTGACCTTTATTCATTTCGGCCTCAACCCATTCCCATAAGAACGATCAAAAAATAAAACTATAAATCAACACCATAAATTTGAAAGTTAAATACCATCCCGTAGGAATTATCAAACCATGGATCAAAATATTTGTTTATTGGTATGCATTCATCATTGAATCCAAAAATGGGGAAAAGAAATAAAAACAGCATGTTGTACTAGGGAATTGGATAACCTATTGAAGAAGATTGGTTGTCATGTCATTGTTGTTGGCGAGATCTATCATGAACGGTGTTTTTCAATCTACGATCCAAGTTCCTTCATCATTCTCCATTGAGGGAATCCTCCAAGTCCCTCTCCAGATCATATAGAGAATTATAGGGTCATGATCCTAGACCTAGATCCCATCCTAATGTCTTATTTTAAAATGAATCTTGGTTGTGTCTCTAATTTGATGAAATGTAAAAATAAAATAAATTCTCAATTTATTTAATTCATTAAAATTACAAATTATACATTCCCCAGATAACTTACACCAGTCGATGTTAGGATTTTCATAGGGTGAAGTCACTGCTTCGAATAGAATAAGGGACTCATATTCATGATCTGGAAACCTATTTAAATCTAATTTCACTTTTTAGGAAAACTATATGCATGCGTGATTTCATAGATTTAATATTTTTCAAGCAATTGTTCTTGGCATTATAGGTCTCTGAATCACACACCATCAAAGCTATTGGTCTCAAATTAATTCCATATAGTACTGAAATAGTAAATAAAAGACATTACACAATCTTTTAGTTTTATAAGTTACTCTTTAAGGTAAGTTAAATCTCAACATCTCTATTCCTTTTAGGTTCACTTTTAATGTGGTATGTCTTTAAAATTCCATAATATTTTTTTCTATCCATTTCACTATATCTATATAGTGTATTAGGAGTATTTTATGAGTGGGATACCCTTTTCCTATCTCTTTTTAATGTTTTATAATACCATGTATCTTACCTATTATCCGGGTTGATTTTCTTCTCATAATTTCTCTATTTCTCTCATGAAATTATCTTATTTTGTTTTTTGAATACCAAAACCTATTTCTCTATTAAAATTATTCACGTAGATAAAAAATAATATATTTTATTTTTCTGTTATCATACATGAATCCTATCATTCTTTTCCATGGGATAATAATGACATAAAGATCTAGTCTTCAATCATTTTTTTAAAATGCCACGAATTTAGTATTTAACCCATTTCATTCAATATCAATGGATATTTGTGAGATATTTTATTATGATATATGTGGATCACATTAATAATAATATATGATGGTTGATCCCTAATAGCACTCCAATTCATTTGGTGTGTATTTACTCTCTATAGATGACCAATTTTACGATCCCTTGGTGAATAACCTTGGTAATATTTATGATACCTTAGGGATTAAACATGGTGATATGATTATGAATGAATAAATTAAATTCTGTTTCAACATTTATTGTTATTAATCATGTTATTTTTACTATGATATATATATATATTTTTTTTTCTTTTTCCTTTATGATATTCTTTGAGTTAATATCGATAATTCTAAAGGTCAATTGTAAAAGTATTCCTCCATTATTTCACTTATTGGGCCTTATTATCACACTTTAGTTGATGTATGTACCTAGGTTATGATATCTATAAAATATAATTGTGATTAACCTATGATTGGTCCTTCTAATGTGATTTAGAAGAATTTTAATGTTTCCATGAATTTATTAATTTTTTTTAAGAAACAATACAGAAAATGATTAGCTATTTTGTACAATGTAATGAAAATTTAATGTTGTAAAAAGATTGGATTCCATAGTTGGTATCAATTTAAGTGCAGTTATTTGGTTAAATTTTGATTTGATAACTTTAGCATGAACCATATATAAAAAAATAAATATATTAAAACATCCTCGTATTTTGGTGAAGTAATATGTAAGTTGTTTCCAAGAAAATAAATCGTTGTTTGGTTATAAAAAGGTCGATTTAGTTTCAGCACAGGTGTACCTAGGGATAACAACATTGACATGGTACATCAGGACAGACTCTGTATAACCTGACACAAGACAACGAGTCTTACTGCAGACCTCTTTTGACGCTCCTAGGGGATATTATTGGTTATAAAGAAGCTTTTTATGAATCATTATGAAGGATTTATAGAAAACATAATAGTTGTAAAATAATAACTTCTTTAATAATTATTCTGTAAGACATGAAATGCCTTTAGAATTATAAGATTATAAAATTAAATACATTTCTCACTAAGTTTTTCTTCTTTTTGAAAATGGAGGTAAAAAGGAGAAACTATGTAAATGGTGAGAGTAATAGACCAGCTGATAATGACATTTTGGTGGAATCCATAACGGAAAACATCATGAGGATGATGAAGCAGCTCACTCAATTGATGAGAAATAACATGAATGTAGAAAATATACAAGATTCTATATGCAGGTAAAAAAATACCATTGAGTGTTTTAGGCATCAATGAACACCTTTTTTCTTTGGATCTATTTAACCATTGATTTATTAATAGTGGATACACTCTATATAAACGTTCTGTTATACACACTATTGATCGAAAAAATGGAAAGTCGCGCTAGATGTCTAACACATAGAGGTAGAATCTAATCAATGGTGTACATTAATTAAAAAAATGAATCCATGAAGGGATATTGATGTTATAAATTGGGAAGAGTGTAGGGGATCCTTTTTCCATATCATATTTCCCTTGTCCAATGTGAATGAAAATAGAGTTGAAATTCATAGAGTTGAGGAAGAATGAAAATGAATCAGTGGGAAGCTATGGGATGAACTTTACGTGGATTTTTTTTCTACACCTCTATCTTTTTTAAGGATCCTAATGTAATGTTTAATATATTCATTAATAGACTATGACCCCATTTATGTAATAATCTATAAAAATGATACTATAAAGAATATGAGGAAATCATGGTGTGTGATGTCGAAGCAAAATTAGAATTCAAAGAGATGAAATGGTTCCCTAGATCGGATAGAAAGATAAGAGAACTTTTGAGCCAAACATGGGGAGGATCATTGATCATCGACGATGTAGAACGTATATGAAACTTCCCATGTAAATTTTTTTTTGGAACAAGCATTCATGGAGCTTCTTTTTTGGGAGCAAAAAATATTACAAGTGTGCAATAGATGTCCATATTTCTCAGAACTATTGTAGTGAGGTGAAGCCTCGTCTTTTCAACACTAACGGGGTAAGATGCTTCAGTCATAACATGATGTTAAATTCTTTATGTGTGGACAAGTTGTGAAATTTTCCAATATTTATAAAAATTTGAATACAGTGGAGGGTAATCACCATCAACCACAACATGTGGCAAGGTAGTATGGTCATTATTTTTCTATCACGACATCTGATGTTGAAGCTCCAAATGATGTGGTGGATGGTACTCTCATTATTATCATAGAAATATATTTTACATTGTTTAATTATAGTTTATAAAATTAGTTTATTTCCTCCATGTTTTCAGATAAATGTAGAATTACTCCATGAACAAGTATAAGTAGAAATATCATTCAGGACTCTTAGAGGGATTACCTAAACATCAACAGTGTATAGAAACTCTTGAATTTATTTTGGTGAGTATAATCACATCACAAATATAGTATTCACTCCCACTCTAGAATTTGAGATTATACTAGGGATGGACTAGATCTCAATGTATAATGCATATATCAGCTGTATAAGTAAGGAAACATTAGTAGTTTTCAATGCAAAACCTACATTTATTTTCAAAAGAGAAATATATCTACCTGAGATTTATCTAGAAGCAACACCAATAGCCCTATTTTTGGAAATGATAAATGAAAGTAAAGAAGGAAAATAAAGTCTATGAAAAGAAAATTTCCTCATCATTCTAGAATACATTGGTATATTTCCTAATGAGTTACACATTCCTCCATAGAAAAAGATATAGAGTTATCCATTGAGATAATGACTAGTTCCTATATAATTTCAATGACCTTGTATAGAATTTAAAATGTGGAGGTGGGGTAATTAAAGAATAAATTCCATGATATTTTGGAGAAGGGGTATATTCAACCATGTGCATATCATTGGATATAAAATGCTCCCTTTGTAAAGAATAATGATGGATAAATGTGATTATGAATTCATTATAGACAATATAATTGGATCCTGGTGATGAAGAAGTACCCTCTCTCAATAATTGATGACTTATTTGATCAGCTTCATGGGTCACAATTATTCTCCATGATTGATCTCTTATTTTTTATCATTAGTTGAGGGTGAATAATGAAAATTAAACTCACAATTTTGGATCATGAGGAATGGACTCCTGGGGATTTTTCCTTTATCGGTGATGCCCTAGGCCAAATGGTCATGATCCTAGCGGCCCTCTCCCCTTTTGATGGGGTAGGTTCTACTCTCCCTCTCTCCAGAAACGAGTGCATACACTCATTTATACATTTATCAAATCCATACTTTGTCCCATCATTTCTTAATATCCTGATTTTCTCAAAAGTTCATGATCATTTCCAGTTATCCTCTTAGCTTCCAATCTCATCATCAGAGTTCAATAATGCTTCAGATATCTTCAACCTAACCATGGTGGCTCGATTCCGTCATCACCAACCTTCATATGATGCATTAAATTTTTTTCCAAATATTTGGGTATATTAGATAGTGTTTTGGTAAGTATTTTTCGTAGAATATTTTAATGATTAGATTTGCGTCGATGGAGGATCTGATTACTACATGGTCCTAGGCTCCATAAAATTGTAGTGGGATTTTCTTCAATCTTCTCCCGTGAACCATCAATTTTTATATGAAGCGAGATGCTCTAGATGTTTTGATAGTGTATGGGTTCTGGATAATATTTGGAGATTAATTTCAATGGACACAAGTTGTTTTCTTCAAATTGGTGACTTGTCACTCTACATCTTATAGGTGGCTAGGTCACCTGGCTGTTGTATGTCAGAATGGGAATCAGATCATATAGTTGAATCCTTATGGAAAAGATCATATGGTAGATGAGGTAACATCGGAGTCTAGATTCTGATGTACTACAATTAAAAAAAAGGTCTAGGTCTCCCCTCATTGGATAAGCTTACGGTCATCACTAGGTCAACAAAGGTCATGTTTGGTAATAGTGATGTCATTCTGTCCAAGCCTTCTTGGATTCCTAGATTTTTTGATCCAGGAGTCTCTCACATATTCATGCATATGAGGACTGATCTAGCGATTTCACATCAAAGGGTCATTCTCCTATACTGACTATGGTGGTGAGGAGTGGTCATGTCTCCTATGTAAGGGTTCTATGATCTGGTAGTTATAATCCTCCTATAGTAGTGAACCAAACTCCATATGAGGATGTGTCCAATGGAAAGGGGTGTGGGTCCCTATAGTCATGTATAGAGGATGAGGCATTACATAATAAGAGTCCTAGTCAAATAAATCTACCTCTAATTTTTTTTATTCGGTTTGATGGGTTGAATGAGGAAGGGTTCACGCATGTACTATTCCTGGTCCAGGAGAAGGAACTGCAATAGGAAGTGGAAGTGTATAAACCTCAGTTATTTGAGTCCTATTATGAGGTGGTGATCTCTACATATCTCTAATTGGATGATTTTGAGGGAACGTGAGTCTATGTACTTCACAATACAAGGAAGAAGAAGGTACACAATGGGAATCGTGATGTAGGGGGGATGGATTGTGGACGAGGGGAAGAAATCCAATGTTTGAATGGACTTTTCATAGATATTGAAGCTTATGGAAACAAGGTTGGACTATAGGGACAATGTTGGGGCTGATTAAATTGAAGACCATTTTAATGGAAGTATTAATAGATTGGTTATTTCAAAAGTAAAACAAAAAATCATGATTAGAAATTATATAATAAAAAAGGGGGGTTGAATTTTGAAATGTGGAAGAGAAAATAGGAAGGAACATATAGAGCACATTAACTCATAAAATAAAGGATTGTAGGAAGATTAAATTAAACTATTGACAATAGAGGAGGATGATAACATAACATTAGAGACATATCATCAAGGGGATTTTATAAAATATCAAAGGGACTAGATGTAGAAATAAGGCCTTCTTTTAGCACGCAGATGCAACAAAAGGAAGATTAATTTGTAGGAGTGCATACAAACATGGGAAAATATTGTTGATTACTTTCAAGCCTTTTCAAATATGACCTTGAAACGAAGGCTTACTCCTTTTTTTGGGGATATTTTGGGTAATAAGATCAAATATTTTTAGTGCCGATATTAATGGATTTTAGATTTCATACTACGCCTAAAGATTTCGGCCATGAACTTGTAAGGTTCCCCACATTTCCTCAAAAATATTTTTGGAAATAAAAATATAATATTATTAGTGGTAGGGTTAAGGAATAATATATTCCAAAGAAAACGTTTCTATCAAGATTATGGAATTATGAGTTTGTTTTTATTCCCTTCATCTTGACTAAGGCTCCTATTCTTTTTATTGATTTTATGAATAAACTCTTTAAGGACTACCTTGATAACATTTTGGTAGTTTCAATTAAAGATATTATGATATATTTTGAAAATTTGTGAGAATAATTAGGATCATCAAAGTGTTATATTTTAATCACCAAGGAAGAATATTCTATTTGGAAATTTCAACCAATGTGAATTTCAGTTACAACTTGTTTCTTTTCTGGGGAATATTATAACCAATGATGTAATCTGAGTAGATCCTATTAGGAAAAAGGTTATGTAATAGTGGCCTCATCCTTAAATAGTAACTATTATTCTTAGTTTCCTTGGATTAGTGGGATATTATAAGATTTTTTTGAAAAACGTTTCTCTAATTTCTTATCCAATGTTCATGTTAACTCGAAAAGTGGTCATGTTCATCTACACAAAGGAGTGGAAGAAAGCTTCTAAGAGCTGAAGAATAGATTGTTTACCTCACCAGTGTTTTCTATACCCTCTATGAAATAAGTATTCCTTATTTTTTGTGATTATTCTTTGAAAGGGCTTGGTTGTGTTCTCTCACAAAATAACAAGTTTATTGCTTATGCATCTGGATAGTTGAAGAATCGAGAGTAGAATTATCCTAAGTATGACCTAGATCTGGAAATGGTTGTGTTTTCATTACAGATATAGATTCACTATTGTTATGGGTAGAGATTTGATATATACATTGTCCATCAATGTTTGAATTATATTTTCACTTAAAAATAATTAAACATGAGATAGATCATATGGTTTGAAATTTTTAATGACCATTATTCTTTAATTCATTGTCCCCATAGAAAAAAAAATTTGTTGATGCATTAAGTAATAAAGGACCTATTGTTTTGTAAATGATTAGGATTCAAGGAGATTATTTGATCAAAGGCCTAGTAAAAAAAGATATGGGAATCTTAAGGTATGGTCATCATCAACACTGTCCAAAATTATTTACCAAAAATCATTACTAGATAGGATAAATAATTCTTAAAGATAATATCCTTTATGATAGAATAATTTTTAGGCTACAATGAATTGGATTTTTCCTAAGTTAAATTTTGATCCAGAACGTGTACTAAAATTTCGTACAAGGCTATGTGTCCTATATTTTCTGGAATTCAAGAAGGAGATGATGGATGAAGCACACAGATCTACTTACTCTATACATCCTAGAAGAATGAAAATGTATATGTACATTCATGACCATTATTTATGGGGTTACATTAAATGTGATATTGTTGAATACACAATGAGGTTCCCAGTCTGTCAAAAAGTGATGGAAGAGTGACAAATATACCCCTTTTATCTCTATTCAGTAATATTTTTTTTGACCAACATTAGAAGATATAAGTAAATTATGTTGTGAGGTTCCATGAATTTACAATTTCTATCATTTCTAATCATGATACATAGTTTTAAAAACTGTTATGTAGAATTAATCAACATTATCTAAGTACAGAATTTAATTTTAGAATGGAATATCACACTGAAACTGATGGACAATCTAAAAGGACTATTCAAATACTTGAAGACATACAGAGAACATTCTCAATGTAATTTAAAGGTGGATGGGAACAAAACCTCTCATTAGTTGAGTTCTTATACAACAATAGCTTCCATTTTATTTTTCATATGGAACCCTATAATGACCAATATAGGATGCTCTTTAGAGCACCTAATTGTTGGGACCAATTTACATAGAGAAAGCTTCTTGGACCTAATCCTGTGTGATAAAAGATAAAAAAGGTGCACTCCATCCGACATCACATAAAGGCTTCTCTACATCAGCATAAGAGCTATTTTGAAAACCATCAAAGGGAATTGGAGTTTGATGTTGGTCATTTTTTATTCCTTAAAATTTCACTTTAGAAGAAATTCACGCGGACTCGGGAGAAAGGGAAGCTAAGCCCTAGGTAAATTGGCCCTTATGAAATCCATGATCACATAGGAGCAATGTCCCATCGTCTTACACTTCCACCAAACCTATCTAATGTTCATTATTATTTCCACATATATCTTTTAGATATGTACATATCGGACCCTTCACATGTACTGAATCTATAGCTGCAACAACTGGAACATGACTACTCTTATGAAGAGAAACCATAGGAGATATTGAGCTATATATAAATGGTTTTATGAAACAACACTACCCACCTCAATAAAGTGTTGTATAGGGACCAAAAATATAGAGAATACTTGTGGGAACTAGAGAATACAATGAGGTATAAGAACTGACACCATTTCTCAACTGAGGGAACATGATAAATTTTCTTGAATAAAATTTCTTAAGGGGGAAGAATGTAAAGACCCAAACTCATTAAATGATAATTGTTTCCTGAAAATTAGTGTTATATTATACTCAAAAGAAATAAAAGTCTTTAATAATGATGTGAGTATAAATTGAAATTTGACTATTTGGTTTTTACCATTATATGACAGTTGGATAATATTACTATTGGAAAAAATACTCTTAATAGTAACTTTAACATTATAATTGGTTTTATTAATTGAAATGATAAAGGTTAATTAATACATAAAATGGAAATGATGGACTCAACCAATAGAATCATTCCATAAAAATCTTAATCATCATAGATTAGAACGTAGGTAGCATCACAAGTCTTTTCTCTTAACTAAGCCCAAGCAATGATTTGACTTGTTAAGCTTGAATAAAATAGCCTATGAGATAAGTTCATGTTAGTGGACATTACCACTATGGGGGTGTTATCAAAGGTTCCCCACGAATCTATCACTTTCACACACCTTAACATTATGTCATATGCATGTGTTATAACTAGTTATGATTATATTCCCTATTTACTTAATGTGTAATGAAATTGTATAAATTTTTTTTGTTTTCCATCAATTCTGATTTAAGAATAGTTCTTATTAATATAATTGAGTTGAAATTTTATAAATGGATTTTTTCGAATGAAATTGAACTTTTTAGAAATGAAATAATTATTATAATAAAGTAATATAATATGAATAATATTAATTTTAATGAAATAGTAGGATTAAAACGATCTTTTTCACATTTTAATAATAGTATAATTTTATTTTTTTCAAGTTTCAAACAAAATTAACTATGCATTTAACTTAGCATATTCTATCCACTATTATTTTTAATTAATTAAGAATTTAAAATTATCATATTTAGATAATTATTATGATAAAATAAGCCTAATTTTTTAAATCATTCTGTTGAAATTAGTTTCGGCTTAATTTATGAGAATTTTAAAAAATACATTATTTTCTGTTTAGTAGAAAAAATAATGTTCATGTTTTTCTATATGATTAATGAAATGATAAATATGTCATAATGATGTAATATCTAATTAACGAAAATATAAGACATAATATTTTTATTTTATCAATATAAAGTATTTTTATAGATTTTAATCAATTTAATAATATACAATTTATATTCCAAATTATAAATTTGAAACTTTAACTTAAAAAATTTTAGTTTGGGAAAAAATTAATTTTAATTGTGAAAATAAGTGATATAAAATTATGGTTGACTATTGTGGGTAAAAATATTAAAATACGTGTCATGTGAGTCCAATACCATTGGAAAATACCATGGGAAAGCCCATGTATTTTCATTAACCAATACCTATGTGGTGAAATAAATTTGATAAAAAAATCCTCATCTTTTTCTATAAATACCCACCCATTTCTACATTATCATTCATCCTCCACGAATCCTTGAAAGTTTTACCACTCATGGTGACATCCCAAGTTATCTTTAAGCCTCAAGTCCCCAATATTTTATTTTTAGGAGTCACACTTCAGGGTAAGGGAAATCCCAACTTTTCTTCATCTTCCATGTACTTTTTTTTACATGGTAGGTCCTTGAAATTTACATACTATGTTCTTGTGTCAATTTAATGCTATACAATAAATATATTAAGAGTGTTTTATAAAGGGTATACCCTTTCTCCATTAATTTTTAATATTTTCTAAAACCAGGTTTAGTACTCATTATGTTTCCAGATTTTCATCTCAAACATTCTCTCTTTTTCTCATGAAAATCTCTTATATTTTTTGTGAATATAAAAAACTATTTGTTTTATAGGAGTATTCACCTAGAAATAAAAATTAACCATTTTATTCTATGATAATCATGCATGAAACTGGAATTCCTTTTTAATGGGTTAATAATGGCGTAAAGATCTTATCTTTAAGTATTTTTTTAAACGGAATGATTTTGATATTAAACTCATTTCTTAAATTATAAAATTATTATTTATGAAGTTTATTATTATGATTTATGTGGATAAAATTAGTTAATACATATTAATGGTTATCCTCGATAGTCCTCTAGTGCATTGGTTAAAGAATATAATCTATAGATATGGCATGCTTTATGATTCATTGGTGAATATCCTTGAAAAATTATATGACACATCAGTGATAAACCATGATTATAAACATTGTAATGACTTAATTAAATATTATATCCACAATTACAAGTTATTATTTATGTTATTTTTACAATTATATGTCACTTCTTTTCTTTTATCATGACATTATGATATTCTTCAAATTTTTACCGACAATTCTCATGATCACTGGTAAAATGTATCCATTTATTACCCATACTAGCCCTCATTCTCACCCTTTTCGTTGATATATGTCACCAAGTTAGGATATTAATTAAATTTTCATTGGATGATCATATGAGTAATCTCTTAAATTGGTTTATTATAATTTTTTATTTTTTTATGTATTTATGTACCTTTTTTCTTATAAACTAATCTTTAAAAATCCTTTGTTTTTGTAAAATGTAATGAAATGGTTATATAAAAAAATGTGAGATGTTATATTATTATACTATAAATGTTACTTTGTGAAGGTAAGTTCAATACATGCTTAATCTCATGCATTATATTCTTAGATTACTCTCTACTCCACTGAAAACATTTTTCTCTTTATGGTTAAATTTAACTCATCCATTCTAGTTAACACAATTTAGATGAACACTCCTTTACAGTATATCAATTGTTATACTATCTGATCATGTAGGTTCATCCTCAATATATGTGCAATGATCACAAATATATGGTAAGAAGGCATCATGATTTTAGATTATATGGAATAATAGGGAAACCCAATGATAAGACTTCTTTTTATCTATTCCATTGGTCCTATAACAATAGCGTGTAATTATATTATTTTAATGAAATATATTTTAATTAATCACCTTATTTAACTTAGAATTATTTTTTTATAGATTCATTTCATTAATTTTTTTAAAATTACTAACTCTGAGATGGTTACATTAATCTTGTTAAATAAATATCCCTAAAAATAAAAAAAATTGATAATGGTAAGACATTTGAGATTTTTTGTTTCATCCAGATTGAATGAAAAATATAACAAAATTTGGAATGGTTGTTTTACATTTTATAATGATAATGTACCATTTTTTTAATCCTCTTAGATGGGACTTGTTTCACTCAGTATCCTTACATTTTATTTTTTTTAATTTGCAATTTAATCAATAAAAATTGGAATGATGTAATAAATATTATTTTATTATAGATATATGTTACATAGTGAAAACTATTCTTATAAAAATGTAAAAATATACTAAATTTTTTAAATAATTTATCCCCTTTATATTTATTATGATTAACCTATTATAATATGTTATAATCATTCAATTTATTTAAAAAAATGTGACAAAGAATTATGAAAAAGTGTGATAACCCAGCCCTTATCAAGTTCCCTCGAATATCATGCTTTTAAATGAAAGAAAAATAAAATCAAATATATATATAAACCATTATTTTAATTAAAAAAATATATAAAATATTAAAATTCAATGAACATTTTTACTCAAGGATTATTGTGGATCATATAAAATAAAATCATTAAAAATAATGTACATTATATTTTCATTCATTCTAAATGAGACCAAAAATATCAAGAATCATTATATCCTACCCCACTAACATTATTATCAACCATTATTTTATTTTTAAAAGATATAATCAATTTTTTTAATTCATGTATACAAACTGTATTCTTGTAAAAATTTAACATAATAAATAATCAAATTATTTTATTCATTTTATGATGCAAATATTTAAAGAGACTAAAAATCAATATATATATATATATATATTTGGAATGGTTTTATTATTATATTATTGATTAATAACTACATATGTAACATCATAAAAAATATTTCCCAAAAAAATCATGTAACCACAATTTTTTGGATCCATGTAAATTATTTACTCTTCCTTTGAAGATACAAACAAGAGAATTAGATATATAAGATTCGTTTTAAGAGATACATATAATAATTCTGATTTTATTATGTTATGATTTTATAATTTTACAATTATCACCATTTGTGAGTATAAGAACATAACTAAACACAATATGTAATTACTTCGTAAAAAAATAATTTAAATTTCAAAAATAATTATATTTGTTAAATGAGATGACATGTAAAATGAAATTAAGGGATTAATCATTCACATTATTTAAAAGTATGTTTGGATAGAAATATACAATCTTATGAATATATCACGATAATGATAAAAATAATTTTATTAAAATGGGTGAGATTCCTTTCCTGATTTAAATTAAAATTTTAGACTGCACAAATGATCATGAATTCAATTATTAGTTTTTAAAAGTAATGAACTTTCACATCAATAATTTCAAATATATGAAATATTATAAAAAATTATCTAAATTAATATTTATTAAAAATATTGAAATTTTCAACATGTAAAAACGATATATCTTTATAAGGATGAAAATTCAATTGAGGATTAATTTATCTAATAAGTGATTTAGTTTTACTTATGGGTTCTTTTGATTAGGAAATATTTTAGTATTTTTGAGAAATTTCCAAAAAACTAAATTAATGTAGTGAGTAATAAATTTAGTTGATGAAAATGAAAAAATAATTTAATCACCCATGTTAATTTAATTTTTATATATGTACGAAGAAAATATAATTAAGAGAGAAATGAATGATTTTTTACAAAAAATGAGGGATGATTAAATTTTGGTATGATTCCATGATAATGAGGCATGATATACATTCCAAACTCTAAAAACCCATTTTTTTATTTTTTACAAAATATTAGGTAGTAAAACATACAAAAAATGAATGATATGGTCTTAGGATGAATATATTTTGTGTTTTTATCTTTACTTACCTACCAATTCCTTCATGATATAAAATATTATGATACAAAAAAACAAATATCACCTTTTGCTTTATATTTCAAATATATAATCATTATGGATTCTAAATATTTTTTCCTTTATAAACCACTATAACCATTAGTTAGAAAAAATATATCTTCCCTTATTAATTATTAAAAATTTAAATTTTAGTTATTGGATGAGTAAAAATATGAAATAAAAAAATATTCCAATCCAAAACAATTTATTTTAGTTTTTTTTAGATAGATGAATGGTTATCTTCACTATTATTAGAGGATGAATCCCGAATAATTAAATTTTTTATTCAAGTGAAAAGAATATTACTCAAAAAAATTAAATTTAAAATATTCTAACATTTAGGAAATTTTAACATGACGAAACATAGAGTTATTAATTTTTTTTATATTTATAAATAGTAAAACAATATAGATTCTATGAAAACTTGTTTTTTGTGATTGAAATAATTTACCAACATTGCACTAGTAATTATTATTTAATAAATAAGGATAATAATTGATCAAATCAATATTTTATTTCAATAAATCCACATAAGAAATTATATTAATATACCCATGCCCCATTTTCATTCATACAAAAATGAACATGTATAGTATGGAATATTATAATTATAAATTGAGAAATTAATGAAAATTTTAAAAATGAATAATAGAAACCGGTGATGAAAATTATTTTCCCCGATGAAACCAAACTATATAGGAATAATATAATGGGTAAACAATCCTGTAAAACATTATTATTAAATAACCATTCAATGTTTATTAGTTTGTGAGGAACCAAAATAGTTCAGTGTTCTAAGATTATTTAAAATAAATAAAGTATGAACATTATTTTTTTATAGCATTTCAAATCACCAAGATCCTATTATTATTTTTAATATACCCTACTTAGTGAGAAGTTTGGTAACAACTCGAAAAAATAACTTATAAAGGAATAATTACCTATTTATATAAAATAAATTTTATAATACATATACACACAACCAATTCGATACTTTTTATAGTAGTTACAACCAAATCATACCAGGATTTTATTTTGGTTTTACAACCAATAAATTTCTTTTTGATAGAAATAATCCCCAAAAGTAGACATGATGTTGATTTGTAAAAGATAAAATTGATACATATAATTACAAATAAATTAATGAAAATATTTAAAAAATAAAAGTATCATTGAAATTAACAATGAATGTGGGAAGATGAAGATGAATTTTATTTATTATCAATTACATTTATCACTTCTTATTATATGATCATACAATAATGTACATCTTGATTTAAAAAATGAAACAACAGTCACTATATAGATTTTGAACATCAAAATTTGAATATGAATCATATTTTTTATGTCTATCATGTCTCTTAATTGAATAAACTATGTAGATATTATATAATCACATTCCACCTTGATCGAATTAGGATGTCTAATCTCATATTAGTAACTTCAATAAAGATTATTTATGATGGAGCATCTAAATAACCAATCACATTATTCCACATGTTAGTGAATAATATTATTAATAATAATTTAATTTCACTACAATTTCAATTATCATGACCATTATTAGAGACTTATCCTAACCTATTATTCCCCCCTTAAATGGCCATGAAACACATCTAAAATTCCTCTTAAAAAATAATTTTTTAAAATAAACAAATTGATAAAAAAAATATCCCACAAACATTCAATAATTTATTGATATATATATATATATAATAAATTATTTCTAGAGAAATGAATTATGTAGTTAATTGAAAATGTTGTTCACAATCATCTATATAGATATTGTTTATGTGGTTCTTAGACGACTATATCACATAATCGACTGTGTTGAAAAATCAATAATGTCCACAATCAGCTATGTGGTTGAAAACTACTAAAAGGATTAGTATGGTTACATCACAAAAATGGATACATTATTGAAAAACAACTAAGTTGTATATTCACATAACTACATTAGATATGTGGATTTCGACTAAGGTTCCTATGTTATTAAACTATGTGTATTTTCACAAAAATACATACATGGTCCATTTATATGACTTAAATCAGCTACGTCGATAAAATTTTATATATGGATATGGGTTATAAAATTATAACAAAAAAAATAAATTAAAATAATAACGAAAAAATTTATAACCAAAAAATATAATTACAAACAAATCTAATGAGATTATTTTAAATTTAGAAAAATAATAATAAAATATTAACACCTAGGTTCAAATACTTACAATATATATTAACACCAATGTAAAAATATTTACAATCTCTCTTATTTTTTTAAATTACAATATTGAGCTTTTATTTCAAACTCTGATGTTCTCCCCCTTTTTTAAATTTATCTAAATGAAATAGAATATAAAAAATAATTTTCCTTATTAAATAATAAAAACATAAAAACACCAATACTAGTAGAAATGAGAAAATTATATGAAAATATATTCAAATTCATAAATCTTCTAAAAAACGCATTTATAAATTTTAATAATAAAACCACATGTATGAAAATATAAAATAAAACTATATCAAACATTAATATTTATTCATCATATTAAACTAAATATTATGTGTATAAGAAACAAAGATCAATATTTTTCTAACAGACCAAGTTCAAACATCATTTTCATAAATATTATATAATCTAATGATTTAGTGAATATGACTGAATTTTGTTTTTCAATTAAAAAAATATAAAGTATCATCTATTTTATTTATATTTTCCGTTATAAAATGAAATAAAATATCTGTATAATTTTTTTTGATATTTTTGCTGAAGATTTTTAAAATTTTAAATAGAACAAAAATGAGAAAAATAAGAAATTATGTCAAAATTAACATTCAAATAAAATAAATTTCATTTAATCAAAATTATCTGAGAAAAATAAATTGTAGCCCAAATATACATAGCCAAAACTATAGATAATGAAATGGCTAGTTGTTACATATAACTCTATGAAATTAAATTATTACTGATAAAGTAACACATTCTTATTTTTCCTTTCTGGTAAATAAAAAACCTCCAAAATCAGAGTCCAAATATGATAATAAATTAAAAAATATCTTATTTGACTATATTTAATTAGTATTGTAACGTAATTTTATATATATAATAACTATATTTATCACGTTAATATGAATATCCATGGTATTTCACTGAAATCTATAATAAATACAAACTCAAAACATTATATTGTCTCTAAGTGAATTGAAATAATGTAATATTCATATCATGACTCTATACAGGTTGACATCAAAACACATTCCATATTTTAATACATTGAATATATAATTTTTCACAATCAATATTTTCATATAATTTCATTCCTTAAGGGAAAAAAATTTAAGAAGTTCATTTGAATGTTTATTTTTTTTATGCAAACATGATATTTTATTTAATTAATTTGAAAATAAAGTGAAAATATGTATATTATTCTAGTAGGTTGTATCAAACTCAATGTTAATTAATTTAGAAAACTAAATAAAATTTTTATAACATAGTGATCCACATATTATATCATCAACATATATTTTTATAATAAATATATCATTTAAAATATTCATTATAAACAATATAGGGTCAATGTTTTCTCTAAAATTAATTTCTAAATAAAAAGTTAGGTAGCCATTCATACCATACTCTAGAAGATTTCTTAAGACCATGAAAATAATTATTTTGTTTATAAAAATGTTTCTAAATTTAAATTTTCAAATTATATATATTTTCTATCAAATATCCTTTTAAATTTATTCCATTTAAAAATGAATTATTTAAATCATATTGATGTAATTTAGTTTTCTACATAAAAATAATAATAAAATTATAAAATCACTTGTCCACGAAATAGGTAAAAATGAATATTCAATTTCAATTCAATCATCTTGTAATTAACATTGATCCACTATTATTTTATTTTTTGATAACATTGTTTCTATTATGATCAAGTTTATTATGAAAAAACCACTTAGATATTTTTATATGTATATCTACTTGTAAATCAAACAAATTGTACAATTTATTTCCATCTGATTGATTTCACTATTCCTTCAAAATATAAATATAGTTTAACTGAATTATATCACCATCAGCATTAAAAACAATAAATTTATCAAAAAAATGATGGAATAATGATGTAATGTTTAAATCAAAATTTAATTTTTTTAATCCATTATCAAAAACCCCAATTAATTTTTCAATAAGATGTTGTTAAAATGTTTTCATATTTTTAAGATCAGTTTGGTATGTCATTTTATCAAATTCAACTAATTAATTTTCATTTTCTTAACCATTAACATGACAAAAAATAATTTCCCTAAATTCATCATTATCGTTATTGAAATTATAATTTTTATTGATATAGTTATTTCTAGAAATAATTATATATAATGGCTATTCAATAACAAAACATCTCATATAGTTCAATTTATATTGCTTAATCGTATTATAATATCTTATGGATTGCATCACCACCAAAAAAATATAAAAACTCAATTTATTATCTTTTTTATTCAAAAATGATGTTTTAATCGAACATTTTATAATATAAAATTTTGCAATGAATTTTTTTAAAAAAAAATTAAGGGGTTTTATTTAAAAATGGTATAATAAATATACCATTAAAAATTGGAATTATTTATTAAAATCATCAAACAAAAAATATTTTGGAACATTATACTAAATAATCTTGGATCTATAAATTTCACTAATTGATATACTCATTACTTAAATCACGCCATTTTCTCTTCTTCTCCTTGGGGTATATAAATAATACACATTGTGTTCACAATATTAATAAAATTAAAAAATAAAAAATTCACAACCTCAATCAATTTTTATATAGATGATTTAATGATTTTTTAAATTTTGATTGAATTTACATAAAGAACTCAACATGGTCAGAATATATCATTTATGTGATAATTAATGAATTCTAATGAATCTCCTAAAATAATAAACTATAAAAAATACATATTTCATTCCACCTTTACTAGTAGGTAATATAGGTCCAAATAATTCAAGATGTATAAATTAAAGACATCAAGTATAACTAACATCATTCAATGATTCAAATTTTTTGTCATTAGGATAACCCTTTATATTTGAATCACAAAAAAATAGGTAAACGTATTTAACATTAGAAATTGTAAAACTAGTTATTTCATTAAAAAATGGGGAATATGATAATAACTACATGGTAATGTATCCTTTTCCAAAATACATAATTTATTTCTATAATATCTATATAGTTAACTATTTCATTAGTCTGATCATTAAAATCAATATTGTAAACATTATCATTTTTATTCAAATAAAGTAGAACAACATTTTAACAAAAAAATTACTAATCATTTTTAAAAACTACATTTAACTCATCCTTACATATGTATGGTAAAATAAATAAGTTATGTTTAATAAAGTTTATAAATAATTATTTTTAAATGAAAAAAGCTTTTCAAAATCCAACTTATAAAATTTATTTAATAAGACATTTAGATTTGTCTGTTACTGTAATTAGTCCTCCATCACTAGATTTGAAACATACAAAGCTTCAGATATCCCCAATAACATGTTACAAACCTGCACTATAAAAATAACATGAACCATTGAGAATTATAAGGTTGAGTTTATTAAATAAAACAATTTGTCAAATTTTTTTAGTACCATACTCTCTTCGGTCAAAATAGGTTATTAGAAGAGAATTTTAGAATCCAAAAATATTTAGAACCTATATTTGAGGCCATTTTTTAAAATAAAATTCTTTGTCAATAAATTAATTAGTATGAACTGAATTATTTTGGAAATTTAAAAGTGAAATTAGAGGTATAATTATATTTCTATCAAAATTTAATATAAGTAACATTTCAAATACTTTCTTATTATATTTTAACAAAATTATTCTTATTTATCATCGATAAAAACAAATTATTTGAAACCCTATTTTTTATTGTTTTATTTCATTACAGACATAATTTTTTCATATTTTTATTTTCTATTAAAAATTTTTGATAATGATTCTTTAGGATTAGAAGTTTCATTTTTCAAATCCATATTGTATTTTTTAATTGCTTTCAAAATGATATAGATTTTCTAAAAAGAAAGAGAAACAGAAATTCCCATTTTTTGTGCTTGAGATTATTATTCTAAATCACAATTTTATTTATTTCCTCTAAAACTAAATAATCCTTCCACCATAATCTATATTATTTACTAGTGTAAATCTTTGTGTCTTTAGTTTTATTCTTTCAGTGTCAATATATGTGAATAATAATTATTTTTATATTCTTTATTCTAAAAAATTATAATTTACACATTATCATATAAATTATTTAGGTTCTAATTTTCTTTAACATAAAATTTACTTTTAATTTATATGTTATTATTTTTTTCAATAACCATGATACAATCATTTATTAATTCTTAATTCTATTTATACAGTCATTTCAATTTAGAATTCACTGAATCAAAATCCAAAATATAATATGAATCAATAAATTTTTCATTATATGTGATTTCATTATAATTAACATTATTAGGACATAATAATAGATTAAACAAGTAATTCGGTTTTCCACAATTCATTTCCATTAAATAATGATTCATTTCTTACTATTCACATTATTTTTCACTACTCATGTTCGAACTATCTAAAAAATCCCAACCTCTATACAATTATGTATAGTACTTTATCATTTTTCTTTTTCATTATTTAGTTGAATTATTTTTGGAAAAGCTGTCTTTGTATACCCTTTCTTAATGAAATCATAGAATTTTTATCATTAACAATAATGACTATCTCTATTATTTCCTTCCTTATACTCCATTTTTATGTTTCTTTTAGATAAGCTCTTGAATTTATAATTTCTCATAAACAAGTTAATCTTCTTACTAGAATGACCCATCATATTATAAATTTATTGTATCATTGAATTATATTATTTACATATTAATTAAAATTATATTATAAAGAGAAAATTATCTTTTTTATAGACTCCTCATTAGAAATATTTTTCAATTTAATGTAATACTTCAAAAAATATATAATATTTGATTTGATGTATACTTTTGAAAATTATAAAATTTTTAATCATCACATTATTTATTTAGTATATTTTTTTATTATTTCATGTTAATTTCAAATAGAGTGGAATTTTACTTTTCTTCACCAATTAAAATCATTCAATTTGTAATACTAGTAAAATGATGGAAAATCATGTATATAGAGTCATATTATAACATCATAAAATCCTAGTAATTTGAAATAATCATTAAATGATTGGATATTGTAAGAATTACCATCATCTAGTGTGTAGAATATATAAATATTCATATTTCTTTGGATGTATTATATATTAAACCATGTATAAACACACATATACTTATATACTATTAAAAATATTTGTTAGATTATAATTCACAACATAATTCTCTATATCATTACCTACTTTTGTCGCTGGTTTGGATACAGGTTTTTTATTTAAATCTACATCATTTTTCACTGACAAAATCCTAATTTCATCATCTATGCTTCCATTAAAAATCATCAATTACTATAATCACTTCCATCGAAACATAGAGGCTTTTTAGTTATCTAGCCATTGTTTTCATTAAAACATTCCCTCCTAGTGAAATTATATTTGATCCTTATATTTTAGGTCTATGATAATATTAGTAAAGAAAATATTTGAAGAATAAAACATATTTCTAATGGAGGAATCCATATTATAAAAAAAAAATTGGACAATAATAGATGGAAATAATTGATTGGGAGGGGAGAATATTTCTTTAAAACATTTAAAAATAATAATTAATCATAGTTTATCATTTTATGGAGAAAAAATGAAATATAGTGTTTAGAGAATAATTTAGGTGAAATAAATTATGGATACAATATTCATATAGTAGTTTGGGTTAACAAGATCCTAATATACTCATCAATATTATCTAATTAGTATGAAGATCGATACCAAGTAAGAGAGCTCCACTTTTAAAGTTGTTGAAGCCTATTTATATATGTTTCCTTTTACATTATTATGTGGCCTAACCAATACCTAACATTTTATAGGATTCACAGCCTAATCTATTTTTTCTTTTCTTTAGCAGTCACAACCTAGGAAACATAGTTTTGATTGGTTGAATAACCAATAACAACTTGATTTTTAATATAAAAGACTAAATTGACCATTACAATTAAAAATAAATGGATGAAAAGTTTTAACAAAGTATATTATGAAATAAATTTAAAAATAGGTATTATAGATGAAGTTCAATATCGATTCCACTTATAATCATGGATCACATCAGTATTATATGATCAAATTTCAATGTCCTTCATCATCAAATCAATGACATAATAGTCATAATAGTGATTCATCACATAAAAATTATCATATGAATAAAATATTTCAAATTTTATATCTGGTATGCTACTTGATTAAACTATATTGAGTTTATATAATCACATTCCCCTTCACCACTCTAGTGACCCAATTTTTTCATATATAAATATTACTCGTTTTTTATATATATTCAATACCTAACATTTTTACTCACACCGGGACTATAAATGTTAAGTGTATTTTGATCGTATATATATAAACATGTTAATAACTAACATTCAACATCATATCCCATTATTCTCTTATAAATTTTACAAAAAAACATAAAACGATTCCATTTAACCAAAGTAAAGGAAATATAAAAAAGGGTTTGCATATATTCTTAATAAATTAATAAATGGAGGTATTAATTGAAGAAAATATGACGGAATAATATACACATATGGGTACGTGATCAAGAACATCATTCAAAACGTTCATACCCAATCAATCAAGGATAATTAATATACTTCTTGGTATAAGAAATTATTATTCCCAAACACGTGAATCATAAGACTCTGGATTCATGATAAATAAATCAGGTACTATTAGATTAAATCATAATCATAAATACATTTCATAATAGTGTTGAAAGATAATATACATAGAAACCATTTCATATATCATGGTTAACTATAATGGCCATAAATTTATAGTGTCTCACGAATAAACACCCTTTTCCTATATCATCATGAAACTTATAATTATCTATTGAGATATAAAACGATATCTAATGAATTGTTGGGATATATTATTATAGTCCCACCCATAATTTAATGAAATCCATATATTTTTTGGCTAGAAAATAATAAACCATCAATTATATAATCTTTAAAAACGTATACAAAGAAAATGTGTCGCATAAACATTTTCTAACTTCATCATATCATAACCCATTGAAAATAAGAAGGTTTTATAATAATATCATCATTATAATAATAAAAAATTTAGATGATGAACAAGATTTAATTTATTGGATCATATCCCTACTAAATAATAATTATAACCAGAGGATGTCATCATATATAGAAATTTTTTATAACATAATTGAAATATTACTTGAGGGAAATAGAATTTTCATTCTCAAATAGCATATTTAAAATCAGAAAAACTCAAAAATATTATTGAAGATTTTTCTTTCAAAAAAACCTTGAACAATTGAAAAGGATGTTCTAGTTCATTGAGTGGCAATTATGGTGAGAAATTCGATTCATGTCATGGACGTTAAAATAGTGATTTAGATTTCATTTTATTTAAAAAGTAAAAAATTACACATTTAAAAAATGAGAGAAATATTCACTTTAAATTTTTTATAGAAATTATAACATGGGTAAAATGGACCTAAACAATCATTGTGGGAATTTGATAAAAATTATTGAAAATATTTAAAAGAAAACATGATCATGGAAAAAATATTCCCAAACGGATAGTGTAAAACTGAGAATGTTTTACATTAAAATTTATTTTTAGCCTCTTGAATACATAATTTGACGATTATAATAGGAAAAAATATATTACCTATTAATAAATATATCATAAAATATTTTCATGGGAAATTCAAGCCTAAAAATACTGATTAAAATGGGATTGAAATATATATCCCTTACAGCTTTAATAAATTTTGAATCATAATCCCCATAAAATAAAAAACATCATATAGATATATATATCCCCATAATTCTTATAATAATAATCATAAAATAAATTTTTGTTAATTTATATACCATATTAATGAATAATGTAGTGATTACACTATGTGTCTCACATAAATAAACATGACACCAAAAAACCTTAACAAAAGTCTCGTTTAACATTTTATGCATTCGAAACTCCATTATATAAATAAATTTTCATTACAAATATATTCTATATTAATACACACATACATATATATTACTATATATTATTTATTTATAAAAATATATCACCCAAGTACAAATAATTATTTATTAAAATCACAGTTCCAAGAGATTAATATTTCATTTGTAATGCATATTTTGATTCAGTAGTTTTAATAATTTGACATTGAGAAAGGTTATTTATCTAATTAATTCCAGCCATTATATAAATATCTTATATTTTCATTATATACAAATTTATTATATTTTATAAAAGGAAGAAATTGAAAAACAAATTACACCTTCCAGAAAGAGAGTAGGACATACACACACCTGAACAATTTCTCTCACATTTATATGGATGGAACAATGAATTGTAGATAATTAGTTATCATTATAAGATCGTTATTATATCCTATATATTACCTATATTCAATTAATTGTTTATATTTCTCAAATAAAATTTCAAAATTTTCAAGAAATTATATATAATATTATAATATAAAAATAAATAAAATACATTTTTGAAGAAAAAGTTTGTTTTAAGAATAAAATTAATTTTGTAATAAATTATGGATTTTTAATTAATAAATTTATATTAACTTGTAATATTTTATATATTCCATAATTTAGTTATTCTTTACATATAAGTAAATTTAGTATCTAGATTATAGATATACACTATATTATGGGTCATTTATACATGTGGTTTCATGTATCACAAGCTATAAGAGAAATTAAATTTATTTATATTGAAATATATCATAAAATATCTAGGTGTTACTTATTATCCCCCCCCCCAAATTAATTTCAACCTTAATGTTTTATCACTATGATATAAATAAATAGGGATATATATATTTCATCCCATCCCTAGGTTACCTTGTATAATCCTTTAGTTTGTATTTTCACCACAAAACATTGACCAATTGAGTGGTTTTTTCACAGAACATTCTTTTTTATGTTCCAAAATATCCATAAAAAATATTATATGAGAGATATTTCCCTATAGTTATTACCTTTGAGTTCCAAATATAGAAACGATCGAGTACATGAATCCACATTATATTTACACAAACACATCATTAATATGAAATATATTCAGTGGAAGTTCAAAAAATATGATATTATCCCTTTGTAATGATTAATCTCAAAATTAATGATTTATATAAGTATTAACATTACATTGTATTTTAATATCATCACCCTATTCCATGGAAAACATCATAAAAACACCTTATCAATAACTTAAAATTATTGATTTCACCATGAATCATACCATTTATGTCAACTCTAAGTTACCTTGATGTGCTACAAGATGGCTCAAACTTTCAATAAAATTCCTTAGATTCCTCAGGAATCATTATAATTTTTTCTCCAACTTAATAATATTTCACTGGAGTTCTATAGTTCCTTCCATATACAATTTTATAAGGATCCATATGAAAACTTTTGTAAAAGAGATTATGGAAATTAAACTAGTCTGCGTGAAGGTGTTGATCACAACCTCCATTTAAATCTATAGATAAATTTCTCAAAATATATTCTACTATTTAATGGTCCTCTCATACTAACGATCTTTCTGATCTTGATACAAAGTACTGAAAATTTATAAATTTTGCAAATCCTGTTGAATTTTTCTATAGAACATCATTATAAACCTCAGAGCTCGGTCATATACAATAGAATATGGTACTCCAGGAAACATTACAACTTAATTATTTTTTACTCATTCAATAGTATCATGAGAGAAATATTTTATACTGTAAATGAAGTGTGTTGACATTTTATAGTAAAAAACTATATCCCAAATTTAATTGTTACCTTTATATGTTTTGGGGAGTACAGTGATAAAATATATGGTAACTTTTTCCCATTTAAATTTTTGTTTGGTAAATGGTTGTATCAACCCCTTGGAATTATATCTCCTAGTATTAAAATTCTAAAAAACCAAATAAACATATCCATACTCTTAAATATCCTTTCTCATGTTATCCCACCCTAAATACCCTTTCGTGTCTTTATATATCTTCAGACTTCCAGGATGAAATTTTTAAATGAACAATGGGCTTTATCTAATAGTTATGTATTCATTTGTAGTGTTTAAAAGGAAAAAAATTTGTTCTTAAACCTTACCATTCCATCACAATCCTGACTGAATTTGGGAACATTTCTGACCTTCTCCTGATGTTCCTTATATTCCTTCAATACCTCTTTAATCCCCACATTTATAGATGGTTGAATACTCATCAGTGGAAGATATGATCTTTCCCAATTCCAAATTATTTCAGGTTCCATATTTTCATGAAATAATTATTTTTTGGATCTCTTTTAAACTTCATCATGGAAAACGTGAATGGTACTTGTGACCCAGGGCATCATCCAACTTTTTTTCTTTCCAATGGTGTTAATTTTTTGGGTGGGGATAATTTTGAGCCAACTCTAACCATATTATGAGTTTCATATTTATCACTTTTTGAGTAAATATATACATTAAAATATTATAATATGTTTAGATATCACAAACTATTCTTATATAAAATGCCTCTATATCATCAATGTAAGTATTACTAGTACTATCCATAATTCATGATTAAGGATTTTTTTCTCATTTTATTTCAAATTTCCAAATGGTAATGATACAATCATATCATTCTTAATGAAGAAACATCCATTTTCCTTCTTTTATTCATCAATATAGATCTCAAACATTTCTCCAAAATAGGGTAGTGTGAGTATAGTTTCACTCAGAATCCTTCACTATAGCTCTTTAAAATTCTATTCACATTCATTTTTAAACAATTTCATAACCCCATCCTAATATCCTTAGTGTGTAGATTTTATTGGTAAGGTCCCTCAATTGAATGGAAGTGGAATTTAATAAAAAAAATATATTTTATAGAAGTATGAGTATTATCACTTTATTAAAAACTTATTTATGATGTTAAACCAATTCTAACAGAAGCTCATTCAAGTATGTAATTTCACATCCTAATCCTTTGTTAATAATAGCATAGGAAACCATTTTTTATATTTTATAAACATGAGGAATAATTAAATTGTGGATCATCAAGTAATCCATATAATCTATCTTACGAGTTGTGATTCTCCCTGAAATATGTGATGCACCAATCCTTATATCATGCATAAACATAGTGGAGTCACATTCCATTCATAATTTTTTCCACAATTCCTCACATGCGAAGATAATATCATTAATAACACCTTGAATCTCTCCTTTAATATATAATTGTATACCACATAATTGAAATAAACATATAAGAATCCTACAATTATAATCATGAAAAATTACACCACACTCAGAGGGTTCACGATTTGTTTTGAAGCCCCATAAGAGTTTATTTTAATCCAATTGATCAAGGGAGCATTCTATAACACCTCAATGGTTCCTATCGATGGTTGGTATTTTTCAAAAAATCCTAGGAATTTGAGAAACATGAATTAGAATACCCTTTTGTATGAAAAAACTAGTATTATGTAATTTCATTTTGTTTGTGTGTCCAAAATATTCACCAATACCGATCAAAGACCAAAAAAAAGATGAATTTATGAATAAAAGCATTGTGGATGAACCGAAACACATGAAGGACTTCATCCACATCCAACAAGAAGATGTTTTGATTTGAGGAGAGAAGGATACTATATTGAAAAGATGAAATAATGTGTATTAGGGATTTAGAACTATTCTCCTTAACTACAAGAGATAAAAAATCTCCTTCAACAATGATAATGTAATTGCACAACTAAAAAATAGGTGTTTTATAATTCCTCCTTATGTTGATTGCATAAAGTATACCTAGAACAAAAGGAAATATCAATCAATTGTGAAAATATATCAGTGGGTATGTTATTATATTACTATATCCATAAAATATTAATGTGATAGGGTTTATCTTTGTTTTTTATGTAAGTAATCCACCCCATGTCACAATCTTAACTAATAGTACTATGCTGGTAGAATAGTCAATTGCCCATCATGTCATTCCAGTTAGGTCCAAAACCATAAAATCATTACATGTTTCAATGTTGTATCTGTTGATTATTCTATTATCCAAATCTAGAATTTGATGTTGAGTGGTCCCAAAGAACTCTCTGATACATATATGAGAATCATAGAAAGAGAAATGAGATTTAAAATGCACACAAAGTGGATGACCCATCCAATTGTTTGTCTACAATTTTAGAAAAGAATAATTATTAAAAATCCATATTGATAAGTCATAATAAATTGGTAAAAATATTTGATAGTTGTCCAAATATAAGAGTCCAATTATAATTATTTTCCTTTCCACATCCTTCTGATAAAATAATACATAAGAAATACCATAGCATTAAAATAACTATTGATGATATTTTTAATAAACTGGCTAATAGGTATTCATTAAAACAATGTATGTTCTCGATTCCCAAGACCACATTGGAAATAAGTTGACAACATTTGTTCCTTAGTATTATGAAAAATTTTCAATCCAACATGCTACTACACCAAATGAAATTTTTGATAAGAACATTTGAATGTTTCACCAATCCCATGGTCTATCTATATATCAAAATGGTAAAAACATCTTGATAAAAATAGTCAATTTAACCAAACATAATCTACCAACCATTTAATGATTATTTTATTTCAATGTTTAAAATTGAGTCTTGATTTTTTCAACAATACTAGTGAAATTAGAGGCCTTAAGTATACCCCAGAGTAAAGGCACCCTAGGGTAATTAAATATAATTAATCCCTCCATATTACCCATTTCAAAAAAATTGTTTTTCTATGGGTGAATATATCCCCAAAGTAAATGAATTACTTATCCAAACTAATGGTTTATCTAGAAATACATTAATATTTTTGTAATATTTTTATAATTAATAGGATATTCCTTTTTATATAATTCAATAAAACCATTAGTTTGTCAACATAAAAAACGATTTTGGGTGACTAAAGACATGGAATTTTATAATTTTGAGTCTAACATGTTCATCCTTCTAGGAAATTAGTCCACTAAAGTTATTTTCATAAATATAAAATAGAATAGAAGATATGGGGTAACCTTGAGGAACCCCTCTAGATACCTAGAAATACTCGTTAGAAGATCTCTTGATGAGAACTAAGATGTGTGGTGAGAAAAATAGTGATATCACCAAACTAACAAAAGTGATAAAAATATAGAAAATTATACCAATTTATATATAAAATTAATATACATGGTGTAATAAACATTCTTAATATCTTGTTTAAGAGTAATAATAACTTCCCTTTATTATTTTCATAAAAATTTGAAACACTCTAAATCTATACAAATGAAATCCTGAATGCATCATCATGTGAAAAAAATGATTGAAAGAAATAGTATTTATGAAATATGATGAAGAATATTTTATTGAATTTTCATAATCACATTGTAAATTGTATTCATAGGGGAAAGAGGGCTAAAATATGAATCTCACAATCATTTTCCACCTTTGTAATCAAAATGAGGACCAATTATTTAGGCATTAAATAATTATTCCACTAACTAAAAATGATATGGAATGTTTAGAAACATCCACAAGAATAACATACCAATATGTTCAAAAAAATAAACCTGATAATCCGTCTCATCTCAGTGAACAAGTAATATTGAGGCATAAAATAGTATCATTTATTTCACATTGGAGATGGATACATTTTTGAATGCAATTAGACATTAAGAATAACACTTTGGTAATAATACCTTCCATCAACTAATCATCCACTCTATGACCATGGAAGAGGTTTTCATTGAATTAAACAACATGCTTTGAAATTTTATCCTTATCATTAATTATTTGTCCTCCACTTTTATAAATAAATATGGTATACTCTATTTTCAAAATAATTGTAAGTTGTTTTAAAAAAATTTATTTATATACTCCACTTGGATCCACTGTATTTTGGAATATTCCTGTTTCATATTTTATTTCATTAAGATAAGAGAGTTCAACTTAAAGGAAATGTAATCCTTTATGATTTATCAATGTTAATGTCTCTCTTATTGGATTCCTCCTACAAATGTTGAATATATTCATCTAGATATTCTATTTGTTTTTTCATCCCACTAATGGGTCCATTACTCTAGATATTTTTTTGTATTTTAATTGTTTCATCTTTAAAACATAAGTAGTAACCTCCATTCCACAATACATAGATCTCAAAAACCCTAAAATAATAATATAATATTTATGAAGACCATACATGCATTGTTAAGACCAAAATAAAAGGGAAATTTCATCCCCTTACTCATGAAGTTAACATGTATAAGGTGGTGATCATGTTTGAGGTTATTAAGGGTAATGCATGAGATTGAATTCCATTTTCCCAGATCCCTCTCATTTGTAAATGAACTGTAAAGATTATTATACACCACTCTATTATGGTATCTTCTATATCAAGTAAATTTTTCACCAACCATATTTATCTCCCACATTATCATTCCCCCCATAAAAGTCATGTAATCAGCAAGGGATATAAAATAATGGACATAACATGTTTTCTCACTAGGATATAGAATAGTATTAGAAGTCTCTATGGATTATCAATGGATCACATTGTTTTCATTCAGCCTTCCAATACATTTCAATAAAAATCTTCTAATATATAAACTATTCCTATTATAAATAAATTATAAACTCATTTTCATATTATTGTGTTGATTCATGAATGTAACCATATATAATTCTGTGCCGAAGGAGTAGGTTTTCCATATTAAGTGTGGGAAAAGATCCACAATGATTATACTAGAGTTGAGAAGTTATTCTCTCCCAGAAACTAATAACCAATTATATTAAAACCAAAAAAACAAGGGAATAAGATGTTTTTGGTTTATAAATTCCAAACGGGATGGGTTTTGGAAAATGATGTTGTCTATTCAAGGAGCTATATATTTCAATGCTTTCCAATACTAGAAAATTACCTAAAGGGATCTCATTTATGATTTTTTTTTGAATTTATGTCTTCTTTTCTTCATCTTCATCTTGACTAATTTTTTATAATTATATTCTTGAAAAAACTAGGCATCCTGGATAGAATTATTTTTCTTATTTATAGTTCTAGTAAAAAAAATATCTCTTTTTAAAAGGTTTTATTTATGTTGGTTATAATTAAATTAGTTGTAACACTCCAAGCTTCCATGGTACTCTTCTCTTTGAATAATACTATAGCATGTGTTGTACGCAACATCGATTTCTAACACACACCACAACCAATCAAACTAGCCGTTATGAATAGTAATACCCACGTTTTCAAATTTTTTAAATTTTATCTTTCAAAATGGACTTCATTTTTGGATTCAGAATCTAGAAATTAGCTTAGGGTGAATTTTTTGTATTTTTCTGAAAACATTCAATTTTTGATAAATGGTGAAAAACACTGAGTTATAGTTTAAAACCGAATTTTTATTTAAATAATTTTTTATTTTATTTAAATTTAATTAAGGTCAAAATAGATACATAATACCTATATAAGTTCAATTTAATTCATTTGAGTTAATTTACAATAATTTTATATATATAAAAATTTTATTGAGCTTTTCACCGTCTTTTACCCACCTCCTAGGAGAATTTGAAAATTCACATAAAACATAAGTTTACTTCTTCTATGAGTGGAATTTATACAATATTAGAGAAATGGATAATATAAAGAATTAAAATGTGGTTAAATATGATAAAAATACTTTTTGGTGAATATTAACTTTTTACTTTTTTTACCACGGTTCAAAGTAAATAGGGTAATTAAGGGTAAAAATGATATTAATATTACCCTAACACATGTCCTAATTCTATTGGAAAACATTATCTAGAACAAAAACAAAATTAGGAATAAGAAATTATTATTTATGTCCACTTGGATTAAATTAGGACATTTATTATTATTTAATTCAAAGAAGAGTTAAAGGAGTTATAATCAATGTTTAATAACTAAACCATTTTTAATATATGGTTATACATAAGATAAATTCAATTATAAATATTAATTAAAAATATAGAATGATTTCCTGCAAAATGGTATTTTATTTATAATTTTTAGACATTAAATAATTTTATTGATTTATGACACAATTATGTTGCAGTAATTACCTAATTAATGAAATATTAAAATAATTGATACTATAAATATCAAAATAAATACAATTTTAGAATTTTTATTAATTACATTAATTTTCAAGGTTAATATTACATATTAGTATTGTTTATATAAATTTTATTCGAAGTAATAATGCTGTTATGAAATTATCAAAAACAAAATACCCAATAGTGTAAAAATTGACATAAAAGAGTTTTAAAAACAAATATTATATTATTAATTTATTTTTTATTCCTAAAAATGTACGGTTCGGCCAAAAGACTTATATAATGATTTTTGTATTATTAATGGACCAATTTGGGGTCTCTTGGATGTATATAGTAAATTTATTAACTATATAATATACAAATACAATAAAACAAGGTAAATGTGAAACTAATTAACTTAGAGTTAAATATAAATGAGAAGGTTAATATATTGACCCAACCCTATTTAAAATATATTGGTTAATAGGATTTAGACCCATACCCACCTTAACCTTTAAATAATCCACTTTGGAGCCATTAGAAACCAAATATGAATTTATTATAAAATAATATTTCTAGATTTTCCAAAGATGCCCCTCACCCCTCTTATAATAGGGCACACCCCTTCTCTCTCATTCATACCTTCAAAGCATTTTGGATTCGAAAACCCCTATCAAAATATTCTCTAAAATTCACTCAATTCATCCTATAGGCCTTAGTTATATCATAATGCCACCCTATGGAGCCCTTTTGATCAAATCAAAAGGAAGAACCCGAAGAAGAGATAATGTTTTCACCACCCTCTTTCAAATTCCTTTCTTCTTCAACTTCTTATTTCTTTTTTATTTCCATTCTAAAATAATAACTCCAGTATCTTCTATATACTGTGATTTAATTATAAATATGGTACAACCATATTCAGTATTCTATCCATCCTTTTAATGACATGTCACCATACGTGTGTACGTACGGCTTACCATCTCCACGTCATGGTGTAATTGTTATTCAAAAAATTATTATTTGGATGGGTATGATAATGTAGTTTAATTGAAGTAAATAATAAATATAACTTGATATTGATTCTGTATATATGATATATCATCCAATTATATATTATTTTAATATGAAAAGAATGATATTATCGCTCATGCAAACGTACGGATTACCGTCTCCATGAACGCAGTGAGATTTATTCCCCATCGAATCCATTCAAGGCTAAATTTCATTTGATAATTAATAATTGTTTTTAGATACATGATATCATTATGGATATGAATTTTTTACATCCCATCCATAACAAATATGGCTCACATAATAAATATTATATAGGAAAATGAATCTGTTAACACCTGAAATGATGATAATACTAAGATATTATTAACAATCAATGTTTAAAGATCATATATGATATAATATTAATTTATATGATTATTTTATAATTTAATAACAACTATTTCACCATTATACAGGAGGTCAACCTACCCTCAACAAAGGAAAAGTACAAGGTAAGGGATTATTTTACAATCTCTTTATTATCCGAGGTTGTTTGTACGTAATTATCTTCTGGGACCTCTTTATCATCCACATCCATGTTTCATAAAAATATATTTCAAATCATTCTTAATATTTTACAAACTATGGGTTAAATTAATTTATACCCTTTTTGAAATTATATAATAAATTTATAAAGGAATCATTCTGTCGTTTTCCAAATAAGTTCCTTTTTAACATTTTTGACATAATTAAGGTAAGAATGTTTTTTAACTTATACGGAAGGTGCAGCTATTTTCAGCCATTATAAAATCATTGAAGCTTCCCTTACAATATTCTAAGAATATTTTCAAAGTAAATTTTTTATTTTATAATTATGTAAAATTTAAATGATTTTAAAAAAAGAGATATTTCTCTTAAATAGTTTTGATTTAATCTATGTCAACATCCTTTGATGGATTTTAAACTTATTTGATGTTTATTTATTATGATACAGAACATCCATATTGTAATTCATGTTTCTAATATGTTTAACTGTGGATGTATTATTTTTATACCATTCATGGTTTATGAAGAAATTATTGAAATTTCATATGATTGTTTTAATACGAATGTTTATTTTATGTTTAAACCTTTTCATATTAAAAATGCATTGGACTTAATAAGTGACAGTTAGAGCCCGCTATAGCTCCTCAATGCATCAGTAGGTCTCATGAGCAAAACTAGTGTTTTGTCATGAGGCCTTGAAAAAATCATATTTGTAGTGTTGGCACGATGCCTTGGCTATGTGGTTATGATAGTCTGTCATTATTCATTCCATCATTATGAAAGTGGTTATTGATATTGCATGTGATTATTTGATTAGTAGAATATCCATTTGAATAAGTAAATTGAATTAGTTTATTTTATCATTACCATATTATGCTGAAGTTCAAGTTTAAAATTCTTTTCTTTTAGTTATACATTGCCTTAAATGTTTATGTTTATTTATGAATGTTTCCACGATATTGTCATCCTTACTGGGCATTTGAGCTCACCCCTTTCAATGTTTCATTTTTCCCATGATGTGAAGAAGTATTTATGAATGACCTGCAGGGATTGTATAATTGGATATGAGTGTGGAGACAAGATGTTGTTGTAGATTTCACGTTATGATGTAATGTAAACTTTATGAATGTATCTAGTTATTCTAAGGCTACTAAACTAATTGGTGTTTAGAGACATGATCTTT
The DNA here is from genome assembly GCA_963277665.1 of Viscum album. NCBI lineage: Eukaryota > Viridiplantae > Streptophyta > Magnoliopsida > Santalales > Viscaceae > Viscum > Viscum album. Next base: position 1,088,810,205 of record OY728164.1, on the reverse strand, counting down.
TGTGATCATGCCAATGTTATTTAATAATGCACCAACTCTGTGTAACTGGGGTCGGGGTGTTACAATTGGTATTAGAGGAAGTTTAGTACAAACCTTGGAAGCAAGATTTAGATAAACTCTGATTAGAGCACATACCCCTAAGATAGACTTTGAGGATTAGTATAGAAGAACTTCCTAGATTTTTGGTATTGTAGAGATTTTTTGTGTTTTTAGAGAAATACATCCCTATCTGGATATGAGCAGGTAGAGGTGGGTCTGGAACAGATGTACCTAGGGGTAAAACCTAAAAACACCACATTGAGCTAGACTCGAATAGGAACTGGTGCACAACAACGGGCCTTGCTGCACTCTTGCTTACGACACTCCCCGGGGATATGCTTAGGATAATTTTCATTTTCTTTACAAACCATTATGAAGGGTTTATGAGTATATAATTTCTCAAAGAAATTTTTTTTTTATGATTATGGATTATATCCACAAATAGTTCAATTTATGTTATGTTTTTTACAAGTATGGTATTATGTAATTTGATTCATAAACTGATCTAGTTTATGCCATTGTTTAGAAATGGTGCCTAGTGGGAGAAATGGAAATGGTATCAATGCATGCACTCAATATAGGGATTTCTCTCCTGCTCATGATAATTGTAGTGGAGCTGGTGATGCAACTGGTGTTGATCAGCTAATCACTATACTAGGACAACTCACTCAGGTTATTAATAATAACCTTACCCTTATAGAGCTCCCTGATCAGAAGCGTGGAGGATCAATGTTAGACCGCTTCATGAGGAAACAACCAAAAACATTCAATGGGAGTAAAAATACCTTTGTAGCATAGCAGTTGATAAGTTCCCAGGAGAATTTATTTTAGGCTTTGGTGAGTAGTGAAAGGGAAAAGGTAATCATGGCAGTTTACCACCTCACTAGATATGCTGATCAATGGTGGTCGTTGATTCAAAACATTAAGGAAGATGATGATATATCAAATATGGAATATAGGGAGTTCAAATATCTATTTTTAGAAAAATTACATTCCTCATGACCATCGAGCAGATATGGAAAGGCAATTTCTGAGCTGAGGAAAAAGGAGGTTGAGAATTTCTCAAAGTATGAGGCTAAATTTAAAAAGTTAGCGAGGTATGTTGTAGATTATATATGTAACCCAAGAGTTAATATTGGTCGTTTCATTGATGGGTTAAAACCGTTTCTCCGTCGAGCATTAGTCTCAAAATCCTTTTGTTGTACAAATATATTGTCTCATGTGCTATCAAGACAGAAAAATAATTCTCTAAGTCTAATGACATTAATAAAAAGCAAGAGAAAAAGAGATCTACTGATCAATCTAGAAATGGAAATAAGGGGAATAAAGGAAAAGTTGAATATCCATCCTGTAGTAAATGGGGGAATAAACACCCTGGTACTTTCTTGAAGGGAATGGGAGTCTGTTACAAGTGTGGTGAAAAACGCCACCATGCTCATTATTGTAAGGGAATGATAGTTGTTGTCAATGTGGAATGATATAATTGTAGAGAAATGGGGCATTATGCAAATGAATTTCCTAAGCATTAGGGGAAATTTCCTCAGAAAAGGCAAAAGGATCAAGGCCAAGCTTATGTTATCACTACTGCTGAGGTTGAACCTTCGAAAGATATGGTGGCAGGTAATTTAATGGTTTCCTCATGTTTAGAAAATGAATTATTTGATTCTGGATCATCGCCTTGTTTCATATCTTCCCAATTTGCTAAGAAAATTAGATATTTACAATTTGATTTAACAAGGGAGTTGTCAGTTAAAACTCATAAGGGAAGTATCATTGATACAATGTTCTATGGATCTGTTCCCATTAGGGCATATAAATGTTCTTTATCTTCCGATCTCATCGACATACCCTTGACTGAGTTTGATATAATCCTTTGTATTGATTGTCTTTCGAGCCCTGATGCGAAAATTTATTGTAAGAAGATGGAGGTTACGATTTTTGATGATGATGATAAAGAACACCTTATCTTTAGAGCAGAATCTTCACCACCTTATTCTTATCTAGATCCACCCCCAGTAGCTGAACAAAATTCAATTATTGGGGAGGAAGAGAATGAAATAATTTTGGGTGAGGAAAGGAATGTTCAAATAGAGGATGTACCTATTGTGAGAGAATATGTTGATGTGTTTCAGGAAGATTATACCTGGACATCCTCCAGAACGAGAAGTTGAGTTTTACATTGATTTAATTCCTAGTTCAAGGCATATATCGATGACCCCTTATAGAATGGCCACTGTGTAATTAATTGAACTAAAGAAACAACTAGAGTAATTGAGTAATAAGGGATTTATTCGCCCTAGTGTTTCTCCATGGGGAGCCCCTGTCCTTTTTGTTAAGAAGAAAGATAGATCTATGAGGTTATGTATCGAATATAGGGAAATCAATGCTATAACAATAAAGAAAATGTATCCCCTACCTCACATTGATGATTTATTTGACCAACTACATGGAACTCAATACTTTTCTAAGATTGACCTTTGATCTGGATACCATCAGTTGTGTGTGAAGAAGGAAGACATTCTGAACACAACATTTCTAACTAGGTGTGGGAATTACGAGTTTACAGTAATGCCTTTTGGATTGACTAATGCACACTCTGTATTCAGGGATCTAATGAATAGAGTTTTCAAGGAATACCTCGATTATTTTGTAGTGGTATTAATTGATGGTATCTTGGTATACTCCAAAATCTACGAAGATCATGAAAATCGCTAGCGCATTATCCTAAAGACTCTTAGAAGAACTGAATTATATGGGAAGTTTAGAAAGTGTGAATTATGTCTTCAGAAGATTACATTTCTTGGCCATATTGTCTCTAAGTATGGAATCTATGTTGATCCTTCTAAGACAAGATCAATCCATGAATGGCCAGCCCCAACGAGTATAACTGAGGTACACAGATTTAGTGGTTTAGTTGTTTATTATCGACGTTTCGTCCAGAATGTTTCCCGATTGGCAAACCCATTAACAAAACTCACTCGTAAAGGGGTAAAATTTGTTTGGACAAAAGAGTGTGAAGAATTTTTTGAAGAACTGAAGAGAATATTAGTCAATGTTCTTTTATTGACACTGCCATCAGGGAATGATGGGTTCGTTATTTATAGTGATGCATCGAATAAAGGACTTGGTTGTGTCCTTATGCATAATGATAGGTTTATTGCCTATGCATCCCGACAACTAAAAAATCATGAGCAAAAATATCCTACTCATGATCTTGAGTTAGCTGCTATAATCTTTGTTCTGAAGATTTGGAGACACTAACTATATGGTGAAAAATGTGGGATTTATACTAATCACAAGAGTTTGAAGTATATTTTCTCACAAAAAGAACTCAACATGGGGAAAAGCAGATGGATTGAACTACTCAAGGATTATGATTGCACGCTACACTACCACTCGGGGCAGGAAAATATGGTGGAAGATTCTTTGAGTAGAAAGGATCATGGAGTTTTGAACAAGATGAGAGTTGAAAAGGATCCTATATACATGGATCTAGTAAAGATGGTTATGGGAATCACCATGGAAGGTGAAACATCAATACTTTTTCAAATGGTTTCCAAACCATATTTACTAGAATGAATAAAGTGTTCTCAGACCGATGATGAAGAATTTAAAAAGAAGATTAAAGCGGTTAATGATGGTAGATTGAATGACGTTGTGTATGAAGATGGAATTTTGAAATTTGGGAAGAGAATTTGTGTTCCCAATATACCTGATCTAAAAAGGGAATTGTTGGACGATGCTCATGGTTCCAATTTCTTTATATACCCTAGAAGCACCAAAATGTATAGATATTTGAAGGAACATTTTTTTTGGGACAACATGAAGAGGGAGATTTCTTATTTTGTGTCAAGATGTATGGTTTGTCAACAAGTGAATGATGGAAGGAAATATCCTGGAGGACTCATGCAACCTCTTCCTATACCTGAGTGTAAATGGGATAATATCACGATGGAATTTGTCATGGGACTACCAAAGACTCCTAGAAATAACGATGCAATATGGGTCATTGTTGATTTTCTTACCAAGTCATCACATTTTCTCGCTATAAGGGAAGATTTACCACTTCAACGTGTAGCAAGACTATATATTAATGAATTTGTGAGACTACACGGAGTACCCATATCGATTTTTTCTGATCATGTTCAGTGTTTTACTTCACGATTCTGGAAAAGTCTTTAGAAGGACTTGGATACTGAACTTCATATGAGAACTTCCTGCCACCCTAAAAAGATGGACAATCAGAACCGACTATTCAAACCTCATATGACATGTTGAGATCATGCTCACCTGACATTCAGGGTATGTGGGATCAATATTTACCTCTGGTAGAATTTTCCTATAACAATAACTTTCATTCAATATTCGGATGGCACCATATGAAGTGTTATAAGGAAAGAGATGTCGCACACCAACCTGTTGGGATGACGTTGGTGAAAGAAAACTTATTGGCCCAGAACTGGTGGAGTAAACGATGGAAAAGGTAAAGGTACTCCAAAACCACATCAAAGCAGCTCAAAGTAGGCAGAAAAGCTATGTTGATAACCGACGGAAGGATTTCAAATTTCAGGTAGGAGATCATGTTTTCATGAACTTATCTCCATGGAAGAGAGTTATACGTTTCGGTAAGAAAGGTAAATAGAGTCCAAGGTACATCGGACAATTCGAAATTCTAGAACGAATTTGGGGCTATATCTTACCGTTTGGAAATGCTGCCAAGTCTCTCCAAAGTTCACGATGTGTTTCACGTATCACTATTGAGAACTTATATGCCTGACCGAACGCATGTAATTACCTATGAGGATGTAGAACTGGATCCTAATCTATCTTATTGTGATGAGCCTATCAAGATTCTTGATAAGAGAGAACAAGTGCTGAGAAACCAGAAAACTCTTCTGGTAAAAGTTCTATAGAGAAACCATAACATGGTAGAAGAAACGTGGGAACCTGAGGAACATATGATGAAGAACCACCTGAGTATTTTCATGCAGTAGTATTCTAGAAATTTCAAGGATGAAATTATTTGAAGGATAGGAGAATTTAACACCCCAAGCTTCCATGGTACGCTTCTCTTTGAATAATAAAGTAGTGTGTGTTGTACGCAACATCGAGTTCTAACACACACCACAACCAATCAAACTAGCAGTTATGAATAGTAATACCCACTTTTTGAAATTTTATAAATTTTTACTTTCAAAATGGACTTCATTTTTGGATTCGGGTTATCGAAATTAGATTAGGGAGAATTTTTTTAATTTTTTTGAAAACAATCAATTTTTTATGAATAGTTAAAAAACACTGAGTTATAGTTTAAAACTGAATTTTTATTTAAATAATTATTTATTTTATTTAAATTTAATTAAGGTCAAAATAGATACATAATACCTATATAAGTTCAATTGAATTCATTGGAGTTAGTTTTGAATAATTTTAGATATATAAAAATTTTATTGAACTTTTCACCGTCTTTTACCCACCTCCTAGGAGAATTTGGAAATTCACATAAAACTTAATTTTACCGCTTCTGTGAGTGAAATTTAGAAAATCCAAGAGGCACAGTTAATATCAAGGAGTAAAATGTGGTTCAATAAGATAAAAATAATTTTTGGTGAATAGTGTCTTTTTACATTTATTTCCACGGTTAATAGTAAATAGGGTAATTAATGGTAAAAATGATATTAATATTACCCCAACACATGTCCTAATTCTATTGGACAAGTGTATCTCGACCAAAAACAACCGTAGGAATAAAATATCATCATTTAGGTCCACTTTAATTAGATTAGGACAATTATTATTATTTAATTCAAGGAAGAGTTAAAAGAGTTAAAATCAATTTTTACTAACTAAAACATATTTAATATAGGGTTATACATAATATAAATTCGATTAAAAATATTAATTAGAAGGATAAATATATTTCTTACATAATGGTATTTTATTTATAATTTTTAGACATTAAATAATTTAATTTATTAATGACACAATGATGATGCAGTAATTACTTAATTAATGAAATATTAAATTAATTGATATTATAAATATCAACATAAATGTAATTAGAGACTTTTTATGAATTCAACTAATTTTATAGGTTAATATGACATATTATTATTGGTTATATAAATTTTATTCGAAGTAATAATGCTGTTATAAAATTATCAAAAACAAAATACCCAATAGTGTCAAAATTGACATAAAAGAGTTTTTAAAACAAATATTATATTATAAATTGATATTCTATTCCCAAAAATCTAAGGATCAGCCAAACGACTTATATCATGATAGGCGTATCATTAATGGACCACTTGGGTGTCGGTTGGATATATATAATATGTTTATTAACTATATACTATAGAAATACAAAAAGACATGGTAAAAGTGAAACTAATTAAGTAAGAGTAAAATATAAATGATAAGGTTAATATAGTGACCCAAACATGTCTAAAATATATTGGTTAAAATGATTTCGACTCATACCTACCTTAAACTCTAAATAATATACATTTAAGCCATTATAAACTGAATATGAATTTATTATAAAATAATATTTCTAGCTTTTCCAAAGGTGCCCCTCACCCCTCTTATAAAATGTCACTCTCCCTTCTCTCTAATTCATACCTTCAAAGCCTTTTGGATAGGAAAACCCCTACCCAAATATTCTCTCGACTTCCCTCACTTCAACTTGGAGTCCTTAGTTTGATCAGAAAGCAAACCTAAGGAGCCCTTTTCATCAAATCAAAAGGAACAACCCGAGGAAGAGGTAAAGTTTTCACCACCCTCTTTCAAATTCCTTTCTTCTTCAACTTCTTCTTTCTTTGTTATTTCAATTATAAAATAATAACCCCAGTTTCTTCTATATACTATGATTTTATTATAAATATGGTCCAACCATATTCATTATTCCATCCATCCTTTGAATGACATGTCACCATATGTGTGTACGTACGTCTTACCGTCTCCATGTCATGGTGTAATTGCTATTCAAAACATTATTATTTGGATGGGTATGATAATGATTTGTAATTGATCTAAATAATAAATATAACATGATAATGAACCTTTATATATGATATATCATCCATTTATATATTATTTTAATATGAAATGAATTATATTATCGCTCATGCATACGTACGGATTACCGTCTCCACGAACGCAATGAGATTCATTCCCCATCGAATCCATTCAAGACTAAATTTCATTTCATGATTAACAATAATTTCTAGAGACATGATATCATTCTAGATATGAATTATATACATCCCATCTATAACAAATCTGGATCAAATAATAAATAATATAAAGTAAAATGAACATGTTAACACCCAAAACGATGATAATACTAAGATATTATTAACAATCAATGTTTACAGATCGTATATGATATCATATTAATGTATATGATTATTTTATAATTTAATAACAATTATTTCACCATTATACAGGAGTTTAACCTACCCTCAACCACGGAAAAGTACAAGGTAATGGATTATTTCACAATCTCTTAATTATCCGAGGTTGTTTTTACGTAATTATCTACGGGGATCTCTTTATCATCCACATCCATGTTTCTTAAAAATGTATTTCAAATCATTATTACTATTTTAAAAAATATGGGTTAATGTCATTTATACCCTTTTTGACTTTTAATAATATGTTTATAAAGGAATATTTTTGTTGTTTTCCAAACAAGGTCCTTTTTAACCTTTTTGACAGAATTAAGGTAAGAATGTTTTTTAACTTATACGGTTGGTGCAGCTATTTTCTGTCATTATAAAATCATCGAAGCTTCCCTTACAAGCTTATAAGAATATTTTCAATCTAAATGTTTTCTTTTATAATTATGTGACTTTTAAATGATTTCAAAAAATAGATATTTCTCTCAAATTGTTTTGATTTCATCTATGTCAACATCCTTTGATGGATTTTAACCTTATTTGAAGTTTATTTATTATGATACAAAACTTCCAAATTGTATTAAAGGTTTTTGATATGTTTTACTGTCGATGTGTTATTTATATACCATTCATGGTTTATGGAGAATGTATTGGCATTTATTATGATAGTTTTTATACGAATGTTTATGTTATTTTTAAACCTATTCATATAAGGAATGCATTGGACGTAATAAGTGACGGGTGGAGCCCGCTATAGCTCCTCGATACATCGGTAGGTCTCATGAGACAAAATAGTGTATTGGAATGAGGCCTTGACAATATCTTATTTGTAGTCTTGGCATGAGGCCTTGGCTACGTGGTTGTGATAGTCTGGCATTACGCATTCCATCATTATGAAAGCGGTTATTGATATAGCATGTGATTATTCAACTAGTAGAATATCCATCTGAATAAGTAAATGGAATTATTTAATTTTATATTTACCATATTATACTGAAGTTCATGTTTAAAAGGCTTTTGTTTTAGTTATACATTTTCTTAAATATTTATGTTTATTTATAAAAGTTTTCGCTATGTTGTTATCCTTTCTGGGCATTTGAGCTCACCCATTTCAAGGTTTTATTTTTCCCAAGATGTGAAGAAGTATTTTATGAATGACCTGTAGGGATAGTATAATGGGATATGAGTGTGGAGAAAAGAAGTTGTTGTAGTTATCACTTTATGATGTAATGTTAACTTTATGAATGTATCTAGTTATTCCAAGGCTTCTAAACCAATATGTATTTTAAGACAGGATCTTTTGTGATCTTGCCAATGTTATGTAATAGTGCACCGACTATGGGTTACTGGGGTCAGGGCGTTACATTAGTTATTCCATTCATAGACATACTACCCTTTCTTACAGAACTCTTGTAACCTAGGGAGGCAATGAAATCTAATTCATATTCTTATTCTCCAATTATTCTCTCCATATTATTTCGAATATAAAAAGAATAATTATAAAATAATGAATTTTTTTCATTAGAGGACTCTTTGGATAAATTCTTCTTATAAATAGGGGATTGAGACTTAGATACATCACTTTCAATAATATTTTATCCCAAAATTGTTTTATATATCCAATTGGAGGAGTAATCATCCATAATATTTTTCATGAAATAATTATGATATTCCAATGGTGGGAGGTCTGTTGCAGAATTTTCAACACAACTTATTCTCTTTTTTCCTACATATGGCTACAAAGATCCCACCTAAATAATTTTAGATACTGTGTTGGCAGAATCATCTATAGTTAGTGGATAATTCATTACAACTAGAATCACAACTTCTTTATGTGATTCTAGTATCATCCCCTCAAATATGGAAGGAAGATTATTATTCTCATTTAATCCAATTTCTATGGAGTCCTTTCTGGAGTGTTCTCCCTTTTTATTAATCATAACTATTCATTTTTTGGTTTTCACAACATCCTTACAACCTCCAGATTTATCCATATTATGATTTTTAACCTACCCATGAATGACTGTACAATTAGAAATTAAATTCCCCAAATTCTTTCACACATCATGGAGTGGTGGTTGGTACTCATACTCCTCCTTGCTTTCCATTTTCTCATCATTAACAATAATATATATCACATTGGGAAACTGGGAATTTCTGTTGACTTCAATAAGAATATGATCATAGAAACTATGATATCCATCAATAGTGAGTACATCTATAATTATAGTTGAACCCACACATGGGGATATTTCAATGAGAATATTTGGATTATATAACACCCAATTCAATCAAGGAAATCTGATCCAAACATGTGTAGAGTTTTTATTCTACATTAATAGATCAAAGTTCAAATTCCTCTCTAGGATTCTAAGGAAACCTAGATTTAAAATAATTTTTATGTTATTCAAGTCTTTTTCAAAGATCCTTTTTATTGATGAATATGATGTAAACATAACCCCTCCCAAACAGGACGATCCAAAAAAAAATATCTCCTAGAATTGACAAATCCTAGTTTTGTGATTTCCATTTATTTATTGTTTATCTCATTTGACAAGAGTGATGAGGAAATTAGTATATAATTTTTTGAAATTTATTCATTTTTTATATTATTCTATATTCGAAATGAAACATATTAAACCATGATCTGACCTTTTTTTGAGTGATCGTAGGTGCAAGACCATGATTCACATTTTGGGAAGAAACATCTAGTGAATAATCAAACGAAACCTATTTGTCATGAGGGTCATGATAACACAACAAATAAAATGTTTCATTCACATTATCCTCCTTCATATACCCCACTGAAATCTCAAATTACAAGTTGAATGAAGTCTTGAGATATCATCGAGTTAAAGATGGCATAGCTCTAGGGTTGAAGAGGGAGGTCATGAATAATATTTCAAAAAACATATGTTTTATACTTCTAAACCAATAATATGGTTGAAATATATTGCCATGGTTGTTATAGGTCATTGATAAATGTTACAAATCATTGATGGATACATAAATATAAAATCACATGTGATTATGTTTCCCATGAATGAAATTTATAAGGCCAAAATTCACAATTGGTAAAATTTTATAAAACATTTACTTCCCCATGGTCTTCATCGAATTTATCAAATGTTCTTCAGGATCTTATTTTCCATTATAACATATAAGAATAAAATCTTTATTGAATATCAAAAACTGATCATGTTAATCTAAATATACTCCAATAATTAAATTCATGAAGATATCTATTGAATTAGTAAGACCAAATGGAATCATTATTAATTCACGGCTTTCCAAAACCATTCTGTAATAATGTCTTTGGTATGCCATCTATTTTACCCAAAATTAATGATATCTAGAATAAAGGTTATTATTAAAAATTTCTTGATATTTTTTTAATTGGTTTGACAAATCATTATTAAGCAGTAGATGATAAATGTTCTTGACAGTGACCATGTTATGTTCCGGATACTCAATACAAAGAAGAATTGATAAATCATTAATTTTTTTAAAATAATAAGTTAAACCAATATTAATGACCTAAAGAATATGAATAACATATAAATATTATCCTGGGGTATCTTCTTAAATTCACACAACACGATTGGGTTTATTCTATAAGGATATATTGAAGTAGGTGTAGCACTAGATATAAGTTCACTAAAAAAGATCAATTCACGATTTTGAGGAAGACTGTGAAATTATTCTAGAAAAAGGATGAACACTCCCACATAATTGGGATGTCAAATTTTTTGATTGTATCCCCAAACATCAGAGATAAATACCCTTTTTGGATTGGAATAATGACTCGTATGATAGATTTACTTTCCAGGAGACGTATATATTCTTCATCGCACTGATACATGATGATAAGTTCATTTGAAATATGAAATGTGACTTCAGTTCATCAATAACTGATATGGGATATGTATAATGATATCCAAAGACATTACTATAATGAAATGAAATTCAATATAAAGTAAAATCATAGGATTTTCGGGAGGATTATTAGTAGATACTATAATCAAAGTGGAACTATAGACTTCAGTTACAACTATCATACAGATATGATTTTTCATCTCTAAATTGATATCTATTCATTGTGGATGTGAACTAATATTCATTGAGTATTGTCCTATTATGAATGAATAGAAATAAATAAGATATTATATGGAACATACTTATTGGAGAAAACCCATAAAAAACTCAACATTATTATTCAATATTCATAACCATAATAAAACCAAAATGGTGTTCATGACCATCAAACAACATTAATCAGATTCATGAAACATGAAAAATGATTTATATGATTTCTAAATAATGAAATATTCTTCTCAGTCTTTGAAAATTGAGGTTGAACATTGTTTATCCATTTTCATTTACAACACATTCAGATTTTATCATAAACATAGACATATCACTTGGGGTTGACCAAATTATTTATATCCCCAATGTAGAAATACTAACTAATCCCTCCACTGATGTCGACTAAAGCTATTAAACCATAAATATTAAATTTTTAATATTCAATGCATAAATATAAAATATATGTATTTAAAATATATATTTAGTTTCCTTATTAGATAGATACATAATAATCTCGTTTTGATGCATTCTTTATAATATCTCATGATTTTATTATAATATTTTATTCATCCTCACATACCCCACTATAAGAATTTCTTCATATCCATGGGAAAGGAAAAAAACAAAATAATGTTCTTAGATACATACTAAGGTAAAACATAGTGATATCATTATATGAAAATAAGAAAGCATAATATAAGAATAAGGGTATGATATCTAGACCATATCTCACAATGTTGACACCCAATGTATCATAGATCAAAAAACGCCTTGAATGTTTAAAATATGAAAAACAATTTATAGAATATATGAAACACAACACCATTCTATGAATAGAATATAATATCATAGGATTTTACAATATATTTACTATTTATAGGAAAAAAATCTGTGATATATATTTTCATTCATGTGTACCTGAGTGATATACAGTTGCACGCTATAGTGACATTCTTCAATATCTTATGGTATAACCAAAACCTAGTTTTACTAAATATCATTAATATTATTCATTAAAAAGAAAATTATTTCCTAGAAAATGTGTTGGAGGTAATAAATAAGATTAACTAACATATTGAAATATATGGTTGAATTCATTGGTTACAAATTAATTATAAATTAATATAAAAATAAATTGAATATAATGATAATATTTTTATAAAAAAAATATTACTAACCACCATATATTTTTTATCCTAATAAATTAAATAAATAAATATTAGTTAATTATTTAATAAATTTAATATATTATATATTTAGTAATATTTTTTGACATTCATCAAATATATTTAGAAGGAATATGAAATGAAAAAAACTAATTTTATATATAAAAAAATGTATTTTACAAAAGGTATTTTTATCACCATTTAATTACATAATTATATTAAAAATAAAAAATGAAACATTTATAAATTCTATTTGAGAATATAAAATTATTTTTGACATCTAATATTCTATATTATATTATGCTAAATGTTCTGTATTTTTCTACAAAGATTCTTTTTTTTATTAATAGGTAAATTTAATAGAATTTAATTGAAATGTACAGTCTTATAAAAATATTTTATAATGTAAATTTATGTTTATAATTTATTATAATGTCAAAATATATCAATAATACCACTTTTAATACAATATATGTCATTACTATCAATTTATAATGAATTAAGACAAAAAAATAGTAAAATTTTGACCATTTTCACTTTAAAACCTTATTTTCTCTACATGCCTCTAGGATTAATTAGAAATTTATTTTATCCACTTTTGATGATTGATTTTGAAAAAAATGATTAAAATTTGGAATTATAATAATGTGTAATTATTAAATAGTTAAATTTCATTTTATACAAAAATTATTAGATAGATCAATTAAAATTAGTTATAACAATTTAGAGAGAAATGACTTTACCAAGGGGCTAATATTTAAACTTATAAGGACAAATTACATATAAAATTAATAAAACCAATATAACTGCGACATCTAGACCTCATAACATTTATTATTTATATTATTTAATTATTTTATCAATATTACAAGAAAATGATGTGGCTATAATACCCATTTTCAACAATATTCATGTTTTCCACTCACCATAATTATAAAATGTCTCCCCATCTTCCACTTTTTCGCACCTCTAAAAACAATATGGTTCATACATGTACAACCAAAATAACTTCTTCATTTCCCTAAACTCTTTCTATTATCATTATTTTATTAACAAATACAACTTAATAAGGAATTATTGTAATCTTAATGAGGATACCTGAAGAAAAGATAATGTTTTTCTAAAATAAATTTTTTTATTTCCTTACCCACGTCCTTAAATTATACATGTATCATTATTATATAATAACATAATAATAATAAATATCATGTGATTTTTTTATGGTTATGACCTAAAATATCACACACTTCTTTCAAATCTTTTAGGAAATCATCATTCATGTGTATGGAGGACTACTAGGTCGCAAACTGATGTTGTTCATTTTTACATCCCAACTTTCAATGGTTGGGATTAATGATATAAATAATATTTATATATAAATTTATCATAGTTATGATTTATTTATGTTTCTATAATTATTATAACACACATACCCTCATGCTTTCCATTTTGTGGAAATGCAATAATGTTTCTCAAGTGTACGACAGACTATTGCATCATGAAGAGATTTGATTCATTCTTATATGTATGTAATGTATTAAGTGTGGTTTTAATAAATAAATTTTGTAAATATGACCTAAAAATTATTCCATAATAATATATAAATATATTCATTTTTTTTATTCCATCAAGACGACACGAAATTGGAAATATCATTTATGCGTACGTATGACATATCGTATCTATGAATAGTGTATTTCAATTCCCATAACCACATTTTTTGGGTTATTATAAATAAATATAAAATAAATATGTATGTTATTTAGAATTATTTTATTTTGTAATTTTTGAATAATTATTTATATAATATAAACAATAAAGAAGGTAAAAAAATAATCATAAAACAAACAAGTAGTTTCCTGAAATGATGAAAATACTGAATGATAAATAACGAATAAGTAATAATATGTTATAAAGGGATAATATAAGATATTATAAGTATTAATATGGTTCTATAATAAGTTAAAGAAATTTTAAATCTATTGTAAAATAAATTAAATCGAGTACGATCAAAAAGAAGGTGTGGAGAAAGGGATTTTGTTCTGATTTCATTTCATTGAGGCATATTATTTTATTATGTACCAAATATCATTTGTATGGTGAATATACTTCCCATTTATATATAATATCTATTATAATTTACTCATAGGTGTATTTAATGATTTGATTTAAATCATTTAATATATTTTGATTTGAGGTGAATTCTACCAAGTTGTAACAAATTTAATAACTCAATTTACATTCAATGGTAAAACCATCACTTCATTGATTGTGATATTATATAGATATGTGTAAATGGAATATAAAGTACATTATATTTTTTCACCAATAATTTTATATTTATTTATAGTGTATTCCAAAACTATAATAATTTATTAATTCTAAAATCAATTTTATAATAATGTCAAGGGTTTTCTACACAATCGAATTAGATTCGAGTTTTTTTATTCTATAATATCAGTTAAAGCGATCTAATTCACCATTTCCTATAATCCATTACATTTTCTTAACCTATTGTTATTAATTAAATCATTCATGAAATATTAAATACAAATCACTATTTTTTACTTAAAATGATTTAGTAAATGTTATTTATAATATTTGTGTTTATTCGCCTATTTAGTTGTAAATTGGATTTCGTCCAAAAAATGTTACCCAAAAAATCATAAATGTTTTTGTCATTTTTAAAAAGAGTTATTATTGTTTTATTCACCAATTTTTACTATTTAAAAATTACAATAGATCCTTATATCATCTTCAATATAATGCATGTTTGGTTTTATCGAATAAGTGGAAAAAAATTTAACTTGTAAAACAGAAACATAATTTTTAGCCAGCATGACCACATAAATGTTTTCAAACAAAATTTGTATCTTAAAAATGATATTTTCAAAGAAAATTATTTTCAGTATTTTTTCATAAATTATTTATGTAAAAGTGATATGAAAATAAAATGATATTATTTTTTCCAAAATAAAAATGATAGTTTCAATAAGATAGATTTTAAGGATTTTTTAAGTTATTATATTCATTACTGAAAAAAACTTCTCTAACCCCAATGGTTATATATTTTAATTATACCGTCCATAATCATCTTGTGGATGGTTTATAATCATTTTATCTATAGTAAGTATTGATATTCACTTCCTTAAATCATTTTCATTTCCATTAACCTTCAGTTGAGTTATTAAATTTTTTATGATCATTGAATTTTATATTTACCCTAAATATCCATATCATTTAACAAGGATATAATTATTTAATAAATCAAAAAGCATTTTTAAATAATGTGTTCACTTTGAATGTTATTTAGTTATTTTGGGAAAAATGATAAATTCGTACCCTTTATTCAATACTGACATTTGATATACCAAATTATTTATGAATTAAATCTAGTATTCACTATATATAAAATGATTTTGAAATGTATGAAATGGGTCGGGGAACTTTTACCCTAATCCCCTCGATGCATCAGTAGTCTCATGTGACAAAATTATTTGGATAAAAACCATCACATTTGTAATTGAGAATTTTTTAAATGTTTGGAGGATAGATCAGGACTGTTGTGGCTTGTGAATGATCTTGAAAAAAAAGAATGTTTTTTTAAATTCATTATCTTAAACTATCTGTAGGATAGATCATGACAGTATAATTATCTTGTTTCTATGAAACATTTCATACAATACATAATCATTTCCTTTATTTAGATTCAATTTTCATTATCCATTAGTTTTTTTCACCTATATAATATATGGATGAATTTTATTATCATCTTATTGATTAAATTAAAAGTTTTCTTAATTATCTACCATGACATACATTTCAGTCCTTAACTTCTCATTAAATTCATGTTATTGAAATGGAATGTGTTTTTAGTAAATTATTAATCCATTTTATTTTCATTGTTTTTTCTTTTTATTAATTACATGGAATGTGTGATTAGTTATTTACACTATCATATTGATTATACTCATTGATTCATTATTTATTTCCCTATAATTAGCCCTTAATAATCATTTCATCTAAGCCTAATTTTTTCCCATTTCCTTAGGATTCCATGAAATTTAATATGACTTATTTTGAAGGATATACTAGGTGGAATAATGTTTTTCATAAAAAATTGATAAACATTGTATATTAAAATGAAATAAAAGATTCATGTATGTTTTTATTTTATCAATAATACTAATGTATTCATTCAATTGGTAACATGTTTCCTTGTATCTCATGCAAATGTAATGGTCATAGACATCATCTCTAAACAACTAGTATTGGGGTCACTATAGTTGGTTATATAGGATGTTCAGTATAAGCTTTGGGAACCATATTTTGGGAGACATAGATTAGGGAGAATGACATAATTAAAAAAATTTAGGTGAAGTATATAATAACTTAATAACTTTTTGGTAATATATATATTGTGTTTTTTCCTTTTATGTGATGGTTGTCTAAAATAATTAAGAAAATTTTGGGAGAACATTAGTGGAAGTATATATTTTAATTGAAGTTTCATTTCAGTAATAACGCAATTATATTTTTATAAATATGTTAAAAGGTGATGATAACCATAAGGTTTGATATGATCAAAAATTACATTATAATAATGTCAAAAAATATTTTTAGTCTTTGAAAAAAATTTCATATTCAAAATAATATAAAAAAGATATTAACTGATTACATTTCATGGATTTAAATCATATTTTTAAGAATTGTAAAGAAATTAATAATGATTAAAAATTTTCAAATTACATTCATGGTTACTACCCATCTCATTTGGTAAGGTGGTGGAGCTTGAACACATGACCAAAATATGAAAAGGTATTTGTGCCTTCCACTACCCTATGTGATGTCTTGAATAATAGGCCATTGTTTACAATTAAAAAATATGAGGAATAAAAATTAATAAAAAATCGTAGTATTAGTTTTTATGTTTATAGATTAATTTATTAACCAAATTGGTTTATGGAAAATATTTTCCAATATGTGGAATGAATTTTCACTCTTTTATGGATCTTAAGATCTATTAAAAGAAAATTTTTGTGATTCAAATATAATAATATTTTTTTGGATATTTAGTTCATATAATAAGTGATGAAATGGATATTTATTTAATTATAAAAAAATTTTAAATGTTTACTAGAAACAGAAATATAATAAATTATTATATTTCCTTATGTTCTTAGGTAGAAAAATAATTCCTAAATATTTTGAAAAAGGACCTTGAAATACATTTTTATCCTATTACCATCATTTCTGATTATATCAATGACCTTTCCATAGGAATTAAATTAATTTTATGAGACCCTATACATTCTATTGATCAGTTGCATGTTTTTGATAAATAACCTAAATCACTCCCTATAAATATTTACATTTTTCTTCCATGTCCATATAATCAAAAGTCATCGATGTTCTCATTATTCGAAAAATAGTTATGTGTCAATCCATATGACCTTACTACTTTCCATTCTATCCAACCAATATGATTTTTTACCAACCCTTAAAATTATTTTGGATTTCAATAAAATAATTTTCAAATATAACTTTTTTATTACTAAGATCAATTTTGATTTCTAACTACACAATTTATTTATGGTGGGGAGATTATAACACCTTAAATGTTTAACATATGAATATTTTATTCAATAGCGGGTTTCAAAAGAAACATCAAGCATAGTTGGGAATATAATACCGCAAGACATTAAAATATATAATTTATTTTAAAAAAAATCAGTTAATGAATGTTATTTAAATAAACCCAACACGGATCTAGCTTTCATTACTTGCAATAATGACTTTCTACATTATCTTGTGTAACACAGAAGACCGAGTTTTACTGAATACTATTTATATTATAATACAAAATTATATTTATCTACTTGAAATTAAATTAGTGAATATAAATATTATTTACTATCTTAGGATAATATGTGGTTTAATTCATTTTTTACCAATTAATGTTAAATTAATATAAAAAATATTGAATATAAATAACTGATTTTAATATAAACTATTATTATTGTCCAAATGCTTTTTATTCCAATAAATTAATTTAATTAAAATTATTGAATGAAAATAAATAAATTTATATATTGTATTGTCAGTTAAATCATATGAAATTAATTTAATAGATTTCATAGGAATAATATAAGAACAAATCCCATTTGTACAGAAATACATTTTTTTCAACGGTAGATCTACAACCTTTTAATGGAGCACAAGTTTTAAAACTTAATCGGAACACTTTTATAATTTTTATTTTAAAAAACATAATTTTTTATTAGTAATTTCCAAATTATCTTAGGTGGAATTTTTTATATATTTTTGAGAAGATTTATTTTTAAAAAAATATTTAAAAATACAGGATCATAATTGAAAACTACATTTTTTCTAAAAAAATTCTTAATGATAAATTTTATTTTTACATGGATTTAATTTAAACATATATCAAAAATAAATATATTAATCTAATTTATTTCATTGGAATCATTTTTATATTAAATTTTGAAATAAAATCATAGTGAACATTTGAACATTTGGACATCAAAACGCTATTTTTTAGACATGTATGTGGGATTAATTTTAAATTAATTTTTTCCAATTCTGTTTATTGGGTTTATAAAAAAATTGATTCCATATTTTTTATAAGAATATTTTTAAATTTCTAATTATCATTTAATATTTATGTTACCAAAATTATTATTGAAATTAGTTGAAATTAATGACATCTATTAAGAGAATAATGGGTTTACCAAGGTACTAGACAATAAATGTAAGAGGAAAATAACCTAGAAAGTTTTCCAAAAACACACTTCTAAACATATTTAAACCTTATAACATCTATGATCCATTTTTTGACATTATCTTTTTAACATTACATATTCAATTTCTGGGTGGAATTCCCTTAAAAAAATTACATGTTTTCCACTCACCCCGCAAATAAAAGGCTCTCTCATATTCCCCTTATTCACAACTAGCATACAAAATAGGTTCTTAAAATATCTAACTATACAAAATATTATCATCTCTAAACTCATCTTAATTTCCATATATTTTGAAGAAATAAACTTAAGAATAAATTAGTGTAAACCTAAAGAGGATACCTGAAGAAGTTGTAATATTTTTCTAAGAGTTTTTTATTTCATTCTATACCGCACTAATTTATTTCATTATCATGCATATATATTAACCTCATTATCATAAATATACATAGATATTTCTTTAGTTAATTTTGCGACCTACACCATCACGTTCTTCCTTCAAATGGATAACAAAATCATCATTCATGTGGGTGGACACCCTCTAAATAGGAATCAACAAAACCATGAAACAAAGAAAAAACATCCAAATGTGGATTTTATATTCCCCACCATAAAAAAGAAGAAGAGGTTGGTTAAAGACTCACATTTTTGTATCCATTTCATGTTCTCATGATGTCTCCATGAATGTTACCTAACACATGATAAGTCCTGTGAAACCATTTTCAATGAGCAGCCTTATTTAATAGTGGAAAATAAGTGATACCTCAATAAGAATCCCCCATGTCACATGGTTTTTCATAGGAGAGTACCTAAAAAACTTTTTATAACCCTCCAAAAATCCTGGGGAGCAATATTCTAAGGAAGAAACCCCCAACAGTCATGAAGATCAAACACCAAATCATCATTGGGAAGAATAAAATCCATAGACGATGTCCAAACCATCTCACAAGACTTCCGTGACTACATCACAAAGAATGATGGTGATGACTAGGGGAAGGAAATATGTGTCTTCCATCATTGGAATACATGTGTGGCACCCCTAAGGATAAGCAACGACCTTTCTTTTATGTCTCATGAAACTTATTCAGCTTGTCAACTGTACCACATAAAATCCTTTGAGTTTTCCTGAACAACATTTCATCACTCTAAAGATAGATTTATGGTATTATCCATAATATACTTGCAAAGTCCCATCTGATCAAAATTTATCACGTGATACACCACTAAAATATTGATTAAAAACATATATATTACCTGAGGAAACTCACATACCTCCTAAATTGTATCAGATAAAACAAAGGCAATTAAAATGGAGGAGGTGATTGGTGCATACTGTCATTGAATGGATTGTGATGAACACCCTATGTGACATGAGATGAACCATGAGTCCCTAAAAACCTATCAGATGGGTCTTGTAAGGTCCCTCTAGTTTTTCAACCCCACTACACAGAAGTCCTTGCATATGTCTATGAATCTTCATAGCTCTCTATAAAAAAACATATAGATTTTTCCATGGAATTTTCATACACCACCATGAGACCCATATTGGTCATGTGATTAATAACCAAAAAAATATATGAAATACACTATATCATATGAATCATGACCTTCATTATATAAAGTGAAGGGGATAGGAAAGGAGGAGGTGGGTAGGGCTCGCGGTCGCTGAAGGACATGTGATGCACCTAGTTCACCCACAATGATTTCCCGTGAGACCGTGAGACATGACATCCAAGGATTCATGAATTTCCTTTAACATGCACATAGATCTCACAAATACCCTTGGAAATATTTACATGATGGAATATAATCTCTTCAAGGTGCGAGCATTCAATAATCAATAATAATCTAATAAATAATGGACAGTCCCATAACAACTAAAAACTAGGCAGTGCCCCACACGTGTTCCACTGTAGAGAAACATGAAACCACATAAATTCAGACCCCATATCGACTCCATCATAGACTCACAACAGATGCCTCATAGAAATTGGAAAGTATGTAGGACATCGACTCAAATAAATTCTATACTCCAACTCAAAAAAAGTGTTGGTTTTCTAGTCGATTGGTGTGTTTGAAGATTAATTGGTTGTTAGAGGCTACACATGTTAGAGATCAGATATGGGTCTTCTATTCACATCCAATTTTGTGATCAACCAAATTTCCACTATGTAATACACTAGAAAACCCCTAAAGTGGTCATATAACAAGCATAAATTCCTTTACATGATCAATCAAATATCACGCAAAGGACATCAGGCAAGACATACAAATACCATATCACATGTCCTGCAGATCAAGCGAAACCCAAATGAACTGACACTATACCAAGCCAATGCACTCAAAATAAAAGGGAAAAGGCTAAGATTCAAAGTGGAAAACTCAATCAGAGTACATAATTGTAGTCCTTTGTGGGCTTCACATGTTCCATCTGATGAAACCCAACCATGCCAAGGCATTCCACCCAGATCTTGCAACATCCCTTTTTCATCTATTCTAGAACCTATGGAATGATTTGTACATGTCATGATAGGTCTTCAGAACCATCTATGAGAACCACTCAGATCATAGGAACCCTTTAGGTTTTTTCACCATAAACATGAGATGTCTTTTAGACACATCTCTTTGCTCATATGATGACTCTTACTCACATAAGTCGACTCTCATCGACACATCAAGACATGAAGTCCCAGATCTCAGGGTGTGAACCATAGAACATGTCCTCTGGTACCTGTGAAACCTTTTGACTTTCTGGACTGATCTCATGGTCTCACCTTGAGAAGTCATCCCAGACATGCGGCACAACTCTGTTCATGTTCTCTTAAACTCACAATGACTCCCCAAGGTGTCCTCCAAGACATGAAACACCCCCCAGACAACACCACCATAGATCTCAAAATACTCCCATATGTGTCAAGATAGGACACTTGATGAATCCTAGGGTATGCTGAAAGGATAATGAGTCACCTTTAAAATATGAAGGCCCATTCATTAGGGAAGACATAGTGTGTAATCCCTAGACCTGAAAAACTATGAGGAATCTAATTCTAGTCATAATTGGGATACATATGACTCCTCCATAAAGGCTCAATCTCCACATCAAATATCTCAAGGAGTTCCCCAAAATAAATA
This sequence comes from Viscum album, assembly GCA_963277665.1. Lineage (NCBI taxonomy): Eukaryota > Viridiplantae > Streptophyta > Magnoliopsida > Santalales > Viscaceae > Viscum > Viscum album. The sequence continues at coordinate 1,088,787,621 of OY728164.1, read as the reverse complement.
TACCATATCCTAATGCCATGAGGTTGATCATGTACTCACTCTAGTTTCCCACAATGAGCATGCTTCACATGGGCTTTGGGGGGATCCAATGACCACCTCATTAAACATCATAAATAGGGAAGCCTCAGTGTATATTCCCCAAACATAAATAACTACAAGGAATCTGATTCTCTACATAACCAATATACGTAGGATGCCTCCTTAAAGTCTCAATATCCCCATCAAATATCTAAAGGACAACCTTAACATGTATATACCACATCCAGATTCCTTGAGGATGATCATGCAGTCCCTCTTATTTATCAAAACTAGAATAACTCTTGTGGTCATAGGGGGGTGCAACAAGAACCTCATTAGGAATCATAAATCGGGAATTCACAGTACTTAAGTCACCAATGCAATCAAACTATGTCAGTATTGATTCATTTAATAACAAGGATATGTAGTATTCCTCATAATGGCTCAGTATAATCTTTGGAATATCACCCACCTCCACACATGGGAGCATATCCCAATGCACTTGGTCATGTGACTTCAGCACATAAGAGATTTCCCACTACCAGAAAATGATGTAGAACCAAGGATACGTAAAGAGGAATCTCAGTATGTTGTAAATAAAATAGAATTAACCCATATCTATTTTATTAGGGTAACCGATCACATATTGGGATTGGAGGGATATTCATGAAAATGTATTTAATCTATAAGAGATTTATAGAGTATGCAACAATCCCAACCATAAGGGTACGTTGAGCCTAACCTCCTATCCTCTCGACCAATGTGAGTCCCTATGAGTCAAGTGGACTTAAAACCTAGATGAACACTAGAATTTGGAAAAAGGTATGTATTCAGCTATGTATGGGGGAACTATTGAGAGTTTCCTAGAAAAATGAAATAGTAATGTGACAATATAAGATCAATCCAATCCATGAAACCCCTCTGAAGAAAAAATGTTGAATGCAACATGAATCTATGAAATATTAAATGAACAAGTTATAATCTGCTGATCCATGTTGCTTTCCCCTCACAAAAGAACAACACTAATAGTCTTAACGTAGAGCTCTTGGGCCACATTGTTTGGAAATTTATATTTAAGAAAGGCAGTAATACCACCATAAACTTAGATTACTTTATGTATATCCAGGTGTTAATGATTTCACATGAATGGAATGGTTGTAAGTGGAATACATTAAATTGTGTTAACCATGTATATTTGATTGAGCGTTATCATGCCTACGACGTAGCACTAACTAGTGACCTTGTTCCTTGTTAACTGTATGCTTTCAGACTCATTATCAATGAAAATTTATCAATCTAACATCACTCGTTCTGGCACTTCATTTGCTGACGCGACCCCCAAAAGCTATAAAATGGTCTATCCTACCAAACACCATAAGAAGCAGGTGGACAACATGATGATTTGGGAGCACCTGCGATGTAGAATGATCCTTACTATGGAAGCTTCTAGTGATATTCTACATGTGTGGTAGCCAATAAGTCAATTTTTCTTGATGAATTTCTTTTCAAGGATAGTGGTCCCCATTATCAAGACCAATCTCCATGGGATCCTATCCCTAGAGGATGAAAACTGCCCCTTCTGTACCTAATGATGGTGGATTAGGAGGCCAGATACGTCTATCCTTCAGCCCATGAATATATGAGGAGGGAGCCTACTAACGTTCTTCTCTGGCATCATCCTATTGGTACCTATTTGCTACCTTCTAAGGGAATCTTTAGATAGACAACCATCTTGGAAACCCATGCAAAGGCTCTGTCGAGAAAGTCTCATTGAAGGAAGGAGACATTGAATACTAAGGAGAAGGAGAATATCACCACTTCTATAGAAAATTAATGTCGGCACACTCTAGTAGTGACCATCTAGTGGGCTCATGTCCATGATCTACTTGAGAAAGTCTAGGAGAATATTCTTACAGTGAACATGGGGGAGGCTCATACTTCAACTCCCATGCATGAAGGCCAGAGGGAATATTCTGATGACACATAGAGGAAAAAATTGGGAACATATCCCCGCTTAAATAGAATACAATTGTCAATAGGTTGTGGAAACAAAGTACTTGAAAGGTTATAATCCAATAAAAACTTTTCTAAAGTACAAGTACAATTTAATAATATCAAAACTCTTTTGGCATATTCTGGAACTATTGCAGATCAAGGGATAGGCGCATAGTCATATCTTTATAGCTAGGGAGACAGAACACTCTGATCATCGTGATCAAGTGGTTGTACATGAGAAAATGAACCTTATTTCTTCCACTTGGGAGGATTATCTATATATCACAGTGAAGGGAGTGGCATCAGACTGGGCTAATAATCTCGCTTCAACTGGGTCCAACCAGAATAGAGAGGTACATACCTTGGGATAGGGGAACATGTCTATTGAAGAATTCCTGCGACAAGATCCAAAGGCCCAGAATTGGGCCCATATCCCCATTCTCGCTAATGGTAACTAGGTGATAGTGGTAAAATACTCAAGAAAGGACCATGTTCTTATTAGTGAACCTTCCAAGCATACTCCCATATGTCACAAAAGTAAGGTTCACATTCATTAATCTACCAACGAACGACTATTCCAACATCATTACAAGGAAAAACTATAGGATGCTCATATTACCTCTCCTATAATGAAGGTACATCAGCATATTAATGTGGGGAATACATATTTGGACTAGGCATATATTCTTTATTCAACTGAGGCTAACCAAGTAATAGTGGCAAATGCCTCTGGGTAGGATCATATCTCTATCAACAATGATACAATGCATCACTATATTCTGATAGCTCTTCAAAAGTGTGCTCATATCCCGACATCACGAGGTGGTTATATGAAAATTATAACAACCACCATACAGAAAACCCATATCCCTACCCATCCATCATAGGCAGGCTGACAGACACCAACCACAAGATAGAAAATGAATCATATTTCTAATCATCACAATTCGAGATTCCTTGAGATTGTTTGAGACACAATCTTTCCACCAAAATGGTTCATCAACTATTCTATGAAAGAGAAAATAGGAGATGTTCATTACCAAAATAGTCCTCGTGTTAATGTGGAGATGGATCACATGGACTCTACTCATGGCATCCACTATGGTCAACCTCCCCATGGCATTATCTCCCATGGGAATGGTCATCCTCCCTTTTTCCAGGAACCTCTGTATAGAGAGGTGAACCAAACATGAATACCTTTATTTAGATAGGTCCTCTAAATTCCATGAACAACTATATATAGTTACCCATCAGTGTCCAACAAAACTCCACTCCTATAAGAAGGTGACCATCAATGTCGTCTTCTATGGTCTGACCGGATGGAGCCAAGCATCTCTGGTGAAGAAGAGACTAACATTGACATATAGAGATAGTTAGCTATAAATATCCTCCCAATCATGTTCTGGTCCCTCACTACATCCCTCTATGAGATCATCGAATAGCTAAAAAAGGAGATAATTCTTTATCTATGATAGAATATGTGGGCCACTCAATAGTGGTAGAAGTATTAGAATCCCCCTTATTTAGGATACGATTATCACCTTTAGACCATTAGGATAATCTATTATTTGATCGACCTAACTATTATCTCCATGGCATTGGATCCAAAATCAAGAAAATAATAACATAATTTGGAAACAGCCTTTCTTCCATGAAACATGACACTTTGACAGCTAATATATGAAGTGATGTTAGTCATCTGAATTTAAGGATGGGGAAAATATAGATAATTACACTTATCCTCTCCCCTGGAATAGTAGAGCCCCTCGAACATGGAATCCTCAAATGTGGTACCCTCTGGTGATGTAAGAGGATCAAGGAATGCTTGAGCTACATAGTCACTGAAACAGAATCCCCCAAGTCTAGAAATGACCATAAATCACATATGGGGAGGGAGGATATCCAAACAGACATCAAATTGGACCCCTCAAGATAATACGAGGAGCTTATAGACATGGATATCAGTGTTTTGATCACTTCTACAACTACCCTCAAGGAGTAATCCTCATCATTGGGCTTCCATCGCACCCAACCCTCACGCAAGCGCAATTGTGGCACATCATGGAGACCACCGTATCATTCTCTTTGGAAGTCATCCAGGAGAATACATGGCCCCTTGGTCTTGGAAAATAGTTTCCACTACCTTCACCTCTTAGGTCATCAGTCCCTGATAAAATTGAGGACATGTTTATAGTAGTCATAGGAAAACCCCCACCCCAGGGATGGGGGAATTTATATCCCAATCTCCATCTCCAAATTCAGGATCCCCTAAAATGACCAAAGAAAAATCAATGGGGATTCAAGATCAACCCCAGCATGTAGGACATGGGTAATTATTATCATCATAACAACCACAGAAGGAATTAGTATTCTCCAAGTTGTGAGGAAAAAATCAACAGTCGGCGTCCTGCAAGTTCCTCCTATCACAAGACAAACCTATGTTCGTCAGAGCTCATTTGGAAACCCCATCCAAAAATTCCCTCAAGGTCATTGTTCATAAAAAATTGCAGAGGATTGTATAGTGATTGAAATTAGGTCCTACCGGGGTCATAAGCCAGAACAACCTAATAAGGCCTAACAAGGGTTCAAGTACTGAACCTAATGAAATATTTATCGATCTGTCTTACCATGTGCAAAGAAATGGCACAACAACCATTTCTCAATATGCCATTGTGAACACTGTCACTATTAACATGGAATAAATCGATCAAGATCCATATGTAGAGAATCGCAATATGGAAGACGTACCCTTGGAGGATGGTGATTTAAACACACCAAATGAGGGTGTGTTCTCCTAAAATCAAAGAAGGATTTGAATTTGGAACCACCAAATAATGTGTTTCCAACACCTAAGTGGAAAATATCTAAAGAAAAATGGAATGAAGTGACCACGAATAGGTTTCCATATTTTGAAGAGAAATATTCACAATATCAGAGTGTGATAAGTGCTATCTAATAGATTAAGGAGGAGATACTCAAGGTAAATATTCTTGTTGGGTATCATCTTCATCGAGAGATAGATATTCCAACTCTTATGGATGGTCCTCCAGCCAGAGTAGCATCTAAATATAGGATTGTCTCTAGGTCAAGACAACACATCCGCATAAACATGTAAGCCACAAATGATCAGAAATTTCCTTCCATTGCGACAACTGCCTCTCCCCCACTAGGGTAACTCCTCAGTCATAACACCATTAGAGGATCTATGATAAATGAAAGTGGGACCAACTCATGGGACCCTACACAATACATACGGAGGGGGAGAAACTGAGATGGTAGTCTTCTAAAGATGCTCACTGCCATTGAATCCCTAGCTACTTGGATATAATCCCAAGAAGGGTAGCACGCACCACTAAAACTTGACAATAATCCATACACTGATTGGGAGGATGATACCCTGCTGTAGCCCAATTTCAGTAATCCTACCTTATACACCATCAATAGTGTAGGGGATCCTAAAAAACATCACACACACTTTGTGTCTCGATGTGGGCCGATGATGGGCCCTCGTGATCAATAGAAGGTGAACAAATTGTGGTGTTTCAATAAGACATTGATAGGGATAACCTTCATCTAGTATAGCAGCCTACCTATAGGGTCTATCAAGGGATGGTATGACCTTCACCAATAGTTAATTTACCAATTCAATTCAATACTAGGGAAGAAAATTATCATCAAACTGAAAAACTACAAGAAGTGTGAGAATGAAAGGGTGTATGACTTCATTGCAAGGTTGAAGGGCTTTAACTTTTTTCTCAAAATCCCTCTATCACAAGAACAACTGCTAGAACTCTATGATACAAATCTAATTGATGAGATAGAGATACACATAATCCCAATGAAATATCTAGGTGGATTATATGAATTCGTTAATGTTTTATAACATCTTGAAGAAGCTATCTAGTGAAACCGATCCATGTCTTGGGTCACACCCACAATATAGGGGAAAACATCAAGAAATAATGTTGTAGATGTCACCCCCAAGCCTGAAATGGTCCAAGATCCCAGAAAATATCTACACCTCCCATCACCACTACTTACTAGTGGAAACCATAGAATCTGCCTCTGTCGTATGCACAAAGAAAAGAGGTCCACTCAGGATTCCCAGAGTGGATGAATAGGGAATACTCATTCTGAAATGAGAATGTATTGTCCTACTTCTTGGAATCCATGGACAATAAACTTTCTATACTTCCACATCCCATGAAGCATAATGAACTAAACATCAATAACCATCCAAATTACCTCACATTGCATAGAAGGATATGTTATAATTTCTATAATTATTTTTTCTATATGGATATTTTTTAAGGTATGATTAACTATAGATGGTGAAATTTTGTTATTCTCTAGAACATGTGGCTTGCATAACCATTTCCCGGTCATAGGAATAGGGAGGAAGAAAAAACGTTACTACTGGGCAATTATAGATTTTCAACAACTGGATGACTCGTAAAACAGTTGATCCAGCTCATGGAACCCTCATGGAATAGTTAAACAAACTATCCGAAGCTCCAAAAACCAAAAATGAGATATCTGATGAACCACCCAAGGGTGGGAGTGGCCACTAAAAGCAGGAAGAATCAATAGAGGAAGAGTTATACTCTGCAACAAATTAGACTCTATATCTTGAATTGTCTTCCCTTCAAGATCTTCAACACATGCACCACCCTACCAAATTGAATCTTCATTAGTAAAATAAACATATTTTGTTCTTTCAACATGATACACTTGACGAACCCCTTCACTGATAATGATAATTCTCTCAAATATGATTTCCACACATATAACAGGGGGATGGGAGGCCACATGCACCAATGTTGAGGATATAGGGGATTATGCAGATATGGACAGAGTCAATATCCCGATCATGTCCCCACATAAGACTCATATGTAGATGAGTCTCATGGGGAAGCTCTCTTTAAGCTCAAAAAAGATTGGGAGGTCCTCAAATCCCACTAGTAGCTTCTCGTAGTTGATTGTCTTATGTGGCCATTTAGTGGGGGTTTAACCTAATCAACCCAAGCCATAGGAAAGGCCGGAACAACCTATTCCACTAGCGGTGTATATTCCCTTGATCTCCACTCATGCCCCATGTCCATAGACCACGGTCACTCCATGTTCATAGTTGTATTATCAGAAGCTCCCCCATACAAAGAAGAGGAAACCTCTAACGTAGAAGTATGATTTTCTGAAATAGCTAGCCATATTCCCAAACAATTTCTTAATCCATTATGTGTTTCATCTTCTTAATGAAAACTAGGAGGCACTTCTTGAAGACCTCTAAAGCCCTTGGTAATTTGAGAAGGAATTCGCATAAAATGTGGTCTATCAAGTGGGACCCTTGTACATAGGATGTCATGCCGCCATTTCATTCAATGAACAAGATCAGGAAGAAGCCATCAAAGAACACCTCATACCCTTGTACTTATTATGTATGCTCTGTTATGGTGGTGTCTAAATGGTGGGGATAGATAATGGTTTTGGGATCAATCTCATCCAAGCCCAAACCATCCGATATTTGGGGTATAGAAAAGTGAGCTATCATAGACAAATATGACCGTCTAGGGGTATGATAAGACTTAAAAAGTGTCCCTTGTAAAGATTAATCTAGAGACCCAAATTGGAAAGATCATGTCTCATACCGACTTCATTGTTATCCAACAATATACCACTTACAACATCTTTCATTGAGGTCCTTGGATCCATAACCACATAGATGTCCCATCAACATTCCATAAATGTTCTAAGTACCCCATTAATGGAAAGGGAATTATACTCTGTGACAACAATGATCCCTTAGAAACTTGTGCAGATGTATATGCTGAAGAATACTTCTATAATAAGGTAGAAAAAATAGGAACTAGCGGATGATAATACACAGGTTTCCACCTCCAATGGCTTGGGAACAACCCCTATAAATCCCTAGATCATTTTTTATGAGAAATACATGCTCACCATAAACATGGTCAAAATAGTGAGCCTAGTCCCAGAGGTCAGAGCCTCTCATGTCCTTAGCAACAGTCACCCTCACCATCTCTCTGCCACAACCCAGATGATGGGAGACAATGATATTTATCAAAATAATCACCCTCACCCTAACAGTGATGGAGATTCCCCCATACTACCATCCTTACCTAGATTTTCCCATGTCTATTCAGTAATAGAATATGATGAGTATGATCTCAGAAACACCTCTCTAGTATTCAATAAAGTGTTTTCACCAGCATAGATGATCAACAACATATAAACCTAGGGAAAGAAGAAGATCCACGACCAACTTTTATTAACATTTCCATGCCCACCAAGGATCAGGAAATGTACATCACATATCTAAAGCATCAGTGGTATGTGTTTTCATGGAAAAATATGGAAATGCTCAAATTTGATACAGATATAGCTACAAACCATCTCGTACTGCCCGATGATCATTGTGACTTCTAGTAGATAGCCAAAAGAATACACCCATCCCATGCCACAAATGTAGATGCAGTGGTCAACAAGTTGATCAAATAAAACTCCATCCGAGAGGTTAAATACCCCAAATGGATTCCAATATCTTCCCCATCCAGAAAATAATGGGTAGATCAGGTTCTTCATTGATTTTGGAGACCATAATCGTCATTACTCGATGGATGATTTTCCATTTCTAATTACAGAATTTTTGATCGATGTAACCGCTAGCTTCCAGACCCTTTCCATCATGGATGGGTACCTTGGGTATAATTAGATTAATATTTCCCCCATGTTTAACGATTCCCCTACCTTCAGGGATATCTAGAGGATCTTCTCCGACCAGGTCTTTTCCCTTTGGATTAAGGAACATCAGCGCCACATATCAGTTCATCATGCATCGTATCATTAATAAATTCTTGGGGAAGATATCTAAGTGTTATTTTGGGGACATGTTCATCCAATATCGACAGTGATGTGATCATTTCATATATCTCCAATAAATCTTCGACAAGTTGTGACAATATATTCTGAAGATGAATCCTATCAAGAGAACTTTTGGGGTAGCATAAGGAAAGTTCCTTGGATTTAAAGCATGCCACTATGTAATTGAGGTTCACCCAGAGAAGAACAATTCTATATTAGCAATGTCGTCTCCCATGAACCTTATAAAATTTAGGATTCTCTGAGGGAACGACACCTAATTTGGGGATTCTTTTCTGACCTAATAGTAAATCTCTCCCCTTTATAAGTATGATGAAGAAGGGAGTCACCCACCAATGGTATAATGATTGCCACCATGACTTTGAGAATATCAAGCAGTATTTTCTACACCCACTAGTTTATATGCTTCCAGTGGAGGGGAGGCCACTCATCTTATATGTGGATGCCCTGGAAATCTCATTGGGTCCCTCCTCACTCCAAATAATGATGCGAGAAGTGATAATAGTCACTATTAAATCAGTAAGACTATGTTTGGTGATGAGACAAGATATTATGATGTCGAAAAGAACGTTCTTGTTCTCATCCACACATTGTAGCCATTTTTCCATTACATGTAGTACCATGACATCCACCTAGTCTCTCATATCGACCTGTTCAAGTATATCCTTGGCCTCCTTATGTTAACCGGGTGTTTGGCTCAGTGGGTGGTCATTCTGCAGCAACTAGACATTCAATTCATATCCCATAATTCAGTAAAATGGAATTCACTGGATGACTTCCATGTGGCACATCCCGCTCTACAGAATGCACTTAAAAACACTTAAATCCCAAATGAATAGGTTTTCTTTGCCCATGACACTCCCCAAAAATGGTAAATGTGTTTTAATGGTGCCTCTTGGAGTCCTATTGGCTCAAGAATAGAGAACCCAAAACTCAACCGGTTTGGATTAGGGGTCATATTGGTGTCCCTATATAAAGTAGTTTATCCCTATTCATTTTCACAATATCACAGGTACATAAATAACAAGGCCAAGTACCAATCCCTCATTATTGGGTTAGAACTAGAAACATAGTTTCACATAACCTACATGAACATCAAATAGAATTCAGAGCAGGTGATAAAGAAGATCAGCAACGAATATTCCTTAAAAATGGAAGAACTAGCCCCTCCCAATGGATATGTCATTGAAATAATGTTAAAGTTCCCATTTAACCCCACATTACATTATATCCATCTATTATAGTATGACAGTGTCAAAACATGGGCTAATATAGGGGTTGTGTTGGAAGACCCTTACCAGGGGGAAACAACCTTTTTTATAACACATCGATAAATGGTCGCATAGATCATCATCTTTGATATAAAAGAATTCAATAAGATTAGGTCCTCCCCAGAGCATGGCAAAACAGTCAGAACCTCTAGAGAGATGAATCCCATAATCTGTTATCTTTGGGGTGGGAGTATCTTGATGGATCGAGCTGGAATAAAATAGATCTAGCAATGATTGGTAAACATAAACTTTCAGCATGGTCCAAATGATCAGAAAATATAATAAAATCATGTATTTGATGTAATTATCCTTAAATTCATAGCATAATGAGAAATTATTTTAATTATGGAATAAGTACATGTGGGCCACTCCAGATCCCTCCAATATAAGAATTTGTTATCCTAGAAGATTAGAGGGATGAGGTATTACTGGTAAATCATGATACAAGTCTACCTAGAATTAAATAGAAAATACCATGCTTTCTGGATTCATGAAAAATTCATCCATTAGCCCCCAAAATTATTGCACACATCTAAATACTCAGGGCTATTCACCATTTGGTGGATGGAAATTGTGGGTCCATATCCCCCGGCCACATCCAATAACTTCAAGTACATACTTACAACTATCGACTTCATGTCCAAACTTGTTGAGGAGATACCCCTCAAGAAAATCGAGGGAATTAATATCATCAACTTTATAAAGTCCCACATCATCACAAGGTTCAAAGACTCTTACATGATACTGACGGTCAATGGATCAAACTTTTGTTCTGTGTATTTGGTCAAGTTATATTAGTAGTATAACATCGAATCCAAAAACTAATCGTTATATAATGTTGTGGAAGATGAAACAATAGAAGCCTTAAACAAGACTCAGTTGAATATACGCCAGAAGATAGTGAACAATGAAAAGAATTCCTAGCCTGGAAAACACTTCCATGATTTATGGGCCTACCGTACCACCACACGTACTACTACACTAGAAAGTCCATACTCATTGATGTATTGGACCAAGATGGTGCTATTGATGTGGACAGAGGTCGTCATGGCCCTCAAAATAACATTTATTATTCCTACACTAGTATAGCAGTGCAGGGTCGATCCATAGAGAAGGAAGATGAGAATTCTAGGCTTTATTCAAAAAGTAACTCCACTGTTGTCAGCAGTTGAGATAATGAACATTGATTGTATTATTACTTTTTATTTTTTTTATATTTAGTTTAAAGCATGTGGTAAAGTAAAAAATGTTTAAAAAGAGACTAAATCATTTAATAGTATACTCATGAACTAAGAACTACAGTAAAACTAACATAAGATAACAAAATACTAAAATAAAGCAGCAAGGTCGAAGGAGAATATCAAATGTAAAACTCAAGAATCTCAATCTACAAGTTTAATGGATATCTTCTCCACTACACATTATTATGTCATACCTCAGGAAATAGATGAAAAGTCTCCCTCACTAAGAAACTCAAAACATAGAAAACTGACTTTAGGATTTCATCACTCCAAAATCAGTCAAATATCATAACAGTTATAAAATGATAACATCCGGAAATATACTCGCCATAAATTTCAAGATGTAAAGACATAAATGCTTTGAAAAATTATTCAAGAACTACCTCACCAGTTGATATTGAATTAATGAATTATGAAAACAATTGAGGTGTGAAGAAACTAAATAGAGATTCATTAATCAATCACGCAAATTGTTTATGATTCTAAAAAATGTAGTGTGAATAAAGAAGAATAAGAGATTAACTAATAGAATTGAATTCTAAAGCTAATGAAATTCATCCTTTCATCATCTAGATTAAAGATGTGAAAAAAATCCAAGAATAGATTACAAAATTTATGGACTAAGGGATGAAGAACTCACCAAATACTACACTGCTCTCGGGCTCCTTGGTCCCTTTCTCATCTTCAGTGCTACTCCCGGGTATCTGCTCTTGATTCTGGTGTGTTCGTGGAATGAATGAGAGTTCTCCCTATTTAAATTATAATGCTACTCTGCTTAAAATATCATCTGTCATCTAATACAAATCACTGCATGCTTCCATAGACTTTAGAGATCCTTCACTTGTGCACCAAACACATGTGGTTTTCCCATGAGTGGCACGTCACACTAGTTTATCCCTCACAACTAACTTTGGATAAGTTAGTTGTGTGCACCTGGACTGGATAAAGTCTCCTGCATGAACAGGGGGAGGGTCTCCATCTTCTTCAAGAAGCTTCCAAGGTGATCCGCTGGTGGTCAGATCTTCCTCCAACCAGCGGTGCGGTATGACGGACCGACCTCTTTATTCTCCCTCAACGATGATGCAGGTCTTCAGCATAGTCAGATCTGGGTCATGGCGACAAGGCAGTAAACCATCTCCCTCTACCTCATAGAACAGCGGCTGTGACAGAATTCCACAAACAGTGGCATGCTCGGATGATGACTGACGGCTTGCCCTCTTCCTCACAGTAGCGTGCAACAAACACATGTGGCAGCTCCCCTCTGATGCGGGACAGCGATGGCTTGCACACTTTGCGGTGGTACCCTACAATGAGAAAGAGGTTCGGCTCATGCTAATGTAACACGGGAACACCCCTGGTTCCTTCTCCCTAAAGCACACAATATCATAGAGAAAATTTGTGTTTAGGGTTTAATTTGGTTTTTGAAAATGATAATTCTCTTGAGTTTGTAAAAATTTTGACACAATTGTGTTTTTGGTGGTTTGAAATGCCTATATGGGTTTGTTTGGATCCAATGACGAGGTGAGGCACTGGTGTAGATTTTTGTTGGTGATCCAGTGATTCACCGATAAAGGAGTTGGATCGATGCCAGGTAGAGGGTAAAATCGGTGAGGTGTGGGGGCAGAAACTCTAATGGTGAGGTGTGGGGGATGAAGTATAATAGTGAGAAAAAGAGGGGTGCAATGATGAGGTAGAGATAAAATGAAGTGTAATAGTGAGAGAAGATTTATCAGCTAACGTTGAGGAATGGTAACAGCATGGAAAAAATGGTGTAATAGTGAGGTTGGGGTAACGGTAGTTGTGCGGGTCTCAAAGTCACCAGTAAAATAAAATAAAAGATCACAGGTATAATAAAATAAAAGGAGGAACTTCATCAAGGAATTCACTGTTTAAACAGAACTAACAGTGAGGAGGATACCGTTAAAAATAAAAACTAAAGTTACCTGTACAATGATAATTAAAAGGGGTCACTGATAGCTTAATTTAAATAAAAATGTCATCACTACAAATAAAAATAAGGGTCACCGGTACACAGAAATAACAGTGAGGTGTGGGGGACACCGTTACAACTAAAGGTCACTTTTATGATATAATCTAAGGCTACCGGTAAGCTGCAAATGATGAAATGGTCTCCGATAGAAAACTAACAGTGACCTTTAAAATAAACACAAAAATTAAACATAAAAATAAATCTTAAGTAAAATAAATAAAAAGACTAAAAATAGTTAATTAAAATAAATCTTAACACCATTAATTAAGAAAAATTTTTATTAACATTTAAAACATTAAAATTATTAACTTCCAACACTTAAATTATAAACTAAATAATTGTTAAACTAAATTAATAATAGAATAAAATTATGATAACTAAATAAATTTATTATAGGGTAGCAGGAAGTAGAAATTAAGATCATCATTGACCCAATTGGACAACGCTAGTTCTTTTTTACCTCACCGATAGACTAAAATCAGTATTTAGTGACTAAATAATATATATGAATATAAATGATTAAATAATTAATTTTTTAAAACTATTAATTAATTAATAAAACAACTATTTGAACACATAAAATTAAAAGTGAACTATTTTATTGAATTTAAAACACAAATTATTTACTTAAATGTTTAGCAGGATGACTAAACATATTAAATAAGATCGTTAAACTATTCTAATCTAACTAAATTAAATTATAAAATATTAAAATAAACTCTAACCTGAATACATAGAATTACATCAATTAAATAATTTCCTAACATATATATTAACTTATTGAAAAGTCATGCAGATTTCACTTAACAAGACTAACTAAGAAATAATTAAATTAGAAAAATTATGTTAGATTAAAATTATTAATTTGATGACTAAAAATACATAATTAATTTTAAAACATTGATTAATTAACAAAATTAATTAAAAAATACAAAAGTACAATTATTTAGTATAAAGTGATTAATTAATTAATTAAATCATTAAAAATTAAGTAAAAATATGTGGCAAAACTATGTAAAAATAGAGCCACATAAAATTCCCCCACACGTAAGCATTGTTTTTCCTCAAAAAATCTCATGTTTTATTATCTTTGAAAAAAAAAGTATAGAATTAATAATATTTCTCAAAATTTAACATGTCTAGCACTCAAAACTGAGGACAATACATAACAGCAGGTTAGAAAATAAATTACTCATATGAATCTTTCCTAAAAAAAATAATCAAGAGTAATTAAGAAAGCTATGAATCATTAAGTAATGAAGATGTCTTGCCTCATATGTGATGCATCTTAATGACTCACTTCAATTCAAACTCAAGTTATAATTTCAAGAGTGACATAAAGAAAAATATAATTGGAATTAAGACCTTAACTGAGGAACCTTGTACTTTGACTGAATCCTAGGTTCCGAAAATAATTAATTTTTTTTGAATCACCTCAATGATACAATGTTAATGACTCCCATATAAATTCATTGATCCATTCTTCATCTGCCATTCATTATTCCCCTCACCTTAATGAGATCATTTTTGACCCTAGACACTTTATTTATTTTTTCCAAGCGATGTATCATTGTGCTATGCACTGTGCAAAGCTCTTATTCAAGATGTACAGAGGGATTTTAGTAAGCAGAAACTCACCTAGCATCTAGGGTCTCAGAGACTCACCGTGGGATCCCAGATGCCCAAATTACTCCAGTTTCAAAAGATTTATAACAAAAATCATTTATATTTGCTGATTTAAGTAATTACTTTTAATAATTAAAATATGAATGAGGCCCCTATAATCAGAAAGAAACTTCTAATTCCATGTCTATGATCATAATTCCATACACATGTAACCCATATCACCTCAGAAGTAAACTCTAAACTAAATTTCCATTCATTCACTAAGAAAACACCATTAAGCAATCATCCAACATCATTAATTTCAGGCTCTAAATAGTTCTTAACTACCATCAAGGAACATTTCCTAAGGAATGTCCCAATTGAGTACAGTGTAAATCCAAAAATCATGCAAGAATTTTTAAAAACTTTAACCATTTTTTACAAGAATTTTGAAGTTGCAGTGGGAATTTATGGGTTTTCAATTAAGCACAATATATCATAGTCAATAATTGACCCCCTCTCCCACACATAAAACCCAACATTGTCCCCAAAGTTGAATTCTAAATATAGAGAAAAACAATTAATCAATATAGGTTCAAAACAGATTTTCAATTAAGAAAAAATAAGACATGTATAAAGGGTCTCAGTGAAGTTCAAAAATATTGTTTGCCATGATGAATAAATAATCAAAAGGTTTATTATAATGTACAAACATTAATATTTAAGTCCAGTGAAAAATATTTTAAATTCAATTAAATATATATCATGTAATTTATGGGTCAAACAATTAATTGGGTGTAAGCAAGTTTAGAAAAATATGACTCAAATAGATGTTCAAAATAGCAGAAAGATATATGCTAAATAGCCTATTAATCGTTTCAAATGAAAAACACAACTACTAGTAAACATATACCCTAACGCTTAATTTAATGCAATGAAAGATTTTAATAACAATGAAATTCAATTTTTTAGCAAGGAGGCACATGCAGAATTTATGCACAGCATAGTGACATGTAGCAGGATTTTTTAATACACGCAGAAGTTTTTTAGTAACAAAAATTTTATTAACAAAAACCGAAGCATAATTTTTTAATAAAAGAATTATAGAGAAGGGAGATGATACATAATTCAACAGTAATGTAATTACCTGACTCAATGTGTTTTCCATCAATCCTTCATTATGGGAATTCCACTTCTCCATAAAACCAACAACAAAATCCTAAAAATACAAGGCATGAAAACCAAGAACAATTATCAATCAGAGACAAAGAAAAAAAGGAAAACAACAAAGTAGCACTTAATTCAACACGAAATAGTACAAAAATGAAATCAAATAAAGAGAAAGGGTTTCCTCCCATGCAGCACTGAAATTAAAGTCTTCAGTTAGACTTTATTTAATGACAATTTTATTTATTAGCAAAAAAACCATGGGTTCCCTCCCATGAAGTGCTAGATTTATAGTCCCCAACCTGACATACCTAGAAACTAACTGTAATCACCAGGTGGATGTGGTTTACTTAACAGGAACCACCACATGTGTTTGGCCAAAATATTTTTAATAGAACAATGAAATTTGTGGCCTCTCAAGAAAAACACAACAAAACTCTCAAAGCTTATAAATATTTCTAAGAAACACCCTTTAACAGTTGTGAGAATAATGTTGTACACTTCCAGAATTGTTTCAGAGTTAAAAACATTAACATTTTTAGGAAGTGGAATTAATGTATTATGTGCTTCAAAGGGTATGACAATGTCCTTAGAGCTACCTTCTTCAACTTCAACACTAATAGATTCACATTCAAGGGTGAAAATGGGTATATTCTGATTAGAAGGTTCAAGAGGAGATTCAATAGAAGGTTCAAGGGTGAAAATGGGTATATTCCGATTAGAAGGATCAAGGGTGAAAATGGGTATATTCAGATTCAGGTCTAAACATTTTTTAAATCCGTTCCAAAAGATCCTCATCTGTTAACTCACATTGAACATCTAATTATTCAATCAAATTAGTTCTGAAACAAACATCTAATTTGTGTTCAACATCTTTTTCATGTTCATGTTCCAAAGGCTCACTTCCCAAAACAATGTCTATAGTGTTTTCCAGAAAGTTATGTTCAGGAAGAGAAATGTTCAATTCAAATTCAATAAAGTCATGTTCAAGATTGCTCAAATTTAAATATTTACTACCATATATATGAACACTATTTTCAATTTCACTGTACAATGATTTAGAAAATTGACCACTATGAGAAAATAAATATGAAAACTCATTTGTTAGTCTTTCTTCAAATATAATTCCCTTATCCTCATCATCCAAAAAAAATTTCAGAAATTATTGGGATTACAGTTTCAAAAAATGGTAGATAAGTTTTCAATAATGGATCAAATATTTCAGATTCATTAACTTACAGTTTAATGCTCTCATCCCGATTATAACCAATATCAAATTCAAGTTCAATATTCATAAATTTAGAAATTTTGGGTGAAGAGTTTTTAACATTCAAATTTTCATTTCCATGTTTTGCTTCAAACCGAGTGACTTCATTCTCAAAACATAGAGACCTGTGATTTTCTACAATGTAAAAAATATGAAAAGAATTGGGCAATTTTTTTCAATCTGTTTCAATTCATCTTCAAAATTTTCTAACTCAATAACTTTAAAGTTCATTCTACGGTATTCATCATTGTGTTCTTTGTTTAATGAGTAGGTTATTTTGAGATTTGGTTTAATAGATTCAGATTCTTCAAAGTAAATTGTTTCTCGCCCAATTTCACAATCACTTTCCTCTTCCATTTGATTTTCGAATCTTTTTTAAACATTTTTTTTTCATTTTCATCAAATTCTTCTTGTTCCTTAACCCTTTCTTATAATTCAAAAAACATGTCTTCTAATGTTTACATTCTTTGATATCGATCTTGAGAATCTCTAATTTGAATTTCATGGGTTTTAGTTAACCAATTTTTAATAAATTCCACCCTAGAATCTATTTTAGAATCAATTAGGTAAATTTTAGCTAGGGTGTCAGGACTAGGTTCAATGTTTCCATTTTCTTCAATGAAGGAAGTCTGTTGTGGCTTATTATAGACACACTGCCAGGCAGTATGTCCATACTTTCTACAACAAAAACAGTATGGTCCCAGTTGATTCTAGTTCTGATGCTATACCATTTCCTTTAAACTAAAACACATGATTTTAATCACACAAGGTTTCACAGTTAAGAAGATTTTATTTTCCAAACAACAAAAGTAGCAGATACAGTTCAAATCAATTTTTTTAAATCAGATTTTTTTAAATGTTTTTTTAATGTTTTTTATTGTCCTTTTTTTCAAACCCTAGAATCTCAGTGCATGCCTTCCCCGACAACAACACCAAATTTTGATGTGTCCATAGGTCATCAAATCCCTCAAAATTAAATTTATTACTCCTACAGTAGTATATAAATCCAGGTTCGATCCACAGAGAAGGAAGATGAGAGTTCATGTGTTTTTTTCAAAAAGAAACTCCAATGTTGTCAGAAGTGGAGATAATGAACATTGAATATATTAATGATTTTAAAATTTTTTATATTTAGTTTAATTCAAGCTGTAAAGTAAACAATGTTAAAAATGACTAAATCATTTAATTGTATACTAATGAACTAAAGACTACTGTAAAACTATCATAAGATAAAAAATACTAAAATAAAGCAGCAAGGTCGAAGGAGCAGATCAAATGTAAAACTAGAGAATCCCAATCTACTGGATTAATGGATATCTTCTTTTCTACAATTTATTGAGTCATACCTTATGAAATTGATGAAAATCCTCCATCTCCAAGAAACTCAACACATAGAAAACTGACATTAGGAGTTCTCCACTCCAAAATCAGTCAAACAGCTTAATAGTTACAAAATGATAACATTCAGAAATAAACTCGCACCAAATTTCTAGATGTAAATACATTAACACTTTGAAATATTATTCAATTACTACCTCGCCAATTGATCTTGAATTAATGAATTAAGAAAACAATTGAGGTGTGAAGAAACTAAATAGAGAATCATTAATCAATCTTGCTAGTTGATTACGATTCTGAAAAATATAGTGTAAATAAAGAAGACTAGAATATTAACTAATAGAATTGAATTCTCGAGCTAAGGAAATTCCTCCTTTGATCATCTAGAATAAAGACGTTAAAACCATCCAAGAACAGAGTAAAAAATTTAAGGACTAAGGGAAGAAAAACTCCTCAAATATTGCACTGCTCTCGGGCTCCTCGGTCACTTGTTAATCTATAATGCTGCTCATGGGTATCTGCTCATGAGTCTGGTGTGTTTGTGGAATGAATGAGAGTCCTCTCTCTTTAAATTCAACTTCTACTCTTCTTAAAATATCATCCATCATGTGAAACACATCACCACATGCTTCCACTGACTATAGAGATCCTTCACTTGTGCACCGCACACGTGTGCTTTTCCCACGACCAGCACGTCGAACTAGTTTTCCCCTCATAACTAACATCAAGTAAGTTATTTGTGTGCACCTGGACTAGATAAAGTCTCCTGCATGAACAGGGGGAGGGTCTCCAGCTTCTTCAAGAAGCTTCCAAGGTGATCTGCTGGTGGTCGGATCCTCCTCGGACCGACAGTGCGATATAACGGACCAACCTCTTTCTTCTCCCTCCATGAAGACGCTGGTCTTCAGCGTAGTCAGATCTGGTTTGTGACGACAAGGCAGTACATCATCTCCCTCTACCTCTAAAAATAGTAGCTAAAACGGACTTCCTCAAACAGTGGAAGGGTCAGATGATGACTGACAACTCCCCCTCTTCCTCACAGTATCATGCAACAAAAAGGTGCGGTAGCTCCCCTCTGATGCGGGATAGTGGTGACTTGCATGCTTGGTGGTGGTACCCTACAACGAGACAACGGTTCTGCTCATGCTAAAGTATCAATGGCACACCCTTGGTTTCTTTTCCTTAAAACACACCAAATCACAGTTAAAAGTTGTGTTTAGGTTTTATTTTGGTTCTTTAAATTGATAATTCACTTGCGTTTGTAAAAATGTCGATTCAATTGAGTTTTTGGTGGTTTGCAATGGCTGTCATGGTTCGATTAGATCCAGTGACTAGGTGAGGCACTGGGGAAGATTTTCATTGGTGAGCCAGTGATTCACCGATAAAGGAGTTGGATTGATGCTAGTCAGAGGGTAAGACTGGTGAGGTGCGGGGGCTGAAACTCTAATGGTGAGGTGCAGGGTAAGAAGTATAAAAGTGAGAAAAATACTGGTGAAACGATGAGGTAGAGATAAAATGAAGTCTAATGGTGAGAGAGGATTTATCAACTACCTTTGAGTAATGGTAACTACAAGGAAAAAAAGGTTTAATAGTGAGGTTGGGGTAATGGTAGATGTGCGCGTCTCAAAGTCACTGGTAAAATAAATTAAAAGATAACAAGTATAATGAAATAAAAGGAGGAACATCGGTAAAAAATTCACTATTAAAAAAGAACTAACAGTGAGGAGGTTACCGTTAAAAATAAAAATTAATGTTACCGGTACAGGAAGAATAAAAAGGGGTCACAGATAGCTTAATTTAAATAAACAGGTCATCGATACAAATAAAAATAAGGGTCACCGGTACACAGAAATAAAAATGAGGTGCAGGGGTCACCGTTATAACTAAAAGTCACTATTAGGATATAAACTAAGGCTACCAGTAAGCTGAAAATGGTGAACTGGTCTCTGATAGAAAACAAACAATGAACTTTAAAATAAATATAAAAATGAAACATAAAATTAAAACTTAAGTAAACTAAATAAAAATACTAAAAATAATTAATTAAAATAATGAATAACACCATCATTTAAGACATAATTTTTATTAACCGTTAAAACATTAAAAATAATAACTGAAACACATAAATTATAAACTAAATTTTTTTTAAACTAAATTAATAATAGACTAAAATTAAGATAACTAAATAAATTTATTACTGGGTAGGAACAAGTAGAAATGAAGAGCATCGGTGACACAATAAGCCACCGCTAGTTCTTGTCTACCTCACCAATTGACTAAAATCACTATTTATTGACTAAATAATTTATCTTCATATATAAGATTAAATAATTAATGTTTTAAAATGCTTAATTAATTAATAAAACAACTATTTGAACACATAAAATTAAAAGCGAACTATTTTCTTTAATTTAAAACACAAATTATTTACTTAAATGATTAGCAGGATGACTAGACATATTAATTAACATTGTTAACCTATTATAATGTAACAAAATTAAAAGATAAAATATTAAAATAATGAATAACTTAATTAAATATAATTACATCAATTAGATAATTGTTTAACATATATATTACGTTATTAAAAAGTAAGGCAGATTTTACTTAAAAAGATTAATTAAGAAATAATTAAATTAAAAAAATCAAGTAAGATTAAAATTATTAATTTAATGACTTAATATACATAGTTAATTATAAAAAATTTATTAATTAACAAAATTAATTATAAAATACACAAGTACAATAATTTAGTATAAAGTAATTAAATACATAATTAAATCATTAAAAATTAATTAAAAAATATGTGGCCAAACTAAGTAAAAATCGAACCACATTAGCTACACATAGAGGTACAACTTCAATCACTCTGATATCCATTTCTGGGAACCTTTCATATGATTAAATATATCCAAAATAGTTGTATTTGTAGGAGTGGATATATGAGAAGAGGTTACACACACATCACAACCATGAAGTCTACCATAATCGGAGAGCAGGAGCCTTGAATAAAATGGTTTTCCTCAATTTGTTCCTCTAAGGAGAATTGGTTTTAGCTCTTAAAACCCTGATGATACAATGAAAGATTCCCCAAAAGTTGGAACCCAAGTAGGTGGGACCCTGTTACATATATAAGGTCTATCATAATGGATCCTATTCTCTGGCCACCATGGATGGGGAGCGTGTCACACCACCCACCAAGGTGAGTTTTATCAAGAAATAATGTTTATAATCGCTGGAAATAGGGAATCCACATTGGTTTAAGTCCCATAGCTATCCTTTCTGAATGATTTTAAATTTTATGGAATGTGCCACACAAGACAATAAACTGTTCAGATAAGTCCTCAACGTATTACGTTAAACAACACTGTCTCTCTAGAACTACGCACGACTTGATTCTCATTCTCCACGAGATACATTGGGATGCATTAATACTATATATTGGCCCAGACACAACATTACATAAAATACTCACATCATATCCTTCATGCCTTTTAATAGTGGGAGTGGACCTTATCATTCCTTGTTTCTCGCATAAAGCAAATCTCACGTGGGCTTAGGAATTCTGATAAGGGTTTCCCAACACAAAATAGGGTGTGAAGGCTTGGTATGAACCCATTATCATCCTAAATATGGGGAGATAGTGGGGAGGTTGTGAGACCTTTCCTAATGATTTTAAACATCAGGATAGATGTCCCCTACACAACATGATACTATATTCTCCTATGGACTTTATATAAGAGGAGCACCATTACTGGATTCGGTATCCTACTACCCCAGCATTTCACGAACAATGTGAGAATTGATTCTCATTATTAGAGAGATACATATTGAATCCCAGACCCTTTATTATGGGTCAATCCGTTGTATTATCTTTCATTCAAGTTGGGTGACCTTCATTCTCCCTGCATGACATTAAACTGTGTGTAATATCAAGAAATATTTAGGGCAAGATTCCCATCCAAATGGGATACATAGGAACACTCTAGAATTTTCCTTGGGTCTAGACCTAGTCCCCTTTGACCATTCTTAGCCTCATGGCCTTGTCCCCTATTAATAGTGGGTGGTGTGGTTCGGACTTCTTTAGTCCCCATTCATGAAGGGTTTGTATTACCATTCTTCACTCTTCCCCTTTGGGACACTATCCTCCCTTTATTTTCATAGTTTTATGACAATAAACTATGTTGTCACCATTCATCCTTACAACATTATGTTAAGATTAAATGTTACCCTTAGACCTAAATATGTCTAGTTTTCCATCCTAATGGGATACTTAGTAATTTCAGAGCATTTAGTCTTCGTGTGTATCCCCATGTACATCAAAACTGGTCATATTTTTTGCCTCTTTTCCTAAGCCCCTTCAGGGATACATGGTAGGGTGGGGATCACTTTGGCCATCATTCAGGTCAGTTCTACATTTTAATTCCTCACATGAGGTTAAACTACATTAAATATCAAGAATGCATGTGGTTTGATTCCTTCCCTTGCATGATATGTAGGAATGCGTAGACATTTCGTCTTCAAGTCAAGCCCTAGGGAAAACAAATTATTCTATATTCATGTTTGGACTCTTGGATTGTGTTCTATCTAGAAATAAAAAATGATTGGGTGGACCTCTTTTTTCCTCATTCACATCAGGTATATTCCACCATGCCATGAACATCCCCAAGTGGGACATTATTCCTATGGTGTCCTAGAAATTTGAAAATATACTATGCTACAACTCATGTCATCACCACTTAAATTTAAAACACATGTTTCTCCTAGTACTATGTGTACTTTTATTCCCAACCAGTTAGGGTATGTAGGAAACCCCAAGGAGTTAAATCCAAATAATTCACGGACCTTGTATGTTTGTATTTGGTCACGTTCGTCCCCCCTCGTCCTTACTACATGATGTTAAAGGATGTAATGCCTCAGCACAAGATTTTAAACTACATGGAATCATGTCCCACTACATAAGGATAAAAAATTCAGGTCATCTCCCAAAACCCTTCATTATCAGTGGAGCACAATATCCTTACCCTATCCAACTGGAGAACAGAGTGCCTTCGTCATCATTCTAATCACCTCAACCCATTTCCTACATTTCAGGTCGTCTGTGTTTCTGGACACTATCAACCTTACATGGATCTAGGAAAGGATACCCATCTTCAAGGACCCTTTCATTGACTTTTAATACATGCCCATGAATCCTACATATGTGCCTATGGCCGTCAACCAGAAACCTCACTCTGAAGACGGACATTCCAATTATCATAATCCCCAATATCATCACGACAACACTCAACACCTCAGTGTGTCTGAACCTCTCTTTTTATGACATTCCCATAACATCACTCATGGACTGATAACCTTGATCCATGATTTACAATATCTCCAGCACCCACACAAAAGGATATTGGAGTACTCTTGACCCTAGGTATCCTAATGATCATCTTGTGTTTCATCCCCCATACTAGGTCCAAGTGGAATGACCATAAACTACTAAGACATTGGTCAAAGTTGTTTGACCTTAAACTCTAGCTCATAATGGTCCAAACCAAAATACTTCAAACTACTAACAAAATAGACAAAAAACTATTCAAGACAAAAAAAAATATGGAAACCTGAGCAAAATTCGGGTAATCGCCCACTATACTGGTCATATCTAGAGCTAAGAAAAACATTAGGTGACAAGTTAATGAGGTATAAAGATTATAGGGTATAATATGTACCCCCAGTAAAATCCATGTTATGCTCATTGTTGTCCAAGAAAAAAAATAAGAGCAATGATTTTTCACATCTCTTCACCACGAGAATATGGTCGATAGGTAGTGGTGCAACATTTAGGGTGCTCAAACCCTTCGTGGTTCCTACATTTTCCATATACCCCACTTCATGATCTAAAAAATCCCATGTTGTCATAAATCTTTCATTAACCATAAAGAGGAAAAATATCTCTCTCCTTTACCAGGCAATTGATACAAGGGATTATACCCACCAACAAGAGACATCCTAGCCCAAGATAAAGGACTTTCTAGTTCTTGTGAACATAACATCAGCAAGGTGGAACCCAGCACCCCATCATGTTATTGGTTACCCGAGAATGACTATCTCGTACCTTTCTCATGAAATTATAACTTTGTATTATGATTTACAATCTCCATATTAGACTATCCAAGAGGATACGATATCCTTAATGTTTCCTCTCCATGTTCTCTACCCATTCTCAAAGAAAATATGTGACCCATCATTCTTGATCCTTTTGTTGGCCCAAAACTCATGATTTGAAACCAAAAGGTGTAGGTCTAAGTCTATTCAATTAAGAGATAAGTTTCCTTAGGCTACCCAAACGCTTCTTGGAACGCCTTCCCTACACAACGAACTTTATCATCTAGATTCTTGACCCTTCATAAAAATATCATATCCCCTGGAACGGAAATGAGATCCCTCCGCCTATCCAAGATACTAATGTAGAAGGGCTCAGACCCACAGACATGGGATATCAAGGCCCAGCAAAAAGGGCCTCTTTATCCTTGTGATCAATGATGAAAATATGGAAGAACTAAATACCCCCATAGAGTCATGGGACATACCCGGCCTTCTGACCTCATTCTGTATCATTTGGCCTGGGATCTTGGGTTTTGATTTACATTACCTACTTCCCAAATATCCAGTTAGATCAAGCATATATAGTGTTTCACCCTCAACCATATTCACCACATTAATCTTCCATAGCCCGTGGAGGAGACTCGAGATTGGGTTTTCCTAGCCATGCTACTGTAAGAACCGGGATAATCATTTAAGGTATCAATCTTAATTTTAGGAGTTTTGTGGTAAAAAGAATTAATGAAAAAATTTTAAGTGCACGCCATGTAATTTTGAGTGCACATTGTGTACTCAATTACTGCATATATATCTTTACTAGTCATGTAACATCCGAGTACATAGTCGTGCATGTGACCTGGCATACCACTTAAAGAGGGGACCGATTAAGGCAACTACACGGTGTGTAATTAAATTAACATGTCGAGTACTTCTTTTTTATTTGATAAATTAGTTAGAGGTCACTTCTCACATCTAGAAACACCTTATTCTCCCCTAGATTTATAGAGGAGAGAAATGGAACATGGAAGAACTTCATGCTCCTCCCAGTTCTTCTTCCGATCTCATTTTTAGGTGTCGTCGGGTGAGTTGGAATATCACCGATGATTTCTCTCTTTACCTAAAGCCTTTTTCCCAATTCCTCCTCTCTCGTGAGTCATTCATGGATGTTTTTCCCTCTTTGTATATATATTCCATTCAATGCTGATTCAAGGGTCGACGTTCAATAATATTGATCCTAAGTCAACGAGGAAGGTGTTTTGTGCCTTTCGTTAGTTGTCTTTGGATTATATACGCTTAAAGTGCCAAATACCCATGTTTGGGGTATTGTTTGTGATTTCTTATGCATACGTTTTTACACCTTTTTATCGGACACCCCATGGGTGTGTTCCCCTAATTGACTGTTTGTGGCTGTTTGGGCTAGGTTTCCAATGAGGCATACATTGTTTCCATTCCTTTAATGGTTTGGTATGGAGTTTTATTGATTTTATTAATTGAATATTTTATTCTTGTGAATTTTATTTATGTATTAGTGATAGATTATATGTTCTTCTTTTTATGATTTGCACATTGTTTTCTAATGGACCGTGAGAGACTTAAACTGGGAAAACTGTGGCGGTTTCCATGTTTATTTACATAGGACCATGAGAGCCTTGGTTTAGAATTAGGCCCATAGGTTATTGATCTTGATAGCTACCTAGGAGGTCATTTATGATTATTTTCTTCTATGCTAACCTAGGGTGTAATGATAGTGAGAGGTTCTCGAAGGTCATTTATAAGTTATTGATGCCATGTTGATTAAGGGGTATTGACCATGAGAGCTACCAAGGTGGACATTTTTAAATTTTTAGTTATATGTTAAACCAAAGGGTTTAGACTGTGATAGATTTCCTAGAGGGTTGTTTATAAATTATTGAATTATTGGGATGAGTCTGGTAAGCCAAATCACAAGCTTGGACTCAGTCTTACTTGATTATTGAGATGGTCTTCTAAGACATCAATTTTTTTACTATTACATGAGGGGACTAATATCGTAGGGTAGATCCAATGATTTCATTATTCAATAGATTTATTAATTAACGAATGTTAATGATTTTAATTGAAAAATATAGGATATTTTACTTTTGAATACTTCCTAGTTTATTGCTTCATTTGTAAATATTACCTATTATATATATAAATATATTCAATGATAGTTTGGTACTATTATTTTGGTGGTTTCCTACTGGTATTTCTCTCACACCCTATTTGGTTCATGATTTTGGACCCAAAAAATCATATGGTTTCTGGTATAGATAAAGGAAAGCAACCTTCATCAGCATGTACTTGAATTTGGTTGGAGTTGGAGAGAATGGGACCTAGATGCGGCTTCTGATGTTGTAGGAGTCTAGTTACTTTATGTACTTTGGTTTCAATATTGTAATTCTAGCATTGTGACTCTTTTGGATACTTTTCTATACACATTTTCCTTGAATCATTTATATATGATCTATTTGTTTTATTACTATCAGTAATCTATTGTATACTTCTATTGTATGGTATTATTGCTTATGATATTGTTTTTTTATTCTATTGTGTATACACATCCAATGAGGGAATAGTTTTCCCATTATCATATCTTGGCCCTCACTTCTAATCAGTAGCCTCTTGCATTTGGGGGAATGCACTTGAGGTTATGTGACTAACTGGTTATGGGGCACCTTTGGGTGGCACTCGAAACCAGGACGTTACAAAGTGCTATCAAAGGAGTTTCATTTATGATTTTCCTTACTATTTGGAGAATATAGACATCGATAGGAAGGAATGGGTAGTTAGTAATATGTTTTTCCTGGGAGTAGCTATACATTGTATAGGGGAAATCCATGTTACCTCGAATATTGCAATTTTTCATGTTTTTCATTTATTATAGTTGATTTGATTTCACTGTTGGTTAAGTCACATGTTTTATGATATTATTATTGACATCATTGTGGTTCTATTTCTATTTCAATCTAATGAGGTGAGGGTATTCCTTCTCCTGCATCATATCGGAATTTGTGATAGATCACAAGCCATGCATTCTTGTCATTCCATTTGGGGTGCATTACTAATTACATGATATTGGGATATATGTTGTTCTAGATATGCATGTTGTTTTTATAGATGTCGTGATAGAATACCTAATATTTTGGTAGGGTATTGGAATATATATACTTTAATTGGGATGGATTCCAAACATTAGTCACTAAGGTCTTATGGACCCTCTTATATCTGAATTTGGTTAATCATGTTTGAACTTCAATTGAACTTTTTTCATGTTACGAAGTGAAAAATGATTCCAAACATTGATTAGTTGGGAGTACATGCTCCCACAGGTTCTAATTTTTCATGACATGGAAGGAAATATATGTTTTCAAGTGTTCCATAGAATTTTTAGAGGCCTACTTTCTAGAAACCCAAGACAACATGGCATATGATGTTATGAACACACACCATGTGTTCTTCTGTAATAGAAGAAACAAATTTTCTTAAGTATAAGATGCGTACTTAATGTACACTTTGTGTAGTCTTTAATCATGTGGATAACTTTTTGAGCAGGGAAACAGGTTTGATAATCATTTGGTAGAACCCAAAATATACTGGGAGTACACATCATGCCTTAAGGACAGTGTGTTCGGTCGTGTGACTAATGAAACAGGTGGATTGAACATAGATTGTACACACCATTTCTAGCTTTTACACGCCATTTAATTATCAATCGTGTATCCAGCCATGTGACAAACAACAAGGGGGATAGAACATAGGCGATACACACTAATTCTAGGATAAGAACACCATATAGTGTTACCTAGGAGAGAACAGTGTAGTTCTATTCATTTAGAAGTACTTGGGTATGATAAAAAATTCAGGTACATTCCATGTTTGAGGAAGAACACACCATGTGTAAGGGTGTTATACATCAATGATTGGAAGAGGAACACGCCATGTTAAAATCATAAGAGAACACACCGTGTAGAGTTTATACAAGTAGTGTAACCCTATTTTCTACAACATGAATCCTTTCTTTCTCATGTTCCACTCATCCACATTTATTTTTTTCTCCTTGATAATCATGAACTAAGGTGTGCACATGACCTTACAAAGTCATTCCACAAAGAGGTCCTCTGGTTGTACGCTTGGTATAAAGTGATGATCAAACAACGAAAACAGTAGATCAGGGACTACTAGTAGATCCTCTTGTCGTTCCCGTCTTGACACCAGCTGTTATACTGGATGTAGGTGTTGATGCAATGTTCTGTGAAGGATTTATGAGGATAGTGTAGACTTTTCAAGTATCACCACATCCTACCATAACTATGGGAGAGTTTACATGGGTATTCCAGTAGAAACATCCTCCCACTTTTTCTGGGGATGGGGGACCCCAGGCTATAGAGTCCTGGTTGGAGGACATGCTTTATTTCTTCAAGCATCTGGAGATGCCTCCAGAGAGGAGGGTGAATCTCATGATGTACATGCTACATGATTCCACCAAGTGATGGTGGGATGTTATATCATAGGTTGGATGTCATGGAGATATAGTTTAGGAATTTTTTCAGATGGCCTTCTATAATTACTTCTATTCTGAGACGTTCTGCGCTGATCGAAATTGAGAGTTCATGCATTTGGATCTGGTATCTCTTTCAGTAATGGATTATTCTTCTCGTTTCATAGAGCCTCAATACTTCACACCTATTATGGGAGGTGACAATTTATCTTTGGCTAGGTGATTTTATTATGGTATCAAGTACAATATCTAATCATAGGTGAATGTTTTCAGTGTCACGTCGGTGACTACTTTAGTTAAACATGTTCTAATTACAGAGCACAATCTGAAGGAGTTGGGAACTATTATCCAGTGTTTTTTAACATCCAAGGCTAGTAGTCCTTTGACTGGTTGAAGGAATCACCACAGGGAGCCTTCACACGATGATTCTAGTAGGAGCGATATATCTACAATAAACCAGGTGAGGTAATACTAGTGTAGGAAGAGTGGGAAAATAAGACGTCAGGGCCCGAGAGACCCAGTTGAGTGCCAATCTTGTATAAATAAGGGTCATATTAAGTGTTTTTTCCAGTTCTTCTCACCAGAATCTAGTGAACAAGGATCTGTTATGGATCCATTCTTAGAAGAAAGATCATCATTTTCTCCTCTGTTAGGGAACTTGATTTTAGCAGCATGTTCAGGCTGAGGAGGTGATTGTGGTCGTGGTAGCTAGACAGTAAGTTTCCAATGAAAATATGATGGATCAGCTCAGGGTATTCATGCAGGCTCGTAGATCCATAGTTCATGTTAGACTTCTGTTGTGGAGGAGACCTAGTAGTAGAAGGATCCCATAATCTCTACTATTAGAGGTACAATTATAGTTCCCTCAGTTTTAGTTTCTACTCTTTTTTTATATTTTTTGTCATTGTGAAGAGCCTTGGCCTCAGTATATTTACTTATGAGGATGTTATAAGGCTAGAAACTCAGTTGTGTATTAGGATGGATAGTATACGTCAGTTCAAGTAGTTCACTCTTGAGGTTGGTGGGTGTCACATTTTTTGGGACCTGTATGTCGTAGAGATTACAAGTTTCAATGTAATTCTCATAATGGAATAGTTGGTCTCCTTTCAGGAATTTTTTGACTTCTACCATCGTATGTTGAGTTTCACATCTCCACTGGGTGGGTCATTTCAAGACAAGGGTGAATGGGATGTCCAGGCGAGCAGAGAGGGACCCAAGCATCATGGGTTGGGAGTAATTATAGCCCAAATTGCTAGTTTATATATGGATGATAAGGGGACTTCACATATAGACTTTCGTCTAGTAGTGGATTGTTTTAGGGATTTCTTTATAGATGAAGTTTTAGGTTTACCTATGAAGGGAGAGGTAGATTTATCTATTAAGATTGTGCTAGAAGAAGAACTAGTGTCCATTCCAACTTATAGGATAGTGTTAGGTTCACTAGGTCAAATACCCTAATAAGGGTGTGAATTAGGGTATGACAAATAAAAAATGTTCCCATTCAAGTCTTATTTTAGTGTAAAAAAACAAATTCTCTCTTTCTCTTATAGAAATATATGAATTGATATGATATCATGAACAAAACATATCTATTTTTACTTGGTTCACCCTCACCGAGCTATGCCCAAGGAGCATACAATGATGATATGTCGAATTACCAAATTCACTATTTCTCACTACTAATAATGAGTACAACATTCAGGCTAGATATTTTATTCCTAGGATCAATGCCTTTACATGTTTTAGGGTATGCTCACTACATTCCCATGGGTCACTCCCTATTCTTATTTCTCAGGCTCACTGCCAGTGGAAATGGTCATCGTCTTCCTCTTCTTTCACTCACTGCTCTTAGAGATGAATCTACTCACAGTTTATGGACATATCAGTCAAACACAGTTTATGGACATGTATGTTTCTTAATTTTCATGAATTATTTCAAAATAAACTTTAGGTAGATGCTCTGTTGATGTTCCATTTTCACCTTTAGATAAATTCCACCATCCCATGTACTTATAGGTACCAAAAAATACTTTTGCAAACTAATTTGAAGATTTCACAAGCTTTATTGTGAAAATCCAAAACAACCTTCTCTTCCTACATACTTTGTACTAGGTTTGGCATGCACAAAAACTTCTCTACATGCTGCTGCTACTACTGCAAACCTCCCTTTGTCCGCAGACTACCTCCACTATCGTTGTCACGTACCGCCTCCGCGTACCGATCCTGCGAACCTCCTCTTTGAAACCCTTCATGTCCATGAACTGTTCTTCATTCATGGACTTGATTATCTAACTGGACACATACGACACCTTCTTCCTCCATGTACCATGTCTTATACAGGTTATAGATATCTGCAAAAACCATGGATGGGATTTCTTTTGTGCAACCCACTTCATCTTTTGTGGAATTCTCCCTTACAAACTTCTTTCAGAATTTTATGAATTCCTTTATAAAAAAGACGTTCATTAATGATATTCAATATCAATGATAATCCTTGGGATTAGTGTTTTTTATATAGGAAATGATTCTAGAAAAAATCCACTAATCAAATATTTACCAAATCATCAACATAGCCTTCACCGCACACCAATCCTTCTTCCACCACGAAGGGCAAGCCACCTGTGAACCGTTTTTCCAATCCAGTCTGTGTATTGTCTTTGTTCTGACATGGTCGAATTCCTCCGCCACCGTTAATTCATCCGCGTACCACACTTCCTTCTTCCATGAACCCTTTTTGGTTTTTCTAACTACTCTGGTGTACTATTCCCACCGCTCTGCATACCATTCTTGGAACATGGTATGTTGTCCATGAATAGAGGTATGCGGTTCTCAACAGTTTCCAATTTTATTCAAAATTCTTCATATCATTAACTTCTATGAAATAATCCTTATATTTCCAACATGAAACTCCCAATTTTGAGGCCCCAAAATTTGTAAAATACTAGGAAACTACACCACCATAAAATCATATCTTTAGAAAACACCAACAATACTCATTCATGATTATCTGGATTTGTCAACAGACACAGTAACACCCAAAACATGTCGAGGGGACACCTTGAGTGATTTTTGACCAATAATATCCCCCTTTGGGTTTATTGAAAACTCTTCTCAAAATTATTCTTCACCTTTTGATACCATATTAAAAATCCTTCCATCATCAGCCACTATTCTCTTTATGCGATTAAATAGAGATCAAAACATTACTCAACACATCCTCTATGCCTGTATGGGCCATGATCAGCATGAGAAAAAAGAGTATAATGAAAAGCTCATCAATGAGTCCCTTTATTTTAGACATCAATTTTTGAAACCGTATTGATACCATTAAACTGATTTCATGCTGATCCTCAACTTTTTTATATCTATTCTTTGATCGATCACTTAAAGCATTGTCAGATTTAATGCACCCCCTATGTTATAGCTCCTCTAACTAGATTCAGGTCAACTTCAACTCCCCCTGTCTTTCTACTCCAATTAAAAACTTCTCCCCATGTCTTTTCTCCCCCTGTAATAGTAACACTTTCTCTATACCCTTTTGTCAATGAATTTGAAGGTAACTTCAAGGTTTTCTACAATAGGGTAAAGAACCATTATCATTATATTAGGAAAAAAACATAAAACCGTAGATCGAGGGGGGCCCACATCCACACATTTTCAAGTCTGGGAAGTCAACTAGACTCCCAAAGCCATTCAATTCCATTTATATGCTTCTTTGGTAAGGCCTTTTTCAGAATGTCTACAACCTATTGTTCTATAATAACATAATCTAATTTCACATGACCATTCTCTACCTTCTCCTTAATAAAATGATATTTTATTTCAATGTGATTTTTCCTTGAGTGATGGACTAGATTTTTCATAAGATTTATTGAACTTGAATTATTACAATAGATAATGATCAGAGAATTCACTTCAATTATTATATCTTGAAGTTGTTGCTTCATCCATAATAGTTACGTACAGGCTTGATTAGCCACAATGCATTTAGCTTCTATGGTTCTCAATTAAATACTATCTTATTTCTTTCATAAAAAAGAAATACACAATCTTTAAAGATAAAAGGCACCTCTGGATATTGAATTCTTATTGCCTACTGATCTGGACCAATCTACTTTTATATACCGCAATAAATATGGATTAGATTTTTCCTTATACATTAGGCCAAATTCCACTTTTCCCTAGATATACCAAATAATTTTTTTTACTTCCATCATGTGTCTCTCTTTGGGATTGATTTGATATATTTCTACTTGGAAGGTGGAAAATACAATGTCAGGCCTTGTCGAGGTCAATTATAGCAAACTTTAAATTATTTTCTGGTGTTTTGTTAGGTTAACATCCTTTCCATCATCATCATTAGATATTTTCATCCTAGTTGAAACCAGGGTCTTCATCTCCTTGAATTATCCTTTCCAAACCTTCTCAAAACCTCCATGGAATATTTATATTGAGAAATAAATATGCCAT
The DNA here is from genome assembly GCA_963277665.1 of Viscum album. Classification (NCBI taxonomy): domain Eukaryota; kingdom Viridiplantae; phylum Streptophyta; class Magnoliopsida; order Santalales; family Viscaceae; genus Viscum; species Viscum album. Next base: position 1,088,753,753 of record OY728164.1, on the reverse strand, counting down.
TCCTTCTTTATGTCACATGTAAACCAAGGAAAAACATCATCTCACCAATCATTGACATTTCAAACTCTCTTTTTAGGTATTTATAAAACTATCAGCATTGTTATTCATCAGCTCCACAAATGATTATTTTGTTGACATAAATCAACAACATAATTTTTTGAATGTGTTCATTGTTGAAATACAAATTGTAATCAACTCCACCACACTGAAAACTGAGATTCATTAGAAACTGATCAATCCTTGATACCATGCCCATACTGCTTGCTTCAAACCATATAAAGCCTTCTTCACTCGGCATACTATGTTTATATCTTAATGAATGAGAAATCTATATATCTACTCACAGTATACTACTTCTTCCAAAACATCATTTAGAAATGGTGGCTTGAAATTGACCTAGAAAACCTTAACCTATTTCTACACTACTATGGCCAAGAATAATCTAATTGTCTCTACCCCTGCAACAGGTGAAAATGTATCATCAACATCAATACCCACTATCTGGGAGTACCCTTTGCACACCAGTCATGCTTTGTTTCAAATAACAACACCATATTCAATATTTTTTTGAAAGACCCGTTTTGTTCTAATGAAATCATTCTTTTCTGGTCTCAAAACAATTTCACATGTCTAATTCTTAACAATTTGTTAAAGTACTTCTTTCATTTCATGATCCCAATTCTCATCTCCAGTAGCTTCATAAAACAATTTAGCCTCCCCCTATGATAAGTATGATACATACTGTAGATACTTCATCCTCTTTGTCTGTACTTGTGCTATCAGATCACCAATTATATTTTGCCTACCCATTTTCGATCTTATTATTGGTCTCTGGGTAGACACTAATTTATTTTTATCATATGAGTATTCTCTTGAATCTACCTCTGGAGCTGGTGTGTCTCTTGACCTTCCCATATCTTCGCCATTATCCTTTTCAGTCTGATCATTTATTTGCTGATGATTCTGCTCATTCTCCACTATGTTCACATCATGAATTTCTACTATCTTTCTTAGTCTCTTATTGAAGCATTTATATGAATTTCATTTCGTCAAGTAGCCAAGAAATATCCCTTCATCTCCATGGGATTCAAACATCCTTTGTTTCTCTTTATTGAGAATTAAACATTTACTTTTGAAGACAAAAAATTACATCAATGAAGGCTTCTTTCCATATCATAACTCATATGGATTTTTATCCTCTTTTAGCCAGAGTAACTCTTTATTTCAGTTTTAGACTGCTATAATAACTACTTCATTCCAAAATTTATATGGAAGATCTTTCCCAATGATATTTTTTCTAGCCATGTTATTGACAATCCGATTTCTTCTCTGAACTACTCCATTGTGTTATGGTGTTTTTTTGGCTAAAACTTGATGCCTTATCCCTTGTTTCTCAATATAATCCTCCACTTTTCTATTTGTAAACTCTGTTCCATTATGTAATCGAATCATCCGTATTTTCTGACCGAGCATATTTTCACATTATTGTCTATATCTTGTAATACAGCTGAACACTTCAGATTTGTGAGTTAATATTGACACCCATGCCATTCTGATATTGTCAACAATGAAGAGAACATAATATATCCTCCAATAAATATCCATTGGTGAAATTTTCCCACACACATAAATATGAACCAACTCAATAAATATTGTTGACATTTGATCCTTTTGATTATATGTATTTTGAATGATCTACCCTTTTTGAAAGGAATCCCACATATGAGTATGGTCATGTGATAATCTAGGGGGATTTTGAGCCACATCATTTTTCACCAGATCTTCCAAGGATGCTTGGATTATATACCCAAGACGCTTATGCCAAAACATATTTTCTTCATCCTTAGATGGAAATCACATATCCTCTTCTCCGCTGAAGAGGTATAGATACCCTTTTGTATGCTTTCATTACAACACAACAACACCATAATTTTATTTGATGATAAATAATTTCTTGGAAAATATAATGGCATGCCCTAAGTAACAAAATTGACTAAAACTATTATTTGTGCGACTAATCCCTTCAAAAACTATGACATCAGCTCATCCCATTCCATTTTCTCCGTACTTGTATTTTTGTAAATCGATAATTTTTAGTCCCTTTTCTTTACCAAATCTTACAATACCTTCTTTATCGTCCCTGATTCTGGTCACTGGATCCTTATCTCTCGTCATATGGGAAGGGAATCCACTATCAATTATCCATATCCCCATGAGATATGTTACCTTGAAGGCAATTTCTGTAACCATGACCTACTTGAACCTTTTCTTTTTAAACAAAGTATTTGAATTCATACCCATAATTTTAATGATAATCATTATAATCCCTAGTATATGAAAGACCAGATTCAATTTTCATAGATTCATATCAATTTTGATTATTCATCTCTTTTGAAGATAAATTTTACTAGTTCTTATGGAAAAATTCTGTCTGCCTCAGCACATTCCTCTTCATTATTGATGCTCAATATCATTAGATATGTGCATGTCATTTGCACCTGAAAAAAAGACCATAAAATGATGACCTAGAATTTTGAGCTATGTATGAAAACCTATGTTGGTCTTGTTCCCTTTGGTACCTATTTTCTATGGAACATACATTCTGAGATTATCCCATCTTACAACAACAATAGCATCTTATGTGAGGGACATTCATATGGAGAAATGATGCACCACTTGTTGATCCTTGGGTTCTCAGAATCTTCAGATTCTACTATGTCCCCAATTCAATATTCAATCTTTGGAGTGGGTGCTTATGGTATGACCAGAACAATAACTTATTTATGTTTTAGATCAATCCCCATACCAACTTTTTCATTCTAAGTTGATTGTTTCCACTAATATGATGTACCTCTCGGCTCAAATATCTTCTTATCTATTTCATATATGATCTTCTTTCCTGATGTTGAACTGAGAGTTAGTAGTTTCTCCTGATCATCAATTACTCGTCAAAGATTCAATAATTATTCTTCTAGTTTTTTGATATGTTTGTTTTTATCTTTTCTAGTTTCATTAAAACTATTAATTTCTATTTTCTATTCTTCAATTTTGAGTTTGTACCCAACCACATTTTCTAAGCTCTCTGGTATTGATGACCTCATCTTTTTAATTTCTACATTCGACTCAGAATTCTCTTATACCTGCTACTACATAAAGATTTTATCATCATAAACAACTTTGATAGCTTTCTTTTTTTGTCTCTCCAAATATCTAACCCTTTATGGGAAGCTTCTAATTTATGCTGAAGATCAACTCTTCCTTCAATTTCCTCTTCTTTATTGAATGTTTATTTTCTTGTTAAATAATTTCTGAAAACTTCCAAAGAAGCACATATTTTATGATCCTTGTAGTCCTAGAACTCTTCTTTCCCAGATTCTTCTGAACATTCATCCTCTTTTGAATGAATATTCTTCTTTTTGAAGAACATTCACCTAGTACTTATCCTCCCTTCCCCATTTTATGAATACCGCATTTGTAAAATTTCTTCATTTTCATCACCAAACTTCTTAGGACACAATTCTGAAAAATTCCCAATCATTCCTGTTGAATGCGTAGAAATGTAAGTTTACCTTCGAATGTCAATTTTATTATTTGGAAGGTGGAGGAGTGAAATGATCTGACATCACCCATATTTTCCTCTTCAGTATTATCTTCCATAGATATATTCTTCATGGACATGAATGAAACTTCCTTAGACTTCCCCTATTACACTGAATCGTCATTATCATTTCTCATTTCATATTCTATAAGGGCACTATGTAGGTTATCTATTATAATCTCTTTCAGATCATTTCCATCAAACACTGAAACTTTTAGATTGAACCGTGGTGGAATTTTTCTCAAGATACGATTCATAATATTTATATATTCAATGAATTCTCCATGACCTTACATGTCTTCCACAATGATATATATCCTATTGAATAATGCATCAGCAGTATCATTGGGATTCATTCTATGATCCTCATACTTCTTTTATAGAACCTGTAGCTTCTCTTCTCAGACTTTTATGCCACCCTCAAAAATGTAAAAAAAAAATTACCCACATTTGATGTGATGTTTTATAGGACATCACCTATGTATAAATTACATTTTATTGGGATCCCCTTAAAGAATTTATCCCTTTATAATCATCACACAATTCACTTATTTTAGATTATGATAAAGCACCACTATTAATTTCTATAGATATTCCATGGATAGCTATTGTGAAGACATCCATCCCTACTGATCGAAAGTATTTCTGCATTTGATTCTTCTATAGTTGAACATTATTTCTATCAAAGATAAGAATTCATTTATGGTTGACAACCTCCATTTCTTTTTCTTGAGAGAGAAGCAATGAATTTTAACCTTTCCCTATGATACCAATTTTTAGGTCCACTATGTCAAATACCCTGAGAGGGTGGTGCATTAGGGTATGCTAGATTTAAAATTATCACCTTTGAATGTTGTTTTTTTGTTAAAAAAACTCAATTATCTCTTTATCATGTTGAAATATATGAATAGATATGAAAACATGCACAAAACAGAGTGATTTTTACTTGGTTCAGCTTCACTCGGCTACATCCAAGGATCATACAATGACGATATGCCGATGTACCAAATTCACTAAGCCTCACTACCAATAATGAGTAAAACATTAAGGATAGATCGCTTATGCCTAGTTTCACAGCCTTTACAAGATTTAGGGTCTTCTCACTTCATTCCCAAGTGTCACTTCTTAGGACTCTTTCTCTGGCTCATTTCTGGTGGAGAGGGACACCATCTTCCTCTTCCTTTGCTTACTGCTCTTGGAGAGGAATCCACTCACAGTTTAGGGACTTGTAGGTCAAAAACATTCTATAGACATATTGGTCCCTTTATTTTCATGAATTATTATATCCTCAACTTTAGGTAGATGCTCTGTTGATGTTCCTTTTTCACCTATAGATGAAGTCCACCTTCCCAAGTACTGCTAGGTACAGGAAAATATTTTTTAAATATGATTTGAAGCATTCAAAATCTTCCTTGTGCAAATCTTGAACCACCTTCTCTTCCCATATATTATTTATTGGGTTTTGTACATAGAACATATCTTTCATATATTTCTACCACTACTATGTACTTCCCTTTGTCTGCAGACTCCCTTCGCCTTTGCTATCGTGTACCGCCTCCATGTACCGATCCTGCAAACCTCCTTTGAGAAAACCCTCATGTCCATGAGTTGTTCCTTCCTCAAATACTACCATCTCTTACGGGCAATGTATCATATCTTCCTCTACATAGCATGTCTTATGTGTGTTACTTCTCTCTAAAAAAACCTTCGATAGAATTTCTTCCATGCGAATCGCTTCATCTTTCGTGGAATTATCCCTTGCGAAATTCTTTCATAATTTGCTGAATTCCAAAATCAGAAATAGTTTTTATAATGATATTTTATCTCAATAGTAATCAGTTGTATTATAGATTCATATATAGGAAAATATTCTAGAAATATCTGTTAATCTAGGATTTAAAAAATCTTCAACCCAACCATCACCACATACCAATCCTTCTCAAACCATGAATGTAAAATAACCCACGAACTATTTTTCATATCTGATATACATATTGCCTTTGTTCCTATATAGTTGATCTACTCCTTAGATGCCAAGTTAACAATGTACCTTACTGCCTTCTTCCAAGAACTTCTTCGGCGTATAGTTCTCCCCTCTCCATATATCGAGGGGACACCTTGAGGGATTTTTGACTATCAAATCGCTATACTAGAGTTACATGAGATCAAGAAGTTGTTACAAGAATTGCAGGAAAATGTTTTCATCTGACCAAATACTTATCTGTGTGATTCGCCTGTCATTTTTGCGAAGAAGGCGGACGGTAGCCCCATACATTTTGTGGTTTATATGAAGCTAAAACAGTTGACGGTCAATAAATGATATCTTATGCCATGGTTTTACGATCTCTTTGATCGGCTTCAAGGATATGTGTGTTCTCGAAGATTGACATGAGATCTGGTTATCTTCAGTTGCACATTAGACCATCAGATAGATATACCTCGTACATCCTTTCAGAGCATGTATTGTCTATATGAGTATTTTGTTATGTTGTTTTGTCTCAGGAACACATTGAATGTTTTCATGGAACTAATGAAATTATGGTTCCATCTTTACATGGATTATTTTGTGGTAGTCTTTGTGGATGATATATTGGTGTACTCTCACACTCTACACAACCATGCCACTCATCTTGTGATTTTTTGGCATACACTAGTAGAGAATAACTTATATGTTAAGCTCTCAAAATGACACTTTTGGATGAACTAGATTCACATTTTGGGTTATGTTATCTCTGAGATAGGAGTATTAGTAGACTTAGAGAAAGTGATATCGGTAGTTTCCTTGGATCAACTAAAGAATGTATCTGAGATATGGAGTTTTCTCGGGATGGATGGATACTACAAATGCTTTATTCAAGATTTTTTAGGATTAACAGTGCCACTAATGGTCCTGAATAAGAAGGGTTAAATGTACTTGGGGATAGATTCCTACGATTCATCCTTTTTGGAGCTGAAAGTGATATTGACTTTAGCACTGATACTGATTTTTTTCGGAGTCAGGAAAGTGTTACACAACTTTCTATGATACATTAGGTATTATGTTAAGAGAAGTTCTTATACAGGGGGAAGGATTCATTGCATACATGTCTCTGTAGTTTGGGCCACAAGATAGGAACTACCTGACGCACGATCTCAAGTTATCTATAGTTGTTCATGCTTTACAATATTGGAGAGATTATCGTTAGGGAGATCATTTGTTGGTGTACACTAACCAAGAAATTCTCAAATATATCTTTAATCAGCATGATATGAATTTTAGACCATGAAGGTGGGTTGATTACCTTCAGTCTTTTGACCCTGAGCTTGCCTATATGCCTAGAAATGTCAACATAGTGGTTGATGCTTTCTGTAGGAGTAATGACATATAGGTAGTTCAAGAGGCCAGTAGTGAGTCACAACATATGGATCTATTATTTGAGTTGTATTTGGTGATAGGGGTATAAATTTATTTCTTCTATAATTGTTACCCCAACTTTATTTGATCAAGTGTGAATGATCAAACTATTAGATTCTAAAGTCTTAATCATAATAGAGAGTGTGTTAGGAGATGACCCTTATCTTGGATGGACCGTAGGCAAGGATGATGTTTTATGTTTCCATGGATGCAAATTGGTGTCATAGACATATGTGAGGAGTTGATGTGAGAATTTCATGCCTCAACATGGTTAGTTCATCCTGGAGTCACCAATATGAATCGATATGTATACTCACAGTATTGGTGGCCATTCATTAAGAAGGATATTGCTTGTTTTTTTATGACAAAGTCCACCTATTAGTAGTTAATGGCAGAGAATCAGTGATTGGAAGGGATTTTATTATAGTTATCCATTTCGGGGTGGAAGTGTAATGATTTCATGATGCATTTCGTGACAGTTTTACCGAGTTCACCTTGAGGGAATGTTTCAATTTGGGTTGTTATCGATAGGTAGACAAAGGTTTCACTCTTCCTGTTGATTAAGGAAACCATTAGAGTTGATAATATTTAAAGATGTACATATTATATATTGTACATTTTCATGGGTTTTCACAGTCTATAATTTCATATCGGGACACTAGGTTTACTTCTCGTGTCCGGAAGGGACTACATAGTGATTTGGGTACGACTTGGCATCTAATGAATAATGGCCAGCCTGAGAACACGATTCAATTTCTAGAGGACATGCTTCTAGAATGCGTCTTGAATTTTGGGGGATCTTGGGAGAGAGACATAACCCTAGTGATATTTTCATAAAATAATAGTTTTTAGGTGATGTTTCTGATGGAACCTTATAACTCTTTGTATAATAGGATATGTCGATCACCCCTATGTTGGCTAGAGGCAGGAGGAGCAGCTATGATGGGACCTCGTCTTTTCCAGGAGACCACTGACCAGGTAAAGTTGAATCAGAAAAGAAAGGATATTGCATAGTCTCAGTTGAATTATTATGATGATCGATGGAGATGACAAATCGAGTTCATGGTAGGATATGAGGTTTTTTATGTGTCCCACCAAGGTTGCAACACCACAGGATTGAGACACAAGTAATGCTTTCACCAATATACATTAGGGTGTATGAGGTTTTAGAGAGAGTAGGTCTGATTTCCTATCAGTTTCAGTTGCCTCAGAAGTACCAGGATAGCATGACATCTTTCATGTTTCTCATCTATGTAAATACTTTTTATACTCATCACATTTTTTCCAACCGGAGGAGGTTGAGTTAGAGGAGGATGCATCCTTTTAGAAGCACCATATTTGGAATGTGGATCGCAACATGAAGGTTCCACATGGCCAGTATTTTCTTTAGGTACAGGTGTTATTGAAGCACATAAACATATAGGATGAGAAATTGGAGATAGAGGCCGAAGTATGATCGCAATGGCCAGAATTGTTTGATGATTATACTTTACCACCCTTCGATGGGAAATTCAAGGACGAATTGCTTTGAGGGGGAAGAGTTTGTAAGATCCATGATCTTCATTTCAGTTGTGGATCTTGATTTCGTGTTTTTTTATGAAAAGTGAAGAAACAAAAAATTTCTAAGCATAGGTTATGTAATATTGAGTACACACAATGCTCCCAGTTGTCGGGTATAGCTGTGTACTAGCTGTGTAATGGCTGAATACATGGCTATGTAGGTGACCTGGTAGACCGCCTAAAGTGGGGGTAGACTGAGGCTTGTACAATGCATATACATTAAATGAACACGGCATGTACTTTTATTTTTATTTGATTAATTAGTGTAGGGTTGTACCTCATGTCGAGAAATGACTTCTTTTACCCCTTAGATCGTACTGGAGAGAGATAAAACACTGAAGAACATTGATCTCGTCTAGGTTCTTCCTCTGGCCTCCAATTGAGATTCTGTTGGGTGCATTGGAATCCCACCGGTTAGTTATCTCATTCCCTGGATCATTTCTTCCTGATTGCTCATATCTTGTGAGTTATTCAAGGATGTCCATTTTTACCCTTTTTGTAGATCTTTATTGTTATAGGCGGATTCATGGGCCGACATTCAATAGTGTTGATCGTATGACATCAAGGTAGGTGGTTTGTTCCTTTTTCCGATTTCCTTTGGATTATATGTGCTTAAAGTTCTGAATACCTATGTTTGGGGTATTGCGTATTTTGGAATTTGAGCCATTTTAATACTAGCTATGGTTGTTTTGATTGAGGAACAATGATTTCTTATGCATAAGGTTTTATACCTTGTTATGGGACACCCAATGGTTGTGTTCCCTTGATTGACGATTTATGGATCTTTGGACTAGGTTTCCTATGATGAATCCCTTATTTTAATGACATGAATTATTTAAGATTGAGTTTGATTGATTATAAGAATTTAATTTTTTAGGATTCTGATTGTTATCCATGTAGCAGTTATAGATTACATGTGCTTACTTATTATGATATGCACGCTATTTTTTCAATGGACCATGAGAGCCATAGACTCAGAAAACTATGGGGGTTTCTATGTTTACCTACACAGGACCATGAGAGTCTTGGGGAAGACTTTTTAAAAAGGATATTGACCGTGAGAGCTACCCTGGAGGTCATTTATGATTATTTTATGCTATGTTGACCTAAGGGGTATTGACTGTGATAGCTACCTAGAGGTTGTTAATAAGTTATTTATTCCATGTTGACCCATGGGAATTAACCATGAGAGCTTCCTACGTGGTTGTATATAAATATTTAGTTCTATGTTAAACCAAATGGGTTAGACCATGAGTGCTTTCCTAGTGGGGTTTTTATGAATTATTGAATGATTGTGATGATTATATCAAGATAAAGCACAAGATTAGATGTGGTCTTACATGCTTGTTGATATGATCTTATATAAAATATGTGTTGTAACTATTACATGGGGGTACAGAGCTTAGTTTAGATCTCAGGATTTTATTATTCAACAGATTGAATAATTATCAAATGCAAATGATTGTAATTTAAAACTGTAGGATTGTTTACTTATGAGTAATTCATAGTTTATTTGTTCATTTCTATATATTACCTGATATATATATATATATATTCAATACCATTTAGGCACATGCCATTTGGTGGTTGCCGATTGGGTTTTGTCTCACAACATGTTTGGATCATGCTTTTGGACCCATACAGATTATATGGTTATAGATACAGATAATGGGAAGTTCCCTTCTTCATCAGGTACTTGATTTTTTATGGCTTTGGAGATCATGGGACCAAGCTGAGGCTTGCAATGCTGTTGGATTTACTATTTTTCTATATTTTGATTTCAGTATTGTATTTCCAACATTGTGACATTTTTGGATACTGTCCTAGACACATGTGACATGCACCATTTATATATTCTCTAGTTGTTTTATTACTATCAATATTTTGCTATATACATATGTCGTATAGTATTACTAATTTCCTTATTGTTTAATATTTGTTATTCTATTGTGTATACCCTGTCATTGAGGGAAGAGTTTCTCTATTATTAGACCATGGCCCTCACTACTATTTGGCAACATTTGGTTTTTTGGGAAATTCTCTTCAGGTCATGTTACCAACTGGGTACGGGGCACCTTTTGGTGGCACATGGAATAGGTATGTTACAAAGTGGTGATAGCACAGACACTCTACCTTAACATGGTCATCAGGTGCTCGCCTGTTAGGTACCCCCAGTTACCCCACAGACAAGTGGTCCCCACCTTAGGGCCCACCCACTTGCCTGAATAGGTCACCAGACTAATAACTGTTCCCATAGGACAACACCTTTCCTTTCCAGTGTGGTTTGTCCTCACTCACAGAAACCATGAAAAACATCCCAAATGATCACCCCTCTTGATCACTAATTCATGGCAAGAATGCATATATGTGGAGCTTTAATATGGAAGGATCCTAAAAAAGAAGTTTAACCTTGTTGAGATGATTCATATAATTTAGTCATTTAACCCCTTATCATTCAGTGGTGTTACATTCACCCACCTTTTAGACGACAACATCGTCATTTTAGACCCTAAATCTAAACCCAGGCAGGGCACCACACTTAAGGTTGGGTTCCTCCTTTGATACCAAGTGACACAACTCAATCCTAGTGATAGTAGAGACACCCCTCCTTGACATGGCATGCGGGTCCTGGCCAGATAAGTACCACCATTTGGCCTGCAGACATGTGGACCCCACCTTAGGGCCCACCCACATGCTAGAACTGGTCATCTGACTAATGATTGTCCTCATAGTCCAACACATGTCCTTTCTAGTGTGCTTTTTCCTCACTCACACAAGCCCTGAGAAATATATCAGAAGGTCACCCATACTGATCACTACTCCAGGCCAACCATGTTAAACTACGGAGTTCTATTCTGTCTTTCTCTTGAAAAGAACGGTGAACCCTATTCAAATGAGCCATATCATTTAGTCATTAGAAACATTATCATTTTGTGGTCTTACATTCACTGAACCTTTAGAGCATGAAATCCTCATTGTGGACCATATATCACAACCCAGTAAGTGCACCACACCTAAGGTTGGGTTCCACATCTGACACCAAATGTAAAAAATAGGTCCTGATGATAGTAAAAACCCCATACCTTAACATGTTTGTTGGGTCCTGGCCTTCCAGGTACCACCAGTTGCCTCAGAAACACATGGTCCCCACCGTGGGGCCCACCAACATTCTTGAACCGGTCATATGACTAATGACTATCCCCATAGGCCAACACATGTCCTTCCTAGTGTAAATTGTCCTCACTCAGACACACCCTAAGAAACATTCCAAAAGTTCACTAATCATGATCACTACTTCAATCCAAGCATACTTAACTATGGAGTTATAATCAGCTAGGATTCTAAAAATGATGGTGCCCCTTGTTGACATGAGTCATATCATTTTTTCATTTAACCCTTTATAATTTGGGGGTGTAACAGCTACTGACACACAAGGAAAAAACCTTACAACAAAAATAATCACCCGTTTACATAAAACAAACTCTTATCCTTGTGAGCCCTGTAAGTGAAATGGAACAACTCAACACCCCGAATATTTTTGAGTCATTTTTGGGCTAACATCCCCAAATTCCATAATAGTCTGAGCTAAAAGAGAAAAACAAAAAGTACAGAAGGTCTGAGATAAAAGACCCTATAATAAGTCAATAGAAGGACTAAGATAAAAGGCCATAAACTAATTCAATAGACAGTTTGAGCTAAATACCCAAAACTAAAGCAACATATTGAAAGAGATAAAAAACCAAAATGAATGCAATAGATGGTCCGATCTAAATACCATAATCTAAATCATATGGCAGTTGTACTAAGGCTATCTATACGACACTATGTTTTGACACCACCAAGGACTGTGGCGAGTATTTATTTTTCGTAACTACTGTGTCCTTATCCCCTATGATACTTCTTTTTAGTGGGGGGGGGGGGTTGAATCCCACCAAATAGGTATCATCCAAACCAAAAAACAAAAAATCATATTAATGTGGATATTAGAATCCCCACTATAGCATGTAAGAATAATAAGATTAAATACTTGCAAGATTGTGACCATTATAAGGTCAAACAAAGTCTCCATGAAAGGCACCTAACACATGGAATGTACCATGGAACCCTTCCCAATGAAAACTATTTTTAACCAATGGACAACCGATGACATCTGATTAATCATACCCGAGTTCAAGAGGTTTTTCATTGGTAAGTTTTTGAAAAACCATATGGAAGCCTTCAAAAATAATGGGAACCAACATTCCAAGTAAGAGACCTACAGTGGTCATGAAGATCATATTCTATATCATCGTTGTGAAGAATATAATCCTTATATGATGCCCAATCCATCTCATGAGACATCTTAGCCTTCAAAACAAAGAACAATGTAGATAACTAGGGGAAGTTGATAGGGGTCTGTTGTCACTATAATACATGCAGAGTTCCCCTGAAGACATGTGATGGCCTTTTCGGTATGTCATGTGAAACACCTTTAGCTTGTCAGTCGTTCCACATGGATACATCTTGGTGTGTCTAGAAAACTATTCGGCACTCTGAGAATAGACAAATGATTTTTTACACAATATACATACAGACTCTCATTTGATCCATATTGATCACGTGAGTAACCACAAAATAATTGATAAAAAATTATAGATAACACTCAAGAAAACTCACAAACCTCCCAACTCATGGTGTATAAATCAAAGGGAATCAAAATGGTGGAGGTGATTGGTGTCTGTGGTAATTTAAAAACATGTGACAGATGCAATGAGTGACATGAGACGCACCCCGAGTACCTGATGAACTATGCAGTGCGTCTCGTAAGATCCCTCTGGTTTTTCATCCTCACTTAATGGAATCCCTTACGCATGTCCAAGAATATTTTTTGTGCTCTGAGGAAAAATAGATAGATTTTATCCTTGAATATTTGTGCATCACCATATGAAACCTATTGGTCATATGACACATCACCAAAAAAATAGAAAAAATTCCCTATCTCAAATGAATCCTAAGAATAGTCATTTAAAGTTAAAGAGATAGGAAAAGAGGAGGTGATATGGCCTCACGGTTGCGGAAGGGCATGTGATGTGCCCAGTGCACCCGCAATGTTATCCCACAATACCCCAAGATAAGACATCTAAGGACATGTTAATACCCTTTGATAGGAACATGGATCTCACGGAGATACTTGGACATGTCAACATGGCAGAATGGAATCCATTAAAGTTGCGAGTCTTAGATAATCATAAATAATCCAATATAGAAAGGATGGGCCCATGACCATGGAAAATCATGTAGCGCTACAAATTCAGTCCACCGTAGAGACTCATGAAATTGTGTAATGCCAGAACATGTGTTGAATCTATTCTAGACTAACATTAGATGACCCACACAAATTGGTGAGTACGCAGGATTAATGCACCTATAAATTCTCTACTCCAACTAGAAAAAATGGGTTGGTTGTCTTGTTGGTTGGTGTGTTGGTTGATTCAATGGATGCCAGAGGCTACACACATTGAAAAACTAATCCCATTCTCTTTCACACATCTGATCATGCGCTCGACCAATTTTCCTCCAGGAAATACAACGATGGACCACCCGGATAGGCATGCACCAATAATAATGTCTTTTTCGTGATAAATCAAATATCACGCAAAGGAATTCTTGAGAGACAAATGAATACCACATCACATATATTCCAGATCACGCAACACCCAAATAAATATACAGTAAGCCAATATGAGGAACTGACAATATAACGGAGAAAATCGGGATTCAATGTAGAAAACTCAAGTAGAGGAAACTATCATAGATCTATGTTGGCTTCGCGCACGCCATCTAAATACATGTGATAGTGCCATTTCACATCACCTAGATCTTTCAAGATCCCTTATTCAAGTCAACTTGGACAAATGAAATGCTCTAGAAATTATAGGATAGGTCTTGTGAACCTTCATTCAGAACCACTCAAATCCCTCCAACCCTCTGGGTTTGTAAACCTGGACTTGTGAATTCCTTTGGATGCATCGATTCACTCATATGATGATGCTTAAACATGTTAGTGGAGTCTCATCCAAACATCTGGACATGAAAATACAACTCTCCCCCCCCCCTATACCCCCTAAATGAGTCATCTGACACTAGTGACACCTCTGAAAATGTCATCTTGTCCTGTAATGTCTCTCGAACAAGTCCACCAAGACTTGAGACACACCTCTAAACATGCGGATCCGGACATGTGATGTCTCCCCAAGTTATCATCCATGAAAGGGGACACCCTCCAACCACAACACCATATCTCTCACGACACCCCCATATGTGTTGATCTGGGTAACAACATGAATCCCATGTTATGCAAAGTGGATCATGAGACACCATCTAGATATGAAGTCAATTTAAAAGGAAACCACAGTGTGTAAGATGAATCCTTGAAGAACAACGAGGACTCTTATTCCATCCATAACTCGTATATGTGAGGCATCTCCTAAAAGGATTGATATCCACATCAAATATCACAATAACTACCCCAATTAGAATATCCATTATTCATATTCCATGATGTTACTCATGCACTCCCTCTTATTTCTCGCAATGAACTTTGCTCATATGGGCATAGGGGGATGCAATGACAACATCATTAGGAATCAAAAATAGTGAAGAGTTAGTGTGCAATCCCCATCAATAAAGAACTACAAGGACTTTAATTACCTCCATAACCAGGATGCATAGGAAGCCTCCTTAAAGGTTCGGGGTCCATATCAAATATCTTAAGAAGTTCCTCAATTTGTAGATCCCATGTATGCATTCCATGAGGCTGATCATGCACTCCCTCTTTCGTCTCCCAATGAGTGTAGCTCATGTGGGCTTAGGGGGATGCAACGAGCACATCATTAGGCATCATAAATTTGGATGTCATGATGCGTAAGTCCCAAAGCCTATAGAACTAAATGGGTTTTGATTATTGAAATAACCTGGATATGTAGGATACTTCATAAGGTCTTAATCCCATAATTGGAATATTAACTGCCTCTACACCTAGTAGAACAGTTTGAAGCACATGGTCTTGTGACTTCAACAGATAAGTGATTCACCACTACTAGAAAATTATAGAGAACCTCATATATATAGAGATGAATCATGGTCTATTTTATATTAAAGAGAATTGAATCCTAATTGTTTTGTTAGGGTAACCAATCACATATCAGGAGTAGGGATTGATTCAAAAACATATCCTAAATCTATAATATAATCTCGTAGTAGGCAACAATTCCCCCTTAAAGGGTGCGACTGCCTGACCTCTCATCCTCTCGACCAATGCAAGTCCATAAGTGCCACTGGGCCTTAAACCCCAGAGGACCACTGGCCATTGGAAAGAACATCTATATTCATATAATTATGGGAGAACCATTGAGAGTTTCATGTGTAACACCCCAAACTTCCATGGTACACTTCACTTTGAATAATACAATAACGTGTGTTGTACACAACATCGAGTTCTAACACACCACAACCAATCAAATTAGCCGTTATGAATATTAATACCCACTTTTTGAAATTTTATAAATATTATCATTCAAAATGGACTTCATTTTTGGATTCAGAATATCAAAATTAGCTTAGGGACAATTTTCAGTATTTTTCTGAAAACATTCAATTTTTAATGAATAGTGAAAAGCATTGAGTTATAGTTTAAAATAGAATTTTTATTTAAATTTATTTTAGGTCAAAATAGATAAATAATACCAATATAAATTCAATGTAATTCATTGGAGGCAGTTTATAACAATTTTAGATATATAAAAAATTTATTGAACTTTTCACTGTCTTTTACCCACCTCCTAGGAAAATTTGCAAATTCACATAATACATAATTTTACCTCTTTTGTGAGTGGAATTTAAAAAATATTAGAGACATAGTTGATATTATTAAGTAAAATTTGGTTCAATAAGATGAAAATAATTTTTGGTGAATAGTAACTTTTTACTTTTATTTACCACGGTTAAAAATAAATAGGTTAATTAAGGGAAAAATGATATTATTATTACACTAACACATGTCCAAATTATATTGGATAAGTATAATTCAACCAAAAACAACCTTGTGAATAATATGTGATCCTTTAGGTCTAATTTGATCATATTATGACATTTATTATTATTTAATTCAAAGAAGAGTTAAAGGTGATAAATTCAATGTTTAATAACTAAACCAATTTTAATAAAGTTTTACACATAATAATATTTTGACTATAAATCTTCATTATAAATCTAAATAGATTTCCTACATAATGGTATTTTATTTATATTTTTTAGACATTAAATATGTTAATTTATTTATTACACAATGATGATACTATAATTTCTTAATTAATAAATTATTAAAATAATTGATATGATAAATATCCAAATAAATTTAATTTGAGACTTTTTATGAATTACACTTATTTTATAGGTTAATATGACATGTTAGGGTTGGTTAGATGAATTTTTTTCGATGTAATAATGCTGTTATGAATTTAGCAAAAACAAAATACCAAATAGTGTCAAAATTGAAAAAAAGAGTTTAAAAAAAATATATTATATTATTAATTGATATTCTATTCCTAAAAATCAATGTTTCAGACAAAGGACTTATATAATGATATTTGTGTCATTAATTAACCACATTGGATTCTATTCGTAGTATATAGTATGTTAATTAACCATATAATATAAAAATACAAAGAGACATGATAAATGTCAAACTATTTAACTAAGAGTTAAAACTAAAAGATAATGTTAATATAGTCACCCAAACCTGTCTAAAACCTATTGGTTGAGTGGTTTTCGACCCATACCCACCATATACATTAAATATTTCATTTCTTAGCCATTATAAACCGAAAATGATTTTATTATATAATAATATTTCTAACTTTTCTTAAGGTGCCCCTCACCCCTCTTATAAAAGGGCACTCCCCCTTCTTTCTATTTCACACCTTTTAATCCATTTGGATCAGCCAAAACCTACCCAAAAACCCTCTCAACCATCTTCCCTTCATCTTAGAGGCCTTCCTTGAGTCAGAAATCCATCCTATGGATCCATTTTGATCAAATCAAAAAGAAGAACTTGCAGAAGAGGTAAATATATCACCACCTCTTTCTAGTTCCTTTCTCCTTCCACTTCCTTTTTCATTTTTGTTTCCATTATAAAATAAAAACTTGAGTATCTTCTATATAATTTGATGTTATTATAAATATGGTACAACCAAATTCATTATTCTATTCATCCTTTGAATGACATGTCACCATACATGTGTACGTACGACTTACTGTCTCTACGTCGTGGTGTAATTGTTTTTCAATACATTATTATTTGGATGATTATAATAATGATGTGTAATTCATGTAAATAATAAATATAATATTATAATGATTATGTATATATGATATAAGATACAATTATATATTGTTTTAATATCAAGAGAATTATATGTCTCTCGTGCGTACATATAGATTACTCTTCCAGGGAAGATTTTGTGCGGGCCTGGTCTAGGGAGGGGAGGCGGTGAGGCTCTCGGCGATTTTCTTTGTTGCATTGGTTGTGGGACCACCATTACGGTAGGTAATCATTATATATGGAAGTCTGGGTGTGCCTTCTGGGCCTTCCCCTCCCTCTGCAAAACCATTCGATTCTCAAAGCGGTTGGTGACTCTTTTGGCTCGTTTCTGTGCTCCGATGTCTGCACCTCTTCCCTTCTGAGTGTGGCGTGCCCCCGCATATATGTGGAAATTGACCTCACCATGAGGTTTCCACCACAAGTTTTGGTTCATGTGGGGGGGGGGGAATTTCAATGGTGTCAACGACTTCTTTTCATCGACCCGTAGTGGTTTTACATGGCTTGCGGGCTTCAAGGGAATTCATCTAACTTCTGCATAATGAAGAGATCAGCTCTAGGTCCTTCTGGTGTGGCTCCTTGTGGTGGTTCAAAAGCTGGTACCTCAGATGTGTGGGCATAGGGGGAGGCTTCAGTGTGCCTCAGTTCACATCCTCTTCTATCTGGTTCTCTGCTCCTGTGGTGGCTTCGAATGGTAGGAACTGCCCGTGGACGACGACGACGCCACCTTGGCCAGTTTCTCAGGTAGCTCATAAGGTGGATCACCCAGCCACGTCGGCATGAGAGAGAGGGAAGGTTACTGTTGGTTCCATTTTTTCAAATTTGAATAGTGGGCCCCTAGGGCCTGCGGCCCCGTCTGACAAAGAACGTGGCCTAGAGGTAGTGGCTCTAGCCTCTGTCCTTTTGGTTCCGGACCTGATCTCGTGGTCCCCTATGCTGCCCTCATCCAAGTCCCCCTCGTCTCTCATCAGGGTTGCATCTGACTTCTGTATGGAAACCAGATCGTGGTGCAAGATTCACCTTCTCTCTTTATCCACCCCCTCTTCAAGTAGTTCCGTTTCGTCCCACTTGTCTCCGATGTTTCTCCAGTGATCATTTAATTCCACCCTGGCGTCGGTGTCCCTCGTGGTGCCTTAGTCATCTTCGGTTCCAGAAGGGGTGACCAAAGAGGTGGAGTCACAAGGCGGGTCTCCTTAGAGGGTGTTCTTACTATCTGTGATCCAAGGGGAGGTGGAGACACAAGTGGCAGGTCCGCCCTCCTCGGTGCAACTGTCTCTGCATGAAGATGAGGAGGGATCCTTTAAGAAGAAAATCCTTCTCCCTAAATTGTGTGATGTTCCAAAAGGTAGCCAGTGCCCTCTCACATGGTCAAAGGCAAAGGAAGCTGTCGCTTGATCCCTGCTTTCCCCATTGGGCACCCCTAGATTCAAACCCATGAATTCTAGGGTGTAATGATGTCCCTGATTATTTGTAATGCGAGAGGGATAAGGGTACAACAGAAATGTGCCCTGTTATATTCGGAAACTAAGAAGTCTAGTGCTTTCATTGTTGTTATTCTTAAGCCAAATAAAGATCACAGTAAGCTCCCTGGTCTTTCAAAGAAGCTTTTATTTCAGTCGCATGTGCATGGGCACTCGGATAACTCCCATATTTGGATTTTTTAGAGGAATATTGTTAAGCTGGAGGTGATCAGCGTTTCATGTCAATGTATCAATACAATGATCTCTTGTTCTAAGGTTGAAGTGATGTTGTCCTTCATATACGTGAGTACTGAGGTTCAAAGTCATCTGGATATCTGGAGCTTTCTTAACGCCTTCTAGCTGGGCCCCCTTCCGTGGTTTGTGGGGGTGACCTTAATTACATCAGCGATGCTACTGAAAAAAAGGGTGGCATTTCTGCGACTATAGGTGGGATGTAAGACTTCAGGTACTTCATCGTCTCTACAGGCCTTTTCGACATGGGCTTCAAGGTGAGTCGTTTTACCAGGTGAAATAACTGGAGGGGCCGAATCGCATTTGGAGTAGGTTGGACTGGTGCCTGGAGAATCTACAGGCACATGAATCCTTTGTCCTTATGTTGGTTACCCACCTCCCTCAATCTCTCTCAGACCATGCACCATTGTTGGTTGACCTACGTACGCGAGGAAGCCACAAAGGAAACCAGACCTTTCTGTATTCTAACAGTTGGCATCAGTCGCCGGACTTCTGGTTGATGGTGAGGAAATCATGGGGGGACAGAGAGGAAGGGGGCCAATTGTATGGGTTATCATAATGACTTAATCACCTCAAACAAGACATCTTGATCTGGCTCGGAAATAGAACAAATGATAACACAGGGGTTGAGTTGATTTAGTGGGAGATTGAAACGATGGAGGAAAGGTTGATACTGGATTGGAACGACGATATGTTTACCTCTTTGTGTGAAAAATGGGTCTTCCTAGATGAGAGTCTGGTGGATATTGAGAGGTACCTTAGATAGAGATCCAGAGTTAAGTGGCTCAAAGAGGGAGACCGTAATAACGACTTTTTTCATGCATGCATCAAAGAGAAAAGAACCATGAGGATCAACATTCACCTTGGAAACAGTTAGTGCACAAATGATGCCGAAGATGTAGGGGGGTCTTTTGATGGACCATTTCTAAAGGTTGCTGAATGGAGAGGAGCAAATAGGGTCTGGAAATGATGGCAATAGCGAGGCTATTGATGGCTTCCTCGAGTGTGTCCTGAGGCAGGCGGGGTTGTCTAACAATGAGTGTCTCATGACGATTCCGGAGGAGGAAGAGATAAAGAGGATAGTGTTTAACATTCCAAGGGATAGCGCCCCTTGCCCGAATGGTTTTCCAGCGGGTTTCCACATGCATGCATGGGATATCGCTCAGCACGAGGTGGTGGCAGAGGTCTAGGACTTTTTCCGGGGAGGAGCGTTCGACAAGGGTGTGAGTGATTCTAGGGTCGTGCTCATTCCAAATGTCAAGGACCCCTCAACCATTGGCCAATTCAGGCCACTCTGCCAGTGAAACGTTTCATAAAAAATTCTTGCAAGCCACATCTCTAAAATAATGGATGGGGTGCTTCCGATGTTTCTCTCTAAGGAATAACACAGGTTTATCAAAGGACGAAGTATACAAGGATCGGTCGGTATTGCGATCGAGCTGGTGAATGATATCAATCGGTGCTTCGTTGGATGAAACATCATTTTGAAGGCTGATATGGACAGGGCCTATGAAAAACATGAGTGGTCTTTAATTCGGAGGATGATGCACATGCTCAGTTTCTAGGAATGGGTCTGTGACCTCTGCTTCCATTGTTTCTCTGTGCCTTGGTTGTCTATTTCTCTAGGAGGAAAGTGCTTTGGGTTCTTCAAGATGGTTCAGGGAGTACATCAGGGCAATCCACTTTCCCCTGGCTTGTTAACATTGGTTCAAGAAGCTCTTACTAGAAACCCACAGAGGAAAGCAGTGGACGGAAGCTTGAGGCCATATATTGGACGGTGAGGCAGGGAGACCATTTCTCATCTCATGTTTGTAGATGACATTATAATTTTCACAAATGGTAGTCAGCGTTCTCTTCTCATCCTTATGGAGGTGCTATCAAGGTAAGGCAGGGCTAGCGGGAAATACATCAACTCATCCAAGAGCCAGGTGTATATTTCATCTAAGTGCTCTCCTAGGAAATGTAGAATTATTCAGAATACTTTGGGCTACCAACAGAATAACTTCACCATGAGATTCCTTGGGGTTCCTTTTTCCAATGGATGGATCAAAAGATCATTATTTGAGGGGGTCACGGATCGCATGATGGGAAGGATCTACAATTAGAAAACCAAGTTTCTTTCCTTTGGTGGTAGGGATACTCTCATCCACAATGTCCTCCCTTCGATTCTGATGCATGAATTTTCTTTCATCGAACAAACAAAATCTACGGTGGAGAGGTTGGAGAAGATCCTCACAGATTTCCTTTGGGATGCCAATTAGGCAGGCTGCTACCACTATGCCTCTTGGGAATGGTTAGCCAAACCTATAGAGGAAGGGGGAGTGGGGCTTCGTGATCATACGACTACTATTCAGGGCATGCATGTGCACTTAGCGTGGGACATTATGGGTGGAAATTCATTATGGGAAGATTTCTTCAAAGTGTGATATGTGGTTTTGGAGAGTAATTTCAGAGAGCGCAGGGTGTGGCCATCTCGCCTAGGTAGGTGCATGCTGAGTTTTCTGGAGGAGCTTTGTGACACGGACAGATGGATCATTGGAAGAGGGGATTCTAGGTTATGGAAATACAATTGGGGAGGGGAGCAGTTGTTTTCCTCGGATGTCCCATGCCAGACATCACCTTCAGCGAAGCTTCAAGGCACCCAGTTCTCATCAACACGGTTCTCAACCAAGAACAGAAGAAGGTATTTTCCAGAATTTGTATCAATGAGGAAGAGGACCGATGATGTTTCTTGGGAAATAGCTTGAGAAGATTCACCATTATGGTCTATAGTGAACGTAAGAGCATCGAGTTCAATCCTAGTCATGGGTTGGAGAACACCTGGTGCAAGGAAATTCGTACCAAGATGAACTCCCTGGTATGGCGTGTCAAGAATTGTGCCCTTCCGACTGATGATAATATTCAAAGCAGGGGAATTCATCTGGAATCCCGCAGCTATTGCTGCAAAAATCCAAAGAGAGAATCGGCCAACCACCTCTTCTTTTTGAGATAATGGGTGACAGGTGTTTGGAAAATTTTCACCCAGTCGGTTTGCACCAACTTCGAACATTTCAGCTTCTAGGAGATCCTATCCTCATGGATTCTCGGAGGGACGATCAGGGAATCAGAAAGAAAGTTGAGAGCTTGTATTCTCGCGGCCACCTAATGGGTCATCTGGGAGGCCAGGAACAAAGAGCACTTGGGTTTCGAGTGTTCGACTTTCTTGGTTCAGTTAAGAGAAAGATCGTTGGTCCAAGAGTTGATCTCGCTGGAAAGGTTGGATCATCGCTCGGATGTGGCGTCTAGATTCTTGCTCAGACCTCGAGCCTCGACCAGGTGCGAAGGGTGGTGGGTTAGATGGAAACCACCCTCTTGTAGGATCAATCTTAACGTCGACAGATCATGCGTGCTTGGTGTGATGAGAGGCGGTGGGGTTCTGCGTGACCCATAAGGCTCTGTTTATATTGCCTTCAGTGTTACCCTTGTAATGGGAAACTCATTGGGGGAAGAGGCATGATCCCTACTTACATGTATTAGAGTTTGCAGTAGTAGTGGCTTTCAGGTGTCACAGGGGGAGTCAGACTCTGAGGTCTTGGTTAATCATGTCCGGGGAAGGTCAGATACAACATGGGATCATGCTTACATCATCAGGCAGTGTGCCTTGGAGACCAATCAGGGACAAGCCATGCAACATAGCTGGAGGGAAAGTAATTTTTTAGCGGATTTGACGGCGATGATTGGAAGCCCTGGGGATGAGGTTGTTACATATAAAATCTTGGGCTCCCTGCCACTTGAATGTAAGACCTTCATGTTGAAGGATGATTTAGGTTTAAACTACTTTAGTCCCCCATGAGTGTCGGGGTTGTTAATGTTCCTCGCTTTTTTCCTTTTTCTTATTATAATAAAAAAATCATTATTCATAATAAAGGTTTTGTGATATGTTTGACTATAGATGTGTTATTTTTATACCATTCATGTTTTATGGATAAAGTGTTGATATTTCATATTCTAGTCTGAATACGAATTTTTATGTTATTTTTAAACCTTTTCATATGAGGAATGCATTAGAATTATTAAGTGATGGGTGGAGCCCACTATATCTCCTCGATGCGTTGGTAGGTATCATGAGATAAACTAGTGTCTTGGAATAAGGTTTTGAAAAAATCTTATTTTTTAGTCTTGGCACAATGCCATGACTATGTGGTTATGAAAATCCAGCATTATTCATTCCATCATTACGAAAGTGGCTATTGATTTTTCAAGTGATTATTCAACTAGTAGAATATAAATGTGAATAAGTAAATGGAATTATTTTATTTTATCTTTCCCATATTATGCTGAAGATCATGTTTAAAAGGCTTTTGATTTAGTCTTATAAATTACCTTAATGTTTTATGATTATTTAAGAAAGTCTCCCATTTATTGTTATCTTTACTGAGCATCTGAGCTCACCCATTTTTTTGTTTTATTTTTTCCAGGATGGTAAGAAGTATATTATGATTGATCTTCAAGGATAGTATATGGGATCTCAGTGTTGTCTATGGAAACAATGTTGTTGTAGTTTTCCATTTTATGATGTAATGTAAAATTTATGAATGTATCTAGTATTTCGAAGGTTATTAAACTGATCGGTCTTTCAATACTTGATCCTTTGTGACCATGTATCTAGTATTTCCAAGGCTACAAGCCTTATGTACGTATGACTTACCGTCTCTACGTCGTGGTGTAATTGTTATTCAATACATTATTATTTGGATGGGTATAATATTTATATGTAATTCATGTAAATAATAAATATAACATGATAATGATTCTTTATATATGATATAAAATCCAATTATATATTATTTAAATATCAAAAGAATGATATTTTCACTTGTGCATTTGTACGGATTATTGTCTCCTTGAATGCGATGAGATTCATTCCCCATCGTATCTATTTCAAGACTAATTTTCATTAGATGATTAAAAATAATTTTTAAATACTTGATATCATTCTTGATATGAATAAGATACATCCCATTTATAACAAATATGACTCACATAACAAATAATATAAAGTAAAACGAATCTGTTAACACCTAAAACAACGATAATACTAAAATATTATTAATAAAACTATGTTAAAAGATCATATATGATATCATATTAATGTATATGATTCTTGTATAATTTAATAACAATTGTTTAACAATTATATATATGGTTAACCTACCCTCGTCCAAGGAAAATTACAAAGGGTTAATTTCACAATCACTTTATTATCCGAGACTGTTTATATGTAATTATCTATTATGACCTATTTATCATCAACATTCATGTTTCTTAAAAATATACTTCAAATTTTTTTTACTAAACAATAGAAAATGGGGTAAAGTCATTTATACCCTTATTTCACCTTATATGTTTTGAAAGGCATATTTCCGTCATTTTCCAAACAAGGTTCTTTATGACCTTTTTGACAAAATTAATGTAAGAATGTTTTTTAACTTATATGGTGGGTGCATCTATTTTCAACCATTATAAAATCATAAAAGATTCCCTTATAAGATAATAACAATATTTTAAAAATAAATGTTTTCTTAAATTATTTCAAAATAGAAGGATATATTTCTCCAAAAAAAAGTTTTGGATTTCATCCATGTCAACATCCTTTGATGGATTTTAAGATTATTTGAAGTTTATTTATTATGATACAAAACATTGATATTGTATTGAAGGTTTTGTGATATGTTTTACTGTGGGTGTGTAAATTTTATACCATTCATGATTTATGGATAATGTATTGACATTTCGTATGCTAGTTTTAATACGATGGTTTATGTTATGTTTAAACCCTTTCATTTGAGGAATGCATTGGACTTAGTAAGTGACGGGTGGAGCCTACTATAGATCCTCGATGAATCCGTATGTCTCATGAGATAGACTACTATCTTGGCACAAGGACTTGACAAGATCTTTTATTATAGTCTTGCCACAAGGCCTTGAATATGTGGTTATGAATGTCTGTCATTATGCATTCCATCATTATGAAAGTGGGTATTGTTATTGCATGTGATTATTCGAATAGTAGAATATCCATGTGAATAATTAAATGGAATTATTTGATTTTATCTTTTCTATATTACAATTATGTTCAAGTTTAAAATTCTTTTGTTTTAGTCTTATTCATTTCTTTAAATGTTTATGATTATTTATGACAGTTTCTTCTTTATTGTTATCCTTACTAATCATCTGAGCTCACCCTTTTCTATGTATTATTTTTCCCCGAATGCAAAGAAATATATTATGTATGAATTATAGGGATAGTCTATGGGATCTCAGTGTTTTCTATGGAAACAATGTTGTTGTAGTTTTCCATTTTATGATGTAATGTAAACCTTATGAATGTATCTAGTATTTACAAGGCTACTAAAAAAATCGGTCTTTCGAGACAGGATCCTTTGTGATCATGCCAATATTATGTAATAATGTACCAAATATGGGTAACTAGGGCTAGTGAGTTACATCATGGATAAGTGAAATGGAAACATGAGAAGAAAAACCCATTCCACAGCAGAAATCCCTCTGAAACAGTGTGTACAAAATACTACCTCCTCGTGGTCCGATGTCATTCGTTATTTCGTGACCACTTATCATGGTTGGTAATAATGATATAAATAATGTTTATATCTTATTTTTAGTATATTTATGATTTATTTATGTTTATATAATTATTTTATTACATGTACCTTGGATCATTCCATCATGTGGGATTATGATAATGTCCATCGTGTGTGTGGTTGTCAACGTCCTCGCGAAACATTGTGATTCATTCACAATTTACATAAAATGTATTAAAAATGATTTTTATAAACATATATGGTATATAAAAAACATAAATGATATGAAATGATAATATATATGTAGAATATACATTTATTTAATTCAATATGACAAAAATGTTGAAACAATGTTCATGCATATGTATGTCCAACCATCTCCAAGAACGATGTATTTAATTTCCAAGAACTAAATTTTATGGGTCATTATAAATACATATAAACAAAATTTATATTATATTTACCTAATTTTTTAGATTACTGGGATAATACTATCATGATCTTATTTATAGGTAAAAAATAACATGTCAAAACATACATCAAAACAGAGAAAGTTATTACCTAAAATGATGAAAATGAAGAATGACTATAAAAGAACAAGTAATAATATGTTATAAAAAGAAAATATAGGATATCATAAATATAAATATGATTTTATAACAAGGTAATAAATTTTTAATCCTCTATACATGAGGTTATTTCATGTACAACCAAAAGGAATGTTTAATGTAAGGCATTTTGTCTCGATTTTTTTATTGACACATAAGGTATTATTATGCATTTAATATACTTTGTATGGTGATTATACTACCTATTGAAATTTAATATGATGATTACATCTCTCATGAAGTTATTATAAGTATAAACATGAATTAATTCATTAAAGAGGGTTTGATCTAATATTCACCATGTGGAAAATCATTACTTAACTCAATTTTTATTAATTGGTTTCAAATTTCACATCATTGATTATGATATTATGTGATAATGTTTATAATGAATACTAACTATAATATGATATATCAACATTTTTTTGATGTTCATTTATAGTGATAACACATAATATATTCATTTTTTTATTCTCACTTCAATGTAATCATTATTTTTTATGTATTTATTTCAAATCTCATTCTAGTAATGTTTGTTTATTCTTGAATATTAGTTAAACGAAATTACATAAAAATTTCCAAATAAAACCTTACATTTTATTATAATATAGTTATAATTGAACTATTTAATGTAAAAATACAATTTTATATATCTTTTGTAGTTAATATTTTTATAAATAGTTTATATGACAATCTAACATCATTTCTCTCTTCAATAAAAAATGATTTTTTCTTCCAAAAATCATGTTTTTTGGAAATATTTTCTAAAATGTTTATAAAAATTATAAAATGATTTATTAAATTTATCTTTGACCATTTTCGCTATTTACAAAAAAAAGTCAAATGTATCTCATTACTTTTTCAGAATAATGTTTGTATGGATTTTATCGAAAATAAAAAATAATAATTTATTTTAATGTGTATGTCATGAATAATAATTCATGCCTTCATGACCACTAAATGTTTTCCCAAAAAATTTTATATATTTCAATGATTACTTTCAGAGAAAATTATTTTCAACTAATTTTTATTTTAATTCTAAAATTTATTTTCAATGAAAAGGGAATTAAATTTTTTTTCTAAATTAAAAGGATATTTTACTATATAATGTTATTAATTAAAATATTTTTATTTAAATTCTATTCATTAATGAAAACCAGACTTATTTTTAATTCAATGGGTCATATATTTTATTTAGACCATTCTTAATCATCCTCTAGATAGTTTATGGTCATTCTCAATACAGAAATTATTGACATTCACATCCTTGAATCATTATTTTAGTCATTGTCGTCCCCATGACTTATTCACTTTCATGTGATAATATAAGATTAAATATCACCTAATTATCTATATAATTTATCACATATATAATTATTTCCTAAAACATAAATCTTTTTACACATGGGGTGTAATTTGAAAGATATATGATTAATTTGGGAAATATAGATAAAAATATATCATTTAATTAATATATTTATTTGATAAGGGGAATTATTCAGAAATTAAATCGATTATATGATATTTTTTAGATGATTTAGAGAGTTATAACAAGGGTTGGGGTCTATTATATGCAATCCCCTCGATTCGCCATTAATATCCTGAGAAAATGTCAATTAGAAATAGACCATTCAGGTTTTCAACTGATCATGGTATCTAATGAGTAGGGTATCAAAGAGTAGGGTATCCAACATCCTTGGATAAAGGTCCCTTGATTTATACATTCAAGAATGTCTGTCTTAACCACACCATAGTATGCTCTCAATAGGAATATCAGAATCTAACTTGTTATCCGTGCAATACCTCGATCTTTAAGGTAGTAGACACCTTTTCCATCCTATGCCTAGAAACCCACAATTGAACTCAGAAAGAATTAGAGTCGCATGAAGAAATTTTAACAAGATGTTGAGTATGCACACAACATGAGATTATTTCTCTCTCTAGAAAGAACTTCACAAAATGTAATCTCTATGTCAGTCAACAGATAATGAGCTCGTTCAAATGAGATCCTATTTATAGGCACATATCCAATAGTCAGCTCACTCCTCCAACAATCATATTTTTACATGAATATCAGAGGTACCTATATATGTGTCACTCAACCAAATGTTAGTTAGAAACAAATTGTATGACATCATTTCATAACAATAACATGAGTTATGAAAAATTATATTACTTATCCAAAATAAAGTTTCAGAGTCTAAGAAAAAATATAATTATGAGTCTAAATATTCCGAGTCAATAAGACCTAGATATTTGGATTGTGTTTTTTTTAAGAGTTTGAAATATGAATTCTACAGATTCCGAAGTCTGAATTCCAATGAATTTGGAATCCAAATTCTGAGGGATTCAGATTCTGAATTCTAAATAATTCAAAGTCTGAATTCTGAATATTTCAGAGTCTGAATTCTATGTAATTAGGAGTGTGAATTACAAAGAATTCGGAGTGTGAATTCCAAAAAATTCAGAGTTTGAATTCCAAATAATTCGGAGTCTGAATTATGATGAATTCAGAGTTAGAATTATGAGTAATAAGGATACTAAAATATCAGGAATTCAGAGTCTGAATTATGAGGAATTCATGGTCTGAATTTCATATAATTAAGAGTGGAAATTTCAAAGAATTCAGAGTTCGAATTTCAGAGAATTTAGAATCTCAATTTCATAGAATTCAGTGTTTGAATATCAGTGAATTTAGAGTCTAAATTTTACAGAACTCAGAGTCTGAATTTTATAGAATTCAGAGTCTGAACTTCAGATAATTTGGTGTCTGAATATTATATAATTCTGGATCATAATTTTAGAGAATTTGGAGTCAAAATTTTGGAGAATTTGGAGTCTGGATCTCAGATAATTCGATGTCTAAAATTTGGAGAACTTGGAGTCTCAATTTCAGAGATTTCAGAGTTTGAAAAGAGAAAAATATATATTCAAGGATTTATAATATTCTGAGGTTTTATATAAGAATCTATATTTTAGACTTAGAAATAAAAAGATTTTTATTTAGAGGGATTATAAAATGAAATAATGAAATCAAAGGTAAGGATACATATTCATTTAGAGAAGGGAAATTTTATTTATGAAAAAAATCTTTAGGGAAAAATAATTTTACATAAAATAATGTGTTTTTTAATTTAAAAACCTATGGGAATGGAAAATTCATTAGGAATCCTTATTAACTCAACAATATCCCCTTTTTAGAAATCACAGACATCCTTCCAAAAAAATATAAGGACTAAGAATTTCTCTTTATAAACATAAAATAAAAAATCATCACCCCTTTAATTATGAATCATGGTGAATATGACTAACTCCCCTTATGCTTTTAAATCCATAAGGGTCGTATTCTTTAGTTCCTTAAAGTTATTAGTCTTTTTCTTTCATAAGGAAATTTTCTCTGAGTAAGCTTCCCCTTAGATAGACCCCCTTAGAGAATTATCTTATTTACTTTGTATTATTTTTTTATCATTCCTTTCTCCGGCTTTGTGATTTTCCAAGAAGAAATAGATATAATAAATAAAATATGGTACTTGAAAGATTATAACTATATACAACAAGAAAAATGAATCACAATATGGATTTTTCATTATGGTTGGAAAAAATTTTATACTAGGAATGTAAAAAAGAAGATCGGAATTGAAAGGAAAAGTATTAATCCTTCTTTTTTTTTCCTTTAGAATAAACTTCATCACGATGTTCTTCAACCTCTTAATATCAAATGGGCTATAGAATCTATTCCTAATCTTTATTTTTCTTCTCCAAATATTTTCTCTTTTCATCTAGAGACTTTAAGATTTCTACCCAAGACTACAAAAGCTCTTCATTCCAATAAATATTTTCCTCATATTCTATTCTGATGTCTCTCTCTCACTTCAAATTCGTAGAAACTAAATTGGGTTTCCCATTTTGATCATTCACTTCTTTCTTCCAGGATGATTATTTTATATTAGTATTTTCTAAAAAACATTCCATAAACTCCTTCATACTCTTATAAGATATATGAAAGGAATCCTTCATAAAATATTGAAAGTCAACTAGAATTATCATATCATCAATAATCTTCTTGGACCACCTGGTGATTTCCATGCATGACCTCCAATGAGAATCATAACCAATGTAGACGGTATTAAATTTGGCCTCATTCTTGATGAAATTCTCAATAATCATGCTTACATAATCCAATTTCTGATTGAATGATTGTTGAAGTATCTGAAACCTTGAGTCAACACTCCAAAGCAAGGGAATGGTATCAACTAACTTCCTCATGCACTAAACCACAATGTCTGGACCCATAAAGGATGATTCTAAATCTAATTCCATCATATGTGAGGAATGTTTCTCTATCTCAATAACCATTTATTTGATGAAACACCAACATCTTTATTATATACAAAAACTTTACTAGGTGTATCAACTATCACATATTTTTCTTCTATTAGCTCTAAAAATGGTCTCTACAGTATTGGGGGATTCATGTTCACTATCTGATACTTTAACGACTCTATGTTCCTCAAACATTTCATTCTTAGCATCTTACCCAAGATCATCTGGTTGAAAAAAATCATGATTGCGACTTTCTTCATGAGATGGTTTATTAACCTCTTCCTGAACATCATCTTATTTTCCTAGGGAAGAAAGTTTTGTATATTCTGCCTGGGAAGTCCTGATCAACAATTTTTCTGAAGTTCCCTCCATCTAATTATATTTATCAATTTCCTTTATCACATCATCAGTGTCATCTCTTCCTTCCTCTTCATATTCTTCTTCTTCCTCTTCCTAATAAACCTCCTCTTCTTTTTTAGGAACTGAAATTACCACCTTTTTTCCCAATGTCATTGAAAATAATTCATTTAAAAAAGATACTAGTACAAGAATTTTTTCAGAAGATTTCTCAGTATCTTTGTGAATTGATTGAACAATTTCATCCTTAATCACCATCTTGTTTTTCTTCTTCTACTTTTCTTATTTATCATACTCTTTATCAGCCTTAATTTTCAGAGCTTTATCTTCAGCAGGATCTAGGATAATGCTAGGATCTTTTTCCTTTTTATTCTTCTTCACTTCCCTCCACTTGGAAACCACTTCATCAAGGTAGGTTTTTTTCTTCATAGACATTGGGGGTGCTGACTGATTTTTCTGAATTGTAGGGTTTCAATGACTTCTGATTCCTCTAGATTTCTCTTTTTCTTACCCTTCTTTGAAGTCTATACTACTTCTGGATTCTTGCCAATTCTTTAATTTCACATTCACATAATTCATAAAATTCTTCGGACATAATATTCAAGGATTTCTCATTTTGAGACTATTACCAGATACATGATAATTTTCAATTTGAGAATCCTGTTCCTAAATTTGGAACTAGTCAACCTGATGTATTGTACCAAATTTAACTTTCTCAAGTTTACCATAAAATCCATAATATAGATATCACTTTTCTTCAAGGAGCCCATATCACCATTTCTTGAAATGAGAAATCCCTTAATCAATAATTCTTGGAGCATGAGATTCATAGAGAATGATTGATTTTTGGAGTCTTTACTCCTATCAAACCAAGGTACTCTATATCCTTCTCCTTCTGAAAACATCCTAATTCATCAGGAAATGTATGGGTATAGAAAAAAGCTTCATCCTCAAAAAGAATTTTAATTATGCTTGGATCCATACTAAAGGAAAGGGAATAGTTTTTCCCATAACTTTTTAAATAAAACTTATCCATTCCACAATAATTGAAAAATTAGAAAGTTTCATAAAAATCAACAAGAAACTGAGAATAAACTGGATCATATCCTTTTAGTTTGGCTACGTAGAGACTCTCCCAGCCATTCCACTTGATATTTTTCGTTATGAGGGAATTATAATTTTCAAAGAACTTCAGATCTAATATCATTTCTCTGTATATTTTCCAATTTGTGATTTCCTTTGATGAAGACATTTTTTTTCTTAGGAGATACTTCAAAATACATCCATTGTTAAGAAAATTATAAAACCATAATGACCCTTTTGAATAGAGTTACAGCTTCGATATGAAAATTACTAAAAACTAATGTGGTAAAAATAATAGTGTGGGAGATATATAGGTTTTGAAATGATAGTTTATATTCCCAAATTGATCCAATGGTTGAAACAAGAATGATATGATCTGACGGTTGAGATAAATTCGGAAGAAGGATTTGGTAGATTCTGATAATTTGAGGTTTTTAAAGTACAAAATCATGATTTAAGGAAAGTGAATCTGAAAAAAATTCTAAAAACAATATTAAAAATATTCAAAAAAGTAAAATATTTCAATTATGAAATTTTATGTAAGGAAATATACCTTTCGTATTGCAAAGACACTATTAGTAAGAGAAAATAAATCTTCTTGAGAAATTTTAGATTCTGGAAATTTTTAATAAGGATGGAGAATTTTGAAACTAGAAAATTTTTAATTAAATAAAATAAATTTAGTTCTGGAATTTGAGTTTAGGAAAAAAAATTAATTAAAAATTTTGATTATGAAAAAAAAAATTATTAAAATTTTTTTTTGATTACAAAAAACTTTTCTCCCCCAATGAAAAGGTGTTTATTAATGTATGGAGATAGGTTTAAAAACAGATAATATGGACTATTAACTTACTATAATCATTCCAATATTTTTTTTAATGTATTCAAATTTATCAGAGGGTAAATATTTAGTAAAAATATCTGCAAGTTGTTCTTGCTTTCTAATAAATTGAAAAATAATACCTCCTTCAAGTGTGGGATTCCTAAGAAATTGATGCCTAATATCTATGTTTTTTAACTTGAGTGATGTACATGGTTTTCTCTTATGGAAATGGATCTATTATTATCACACAATATCTGTTTTTTGGTAAAAATTCAGGCCATAGTCTGTTAGTGTGTGTTACATCCAC
The DNA here is from genome assembly GCA_963277665.1 of Viscum album. Taxonomy (NCBI): domain Eukaryota; kingdom Viridiplantae; phylum Streptophyta; class Magnoliopsida; order Santalales; family Viscaceae; genus Viscum; species Viscum album. The sequence continues at coordinate 1,088,720,049 of OY728164.1, read as the reverse complement.
AACACATGAACACAACAACTTCCAACAGCTATAAATTCATCTTCATCAATGGTGAGTGCTACTAAGTTTAGCTTCATGCATGACCAATAAACAAATGAATCTCCTAAGAAATTACACGTTCAATATTTACTCTTCCAATCTATTCTACAACCACCGAAATCAAAATCTGAAAAACTTTTTAAAACAAAATCATTTCAATAAGTATAGAAAAGTCCAAAATCCATGGTTCCCTTTAAATAGGGAAAAATTCTGATCACAACTTTTAAATGGGATTCCTTTGGATTAGATTGTTATCTTGCAAAAAATCATACTGAAAAGATTATGTATTGATGACTAGCTGTCAAGTATAGTAAAAACCTATCATACCTCTAAATGATGTTTGATCTTATCGTGTCCCAACATCATCAAGATCAAGAGAATTTGAGATACCAATTTGAGTACTTTTACTTTTAGTGTTTTCATAACCAAACTTCTTATAAAGATCATTAATATAATTATGTTTAGATATATAATTTCCTATTAGTTTTTGAGAAATTTTAAAACCAAGAAAAAATGTTATCTCAACCATCATACTCATTTAAAACTCAGATTTTATTATATTTTCAAATGAATCAGTTTAAGATTGCTCTATTGAACCAAATATAATTTTGTCAACATAAATTTGAACAATAACAACATTTTCGTATCATTCATTATAAGAAGATTTGGATTAGTAGTTCCCTTAAAATAATTATTTTACAACAAAAATCATATAAGTCCATAATAATATTCACTAGGGGCCTGTTTAAGTCCATATAAATATTTGGAAAGTTTAAAAACATGTTCAGTATGTTTTATGTCTTCAAAACTTGAAGGTTGTTCAACATAAATTTCTTCTTGAACATATCCATTAAGGAAATAAAACTTTACCTCCATTTGAAATAGTTTAAAATTAAATAATGTTGCAAAGGCAAGTAGAATGCAAATTGATTCAAGTCTAGGAACGGGATCTTAGGTTTTGTTATAGTATATTCATACTTGTTTATTATAGCCTTTAGCTACTAATCTAGCATTATAACTTACTATGATTCCTTTTTGGTTATAAATTGGAAAGGAATGCGAGATGTTCTTCTTTATTTCTTAAGGATCCTCTAGTCCTTACCAGTTTTTTTTCATTACCAATGATACTATCACTGGGATGATTGTTAAAAAATAATTGATATGGGTTTTCTAAAACCTATTCATAATCATATGGTCAGAAATATTCTTGGGTAAATGCTTCATAAAATTTTTATTGAACAGTTTTCTTATTATAAGAATCTTCTATCAACGATTGGTCATCAGTTTTTGAAAACACATCTGAATATGTAGGTTGAAATAATTTAAAAACAAAGGGATCACCTTCAAATTTTTTAACATGAACTGTTTCTTCAACATGGCAAATATTTTTATTAAAAACTCTATAAGTCTTAGAAGTAGTGGAGTAGCCTTGTATAATTCCATCATCAGACTTGGGGGAAAATTTATGTAAGTTATCATTATTATTCAAGATTAATACATTTCAACCAAATTTTTTTAAGTAATAAAGTTTAGGTTTTCTACCATTACAAAATTTTTAAGGTGTTTTATTAAGAAAGGGTATGATTAAAACTCGATTTATAGTATATCATGTAGTACTAATGGAATCATCCCAAAAATGTTTAGGTATTGAATATTCACTCAACATGGATCTAGTTAACTCTTGATTACATTGATTTATTCAATCAAAAAAACCATTTTTTGAGGAGTTCTTGGTGTTGAGAAATTTTGAGTAATGCCTTTCTTACAAAAAAAGGTTTGAAATATGAATTTTTAAATTCTCCTCCATGATCACTATGAAATGTAATCAAATGATGGTTTTTCTCATTTTTTGACATGGGATATAAAAGTTTAAAAATAATAAAAATAATAAAAATTATTTTCTAGTAAATAGACCAAAGTAAATCTAGTATAATCATTAACTAAGTCAAATACATTATATTTTAATCCAATACTTCCAGTTTGTGTTGGGACAAAAAGACCCATATGCACTAACTATAATGCATCCGAAGTTGAGACTTCACTGATTGATTTAAAACATGATTTATGTTTATTTCCATATTGACAAGGATCACAAACTTTTAAATAATAAAATCTAATCTCTAGTAGATCCTTATCAAGTCTTTTAGTAGAGTGTTTTCTTAGGATCCTAAGGTTACAATGTCCTAACCTTAGATTCCATAACCATGATTTAACTATTATTGCACTAAGGCATGGTAGATCTTGGCTTCTAAGGTCATTTAAATTCAGTGTGTATATATTCTCATTCCTATGGGTAGAAAGAATAAACTCTTCCCTATATTTGTGTAATAGTAATTTAACCTTCGTAAAATTCACAAGCTAACCATCATCCCATAATTGAATTATGATAATGAGGTTTCCCGTAAGGATCTTAACAAATAAAACATTTGAAATCTATGTCTGTTCAAGAAGAACAATGTTACCTATACCAACAATTTCTCCATGAGCATTATCTCCAAAAGTTACATTTCCTCCTTTCTTCTTGATAATCTTTTCAAAGAATATTTTTTACCAGTCATATGATGGAAACATCCACTATCCATGTACAATTTATTTCTATTGGTACTTTCTTTATATTCCTATGAATAAATGTGTTATACTTTTAGAATCCTAACATTGTTGGATACAAAAATTTTAGAAAGTAAGATTCTAGGAATCCACATTTTCATATAAAAATATGATTTATGAAGACCTAACGATTTTGTATTTTTAATGAAAAAAATTTCCCCCAATGTCCACCACATTGACATTTGGTACAAAAAGAAGGAATTTGGGAAACAAAATGAATATTACTAAATACTAGTTTCAAATAAGTATAACCAAATATGAAATGATTCCTTAGAGGAAGAATTTGTTAATACATCTCCTCAAAATTTTCATTTTCTAAGGTAAAATTTGACAGGAATTTGCACAAGGAAAATATTTCTTACATTAGTTTAGTAACTAACTTTTTATCATCTAGGTTATTAGTTTCTTAATGGGAGTTTTCCTACATTATATTTTTCATAGAAATTAAATTTTTGAAATCCTTAGAATGTTTTTCCTTCTCAAAATTAATATCCTTAAGGTATTTAGAAACACCTTCTTAAATAAATTTTTTTTTGATCAATATCCTTAGAATGATTTTATACTTCTTTGGTTAAAATATAAATTCTATAATTTTTCTTCTCTAACTTCTTTTTTTTCTTACAATTTTCATTTTTAAGATGTTTGGAAAACCTAGGTACTTCATCATAAGAAGGTAAATAGTTATAATCATCATAACAAGATTCTTCATCTAATGAATTATAATATTTATCGTCAATATAATTTTTATTCAAAGTTAAATTAGTAATAGATTCATAAATGTATACCTTGGCCATTAGAAAATTATTTTCAATGCGTAGTTTGGATAGTAGACCAATATTCTTCTGACTAGAAGTTTTATACTATATGATTTCATCTGATGAGTCACCACCACTTGCACTTAGGGCTTTGTTATCTCTCCAAACATTCTTATCCTTAGTCTTTTAATATGTCTTCTTATTTCTCATAGAATGTTTTTCCTTACTGTATCTTCTTTTAAGCAAAGGGAAATCTATCCTGATGTGTATGGCTCTTTTAATTTCATAACACGAGACTTAATAATCATTATTGACCATTATTTCTTTTTTTTATATCTATACTGAATGTCTTTATTTCCCACTATCTTGTTCATCCTTCCAGAAATATTAGCTAAGTCATTTTTAGAATGTTAAAATTCACTTGATTTAGATAGTACAATGTATTTCTTAGAAATGGATCTTTAATCCCTTTCTGGAGTCTTGAATTTAGTAATAGTAAAGTCTACAATTCCATTTACATTGTTCTTTTATTTTATATCAGCATATCTTTTCATTCTTGTATCATGTTGAAGAAGTGTTCCAAAAATTTCATCAAGTGTAATATTAGAATCTTTAATGTTCTCTTCAACAGATTTGATTTTTATTCCCAATCATTTGGCATGATATCAATTATATTATACAAAATATCTTCATCATCAAGACCTTTATCTCCCATAGATTTTGGACTATTGACAATGGTCATGAATATTTGTTGTACCTTGAAAATGGTACTCCATAAGGAAATAAAAATCTAGGAAACTTGGCTCTAAACATAGCTCTTCTAATCTCTATCAATTTTGAAGTTCCAAAATGAGTAACCTCATGATTCTTCTAGATGCATTTGGCAGTATAACATGATGATATTTGACTATATATATCTCTGTTCATAGAACATGAAAAATTATGTTGAGCCTTGTAATTTAGTTGATATTTGATTTTTCTAGATGGGTGATGGTTTTGAATTCTTTATCATGATTTTTTTAATCTATAGTAAGAATGAATAAATTATATACTTCAGTGTCAATTAAAAAGTTCCTCATTCTATCTCTCTAGTACTCACAATCATTACCATAAAAAATCTGTGGTCTGTATGGATTTAGATTGTCAATGGTACCAACATCCATACATTCCAACCTAAAACAATTACTTTTCCCCAATACTTGTTAATAGAAAAAGTTAAAAATAAAGATAAAAAACTCTAAGTAAAACTTATGAAAGGTATGTTAAGAATGAATAATTTAGAACATGGAAAACGTGAGCAAGAAAACTTATAGGTGAGTATAAGTGTTTCATATACCTACTCTGATACCAATTGTAAGATTGAAATAATGAATGTAGATGCTCAATTACAAGAGGGGGTGAATTGTAAGTTTAAAAACATTTGTTTCTAACATTAAGGAAAAATATATTAAAAAAGATAAAGAATGTAAATTCAAAAACCCTATTTTGGTTCTTAACTATGAACCATATTTTCTAAGGTTCCGAAATATGGTTCCAGAAAACAAACATAAGAAATGATTACATATGGAAATATTCAACCCTTAAGGTGAATAACATAATATTTTTCATAGTATACAAAAGTACAAGAAAGTATAAGAATGATATAATCGCATACTTTATCTAAATACAACAGAAATAAAAAATGAAACAAAAACAAGTAACACGTAGAAATTATTTTAACACAAATAGTTGGGTATCCATCAACCTTGGATAATGGTTCCTTGATTTATACATTAAAGAAATTATGTCTTACCCACACCAGGGCAAGCCATCAGTAGAAATATGAAAATATATCTTGATATCCTTACTATCCATTGATTTTTAATGTATATGGAATCTATGTATTCATATCCCTAGAAGCACTGGATTGTACTCATCAACAATCAGATTTTCACAAAGAAATATATTGTAAAGACCCGGAATTTTTGTGGAAATTTTTTTCTTAAGTACATGGGAATTTTACGATCCTGAAAAAACTGACGGCGCATGATTCTGAGGCCTGGTGTGTCGGGAATCAATTTCTTATTTTTTTTTGTTTTGGTACGTTCAGAAAACGTACAAGCAGGATTTTATAACATTTTAACTGGTGCTCAGAATTGAAATATGAGTGCACCGTTGAACTCGTAGCACTGATATTCTCTTAAAAATATCATCACCTCGATGGGTGTGGGTTAGGAATAAAAGATAGTTTTTGGGTTTTATGTGGGAATAATAAAATTAAATAAGTGCATCTATTATTTTATTTCATTTGTTATAACCACCATGTGGAAGTTGGAGGTGGGGTCTACCACAACTTAACCTCCCATGATAGGTTATGGTGGTGGGTCCCACCCAAACCTATCCTCCTCTTCATATTAATTTCTGTGGGGACCACCTGAGGTTAAAACCTCTTGAACTCCACATTAAGTGGGGATAAACCTCTTGATCTCCACACTTTATGGTGACAAATCCTCTCAATTAATTAATTTGAATCTTTTTGAATTATGTGACAATTATTAAATAATAGGTATGGATAATCTATTATGTTGGTGGGAAATTGTCTCATGGGAGAAGGCTTCTAGTGAAGAACGTGTAACACCAATGAGGAATTCTCCAACCGACGAAGAATGCCGACCTCGATCCTAGATTCAACTTCCTTCCTCATAACCTCCTCGAAGTAGGAAACATTTTCCTACAATGAATCGATGTCCGCAATTCAGTGACATCATCAATGATCAATGAAAAAAGGTAGGGGTTCAATATTTTTTAATTTTTGCGTGGTATTTGTTTTCCATTGAGGATTATTATTCGAAGCCGCTTGATATCACCCTAACACGGAGGGTGCGGGCCGAACAAACACCGCCCCACCCCTCCACCTTCTTTTTGAAATTTGACATTAAATGCTGCATGAGTCCATGATAAGAGTTACTCATCAAAAATGGTTGTGGAACCTAGGCGACGTCCCGAGGAGTGTGCGACAAATTTTGGAATGAGAATCGGGCCACCAGAACTCATCCAGTGACCTGCGGAATGTTCACAGATGGATGGAATGACAATCGTCACCGCATGGACGGTGGCGGTGCAACCTTGCCACCAGAGGAGTAACCCATGGCCGACGGGCCGCAGTGGTATAGCGGCAGTAGGTGCAATCCCATCCGTGAAGGAAACCGGTGGCCTGAGCCACTGGGTCAATGGAGAAGGTGAGGCACAAACGCGCAGTGTGGGTGGAGCACAAGGGGGTCGTGACAGTGCAACAGCGGTCGTCGCAAGGCCGGCTGTGAGGAAGACAGGTGGCCCAAGCCACCCGGTCGTCGGAGGAGGCACGACGCATCTACACCGTGTGTGAGTCACTTGGCTGCTCGTCCATCTAATAGGATCGGGACCCACCGTTGGGTCATGCGGCATGCGGACCGGCAACACGTGGCGTCGGTTTTTCTCCCACCCTAACAGCATAGACATTCGGGATTCCTAGGGGGCATGACCTCCCCCTGGACATGGCTAGGGTAGATCCCATGGGCTTCCAGCCACTCGAGCCACACCGTCCCCATGGGCCGGGCTACCCCTGCGGGCCGGGCCGCCCCCGCTGGTTGGGTCGGTCCGCCTAGGCCAGACCGGACCCAGACCCGTTTTGGCCTATTTTCACACTTTTTCTCATAACATGAGCTACGAGAATCTGATTGGAGAACCATCTATGGATAGAGAAACCTTGGTGGAATTATATTCTTTTAGTATAACTCACTCAAAGATTGGACATAGTTGGGGTATGGCCGGGTTGGATTCGAATGTAATTTCAACAGGGGCCTCAGAACGGAAATGCCAATAACTCTCAGATCGGGCGTCCGATTGACGCACCATCTGTCATGTTGGGTTTCTTTTGGAAAGACGGATCTTTTGGATTCATTAACTTGGGACTACGTGGGATTTGATGTACCGACACTTGGATTCAGGAGCAGACCCTCCCGAAATTAAGAATGCTTCATGCGGAACCCTGGGGCTGGAATTGCAATGACGACTATTCCTGGATCTTCCGTGGGTTCGACATCACTAATGAATTTTCCTAGACCCTGTGTGGGTTCGAAAGCATAGAAGACTATTCCTAGATCCTATGTGGGTTCGATAGTATGGACGACTGTTCCTCGATCCTATGTGGGTTCGACAACACTGATGATTGTTCCTAGATCCTGTGTGGGTTCAATAGCTCTGTTTAATACTCCTGGATCATTTGTGGGTTCGACAGTTATATTTTCAATTCCTAGATCCTGTGTGGGTTCGACAGAATAGATGATTCAGTGGATACATTTTCTCATCTCTATCACTCTACGTGAGTTGTATACCTGTGTGAGCTGAGTGAGTATCTTTTTTGTTACCTCATTAATTAAATGAGTTACTTGATAACTTAGGTATACGTATAGGCATATATCTATGTAATGTTTATCCGTTGATTTCATACTCCTTGGATTATCTTTGGTGGATATTGAAAGACCTCGGTGGTCACAAGGTCCCTACTGAGTATCGTATACTAACCCTTGTATGGGCTACTCCTGCACCTCATTGTGTTCGATGCAGACGGCGAACATCGCTAGCCGAGGCTGAGTGTACATGTACTGGATAGTGCCCGGAGGTGGACCTCACGGCAAGTCAATAACAAGAAAATACTGACAGACATGGAGTGCTGAGGAGGCTATATGTAGCTACCATTTAGGTAGGATCCATGGTGGACAATCCAGGAGTTTCTTTTCATCTTCCAGCCATATTGTCCCATTTTAGTTGTAATTGTACTTTACAGTTGGGCTTGTATTTCTGGCCCCTTTTACTTTTCATCACTCTTTTGTTATATAGTTTTACATAGTGTTTTGCCTCTGTTGCATGTGTTTATAGTTATAAAGGCAATGTCTTCCTAGATTTAGGGAATTGCACCTTTGGTGCTAGTTTCCAGCCCATTGCCTATGGAAGGCGGGCTTGGTGTAGTCACAGCATGGGCCCTGGGGGATGGGTGATGACAAATTGGAATCAGAGGAGTCAATTCTACCACGGAACATAGGACTCTATTATTTTTGATGATGCAGTAGTTTTAAGGGTACTGAGTGTGGTTTTCAGTTTAGGGAGTCTTGTGTTGGTGCGGTGGCCGACGTATCGATACACCAGGACCGTGATTTCTGATTTCTAATTGAGTGCACGAAAACACTGATTGCGTGTGTGTTTCAAGGGTTTTCTTAGTGATCTATTTATGTTAGCTCACCAGGTATATCTTTTTGACCGTGGTACACCTGTTTCTTATTAGGATGGTCCCATGCAGCTAGAAATCCAGGGTTCCAGGATTTGTACCAGAATGCAGCCCACCAAGCGATGAGGCCTCGGTGCAGGTTCCAATTGTAGTGGATGCTCCAGCGGTACCACTACCTGTTGGGCCACCGATGACACCAACCCCAGCAGCAGAGAGTGCACACCGCCTGAGCAGGTCGCACAAGTTCAAGCACCCAAGGCTGCCCAGGTACAGGGGAGAGATAGACCCGCTGGTAACTGAGGATAGGATGGAGGCTATGGTGAGTGGCCTTAGACTGGTAGGGACATTAGTAGACCTTATGCTGATTATTTCCGCAAGTTTCCTTCAGGAAGCAGCAGGAAGATGGTTGAGCATTATGATCTAGCTGCATGACGAGGCGACACAACTCTGGGAAGACTTCGAAAGCATGTTTTGGGTGGAGTTCATCCCAACCACTCTACATGCGGTGTGGATATATGAGCTACTACATCTATAGTAGGGTATCAGGACAGTGGCACAGTACTCAACGAGTTTCACTGACCTCTCACGCTACTCCAAAAATATGGTGCGGGACCCATTCTTCAGGGCCTGGACCTTCGAGCAGGGGATCAGGTGAGAGATGAGGGCTTCGATGATCTTCCTTAGCATTCCGACATAGGCAGGGGTGTGGGAGTAAGACCTTTTAGTGGAGAGTTTCCTTGCTGAGAAGTCACCAGCAGTGAGACCCACTATTGGGCATCATGTAGCGGAGTCTTCTCCAGTAGGCAGTAGGCATATTTCACATAGGACCAACCGGACCATACCATCTGGTGGACAAACTTAGGGAACACGTTCAATTGTGTAAGGCACACGAGATAGAGCCAGTCATTCAAAGAACAGGTAGTGTTTCGCATGTGGTGGGAAGGGTCACATGACTCGTTACTATCCGACGCACCATCGGATGATCGGCAGGCAATGGAGGGACCTCCCAAGAAGAGGTAGAGGTTCAATCGAGGCGATCCGTAGGGCACAAGAGGACAAGGCATAGGAGATTGTTGGGAAGCTGGTGGTGGACAGGGTTATGAGGTATTACAACCACCACCACTAGGAGGTCCACCCAAACTACAGAGAGTAGGTGGACAAGTAAGATCTCAACTCCAGGCAGCTGAGGCATATGATCATGGGGCAGCGGTGATGATTCGATGTACGGTCTGTGTCTACACCACCTTAGCTGAAGTTATTATATAAATAGGTTCCAGTCACTCTTTCATTGCCACTGCCCTCTTTTAGAGCTCGAATATTTTGACGGAGCCTTTGGCATGATACTTAGGGATAGATACTCCTGTGAGAGTAGACTCCATGATCATGCACTGGTGCCGGCAGTGTGAGCATACTCTAGGAGGTGAGAGCTTCGGCTGAGATCCCATTGTAGCGGCGTCGAGGCCTTATGAAATCATCTTGGGTATGGACTGGTTATCATCAGTACATGCTCAGATCGGCATTATTAGGTGTAAAGTGCGGTGTGTTTACATGGATGGGACTAGGCTAACATTCAACTGTGAGAAGGGAGCCTTTGCAGCACATGACAGACTTACTCGGAGGAGGTTGTAGCCGATCAGTCATCAGTTTTCATTCCTTATGCTCGGAGCATATGATGTGAGAGTATGACTTATCATATTGTGGTGGACTAGTACGTGGATTTTTTCCCTGATGATGTTCCGGGACTACCTCCTCACAGAGAGGTCGACTTTTACATTGACCTGTACCCCAGGACGACATCGATATCAACAACAGCGTATTATATGGCTCCCAAAGAGCATTGCGAGCTGTGGGTATATCTGGAGGACTTGTAGGGGATATGATTCATCTGACCGAGTGTTTCTCCCTAGGCAGCCCCGATTATGTTCTCTAAGAAGGCAGATGGAAGCTTGAGAATTTGTGTCAACTACCGTTGCCTGAACCAGGTGACCGTGAAGAACAAGTACCCACTCTCGAGGCTTGAAGACCACTTTGATTATCAGAAGGGAGAACGATGGTTCTTGAATATAGACCTCATATCAGGCTATCACCAGCTTAGGGTTCGAGATGAGGGTGTCCAGAAGACGGCCTTCAGATGTCGGTAGGGACACTATGAGTTTTTGGTTATGTCATTCGGCATAACCAATTCTCCAGTAGTATTCATGGGACTCATTAATTGGATTTCCCAACCATAATTCGATCTCTTTGTTATAGTATTCATCGACGACATTCTGATTTACTCGACCACTGAGGAGGAGCATGCATAGTATTTGCAGGTAGTACTTGACACACTCAGAGAGCACCAACTTTATGGTAAGCTCTCAAAGTGCCAATTCTATATCTGAGAGGTTCACTTTCTCGGACATGTCATCTCGGAGGCTGGAGTTGCAGTAGATCTAGCGAAGATTAAGGCGTTACTTGGTTGGGAACCACTAAGGAGTGTGACGGAGGTACGATGTTTTCTGAGTTTGACTGGATACTACCGGAGGTTCGTGCTGGTCTTCTCGAGAGTTACAGCACCACTATCAGGCTTGACGAAGATAGGTCAACCCTTTGTGTGGTCAGAGATATTCTAGAAGAGATTTCAAGAGCTGAGGTAGAGGCTGACTAGTGCCCCCATATTGAGTCTTCCAATGGAGTGCATAGGGTATGTAGTCTACTGCGACGCATCAGTGACCGCACTTAGGTGTGTCCGAATGCAGGAGCGAGCAGTAATCGCTTATGGTTCTCAGCAGCTGAGACCACATCAGCAGAACTACGCTACCCATGACCTGAAGTTAGCAGCAGTGATCTTTACCTTAAAGATGTGGCAGCACTATATGATGGGTGAGTGTTTCATAGTCTACAATGACCAACAGAGTCTCATGTATATATTCTCTTAGAAGGAACTGAACCTGAGACAACGATGTTGGATTGAGTTCCTCTAGGACTATGAATTTGAGATAGGTTATACTCTCAGGAAGGGGAACATTGCTGCTGATGCACTCAACAGAGGATCTGGTGTACAACTTCTAGGAGAGTCGACATAGCAGCAAGATGCATTACAGATATCCTTTGTGGATAGGGATGGAACAACTTTCCTTCACTCTCTTACAGTCCCACCCCCAAATCATCAGCGATTCATGGAGACACAACATGGATATATTGATTGCAAGACACGACATGCTCAGATATCAACAGGTCAGGCACCTGATGGATTTTTTGAAGGTGGGGAGCACATTATCCTCTTCAGAGGACGTACCATGGTACCAGTGGCACTTTATGAGGAAGTGTTGAGGGAGTTCCACACATCCCCTCAATCGCTACATCTAGGAGTGGTGAAGATGTTCCAGGATCTAAAATGATAGAACTAGTGGCTAGGTATGATGAAGGCAGTAGCAGAGTTTGTCTCTCGATGCCTCACTTATCAATAAGTGAAGGAAGAGTATCAGGTACCAGCAGGCTTGGTTAAACTTTTTGAGGTCCTAGAGTGGATGTGGGATAGGATATCCTTGGACTTCGTGACAAGACCTCCATGTACAACAAGGGGTCACAAATCAATTTGGGTGATCATTGATCGACACACCATGTCAGCCCACTTCCTACCGATCAGAGAGAAGGGTTCTGTAAAGATCTTGGGACATCTCTACATGCATGATATTGTGAGACTACATGGAGAACCTTCTTCTATTGTCTCCTAACGTGACACACAGTTTAATTCCTAGCTATGGATGGGGTTTCAGGAGTTTTTCAAGATACAACTTCTTCTATGCACCGTATTCCATCCTCAAATGGATGGTCAGATTGAGTGGACCATTCAGACCCTTGAGGACATGTTGCGTTCTTGTGTCCTTGACATCGGTATTAGTTGAGAGGATCACTTACCATAGGTGGAGTTTGAATACAAAAATATCTATAACTTCACATTATAGATGGAACCTTTTGAGGCCTTGTATGTTTGAACTTGCAGATCGCCACTATGTTGGACAAACCTAGGGGAGTCAGCACTAGTGGGACCAGAGATGGTACATGCTACCACAGAGAAGGTGCAAATCATATAAGAGCATATGAAGATTGCACGGCGCAAGTATAATTCATATGCCTATATGAGACAGAGACCTCTGGAGTTTGTGGATGGTGACCACATATTTCTATAGGTCGAACCTCAATGTGGTTTATAGATATTTGACCAAGGAGGAAAGTTGTCTACAATATTCATCGGACCTTTCAAGGTCCTCAGCAGAGTTGGCGAGGGGGCATACCGCTTAGCTCTTCCACTTCAGTTGAACCAATTTCATGACGACTTCAAAGTATCCTAGCTGATGAGATACGTGAATGACCCTTCTAACATCATCGACCATGGAGAGATGGACATCGATGATGGGGAGAATTTTACGGAGTTTCCATTGGAGATTGAGGATCGACAGGAGCAGGTCCTTCATGGATAGTCGATACCTCTGGTGCGTGTTTGTTGGTAGTATTGGAAACTCTAGAAGAGCACATGAGAGTGGTAGGATTAGATGCGTGCTCATTACCCCCACCTGTCCACATAGTTCGAGTTGTAGCTTACAGGGATGTATAGCCTTGAGGTGGGGAGAATGTAATGACCCAGAATTTACATGGAAATTTTTTCATAAATCCATGGGAATTTTACAAGTCTGCAAAAACTGACAGAACATGATTCTGAGGACTGGTATTCCCAGAATCAATTTCTGATGTTTTGTTCGGGTACGTTCAGTAAACTTATAATGGGGATTTTATAACATTTGTACCAGTGATCAAAATTGAAATCTAAGGGCACCGTGGAACTCGAAGCACCAGTATTCGATTAAGAAGACAATCACCTCGACAATAGTGGGTTGGGAATAAAATATAGTTTTTGGGTTTTATGTGGGAATAATAAACTATAATAAGTGCATGTATTATTTTATTTTATTTTTTATAACCACCATGTGGAAGTTGGAGGTGGGGTCCACCACACCTTAACCTCCCATGAGAGGTTATGGTGGTGGGGCCCACCCCAACATAACCTCCACTTTATATTTAATTTGGTGGGGACTACCTGAGGATAAAACCTCTTGAACACCCCATTAAGTGTGGAGAAACCTCTTGAGCTTCCCACTTTATGGTGACAATTCTTCTCAATTTATTAATTTGAATCTTTTTAAATTACGTTCCAATGATTAAATAATATGTATGGATAATCTATTATGTTGGTTGGCATTTGCCTCTTGAGAAAAGGCTTCCAGCGAAAAACGTGTTCCACCGACGAAGAACAATCCAACCGATGAAGAACGTCGACCTTGATCCAGACTTCGACTTCCTTCCTCGGAACCTCTTTGATGTAAGACACATTCTTCTACAAAGAATCAACATCCTCCTTTTCGTGACTATGTCTACGATCAATGAACAAAGTTAGGGGTTCAATTTTGGTAATTGTTGCATGTTATTCGTTTTCTGTCGAGGATTATAATTCGAAGACACTTGATATTACGCTAACGCGAAGGGCGCTGGCTGAACAAACATAGACTGACCCCTCTTCCTTATTTGTGGAATTTGAAGTTAAATGCAGCATGAGTCTGGGATGAGCGTTACTCGTCAACAATGGTTGAGGAACGAAGGTGACGTCCCGAGGAGTGCGTGACAACTTCCAGAACGAGAATCGGGCCACCGGAACATGTCTGGTGACACACGAAAAGTTTACCGATGGATGGAATGACAATCATCACCGCATGGATGGCAGTGGCGCAACCGCCATGTCGGAGGAGTAACCTGCAGCCGATGGGTTGTGGCGGTGTAGAGGTGGCCGACGCATGCCTGACCATGAAGGAAACCAACGACCTGAGCCGCCGGGTTGTGCGAGAAGGCACGACTCAACCGCTCCACATGGGTGGAGCACAAGGGGGACGAATCCCCTGGCCGTGGAGGTGAAATGATGGATATCACAAGGGCGGCTGCAAGGAAGACCGGTGGCCCGAGCCACCGGGTCGCCAGAGGAGGCGTGTCGCATTTGTGTTGTGCTGGAGTCGGCTACCGCTCGACCAGACAGGAGGAACGGGACCCACCGCTAGGTCCCGTGTGACGTGGACTAGTGCTACATGGAGCCGGATTGTCTCCCACTCGAACGACATAACCGTTCAGGATTCACAGGGGGAGCGGTATCCCCCCTAGATGTGGCTAGGGCAGAACCCACGAGCCGCGAGCCGCGCTGGATGCAAGCCACGTGGGCCGCCAGCCATGCGGGCTGGACCCAGCGCGAGCCGCCCCCGCAGGCCGGGTCGGACCCAAATACTGGGTCGGACCCCAGTGCATACTCATATCAGGCTGGGTCGGTCTGACTGGGCCAGACCGGACCCAGACCCGGACACGTTTTGGCATGTTTTCACTCTTTTGCACGTATCTTGAGCTACGGGCATCCGATCGACGAACCTTCTATGCCTACAGAAACCCTGGATGAATACGGTTCTTTTGGTATACCCCTCACGAGGTTAGGACACAACTAGGGTACAATTGGGTTGGATTTTAACATAATTCCAACCGGGCCCTCGAAACAGAAATGCAAATAACTCTCAGACCGTGCGTCCGATTGACGCACCGTCTGTCGCGTTGGGATTCTTTTTTAAAAAATGTATGTTTTGGATATATTAACTCGGTAATTCATGGTATTTGATGTATTGACACTTGGCTTGAGGAGGGGACCCTCCTGAAATCAAGCATGCTTCGTGTGGAACCCTGTGGCTGGCTATACACTGACGCCTGTTCCTGGATCCTGTGTGGGTTCGACAACACTGACAACTGTTCCTGGATCCTGCGTGGGTTCGACATTACTAACCACTATTCCTGGATCCTGTGTAGGCTCAACTACACTAACGACTCTTCCTAGATCCTCTGCGAGTTTGACACCACTGATGACTATCCTGGATCCTGTGTGTGTTCGATAGCTCTGTTTACTGTTCCTAGATCCTATGTGGGTTTGACAGTTCTGATTTTTGTTCATGGATCCTATGTGGGTTCGACAGAATAGATGATTTAGTGGCTATATATGATCATCAATATCACTCTACGTGAGTTGTATACCTATATATGTTGAGTCAGTAAATTTTTTTACCTCATTTATGAGATGGGTTACTTGATAACTTAGGTATATGTATGGGCATATATGTACGTAATGGATATCTGTTGATTTCATACTATGTGGTTTGTCCTTGATGGATAATGAGAGACATCAGTGGTCTTGGGGTCCCTACTAAGTATCAAATACTCACCCTTCCATGGGCTATGCCCTCACCATGTTGTGTTGGATGCAGACGATGGACAGTGTTGACCGAGGATAAGTTTACTTGGACTGGACAGTTCCTGGTGGTGGACCTCATGATGAGTCGGTATATGGAGGAGACTGAGAGATGGGGATTACTGAGGAAGCTATCTATTGATACCCTTAAGGTAGGATCCGTGGCGGATGATCCAGGTGCTGCTTTTCATATTTCAGCTGGTTTTTCCCTTTTGAGTTGTACTTGCACTTTACAGTTGGTCTTGTATTACCGACCCCTTTAACTTTTCAGCACTCTTTAGTTATACAGTTTTACTTAGTGTTTTTCTTCTATCTTGTACTATGTTGTGTGTGTTTGTAGTTATAAAGGAAATTCCTTCCCAGATTTAGGGAATTACGCCTTTGGTGCTAGTCGCCACCCCCTGGCCTAGGGAAGGCGAGCTTGGGGTAGTCACAACACGGGCCCCATGGGACGGTTCGTGATAGCTAAACAAGATGTTCAGTACACACAAAGCATCAAAGTCTTTATCTCTCTATAAATAACTTCACAAAATGTAATATCTAGGTCAATAAACATATATTGATCTCAATCAAATAGGATTTTATTTATAGGCACAAATCTAAGAGTCGTCTCCCTCCTCAAAACGTCATATTTTTTCTTCAATCTCGGAGGGACCTATACACGTGTCACTCAACCAATAGTTATTTAGAAACAGACTGTAATACATCATTTCATAATAATAACATCTTTAATTAATATGAAATTACTTATCTAAATATATTTTTTAGAGTCTATGGAAAAAAAGAATTATGATTCTAAACATTCAGACTCTATAAGACTTTGATATTTGGATTCTTTTTTTAAAAGAGTTTAGAATCTGAATTCTATAGATTCCAGACCCATAATTCCAATTAATTTGAAATGTGAATTACAAGTAATTAAGATTCTAAATTATGATGAATTTAGATTCTGAATTATAAAGAATTCAGACTTTGAATTCTGAGGAATTAAGAGTCCGAATTGTAAGGCATTCATTGTCTAAAATCTAAGTAATTCTGAGTAATAATTTCAGAGAATTGATAGTCTGAATTTCAGTGAATTGGAAGTCTGAATTTCAAAGAATTTGGAATCTGAATATCAAATAATTTTAAGTTTGAATTTTATAGAATTCATATTCTGAATATCAGAGAATTCGGAGTCAGAATTTTAGAGAATTTGGAACCCAAATTTCATTAAATTAAGAGTCTGAATTTAGAGAATTCAGAATCTAAATTTATGAGAATTTGGAGTATGAATTTCATAGAATTCAGTGTCTGAATTTCCAAGAATTTAGAGACTGATTATCAAAGAATTTAGAGTCTGAAAATAGAACACACACCATTCATTGAATTATAATATTCAAAGTATTTACATTAGAATAAAAAATTTAGACTTATAAATTAAATAATTTTTATTTACGGATATTATAAAAATAAATAATTAAAACAAATTTAAGGATAAAAATTTCATTAGAGAAACGAAATTTTCATAATGAAAATAATCATTAGGGAAAAATAATTTGTCGTACAATAAAGTGATTGTGATTTTGAAAACATATGGGATTGGAAAATTCATAAGGAAACCTTATTGACTCAATAGTAGTGTCTAGTTAAAGGTTGTAACAAAAATTTGATGATTTTTTACACACCATGTTTTAATATGTATTCAGGATATATCTTGATGGTAAAGGTATCATTTCTCTGAGAATCATGTTTCCCAATAAATAAGAATTTCCTTCATTAATATTCAGATTGCATTATCCATGATATTTTCATAATGTCGTACATTATGGATACACTTCATGCATAGATTATGGATTAAATGGAATGTGATATATGTTATTTAACTTTCCATATTTTTTATTCCATATCAGGTCATGATCTTCAATATATTTTTAAATGGAATTTGTTTTCAGTTATTTTCTATATAATATTATTTACAAATTTCTTTCCCAATTTAGTTATTACAAGGAATGTCTGATTATTAAATTACCTTCCCACATTGATTGTGCTCATTAGTTAATTATTGATTATGTTTTATTTAACCTACACTGATTATTTGAGATCAGAAATATTTTTTTCATTTTTCTAGGATTCCATGATATTTTTTATGACTCATTCATTGGGATATGGAGGATTCAAAAATATTAGTCTACAAAATAGGTTTTAATTTTTCTATTGAATTGTAATTGAAGACTCTTGTATATATCTTTTATTCGAAGGCTAAAAAATTATTTGGTCCTTTTTGGTGTGACATCCTTATAACTTATTCCAATGTAATTCTAGTATGAGTTTGCACTAGGTTGATGGCTTCGTTGTCTCTACAATCATAAACATGATTTTTTGTATAAAAATTATCATTTTAATATTGACCATTTATAAGAGCGAGGAATCATCATAAATAAATCATAAACCAAAGGTTTAGATCTGAAGAAAAAAATACATGTTATAATATTGTGGAACTATCATGTCCATATAAATTATTTCATATGTAATGGTTAACTAAGTATACCATCATATGATAGTGGATCAAGTATAAAAACATGTTCCATATATCATAATAGATTAGGGATCATAACCTATTTCCCATAGTGGTTCAAGAATATCATATTTATTCCCATAGTGGTTCATAAATATGAAATTGATTCCCACATTGGATTAAGAATATCGACTTAGTCCCAATAGCGGTTAATGTATATAAACTTTTATCGCATGATTATCCCATAAGATATAAAAAATTACAAAAAAAATTAGAGCGATATATAATTTGGATCCCACCCATCACATAATGATGAAAAAATATATGTATAAGAAACATGATAATATATTCATCATGTCATCATAATATAGCCCATCTAATGAAATCTTGTTTCCTAAACATTTCCACATTTTATCATAGACAAAATTAGAAAATATACATGATTCTTAAACACATCAAATTGTGATAATAAACTGCCATTAGAATGAATAAGGATTATATAATTAAAATATATCCATAGTAAATAATAATTAACCTCCAAGGATGTTATCATAGATAAAAAATACCTTAAAATATCTCTTTAATATTTTAAGAGGAAAATAGATTTTTCATATTCAAATAACATATTTTAAAAAACAATTTTTAAAAAAATTGTTACGAAAAAATTCCCATTTGGAAAGAAAATTTGAAAATTTTACTGAAGCTAACAATAATTAGGTGGTTATTATGGAAGAAAATTCCATTGATATATTATGTGTTAAACATAGATACCTTTTACATTTTTAGTGAAATGCCAAAAGTACAACATTTATAAAATGATTGGATGATTCATTTGAATAATTTTTTAAAAATTAAAAATTCGTATAAAATCATATAAATAATCATTAGAATGTTTTAAAAAACATAATTGAAAATATTTTAAATAAAACATTATTATGTACAAAATATATTCATAACTAAGTAGTAAAACACAGATAGTTTTCTTTAAAAACATTCTTATAGTCTCTTTAGTACTTAAAGTGAATAAAATGAAAGTAAATCCTTTATTATATTAAAATAACAAGAGTAAAGTAATTGTGAAATATATTTTTATATATGGATCATATAATTTCTTAAACCGAGATTCAACTGTAAATAATATCGATTAAAATGGGATTGAATCATAAATCCTTTACTTCTTTAGAAAAAATTGAATACTGACCCCCATTAAAGAAAAAAATATAAATGGATATATATATATATATATATATATATCATCCTTATATCCAATGGAATAAATATAAAATAAATTAACACCTATTATATACACCACATAAAAAACAATTGGTGAATATGACAAGTGTCACACTAATATAAGTGTCGAAGGAAATTCCATTACCTCAAATCTCATTTCACATTATATGTGTTGGAACCCCATGTATAATAAATATTGATTTAATATAAATCAATTACAAACCCATATATATATATATCATGCAATATATTATTCACTTATATTATTTTATAACTAGTGTATTAACAAATATTTTGTTAAAATAACTATTTTTGGTGATAGATGCTTCATATTTCATGTGTATTTCAGTTTGGAAGTTCTGATCCTTTTACATTAACAATAGTTTCATCAAATATAGAATTTTATTAATGATATAAATATCATATAAATAGACTATTTAAAAATTTATAATGTTATATAAAAGTTTAAATAGAAAAATTAAATGTAGTGTTCATGGTGATAGAATACCACAGCTACGCATTAATAGTGTATTCACTTTTCGATGGATGCAGCGAAAGAAACAATTCACCTTTCCCGATTCATTAATTTATCATATAAATGATATATATTGATTAAATTTATTCTTTTAATCAAATTAAATTATTAAAATTTCAAAAAATTTTTTATAAAATTCATTCATAAGAAAACAAAAAAAATACTATTTTTGAAGAAATGCTATTTTTTGAAGAATAAAATGTCTCCCTAAAATTAAGGGATTATTAATTATTAAATATTTATTAAGTTGGAACCTTATTAATATTTTAAAATGTGGTTAATAACTTACACAATCACCAATTCAATGGCTGTGTTGTAATAATATATTTTCATAAAGAAAATTTTGACTCATGGTTTCATGCATTATATTCTATCAAATAAATAATATTTCTTTTTAAGGAAATCCATCATAAAATATTGGGGTGTTACGATAACAGTATAATGAATAATATATAATTATTAACTTCTACATATTCTTGAATATGTAAGAGTATCAAAATATCCAATCAATTTTTACCATGAGTTTCAGAATTATAATACATAGAACAATAATGTCTACCAGAATTTTGTATTATGGTACTCATTAGTAGATAATTCTCATGATTTTTTTATTCTGGAATGAAATAAATAAGAAACACATCCCATATTTTTTTTAATAAGTTATAGTTTCCAAATTAATAAAATAATAAAATTAACTGGCAAAGATGTGAAATTATTGAATGATAATAAAAATATAAATAGATTAAAAGTAATTCTTAACATGAAAATTTAATCATATGTTCATTTATATTCATGGTTACCAATAAATTTTATAGAAAAAAATACATGATTATCCATCTTCTATGTCACAAAATTGGCAATATTACACAATAAACTACATCACACAATCATCTACATGGTGGAAAAAAGTTTCACTTTTGAAAATGACTATGTCACACAAATGACAACATGACAAAATAATAAATCCATGGAATATTCACCTACATGACTAGACTAATATTATATTCACTAAAATATCTACATGATATTGTTTATGTTATTTTCATTAAAATACTTATGTGATTCAGCTATATGACTTAAATAATCTATATGATTATTATATTCTATGCGATTATATATTATAAAATTATAACATTAATACCCAATTAAACATATTTATTATAAAATATATTACAATCAAAAAAATATTTTCCAAAAAATGAGAGGAATTTATGATTTAAAAAAATCGAATAAAATAATACACCCAATCTTAAATATACTCAAAACATATTAGCACCCATGATCAAATACTAACATCCAACATTGAGAAAAAATCATTTTACTCATTCTCATATATATTATTCCTTTTTATTTTCCCTAGAAAAGAAGTGTGTCCATCACAAAAAAAATTAATTGAAATTCATAATCCATTAGAATTGAATATTGGGTATCATATTGTGAGTTCACAGTATAACAATATATAATGATTTCATAGAGTGAATGTAAATGGGAAATTAACTTATAAGTGATCAATATAAAAAATTTAAATTAATAATGAGTGGATCTGATGTTCAAAATGTTTAATAAAAATTACAATATAATAACATTTTTTGTGACATTAAAATATATGTAACATTATAATTCTTAAACTCATTGAATAATTATTTTATTCATATTATAATTTTTTAATATTAATATAAAGTGATAATAGTGGTTCATTCAAACATTACTAAAGTTTCATGTAAACTTAAACATGTTTTAATAATACTTCATTAGTTATAGAATTTAGAATAACTATAAGAAAATACTTAATAAAACAATTAAAAAATATTTTTGTACAAATAAATCAACAGTACACCATAGATCAAAGTTTATGGAATTCATTTATTAACTGTATTGAATTATTTTTTTAACAAAAAAATTATCCCAAATGAGTTATATCGTAGCTCAGAAACCAAATGGATTATCCATGCATTATATTTCCGTATTGAATATTAATAAAATTTTATTTAAATAATAAACAACATTTCATTATATTGGTCTGTCATCATTAAAAATATCCACCTTGATGTTCTTTCTCATTTAATTATCTAATTTCTCTCTCCAAGTGGAACAAATAATCCTTTTATTTTTTTATAATCAATATTATAAAATAAATTTATATTAATAATTTCTGTATGGAAGCTTTCCATGGTTATGTGACCCCATTTTAACTTCCAAACTCAATTTATATGAATATTCTTGTTAATAATAAATCAATGGATATATAATGAAAATCACACAACCCACATTATAATTGAATTCACTGTTTTTATCTTTATATAAGTTAAACATGTAATTATTTAGTGACCAATAATTTTAATACAGATATATCACATATTCATATATGTATATTCGTTACATAAAACAATGATCCACACTATAATCGTATAGGTCTAGTGAATTTGGAAACCTAGAAAATTAAAAAATTGGTTCAAAAAAGATCTACATCACATCCCACTAATATCTTCACAACCAAAACCCTTTTAAGAGATTTCATACTTAGTATATTTCATCATAACATAGGGAAATTTTACATAAAAAATTGTGTGTTCAGATACATAGTAAAGTTAATAAAGGATGATATCAATGATTACATGAGCACAATATGAACATGAGGTTATACAAACAAGATAATAACAATTGAAAATCATACCATTTATTTCATAAATCAAAATCATGAATCATGGAATAAATCAATATAGTATATAAGTAATGAATCTTAAATTAATCATAGAGAATAGGCAGTTGAATCATAATAATGGAATATGAAATGGAATTTATGGTAAACATATAAGAATATAAAATCATTTCTTTAGTAATTAAGTCTCAGTGATAATAATATCATAGTTGATATCAATCACTCACCAATAAATTAGAGAAGTATTGGTTCACTACAAATAATATCATATTAGAGTGGTTTCACTCCCAAAATATTCATATTTTTTTCCTACTATTACCATCATAGGGAAAAAAGTAACTTATTAAAAAAGGTTTACTCCTCATTCCAAACATGCTTATCCTATTAGATATCAATATTTACCAAATAAATTAGGGGGAGATAACGGTCTCATGAATCACATAATGATTATAATACATATGTGTGAAAAAATATTATAAAACATTCATTATATCATAACTTAATACAGAAAATTGGTTTCATAAACATTTCATCAAATAATAAACCATACAAAAGAAATGGGTTTCAAAATCATTACATCATTTTATCTTATCTTAACCCATGGAAATTAAATTTATTTCATAGAAATATTTTCATCAAAAACATTAACCATTTAAATAAAGATTAATGATTTTTTTCTAGTTCATATTCCAAATAAATTAGAAGTGAAATCAATTGTTTTTGTCTTAAATTAATAGAAATACCATTAAATTATCATTAACCATTCACGAGGAAAACATATGTTACACATTTTAATTCACATCATCAGAATAATTTTTTAAAATATTATAAAAATAATTTTCTTTTAAAATAATTTGGGTAAACAATAAAGGGAAATCCAAATCATTGATAGGTAATGATGGAATGAAATTATTTACTTTTAATATAATATAAAACACATTCTATTCAAATATTTTTAAAAATTCGAAAAAGATAATCATTTAAAAAATTATAGGAAGAAGCTATTTAAACCATTTCTTAAAATTTAAATATTTTTTAAAAATTAAATTAAATATCATTCTATAATATGAGAAAAATGAAAACATTTTTATAAAAAATATTCTTGTAAGAGAAAGGATATTCAACTGAAGTGACATCCTGTTATCATTGGTTTTCTAAAACTTATTTATTAGAATCAGTATTTCATGTCATAT
This sequence comes from Viscum album, assembly GCA_963277665.1. Classification (NCBI taxonomy): domain Eukaryota; kingdom Viridiplantae; phylum Streptophyta; class Magnoliopsida; order Santalales; family Viscaceae; genus Viscum; species Viscum album. Next base: position 1,088,695,983 of record OY728164.1, on the reverse strand, counting down.
ATGGTCCTTTTTCATGTATTTTTTTATTAAATAGTTTTGGAACCTTTATTTTTATCAAGGATGAATTATAAAAAAAATGATATGAACATAATAAATATTAATTATAAACATGTTTCTAATCATTCATAAAATTAGATATAGAAAAATGAATTACACCATTTATTTATATAATTGGATGTAAATATGCATGAATATTTCTTTCTTTCATTTCAAAATGAAATAAAGGTAAATAATAAAATTTTATTTGAGAATAGTTAATATATAATATATAAAATATATTTTCATTAAATAAATAATTATTAATAAATAATTTCAAACATATATGAACAATAAATAACATTTCTTTTTAGAGTATGTAGTGTACACATACAAAATATCGATATTATCATTTTCCGATGATTTGGAAGGATAAAAGGAATACATGAAATTATAATTCTAGAAGTATAATTATTTCATATGTATAAAATATAAATATTAAACACAATATAATAATCATTCATAAAATATGGTGATGATAAATAAATTGAATCGATACGTGGAGATGGTAAGTCATACATATTAGCATGTGATATTTTTACTTCCCATTGGATGAAAAGAGGGTAAATAAATTTGGATTAATAATAAGAATAACATTTCTATATATTTAGAATTTCTATGTAATTAATTAATGAATAATATAATAGATCATTTAGAGGTAGAATAATAGGTAAAATGAAATTTATTATTTAAGGTGATTACCTCTTATTTAAAATAAATTCTTTTTTATCTCCTATTAAGGGATCTAGGGTTTGTATTTTGGGAAGACCAGAATAAATATATGTTTCTAGGTATGCGTAAAATATAAACTGGTAGAGTATGTTTGATCTATAAAGATCAATTTTTTTTAGGATTATAAAGGTAGGGATCTCTTTTATAATTAAGGGGATGGGAAACATTGTAATTTCCTATAAGATTTAATTATAATAAATTCATTCTCAAGAAATTTTATTCAAATGGAATATAAATGGAAATGGTATGAAATTTTCAATCATAAATTATCTCCTAGTGGTAACACCCTGTGTTTTTGTGAATTATTATTTTTTGAATTAAATTAACCTTTTTGATATTTTCATTTCACGAAACACTAAAAGGGTTTTTATTTTATATTAAAGCACTATGTTGGGAATAAGTTATACACAACACCAATTTAACCATTCACTAAATTAATCCTAAAAATTATCATGATCTTCGAATAACACCTAGGTTTTATTTCATTACATGCAATAAAACATTTATCAATGGTTTGTGTAACGAACATGGCTGATTATTATTAAATAATAATATATTATTAAAATATGATTATTTAATATAAAAACAACTAAATTAGATGATATATTAAAGATAATTAATAGTATTAACCCACTTATTAAAATATGTGGTTCAAAAAAATATAATATGAAATCATAGGTTACCAATTAATTATAAATGAATATGAAAACTGAATTAATGTAAAAGGAAATATTGTTATTTATATGACCACACAACAGTTTTATGCTTAAAAATTAAATTAAATAAAATATGTAAGTTTTATTAATGTAATAAATAGGTTTTATATTCAATAAAAATATTTTTTATATTCAATTTATATATTAGATAGATATAATATAAAGAATAACCCCATTTTTATTTTTAAAAAGATATATTTCTACAAATATATATTTTCTACCTTTTAAGGGAGAACCAATGTTGAATCTCCATTTTGGTACATTTTTAGACTATAATTAAAAATAAATTTCTTATTTGATATCAAAATATATAAATTAGATTATGATGTGTTTTTGTAACATTTCTGTAAGGTTTCATATTCAAATGAATCGTTAAAAAAGTAATGAAATTTAAATCAGAACTTATTTTAATCCAATTTATTTATAAGGTAAAATTAAATATTAATTTTTTTAAAAGTTTAATTATATTATAATTTTATTGTTTAAAACAATTTATTTCATTGTAACCAATTTCAAATTGCAATTGGATATAAAAACATAAAAAACATATGAATATTTTTACTTAAAAAGCTTACACTTTCGACTCAAATGGAAGATTGATTTTAAATTAGATTATTCCAATTATGTGATAGGTTTTATGAAAATAGAATCCATATATTGAATCAAAATAACTTATAATTTCTAACAATTTTTAATTTTTTTGATGAAAAATATTAGTGAAAGTGATTAAAATTAATTTCAATTGTTATAAAAAAAATTGGGCTAATAACGTACTAAATCCTAAATTTAACACCCAAAAAGACCTAGAAACTAGTCCAACAAAAACTATATAGAAATAAATCATACATTAACCTTATATTATTTAGTTTCTTGGGGTTTTTTAGGAACTTTTTTATGTAAAAACGTTGGTAGACCTAACTTGTTTTCAGAAATTCCAAGTGTGTCCTTTTCATTCCCAATAAGAGGCCACCCACTCTTCATATCCTTTACACCTATAAAACATATTATAATCATACATGATTTACCTGATACACATCCCAACATCCCTACCTACCTCCTTTAAGAATCTCTTTGTGCATAATGTCTTCCAAGGAATCCTTTTGTCACAAACCAAAAGGAGTTACCCGATTAAGAGGTAACAACTTCTCACAAACTCCATTATTTTATTTTCATTATCCACCCCCTCAACTATCTTTATTACTTGAATTTATAATATAATGTATAAAAACTATATGATAAATTTTTTGATTATTTTTTAACTTACACTAAAACACACCTCCATATTATTGGTAACAAACATAGTTTTTACATGTGTGACGAACAACCACCTCACAAAACAATGATTGCTCATTTTTACTTACCTAATATCATGGTGGAAATTAAAATGAAAATATTTTTTTATATTTTATATATTATATTTATAATTTCCTTATTCTTCATTAATTTTCATTTATTTTTTTAAAACATATATCTTTATATGTTACTTTTTTTGATAATACGATAATTTCATTTCAGGAAGTATGGACTGAAGCCCCCTCCAAGCGATGTGATTTGTTTATAAACGTCAAGGAATGTATTAAAAAAGGGTTTAGTAAATATAATATATATATATATGTGATATCAACAGTCTACTTTAAAAATGATATACATATATAAATATATGCCTTTTTTTCATTCAATACGACAATAAAAACGGAAACAATGTTCTTGCATACGTACAACTTACCGTCTCCATGAATGAGGAATTCCATTTTGTAATTAAAATATTATATATATTATTATTATTAAAAAATAAATACATATGATTTATATATCATGTTTTAAATTCTCTAATTATGATATAATTTTAAGGAGTATTAATATAATAAATTAAGACACAAGTGAAGAACAAAACGTACATTATCCGAAGTGAAACATTAACAAGCAATGGTTAAATAACACATACTATAATGTCATAATAAAACAAAATATGATAATATATATAATAATATGGTTCTCTAAAATATGTATATTATATTTATATTTATTATAAAGGTGGTTTGAATGAGTACGACGATAGTCAAGAAGCAATGTAAGGGAAATTTCATCTCACTTTTATTTCTATTAGATACATGCCTTATTCACCACTCAATTATTTTGTATGGATTATGGTCAAACCATGAACATATTATATGTATCTTATACTTAAATTTAGGGAAATTTACATATCCATTTAACAAACTATCTTTATTTGGGTTTAGGTTTCAAATTTTACCAATTGTTGAGATCCTTTTGTTTCAATTTTCATTCTTTGAAACTCATGTTTCGTTATGAAACTAAATTCTTTTTTGAGGTGTATATAATTATATTTTTCATGTTATAGAATTAATATAATAATTTTATTGATATTTTATGCTTCATTTAATTTATTTTTCATACATGGAGAGTGTTGTCCGATGTTTCCAATTTTTATGTGTTTATTGAAACAATGTCATCATTTTTCGACATTCTTGATGATTATTCATCTATTGATGATATATTTTGATCTATATCTAAAAAAATATAATATTTTTACTTATACTCTATTATTTTATGATATATTCATTTATTGGTACCATTATTCCACACTTTTGTACATAATATATTTATGTTTTTTTTAAATCCTGGCATTACACTCCTTTTTGTCAGCAATATGTGTTCCATAAAAAACTTTTTTTATAAAAAGGGTACCAAAAAATATTACACTATTCTAATATAGTAATAAAAATAAATTTTTTCCTTTTTTTAATTTACTAATTTTGTAATGAACATTCTTATTTCTTTCTGAACAAATTATTTTTCTACCCTTTTTACCAGACAGAAGGAATATTGTCTTTACCTAATACAACTTGTATATATTTTTCCGCCATCATTCCCATGAAGTTACCTTTTAGGATTAAAAGAATAATTTTTAATAAATTATTTTTAAAACTATTTTCAAAGAACTTTTTTTTAAATATTTTCAATCCTCTTTAAAATATTTTATTTTTAAATGGTTTTTAAATCATTTTCAAGATTTCATTATATGTTTTCAAAGTGTTTTTAAGGAAAAATGTTTTTTAAAATTTTTGAAGATTATTTTAATTGATTTAAAGGAACAAGGTTTTCAAATCATTTCAAGACTTCCTTATAAGTATTCATGGTATTTTTGAATAAAACAATTTTTATATGGTTTTATTTTTTAAAAATCATTATTAATGAAAAATTGATATTTTATTTAATAACATTTTTTAAAATATATTTCAAAATTATTTTTCCATCAAAGATGACATATATTGATGTTACTCATTCCCTTCTAGGAAATTATGTAATGTTTCTATTCATATTCATTATATGAAAGGGTTATTCTGAATGTTATGGTAATTATAAAACCCATTTCTCTTTCACAGTTTATATATTTATGAAATCTATTTCTCTTTCAAAACTTATGATTTTGAAGTAATGATTATGAAACCACTATGTTTTTTTCAGATTGTGATATGTTGTAGGTTTGTGATACCCATTTCAATTCATAGGTTATGATATGATTATTGTTTTTATTGTGGAACATGTATTTTTGATTTAACTATGAGATGGGTGGGTCCTATATCTCGATACAATTAATTTGGTAAAGATTTATATCTCATGAGATAGACTAATATTTTCTTGGGAATAAACCTTGATACTAAGATGGACATGGGAGTGAACCATGACTTCCAAGATGGTATGAGGAGTGAACCCATTCTATTATAATGGAAATGGGAGTAAAACATGACCACCAAAATGGTTTGTCTACCAAGATGATCATAGAATTGATACCTTGGATACTAGGGAAATAATATTATATATTCTTATGTGCCTACCATAATTCCTTGTTTTATTCTTATGTTATGTTTTCATGGCTTATGTTCCTTATTTCCTTATGATTTGTGTCTTATGAACTAACAAGGTTTATTTCATGATTCCTGTATATTATCATTTATATGTAGGGTATTATCTTCTATTTTCATGATCATGTTCTCAAACCCCTGTGCTCATGATTATGCTTATATAACTCCATTGTTTACCCTTAATACAAATTTGAACTTCCCTCTTTTTGTGTTTCATTACCCAGGTTATAAAGATATGTATTGTGTTTAATATCTCTAGTAAGAGTTATAAAAAAGAAGAACCTAGTGAGAGATAATATAGTTCACTTATGTATCAGTGTATATGTTTCAATGTTCCCAAAGGCACTACACTTTCCCTGTTTTTTGGGAGTATGTTTGTAAAATGTTTTTTGTATTTTGAAATTTTTTTGTGCTACTAGTATATAAAAATATATTGTCTCTATAGTTGGTATAAGAGAAATATTTTAGAAAACATTTTGAATCTATAACTAGAAAACCATAGTGAGAAACCCAAGTACCTGACTAATGACAAGTCTGACTATATAGAAAAGTATAGGAACATATCATGGAATTTTGGTAAAGGATGGAATGATTGGTTTCATGTAAATTCATACCAATCTAGATACTAAAAGTGGATGTGGATCTGGAATAGTTGCACATATGGGTAACAACTAGGTCAAGATTTATGGTCCTAACATGAGGTAATCTAGTACACAAAAATAGGCCTTTTTGTGCTACTAGTTAGACACTCCAAGGGGATATGGTTAGGAAATTCATAAACACTTCATTAACCATCATGAAGGATTTAAATATATGTTGTCTATGAATAATGTAGGATGAACATATGGTGTCATTGATTATGGATGGTTTCATGATTTATACAACCTATAAGTAATTTTTTCTTGACTATTTGGTGTTATGCTTTGATAAGTAATATCACACTATGCTTCTGGTTTTATTCAATAGAAGGAATGAGAAAGAAAGATATTATTTTTGAATATAATGGAAAATATTATAATGATAAGTCAAGTGGGATGATCACTTGAGTAAGAGATATTTTTATTATTCCTAATCAATTTTTACAGAACATGATTAATAATGTGTATGTTAACCAACTATGAGACTCAACAAAAAAGATAAAGGATTTATCTGCGAGTTCGGGTAATGGATACCAAGTAGGAAAGAATATTTGGTTTCTTTTTTTTTAAATGTGGAAAGAGTCACCAATGTTAATGTCTTGGAGGATCAAGAATAATTTTTTACTGTGGAAAGGAAGGAGACAAAGCATTTGATTGAAATGGAAAATGATGAGTTTAGTTAATGAAATGGATCAAAATATTAGCCTCTCTAAGACATCATAGAATGTTAATTGTTTCAGATTTTAAATAAATGGTCATTATGCAATGAAATTTCCCAAATGAAAATCTCATAAAGATTATCAGCAAGGTTGTATGAGTAATGGTTACATTGCTAATGAGGAAGAGTCAATATATGATATTTAAGGGAAATCGGTATTGTGTAATAGGATGAGGTAGCGTTGATAATGGCATAAAAATGAAGTACAATAAGAATTTTTTTTGGTTTCAGGAATTATGTTAAATGATAGGTGAAATATATATGTATCATCATGTTTTTGTTTTGCACTATGGACTTACAGGAACATGTTGAATTGTTCCAATGGAATATAAAAGTGATACAATCTCTAGTCTATTCCAATGTAAAACACATTTTTAATGGAAATATAACCCTTATTATGTTCATTATGTTATGATAATGTACTTTTTATAATTATATGTGGGATATGAATATGTAAATTGGATGGTACTGATTACATTAGAACTAATTATGGACTTGTAAACATGTGGTTTATTATATCATTGATGACATTTACAAGATATTTGGACTTATTGAATAAATCCAATATGCATTGAATAAGGAACCAGACATGTTTTCAATAATGATTTTTGGTAAATCAGGTTATTACTATGTTTCAAGAGAATATATGATGAGGGAATTCACTTGTTTAGAATGTGAAAACTAACTGCTACGTTGTGATATATAAGGGAATCAATGTTAATATGATTTTATGAATTTATTTCAAAATTTTAGGATGTTCATTATTGATAAGGGTTGTAAGGTTAACCATTCATGAAAATTTTATGTTAAACCTTAATGGATTTATTTCTGTATTAAGACTATATTGAAACACTTGGGTATAAGTCTATTTAGAAAAAAACATATTTCAAGGTTGCCTATCATATTTTTGAAATTATATTAGTGCGGTTTTAGAAAAAGGCATCATGTATGTTATGTGACAAAAAATGGTGTCAGGAAAGATCGTGGGTCTTGAACCCATGACTAAATGACCAAAAGGGTTTCATGCCTACCACTAGCATACACGATTTTCTAAAAAATGTATAATTAATTTTGATGAATAACTATTAATATCGAAATAATAGTGTTAATTTTTATGTTTAGATATTAATATAAACAATTTTTATTTTCAATAATAGTTAACGATAAATAGTTATAATTTGTATTCTTTTATGGGACTAAATATATTCAAAAGGGTATTTTAGCACTTCAAGTTTCACATTTAATTTCTATACATCCAGTAAATGAATTAATAGACTAATTAGAAACTGATAAAAGCAAAACTAATGAATGAATTTTTTATAGAAATATATCATGTAGGTATAATTATTTACGTACTTTGTCAAAAAAATAGTTACTCAACTTTTGAATAATTATAAAAATAAAATGTATTATCAAAATTGCATAATTTTTTTCAACTGATGGCCTTTTAAATCATCACAGATTTATGATTTTATGGCCCCCAACTATTCCTTTATCAATTCCTTGTTTTGATTTATGACCTCAATCACTTTGTAATGATATATACTCTTTTCCTCCATCTCCCATCTTCACTCCCACCCTATGCTCTCCTATGTTGAAAACTAGTAATATGTTACTTTGGGTAACTGTTATGGTTCCAAATTTCTATTTTATGGGATATTTCAGTCTTCATTTTTATAATGTGGGGTTCTATGAATGTAAATATACAGTATTAAAAAATTATAAACTAGTCTAATTTAGAATGGGAAATTTATTTTTAAGGGGGGTAGAATATAACACTATGAGATTTTGTTAATATTTTTTCCTAATTAATTTACCCATTTTTGATATTTTTTATTTGACACAACACTGAAGATAGTTTATTTTATATATTATCATTGTTTTTTTTTTGTGTTATACAAAACACCAAGTTAATTTTTCACTACACACAACATAAAAATTATCATTCTCTACATAAAATACCAATGATAGATTTTTTAACCCACTACAATTACTTTCATTAATGGCTTACATAATAGGCCCACTAAAGTCTACCAAACAAATTTATATTTTTATAATTTGATTATTTAAAATAATAAGATATAATATTGATTTTAAATTTTCGGTTATGAATAGTATTAACTAATTTATTAAAATATATGATTTACGAAATATAATATGAATTCATTAGTTGTCAATTAATTATTAATAAATATGAAAAGTGAATGAATTTAAATTGAAACATTATCATTTATATGGTGTCAAAGCTATTTCACCCTAATAATTCAAATAAAATACAATTAGTGATTAATATTAATGTAATATATATATTTTATATTCTATAAAATATTTTCTATATTCATTCTATATATTTGATAGATATAAGATAAAGAACAAACACAATTTTATCCTTAGAAACATATATTTTATAAATTGTTTTTTACAACCTTTTAGTGGAGAAACTATTTTATATCCCAATTTTTAATCTTTTACAAACTTAATATTTTAAAATAAAATTATTCACTGAAATACATACATAAAAAGTAGGTTTGGATAAATTTTTGGTACTTTTTTTAAGGATTCATTCATAATTTATATAAACAAAATATTTTATTTAAATTCAAAAATGTTTTTTCATATAATTTATTTATAAGGATAAATTATATATTAAATTTATTTGAAAGATTAATTATATAATAATTTTATAAATTAATCCAATTTATTTCATTTTAACTAATTTCACATTGAAATTGGATATAAAAACTAACCAATGGTTTGAATGTTTTTTACTTTAAAAACACCAATTGTTGACCCAAATAGAAGATTTATTTAAATTAATTTATACCAAATCTGTTATTAGAAATTAGGAAAATAAAATACATATTTATTAATAGAAAAATTTATAATGAAAAATTATGTATTATTTTTTTACCAAAAAAATTAATGAAAGTAAATAAAAGTAATTACAACAGTTAAGAAAACAATTAGGTGAATAATGAACGAAACCTCATATTTAAGACCCAAAAAGAACTATACACTTGTCCAACACACATTATCTAGCCATGAATATTGAATTAAACCTAAATTATTGATTTTTTTTTGTTTTTGTGAACTTTTTATGTAAAAACATGGGTACACCAACCTTGTTTTCAAAAATTCCAAGAGTATGTTTTTTCCTTCCCAATAAAATGCCACCACCTCCCCCATACTTCACACCTCTCAAACCTATTAGTTTTAGACAAAAAAACCCAATTAACTTCTAAAAATCCTTCCCATACTCCTTGAGTCCTCCATTTGTGAATAAATTCTTCAAGGGAATCCATTTGGTAAAAACCATTATGATTTACATGATTAATAGGTATCACCTTCTCTCAAGATCCTTTATTTTATATTCCTTCCCCACCCCTTAAAGTGTCATTTTTCCATGATTTTATAAACAAAACAATTTAATAAATATACTAGGATATTATTATGATAATTTTTTGACCTACACTTACACACACCTCTATATAATGGGTAACGAATATACTATTTAAGTGTACAATGAACTACCGCCTCAACAAATAGTGATTGTTCATTTGGTACATTACCCCCTACTATGGTGGAAATTATTAATGAATATCTATTAATATATGTTGTATATTATATTTCATATTTATTTATCATTATTTAATTATTTTAAAACAAATATATTTATGTATTCCATTTTTTATTAATACGATAATTTTGAATGAGGAAGTATGGGGTACCGCCCCTTAAAGCGATGTGATTCGTTCACACACTACATGGAATGTATAAAGAATGGTTTTACTGAATATATATGGTATATATTATATCATAAAACAATCTAAATAATTATATACATATATACATATATGTCATTTTTTATTTCTTTCAATATGACAACAAAAATGGAAACAACGTTCATGTGTACCAACGATTTACCGTCTCAATAAACTGTATATTCCAATTTGTAATTATATGTTATATAGATTAAAATAATAAAAAATTAATTGATATAAAAGATATTTATATCATTTATTACATTATGGAATCATGATATAATTATAATTACTAATGATATTACAAAATAAGACACATGCGAAGAACAATGTGTATATTATCCGAAGTGAAATGTTAACATAGGATTGTTAACAAGAGGGTAATATAAGGTCGTAATAATACAATATATGGTACTAGATATAAGAATATGGTTCATTAAAATATTTATAATATTTTTATATATAGGTTATAGGTGGTTTTAATGAGTTTGTAGAGATTCAAGACACAAGTTAATGTATATTTCATCTCACTTTTATTTTCGTGAAATATATGATCTATTCACCACTCACCCATTTTTTATAGTGTATGAACATCCCATGAATATATTATATGAATATTTGACCTGAATATTTAGATATTTATCGACCAATTTTATTAAATTTAGTTCATGGTGTTTATGTCTCAAATGTTACCATATTGGTAAGATAGTTTTGTCTCTATTTTCCATCTTTGAGACTCATGTTTTGATATGCACCTAAATCCTTTTAAGGGTATATACATCAATCTTATATGTTACATCATGAATAATCCTATTTTAACTATATTTTATTTTTCATGTAATTTCCATTTATTGCATTGACAATATGATCCTAAGTTACCAAATAGTATGTTTTTATTGAAGAAATCTCATCAATTTTCGAGATTATTAATGATTATAGTTCCATTGATGAAATCATTTTCATACATATCCCACGAATGATAATGAATTTATTTATCCTATATTATTTCATGATATATTCATGTATTGGTTCCATTATTCAACTATTTGGTATATAATATAGTTAAGAATGTGTTTTTTATTAAATCCCAACACTACCCTCTCTTCTATTGTAAATTTTTGTTTCATCAAAACCATGTTTTCTAAAAAGGGTTTCCAAGAATATTATTATATTATTATATTGTAATTAAAATAATTTTTTGACCATTTTTTCTTTTACTAATGTTTCCAAATAAATATTATTTTCAATTTCAGAACATGGAATTTTTTTACACTTTTTACCATGGAAATGGAATTTTGGTTTACCACGTACGACATATACAGATTTATGTGCTGTCATTTCTATAAATCTTCCATTAAATATTTCATAAGAAAAAATTTAATAAATGGTTTTAAAAATCAATTTTAAATAAATTTTTTTTCAAAACCATTTCATGATCCTTTTATATATTTTCATGTAAAACATTTTTTACATCAATTTAAATCATTATTTATAAGTTTTAAAAATATTTTCAAAGAAAATGTTTTCTAAAACATTTGAAGATTATTTTATAAGTTTTCCTGGAAAAGCGATTTCGAATTATTTAATGTATTCTTTATTGTCTCTCAATGTATTTTATAATAAAATTATTTTCGTATCGTTTTATGTATTTAAAATAAGTCTTCAATAAAGAAAGGATATTATCCTCAAGAAATGTTTTTGAAATATATTTGAAAATTATTTTCCATCTAAGATGACGTGTATTTTTGTTACTCCTGTCCTTTTAGGAATTATCTACAGTTTCCATTCATGTTATTTATAATATTGGGTTATGCTTAATGTCATTTTCTATGTGAAACATGTTTATATTTAATGGGTTATATGTTTATGAATTTTTCCCCTTTCAGGGGTTATGATTTTAATGAAACGATTATGAATCCTGTATCTTTTTCCATTGGTTATTACTTGTTTACATGATTATGATGCCAATTTCATATCAGGGGTAATGAAATGATTATTTATGATCTTTTAGAACATGTATGTATTATTTTATTATGATATTTTTAGGACCAATACCTCCCTCCAATGAATTAGGTAAAAATTTATGTCTCATTAGATAGACTAAGAAGGTATTTAGAGTGAACATAGACTACTAAGACGTCGATGCAAGGGAAAAATAGTCACAAAGATGGTTTGAGGTGTCAATTCATGCTACTGAGATGGCCATAGTAGTGAACCACAACTAACAAGTTGGTATGGGAATTGAACCTATACTACCAATATGGTCTTGGAAGTGATAACTTGGCTATTATGGAAATCATATTATATATACTTATGTGTATTCAATAATAAAATGGGTTTTTCTTATGTTTTTCTTTCATAGATTATGTAATTTTATTCCTTCTGATTCATGTCTTCTAAACTGGAATGATTTATGATAGAATTCTAGTATATGATATTTGGAATTAAGGGTATTATATTAAATTTTCATGATCATGTTCTCATGCCCTTATGCTCATGATTGTACTTACATATCTTCCCTGTTTACCCTTATCCAGCATTAGAGCTCACCCATTTTTATGTTTTCTTCCCTAGTTTATGAAGATATGTATTATGTATGATGTTTCTTATAAGGGTGCTAGTCAAGAAGAACATAGTGGGAGATAATATATCTCACTTGTGTATCTGTTTTTATGTTTCCATGTTTCAAAAAGCACTGGACCAATATGGTCTTTGGGAATCTATTTATATAATGTTTTATGTATTCTGCAAATGTTACGTTATTTTAATGTATGAAAAGTGAGGGCTGATATACAAGTCATTTTTTATTTTTTATTTTTTATTTAATTAAATAAACAATATTTTTTCATAAAATATCATTAATTCCAAATTAGTTACTATTTAAATGTTGTGATATAGAATTCACAATGAGAATGATATAATCTTAATATAATTATTTACCATAAAAATAATATGTCATATTAATCTACAAAATTCATGGAACACATAATATCAATCAAATTATATTAAATTTAATAATTTTCATATATATATATATAGTAATTATAGAAATATTGCATCAATGTTACATATGAATTTAAGGTCATTATATAATTACTAAAAATTAAAAATAAATTTATATCCTGGATGTAAATTACATATGCTATAAATAGAAATTATACATTAAACAACATAATTTATAGAAAATTACAAGTCTATATTTTATCTAATCTAATAAAATTTTGTTGAAAAATTGTCTCCATATCACTTATATGTAATTTAAATTAAATTTATTTACGTTATACTATGATAATAAAATTTCCCATGATTATTATTCTTATTAACCAAAAATAAAAGGTACCTAATAAAAAAATTATAAACAAAAAAGACTATATAAGTAATACATTTTATCAACATCAATTATTATAAGTAGTAGAATTTAATTTTAAAAAAAGCGAGCAATATGTGATGATAATGGGTATTTATTAAAATATATTTTTAGTCCAAAAAACAGGACTTATTTTTATCCCTTGCCTAGAAAAATAAATGAATGAATGTATAAACATGTTATTCAATATATAACATTAAATTTCATTAAAATAGTTAAAAATATTTATTAGTTTAATTTATTATGGAAAAATACATTGTGTGCACAAAAACAATTATTATGAAAAATATATGTTTTAGATTAAATGATTTTAATATTAATTTCTAATTAAAAAACCCAAATAATTCATTTATAATTTTTTTAACCACATATTTTTATAATTTAGCTATCCCAATTCATACTTTCAAATCAAATATCAAGACGATAACTATTATTTAATAATATATTATGGTTTTTAAAATTATTATTGCATGTAATAAAAGATATAAAATAAATTAAATAATTATTATTATTATTAATTAATTAAAAATTGTTATAAATTATACACCCCTTAAAACATATTTTATCCCTTAAATTCACCATCATTATGTAAAAATTGTGTATATTTTTGTTTCATTAAATCCTCATGATCCAATATTGCTTCTTCAAATTTTTGATTTCTCCAAAGAACATTGATAATGTGAGTAGTCTTTTCCCGTAATACTTTATCTATATAATCCATGATTTCTAATATATATGTTACTCATAAAAATATCATGTTATATAAAAATTACTTCTATGTTTAGAGCAAGTTATAGATTAGTTATTTACTTCCTCGTGAGAGATACATCGAACACATCATGTACTTGAGAGAAAAATGGTAGAAGTTACAATCGATACACTACCACACCTATTTTATCAAGAATATAAAAAGGTCCAATATACTAAGGTAACTGATTTACCTTCATTAAAAATCACAAAAACCAGTTCCATGGAGAAATTATTAGAAAATATTTATGAGAAGCTTCAATTTCAGCAAATGAAAATTATTTTCTCCAAGAATTTTCTTTCAACTCTGAGCTATCTTGATTTCTTTTTGAATGGATATGACTTTTTATATAATTTAAACAGATATATAAGGTCATATAAGTTTTTTTTATATAATATCATCACATCATTATGGGTTTCTACACATCTTTACATATATATATTCATAAGGATCAATCAAAATTCATGATAGAGAGCTGTTATTGAAAGAAAACTAAATGGGAGTAAGGGGTGTATCCTAGAAACCTTTTAAATACATAGAGAAGAATCACATCATCTCCTATTAGGTTTGAATTGTTCTATCAAAGTAACAATCCATTTTAGGTGGATATTTCACATTGAAACTCAACTCTGTATCCAGTGCATTATGAATACTTCTATAGAACCTCAATTTTATCCTAATATCCTGGTCTTATACAATAAAATACATAACTCCATGAAACCTTAACACTTTACATATATAAATTATATAAATGTGTCTAATCGAGAAATATTCTATTATGGGAATTAAGTTTGTATACATTTTTTTGGAGATCTACTATAATGCTTATAAAATTGTGTCCTTTAAGTATTTTTAGGAGTCTAATGATAAAATCTTAGGATACTATTTCCAATTTATTTTCAATAATGGATAACGGTTGTAAAATCCCCTTACTATTTTAACAATAATCATTAACTTATTTAATTCAGACCACTAAGATATATACTCAAAAATATATCTCTTTTTACCATCCCTCCAAGAATACTTTTTTAGACCTCTATACATTTTTTACTTCCAATATAAATAAATAATTTTCAAATATGAGTTTTATCCAATAGCTCCCTCTTTAGAACTAGTATGGATGGAACATATACATGTTTCCTAAATATTATCATCTAATCAGAATCAATATTAATCTCATTAAACTCTCATAATTTATTTTGTAGTTTGAAATCTTCCATACATGCTTATTTAATCTTAAAATGGATTTATAGTTGTAAAATCATTTTAATAACATAATAGTTATACAAATACATCATGATTTGAAGATTAATATTTTGAAAATTCAATAATATTATCTCTTTTCTTATGCTCATCATACATAATATAGCATTATCCTTTCAATATAAAGCATCTTCCACATTATTCTATTTCTAGTTGATGTAATTTATTGATTAGTTATAATCATTAATCAGCTTCAACCATCTTCTTTAGAGAATATTAATAATTTTTGTATGAATATATACTTTATTATTTTATGATCAATATGTATATCTCACAATTCTATATAAATATAATGCCTACATATATTTAATTCATATTTTCTCGCAACTAAAACTAAATCATGAGTTAGGTAATCTATCTCATGAACCTTCATTTATCATGAGGAATAATCTACCACCATTTTATTCTATACGGGAAACAATCCAAATCATTATTTGATGAATCATTATTGAATGAAACCCATCTCAGCTATAGTTTTAGGTAATAATAAGTGAACTGGTTTACGTTATCATTACTTTGATGAAATTCTCATCACATATATCTTCCCAATGAAAAATAGATACCTTGTGTGTAAAATTGGTGAGTGGATTAAGAAGCAATTAGAAATTATCCTCAAATTGTTGATAATATCCATAAAAAAAAGAAAACTATAGATCTCATTCATAGTAGTCATTTTGGCCCAATGTTTAGTAACATCTATCTTTGATGTATTTACATATATATTGTACCATGATATTATATTACCCTGCAATGAAAATTTATAAAGATATAATTCACACATAGTAAATATTTTATAAATATTATCCCTTCACGGTGTCTCTAGTATATTTCTCCAGTGATATTCATGATAATATTTTCTATTAGATAATATAAGAATATAATTTATAAAAACTACCATAAAAAAATCTAGGGAATCTATAAAGAAACTTTTCATCAAACTGTTAAAGATTGAGAGGGAATTACAAAAACCAAAAGGTATCATAATACAATTATAGTGCCCATAACTTTTAAAAAATGCGGTATTGGGTGTATACAACTTCTTAGCCCTCAATTTATAATATCCATAACAAAGATCTTCATAATAATGTATTGATATCTATGTAGTTCATCAAACCATTCATAAATATAAGGTAGAGTATTCTTGTTCTTGAAAGTTATATTTTTATGTTCTAGATAGTCAATGAAAACTCTCTTGGATTAATAATTATTTAAAAGAAATGAACTAGTTCAATCTATAGTGATACAAATAAATGAATTAATCAATTATAAATATTTTCTTCTATTTTCATCTCTAATTCCTACAACACTATTCGGGATATTATATACGTATTATTTGAATTTATTTTAATACTACTAATGAGTTATATAGACAATTCAAATTCACGACTAAATTAAAGAACAAATAATTATATTGGGAAGAAATCATAAAACTCCCTCAATATATGAAAGTTTATGATGTTGGTTTTCCCCCTAAAAATAAAATATAAATTCCCCTTTTTAATCAAAATCTAACACATACAATGGATATGGAATACATCAGAATTTTATATTTTTCATCACTATGATAAATGATGATTTATAATTTTGGAATATAAAATTCGAATTACCTTCCATAATAATTGTTATTTTAATTATGTAAATAAATATAATACACTCCTTTGGTAATATAAAATTAATCCAAATAGATAATAACATGATTTTCAGGATGCACATCCTGACAAACATCATCCCAAGAAGAATCATGGACTTGATATGTCATCATGCCATTAAGGGATTTTTCCTCTAAATCATTATCTCATCACATAGGTGGTATATTCAAAGAATTTTATTATTTTCTGAATATAAATGAGTGCGTAGGACTATAATAAAATAAGAAATTATTAGTTCAATAATAGATGATATGTTTAAATTTTACCACATCGTTATAATACCTATCTTCAGAAAGAGTAAAGGAATGGGATTTCCCTTTGACTCTACGATTAAGAAGTTATTTATGTAGATCATCATCATTAACCTATTTACTTGGGACTTGTTTATGATACTTCCTATACTATAGGAATTTAAAACACTAGAGTGCAGGTGGTTCATTTTGTAGATTATTCTCGGCATTCACATCATTATCTAACATCTTCCCATCAATTTAGCATTCAATGTCCCAATGGACATCCGATCTACCAATGAAATATTTATTAGTTTCCTTAAAAAATAACCTCAATTTATCCTTTCACATATTGAAAATATAATAAATATCATATTCTTCCCTCCATGGGTTGTATAATTTACTTCAAATTCAATTATTCTTTTAAAAAAGAATTAAAATGATTGATGGGTAACATCGATCACCATCACCACCTTGATGGAAATTCCAATCATTTCCACATAGATATTGAATTACCTTATGGGAAAACCCCTTTAAAGACATATTTTTTACCTATTAAGGAATTTATCAACCTTACTTTCATGCTGGATTATAGTACCATATGTCTACATGGACATCTGGTAAAATATTTCCCATAGAAACAAAAAGATTTATCATCCATTACTCTCATCTCAATTAATTCCATTCCTATTTTTTTTGAGGTATATAAGGAAAGTAATTATTCAAAAATAATCTATTAATCTCATTAGAATTTATAGAATCAATTTCTCCATGTCTCCCAATGTTTATGATAAGATTCCACAATTTATCTATATTACCTTCCAAATGATAAATAATATAAATATATTTATTATGATATAATAAGTAGAAAGCAAAAAAATTTATTTTCAATGGTATTTATCCATTGTTCTATATGTAGTGGATTAGTTTACCGACTAAATAAAAGTGTATGTTACCCCATGAAGAACTAAATAGAATATTTCTCCTTCATTGTATAGTATATATGATCTTCATGATTCATTAATGCATATTGTTATACGATAATGTCATAGGATTTTGAACTCTAGATCCCATAAAATTCAACTGCTTCTGAGTAAAATCATTTCACTTTCCATCATATTTAGAATTGATATTATTCATTTCTTTTCTATGGATCGACTGAAACGAAATATCATTATGTGGGAAAAAATTATCATTATGTTAAACCAACTTATCCTCAATCATCATTTACCGGATGACTAAATATTTAAATATTATTCTATGAATCCTTAGTTTTAAACTATTTCATTCATTGTTGTTATGAAAATAATATGATGTTATCATATACATAAACTTTTCTCCAGGGTTTTCAATAAAAATTTCTTCACCTAGTTTCTGAAGATTAAAAAATCCTTACAATGATAAAAAATATATATACCAATACATCTCATTAATAGTTACAACATTGAAATAAAATAATATTAATAAAAAATCATAATGATTCACACCATAATAATATAGATATAATTCTTTTTGGAAACATGGGAATATAAACATCTAGTTAATATAATATCTTTATCATCTCCAAATGAGTTCTTCATAACTATAACTTTTTTTTACATACCACACAATGTACCTTTATTAATAAATAGGGGAATGGGAACAAAATTAATGTTGATCCATGATTCTTAGTAAGGGTAAAAAATGGACATATTAATTATCACTTGAGTATTACATGAATATAATGGTATGAGGAAATGATAAAAACATTTAAAAATGATAGCCTTTATATCATTAATAAAAATATTTAGTCCTGATATAAATATTTTATGACCATAAAGAATGAATAATAATAGAATCATATAAAATAAGAATTAGATTCATTAAATTGGAATTGCATTGGGAATTGTGTCATGCTCATAGTTATAGAAAATCATTTACTTAATAGTGAATGATTATTTCTTATAATATCATAGTGGATTTGGTTCACACCCAAAACCATAATTTTAGTAAAGTATAAATCCCAATACATTCATAGTAGATTTGGTTCACTCAACAGACCATTTTAGTATTCATGGTCCACTTTAAGGAGTGTCCTTATTGACATGGTTTCCTACTGAACTGGGTTTACTCCCTATTTGAGTTCAATTTATCTCATGAGATATAAATCCATTCCCAATGAAATTGTGGGATATATTGGTCCCACCCCTAAAATAACAAAAATCATACTTATTTACACTAAAAAATCATAATACATTCATCATTTCATAACCCATTAAACTAATTGGGATTCATAATAATTTCATCATTTTAGAATCCCTCGAAAGTAAATGAGTTTATTAAAAATTCAATTATTTTATTAGAGAAAAAACCATAAAAAACAATCTGATATCATACACATGTATTAATCATAAAAATAAACACCCAAGTAATGAATTAGGATGGTATCCTAAGAACATATCCCAAGTATATAATTAGTGAAAATTGTTTTGTTGTCTTTTATGAATTGAAATTCCATTATAATAGCATTAAACAATCTTGGATAAAATATCCTACCTATTTTGAAAAAAATTATTTAAAATAACTACGGAAATTTTTAAATGAAGCTTAAATGAATTCTGTAATAATGATACATATAAATTCCATTCATGTCATAAAAGTAAAAATAAATATCATTGATACATTTAAATAAGTCAAAAAAGTTCCTAATTCAGAAAATAAAAGAAATTTTCTTTTAATTTTATTTAAAAGTCAAAAAATGTTTACAAATGAAATTGAAAAATCAATGGATAATAATATAAAAATTCTAGATGTTTCTTTAAAACATGGACATATAATTGAAAGCATTTTCTACTATTGGGATAAATGAAGTAAGTTTTCCAAATAAAAAAAGTTTAAATTTCATGGGTACATAAGGTGTGGAACGTTAATGTAAAACAATTATTTTTAAAATTAACCATTTGGTAACAAATTTTATTAGTTTCTTGAGAATTATATCATAACATTTTATCATTGGAAACATAACTATAAATAATCCTGACAAACATTGATATTGATACATAAAACTATTACTGATTTGGTAACATGTGAATCATAAGGCCCAATATATAATGAAACATCTGTAAATTTAAATCCAAATAAAATTAATTAGATAAATCATAATATAAATTCATGGGATGTATATAAATCTTATAAATTAAACAAGTGTGGAATATTTATTGTGTCTCACATAAATAAAACTCAGACGAAAAATCAATTACTTTAGCTACGAATTCCTTTGTACGGATTTGATCTTCCTATATAATTAATATATAGTTATAATATATAATTTAAATAATAATAATATATATAATACCATATATTATTTACTTAAAAAAATTTATCTCCCTTTTATTAATAGTACATTATTAAAATCACTATTTCTTGTGATATCCACATCATTTTTCAGGTATATTTTGGTTTGGTTGTTTCAGTCCATGTATTTTGATCATAGCTATATAACTTCTAGAATTATCTAAATATTATTTCTATTGAATATATACATGTTTATATTCATTCATAAATATAGAGATAAAAAAATGAATTACACCATTCATTGAGATAGTAGTCCATGCATATGCATGAAAACTACTATCGATTCATTGAATGACGGATAAAAATAAAGGTAAATTGGAAATATCTATTCTAGAAAAATTAAAATATCTTATATATCATATATATTAATTAAATACACCTTTTTTCCAATCGATGTAAAATATATATTAAAAATGAATCACATTACTCTGGTGAGGTGGTAGTCAAATCATAAATATCCTTTCATTTTATAACATTTTACAAGGTTAGAAGATAGATATGATATTTTAATCATAGAAGTGTAATTAATTCAAAATTATCATATGTAAAATTAAACCCATCATAATACTCAATAATAAAAAAAATTTGAAGAGAAATAAATAGTATTTATATGTATATATGGCAAGTCATACATACACACGAGCAATATTTTCATTTCCCATTAGATGGAAATATAGTGAATAAAGGTGGTTTTATAATAATAATTTCATTTCTGAATCATTTGTGTAATTAATTTAATATTTTATGAATAATATAGTAGATTTAGTGTGGTTAAAATAATAATAAATAATAAAATTATTGGTTATGTTGATTACCTCTTCTTTGATAAAAATCAATTAGATATCCTCTTAAGGGATCTTTAATATATATATCGTTCTTCAAAGAAAATAAGATTGAGTTTTCTACAGATATAAATATCGATTGAATTTGAATAATAAAAGTTATGGGTCCCTTTTTTATTTTAGGGAGGAGGACCATTGGAATTTCATAAAAGATTAAAATACTGTAAATCCATTATCAATACAAATGCATCCAAAAGGGAAATTAATGGGAAAGTGATGAAATTTCTAACCATATATTTTTCCTCTTCTCGTATTATAATAATAGAATATTATTTTCATAAAATATCTGGATTTCTAAATTTTTCAATTTTTATTTAGTTTGAATTACATGTCATAAAAGAAGATTTTCAATTAAAATATACACATATAACATAAAAATGATAGATTATATTCATTTAAATATTTCATGGAACACATAAAATCTCTCAAATTATTATATTTTATATATTAATAATATAAATATAAAGTTCTATTGTTCATTAGTGTTTCATAAGAATTTAAGGTAAATATATAATTACAAAAAAAAATTAGAAATTAATTTCTATCATGAAAATATATTATTTAAGTTCATAAGGGACACTTATATTAATTAAAAATTTTATTTTTTCTATATGTGGATAAATAATACTTATTTAAAAATAAGGTATTAAGATTTTGTATATTTATCTGTATTAAATATTGTATTAGTCATTTTAATGGATAACTATAAATTAAATAACTAAATTTCTAGAAAAATGAGATAATTTTGGAATTAAATTATTCTAATAAGAATTTGGATGAATAATTATAACTCTATCTCTTATTTTTTGCCTAAATTATCATTATTTTTCCTTTACTGTGCTCATATATTTTACCACAGTTACATTTAAAATTTTTTAAAAATAAAAGTCCTATTTTTATGAAATTTAATCTTCTAAATTCAAAATATGAAATTAATTTTATCAAACACTGTTCTATAATTTACCAAAATTAAATGCAAAATATCTACGAAAACAGCTTTTAACAAATATACATTTTTAAGCATAACACATGGTACTTTATTTTCCCATAGAATGAAATAAAATATTAAATAATTGTTGAAATATTTTATTCAATATTTTATATATAAATTTAATTAATATCCTTCACCAATAGTGATTAATTTAAATTATTAAGAAAAAATAAACTCTGTTCATTAAATCTATTTTTTTTTAAATAGAACTTTATCTTTCAATGTATTTTTTTATATATATTTAAATGACACATAATGAATTCATTTATAAATATGTAACCATAATTTTTTATTTTTCTTTATTCTTAATCACATTAGATAGTCTAATGAACCGATCGTAACAATCATTATACATTAACTAGTGCAAAAAATGTTTTTTACATTTGTTTTTTTTTTCATTTTTACATTGGTTTTTGGCTGACGTTATTACAGGGGATGTTATAAATATTGTTTCTTACATCGGTTATTTTAAAACCAACGTAAAAAATAAAAATCTGAAGCCATTTTCATTTTAGTTCCTTAACAACTAATCTGAAAAATGGTTCATAGTCATGATTTATTATGTCAGTTTTTAAATAAATTACATATTATTTTGTTTATTTCATCATATATTAAATATCCATATTAATGAACAACCCCTATGAAGTTTTTTCCACGTCTGTTATTAGAAAACTGACCTAAAAAACAAGGTTATCACATCTGTTATTTTCTAAACCGATGTAAGAAACCATTCCCATGCATTTATTATGTCAGTTAATATATAACCGACCCAAAAATAATTTTTTTAATAATACAGATCAACCATTACAATGGGCTTCCAAATAATACCTATAACAAGCAGAAAACAGAACAAACCAAGACCAAAACCACCGGACAACCCCTACCCCCCTGGACAGCCCCTACACCCTTGAAAACCCCCATCCCCGTGGACATACCCTACCCCTTGGACACCCTCCCACACATAGAACCCCCCCCCCCCCACCCCATGGACACTAACCAACCCCTAGACACCCCACCCCCCAGAACAGCCCCCCCCGAGACACCCCTAGAAACACCCCCACCCCCTGGACACCCTCTCACCCACTGGACAACCCCCACCCCCTGGACACCCCTACCCCCTTGGACAGCCCCCGCCCCTAGATATCCCCCACCCCCTGGACACCCTTCTAGCCACTAGACACCACCCCACCCCACTAAACACCAGCCCACGCCACTAGGAAACCCCCCACCCCCTGGACAACCCCTACCCATCTCGGCACCCTCCCACCCCTTGAACACCCCATCCCCCTGGACACCTTCCCACCCACAGGACACCACCTCACTACACTAGACATCCAAACCCCCTGGACAACCGCCAACCCCCTAGACACCACCCGGAAAACCCCCACCCTCCTAGACACCACCACCCCCTAGATACCCGCCCACCCCTTGGACACCATCCCACCCCCTGGATAGCCCCCACCCCTGGACACACTCCCACCCTTAAAAACCCCCCACCCCAGCCCCGTATAGACACCCCCACCCCCTAGAAACCCCTCCACCCACCAATAAACCCTCGCACCCACTGGATATACCCCACACCCTAGACACCCCAAACCCCCTTGGATAGCCCCCACCCATTAGACACCCCACCCATTAAACATACCTCCTCCCCCTGGACCCTCACACCCCTCATGGAAAACCCCCCTACCCCCTGAACACCCACACCCCCTAGACACCCCTTCCCCTTAGGCACCCCCCTGGACACCCCCACCACCCATGAAACCATTACTATGCTTTTCCCAAGTATGAAACAAGTAGAAACCAGACTAAAAGAAGATCAAAACCAGAATAGAATCAAAACCATAAAAAAATCATAACTATACCAAAACAAGGACCAAATAAAAATTAAACACTCACATATATAACATTTAAAACTTACAATGTCAACTAAAAAACCTAAATCCAACCAAAACAACTACCAAAACACAATTATAATTAATATATTCAAAATAACATTTTACACTACAAATAAACTAAAATCCAATAAACCCTGTAAATTTTTTAACCCTTTCACTAGTAAGTGTTTGACCTCTTGAGAACTATAGGGATGAGGGTCATCAAATAGCTACAAATTAAAAGGATATTATTTAACATTTATAATGAATAAATCAAATTAAATATTATGTAAAAGTTTAAAACAAAATCTTTGTAGGTCAAAATTCACTAGTGTTCAAGTTTTAATTATTTCATACATAAATATTAACATATATTATCATCATTCGACGACACTTTGTTGTTCATGAAAATTATGTTTAAATGAGTATAAATTTAAAATATCATTTTTATGTAATAAATATAAAATTAGAAGTTATAAATGGATATTTACCTTTAATTTTACATATTTGATCTTCACACTCTTTTCCTTTGTTTTTTTTCTCAAAAGTAGACCCATCCCTTGTCAGAAAATAATACGAATTGGATAAATTTAAAATTCATTATAATATAAACTACTATTAAAAAATTGAAACTTACTTTTCCAACATATTCTAAATACATCCCCATAGACCTCAATGGACATAGAATATCCAATAAAGTGTTTTCTCCCTTGAAAACAAAACACCTAACATCTAATGAACCCGGATATAAAATAATTAAGGTTAGTGGTTCTTCTGTTAAAAGATAGTGAACACTTTTCTAGATATAAGTTTCATACCCCTTACAAAAAGGCATCAGCCAACACTACAAGATTATATTCTGTTTAAATATTTCAGCAATATAAAGTGTTCTTTGTTTTTCATCTAATGCTTTTCTTTCAGGGAAAATCAATTGTGAGTCCATTATTCAATATACATCTATCTGCTCATTATTATCACATGTGTTATAATGATACCTAATATAAAATAAAAAAATGTATACTTTTTTAATAAATATAACACTAGGATAGGTGTTAAGACTTACATGGAAAACATTGGCACCATGTTGATTCCCAACTTATCTCTAGTAACAAGATCCATGATATCATTTTTCACAATACCTACATTTATTTCACATCTACAAACATGAGATTATATTGGAAACTCATAATGGTCCACCAAAAAATTTTAATATCTTGACAATCTATCAAGACTACTATAATTTGTATTTGATGTCATATCCATTTTTCTTTGTTGTTTTCTATAAAAAATAGTTTTCCTTTGAAGTATTCCTTTAAAAATAAACAGAAAAATATAGTAGTTTTCAAATGTCAAAAATATAATATAAATTAAAATAAAATATATAAATACATACCTATATGGTAATGATTCGTATAAGTCTGGATGGGAAAACTATAAATTGGCTGAAACTATGTCCAACTATCATAACCTCATCTGTAAGCAATGTTAATTGAGATGATCTATCTATAATATCCTTTACTATGACCCTATTATGCTCTTCTTCAAACTGCTGATGATGAATTGTATCTCCAATACAATATACTAGCACATATGTAACTATATTATGGTGAGGATCATCAAAATACAACTCACAATAAGTACGAAGGTATGGTGGAGGAGTAGGATAAAAAATAGGGTCTACAGGTTGAGGTGGAGGAGTGGGAGATACTGTTGGAGGTGGAGGATAAATAATGGGGTCTGCAGGGGGAGGTAGAGGAGTGGGAGAAGTAGTCTAAAATTGTCTTTTCATGTCTACAAACATATATTTCACCGAAGCTATAATATTTTCTTCCATTGTTTCATTAATATTATGAACTTCATCCCCCAAGGATTCTATTTTTTTTATAAACACTCCCAAAGGAAGAAGTTGAAGAACGTTGAAACACTTTTCTTACCGACACACCCTTCAGATATCCTCATACATGACCGGGGTGTTCGGGCTATCCCAATGATGAAGATAAAATATCTTGCCTTCCAGCAGCTATAAATACCCCCTGTGAGCTCTTCACTTCAAGAGAATCCAATATTAATTAATTGGACATTTTTGTAATGATTCAAATTATAGAAAGAATATAATTAACTTAAATAAATAACTTAAATAACTTAAAATCCTCTCAACTAAGATTATCGATTATTCTAAAAGATATTGTCCCTCTTTTCAAATCTGATATCTCTTCCACTTTTCATGTCTCGATGGAGAGGATGGTGGGGAAACCTCGTCAGAGCTTGAAGTCTCAAGTCTCAGCTTCTGCAATTTTCCAGCCATCATTTGTTCTTCCAATAATGTATACCCTCCCCAAGATAATCAATAAGGGTATACATTTTTAAATTGGATATCCTGAGGATATGACCATGTTTTCTATAAATTAAAAATTATAAATCATTATTTCAACATTAAAAAGAACATTTTTATAAAAAATATTATAAAAGTTTACATTTCCCTTACAAAAAATTAATCTTTTATTCTACATTCAACAAATTTCACCCATGTTTCCTCATCTATGAAAAGATATATATGACATTTATTGTAATGATTCCTATGAACAAAAATGAAATCATATATGAAGGTTGATTTGAAATCCCTTCATCTCTTGGAAACCATCGATAAACATTTTGTCCTAACTTCCCTAGTGCCAGGAACCTCAAATACTATCTGATAAAGAAGGAGTAAAACATATTATACTAGAAACATTTAATGATTAGTCAAATATTATAGAAAGATCTTAACAAAATTGTCTCCCACAATTGAGATTTTATCACTTTTTCCACACTTCTCCAACCATCATACAAAATGCTTACTTTTCTTTTACCACGAGTTGAAACAAAAATCATAAAATCTTTTGAATTTGGACCTCTAAGAATATCATTCTCATCAAACTCATCCAGTATCCTCCAATCCTAGCTATGGTCAAGTGATAATTTTGGTAAATGTGTGCAGACACGTTTACCAACTCTTGAACTCTTCTTTGTGGTTATGGGAGCACATGAGGAAGATTGGGGAACATCAATAAGAGAATGTGAATGTTTATCTCTAGAGGTATGATCTTGATTCTCATCTCAAGAATCATGTGGTTGATCAATTGATTGATCTGTCATTATCCTTCAAATAAAAAAGAAAACATTAGTTCATAAATAAAAAAATTCAAATATTACAATACTAATGTAAAAAAAATGGAAAACTAAAATAAGTTACTTAATAGTAAACATGGTAAATTTGGTAAGCATGTTAAACAATGGAAAAGATAGTAAACATGTTAAACATGGTAGTGTAATTGTAATTTATCAAAATCAATAAATATATATGATATGTAAATGTAATCTATAGTAAACCATGATAAACTTGGTAAACATGGTAATTTAATTTTCATTCAACAAAATATATAGATGTATAAGTTACGTAATAGAAAACATGATTAAAAAAACTGAACAAAATTAAAATAATAAAAATTATACTTATTTGTTTTAATATGAATTTTCATAAAGAAAAAATAACAATATCAATCATTTTATGAAAATAAGGAATGTAAACAAGAAATAAACATATTTTAACTATAATATTAGGAATATACAAACGGATTTTTTTCCCAAAATACTTTTTCATGCGCATTCATTATGGAACAAACCATGTCTTCAACATGCCCATCATTATTTTATGCTAATCTTTCCATGGATGTTGGGATCTCACATAAATCAGCATATTCATCAAGTTGATCTTCACCAACATATTGTTTTCCCTGTGTAAATCAACAAACCACTGCATATTTGATTGATTAACTGCATTGGAAATTTATTTTTCTTGTGCTGCCATTATAAAATAATTGGATGTGTCTTCTAATCTATTTATATTAATAAATGTCATTTAAAATTCAACTTTTCTGAAATTATTGTTACCGATAAACCATTTGTAGTTAAAAACATGAACATTGATTTTAAATTAATCATTAACACATATTTCTTCATTGACTCCATAATATAAACTTGATGCAGAAATTGGGTTTTTTTCTTTAGAACAAGAAAAATGCATTGCTCCTATAAACACCAATACACCACTATTCTAAACTACACATCAGTTGTCCTCAGCTTTCATATGATATGTATAGAAATTAATTTCATACCTGGACCATGTTATCACATCTAAACTTGGACAACCCACTTACAATCTTAAAGAAACTAATACATATGATCTACTAAGAAAGGTCTTTTTATACCATGGAAAAAATGTTATTTTGTGCTCATTCAAAATCCACATTTATTTCTTAATTGGATAACATTGTTTTAACTCTTTGATATTCAATGTGATAAAGAGTTGAGAATTAACTATGTTATTCAAGATGTATAATTCTACCTTCGCCATCTGTTCATCTGAAACCTATTTTACTTTCAAGCCAAGAATCCCCCTACCCTTATTATTAACTCATTCATGGAAAGATGGAGGTAAACCTATGTCCTCCGCTATATCCAACTAGCTCGTACAAAACTTCACAACCTCCTCAGAAATATACTTTCTAATAATGGAGGCTTCAGGTCGATATGGATTCATAACATACCCCTTAAATATTTTCATATACCTTTCGAAAGGATACATCCATTGAAGATAAACTTGTCCATGAAGCATTATTTCTAAAACTAGAAAACCATTAAATGCACCATTATATCAAAACAATATTGAGGAAAATACATTTCCAATTGACAATGTATAGAAATAGCATCCTTTTCCAAAATGTTCAAATCATTCACATCAATAACCATATTACAAATTTAATTTAAAAAATAACAAAACATTATTATAGTCTTTCTGACACAGATGGGAAATACTCAACGTAATGAAGTTGGTAGAAGTTGTTGCATCATGACGTGAAAATTATGAGTTTTCATACCTATCAAATTTGAATCCATCAAAGAGAGAAATTTTTTTTACATTTTAATAATATTTTTGAGGCACTTTGAAATCATGAAGACACTGGCCAAAGATAATTTTATCCCTCTTAGATAATGTATGTCATGATGGGGGAAGAAATATGTGTCTTCCATTAGGAGTGGGAGCTAACTCCCAATGTATTTCCATTGATAGTAAGTCTAATCTTGCATTCAAACCATCTTTAGTCTATCCTTTAATATCTAAAAATGATCCAATCGAACTATTATAGATATTCTTCTCCACCTGCATGACATCAATATTGTGTTTCACTTCATGATATCTCAAATATAGTAGCTCAAAAAAATTGACCTTTTCTTCCAAATATGCCTATCATTACCAGATTTATGTGTCTTTCCCAATGACACATCACGGTTTCTCACCCTCTCAAAATCCACATCATGGGATAATGGTATTTGAGCAATATTAAATTCTTGAGAGCCATTGAATGACTTTGTTAGTCTTCTATAAGATTGATCCATAGGAAAAATTGTCTGATGACCCATGTATACTGTTTTTCTCCCATGATTCAATTGTCAATATGAGTTCTGTTGTTCACAAATTGGACCTGATTTATGCCCCTTAACAAGGTATCCAAGCAAATTTCCATAAACTAGGAAGTTATTTATAATGAACATTAGTATTGCATGCAGTTGAAAATATTCCATTTTATAAGAATCATACACTCTAATACCATCCTCCCCTAAATTCTCCAAATCATCATTCAATGGTGACAAGAAAACATCAATATAATTCCCTAGTTTCTTTGGACCAGAGATCATTATACTCAACATGTCATATTTGTGCTTCATACAAACTTCAGGAGAGAGGTTGTAAATTACCTAAAAAACATGCCATGAACTATGTGTGCTACTGAGGTTTCGGTATGGATTCAATCCATCTGTACACAACCCATGTATGAGATTTCTAATTTCATTTCCAATTTTTGGATATTGGTCAACAATTTTCATCCATTCTGGAAAATCACCTGGAAGTAATATTTTTCCATCACATATCCACTCATCATCATTCCATCTTAACCTTTTTTTCATCATGGGAATTAACTAATAAACATTCCAAACAATGAATTATAGGAAGATACCAAAATATCTTGGCAGGGATCTTTGTAATCTCTACATCAGACTGTGATTTTTCTCTCATGTTATACAATTATGTACCATATTTGGGGAACTATGACAAAAATTCGCATTCCTTCCTATATATCATACAGTCATTTAGACATGCATATATTTTATTGTAACCCAATCCAATCGGACATAAAATTTTCTTAGACTTATAAATTGAATCCGGAAGATCATTGTATTTTCGATTAATTTATTTCAACAATTGAAGCAGGTCTGTAAAACTTTTTTCACTCCATTAATGTTTCACCTTCAGGTAAATAAATCTTTACATCGCTGACAAAACAATAAAATCCTTAATAAAAGGATATAATGGGTTTTTAGCATCACCATACAGAGACATAAATTTTGGTTCTATCTCAATTATTTATTCTACTGTATCACGAATTTTTTCATCAATTCCATTTAAGTTACTATCTCTCAATTCATCATCATTAGTAAATCTGACATTTTATCCATTTTAACCATACCAAATCCGACATCTAAAACATGAATTAAAAACATGAAAAATAAGATGATCTTTTTTTATTCTTCTTTTCAACTTATTCATATTCAAACATTTCAGGCACGGACCAAAACATATGTCACTGCTTGGAACATTTCGTTTAGAAAATTCCAAAAAGGCATCAATAACTTCCTCATATTCATTACTAATTCGATGTGCTATAATCCAAATTAGATGCATTATTACCTATAACAAATATCAAAATTATACATCGTGTAAAGATAATCTAATTTTATATTTATATTAAAAATATCATAATTTAAAAGTAAAACAATTTTGAAATATAAAACAAATCTATGCGTATTTGAAAAATATATGCATGAAAATGATTTAAAAAAGAAAATATAGTGAGATATTATAGTTTTTAAGTCATATTCGATCCTTTCTTCTTAATGTTCATAAAGAATACATCCTAGTGCAACTGGACACCAAATTCACATTTCCTTAAACAAGAAATATGATGTATAAATATTAAAGTACCTATAAATTCACTACTAAAAATTACACTTATCCCAGAAATTTGAAACCATTGGGATAGCCCCCGAAACCATTGGGATAGCCCCCGAAACCATTGGGATATAATATCCCAATGGTTTCACACACCAAAGGCAAGATTGTGATTACAGTATCCCTATACTAACGATTCTATAGGAACCATTGGTATAGACTTCCTGGAGTTAATATATTCCAAATTTTTCAATCAAACTGTTGAACTATATATATATATACCAAGAGGGTGTCCAAGTGGGTATGTGTTGTCCAGGTGGATGGGGGATGTCCAAGGAAGTAGGGGATGTCCAAGGGGGTACGGGGCTGTCCAGGGTGTCCAAGGGGGTGGGGGTGTCCTGGGGTGGGGGTTGTCCAGGGGTTGGGGGTGTCCAGGGGATGGAGGGTGTCCAGGGGGTGGGGGAGTGGTGTTCATGGGGTGAGAGGGATGTCCAACCCCTACCTTATTAGACACCACCCCCACCCCCTTGGACACCTCCTGGACACCATGACCACCTAGATAGCCCCCACCCCCTAAACAGCCCCCACCCCTTTGGACACCCCCACCCCAATGTACACCCCACCCATGGATACCCCCACCCCCCTTGGACATCTCACTCACACCCGGGACACCACCCCTACCCCTACCCACTTAGACACCACACTGGACACCCCCACCCCATTGGACACCCCCACCCCCTTGGTAACCCCTCACCCCCAAGACACCCTCCCACCCCCTTGACACACCTACCCCCTTGGAAATTCCCCTCACCCCCTAGACCCGCACCCCTATGAACAACCCCCCAACCCCCGGACACCCCCCCTAGAAACCCCTACCACCTTGGACAACCCACTCACCCATGGATGCGACCCCCATGACCCTGGACACCCCCACCGCTGGAAACCCCCATCCCACCTTGACAACCCCCTCACCCTCAGATCCCCCCCCCCCACCCCGTGGACACCTAACCCCCTTCTAAATCCCACTCACCCATGGACACCCCCCCCCCCACATCCTTAGACAACACTTGGACACCACCACCGCCTTGGAGATCCCCCACCCCTGGATATCCACCTAAACCCCTTTGGACAGCCCCCACCCCCTGGACACTCCACCCCCTAGACACCCCATACCCCCTTGGACAACTCACGCACACCCAAGACACCTCCCCCACCCCTGGACGCCCCACCCACGGGACACCACCCCCACCCCTACCCCATTGGACACCCCCTGAACACCCCCAACCCCCTAGACACCCCACCCCCTAGACATCCCCCTAACCCCCTAAACACCACCCCCACCCCAAGAAAACCCCACCCCCTTGGAAATCCCCCTCACCCCATGGAAACCCCCCCCCCCCCCACCCCCTTGAACCCCTCTATACACCACCACCCCCTTGGATAGCCCCCACCCCCGGGACAGCCCCCCCCCCCACCCCTGGAAACCCCCCGTGACAACTTCTACCTCCTTGGACAACCCACTCACCCCCTATACACCCCAACCCCCTGGACACCCCTACCACCTTGGACGGCCCCCGCCCCCTTGACACCCCCACCCCCGGGATACCCCCTACCCCCTTCGACTCCCCACTCACCCCTTGGACACCAACCCCACACCTAGACACCACTAACCCATTGAAAAGCCCCCTGACCCCTGGACACCCCCCCCCCACACACCCTTAAACACCCTACCCCCTTGGATAGCCCCTACACCACCTAGACACCACCGCCACCCCCTAGACACCCCCACCCCCTTGGATAACCCCCACCCCATTGGACACCCCTGTTCGTGAACGTACACATTATAGAACACACAAAAATTGTAAACTTGCATGATATCACTTCCATGGTATATTTAACCAGAAAATAATTTAGCATGGTATAAAAGAACACTATGACGCTTACAATTATAGAAAGAACAATGATAGAAAAATAACATCTCAAAAAATATGTTTAGGGAATCACGAAAAATAAAAAATGAAATCGAGTCGTGTGAGGATTACTTGACTATTGCGAGTTGACCTGATAAATCTGGTGATAATAAATATGAAGAATGATGTCGGAAAAATGTGTCTGGAGGGAATGTCTTCAAAGAATCCTTTCTAGGATTTCCATGTGAGAGAGACAAGTCATAGGTTGATCGATAGAAAAAAAAGAGAATGACTGAATACGGGGCATGATAAATCATTTAAAATCATTATCAGGTCATTTATTTAATAAAGGATGTGATAAACTATTTTATTATGTTTATAACATCAGTTATTTAAAAACCAATGTGATAAATTTCCGACATTTTCTTTATCATGTTGTTTATAAAATAGTCTACATGATAAATATAATCTCATTATTTTTTATATCAGTTATAAAATAACTGACGTATAAAAATTGATTCTCATCGATTTATTATTTTGGTTATTTTATAACCAACATGAATAATTTATTTTTACAGCTTTTCACGTCTGATATTTTGAGCTGATGTGAAAAATGACGATGTGTTAAACATTTCTTCCACTAGTGGTATATGATGGTTTGTTTAAACTCGGTGTTTCATGTAACATTAGATTTTAAAAAATTAAATAAACTATAAAAATGATTCATAAAATTATGGGGGGATACATTTGTTCTGTTTTATTGAAAAATGATACATTACAATAATTTATTTCTACCACTACATCTATAATTTCATCAAATAAGTTAAATTAATTAATATCCTATCTTCATTTCCTCAATGGTTCTCCCATAAATAATATTAAATTAATTAGTGTACTTAATTCATTTATTTGAAAAAATAAACCATTATTTCTTTAAATAATAATTTTTTTTATCTTTTAGCGGAAATAGATTTGAAAATTTGAAAAAATGGTGGTGAAACAATATTTAAAAATTTTAATTTAATATAAATTAAAAGAATAGAATATCTTAAATTCAACATGGGAGTGTTCTATTAATAAATATTAAGATGATATATTAGTATAACATATGACATGGCTCTTATGTAAATCGCCATTTCCTAAAAGAAGTTTTTTTACATTTTTATTGTCCCATTCAAATTTATATATGATGTAAGCAACAATAGGGGCATATTTTATTTAAGGCCATGTTATTAAATGAAACATAAACCTATACGTATGAAATATTATGATAAACCTATGATAATATTCATAACCATATGATACTTGATGAAAAACATATAAAATAATCTCACAAGATACAAGGTAATTATAAAAAATATAATAATCATCATAACCGAATAAAGAGTGAGAGAAAATCCTCCTAAAATTACCCAATACTAACACCTTATCACTCATTAATTGGATTATAAAAATCAAAATAAAAATATTTAGTTAAATCAAACAGTTAAAGTAAAATATCAAGAATCATTTATCTTTTCAATCAAATGAAAAACATGTCCCATATAATGTAAAATCCTAAAAAGTTGAATCATATACATTTTTATTCCATTTGGAATCAATTTTCTTCTATAATGCATCAATTTTGAATGTTCCACTGTCAAATTTATTCTCTTATATGAAATTGTTAACTATTATTCTGATTTTCATCAACCATATATTTTTACTATAGGATTGTAATGAATTTTACATCCCAATTTTAACAAAACTAAAAGATCATATTATATGATAAAGACTATTCAGGAGACTCAAAAAAAAAATTAGGTCTTTGGTCTTCAGAATATTTATTTAAAAGGGGGGAATATATAAATATAATAATTTAAAAAATTTAATGAATCAAACTCTACCCCCCCATAGTGAAATATTTTAGTTTCCATAAGTAAAAAACAAAATCATTCTCATGATATTAAAATATAATAAATGAATTCCCTAATTTCATTTAATTTGATTCAAATAATATTTCTTTGTTAATTTATTAATGGGGTATTACATTTATCAGAATTAAAAAAATTATGTTTATTATGTAAAAAACACCAAATAAAATTATTTAGTAAAAAGTATTTATTTTCATAAAATAAATATAAATATTTTAAATGAGATAATGTAAAAATGATTTCTTAATATAAAAAAATCAGGTCCCAGAAATAACCTTTTCAATTTATGATTTATTCCCACAAACATAAAATGTATAATATTGTGTAACAAATACAATATTTGAAATTTAAAAATTGGGTGTGATGGTTCTATAAATCATAAAAAGTAAAAAATTTACTTATTTGATTTAATAGAGTGGGTAAAATTATAGTGTTTTTGAGAAAAAAAATGAATGCATGTTATAAAATGGGTACCTTATTTCATAATTATCATAATAATAAAAAAACATAAATGATGAGAATAGGTCAAAGTCCACTAACATTTAAAATTATAATACACATTAAACTATGGACCATGGAAGTTAATTTATGATTGAAAAATAAAAAAAATTAGATAAGTATTTTAAATAACATTGAATATTATTAAAAACCATCTCAATGTTAGATTATATTTCAAAAAATTTAGACAAGTTATAATATTAATTTTTATAACAATGATCAGATTTATGTAATGATTAATTTATAATATATGTGTTTTTTATTTTCATGTGGTTTTGTTAGATGATATGATGTGTTAGTTTTTATTTAAAAAAAGAAATAATAGTATATAATGTTTGAAGGAAATGAAAAAGAATAAAAAGAAAGAAATATATCAATATGGGGTAAAAATTATACAGGAATATGAGTTTAATTGAGTAGTGGAAGGACTGATTGAGTATATATAATAAGGGAGCCCAATTTTTAGCAAGACATATTACTAATATATAATCAAACCTACGAAATATATTTATATTGATTTTTTAAATAAAAACAATGAAAATGTAATGAATACCCATCATACTAGTTTATCTCTAAGGAAAGGCATTTTAAAATTCATCTTTTTTTGAAATTTTTACCATTTTGTTAATGATTTAATGATAGATTAGGATGATATTTCATGAATCACCACATATGTTTTCTTATCAAAGTTTTAAATATTTAATAATTGTTAATAGTATAAGAAAATTTTTAATCTTTCACCACTTCATCCTCAAACCCAACATCATCCATCTTCACCCATAGAATCTTAAAATTTTGAAATATAGAAAACACATGAGTTATAAATTCATCATCTTGAAAATAAATCTCAAATAGATTAATTGAATTTAGAATATTTATATTTATATTAATGGTAAGTTTCTCCATTTGTATGGTTTAAATCTTTTACAATTATTTAATCAAAACATTTCATTTTAGAAAAATGGTCATCTAAGAGAAAAAATTAAAAATTAATTATTTTTTCTGAATTTCTTACTTATTTAAAAATAGGTTTATATTTTCCTTTACAATATTCACTCAAATAAAAAGTTCTAAAATTATTTCAAAATTAAATAAAGGTGATAGAAATAAAGTGTCAACTTTTTTAAATATTTTTTTTAAAATGCATAAAAATTCATTTAATCATTATTCCATTTCAATAAATACTTTTTTTATACTATTTGATAAAATCCATGTTCTATCGTCCTTCATATTAAAAAAATAATTTTCTATTATGAAATAATATAATAAAAAATTAATAAAAAATTTAAAATGAAGAAACTAGTGAATAAATGTATTTTTAACCACTATAAAAAAATCTTCATACATATTTCTTCTCACACTATTCACCAAAAGCGGTGTTGGAATAAAATGGGCTAACAATATATTTATATGGATATGATTAAATAAATTTTAATGAAAATTTAAATAATAGTCTCGATTTTTCTATGTAGATATATAATCATTTGGATTATATATCCCATAGATATTATATCTGATTTTTAAGCTAAATACATATATCTAAGTGATAAAACACCTCATTTTATGATTTGGTCTTCATTATAATCAAATATATATGCTTTCATAATTTAGATAAGAAGAATCCTAGAAAGTTTTATAACTCTATTAATATGTGTCTTGTCATTGGTTCTCATTCATTCAATTGTTGGTTAAAATAGAAAACCCATTTATGTAATTCTATTTTTTCCATATAACTTTTATAAATTTTCATCAAACATAACCTTTTACCTTGTTCAGTTATAAATAATATATTGGACCAATGAATTCTTACATTAAGATAATCCTTTTCATTTTATATAGTTTAAAAATGATCCTCCACTATTCATTTAAACAATATATTCCCCCTCAATAATAGTAAATAAATGAGTATCCACTTTTCATCAATATGCTAGAGTCACTCATTTTTTTTAATAAAATCATTATAAAACTTATCTCACAAGATAAAATAACTCACAAAATTTAAAAATTGGGATATAATAACATATTTATCTTATCGTATTTAGCTATAATAAAAAAGTTTACTCTCCAATATTTGGAATAGGGGAGAACCATATTTTCATAAACCTTTACATTAGTCTAATGTAATACAATGTCTAAAAATTATTTTTTTTGGAATTCAACATGTTTATGTTTTATTTTTGCATAGTTTCTTTCCACTTTTTTAAAAAAAATCAAATGTTTATACATGAAACCTACTCCCTACAACAAGGTACCTTATTATTTTCTTTTAATAATTTTCTCCTATAATGGATCCATGCAAAAAAACCTTAAAAATAATGTCAAATCAGATTATATAATTCTAAAATAATAAAAAGATCAACAAAATAATAAAAAATTGATATTAAATCTATCCAAGATAATTTCAAGTGGAATTTTGATCCATCCATTCAATTAGACTCACATTGTTTCAAAAAATTGTGAAATCATAGTGATTGAGGATGGATTAACGATTCATTCATAGTGGGGATATTTAGCATCATAATTTGTTTTTCTCACTCATTTTTTGAAATCTAATTAAGTGTTTATATAATGGTATTAAACTTTTTTATTATCAAATTTAGTATGAGATATAAATATAATGAAAAATTTTATTTATTTATTAAAAAATATTTTATATAAATATGTATGTGTTAAAAAATATTATATATTTTTATCATTTTAATCAGTATGAATTAACATATTCAATTTTTAATAATTTTGAGAAATAGTGAATAAATGCATGAGATTCTTATTATCAATATTAATTGAATTAAAGATGATTTTTATGTGTATATGAATTAATATTTGGAGTTTTATTATTGTTATATAGTGTTCTTTA
Organism: Viscum album; assembly: GCA_963277665.1. NCBI lineage: Eukaryota > Viridiplantae > Streptophyta > Magnoliopsida > Santalales > Viscaceae > Viscum > Viscum album. The sequence goes on along the minus strand of OY728164.1, from coordinate 1,088,656,969 downwards.
CCATGATATAATTTTGTATTATCAAATAATAACATTCAATAAATTATAATGTATTAAAAAGTTGGAAATGATATTTTTCACATTGCCTTAACTGATGAAAAAACATATTTATTATGTAATTTCCTAGACCTCTATAGTCTATTTCTTCTTCAAAATCCAGTGTTTGAGGTGATCTGGAGATAATGGAGTCCCATTTCAAGGGTTTTTCAAAGATCCAGTTTTCCAATGGTAGCTTGTCTGACAGTGGGTCATCCCCGAGTCTGTCCCAATAGTGAGTCCCTTTGGGGACTCACAATGGTGACTCACTAATTGTGAAATCCATCAATAACTTTAAATGGTGACTAGAACTGATCAGTCATCTAATGGTGATCCATGAATTGTTGGTCGCAGATGGTGAGTTTGGATTGGTGACTCACACCAGTGAGTTGTCTATCATTGAGTCAGGAATAATAGGTCACTGATGCTGAGTCAGGACCAGTAACTCGCATTGGTGATTCATCCATCATTGATTTATCCAATGTTATCTCATTGAATGGTGAATCACCAAATAGTGACTTACCATTGGTATCTCACTCCTATGACTAACCCAATGGTGATACATTTCAAAAGTTTGTCAAAATTTCTAGTTTTCCCAGTTCTTCTACATTCTCTCATTCAACATTTTCTTTGATTAAAAATGAGTTTAAAACCATTTTAAGAGTTTTTTAATCCTTTTTAAAAGAAAAAAATATATAATTAAACCAATTACACTCAGGATGTCCTTATATAGTCAAAATTTATGGTCTTGATCATGATCTATCTTTAATGGATTTTGGAACCGTTCTTCTATTGATATAGGATCTGTCCCTTCTAAACCCATGATTCATTCTCCCTTGTATGTTTTATCTTTAATATTTCTATTGAGCATCCCAATAACCTTTCTTCCCTAATGACTCATGCATATTTATTATACCCTTGAATTGAGCCTCCTTAGATCCTTGTGCACCACCTATTTGGCACAAGGAGGAGGTGCTGACCATCTATTTCATGAGGTTGGGAGCCCTCAGAATCTTTGAATTTTTGTATCATGCGGGGTTGGTGTAAAAATGATTCCCATGTGACGGAAATTGAATCCAAATTTAATAAATATAATTGAATCATCTTTAAACCAATAATAAGGGACTGGGAAAAATTATAATATACTTCTGTATCATTGTATAAGGATATTGATTTCTATATAGGCTATATGCCTATTGAAAATCATGGTCATTGGGGGTATTTGTTTGTGCACTCGGGGTGACTTTTTGATGGAGTTTTTTTGATCATGTTTTGAATGGATGTATATATGTAATTTATTTGCGATGTATATTCGATTAAATAAATGTATTCCCTAGGTCCCAACTTTTTCTGTGATAACCCATGAATTGTCAAAGTTGAATTAATGAATGAGCATTTTCTAAATATGCACCATTCCATGTTTGGGGTGGTTTTGTATTGTGTGTGGTTTTGTTATGCCCTATAACTTGTATAGTTTTGTGGTGTTGAAGTTGAGATCATGACTATATTTTTGGTTGGTACAGGTGGATTAATGGAATCTCAGGTTGAGAGATTGACTATTTGTGGAATAGATGGGCAGTGTTTGAGCAATGAGGTTTCAGGCTTGGGTTGTGCTATGTTTATGTATCTTGGTGTGATGGGTGCAGTATTGTTATTCAAGGGGGCTTCCAAGTTGGTTATGGGGAGATTTGATATGGAGTTTTACTATTATATGGGGGTTTCTTGTTGAGATGATGAATTGGTTAGAATTACATTGAGAAATGATAATGGTAGAGGTCGGTGTAGATGTTTAAAAGATTGGGGATATGAATTGATTTTTTTAAGGTGGTTATTTTAAATCTTCATGGTTTATGTTGTGTGGATTGTTTCATGTTATGGTTAGTTTTTGTCTAGGTAGGAATAGAATTAATAAACGGTTTCCTTAATAATGAATGACAACATGTTAAATGAGTTGGATGTGGGTATGTTTGAGTTGTCGCTTGTTGTGAATGGTTATCATTTATTAAGATATGATGTGACTATTCGCAGTGTTATATAAATGTATTTGGTGGTAGTAGCAGAGTTGGAAGTATCATAGGGTGGTTGATTGTTTGATTGAGAACCCATTGGTTTGTCTTGAGTGTTTGATACTATATATACATAGTTTTATTTTTCTTTTGTTTTCTATACGCACCCACCCTAGTTGAGAATTATATGCTAAACACCCCCATTTTTATAGGGGAGGGTGTATTTACAAAAAAACATGGAGAGAGGATGGATGGATGTCCACCCACTCTTCCATTATCTCTCCTCTAGGTGTTGGTATCCCAAGATACATCATGAAGGTAGTGGTTTCTGAGGCCTAGGTGTGTATCAATGGGTTGATTTTTACTAGGTGTATTCTGGATGAGATGAGTTGTGGTTTCCCAATTATCTTCGGGATAAGGTGGGTGGTTCATTATAAGGTTCTATCAAGATGTAACGTGGTGTGTGGCCCAAGATTTTGTGGGTTAGACATGGTTGTGAGGCCTAGGTGTGTGCGGGAGAGATGTAATGAGCATCACTATCCTAGGTTGTAGGACTAACATTGAGGACCAGTTGTATGTCACAGGTTGTGACATGGTACTTTCAGAATTGGTAAGAGCACTAGGACGTTTTTTTGTTAGGGTTTCAGTGCATCTAATTAGAGGTAAAGTGGTGTAAGATACCTTTTCATTTATGATGTCTATATTACATTACATAACATGCGCTATTTGGTGATCTTGTTTTTGGTGAGGTTAGGGTGGCTAGTATACTTTGTTAGGCACTATTGGGTTCTGTTGTTTTCTCACTGTAGAATTAGTATGCCCCTCCACTTGGGCATGAGATACTTTGGGTTTTCCTAATGAGTATACTTGTATGTTCACCCTATGTTATAAAACTCATTTAAGTAATCTAGGATGGGTATGGGGACAATTCTTGGAATTACGAGCTCGGACATTGGGACAACTGCCATTTCCCTGCATACCTTTGTTCTTTGGTACATACATTGGAGTTTTCTTCTATTTCTAATAGTTTTATTTGAAAACATGCATGTGGGGTTGATTTATATATTTATATATATGTCTCTCTGTGTGTGTTTGTGTGTGTGTGTGTCTTTGAATTTCTTGTGGTTAATACATCTTATCCCTCGATCATGGTTACTATAAAATGGTAATGACTCCTATTTCGTGACATTATATACCCTTGGTTCTGGTCAGCACACCAGTTACAACTAGAGGTGGGGCTCAGGGTTAATATCTCTCTTCCATCTTTTACATCTCATGAGAAGAATATTTGGAGTGAGGGGGTCATGGGAAAATGGCATAAAAGGTGATGGTTGAGAGATAGGATGGATTTTGGAGTTAGGAATAGTGAGTATTTCATGGGTTGGTAGGGAAACAATGTTAGGTGATCTTGGTGTGTGACATAGGACAGGGAAGACCGACAAGGACACGGGACTCAAGGGTCCCTCGTGATCTGATTCATGGTCATTAAGCCTACCGAGTCACCAAGTAAGGTTACACTATTTTCAGGGTAGAGACCCTAGGAATTGTACATGCACCATAATGAATTCTATTCTTATTTGAATTGGTAATTTATAGGGATTTAAATAAATAATCCATTGAAATTAATCTTAAAAAATCATTATACTCGGGCATAGTATTACTTGGTTACCTTTTTCAGCAATGGCACCCATTCATCATTCGTGGGTAGTTAAAGCATTGGAGACTCAGCAGGCAGACCCAGTTGATCGAAGGAGGGATGACCTAATGGAGGAGGATAACGAGTGGCATAAAATGTTATGTTCTCTCTAGAAATAGACTTTGGGTAAGTAGAAGGGTAGCGTTTCCGACATGGATATGGATAGTTGGATCGAGGAACATGTGATCACCTTCAGTTTGATCGTGGATTCGATGGAGTACTAGTTTCCCATGGTGGTGATCCAAATGCAGGGTTTTGTGTGTCAGTGTTGGATGATTTACCTAGGGGAGAGAAAGGAGGCTTATTTTCTTTGAGTCTATTTTGAGAAAGAGTTCCATGCATAATTCCTTTCTTCAACCATGAAGGCTGAGAAGAGGATGGAGTTACACTCCCTCTAGCAGGGGAGTATGTTTGTATGGGATTTGGGGATCAAATTCTAGGATCTCCTTAATTTTTATCCAGATGTCTTCCCAAAAAGTAGCCTCATGTGTGATGAATAGAGGATTCACTTTGTCCTTCTCTCCATTATTGGGTTACTACCATTACCTTTCTAAAGAAAATGGAGGGATAGAAGAAGGTTGAGTTAGTTGAGAGTATGAACTCATGAGGAGGTATATAGTAAGAGGGTAGTCAGCGATGTTTTTAAAAGGGAAAGGTTATCAGTAGTATGTCTCAGGTGCCAGGGCCTTCGAGGTTTCAACCAATGGGGAGGCAACCTTAGCCATTTTCATTTTGACCTTATAGTCCTCATGCATATTCTGTGAGTGGGGATATTATTTTTTATTGGTGGATTCCATGGTAATATACATATTACGTTATTAGTGGTTGTTCAAGCTCTGTATGGTGGAGGTGGGAAGGTACAATGCTCACCTTTGCAACGGTTGTAATCAGAGTAGTTCCAGCAGCACGGACAATAACCTCACACTCCAATGAGAGGAGAAAGAGTAGGTAGATGCCGACCTCAATGTGTTTGTCAGGGACCACATCCCACACATGGTCAATGATGAAATCATTAACAGTGGGGTAGAGGGCATGGAAATTTGCACACCATAGAGGCAACAAATCCATCATGACCAGAAAACATTCAAGGTATGATCAGTTGGTTTCGTACACTTTCTTGTTATTTAGATTGATTTTGGAGCTTCACACTTTTTTTTTGAACCTTGTCTTACCAATTATCAGTGAATAAACATAGAGAGTCTTTGCATTCCTTTGGTGTTGAGTACACCAGTCAAATTTCAGACCATCATATTTTATGTGTGATGTTGGTGTAGGCTGATGATGGGACCAAATCAGTCATATGTGGATCTTTTCTTGCTAAAAATTTAACAATATAATTTATTCCTTGGAATCTAATGGATGTACATTGTGCATTGTTTTATTGACTAAATCCAAAGTAGTGTCATGTTATCAGACATGGATGGATAATGTGTGACTTTGGATTGGGAGAAGAGTTTTTAGATGGGATGTCGATATATGGAGAACCATATTTCCTTATTGGTCGAGTTGCTATTGGAATTAGTGGGTGCTAAGATGGAGGAGGATCCCAGTGTTTTTCGATATTTCTTGGATGTTTTTTCATATTAGTTTGTGACTCTACCCCCTCGATGTGATGTGGAGTTTGGGATAGACTTACAACCCATTGTTACTTTTATCTCAATGGATCCTTAGTGGATAGAACCTTCATAGATGTGGGAGTTGAGGATTTAGATAAATGATTTGATTCCAAAGGTAACTATTTAGACCAATGTGTCTTAGTAGTGGGGTGGTGCAATATTGTTTTTGAAGAAGAAATATGGTGTTTTGAGGATGTGCATAGACTACTGCATGTTAAATCAGGTAACATTCATTAACTGTTACAATGTCCCAAGGATAGATGACCTTTTTGACTAGCTGATGGGATCATGTTAGTTCTCTAATATCGATTTGTAGTTTTGGTATCACTAAATGTTGTTGAAGGATGGTGACATCCCAATGTCTGCTTTCAAGTGTAGGTATCGGAACTTCGAGATTGTGGTTAATTCATTTGGTGTAACAAACGCACCATCTGTGTTCATGGGGCTAATGAACATTTTTTTCTGTGTTCCTAAACAGGTTCTTCTTCATATTCATTGATGAAATACTGATCTATTTAATTTCATAGGATTAGCATACCGAGTATCATAGGATATTATTGGAGGTCCTTCATTGACACCAGTTCTATGGGATGTTTCAATGTGAATGTTCTGGAAAAGAGATGTACACTTACTTGGACATGTGGTGTCTCATTAGGGTATATCAGTTGACCCATCGAAGGTCGAGGTAGTTTTTTATTGGGAAGTAGCCAATAATGATGAAGAGGTTTGCATTTTTCTTGATCTATAAGGCAATTACAGGAGGTTTGTACCGAATTTCTCTAGAGTTATAGCCTCATTGAAAACTCTGACTAGAAAATACTAGGATTTTGTGTGGACCCAGTAGTTCTAGGATGTGTTTGTCTATGAAAAGGGGATGTTGGTCGGTGCTCTAGTGCTCGTCTTGTAAGAAGAATTGGTGATGTTTGAGGTATTTTGTGATACATTACATCTAGTTTTAGTATGTTTGATAATGTGATATACGGGGGAGAAATCATATGGGTCTAGGATGTTCTGTCCTTATAAATATAACTATGCCACCCATGATCTTGAGTTAGTGTCAGTCATTTTTGCATTGAATTTTTCATGACATTACCTCATTGGGGGCCACTTTGGGGCCTTCATGGATCAAAAGAGCTTGAGGTATATCTATTCCCCTCGAGATCTAAACTTGTGATAGCCATGGGGGATGTAGTTTCTCCAGGACTATGAAATCATGTTATCATAAACCTCCTAAGATGCCATTGTTTTTTATTATTTCTTGAGTAAGAAGTCATATAAAGAGTTAGCATGGGAATATGTGGGTGCTTTGATGTTAATTTAGGATTTTCCACTTTTCTTATAGAAGTAGTAATAGATGGTGGAAGAGGATTTCTATTTCAGATGACAGTGTAGTCATCCCAAATGTACAAGGTGGAGTTGTCTCAGTGGGGGGACACAGAGGCCGAAGTGATGCATGATCACGTTGACCATGGTGATGCTCTTGAGGTATGGTTGTAGGGTGGTTACAATGAGTTGTTGTTTCAGTGAAAGATATTTGTTCATGTGGAAATTCATGCGGTATTCCTCTATGGGTTCTATGAATAACCATTAGCAGCACACCTAGGAATTTCTATGATGTACCATTGATAGAGGGAGCAGTGTGGTTGGACTAGTATAAACTGAGTAGTGATGGATTTTGTGGAAAATTGATTAGTGTTCTGTAAGGTTATGTTTGAAAACCATGTTCCTGGGGGATTGTTGGATCCCCTAGATGTCCTCGAGTAGAAGTAGGAGGACATGCCGATGGATTTTGTCACAGAGTTACCCATGTCTTAGAGAGGATGTGATGTAATTTTGGTAGTGGTGGTTGGTTAATGAAATAAGATCACTTATTAGAGATTAAGAGTTGGGCACAATGGATTCCTTGGAAAGAAGGATTGTGGATGAGGTAGTGTAGCTTCATAGAGTTCATAAATCCATTACATGATATCAGGATAAAAGTTTCACCTCATGATTCTCGAGGGAATTGATTTTTTTTCAAATAGTTACACCTCATCATTTCATTCCTGCATCTAAATAATGGACAGAATGTGAGGACCATCCATCCATCGGAAGACATATTGGGGCATACGTCTTTAACTTTTGTAGATGTTGGGTAGGACACATACCATTGGTAGGGTTCACTTACTATAATAGCTATCACTCTTCTATTGGCATGGTTCTATTTGATTCATTTTATGGAAGACCATGTCATTCGCCATTGTGCATGATAGAGGTTCTGTTGATAGTTATTATCAGTCACGACGTAGTAAAGAGAACGACCAAGAAGGTTCAGCTTGTTTGTGAGAGGATAAAAGGATCACAAGATCAGAAGAAGATGTATTCCAATCATAAGAGGAGGCCATTGGAGATCATGTTTTGGGACCACATGTTCTTAAAGGTTTCACCTCAACGTGGGAAGTGGAGTTTTTGAAGGGGATCAAGCTTTTTCAATGGTACATCAGACCTTTAGAGGTGTTGGGGTGTGTTAGAAAGGTGGCATACTTGTTGGGGATCCCCCCACAGTTGGATAAGGTCCACGATGACTTTGATGTATCTCACTTTTGATGGTATATTCACAATGACTATCATGTAATTGACTTAGGAGAGTAGGTTGTTAAAGATGATGTGACATTCATGGAGTGACCATCTGAGAAATAGGATCATTGAGAGAAGGTGTTGTACAAATTTACCATTCCCTTGGTTCATGTGTAGGGGAGGCATAGTGCCTTGGAGGAGAGTACATAGGAATGGGAGATACAAGTTTGTTCCTAGTACACATATTCATTCTATGTTTTTCCTTGTTCTGTTTTACTTATAATTTAATGCTTGAAGATTTTTTGTTATAAGAATAGTTGTTTCCTAGTTCTGTAATGTGTGATACAATCCTGACATATGAAGAGAGGAGGACCTGATTTCTAATCAAGTTTCATTAATAATGATGTTATTAAATATTTCCGAGTGAGTTAGTTCCCCCCAAATAAGATAGTATCTTGACATGGATGAAGTAATTCCATAGTTCACGTGTTTCCGATGGAACGGTTGTTGTGCTTATGTGTTGTGTCTTGTTGTCAGTTTGGGTAGTATATGATAGAGGAGGGGATCTTGGATGTTGAGGTTTTACAGCAGCTTCCATGCAATTCAGGTTGGTTTATCGTTGAACTTTTATGTGTTTTGTTATAGCTGTGTTTCAAGTATAATAGGATCCTTGAGAGGTATCTTATGGTGTGGTTTTCTAGAAAACTACTGTTTTTGGGTTTTTTTCTAATTATCAAGGGTGATAATAGTTTTATAGGTATCTGATGTAATGTAATGGACCACTCTGGTCCATAACATTGTCAAAAATATAGTGTTTGAGGTGTTCTTGAGATAATTGTGACTCATTTAATGGGTTTGTCAAAATTTTGGTTTTCCAACGCTAGCTTGTCAAACGGTGGGTCATCCATCGGTTGGTCCCAATGGTGAGTTGCATCGATGAGTCACATCAGTGACGCACAATCATGACTCAATGATGGTGACTCAAATCATTGAATCACAACGGTGACCCACACTTGTGAGTCTTCCAATGGTGAGTCATGAATGTAAGGTCATTAACAGTGATTCACAACTGGTGACATGCACCGGTGAGTCGTCAAATGGTGAGTTCAGAATGGTAGGTCAATGACAGTGAGTTAAGACCGGTGACATGCATCGGTGAGTCATCCAATTGTGAGTTAGGAATGGTTGGTCACAAATGTTAAGTATAGACCAGTAACTCGCATAGGTGAGTGATGCAATATTGATTCATCCAATAGTATCTCACCCAATAGTGAATCGCAGAATGGTGACTCACCACTAGTAGATCAAATCAGTGACACGCCCAATGGTGATTCATTTCAACATTTTGTAAAAAAAATTACCTTTTTCCATTTATTTAAAATTATCCCCTTTAATGATTTGCCGTAAAATGAGCATAAAACCATATTTAAGTGTTTTTTAAGATATTTCAAAAGAATAAAAATATATCATCAAATCATTAATGATTGGGAGGCTCTTATATTTTCAAAACATGGGGTTTGGATCATGATCCAACTTTAATGTATATTGGAACCGTTCTTCCATTGATATTGGATCTGACCCTTCTAAAGTCAAGATCCATTATCCCTTGTGTGATTTCTATTTACTCTTGCTACTGAGTGTCCCCAAAAAATTTCTTCCCTATGGATCCATGTTTCTTTGTTTCACCCTTGGATCATATTTCCCTGGAGACTTGTACGCCCCTATTTGGTGCAAGGAGGAGGTGTTGATCATATATTCCTTAATGTAGGGAACTCTTCATATCTTTTAATTTGGGTATCATATGGGGTGAATGTAAAAATGTTTTCTATGTGAAGGAAATTGAATCCAAATTTAAAAAATATAATTGAATTGGCATTAAACTAGTTGAATTTTATAGAGAAAAGTGGCGCATGCTTTAGTTTCATTATTCATTGATATTGCGATCTATAGGGGTATATGACTACTAAAAATTTTGGCCATTGTTGGGATTTTTTTGCACTTAGTATGACTTGTGATGTATTTTTATTAATCATGTGTTGAAGGGTTGTATATATGAAATCGATTAAATATGAACATTTTTTAAAATAAATGGATTTCCTAGGATAGAACTTTTTTTGTGATAACCCCTGAATTTTGAAAATGTATCTACAGAACGAGTGTTTGAAAAATTTGAAAACACCCTACCTTGTTTGGCATAGATGTGTGTTGTTTGTGGTTTTGTTCTATATTATGAATTGTTTGGTTTTGTGGTGATAGGGTTTAGTAATCGAATTTAAGGTGGGGGTTATGTGGTTTAATGTAATCTTAGGTTGAGAGATTGGATATTTTTTGGAATAGATGGGAATTGTTTGAGTATCCAGGCCATAGGCTTGGGTTGTGCAATGATTATGTTGTTGGATGTGATGGGTGAGGTGTTGTTATTTAGTGGGGATTTTGGGTGAGTTGTGATGATATGTGATACAGATTATGACTATAATTTAGGGTGTTCTTGTTGAGATGGTGGATTGGGAAAAATGAATTTGAATAATTATAATGGTTGCAGTTGGTATGGGTATTGAAAGGAGTGGAGGTATGAAGTTAGTTTCTTTATTGTGGTTCTTTTATCACTCCATAGGATGTGATGTGGGTCTTGTTTTATGTTTTGGTTGGATGATTCTTGGGTTGGGATGTAAATAATAAATTATTACTTTAATAAAGAATGATAATCATTTAAATGAGTGGGTTGATGGTATGTTTGATTTGTGGTTTCTTGTGAAGGGATTTCATTTATCAACATTAGAAGTGACTGTTGTTGGGGTCAAATAAATTAATTTAGACGTAGCAGCAGAGTTGGTCTTATCATAGGTAGGTTTATTTTTTGATTGAAAACCCATAGGTTTTGATTGAGTGTTTGATACTATATATACAAACAAATATTTTCATGGGGTGTTCTATACACACCCCACCCTAGTTGAGAACTATGTTCCGAACACAACCATTTTCCTGGGGGAGGCTATATTTCCAATCCTCTCAAGGGGGGTGGATGGTTATCCACCCACTCTCCCCATCTCCAACTTACAGGTACTGTTATCCCATGATCATTCAGAAAGGTAGTGGTTTGTGAGGCCCAGGTTGGTGAGGGTGAGTTGTGCTTTCCAAGGCTCCTCGAGGAAGTGATTATTAATGATTTCTCAGGTGTCTTTGAGATGATATGTGTTGTTCTTTCTCTGTGTTTTAGGGATGTGATGTGGTGTGTGTCCCAGGTTTCTATGGTTGGGGTGTGGTTATAAGGCCTGGGATTGTGTGGGGGAGATTTTCTAAGCTCCATTCACCCATTTTGCAGGGTTATCTATGAGGATCAGGTGTTTTCATGTAGTATGTGATGTGGTACTTTCAGAAGAGTTGGCAGTTCTAGTAAATTGTTTGTTTGGGTTTGAGAGTGTATAATTAGTGGAAAATTGGTGTGGGTGACCCTATCACTGATGTGCTCAATATTACATTACTAGACATGCGTCATTTTATTAGTGTGCCTTTGGTGAGGTTGGGGTGGCTAGTATACCTTATTAGGTATTGTTGGTTTCTGATATTTTCTCATAGGGTCATTAGTATGCATCTCCACTTCTACATGATAGAATTTGGTTATCCAAATGAGTATACATATATTTTATCCCTACATTATAAAACCGATTTGAGTATTCCATGAGGACTATTGGAACCATGTTATGAATTACGATCTAAGAATTTGGGATATCTATTATGTCACTACTTAGCTTTGATCATTATTACCAATATTGACATTTTATTGTATTTCTGGCTGTTTTATTAGTAAACAAGTATGTTGGATGGATTTTTGAATTCTTTTATATATATTTCTTAGATTTTTTTATGATGATACATCTTATCTTCTGATCTTGTTTGATATAAAATGGGTAATGCCACCCATTTTGTGAGATTCTATACAATTGGTGACAGTTTCCACCTTGGGGCCTACTCGAGGGAGGACTCAGGGGTCATTATCTCTCTTACATTATTTCCATCTTAGGAGGGGAATCTTTGGATAGGGGTTCCTAAAATACTAGTTATATATATATGTGTGAAATGGTGGCAATTACTAAAAACAGATAATTATCATTGAATAATAATGATTTTTTCATAAGTTGTAATGTTATAGATTGATGTAAATTTTTTTAAAAATGATATTTTTTATGTGGTAATTATCAAGGAAAGGGGTATACATTATTATTTATAATAAATAAAAAAATATGGACTTAAATAGTTGTAATTAAAATTTTTAAAAGGGTTTATTTTCAGAAATTTTGAATGTAATAAAAAAATAAAGATGTTATGTTATTTTATATTTTCATTGGTGTTTTCAAATAAATGAATTGTTTTTATGGGATGATTATGGGATTAATATTTGATAGATGTGTGGAATTTAATTCATGTGTTAGTAAAATTAGGAAATTTTACATTTAATTATGGAAATTCTAGGATCGTGGATAACATGTATAGAGAAAAAGGTTAGTCCATGACATGAGATAGTGATATTATTTCCAAGATTTTATTTGGCCCATTTTTTAGGTATTAGATACATAAATTAACATGTGTTTGGTGAAAAATTCATATAATTCATGAGTTTTTATATTATATTTGTTGTCTTATGTTTATATCTTCCACTAACATCGATCAGAGTGTTTACATGAATTTATTGGTGACATGATTATCACATAAATCTTTGAAATTATTTGTGTAACTAATATGATTATGTCATTTAGTATCTTTACACCATTAATATATGATGAAATTAAATTAAATGGGATCCTTAGAGTAGTGGTGGGATTTAATGGATTTATTTATCACTTTATGGGTATATATATGTTAATTATTAATATAATATGCATGATTATACTTGAAAAGTAAATATTCATCAACTTATTGGAGTTACTTCCAATCAATATCAAAATGGTTTTTTATAGTTATAGATAATTGTGGATAGTGCCTTAAAATATTAATTTTTTTTATCATTTTAGTTTTACTATTTAGGATATTATGCATATTATATGTTTGGGTTTATTGTTTTCATAAAATTTTCATTTTATAATTTATACGATTTTTATATAAATCATAATGGGATTACCACTTATTTCCAATACATATTTTTATTTTGTAATTTATATTAATATTTCAGTATTATAGAATATTAGAGTATAAATTACTCTAAAAGTGATGTATATTATCCCTCGATGATTGGTTTTTTACCTTTATTGATCATGGATATCACCTGAGGTCTTGTGAAATTTTCCTTAGTGGTGTGGTTGTGTTCAAGAGAGACATTATAATTACAAAATAATTCATTCAGCGTTTTTAGATTTTATTAATCTCACCATTTCCATAATTTTAAATATAAATTATAATTTAATATTTTCATTTAATATAAACTAGTTTTTAAGTGTTATATTTAACCATCTGCAGTTCTTAGATCACCATTTTTAGGATTATTTGTTGATGTGGGTGTTGAATTTTATATATAATGAAGTACGATTGAAATGGAAAAGTGATTACTTTTTTATTATTTAATATTGGATATTTATTTGATTATCATGTGACTAATAAAGGAATAGATATTATTAATGAATTAGAAATTAATATTTTATTTTGAATAAATTGTTAACATGGAATTTATGAACGTTAATTTTATCAAAATAAAAAAATTGATAGAGAAAATAAATATTAAATTATGTTATTCCATCAAGTAATATGTAGTGAATCAACCCGAGATAGACTGGTGCCCATGTATAGTACCATTAAATTGGAATGATTATAAGGAATCACATACCAAAGGAATGAAGAGTTTGTACTCATGGTATACTAGATACATTCATGTTTTTTTTTTGAAAAATAAATACACTGATTATAACATAATTTTTTTTCATTTTAGGTTAACTTTATTATATATAAAATATCCTTGAATATCATTCATAGTAAACTTCTTGGAATTCGATGGAAAGACAATAAAATAAGGGTGGCCTAAAATTATCTGTAAGGGCAATGTACAATGAAATCAATAACAAAACATTGAGAATAATCAACATGACATGGTAATGACTAAACAAAATTTCCATATTATCAATAAAATGAATGGTTAAACAATATGGAATGTTAATATTTAAAAAAAATTCCATTTAATCAACAAATGAAGAATGAAATTTCATATATAGGTAATTTAAAAGAAATAATCTCATCGATGAAAATAATAAATGAATTATCAATAAATGAAATTCATAAATTTTGAACACCATGTATCTTAGTTATATGGTACCTTTATTTTTAAGACCCTTAAACATGTGGTTTATAACATACTAGGTACAAACCGATTTGGTTTTTCCAACTACATCTCTACATTCAAGACCTTTCACAATATATTTTACAAAATACTAGTTTCAATTGATAAGGGTTTTTCCAACATGAGTTCATCTCATGGGACTATTGATGCAATAAGGTGCTTATTTTAAATGGTCCCAACCCTGTTTCATACCAGTAAAATATTTCCTTATATCGAATAATCAATTTAAATAAGCAATGTTCCTTATCAAATATCTGTATTCAGTAAAAAATATATTTTCATCCAAATTTGTCTAGACAATAAAATAACTATAAAAACACCATATGAAAAAAAGATATATGGATTAAGAAATAAAAATATCTATGATAAATGATGGGGATAATCAATGGAAATTCAATATTCAATGATCAATTGGATTTGAATATTTCAAGGGGACAAAAAAAATCAAGGTAGGGAATGTTAATACAATACTTGGTCAAATATATGATTAACTATTGAAATAGTAAATAAGGATGGTATCAACAAAAAATATCCCACGTGACGTTAAAATAAAGGGTTGTTTTAGTTATTTAATGGGAATACTATAAAAAGATCTTTTAAAAACATTATTGAGGATAATACCTTTTTTATTTAATAAAATATTATGAAAATCTATTTCATTGAAATTGACTTTTGAAAACATTTTCATTAAAATGTAACTTTTTAGACATGTAAATAATACTTATAAAATATGATGGATGGTTTATATGTACATGTCATATGAGGTAAAAATAACATTTCTTTTGTACATTAAAATGATTTAAAAGACCCTTGTTTGGAAAGAGATAAGAAAATTCATGTGAAAACATTTGTAAAAGAAGATAAGGAAAAAAATTAATGTAACATATTTTGATGTTCAAATCATTTTTGAAAACCTATTCAGAAAAAAATAATATCTAGAGGAAAACAATATCTCTAATTAATGACAGAAATGAAGTCTGGTATTCTTAAAAATATTTTTTACAATATTTTGATTACCAAAAAGTGGAAAGATAATAGTAAAACTTGTAAAATTCCATGATTAACTAGACTAGAATAAAGTTAGACCTTTAATTATACAATTTTAATGTAATTCCCTTAAATATAAATTCATGGGTAAATAACCCCAAAAGATGTGATTGGGAAGTAAAAACATGAAAAGACTATAATGTTGATGTGAGAATAAAAAAATGAATATTTTATGTGGGTTAAATCTAAATCAAAATAAAACATTTTTAAATTCAAAAAATGATTCTAAAAATCTGTTACACACATAATCTTAGAATATTAATGACAATGAGTATGTAATGAATCCCATCGAAAAATAATTAAATAATGAAATTCATTGCCACTTGGTAACTTTTAATTCAAATAGAATTATAAGAAATAATTCAAATATACACTCTAAATACTAGGAATATAAAAAAATTATTTATATAATATATAAAAATGTAAAATACAGACACCATAAAAAATTATTAAGTCATGTATATGACATTTATCTCACAGATGTAAAAAATGAGATGAAAATCAATTACCTGGTGTTTTCATTAGAATGAATGTCAATATAAAATTATAGATAATGGTTTTATGAACGATAGTAACTAATTAAATAACCAAATTAATATTTCTTATATCATATATTATCCTTTAATAATATCTTATTACTCTTATATTAGTAATCTTTCATTATTTTCACTATTTTAGGTGTTAAAATCATAGTTTCCCAAGTATGTTTTTACTTGTTATTTGTTTTTACTTTTACTCATATCCCAATTTAATCAACCATATAATTTAAAAAAAATTTACTTATATATATTCATTATATATTTATTTATAATAATCCATACTATTTGGAGATATTAAATCAAATTCTAAAATTCAAGGAGATAGTAGTCCATACGTACGAATGATTTAAAAGAATGAAATTTATATTATATATAAGTGTATATATGTATTATAGATAAATTATCAAAATTATTTTATATATTTAACATAGGTTTATTAAAAACATCCTTCATAAATTCTATGTATAGCATAAATGAATCACATCGATTTAAGAAGGCCGTAGTCCACACTTGCACCAACATTGTTATCATATTCCCATAAAATGGAAAGAATAAATCTATGTTCTATATAAAAATTAAAAAAGTGTAAATAAATTATAAAAATAATATATATAATATATAAAAATTATTTTCATCATAATACCGATCATGAGAGGTGGTAATTGAAAAAATGATCAATCGTCGTTTCAGGAGGCAGTAGTTCATCAAACACATAAAGGATTTTTTTGTTACACATTATATGGAAGTGTTTGAAAGTTTAGGTATAACCCTTAACATAAAAACTATGAGTATATTTAATATACTGATGTTAATATATAATAATGTAATAATAATATATGATGGGGTGGATAAAGAAATAAAACGAAAGTGATCGTTGAATAAAGGATCTTCATTTTTGAGTAACTCCTTTTGGATTTTAAAAAAGGCTTTCTTGTTTGGATTTATACAAATGGTGAGGATTCAAGGATTCTGGTAGGGATTTGGGGTGATCATTTGAGAAGATTTTGGTCAATTCAAATGGTTTTATATTTGTGAATAAGTGGGAGGGGTGAGTTCCTGTTTTTAGTGGAGGGGGAGGGGGATTCCTGTAAATTTTTTAAAAGTGAATTCCCACAATTATTTTCCGATTAAAATTGGATCCAATAATAGTAAAAAAATAATAAAAGTTTATATAGTGTCTAAATTTTAACATAAATTGTCTTTTGGAGATGTTTCTTGGTCATTTTTTCATATTTCTAAGTTTTAGTCTCTTGTTAAAATAATTTTTCTCTTAATAGTCGTAATTAATTTCACTAACTTTCACAAATATTTTTATCAAATTATTATATTATTATAAATTATATATTATGATTATTTCATATATTTAAAACATTTTTACAAATTCTAATCATAAATTTGGTAGAAATTTATTTAAATTTAATCTTGTGGATGGGAAGACAAAGAGATTTTTTTAAACTAAAAGTGTTCAAAAAAATTGTAGGTTTTTATATTCAATTTCAAAGTGAAATTGATTCCAATGATATAAATTTTATTAATTTATATAAAATTTATCTGTTAATATTTAAAAAAAATCAAAAGTATAATTTCTTCTTACAAATAAATGAGATGAAAATGTAGTTTTGAAACCAAATTCAATACATTCATTATTCATCCACAAATTATTCCTCACAAAAAAAATACAAAAAACACCGTAACATAATTTTTTTTTATATTTCAAAAATTGCATTTATTTTTACATAAAAAATTTATAATAGTTAAAAAATTTGGATTTAAAATAGGTTCTCTACAAAAAGGTGGTAAAATATATTTTATAAAAACACAACTTGTTTATGTGTAATACTCGTTTTGTTCGCATATTAACCCTATAAAATCAATTGGATGAATATCAAAAAATGATTAAATATATATCACATATATTTCATTAATATAATTAAATACTTTTAAATACTTTTTTTATGTAAACATGGAATTTGGAGAATAAAACTATTTATATTATATTTACCATTTTATATTTTCATTTATAATGACTTTGTAACCAATGAATTCATATTATATTTTTATAGAAAATATAGTTTCATAAATAATTTAATAATATTCATAAAAGCTATTTTATCATCTAGGTTATATGATATTATACTAAATATTTATTTTTCAATAATATATTTCTGTTCGTTATGACTTAGTCTTGAGTGTAACGTAAGCCATAGAAAAAACACATTGTCGCGTGCGATGCATGCTAACTCAATATCATGTGCATTGGAATATATGTCATAGATTGATTTTATTTATTATAATAAACATTTTGTATTTTCATGGAATATTATATTCATTTATATTCTTGGTGTGGTGTGTCATACATCCGATCGAATAAAATGTTCTTATTTTAGAATTATGTGGCATCAGATTGTCCCCACATTAGAAAAATTGTGTCCTCACAATTTAGACACGATATTGGTAATTTATTGTTTTATATTTACTTTGTTTTGAAAAAAAATTGTTTTATAGATTTGTAAAATATACTCCAAAAAAGAGTGAATTTTACGTTCAAAGGTTACATGGAATATCATATAACTAGGAATCAATTTAGGGAAAATTTAATAGTAAGTATAGATACATGCATGGATGAAAATAGTAAATATTTTTAGGGGTTGAGGGTATCAATCACAAACTAGTGAATGATCATTGTAATTTTAAGGGCCTCAATCACATAAATTTTTTATTACATAGAAAACTATCAGATCAATAAAAATTAAGGTATTATGACACCATTTCATAGTCATTTCCCAAATGTTGAGTAATTATTTTATTAACAAATAATATAAATAAGTATAATGACTTGATAAGATTCAATTTCATATGAATAATTCCATCATTTTTTTATTAGTTCAAATTATAATTCATTTATTAATTCAATAAATGGATATCCAAAAATTAACTTTGACACATGAAGTAGAGAAATACATGTTAAAAATATAGTAGTCCCATAAAATAGTGACATGTTGAACTATTTGTCTCTAACAATTCTCCAAAGACAATATAGTTAATACATTAATCTCTAAACCTAATACTTAAAATTTCTAGTAAATCATCAATATTTCATCATCAATTTGTTTAATTAAAAATAATTACACTAACCAGCACATTATATAGCCTAGTGGTAGGCACGAAACCCTTATCATCCTTTATTCATGGTTCCAAGCCCCACATTCTTTCCATAATTCAGGATTTTCACCCAACATACAAGTGGTTCTTTTCTAAAACAATGTTAATATAATTGAAAATATAAATATTATGCACACTCATAAAATTTAATTTTTGAATATATTTTTAACTATGTTTTTCAATACAACCCAAATAAATACATCATCCATTTATATCCACATAGATCCCTCCATGGTCTAGAGTTTATACACAATATCATTTGAATGATTTATAAAACATGAAACCTTTTATTCAATATAAAATACCTCAAGATTGACCTAGGTAATTCATTTTAGTTATCTATTAAAATCCATTATAATTTATTGTAATTAAAATAGGAATTATCTTAAACATAACCCTCGTGAGTGAAAATCTAGATTCCTAGTAATTCATGTTGTCATATTCTAGGTTATGAATGAGTTAGGCATGATACACCGTTTCGGTGTTATTACCACAATGTACATCTATTCCATAACAATGTCTATATATAGTATCTCAAAATGGATGTATTTATAAAAACACCCACATAATATCTACTTCACCAATATTCAATAATGTTCTTCTATACTTATCCTAAAATTCAATATTAGAATTATGTTCCCTAATCATTTTTTTCCATAATATAGTTCCGAAGGTTGGTACTAACCTTTATCTAATACAAAGAATATTTTTCTTTCCATAGATATCCCAGAGTAGGTATCTCCTACCATTATATTGGAATGATTACATGGAATCAAAGATCAATCGATTAAAGAGTTTATTAGTCTCGGTAAACTAGATATATAAATGAGTCTTGTATTACAAATGAATACACTAATTACAACATAGTTTTTTTCATTAGAGGATTAAATTATTCCATTTAGAGTATCCTATTATATCTTTTTTATTAATATTATTGAAATATTATGAAAATGGACTAAAATAATAGTGGCCTCAAATTAATTATAAGTGTACTTTATAGTGGAATCAATAATGAATCAATGATAATAATAAATATAGAAAGGTAATAACTAAACACACATTCCACATAATCAATAAAATGAATGGGTAATCAATATGTCAAGTTAATAACTGGAAACACATTCCATTTAATCAATTTAAATAAAAGAAAATTGAATCCATATATAATGTCAAAGAAATAATCTAATGGATAACAATAGTAAATTAATTCTCAATAATGTTAATGATTAATTTTTTGAAAACATGTATAAGAGTTATATGGTACATTTACCATCAAGACCATTCACAAGATAGGTTTTAACAAACAGGGTAAAAAACCATTTTCTTCCAACATTATCTAAGATATCATGACCTTTGACATGAAAAATTATAACATAGTAGTTACAAACACAAAGGGTTTATACACCCTGATTTCATCCCATGAGATAACTGATGCATTAAGGGGGTTAATTTATATATTCCCCAACCCAAGACAAACCAGTCCAAATCATTCCATTTATATCAAATAAAAAAATTGAATAACTATCAAAGTAAACACCGTATGTAAATTTGATTTATGTTTAGGCAATAAACATATTCATGATAAATGAAAGGGATAATTAGGGGAAATACAATTTTAAATGATCACTAGAAATTGATACGTGAATAGGACATAAAGTAATCATGATACTAAATTATAATACAATCCTTGGTCAAAAAATCATAAACTATCTAAAGGAAGAATCAGGAGGATATCAATGTAATAAATCCTAAGTGGTATCAAACTAATGGTTTTTTATCTTTGATGAATAGAAATAATGTAAAAAAATCTATTAAAAAAATTAATAAAGAAAATATATTTTTTTGGAGAAAAATGAAAATATTTTTCTTTGAAAATGACCTTTCAAGAAAATTCATTAATAATTAATGTTTTTAACGTAAAAATGAAAATTTTTACATATAATGGTGGGAAAACCTGTACATGTTATACAAGCTTAAAAGAATATTACTTATTCATCACAAAAGGATAGAAAATTTCTTTGTTTAGAAAGACACAAGAAGAATCCCTAGAAAACATTTGTGATAGAAAAATGGTAAAATATTATTTATTATATTATTTTTTAAAGGTAAAAACATTTTCGAAAACCTATTTTGGAAAAAAGGTTTTTTAGGAGAAAATTTCTTCTCCAACTTAATATAGAAATGAAGTTAGGTTTTCATAAATAACATAAAATAAAATTTTAGTACTGAATAGTGAAAAAATGGCGTGAATTCTTGAAAATGGTCATGAATAAACATTGTAGAGGAAAATGAACGGTTTTATAGAAAAATTGTCATGGAATATTCTCCACTGTTAATTCATGTGTAAAAATTCCTGGACAAAATTATATTGTGATGTAAACCCCTAAAAATATCATAACATTGATGTGGAAATTGATCAATGAATATATTATGTGTGTCAAATTTAAATTCAAATAAAATAAGTGTAAATAAAAAATTATTTTAAAAATTTATTACAAAGGTAATTTTGAATATTAATGATAGTTAGATTGTAATATAACCCAATAAAAAGGAATCGGGTAATGAAATTATTTACAAAATGGTAACATTTAATAAAAATCCCTTTAGATGGAATAATTCATAAATAATTTTATAATCATAAGATGATAGATTAATTAATTATATATGATATCAAAATTGGATGTATATAAAACACATTAAATTTGTAAATAGTTTATATGAAATTTAACTCACATATGTAAAAAGTGAGATGAAAATCTCTTACATTGATTTTCCTTTTGTGTAAACATACTTTTTACCATGTATATACTGGTTTTAATAATATTACTAAATTATTATAGAACCATATTAAAATTTATGATATAATATATGAACCTATTTTAATATCGTATTACTCTTTTGTCACTAATTATTCGTTTTTTCACTATTTTGGGTGTTAATAACCCAGTTTCTTGTGTATGTTTTGAATTTTAATTTTTTCCCTATTAAATTGATAATGATTTCATAATATAAATAATTTAGACCATTATTTAATTATATATATTCATTATATACATATTTATAATTATTAATAATATTTCCTAATAAAAAATGAAATACACCGTTCATGAAGACGGTAGGTCATACGTACACATAAACACTAATTTCAGTTTGTATTAATATTAAAATAATTTAAATTAAATGATATATATTTATCATTATATTAAAATTATAGTATCATATTTATTTTATATATTCAATATCATTTTATTACAATAAAATTTTATAGATTTCATATATCCTGTGAATAGGTCACTTCTCTCTGAGGAGCTAATTTTCAACATTTCTACAAAGGATGTTATAATATTCCCAAAAAATGGAAAGAATAATGGTATGTTATATATAATAATTATAGAATTATAATAAAATTAAAATTATAAATTATATTATATATATAAATAACTTTTCCATCATAATTACCCCCCTTGATAGGTGGTAAAGGAAAAATGAACAAACATCGTTTCGTGAGGCGGTAGTTTTTCATACACGTAAATGATATGTTCGTTACACATTAGATGGAAGTGCATGTAAGTTATGGCCAAACCCTTGAAAAAATTATGTAAATTATTTATATCAATTATATTTTATATTCATCTAATAAGAATATTTTAGGGGGTGGGGAAAGAAATAACATGAAAGTGATGGTTGCAGAATGTTACCTTATTTTCAGGTAACTCTTTTCAGTTTATAACAAAAGGCCTTATTTTTTGGATTTATTCCCAAGATGAGAATTATAGGATGAGTTTAAGGATTATGGGAGATTATTTTATTATATTTTTGGAGATAAAAAGTGCTTGAATGGTGTGGATAAGTGGGAGGGTTGTGTGCCTTTTATAGTGGAAGGGGAGTGGAATTCGTATAAATTTATTATAAGGATATTTCAACCATGTTTTAAAAAAAATATTTAAAGTATTATAAATTATAAATAATACGGATTCAAAATATTTAATATATTTTTTAATTATAATCACAAAATTATAATAAATTAATTTAAATATAATCACATAGATGGGATGACAAAGTGGGTTTTATAAAGTGAGAATGTTTAAATGTTTTCTATGTTTTTATATTAAATTTCAAATTTAAAATGATTTAAATGACCTAATTTTGATTAATAAATATAAAATATATCTTATTAAATTTTAAAACCATCCAAATTTATAATTTAACACTAGAAAAAAAATTTGTCGAAAGCAGTTTGGAATTATATTTTAGTATTTTTTACTATTCATCCAAAAAATTGAACCACATAGAAAAATACCAAAAAATCACCTTCACATAATTTTTATGTTTTTTTATCATTTTTTATGTATTATTTTAAATAAAATATTTATATAATTTTGATTAATTGGATTTAAAATATGTTCTCTATTAAACGATTATAAAAGTGCCGTTAAAAAATAATGATTTTTATGTGCAATGCCTGGTTTATTCATATAGTTTGCATATAAAGTAAATTAAATGAATATAAACAATATAATATATAATATATAACATATATATTTAATTATTATAATTCTCAAATTGAAATAAATATTATTTATTGGGAAAATACATCTTTGGGAGTATAAAAATATTTTCTTTATATTCAAACTATTATTATTTTAATTTCTTATCTAGTGGTATCCAATGAATTAATTTTATATTTTTATAGACCATATATTTTCATAATATAGTTAATCATATTCATAAACAATAATTTAACTTGTGGGTTATTTATTATTATATTAGATAATAACCTATTGATAATAAATTATTGTTTTGTAAAACTTAATATTGCATGTAATTCAAACCATTGAATAAACTCATTGTTGTGTATGAAGAATGCTAACTCGGTATTACATTCATTAAAAGATATATCATAGATTTATGTGATTTAAAATATTAGATATATTATAATGTCAATTGATATTATATTCACTTATGCGTTGGATGTTTTGTGTCATACACACTATCGAATACAATGTTCTTATTTTTGAATTTTAGGTCGTCATAAAATAATTTTAATCTACCAAAGATTATATTATATTTAAGAGAGGGTTTTGAAAATTTAATTACAATAAACATATATGGAAATTACGATGGAACAAAAATACAAATAATTAAATCATTTATGTGGGAGTTTTTCATGTTGTGTTTTCAAAATTTTGGGGGAGTTTTTTAATTAAGAATGTAGTCCATTAGAAGATAATATACCACCTCATCTAATCTACATTGAACAGACTATTTCAATACATAACCTTAGTCGTGTCTCCCTTCACACAAGATTCTACTAAAAAATGATGAGGGTTTTAGATGAAACTTCATACAGACTATACCATCATATCATATTGAATAAAAATATATAAAATGATATTAAATTTCTCTAAACAATATCCTATTGAATATAATAATAACATTATGTAAGGAAAATGGGAAAAAATATGATACCCTTGTTCTAAAAAATATAGGCTATCTATAATAGAACGTTTGTTAGACAGAAACGCCTATATCCCTTATAAACCAATATTATATGACTCAGATTAAAATAAATAAAACAAAAAAAGCTACTGCCACCTAGTTCTGATACCCAACTCAGTCCCATTTCCTAAATCTGTCCAAACCATCTAGATGAACCCTCAAATACAAGGCCTTAGTAACACTTATTTTTTTTATGATAAAGATGTTCACCATAAAATCATTAAACAATAATGTGTGAAACAAACAATTTTTTTAAAATTCAAGACACAATTTATTAAAAAGAATGTCAGAACTACGTGAGTCTAAAGGAAGAAATCATATTACAATCCCTTTCATTACAAGGAAGAAGATCAACTAGAAAATCATCCATAAAGGTGATTTTCTAGTTGATTCCCATATTAGCAAGACCATCAGTCACCATGTTTCCTTCATGAATGGTGTGGGTAGTTATGTAGTTGATCTCAAGGAGAGAAGAGAGGCATCTTTTACAAAGAGTAGTGAGCGGTCAAGCAAGATGCACAACATCGTTCCAAATAGCATGTACAATTGTAATTGAGTCACTTTCTATCAAGATGTTTTTTCACCCTTTTTGATTGATGTAGTCCACAGAAAAAATCACATCCTTTATTTCTTCTTCCAAGGATGTGTCCATGCCACAATTGCTAAAGAAACATCCTTTTAGATTCCCAAGAGAGTTCCTGAAGATATCTCTGTAACCATCAGGTCCTGTGTTTCCCTTTGAGGATCCCTTAACTTTAACATTAATCCATCCTGGAAGCAGAGGTTCCCAAAAAACCTCAAAGGTGCATCTCAGTTGTCTATATATCCCATCAACCTTGAGTTTACGAAGGATCTCGAAATATCCAAAAGAATTATCACAGAAATATTTTTGTATTGAAGCAGTATCTGATATAGAAATTTGAATTCTCATGAAACCTACATGAATACTGAATGAGAATTTTTTATGAATAATGGCATTTCGAGCATTCCAGATAACGTGTAGTAGCTCTTCAACTACTGCTAAAAAATATTCTTGATTTGTTGCGATGATTCTAGATCCACACAACAAATTAATTGGGCACAAATAGAGCTATATTGTAACCTTCTGCAGTCAAATTGGTCAGTAATGAAATTCCAGAGATAAAAGGCTGTAGCATAAGATAAAATAAGTGATTACCATCTTCCCTATGCTAAAAACAAAAATGAAACTAAGAACATAGTTGTATTCCAAAATACTGCAAACAAACTTCAATGGGAACAAGACTTTGACCAATATTCCAAATAAGATTAAGCCTTAAAAGATTAATCGAGGGCTCTGAAAAATGTTTTAACCAAGAAAATATAATATCAAGAGAAGAGAAATTATGATTTTAATAACGTTTTGAATCAAGGAACCCATTATGATCCGGTTCCCAAGTAATAAAATCATTATCATTAGGGAAAGAGTAATTATCAACAATACTCATGATGTTGTCAGGAAAGTTAGTGTGTCCAAAATGTATGACATCCCTTATTGTGCAATTGGTGTAGACCAAAGATGAGTTAGGGGTAACATCGATATAAGTGGCATGCCAGCCCAATTGTATAACCAAAAATATAAATAAAAATTTGCATTAACTGTACATCTAGCATTAAACATAATATTTGTAAAGGACTATTTAATGGAGGGCCATATGGAAGACTGGATATAGTTCCAATTACCCTTTTTGATATTGTGAAGGAATTATTCTCTAAGAAAGGAAATGGAGTCAGAATTATTGTTGACCAGTCACCAAGTGATCTTGGCTTGAAGAGCGTTATTAATGAACCGAAGGTTGTTTATAACAATACTACTTTTTTCAAATGGTTTGCAGCATCTAGACCTGGGAATGGTCACAATATTCCTCTAGAGGATTATTACAGTACATAAAAATTCATAATGAGAATATTAATTTTTTTAATGAGTCTTATAGGCCAATTGTAGATCATCAACGAGTAAACTATTTTATTTACAATGGTGGATTTAACTAAAAAAATCCTACCAGCCATGGCGAGAGATTTACCCTTCCAGGGAGACAGCTGACTAACCACCTGCTTAAAAATTGGGGATAAGTAAGTGAATTTCGGACATTCCCAAAAGATAGGCACTCCCAGATAAGTGAAGGGTAAGTCCCCTTCATTAATATCTAGACTATTGATAATGTCGTTTTTTCTTTTGGGAGAGAACTTTTTACTGAGGAAAATAAACAATTTATTCTAGCTGATAGATTCCCCTAAGAGATCTTCATAGTGAGATAAAACATTTTTAAGAATTCAGATATTTCTTTTATCTCCATAAATAAATAAAATGATGTCATCGGCATAGAAAATATGAGAAAGAAAAATAATATTTCAAGCCGCACAAATGGTATGGTGTTTATTTTGAGAAGAAAATTTAGTGAGATGTCTACTTAGATAGTCTTCGTCTATGAAAAATATAAAGGAGGATAATGGATCGCCTTGTATGACCCGTTTTGAGTATTTAAAATATCCCTTAGGGAATCCATTTTACAATAATGGAGATATAAGCCGAGTCAAACCAAGTATGAATCCTATTGATAAACACATCATTTAAGCCAAAAGCATGGAGAGCTTTGAAAATAAATTTCCATTCAATGTCATCAAAGTCCTTACAAATTTCGAGCTTAATGGAGAAATTACCTATTTTATTTATTTTATTCAGTGTGTTTGTGAATTCAGAGGCATGGAAAATGTAATCTTGAATAGATATTCTCTTTATAAACCCAAATTGGTTTCAGGAAACAATTTTATGACAAATAGAAGAAGTTATATTATCAAGAAGTTTAGAGAAAAATATTATATATCATAATTTTATAATATCAACCCATTAAAGAATAACGACTCCCATATCATATAGAGGGAGTAACACCCCTCCTTAGAAATAGTAAGAATATATCATCTGGTGGAATAGCGTCCCATAGAGGTGACAACTGGGATGTGTCATCAACTATGAATGGATCCCCACTATGAAATTTATTGTCATGTTTCATCTTCGTACATACAAACTAATTGGGTGAGGGACACACTATTCACTCCCAAGCAAACTAGCATGAAACTACAAGGTAACACAATGATCTATACAGTATGAACCATTCACATTCATTCCCCATTCATCACAATTTCATAAACATATGTAAATAATAATATATATCTCTTGGTCTTCCATTTTTTAATTATTTGATTTAATACCCCTTTAGGATCATTATATATCCTAAAACATATTTATAAGTTGAACCATGGGGATCAGAGGACAAATAATCAAACTAGTTTCCCAATTACTGTTGTGGCCCAAAAAACGTTCATTTAGCTCATAGAATCATAAAGTGAAAAGATCATTAAGATATGATGGATGATCACAAAAAATGGTTGATACTTCATATCACAAAAACCTATGAAAATAAAAAAACCATCAGGGTTATGTTTCAAGGACACAAAAAAATTGTATTTAAACCCTTAATGAACTCTAAAATACTATATCATAATCTCATATAAGTCTTGTTGTCCAATACCAATCAATATGAGACCCTAATAAATTGTTAATTTTTAAAATTACTTTTATGTAATTTGTAAAATATTTTCAAATAAAAAATATATATATATTATAATTAATATCAATGTAATATTGGAGGAATGAATTACCACCAATTTCACATTGATGAAAAAGATTAGGCAAGGTGTGCACACTATCCCAGCTATCTATATAGTACCATAGAATAAAAACCATCCAATTTATTCCATTAAATCAATTTCTAATTAAATCTAATTTCCCAAAAAACACTAAATAAATAAGGGATGTCATATAATATTAATGAAATGGAACAATTCATTAGTGATTATAATTTTCAGATTTCTTTTAACAATGATGAAAAAAAATTTATACATTGAGATGATTTCACCATTAAATTGTGGAATCCTAATCTGAAACCTTAACATGAATAAGAAAAATATGTAGTGAATCACAAAGGGAAAGAAACAGAGGAATAAGAAAAGAACCATATATTACACTTCAAAAGAAAAAAACAAGGATCTCATTAGATCATGAATATTGAAGAGGAATAATAAGGGAATAGTATCATGGCCTCTGTATTCTTTTACAATATAATAATGAACAATTTTGAGGGAAATTTTTAATTTAAAACCCAAAAAAATCACCATTTATATTAATATTTTAAAAAAAAATTGCTGAAAATAAAAATTTAAAAAAACATGTACGCTTAAGATATCATTTCCCATGGGGTCAATCTAATGAATGAATAGTTCACTCTAACATGTGAATAATTTAGTATTATATGTGACAAGTGTACTCTTATATGTGAAGGGTTATGTATCATTCATATAAGGAGCAGTTCCATACTTATCCCAATATCACTGTGCAAAATTTGATGAATTTTTTTCTCTATGGGTAAATAATTATTTGGCTTCCTACTTTTCCAGGGAAGTACCATCATATTTTAAAGGGGATACTATTATATTTTTTTATAATCGTCATTATGTTTCATAGATCTTACTCAGAAAGTCCCTTATACATTCTATATTTTACCCTTAAACACAAATATTTCATGCTGAAAAAAAATGATTTTACTCTTTTTCCTGAAGAGTATACTCTTACTCATGAATATAACTATTACACATGGGAAAGTGACCCTTAAAAACCATGGACTTACTCTTAAACGACAAGGGGTAACTTTTTTTATTCAAAACCTTTTCTACATATTAAACGTTATCCTGAAAAGGTCTCCTACAATTGGTGAATTTACAACTCAATGGGGGTAAATCTTATGTATAAGGTACCTATTCTCAGGACTAGATCATCATATAAGGACTCATACATGTAGATAACCATACACTCAAGAGTTAAAAAAGTTTTTTACTAATTAAATATAACTCAAAATATCCTAAAGGTTACCCCATAAAATTTTTAAATTGATTTATGCACATGTTTTCCTACTCCAAAACTATTGGAGTTGTAAAAATAGCAGAAACCTATTCCAAAACTCTGCTAATAAAAAAAATATCATCCAATTTTGATACACTCTATTACAATACGGGGTATAAATATACATGTTTGACCAATTTTTATACCCAAATTACTATTTATAAACAACCAGTCCTCTGAACACATGAAAAACACTTCCTTATTGTTATTAACAATCTGAGTCCTATTTTCATGCCAAATTATTTATAATATCCAACATTATGACAAAAACATATTTTTATAGGTTTTTGACATCTCACATGGACACATGTAGTTACAACCTCCTTATAATAATGCTTATCATCCTTGATACATATCCTTATAAAATACCCATGCACGATCCATATAACTATGCCTTGATACCTGAATCAATTTTTAGTTCTTCTACAAGTTAGGTTCATGTTGTTAATAAGACCAAACCAAAATCACTTCTAAAAACCTCCCCAGTACACACATTGCAGCATTTTTTATTTCGATCAACACTATGATGATGTCCTCTTTTTGGTATCCTTTTTGAATTTTTAATGTAACGTCATCAGAGAAATATAGTTTGACATTAAAGGTTAATACAATTACTTAACTTGGTTGATGTCATACAAAATAGTTACACGTCAATTATCTTAATATTATATCATTTCAATCTAGAGACTACATTTGAAACCAATGCCTTCCCTCATTCTATAATTTGTCATGATACCAATAATCACCAACATTTTCCACATAACTATCCCCTAACTGGTATTTTCAGGGAATAAGCACCCATTAATACCACTTTACGTTTAATCAACATCGTACATCTATTAATTGTAAAATGTTTAGACTTAACTTGGTTCTCATGTACCAAAAAAAGTGATTCCCCAATATAGATGGGTTCGTCACCAAATCAAACTTTTCATTTACCAAAAAAATCTCAATATAGGTTTAATACACAACATAATGTATATTATGATCCCCGTTAAAGGAATTTTGTTATAATAATTTCATGAACATGATCCCAGTTTATATACACAATAAATTGAACATTGACCTTAATAATCACCCATTGTATTTCATTAAATGGTCAACATCTAGATCCCTATTCATTAATAAAACAATACAGGAAAACTCTACAAAATAGCATCCTCAATAATATTGATAAACCTATATTGCCTACCTAATCATGATGGATAGATTTCAATTTAAATGACCTTTCAAAAATTTTATAAACATCACATTGCATCCCACCATAGTCCATACCTACTCCTACTATATATTTAAAAATTAATTGGTTCCCAACTCAAAATAGTTGAGGTACACGCTAATTATTTATCCATCATGTCAAACAAATTAGTTCCACATTGTTTCACAACACCCAAAATATTATCACAACATCACTTTATTTCAAAAAGGATACATGTTATTTTTTTACATGATTTTAACATCCTAAAATGTCTGTATACCTGGATGGAATCAAATGAAAACACTATGAATTTTTATCTATTTTCATGGCCTCAACTTTGGGACCATATAACCATACTATAAAATATCTATATCCAATTAATTTTACAAAAAACACCAAAATAAATTTCTTGTGTTGCCCAATGTCGATCCCTCTTTTTCAACACCAATATTACCTATTTTGGGATAAGAGTGGATTGAAAAAATACCCCTACGTTGTAGGATAATATAAAAAAACTAACCAAATAACATACCTATGTAGAAATACAGTCAAGTGATGCTAAACTATACCACTAGAATAATAACATATTTATTGATATTCTATGAATCTTTGGATCAAATGTATAATTATTTAATTAAACACACATCACATAAATTCTAATATCATAAATTCTGGGCCTACCAATATATTTTATTATAAATCCATACCTCCCATGCATATTATACCTAGCATCCCAAGAATAAATTGTTACTTCATAATCAAAAGTACAAATGCATTTCCATTCCTATATCATATACTATATCTAATATTCCTTTTTATTTATCTCATAGTGAAAATAATTTACCCATTATTTTTTTCCATAATAGAACTCATGTTCCTGGGGTAACCCCTCTCTTGGGTAGCCCTCATGCCTTAACTACCCTTATGAAATAATAAAAAGGATCCCTAATATTTATGACAATTGACTGTCTAATTTTCAAGTCACTACACAACATCATTAAGATCTCCCATCTTGTAAATTATTTCACACTAATTTTGTCATAACTCAAATTGAAACATCCATAATCTCATTTAGATACAAAATGGAATGAAAAATTCCAAAACACCAACTATATGGTTCAATTATAAATATTAGAAATCACACACTCAACCCACTATTCCCTCCATGAAAATAGTCCTCACTATGAATATGCACATTAGACTACACCTCGATGATCTAAATCCAAATACTTGTGGAAATTATTTGATACAAACTGTTTATTTATATTTATATAATGGGTGTTTGAGTAATTCCTTCAAGGTTATCTACACTAGTACTAATATTTTCCATGAATTATTTTTGAAAAAATTTTAATGAGATCTGGGGAATTAATTTAGGGGGTGTCATGACATCTCCCTACCACGATTCATATAGAATAGTCCTAGTCATCGTATTTGGATAAGTATGATTACCCTAAAGAGTATATTTAGAAATTAATAAATAACTTGATATATAAACATTAAATAACCAAACACAATATCCTCTTACAGAAACTGTCATTACTATGATGTTTAGTTAAGTATAATTCCACCATGAAGTCGTATGGTAAAAAAACTTATATGTTGTTGTTGAAAAATTATGTATCCAAACACATCTTTTCATTTTCATTATCCTTAAATGCACTATCTGAATCAGACATAATAATATACATAACATTTTAATTGATGTTTTTGATTTGATGAAAAAATGAGAACTCAAATTCCACCATAAGAAAAGGAAAAAATAAGAAATAAAATTACTCCATAACTCAATATTAATTTATAATTTACTCACTGGTAACAGTAAAAAAAATAACCACATTTCCAAATCCTTGGTAACTTGGACGACAACTCATAAAGGTTTTAGATAGGAACCTAAAATAATAACCATCATCTTTAAAATATTATACTATCTTTCAAAAACAACATCACAAATAGTAATAAAAACAAATGAATTCTATAATAATAATTTTTTATATCCCAATACAATTAAGCTATAGTAATTGGTCCGATTCTCTATGGGATCTCAAGTGTGCCTCCTTGAATGAAATATTATTTGACTAAGATTCCATGGTATAAGGTGAAGTCTTGGTGAGTCTATAATGTCATATCAGAGTGAGGAAAAATAATTTAAATAATATAAAATTGGGAATAAGAATGTAAAATTGAATATAACAACAAAATTTCCAAAGTTAATTAATATAATATAAAAGTAAATATGATATGGAAAACATAACCTATATAAAATTTCACACATGTCATGTAATAGTCAACTATATATCTTGTAAGTAGTTCATATACATTTTATATAGAGATACCTAAAACAAATTATTGACCACCACAAAGTCTTGAGTCCCAACCCGGTCCAATATCATGAATTCATTCAATCCATCTAGTTAAACAATCCAATACTAAGATAATACCATAATTTTTCTAATGACCAATATGTGTTCTTAGTTGCTCAATTCATAAGGTGTTTTGAGAAAGGTGATAATAATACTTTGCAGTAAAATAATAATAATTTCCTTAACATAGCCAAAGAATATAGTGTATGCACAATGTGATATTCTTTATATAATACAATAATGCTTGGGTGAATGATAAAATGTTACACCATTAAATTGTGGACTAAAATGAGAATACCTATCTCATTATGGATTCTTGGATAGCACTAATATGACTATGAAACCCCAATCCCTTGTCCAATATACTGGGAGATGACACCTAACACTCAAAATCTGTATATCACACATGAGAGGCATTATCCTAAGGTAGACACACACACACATCTCCATGTGACTAAATATTAAGAAAAGAATGAAACTACTATTACCCAATATGAATACATACAAATAATAATATATCATAGTATGAAAAAAGATTTGGAAAGGAAAATTACCCAAATACAATCCAATAATTAATGAAAAAAGTCAACATTGTGAGTGAAAGGACATTTATATCAACATGAAATATTAGAAACAAAATGCAGTTTGATTGTCACCACTAGGCTCCGCATTCACCATTTCATAATTGGAGTCTGTCTAAATGTAGGTTTTCTATAAAATACTCTCCACATGTGGGAAGAGACCATGGAAGGGTGAGTAATGAAATATTTAGTAGGACACCCCAATATCACAAAACATAAATAATTTAAGGTATTTACCTCATATGAGAGGATAATAACAACCTAGATATACTAAAAAAGACACTAGGACTTAAATTATGGTCTCACCCACACATATATCCTAATATTCTCCTCTAATATTCAAGATAAAAATCTTACTAGAGTACTGATTCATCATATTTATGTAACATTAATGAAGCTCATCTGATAGGTCTTACTGTTTAGAACTTGGAAGAGATAAAAATTATGGGGATCATATGATGTAAAAAATAGATAGGGGATCACATCGATTGCCTATAGGGGATAACTAAATATACCAAGAGATACCCAGTATGATGGGGATCAGATTCTGAAAATGTTGATATCATGATACCTAACCTAAACATGGGAAGAAGGACATTGGATCACCCCCCCCCCCATTCCACTCTAAGGGATACCTAAATATATTTGGAACTAAACATTTGAGTGGATCAATCACCCTAAAATAAGGATGGGATTATTTTAATATATCCTCATAGGGATAGACCAAGGGAATGTACTCTATAGATACGTATCTATATTAGTGTGAATAAGATATTCAACATACACATGAAGTAGTACTCATCGCTTATATGGAATAAATGGTGTGCCCTATCCATTGTGTACATTCCAAAGCCTATACTTGTTCCCAAGTCCCCCAAATTGTTCCAATGTAATTTTGTTTTTCCCATGTATACCTATCATGTTTTTGTACTTTGGATGTGTCCAAACACATGAGATGTGTCCTTTCTAATGTACTCTAGGGTATATTATTAGACATTGATCAAGAATAAACAATTTTGTGAAAATTCACATGGTGTGTGAAATTTAATTTTATTCATAAACCATAGACACAGCATAAAGTGATCCAATTGTCATGTGTTCTTCCATATTATTTGAAATATATGTATTCTTTTCACAGAATGAAAAAACACTTAGGTGAATTCACCCTTGCCACCTCCTCCCCAACTAATTCTACCATATAATCTTTATATGATCCTAGATAAAAGGTTTACCATGCATAACAAATCTCTATTGGAAAAATAATTTACACCCATCCTCTTGATAAGGCCTTAAATTAGAAAAAATATCTTGTAGTGAAAATTTATAAATGAAAAAATCTCAATCCAACTCCTAATCAGCTTCTTTCATTATGAATACCCAGTTGTGGAATTGATTCCAAATTTGTCCTCATGGAAATGATCTATTACTCTAATGATTTATTGAAAAATGATTAGTTTAATGGTATTTTCAAAAATTTCATAAAATGAAATGCCTATGTTTATCATTTGAAGAATGAGAGTAGAAAACACACAACAAAAAAGTGAGACCAGAAGAATTTACCATTTTTTGGGTATACCATAATACATTGATGGAGAAAAAATCTATATTTCAATTAATTTACTAAATGAATGGATTATTATAAATTATAGGGGAATCAAAATAGGTGATTAATTAAATAAAACAAAATCTGTACCTCACGGTTTGATAAATCACTGAAAAAGAAATATTTCAACATTTTTATGGTTGTTATGATCCAAGGAATCCATTGATGAATACAAACTCCATGGTAACTGATCGTCAATCTACGATATCATTGTCCTACAACTACTCCCCCCTACATGGTCCTATCAATATCAAGAGTTATGAGGATACCCCTATAATGTGAGAATAATATTTTTAATAGTAGAGGGATAAGGCCCTTGAAAACTAGATACAAATAAATAATTCAACAAATTTATTTGATTATTATACTACAAATGGTTGGTATTTAGAAAAAATTAGTGTTTAAAAGTATTATGTTGCGCTTATGTTAAAAACCACGTTATAAAATTTAATGATGGTCCTAGTATTACCATTTGAAAATAATTTAAAGTAAATATCATTATTATATAAAACGTACACATGTTGAGGTAATTTATTTAATATTTTTATTATACCAATACAGAGGCTCCAGAGTCCCAATAACTCAAGGTCAACAACAAGAATAAGTCCAAAAATATTTGGTAAAATTTTAAAAACAATTTACAATAAAAAAAGTATCCTTAAATTCTCCCCAACTTAAGGATATACATGTATAAAATAAAAATCCCACTCAAATAGGTGGGAGTTATGAGACTGTATGTAGTTATCCCACTCAATATATATGTTCTTGAGGACCCTATGCCTCTATCAAACATGAACCATTGGAATAAATTGGATAAAAAAGATATTATTATATCGATCCCCAATCTGTACTGAGTAATCTATAAATATTTTTCCACCCTAGATGTCCATCTCACCCTATTTGGTAATATGTGATTGGTCGCGGAAATACCTTCTTAGTTGAAATACATGAAATATATCTCATACCTAGTCTAACTATGGTGGTAAGTATAAGTTTTAAGACACATTTCCAACCCTTTTAA
The DNA here is from genome assembly GCA_963277665.1 of Viscum album. Lineage (NCBI taxonomy): Eukaryota > Viridiplantae > Streptophyta > Magnoliopsida > Santalales > Viscaceae > Viscum > Viscum album. The sequence goes on along the minus strand of OY728164.1, from coordinate 1,088,620,749 downwards.
GCATATATAATGTGATACCTAATATTATAGAAAACATTCCACCAAAGAACAATGTCCAAAATCCTCACTATGGAGAAACCTTCATGAACACATAGTTCTCCTTATTGAACTCCATATACCTTCATCACCAGTATGAATAAAGCTTAAAACATATATGGGATGTTTATTTTATCTTTGGGAAGATCATATCATTCTATATCATGACTAAAAAAACTCCAATATAATAATTGTTTACTCCCATGTATTTGTTTAGTATATTAGTGACCTATATGGTCTCTTATAAAAAGCCTTAATTGGTTCCATACCATTGTTATATATCTAACTATTATTTTATGAAAAAACCATTAATGGTAGATGATCTTATAATATGTAGTCAAAGTGTATCATTCATTACTTAAGAATTTCCTCTTTACCCTTAATGGTGCATTCAATCCGATCATCTTTATAGGTGTGAAATATTATTTTCAACTACAACTGATTCTCAAAGGCGTCTTTATATCCTCTTAAAAAGGGTGATGTGATGCAAGGATCATGTTATAATAATATCATATATGTAAATCCTTTAATTCAGGCAATATTTTCTATGTAACATCATTTCATGTTATCCGCTATACTCTTCTCTAGGATGGCTAGGAAGTAGGAAGACTTGGTGGGTAGCTTTATGATCACCCATATCCCATCAAGACTTATAATTGATTATGGATGTCTCATTATGAAATCCTTGTAGATACCACCCCATTTACACTCAAGATCCTCATGGATTTGAGAAAATCCCACTGGAACTTGGTGATCGACCATCATTTATAGGAAAGGGTGACATCAAGAGATAATATCAATTATGTAAGTTCTCATTTATCATCATGAGAATTTATTTTAGACATCCTGGTACATGTTTTTCACTACTGGATACACTTTATAGGGTTCTGTATGAATATATCTCAATAAATCATATCACATCATCATATGTACCCTTACATGTATTCTAAAAAGGATGTCATTATCACAAACACAAAGAAAACTATCAAGATTTTTTTGTATTGAAATATAGTCAAACAAGGTCTCATAATCAATATTTCCACACTTAGAATCCCTAATATGTTGAAGAATCATAGGTGTAGCATTGATTTATTAGGGGAAAATTTCATCATCCACATCAAATAAGGAAAACTATAATGAGACCAACTTACCTAATTCATCGCTCAACAACTATGAAATGGATCTCCACTTGAGTGAATATGCAACTGAATTACCCAACATGGTAGTATAGATAATATCAATGTTCTAACAAATCTAGAAGAACATCTATAACCATTATAAATATTCGTAATATTTATATTAAAATATATTCCTTTTTATCAATAAATTATAAATCTCACTCCCATTAGGTAGTTTTTCAATAGAAAGAATCAATTAGAGTAATCTTATATGAAAGAATAGTAAAAATCTAGTTGTACTTATTATAATCACCATGTTTCAGTGTAATGTAAAAAAACACACATCCATGATAGGATTCCAGAAAATGATTTATGTGAATGATTATTCATGAGAAAACACTCCAACGGTCGTGTTATCACTGGTGGTTCTCATCTGAGAGGTCGTAGTCATCATGTCACACTATAATGAGATACACACTGAAATTTAGAGGATGTAAATACATAAATAGGGGATCCAAATCAGGAAATGTGGGGGATACCTAACCCTACATGAGGTAACCCACTATAATGAGGATCAATAACAATGAAATATAGTGAAAATACAAAATAAAACCATAGTAATATTGATAGAGGATCACAAATTGGTCAACATAGAGGGATACATGAATCTATCCCGAACTACTAATGTATTGGATCAATCATCATATTCCTATTATTATAATCTTCATTGAAAACTCTTAGATATTGATAAAAAGAACATACCATACTGAAACTGCTCTACATTAAAGATAACAGGGGATTAAAACTACCCTAGAAGGAGTACATAATATATTGGAATACACAACATGTCCTTTCCAGTTCTTCCATTACTGAGTCCATCCTCATGCCTATATCCACTATCACATTCCTATGTACTCTAATTATACTCATGTAAATTATCCAAGACAATTTACTTTATCTATATCATTCACCATTTACTCTAGGGTAAATGTTTGGAAAATGATCAAGGGTCATAGAACATATAAAAATTCACACAGTGTATGATATTTATTTTTTCACTTAAAACCTATAGTTATGGAAGGGGATCTATATGGTGTGTCTTCCTTCGAACTACACATTGTGTTTATTGGATTTTCATATAAAGTCACAAAATTTTACACTTCATCCCCCACACCAAGGATTTCATTGTAGAATATTGCATATATCTTTGATACTAGGTTCAACAGCCTGATCCAATGCTGATTTCAAGATTCCAGTAATACATTTTCTCTACAATGCCACCCGTCACACCGTATCACTACAATTCTAAGCCATAGATGAACAAATATCGATCAATGCAGATCTTCCCCCATCATCCTTATATCCTTATCATTACTTCAATCCTAAACACATAAATTCAAAAATGATTGATTACACAGAATACCAATTTTCCGATAATAGGTTTCTACATATTATTGAATATACTATCAAATGAAATACCAAGGATGATTTTTTTTTTGGAAAAGTGGAGAAAAGTACACAACAAAAATGTGAAGGGAATTAATGTAATTAAATTTTTGGGATTGGTTGAATCCATTAATCCATGAAAATTATTACCACAAAATAATTCACCACGGTTCTAAAAACTGTTTATCAGTTCATAATTCTAGGTTGACAATTAACAACCAAAAATCAACAATCAATCTGTGAATAACATTTCTAACGGAATTAATAAAAATTGTATATATGTTATTAATAAACAGTGTTTCATTCAGCAAAAAAAATCCTACCTTGATATTGGATTGATCATTTATGAAGAATCATTTATTATTCATTTTAATTAGAGTGGTCTAAGAATTATCTGGATAAATACAAACTCATTGGAAACCAACAATTGATCCATAATCTCATTGTCATCCACAAAATCTCTCTTCCATAGTCCTCTCAAATACCTTGGGCTATTTTTTTGTCCCTAGGAATTGAGAATAAACTTTTTTTAATTTTTATAGGGATTAAGACACAAGAAATAAATAACCAATTGATTAATAAATAATTATTTTGATCATTGTCCATCCCACGACATCTATTATAAAAACTCTTGATACATAAAATGATTATGTAATTCTCTGAGTAAGTCCCACATTTTGGATTTAATAGTAGTCTCAAATTTCCCTTCTAAAAAAGCATTCATTATATGTTCCATTACTTCTGAAATTAATACATTTTATTGATATAATATATTAAATATGTTTATTAAATCAACATTGAGGCTCCACATCCCCACGAATCCTACACGGAATCTAATACTTAGTCCAATAAAATTCTTTAAAATATTATATTGTGTTTTGATAAAGGATATGAGATTCTACATATAAATTGACATCTAAGAATGATTATAGAATCATTTTTTATGTAAAGTGTCTTTGATAATATCACAGAACCATAATGTAAACCAATATAATTCCTTGAAATCTTTAGAAAAAAATAATTTAGTGAAAATTTTGGATTGCATATAAATCAATAAAAATATCTCTTCTAGGTAGCTTAATCCACCACCTTAGAAATAAATGGAATATATAATCTAGGGGAATAACACCCCACTCGAGAAATAAATTAAATTTGCAATATAAGTAAAATAGTTTTGAATCCATGAATCAGTAGCCCTATATAAGTTGGTCAAATAGATCATCATCCATGAAATAATAAGAATATATCATTCATGGGGAATGATACCCTTCATAAGAGACAAACATAAAATTTCACCTTTGGTAAATGACACCCAATATGGTAATTAGTTTCATTATGTGTCATCTTATAATACTACGGTAATCACGTCATTTAATAATTAATGGTGAAACATCCCTTGTCAACATGATATTCCACTAGAATGGATCAATTTCTGGTTCTGAAGTGGCCACATGATTTCCATGGGCTAGAATCTAGTGCTATAGAATCATAAGATATATCAATATGAAATAGTTTATCTCCATAATCATTATAAATATGTAATAAATAATATAGGGAATATGACATAGTATGTTGATAAATAGGACATCAATGAATATAGAGAATGAATATAAAATTTATTAATAATCTATTTATGTGGATAAAACAACAAGCATATAAAAAATTAATAATCAATTTAAGTGACCTAAAACTTTTTATAAATAATACATCATCACATGAAAATAGACAATAAGGTCCATTTATAATTGATAACATAGCACAAATATATCACAATAACTAACACATGAAATACAAGAAAATAATTACACATTATTTAGTTTCATATTACATAATAATCTAAGATAAATACCCAACCCTATCTGGGGTTCATGAACACAATATTACATATTATCACCCACTAATCCTTTATCAAATATTAAGTCGAATACATAGAAATATATTTCCATAAGACACATAATCTTTCACATTTTTAATGGAATACATAATTTTGTGAAGGTTGTCTTGAGACATGAGGTTAACAATGAAATTTTCAAAACTATTGGAATGCAGTTTGCGAATCAGACTAGAGGTTTTTCTTAAAAGGATGTTAAGACCAACTAATACTCATAATATGCCGACTACATAAAACTATTTATTACAAATATAATGAAAAATTTAGGACAGAACTATGTCTTCTTCAAATAATTTTTTTTGAAATAAAATATGATAATACAAGACTGACTAAACCATTGATAATTATCACATTCCTCTCTATCATAATAAATTATATAATTAATTCCTGCATTACAATTTTAATGAATAAAACATGATCTTGATCGACTCACTCACTATTGACTTTGATAGGTTAGTTAGAGCAAGAAATGATCACTACCAGACTGCTTTCACATGCCCATAGTAATTATGAACCCTCAATAATTCCTCAATCACCCTTTACCTCCCTTAATTATGTGATAAATTAAATATGGTTGATGTGGTATTTTAATCAAATCAATGTTAGAGAATAAAAAAATAAGAAACAAAAATTGTTAGTATGATCATCACTAGTTTATTGAATATATCATTTCCATGAAAATTTTATTGGGGAAATGGAAATATAAATTCATTTAAATTAAATAGTATATATTGAGGGAATTTCCACTATTATGAAATATTATACCATGATTCCATCGCAAGAGATAAAATATAAAATCATAAAAAAACCAGAGATCTATACTCTCTATTGGTGTGTGAGAGATCACTCTTATCTATTGATATTAATAGTATATTAATGGTATCAAAATATAATTCTAAATCACAGAATATATCTACATTTAGGATTTGATTTAGTTCACATCACCATCTTGTAGAAGGTTATATCTCGAGAAACCTTCTCTCTAACTTTCCCAATATCATTCATGGTCCTAATTTCACTTTTATAATATATTAATTCTATATTCAAATATCCATTGATCAGTACCTCATTCATTCATATAGAATGAATAAGGAAATTATATTCAAATATCGGTTTTACGCATAGATTTTATGTTCATGTATATGTGATTGAAAGCTTTGTTTATGTGCAACCTTTGGAGGCATAGGGTACTCTATCATTTTCATAATCTTATCCAAAATAATAAAATACATAAAGTAATATTTTATATTTATAGGATCCATAAAAAATACAAATGAGACACCAAAAAATAAATGATTTATGATTTCCTTGGATGGTGTTGTATAAATATGTAATATTATAGAATGCTTATGATCTTCTCTAGGGTGAATTATAATAATATTAATATTTAATTTAAACTTGTTGAGGAATTCTGTCAAGTATAAGGACTATTTTGTTCATCTTATTTATAGTTGAAACAATAGGATACATTGAGTCCATTATAATTTCAATCATGGATTCAGGAAAAATATCGAAATTACATTTTATTTACTATGAATTATTATTCATCATTTTGACAAGTATCGTATTTTTCAGGTCTGGTCAAAGGTTGAGTTGATTTTGTGATGCATAAGTTTATCTTTTATTCAGTTTGGATGTGATGTTCCTCCATGTTGTCTTTATTGATCTTATAGGTTCTAGAGATTATCTCATTTTTTTGATCGATAAACCTTATATGGGATTCCCAAACTTTATAGGGGTCTTCTTTCCTTTTAAGATCCTAGTTGATCAAATTAAATTACATTTATGAATAGATTTTTACCATTACACAAACATTTTATATTCTTGAGTACGCTTACATGAGTGTACTATTAGAAATTATAATCCATTAGATATAGTTATACACAGTTATGTAGAACTTTAGGAAGGTACTTGAAAATTACAAGGCCTTTAAGCGTGTACTATTACCTTTATATAGGAACTGGACATCATCATTTACCCTTAAAAATTATGAATGTTTTTATTATTACAAAGCTCTGGATATGTGGTTGTGAAAGAGCTCTCAAAATAAAAAAAACACAATTTCATGTTATGGTCATCGAAATTTAAAACCACTATAAAAAATAATTACATAGAATCCTTTCATATTATACTCATTATTAAATCTATAAAATAAAAAATTATTATATTCAGAAATTTTGTTAATAATATTTTTTATAAAAATTTAAAAAATGGAAATTATTTTTTCATCAGTCCACCAAAGAAAAATTGATACATTTACTCATATTATTAATTCTATGAGTTCTGCTTATATTATACTATTAGTTCAATAAATTCGGATGAAATAAATAATGTTGGAATTATAATTAAAATAACTAGAACTTTTATTTTTATATCACTATGTGGATCCTAAAACCACAATTCTAATTCCAAATTACTTCATTCTTCCTATGAAAAAATCAAATATTTCATCTTCACCTTCTTAATATATATCTATAATTCCTAAAAATATATTCATCCATTTCTTTAATTATAAAATATTGAATTATTCCAATAAATGAATTTTTGAATGAATATTTTTGGATTGTATTGATAATCCTTCCAAAAAACAAACAGTGATGGAAGGTATTACTTGAGGCTAATTATAATAGTGAACACATAGAATAAATTCTTATAAATCTATCTCTAAATCCCATATATTAATTAATTTATAATTACCACATTATAAATTAATTATTATTTATACTTAGGTACTCTTCTACATTATTTTTCCTCATATTTTTCTTTCTCCAATTCATATGAGCTGTCATGTTTTCATTTAAGGAGTTTCCATGTGGTGTTAGTTTTTTTATTGAGAAATATTTGGATGATGGAGAATAAAAATTCAATTTTCACATGTTTAATATTTAATTACAACATTCTTATTTGATTATAATGTTTCTTCCTAGTTCAAAATCGAGTTATTCGATGATTCTAAGGTAATATGTTTAAATTTTTATTGAGGGAAATGAATTAATGATCATTATATTAAAAATAATTTCAAAATCTACTAAAAAAAATAAAATAATTAAAAATTAAAAATTTGAATTTACAACCTAAACCATGGGTTCCCTCTACAAAAAATATCACTAAAACAAATTTTAATTAATTTTGGTATGCAATTACCAATGAAATGGAAACTACTCATAAAAAGAATTTCAAAAAAATAAAAAGGATAAAAATAAGATAGATTATTTATAAAATAATTTTCTATAAATAGATCTTCATTGAAAACCAAAATTTTTTCCCACATGGTAACAAAATTTAATACTGATAAAACATATGAACAAAAATTAAAAACATAAGAAAATAAATAAATAAAATTAATATGGTGTGATTATTAAGTTTATACCTCTAAAAATGGGATGTAATTAGGATCCTGGTAGTAGGAAGCTCATCTAATCATCCATAATATTCAAGAGAATGTTATTTGTATATTGAATATCACCACACCATTTTCATTTTATAGATTCTAATAATCACTTCTACAAATATTCTCCCACTAATAGAGTTTTTATTATCGATCATGTGAACAATGTTTTGTATTTTGTGAAGTGGAGGTGTAATAATTATGTATAGGGTCTCATTAGACATAAATCATACATTTCATATTCTTGTGGATTATCTTATAATACTATTTAACTATATTAATCATAGAGAATATTAATAATAAATTCAATTTAATAAGAATTAATACAACTTTAGGTAATATTTAAATTCACCCCATTATATATGAAATATTTTACTTATATTTCATCATGAAATACCACAAGGAACTCCTCTTCTACATTGATTTCCTTCATAAGTTATTCCTGATATTTTTTAGGTGCTTCTTTACAAAATTTTGTCAAGGTAAATTTTAGTTCTTCCAGAGCTAAATCATTGGCTCCCTCTTGTCTTACTAGACCAGGGTGTCTATATCCACTTATTCATATTCCTTGAATCTTAATGGGAATCATTCTAATGGTTATCAAAATATTCTATATTAGTACCCTTATTTATTAACATACTTTGATATAATTCATAGTCTCATTCAACTTTAATATAGTTACCCATAAATTTCATGTAAATATATTGCATCATATTAAATGACATTTCAATACATAACATTAAGATCTATCACATTAACATATTGGATTTTTTTAATTGACAACATGGAAACATAAATAACTTTATCAAAATATATCTAGGTCAATTAACATTATGTTCTTCATAACTAGAACTCTTATTAGTCATATCATAGATAAAATCTATTTTCACAACCATGGGAATGGAATCAGAAGAATGGGTGAGCTCTGATTCTCAATAACTGTACACAAGGGAGATATTAGTGATCAGTAACATATTTTATGAGAATATGAGTATGAAAACATGAGATTTATATTTCAAAACAAATCTCATTATATCATAGCTCAAAATCTTGATTCATGAAATAAATCATCACTATTTACAAGACATGAATAATAAATGAATCAAAGAACAAGAGCCATGATAGAATAAAATTGAAATAAGAAATAATTCTTTGAAATAAAAAATATTAAATTAATATCATATTATTATTCAAGGGTAATTAAAAATAATATCATAATATATTACTTTCATACTCTATTCCATCATATTTTATGATATGGATCACTCCCAAGGATATCGTAGTGGAAAATGATCCTTATTGAACTAGTTTCACTCCCTGTTATAGTATTTATTACCTATTGAGATATCTAAATTTACCCAATTCAGTGAAGGTATATACAATTATAATACCAAACATCACAAAATTATGATCCAATTATATGTATTCTACAATATCATAAATCATTTATCTTATATTATAACCCATGGAAAGAAACGTTGTTACATAACATTTTTAAGATTTCATTATAACATAACCTATAGAAAAAAAATAGGTCTTATAAAAATATCAACACCATAATCATAAATCTTGAAGGTAAAGAAAATAAAAGGTTTCACTCGATAATATCAATAGTAAAGAGTATGTAACAACCAGCGAGGATATATTAGATATAAAATTCATTTAAATGTTCACAAGGAATATTTATTGGTGAAAATAAACTGTTCAATTAAAAATAAATTATTTTTGATATGAAATTTCCATAAAATAAATGAAATGATTTTATTTCTATAGAATAATATAAACTAGTAATGTTGGCTAAAAATATTTTTTTTTCATTATGGGGTAAATCCAATTCATGTAGTGTCTATAATAACAATTACTCCTTTCATATTTTTAGTAAAAAGAAAATTGTTACTCATTTTTAAAATGACAAGAAAATTGTTTGTAAACCATTATTAAAAATTTAAAATATGATTATAAATAAAAATTAACAATTAATAGATAATATTGAAATATATTCATGAAAAAAATTAGAATAACATGGATATAGAGGGCAATTATTCCCAACCAAAGTGGAAATATAGTTTGTTTTTCATGGAAACATTTTTAAACAATTTTAAGCACTAAAGATATGAAGAAATTTAAATTCACATGGAAAAAGATCTAATTAATAGATTATATAAATATTAATTATATTATTGAGATATAGATCCCTATATTTCATCATCAGAATCCAAATCGTAAACAATCCCGATAGAAAATTTAATTGTATCATAAAATCCTTACCCCTTTGGTAAAAATAGAATCATAATACACGTGAAATAATAAATTAAAATTAAAAATTATATATAATGAAAATAATGATAATTATGATAATTCATGTCAATTTATTTGTATATACACCTCAAAAACATAAATAGGTGCATGAATCTATTATGTTGTCATTAAAATAACAATGGGATGAAGAACCCTTACAACATTGGTAATATGTAAACAAAAACCTATTGAATGGGATACCATTATATATAATTTTAAATACCAATAATTTTCATGAAAATATTCATATTACTAATTAAAGGTAATTATATAATACACACAATGGTAACAATTGTGGAATATGGGACATGTCTCATAGAAATAAAACTGAGATTAGAAACCCCTTACATCACATTTGAACTGCATCGAAAGTGATAAAATCTCTTGTATAATAAATATTATTTTTTTATAATTCTATAAAAGAATAAGTTAAAATATTATAATATAATATATGATCTAGTAATAGTATTTTAACACCCATGTAGTATCAATTCATTATTAAAATCATCATTTCTAGGTGTTATTCATTTAGTTTTTTCTTGAGAGTTTAGGTTTTGTAATTATCATCTATGTACATTAGAACCCTCAATACCCAATTTTCCCTTACTTTTCAAAAAATTATTTAATTTGGTCACTATTAATAACAGACAAAAATACAAGGTAAAAATATGAAAAAATTTAGACCCATTTATTATAAATATTATTATATTTTCATGATAAAATATCTAAAATATGCATATAAAAATTTATGAATAAAATGAAAAATGAATATTTTTATTAGAAAAAATGAATTTCTAAGTATTAATATGTTTTTTCAACAAATTCATGTAAAATATTAATTAAAATATTTATAATTCTATAATTAAAAATTGAAATAAAATTCTCAAATTATAATACTACTCTAAAATATAATTTTAATTTGTAAATACATTAAAAAAATAATTTATGAAAAAAATATTATATTGAATTATTAATTAAGATGTAATTTTTTTTTGAAAAAATTAAAAATTTCACTATAAGTTTATTTTGATATGATGATTTTAAAATGATTTAATTTTCAGAAAAAATATTCAAACATTTGAAAAATTAACTATAATATTTTCTCCCAAAAGGAAATAAAAATATGTTTTTAGAAAAAATATTTATGAATCATAAAATGACAATACTAAAAATTGATTACTAATTTCTAAAGATTAAATTAATACCTTTTAATTGAGTATGATATTTTTTTAGATATTTCATATTTTTTAATACTATTCATATCCACCAATTAAATGTCTATGTTATAATGATCATATTTAAAATATTACATATAATAGTTCATTATGGTTTAGAGTGTCCTATCATGTATGTAATCTAAAAAAAGTTTACATTTTAAAATATCAGGTTTTTAAAACTCACACCATTTAATAAATTTATCTTTCCCAATATGATCTTGATCACGATAATCATAGGTGTAACTTTTGGAAATACCTTTATTGAAATCCCATATCATAAAAATTACTAATAAAACATTCTTCTAAAGAGGGAAAAGGAAAAATAATGTTCATTAAAAAACAATGTTACCAAATTTGTGAATGTTAGTTGAAAGTGAAAATATAAATGCATAGGAGAAAAACAAAGCCTGAGGTCTAATAATGTTTAATAGAGAACACGTTCTGGGAAAATTTATCGATAAAAAACACATAAATATGTGGTGGATGAAAATACAATCAAATAAAATAAAATAAATTTACTGGGATAATTTATTATATTATTCTTTTTACCAAGATTTATGGAATTAATTTTCCATATAGCCTATGAATTGAATGAAAAATAAATACATGCAAATATTTATTTCATACTTTAATAAATTATCACCTCAACCTCATTTTCCCTCCAAATGATGTGTACTCATGGTGAATTTATAAAGCATGAAGTACAAAAAACAACTTGTAAATGATCATAAAATCCAAAAAATGGATAAAAATATAATACTCTCATCTTTAAAAATTAAACAATATGTTTAGCCAAAGGTAATGTAATATCCAGAATGAATAATATATTTTAGTTTAAAATGTCCATAACAACACCAAATTTTAATATTAGATCATTTCATAAATCTACATCCCAAATTACTTAAACATCATCGATGTTAAATAATGTTTCCACCTCATGGGTGTTCATATACCTTGCAAATGACATAAAAAAGATTAATTGTATTCTACCCAAATAATAATTTATGTAAAACTTAAAGTTTATATATAACATTACCTAATAAAATATCTCTTAAATGAAACAAATTGTATAAAACTTCCAAATATAATATGAGTTAGTCCTAAAATATGATTCCCAAAATAAAAATAATCTTTATTGAACACATAATTTTGATAAAAATCATATTATAATGAATTTTTTATTTTTGGATTGGAATATTCATGAGAAATTTGAATTACATATTGTATATTATTATATGTGGTAAATGGCCTTTTTCATTAGAATATGATCTTAGATATTTTTTGGAAAACTCTTTTGGTCCTAAAATATGGTTTTTACAGTGGGATAAGAGTTTGGTGTAATTCCAATCTGTTCGAATTTTAGCAGCAACATTAAAAAATAATATTTAAATAAATAAATATAAAAATATTTTAACAAGATTATTTAGCCATGTATTTTTAATGTAGTGTTATAATGAGATTTATTCTCTACTTTTGAGTTCGGAATGAGGAGGATTTCTTTATCGGGGAATAAAATCATGTGTGGCATTGGGGCTGGCATAGTCCCCTTTTTCCTTTTCAATTTTTCCCTCCTTATTCAATTCTATTTTCCATTTATGTTAATTCAACCTTATGGATTCTCTCAATAAAACCCTATGTATCACCCTTCTTGTAAATGAGATGGAATAAATGAGAGAAAAGGGGGGATGAGGACGGAGGTACTATTGTGGACCTTGAGATGGGTCGGATAATCATGTAGAAGCTATAGAGTGTGAAAATGGAAATTTCTTCTTTGGATTCCACCTAAAGTTATAAGATTTGATTTTTTCTTTATATATACCTATAGATTTATCATTTTCATGTATTCATGCCCTATTATGATTTTGTATGACCTCTTATTGTCAAATTTGTTGTTTTTTGGGAGAAAATATGGTTTTTGACCATTTTAAATGGTTTTCCATTCAAGAAAACCCATCTACACAGTGTGTGGTTTGGGAATGAAATTCCATGTGTTATTACTATTTAGGTAATATAATATTTTCCATGTACACTCCATGTATGGAATTTGAATGTTGTGTATTAGAACTCGGCTATGTAGCCGAGTACATGAATCAGTTTCCCAGGTAAGGGGAACATTCCATGTAAAGTACAAGGTTAGACCAAGTATGGGTGGAACACTATATAGATATACATGACTAGAAAATATAAACAGCTAATCCATGAATGGTACATGAGAACATACCCCATGTAGGGTACATGACATTTACAGGACTAACACACTGTGTACATGTACTTTTATAAGCCATGTTCGACTAGAGTACCCGCCTGGGTGGGGCCATAAAGGTACACACCATTTATACCACTCTTTCTATCGATGAGGATTTTTTGTATCTTTTTCCCCATAGTTGGAATTGGACCCATGAGTGGTACATTCTGAGTAACATTTCATAGTGATCATGATGGTAAGACTTGTGAGGTGTTTTGAGGACTCCTATGTGTAATTTCATGATTTTCTCTAAATGGAGAGGTTATTCCTACAATAATATATTTTAGTAATCTATTGAAATAGATATTTGAAATGAGAATGATTTTTTGGGTTTTTTTACCAACCAATTTTGATACCTTAATCTCAGATTGGTCACGAGCTATCTATCTTTAACAATTATTTTTTATCTTTCCCATTGAGGAAATATCCCTTAAGAGTTGTTCCATTTTAGCCCAAGAGTCCATGATAATTGTCATCCTAGAGAATCCTAAATAGGATGCCTCTATCTTATTCTTGTACCAAGGATTACCTAAGGGATTCCTTTTTTTATAATCTAACCAAGGTAATCCCTTGTAGGATCAATATACCTTTATTTCATTTAGAGGATACCATGTATGATGCCAAAACCTTCATACAAAGTTGTCCATATCCAATGTAGGATGTTCTATCCAATATATTGATATAGGTATCCCTTATATGATTCTCATATTGACTTGTTGTCTCACAATCCCATCTAGGATTCATCCTTTTACGTATTATCTAATAATATTAAGTAGGACTTCTTATCTAATGTTCATACCTTAAGGATTTTGTGTAGGCTTCCCCCTTTAACTTTTGTGTTGATAATCCCAAGCAGGATACCTATTTTGTGTTGTGTCATGAGGGACCTATTGGGTACATGTTTATTTACTATCCCTTAACTAGTACATCGTGTTTGGGTATGCATAATAGCAAGTGTCACCACAAAACACATGTCCAATTTGTATGACCATGGGTATATTGAAGAATTGTTTTGGTATGTAGTTACCCTCACTCTATTTTTTGTACTTTCAATTGTTTATTTTTGATGTAGGTAGGAGTACTTCAGTTGATTCCTAGTTGCTGGATGATAAAAATGATGTGAGGCATCTTTCTTTCTCTTTGGGATTCTAAAAAATTATTTCATGGAATTCTTCTTCAAATCCTTGTTTTTCTTTTTTATTTCTATACACATTGATACTTCATGGGATCTGGATATTGAGAATATATATTTTATTATTTTATTATTGGGATTTCATGATATTCTTCTTAGTATCCAGATACTGGTTATATGAATAAGATAAACAAGAATAGTTTTCATTATAAGGATACTCATTGATGATTTCACTCCCTAGAGTGATGAGAATGATTTCTCTCTCATATGATTGATTTGGGATGAGGATTATTCTAATCTTGTCTAATTTTTATTTGATGGGGATGATAATTCTATACTCAATCTGATTAATCTTATGGATTATTATGATCTACCCAGTGATATGGATTATTACACTCTCCCTAATCAATTACTTGATCGCAATGTTAGATATAGTGTTTCACATCATTTGATACGCATGGATGATTACACTACCTCAAATGATAGGTATGATTTTTCTCTACCATATTTAAGACCTCCAGTAGTGGGAATGAAGTCTCACATGTGACCACTCCTTGACAATCTTCTAAGGGTTAGACCATTTGGGTTTACCGAAGTCTCAATGTCATGATCGCCTATGCAATGGTGTATAGGTCTCATACAGTAAACAATATTTCCATTTCATGAGTTAAATCACATCCATATATTATCCATTTTTGGGATACCATAATTTAATTCCCTACATCGATTCATTGTATTGATTTGAGGTGAGTATGGGTGAACCTGGGGCTAGAACGTGTATCCCCTGATGGTGATGTTTCTTTCTGAAAAACATTTATGGTGTTACCCGAAGTAGGTATAAAAATATTGGGATTATAGACACATATATGGACTCAATGATATATGGGATGAGTGATATAAAGTTATACTCAATTCCCAATAAAATTGTGTCTAGTAGGATAGGATTTCGGAATCAATGGTCAACTGATGATTGGTTTTATGTCATTCCATTCACCATACTCAAGTATATTCATATTTTTTATATGAGTATAAGAATGGGAAAACACATATATATGCATAAAAATATGGATACACATGATAACAGGTGTATGGTTTATTGGGATTATGAAAAAATGGATTTTACAGTAGATTCACATTTAATGGATTTACTTAATTTTTTAGTTGTGTCTCGGCTAAATTGATAATTGTGCATGATCATCCAGAAATGGAATCATATTATAGTTTTATCATAGAAGTAAACTACTATATTTATATTCTAAATCCATGTAAGTGGACCTAAGTGTTTATATAATCTTATGGTTGGATTTTAGGTTGAGCACATATTTATGGTATATTGGGATGATGCCCGAAGTTTTATGATCGAGTGAAGCTACTCATGTGTATACATCTGATCGGGCTTGTGCATTTTTGTAGTGTCTATATAATAGGTATGTTTTATGGATCAGAGTTAGTAGAATATCCCAAGAGTTATATTTTTGTTTCTATTTTACTCATGTATCTATATGGTCATACTTGTGTTTTACCGGTGTTTTATGCATGAAAAAACTTTTGCGAATTTTTAATAACATTCATTAATTATTTCATAATTATCTATTTTTGTTTATTTATGGATTCATCACCATATTTATTCACTATTGTGTATGAAAATTTACTATATCTTCTTTTTTCTTAATCGAATATGATGGAATAGTCTCCCTACTATCATAACCTATGATCTTGCTGCTAGTTGAAAGCCTCTAGCATATGGGGAGGCATGCTTGAGGCCTAGGGGTGAACCTACTCAAAACACCATTTTAGTAGAATCTTGGTTGGGACATTAAAAAGTGGTTTCAGATCAATTTATTTTCTTGTTGTCCTAATATTTGTGATATAGTATATAAGAGTTTTAGGAATATGTTAGAACCTAATATGGGAATTAGGAAGGTTCTTCGAAAAAACTTGTTTGGGTTAGAATTCCAAGTTAAATTGGTTATGGGATTGTTGTTCTAATCTGTGATAATAAAGTTGTAAGTGATTTTCCCCTAGAGTGATGTACATGTCCACTTGATGTTACAATGTTTTATGTATTTCTATCTCTTTCTCAGTTGGTAAGATACTAGGGATGGATTTCAAATCATGGTCAAAAAAAGGCAGGATGTATCTCATGCAACATATAGAGCACATAGGATTCACATCTTATAGGAATGATAGTGTATTCTTATTTAAAAAGACAAAGGATGATTGTTTAAATTTCAACAAAAACCCAAATTGTTTTTACATAATGTTTTGGGTGTAATTATTCTCATTTTCCTGATATGTACATATATATTTACATTGGATTGGTGGTTATGTGGATCCATATTGAGGTGTTTGGTGGTGAGGATGATGACATTGTCCTCATTCAAGGAAGGTGTAGCGATCCTAAAATGTGGATAGGGCACATGAATCATATGTGTTATACACTTGTGTTGTTATATTTTCTTACGTGTTTTTGTTTAAATTGTAAGTAAAAATCTAAATATTTCTTTCCTATATGTATTCAAATGACATTCTATGTAACCGACCATGGTTTAGGTTATCTAGTTGGATCAGTGACTACGATGATGATAGGTACCCGGATTTTTCATATGATCTAGGCCTTATAAGGGTATTAGGATATATGGATGACTAATGAGTGTCCTTTCAGTATAATTTCCTTAATTTGTATCATTATCTACATGGATCAATTACTTACATGGATTAATGGTAAGGATCTATCCCTGTTGGTGGTTTTGACCTTTGTAGATTGTTATGATCTTTACCTTCTTTGGAGATGTTTTATATTTTGGTCTAGGTGGTTAGACCATATGACACAGTTTTGATTCTTGTTCTGTAGGGATAGGTGGTATACCTATAGGCCCTTTGTTAAGATTGAGACCCTTTTAGGGTGATATTTTGTTATCATAGTTAATATGATTTATAAGTTTTACCATGTATAAAGATGATTTTTTTTGGTAGTGGGATGGTTTATATGGTAATTTTTGAGAATGAGGGAGGGAAAGTGCTTGAGTTTTTCATTATTGGAATATCGATGCCTTTAGATTTCGAAAAGTTCATAGGATGCTTTATTATCAAGACTATATTTTATGGGATGTATTGTTTGAGTGTGTCTCCTAGTTGACCAGTTTTTTCACTATTAATAATTTATTCAATGTTTTTTTGGATGATCAGGACCGAATTATTCTCGTTGCTTGGAATTCATGTAAATAAATCATTTCATAGGTAATGTGATTGATTTTGAAACAATGTTCCAAGGAAGTTTCTTTCCTAATGAAACTAATCTTCCATATAGAATGAAAAACATATCCTTTTGTTGGATTCCTCAAAGGTGTGTGAATCCAGTGTTAAGGGTACACATCTCGTTTTCATGGTACAATTTGAAGTTGTGAATTGATGAGTGGCCTTGTGTGAGTCGAGGAACAATGTTTTCAATGAAATTACATGGGAATGGTTTCCTTGGAGTTGTAGTTAAATAACTTATGTCATCCAATGTAGAGGTGAAATTGGAAGTTAATCGGTTTCCTTGAAATAGTCATCCTGTGGTGCATCCTAGAAACACATTGTTAAGAGATGTGGTGTCAATTATTTGTTGAATGATGGTTACCCTTGTTATATTTGATCTTGGCTTAGAGAGAAATATACACACCTTTTGATAAAATCTTGGTGTACTCTTTTTTAGAGATTATCATGCTATATATTTACATTATATTGAGCACTAATAGAAATAATTGACTCTATGGTGAGATTATAATTTTTTCAATGTCTTTCCTGGTATTTAAAAGAAACCTGTAGAGTTCGCACTCTAGGAGAGTTATATGTTAATCCATATCTTAGGGAGTGAACTATTTTCTATTTGAGGGTGTCATCGCTCAATTTCCATTTAAATTCAACAATTTCCCTGAGCCTTTGATCTTGGGTGAGGTTTTGAGATGATGATAAGGGTATTAATATGGAGTGGAGTACCAAATCAGTCAATGTTAAACATATTTTATATAGGAAACAATTGTTAATATTATGAGACATGTCATTAGATAGTCAAGAGATATTTCATTTGGATTAAAATCAAGTTTAGAGCATATATTCTAGTCATAACAACAATATTCTTGCAGATTATAAGGTTAATTTTTCATAGGTTGTAATGGAACATGTTTTCATGGAATGTAATTTTGAAATGAAATTTTTTTTCTTCATATTGGTTCTCGTAATTGGGAAAATGAGATTTTTCCAAATCATTAAACCAAAAATATTTTTTTGACCTATTCATTGGTCCTATAATATCATTTTTACCCTAGGAATGATGTTTGGTTAAATTGATAAATGTTCAAATTTTACTGTAACAATTAATATTTAATATTTAAATAAATAAATTTTAATTTATGCATGAAGGTTTTTTCGGCCATGTGTTTTGAATAGAGAATATAATTAAGAATCGACCACCTTCATTAAGTTTAGAACATGGATTTTTTCCTAGGTGGGGCATAAATGTGAGTTGGGAATTATGGCCTGCCCGAACCCCTTTTTCTTTTTTCTCTTTCTTTTCTATATTTTCACTTGTTATTTTCATTTATTTTTGTTCGCCCCATTGGTTTTTTTTGTACACCCCCTATGGATCCTCTTTTGAGTAAATGAGGGTGAATATGGGAGAGGGAGATTTATACAGAGATGGGGATGATGAAGGATGTATCGTCATAGAGCTGTGGATGTGCCAGATCATCGTGTTATAGTCATGGAGTCTAGAAACGGTCATAGCTTCATCTGATTCAACCCAAATTTAAAAATATTTATGTTTTCTCCATAGATACATTTAGATTTTCTATTTTAATTTTTTAACTCCCAATTTTTCTTTCTTATGACCCCTTATGGGTTGATCTATTGTTTTTAGGCATAAAATGGGGGTTTTAGGCATTTCAAAGGATTTTATGTTTTAAAAAACCCATCCACACAATGTGTGGTTCAGTGAACACACATAGTGTGTTATTATTGTTACGGGAATATGACATTCATGATTAAAATTACATGTATAATATTTATACACCATGTATTTGTACAAATCTATGTTTCCAAGTACCCAGCCAGGCTACATGTGTATGGATAACATGTCATGTAATGTACTCGACAAGAAATAATTTGGGTTTAAAGCCATATGGATGTACATGGTTAGGCTATATACATGGGTAGGACATGAATAGTATACAAGAAGGTACACTGTGTAGGGTAAATTCCATGTATAGGACTAAAAAACAATGTACCTGGGCTTTTTAAATGCCATGTCTGGCTAGAGTACACACCCAGGTGGGGCCTATACGGTATACTCCATTTACCAGGGTATACACTCATTATAATCCTCTCATTCTATGCTTGTGGATTTTCTATATTCACAGAGAACAATAAAAATTATACCCATGAGTAATCCATTCAGAGTATCTATTCAAATATATAATTATGGCATGACACATAAGATGTTTTGAGGAATCCTAGGTGGTGTTTCAAGATTTTCCATAAATTCAGAGGTTCTTCCTCTAGTAACCAATTAAATTTTCTTCTTGAAATAGATAAATGAAATGAGAATGATAGGTTGGTTGTTTAGACTTATCTAGTTTTAGACCCTCATCTGATATGGGACATTATCTATCTCTCTTGAGTGATTCTCTTGTATATTTTTCTTCAAGGATGTCTCTCTTATGAGATAGTCCCTTCTGGACCAAGATGTAATGAGATTTTTCTCTTTGAGAATCTCATGTAGGATCCCACTATCTTATCCATATAGAAAAGTTCTCATGGGGGATTAATTTTTTTACAATCTTACCAAGGGAATTATTTTAGGGGCTCTATACCTTTATGTCATTTTAAGGATCCCATGTAGGAATCTCCTACCTTTTTATCATGTTGTGAGAGTTCGGTCTTTCATGAACCTTCACATGTACTGATCTAAGGATCCATTAAATGATTTGTATGGTGTCTTTTTATTATACGATCACATGTATGATCCCTCCTTTTAACTTTTAGGTAAGGATCAGGGGTAGGAGGACATTGATTATGTTTTGACCTTTCGTATCATGTGTGGGATTCTTCATTTAGCAATTCTGTTGAGGATCCTGATAAAGATACCACTTTTTTATTGTGGATTGATGGACTGAGTGGGTACCCCTAGTTTGAATGACCATTATCAAGTACATTGTTACTTGGTTGATACGAAAGTGGTTGTCACCCTAGAACTTGAGCCAAACTGGTAATCCCATTGGGATGTGGTAATAGTGTTGTGTTTAAGTGTTTTTTCACCCAAAGAATTTTTTAAATAATTGTACTTAATTATTTCTAATCCAGTGATGATTACTAGAGGTGATTCCTAGTTGGTGGATGATGAAGCTAAAAAGAGGCAACTTTATTATTCTTCAGGAGGCCTAGATGTTATTTCCTAGGATCTAACTTCATATACATGTTTTTCTTAATTATTTTAATACCCTGAGATACTACATGGGATGTAACAACCCGAACATTTATGAAAAATATTCTTTTTAATATTACTAATGTCTTGTGTTGTACGCTACACCAAAAGGAGCTTTCACAACACACATCCTTGACTTGCCTTGTATTACACACAATCACGACCTTCCTCGATAGCGTGTGTAGTACGCAATACCGAGTTTCACTAAAAAACGATATGCTACTAAAATATTATTAAATCTAGCTGTTATGAATAGTAATAACCACCTTTTAAAATTTTAGAAATTTTAGCTCTCAAAATGGACTTCATTTTTGGATTCGGAGTATCGAATTTAGCCTAAGGTGAAATTTTGGTGATTTTCAGATAACTTTCATATTTTGATGAATAGTGAAAATTACTAAATTTTAATTAAAAACAACTTTTTCAATTGAAATAATTAATAGTGATAAATTATTAATTTGAGTGGTTTTAAAGTATATTTAGAAAATATTTTTACAATTTAATACAATGTTGGTCATTGGATGTAATTTCACATTTAAACCAGACATAAACAAGTGTCAATCTTTTGATAGATATTGTTTCTTAAAAACACGCTATTTGTTTTAACAGTGGGATTTAATTATAAAATTAATTAATGCAACTTCTATGTTATGAATTTGGTAAAATAGACTTCATTTTTGAATTCGGAATATGAAATATAGCTTAGGATGAAATTTTGGCATTTTTTTGAAAACTTTCAATTTTTGATGAATAGTGAAACCACTAAGTGGTAGGTTAAAAACTGAATTTTGCATAAAACTTAATTTTACCGCTTCTGTGAATGGAATTTAGAAAATCCGACAGACACGGTTGATATCAGTATGTAAAATGCGGTTCAATGAGATAAAAATAATTTTTTGGTGAATAATAACTTTTTACTTTTTTATCACGGTTAATAGTAAATAAGGGTAAATATGATATTATTATTACCCTAACACATGTCCTAATTCTATTGGATAAGTGTAATTCGACCAAAAACAACCTTATGAATAAAATATGACCATTTAGGCCCACTTGGGTTAGATTAGGACATTTATTATTAATTTATTTAAAGAAGGGTTAAAATAGATAAAATCAAAGTTTTATAAGTAAATCATTTTTAATATGGGTTTATACATGATATAAATTCGACTATAAATATTAATTAGAAAGATAAAAAGATTTCCTACATAATGGTATTTTATTTATAATTTTTAGACATTAAATAATTTAATTTATTTATGACACAATTATGATGCAGTAATTGTCTTATTTATTAAATATTGACATAATTGATGTTATAAACACCAAAATAAATGTAATTTGAGACTTTTTATGAATTAAAATAATTTTCTAGGTTAATATGATATATTATTGTGGATTTAATCAACTTGGTTCGAACATATAATTCTGTTATGACTTTCACAAAAATCATATATCAAATAGTGTCAAAATTGACACAAAATAGTTTTTAAATAAAATATTATATTATTAATTGTTATTTTATTCCTAAAAATATAAGGTTCTGCCACATGACTTAGATAAGGATATATATATTAATAATAAACAATTTGGGGTTCGTTTTGTATGTTATAGTAAGTGTATTAATCATATAGTGTAAGAAAACAAAAAGACACGGTAAAAGTTAAATTATTTAACTTAAAGTTAAATCTAATTGATAAGGTTAAAATAATAATCTAAACTTGTCTAAATCCTATTGGTTGATATTCTTTCGACCCATCCTCACTTTATCTTCGAAATAAGACCCTTTGTAACCATTATAAACCGATTTTGACTTTAATATAAAATAATATTTTGAGATATTCCTAAGGTGCCCCTCTCCTTCCTTATAAAAGGGAACCTCCTCCCTCTCTTCCTTACACAACTTTGAGCCTTCAAGCTCGTCCAACCCCTGCCAAAATACCTTCTCCACTTCCCTAGTATCATCCTAGAGGTCCTGGTCTTCTTCAAAGACCATCCTTAGTTCTTTAAGTGGAGGTTAAGTGAAGGCGCGTCAAAAAGAGGTAATATCCATTACCGATCTTTTTCAATTTATTTCTTCATCAACTTCTTCTTCTTTTGTTTTTTCATGATAAAGTAATAACATCAGTATTTCTTATATACTGATATGTTATTATAAATATGAAACAACTCTAATTAACCTTATATCCATCCTACGGAAAAAGGAAATCACCGCGCGTGCGTACGTACGGAATACCGTCTCCACGTCGTGGTGTAATCTATTTTCCGCCACCACCTTAATTGGATGGGTATAAATGTGTAATGAGTTACTATTTATGATTATTATAAAGTAATATTGATACTGAAATAATATATATATATACTCCAATACAATTCCACGATCATAGGAACGATATCATCACTCGTGCGTACGTACGGAATACCGTCTCCACGATGTGATGCGACTCGTTCTACATGATCATCATTAAATAGTAATTATATAAATGAATTGAATGAATAAATATGATATATGTTACACTAATACCATTCTTGATATAATTTATCTATAACCTTAAAAGAAGAATAAGAATTTATTCGGCAAAACACGCATAAGAACAAAAGGCAATAAAGTCCCGAGTAACAAGTAACAATATTACTAACAAGAAGCTAAGAATATGACCATATATGATATAATATCAATATTTATGATTATGGAATAAGTCAATAACATTATTTAAACCATTATACAGGAGCTTCGGACATGTACAAAGCAAATCGGACCTAAGGTAAGGGAAATATCACAATCTCATTTTTATCCGAGATTGTTTATACTTTGGCATTTACTAGGGTGTATTTTATCATCCAAATCCATGTTTCCTCAATGTGTAATATTATTTCCATCCACCTAAATTTGTTTAAATCCAATTTTACCCTTAGGTTAGTTTTTAGTAAAGGATATGAAAGGAATCTTTTTTCATTTTTCGTACGAGGTACTTTTTGACTTTTCTGACAAAAGTACGAAGAATGTTTTTTTTAACTTATACAGCATGAATGGATTTTTAAAACATAATTTCCAAGAAGTTTCCTTTACAAGTTTTCAAGATTATTTTTAATCAACTTCTTTTAGTTTAAAGTCGTATGACATGTTAAGAAAGGAAAAATGTTTTTGAAGAAGAATGGATATTTTCTTCACGAATGGAGTTCAAGTGTTTTATCAAAATTATTTTCCATATAAGATAATAAAGGGTTCTGTTTATATCCCTATTATTACATGGATTTTATTATGTTGTGATGGAAATATTTTTATGAATTCTTTTATTTTATATGAATTGTTTTATGATGTCATGATGTTTAAGATTCCAATTTGTATTACATGGGTTATGCTATGATGTATGGTTTATGATTTTGTGGCACACATAAGAATGGTATCATTATGAGATGGGTGGGACCTATATCTCCCTCCAATGCATTGGTTAAAGATTTTATATCTCATGGGATAGACCTGGATGGAACTGTAGGTTATACCGGTTCAGTGAAACAGGACTGAAACGAGGGTGACTCGGTTCAGAAAGGGACTTTGTCCACTAAGATAGTCTTGGCATTGAGTCTTGACTAACAAGAAATTATTCTGTATGATTACGTGTGTATGCCACAAAGTTTCATGTTTTAAGTTATGATTATTGTGATTACATTTACCTACCATGATTTATCCCATGTTATGAAATTATGATCTCTTTTGCAGGTTAAGATTTCCAAAATTTATGTGCTTGTGTATACGATGTGATTGATATTTCTTTTGTTTACCCTTACTAAGCATTTGAGCTCACCCTTTTATGTTTACTTTTCCCTAGGATATAAAGAAAGGTTTTAGGTATAAAAAAAAAGAGGAAGATCTTTATGGGAGATGTTGAAGATCTTTCACCATGATTAGAAGATTATATTCCGAGTTTCCAAAGACACTAAACTATTACGATCCTTGTGTGTGTGTTTTGGTTATGTACTAAGTATTCCGCAAATGTAATGTAATGTCAATGTACGTCAAGATACGGGTCTCTACAGTTGGTATCAGAGGAAAGGTTTAGTCAACCTTTGGAAACTAGGATGCGAAAACGTTAGTGAGATCCCTAGAGATATTTCTACAGTATGTCTAGGGATGTCCCTAAGGTTAAGTATACGTATAGGTTATAGTACTAGAACTACGCTAATGATCATAGAATTAAACCTAAGATGTTAGATATTGAGGGTACTCCCCCTTTATTATGTTGTTTTCCCTAGCATGATTTTTGCCTCTCACACTATTCTTTTTGGGTTTTAGATGATGGCTGGAACCCGAAGAAACCGTGTTGATCAATGCAATGGACAATGCAATGATTGTCCTCCTGAACAAACAAATGTTATGGGAGATGGAGTGCAAAATCTTATTGCTATCCTTACACAAGCTATGAATCATTCTGGACTTCCAAATGACCAAAGAAAGGAACAGTATTCTATTGAGTCCTTCATGAGGCAACGTCCACCTTCTTTCAGTGGGACTTCCGATCCACTTGTTGCTGAAAAATGGATCAGTACCACTGAAAAGATATTTTCAGTTCTTCAATGTTCTGAACATGATAAAGTCATCTTAGCAGTATATCGTTTTTAAGGTGAAGGTGATCAATGGTGGAATCTTATCAAGAATACGAGGCCAAGAGATGAAATTGAGTCCATGGAATGGGACTAGTTCAAGAACTTGTTTTTCAGTAAGTAATTCCCTCGTATTCTTCGAACAAATATGGAGAAGCAGTTTCTTGAACTAAAGCAAAAGGATGATGAATCTGTTGGTATATACGAAGCGAATTTTACAAGACTTGCAAGGTATGCATCTGGCATTATCATCCAACCTGAAAGTAAAGTTGATCGATTTTTCAGTGGCTTAAAACCAAGTCTTCGAAGGGCATTAGCTATAAAAGACTTCAGTAGCTATGAAGAAATTGAGCGTTGTGCTATCAAGGTAGAAATGGAAGTTGGTGTTACATATCCATCTCATGGTTTTGACAAGAAACGAAAGATGGAGTTCAAGGAGAAATCTCAGAATAATGGTGAAAAGAAGATGAATGTTTCCTTATGCACAAAGTGTGGAAAGAAGCATGGTGGAGATTGTCTTAAAGGGACTAGAAAATATTTTAAGTGTGGAAAAGAAGGTCATCGAGCAGCTGAGTGTCGAAGTAATGGAAAAAGGGTTTCTAATGATGTGAATAAAGCAAACACTGTAGAGAACGCACCACCAACACATCAATGCTTCAAGTGCAAGGAAATGGGGCATTATGCTAATAAATGCCCTAATCCAAGGGTTAGTGATGATCAACATGAGCAAACACTGAAGGCAAAGGACAAAGGGAAGTCACATGTGATCACTATTGACGATGTTGAATACGACAACGATGTGGTGGAATGATTAAGTGTTTATGTAATGGGATTCCAAACTAATGTGGTATCATAAAGTATTGGAATATTTATGTGTTGGTCTAATGTGGTATTCAAAGTGATTGAGATATTTTTTTTGGAAATAAGATGATATGCGCATAATGAAGGGAAAACGAGAAAATGAAATGTTTAACAGTATTCATGAGCTCATGATTGATATAAGGACTAAGTGATATCATGGTTTGAGTATATAGAATTTTGAGGATTTTGCTATGTGGAAAGTGTTAAATTTTAACTGCATTCATGTTTTCACTAAGGCATTCAAGAGAATACATGATTAAGGACTTTGAATGTTTGGAATGTGACCCACAAAACATATTTTATGATATATGGGGATCGACGATGGTGTTAAATCTCTGGTAATCGTTTTCACTATGTTATGAGAGTGGACTGTAGTATTATGGAAAATCCTAAAGATTGGAAGGGATTATGTTGGACATAAGTTAGTATTGTTTAAGGATAGAAGTTTTTTCGATATTATTGATGGGATGTTATAGTATTATAGTTTTAGAAAAAGGACAACCTGCAGAATGGGCAACAGCCCATCACGTCAGACAAGGCTGTGGGAATCGAACCCACAACCGAAGTGCGACTGGCCTTTATCACCTGCCACTGGCCTACAAGAAGTCCCTGTTTAGTAGAAACTAGTTTTATTATATTATGCAGTATGATATATGAAGTATAAGTCCATTTTAGGAACCATATATGATTAATCTCACTATAGATCGACTTATGTATATAATTTTTGCTGACCTTTTGTTTGAGACAGATGGAATGACCCATAATTCTATCACATGATTTGTTAACACTTCACGAATAACAAATTCAACTTCATGTATTTAAGAGATGAAGTGGAAATTGTTCAAGGCACGAACAATAGTGAGATTGTACCAAAATAAAGTAATTATTTATTCTAATTCAAATTTTCAACTTTAGGGAAATGATCTTGAAAACCAAAAATGTTGTCCTAGTGATCTTGTACCTAATGAATCAGATGCTACCTTATATCATCACAAATCTATGGATTAGTGATTGCTGTCTTTTCCATAGCCATGTTCTCTACCATTCTCCATCAGAACATGATGGTTAGATTTCTCTTCCATATCCATATTTTCACCTATGTGGAAACCCAGTGATTAGTTTATTTTGGTAACAGTTACGTTTCATACCTTTGTTTTTAAAGATTTTTTTTGGTATTCCTTTTTACGATGTGGGTTTCTATTAAAGAAACTTTCAAATAGTAAACCATTTATAACCCCAACGAATTTCGAGGGCGAAATTCATTTTAATGGGGGTAGAATGTAACAGCCCGAAATTTTATGAAAAATATTCTTTTTAATTTTACTAATGTCTTGTGTTGTACGCTACACCAAAAGGAGCTTGCACAACACACATCCTTGACTTGCCTTGTATTACACGCAATCGTGACCTTCCTCGATAGCATGTGTAGTACGCAATACCGAGTTTCACTAAACAATGATATGCTATTAAAATATTATTAAAACTAGCCGTTATGAATAGTAATAACCACCTTTTAAAATTTTAGAAATTTTAGCTCTCAAAATGGACTTCATTTTTGGATTCGGAGTATCGAATTTAGCCTAAGGTGAAATTTTGGTGATTTTCGGATAACTTTCATATTTTGATGAATAGTGAAAATTACTAAATTTTAATTAAAAACAACTTTTTTCAATCGAAATAATTAATAGTGATAAATTATTAATTTGAGTGGTTTTAAAGTATATTTAGAAAATATTTTTACAATTTAATACAATGTTGGTCATTGGATGAAATTTCACATTTAAACCAGACATAAACAAGTGTCAATCTTTTGATAGATATTGTTTCTTAAAAACAAGCTATTTGTTTTAACAGCGGGATTTAATTAAAAAATTAATTAATGAAACTTCTATGTTATGAATTTAGTAAAATAGACTTCATTTTTGAATTCGGAATATGAAATATAGCTTAAGATGAAATTTTGGCATTTTTCTGAAAACTTTCAATTTTTGATGAATAGTGAAACCACTAAGTGGTAGGTTAAAAACTGAATTTTGCATAAAACTTAATTTTACCGCTTCTTTGAATGGAATTTCGAAAATACGACAGACACGGTTGATATCAGTAAGTAAAATGTGGTTCAATGAGATAAAAATATTTTTTTGGTGAATAGTATCTTTTTACTTTTTTACCGCGGTTAATAGTAAATAGGGGTAAATATGATTTTACTATTACCCTAACACATGTCCTAATTCTATTGGATAAGTTTAATTCGTCCAAAAACAACCTTAGGAATAAAATATGACCATTTAGGCCCACATGGGTTAGATTAGGACATTTATTATTAATTTATTTAAAGAAGGGTTAAAATAGTTAAAATCAAAGTTTAATAAGTAAATAATTTTTAATATGGGGTTATACATGAGATAAATTAGACTATAAATATTCATTATAAAGCTAAAAAGATTTCATACATAATGGTATTTTATTTATAATTATTGGACATTAAATAATTTAATTTATTTATGACAAAATTATGATGCAGTAATTATCTTATTTATGAAATATTGACATAATTGATGTTATAAACACCAAAATAAATGTAATTTGAGACTTTTTATGAATTCCAATAATTTTATAGGTTACTATGATATATTAGTGTGGATTTAATCAACTTGGTTCGAACATATAATTCTGTTTTGACTTTCACAAAAAATCATATATCAAATAGTGTCAAAATTGACACAAAATAGTTTTTAAATCAAATATTATATTATTAATTGTTATTTTATTCCTAAAAAAATAAGGTTCTGGAACATGACTTAGATAAGGATATATATATTTATAATAAACAATTTGGGGTTCGTTTGGCATGTTATAGTAAGTTTATTAACCATATAGTGTAAGAAAACAAAAAGACACGGTAAAAGTTAAATTATTTAACTTAAAGTTAAATCTAATTGATAAGGTTAAAATAATAATCTAAACTTGTCTAAATCCTATTGGTTGATAGGATTTCGACCCATCCCCACTTTAGATTCGAAATAAGACCCTTTGGAACCATTATAAACCGATTTGGACTTTAATATAAAATAATATTTTGAGATATTCCTAAGGTGCCCCTCTCCTCCCTTATAAAAGGGCACCTCCTCCCTCTCTTCCTCACACAACTTTGAGCCTTCAAGCTCGTCCAAACCCTGCCAAAATCCCTTATACACTTCCCTAGTATCATCCTAGAGGTCCTGGTCTTCTTCAAAGACCATCCTTAGTT
Organism: Viscum album; assembly: GCA_963277665.1. Classification (NCBI taxonomy): domain Eukaryota; kingdom Viridiplantae; phylum Streptophyta; class Magnoliopsida; order Santalales; family Viscaceae; genus Viscum; species Viscum album. Next base: position 1,088,590,802 of record OY728164.1, on the reverse strand, counting down.
CTTTAAGTGGAGGTTAAGTGAAGGCGCGCCAAAAAGAGGTAATATCCATTACCGATCTTTTTCAATTTCTTTCTTTTTCAACTTCTTCTTATTTAGTTGTTTCATGATAAAGTAATAACATCAGTATTTATTATATACTGATATGTTATTATAAATATGAAACAACTCTAATTAACCTTCTATCCATCCTACGGAAAAAGGAAATCACCGCGTGTGCGTACGTACGGAATACCGTCTCCACGCCATGGTGTAATCTATTTTCTGCCACCACCTTAATTGGACGGGTATAAAGGTGTAATGAGTAACTATTTATGATTATTATAAAGTAATATTGATACTGAAATAATATATATATACTCCAATACAAATCCACGATCATAGGAACGATATCATCACTCGGGCGTACGTACGGAATACCGTCTCCACGATGTGATGCGACTCGTTCTACATGATCATCATTACATAGTAATTATATAATTGAATTGAATGAATAAATATGATATATGTTACACTAATACCATTCTGGATATAAGGTATCTATAACATTAAAAGAATAATAAGAATTTATTCGGCAAAACACGCATAAGAACAAAAGGAAATAAAGACCCGAGTAACAAGTAACAATATTACTAACAAGAAGCTAAGAATATGACCATATATGATATCATATCAATATGTATGATTATGGAATAAGTAAATAACATTATTTAAACCATTATACAGGAGCTTTGGACATGTACAATGAAAATCGGACCTAAGGTAAGGGAAATATTACAATATAATTTTTATCCGAGATTGTTTATACTTTGGCATTTACTGGGGTGTATTTTATCATCCAAATCCATGTTTCCTCAATGTGTAATATTATTTCCATCCTCCTAAATTTGTTTAAATCCAATTTTACCCTTAGGTGAGTTTCTAGTAAAGTATATGAAAGGAATCTTTTTTCGTTTTTCGTACGAGGTACTTTTTGACTTTTCCGACAAAAGTACGAAGAATGTTTTTTTAACTTATACGGCATGAATGGATTTTTAAAACATTATTTCCAAGAAGTTTCCTTTACAAGTTTTCAAGTTTATTTTTAATCAACATCTTTTAATTTAATGTCGTATGACATGTTAAGAAAGGGAAAATGTTTTTGAAGAAGAAAGGATATTTTCTTCAAGAATGGAGTTCTAGTGTTTTATCAAAATTATTTTCCATATTAGATAATAAAGGGTTCTGTTTCTATCCCTATTATTACATGGATTTGATTATGTTGTGATGGAAATATTTTTATGAATTCCTTTATTTTATATGAATTGTTTTATGATGTCATGATGTTTAAGATTCCAATTTTTATTACATGGGTTATGCTATGATGTATGGTTTATGATTTTGTGGCACACATAAGAAGGGTATCATTATGAGATGGGTGGGACCTATATCTCCCTCCAATGCATTGGGTAAAGATTTTATATCTCATCAGATAGACATGGCTGGAACGGTAGGTTATACCGGTTCAGTGAAACAGGACTGAAACGAGGGTGACTCGGTTCAGAAAGGGACTTTTTCCACTAAGATAGTCTTGGAATTGAGTCTTGACTAACAAGAAATGATTCTCTATGATTATGTGTGTATGCCAGAAAGTTTCATGTTTTAAGTTATGATTATTGTGATTAAATTTCACTGCCATGATTTATCCCATGTTATGAAATTATGATCTCTTTTGCAGGTTAAGATTTCCAAAAGTTATGTGCTTGTGTATACGATGTGATTGATATTTCTTTTGATTACCCTTACTGAGCATTTGTGCTCACCCTTTTATGTTTACTTTTCCACAGGATATAAAGAAAGGTTTTAGGTATAAAAAAAGAGGAAGATCTTTATGGGAGATGTTGAAGATCTTTCACCAGGATTAGAAGATTATATTCCGAGTTTCCAAAGACACTAAACTATTACGATCCTTGTGTGTGTGTTTTTGTTATGTACTAAGTATTCCGCAAATGTAATGTAATGTCAATGTATGTCAAGATACGGTTCTCTACATGGGATCTCGTTGTTGAGCCTATATACTTGATAATTCAATTATTGAAATTTTCATAGGTGCTTCTGAGTATCAGGATGTGGAGACTATGATTATGATTTATAGGCATTCTGTCGCAAGTAATGATACTTGTGGCTAATTTTTCACTCTTATGTGATGGGGATGATTCCACTCTCCTTGGATTTCTATTTGATGATGATGATTCCTATCTCCTCTAATTGGTATGTGATGATGATGATTATGATCTCCTCGATCTGATAATAATTTTGAATGATTATAATCTTCTAAGAGATCGAGATGATTATCCACTCCTTGATTGGTTACATTCCCATGGTTTTAGACATGGTGTTTAACATCATTGGCTATTGTGGATGATTATACTCTTACAGATGATAGGGACGATTCTTCTGTCCCTTACTTATTACCTCCAGGGGTGTTCATGGCATCTCACAGGTGATATCACCATATAGATTACCTCTGCTTTATATCCTTTGGGTTAATTCTAGCATCAATGTCGTCGCAGCCTATGAACTGGGGCCTAGGGCTCAAACACTGAACTGAATCTACATGTAAAGATATTCATGACCCAATCTCTTGGACATTCTCTTGATTTTTTGATGTACATCAATGGAATCCTTATTTACAGTGATTAGAGGTTATTAGGTTAATCCATGTCTAGAGACAATATCCCATTTTGGTGATGTGTCTTAATCAAATAAATTTATATTGTTGGTAAAAATCAGTTATATGTCAATTGGGATTTTAAACCCATAGATTGATTTAATGATGCACAAATTTAGGGGTATGACATCCAACTCAATACCATTATATTGGATGTCCATCTGATCAGGATTACGGACCTAAGGATTGACCTCTAATTGGTTTTATTTTATTACATTCACCAAAATCATGTATATTCATATTTATATAAATATGTGTGGTTATATTACTATATATATATACATACAAATATTAATATTCATGATTACAGTTGACTGTTTGACCTAGATTATGAACTTTGGGATCGATAATAGGGTCACGTGTAATGGTTTCACTTACCTTTTTAGTTTCATGTTGGCTAGGCTAATCATACTTCATTAGTATATAGGTATATAAGAATATTGTAGGTTCAAAGTTAGGGTGTAATATTGAAATTAAATTATCACCCTTTTATGTGAAACCCAGCCTTTATATGGACCTTATGTCATATTTGTAGGTTTTTTATGGTTTTATGGAAGGTAGGGATAACGGCAAGAGTTTCTTGATCAAGTGGAATGACTCATGTGTAGACTTCTAATTGGTATGGTGTAGTATGATATTGTCTGGTGATGAGGTATGTAGTCTTTCTTGGAGTTTGTAGTACATTGAGGTGATTTTATTTCTGTTTATTTTTATACTATTGTGTTTATATTTTCATCCCAGTGAGTGATCAGTGTTACATGGATGACATAATTATTAATTATTTTATAGGATTTAAATATATTTTTTAATGATCTATTTATATTTATTTTTTCGTTTTCACTCTATTTATTCACTACTGTGTATGATATTTATTTATTTATATTGTTTTATTACTCTGATATATAGGCATAGTCTACCCACTATCACACCCTAGACCCTCATTGCTAGTTAGAAGCTTCACATGTACGTGGGTGTTCACTTGAGACTCAGTGGAAAACCTTCATGGAGCATAGGTTTAGTGGCCTCCCATTCATAATCTTACACTTATTAACTATAATATCCCATATCAAAGTGATAGGTAACACAGAATTGTCTCCATTTAATTTTGGGTTTAAACCCCACAACTTTTCTAGATACGATGGGGTATCTACAATCCTTTGGTTTCCGTTTTTCTAAAACAATATTAATATAATTCCTATAATATTCCAAAAAATATGTAGAAATTTTAAAAAGATAACATTAATTATCAAATAAATTTTCAACCACCTGTTTTTTCATTAAATTTTAATTTCAAAAATTCAAATAATCATAATTGATTATTATTTGCTTAACATCAAAGAAAAAAATTCATAATAAGTATCAATACCTTCAGACATTTTTCAAAAAAAATTGTAAAGGAATTCATCCACAAATATCAATTTTTATTTAAAATACACATATAATCCAAGGGTTATATTATAATAAATGCATCCCCAAACCCCTAATCATATTATACTTCCATAACATAAAACATCAAAAGTGGTATTTATGCATTTAAATATTTTATCAACCACATACTTATCAATAATGAAAATATTGGTTTTACCCTTACCGCTATGGAATATATTATGTTTCCCTATGTTTTATTATATAATTATTTAAAATATTTTACGAATAAAATTTGAATTAACATAAGAATATCCTCCAGAAGTGTCAAACCACGATCATAGTAAGGGTGTATTCGTGAATCAGAATAATAGTTGATATATACTAAAAACATATTAGGGTTTATTACACCAAGATGCATGTATTCCAAATCCATATCCACAAGAGATATATATAGAGGGATTTATTACTATTACATCCACATAATCACTTAATTTTAAAAAATTTATAATGATATCATCTACATAGAAGAATCCACAAGGGTTTTAAAAAAATCCCTAATATTAACCCCAAAAAATCAATAGAAATATCTTTAACACTAACTATAGTTACCCAATACATTAATACATATTGTTACATTGTTTTTAATATAAACATCAAATTAAGAAAACTCCATGATAACGATTCCTAGTGTATTTGGAAGACTAGGTATATAAAACATCAAAAAGAAACTTAAACATAAAATCTTTATTTTCATTCTCCACAGTGATATCCAATATAAAATTGGTTTAATAAAAAATCATATGATAATGTGGGGGATACAAAAAATAAATCATTTAAATACAATTATATGTAAGAGAGTAAACATGATAACAAGGTGTAATATGGTATCAAAAAAAGATGGATCAGGAATAATAAAATTGGAGAATAATATAAATAACATTATATAATGTGATCATGAAAAAATAATAATTTGGGACAAATATTTTACTTGAAATAATCATTTATAAATTCTAATTTCAACGAAAAAAATTAAATTTTTGAAAAATGTCCAATATTGGTTTAGGTTTGCTCCTAACCACCATATATAATGTATCATGAAATAAAAATAAAGCCCAATGATTTTGAGTATTGTTTTGGTACACCCTTAATAACATTTACATTTTTATGTGTTACACAAAAAATGGAAATAAATCATAAATAAAAAAAATAATATTAACCTCATAAATGAAATGGGTTGAATAATCTTAACTCATATCATAATCAATAGAGATTTCCAAAAAAAATGATTTCATAAAAGAACATGAGGAGTGAATTTATCTTCAAAAGTAATGGATAATGAGAAAGGTATATCTGTAAGAAAAAATTATATAGAATTAATAGTAATCAATAATATCAAAGGATATTATCAATGATAAAAATTCCATTAAAATATCTCATGGAATATTTTTTGTGGAATATAACCTTTTAACTTTAAAACACTTAATTAAAGTATAAAATGTTTATAAATATGTTAAGAATCATTTTTTTAAAACAAACCATGTAAAAATTTACACGATGATTCAACATATTGGTTTTTCATTATGGAAGGATATTAAACTCATAACATATAAGTTAAAATATATCACTCTATTCACAATTTGGTAAAAAATTCAAAAACTACCTCATTTAAAAAATGATAGATAGTGAGATTCCAAATATTTTTTTAAGAAGTAAAAAATGATTAAATAATTCTTTTTAAGAACTTGTTGTATAATATTTTAAATATTAATTTAAATATTTAACATAGAATATTAATATGGAAGAGAATGTTTTCATATTTTAAAAAGATAAAAGATCAAAATTAAACACAAACAACATTCATGATTTTTCTTTATTCAATAATGGAGAAAATAGAAACAAAAAATATAAATAATATTCAATAATAATGAATAATAATATATAGGGGGTTCATGAAAATAATTTCTTATGATTTTCCTTGGAGGAACCTTGATCCTAAATAATATAGAAAATAATGTAGATTCTAACATAATGTATTTACCTCTTTATTAACATTTGAAACAGAAGTCAGGGGAAACAAGAGTTTGGTAGTTCTATTTATATACCAAGACTTAAATTATCAATTATGTTAAAATTATTTCATAATTAATTAATTATGAAAAAACGGAAATCAAGATGCATAACATGAAACATATCTTAAGAAAAATAGATTGAGACAAAGATAACAATTACAATGAGTGTAACCATTGAAGTGATAATTAAGACATGAAGTCATTATGTGAATATATGTAAACAAACAAAAAAATTATATAATGAATAAAGAAATTATATATTCATTCACATATAATAATGGAGTGATAATAATTTGAAAGTATAAGTATATCGCAATGAATGTAAATTGTGTTAAGAAACATCTTCCAGGTTGGTGACATTCAATTGACAACCTTATGGTTGAAGTAAAATATAATTTAAATTCGAACTAAATAATAAATAATGGATTGATAATATAATATATAAAATGTGTATTACATATAATATATTAATGGAATTATTTTCATAAAACTAAAATATAAATCATTGAATGGAAACTAAGATCGAATCTCGTACCTCAAAATATGATTTAACATGTCTGTTCTATAAATCAGTAATAATAAACCTGTGTTAATTATTTACATTATTAAGAACCATTTTCATGTTCAATATTTTTCTAATTAATAACATTTTATATAAATTACCTAATCCATTAATTTCACATCAAAATTAGGATGATATTTATCTCATAAGCCTAAAATAATATTGGTATGTTGACTATTCTATAAGTGTTAATTTCCCAGTCATCATTTAAAATTTAATAATGAAAAATTCATCACTTTTACACATCAATTATACTTTTAAAATATACTATGAAATATGATTATTAAAAATATACAAAGTTAATTAATGGTGATGGTAGGTTATACATACACATGAGTAATGTTTCATTTCTTAAAATATCATGAATGAATGAAAGTAAGAATTTTTATTATATTTATTGATTGATAGTTTTATCATAAATGAAATGTTATTTATTTAAATAACCTCATATTTAAATTCCATGTGACATAGTTATGAAAAATTAATCACATCACTTTATGGAGGTGGTAGTCCCTATATACACACGAACGACATTATCACCGTTCAATAATTGTAAAGATAAGAAATTATGTGTTATATAATATTTCTATAATGATTAATATGTAATTAATATCATATATATACATTAAATGTTTGATTATATCTAGAAATAGGTCAAAATTATTGAAAACTAATTAAATTAGTTCATGGGGTAGTAGTTTCTCATACAAACTAATGGATGATCCATTTCTCATCTGATGGATGATAGATATGGATGTATGTTAAATAATTAAGATGATAATATATCATTATATGGAATAAAATATGGTGATAATTTCATTTTGGTTGAAGACGATTTAAATGATATATTATATGCAATAATATGCGAAGTCTCAGTCAACAACAATACCTCTTTTTTATGATAGGCTCTTAATGTTAAAACCCAATTTTTGTCTTGGTTCGATTTTTGAAAAAATAAAATACATTAGGTTGTGATTAAGGATTTATTTAACGAATTTGGGATGTTTTTAAAATTATATAAAAGTATTATTAAGTGTGATGAAAAGATGATAGGTGATTCCCTTTTATATGTGAGGGGAGGGGCACTCATGAAATATCATTATAAAATTGAATTCATATAAGTAAATATTATTTGAATATGGATGATAAATGATATAATTAAAAAATACAATGAGTAACGTTAAAAATAAAATCATCTTATAAAATTTTTACAAGTTTATATCAGGTTTTTACCCTAATCTCATTGTTTCAACCAGGGTTGACCCTCGTTAACAATTACATTGTTTACGATGTTGTTACTCTTTATGGGAAATATTATTACCATAAAATGAAAAATATTCCATAAAATTAATTTAATTTATATTATAAAACATCTACTAATAACTATTCTAAATAAATGATTTATGGTAATTTTTAAAAAATTCATGAAATATTATTTGTTATAAAATTACATTAATATCATTTATAAAACTATTCATTTAATTTTTCTATTAAACCCACATGACATTAGTGAATTTTGAATTTAATCTAATAAAATCTGTATAGAATTTTTATTTAATGAAAAAAAAATTCTAGGACACAACAATAAATCCATATTATTTTACTTTAACATTATTAAAATTCTTTATTTCATTTTTCTATTGACTAAATAAATATTGTGTTTTTGTTTCATAAGAATTAAAAGAAAATTATTTCATCAAATTTAGTTATAAATATATTAACATGACTCAAAAATACATTATATTTCAACTAACACTTTTATAAACAAGCATATCCTCTATTTATCTCAATTTTAAAAAATAGTGTTAATAATAAATAGAATGGTTTTTTTGAAATTTCATTACATAATATAAAAAAGGGGTAAAAAATATAAAACATATGGCACCAAATTTCTATATTTTTTAATATTTTAAGGATATGGATGATTTACAGTCATCCAATATGATATATACAAGTGTTCTGTTAACATTATAGTCTATATCATATTATTTTTAACCATATTTACTTGATCTATCTATACCATTGTGAAAACTATTTACAAAGCTTACTCTCGGTAATGAAATGGTCATATTTACTAAAATTGGATATATGGATTATAAATATTGAATCAATCAATTATGATCAAATTTATAAAAGTATTAGAAATTAATTTATGATTAATACTCAAAATGAAAAAAAAAGAATTATAAAGAGAAATTATATTCAAGTATAAAACATTTTACACAAAATTCAAGCATAAAATTTATTTAAAAGATAATAATAACAATATTATAAATCAATATGAACTTATTGAATTTTCAAAAAAATCCAAAATATCATTTTACATTGTAATCACAATAACATAAATTATAGTTTTAAATAAAATTATGTATTTTTAGTATTCATTAAAAATTAAAAATTGTCTCAAAATTCTCAAAATTTCACAAAAACTAATTTTGATACGATAATTTCAAAGGTAATAAAAATTTATCAAATAAAATTTATAATTATTCCTTAAAATAATTATATTAGTTTATCACAAAAATAAATAAAAATAATTCAGATTGAATTTTTTTTAACCATAAAATGATATAATTAATAATTAAGATCTTATTTAATAATAATTATTTAATAAATTTTTAATAATTGGGATTATTATATATATATATACCATAATGAGGTTAATATTATATATACCATCCAATTTAATGACTTCGAATTTATTATAATATTTAAACAAAAATATTTCATTGTTCGTCTATGCTCGGTGTTGTGTGTTGTGTATGATATTAAAAATATTTTTCTTTTTAAAATTTAATTGTGTTACATATTAGAATCCTTGAAATGTGGAATTGAAAATCAAATCACATTATTTCATGGAGGTTTTAGTATAAACATATGTGTGAGTACAGTTAACATTTTCCAATGGTTTAGAAGTTATTATTATTGATATGAGATTTTAATTCAAGAAAAATAATTATTCTACACATATGCTATATAAATATTAAATTCACCATAAAAAATCCATGAAGAATAGTGATGTAAAATGAATCATATCTCCAAATGGAGGTGGTAGTCCACACTGACGCATGAGTGATACATTCAGTTCCCATTTAATGGAATACATAGTGGATAATTGTGGTTAGATAATTATAATAAAATATATTTATATAGAGTATCCTAAATTTATTATTTTATTATCTATTGAATATATTTAGATGAGTTATACGATAAAATAAACGTAAATGGGAAGGGTACGAAAATTACCTCTTCATTGGTAGAGTTAGATTATATCCTTTCTTAAGGACCCGTGGAATAGCCTTTTTAGAAGATCAGTACATGTAATTAACTGATAAGAAACATATAAATATAATTGGGTATGGTTTCGTAGATCTAAGTGGCTACAATTGGTATAATTAATAAAAGGGAGGGTTACATTTTATACAGGAGGGGAAAAGACATATTGATTTAATAAAATTTTAAATATAATAAAACAATTTCTATAATTAAAGTCCCATATGGCCAAAATATATATTCTAAGATGTGAAATTGTTGAAATACCTACAAGAAGTAAATTATGATCAGGTTTAATAGGTATATTAGACTATATAATTTGGTTTAACACCTTAGTTTAAAAAATTAATCTAAAATATTATAACAAATTTTCCAATATTATAGGGTAATAATATTCATTATAATGTATCAATTAGACAATAAATGGAAATTTGATGATATTTTATACTTTTAACGTCCTAATTGTACTATTTAAACAATTTTATGATTTTTAAATAAGTTAATAAAATCATTTTTTTAGGAAATATCATTAATGTCAATTTTCAAACTATTCATTTAGTTTTAATTTAATTAAATAAGGATAAACAAGTAATTCTAATATAAACTAATTAATCATAAATTATACATTATTTTTTACCATAAAAGTTATGTGAAACCATAGTCGATCCCTAAAATATTACTTTATATGTATTTAAAATCATATAATTTTATTTTTATACTGGTAGGACATTAATTTATTTATCATTGTGTAAGAATTTAGGGTAATTATATTATCAAAAAAATGATTATCAAATTACCATAATGAAAGTAAATTAAATATTCATATAATAATAATTATTATTTAGTAATATCTACTTTTTATCCCTATGTAAATATACAAAAATAATTAAAAGTAATAGAGTGGCCTTTTGGATTTTATTTACATAAAATAATATAAATTTAATTATCAAGTATAAATTATACCCAATTGATATATAATCTAATTTATGATATGTTGGGTCAAATTATGACCATAATATAAAATAAATTCATCTTTTAGGTAAATTTTGGACAATATCTCATGATTTTAACCATTTTTTACCCAATTTACCCTACTGATGGAGAAATTATTTATCTTGATCACTATTTATAATGATAAAAAATGAAAAGGGGACTATTTCTCCATATTTTATCCTTCTGATTAAAAATGACCTATAGATTAATTAATATTCATTCCATTTTAGTTGAATTAAACAATTATAATATAATGGTCTAAAACACAATGAAAAATGTTTTGTATAAAATTATTATTTCTCAAAAAAAATATCCTATATCAGAATCATGAATATTAATAATTCAAAATAAAATAGTGAGATAATTCAAAATAAAAATAATCATATATCAATAAATAGTTTTGTTAACATTACAGATTATATGTGTTTATTTAAAAAATTATGTTAACATTACAGATTATAATTTATAAATATTTCTTAAATGAATTATAATTTATACACAAAAAATGTAGTAAAAATATTTTTTTTGAATAAAATGCATTCTTGAGGCATAAATTATCATCATTAAAAATTGGGTTCTTATTTTCTAAGTTTCAATAAATAGTTTTGTATGTGGACTATAATTAATATATTATGTGATTTAGTTACTAATATTCATACTCTTTAATTTAGTGGTAACTTTCTAATATTTTTTTGAAAATATATATATCATGATTCAATTAATGCATATTATTACATATTAAACAAGCAATAATGATTAATAAACTTTTAAAACAAATTTTTGGGTTCATACATTCAACCTTTAAAACAATAATTTTCATAATATTTTCCACATTAAATCCCATACAAGCTTTATCCTAATCCTCTGGGTAATAAAAACGTGTTTATTTGATAAACTCATTATAGGGAATATCTATTTACAATATGTTTTTATGATATTCTAAAAAAAAGTAGTTCAAATATTATGTATCTTATTCATTTATTTTTGCCAATATATATTTATACAAGCAAAAATTGACAGATAAACCATATTCTAGGATCAAATTTTAAAATTCAAACCCTTTTATGAATCCCATTATTTCATCAACATCAGTGTCCATGGTCTACAAAATAAGTGTTGAATTAAGGGGAATAATTAAATAGAATACAATTTTAATGAAGATTAATCATTTTTGGAATAATATTATTTAAAAAATTAAGGATCCCCTTTATAGTATCATCATCAAATTATTCATAAAAATGAAAGGATTTTGTGAACATATTTTCTTGTTTAAACAATGTTACACGATCCTCATCTTCAAGAAACTCCTCCACTATAAAAATTGAAATTATAATTGCATGAGCTTTAGATTATCATCAAATTCATATTAATTTTATTCTTATATTCAAACTTGTTACAAAAATGTTAATTTTAATAGTCTAAGATAAATCATTAGTTAATATAGGATATTTAAATGTCCATTTTTTTCTTCTTCCACATATGGATAATTTTTGTTCAGTTTTAATGTTATTTAGATTTTGTTCGAGAAGTGTTTTAAACACACATCCATATTAAATAACAGATAAATAATAGGGACACATTATGATATTAATTATCTTTTTTTTCTAAACCTATTTATTAAAATAAGATAAGAATTAACATTGAATGAAAAACCTATAGAGAATAAATGGAAAAGTTGATAAAAATGAAACGAGGTACAAAAACTCTCTGAAAATGATGGTAGTGATGGGAAGGATTTTGTAGGATTTTGGATCTGTAAATAAATTTTTATAAACCTTCAAATTATCTTAGGTAAGCTAATCATGTTTCTTATACTGAGGAAGGGATGAATCCCTGATGCTCATTACAAGTATATTTCTCACTTATTTTATAATTTAAAAATTAATAAAGACATGGGATGTAACATTATGTGCATCAAAAGTTATGTGAACAAAAAAAAATTATTGAATAAAAATGTATAGATTTAAGATAATTCTAAAATTCGACTCTATCATAGTCACAAAAAAAATTACCTTCCTCAATCTTAAGGAATTAATAATGATCTCGAGATACTAACTACCTCTTCAATGTGTTTGATTAGGTGGTGAAATTGTTGATCCCATCCACACTACTTTATCATATCCACAATTTTAAGAAACATTAATCACTCTTTCATTACCCTTTACAACCCTCCACCACTTGAGAAATTAAATCTAATTATTGTGGGATTAGGTAGAAAACAAATTAATCATGGAAACTAAGAAAGAAAGAAAAAATGGTAGTGATGAAAATAATTTCTAGAGTTTATACCAAGATTATAATAAAAATGTATCAGTAGAAATAAAATATAAATTCAAGTAATTTTAATAATCAGGGTGCGGTAAATTCTTCTTAGCCGCACAGTAGAAACATAAACCGCCATCATCAGAGATAATAATTAATGTAAAAAAACAAGTGTGATCTATCATACCTTGGATAATGATATATATCTCTTATTTAGTAATAGACATATTCCATTAAAAGTTTCACAGTAAAATCCATAATCATGTGATATTTCCTTATGTTGGTTCAAATTCAATCCATGTCACCAGGTTCTCGGAAGTTCTAGCTAGATCATATTATTCACCCACTTCTCTATCACCTTATTTGATACCTTTTTCAATTTATAAATGGATGAATGCAATATGATAATATCCCAAAATATAGAAATGTTTTTTCATGTTGAATAAATAATGATACTATTTTTTTCATTAGAGTTCCATGGATTGTGTCCATATTGATGTATATGATATCGATGACCATGGTTATATCATGCTAGTGAAGGTAGTTGGTAAACTCTGCCTCATTGGACCTTATCCATGGTTTTAAAATTCAACATGTCATATGGTTACTTCGTGGAAATGAAAGTTAAATGGATTTGAGGACATATGATAGATAAATTCCAATGATGTAGGCTAAGGTTGTAGAACAAAGTCTTATTATAGATGTCTTACATTATTCGTTGGTGTGATGTAACACTATATGGGTACTTCATTGGTATATATATTGGAATTTCGTAATTAATATGGTGTATGTTTCCTTTCTATTTACAGCTATAGAACTAAGATACATTAAGGACCACTCTATTTAATGGCTACACACGGGAAAACCCAACAAAAAAATATTTCCCTCAAACTAAAAGTTTATTATTTTCATTACTGATTTTTATTTTGAAATTTTTCAAAATATTAGATGATTATGCATTTGAATATTTTTATTTGATTAATCTATTATTTTAATGTAATGTGATGTGAGATTTTTTGATCTCATTGGTACTAGATTTGAGCTCATTTTTATGAGGGTTGACTCTCATGTAGAATATCAAGGGCATTCCTGACCCTTACACATGAATTTTTTACCTTATAAAACCTATAGATTTTATTAAATGGACTTTATATATCATTTTATTACCCTTATGTAGAATTTTTAAATTTTATAGTTCCCTAACATGAGTTCTCTAGTACCCTTCCATATCCTTTAGTCCCACAACAAGCACATTATACCATGGAATGACTTATGAATCTACTATTATATAGACTATTAGATCACAACATTACCATTATATAGTTCCTTGATTAAATCATTTACCCCTACACATCCAGATTCTCATTACCACATTTTAAATGTGAATTTTTTGTTGTGTTAGGGTACTCAAACAAAACATAATTTATTACTATTTGTATTGACATTTAAAACTATAGTAATGACAAAAAAATCATTTAAATTAATTATTTTAGTCATTTACATTTTAATATCATCATCAAATAAAAAAATAATTACATATATGTTCACCATACTATATATAATCTTTAATATAATATTCTAAAAAATAGAAAGGAAAGGATGATTTATCACATATGAAAGGCAATAAACACCAAATTGAATATGTAGTGTGTGAGATAAAATCAAGTTGGATAAGACCATTAATCTACATATTTTCTAGTTGTCAAACAAAATAGATATATCTAGATTAGAATAAAATATTTTATATATTCATTCTATTTTATAAGATAATAATTTGAAAAGGTTTTGAATTATTCTTTTATTCTATTAAAAAATGAAGATCCAAAAATAAACATGTTTAATTTAGTTATAGAATATAACCATATAAATATATAAAAACTTAGAGAAATATATCAAAATATAGTAACATATAATAATGTGAAGTCATGTTTCACAAAATTACCCAACATGAAACATTGGCATCGACCTTGGAATGATATAGTATTTTGGACTATACAGAAGAATAGTAGTCGGCATATGTTAAAAAACCCAATCCTAGTGTAACACCCTAAAGATTTAAAAATAAAATTGAACTTCATGAAACCTTTTCTGAATTATAAAGTTATAACTAGCCTTTAAACATAATTTTTCCACTTCTACTGTTTGAATTTTGAAAAATGGTCATCTACAATTATGATCTGTATGTTATTTGGTGTCCGATGAAACCAACATGATTTTTGATGAAGAATAGCATACATTTTTGTATAATAGGATAAATAGTAATATAAACCTAGTGAATATAAAAATATATTATTATTTTATTTTTTAAAGGCTTTAAGATACTGACATCATGATTAAGATTTCAAGGTGATATAAATTGATTTGTTGTTTTAAAAATGTTAATTTTTTAATATAGTATGATATTAATTAAAATTTTAATTAATAATATTTAGAAAATTATTTTAGAAAAATGTAGTTCAATTTTTAATTCCATATGTTGAAAAATGGTTAGGTTGATTCTTTTGGATTTTTCAAAATTTCATGAATTTTTTATGAATAATGAAATACGGTAAAATACCTTATATTCAAATTATCAGTTAAATTCACTATTTTTGACATTATAAGTGTTGTAAGACCCCTTGGTCAGAACTCAAATTCCATTATTAATATTTGGGGTCACATGAAGCAAGAAAATTCATAGTCTTAAGAAAAATATTAAAATAATGAGTAAAATAATGTAAAATCCCTCCTCCCCTAGACTATAAATACCAACCTCATTCCGTCCTTCCTTGCGCACCTCACAGGCCTTGATAGTGGCTTATTTTCTTAAAAATTTCCTCCCCAATTATCTTCCACATTAAAAGTGCTAATTTTATCACCAAAAATCAAAAACTGTAGGCCTTAAGAAGGATCTCACGGATGAGAGATCAAGAGGTAAAGATCCTCTTCCTTTTTCATGTGTTTTCTTTCCAATTCATTTATTTTGTTATACTCTCTTTACCGACACATATTCAAGAAG
This sequence comes from Viscum album, assembly GCA_963277665.1. Taxonomy (NCBI): domain Eukaryota; kingdom Viridiplantae; phylum Streptophyta; class Magnoliopsida; order Santalales; family Viscaceae; genus Viscum; species Viscum album. The sequence goes on along the minus strand of OY728164.1, from coordinate 1,088,574,570 downwards.
TATGAAATCTCAATAATCTTAAATATTATTTATTTTATAATATTCATGTAAAAGATTCATCATATTTCTTCCTCTTCTCTCCCTCTTGTTCTAAAAATAAAAACACCATCCACAATGTGTTGAGTTACCAGAATCAGGGACAATGTGGTTGTAATATCCATTATATATATCAAAGCTGATCATAAACCCTATTAATGGTAGAAACAAAATTTAATGTGAATTTTATAACCTATTTCATGATTTGGAATGAACTTATATGCATTAAATTGTAATATGCAATGGAGAAAGTTGACGATTATTGAGGAACTGCCAAATATGATCTAAACAATCAGCATTAATGTTTTATAAAATGATCCATCGTCATAGATGATAAAAAATTATATATGGTATCATTTTATATTTTGAAAAAATATGAATACCATTTCATTCCTATTATATAATTTTTTTTTATATGACAAGGAAATCAAATACAAAACCAGCCATGGAAATCATGTAAAGAACACACCCAAAACAATTGAAGGAACAAAATGTTAAATATTAAAGGGTGAAATGATGTAATGAAATGTTCATAAAATATATCATAAATATGAATACATTTATAAAATATATTAATAACACTTTTTAACCATTATACAATATGTCTAAACATGGTTGAAGTAATACATACCTGATGTATGTGAATTTATAACCAGATTTCCATTTTATGGGTTAACTTTCTACATTAATATTTATGTGTTATTAAAATTGTTTTTGTGATGAATTTTGTTTATATTATGTTTAATTGTTTTAATTTACAGTGTATATACATATTAAATCCTCTCTATTATGTCTCTTATCAATTATATGATATTTATATTGGTCTTTTCTTTTAAAATCCTCTTTTAAAATATTATTTTACAAAATTCCAAAGATATGTTTTTATACAATTATTCGTGTTGTATTATTGAGTTTTTGTTCATGGTAATTGTTTATCTTGAATGGTGGGACCTATATATCCCTCAAATTCATTTGGTATGTGTATGTTGGAGGTCATTCGTAAGGTTACTCCAAGTGAAACTGCGATGGTTACAAAAATTGTAAGGTAGTTTTGAGGGTTAAAAATTATAAAGTAGTCAAGATAGTTACATGATTTTTTAAGTTATTCCCAATGATAATTTTATGGTTCTATTTATTTTCTACATGTTTTTTGGAAATATCATGGAAATCCCAAGTTCCACAATGCATGTTTATATTGGTGACAAGTATGTCTTTTTGAAAATGATTTAATATATTACCAGTATTCATGGACGGATGTGTTCTTTCCTTCTTTTTATATCCCTTACTAATATTTTTGTAATAATTCCATGTTTTCAACGCTTTTCATAGGTTGTAAGGATGTGCAATATGTAGAAGGAATCCATGTTAAATTTCAATAAAAATTTCAAATAAAAAAAATTATTTGAAAAGTTTTAAATTTTGAATGAAATGGATACAGTCTTTGTGTTATCTTCTCAATATCAATTTTAAATGTAATGTACATTTTATATCCCAATTATATAAAATAATAAACCTTAAAATATTCTCAATATGAAAGGATGTGTGTTTTTGACTAAAATTCATGATTATATAATGTAATAAGTTTGCGTCCTTATAGTTCATATCCGAGGATGGTTTAGAAAACATTAGGGACAAGGATGATGTTAATAGAATACCATAAATTATTTTTATTTTTTGGTTAATTTGAAATGATATAGAATTTAATTATTATAATTTTGGTTTTAATAGGTTATGTTTATTCAGAATGGTTTTTCATAGAATATTTAAGGAAGCTGAAGAGGATAGAAACCGACAGAATGATATCCTTCCAAATCTGCTGCCCGTAATGGTATGGATTGGAATCAAGTAGTTTGTAGTAATAATAGCTCTAATAACACAGGAAATAAATGATGGTGGCCTCCATGAAAGAGAAAAACCATAGGTACCACAAGGAAACATGGAAATAATTGAATATTTTATGAGACAACACCCTCCTTCTTTCAATGGATCTTCTAACCCAGTAGTGGTTGTATGATGGATTGAAGCCCAAGAAAATATATTCGATGTTATAGGATAATTAGATAATCAAGATTCAGGTCTTTCCATTTATCATTTTGATTGTAAAGATGATAAATGGTGGTCAATGGTAAATAATATCAGTGATAGAGAGTATATTAATGCCTTATAGTGGGATAAATTTTAAAATTATTTTCCTTGTAAAATATTTTCCAAAGGTGGTGCGAATTAGGATGGAGAAGAAATTCCATGAATTTAATAAAAAGGAGGAAGATTCAGAAGTTGTGTATGAAGAAAATATCACTTGACTAGTGAGGTATTCTTGAAATATTATTGTGGATCTTGAGATAAAAATCAACCTATTTTAATTAAGATTAAATGCAATGTATAAAATGACTCAAATGGAACTTCTGGAATTGAAAATTAGTTGCAGGATTTTCTTGTAAAAGGATTCATTCATCCTAGCACATCACCATGAGGTGCTCTTATTATGTTCCTTAAAAATAATTATACTTAAATGGGAGTTTGCATTTATTATAGAGATTTGAATAACCTCGCTATTAAAAACAACTATCATTTTCATCGTACTGAAGTCTTGTTTGATCAGCTCTTGCGGGATCAGAACTTTTCCACGTTTGACTTGAGATCTGGATACCATCAGCAGAAGGTGAAGGAGGATGACATCCTAAAGACAACTTTTTATACTAGATATGGTCATTATGGTTTTTTTATATTGTTTGGATAAACTAATTCACCAGTTTTATTGATGAATCTTATGAATATAATATTTAATGAGTTCTTGGAAACGTTTTTTGTTGTGTTTATTTATTAAATTATGCTATTTAATAACATTAAAGAGGATCATGAAAAATATATAAGTGTTTTTTTTCAAAAAATAAAGGAAAATAGACTTTATTTAAAATTCATTAAGCGTTATTTTTGTTCAACATATTTTTTTCTTGGGAAAATTGTAAATAATGATGGAATAATAGTTGATCCTACAAAAACAGAAGCGGTTAATGAATGGAAAAGGAAAAAAATGTTTTAGAGATCGGAAGTTTTATTGTATTTCTAGGATATTACCAATAATTTGTTAAAAAAAACTAAACTGTTATCTAGCCCGCTAACTATCTTAATGTGAAATGGGATAAAATATTTTTAGATATAATAATTTGATGTTTGTTTTTAGGAACTGAAGAAGAGATTGGTGAATGCTTCTGTTTTGGCCTTACCTTACCCAAATGGTGACATTGTCATCTATAGGGATGCTGCATCAAAGGGGCTTGATTTTTTATGAAAAATGATCAGGTAATTGTGTATGCTTCAAGACAACTAAAAACACATGTGTTAAATTATCCCTTTCATGATTTGAAATTGGAAACTGTGGTTTTTTATTTGAAAATTTGGACGCATCATTTATAAGGAGCCAAATGTAAAATATATACTGACTATAAATGTTTAAAATATATATTCACTTAGAAGAAATTAAACATGAGGCAGAGAATATGGATTGAACTGAAATATTTTGATTAAATGATCAATTACCATCTATGAAAAGAAAACAAAGTAGAAGAATCCTTATATCAAAAAAATCATGAATCATTTACCATATTACATTTGTAACTTGATCCCTGGATTAATGATTTGAGGAATTTTGATTGAGAAGTTGTTGGTGTAGGAAATATATCTATTTTTTCCTGGTTAAAGTGCAATCATTGTTATTAGAAATAATTAAGAAAGCACAGATGGATTAGTTTGATATATAGAAAATGTCAAAACTGGTTAAAATGGTTATGTTTCCAGAATTTAATCTTGATAAATATATTTTTAGGATCCGGTAAAAGGTCATTTGTTCCTTGTGATTACATGTTGAAGAAATATTTTTTTTGTGTAGCTCATAGTTCTCCATTTTCAGTTCATCATGACAGTATTAAGATTTACAGATAAATTCATCAGTATTACTTATGAGATGGACTGAAAAGGGATATAGCTGAATTTACAATGAAATGTTTAACATGTCAATAGGATAATTAAGGGTGAAAGATACCGAAGGGGATGATTTTTCCTTTTACAGTACCAGAGTGGAAATGGGAGAATATATCCACAGGCTTCATGGTGGGACTACCTAATACTTCTTGAGGTAATAATGTGATTTAGGTTGTTGTTGATAGAATATCTAAATCTACACATTTTATTTCTATTTGAGATATAATAACATTGGATCAGCTTTCTTGACTATACCTCCAAGATATTTTCATGTTATAATGAGTTCCTTTTTACATTTTATGTAATCAAGATCCCATGTTATCTTTTGATTTTTGTAAGGGTCTTTTAATGTTGTTGGGAACATAATTAAATTTCAGTACAACTTTTCATCCTCAATCAGATGGGATTTCTGAATGAACAATTCATTCATTGGAGGATATGCGTCAAGTTTTTTCAATTTACTACCAAGGATGTTTGGATCAATATCTTTCTTTATTTTAGATATCTTCTAATAATAGTTTTCATTCTAGTATACAGATGGAACCATTTGAGGCATTTCATGGGAGGCGATGTCGAACTCCAACTTTTTGGGATGGAGTCAAGGAAAGGAAGTTCATGGTACCAAAATTTGTAAAGGAGGTGGATGATAAAGTTAATATTATCCATCAAACCAAGAGAAAATCTCATAGTAGGCATAAAATTTATGCAGACAATAGGAGGAAAGACTTTTCTTTTTAGGTAGGTGATCGTGTTTTTCTTAGAATCTCACCATGAAAAGGTGTTATGCATTTTGGTAAGAATGGAATGCTATGTCAACTGTTCATTTGACCTTATAAAATCCTAGAGAAGGTTAGACTTTTCACTTATAGAGTAGTTTTTCCTCCTATTTTGTCTTAGGTGCATAATGTTTTTCTTGTTTGGATGTTGTGAAAGTATTTTCCAGATTCGTCTCATTTATTGTGTCCAGAAGCATTTCCACTAGAAGAGAATGTTTCTTTTGAAGAGAAACAAGTTAAAATTCTTGATTCAAGGGAAAATGTATGGCATAATAAGTTAATATACCAGGTAAAGGTTTTTTTGAACAACTACATGGCTGATGAAGTAACATGGGAGTCTAAAAATGCTATGCGGGAAAGGTACACTCACTTGTTTAATATGTAAATAAAATTATGAGGATGCAATTTATAGAAGGTGGGAATAATGTAACAATGCATGGTTTTATAAATAAAATAAAAATGCATGAATCTTTGTCTGAATTAGATAGTTATATCTATTATTTAAACATAATTTTTCTGCTTCTGTGTTTTGAATTTCAAAAAACTCTCATCTATAACAATGATCAGTAATTTATTTGGACTCAGATGAAACCATCTGGAATTTTGGTGACTGGTAGAATAACTTTTTGAATATTAGTATAAATAGTAATATGACCCTAATGAATAGAAAATTATATTATTATTATAAATTCTTAAAGCTTTAAGATAATGACAACTTGATTAAATTTTCAGGGTGATATAAATTAAGTCATCGTTTTCAAATTATTAATTTTTGGATAAAGTGTGATTTTATTTAAAAATTACATTAGTAATATTGATAAATTATTTTCAAAAAATGGAGTTCATTTTTTAATTCTATATGTTGAAAAATGTTTATGTTGTATTTTTTTGTTTTTTCTAAAATTATTGAATATTTTATTATTAGTGAAATATGTTAAAATACCGTATATTCAAATTATAAGTTAAATTCACTATTTATGACATTATAATATAATTAAAACCACTATGTTCAAAATTAAATGCATTTTCTTACTATTTGATGTGACATTAAGAAAAACTCTTCATATTCTGAAGAAAAAATATTAAAATAATGATTAAAATAATGTAAAAGTCCTCCTCTCCTCCACTATAAATTCCACCCTCATTCTCTTATTCCTTTCACACCTCTAAAGACATGATAATTATCTAAATTATACAAAATTACCTCCCTAAGGCTCTTCCATATTTCCTAGTGATTCTCTTCTCACCAAAAGGCCAAAACCAAAGGCCTTAAGTAGGATCTCAAGGAGGAGAGATCAAGAGTTAAGAATCATATTCCTTTTTCATGTATTTTTTTAATTCCTTTATTTTATTATACTCTATTTACCTCCACATATCCAAGAGTTATTAAATATACATAATATTATATATTATTTATGTTATCATGTTCATGTAAAATTAATCATCATCATCCTTCCTCTCCTCTCCCTCTTGTTCCTAAAATAAAAACACTGTCAACGATGTGCCGATTTACCAAAATCATGGATGGTGTGGTCGCAATATCCATTACATCCTTCAAAGATGATCATAAAACCCATTTAATGGTTGAACTAAAATGTTATGTTTTTTAAAAAACTATTTTTTTTGGAAAAAACTTCTATTCATTACATTAAATTATATAATGAAACAAGTTCATCATTATCGACGAACCGCAAAAAATGATCTATCCAAGCATCATTAAGGTTTTATCTAATGATCCAACATAATATAAGATAAAAAAATAATTTCTAGTATCATTATATAATATGGAAACATATTAATACGATTTCATTCCAATAAGGTTGTTTCTTTACCATATGATAAGGAAATCAAATACAAAACATATCATGGAAATCATGTAAAGAACGCTCCCAACAACAATGAAAGAAACAGAATACTGAAAATTAATGAGGGAAAAGATCTAATGAAATGAACTTATAATACATTATAAAAATGAATATTTTTCTTTAAGATATTAATAAAATGATTTTAATCATTATATATGAGGTATAAAAAAGTTTTTAGTAAGGCAAACCCGAGGTAAGGGAATTTTTTCCTCGATTTCCATTCATTGGGTTAACGTTCTTCTTCATTATTTATGTGGTATTAAAAGTTTTGTGTGATGAATTTTGTTAATATTATGTTTAATTATGTGTATTTTTATTTTATATACATATTTTATCCACTCGATTAATTCTCTCATCAATTATATGATATTTATAAGGGGTTATTCTTTAAAAATCATATTTTAAAATTTTGTTTTAAGAAATTCAAAAGAAATATTTTTATACAAATTTTAATGTTGTATGATTCTGTTATGGATCTTTGGAATTGTTTATTATGATTTTTGGGACCTATATCTCCCTTAAATTCATTATGTGTAAGTTTGATTTTGTCCATATGGTTAATCCAAGTGTAACTACGATGATTACACAAATTATAAGGTAATCGTGAGGGTTACAAATTATATGGGTTCCTAGAGGGTTATAATAATATGTATGTAACGCCACAAGATTCCTTCAAAGTTCTATTTATGGTCTATATGATTTTCAAAAATCATATGGAAACCCTTTGTTTCACAAGGTATGTTTATATAGGTGAAAAGTATATCTTTTTAAAAATATTTTCATATATTACAACTATTCTTGGACTAATGTGTTCTTTCCTTATTTTATCATCTCTTACTTTGTTTATGTCCTCATCCCATGTTTTTATGTTATTTTCATAGATTATAACAATTTATAATATGTTTAAGGAATCCATGTTAAATTTCATGAATATTTTTCAAAGAAAGAATTATTTATTTGAAATTCTTTATATTTTGAAAGAAATGGATACTATTTATGTGGTATCAACACTCTATGAATTTGCAATGTAATGGATGTATTATATCAAAATTCTCTTAAAATCTAAACTTAAAATGTACCTCAATATGAAAGGAAGTATGTTTTTTTAAAAAAATTCATGATTATGTAATGTAATAAGGCTGGGTACTTATACCTAGTGTCCCCTTTGTTCTCACCTATATTAAGGCCTATATAGTCCCAAACTAATCTTGATCAAGATAAACCCATGAAACTGAAAATATATTCTTGTTTTCCCATGCATAACCCAATAGACCATATAATCAAAATGAATTAATATTAAATAATGGCATATAATTCAAGAAAATATCACTCATATGGCATACCACATTACAAACATATTTTGATAACTAATTTTGAACCCTTGTACTCTTTAAAACATTTAATCAAACATATCATTTTCACTAGAACTTTTTTAATAGTTAAATTAATTAGAAACTAAAGAAACCTATTTTTTTCAATAGAAAGTAAAAAAAACATCAAATAGTAAACATAAATCATTGCTCAATCGTCATTTTTATACCTAGTAAAGAAAATAAAAATAATGGTGATCCAATAACTAAGGGTAAGATAATGGGAAGATTCTATAGGTAAAGAAAACTAAATTAATTTTTTAAAAAATAAATATTTGGTGTGTGATTCCTCCACTAAGATTAAATGTCAATCAAATCTATAATCATACGAATCTACATATCTAATTATTAAGATGAGAAATTTATATTTAATTAAATCAGGAAATAATATATTAGTTTCTTTAAAAAACCTAAGGAATTTCATCAATATTGAGATATGATTATAATTTTATAGACCTCATGTATTTTATATTGATATCAAAGGGGATATTGGAGAGGAAAAGTTGAATAATCGATGATAGGGAGGTGAGAGTGTTATTTTTTTCATCCCCAACATCATTATTTCCATAGTGGACACACATCACCCATTTCTTTTTTACATTTTATTTTTTCAATTAATTTTATTTTCTATTATATATTTATTTTTAATACGTAATTATACCTTTTAAAAAATTTCATGTTCTTTCTAATGAAAATGGGTCATTTTGAATAAGCTATATGTCTTGATAGAAGGGGTTTGATTATTTCAATATCCATTATGTGGGGTTCACTATTTATAGATGGTATCCAAATGGTTTTCTTTTTTGAACTAGAATCATGCAATGAATCATACATCAATGATGACTCATGGACCTACCTTCCAAATGTAGGTCCCCCTTGGGTAACATGGAAAAAGATACTTAAGAACTCACATTCGACAAGAGGATAGAAAGTTGGGTTCATAATACCCCTTTGTAGGGAACTATTTTCTATTATGAGACTCTATTATATATTTATTATATGTTATTCATTCCTTTTTACATTCCAAAGTATGGTATGGATCAGCCAAGAATTAATGATCAAATATTAGATTTCTTGAATTTAGAATAATAATTATATATTTGAGGATCTCTATAAATGTAATTATATATATGTATATAAGGTTCTCCATCAATGTAACTTTTATATCTGTATTATAGATTGGTATATTTTTGTTCATTATGATGCTAGTTTAAGCCACACTATGCGGTGATGTGGAATTTACTATCATATAAGAAGATTGAAATTGATTTGATATGCAAATCGAACCAATAAAATTGGCTTCCTACATACCCTTATGAAATGTAATATAACCAATGTTTTTCAGTTCCACTTAATTGGACACATCATACCATTTATGCTCATGTGATAAGGACCAAACCATGAAGTATAAACTTCATCTGACAAGGATTACCAAGAAGAAGGTTCCAAGTCAATATTTGTTTTTAGACTTATGCCGAAATAGCAGAAAGTTCCTAGATGAAGCATAGTCTCCCATGTGGGTCCATGATCTTATCTGGAATATAGACCAATAAGGATAGTGATGAAAGGGGATCCAAAGGAATATGGACCTCTGATTTGAATGTGACTGTATTGGGAATATAGAGCTCGAAAGGGTAGAATGATTTCATGGGGTTGGGTTTGGACATCAGGGAGGCATTATACATATCCATGATATTTATAATTCAAATCCCACATAGTTCTGAAGGGTTGGGGATTACCCCTATGGAATATACGCATTCACATGGACATTTTTTGGGTTTATATCATATAAGAGGCACATGGTTTGGGATTTTTTGTACCCCTTGACCACTAATCACCTATAGGCTCATGTGAGTCTTTTTTGGTGAGAAAAAGAAGAGAAAAGGATAGATTTGGAAATCATACATCTCATATTTTCTACTCGTGGATGATTCCTAGGTCCAATGGGATGGGAAAGAGAGTGTGGTATAACATTGCCATCTCCTACCATCATTGTACCCTAGACCACTGAAAAGAAGAAATAATTCCACATATCATAAAAAAGGATATTGGATTTCTCCTGAAGAGATTACCATTAGGATCCCTTGGAATATAAGAGGACTGACACTTAAACTAAAAGGGAAAGGAAATCATGGTCCCCCCCCCCCTCCGGGAACCAAATGGGCATCCCTCCGGGAGTAATCCACAATACGTTCTTACAAGAGGTTGGACACTTTCTCCTCTTTTCTTGTAAAAGAGAACAAAAGTGGGAGGAGATGTGAACATCATTGAATCCTCTCTTTCACCCTCCCTTTTGGCCCAATCCTCATACACAAATGGGAAAGAGAGATTATGTGGTTTCCATATTTATTGTTTCCACTTGGTTCTTACAGTAATTATTACTCATATGGGCATAGAGGGGTGTGGTGATCATGGAATAGGATTAATCCCATACCATGGGCCCTCTTTACAGTCTATGCTCCTACAGTATCTAAGTGACTTTTTATCTTACATAGGTATAATATCAAAACATTATAAACTATGTTGGCTTGATTCATGAATAATTGGGATATGTTGGAAGCCTCCTTGCGGTCCAAACCCCAACCATGAATTCACTATATTGTTCTCTGGTACATATTCCCAGTATGTTCGCATCCAAATTCGAGTTCCATTTTCCATCTGATCCTCATTCATCACCATCCTTATTGGTATATATTACTAATAGGATCATGGCCTCTTCTAGTATACCACACTTCTTCCATTCACATGGGTTTATTTTGGCGTAAGTCCCACACCATAAATTTTATTGGAACCATCTACATGGGTGTCCTAGCCACATGATGTTAGTCTATATGGTTTAGCCCTTATCACATGATCTTAAAAGGATTGATGTGTCCATTTGTGTGTCACTGAAGTACATGTATTATGATTGTATTAATGAGGATATGTTGAAAGCCCATTTTATTGGTTTGATCCCAGTATATAAAACTGTATTCCTAGATGATAATAAATTCGTGATCACCAAAATATGTGGCTTAAAACAAGCATCATAATGAACAAAAATATAAAAATATATGATACAAGAATAAAGGTACCATTGATGTATAACCTTGGATAAATAGAGATATCTCTAGTGATGGTGAACCTCATATAGATATAGATTATTCTGAATTCACACATTCTAATAATTGATTGTTAATCAATGTTGATCCATTTCATACTTGGGAATGAACAATGGATCCATGAACCTCTCATAAATCTATAAAAGAGTCTTTTAATAGGAAATATTTCCAAAAAACGTTTTGATGATCGTGAATTCACATCCTCTCAACCAATGTTTGTTCTTAGGTATCAGTGGCCAAGTTAACCAATGAGCACCTACGATTAGAAAGTAGGTCCAAAATGTATCCAGTATTTACGAGTCATTGGGTGTTTCTAAATACTGTAACACTACCCATTAAAGTTCATAAATAAATATTAAAGCTAATTTAAATAATAATGCAACATTTAAAACCATATAATTAGGCCTTTGAGAATAATAATCACACCAAATATCTGTTGGAAAAAAAATAGAGAACCTGGAGTGAATCCTTATCCGAGATGAACGCAACACCATCATGGAATCCCCCTTTATCCCTAAAAAGGAAATATTTTCAAATAAATATATTGAATAAGAATGTATTCTTATATAGAGATTATAATTTTATAGAAAATTCTTGTGAAATTTTTCTCATATATTTTATGTAAATTTCAATAAAACTCTCTTTAATCTAATGGAATCTCAAATGTTATCACAAACATGCACATCATCCACTACATAAGTCAGTTTCTCAACCAAATTGAGAACTCAATCACACACCCAGAATCATCAATGTTGGGTTTTAATGGAACAGGTCTTAGAGTACCACCAGAATGATACCCTCCCAACTCTTGATGTAGCTTGACAGACCCTACAGCTCATGAATCTCTGCTAGTCATATGCTCAGTGTCAGTCAGAATTCTAGAACTAGAAGTCCCCCATAGAAATATCAAATAATTTCTAGATCTGTTCCTCATAACACTATAATGAGTACCTAACTTACATTATAGAGGCTGATGAATTGGTCACCAGTGACTTTCTCCACACGACACAGGACTCCCTCCAAGTGATCCTTCCAATAATCATTTCCTCCAATGCAGTGTAGCCTAGAATTATCACCCAGTAATGGATAGTGACCTATGTTCCCAAGGAAAATTCATGATTCCTGGGTCCCTAGGGAGGACCACATAGGGTGATGGCTAGACAATCTGGTGATTACCATACCATTTCAGAGGTTTCTCCAGGGTAGACATGTATCTTTGTTAAAATTATAGAAACTCATCAGTATGATCTAACAACAACTTGGGAGACTCATGAACAAACTCTAGTTCAATGTAACTCCCATTCACTACACATAATTATATCTTCCAATGGGAGAGAATATTAAGAAATACAACTTATGGTAGTTCAAAATTCCAAAGTACTGTCATAACCCATCCATATTGAATTATGGAGTTATTGATGTCATAAAAAATCTATTACTAATAGCCCATGATCATGCCAATAAATTTACAAATAAAAAAAATTGTTGTTGTTGTCATGAAGTTCCTCCCCATAGAACAAATACAAGTAGTTCTAGTGTTCCTCCCCATGATGATTACCCCAATGATTGAAATCATGGGAACAATATGATATATAATGAGAGGCAATCTCTTGATGAGTGCCATGACCACCATCATCATGAACAGAAGATCAATCTACAAGAAGGTCCTCCTCTTAAAAGATCAAATATGTGAAGTCCCTCATATTTTGATCCTCTTATATAATATGGGGTCAGTAAATTTTGGAAACCTATCAATGAAGTGACACATTCCTTCTCGATTTTAAGATTTTTTGAGGTAGTGGTAATCCTCTAAACCACCCCAAGAATGTTTTCATGCCAATGAAACCCCAATTATCACCATATATTATGAATAATTTTTTAGGAAACACCCTTTTGGTGATGACTATGTAGAGTAGTATGTTGAAGAAGATCAAAAATTTAGGTTATTTTGGTGAAGAAAATTTTCCAGGAATGATATAACCATCATTTTTTTCCCTCATCCACTTCTCAGTTCAAAACCCTAGAGGTATTTTCTAAAGAGTGTATACACAACATCTGTGTAAATACCTGGAAGACTATCAACTACCTGAATGAAAATTTCTTTTGTTATGAAGGGTATTAAGAACATGTAATTTTTTTGGCAATCTTCATTGCCAAAACGGCGTGGAATTCAATATAGCCACACTAATATTACAATCAGAGAGGTGGAAAAAAATATCATTAATATGAAATACTCTATGATGTGAATTAATTATGTCATATAATCATCATTTAGGTGTCTGGTATTAATATCCTTGGATGGGGTGAGCATGAAGCTTTTCACTTCACTTCATGCCGGATAGCAAAATCCCAAAGAGGTAATGTCTTGTAATGTCATCTCTCTCGAAAAAAACTAGATAAGAACATCACATGGGTAACATGTTACACCCATCAAGAATAGGCACAAAATATGTCTCAAAATAATTGGACCCGATGAGAATAGACCATCAAAGAACTCATGAACAAGGAAACCAACAACATTAATCGGTCTTCTCACATATGGGAATCTAATAAACATGAACATTTGATGTGATCAAGATCTTGTGGTTCACATGTGGATCCATCATTTCACCTAGATGAATCATGATGAAAAAATCATGAGATAAAGAGATTAGTGATAGTAGTTGAAACTTCCATAGTGTGGGACCATCCCTAACCCATAAGGTTGGGGGCATTTTTTATAGAAAATTCCCCTCCAAGACCGATAAATCTGACCTCATGTATAACAATTAAATAACATTCTCAACCCCAGTCCAAAGGGTTGGGTTAATTCTTATATCAACCTCACCTTCAAAGGAAATTGAGTTTTTCCTACTTGGGGAGAATAGAAAGTATTAAAGACTCTCAGTTCATCCTATCTCATGACCCATTTAACTCAGAAGGGACGCATACAACAAGGTTGTAGGGGGTTCCCTATGAGTCATTCATTAACGAAAAACTCAAATAGGATCTTGGAATGGTGGAAGGTGGTCTAGTATATATAATGAAAAATCCTCCAGTAATTTAATTTCAAATATGATGCCCACAAGAAATTATTCATTAGTTAATGTCATGGAAATCAATCCTGCAAACGACACTGAAGATAATTCCAAAGCTAAGGATCATAGAGAATATAGTTTCTTCTGGAATGTGGCCCACACTGATAAAAATAAATGATGTTTGCCTAATAATAAATAGAGTATTGCCTAAAATTTGGTTGTTCCATTGAAAAATCCTCCATTATATCTGTAGAAAGTGAACACCAAATAAAAGGGTGAAATGAAGGTCCTAAACAACCAACCTTTTTTGGAGGTTTAGTTCCTCACAATTGAGGAATGATTCACTCAATAAGAAAAAGAAATGTAATATTTGAGAAGACTCAAATAGAGTAACTCTTTGGAATAATACTAATCATATTTCATCCATAAGAATAGAATTAACCCATGCTTCAAACTAGTATACCTCAACAATAATGGTCCCTCATTGTGACTAATGTAGCACTAGGATATCCTATCAACATTGTTCTTGGTCCATCGATTTACCTAGACATGGTTATATAAGGTTATCAATAATTATCCCCATTAGAGAAGAAACCAGAATAGATTCATGTAAACCATAAAAAGATGTCCTTAGTAGATATCATACACATATGTTGGTGGAGATAGTGTGTCAGGTCCTGACTACTTTTTACCCTAATCAAAATATTTTCTAACCAAAATTGTATATTGTTTTTACATATTTCATTAAGTCATTAGCATATTAATTAGAAGTTGTTGAGGATCAAGGCACACCAGTATAGTCATAATGGAATCCTTGCACCGAATGGGTTGCAGAAATCCCACCCTACCATATTTTTAGAGTAATATGTTTTCCATATTTAATAGATCATAAGACATGGAACACTATATGACACACTTTGTGTCCCATATAGACACCATTATGGGAACCACTATGAAAAAAATTAGTGAAACATATATTCTTGGTGGAAACAATGAATGGTCAGACCTTTGGGTGGTAAACCATTCATCTAGCACAAAGGATCACAGGATGGGAGGATCTCCATTAGAAAATTCTCTTCCAGTTTGACTAAACTATGCAAAAGGAGATGATGCTGAACCTACAAATCAAGTTCAGATATAAGTTTGGACAACCTGTATCAGACTCAGAGTATATGTTTGTTTGGTATTATAGAGCCTTAAATTATTTTTTATAAAGTCCATGGTTGCAAAAACTTATAGAAATCCTCCCGTTCTACCATCAATGCATAAATGGAAAAATTAGGACTTTGGACACTGATAAGACACCATTTTAATCTTATGATTCACATTATATATATGAATGATTCAGTCAGAGAGATTTTATGAAGCCTCTTTTTGATGGAGTTCTTGTGTTCATGTACTGAAATATCATGAAATAATCCCGACTAACCCCTACAAACATCTTGGAAAATATTATTTGTTTTCTATCAACTAGGATTAGAAAATGGTCTGAAATATATATGTTTACTTGAAAACCTTTATGTTATCATTCATGAAAAATGAGTATTAAATTTTTGAAATTTCTATGTACTCTTCATATAGTGGTAACATCTTGTATAAAAATTCCTTAATTCCATATCACAAGCATCTATAAATCACTACCTCATCATCTACGTCTGAAATATGTTTTCATGTCATTAGGGGAAGATGAAAATACCCATTCTCTATCCCTCGTATGTCCACCCAAACATCAAATAGATCCCACAATATTCATTTTGTTAGAGGAAGTCGCTTCGTCTTTAGGATGTCAAAATATTTGCATCTATTCAAAAATTGAAGAACATTATTCATCACATACTCCCTCTAAGGGTGAATAAGAAGCGGAAATGGAGGAGGGGAAAAAAGAGAGAGGAGGAGGACCTCATGAATTTCCCTTCATCGTTTTTTGAGGGTTTATCTATCACCATTTATAAATTCGGAGAGTTAAATTATGGTACAAAAGAGGACCTGAAACCCACTTAGATTAGTGCATCCATGTATTTCTAAAATATCAAGAGGTAGAAACCTCCTCTATCAAGTGTCATCATTAATTTTTTTTAGAAACAACTCAAAAATTTCCTTCCATGATCATGAGGTGGAAACCATCACTTGGGCCTACCAGAAGTCCATCAGGGCTATAAGAAGGAAACCAGAAGGAAAAATCTGACTAATGCTACCAAAAATTAATTATGATATTAACAAGATCACTAAGAACAACATAATTTGATAGGTCTAATATCAAAAATGTTTCGACAATATAGTCCCTTTCAATAAAAATAATGGCAATCAATGTCTTCATTGACTTCATAGATCTCAATAGACATTATCCAAAGGATGATTTCCCATTACCAATCACATGTATACTGACTGATCCAATTATTGGATATCAGGTTGTCCCCATCATGGAAGGATATTCAAGGTGAAATAAAATAAAAATAGCCCGATGAGATAAAGAATACACTACCTTTATAGTACCTTAAGGTGTGTCTTCAGTCTATTAATTCCCTTTGTCTTAAAGAATGTTGTCCCTACATATCAATGTTCCATGAATCACATATTCGAACCCATTTCAGGGATGTATATCAAATGTTTTTTTATGTTCTGTTTGTTAAATATAAATATCATTCTGACTAATTGGATAATTATGAAACGATCTTCCACAAACCATGACAGAATATCAATAATATGAAACCCTTGAAATATGATTTCATCATTATCTCAGGAAAATTTCTCGACTTCTCCAAATTCCATCGTGACATCAAAATCAACCCTGAGAAGAAAAATACCATATGTAAAAAGTCACCTCCTCACAACCTTAAATACTAAAGAGATCTATACATACATAATTTCAATGTTCTATTATATATATATAATCTCAAATTATAAGCTTTTAATTATTCATATTGATGAAAAAATTGGGTAAATATCAAGGGACTAATGATTCCCTTGAATAATTTTACAATATAAATAAATATATCATGATTATTCTAATTTTAATGCCTCTCATTGAGGTAAGAACATGAATTTAATATGTGAGAGCTATAGAATGGTCAATGGGTGACTTCCTAACACACACAAAAATACATCTTCCATGAATATATCCTTTAAGTCCTCATCCAATCCACACTTAATGTTGAGGCTCATTATTCAGATATCGAAAAGAGCTCTGTGGTACAATTTTTTGAATATATAAAGTAAGGATCTTCCTACATCATCATGAGGTATATTTGTTATCTCATAAAAACCCAATAAAATACCACCTTATCCATCTGGTGTTAACATGACATTAGTCGTGGTGGGAGGTGATTCTACAAGATTATGATATCCAATGTGTTCCTCAGAAAGCTATAAAAGATAACGTGTTGGTAAAATTAATTTACGAACACACCTATTTTGAAATGGTTTCACAAGCTAATGAACTACCTAATGAAGATATATTTTTTATTCAAGAGGCTCCTAGATATGAGAAACATATTTTGATGATGCATCCTGAATCTTAGTAGGGAAGAGGGTGGAATATTCCATTCTAAAAAATTTAAATATGGGAGTCATCCTCATTTACCATGAAATTGCAGTCAAACCGTAATAATTTCCGCTATCAAAAGGATTCATAAATAATTGATAAAAATATCAGGCTCCCATTGTTGGAATAGTTATGGAATTAGAGGTTCATGTAAATCACTTGAAGAAGAAGGTAGTTTCATAATTGGTTATCATGAAGACCAATGGTTACTATTCCATCAAAAAGGAATATCTAATCCCACTGATAAACCAAATGAAAAGACTAAAGTCATATTTATCATTGGAACCGAAATTGAATCATTTTCCATGTTTCAAAAATTCCTAGGAAGATTCAATGGAAAAGGATTCCATGACTCTAGAAGATCTAGATTGCAATTAAATATTCATCCTCATTGTGCATCGCTAAGAGCTTTAATGGTTATTCAAACCATCTTGGAAGAGAACTGTAAAGTTATTCCCATCCCCAAACCAAATGGTACAATCAGTATCTGGATGATACCCATTTTGAGAAACCTCCAAAACGGATTAACCCCATCTGATATAGATTGAAAAGGGAAAACACAAAGATTAGAAATTATTATTTGTTATATATGATGAAACAAATCATCCAAAGGTCCTCTATAAGAAGATCCTTTATTATTGGATTTGGTTCCCTAGAATCAATATCTGGGTACATTATGATAACCTATATTCATATTATTGAATATGAACAAACATTTTATAACATAATGATTTTTCTACTTCATAACATTGTCTGTGATAAATTTCCATGATTAGTTGTCTCACTAAATGGTCTTAGAAGTTCCCTGCTATTATGAGAACTCAAAAGTAATACGACACTATTTTAAAATATATTTTATATAGAAAAATGATATCATTTGAAAACAAATTATACCAGATATCAGGGGTAGATACTCATAGGACTCTGAGGAACCTTATCATAGTGTACACCCATAGTAATATATAGTAGGATATTATGAGAATGAGACCCACCAATAAGAAATTCATATCTATATGTGTCATCAAATGTTATAATCTATGGATTTCTGTATTGGTCCTTGGAAAATAATTATATTATTATTTAGTATTATGACTTTCATTCTTTAATGTACTAACGAAAACTATGATGATGGATTTTTGTGGTGATGTGGGATACTTTGGCCACATAATGAGTAATATTTCAATAATTAATAATGTGATAATGGTTTTTGTCCCTTATGTTCATTAACATATATTGATATTTTAGGAACATTCAAGGAAATTATATTTCTTATATATATCCATATCCATTGTGTAGAATATTGATTTTCAATTTTTGATTATTCAAAGAAAGAGACATTGGGCACAAAGTTTGATGGCAACAACATGCAAACTACTTGATTTGAGATATCATGATAAAGGGATTATGTTACACATCGATCATTTTTATGAGGTACCATGTCATTGTGGAATTAATTTCATTTTATATGGGTGCCTTAGAGTGCTTTTATATGCTATCATTAGACTTTAGGCTGCTTCACTTAATGCCACTGAGAAATATGCCCAGACGGTTACACACTAAGTAAATCCAAAATATCAGTTAAATAATATATTCTTATTTATTATTTAACAAGTTCAATGAATTTTATTCCTATATGTGGTTTAGTAATTATTCATGTTTGTTGATAACATATAAAAATATATTTTCTCTTTAGGGAATATAATATTTATATATTTCTTAGAGAATAATGTATTAAAATTTAATTAATAAATAAATATTCATTATTCATTGCCCGGTAAAGACTATAGAGGAATGAGTTTAATGCTCCAATGAGAAATAATAAATATGTAATGTTATTGGATTAATTAATATTTAATTGAATTCACAAGGTAAGTGCAGGTCGATAAATCTTATTATTATTATTATTCTTTGACATGGGGTTCCATAGGGATTAAGTAAATAATAAAGAGAACTTCTAGAATTATTTTTATTTTAACACTAGAGATATATATATACACAATTATAATATTTTTTTAATAGTCTAATTCATTTTTTGGTTGTGCACAGTGGATTTAGAGAGTATTATCATGTCTTGAATAGCTATATTTTTCAAGAACGCTCCAAATAACAGAGACTGATCTTCCTCTACCTCCAACTCTTGAGTCAAAAGAGATCAAGTAAAACACTTTGGTAGTGGTTCTCTAGTAGACCAAAATATGATAATGGAAGTGCTAGGATCTATCATGATAGCACCTCTTAGAATCCTATCGTGACGTTTGAAGATTTTTGGAAAATGTATGGATCATTGATTGTGTAAATCTACTTTGATTCCTATAACACAATGATGGAACAATGAAGATATATTTCAAAATCCATCCAGGAAGAAATAATTCCATCACGATATTTCTTTATTTAATTAAATTAATTAAAATAATATGTGATTAAACACCTTGTATTATGTTCAATGCATCAAGAATTAATTTATTAATAAATTTAGTGTGTGTTCATTGATGACACATGGTCTAATTAATTCTTAAACTACATGTTGACTGGGCAATACTAGAGCACGTTCTTCAATAGTACACACCTTGTAGCCCACTTATACATTATGTAGTCCCTTTAAGTAACATATGGGTTTTTTATTTCCATACAGAGCCTACCTAATTGGTGACGATTTAATATGATGACCATATTCCATGTATCCCATTGTACATGTCGCGTACTCCATTTTTTCTAAGGCATGGTTTACATGCCAGGTTCTTAGGTGTGTGCCTCAGATTGATAGTTAGAGTTATACATACCATATAGCTTGCCTTCACATGTCATGTACTTATACTAAATTATGCAGAATTAAAAATACTTTATTATTCTGTGTAAACCTAGAGACATGTTCTTACGTTTAGTCATTCAGTTGATAGGACATTTCATGTGATGGGATTTTAATATATATATATATGTGTGTGTGTGTGTGTGTGTGTGTGTTTGTGTGTGTGTGTGTGTGTTCTTGTGGTTATGTTTCATTAATATCAGTTTAGTATTTAGATCTGCATATGATATATGGTTTTTATTACATTTTTTATTCTCCATTCATTCAATCATAACACTTGATCAAAAAATCATGTAATTTTTGTAATCATTAAGATGATAGTACATGTTTTGAAAGTACCTGATAGGTCATGTATTTTATATGGCACAAATGTAGAAATGTATACAATTATAATACATGTTGAGTGTATTTTGATGGGTTTTCATTATGTTCTGTCCAAAGTACATTTAAATGTACAATGTTAATTTTAAATAAATTTTTAATTTTTTTTAAAGTTATGAGGGATGAGAATATAAACGAAATTTAGATAAAAATAAAGATAAAGTAATTTATTAATTAAAGATGGTGATTAATTCTTTATATCATGATTTAACTTAAATAATAATTATTAAGAATTTAATTCTTTTTTTATATGCGAAAGTCATTGCATATATGTGGATGATCATGATAAACGAATAGAACTTTTTATGATATTGGTTTAATTTGATTTATTATTAAATTATATTATTCACATGCATGACTTCTCTCCTCTTATTATGTAAGGTTATACATTTGAATGGTTTCTTTTATGTAATACCATTGTTCACCACAACTACATGTGATCAAAAGAATATGTAATTGATGGAGATCCCAAGAGAGTAGAGACAATTCAATTTTGGAGTTGAGTTGAAAAATATACAAGAGAGAAATATTAGTGGTCATGTGGAAAGCTGCAACATGAACCATAATTAGTTCAAGGTGTTTTTTCCCAATGGTCAAAAGTTAGTTTTTCAACTGCAAGATAAACTAACCATTAGTAAATTCTCATGATCATACCACTTTATTAGACAATTTATTTTAAGTTTCCAAGTTATTTGATTATGGATTTTTTATCTTGATCACATAATTTAATGAAATTAATAAGCATTCTAGATAGAACTAAAATAAATTCTATTATTCATAAATATTATATAAGACATGGTTAATCACTTAAGTTAATCCACATAATATTAAAAATAATTTAATAATGACAATAACTGTAAATTTATGTGTAAATGTATAAAATCCCTCAATTATATATATTACGTTTCTATAGCATTCCACTACATCAGTTAGCATTGAACTACTGTAATGGCCCGGACCTCTCTGGCCCATTCCTTTGTCAAAAAGAGTGTCTTGAAGTGTTCTGGAGGGTAAAATGGATTTTTCCCACACTTTCCAGAATTTTGAAACTACACGTCGTGTAGTTTTAGTACACATCGTTTACCCCCTTGCCGGGTATACCCCGTATTGAAGGTCGTGTCCTTGCTGTGTGAAATAAATGGTACACGCCGTGTATCCAATACTACACGTCGTTTAGTCTCTCCCCATGTACGTGTTACCATGTGTTGACCAGTCAATGGCCGTGTGCAGTGTTGGAGCCATGTGAAATAAATGGGTACACGCCGTGTATCCAATACTAAACGTCGTGTAGTCCCTTCTCGCGTATGCGTTACCTTCAAGTCATGTGTTGACCAGTCAACGGTCGCGTTCCGCATTGAAGGCCATGTTGGAAGCCACGTGATGACCGTGTGAAATGGCTGAGTACACGTCGTGTACTATAAAGTACACACCGTCTACTTTTGATTTTCTCACCTATAAAAGGAGGGGTCCCCTCCTCCTTTTCAACTCACCCCTCTTTTTCCCTTTCCTTTGAGTAGAGTTCTCCCATGACTAGAAGGCTCTTTCTTCCATAACTTCTTCGTCCGAGCTCCGATTTACGATCTGTCAGTGGTAATGGGATCGTAACGATGAGGTGAAACATCCGATCCCGGATCCGTTGTCTTTCCTTTGGACTTTCCTTTCCGACTTCCACCCGAGGAGGTTTTTCTGGGACCCGACAGAAGTGAGAGATGCCGACGGACATCTTCTAAAGTTGATCCGGGGAGGAGTGTTGTTACCAGAACCTGTTGAGGTATGGATTTTACCTTTGTCTCTCTAAATTATGCATCATGCAGGGTGGGTGTCCTCTTGTTTTTGAGGGATATAGTTGAACCAGTAAATAAATATAAAAACTGGTTAAGGAATGTGGATGGGGAAGTTTGTGTGTGTTGTTATTCTATCTTTTTTATTATGTGATTATGTTGTAAATTGAATAGGCTTATGCCTACTGAAAATCATGGTCGTTGGGGGCCTTTTTTTGCGCAATTAAATGTTTCCCTATCTTTCTAGACCATTTTTGTGATTGGAACCTTGTGGAATGTGGAATTTGGTTAATCACGTAAAGTTGGATAATGAAAATATGGAACCCTTGTGTGATCACCCTGGTTGAAAAAAAATTGAATAATGAACATTTTTTCGTTGGCTTGGTTATGTGGCATGTGATGGGGGTATTTTGTGGGTTGTTGTGAATCGGGTGAGCAGTGGGGCTGTGGTTGACTTGGTTGTGGGTTGGTGAGAATGTTATGTTGGTGATGGGCTATGGGGCTGCGATAAATGGTATTAAAGGGATAATGATGTATGGGTTTCGGTGTGATTGTGGTTATTGTGGTTGGCAGCGGGGCTGCAGGGATGGGTTTGAATGTGAATGGGCTATGAGTTGTGAATAATAAATAAAAACGGAAGAGTTAATGAATGGTGGGGCGTGGTAATGAAATGGGAATAATAATTAACGGGTTGGTTGGTTGATAAGAAAGATATGGTTTTATTGCTTGTGTTTTCCTAACTTGATTTGTGGATGGCAGGGATATGTTTTAAGAACGATCGATGTGGGTGGTTGTGGATAGTTTCCCAGTAGTTAAGGAACTAAATAAACTATTTTTTCTGAAATGTGAAAACCTAAATGAGTTTGGGGTTATTTGTTGTATGCATCCTGCATAGTAGAAGTGCCTAGGCACGTGATCAGTTTCTCCATTTAGAATCCATAGGTTGGGCTGTGTGTTTTGTATAAATATATATATCTGTATATTTTGTGTTTTATCTCACCCCACCCATGTTCAGCACTTAGTGTCGAACACTCCCATTTCATGGGAGAGGGTGTTTTTCCCTTAGTTACTAGCTCATTCCTGCTCCTTCTCCCCCATGTTGTGATGGATTGAGGTGACCTTACACCCAAGACTCTTTGGGTAGGTTTCGATTTTGGGTGGATTGGCCCAAGACTCTTCGGGAAGGCTTTCTTTTTCCAAAGAATCTTTGGGATGAGGCCCAGGTGTGTGCGGGAGGGATACTTGGTTGTGAGGCCCAGGTGTGTGCGGGTGGGATTCCTGGTTTTGAGGCCCAGGTGTGTGTGGGCGAGATGTGTGGTTGTGAGACCCAGGTGTGTGTGGGCGGGATAAGTGGTTGTGAGGACCAGGTGTGTGCGGGCATGATATGTGGTTGTGAGGCCCATGTGTGTGCGGGCGGGATACGTGGTTGTGAGGCCCAGGTGTGTGCGGGCGGGGAGAGTGTGGCAGCGTCAGGATGTTCGCCGTTAGGAAGAGCAGCTAACTAAAGGGAAATGGTGAGGGGTACCCAATACTCGTGTTCTTATATACTACTATCTGTTGGGATTTTGTTTTTGGTGAGTGTGGTTGGTGAGGTTGGGTGGATAGAATTCCTTTATTGGTTTCTTCCGTTGTTCTCACGGGACATTAGGATGTCTCCCCACTTGTGCACGAGAGATTTAGGTTTCCCTATTGAGTATACTTGTATGCTCACACTACGTTTAATTTCAGGTTTCCAGGATGACTACCATGGTCGTGCGGGACCCTACTAGTCGGACAGTTGGAGTTGTTACAGTTGTTGTACTCTTGTTTTCTTTTGGTATTTTACTTTGAGCTTTCTTGTCCTTTCACCTTGTTATAAAATTTTTTAAACATGCATGTGGGCTTGGTTTGGGTTTATTTCTATACACTTGCTCTTTTCCTTTTTGGGTGGTTGACTTGTCCTATTTCCCGATCCTAAATAATAAAAAGGGTAATGCCTCCCATATTTGTAAAAACTCATACCATTGGTGATAGTCGCCACCACGGGGCCTACTGGAGGCGGGACTCGGTGGTCATTATCTCCCTTTCACCATTGCCAGCTCAAGAGGGGCATCTTTGGTGGGAGGGGGTCATGAAAAAATGGTATCAGAGATGATGGTTGAGAGATAGGATGGAGTCTGGAGTTAGGCACAATAAGGATTTCATGGGATGGTATGGAAACAATGTTGGTTAATCATAGTGCGTGACATAGGCCCGGGAAGACCAGCTAGGACACATGATTTTAGGGCCCCCCATGATCCGATGCATGGACTATGAGCCTACCGAAAGACTAAGTGAGACCACATTGATTGCAGGGTAGAGACCCTAGGGAAGGTACATGCATCATCATGATTATGTTTTACTTGATTTGGGTGTTTTGGGAAAGAAATTAAAATAATGTGATAAAATGAAACCTTGAGAAATTCCTTGCTACTAGGGCTTAGGTGATCCTTGTTTACCATACAGCTATGGAACCTGGATGTCGTCCCAGGGTGGCTCAGACGGTCGAGGCCCAACAGATCTAGATGGTCGATCAGTTGAGGATTGACCGAGAGGAGGAAGATAGCCAGTGGCAGAAGACTCTCCGTTCTTTCCAGCGGCAGAACCTCAACAAGTACGAGGGTAGTACATCGGATACAGAGATGGAGGGGTGGCTTGAAGAGCAAGGAATTTCTTTTACCTTGATTCGTGCTCTAAGGGAGTACTAGGTTCCCCTAGTAGTCAGTCATCTGAGAGGTATGGCACGACAGTGGTGGACACTCTATCTCGGAGAGAGGATAGAGGCAGAGGTTCCGTGGGCTGACTTTGAGAAGGAATTCCGAGAGGAATTTTTTTCATCCATGATCAAGGCGGAGAAGTGGCAGGAGTTACTCTCCCTCCAGCAGGGGAGTATGTCAGTACGAGAGTTGGGGATCAAGTTCAAGGATCTCATACACTTTTATCCGGATCTCTTTCCGGATGAGGAGTCTCGGGCGAGACGTTTGGAGGAGACGCTTCATCCTTCGCTCCAGTATGTTGTCTCCCCCTTCACCCTTCCGACATTCTTGGCAGTATAGAATAAGGTATAGGTTGTAGAGAGGATGAACTCACTGGGAGGTGCACCACGTGAGGGGTTTTAGCCAAGCTCGTCGAAGGGGTAGGCAGTCAGCAGCAGTTCTCCTGCGACAGGACCTTCCAGGTTCAGGCTAGTGGGGAGCAGGCCCCAGAAGTTCCAGTTAGGATCTTCAGGTCCTCGTCCCTTTTCCATGAGCCCAGTACTGAATTGTTTCTCTTGTGGAGGTTTCAGGCACATTCAGAGTCGGTGCCCGACCCGCGATCAGTATGGTGGAGGTGGGCAGGTTCAACACCCACCTTAGCAGCACCAGTTGCCGGTGAGGCCCTTCCAATAGCAGAAAGACCATGCTCCTCCAAGGGCAGACTTTGCGAGAGGAGGCCGGCCTTAGGGTTCTCCTCAGGGACCTCAACTAGGGCATAGTCAAGGAGGTGGATGAAATCTGAGAGGCATAGGTGATGGGTGTGGACAGTTCACGCAATAGAGTTGGCAGCTCCAGCAAGACCAGAGGTGGTGTGAGGTATGATTTGTTTGTTCATCAGTCTCGTTTCTTCTTTGTTCGATTTAGGAGCTTCGCACTCCTTTATTGCACCTGGTCTAGCCCACACTCTAGGATTAGACATAGTGAGACTTTCTATACCACTGGTGATGAGTACACCAGTTGGAGCTCAGACCAGCGTATCTTGTGTTTTCCGGGGATGTGGGCTGACATTGGGAGCACACCGATCTAGTGGGGACCTTCTTCTATTACAGATGCAGCCACACGACGTCATCCTGGGCATCGACTGGTTGTTTTTTGTTAGTGCCGTTATCGACTGCTTCCTAAGAAAATTCGTGTTCTCCGACGTGGATGGGCAGCGCATATCTTTTGTTAGTGAGAGGAGCTATCAGGCAGGAAGCAGGCGTGTGGAGCCTCTCTTTTCCTTATTAGGCAGGTTATCAGTGGTTCCAGCTGATATAGAGATGATGGATGTCCCATAGGTTGTTGGGGGAGTTCCTTGATGTTTTTCCAGAGGAGTTTGTGACTCTACCCCCACCCCCCCCCCCCACCCCGACGTGACGTTGAGTTCGGGATAGACTTACAGCCTGGTGCCCGTCTGATTTCGATGGACCCTTATCGGATGGAACCTTCAGAGTTGCGGGAGTTGGGGATTCAGATTGATGATCTGATGGAGAAGGATTTTGTTCGACCCAGTGTATCGCCATGGGGTGCTCCTGTTTTGTTCTTGAAAAAGGAAGATGGTGGACTTAGGCTATGCATAGACTACCGAAGGTTGAACCAGGTAACAAACAAGAACCATTACCCCCTCCCAATGATAGATGATCTCTTTGACCAGCTGAGGGGAGCAGTTTGGTTCTATAAGATTGATCTGCGATTGGGGTACCATCAGCTGACGGTGAAGGACAGTGACATCTCAAAGACGGCTTTCAGATGCAGGTATGGGCACTTCGAGTTTGTAGTGATGCCGGTTGGAGTTACAAATGCACCAGATGTGTTCATGGGACTTATAAACTTTGTCTTTCGACAGTTTCTGGACTGGTTCGTCGTTGTGTTTGTCGATGACATCCTGATCTACTCAAGATCAATGGAGGAGCACATTGAGCATCTCAGGGCAGTCTTGGAAGTCCTTCGACACCACCAGCTTTACGGGAAATTTTCGAAGTTTATGTTCTTGATGCAAGAAGTACACTTCCTTGGGCATGTGGTGTCTAAGTATGGAGTGTCGGTGGACCCTTCGAAGGTGGAGGCAGTTGTTTCTTGGGCAGCACCCAAGAGAATGGCAGAGGTTTGTAGTTTCCGGGTGTTAGCAGGTTACTATCAGAGGTTTGTTTTGGACTTCTCTTGAGTTGATTCTCTATTGATAGCTTTGACTAGGAAGAACCAGGTCTTCCTATGGAGCGAGAAGTGCCAGAAAGCTTTCGAATTCCTGAAGGAGAAGTTGGTTAGTGCTCCCGTACTCAGACTTCCAGAGGAAGGGTTGTTGTATGATGTGTTTTGTGATGCTGCTGGCCATGGTTTGGGGTGCATACTGATGCAGAAGAAGGGTGTGATTTGTTATGGGACTAGGTAGTTGTGTCCTCATGAGTGTAACTATGCAACCCATGACCTGGAGCTTGTAGCAGTAGTGTTCTCACTGAAGTTGTGGAGACATTACCTCTTTAGAGAGCGCTTTGTGGTCTTCTCAGATCATAAGAGTCTGCATTATATCTTCTCTCAGTGTGACTTGAACCTACGGTAGCGGAGATGGGTTGAGTTTCTACAAGACTATGACTTCGAGATCTCTTACACTGAATGTAAGGGAAACGTTGTGGCTGATTCCCTAAGCAGGAAGTCGCATAAGGAAGTGGTTCAGGAATCCGCTGATGCTTGGAAAGCAATGGGAGAGTTGGCTGCCTTGCACTTGGATGCAAGGGAAGAAGGTGTTAGAGGCTGTTTGTTTCAGATGACGGTGTAGTCCTCCTTGTTAAAATAGGTGGAAGAGTCTCAATGGGGGGACTCCGATGCAGAAGTAATGCGGGATCGTGTTGATCAGGGAAACGCTCTAGAGGGATGGTCATAGGACACCCAACATCAGATGCTTTTCCATTAAAGGTTGTTTGTTCCGGAAGTGATGTGTGAGGGAGATCTCCGTGAGTTCCATAGCTCAGCCCTGACGGTACATCCAGAAGTTTCAAAAATGTACCGACGCCTGAGGGAACAGTTTTGGTGGCCTAGGGTGAAACGGGCAGTGGTGGAGTTTCTGGCTAGATGCCTAGTGTGTCAGCAAGTGAAGGCCAAACACCGTGTCCCTAGTGGTTTGTTGCATCTTTTAGATGTCCCCGAGTGGAAGTGGGATGACATCTCGATGGACATCGTCACAGGACTACCCAGAGCTCAGGGAGGTTATGATGTTATCTGGGTAGTGGTGGATCGTCTGACGAAATCAGCTCAATTCTTAGCAATTAAGGAGTTGAGCTCGATGAGTACCTTAGCACATAGGTACGTAGACGAGGTGGTGCGTTTGCATGGAGTTCTGAACACTATCATCTCAGATTGGGATACTTAGTTTACCTCACGAGTATGGAGGGGGTTACATCATGCTTTTGGCACCCAACTACGCATTAGCACTTCTTTCCACCCCCCGACCGACAGGCAGTGAGAGCAGACTATCCAGACGTTGGAGGACATGCTGCGAGCATGCGTTCTGGATTTTGGAGGATTATGTGTACGACACTTGCCTTTAGTATATTTTGCCTACAACAATAGCTTCCACTCTACTATTGTCATGGCACCGTTTCAGGATTTTTATGGAAGACCATGTCGTTCACCCATTTGCTGGGCAGAGGTTGGTGAGACAGGTGCTCTTGGGCCAGAGGTAGTGCAAAGCACCACAGAGAAAGTCCAGCTTGTATGTGAGAGGATGAGAGCGGCTCAGGACCAACAGAAGTCTTATGATGACCGTCGAAGGAGGCCCTTGGAGTTCTAGGTGGTATATCATGTGTTATTGAATGTTTCCCCTCGACAGGGGCAGAGGAGGTTTGGGAAAGGGAGAAAGCTCTCACCTAGGTTCATCAGACCTTCTGAGGTGCTGAGGCAAGTCGGCAAGGTGGCATATCAGCTGGCCCTTCCACCTCAGTTGGAGAAGGTTCATGAAGTCTTACATGTCTCCTAGCTTTGTCGGTACATACACGACGACTCGCACATTATCTACTGGGGAGAGTTAGATATGGGAGACGATGTAACCTTCGAGGAAAGACCAGTCAGAATTGATGATCGTAAAGAGAAGGTGCTTCGTGGATGAACCATTCCCTTGGTTTGTGTGTTGTGGAGCCATGGTGGCCTTGAGGAGAGCACTTGGGAGTGGGAGACCCAGATGCACGCTCAGTACCCGGAGTTGTTTTGACTTGTGTTTTTCCTTCTTCTTCTGAGCTTTGTTTTGATGTTATACTTTGTACCTTTGATGTATGGAATGCTTGGATTGTCGTTTAAGAG
Source organism: Viscum album (assembly GCA_963277665.1). Taxonomy (NCBI): domain Eukaryota; kingdom Viridiplantae; phylum Streptophyta; class Magnoliopsida; order Santalales; family Viscaceae; genus Viscum; species Viscum album. Next base: position 1,088,544,872 of record OY728164.1, on the reverse strand, counting down.
ACCTTTTGTTTACTTGTTCTTTGGGAGTGTGTAACATGTTCGGGCATGTGGGGAAGGGAAAAACCTGATCCTTAATCGAGATGCATTAATGAGGATGCGATTGAACCCGTGCAGGTGAGTCAGTGCCACCTAAAGCGGATAATATCTCGACATAGGAAGAGGAATTTTCCCCAAGCCACGTGTTCGGGCAGTGTGTGCATTGTGCGGTGTTGGGGGCATTGTGAGTTGAAAAATCCTAATGTATGGAAGTGGGAATACCCGATTCATAATCGAGACGCATTAATTAGGATACTATTAAACCTATACAGGTGATTCAGTGCCACCTAAAGCAGATAATATCTTGATATAGGAGAAGGAATTCCTAACACCTTTAATTAGGGTTGGTGGTTGGGTCTTGTTATAACAAGAGCGCTAAGAGGTATCTTATTGGGTTCCATTGGGTTGGTTTTTGAATTCTTAGGGATGTGAATGTTTTAAGTGGTATCTGATGTAATGGCCCGGACTTCTCTGGCCCATTCCATTGTCAAAAATAGGGTCTTGAAGTGTTCTGGAGGGTAAAATGGATTTTCCCACACTTTACAGAATTTTGAAACTACACGCCATGTAGTTTTAGTACACTTCATGTACCCCCTTGCTGGGTATACCCCGTGTTGAAGGTCGTGTCCTTACCGTGTGAAATAAGTGGGTACATTCTATGTATCCAATACTACACGTCGTGTAGTCTCTCCCCGCGTACGTGTTACTGTGTGTCGACCAGTAAACGGCCGTGTGTTGTATTGGAGCCATGTGAAATAAATGGGTGCACGCCATGTATCCAATACTACACGCCATGTAGTCCCTTCCCATGTTTGTGTTACCTTCAAGTCATGTGTTGACCAGTCAATGACCGCGTTCCGCGTTGAAGGCCGTGTTGGAAGCCGCGTGATGACTGTGTGAAACGGCCGAGTACACGCCATGTACCATAAAGTACACGCTGTGTACTTTTGATTTTCTCGACTATAAAAGGAGGGGTCCCCTCCTCCATTTAAACTCACCCCTCTCCTTCCCTTTCCTCTGAGCAGAGTTCTCCCAAGACTCGAAGGCTCTTTCTTACATAACTTCTTCGTCCTAGCTCCGATTTATGATCCATCAGCAGCCAAGGGATCGTAATGATGAGGCGAAACATCTGAGCTTGGATGAGTTGTCTTTCCTTTGGACTTTCCTTTCCGACTTCTACTTGAGGTGGTTTTTCCGAGACCTGACAGAAGTGACAGACGTCGACAGACGTCATCTAAAGTTGATCCGGGGAGGAGCGTTGTTATCAGAACCTGTTGAGGTAGGGATTTTACCTTCATCTCTCTAAATTTTGCATCATGCGGGGTGGGTGTACTCTTGTTTCTGAGGGATACAGTTGAACCAGTAAATAAAGATAATAACTAGTTAAAGAACGGGGATAGGGAAGTTAGTGTGTGTTGTTATTCTACCTTTTTATTATGTGATTATGTTGTAAATTTAATAGGATTATGCCTACTGAAAATCACAGTCGTTGGGGGCCTTTTCTTCACTATTAAATGTTAGCCTATCTTTCTAGACCATTTTTGTGAATGGAACCTTGTGGAATGTGGAATTTGGTTAATCACGTAATGTTGGCTAATGAAAATCTGGAACCCTTGTGTGATCACCCCGGTTGAACAAAATGGAATAATGAACAAGTTTTCGTTGGCTTGGTTATGTGGCATGTGGTTGGGGTGTTTTGTGGGTTGTTGTGGATCGGGTGAGCAGCGGGGCAGTGGTTGACTTGGTTGTGGGTTGGTGAGAATGTTATATTGGTGATGGGTAGCGGGGTTGCGATAAATGGTATAAAAGGGATAATGATGTATGGGTTTCTGTGTGATTGTGGTTATTTTGGTTGGTAGCGGGGCTACGGGGATGAGTTTGAATGTGAACGGGCTATAATTTTGGAATAATAAATAAAAGCGGAAGAGTTAATGAATGGTGGGGTATGGTAATGAAATCGAAATAATAATTAATGGGTTGGTTGGTTGATAAGAAAGACTTGGTTGTGTTGCTTGTGTTTTCCTAGCTTGATTTGTGGATGGCAGGGATATGTTTTACGAACGATAGATGTGGTTGGTTGTGGATAGTTTCCCAGTATTTAAGGAAATAAATAAACTATTTCTGCTGAAATCTAAAAACCTAAATGGGGTTGGGGTTGTTTGTTGTATGAATGCTTCATAGTAGCAGTGCTGAGGAACATGCTCGGTTTCTCTATTTAGAAGCCATAGGTTGGGTTGTGTGTTTTGTATACCTATATATATCTATATATTTTCTGTTTTATCGCACCCAACCCATGTTGAGAACTTAGTGCTAAACACTCCCATTTCATGGGAGCGGGTGTTTTTCCCTTAGTTACTATCTCCTTTTTTCTCTTTCGCCCCTAGGCTGTGATGGCTTGAGGTGACCTTACACCCAAGACTATTCGGGTAGGTTTCAATTTTGGGTGGATTGGCCCAAGACTCTTCGGGTATGCTTACTTTTTCCCAAGAATCATCGGGATGAGGCCCCGGTGTGTGCATGCGGGATACGTGGTTGTGAGGCCCGGGTGTGTTTGGGAGGGATAAGTGGAGGTCAGGCCCAGGTGTGTGTGGGCTGGATGGGTGGTTGTGAGGCCCAGGTGTGTGCGGTGGGGATGCATGGTTGTGAGGCCCAGGTGTGTGTGGGCGGGATGCGTGGTTGTGAGGCCCAGGTGTGTGCGGGCGGGATGTGTGGTTGTGAGGCCTAGGTATGTGTAGGCGGGATCCGTGGTTGTGAGGCCCACGTGTGTGAGGGCGGGATGCGTGGTTGTGAGGCCCAGGTGTGTGCGGGCAGGATGCGTGGTTGTGAGGCCCAGGTGTGTGCGGGTGGGGAGAGTGTGGCAATGTCAAGACGTTCACCGTTAGGAAGAGAAGTTACTAAAGGGAAATGGTGCGGATTACCCAATACTCTTGTTCTTATATACTACTATCTATTGTGATTGTGTTTTTGGTGAGTGTGGCTGGTGAGGTTGGGTGGATAGAATTCCTTGCTAGGTTTCTTCTTTTGTTCTCACAGGAATTTAGGATGTCTCCGCACTTGTGCACGAGAGATTTAGGTTTCCTTACTGAGTATACTTGTATGCTCACCCTACGTTTACTTTCAAGTTTCCAGGAGGACTACCAGGGCCGTCTGGGACCCTACTAGTCGGACAGTTGGAGTTGTTGCAGTTTCTATACTCTTGTTTTCTTTTGGTATTGTACTTTGAGATTTATTGTACTTGCACCTTGTTATAAAATTTTTTAAACATGCATGTGGGATTGGTTTGGGTTTATTTCTATAAACTTTCTATTTTCCTTTTTGTGTGGTTGACTTGTCTTATTTCCCGATCCTAAATAATAAAAAGGGTAATGCCACCCATATTTGTGAAAACTCATACCCTTGGTGCTAGTCGCCACCTCGTGGCCTACTGGAGGCAGGACTTGGGGGTCATTATCTCCCTTTCACCATTTCTAGCTCAGGAGGGGTATCTTTGGTGGGAGGGGGTCGTGACAACTACAAATCAAAGTGATAGGCCAAACAATGTTAGGGTACTATTAATTATCGATTAGTTATAACTTTAATTTTTTTGTTAACATAAATTAATACAGATATAGGGTTGAATACCAAAGCATGAATTTGTGTAACTGAGAGTAAAAGGTTGAGAAAATTCTCTTTATGGATTTTGGGATTGGGGGGTATACAGTGGCTCATGGAACTATGAGTTAATGCAGTTAGCATTTGGAATGTCCTCCTAACACTGTTCAAGTATCTGGACAAACCATATTTGGGAAAATGAGAAGGAGAATATGGATCCCTTTCACTTGGATTTCCAAGAAACAATATATTTCAAAACCAATTATAAGGGATATTGGTTTTTGATATAATAATGGTAGAATACTAAAAATATTATTTATTTATTTTCTAAATTTTATTATATTATGTAATAAAATTATGTTCATCATATTTATAGAAATAGTACTAAAATTACACCAAACTTATCATTATGATCCATACTAAACAAGGAAAACCTTTTCACAGGTAGAAATTTCTAAGAGTCGAAAAGGCCCCAACCTGTTATGCTTCACCCTGAAAAGAAATTGTATGTTCTGGATGAACTTTTATGTAATAAGCTTTGTAATGAAGCAAGTGAGAGTTATCGCTCTATGAGAAACATATGAACAATTCAACAGATTTTCAATGTTTTCATCTATCATCCATTTCCAATGATCTTTTAAAGAATCATTAGGACATGGTTGTGTGTAGCATGATGGATTTCCTTATGGACCTCTATCATGAGAATGTGAGACAAGATAGTTAAGAGATCTACAAAGCATTGTTAAAAACTAGTCATGGAGATTCTGTGCTAGGTGGGCCTCATGTAGTCAATCTTATTGGATACATTGAATGATTTTTCATCTAAGGAATTAAATTCCTAGATGAGTTTCATACCTATATCATCCTTTAACCACATTCCAAGACCTACTACAATTTTATTGTTAATTACAACATGATAAATAATGAGAATATCTTTTTTGAACATCTTACATGGGTCATTCAAGTGGATAAAGACATGGGGTGTGATTAGAATGTGTTCCTTAGGTGAATAAAAAATTGAAAAAAATAGAAAAGGGGCCAAATGACTATAAGTACCCTAAATCACCCAAGTACCTTTCTTTCATGTAGATAATGATCTAGAGGAAAGGTAAGGAAAATGAGGCAGTATGTTTTTATATGGAAAACTAGGCCACTAGAAGAGGAACTGCACCTAGAAACTTGGGGAAGCTTAAGGTGTGTTTTCTATTGGGTGTAATATTTACATATCTACAAATTGATAATTAGATACATCTTTTGGAGATCAAATATGTATCCAAATTTTGTACCTAAGTAGATTCCAAATGATTTATTGAGGAGACGTGGATCTAAGAAGTGTTAATGGTGTGAGGCTGGCTGCTCTGGCCATTGGTGACTTCCGCCATTCATTTCCAATGAGAATGGATTTGGTTTTAAAAGATTTTTATTATGTACCTATGATTACCAAGAACATTATTTATGTATCATTTCTAAATTCAAATGGGTTTACATTCATGTTTATAAATACAAGTTGTTTCTTTTATAAGGAAAACATATGTTATGTTATGAAACATTTAAATAATGGTATTTATATATGAAATTATGAAAACCAAGTGTTGAAAATTAGTAAAAAACCATTCTCAAAAGAATCATATAATGGAAAACATTTTTATAGTAATATTTTTGTTTTAAATTAGAATTATTTGAAAAATATCTATGATGATTGGTATTTAGACTCACCTGAGCTAAAACCAGATGAAATATTTCATGCATTGATTCCATAGAAAAATGACCAAACCATAATTTGGTGGATGGGGTGAAAGGACCCTAGATATTATAGGATTTGTACACATTGATTTGTTTGGACGAAATTAATTAAAATCTATAGGTGGTTATTCTTACTTAATAACTTTTACTAATGACTTGAGTACATATAGGTTTGTCTACATGACAAGGAGTAAATCTGAGTCATTTATGAAAATAAAAGAACAAAAAAATTAAGTAGAGAATAAGCTATGAATGAAGATAAATAAGCATTTATAATATTGTGGTGGGGAATATATTAACCAAGAGTTTATCGAATTGACATTGGAGTTTGAGATTATATCTCAACTCCCTCCACCTTACACACCACAGTGGAATAGTGTTAGAGAAAGGTGAAACCATACTTTTTTCATGGTATGGTCAAGGATAAGTCATGAAGATATGATATTATATTTTTTGTGATATTAATTACAAAACGTGACATTCAAATTAAACCGAGTACCAAATAAAGCAGAAACTGAAATTCTCTTCAATCTATGGAATGGAAAAAAACTTATTTTTTCTCACACATATATGGGGTTGTGAAGAGTTTGTTATGGACTTCTCAAGAAACAATATATCACACACTGGAAGATACTATATTTTTATAGGGTATCCCAATGAAAAAGGGATACTACCTATACAACCCATCAGATGAGAAAGAGAATTTCTCAAGAAAAGTATTATTTCTTGAGAGGGAGAACATCATCAAAAAGTATAGTGGGAGAAAGATTGAATTCGATGAATTTGGATCACAAGATACACATGATTTGGAATATGAATGGATTCCACACGTCCCTATGGAATATGTAGTTAATGAAACACAAGTATTGGGTAGGAGTATAAGTAAGGTAAGATAACTAGAGAGGTAGTGTTTTCTAGTACCTGAAGATGTTGACACATTATTGGTTGAGAATGTTTAACTGTTATCATATAAAAAGGTAGTAGAGAGATCATAGTATGCAATATGGGAAGAATAATTGAATTCTAAAATAGATTACATATATCAGAACGAGGTTTGGGTTCTGGTAAATATGTCAGTTCATGTAAGGACTTTTGGATGAAAATGGGTATTCAATAGGAAACTTACCATGACAATGAAAATTCTCGAGGATAAATTATTTTTACAAAACAAATTAATTGACTATAAAAAAACCTTTTCATTAGTTTCAATGTTTCAATACATCATAATTCTATTTGATAAAGAATCTTACCATGACAATGTGATTTGGAAGATTGATGTCAAAACTACTTTCCTTAATGGGAACCATTAAGAAGATGTATATATGAAACAATCATAATTGTTTGTGACTCTAGGGGATTCCAATATGATTTTCAAGTTACAAAGATCCATTGATGGAATTTATAAAAATACAGGTCACGGGACATTCTATTTGATGAAGCCATAAATTAATTGGATTTCATTAAGGACGAATGTGAGCCATGTTTTTATTACATGTTTAGTGGAAATATTGTCATCATCCTATTAGTGTATGTTGATGAAATTTTACTTATTGTAAATGACATGCCAGTCTTACAGTCTATTAAGGACTGATTAAACATGTACTTCTCCATAATGGAATTAGTTAAAGTATAATATATTCTAGGGATCAAGATCATTCTAGATATATCTAATAGGCTAATTGAAATAAGTTATGGTTTATATATTTACAAGATACTAAATAGTTTTAGTAATATAATAGTCAAATATGGAATTGGTTCTAGTATCACAGGGTTTACATCTTTTTAACAAAATGTGTCCTCAAACACAACAAGATAATGAGAGAATGAGAAATATACCATATGATTCAGTGATATGACCAATCATTTATGTCATCTTATGTACTAGATTTGATGTTTCCTATGCATTTATCTAGGATGATATATATTTTGAATATCTAGGAGAATAGTATTTGACTGTTATTAAGGCAATCCTTAATTATATGACAAGAACTAAGGATATGTTCCTGGTATTTGGAGTAGATGGGGATCTAGTCAACATGTGTAGTAGTGATTCTAGTTTCTAGATACATGAGAATGATATGAAGTCACAATCAGGATATTTTTGTGTATCAATGGAGGGTTTATGAGATAGAAGAGTTCAAATTCGCATGTTTTCTCAAATTCTAGATTGGACTACGAGTATATATAGTCTCTGGATATATCTAAGAAATCTATTTGGATTCGTAATTTTTTCTATGATATTGATGATGTACCTTGGAATAAAGATCCTATAACATTTTATTATGATAATAATTTAGCGGTGGCCCTTGTAAAAGAGCCAAGGTCACACTAAGAGACAAAGAACATACTTCTGAAAAATCACTTATTGGGGGATTTTCATCAGAGGGGTTATGTTGCAGTAAGAATAGTAACCATGGAAGAGAAAGTGGTATACCCATGAAGAAATTCATATCTCAGTGGAAGTATGAGTATCGTATGAGAACCAGTGAACTAAATCTTGTTATCAGTTGGCCATAGTATTGATAGATGTCTGAAGTGATGTAAGATAAATGATATAGGCTATCAAGGGTGGGGACTCATTGGACATTGAGCATGCTTCACATGGTATACGCCCTTGGAAAGATCTATTAATATATAATGAGAATGGGACCCGATAGAAGGAAATTCATGTTTATAAGTTTGAATGTATGTTTCTTTATGTTTATTTTTTCTTGGTCCATGGAATTTAACTTTATTATTAATGATTATTACTAGTCGTGTAATCTTGGTAATTGATGAAAATCATAAAGATAGATGTTTGCAGTTAGAAAGGATACATTGTGTGTGTCGTGAGTAATATTACATTAATGAATAATGTGGGAAAAGATTTTTATATTCTGTTATTTTATAGAAGATGATATCTTAGGACCATTTATGAAAATGATATTATGACAACCCTGCTTTTATTACAAACTTAAACATGATTTATTACATAAACTATTCACTTGATACAACATGGTGGATCGAGAGTTCAAGTGTCTTTGGGGCTTAAGATCATTACATAACAACATAAAACATGAAATACAACATCTTTATTGAAAACTTCCTTTACATGACCACTACATTCCCTCGTACTTAGCATTGCATGTGATAACCTGAGGACATGCATAAGAAAAGGGTGAGCTAAAATGCCCAGTAAGGGAATAAACATGGAATACATGAGGAGTAAAATACATGTTATAAAATATGCATATCAATAGAGAACAAGAGAAACATGTACATAAAGTCATGATAAATCATTATAATCATAACATGGAAATGTGGCAACAACACTTAACATGGAATTAGCATGAGCCAAGGCCCATTGAACATGAAGCATGAGTAAATCCTCATTCCACATGAAGCATGAGTAAATCCTCATTGCACATGAAGCACGAGTAAACCCTCGTTGCACTTGAATTAGTATGAGTCAATACTCATTGTACATGAAATATCATGATACTATACTTTACCCAATGCATTGGAGTGCTATAAGGGATCACCCTTCTTAAACATTTCATTTCTTGCATAAGTGAGCCACATGGATCATAAAACATGGATTCATAAAACATAATAATTTATTCCACAATAAAGGAATGTTGAATTAATACATGAAACATTATAATAAATAAGTAAATGTGCATAAAGGTGAATACCCTTGATGGAGAAATGGGAATGGTATTCACTACACAATGGCATTGGCTTAAAAATCGGTGCGATTTCAGCAGCATAACGGCATGACATAAGAATTCATAAAAGTGGTTGATGATAGATAAAGGGGTTCATCATCATATTTACATGTAATTGATAGTAAGGAGTTCATATATATACATTTCCCAACAATTTTAATGGAATTTAGTTTCATGATACAAAAGTATTGCTTGAATGTAAATGAGGAGAGAGAAGTTCCTTTCAGAATTTCGGCAAAGTAACGGGTGTACATGGGAGGCATTTAATGCGAGAGAAAGGGGTATAAAATCATTCAAACATAAAGAGGGTAGTATGAGGGAGGTAAGAAACCATACCCCAATATTCATAATTGAAATTAAAAGGTAAAAACAACTTTAAGAAAATTGGATAAAATGAGAAAGGAATAAAAAACCCTTACTTGGAAGTGTGCTTCCAAAATCTTGAGAGAGGCTTCAGAGAGGCTTATTGGGAGCTTGGGGAACCTTGGGAGGATTCTAGAGAGATTAGGACATATTTTTTATGATCTCCAAAGGCTTTGAGTGAGGAGGAAGTGGAAGCTTGGGTGGGTTTTTAAAATAAATGTGAGTGAATTATTTATTATTTAGGTTTCAGACCCCTTATATTAAACTAATCAAATCCACAAATAAGATAATTGATATTTCCCATGGTTTTATGAAAAGGTTAGAGGAAAAAAATATTTAATAAGTCCAAAGTCCGAGATTCAAAAAATAATGGGGTTCCTTATGTGGAGGTGAGTCACACTCCCATGGAAAATAATTTAAAAAGACAAGATGTTTAATAAGTCATGAGGGGTCCATTAATGCTTTGTAAAATAAATAAAAAAAACCAAAAATCACATTATTTTAATGGTAAAACATATATTGGCCGAACATAAAGCTTATAGTATTTTATTAAATCACTATTGGGTCATTATGATGTCATAAAACACATTATATATTTAAATGTTATTAATTATTACCCAAAAATATGACTGTCTCGGAAAATTATGAAAAATTCACCATTAGTTAATTTCGATGTAATGATTCTAGAAATATAATTTATTTTATCGAAATAATTGTCTATATATGTTTATTTTCAATTTAAAAAAAACTGACATTTATCGAAAATTCACGGGTTTTGACAGAAATGGCTTTCAATCCTTAATAAAAATTACAATTGCATTCATAAAATTATAAGATCATTTATATTTAATAAAAATTAATTTAATAATAATAATAAGATTCCATTAAAATATTATTTAGTTCAAAAATCCCTTAATTTAATAAAATATAATTCTTAATTAAAAAATAATTAAAATCACTATTTGTACTTTAAAAACTATTTACAATGTATCAATGATGAAAAGAAAGTATTTTCAATATTATAAACAAAAATAATGTACATGAACATAGTACTAGAGATTTGTTACATAACCCCTTAAAATAGATGCATAAGACCTAAGGGTAAGGTGTGCGATGGTGACAGACTCTTGGGGTGGCTCAGATAACATCGCTCAAGTGGTAATCTCTATCAACTTCCACTTTTCCGGTAGACGGTCTCGTTCGAGCTTGACATGATGAAGCTCAACTTTGGCTTGGTCAAGAGAGAAGGCCAATGATGCCACCACTTTTCTGAGCTCCGAAAAATGGGCTTCATATGGAGCAATTCTACTGGATGAGGCAATCGCTTCTTTTATCTGAGTAAATCAGATTTGTTAAAGCCCTATATTTATATTAATCATGTGATCAATGTTCAACGGATATATTAGAAATGGTCAAAATTATTAACATAAAACAAAAGTGGTTGAATTTTATATACACATTTAACATAAAGAGACATTTAATTAGATCAAGAGGGATTTCCATTAATGAAACTTTGGGTCATTACAACATTCCCCACTTAAGAAATTTCGCCCTCGAAATTTCCTTCTCCGACACTAAAATAGATGTGGGTAACTTAGCTTCATCATATCCTCTGATTCCCAAGTCACTTCTTCAAACTTTTGGTTTTCCCACAACACCTTGATGAGGGGCATTGTCTTATTTTGTATAACTTTTTCTCTAAGATCTAATATCTTCACTGGTTTCTCCTCATAATAAAGATCATCCTCCAACTATACCACCTCAGAAGAGAGTACATGTGAAGGGTCTGGTATGTACTTCCTTAAGAGGGATACATGAAATACATCTTGTACATTGGCCATGGTAGGTGGAAGTGCTAGTCGATAGGCCACAGCCCCAACACGATCAAGAATCTCAAAGGGACTGATGTATCTTGGACTTAACTTACCATTCTTTCCAAACCTCGTGACCTTCTTCCATGGAGATATGCATAGAAAAACCTTGTCTCCAACTTTAAACTCAATGTCTCGTCGATGATTATCTGCATAACTCTTTTGTTGACTCTGGGATGCCTTGATATGCTTCTGAATGGTTTTCACCTACTCCACCATTTCATCGACCATTTTCGGTCCAAGCAGCTTAAATTCACCGACCTCATCCCAACACACCGGTGTTCTACATCTTTTCCTATAAAGGGCTTCATATGGTTCCATTTGGATGCTTGAGTGGAAACTGTTATTATAAAAGAACTCAAGCAGAGCAAGATTTGATTTCATCATCCTTTAAAGTCCATTGAGCATTCTTTTAACATGTCCTCAAGTGTTTGGATAGTCTGCTCGGATTGGCCATCAGTTTGAGGATGATAGGTCATACTGAAGTTCAGTTCAGTATCCAGAGCATTTTGAAGACTCTTCCAAAACATAGAGGTGAATCTTTGATATTGGTCAGACACAATAGATAGTGGCACTCCATGTATCCTTACCACTTCCCTAATATATATCTATGCTAGTTGATCCAATGAGAAATCCTCTCGAATATCACTGAAGTTTCAGTCTATGTAAGACGATCCACCACAACCCAGATTGCATTGCTGCCATTAGATGTCATCAAAATTCCTATGACGATGTCCATGGTGATGTTCTCCCATTTCCATCCTGGTATGGGCAATGGTTTCATCATCCCCTTAGACTTCTGCCTCTCTGCATTCACATGCTGGCACACCAGGCACTTTTATGTATATTCAGTGATCTCATTCTTCATATTATCCCACCAAAAGTTTTCTCAGAGATCTCAATACATCTTTGTGCTCCATCGGTGAATAGAGGAATTTGAACTATGTGAATCATCCAAAAGATCCTTCATCAGCCCCAGACATGATGGAACACATAGTCTTTTCCCAAATCGCACAATTCCTTCTTCATTAACATCAAACTCCGAGGATTTCCCTTTTTTGATAGCTTCCACTTTTTCTTGAATTCCCACATCATCCTTTTGAGCATCATTTAACCATTCCAAAAGGGAAGGTTGAGCAATAATTTGTGAAAGTATTGATGATATTCCCTTATTAATGATTCCCATGTTAATCTTCATCAATTCTAAGAATATTGGATCCTTATAAATTCTCATCATTGATAGAATCGCTGGGTCCTTTCTACTTAGGGCATCTGTCACCTTGTTTTCTTTCCCAGGGTGGTAATGTATTGAACAGTCATAATCCTTGATGAGATCTATCCATCTTCTCTGGAGCATATTAAGCTCTTTCCGTGTGAATATATATTTAAGACTCTCGTGGTCAGTATATATCTCACATTTCTCCCCATAGAGATAATGCCGCCAGATTTTCAAGGCAAATATCACCGCCACCAACTCCAGATCATGCATTGGATAGTTTCACTCATGGAGTTTCATCTGCCTTGAGACATAGGATATCACTTTATCATTTGGCATAAGCACACAACCTAAGCCCTTCTTCGAGGCATCACTAAATACCCTGAACATTTCCCCACTTGTGGGTAAAGTGAGCAAGGGCACAGTGATAAGCCTCTTTTTCAACTCTTTGAAGCTTTCTTCATATAAATCAATGCAAGCAAAATTTATTCCCTTTCGAGTTATCTTAGTAAGAGGGTTGGAAAATCGTGAGATATTTCTCACAAATGGTCGATAATATCCAGCTAATCCCAAGAATCTATGGATATTCGTTACAGATGATGGCCTCGGCCATCCCTCAATTGCATCTGTTTTAGAGGGATCCACAGATATCCCATTTCTTGTGATGATATGGCCCAAGAATGAGACCTCCTTCAACCATAACTCACAGTTGTTGTAATTTTTATTGAGCTTCTCCTTGCGACAAGTCTCTAGTACAGTTCGTAAATGCTCCTCATGATCCTCCTCGGTTTTGTAGTATATTATAATATAATCTATAAAGACTACCCAAAATTTATCGAGGTAATCTCTATAGACTCTATTCATCAAGTCCATGAAGATTTTGGAGAATTTGTGAGTCTGAAAGGCATTACTATGAATTCATAGTGCTTGTATCTTGTACGAAAAGGAGTCTTCGGGATACCTTCCTTCTTCACCCTTTCTTGATAATATCCCAACCGAAAATCTAACTTGGAGAAGTATTGTGCTCCACATAGCTGATCAAACAAGTCATCAATTCATGGGAGAGGATACTTGTTCTTTATCGTGATTTTATTGAGCTCATGATAATCGATGCAAAGGCACATTGAACCATCCTTCTTCTTGTTGAAGAGAACTGTTTCACCCCACGGTGAAGCACTTGGGCGTATAAACCCTATATCCAGATTCTCCTGTAGTTGTTTCTTTAGCTCTTCAAGCTCCATGAAAGCCATTCTATATGGAGTCTTATATATTGGTAGAGCCCCTGGTTTAATTTAAATTGAGAATTCAATATCTCTTCTAGGAGGAAGACCAGACAGTTCCTCAGGAAACACTTCAGCGAATTCCCTCATAATAGGAGTTTCTTCAAGGGTGGTTTACTCCTTGGACTCAATCATCTGAGCCAGATACGCATTCTCATAGGGTAGTAATATCTATTCTTGAGATGATGGAGCTAATGGAGATTCATCTTCCTTTTTACACTTGTAATGAATCGGGGTTCGATTCTCCATATGGAGTGTGATTTCCCTTTCTCGACAATTTATGTTGGTTCTATATAAGGAAAGCCAATCCATGCCAAGAATTCCATCAAATTACACCAGAGGGAGTATGACGAGGTTCGCCGGGAAATTCAATCCACATATTATAACAGGGGAGGACTTATATTCATGGGATGAAATGATTACCCCATTTTCCATACTCACCGACATCTTCACTTCCATGATTTGTGGTGGTTCTTGGATTGTTCTACTAAACATTTGAGATAAAAAAGAATGTGTAGAACCTGAATTAAAAAGTATGTTTTCTATTCATGAATGAATAACTAGCGTACCTATCACCACTTCATTTTCGGTTTTCACTTCGGTATAAGTGATGGGAAAATCTCTTCATTTCTACCTTGGAGATTGTTGGTTGCTTCAAAAAACCCTTGGATTAGGGCACTGATTTTCAAAATGCCCCAGTTCTTTGCAGTTGTAGAAATGAACAATGCGTTGAGGTTCGAACAGAGAATTTCTCTACTCTATCGCACCCGCGGGACTTTGTTACCGATAGTTACCAGCTAGATGCCCTTTTCTTCCACACCTAAAGCATGTCCCCGTCCCATTGAGGCAATTTCTAGGGTTCTTGTTTCCACACTTTTGGAAAGTGGGGTTCTGGATCTTCTTAGTACCATTGGATTTATCTATTGGACCGCCATCATTGAATTCTGCCTTATGCCTATTGTTCCCATGATACCCTTGTGATTCCCTGATCTCCATTTCAACCTAGAGGGAACATCGGACAATTTCCTCATAGCTATCGAAGTCACTGATCACTAATTCTTTCTGCAGGCTAGGCTTCAGCCCACCAAAGAAGTGGTCAACCTTGCATTCTGGGGTAACAACAAATCTAGAAGTGTATCATGCAATCCTTGTGAAGTTTTCCTCGCACGATCAAACATATTCTTCTTCTTTTTTCTTGAGGGAAAGGAAGTACCATTCCATCTTAAGCCAGTGGGTGCGCGGAAAATATTTATCAAAAAACAACTTCTGGAAATCCTTCCATTCCAACGCCTCGATCTCCTCCTCAGGCTTCGTATTTTTGATCAACATCCACCATTGATCAGCTTCACCCTCTATACGATAAGCCGCTAGGAGAACCTTCACTTGTTCAGAACATGGAATGATGGAGAAGATCTTTTCAATGGAGTTGATCCATTTCTCAGCGATCGTGGGATCGGATGATCCACTAAAAGTGTGAGGCCTTTGTCTCATGAAGCACTCGAGAGAGACTTGTTCCTTCATAATGGGGTTTGGACGTTCTTCTTGACCCATGTCTCTATTCAAAGCTTGAGTTATCGAAGAGAGAAGCATGACAAATTTCTCGATTCCCACTCCCATTGGATTGGGAATCTCATTAGTATAGTCATCACACAGATCTTCACATTAGTTGTTAGCCTGAGTCCTCCTATTACTGGCCATTGGATGGAATAAAAAAAATTAGGGGGTAAAACATAAAGGGTAATCCAAAGACAAAAGTTGATGACTTATAAATAAACTTTTATTTCCTTAACTCACGAGTCTATAGGCTTCAATATAGGTTTTCATGATCTACTTTCTAACATATATTCTTAGGGGAATTTTTTTTAATTTCCTTAATAAGGGTTCATACTAAGCTTGTGAATTTATCAAAACATATCCCCTAGGAGTGTAATAACCAAGAGTGCAGCAAGGCCCGTTGTCGTGCACTAGTTCCCATTCGAGTCTATCTCAAAGCGGTGTTTTCGGGTTTCCCCCTAGGATACATCTGTGCCAGAGCCGCCTCTACCAGCTCGTATCCAGACAGGGATGTATTTGCTTGAAAAAAACACTTACTTAGTACTAACCAAAACATAGGGATGTTTTTTTCATTATTATACTTAGTATTGGCTAAGAGGATTTTCTAAGGATTTCAAATCCTAATCCCAAAAATAACTAAACCTGTCCTTTGATACCTACTATGACAACCCTACTTTTATTACAAACATAAAAATGATTTATTTTATAAACTATTCACTTGATACAACATGGAAGATCAAGAGGTCTCGTGTATTTGGGGATTAGGATCATTACATAACAACTTATAATATGAAATAAAACATATTTATTGAAAACTTCCTTTACATTACCACTACATTCCCTCATACTTAGCATTGTATGGGATAACTTGAGGAAATTCATAAGAAAAGGGAGGGCTAAAAATCCCGGTAAGGGAATAAAAATGGAATACATGAGGAGTATAGTAAATGTTAGATAATTGGCATATCAATAGATCACAAGACAAACATGGACATAAAGGCATGATAAATCATGATAATCATACCATGGAAATGTGGCAATAACACTTAACATGGAATTAACATTAGCCAAAGCCCATTGCACATAAAGCATGAGTAAATCCTGTAACACCCGAGATATTTATGAGAAATATTTTTTTTTATGTTATATATATCATGAAAGGAATCTTTCACTACACACAACACTAGCTTGGCTTTCTTTACACACAATCTCGACCTTCCTCGACAGCTTGCGTTGTACGCAATACCAAGTTTCACTAAACAACGATATGCTATTAAAATGTTATTAAAATTAGCTGCTATAAATAGTAATACCCAATTTTTATAATTTTATAAATTTTATCATTCAAAATGGACTTCATTTTTGGATTTGGAATATCAAAATTAGCCTAAGGTGAAATTTTGGTTTTTTCTAAAAACTTTCAATTTTTGATGAATAGTGAAAACACTGGGTTACTATTTAAAACCCGACTTTTTATTTAAATAATTATTTATTTTATTTAAATTTATTTTAGGTCAAAATTGATACATAATACTTATATAAGTTCAATGTAATTCATTAGAGTCATTTTATAATAATTTTAGATATATAAAAATTTTATTTAACTTTTCACAGTCTTTTACCCACCTCCTAGGAGAATTTGTAAATTTACATAAAACATAATTTTATGGCTTCTGTGAGTGGAATTTCAAAAATCTGAGAGACACGGTTAATATCATGGAGTAAAATGTGGTTCAATAAGATAAAAATAATTTTTGGTGAATAGTAACTTTTTACATTTTTTACCACGGTTAAAAGAAAATATAGTAATGAAGGGTAAAAATGATATGACTATTAACCTAAAACATGTCCTAATTCTATTGGATAAGTTTAGTTATACCAAAAACAACCTTAGGAATAAAACATTACCCTTTAGGTCCACATTGATTTGATTATGACATCTAATATTAATTTATTTAAAGAAGAGTTAAAATAGTTAAAATCAATGTTTAATAACTAAAACATTTTTAATATAGGGTTATAAATAATATATATTCCACTATATATATTCATTATAAAGATAAAAAGACTTCCTATATAATAGTATTTTATTTGTAATTTTTATAAATTAAATAAGTTAATTTATTTATGACACAATGATGATGCAGAAATTACCTTATTAATGAAATATTAACATAATTGATGTTATAAATACCCAAATAATTGTAATTTGAGACTTTTTATGAATTCCACTAATTTTATATGTTAATATGACATGTTAGTATTGGTTTAATATAATTTGTTTTAACTAATCATGCTTTTATGATTTTCACAAAAATCAATTACCAAATAGTGTCAAAATTGAAATAAAATTATTTTTAAAACAAATATTATATTATTAATTGTTATTTTATTCCTAAAAAATCTAAGGTTCGGCCAAATGATTTATATATGGTTATATATATTAATAATTAACAACTTGGGGTTAGTTTGGCTTGTTATAGTAAGTTTATTAGCCATATAATGTAAGAAAACAAGAAGACACGGTAAAAGTTAAATTATTTAACTTGCAGTTAAAACTAAATGATAAGGTTAAAATAGTAATCTAAACTTGTCTAAAATCTATTGGTTGATGGGATTTAGACACCTCCCAACCTTATCTTTGAAATAAATCAATTTAAAACTATTAAAAACCGAATATGGCTTTAATATAAAATAATATTTTATGTTTTTTTAAGGTTACCCTCCCCTCCCTTATAAAAGGGCACCTCCTCCGTCTCCTCCTCACCCCACTCCGAGCCTTCAATATTGTCCAAACCCTGAAAATTTATCTTCTACACTTCCCTATAAACATACTAGAGGTTCTGGTATTCCTCAAAGACCAATCTTTGTGCCCTAAGATGAGGTTTCAAAGAGGCGTGTCAAAGAAGAGGTAATATCCGTTACCGACTCTTTGAAATTCATTTCTTCTTATTCTTCCTCTTATTTAGTTGTTTCATTATGAAGTAATAACATCAGTATCAATAATATACTGATATTTTAATATAAATATTAAACAACCCTATTTCACCTTCTATCTAACCAACGGAAAATGAAATCACCGTGCCTGCGCACGTACAGAATACCGTCTCCACACCATGGTGTAATAGGTTTTCCATAACCACCTTACATGGATGGGTAAAATGGTTTAAAGAATAACTATATATGATTATTTTAAAGTTATATTGATTTTTAAATAGTATACATACCACTTAAATACAATTCCACGATCATGGGAACGATATCATCGCTCGTGTGTACGTACGACCTACCGTCTCCACGATGTGATGCGACTCGTTCTACATGATATTCGTTACATAATTATTATATAAATGAATTGAATGAATAAATATGATATGTATTAAACTAATACCATTTCTTAGATGAGTTATCTATACCCTAAAAAGAATAATAACAATTTATTCGACAAAACATGCATAAGAACAAAAAAGCAATAAACACTCGAATAACAAGTAACAATGAAATATTACTAATAAGAAGCTAAGAATATGATCATATATGATATAATAACAATGAGTAAGATTCTAGAATAAGTCAATAACATTATTTAAATCATTATACAGGAGGTTCAGACACGTATGAAGCAAATCAGACTTAAGGTAAGGGGAAATCTCGCAATCTCATTTTTATCCGATATTGTTTATACTTTAGAATTTACTGGGAAATATTTATCATCAACATCCATGTTTCCTCAGTATGTAATATTATTTCTATCCTCATAAAATTTTTTAAATCCAATTTTACCCATTGGTAAGTTTTTAGTAAAAGATATGAATGGAATCTTTTGTCATTTTTAGTAAGAGGTAAGTTTTTGACTTTTCCGGCCAAAGTACGAGAAGAATGTTTTTCTTTAGCTTATACGACATGAATGTATTTTTTGAACATTATTTACATGAAGCTTCCTCTACAAGTTTTAAAGTTTATTTTTAATAAACATGTTTTAGTTTAAAATTTTTATGACATGTTAAGAAAGGAAAAAAATTGAAGTAGAAATGATATTTTCATCAAGAATGGAGTTTAAGTGTTTTATCAAACTTCTTTTCTATATAAGATAATATAGGGTTCTGTTTCTATATTTATTTTTTACATTGATTTGATTATGTAATGATGTAATTAATCTTATGATGTCGTTTTTATCTTATCTGATTTATGTTTTGATGTCATGATGTTTAAGAATCCCATTTTTATTACAAGGGTTATGCTATGATATATGATTTATGATTTTGAGGCACACATAAGAATGGTATCATTATGAGATGGGTGGGACCTATATATCACTTCAATGCATTGGGTAAAGATTTATATCTCATGAGATAGGCATGGCTAGAACGGTAGGATAATCCAGTTCAGTGATACAGGACTGAAACGAGGAGTGAACTCTGTTCAAAAATGGACTTTGTCTGCTAGGATAGTCTTGGCAATGAGTCTTGACTACCAAGAAATTATTTTCTATGATTATGTGTGTATGCAAAAAAGTTTCATGTTTTAAGTTATGATTATTTGGATTACATTTCACTATTATGATTGATCCCATGTCATGATATTATGATCTCTTTTGCTGGATAAGATTTTGAAAATGTTATGTTCTTATGAATATGATATGATTGATATTTCTTCTGTTTACCCTTACTGAGAATTTGAGCTCACCCTTTTGTATGTTTTCTTTTCCCCAGGTCAGGAAGAAGGGTATTAAGTAAGATATTCCAAAAAAGGGATTCTAGATATGATGAAATAAATGGGAGACAATGTAGATGCTTTATGAAACAGTTGTTTATGTTTCCCAGTTTCTAAAGACACTATACCTATATGGTCCTATTGTGGTTTTGTTATATGTTGTAATAAGTGTGATTCAATTTTGATGTAATAACAATGTATGTAAATTATGGGTCGTTATAGTTTTTATCAGAGGAAAGGTACAGTCAACCTTTAGAAACTAGGATGTGAAAACCTTACTAAGAACCCTAAGGATATTTCTAAGCATAGAACACAATATTACTATTTTATTAATGGCCATGAACAACCTATTATAAGACCTTAAGTGTGAAATTATATTCTTGATTATGTGGTTCTCCTATTATAATTAGTGTTCCTCATGCTATTCTTCTTGGTTTTAGTCAATGGATGGAACCCGAAGGAACCGTGTTAATGCGGAATGCGTTGGGAAATGCAATGATTTCCCCCTGAGCAACCAAATGTTATGGGAGCTAGAATGAGAAATCTTGTAGCCATGATCACACAAATTTATCAAGCTCCGTATCATACAGGACTTCCAGATGAGCAAAGGAAGGAGCAACATTCTGTTGAATCCTTCATGAGGCAACGTCCACCTTCATTCAGCAGGTCTATTGATCCATTAGTGGCTGAACAATGGATCTGTACCAAGGAAAAGATATTTTTAGTTCTTCAATGTTCTGAACATGATAAATATATTTTATCAGTATATCATTTGGAAGGTGAAGCTGATCAATGGTGGAATATTTTTAAGAATACGAGGCAAAGGGATGAAATTGAGTCCATGGAATGGGACGAGTTCATGAACTTATTTTTCAATAATTACTTCCCTCGTATTCTTTGAACAAAGATGGAGAAGGAGTTTCTTGAACTGAATCAAAAGGATGATGAATCTGTTGGTACCTACGAAGCAAAATTTATAGGACATGCAAGGTACGCTTCCAGAATTATTATCCAACCTGAGAGTAAGATCGATCGATTATTTAGTTCCTTAAAACCAAGTCTTCGAAGGGCGTTAGCCAGAAGGGATTTCAATACCTACGAGGAAATTTTTTGATGTGCTCTCAAGGTTGAGATGGAGATTGGAGTAACCCATCAGTCATATGCATTTGATAAGAAGAGGAAAATTGTATTTATAAGGAAATATAAAGACCACACTGAAAAGAAGATGAGTTTTCCTTTATACTCCATGTTTGGAAAGAAACATGGAGGGAGTTGTCTTAAAGGGACATGTAAATGTTTCAAATGTGGAAAAGATGTTCATCGGGCATTTGAATGCCGCAATGATGGGAAGAAGATGTCTAGTGATGCGAACAAAGAAAAGGCTACACATAGTGCACCTCTTACACTTCAATGTTACAAGTTCAAGGAAATGGGGCATTATGCTAATCAATTCCATAATCTAAGGGTTGTTGATGATGACCGATGTCAACAGACTCTTAAGGATAAAGGCAATGTAATGTAACATTCAATTTCTATCAGCGATGTGGAGTACGATAATGAAGTGGTGAAAGGTACACTTAACATCCACTCTAAAGTTGCAAATGTTTTATTTCATTCTGGATCCACCTACTCTTTTATATATAAAGACTTTTCTAAGGTTATCGCCATATTACCTCAACAATTAGATGTTGAGTTAGCTTTGATAACCCCTAATGGAACAACAGTCGCATCAAAATTTTATAATTCTTCTCCGATTGAAGTTTGTGGGAAAGTGCTTCCTTCAAATCTTGTGATCCTTCCTACATTATAATTTTATGTGATTCTTGGAATGGATTGGATTTCTTTATATGGAGATCATATGAATTTGCAATGAGGGGAAGTCACATTTCATATTCTAGATCAATCTATGATCGTCTATCGATGCAAGAATGAACATAACCTTCCAGTGGAAATTTCTTCCATTTTATGATTCTTGATTCTACTAAATGTAGGTTATTTATCTGAAATGGTTATGAGAAAAACTCATAATTATGAATATCCACATTGTATGGGAATTTGATGATGTCTTTCTAGAGGAAGTTACTGGTCTTCCACCAAATCGCGAAGTTGAGTTTTCAATAGAACTCGTACAGGGTACTTTACCTATTTCAAAGACACCTTATAGAATGGACCCAATTGAGTTGCAGGAATTGAAGAAGCAACTCCAAGAGAATCTTGATAAGGGATTCATACACCCTAGTGTATCACCTTGGGGAGAACCTGTACTATTTTTTAAGAAGAAAGATGGATCAATGAGACTCTTCATTGATTATCGAGAACATAATAAGATCACTATCAAGAAAAAATATCCTCTCCCTTGCATTGATGACTTATTTGACCAACTACGCGGAGCTCAATACTTTTCCAAGATTGATCTTCATTTAGGGTATCATCAATTAATGGTCAAAAGGGAGGATATACCATAGATGGGTTTTTCGAACAAGGTATGGACACTATGAATTTATAGTGATGCCATTTTGTCTTACTAATGCCCCTTCTATCTTCATGTATATGATGAATAGAGTCATTACAGACTATCTTGATCAGTTTTTGGTAGTCTTTATAGACAATATTATTTTCTATTCAAAGAGAAAGGAAGAAAATTAAGATCACTTGAGAATTGAATTGATGACCCTGAGAACGGAGAAGATTTATGCCAAATTTACCAAGTGTGAATTTTGGCTTCCGAAAGATTCATTTTTGGGTCACATAATCTCAAAATAGTGGATATCTGTGAATCCAACAAAAACAGAGGTTATCAAAAGATGGTCAAGACCAACAACAGTAACTGAGATCTGATGTTTTCTTGGTTTGGCTAGATATTATCGACATTTTGTGAATGAATTTTCACAATTATCTAATCCACTCACCAGGTTGACTCGAAAAGGAGTTAAGTTCGTTTGGACAAAGGAGTGTGTAGATAATTTCAAGGAATTAAAAATAAGGTTATCCTATGCACATGTGCTCACACTGCCTTGTAGTGGAGAAAGGTTTGTGATCTATAGTGATGCATCCAATAAGGGATTGGGGTGTGTTCTCTTGCAAAATGATATAGTTATAGCTTATGCCTCATGAAATTTTAAAATAGATGAGCAAAATTACCCAACTCATGATTTGGAATTAGCTGAGGTAATATTTGCATTAAAATTTTGGAGGCATTATCTTTTTGGTGAAAGGTGTGATATTTATAATGATCAAAAAAGTTTAAAGTATATTTTCACACAAAAGGAGTGGAATATTTTCCAAAGAAGATTGTTGGAGCTGATTAAGGATTACGAATGCTCAATTCATTATCACCCTGGGAAAGCAAACAAGGTGGAAGATTCATTAAGTTTACAAGACCATGCTAGATTATCCATGATGAGGATACCAAAAGATCCAATATTTATGGATTTACAAAGCATGGATCTTGGAATTGTAATGTAAGGGGAAAATCTTATATTTCTCAAATGAATGTTCAACCATCTATTCAAGTGAAGATTAAAGAGGCACAAAAATAAGATGTAGAGTTACAAAAGAAGGTGATAAATGTTCCTGAATTCAACCTTGATTATGATGGGATAATAAGGTTCATGAATTGGGTTTCTGTTCCTCCCATCCCAGAATTAATGAAGGAAATATTGGAAGAAGCTCATAGTTCTTCATTCTCTATTCATCCTGGAAGCAGGAAGATGTATAGGGACCTAAAAGAGTACTTCTGGTGGGATGGCATGAAAAGAGATGTTGCTGAATATGTCTCTCAATGATTGGTTTGTCAGTAAGTTAAAGGTGAGAGACAGAAGTCTAAGGGGATGTTACAACCATTATCCATACCCGAATGGAAATTGTAAAACATCAATCTGGAATTTTTCACCGGAATTCCTAAAAAATCCAAAGGAAATAATTCTATCTGGGTCACAGTTCATCATCTTACGAAGTTGTCACACTTTATTGATATTAGAGAGGATTTCTCTCTTGATCACCTTTCCAGGATATAAGTAAAGGAAGTGGTAAGATTGCATGGAGTACCACATTCCATTATATCTGATCGGGATCCTAGGTTTACCTCGATGTTCTAGTGAAGTCTTCACCATACTTTAGATACAGAGTTGTTTTTCAGTACTGCTTATCATCCTCAGACAGACGGTGAGTCTGAGAGAATAATTCAAACTCTAGAAAAAATGTTATGAGCTTGCTCTATGGATTTCAAAGGTGGTTGGGATCAACACCTACCTTTGGTGGAATTTTCCTATAATAATAGCTTTAACTCCAGTATTTAGATGGATCCTTATGAACCTCTCTATGGAAAGAGATTCCGAACTCCAACTTTCATGGATGATGTTGGGGAAAGAAAGCTATTAGGACCTGATCCTATTGATGAGATAAAAAAAAGGTCCGATGTTTTCAACAAAACATAAGAGCATATCAGAGTCGACAAAAATGTTATGCTGATAACTGAAGAAAATACCTAGAGTTTGAAGTGGGTGACAAAGTGTTCTTAAGAATATCTCCTTGGAAGAGAGTAATGAGATTTGGAGAAAAGGGAAAGCTAAGCCCTAGGTATATTGGTCCTTTCAAAATACCGGATCGTGTTGGGAAGGTAGCTTACCAATTGGTGCTTCCACCGAATCTCCCTCAAGTTCATGATGTATTCCATGTATCTCTCCTAAGAAAGTACATACCTGATCCTTCACATTTACTCAGCTCAGAAGTTGTACCGCTGGAGCAAGATCCTTATTATGAAAAATAACCGATAGAGATTCTGGATCATAGGGAAAAAGTCATACGGAAAAATACCACTCACTTGGTGAAAGTTTTATGGATGAACCACCAATTAGAAAAAGCTACAAGGGAGCTTGAGTATATGATGAGGGAGAGGTATCCTCATCTGTTTGTTACAAAGTGACGAATTTCGAGGGCAAAATTCATTATAAGGGGGGTAGAATGTAACACCCAAGAATTTTATTAGAAATATTTTGTATTTATGTTATATAAATAATAAAAGGAATCTTTCACTACACACAAAACTATCTTGTCTTTCTTTACATGCAATCACGACCTTCCTCAATAGCTTGTGTTGTATGCAATACCGAGTTTCAATAAAGAACGATATGCTATTAACATATTATTAAAACTAACAGTTAAGAATAGTAATACCCACTTTTTGAAATATTATAAATCTTATCTTTCAAAATGGACTTCATTTTTGGATTCGGAATATCAAAATTATCCTAGGGTAAAATTTTGATTTTTTTCTGAAAACTTTCAATTTTTCATGAATTGTGAAAACACTGGGTTACTATTTAAAACCGACTTTTTATTTCAATAATTATTTATTTTATTTAAATTTATTTTAGGTAAAAATTAATACTTAATACCTATATAAGTTCAATTTAATTTATTGGAGTCATTTTATAATAATTTTAGATATATAAAAATTTTATTGAACTTTTCACCGTCTTTTACCCACCTCCAAGGAGAATTTGAAAATTTATATAAAACATAATTTTACTGCTTCTATGAGTGGAATTTCAAAAATCGAAGAGAAATGGTTAATATCAAGGAGTAAAATGTGGTTCAATAAGAAAAAAATAATTTTTGGTGAATATTAACTTTTTACTTTTTTTACCACGGTTAAAAGTAAATAGGGTAATTAAGGGTAAAAATGATATTACTATTACCATAAAACATGTAATAATTCTATTGGATACGTGTAGTTCAACCAAAAACAACCTTAGTAATAAAATATTACCCTTTTTGTCCACTTAGATTATATTAGGACATTTAATATTATTTTATTTAAAGAAGAGTTAAAATAGTTAAAATCAATGTTTAATAAATAAAACATTTTTAATATAGGGGTATAAATAAGATAAATTCGACTATATATATTAATTATAAATCTATGAAGATATCCTACATAATGGTATTTTATTTGTAATTTTTATATTTTAAATAAGTTAATTTATTTATGACACAATGATGATACAGTAATTACCTTATTAATGAAATATTAACATAATTGATGTTATAAATACCCAAATAAATGTAATTTGACACTTTTTATGAATTCCAATAATTTTATAGGTTAATATGACATGTTATTATTGGTTTTATTAACTTTTTTAGAACTAATAATTCCGTTATAAGTTTCACAAATATAATCCTTCCAAATAGTGTCACAATTTCATTAAAATAGTTTTTAAAACAAATATTATATTATTAATTGTTATTTTATTCCTAAAAAAATAAGGTTCGGAATAATTTCATAGATAAGTTTATATATATTAATAATTAACAACATGGGGTTTTTTTGGCTTGTTATTGTAAGTTTATTAACCATATAATGTAAGCAAACAAGAAGACACGGTAAGGGTTAAATTATTTAACATAGAGTTAAAACTAAATGATAAGGTTAAAATAGTAACCTAAACTTTTATAACATAAATTTTATGAGATTATTTAGACCCATACCCACCTTAGCTTAAAAATAAATCAATTTACAACTATTATAAACTGAATATAACATTATTATAAAATAATATTTTATGTTTTTCCTAAGGTGCCCCTCTCCTCCCTTATAAAAGGGACCTCCTCCCTCTCCTCCTCACACCACTTTGAGCCTTCATGCTCGGCCCACCCCTGCCAATTTCTCTTATAAACTTCCCTAGAAACATCTTATAGGTCCTGGTCTTCCTCAAAGACCAATATTTGTTCCCTAAGAGGAGGTTTCAAAGAGGCTTGTCGAAGAAGAGGTAATATTCGTTACCGATTCTTTGAAATTTATTTCTTCTTATAGTCCCTCTTATTTAGTTGTTTCATTCTGAAGTAATAACATAATTATCACTCATATAATTATTTTTTATTATAAATATTAAACAAACCTATTTCACATTCTATCCATCCTATGGAAAATTAAATCACCGCGCGTGTGTACGTACGGAATACCGTCTCCACGCTGTAGTGTAATCTGTTTTCCATCACCACCTAACCTGGATGAGTATAATGGTGTAAAAAATAACTATATATGATTATTGTAAAGTGATATTGATTATTAAATTGTACACATACACTTCAATACAATTCCACGATCATGGGAACGATATCATCGCTCGTGCGTACGTAGGGCCTACCGTCTCCACGATGTGATGCGACTCGTTCTACATGATCTTCATTACATAATGATTATATAAATGAATTTAATGAATAATTATGATATATATTACACTAATACCACTCCGGAAATGTGTTATCTATAACCTAAAAATAATAATAATAATTTATTCGACAAAACATGCATAAGAACAAAAAGGAAATAAACACCTGAATAACAAGTAACAATGAAATATTACTAATAAGAAGCTAATAATATGACCATATATGATATCATAACAATTATTATAATTCTTGAATAAGTAAATAACATTATTTAAATCATTATGCAGGAGGTTCGGACATGTACGAAGAAAATAGGACCTAAGGTAAGGGAAAATATCGCAATCTCATTTTTATTCGAGATTGTTTATACTTCAGAATTTACTGGGGAATATTTATCATCCACATCCATGCTTTCTCAATATGTAATTTTATTTCTATCCTCCTAAAATTTTTTAAATCCAATTTTACCCATTGGTATGTTTTTAGTAAATGATATTAAAGGAATTATTTGTCCTTTTTATTACGAGGTACTTTTTTGAGTTTTCCGGCCAAAGTACGAGAAGAATGTTTTTCATTAACTTATACGACATGAATGGATTTTTCAAAAATTATTTACATGAATCTTCCTCTAAAAGTTTTCAAGTTTATTTTTAATCAAATTCATTTAGTTTAAAATTTAATGACATGTTTATAATGGAAATATGTTTTTGAAGTAGAAATGATATTTTCCTCAAAAATGGAGTTCAAGTGTTTTATCACACTTATTTTCCATCTAATATAATATAGGGTTCTATTTATATCCTTATTTTTTATATTGATTTGATTATTTTATGATGTAATTAATCTTATTATGTCCTTTTTATCTTATATGATTTATGTTATGCTGGTATGATGTTTAAGAATCCCATTTTTATTACATGGGATATGCTACGATATATGATTTATGATTTTGTGGCACACAAAAGAATGGTATCATTATGACATGGGTGGGACCAATATCTCCCTCCAATTCATTGGTTAAATATTTATATCTAAAGAGATAGACATGGATGGAATAGAAGGTTAATCTGGTTCAGTGATAGAAGACTAAAACGAGGAGTGAACTCAGTTCAGAAATGGACTTTGTCCACTATGATTATCTTGGAAATGAGTCTTGACTAATAAGAAATGATTATCTATGATTATGTGTGTATGAAAAAAAATTTCTTGTTTTATGTTATAATTAATTGGATTACATTTCACTATTATGATTGATCCCATGTAATGATATTATGATCTCTTTTTCTGGATAATATTTTGAAAATTTTATGTTCTTATGAATATGATATGATTGATATTTCTTTTGTTTACCCTTATTGAGAATTTGAGGTCATTTGTTTGTATGTTTTCTTTTCCCGAGGTCAGGAATAAGGGTATTGAGTAGGATATGTCAAAAAGGGATTCAGGATATGATGAAATAAATGGGAGACAATGTAGATGCTTTATGAACCGGTTGTTTATGTTTCCCAGTATCTATAGACACTATACCTATACGGTCCTACTGTGGATCTGTTACATGTTGTAATAAGTGTGATTCAATTTTGATGTACTAACAATGTCTGTAATGTATGGGTCGTTATAAATACTCATTGCGCATGAAGCTCGAGTAAATCCTCATTTCACATGAAGCACGAGTAAACCCTCATTGCAATTGAATTAGCATGAGTCAACACTCATTGCACATGACGTATCATGATACTATACTTTACCCAATGCATTGGAGAACTGTAAGGGGGAATCCTTCATAAACATTTCATTTCATGCATAAGTGTGCCACATGGATCATAAAACATGGATTCATAAAACATAATCATTTATTTGATGATAATGGAATGTGGAATTCATACATGAATCTTTATAATCAATAATTAAATGTTCATAAAGTTGAATACCCTTGATGGACAAATGGGCATGGTATTCACTACACAATGGCATTGTCTTTGAAAATCGGTGTGATTTCGGCAGCGTAACAGTGTGACATAAGAATTCATAAAAATGGTTGATGAGAAAGAAAGGGTTTACTTATCATATTTACATATACTAGACATTAAGAAGGTTATATAGATACTTTTCCCAACAATTTTAATGGAATTTAGAATCATGATAAAAAAGTATGTCTTGAATGTAAATGAGGAGAGAGAAGTTCCTTTTGGAATTTTGGCATAGTAACGGGTGTATATGGGAGGCATTTAATGAGAGAGAAAGGGGTTTCCCATTATTCAAACATAAAGAGGGCAGTATGAGGGTGGTGAGAAACCATAACCCAACATTCATAATTGAAATTAAAGGGGAAAAATAACTTAAAGAAAATTGGACCAGAATGAGAAAGGAAGAAAAAACCCATACTTGGAAGTGTAAATCCAAAAGATTGAGAGAGGCATGAGAGAGGATTCTTGGGAGCTTGGGGCACCTTGGGAGGATTATAGATAGAGTAAGGAAGAGGTTGTAAGAACTCCAAATTCTTTTAGTGAGGAGGAAGTCGGAGCTTGGGTGGGTTTATATAGGAAATGTTAGTGAATTCTTTATTATTTAGGTTTGGGATCCCTTACATTAAACTAATCCAAACCACAAATGATATCATGGCTTTTGCCCATGGATTTTGACAAAGGGGAGAGGAAAAAAATATTTTATAAGGTTAATGTCCGAACTTCTTTAAATAATGGGGTTGCTTATGTGGAGGTGAGTCACACTCCCATGGAAAATAATTTAAAAAGACAAGATGTTTAAGTCTTGAAGAGTCTATTAATGCATTGTAAAATAAGTCAAACAAACCCAAAATCACATTATTTTAATCGTAAAACATATATTGGTCGAACATAAAGCTTATAGTATTTTATAATATCACTATTGGGTCATTATGATGTCATAAAACACATTATATATTTAATCAGTATTAATGTTTATCCTAAAATTTGACTGTCTCCAAAAATTATGAAAAAATTTCCGTTGGATAATTTTGATGCCTTGATTCCAGAAATATCATTTATTTTATCTAAATAATTTTCTATATATTTTAATTTTCACTTTTAAAATAAAAACCGGCATTTATCGAAAATTCAAAGGTTTTGACAGAAATGGATTTCAAACCTTAATAAAAATTACAATTGCATTCATAAAATAATAAGATCATTTATTATCAATAAAAATTAATTTAACAATAATAATAATATTTTATTAAAATATTATTTAATTCAAAAATACCTTAATTTAATAAAATAGAATTCTTAATTAAATAATAACTAAAACACTATTTGTACTTTAAAAACTATTTACAATGTATCAATGATGACAAGAAAGTATATTCCTTATTATATACATAAATAATGTACATGAACATAGTACTAATGATTTGTTACATAATCCCTTAAAACAGCCGGATAAGACCTATGGGTAAGCTGTGCGATGGTGACTGACTCTTGGGGTGGCTTAGAAGACATCGCTCGAGTGGTAATCTCTATCAACTTCCACTTTTCCCATAGATGGTATAGATTGAGCTTGACATGATAAAGCTCAGATTGGGCTTGGTCAAGAGAGAAGCCCAAGGACTCCACCTCTTTTCTGAGCTCCGAAAAATGGGATTTGTTTGGAGAAATTCTACTGGATGAGGCCATCGCTTCTTTTGTCTAAGTAAATTGGATGTGTTAAAGCCCTATATTTATACTAATCATGTGATCAATGTTCAACAGATATATTAGAAATGGTGAAAATTCATAACATAAAACCAAAGAAGTTGACATTTTATATAAACATTTTACATAAAGATACATTTCATTAGATCAAGAGGGATTTCCATTAATGAATCTTTAGGTCGTTATAGATATAGCCTAAGTAAATTCACGACCATTATATATAATAGGCTAGTTCAATTTCTAGAAAGGTAAAGGAAGAGGCATTGAGGACATAAGTTGGTGGAACCAGTATGCAACCTACTTGATTTGAGATATCATGGTAAAATAATTATATTACATAGTAAGTGATCAAGGGAGGTATCAAGTCGTTTCACTATTAACTTCTTTCTCTAGGGGTTTCGTAACATTTTTCTAGACACTAATCATGGACTTTAGAATACTACAATTAATACAACTGAAAAAGTAGCCTAAATGATCACAAACTATGTGTTTCAAAAATCTCATTTAAATAATATATTATTATTTATTATTTAACAAGTTGAAAAAATGTTATCCCCATATGTTGTTTAATATGTATTCGGGTATGATATATCTCATATAAATATTAATTATCTATTTAGTAAATATTATATTTATATAATGATTGGGAAATAATGTAGTGATATATATTTAATAAATACATACTCATTATTTAGAGACTAGTAAATATTATGGAGGAATAGAGGACCGAGTTTATTGGTTCAGTGTGAAATAATATACATTAAATATTATTTGAGTAAATAATATTTAATTTATTTTTTATGTTAAGTGAAATTAGAGAAATAATAATAATATTACAATTGTTTATCATGGGGTTATATAGGTATTAAATAAATAATAAAGGGAACTTGTGTAATTATTTTTATTTTAAGACTAGAGATATATAGGCCTAATTATATCATTTTCTCAATAAGGAAAATTATTTTTTTAGTTGTGAACAATGGATTTATAGAGTCCTTTAATGAAATAGAGATTATTATTCTCCAAGAAATTTCCCAAGAATTGATACAAATATTCTTCCACCTCCAACTCTCAAGTAAAAAATAGATCCTGAAGAATGCTTTGGAGGTGGTTCTCAAGGTTATCAAAATAAGACAACACAAGAACTTGTTTATGTCACGCTAGCACTTGGAGATTCTTATTGTGATTTTTAGAGATTTGTGGAACATGTGTAGATCACTTCTAGAGGTAATATACATTTATTCCTATAATGAAATGAGGGAATATAAAATATCTATTGTCAGATAATTTAAACATGAAATAATTCCATTAATATAATTTTTTATTTAATTAAATTAATTATAAAAAAAATGTGTTGATCCTCTACCTTTTTTTAGAGTTCTATCCCTTTTTCTATATTCATTGATTAAATTATGTTGATCTCGAAGTTTATTATTGGGTAAATCTTGGATTTATCATCGATCATTATAAAAAAGAAAAGTTTGGCATGACCCATCATAAAATTACTCTATACCTAGATCCTATATTTATATAGTCCTTCTCATGTGCAATGATGGAGAGGAGATCAATGCTATCTAGTTCACATCGGTTCTTGCTGCATCGATTAGTCGGGATTCATGATTTCGTATCAAATCCCAAGGCTTGGGTACTTCTAGCACAATATGGTGTAGGATTGAACAAAATACATGAAAGATATCAATCCTTTTGGGTTAATTCCAACTTTATTCAAAAAACCATAGATTTTTTGCACACATCCAAATAATCATAGCCATTTTCCATATAATGAATAGATATTGTGGGACCATATCCCCTAAAAAATCCAAAAATTTCTTATCAATTATCACTGAAACTAATTTTTTCTCCAAGTTGGATGAACAAGTATCCATCAATGATGTTCAGCTAATAAATATTGTCAGCTTTTTGTAATCCAATATCATTACCTAATTTGTTTCCAATCTTTCGAAACGAGAGGAAATCATCATCAATTTTGGTTCTGCTGGGTTGTAAAGTCTATATTAGTATTATAATATTAAATAATTTTTTTCATATTGCTACCATACAACATCTAATGGGAAAATGTTGGTCATAAAAAAACCTCTATCGAATATACTCTAGATGATGGTAGATAAGAAGTCTTGACATGAGAAGTTCTAACATTCCATGTGGGCATACTAGACCATGAATCACACAAGCACACAAGAAAACCCATACTCAATGTTATATGGGATAGAGGTCGTCCTACCCATTGAATTTAAATTTCACTCACTCCTCTTTGACATTAGTGTTCATTTTTTCATATATGATAAATCATAGTAATGGCTAGATGAACTAGAGTGACTAAATGAGATGTGATTTAATACATTGCACAATTTTTAATTCCACTAAAACTGGATTGTGTGAGACTTTAATAAAAATGTTCACCTCCAATCTATCAATAAGGAGAGATTGTGTTTGTGCTCAAGAATTTAAAGATACCTAGAAAGAAACATCCAAAGATGCAGCCATTGTGGGAGGGTTATTATGTAGTACAAAAAGTCAACCTCAATGGAGCATATTTGTTTATCTCAATAGATGGAAAAATTTCCACAGACCCTAAAAATGTAAGGATTATCATTAAATGCTTCACGTGATAAAATTTTGTCCATGTTACGTGACATTAAACTATGTACCTATTATTTTTCATGTAAAATCAAAAAATCATTACACATTATCCAATTCAAAGGCTAATAAATTGAATTACACAATCATCATTTCTGTAAGAACTTTCTCTATATATCATCATTGTTTAGACTGCATGTGTTAAACTATAGAAATTTATCCCTATCACATGATATTAAACATCATGGGGATCATCATATCACTGATGATTCAAAACAGATGAGCTAGATCATTGAAGAATAAATAAAAAATTCCAATGTCCCGATGTGATAGTTAGATCCACACAGGGATTCACTGCATCCAGGAACTATGTGTGGAATTGTTCCTTCCATTATGGGAAACATAGTGATGCCCAAAAATCCATTGTAGTTCCCATATATATTATTAATTTCTTACCACATCTGGTGGACCATGTACTTACTAAAAGACGTTGAACTAAATTGAAGATATCCTTCCAACATGAAATTAGTTGTACGGTTCTTCAAGAACCACATGTGTATTTATTATCATTCCAATGGGATACATAGTGACACTTATACCCTGTGATTTAGGCCTACCAAAAAAATTATAGAAAATGATCCTTCCCCAATATACATTCAAAATCAATGAAATGAACTCTAATATAGGTCTATTAATTTATGGGTATATTTAATATAAAAGGCCTTCTCTCTACACAAGAGCCAAATATGTATAGGGTATGCTTTTAATAAATACATGAATCTTGATTACTACCATCATTGAATATATATTGATGTACAAATCATCAGTCATAGGTCCATCCATGTCAAAAAATTACACACCATGCATATGGGTCAAGCCTATGCGATGATCTTTCAAAACTATTTGTTCATTGATCCCTCCTATAACATGATACATAGTGACTCTTATATATACAAAGCTAGTTGCATCCACAATACAAAAAATAACCCCTCCTCACATATTTGTCCAACCATTGTGAGTATATTTCTAGAATTATATTTTTCTTGATTTTGGTCATCATAATACATGTAGTGACATCTGGATATATTATCCCATGTCAAACAATGACAATAAAAGGGTAAAATTCCCCCTCTACATAAGAATCATTCATGAATGGATTGTTTCCCATTTATTAAATAATATGAATTAGTCCTTATTATACTAGGATACACAGAAATTCCTGAATCACCAATACTAGTTCAATCCATAACCAATGAAAATACCCCCTCCATGTGTAAGGGTAAGAGCTAAGTAGGGAGAAATTTTGATAATTACATATGGATTGATTCTCACTCTAATGGGATACATAGTGTTACCTGAATTTTACATCATAGTCCACCCACCACAAAACCAAAATTCTAATATCCTTCATTTTTATCCCTTTGTGTGGTTGAATAAACCTTTTTATACAAATTATTTCTCACACTGAGCATAGTTCATGTGGGATTATGAGTTTCATTAATGAATTCCCTAAATGATTAAGGCAAATAAATTCACATCTAACTTACTATAGTACTAGTTTCAATACCACAAATTTCACACCATATGTCTTTTCCAAATGACAGTAAAATAAATGGTTGATATAAGTTCACGAACTTTGAGTGGCCTAATTCATTCCATAGAAGGATTCATAGTGACACCCAGGTCAATAATCCTTGGTCTAGCTGAAATTTTCCTTCTAATGTTAAGGAAAAAATTCAGTTTATTATTAACATTAAACTGTATGGTTCTTCATGAACTAAATGTATCCTTATTCTCACATTAATGAGATGAATCATAGCACCAAGTCCCATTTTCATTGTCCTAGACATAGGGTAATGAAAAAACATTTCCCTATCACAATCATACATGAAAAGATATTTTCAGTTTTCCAAAAATTTGGATTCCCTTATTCAGGGAACTATCATGGTTATAGAAATTTTTCCTCCTAAATACGAGTCAGGTCTATATTGGTAACTATTTAATACATAGCCATGCAGGGTGAAAATGTATTTTATCATCTTGTACACATTCTTTCCACTTATCATACTATGTGTCTTCATAAATTTTAGATCTCCACAACCTTTATTTATCCACATAAAAAGGATGTTTAGTGTCTTGGGGAATTTTTTTTAATAGACATAATAATCCCCTACTATATCTATATAAGTCATCCACACAAAAATTATTTCAAATTAAGGAATATTAGTCTAATAGAGATACCTATTATCTTTCTATATTCCCCAGTGACCTTTTTTTCTTTATTACTTCTACTAACCTAGAAACCCTAAAATCATGGTTTACATTTTCCCTCTTCATGTTAGTGGAATTTTAGAAAATCCTAGCTAAATAATAATTTTTTATTACTCATCATTTCCATGAAATATGATCTTAAACATGTGACCTAAAATTGGAACACCTTATTATGTCATTACCATATGATGTTAAACAACAGGGATGGTGTCTTTGTCACATTACACTAAAATTAATGAGTCCCTATAACTATGTTTGGATTGATTTATATTATAAAACGATTCAAAGTGATTCCGGAGACTCTAATTCTTGGTCCATATGAAAAAATGCCCCCTTTCCTTCTTTATGGGTTAATCCTACACAGGTAACTCTCATAGAAGAACATCTAATAGCCTGATTCTCACATTAAATGAGATATGTAGTGAAACCTGGATCATATATCCCAGTCCCACCATAATAAAAAAGTAACCACTCTTCAATATATGATTTATATCTACATCGGGGGGTCTTATATGTATCTCACCTCACTCATGACGCCATATTCAATGAAAATAAATACCATATGAACATACAAGTGTTAAATCAATGCGTCAAGAAATATTTTCATAACTACATATGGATTTATTCTCATTTTGATGAGATATTTAGTGATACCCATTCTCTATATCATAGTCCTAGGCATAATAAAAAAATAAATCCTTTCTTTCATATGGGTTAGACCTACATGGGGAAAATATTTCCACCCATTCTCATGAAATTTTTTAATGAATAGATCCTTCCATATTAAGGAAAATTAATTTAAAACCCATTCTCTATGAATTAGGATGTTCAAATCTCAAATAGCATTCTATGTCCATCAAAAATCGATGTTCAGTGTCTTTGGAACACCTCTATTTAACTATGGATTATATTCCCCAGTTAGATCATCATTTATAGTCAATATGAAAACAACTATCAACCATAGGAAAATATTTCTTCAAGAGATACCTGTTATATTTCTGTATTCCCTTAAAAAAATTAATCCCATGTCACTCCATGGATTTTTAAACCCCTAGGTTATAGCTCACAATTTCCACAATTCATTCCTAAATATGGTGGATCATTTTTGTGCATATTACCATGACAAGTTAAAATCATCTATATTTTCTATATTCTTAAATCATATATCTCAAACATCCTTATTGTAAGATGCTACACTATATGATATATTTTCTTTTTCAATGAAATTAAATTTCATTATGCATCATCCCTCTATTACATAAGACAAATTTGTATAGAAGTGGGTTTTAATTTATTTAAAGTGATAAAACATATTCCCTCATCATTTTCATTTATAATTCCCTTATAAAACACCCTTCATGGTATTATGAAATTCAAATGATCAAAACCAATAATCCATTGGCAATGGAGGGTAAATATCTTGAGGACACCTCTTTTTGAATATGAAAAATATCCCCCAGTCATCTCTGCATAAATCACCTACAAAAAGTTCATGTCAAACTGAGGAAAATTCATCATCAAGAGAGGACACTTATATCATTATATTACATTAGAAAATTAAGATCGAAACTACCCTTCAAAAAATGATATACAGTTTCTCATCATTCACATATTCCAAATCGTGCCTCAAATTAAAAAAAACGTTCCTAAAAGCCCCCCATTCATGTTTGAAATATATTAGGACATTATTGGCTAGAAATCCATTCTAGGGACATCACTCCATAAATCAGGGTTAAATATACTCATCCTAAAAAACCATTCATAATAGTCTAGATTACAATAATCTAAACTACCCATGTAAAGAAACACATTACTCAACATGTTGAAAATCCACAAAAGGGTCCTAGATTAAAAGTTGATTTCTATATCACTAGGACTATCCATTTAATAGTTGAGGTAACAATAGAGCAACACAAAACAGAAAAATATATAAAACATGATTGGTTGAAAACCCATAAATGGTAGACTAAGAAGAAATCAGTTAATTCCAACTAAGCTTACACCATAGTGGGATTAGTAAAAAAATAAGATTGTAACAAAAAATCCAATGAAATTAAGAGTTTTACATGTAACCCAAATAACAATCAAAACTATACTAGCTGAGTCCCTTAGAAAAGGAAAAAAATAATTTCTCATAGAATTTCATGATTTATCATCGAAATATGTCGTTTCCACTGTCACTATCAAAATCACGATGGTATGATGGAATAAATATACATTTGGTTGAGAAGTTCTATATTTATATACATTAGAATAATTTTGGAGGAGTTTCCATATTATGGAGTCTCTCTATAATGTTACCAAATAATAAAAAAAAATTTAAATGGTTACATTGAAACTCAAACTACCTTATTCAATTGATTGAATACTTTTAGACATGTTCCACCATAGAAATTCCTTAGTTTGGGGTTTTACCCTACATTAGATGTAGCTAGAGAGAACATGTATCTAATAAAGGCCCTTAGTTATTGACCTTTCTATTTTATGGTAGATAGTCTAATATTGGTTGAAGACAGTTTATCCTTTAACCTAGAGATGGAAGCCTCACATTCTCATTTCTCTACAATTGATTCATCCCTCAAATCCTAAAATTGTGCCTCTTCAAGAAAATAGTGAGGCTTCTTAATTGAATTATCATTTACAGATTCTTTGATAAGAATGGAAGCTTTAAACTAGATAAGATCTCATTTTCAAGAATTTAGTTATTCTTGAGCAATGAGAGTCTGGTATACAAGGACATGTAAGTTCTAGTATTCTATCTCACCTTTGATTAAGAAAAGGAAAATATAACAATGGTTGTCCCTCATATTAGTGATATTCTCCAAGGGGAAATCCATATTGGCTATTTAAATTTTATACCAAGACAATTAATACATAGCCTGTTGTTCATAAAAAGCATTGGGATCATGCCCATATTCAACTACTTAAATGAGTATATATTTCAAGATTATATTTATAGAATACATTCTCACTCTAAAATGGAACACCAAAGTTTAACATTCCCCCATCTATCCCTCAAGTTCAATATTGGGATCCATTATTATAGGAATCAAATCAAATGGTGTAGTTCCCAATATCTTTCCATGGGGAACTGTGTCTATAGTGAGGAAGTAGTACTAGATAAATATATCATATCAAAACCACTTTTAAAATAGTGAGATCTTGAGGATGAAACCCACATGAGAAGTTTGGAACAATGAGACCCAAGTATCTCACAATTTAAAACATGTATATAATTCTTTTTAAGAAAATGGATTGCATAAGAATGTTTATTATGCACCTATCATACTAGAATCCACATCACCACATTAGGATATGTTATGTCTATATATTGGCATATCCTCACGATAACATTGTGAGAGAATTCACAGAGGGTGGAAAATTTCCATTCAAGAATACTTTCACATCATCATTAGACATAGTTAATGAATGATGGATGGGTGTTATTCCTTTTTGATGTTGATAAGGGATAATAATGAAAAATGTTGTAGGCATAGAAATTGATTTGAAAGCCTTTAATGGAGGTGTGGTTCTAAAAAGGTTACCCCATCCACCAAAGATATCCAAACCACATATCACAATGAGATGATGTTGAATCATTCTTCCAGAGAACCTATTCCATTATTAACCACCATTCCAATGTTTCTAGATATGGAATGAGAGTAAAAGGGAAAATATATTTTAACAAATCAATAGAACCATCAATTTTATGAAATTTTGGGTGAAAAGACAATATGTATAGTAGTTCAAGGAAAATGTTTTAAAAAAATGATTCTGTAGTATACTAATATTTATGGAACCAAAGTCCTTGTCTACATATCCATACAAAAATTTGAAGGTTCTACTAAGGTTATGTTCATATATTCACTTGTGTATCTAACCCAACAATTCGTAAATATGTGAAATGGTATGTATAAATATTCTGATAGGTTGTACCTCCTCTAATAATGACACCATCATTATGGTACATACTCAAACACCAATATAAACATACTAAGATGGAAAGAACTATCTTCTCAAAAACATAGAGAAAAATCATGTTAGTCCAACGTCTAGAGATATTTATGGCCATTTTCACTATCCCCATGTTGTATGGTGGCCTACCTCAATTGTTTCCTAGTACGAATCGAGAACACATTGGTACTATTGATTGGATGAGACCTTCTATACTGAACCATCTGCCTTATCCAACTAAATTTTATAAACATTCTTATCAAATCCTTGAATTGAATAAGTGAATGTGTATGGAGGGGATGACCAAGAAATTTCTCTGTCAAAATTTTTCGTTCCCATGGAAATGAATATACCTTCTCAGGGATTTCACAAGAATTTTTTTCTAGAAGGAACTCATCATACATATTACCAGAAATTGGATTCCATCTATTTGGTATATATCATGTAAACTAACTTGGAATTCACCATTCGATAAGTGGAAAGTATTGGTTCTTAACCACCAATAACTGGTCAAATAAAGAAACATCTTGGTTAGTGAAAACACCATAATATGGGAAAAACATACTTCATGCTCTAAGACAATAAACACTAATTTTTTGGTAATTTCAATGCAATTATTGTGCATGTATAATTCCAAATACCATTCATTTGATAAACTCCCTTTAGACATCATGTCCCATATTGAGCTCCACCCTCTGTTGGAATTTTCATTAGAGAGATTGAAATCGATAGAAAATATTGAATTGATGAATGAAAGGATATGTCATGGAAATGTTGATTTCTTTGTGTCCATAGAGAAAAATTCAGATAAAGGACTTTCTCTTAGTCTGACCTAAAGATTATGTACCTCGTAAAAGAGATGTTAATTTGAGAATAATCTTGAGACAAACATAAAAAAATGATTGAATATTTTTTCCAACCGATGGAACAGGAGAATCATCTTTAAGTTGTACGACAACATTATATTGGACAATATGTATGTTAAAAGCTCTATTGAAAGGATATTATTCAGAATACCATCATGAGGGATGATTTTATGTCAACTGTTATCTTTAATGTTCTTGATAATGGATGTTATTATCTTAATCACAATCATATAAGTGGGATTCATATTTTTTTACTAAGACCCAACATATCCTTCTATAAATATCAACAAAAACATCTGAGATTCATTAAAATACTATAATGTAAACTAAAACCATGCATCCTGTTAAAGCACAGCAAACCATTGAATTGTGAACCATTAGCTCACAAGCCAATAGATCATGATGCATGCAATTCATTAAGCACTTAGTCAACAAACCCTCTATCTATAATGTGACTATACCATTTGTAGATGACATATTCAATTTTGTTGCATGTGAAACCATAAAGAAATAATTCTATGTGGAAGAAGTGAATGATCAAGATATCACAAAGGGTACAATACATAAAGAGATCTAGTAAAAGACAAATGTGCCAGGTATTCACATATATACATGGTCCATATTTTATTACCACATGTATAACCCAAATTAGTTCACAAAAGGTCCAATTTCTTCATTATATTTGACTCCTCTTCATCATGATCAGATCCTATTTAGATGGGGTAATTTGGTTACTAAAAAATATACATAAAAGGAAAAAATGTTTATATGAATTTGTTAAAGATAAAAATTAAACGAAATAAATGGAAAATTTTCAATGTAAAATAGATAAATATGGAAAGACTGATACTACATAAAAGAAATCACTACACGGAACATCACTTCGCATGTCATTACATGTACGAATATGTTTGTGGGATGAGACTATACATCTTGCACCCATGAATGAGACAAATAATATTTTGGGATAGACAATTTTCTCCATCCCCATGAATGATTAATGCACAAAAATAAAAAATCATTTGTGGGGATGGGTTTTCATTTCCCCACTCTATGAATGACCATCAACAACAAATGATAAGTTATTTTCAGGAGAGGGTAGTGTTTCCATACACTAAGAATAGAATCATTCATAGGCATTGTATCCTTCCTGGGCCACATAAATGAAATCCTTACATCCCACCACAGATGATACATCCATCCACATAGCTAGTTTCCCCACACCTAGGTAAAATCATTTGAGGAACAAGATTAAAAAGAGTGAACAATATTTGAAACAGAGAGAAAAATCATAACGAAGTTTCAAGATACTTTTACTCAAACTGGTAAACCCACTAATTAACATTAATATAGAAAATAGTTCTCCCAACCTTTTACAAAACCTAAACACTTTGTAGATTCAATCTCACAAAGCAAAAAATGGATGGCCTATTTTCAAACCATCACACCAATTATTATAAAGATACGTGGATATATACCTATCCCACATAAAAAATGATATACAGGAGGAACTTAATCTCATGTCACAATGCACTGTGTCGGTGGAACCGAGTCCCGTGTACCAAAGAGCTACACGGTAGGAACCTAGTTCCCCCTTGAGAAAACATACATGGTTTCCACCTTTACCCTATTAGGAACTTATTTCATGGAGGAATACCATACTAC
Source organism: Viscum album (assembly GCA_963277665.1). Classification (NCBI taxonomy): domain Eukaryota; kingdom Viridiplantae; phylum Streptophyta; class Magnoliopsida; order Santalales; family Viscaceae; genus Viscum; species Viscum album. Next base: position 1,088,502,600 of record OY728164.1, on the reverse strand, counting down.
ATAATAACATGTTATGTGTAATGGGGAATCCTAGGGTGTTCAGATATCTATCTCCCATTGCTTTCATCTATCATAAAATATGTACACACTGTTCTCCCTCCACAAACAATTCTAACTGAATTGAGTGAGGCCTCTTCCAGAGACACCAAATATGTATGATTGGATCAATGGAAATATCAATGTTTCCTATAGCATCTACATACTATGGTTTACTAGAGTCTTATTGGTATCCTATATAATAATGGGGTCTTCAAAATGATTTGATTTATACATTCCCATTGTAACATGGGTTCCATCCTTGATGGTGCTCATGTGGACCTCCCTTTTATATGATAGGATGGGTAGGATCACCCCTTAATTTAACTTTGTGATATAGTGACTTATCCTACTATATTAGAACTAAAATAAATAGAAATCACTCTTACAATAATCCCATATCCATTCTTTCTAGAGGTTGAACTCTTTATCATCTTAACCGGTCTAGGGTTCAATGAAAATTGGAGATGGGAACGTCAGAGGCCATTATTTTTTCTTCTCCCTTTGGGCCCAGACCACATCCACTAGAATAGAAGAAAGATTTTTTGGTTTCCAAATCTACTACATCCTCTTGATTCTCACATAGACAACGACTCACGAGGAATTAGAGGTGATCTTCTATCATGGAATACATGCGATCCCAAACCATTGTACACTTATATGGTATAAGCCCCAAAAATGCCCATGTGAATTGTAATCATCTATTACTGTAATATCCAACCCATCCAAACTATGTGGGGATTAATTCCCGACTAACTGGTATATGTAGGAAGCCCCCTAAATGTCCAAAAGGTACCCCAAAATTCACCATAATTATTTTTTGGTCATATTCCTAGTAGGGTCACATAAAACTCAAAGTTAAATATACCTTCTGGGCCCCTTTCATCACTTTCTTTATTGGGCTATATTCATTATATTATTATACCCCAGATGTGGAGACCTCAATTCTTAAAGTACTTTTGATAAATTTTAATATAAGCCCCACACTAAACTTTTACTATGAACATTATTTTCAAGAGACCATACAACATGATGTAAAAATAAATGGTTTGGTACGTATCAAATGAATTAAAATGTATGATATTTATAGTTAATTTTCATAAAACCATGTTGTTTTTTATTCATTTAATTAGGATATATATGAATCCTATTTTAAGGGTTCAGTCTTAGCATCAAAACAATTTCCATATTCTTTGATAACAGTAAATTCCATAGTTCCTCACTATGTGTCTTAAATCAATAATATTAATGACAAAAAATATAAGAATCTAAAATCCACATATAAAGGTACCATTAATGGAGAAACTCATATACATACAAAATCCTCCATTGATGGATAACATTAAAATATGTAGATGATTCTGAATTCACTCTTGACAATAATTGATATTTAATTCATGGGTGACCCACATGATACTTGGGAATGAAAAAATATCTGTTAACATATCCTAAATATATAATAGAGTCCAAAAATAGGAAATAATTCCTCAAAAAATGTTTTGATGATCCTAACTACCCTTTTTCTAGACCAATATGAGTTATGAATTATCATGGTCATGTTTCCCAATGAATGCCTTCCTTTAGAAATTAGGTCAATGAGTTCTCATAGAAGTAATATCTTTTCAGTGTATTTAGAACCATGACCAGAACCTATTTGAGACCTTTTTAAAATATTTAACCCAACATAACTGATCATGTAACCTTCAAATCCCCACAATTAAACCATCAAGAGTAATCAAAACACCACATTTACATCAGGAACACTAGTAAAAACATTTCACTCAACTTTATATTTTTTGTACTTTTTTCATTTTTATCATCACAGGCCTCCCACTACATTCCATTGAATCATCATAAAATTATATGAAGGCCAAATGATTCAATATCATTATTAAAATGGCCAAAAATGCCAACATATATAAAACAAACCATTTGAAAATAAAAAACACCACTTGAAATCGTGATTATCCATTTCATGAATAAATAGGTTTTAACCACAATTATAAATGCTTTAAATTCTTTTAAAATAGACGCATATGGATCCGGACAAACATTTGGAAAACAAAACCATTTATTTCAAGTGGGTATAAGAAATATCATAGAAAATCCTAAATTAAATGTCATCATATTTATTAAAACATTTTATAATCTCTTCATGGGTATCGTTAATATATATTTGATGAAAAGATAAAATTTAGAACACAAAATAACTCTATAAAACATCTTAATAATCTGATTTCAAAAAAAATTCAACAATGTATGTACAAAAAAATTATTATTTGATGAGAAAATCCAAACAATTGATGAGATCAGCATAAAAAATCTCAAAATATCGTGAAACCAAATATTGATCAATAAAAACTCTAATTACAATATAAATATCAATTATGTTTAATGAGGTAAAGAAAACCTTTGGTAAATTGAGAATGGGAAGAGATAAAAATAATAATGAAGGGAAATGAGGAAACCTATCATTTTAAACCACACAGGATCCATAAAGAGGAGCTCTAGATCAATGAGTAAGGAGGAGAGAGATCCCATGGAATGTTCCCTAGTTAAGTGGTACAATAGAGGTGAATATATAGGTGATAACAACATAAGATATTTAGAGAGAATAAATAAAACTTCTTGATTTATTAAAACCTAGAAAACCACATGGTTTAACTATATGCCCGACTTAACTATACTACAAGAGTAAATCATGCACTAGATAAATGCTTTACAACTCACCTAGTTTTTTTTGAATGAATATCACAAATGTACACAATCTAGACACCTCATACAAATAAATAATGTTTGATTTCATGGTTTGGAGACACATTATATCAAAACATGCTTCACCCACTATAATGAATTATAGAACCCTACATGATTTCAATGGAAACATCCTTTGGTTTTAGTATACTATACCTAAATCATGTGTATGAATATTTCAATCACAAATTCATTTTTTAAATCTACAACACATAAAAATAAAATTAACTGAAGATTATTCAATATTTAACCTAATAATGACACGAGAGTATCGTAATTATCCCCATCATTCCACTTTCAAAAGAAAAAATGGCTTTGGAAAAGTAGTTGTATTGGAAAAAAAATAATCTAGAACCCTATCATAATAGGTTTAATGATGGTGTTGGGTTCATCTAGAAACCATTATGATTATTGGTGAGAATTAATCAACAAACAAATATATATGTACGTAAATTATCATTTTCATTATTTAACATTATTAAACATATCAAAGAATAACAAAAAAATTATCAACAGGGTATAGGGACTATATAGACCTATAATAGGCCTCCCCACACTTTATAAATCGTTTAGAATGATTATAAATTAGATAAACACTATCATAGAGATATGGAATTCTCTATAGGCCTTGTGGTGAGATTTCTTTCATGATAGGCATGTTAACTATCACTAATTTGTTATATAATCATACTATTAGGAAATGGAATATAGGTATCACCCTAGAGATATGATATATAGAATATCTAAATTAAAATTATTTTTTATCTTTATGATATCACACCAAATGTATATCTAAATTCATTCTCTAATTAACAGACCTCAGTACAAACATATATATGAGTGGAAAAAACAATATACTGAAAAAAATCAACTATACTAAGGAAATAAGTTTCCCCATTTTAATTACTTTCTACCAATAGGGTATCCTTCCCCCATTCATTGGACTTTCATACTCAGTGGAAAAAATGACCCATATCACAGTGCCTACCACATTTCACATATTAAATTTAATACCCATAAGAAATATTGATTTTTAAAAATCCCAAAAGGCTATAAAACGACTATTTTTTTGGAATTCATAATATTTTAGTTTTTAAAATGATTTATACTCTTACATATACTGTTATGCATGAGGAAAATCATACACCTGAGGATTTTACACTGACATGTGATGAGTTCACTCTTACACAAGAGGAGTTTATAATTACTTACAGAAGGATTACCTTATGTTTTTGGAAAATAATAGAGACCAACTCTAGATAACTCTTATAATCATGAGGGAAATGTAATTTTCGCATCATAAAATTCCATTGAAGGTCTCTTAAAGATTAAGGTCATTACCATTATTTTTTTTCTAATTGAGCAATTAATTTTATTGTGGATACTTTGAATAAATATTACACATTCAATGGTATTTTATTAATTATATATATTTCTATCTTATAAATAATGATTTAAATATTTAATGTGATGTGTATAATATTACGTAAAAAGAGTACTCTTATACATGGGAAAATGAAATTTATGTATAAAAATAAATATTATTATCTAATATGAATTTACATTTACATTCCACTGCATTAGAATGTCAAAACACTTATGAATATGGGGTATCAGATTCATAGTTAATTTACTACTTAAAGTGTGTCACTCTTACAGATGAGGCACCTATCCTTAAGCGTAAATCATAATAGGATAACTCTTTCAAAATGTTACTCATATATATCAAGGTTAGAAAATTTTTCAAAAAAACATTACAAATCCCCAAAACATTAATATTTATACCAAAATCATTCCCAAATGATTTTATTCATTGTAGGACATATATAAACCAAACATAATAGGAAAAATAGTATAAAAACATTCTCAACCATCTATATTATTTTAAACTTCGTTATATTCCAATTCCATCACCTCCAATGCCTTGAAGGGGTCCAAACATACATTGTCAACATAAGACATGATTCTAAATTATTATTCCTAAACAACAAATCCTTTAAAAAAATATAAAATTAATTCAAAAATGTTATTTAACTCAAAAAATCTTATTTAAATGCAAATTCTCCAAAGAAACCCATATTTAGAAAAAAAAAAATTTCTCTCAAATGTTTCCAATATGCACACATGTAGGTATTTACACATAATCCTATCATTGATATCTCTCTAGATTATCCTTTAGAGTTTAAATTTGGATAAATTTGATCAAATAGTATATTTTTTTATAAATTTTCTATTTATGAGGATGTAATTGTTGTGTATTTTTACTTTAAATTATTTTATGTTTTCAGTGATGTAAATTTCCATAGATTTCCCTTTTTAATTTTCTTATGTTTGAGATACTAATTTGCTTTTATCATTTTTAGTACATGTGTCCTTCAACTTTCAATAATTTTACCCCAATCCCTTCTTCTAAAACATAAAAAAATAGTGATTTTTTTGGGTAAAATTCCATTTTAAATCATCTATATTCCACTCGATAGAGTACATGTGTTCCAATGATGTGAGCTACACCAGGTTTGACACCCTAGCTTTTTAAATATTTTTATATCAAGAATTTGAATATATTATGGGGTTAATACTACCAGATTATATATTTTTTATTTATTTATGGATGAATAAATCTAAGAGGTAACGTTTCTCATGTGTTAAACCTTATAAAGAATATATTAAAATGCCACACCATAATAGAATAAAATTATGGGTAGGTAATTTTGTTGAATGAAATTTTGAGATTCATGAATATAGTTATTAACCAATATAATATATTATGATATAATTTTTATATAAGTTTATAAAAATTTAGGAAAAGAAAGAATTATATTATAGTATATACGGGGATGATGAAGAATAAATATATATATTAGGTCTTCAGGAGTACAATTACATTTGAACACACACACACACACACATATCACACAGGGGCTGGAAAAACATGTCATAACCCCCCAAAGGGATATCCCACCCATCAAAGCTTACTTATACATTACATGGCTCATAGGCCCATTGTACATGAAGCCCATTACATTTCCCATAGACCTCGTGGAATTTAAAGACCATTATCTGACCCATAAGTCCCTTCCCTTTGATGAATAGTGCTGCTATATTACTTGGGATGCTACAGTGCTGCCACCGCTAAAATTCTAGATACCATTCCCACTATTTCTACATTACCTTCATTTCTATAGTGTCATGGCTACTACAATTCTACTAAAGTACCGTAATAGTAACTTTATCTCAGTGGTTTTGGAACACCCAAGCTCAATGTATTGTTACTAGGTGCTTACCACTAAGAAAAAATGCCAACTACAAAAGTACACCAAGTTTTTTAGGCCTGGGGAATTGTACAGTGTTGACCCACAACCAAGAGCCTTTAAGTACTTCCCCGTCCATAGGTCCAAGTGTAAAGATGTCTAGGATTTTGGGCTAGTTCCACATGATTTTATAGGTCCCACGAGTGATTTGTTTAGGCATCTCAGATGTTTCCATAGTAAGGACTCGAACCCGGAACCATGGTGAGAGACTCCATAGCCGCAACCAACTAAACCTTGTCCACAAGGGCAGGGTTGATGAATTTTAATGAGTTAGTTAAATCATATTCTATAATTAAATCACTATTTTGATATCACGATAATCAGTGATAAAAAAAATAAATTAAATGAAAAATTAATAATGTAATGACATACTCACAATAAATAGAGGTGTTTAAATATATATTTTGGAAAGATACAAAAAATAGTACATTTAGATGAATAGATATGAAATTATTTTCAAACAATATCATGAACTAAAAAATTTAATATCAATTAAAATATATATTATTTCATTCTTGATTTTATAGGATATATAGATTGCATTATAATGAAAGTCGCTACAAAAATATTTGTGTAAAGATATAATTTTTATAAAATATTTGGATGCTGCTTGAGAAATAAAACATTAACATAATGTAACTCATGGATATTTTATAGTTGGTTAAAGATCACTGTTTAACTATGAATAATAATAGATTCTAGAAATATTACTAGGTTAATAAGATTTCATTATTAGGTTTTGGTTTAATATGTAGCAAATAACTCTCTTTTGTTAACAATTTATTTTGATGGGTGATCTAATGGTTCATATATATATTTTTTAATATTAATTCTTTTTGGTTTATAGATTTATTCATTAATTGATGATGTTATTAATTATTTATTTATCAATATAAATTATTGAATGATATATTTACATTATATATATGAACCAATTTTCATCAATTTAATAATAAAATGGACTAAGTTTAAATAATCTATTTGTAAAAATTGAATTAAATCACCATATTACATTTTCAAAATGAAAGAAATTATCATAAGAAAATGAAATTTTAGTAATTTTAGAGTGAATTTTAGACCAAAACTATTTTTAAATATAATTATGAAATAAAAAATATATTTTTTTAACGATATTATAATACAACATTTTCTATAAACCTAGATCAATAATTTTCTATAGAAATTTATTGCTAAATTTTCAATGGATTTGTGTTAGTTAATGTTCAATTAAGAAAATTATGTTTCATAAATATTTAACTGAATTATAAATCATGTGATCAAAATACTATACGGGTTTAACCTTTTACTGAAAATATAGTAGGATTTTTTAAATCTTGAATATGAAGACAATTTATATATTTATAAATCTAATTCCCCCATGGAATTATTTTTTCCTCCTGAATGTGCAATGTTTTTGGAATCATTATTAAATAATATTGATGTTAACATAATATTAGATTACGTATATTAGGATATGAATTTAATTTTATGTTTGGTATTATGATAATTATTTTTGGTTTTTTTCTGGTATTACTACTTTTAGGATATATATTGTTTTTAATTGAGTTTTAAAACATGAAAAATATCATTGAATCATGGATATTTTTTGTAGTTAAAATCTAAATATTTATAAAATCTTAAGGAAGTAAAAGAAAAGAAAAACATGGTTGGATTCAATTGCATCATGAAGTGGAATATGTTGTTGGATGAAAATAGAAAATGAAAATAACAATGATAGAGTTTTTTTGGCATCAATTATATGGGTAAAACCAATCATTTTAGTACTAATGGTTAGTATAAATAATTTCAAGAAAAATTTTGTGATATTTTAAAAAGAAAAATAAATTTATTTAATTTACTAATCTACCATAAGTTACTATGAACATAAAATTAGAAATGTTTCTTGAAATTTTTGATACGTTTCATTAAATTGGGTTTCAGTTAGGGAAGTAAGAATTTATTTATTCAACAATTTATTATAATAAATAGATGAATATTTATTTCAATATTTACACAATATTCAATTATTACATAGGATAATATGGATTTATGTTGTTCACAAAATTCTACCCTCCTTAAAAAGAAAATATCATCCTTGTAGATACATTAAATTACAATAAATGTTACATGGAATATAATTAAAAAACATTTCATAGGTTAAAATTACATTAGGGTAGTTTCCCTATCAAGTTTTTAGATGTGATTTGTAATTAAAATATTTTATAAAGGATTTTATCAATGCAAAATGTTAATCAGTATTATTTACATCAGAGGTTAATTGGGGAATAAGTTTCCATGTGACGGTTATAAATTATTATAGAAAATTTCAATATATAATTTAAAATGTAAAATAAATTTAGCATGCCCAAGGTGATGAACTAACATGTTTTATTCTATTTAAGGGATTGCTTCATAAATTTAATATTTTATAATAAAATTAAACATGATGATTCCAATTAATCCACCTAAAGGTATATGTGATAGAAATTTGAATTCCATATTTTTTAATAGTATATGTAATTTTTAAGGATATAAATTCTAAAGAGATTAAATATGTAGGGTACATTGATTTCAACTAAGGGGATTAACAATGGAATTCCAAAAGAAAAAGTGGAATTTATTATAAATAAAATATCTTCATATGAGAAAATCTTAGTATCATTAAAGATTTCCACGAGGGATATTATTATTGACATATTATATTATTCAAATAAATATATATAACACTATGGAAAAAAAAGAACATTATGGTTTATTAATTAAAAATCATCTCAAGGGGAGACATATAAAATTTTTTATGGGTGGTAAATTGGACACCCTATGTGTTAATGTGTATTATATCCTGAAGAATTGAAAATAATATAATATATATTGTTGAAATAACGATAATAAATAATGAAATACTAATTTAAAAAAACAATGAATTATTGTTAAAAAAAGGGAAGGGAAGGGTAATGATATTTTACAAGTATGTTAAAGAATAAAATTATTCACAATATAAATCAACAAATAATTTACATGAAAAGATAGAACTATAGAGAATCATAGAATCAAGATATTAATTGATTGAAAATTTTACATAAAATCATATTAATATTCAGATTGAGGAATATTAGGCATAAATACCCATACATTAGATGTTTATAAATGAGAAAGTTTTAAATCATAAGAATTATGTGGAAGTGAGAATTCAATAAATTATAAAATAACATGTTTAAATTATATTTTTTTATTTATAAATTTAAATTATAATTCACTAAAATTGTTAATATATAATGATATGTTTATGTAATTGAGGGTACATGATTATACTGTAACTGAACACAATGCTTTATTAATATATATTTTTCTTAACAAGGTTGTATATGGGTCGACATAACCCATGTAATTGAAATAGATTTTATAATAAATTCATTAATACATCTTGAAAAAACCTATGGATAATAAATGGGTTTTAAAAACGTAAAATTATTATAATGATAAAATATCTAGGGAATGAATATGGATGGTTCCATTGGATTATATCCCCATTAAAACATAAAAATTTCTAATGTTTATTGTTGTTGATGAATAAAAATACCATTAAATATAATGAAAATATTTTTGATGAAAATACCCTTTCCATTGTGAAATCAATTCATCAAAATCCTAAAAAATTAAAAATATTATCAAATTTTTTATTTCACATTAAATATATAATAGTATCAAGTATGTTAAAGATAATTGAGATTTTTTAATGGAGTAAAATTTTATTCATCCCGTATACGTGGAAACAAATATTCCATTCATATTTTTAGTGAAAATAAAAAAGATCCACGTTCAAAAAATGATAAAAACAGTAGTTTTAAATCACATTTTTCAAATAAAACATAGGTAAAAATTACTTCAAAACAACATTTTACTATTGTAGAAACACTCTTGAAAATATTTTAAAAACACATAGGGCCTGAAGAGGATGCATTTTTTATTGATAAAATAAATGAAATTTCTCATAAAAAAATTCTTTTTTAATCATTACTTCTTAAATTTTGGAAAATGAATTGGAAACATGAATTATCCATAAATAACATTGAAATGTTAAAAATTAAAGGAATTTATCATATATTTATCATTATATTTTACTCATATAAATTCAATAATAAATAATTACAATGAAGAAAATGAATAAAACATAAATCACTTACCAGAGTGGTAACTTTTGAATCTTAATCCCCAAAAAATAATAACCATAAATAAACGTTAATTTTAATGAAAATATATAAAACAATGATATAATATGTTAAAGGGGTTTTATATACATATAAAAATAATAATATAAGTTCATAATATAACTTATGTCCCAATGAAAAGAAATTGAGAAGAAAATCGTCTACTATAAATCCAACTTCCTTTATAAAACTCTTATATATAAATTATATTTTTTTTAAATCTATTATAAAAATAATAATATATATCATACCATGTATGATATAATTATATCCCTTTATATCCAATTTATTAATATTTTTTATTAAAACCATTATAATATGTGATAACTACTTTGTTTTTAATGTATGCTTTGGCTAGGTAGTTTTTTATTCTACTTTGGTCATATTTAAATAATATAAATAAATATAATAATGTGATAGAAATAATATATATTGATTATATACATATTTAGAGTCATTAAAATAATTATTAATCCAAAATTAATAACACCTTTAATTGGGATGGTAGGTTGTAGGCATAAATGTTGTTTCATTATTCCGAGGGATGGAAAAAAAGGAAAAATATTAATTGATATTCATAAAATAATTTAAATATCAAAAATATATTATGTATATATATATTAATTAAATATATACTTATTTTCATCAATGTGAAAATAAAAAAAACATGCATCGCTTCTAGGTGATGGTAGTCCATACAAACGCACAGGCGTCCTTATCATTATCTAATGGAAAGGAAGGTAAGAAGTTATATGTGTTATTCAAACCATAAAATTTTATATATGTAATAAATATATTATACGTAATTTATATATATCATTATATCATATCAAGAGAGGTGGTGATGGAAAATGAATTACATAGGTTCACATGGCGGTAGTCTACCATAAACATGATCGACAGTTTCATTTCACATTTATTGGAAGAGGAGATTCATAATGGTTATGAAATAAACATAATTACATAATATTATATGGTATATACTAATTTTATTACATTATAATTATTATTACATAAATAAATGTTCTAAAATAATACGTAAAAAATAAAAATATTGGTGAAGACAATTACCTCTACTCAGAAAAAAACTCAAATGAAACTCTTATTCAGGACCCTAGTGATGGACTTATTGAAAGAGAATTATTTTCAATACCACAACAATTATTTTTTTAATATATTATGTCATGAATATTTTGAGGTAAATTTCTTAATATCTGTGAATAAGTTAAGGGAATAGGTTCCCATTTATAATTGATGTTATTGGCACACTTGGAATATTTTATTGCTTCAAAATAATGTGAAGAAACATTTTTAGAAAAATGAATACAAAATTGATCATTTAAAATAATTAGAGGATATAAATTCTAAGTATTTCTACAGAATATAATTATAAAAGGATTTATAATAATTTACCCTTATATCTATCATTTAACTCCCAATAAATCTATTTTAACATTAACCCTTGTACTAACTAATTCAAACATAAAGAGTTATGAGTGTTACAATAGTTGTAAAAATGACTCAAAAATAGACCATGGATAATATTTTCAATCATAATTAAATCCATTTTCAAAATATAACATTTTTATGACTTTAAAATCCTTTAACTAAAAAATATTTATTATAAAAAAATATTAATAACTTTTTGAACAATTTATTTAATTTGGATTTCAAAACTACATGAAATCAAATAAATTGGAGTAAATTCTATTAAAACCTATATTAAATTTTAAATGTTTATATAATATTTTTAAAATCCAATTATTATCTCATATTACATTACGTATAATATTATTAATTTGATATTAAATTTAATTTAAGAAATAATTTTTCGGCATTAGGTATGAATATAAAAAGATTATATAATTTAAAAAAATTACAAAAATAACCATAATTAAAATGATTTTATTATTTCTCAAAATAATCATTAACATTCTATCATAAAATCATTTTGTAATTATATGAAAATATAACTGGAATTTAAATAAAATGAAGTGATGTTTTATCTTTTATGTACATAAAATATAATATTGGTACTTTCATTGAAAAGTATCCAATAAAAAAATAAATATATTCTATAATATAATAATTTTAGAAATAAATTCATATAAAAATGATAAATTTGAAAAATTATGTCCTTATAACTTGGTTTTATCTTATGTTATCCCAATTTACACTTTGAATTATTTTGTAATAATTTATATTTTTTTATATTTGATTTTGAAAATAAATATGTTGTCAATTTTTGATAATATAAATTATTCTAATTCAATTTATTTAATTAATTTACAAAAATAAGTCAATATATGTGAATGAAATTCATTAAATTAGTATTCAATAAACAATGATAGAAAATAGTTTTTTGAAAAAAAATCATTTTTAAGTATAAATGTATTTTTATACCAAGATGTCATATATTTCTGATTCATGAGTAATTAATTAGATAATTTTTGACTAATGGATTCATAAATTATTTTAGGTTAAAATTTGAAATATTATGTGGTTTTTTTTCAATTAGAAATAATTTACACTTTTACATAAATATGTTTTTTTCACTATTAATGGAAAAATAAATTTTGCTATAAAAAATAGAATATGATAGTTTTGGAATAATTATATGGAAAATTAATTTCATTTATTAAAATAATTATTTCAAAACCATAAAAAATCTAAAATAAGGGTAAAAAACCAGTCGACACATTTTTTTAGAAGAATACAGGTTTTTACGATAAAACTGGGTGTATTATAATCCATTTCTTAGGAAAGAATATTATATGAATGCTAAAAAATTATCAAATATATAATATATAAATATAATTGAAATAATTCAACAACAGGGATAAAACTAATTTATTTGGATAAAAATGCACTATGTTCATAAAAAGATATTTTTAGAATGTTTTTTAATTTCATATTATTTTAAATTTAAATTCTAGCAAACTGCTAACCAATGAATTTATATTATACATTTCTAATCCCTACAATTATTTTATAATATATTTTGTTATATTAATACCCATAAATTTTATACCTTTATTATAATAATATAATAAATTATTATTTGTTTGGACTTGATGTTGAATGTGACAAGAGCTTTCAAAAACTCAAATTTATTTATAGTGAAATATATTCTAAAATATCATGGTGTTAAATAATGTATCCCTAAAAACCAACATGGAACAATGTTACTCTCCTTATCCTTAGATGAAGGCCTATCATGGTGTTCTCGGTCCTTCGAGAAGATTCTCCAATGATTTTAGAAGTTCCCCTCATGGAAAAGGATCAACTCCAGGTCATTTTCCATTCAAGAAATTTTTTACTATGCCTTTCGATTCCCCAACATTCATGTTATAATGTGTTTCTATATATTATTTTAAAATAATTATTATATACATGTAATTATATACCAATGTTTACTCTCACTAAACTATTCTATTAACCTTTATGTGCACTTGGTATACGAATGAAATTATTCCATGATTTTTTAAGACAATCCTTTTGGTTATTAATAAACATCCCTATTTACATTCAAGGATATTTTACTAGTTATAAAGATCATCCATTTAATGGTTAATACCATGTATGTAACCAAAACTCCTTAATTATGGGATTAAATTTTTAAAACACATCCTTATGTTATATGATCTATGTGGCACACAAATGCAAAAGCATATTTTAAATATGACAGCACGGCATAGAACCATATAATCATCCAATTCATTGGGTAATGATTTTATCTGATGATTTATAATGTATTATGAAAGATAATTTATCCTAATAACATTGTATTATAAATTATCTATAATTAATATTGGCGTATCCTAATGATGTCAAGTTTTATGTAGTCAGTGCATAACTATGATGCCTTGATTTTATCCTCATAAATCATAATTTGTTGGTCATGGTTATGATTCTCACTAATTTTTGTCCCCTTAATATTCCTCTAAAATCATAAATATTACATTCATCATGTTATAAAATGCTTATTCCCATACTATGATTCATATCATACCTCTTTTTTATGTACATCCCCTTGTTATCCTATGCAGTTCCAGAGAAGTGATAGAATGTTAAGTGCGTGATATAGTGTTTAAAATAATTTATTTATGTCCATATTTTATGTAATTATCTATATAACTTATTACCTAAATAAAAATAACATGTAGATCATATGGTTTTTTATTATATTCAAATTAGTGAAATAAATTATGAAATTATGTTTGTGAAATATATGGGTTGTCATATGTAATGGAATCACTTGAGACTTAATTGTGTCATTTTGTTGTTCTATGACTTACATCAATAGTGGTTCATCAAAACACCTCTTTAAATAAAGAGATGGATTTATTTTTTACCACCATATATATAACATAAAAAATATTATGACTATTCTAATAATCTTCCAATAACTATAACATAGAGAATTGTGAGGCACATAATGCTCTAAGTGGGTGTCAGAGAGTTAATAGCAGTGATAGTCCCAGATTATATGATAACTATAATGTAATTTATTAAATTAATTGAATTCTTGGAGTAACATAAGTAATACTATCAAATAATATTTTATTACTTATCTATTTTTCTAGTTTAATCATGTTGTATGTTTTTAATTATCTTTTCATAGTTTATATACAAAAATAAATCCTCTAACGAGAATACCTAAAAATTTAATCCTTACAAGGTAATTTCCATGTCACCTATGAGTAAGGGCCTTTTATAGACCATCCCTTATTTCAAGGGGTATAACTAATGACAATGAAATATTTATACCCATATGATATATAAAAATTAATTCTTATGATGAATTTGGAGTTGTGATGGAAATCACCTACCTTGGATTGGATAATAATTTGGTTAGATGAGCTAAAATCATGAAAACATTTATTACCATAGGATTATATAGAATAATAACATCAAAAAGAATTATCTTTCATGGAATTAGAGGTGAATAATTATTCTATTCATATTTTATTCTCTTAATGGTTTGGTTATGCATATATATTATATTATCATCAATAGTAATACCATTAGAATTTTTATAGTGCCTTATAGACAAGCCAACTACCCTAGTGTCATAGTCATGTAATAGCTCACATTAAAATAAATATTTTTTTCTCATTGTTAAATTCTTTGACTCGGTGATTGCTTATATAGAAGTTTCCCAAATGGGATCTATCTTAAATCCAAGGAGCACTATACTTATATGCTCTATACAATAACTTGTGTAGAAAAAAATACTGTAATTAATCCATGGTCATTCCATGGGAAAACAACTCTTTGAGCTACCTAAGAATCAATATATGATTATTAACATATTGTATGGATAATTCCTCTACATATGAATATCCACCATAGTAATTAAAATACATTCTTATAGGGAAGTAGTTTGAGATGTCTTTTTTGGTGTTGTCTAGATTTGAGTGTTTAGTTTTGCTAATAAATTACATTTTCATTTTAAATTAACATCCACCTCGATACACTTTAATTAAAAATAAAGAATTATTATTGGAAATTCATTTGGTAGCACTATCAAATATCCTTCATCAATAGTAAGTCATATACATGGGATGAAATTGAGAACCTAAAAATATTTATGTTAATACTAGAAAGAATGTGGAATATACTACTATTAGTGACCAAATTATACAATCGTACAAGGAGGAAGATATTTTAATACTAATAAATAAAATTGAGTTGTTTATGAAACATAGTGATCGTTGATCCAACATTTAAGATTGATTGAAATTACTTGAAATATTTCATTTTAAATAACATTTTATTCACTAACCATTGTAATAAATTTGAAAAAGGCTTCGAATTTATGGATTTACATTCTATTTTATTCTTAATAAATTTAAATACTTCATTAATGAAGTCATTTTTAGTTTCAAAAATTAATAATAGTCAATAAAACCCATGAGGTGTGACATCATAAAAATTGAATCCATCTATAGAAAATTTAGGAAATGGATTAGGTATGCCATATTTTAAAATCTATCTATTTGATGTTGAAATTTAAAAAAAATAGTTTTTTCAAATTATTTTACTTTAAATGATTTTAGGTGATAAAATATTCAGCAAATAAAATATTATAGTGTGAAGTGGTGAGACCATGATGTAAAATAATGTTTGTTAACCACCATAATATATTTAGTTGGACAGTTATAAATAGTCTGTATATTTTATATAGTTATTTTTTCTATTAGATAATATTAGGTAATAGATAGAACGAATTACTCATGATAAAAAATTGTGTTTCTGGTTTTAGAAGGTATGTATCATTGTTTAAGATGAATAATTTCCATGAATTTACAACATCAATCATTATTTCATGGATTAGCTAAACCAAAATATGAGGGACACGAAGGTACTATAATTTTTTCCTTGATATTTTTTCCTAGATATTATGGATTAAATTTTTCATGGGAAAATGGTGGTCCCTAGAATAATAATTATTTTTTCATTTATCCATAACATTTAATTATATAATGGAAGTAACTGTTTAGTGGGAATAAAATGTGATTATGCTAAAAAACCATTTCAAATAATAATTTAAACTAACTTAGTGCCTTTTAATTTTATTTTAAACTATAAAAATTTTTCCTAGGATACACAGGGTATTGGTATATTATATAGATACTATATATTTTCGCATGATTCCCTCTGTTTTTTTCTTTCTCTTGACTAAATTGTTTCTTTATCTAATAATTTTTTGGTGACCAATAGTGATGGTGTTTAAAGATATATAACCTTCCCAAAATGATTATAGGGGTTAGGGTCATAAATATATAACCAAATGAGTGGTGATGATGAATGATTGGTATAGATGTAAAATTGTTCCACTGTGAATTAATGTTCTTCAAACTAGTATATGTTACCCATAAAGTGGAATATATATTTAGTTTATGGTCATATTGTTCAGAAAATTTAATAGAATTTTTTAATTGTACAACTCTAAATAAAATATTAGTTGATACATATATAGTAATAATGGTATGGCCCAAACAAAATTGAATGAATAAATACCCATGTTATTAAAGAACTCCTCATGTATAATATGTACATACCATAATAATGTAGTGTATTGACCAATATATAGTGGTTGAAAACTAAAATGGTGTGTTGAGATCAAAGAGTGTTTGAACACCATGGAGAAAATAATGAAATTTTTTTAAATCCAAACCAGAATTTTTTAATAGGAAAGTGAAATTAGGGAAAAGCATGATGTAGATGACCTCTAACTATATTTTAATGTTCAATTCCACTATAGAGTTATTTTATGCATGTGAGGTTAGATGGCCCTTTCAATTTGATTAAAACATGTTAGTGATTTGTTATCATTTTCTCATATATGTGGGTATATTCTATCATCATGAAAGGGGTCTTTTTGTATCCAAGAGGAATCATTATTTAAAATGTGAAATGATTCTATTGATTGTAATATTCATTTCATAATGTTTCTTATATATAAATAATATATTAAAAATTTTATTTGAACACTTTATTCCAGAAATTACTAAGGTTTGGTTGGGTAAGGGGAAAATAACTCATACACCACAATATATACTAGGATGATAATAATCCAACAATACATAGTTCTTAGATAAAAATATAATTTATCCTAGTGTGCAAATTAATATCACAACATCTCATAGGAATAAATGGAATCATATATTAGAAGGAGATTTTATGGGAATGGAATTTGAGGAAGTGTCTAAAATAAGTAATGTGGATGTAAATATATATCCTTTAATAAGATAAATTATGTCACACATATTTTCAGTTTATGTTATTGAAATAATCACAATAGTGTGAATCTAATGATAGAAAACTGATGATAAAGATTAAGGACCAATATACTATGATTTCCATGTGAAATGGAATGAAAATAAACTTTTTGTCTATATACAAGATTGGTTATCTATACAGTACTAAACAGATTCTAATTACATTAATTAGGAATAAACTGGATGGTGTGGAAATTATCTTATGTGTATTGGATTAAGGAAACAAAACCTTAGGTATATGAATAATGGATTATATTATAGTATGGTGTAGGGAAATGTAATTTAAATGAAATTTATGTATTGGATATATATAATTAATCTTAATAATACAAAAAATACAAAAAAAATATGAAGAGATACATATATTAAATTGAAGTTATATATACAAATTTGGATCATATATAGAGGAAATTGAATTAAATGGGGTGGATATTATTGTAATAGTACAAAGGAGACCCAAAATCATTGTATAATAATGAATCCTAATATAAAAATTAAATGTGAATAAGAATGGATATACCAATTGTGGTTAGGATTGAGATATTTATGTGAAACTATATATCATATTATAATATGAATCAAGATACATGTAGTTTTTATAAGGCATCTACATAGAACTAATTTAAACATTTGAGAAATGTATATTGTGGGTGGGTGGTCTTGGTGATAAGAAAATGGGTTTTTTGAGTAAATGTTTATTTGTGATTATTAATAATATTATTAAATTGGAACTATAATAAAGGAATACATTATTGGTGTCCTTAAGATATTCATTAATGATTGAATACATACTTCATATGTATTCTCTATAGAGATAAAAATCTTAATCAAAGGAAAATAGATTAAAATGGATGGATACCTTAGTGATAAAAAAGAGTAAAATGAATGGGAATGAGGTTCAGCATCAAGAAGAAATAAATTTCTTCCACCTTAATGAATTATATTTAGATGACTTGATTCCAATGGGTAGGGTCCTTAAAACCATGATAATGGTTGATGATATTCAATTATAAATATGCACTAGTATATCTTGTAATAACCATATATATAGGGGAATCAATAATCATGTAACATAATATTTTATAAATGGAATTGTCATTTTTTATTTGATCTGTTCGAAATGTAATCCATAGATCTACCCAGGATAGGTGATCTATGTTTAATTCTATAAAATACTTGTTTGTGGATGATTTTGGTTACTCAAATTGAATTGGTTTAGGGCCCTGCATTGTGGATTAATGTGTTTGGAATTTTTGGATATATAATAAATTTAAATTCAAAGATTCATTATAATTTATATGGAAATAGAAAACAATTCACACATAGTTCTAGGAAATATGGTCCATTTTTATCCATGCGTTGATTTTTATAAGGGTCGAATCAATTTATTGGAATCTTAAAAGGATCGTGATCTATTTTATGGATATTTCATCATACCTAAATTAAAACTCTATGAAGATTATATGTCATCTATAATGGATAATATGCCACTAAATTTAAGATTCAATGATAATGAATAATGGGTCATGCAATTTAGTGCCATACGAAGAGGGATTTTGAGAAAAGGACTATTAATATCTCTCTTCTACATAAGGTAAGATAAAATAAAATTAAATCCTTTTTTATAGTGTTTTTTTATTAAAGAAAGGCCAATGTATGTATATAAAGTCTCATAGAGTAGGATGATGTTGTAGTGTGACATGAGTGAAATTTCTTGATGGGTTTCCGATATGTGATGGGAAAATTAATACCTATCATAAATTAAAAAGAATCAGTTGAACATAGAACATAAATTTTGATGTCAATTCTTAATCCCAGAATATGATTATAGTTTGGGTAGAATACATTTTTATATATTTAATGGATTATACTCTCGTTCAAGGTTATTAGTTCTTATGAAAAATCCACTTGATAAATTATATCAGATATATTATTGGACTTGTGTTTTTATTTTAATGTAATTTTATAAGGACATTGGTACCATACATTTTATATTTTAATAATGATAATGTTTTATTAAATGTTTAAATATATGTTAAATAAAAATTAAATAACCTGATGTAAATATTTTCAATGTATTTCATTATTTAAATTAAATTGATTACAAGAATAATATTATTTCCATAAATTATAATAATATATTATTCTATGTTAGAGTATATCCTATGTATGAAGTTAATTCCTTCCAATTTATACTCAATATCGAATGGATTATACCTAGGTGTCACATGCACTGTCAAGTCTAATTGAAATTATATTTAGATGAATATAAAGGTGGATATTTTCTTATTTATTTTTTAATGACTTGATTCTAATTTACTTTATAGTTTTACAATTGGAAAAATATCTTCTCATTGAGTACTCCAATTCATGAAAAAAATTTGAGGTACTTGTCTTTGAATTATAAATCACATATAGGAGAGTAAATTGTGGTAAAATAATCATTGATATGTAAAATACATTTTCTCTAGTATAATAGTCATTAATGTTTTTTACATAGTAGCATCAGTCATGGTGAAACAATCATATATAGAATAAAAGAGTTTTTTGGTACCAGATTTTGGACTTTTTCAACATAATCTAATGGAAATTTGGTAGAAATTTATTTCATGTATATATAAATGACTTTTTTAGTATATGAAACTGAGAAGTATGGTTTGAATGAATATTATCATCAAAATAATTTAATCGTTTCATAGTTATTAAAATTATTCCTTTGACTATCCACATAGAAAAAGTGAATCTAAATCCTATAAATATATTGGAATCCATTAAGTCAATGATAACCTTTTCCCGAACCTCCTTGATATTTTTGAAATCTGGGTATTTGGAGAAGAATTTTTCTGTATAATTAATAAACATGAAATACATTATGGATACTAAAGTATATAAACATGTAATATATATAAAACCTAATGGTAATTAATAAGATTATTTTTCAGTGTGGAAGAACTCTGAGGGTTAACAGAAAAAATACACAATGTCTCGATATGTATGTATTTTCTTTTTTTATTCCATGTGGTATTTCTCCATTAAAATATAGATGTATCGTAGCATGATTACATGGTAAAACTGATTATATCCTTACTAATGATCCCTGGAGGAACTTCCTAAATACCCTTCATAATAGTGAAGGACTATCATATAAAAATGCACATGGGTAGGACCCTGTAAAACATCATTTTTAGAGACCCTAATGGGAATTTTTTATATTTTAAAGGAAAAAATTTTCTACCAACCAATTGTTTTAATATTTTTTATAACAGTAATTTAAGGGATTCCTTTTTTAAAAGAATCTATTATCGGTGATATCCATCCTTCCATATTACTCATCAGTGGTGGTAAAGGATTAACATTTTCTTTCATGGAATTAAATTCATTTACTTCCATTATTTCATTACTCGTTAATAGAGAGACCACAATATAATATATGATATTAATGATTGTTTCATATTTTTATTGGTATTTCAAGGTTATATCATGATTATCAAGTGAATCATATAATGAATTCTATTTTCATAATATTTGGGATAGTGTAAAATATACCTTACATTCTATAATTAATCCTTGTATATAATAATATTAGGAGGCTATTAATTATTTATTGTTGGAAAATTAATACTAGATTTTATTAATAAAACAATTATAGTATCCATTGATATTAAAATAAATGGAATATATCTTATGAAAACTCTAATCATGTGATAGTGTTTTTATATTACTTAATATTATTGGTACAATCCTCTTATAGTATAAAGGAATAATAAAATTTCTTTTCATAGGGAGATGGTAATGATCCCCAAGTTGAACTTTCAAAGATTTGGGTTCCATTATTGTTTCTATAAAACATGAAGAAAAATTTTCATTATTAATATACCATTCATAGGAGGAATAATGGAAAATGAATATGTCATCATCCATGATCATTACATCAGATTATTCCTCCTCTAGAGTTGGATGTTACACAAGAAAACCTTCTCGGTTTATTCCCTTTGATCATTTATTAATAAAAATATTTAATATCACATTACATTTTAATTACTTCCCAATAAGTCAGGTTCTAGTTAAAATCAGTTTAATGATGATATATTTGAGCAGATCAATGTGGGAGACTATGGGGACATCATGATATTCTAGAATATATTTGTGTATCTAAACAATTAATTCTGATTAAATGTATTTGTTTTATATATAAATATATTATCCATGGAATAAAAGTATTTTCATTCATAGAACATAGAGAAAATATTCCTTTTCCAACATCATTTTTATAAGAGAGGAGGAAACCAAGAAAACTATATATTGTTTTCATATATATGATGATAGGGTTTTCTTATGTTTGTTGCATCTAATAGGAGGATTAAAAAGTTACATCTTATATTGACTTAAGGAATTATGAATATATTTGTTAAATTAGTAGTTATGTCATTTAATTGTCATCTTTAATAAATTAAAACAAATTATGGTGATTTTTTATAAGAATTTCATGATATAGGTGAGATTCCTATAATATCTTCTCAGTTTTCCTGAATTCTCTATATTGGTAGAACATGAAACAATATCATTATTTGTTGAAAATTTTTGGGAGACTACTTATCTTAGAATATTAGGATTAATCCCATCATTTACATGGTAAATATTTCTTTCAAGATAAAAAATACATATTGTTTCATGGATTTCTATTAATTTGAATCTATCATTATATTCAACAGCACATTCATCTTCCTTCGACTTTAGGTTGAAAAACATTTTCCCAACTTTACCCAGTTACTTGTATGGAAAATGTTTTTCTATGAATATCAATTCAATATTTATCATTTTGTTAATTTATATTTCATATTCTTCTTTAGTTTTCTATATCAATTACCACCATTGATCAATAACTCCCTTTACGAAATTTACTTTCAGAATTATCTTTTCCCTTTAATTTCATCACAAATAAAAGAATATATTTTCAAGGGAATTGATCAACTGTCTAGATACCAATGCATTAATTGTTATATTAATTGAGAGAATGTTATATTTTTATTATGAAATCTTAAATATGTTTATCTTCTACGCAAATAAAATGTCTACACAAATGGTTATTATTATTTGTTATAACCTAGGTCAATATCCCGAATACATCTATGATCTTATAAACTCTAACACATGTTGTTTTAAATTTCACATAATATAAATCCCTTAATTGACTATAGGTTTTTATATGATTTAACTATCTTTAATCATTAAAAAAATCAAAATAATAGAAAAAACCAAATTATATTATAATATCTTGAATATAAATCCATAACATAAAAATACCAAAAAAAATTATAAACATTATAATGGTTTACCATAATGATCAAACAAGATATGTTCCTCTAAAATCTCTATTTAAAGAGTCATAATAAACTTTCTTAGATACAAACTTGAATGACCCTAAAACTGGTATAATTGAATTGGTATCTTCTTTATTAAATTTTTACATGATACAAGATACCAAAAAATTAAACATTGATTATTTTTTATGATTCATCAGACTACGTAAACATCATTTCCATGTTATATGGGAAAAAACATAAAAACCATCCTCTCATCATTGAAAATCATTAAAATATTCATTATTCATGTTATGTAGACAAGAAAACAAATAAAGTGTGATATAAAACTCACATCATGTTAATGAATACAATAGAATATATTAGGATTAGATAATATATAGACAATACAAACGAGTTGACAATCAATAAATATTATATTTAAAAAACTATTATTTCAATATATTTCCTTGGAATATATCGGCAAAAAAACCACATTGTTTACAATGACACTAATATTAATGATGGAAATTCATAATTATAGGCATCATGATGTTTTCATCCAGACCTCGTGCTATGACACCGTGAACCTTACGATTAGGTCCTTCAACTAATAAATTTTAATCTATGTGTTGGTATAAACTAAATACAAAAAAATATTTAGCAAATTTTGGGTCTAAAGAGACCTATTGATGCATATAGGGGATGAAGATAACCAAACCCCGCTTATAAATTACCTATGTCTAAATAATTCCTCAAATATTGAATAAAAACCAATACATAATATATATTCTTTATCAATAAATAAATAATAATATTGAATCATTAATTTATTATCTCTATTTCCATAGTAAATTAAATAACTTTCTAAAAAATAATCCTTCAATTAACTAAATAAATTGAAATTTAATGTGTTTAAGTAATTAAAAATAGATTAAATTATCTTTAATATACCTGTGATTCTAAAAACATATAGATTATGGATAAAAATTATTGTGTAATTAATAATAGACAGTGATAGAGAACATGATCAAAAGGAAGTGAATAATCACAAAATAAGACAGAATTAATAAATTTTTAAAGAATGATATAATGTCATCAATTCATTATAATTTATAATTTTAAATAAATGAAATTCATTTAAAAAATAGGGATAAAAAGTTATTTTGAAACATTCTGAATAAATCTTTTTAATACTTTTGTATCTTTATTTAAAAAATGATTTAAAAATCATTTCAAAAACATTTCATTTGTTTTAGAAATAATATCATTTTATTTTCTGAAAAAAAAAATTATCACAAATGAATGAAAAATTATTATCATCGAAGAAAACATATATAAATTTATAATATTATAATGAATAAAATAAAATCATAGAGAAAATAAAATATGTTTGTCATGTATATGTCAAAAAATATTCCCTTCACAATTTTTAAAATATAGTAAAAAACATATTGTATGAAAACATTAAAATTATTCCTTTGAATACTCTATAAATAAAGTAAATGGTTATATAAAAACAAAATTACCCAAAATTTACTTATATTTAAGGCCATTAATAAATAAATTTATGAATATGGATATGGAAGAGAAATATTCCAAATAGAAAAATGAGAGATAAGCAAGCTTTGGATACAAAACTTCCATCAATTTTTAGTATGAATGAAAGGTAAATATTTTTGTGAAAGAATATTAACCCAAAAAAATAAACATTTCAGAATAAAATTTATATAAATTTTATGATAAAAAAGGTCATATAATTCATAAAAAGTAAATTTAATCCATTATAGTCCAAATAATAATGGGATTGTAGAATAAACCATTAAGATGTTAATAACATTATAATAAAAAACACATAAAATAAATAACATCAATTGAAACACTAAATACAATGAATAAATATTAGTTAATGATATAATATTAAAAAATAGAATATAAACTATAAAATTCCAATTAGGTTCATAATATAATATATGTCATAATGAAGTGAAATTGGGACTAAAAACAATTACCTTGGATTCCTTCTTAATAAGATGTGTTATATCCTAATGAATGATGAATTTAAATTTATTAAATAATTTCGTAAGAAACATTCATATATGTTTCAATTTTTAATGATATTTTATAATTAATTGACTTCAATTTATTATTATTACTTTCTTATAACGAGCACTTTAGGTTGTTTGGTCAATTTTTGAAAAATTACTTTTGTATATGGAACATGTTCACTAGTTTAATGAAATCATTGCATCATCTAGTTTTTTTTAAATTTGGTGAATATATTTTTTAGACATTATATAAAATTGTATCATCATCCATAAAATGATTTAAATAATAATAATCACATATATTTGTGGATTTTGTACTCTGAACGTACACACGAGAAATGTTATCAATTTCATATTAATGTGTTGGTAATAAGGGAGATGATAAATTATATTTAATAATTATTATGATTTCGTAATTTTTGTATATATTCATTAATACCATCTTTAAAACCATTCAAGAGAAGTAGTGAAGAAAAATGAATTACACCACTCTGTGGATGCGTCAGTTAGTGTGTATGAAAAAAAATGTTTTCATTATACCTAGGATGGAAAAAAATACACAATGGATGTACTATTAAATTTTAAAAAAAGTAAATAATTTTAATATTAAAATTTAGTTAGTTAATATTGTTTTTGAATATATATATATATAAGTATTAATTTGAAATAATTTTGAAAAATCTTAGTAAGAACTTATATATGTTCTATTGGTACTCCCCTTAAGAATACACCTTAAGAATGATTGAATTGATATTTAAGGAATTCCAAAAAATCATGGATATTGGAAAAGTTGTTGGGATTATATTTTGGGAGAAATTTATAGAGTTATTTGGTTCATTAACGTTTTTAGAAATGTGTAGAGGTGGTTATCTTTTATTAGTGATGTGGGTGGAAAACATGTATGCTTTTCAAAACATTATTATATAATATATGTAGTACTCATGTCATGTGGAAAAAAGTTCAATCAATTATAATATAAATATTTTAAATTTTCAATAAAAAATCCAATTGTATTTATGAATTGTTATTAATATTGAAGTTGTAATGATTTATATAAACCCTTCTAACTCATTTTACCATCAACCATAGTGATCAATATTTTCCACGGTTACTGATACTTATGACCAAAAATTTTGTTTCCTAATTATCTAATATATGTTATTATGGATCCATATATTTAATCAATTTAACATTTTTCAATTCCAATAAGTTTAATAGTTTTATATTAATGTATTTTCAGAAACTTAAATTAAAATCTATTTTTAAAAAAATGAGCACTTATCCTTAAAATTTATTATCTTCCAAAATTTGGTATAATATTAACATCCCTTGATTTAATTATATTACTTTACTAAAATTAAAATTATTCTAATTCAAAACAAAACAATAACAACAAGGAACCTTTTTAATACTTTATTAAAATAAAAGAACCAAAAATAGTGTTTATTTGATGGAAATCATTACTTCGCTTACCAAATTATTAAAAATATATTTTAATGTTAAAAATTAAATTTTAAATGAATTATATGTTTTATTGAATATTTTTTAAAAATAATATTATTAAATGATCATATCTTACTTATAAATTTATAATCTCATAAAAGTGAAAGTATTTTTAAAATCATAAAATCTCACTCTTCAGTAACATATATGCTATTTTGAGAAAATCTCCAAAATTCACCAAAAGTTAATATTTTTGTTTTAAATTAAAAAATGAAATTTGGTTTAAAATTTTTATTTCGTAATTTTTTTAATTTATTTTTTAATCACATTCTTGAATAATTCCATGTGAATTATACGATATTTTCATTAGAATAAATAACATACTTATAATAAATAAATCTTGGGTGGTAAATTCGAAGAAATAAATTCAATGTGGTATATAAAAGAAACAATGCATCCCTTTTATTATGAATAAATAAGAATGTTGTTTCCACCATTATTATTATACGGAAAAGTATATGATAATTGATAATTGTATAATTGGTTTATATGGGTATAACTAGTAGTGATGTTGGAGAATCATTTTCTTACATAATTATATGGAAGTGGATAAGTGAACAACGTAATATATTTTAGATTTCAAATATAATACTAGATAGATTAAAAATATTTATTTGAAAATTTCTTTATTACATCAATACATTATAGATAATTTGCTTTATGTTTGTGGGACCATCCATGTGTAAATGACCATATTGGAATCCAATTTGATTGATAAATTTTACATGTGGGGTGTTAAATTTTCATTTATTTTAAGACAATATTTTCTTGTATAATTAATATATTTGTAATGCTATATTTGAGTATTTAGATGCTGTTAATGACCATATGATAATTTTAAATATGTTAAAATTATTATAATTATTAAATGAATTATTTAGGACAAATCAGTGATGATTTAATTTTTTGGATAAAACTAAGATGAATTTTATGTCATTTTAATTTATTCTTAATACATAAGAAAATTTGTAATTTAATTTAGATAAATGGGTAATCCTTTAGAGGTATGATTTCTACTTAAGATATAAATTATCTAAGTTGTAAAAGTCTTTTTGGTAGCATTTATGAATTTATCAAATCACAGATATGACATGGTGAAGCAACATAAGAATTTTGAGATCACAGGATTGTGGAAAATGAATTTTGTTTGAGACATTACAATTACAACAAAATACTTTTATGGGTTTAAAATAATTCATTAATTATCAACTAATTAGAAATGAAAATAATAAAACTTTAGTGGAAACGATATATTTTTATGTAAAAAAATTATTATGTGTGAAATGTGTTTTAACTTGATATATTGAATTAATTACTTTATAAGAATTATTTTAAAGAAATTTATATATTTTATATTGAACAGTGTAATATTTTTAAAAGTTTTAAGATAATAATAAATCAATTTTCATACAGAAAAATATATATTTCTAAAAAGGGATTCACATCATGATTTGAAGACTTATTGTCAAATTAATTTCATCCAAATTTAAAGATTAAATCATGGAAAATGGATACCATATTTAGAATAATTATATTTAAATTTGACAAATATTACAATTTTATTTTTTTTCCAATATGGATAGTTACCATGGAAAATTTTTGTCACGACAATAAGGGTTAAAAATGTAAAATATGGTGAAAACTTTCACATAAGCCATTAAAATATCAATAAAAATCCTGTATCATATTGGATTAATGTATGTAGTATATTTACATCTATTTATGTATATTATAGCCACATAGATCCACATTTATTTTTTTGTTACATCTATATTAATTTAAGGAAATAATAATTTAATAATGTCACTCTCTTATCGTTAATAACTCTACGTTTTTATTATAGGGATTAAATTATGATATATTCAGTTTTAGAAATTTATTTAAAATATAAATATATTTATTTAAAAGGTAAATTTATTGATTTTTTTTTAAATTATATAATCACCTTCTTACACAACACCGATATAGATTTTATTCAATTAATTGATGACTAAAAATGATATTTTAAATATTAAAAGGAATAAAATTTTCTTGAAATGTGATGTTGAATAATATCTATAGATAGATATAACATATTATGTATGAATTAATGGTTAATATTCAAATTCCATATTTTTAGTGATTTAATTAAAGTAAAATTCAATAAATAGTGTCAAAAATAATATTAATTACAATGTATGTAAATAATATGTTATTAAATTATTAAAAAATCATAGAAATAATGAAATAAGAAAATGGAGTTATTATTTGGTATAAAATGTTATCTATTGACCCTATATGAGAAAATATTAACCACATACATTAAATAACAACCCTTTACTATTAAAAAAACATTACCATAGTAAAGATTAAAATTAATTTAGCAAGGGGTTAAATTAATAGACAAGTATTCTAATGACTCTAAAACCCATATTAATTTCATTTCATGATGATACATAATAATTATTCTTTTATTCATAAAATATATATCCATTTGGATGAAATTTAATTTAAAATTACTTATTTATGATTTAATATTTTTGTAATTCAATGTGTGTCATTTACCTCCATTATAAAATGTCACAACTTCCCTATCTTCTTTAAACAACTTTAGGAAAACTAGGATGACAAATCCATACACATTTCAAATATTGACATCCTTATCCAAGCTTTTTTGTTTTTTGCAGAAACAATACCAACACTATGTTCAATTGGAAAGGATCTAATAGATGTCTCTTAAAGGGGAGGTAATCCTATTACATATCCTATTTGAATTTAATTATTCTTTTACCCTCACTAAATCTATGGTACTTGTCATAAAATAATAATCTCAATATCATAAATTATAAAAATAAGATAAATTAAATATGTATTTATTTTAGAATATGTTTAATTTATCGTTATATATCTATGTATGAAATATTGAGCTTGCTTTTATTACATTAAACAATGACTTTATTTGATGTCTTCTGTAACATGCAAGGCTAAGATTAACCGAATACTATTAATATTATTATTTAAAATAAAAATTACAAACTTTATAATATATTTTAGGATTTCAATAATAATAAATAACATGTTAAATGTATGGTTAAATTCATTGGATACCAATAAATTGGAAATGAATTTAAAAACAAATTAAATATAAAGAGAATTTTTCTTTATAAGAAATTGTAATTGGGCGTTAAAGGAATTTTACCCTATGAAACTAAATTTATTACTATAATTGAATGAAACCAATGAAATTTATATACATTAAATAAAATATTTTTAAACTCATCCAATAGATTTGATATATATACATAAGAAAAGAAAAAAAATCCCATTTTGAACTTAAAGAGCAGTATTTTTCAAAAATTAGTTTTATCATCTTTTAATTGAACAATTGTTTTAAAATTAAAATTTTACACTTTATAAATTTTATATGAAAACATAAACGTATTTTTTTAAATTTTGATGTTAAATTTATATTAGGTTGAGTTTTTTATTTTTCGTTCAAGTTTTTTTTATGAATAGTAGAAAATAAAGAAATTTAATAAAAACTAACATTCAATCGAAAAAATATAATTTTTAATCATAAATTAATTTTGTTTTAAAGTAAAATTAGATAAATTATAGACATTTTTATCTAATTTAGGACATTTTAATAATCATTATATTTTATTCTGAGATAAAAACATAGTGATCTTTTGAACATTATCTCTTTAAAACCCAACTTTTCATTTGCATCTATGAGATTAATAATAAATTAATTTCGGATGCTTATGATTTTTGAATTTGGTAAAATGGATAAAATAATTGGATTCATCCTAAATTTTATTTTATATTTAGTTCAACAAGGTTTTTAGCCAAAAATATTAGTAAATCAATTAAAATTACTTATAGAGATTAAGGTAAAATGGGATTACTTAGTGGTCACACTTTAACAATAATGGGGAAAAGACCTTAAACATGTCAAAAACCAATTATATGGAAATATTTTGACCACTTTTAATAGAGAAATTATTTTCCATTATTAGATGCCCATTCTTAAGGGAGAACACTCAATAATGTTTTGATTTTTGGTATTTACATGATTTCCACTCACCTCCCTTATAAAAAGCCACCCACCACACTCTTCACTCCTCACAAGATGATTGTTTCATAAAAAAACTCAACAAAATAAACTCCAAAAATCTATCCCCACATCCTAGAAGATTTGGTTCTGATATAATGTAATCAAGTGAATGGTTTTAGTAAAAATCAAAAGTAGTTACATGAATAAGATGTAACATTCATCAACAAGAACTTTTGTATTATTTATTTCTTCACCACTTCAATTAATTTTTATCATTATTATGTAACATCCTTTGTATAATAAAATATATTTATATTTTTTATTGTAATTTTATGATAAAAGAATTTTCGCATATCCATCAAATGGTATACAGAATCATTGTTCGTGTGTATAATGACTAACGCCTCACTAACTGATGTTGTTCACTCTTCAATTACAAACATTAAATGTTGAGAATAATTCTTTGAATAAAATTTTAATATGATAAATATTATATTTATGATTTATTTATTCTTTTGGATTTATTATATAATATATACCTTTATTATTTCTATTTTGTGGGAATATGGTAACGTTGTCTTTGGGTGTAAGGACATCCAAATCTTCTAAGTGATGTGATTCATTCACAATTTACATGGAACTGCCTTATATGTTGGTAGTTGAAGGGAGAGAGGAAGAATTATATGGGTATGATGTAACAATTACCCATACCAAAATTGAAATGGGTGAACATCACAATAGACTTTGTCACCCGACTTCTAAAGACATCCAAAGGAAACAATGTTATCAAGTTTGTTGTGGATCGTATTACAAAGATTGCACACTTCATTGAAATTCGAGCGGATTTCTGATTGGATCCTCTGGAATAGATATATATCAAATAATTGGTATGGTTGTATGTATTACCACTTTCTATTTTATCTGATCATGATACAATATTCATCTATAAGTTTTGGAAGAGTCTTTAACATGATCTGAATACTGAGCTGAACTTCAGTATGGCTTATCATCCTCAAACTGATGGTGAATCTGAGAGGAATATCCAAACATTTTAGGACATGTTGAGACCATTCTCAATGGACTTTAAAGGAGGATAGGATCAACATATTTCTCTATTTGAGTTCTCTTACAACAACAGTTTCAACTCTAGCATCCAAATGGGTCCTTATGAAGCCCTTTATGGGAAGAGGTGCATGACACCGGCATGTTGGGATGACTTTGGGAAGAGAAAACTCCAAGGTCTAGAAATGGTTGAAGAAATGCTGGAAAAATTTACGACCATGAAAAACTACATTAAATCTTACCAGAGTCAAAAAAAGAGATATACTAATAATCATCAAAGAGAACTATATTTTGATGTCAAAGACATGGCATTCCTCCCTATATCACCATGGAATAATGTTTTGAGATTTGTAAAGAAGGGAAAGCTTAGTCCAACGTACATCAGCCCTTTTGAGATTGTTCATTACATTGGAGCAGTGGCTTATTGACTATCACTCCCATAGAACCTATCTCAAGTACATGATGTATTCCATATATCACTTTTGAGGATTCCACGACCCGTCCCCTGGGGGTCATGCCATGACTACCCCAAGAATTCCATCCATAGGATAGGGGTTGGCGACTAGCACTGAATGTGTATTCCCTAAAACTAGGAAGGCATTTTCTTTATAACATGTAAACACATGCAACCAAGCACACAACAAGATACGAACTCAAGTAAACTTAATAGTAAACAGATTGAGTATAGTAAGTAAAAGTGGTCAGAATACAAACTCAACTAGAATGCACAAGAAACAGAAAGTTCAAGTAAACTGGAACAGCCCCTATGATCACCCGTCAAGGATCCTACTTGAAGGGTAGGTACATCTCTTGAACAATCGTCTCTCTGGTACGCCTCATCTAATGTCCACCCCCTAGCTACCTCCAGTCCTGGTACTCTCAACCTCAGTTAGTGATGTCTGTCATCTGCACCAAACACAATGAGGTGCGGGCATAGCCCATGCAGAGGTGAGTATAACGATACTTATAAGGGACCCCAAGACCATCAAGATCTCAGAAAATCCACAAAGGATAAACCAAAAAGCATGAAATCAACTGAAAACCCAACTTAGGTATCTGCCCATACACATACCTAAGTTATCATGCTTACCAATCTCAATCATGACGAAACACATATTCTAACTCAAAATACCAAAGATAAACTGTTCCACAAAGGAAGGAATTCCATAAAGGTAAGTAATACATAGGTAGACCACACAAAAGAATGCAACAAAGGCACCAACTCAACTCACACCAAGTATTTATTAGGTACAATAGTAGAGATGATTAGATGTAACTACTGAATCATCTTACTCTATTAAGAGGAAGACCCACGAAGGATCCAAAATTATCATCTGGCCCATAGAGGAATATACTACATCCTCAGAACCACAAAGGATCCTAGTACCTTGTCATTACATCGTCATACCCACACAGGATCCTAGTAGATCTTCAGTATATCGTCAGACCCACACAGGATCCTAGTACATCGCCAGTACTTCGTCAGAACCACAGAGGATCCTAGTACAATGTCAATATGTCATCATACTCACACAGGATCCTAGTACATTTTCATTACGTAGTCACACCCACACTAGATTCTAGTATATCGTTAGTATGTCCTCATACCCGCACAAGATTATAGTACATAGTTTGTACGTCATCAGTCCCAGACAAGATCCTAGTACATTGTCAGACCCACACAGGATCCTAATACATCGTCAGTATGCCATCAGACCCACATAGGATCCTAGTACATCGTCAGTACATCGTCAATCCCACACAAGATCGTAGTACATCATCACAGCCAGCTACAGGGTTCCCCCACTAAGCTCACTTGTATCCAGGATGGGCCTCTCCTGAAGCCATTGGTCAATACTTCAACTGCCATAAATTCCCAAGATGAAGTCTCCCAAAGGATCACTATGTGATAGGGGTCTTAGCGCAATAGATGGTGCATCAATCAGACGCCTGTTCTGTAAGTTACTATCCTTTTAGTCCCAAGGGCCCGGTTGGATTCTTGCTCGATCCAACCTGACCGTACCCCAACATCATATAAATGCGGTATACCAAAAGGACCGTCTCGCTCCAAGGGTTCCAGAATCATAGAAGGTTCCCCAAACGGATGTCTGGTGCCAATGTTATGGCCAAAAGAGCATAAATGGGTCGATAGTGGTCCTGTAACACCCCAAGCTTCCACGGTACACTTCTCTTTGAATAATACAATAATGTGTGTTGTACGCAACTTTGAGTTCTAACACACCACAACCAATAAAACTAACCGTTATGAATAGTAAACCCCACTTTTTGAAATTTTATAAATTTTATCTTTCAAAATGGACTACATTTTTTGATTCAGAATGTCGAAATAATATTAGGGTGAATTTTTGGTATTTTTCTGAAAACATTCAATTTTTGATGAATATTGAAAAAACTGATTTATAGTTTAAAACCAAATTTTCATTTAAAAAATTATTTATTTTATTTAAAATTATTTTAGGTCAAAATAGATACATAATACATATATAATTTCATTGTAATTCATTGGAGTCAGTTTATAATAATTTTAGATATATAAAAAGTTTATTGAACTTTTTACCGTCTTTTACCCACCTCCTAAGAGCATTTCCAAATTTACATAAAACTAAATTTTACAGCTTCTATGAGTTGAATTTAGAAAATTTGAGAGACACGGTTGATATCAGTAAGTAAAATGTGGTTCAATGAGATGAAAATAATTTTTGGTGAATAGAAACATTTTACTTTTATTTACCACGGTTAAAAGTAAATAGGGTAATTAAGGGTAAAAATGATATTATAATTACCCTAACACATGTCCTAATTCTATTTTATAAGTTAAATTCGAAGTAAAAATCATTAGGAATAAAATATGATATTTTAGGTGCACTTCTATTAGATTAGTACATTTATTATTATTTAATTCAAAGAAGAGTTAAAAGTGTTAAACTCAAAGTTTAATAAATAAATAAATTTTAATATAGGGTTACACATAAGATAAATTCGAATATAAATATCTATTATAAAGATAAAAATAATTCCTACATAATGGAATTTTATTTTTATTTTTTATACATTAAATAACTTAATTTATTAATGACACAGTGATGATGCAGTAATTAGCTAATTAATGAAATATTAAATAATTGATATTATCAATATACAAATAAATGTAATTTGAGACTTTTTATGAATTAAACTAATATTAAAGGTTATTATGACATATAATGGTTGGTTAGATGAATTTTTTTCGAATTAATAATGTTATTATGAATTTAGAAAAAACAAAATACCAAATAGTGTCAAAATTTACATAAAAGAGTTTTTAAAAAAAATATTTTATTATTAATTGATATTTTTTTCTAAAAATCTCAAGTTCATCCAAAATACATATATAAGGATATTTATATCATTAATGAACAACTTGGGGTTCTCTTAGATATATATAGTTATTTTATTAACCATTTAATATAAAAATACAATGAGACGTGGTAAATGTCAAACTATTTAACTAAGAGTTAAATCTAAAAGATAAGGTTAATATAGTGAACCAAACCTATATTAAACCTATTGGTTGTGTTGTTTTCTACCCACCCCCACCTTATCTTTAAAATAATCTATTTTTAATCCATTATAAACTGAAAATTATTTTATTATAAAATAATATTTCCACCTTTTCCTAAGGTTCCCCTCACCCCTCCTATAAAAGGGCACTCCACCTTCTCTCTAATTCACACAATAAAACCCATTTGGCTTGGCCAAACCCTACCCAAATACCCTCTCAACTATACAAACCTTATCTTTGAGGCATTACTTTATTCAAAAAGCCAAACTAAGGAGCCCTTTTGATCAAATCAAAAGGAAGAACACAAAGAAAAGGTAACAATTTCATCACCTCTTTCAAGTTCCATTCTTCTTCCACTTCCTCTTTCTTTGTTGTTTATATTATAAAATAATAAATCTTGTATATTCTATATACTATGATGTTATAATAGATATGGTACAACCATATTCATTATTCTATCCATCCTTTGAATGAAATTTCACCATACGTGCGTACGTACGACTTACCGTTTCCACGTCATGGCGTAATTGTTATTCAATACATTATTATTTGGATGGGTATAATAATGATGTGTAATTGATGTATATAACAAACATAACATGATAATTATTTTTTATATATGATATAATATACAATTATATATTATTTTAATATCAAAACAATTATATTTTCACTCGTGCATACGTACGGATTACGGTCTCCACGAACTTGATGAGATTCATTCCCCATCGTATCCATTCAAGACTGGTTTTCATTAAACGATTAAAAATAATCTCTAAAGACTTGATATAATTCTGGATATGAATATTATACATCCCATCCATAACAAATATGACTCAAATAATAATGAATATAAAGGAAAACAAATCTGTTAACACCCGAAACGATGATAATACTTAGATATTATTTACACAACAATATTAAAAAATCATATATGATATCATATTAATTTATATAATTCATGTATAATATAATAACAACTATTTCAAAATTATACAGGATTTTAACCTACCCTCAACCAAGAAAAAGTACAAGGTAAGTGTTAATTTCACAATCTCTTCATTATCCAAGGTTGTTTATATGTAATTATTTACTGGGACCTCATTATCATCCTCATCCATGTTTCTTAAAATGGTATTTCAAAACATTCTTACTATTTTATTGAATATGGGTTAAAGTCATTTATACCCTTTTTTTACTTTTATAAGTTTTTTATAAAGGAGTCTTTCCATCGTTTTCCAAACAAAGTACTTTTTAACCTTTTTGACAAATTTAAGGTAAGAATGTTTTTTTAAATTATACAGCTGATGTGGCTATTTTTTGCTGTTATAACATCATTGAAGATTCCCTTACAAGATTATAATAATATTTTAAAATATAAATGTTTTCTTTTATAATTACGTGACTTTTAAATGATTTCAAAATAGAAAAGAGATATTTCTCTGAATATATTATGATTTTATCTATGCCAACATCCTTTGATGGATTTTATGTTTTTTGAAGTTTATTTATTATGATAAAAACCTCTATATTGTATTGATGGTTTTGTGATATGATTGACTTTGGATGTTTTATTTCTTACAATTCATGGCTTATGGATAAAGTTTTGACATTTTGTACGCCATTTTTAATATGAATGTTTATGTTATGTTTAAAAATTTTCATATGAGTAATGCATTGGACTTAGTAAGTGACGGGTGGAGCCCACTATAGCTCCTAGAATCATCAGTAGCTCTTATGAGAAAAACTAGTGTCTTGGAATAAGGCCAAGACTAAATATTATTTGTAGTCTTGGAACAAGGACTTGACTATGTAGCAATGAAAGTCTGGAATTATGCATTAAATCATTATGAAAGGGGCTATTGATATTGCATATAATTATTAGACTAGTAGAATATACATGTGAGTAAGTAAATGGAATTATTTTGATTTATATTTTCCATATTATGATTATTTTTATGTTGAAAATTATTTTCTTATAGATTTATACATTACCTTAAATGTTTATTCTTATTTTGAAATCTTTCGCTATATTGTTATCCTTGCTGAGCATCTGAGCTCACCCCTTTCTATGTTTTATTTTTCCCTGGATGGGAAGAAGTATATTATGACTGAACTGTAGGTAGAGTCTATGGGATATCATTGTTTTCTATGGAAACAATGTTGTTGTAGTTTTCCATTTTATGATGTAAAGTAAACCTTATGAATGTATCTAGTATTTCCAAGGCTACTAAACGAATCGGTCTTTCGAGACATGATCTTTTCTTATCTTTTCCAATGATACGTAATAACGCACCGACTCTAGGATTATGGGGTTAGGGTGCTACAGTTGGTATCATAGGAAGTTTAGTACAATCCTTGAAAACTAGATTTAGATAAACTCTGATTAGAGCTCATAGCCCTAAGAGATAAGTTGAGGATTAGTATAGAAAAACTTCCTAAAATTTTGGTATTGTAGATATTTTGTGTGTTTTCCAAGAAATGCATCTTTTTCTAGATATTAGTAGGTATAGGAAGCTCTGGCACAGATGTACCTAGGGGTAAGACCCAAAAACACTTCTTTGAGCTAGGCTCAAACTGGAAATAGCGCATGACATCGAGCCTTGCTGCACTCTTGGTTATTAAAATCCCCAAGGATACGCTTAGGATAATTATAATTCGCTTTACAAACCATTGTTAATGGTTTATGAGTATATACTTCCCCAAAGAAAACATTTTTTTTATGGATTATATCCATAAACTGTTCAATTTATGTTAAGTGTTTTACATGTTTGGAATTATGTATTTTGATTTATAAAATAATCTATTTTATGCCATTGTTTAGAATGGATTCTTGTGGAAGGAATGAAAGCTATTTCAATGCACTCACTCTAAGTTGAGATTTCCCTCCTACTCAGGATAATTATAGTGGATTTGGTTTTGCAACTTGTGCTAATCAGCTAATCACCGTACTGGTACAAATCACTCGGGTTTTGAATAATAACCTTACATGTATGAATCCCCATGATCCACAGTGTGGAGGATCAATGTTAGATCACATCATGAGGCAAAAACCACCAACATTCAATGGGGGTAAAAATCCATTAGTATCTGAGAAATGGATAAATTATTTAGAGAAAATATTCCATACCTTGCGGAGTAGTGAATGGGAAAAGGTTGTCATGGCAGTTTACCGCATCATTGGAGATGCTGATCAATGGTGGTCATTGATTCAAAATACAAAGGAAGATGATGAAGTATTAGATATGGAATGGAGGGAGTTTAAATATCTTTTCATATAAAAATACTTTCCTCATGACCATCGAGCGGATATCTAAAGGAAATTTCTATGTTTGAGGTAAAAGGAGGATGAGAATGTCGCAAAGTATGAAGCTAACTTTACAAGGTTAGCGAGGCATGCTGTAGATTATATACGAAACCCAGAAATTAATATTGATAATTTTTTGTTGGGTTAAAACCATTTATCCTTCAAGAATTAGTCTCAAAAACATTCTTGTCATACGAAGATATTGTCTCATGTGCTATCAGGACAAAAAAAAAGAGTTCTCTATGTCTTACGACTTTAAATCAAATCAAGAGAAGAAGAGATCTACTAGACACTATGGAAATGTAAGTAAAGGGAAGATTGGAAAATTTGAATATCCATCCTGCAGTAAATGTGGGAAGAAAAACACTGGTATTTGCCTGAATAGAATGGGAGTTGGTTACAAGTGTGGTGGAAATGGACACCATGCTTGTGATTGCAAGGGGAAGAAAGAGGCTTTCGATGATGAATGCTAAAACTGTAGAGAAAGGGGGAATTATGAGAATTAATTTCCTAAGAATTAGGGGAAATTACCTCTGAAAAGGACAAGGTATCAACGCCAAGCTTATGATATCT
This sequence comes from Viscum album, assembly GCA_963277665.1. Lineage (NCBI taxonomy): Eukaryota > Viridiplantae > Streptophyta > Magnoliopsida > Santalales > Viscaceae > Viscum > Viscum album. The sequence goes on along the minus strand of OY728164.1, from coordinate 1,088,463,113 downwards.
CTACTACTGAGGTTAAAGATCCTAAAGACGCATTGGCATGTAATTTAATGGTTTCCTCAAGTTTAGGAAATGATTTATTTGATTCTAGATCATCACATTGTTTCATACCTTTCTAGTTTTCTAAGAAAATTAGATATTTCCAATTTGATTTAAAAAGGGAGTTTTCAGTCAAAACACTTAAGGAAAGTATCATTGCAACAATGTTTTTTGAATCAGTCCCCACTAGGTCATATAAATGTTCTTTATCTGATGATCTCATCATCATACCATGGTTGAATTTTATATAATCGTCCTTATGGATTGGCTATCAGACCATGATAAAAAAAATATTGTAATAAGAATGAGGTTACTATTTTTGATGATAATGGTAATTAACACCTTATCTTTAGAGTAGAATCATCACCACCTAATTCTTATATAGATCCACCCTGAGTAGCGCAACTAAATCAAATTATTGGGGAGGAAGAGAATGAAAAAACTATGGGTGAGGAAAATAATGTTCAAATAGAGTATGTACCTATTGTAAAAGAATATGTTGATGTGTTTCCAAAATATTTACATGCACATCCTCCAGAATGAGAAATTGAGTTTTCCATTGATTTAATTCAAAGATCAAGGCCCATATTGCTGACCCCTTATAGAATGGACACTGTGGAATTAGTGGAACTAAATAAACAACTATTGGAATTGAGTAATAAGGGATTTCTTTTCCTTATTTTTTCCCCATGGGGAGCCCTTGACCTTTTTGTTAAGAAGGAAGATGGATATTTGATGTTGTGCATTGACTAAAGGGATATAATTCTATAAAAATAAAGAACAAGTATACCCATCCTCACATTGATGAATTAATTAACCATCTTAATGGAGAAAAATACATTTCAAAGACTGACCTTTGATCTAGATATCATCAGTTCTATTTGAAGAAGGAAGAAATTATGAAAATAGTATTTCAATCCAGGTACGGGCATTACGAGTTTACAGTAATGCCTTTTGGATTGACTACTGCACCCTCTGTATTGATGGATCTAATGAATAGAGTTTTCAAGTAATATCTTGATGAAATTTTTGTGGTATTTATTGATGATATCTTGGTATACACCAAAATCTACAAAGATCTTGAAAATCACTTGAGCATTATCTTGAAGACTCTGAGAAGACATGAATTATATAGGAAGTTTATCAAGTTTGAATTCTGGATTTAGAATATTTCTTTTCATGGCCATATTGTCTCCAAGGATGGAATCTTTGTTGATCCTTCTAAGACTAAGGCAATCCTTGAATGGCTAAAACCAATGAGTATAACAGAGGTACGCAGTTTTATTGGTTTAATAGGTTATTATCGATGTTTCGTCCAGAATGTTTCCCAGTTGGCTAACCCATTAATAAAGCTCACATGTAAAGGGGTTAATTTTTTTTGGAAAAAACATTGTGAAGAATGTTTTGAAGAATTGAAGAGAATATTAGTCAATGCTCCTATCTTGACTCTACTATCTAGGAATTATGGTTTTTTTATTTATAGTGTTGCATCGAAGAAAGGACTTGGTTGTGTCCTTATGTAGAATGACAGAGTTATTTCCCATGCATCACGACAACTGATAATTCATGAGAGAAAGTATCATACTCATGATCTTGAGTTAGTAGTAGTATTCACTGCTTTGACGATTTGGAGACACTGTCTCTATGGTAAAAAATTTGAGATTTATACTGATCACACGAGTTTGAAGTATATTTTATCACAAAAAGAGCTCAGCATGAGGTAAAGGAGGTGGCTTGAACTACTCAAGGATTATGATTTCATGATACACTAGCACCTAGGGAAGGAAAATAAGGTGGAATATGCTTTGATCAGGAAATAACATGGAGTTTTGAACAAGATGAGAGTTTAAAAGGATCCTATATACATGGATCTAGTAAAGATGGATATGGGAATAACCATGGAAGGTGAAACATCAATGCGTTTTCAAATGGTTTCCAAACCATATTTACTACAAATGATAAAAAGCTCTTAGGCTAGTGATGAGGAGTTTTAAAAGAAGATTAAAGCTGTGAATAATGGGAGATAGAGTGACTTCGTATATGAAGATGGAATTTTGAAATTTGGGAAGAGACTTTGTCTTCCCGATATAACTGATCTAAAAAGGTATTTTTTAGATGATGTTCATAGTTCAAATTTCTCTATACACCCTGAGAGCACCAAAATGTATAGAGATTTGAAGGAACATTTTTGGTGGGACAACATAAAGAGGGAGATTGCTGATTTTGTGTCAAGATGTATAGTTTTTCAACAAGTGGAAGATAAAAGGCAATGGCCTGGAGAAGTCATGCAAAATCTTCCCATAGATGAGTGGAAATGGTATAATATTATGATGGAATTTGTCATGGGACTAACAAAGCCTCCTAGAAATAATGATGCAATATGGTTCTTTTTTTATCATCTTACCGAGTCAGCACATTTTCTTACTATAAGGTATGATTTACCACTTCAATGTTTAGCAAGACTATAAATTAAGGAAGTTGTTAAACTTCATGGACTACCCCTATCGATTATTACTGATCGTGATCCCCATTTTACATCAAGATTCTTGAAAAGTTATCAGAAAGCCCTAAATACTAAACTTCGTTTGAGCACTGCCTACCACACCCAAACTGATGGAAAATCAGAACGGACTATTCAACCCTTAGAATACATGTTAAGATCATGCTCACTTGACTTTCAAGGTATGTGGGATCAATATTTACTTTTGGTAGAATTTTTTTATAACAATAGCTTTCAATAAAGTACTCATATGGCACAGTATGAAGCATTATATGGAGAGAGATGTCGCACACCAACCTGTTGGGATGATGTTGGTGAAAGAAAACTCGTAGGCCTCGAACATGTGGAGGAAATGTTGGAAATAGTGAAGGTAATCCAAAACCACATCAAGGCATCTCAAAGTAGACAGAAGATCTATGTTGATAACTGAAAGCAGGATTTGTAATTTCATGTAGAAGATTATGTTTTCATGATGGTAAATCCATGGAAGGGTGTTATACATTTCGATAATAAGGGATAATTATGTCCCAAGAACATCGGACCTATCAAAATTATATAATGAATTGGGGTTGTAGTTTACCATTTTGAAATGCCTCTACGTCTCTCCAAATATCATGATGTATTCCACATATCACTATTGAGAAAATACATTTCTGACCCAACGCATGTACTCACCGATGAGGAATTAGAACTGGAACCCAATATGTCTTATTGCAAAGATCCAGTAAAGGTTCTCGATACAAGAGAACAAGTTTTGAGAAATCGGAGGACTCATCTGGTAAAATTTCTATAGAGAAACCATAAGATGGAAGAGGCAACAAGGGAACCTGAGGAACTTATGATAAAGAACCACATGAGTCTTTTTACGCAGTAATACTCTAGAAATTTCGAGGACTAAATTATTTGATGGATGGGAGAATGTGACACCCCAAGCATCCATGGTGTGCTTCTCTTTAAATAATACAATAGTGTGTATTTTACGAAACTTCAAGTTCTAACACACCACAACCAATCAAAATAGCTATTATGAATAGTAAAACCCACTTTTTGAAATTTAATAAATTTTATCGTTCAAAATGGACTTCATTTTTGGATTCGGAATATTGAAATTATCTTAGGGTGAATTTTTGGAATTTTTCTGAAAACATTCAATTTTTGATGAATAGTGAAAACACTCCGTTATAGTTTAAAACCGAATTTTTATTTAAATAAATATTTATTTTATTTAAATTTATTTTTGTCAAAATAGATATATAATAAATATATAAGTTCAATGTAATTAATTGGAGTCAATTTATAATAATTATATATATATATAAATTTTATTGAACTTTTTACCGTCTTTTACCCACCTCCTAGGAGCATTTGCAAAATTACATAAAACATTATTTTACCACTTCTGTGAGTTGAATTTTGAAAATATGAGATACACGGTTGATAACATTAATTAAAATGGGGTTCAATGAGATAAATATTATATTTGGTGAATAGTAACTTATTACATTTATTTACCACTGCTAAAAGTAAATAGGGTAATTAAGGGTAAAAATGATATTATAATTACCCTAACACATGACATAATTATATTGAATAAGTGAAATTCGACCAAAAACAACCTTAGGAATAAAATATAATCCTTTAGGTCTACTTGGATTAGATTATGACATTTATTATTATTTAATTCAAAGAAAAGTTAAAAGTGTTAAATTCAAAGTTTAATATCTAAATCATTTTTAATATAGGGTTACACATAAGATAAATATGACTATAAATATTGATTTTAAAGATAAAAATATTTCCTAAATAATGGTATTTTATTTATATATTTTATACATTAAATAATTTAATTTATTTATGCCACAATGATGATGCAGTAATTACCTAATTAATGAAATATTAAAATAATTGGTATTATAAATATTAAAATAAATGTAATTTGAGACTTTTAATGAATTAAACTAATTTTCAAGGTCAAGATGACATATTATGGTTGGTTAGATGAATTTTGTTTGAAGTGATATTGCTGTTATGAATTTTTCAAAAAAACAAAACACCAAATAGTGTCAAAATTGACATAAAAGAGTTTTTATAACAAATATTATATTACTAATTGATATTCTATTCCTAAAAATCTAAGGTTCTGAAAAAATGACTTATATAATGATATTTGTATCATTAATTAACCACTTTGGGTACTCTTGGAAGTATATAGTATGTTTATTAACCATATAATATAAAAATACAAAGAGACATGGTAAATGTAGAACTATTTAACTAAGAGTTAAATCTAAAAGATAAGGTTAATATAGTGACCCAAACCTCTCTAAAACCTATTGTTTGAGTGGATATTGACCCACCCCACCTTTTCCTTTAAATAATATATTTTAGGGCCAATAGGAACCGAAAATTATTTTATTATAAAATAATATTTCTAGTTTTTTCTAAGGTTCCCCTCACCCCTCATATAAGAGGGAACTCCCCCTTTTCTCTAATTCACACATTCAAAGCGATATTGATCGGCCAAACCCTACCCAAATACCCTCTCAACTGTCCTCCCTTTATCCTAGAGTCCTTCCTTTAGACAGAAATTATAACGACCCATACATTACATACATTGTTATTACATCAGAATTGAAGCATACTTATTACAACATATAACAAAACCACGAAAGGACCGTATAGATATAGTGTATTTAGAAACTAAGAAACATAAAAAACTGGTTCATAAAGCATCTACTTTGCCTCCCATTTATTTCATCATATCTAGAGTCCCTTTTTGGCATATCCTACTTAATAACCTTGTTCCTGACCTGGGGAAATAAAACATACAAAAGGGTGAGCTCAAATGCTCGGTAAGGGTAAACAAAAGAAATATTAATCACATCATAAGAGCATAAATTTTTGAAATCTTAACCTGCAAAAGAAATCATAATTTCATAACATGGGATAAATCATAGTAGTGAAATGCAATCACAATAATCATAACTTAAAACATGAAACTTTGGGGAATACACACATAATCATAAAGAATCATTTCTTATTAGTCAAGACTCATTGCCAAGAATATCTTAGTGGACAATTTCCATTTCTGAACCGAGTTCACTTCTCGTTTCAGTCCTGTTTTACTGAACTGGTTTAACCTGCCGTTCCAACCATGTTTATCTGATGAGATATAAAATCTTTACCCAATGCATTGGAGGGAGATATAGGTCCCACCCATCTCATAATGATACCATTCTTATGTGTGTCACAAAATCATAAACCATACATCATAGCATAACCCATGTAATAAAAAATGGAAATCTTTAACATCATGACATCATAAAACAATTCATATAAGATAAAGGAATCCATAAAAATATTTCCATCACAACATAATCAAAGCCATGTAATAATAGGGATAGAAACATAACCCTATATTATCTTAGATGGAAAATAATTTTGATAAAACTCTTGAACTCCATTCTTGAGGAAAATATCCTTTCTACTTCAAAAACACTTTTCCTTTCTTAACATGTCATACAATTCTAAACTAAAAGAAGTTTATTAAAAATAAACTTGAAAACTTGTAAAGGAATCTTCTTGGAAATAATGTTTTAAAAATCCATTCATGCCGTATAAGTTAAAAAAACATTCTTCTCGTACTTTTGTCGAAAAAGTCAAAAAGTACCTCGTACGAAAAACGACAAAAGATTCCTTTCATATCTTTTACTAAAAACTCACCAAAGGGTAAAATTGGATTTAAACAATTGTAGTTGGATGGAAATAATATTAAATATTGATGAAACATGGATTTTGATGATAAAATACACCCTAGTAAATATCAATGTATAAATAATCTCGGATAAAAATGAGATTGTGATATTTTCCCTTACCTTAGGTCCAATTTGCTTCATAAGTGTCCGAACCTCCTGTATAATGATTTAAATAATGTTACTGAATTATTCCATAATCATAATTATTTTATGATATCATATATGGTCATATTCTTAGCTTCTTATTAGTAATATTTCATTACTACTTGTTTTTCAGGTGTTTATTACTTTTTGTTCTTATGCGTGTTTTGTCGAATAAATTCTTATTTTTCTTTTTAGGTTACAGATACCTCATTTCCAGAATGATATTAGTGTAATATATATCATATTAATTCATTCAATTAATTTATATAATCATTATGCAATGAAGATCATGTAGAACGAGTCGCATCACATCGTGGAGACGGTATTCCGTACGTACGCACGAGCAATGATATCGTTCCCATGATTGTGGAACTGTATCAAACTGTATATATACTATTTCAGAATAAATATCACTTTAAAATAATCATATATAGTCATTATTTACACCATTATTCCCATCCAAGTAAGGTGGTGGTGGAAAATAGATCACACCACAGCGTGGAGACGGTATTCCGTACGTACGCACGCGCGGTGATTTCATTTTCCGTAGGATGGATAGATGGTGAAATAGGGTTGTTTCATACTTATAATAAAATATCAGTATATTAGTGATACTGATGTTATTACTTCATAATGAAACAACTAAATAAGAAGAAGTGGAAGAATAAATAAAGATGAAAGAATCGGTGACAGACATTACCTCTTCTTTGAAGCGCTTCTTTGAGACCTCCTTTTAGGGAACTACAATTGGCCTTTGAAGAAGAACAGGACCTCTAGGATGTCTCTAGGGAAGTGGAGAAAAGAAATGGACAGGGGTTGGCCGAGCTTGAAGGCTCAAAGTGGTGTGAGGAAGAGATGGAGGAGGTTCCCTTTTATAAGGGAGGATAGGGGCACCTTTGGAATAACTAAAAATATTATTTTATTATAAATTCAAATTCGGTTTTTAACAGCTCTAAATTTATATATTTAGAATATAAGGTGGGTATGGGTCTAAATCCATTCATAAAATAGAATTTAGACAAGTTTAGGTATCAATTTTAACCTTATCATTAAGATTTAACTTTAAGTTAGATAATTTATCTTTTACCGTGTCTTCTTGTTTTCTTACACTATAAGGGTAATAAACTTACTATATCAATCAAAAAGAACCCAAAGTTGTTTATTATTTATATATATAACCTTACCTAAGTCGTTTTTCTGAAACTTATATTTTTAGGAATAAAATAACAATTAATAATATAATATTTGTTTTAAAAACTATTTTATGTCAATTTTGACACTATTTAGTAATTGATTTTTGTGAAAATCATAACAGAACGATTAGTTCAAAAAAAGTTAATTAAATCAATACTAACATGTCATATTAACCTATAAAATTAGTGTAATTCCTAAAATGTTTCAAATTACATTTATTTGAATATTTATAACATCAATTATGTCAATATTTCATTAATAAGATAATTATTGCATCATCGTTGTGTCATAAATAAATTAAATTATTTAGTGTCTAAAAATTACAAATAAAATACCATCATGTAGGAAATTGTTTTATCTTTCTAATTACTATTTATAGTTGATTTTATCTTATGTATAACCCCATATTAAAAATTATTTACTTATAAAAATTTGATTTTAACTATTTTATCCCTTCTTTAAATAAATTAATAATAAATGTCCTATTCTAATCCAAGTGGGCCTAAATGGTCATATTTTATTTCTAAGGTTGTTTTTGGTCGAATTAAACTTATCCAATAGAATTAGGACATGTTTTAGGGTAATAATAATATCATTTTTACCTTTAATTACCCTATTTACTTTTAACCATGGTAAATAAAAGTAAAAAGTTACTATTCACCAAAAAATATTTTCATCTCATTGAACCACATTTTAGTCCTTGATATTTACCGTGCCTCTCGGATTTTCAAAATTCCACTCACATAAGCGATAAAATTATGTTTTATGAAAAATTCAGTTTTTTTAACTACCACTTAGTGGTTTCACTATTCATCAAAAATTGAAAGTTTTCAGAAATATACCCAAATTTCACCCTTGGCTAATTTCGATATTCCGAATCCAAAAATGAAGTCCATTTTGAAAAATAAAATTTATAAAATTTCAAAAAGTGGTTATTACTATTCATAATGGCTAGTTCTAATAATATTTTAATAGCATATCGTTGTTTAGTGAAACTCGGTATTGCGTACGACGCAAGCTATTGAGGAAGGCCGCGGTTGTGTGTAAAGAAAGCCAAGATAGTGTTATGTGTAGTGAAATATTACTTTGATAAAAACAAAATAGTTCTCATAAATGTCTCGGGTGTTACATTTTACCCTCCTTAAAATGAATTTCGCCCTCGAAATTCGTCACTTTTTAACAAAAAGATGAGGATACCTCTCCCTCATCATATCCTCAAGCTCCCATGTAGCTTATTCTAATTGGTGGTTCCTCCATAAAACTTTAACCAATTGAGTGGTCTTGTTTTGTAGGACTTTTTCGCTACGATCCAGAATCTCTATCGGCTATTCATTATAATAAAGATGTTACTCCAGCGGTACAACTTCTGAGCTGAGTACATGTGAAGGATCAGGTATGTACTTTCTCAGGAGAGATACATGGAACACATTGTGAACTTGAGAGAGATTAGGCGGAAGCGCCATTCAGTAAGCTACCTTTCCAACATGATCTAGTATTTCGAAAGGACCGATATATCTAGGGCTCTACTTCCCCTTCTTTCCAAATCTCATGACCCTTTTCCAGGGAGATATTCGTAAGAACACTTTATCACCCACTTCAAACTCTAAGTCTTTTATTCAGATTTCGGCATAACTTTTCTGTCGACTCTGAGCTGCTCTTATGTGTTGTTGAATATATAGGACCTTTTCTACCATCTCATCAATAAGATCAGGTCCTAATAGCTTTCTTTCCCCAACTTCATCCCAAAAAATTGGAGTCCTACATTTCTTTCCATATAGAGCTTCATAAGGAAACATCTGAATACTGGAGTGAAAGATATTATTATAAGAAAATTCCACCAAAGGTAGGTGTTGATCCCAACCAATTTTGAAATCCATAGAGAAAGCTCTCAACACATCTTCTAGAGTTTGAATTTTTCTCTCAGACTGACCATCTGTCTGAGGATGATAAGTAGTGCTGAAACTCAACTCTGTATCCAGAGTATGCTAAAGACTTCACCAGAACTTTGAGCTGAATCTCAGGTTCCGATCAGATATAATAGATAGTGGTACTCCATGCAATCTTACCACTTCCTTTACATATATCCTGGCAAGATGATCCAGAGATAAATCCTATCTAATAGCAATGAAGTGTGTAGACTTTGTAAGATGATCAACTATGACCCAGATAGCATTATTGCCTTTGGATGTTTTAGGATGTCTGGTGACAAAGTCCATAGTGATGTTTTCCCATTTCCATTCAGGTATGGGTAATGGTTGTAACATCCCCTTAGACTTCTGTCTCTCAGCTTTAACTTGCTGAAAAACCAAGCATCGAGAGACATATTCAGCAACATCTCTTTTCATGTCATCCCACCAGAAGTACTCTTTCAGGTCCCTATACATCTTCGTGCTTCCAGGATGAATAGAGAATGAAGAACTATGAGCCTCATCCAGCAGATCCTTCTTTAATTCGGTGATGGGAGGAACACAAACCCGATTCCTGAACTTTATTATCCCATCACAATCAAGGTTGAATTCAGGAATATTTTTCACCTTCTTTTGTAACTCTACATCTTATTTCTTCGCCTCTTTAATCTTTACATGTAGATATGGTTAAACATTCATTTGAGAAAGATACGATTTTCCCTTTCCATTATAATTCCAAGATATATCCTTTGTAAATCCATAAATATTGGATCTTTTGTGATCCTCATCATGGATAAACTGGCATGGTCTTGTCGACTTAATTCATCTGCCACCTTGTTTGCTTTCCCAGGGTGGTAATGAATTGAGCAGTCGTAATCTTTAATCATATCTAACCATCTTTTTTGGAGCATATTCAGATCTTTTTGTGTGAAAATATACATTAAACTTTTATGATCAGTATAAATGTCACACCTTTCTTCATAAAGATAATGCCTCCAAATATTTAATGCAAAGATTACCGCAGCTAACTCCAAATCATGTGTTGGGTAATTTTGCACATGGATTTTCAACTGTCGTGAGGCATAAGCTATCACCATATCATTTTGCATAAGAACACACCCCAACCCCTTCTTGGATACATCACTGTAGATCACAAACCTTTCTCCACTACAAGGTAGTGTGAGCACAAGTGCACTAGATAACCTTCTTTTCAACTCCTTGAAATTCAATTCACATTCCTCCATCCAAACAAACTTAATTCCTTTTCGAGTCAACCTGGTGAGTGGATTAGATAATCGTGAAAAATCTTTCACAACACATCAATAATATCCATCCAAACCAAGAAAAATTCGGATCTCAGTTACTGTTGTTGGTCTCGGCCATCTTTCGATAACCTCTGTTTTTGCTAGATCCACAGATATCCCCTCTTTTGAGATTATTTGACCCAGAAATGAAACTCTCTGAAGCCAAAATTCACACTTGGTAAATTTGGCATAAAGCATCTCCTTTCTCAGGGTCTTCAATATAATTCTCAAGTGATCTTCATGTTCTTCCATGCTCTTTGAATATACCAGAATATCATCTATAAAGACTACCACAAACTGATCAAGATCACCTCTAAAAACTCTATTCATCAGATCCATGAAGATATCATGGGCATTAGTAAGACCAAATGGCATCACTATAAATTCATAGTTTCCATACCTTGTACAGAAAGTCGTATTTGGTATATACTCCCTTTTGACCCTTAATTGATGATACCCTGAACGAAGATCAATCTTCGGAAAGTATTGTATAGCATCCCGCCTCTTTATCACAAAAACTTTCATTACATTTTACAAAACTGAAGATCTTTAAGGTTTAGTGTCTTGGAAACCAAGAACATTAAACATGAAAACATAAAACATTCTTCTAAAACACTTGAAAGGATTTTCCTCATGTTCATCCTAGGTTCATTACTGCATCACATAACCTGGGAGAATACATCAAAAGAAAGGGTGAGAAAAAAGCCCAGTAAGGGAAACAAGAGAAACATTTTACATGTGAACTTGAGATACTTCAATAAGGTCATGAAAAGAACTTTAAGGCATGAGAATGAAATCATGAGGAATGTCATAATAAAAATAAAATTTTCATAACTTGAATATGTGGCTTCAAAATTTAATATTGACAATCGTTTTGTTTCACCAAGGTCCATCCCCAAGGTGTCGTTAAAAATTACCAAGGTTATTCACCAAGGCGTCGTTAAAAATGGTCATCTCTAGAGATTAAGTCTTTACCCAATGCATTGGAGCGCTATCAGGGAGCACCCTTAAATTTTCCTTTATTATCATGTGGGACACATATATCATCATCAAACATTTCATAAATATCCCATATAGCATAAAATAAATGGGTTTTATTTCATAATCAGAACGTTTTAAAAACCGCTTTAAAGACATGATCTTTACGTTACTTTAAACCCACGGAAAGGGAAAGCGGGTATCATGTATGTAAATCCCAGAATTTAAAATAGAACATTTTTGTATATATGTGAATAACCCTTTAGAAATAAGAGCTTTGAGTATTCACTTAATAACATGATGTAATTTTGAGAAAAAGAGAGAGGCATTTTGAGACGAAAATTCTACAGCACAACGACTACGTTACAAGGTTTTAGAAAACGTTGAAAAGAGAGGGGACATGGGTCAAACACTGATAAATGAAGCATAAAATAGTAGAGGGACAGAATATAAGGGATTTAAGAACATGGTAATGAAATTTGAAAATATACCATATGAAATGAAGAACATGAAAGGAAGACAAAAATAAGATTTCTCTTATGAAAATTCGGCAGCCTAACAGCGTTACATAAACTTCAACCAAAAATGAATTGATGATGTCAAATAGGGTATCTCATCATATGAACATAAAAGATCAGTATGATAGATATAGAGATCATACCACAACATAATAAAAAGGTACTTGCAAGACTTGACATTGAATTAGAACCTTGAAAAGGAGAAGGGTGAAAGAATCCCTTAAAAATTCGGCAGCCTAACGACGTCACTTAAACTTCAACAAAAATGAATTGATGAGATCAAATAGGGTCTCTCATAATATGAAAATAAGATTCCAGTATGATAGATATAGAGATCATACCCCAACATAACAAAAAGGAACTTGAAAGAATTGACATGAAAGTAGAGCTTCAAAACGAGAAAGATGAAGAACCACTTAAAAATTCGGCAGCCTAACGGCGCCACTTAAAACATCATAAAACTGAATTGAAGAGATCAAATGGGGTCTCTCATCATATGATCATAAAAGATCAGTATGAAAAATTTAGAGATCATACTCCAACATAATAAAAAGTAACTTGAAATACTTTACATGATAATAGATCTTGAAAAATGAGAAGGGAAAAAGAATCCGTTACAAATATTTCGGCAGCCTAACGACGTCACTTAAACTTCAACAAAAATGAATCGATGAGATCAAATAGGGTCTCTCATCATATGAACATAAGATTCCAGTATGATAGATATAGAGATCATACCCCAACATAACCAAAAGGAACTTGAAATAATTGACATGAAAGTAGAACTTCAAAACGAGAAGGGTGAAGAACCACTTAAAAATTCGGCAGCCTAATGGCGCCACTTAAAACTTAAAAAAACTGAATTAAAGAGATCAAATGGGTTCTCTCATCATATTATCATAAAATATCAGTATGATAAATTTAGAGATCATACCCCAACATAATAAAATGGAACTTGAAATACTTTACATGATAATAGATCTTGAAAAATGAGAAGGGAAAAAGAATCTGTTACAAAAATTTCGGCAGCCTAATCGCGCCACTTAAAACATCATAAAACGAAATAATGAGAGTAAGAGGGGATCTCTCATTATGTGAACATGAAAAGGGCAGTAAGAGGAGTATAAAATAACACCCTTTAACATAAGAACATGGATCATAAAAGAAATTACATAAAAGAGATTTCTTGAAAAGAAAGAGAGAGATCGGATCCCATACCTTAAAACATAACTCTTAAAACTCAAAGGTTGGGATATTGAGGGATTGGGGGCACCATGGGAGGAATACTTGGGAGGTAATGAGACCAGAACTTCGTTGGGGGAGAGTGGGGAGTCGAATGGATGAGAGGATGGCTTGGTATTTATAAGGAAAGTGAGGGGACAAGGCAATAATGACAAAGGGACACCTCATTAGTGGTTTTAGAAAAACCATGGGCTTGCCCGTGGTATTTTCCCATGGTATTGGCCACTTGGGACTCCTCATACCTTATCTTACTATTCATAATTCGAACATATTGATTACAAACTTAATACATCATTTAATGATGTCATTAAACACCCGTAACTTAAAAACTATATTTTCACTATTCATCGAAAATTCAACTTTCTCAGAATAATCCCAAAATTTCACCTTGACCAAATATCAATGCCCTAATTACAAATATGAACTCCATTTTATAAAAAATAATTTTCTAAATATTTTTAATTTAATTTTTAAATAAAAACACTATTCACCAAAAATTCATTTTTTCAGAAAAAACCTCAAAAATTACCATAGCATAATATCGGTGCTCTGAGTTCAAAAATGAAATCCGTTTTATAAAAATATTTTTCAAAATATTTTTAAATAAATTTTTAATTAAAAAACACTATTCACCCGAGAAAACTAATACTTGAATAATAATTTATGAAACCGTTATTTAACCATTTTATTGAATCACATTACTTAATCAAGGTGCCTAGATTATATTAATACTTTATTTAAGTGAGATTACTAATACATTTGGACACATTACTAATCCTAATTATAAAATCACTATTCATAATTTACTATTCATCAAAAATTAAGTTGATCTTATTAGACTCTAAATTTCATACTGAAGAATATTGTATAAGACCATTTTTTGAAAATCATTACACATTTTTAATTATTTAAGGATTACACAACCATTTTTAAAATATCCTTTTTCAAAAATTCATCAAAAATATGCATACTATATTTATCTGGTCATTTGAAAATTCATAAACTTCATCATAAGAATAAATCCCAATTTTTATTTAAAACAAAGGATTACACAAGGCAGTTACTGTCTCCTTACATAGCTCATTATCACACCAGCATATGACCTAAGTGTAAGGTGTGCTAAGGTGAGAGAATCTGAGGGAGGCTCGGCTAACATCGCACGAGTAGTAATTTCTATTAGTTTGAACTTCTCGCAAAGGCGATTCCGTTCTAGCTTCACACGATGAAGTTCGGCTTGGGTTTGGCCAGAGCAAAGCTCAGTGGTGCTACCTCCTTCCCATGTTCTGTTATATGGGCTTCGATCGGTCCAAGACTACTGGGTGAGGCCATCGAATCTTCTTTCTATAATAATTAACCAAGATTACTTGTATTTAGAGTAAATAATCAAAACGTTTAGTTTCCAGCGGTCATATTGACCAATGGTCATATAACCGTCTAAAACCAACTGTCTTATTTTAATTATACTCATGTTATCAAATAAAACATTTTTGTTGAGTATAAAAAATAAAATAACACATGAAATTAGGAAACAAGATTTATTCAAAATTTCGGGTCGTTACAATCTTCCCCCCTTAAGAAATTGCATCCTCGCAATTTTTAAAATTGGGTTTTGAAATTTCATTGAAAGTCCCACATCGGAAAAAGATTCAGTAACACTATTACTTTAAAAGAAAGAAAAGGAAGTACAAAGGCCACCCAAGTTTACTCATACTAGGATTCCATGTAGGAAACATGGACATGGAGGAGAAAACAAAGGGTCATGTCCTAAAGGAGAGTGATAGAAAATATGATTAGGAGAAAGTCAACCATAAGAAAATCCCAAACTTATGATGTGTGTAAACGATCTTTGATTACCTAGTAGGAAACTTAAACCAACAACGTTTCTGTTTTACGTTCCTTTTCATAATTTTGAGGAATTCATTTACAACATAGAACAAAAACATAAGGAAATATATCTACCTTCCTGTAGAGTTTCATCCTTTAATAAGTTTCTACCCAAAACTAATCTTTTCTCCAAACTATGAGCATTCAAAACTACTTGGTCTCATCAAAACAGAAGAATCATCTTCTATAGAATCACATAATCCACGAAATATTAACTATCTATTTCTTCTATCATTAAACATTATCCCAAAAACAGAAAGGGTAAGGTAAAACAACTCTTCAAAAGGAAAAAATCCCATAGGAATAGAAACTACTTTTAAATCTTCAAATTTCTATGGTACTACCCAAAGTTCATCATAGACCATTCCATAAATAACGGTCCTTAAAATTCCTCAAAATAAACCAAACTAATATTGAAACCCAAATACAAGAAGGATTTGATAACATAGTCTTCCAAAATAAACTTCATTGTTCATCTCAAAACAACATCAACCACTACTAACATCTTATAACAAAATAAGCTACCATAAACATATTTTCCCCAAGATAGGTTAATCATTTCCATAAGTAATGTATATTACCATAAGTTCACCTTAAATTCATCGATTCTTCAAAATATAAGTCAACCTTACTCCTCAATGAAAATACAGTAGTAATCTATTTACCTCGATCATATAGGGTCCCCAAAATACTGAACGTCTTCCAAAATAATAATCATCTTTTAATCCCCTAATAATCTCTTTCATATTAATACGGCAATCATCGCATTTCCTATCACATTGGTTGTTGGGACATGTTCTTCCATTTCCCACCATTAACTAAGAATAGAAATTATAATTAGGGGCTTAAATACTTAGCCAATAATCATGAAAAGAAACTTTAAAGCATATAAGGATAACTTGTAGAAGAAAAGTATATCCTAACTTGTGATCCCCTAGGTTCCCATCTAGGTTATCCATGATCATATATCCTTATGTGAATCTTTATTTTATTTTATCTTTGTTCCTTTAACAATGGTCCGTACTAAGCTTATGAATTTACCAAAGCATATCCCCCGAGAGTGTCGTAACCAAGAGTGCAGCAAGGCCCGTTGTCATGTACCAGTTCCCATTCGAGTCTAGCTCAAAGCGGTGTTTTCAGGTTTTACCCCTATGTACATCTGTGCCAGAGCCACCTCTACCTACTCGTATCCAGACAGGGATGTATTTGCTTGGAAACACCTTACTCAATACTCACCAAAATACCAGGAATATTTCCTATATTTAAACTTTTCTGTAGGGTTCTTCCTAGATTTTTCATATCCTAATTTCCACAAATAACTAAACCATCCTTTAATACCAACTATAGCATCCCACATCTTTATCACATAAACTTTCATTACATTTTACAAAACCGAGGATCTTTGAGGTTTAGTGTCTTCGAAACCAGGAACTTTAAACATGAAAACATAAAACATTCTTCTAAAACACTTGAAAGGATTTTCCTTATGTTCATCCTAGGTTCATTACTACATCACATAACCTGGGAGCATACATCAAAAGAAAGGGTGAGCAAAAAGCCCAGTAAGGGAAACAAGAGAAATATTTTACATGTGAACTTCAGATACTTTAATAAGGTCATGAAAAGAACTTTAAGGCATAAGAATGAAATCATAAGGCATATCATAATAAAAATAACATTTTCATAACTTGAAGATGTGGCTACAACATTTAATATTGACAATCATTTCGTTTCACCAAGGTCCATCCCCATGGTGTCGTTAAAATTTACCAAGGTTATTCACCAAGGCGTCGCTAAAAATGGCCATCTCTAGAGATTAAGTCTTTACCCAATGCATTAGAGCGCTATCAGGGCGCACCCTTAAATTTGCCTTTATTATCATGTGAGCCAAATATATCATCATCAAACATTTAATAAATAACCCATATAGCATAAAATAAATGGGTTTCATTTCATAATCATAACGTTTTAAAAACTACTTTAAAGACATGATCTTTACGTTACTTTAAACCCATGGAAAAGGAAAGCGGGTATCATGTATGTAAATCCCAGAATTTAAAATAGAAAATTTTTGTATATATGTGAATAACCCTTTAGAAATAAGATCTTTGAGTATTCACTTAATAACATGATTTAATTTTGAGAAAAAGAGACAGGCATTTTGAGACGAAAATTCTGCAGCACAACGGCTACGTTACAAGGTTTTAGAAAACGTTGAAAAGAGAGGGGACATGGGTCAAACAATGATAAATGACCCATAAAACAGTAGAGGGACAGAATATAAGGGATTTAAGAACATGGTAATGAAATTTTAAAATATACCATATGAAATGAAGAACATGAAAGGAAGAAAAAAATAAGATTTCTCTTATGAAAATTCGGCAGCCTAACAGCGTTACATAAACTTCAACCAAAAATGAATTGATGATGTCAAATAGGGTATCTCATCATATGAACATAAAATATCAGTATGATAGATATAGATATCATACTCCAACATAATAAAAAGGAACATTCAAGACTTGACATGGAATTAGAACTTTGAAAAGGTGAAGGGTGAAAGAATCCCTTAAAAATTCGGCATCCTAACGGCGTCACTTAAACTTCAACAAAAATAAATTGATGAGATCAAATAGGGTCTCTCATAATATTAACATAAGAGTCCATTATGATAGATATAGAGATCATACCCCAACATAACAAAAAGGAACTTGAAAGAATTGACATGAAAGTAGAACTTCAAAACGAGAAGGGTGAAGAACCACTTAAAAATTCGGCAGCCTAACGGCGCCACTTAAAACTTCAAAAAACTGAATTGAAGAGATAAAATGGGGTCTCTCATCATATTATCATTAAATATCAGTATGATAAATTTAGAGATCATACCCCAACATAATAAAAAGGAACTTGAAATACTTTACATGACAATAGATCTTGAAAAATGAGAAGGGAAAAAGAATTCGTTACAAAAATTATGGCAGCCTAACGGCGTCACGTAAACATCAACACAAATGAATTGATGAGATCAAATAGGGTCTCTTATAATATGAACATAATAGTCTAGTATGATAGATATAGAGATCAAACCCCAACATAACAAAAAGGAACTTGAAAGAATTGACATGAAAGTAGAACTTCAAAACGAGAAGGGTGAAGAACCTCTTAAAAATTCGGCAGCCTAACGGCGCCACTTAAAACTTCAAAAAACTGAATTGAAGAGATCAAATGGGGTCTCTCATCATATGATCATAAAATATCAGTATGATAAATTTAGAGATCATACCCCAACATAATAAAAAGGACCTTGAAATACTTTACATGATAATAGATCTTGAAAAATGAGAAGGGAAAAAGAATCTGTTACAAAACTTTCGGCAGCCTAACGACGCCACTTGAAACTTCATAAAACGAAATAATGAGAGTAAGAGGGGATCTCTCATTATGTGAACATGAAAAGGTATGTAAGAGGAGTATAAAACAACACCCTTTAACATAAGAACATATAGCATAAAAGAAATTACATAAAAGATATTTCTTGAAAAGAAAGAGAGAGATCAGATCACTTACCTTAAAACATAACTCTTAAAATTGAAAGGTTGGGACATTGAGGGCATGGGGGAACCATGGGAGGACTCCTTGGGAGGTAATGATACCAGAACATCGTTGGGGGAGAGTGGGGAGTCGAATGGATGAGAGTATGGCTTGGTATTTATAAGGAAAGTGAGGGGACAAGGCATTAATGACAAAGGGACACCTCATTAGTGGTTTTGGCAAAACCATGGGCTTGCCCATAGTATTTGCCCATGGTATTGGCCACTTGGGACACCTCATACCTTATCTTACTATTCATAATTAGAACATATTTATTACAAACTTAATACATCATTTAATGATGTCATTAAACACCCGTAATTAAAAACTGTATTTTCACTATTCATCGAAAATTCAACTTTCTCAGAATAATCCAAAAATCTCACCTTAACCAAATATCAACGCTCTGATTATAAATATGAACTCCATTTTATAAAAATAATTTTCTAAATATTTTTAATTTAATTTTTAAATAAAAACACAATTCACTGAATATTCATTTTTTCAGAAAAAACCCCAAAAATTACCATAGCATAATATCGGTGCTCTGAGCTCAAAAATGAAATCCGTTTTATAAAAATAATTTTCTAAATATTTTTAATTAAATTTTTAATTAAGAAAACTATTCACCCGAAAAAACTAATACTTGAATAATAATTTATGAAATAGTTATTTAACCATTTTATTGAATGACATTACTTAATCAAGGTGCCTAGATTATATTATTACTTTCTTTAAGTGAGATTACTAATCCGTTTGGACACATTAAAAATCCTAATCATAAAATCACTATTCATAATTTACTATTCATAAAAAATTAAGTTGATCTTATTAGACTCTAAATTTCGTACTGAACAATATTGTAGAAGACCATTTTTCGAAAATCATTACACATTTTTAATTATTTAAGGATTACACAAACATTTTTAAAATATCATTTTTCTAAAATTCATCAAAAATATGCATACTATATTTATCTGGTCATTTGAAAATTCATAAACTTCATCATAAGAAGAAATCCCAATTTTTATTTAAAACAACGGATTACACAAGGCGGTTATTGTCTCCTTACATATCCCCTTATCACACCAGTATATGACCTAAGTGTAAGGTGTGCTAAGGTGATAGAATCTGAGGGAGGTTCGGCTAACATCGCACGAGTAGTAATTTCTATTAGTTTGAACTTCTCGCAAAGGTGATTCCGTTATAGCTTCACACGATGAAGTTCGGCTTGGGTTTGGTCCAGAGCAAAGCCCAGTGGTGTTACCTCCTTCCCAAGTTCTGTTAGATGGGCTTCGATCGGTCCAAGACTACTGGGTGAGGCCATCGAATCTTCTTTCTATAATAATTAACCATGATTACTTGTATTTAGAGGCAATAATCAAAACATTTAGTTTCCAGCGGTCATATTGACCAATGGTCATATAACCGTCTAAACCCAACTGTCTTATTTTAATTATACTCATGTTATCAAATAAAACATTTTTGTTGAGTATAAAAAATAAAATAACACATGAAATTAGGAAACAAGATTTATTCAAAATTTCGGGTCGTTACATATTGAGCTCCGTGTAGTTGGTCAAATAAGTCATCAATGCGTGGGAGAGGATATTTGTTCTTGATAGTGATCTTGTTAAGTTCTCGATAATCAATGCAGAGTCTCATTGATCCATCTCTCTTCTTAACAAACAGAACAGGTGCTCCCCAAGGTGATGCACTAGGGTGTATGAATCCCTTATCAAGATTCTCTTGGAGTTGCATCTTCAATTCATTCAACTCAATTGGGGCCATTCAATAAGGTGTCTTTGAAATAGGCAAAGCACCCGGTACGAGTTCTATTGAAAACTCAACTTCACGATTTGGTGGAAGACCGGAAATTCCTCCAGAAAGACATCATCAAACTCCCGTAAAATGGTCATATTATTAATCGTGAGTTTATCACCAACCATTTGAGATAAATAACCCTCATCTATTGGAATCAAGACCCATAAGATGGAAGAAATTTCCACAGGAAGGTTATGTTCATCCTTGCATCGATAGACGATCATAGATTGATCTGGAATATGAAATGTGACTTCCCTTCTTTGGAAATTGATATGAGCTCCATATAAAGAAAGCCAATCCATGCCAAGAATCACATCAAATTCCACTATAGGAAGGATCACAAGATTTACAGGAAGTACTTTCCCACAAACTTCAATCGGAGAAGAATTAGAAACTTTTGATGCGACTGTTGTGCCATTAGGTGTTGTCACAGCTAACTCATCATCTAATTGTTGAGGTAATACGATGATACCCTTAGAAAAATCTTCAGAAATAAAAGAGTGGGTGGATCCATAATCAAATAAAACATTTTCTACTTTAGAGTGGATGGTAAGTGTACCTTTCACCATATTGTTATCGTACTCCACATCGCTGATAGAAATTTCATGTGACCTTCCTTTATCTTTAGCCTTATGATTTTGTTGATGTCGATCATCATCAACAAACCTTGGATTAGGGCATTTATTGGCATAATGCCCCTTCTCCTTGCACTTGAAACATTGAAGTGTAGTAGGTCCATTTTGTGTGTCCCTTCCTTTGTTTGCATCATTAGACATCTTCTTCCCATCATTGCGGCATTCAAATGCCTGATGACCTTCCTTTCCACATTTGAAACATTTACTTGTCCCTTTAAGACAACTCTCTCTATGTTTCTTTCCACACTTTGAGCATAAGGGAATGCTCATCTTCTTTTCAGTGTGCTCTTTAGATTTTCCTTTGAATTCCATTTTCCTCTTCTTATCAAACCCATATGACTGTTGGGTTACTCCAATCTCCATCTCTAATTTGAGAGCACATTGAACGATTTCCTCGTAGCTATTGAAGTCCCTTATGGCTAACGCCCTTCAAAGACTTGGTTTTAAGCCACTAAAGAATAGATCAATCTTACTCTCAGGTTGGATAATAATACCAGAAGTGTACCTTGCAAGTCTTGTAAAATTTTCTTCCTAGGTACCAACAAATTCATCATCCTTTTGCTTCAGTTCAAGAAAATCCTTCTCCATCTTTGTTCGGAGAATACGAGGGAAGTACTTATTGAAAAATATGTTCTTGAACTCGTCCCATTCCATGGACGCAATTTCATCTCTTTGCCTCGTATTCTTGATAAGATTCCACCATTTATCAGCATCACCTTCCAAATGATACACTGCTAAGATGACTTTATCATGTTCAGAACATTGAAGAAATGAAAATATCTTTTTAGTAGTACTATCCATTGTTCAGAAACTAATGGATTAGTAGACCCACTGAATGAAGGTGGACGCTGCCTCATGAAAGATTCAACAGAATGTTGCTCCTTCCTTTGCTCGTTTGGAAGTCCTGAATGATTCATAGCTTGAGAATGTTGTGTGAGCATGGCTACAATATTTTTCATTCCAGCTCCCATAACATTTGGTTGCTCCGGGGGAAAATCATTGCATTTCCCATCGCATTCCGCATTAACATGGTTCCTTCGGGTTCCATCTATTGACTAAAACCAAGAAGAATAGTGTGAACAACACTAATTATAATAGGAAAACCACATGATCAAGAATAAAATTTCACACATAAGGTCTTATCATAGGTTGTTAATTCCCATTTCTAAAACACTAAGATTGTGTTCTATGCTTAGACTTATCCTTAGGATTCTTACTAAGGCTTTCACATCCTAGTTTCTAAAGGTTGACTATACCTTTCCTCTGATACCAACTATAACGACCCATACTTTACATACATTATTATTACATCAGAATTGAATCATACTTATTACAACATATAACAAAACCACGAAAGGACTGTATAGGTATAGTGTCTTTAGAAACAGGGAAATATAAACAACTGGTTCATAAAGCATCTACTTTTCCTCCCATTTATTTCATCATATCTAGAGTCCCTTTTTGGAATATCCTACTTAATAACCTTGTTCCTGACCTGGGGAATAAACATACAAAAGGGTGAGCTCAAATTCTCAGTAAGGGTAAACAAAAGAAATATCAATCACTTCATAAGAGCATAACTTTTTAATATCTTAACCAGCAAAAGAAATCATAATTTCATAACATGGAATAAATCATAGTAGTTTAATATAATCACAATAATCATAACTTAAAACATGAAGCTTTGTTGCATACACACAAAATCAGAGAGAATCATTTCTTATTAGTCAAGACTCATTGCCAAGACTATCTTAGTGGATAAAGTCCATTTCTGAACCGAGTTCACTCCCCATTTCAGTCCTGTTTTACTGAACCGGTTTAACCTGCCGTTCCATCCATGTCTATCTCATGAGATATAAAATCTTTACCCAATTCATTTGAGGGAGATATTGGTCCCACCCATCTCATAATGATACCATTTTTATGTGTGCGAAAAAATCATAAACCATACATCATAGAATAACCCATGTAATAAATAATGGGAATCTTAAACATCATGACATCATAAAACAATTCATATAAGATAAAGGAATTCATAAAAATATTTCCATCACAACATAATCAAATCCATGTAATAATAGGGATAGAAACAGAACCCTATATTATCTTAGATGGAAAATAATTTTGATAAAACTCTTGAACTCCATTCTTGAGGAAAATATCTTTTATACTTCAAAAACACTTTTCCTTTCTTAACATGTAATACGATTCTAAACTAAAAGAAGTTGATTAAAAATAAACTTGAAAACTTATAAAGTAATCTTCTTGGAAATAATTTTTTAAAAATCCATTCATGCCATATAAGTTAAAAAAACATTCTTCTCATACATTTGTCGAAAAAGTCAAAAAGTACCTCATACGAAAAACGAAAAAAGATTCTTTTCATATCTTTTACTAAAAACTCACCGAAGGGTAAAATTGGATTTAAAAAATTGTAGGTGGATGGAAATAATATTTCATATTGAGGAAACATGGATGTGGATGATAAAATACACCCCAGTAAATATCAAAGTATAAACAATCTCGGATAAAAATGAGATTGTGATATTTTCCCTTACCATAGGTCCAATTTTCTTCGTAGGTGTCTGAACCTCCTGTATAATGATTTAAATAATGTTATTGACTTATTCCAGAATCATAATTATTTTTATGATATCATATATGGTCATATTTTATCTTCTTATTAGTAATATTTCATTACTACTTGTTATTCGGGTGTTTATTACTTTTTGTTCTTATGCATGTTTTGTCGAATAAATTCTTCTTTTTCTTTTTAGGTTATAAATACCTCATTTCCAGAATGGTATTAGTGTAATATATATCAAATTCATTCATTCAATTGATTTATATAATCATCATGCAATGAAGATCATGTAGAACGAGTCGCATCACATCGTGGAGACGGTATTCCGTACGTACGCACGAGCGATGATATCGTTCCCATGATTGTGGAATTGTATCAGACTGTATATATACTATTTAAGAATCAATATCACTTTAAAATAATCATATATAGTCATTATTAACACCATTATACCCATCCAAGTAAGGTGGTGGTGGAAAATAGATTACACCACATTGTGGAGACGGTATTCCGTACGTACGCACACGCGATGATTTCGTTTTCCGTAGGATGGATAGATGGTGAAATAGGGTTGTTTCATACTTATAAAAAAATATCAGTATATGAGTGATACTGATGGTATAACTTCATAATTAAACAACTAAAGAAGAATAAGTTGAATAATAAATAAAGATGAAAGAATCGGCAACAAACATTACCTCTTCTTTGAAGTGCTTCTTTGAGACCTCCTTTTAGGGAACTAAAATTGGCCTTTGAAAGGGACCAGGACCTCTAGGATGTCTCTAGGGAAGTGGAGAGAAGAAATTGACAGGGTTTCTCTGAGCATGAAGGCTCAATGTGGTGTGAGGAAGAGAGGGAGGAGGTACCCTTTTATAAGGGAGGAGAGGGGCACCTTTGGAATAACTAAAAATATTATTTTATTATAAAGACAAATTCGGTTTTTAATAGCTCAAAATTGATATATTTATAATAAAAGGTAGGAATGGGTCTAAATCCTCTCATCAAATAGAATTTAGACAAGTTTAGGTATCAATTTTAACCTTATCAATTATATATAACTTTAAGTTAGATAATTTATCTTTTACCGTGTCTTCTTGTTTTCTTACACTATAAGGTTAATAAACTTACTATATCTAGCCAAAAGATCTCAAAGTTGTTTATTATTAATATATATAACCTTATCTAAGTCATTTGGACGAACCTCAGATTTTTAGGAATAAAATAACAATTAATAATATAATATCTTTTTTAAAAACAATTTTATGTCAATTTTGACACTATTTAGTAATTGATTTTTGTAAAAATAATAACAGAATGATTAGTTAGAAAAAAGTTAATTAAATCAATACTAACATGTCATATTAACCTAAAAAATTAGTGTAATTCATGAAAAGTCTCAAATTACATTTATTTGGGTATTTATAACATCAATTATGTCAATATTTCATTAATAAGATAATTACTACATCATCGTTGTGTCATAAATAAATTAAATTATGTAATGTCTAAAAATTACAAATAATATACCATTATGTACTAAATTTTCGTTATCATTCTAATGAATATTTATAGTCTAATTTATCTTATGTATAACCCCATATTAAAAATGATTTACTTATTAAACATTGATTTTAACTATTTTAACCCTTCTATAAATAAATTAATAATAAATGTCCTAATCTAATCCAAGTGGGCCTAAATGGTCATATTTTATTCCTAAGGTTTTTTTTGGTCGAATTACACTTATACAATAGAATTATGACATGTGTTAGGGTAATAATAATATCATTTTTACCTTTAATTACCCTATTTACTTTTAACCATGGTAAATAAAAGTAAAAATTTACTATTCACCAAAAATTATTTTCATCTCATTTAACCACATTTTAGTCCTTGATATTAACCGTGTCTCTTGGATTTTCGAAATTCCACTTACAGAAGCGGTAAAATTATGTTTTATGAAAAATTCAGTTTTTTTAACTACCACTTAGTGGTTTCACTATTCATCAAAAATTGATAGTTTTTAGAAAAATTCCAAAATTTCACTCTAGGCTAATTTCGATATTCCGAATCCAAAAGTGAAGTCCATTTTGAAAAATAAAATTTATAAAATTTCAAAAAGTGGTTATTACTATTCATAACGGCTAGTTTTAATAATATTTTAATAGTATATCGTTGTTTAGTGAAACTCGGTATTGCGTACGACGAAAGCTATTGAGGAAGGCCGCGGTTGCATATACAGAAATCCAAGCTAGTGTTATGTTTAGTGAAATATTCCTTTGATAAAAACAAAACATTTCCCATAAAATTATCAGGCATTACAGAAATCCAACCTAAAGAGCCCTTTTGATTAAATCAAAACGATGATCCTGATGAAGAGGTAAATATTTCATCACCGCTTTCAAGATCCTTTCTTCTTCCACTTCCTCATTACTTGTTGTTTTCATTCTAAAATAATAACTCCAGTATCTTCTATATAATGTTATGATATAATAAATATGGTAAAACCATATTCATTATTCTATCTATCCTTTGAATGACATGTCACAATACGTGCGTACGTATGGCTTACTGTCTCCACGTCGTGGTGTAATTGTTATTCAATAAATTATTATTTGTAGAGGTATAATAATGATGTGTAATTGATGTAAATAATAAATATAACATGATAATGATTCTGTATATATGATATACTATACAATTATATATTATTTTTATATCAAAAGAATGATATTGTTGCTCATGCGTACGTACGGATTACCGTCTCCCTGAGCGCGATGAGATTCATTCCCCATCGTGTCCATTCAAGACTAATTTTAATTTGATGATCACAAATAATGCTTATAGATTTGATATCATATTTGGATATTAATAAGATACATCCAATCCATAACAAATATGACTCACATAACAAAGAATATAAAGGAAAACGAATATGTTAACACCTGAAACGATGATAATACATAGATATTATTAACAAATCATTATTAAAAGAACATATGTGATATCATATTAATGAATATGATTCTTTTATAATTTAATAAATACTATTTATCTATTATACAAGAGGTTAACCTACCCTCGACCAAGGAAAAGAACAAGGTAATGTTTAATTTCACAATCTCTTCATTATCCGTGGTTGTTTATATGTAATTATCTACTGTGACCTCTTTATCATCCACATCCATGTTTCTTAAAAATATATTTCAAAAAAATATTACTATTTTATAGACTATGGGTTTCAGTCATGTATACCCTTTTTTGACTTGTATAAGATCTTTATAAATGAATATTTTCGTCATTTTCTGAACGAGGTACTTTTTGACCTTTTCGACAAATTCAAGGTATGAATTTTTTTAACTTATATGGAAGGTGCGGATATTCTACTCTATTATAACATCATCGAAACGCCCCTTACAATATTATAAGAATATTTTAAAATATAAATGTTTTCCTTTATAATTATGTGACTTTTAAATGATTCCAAAATTGAAAGAGATATTTCTCTAAAAGGGTTTCGATTTTATCTATGCCAACATCCTTTGATGGATTTTAAGTTTATTTGATGTTGATTTATTATGATACAAAACTTCCATATTGTATTGAAGGCTTTGTGATATGTTTGATTATGGATGTGTTATTTCATACCATTCATGGGTTATAGATAATGTATTGACATTTTTTATGCCAGTTTC
Source organism: Viscum album (assembly GCA_963277665.1). Taxonomy (NCBI): domain Eukaryota; kingdom Viridiplantae; phylum Streptophyta; class Magnoliopsida; order Santalales; family Viscaceae; genus Viscum; species Viscum album. The sequence continues at coordinate 1,088,435,322 of OY728164.1, read as the reverse complement.
AATACGAATATTTATGTTATGTTTAAACATATTCATATGAGGAATGAATTTGACATAGTTAGTGATGGGCGGAGCCTGATATAGCTCCTTAATGCATCGGTAGGTCTCATGAGAAAAACTAGTGTCTTGTCACAAGGCCTTGACAAAATATTATTTGAAGTCTTGGAACAAGGCCTTAACTATGTGGTTATGAAATTATGGCATTATGCATTCCATCATTATGAACGTGGCTATTGATATTGCATGTGATTATTCGACTAGTAGAATGTCCATGTCAGTAAGTAAATGGAATTATTTTGATTTATATATTCCATATTATGATGAAATTTATGTTGAAAAGGCTTTTGTTTTAGTTTTATACATTTCCTTAAATTTTTATGCTTACTTATGAAAGTTTTCTCTATAGAGGTATCCTTACTGAGCATCTGAGCTAACCCCTTTCTATGTTTTCGTTTTCCCCATATGGGAAGAAATATATTATGACTGACCTGCAGGGATAGTCTAGGGGATCTTAGTGTTGTCTATGGAAACAAAGTTGGTTTAGTTTTCTATTTTATGATGTAATGTAAACATTATGAATGTATCTAGTACTTCCAAGGATACTAAACTAATCGGTCTTTCGAGACTTGATCTTTTGTGATCATTCCAATGATACATAATAATGCACTTACTCAGGGATTCTAGGTTCGGGGCATTACATTTGGTATCAGAGGAATTTTAGTACAAGCCTTGGAAACTAGATTTAGATAAACTCTTATTAGAGCTCATATCCATAAGTTAGACTTTGAGTATTAATATAGAATAACTTCCTAGAATTGTTTTATTGTATATATTTTGTGAGTTTTCGAAAAAATACATCGCTCTCTTGATATAAGAAGGTAGAGGTGGCTCTGGCATAGATGTACCTAAGGGTAAAACCTGAAACACCGATTTGACCTAGACTCAAATTGGAACTAGTGCACGACAACAGGCCTTACTGCACTCCTGGTTACGACCCTCCCATGGGTTATTCTTTGGATAATTTTCATTTTAATTAAAAAATATTACGAAGGAATTATTAGTATATACTTCTTCAAAGAAAACATTTTTTTTATGACTATGGATTATATCCATAAACTGTTCAATTTATGTTAAGTGTTTTACATGTTTGGAATTATGTATTTTGATTCATAAACTAATCTAGATTATGTCGTTGTTTATAAATGGTTCCTAGTTAAAGTAATGGAAACCATATCAATGTACACACTCCATGTATGAATTGAACTCCTACTCAAGATAAGTATAGTGGAACTGGTGATTCAACCGGTGATGATCATCTAATCACCATACTGGGACAACTAACTCAGGTTATGAATAATAAACTTACCCGTATGGAGCACCCTTATCCACAACGAGGAGGATCAATGTTAGATAACATCATTAGGAAACAACCACCAACATTCAATGGGGGTATAAAACCATTATTAGCTGAGAAATGGATAAATTTCTTTGAGAAAATATACCACGCCTTGGGGAGTAGGGAAAGTGAAAATGTTGTCATGACAGTTTACCGCCTCACTAGAGATTCTGATCAATGGTGGTCATTGATTAAAAAAATAAAAGAAGATGATGAAATATCAAATATGTAATGAAGGGAGTTTAAGGATATTTTCATAAAAAAATACTTTCCTCATGACCATCGAGAGGATATGGAAAGGCAATTTCTGAGTCTGAGGTAAAAGGAGGATGATAATGTCGCAAAGTATAAAGCTAACTTTACAAGGTTAGAGAGGCATGTTGCAGATTATATACGTAACCCTAGAAGTAAGATTGAGTGTTTTTTCGATGGCTTAAAACCATTTCTCCGTTGAGCCTTAGTCTCACAATCCTTCTCTTCGTGTGAAGATATTATCTTATGTGCTATCAATACAGAAAAATAATTCTCTATATCTTATGACTTTAAATCCAAGTAATAAAATAAGAGATCTGTTGAACACTCTAGAAATGGAAATAATGGGAAGAAAGGAAAAGTTGAATATCCATCCAGTAGTAAATGTGGGAAGAAACACCCTGGTACTTTCCTAAAGATAATGGGAGTCTGTTACAAGTGTGGTGAAAAAGGCCACCAAGCTCCTGATTGCATGGGGAAGAAAAAGGTTGTCGATGTTGAATGCTACAATTGTAGAGAAAGGGGTGCATTAGGTGAATGAATGTCCTAAGAGTCAGGGGAACTTAATTCAAAAAATTCCAATGGATCAAGGCCAAGATTACGTTATCACAACAACTGATATAAAAGCTCCAAAAGACATAGTAGCAGGTAATTTAATGGTTTCCTCAAGTTTAGCAAACACGTTCTTTGATTCTGGATCATCGCATTGTTTCATATCTTCCCAGTTTTCTAGTAAAATTAGATATTTCCAATTTTATTTAAGAAGGTTGTTGTCAGTCAAAACTCTAAAGGGAAGTATCATTGCAACAGTGTTTTTTGAATCTGTCCACATCAGGGCATATTAATGTTCCTTATCTTCTGATATCATCGCCATACCCATGATTTAATTTGATATAATCCTTGGTATGGATTGGATATCAGACCATGATGAAAAAATTTTTTGTAAGAAGAATGAGTTTACTATTTTTGATGACAATGATAAAGAACACCTTATTATTAGAGCAGGATCATCACCAACTAATTCTTATCTAGATCGACCCAAAGTAGCTCAACAAAATTATATTATTGGGGTGGAAGATAATGAAGTAATTGTGGGTGAGGAAAAGAATATTCAAATAGAGGATGTACCTACTGTGAAAGAATATGTTGATGTGTTTCCAGAAGACTGACCTCTACATCATCTAGAATGAGAAATTGATTTTTCCATTGATTTAATTCCTGGATCAAGGCCCATATCGAAGACCCTTTATAGAATGGCCACTGTGGAATTATTGGAACTAAAGAAACTACTTGATTAAATGAGTAATAAGGGATTTATTTGCCCTATTTTTTCTCCATGGGGAGCCCTTCTCCTTTTTTGTTAAGAAGAATGATGGATCTATGAGGTTGTGCATTGACTTAGGGAGATCAATGCTATAGTGATAAAGAACAAGTATCCCATATATCGTATTGACGATTTATTTGACCAAATTCATATATATCAATACTTTAAAATATTTACCTTCATTATAGATATAATCAGTTGTGTTTGAAGAAGAAAGAAATTCTGAAAACAACATGTCGAACTAGGTATGGTAATTGAGAGTTTACAGTAATGCCTTTTGGATTGACTAATGCACCCTCTGTCTTCATAGATCTAATGAATAGTGTTTTCAAGGAATATCATGATGACTTTGTTCTCGTATTAATCGATGATGTCTTGATATAATCCAAAATCTATGAAGATCATGAAAATCACTTGTGCATTATCCTGAGGACTCTGAGAAGGAATGAATTATATGGGAAGATGAGCATGTGTGAATCCAGGCTTTAGAAGTTTTCTTTTCTTGGACATATTGTCTCCAAGGATGGAATCTCTATTGATCCATCAAAGAACACGGCAATCCAAGGATGGCCAGCACAGACGAGTATAACTAAGGTATATAGTTTTATTGGTTTAGCAGGTTATTATCGACGTTTCTTCCATAATTTTTATCATTTGGCTAACCCATTAACAAAGCTCACACGAAAAGGGGTTAAATTTTTTTGGATAAAAGAGTGTGAATAATGTTTTGAAGAATTGAAGAGAAGATTAGTCAATTATCTTATCTTTACTCTACCATCAAGAAATAATGGGTTTGTTATTTATAGTGATGCATCGAAGAAATGACTTGGTTGTGTCCTTATGCAGAATGATAGAGTTATTTCCAATGATACATGACAGCTAAAAATTCATGAGAAAAACTATCCTACTCATGATCTTGAGTTAGCAGCTGTAATCGTTTCTTTGAATATTTGGAGACACTGTCTCTATGGTGAAAAATGTGGGATTTATACTAATCTCAAAAGTTTGAAGTATATTTTCTCACAGAAAGAACTCAACATGAGGCAAAAGAGTTTCCTTGAACTTCTCAAGGATTATGATTGCATGATACACTACCACCCAAGGAAGGAAAATAAGGTGGAAGATGCTTTGAGAAGAAAAGATCAGGGATTTTGGAACAAGATGAGAGTTGAAAAGGATCCTATATACATGGATCTAGTAAAGATGGATATGGGAATAACCATGGAATGTGAAACATCAATTCTTTTTCAAATGGTTTCCAAACCATCTTTACTATAAATGATAAAAAGTTGTCTGGATGATGATGAGGAGTTTTAAAATAAGATTAATGCGGTGAATAATTGGTGATTGGGTGACTCCGTATATGAAGATGGAATTTTAAAATTTGGGAAGAGGCTTTGTGTTCTCGATATACCTAATCTAAAAAGGGAATTTTTGGATGATGCTCATAGTTCCAATTTCTCTATACACCCTGGGAGCACCAAAATGTATAGAGATTTGAAGGAACATTTTGGGTGGGACAACATGAAGAGGGAAATTGATGATTTTTTGTCAAGATGTATGGTTTTTCAACAAGTTAATTTTGGAAGGCAACAACCAGGATGAGTCATGAAACCTCTTCCCATACCAGAGTGGAAATGGGATAATTTTATGATTGACATTATCATGGGACTACAAAAGTATCCTAGAAAGAATGATGCAATATGGGTCATTATTGATGGTCTAACCAAGTCAGCACATTTTCTTATTATAAGGGAAGATTTACCACTTGAACATTTAGAATTACTATATATTAATGAATTTGTAAGACTTCATGGAGTACCCCTATCGATTATTTTTAATCATGATCCTCATTTTACATCAAGATTCTAGAAAAGTCCTCAGAAATCTCGGGATACTGAACTTTGTTTCTGCACTGCCTACCACCCCCAAACTGATGGAAAATCATAATGGACTATTAAAACCTTAGAACAAATGTTGAGATCATGATCACTTGACTTTCACGGTACGTGGGATAAATATTTACCTCTGGTATAATTTTCCTATAACAATAACATCCAATAAATTATTCAGATGGCACCATATGAAGCGTTATACAGAAAGATATGTCGCACACCAACCTGTTGGGATGATGTTGGTGAAAGAAAACACGTAGGCCCAGAACTTTTGGAGGAAACGATGGAAAAGGTGAAATTAATCCAAAACCACATCAAGGCATCTCAAAGTAGACATAAGAGCGATACTAATAACTAAAGGAAGGATTTGGAATTTTATGTAGGAGATCATGTTTTTTTGAAGGTATCTCCATGGAATGGTGTTATAGCTTACCATTTGGAAATGCCTCCAAGTCTCTCCAAAGTTCACGATGTATTCCACGTATCACTATTGAGAAAATATATGACTAACCCAACGCATGTACTCACCTATGAGAAATTAGAACTAGAACCCAATATGTCTTATTGCAAAAATTCTGTCAAGGTTCTTGATACAAGAGAACAAGTGTTGAGAAACCGGACGACTCATGTGGTAAAAGATCGATGGAGAAACCATAAGATGGAAGAGGCGGTGTGGGAACCTGGGGAATTTATGATGAAGAACCACCCGAGTCTTTTTACACAGTAATACTTTAGAAATTTTGAGGACAAAATTTTTTTAAGGAGGGGAAAATGTAACACCCCTAGCATCCACAGTATGCTCCTCTTTAAATAATAAAATAGAGTGTGTTGTATGCATCTTCGAGTTCTAACACATCACAACCAATCAAACAAGCTGTAATGAATATTAAAACCCACCTTTTGAGATTTTATAAATTTTTTCATTCAAAATTGTCTTCATTTTTTGGATTCGGAATATTGAAATTATCCAAGGGTAAATTTTTGGTATTTTTCAAAAAACATTCTATTTTTGATAAATAGTGAAAAACACTAAGTTATAGTTTAAAACCAAATTTTTATTTAAATAATTATTTACTATATTTACATTTATTTTAGGTTAAAAAAGATGCATAATACCTATATATGTTCAATGTAATTAATTATAGTTAGTTTATAATAATTTTAGATATATAAAAATTTTATTGAACTTTTTACTGTCTTTTACCCACCTCCTAAGAGAAGTTGAAATTTTATATAAAATGTAATTTTACCACTTATCTGAGTTGAATTTCGAAAATACGAGAGGCAAGATTGATATCAGTATGTAAAATGTGGTTCAATGAGATGAAAATAATTTTTTGTGAATAGTAACGTTTTGCTTTTATTTACCACGGTTAAAAGTAAATAGGGTAATTAAGTATAAAAATGATATTATTTTTACCCTAACACATGTCCTAATTATATTGGATAAGTGGAATTCGATAAGAACCAACCTTATGAATAAAATATGATCCTTTAGGTCCACTTGGATTAGATTAGGACATTTAATATTTTTTAATTTAAAGAAGAGTTAAAAGTGTTAAATTCAATGTTTTATAAATAAACCATTTTTAATATAGGGTTACACATAAGATAAATTAGATTATAAATATTCACTATAAGACTAAAAATATTTCCTATATAATTTTATTTATTTATATTTTTTAGACATTGAATAATTTAATTTATTTATCACACAATGATGATGCAGTAATTACATAATTAATGAAATATTAAAATAATTTATATTATAAATATAAAAATAAATGTAATTTGAGACATTTTATGAATTAAACTGATTTTCTAGGTTTATATGACATATTATGGTTAGTTATATTAATTTCGTTCAATGTTATAATGATGTTATGAATTTAGAAAAACAAAATACCAAATAGTGTCAAAATTGACATAAAAGAGTTTTTAAACCAAAACTTATATTATTAATTGATATTCTATTACTAAAAATACAAAGATATGTCAAACGACTTATATAATGAAATTTTTATCATTAATTATCCACTTGGGGTTCTTTTGGAAGTATATATTATGTTTATTAACCATATAATATAAAAATACAAAAAGATATGGTAAATGTCAAACTATTTAACTAAGTGTTTAATCTAAAAGACATGGTTAATATAGTGACCCAAACCTATCTAAAACCTATTGGTTGAGTGGTTTTTGACCCAATTCCACCTTATCCTTTAAATAATCTATTTTGGAGCCATTAGAAGCTTAAAATTATTTGATTACAAAATAATATTTCTAGCTTTTCCTAAGGTGCCCCTCGCCCCTCTTATAAAAGGGAACTCCACCTTCTCTCTAATTCACACCTTCAAAGCAATTTGGCTCGACAAAACCCTACCCAAATACCCTCTAAATTGTCCTTCCAATATCCTAGTGTCCTTACTTTAGTCATAAATCTATCTTAATGAGCCCTTTTGTTCAAATCAAAAGAAAGAACCCGAAGAAGAGGTAAATATTTCATCACCTCTTTCAAGTTACATTATTCATCCACTTCCTCTTTCTTTGTTTTTTCCATTATAAAATAATAAATAAAGCATATTATATATACTATGAATTTATTATAAATATGGTACAACCATATTCATTATTCTATCCATCCTTTGAATGACATATCACCATAGGTGCGTACGTACGACTTACCGTCTCCACGTCGTGGTGTAATTGTTATTCAATACATTATTATATGGATGGGTTTAATAATGAGGTGTAATTTATGTAAATAAAAATATAACATGATAATGATTCTGTATATATGATATATCATCCAATTATATATTATTTTAATATCAATAGAATAATATTGTCGGCTGTAAGTACGTACGGATTACCCTCTCCACGAACGTGATGATATTCATTCCTCATCGTATCCATTCAAGAATAATTTTTATTTAATGATTAAAAATAATTTTTAAATACTTGGTAACATTATTTATATGAATAAGATACATCCCATCCATAACAAATATGACTCAAATACCAAATAATATAAAGGAAAATCAATCTGTTAACATCCGGAACAATGATAATAATTATATATTATTAACAAAGCAATATTAAATGATCATATATGATATCATAGTAATGTATATGATTCTTGTATAATTTAATATCAACTATTTAACCATTATATAGGACTATAATCTACCCTCGACCATGGAAAAGTACAAGGTAAGGGTTTATTTTACAATATCTTCATTATCTGAGGTTGTTTATATGTAATTCTCTACTAGGACCTCTTTATCATCCACATCGTTGTTTCTTAAAAATGTATTTCAAAACATTATTAATATTTTATAGACTATGTGTTAAACTCATTTATACCCTTGTTTGAATTGTATAAGATGTTTATAAAAGAATCTTTCAGTAATTTTCCAAATAATGTACTTTTTGACATTTTTGACAAATTTAAGAAAAGAATGTTTTTTTAACTTATACGGCGGGTGCAGCTATTTTTCTCCCATATAAAATCATAGAAGATTCCCTAATAATAATATAAGAATATTTTCAAATATAAATGTTTTCTTTTATAATTACATGAATTTTAAATTATTTCTAAATAGAAAGAGATATTTCTCTTAAAAGGTTTTGATTTCATCTTTGCCAACATCCTTTGATTTTAAGTTTGTTTGAAGTTGATTTTTTATGATACAAAACTTCCATTTTGTATTAAAGGTTTTGTGATATGTTTGACTGTGGATGTTTTATTTCATACCATTCATGGATTATATATAATGTATTAACATTTTGTATGCCATTTTTAATATGAATGTTTATGTTATGTTTTAACCTTTTCATATGAGGAATGAATTGGACTTATTAAATTATGGGTGGAGCCCTCTATTTCTCCTCTATGCATCGGTAGGTCTCATGAGACAAAATAGTGTCTTGGGACAAGGCCTTGACTAAATCTTATTTGTAGTCTTGGCACAAGGCCTTGACTATGTGGTTATGAAAGTCTGGCTTTATGCATTCCATCATTATGAAAGTTTCTATTGATATTGCATGTGATTATTTGACTAGTATAATATCCATGTGATTGAGTAAATGGAATTATTTGGATTTATATTTGCAATATTATGATGAATTTTATGTTGAAAAGTCTTTTGTTTTAGTTTTATACATTTCGTTAAATGTTTATTCTTATTTATGAAAGTTTCCGCTATATGGTTATTCTTACTGAGCATCTGACCTCACCCCTTTCTATGTTTTATTTTTCCCAGGATGTGAAGAAACATTTTATGATGGACCTATAGGGATAGTCTATGGGATCTCAATGTTGTCTATAGAAACAATGTGGTTGTAGTTTTTCATTTTATGATGTAATGTAAACATTATGAATGTATCTAAAACATCCAAGGCTGATAAAATAATTTGTATTTTGAGACTTGAACTTTTTTGATCATGCCAATGATACGTAATAATGCACCGAATCTGGGTTTATGAGTTCGGGGTGTTATAGGCCCAGATCTGGTTCGACCTGGCCGAACTGACCCAGCCCGTCGCGGCCTGGGCTGACCCGGTTCGGGTCAATTAGGCCGGACCCACTGAGTCCAGCCCGAGGTGCAGGTGGCCACAGACCGGTAGGGTAGTCATAATGCGGCGGTCCACTATGGATGGTCAGATGGCCGGTCATCCTCTCCACGCGGCGCGGTCACCCGTCACGCCTTCGTCGGCTGCCTGCTAAGCCGACTGTCCTTCCTTCAGCACTTCGGCACAATATGCGGTTCTCTTCCTTCAGGCAGCACGGTTGTGCCGTCACCTTTTTCATGAAGGACACAACAAATAATCACAAAAATTGCGAAGAGGTCAGGCCATGTTCGTTTGGGCCGTACTCTACGTGTTAGAGCGGTAGAAAACGTCTATGATTCCTTCTTGAATTACAAAGTGTTATCATGAAAGGAAGAGGTAAAAATCAAAACATCAATCCCTACCTTGTCATTTGTTGGAGTAGGTCGGGAGGAAGGAGGAAAAGTCATTGGGGATGGTGGCGTCGGTGTTCGTCACTTCCGCAGCATGCCTCTGATCCTATCTCAAGCGTCATCCTCGTTCATTATTGGAGATGGTGTGTTCTTCATTGGAGATGAGTTCTTCTAAGAATTACCTTTCAACAAAAATTTCTCCCAACCAAAAAATAGTGAGGATCCAACACCAATTAAATTAATTTTACCAATTTAACTTGTTGGCACATTTAATTAGCATAATTAATTAAAGGTTGTGGAATAATTAATGTCGAGGATGTTCATGAGACTTCTCCATATTAAAGAGTAAGTTTAATGGTTTCTCCCATTAAGAGGTTTCGGGTGGTCCCCACCACTAGGAATATAAATTGGGGGGTTTAGGCTTGGGTGGTCCCCACCACCATTACCCACATTTGAGGGGTTTCAAAAATATAAATGTTAAAAAAATATTTTATTTCATTCTTTCACGAAAAAAACAAAAACCAACCTTCACCCTCGACTCACTGCGGACAACGTGAAGGTATCCTTAAGTGAATACTGGCACTGTGAGTTCAACGGTGCCCTCGGAATTTAATTCCGAGCACTGGTTCAAAAGTTACAAAAACCCGCTCACGCATTTACTGACCATACCCGAAAAAAAAGTTTATTAATTCATTCCGGGAACACCAGGCCTCAGAATCACACACCGTCAACTTTCACAGGCTCGTAAAATTCCCATATAGGTAAAAAAATTACATAGAAATTCCGAGTTATTAGATTCTCCTTACCTCAAGGATTTTTGTCCCTGAAAGCCACATCAAAAAACTAGGAAAAAAAGTTGGGGTACTGAGCATAAATCTAAGCCTCCTACTCCCATGTGCTCTCCTAGAGGTAGTTGTGCTGCCAGCGAACGCGCCCTAGAGGTATCAACCACCCACAAAGGACCTGCCCCTGTTAATCCTATATATCTACTAGAACCTCTATAAATGTCTTTCCATCCTCAATGTCCAACTCTTCGTGGTCGCTGATGTGTGAAGGGTCATGCATGTATCTTCTTAGCTAGGATATGTGGAAGACGTCATGCACCCAGTGCAACTGAGGTGGAAGAGCTAGGCAGTATGCCACCTCACCAACTCTGCCGAGGACCTGAAAGGGTCTGATTAACCTTGGAGATAACTTTTCTTCCCAGCCAAATCTCCGCATACCTCGTCAGGGTGAGACCCGTAGAAAGGCGCGGTCACCATCATTTTACTCCAAAGGAATCCATCTCTTGTAGACATAAGACTTTTTCCTACTCTGTGAAGTCTTCATCTGCACCTAGATGACCTGTACCTTCTCCATGGTAGCCCATACCATATCTGGTCCCATGAGTGCTGAATCTTCTAGGTTAGTCCATCACATAGTAGATCTGTATGGTTGGCCATGAAAAGCCTCGAAAGGTGTCATCCCAATGGGGGAGTGATAAATATTATTGTATGCAAACTCCACCAATGGAAAGGGCCCCCGTCTTGAGGCTTCCAATTTTTCACGACCCGTCCCCTGGGTCCCGTGTCGTGACTACCCCAAGCCCACCTTCCATAGGCTAGGTGTTGGTGACTAGCACCAAAAGGGTATTCCATAAAACTGGGATGGCATTTCATTTATAAGTTATAAACACACGCAACCAAGCTCGCAACAAGATATGAACTCAAGTAAACTGAATAGTAAAGAGAGTGAGAACAGTAAGTAAAAGGGGCCAACATACATGCCCGACTGGAAAGTACAAGAAACTAAAAGTACAAGTAAACTGGAACAACCCCTCTGGTCACCCGTTAAGAATCCTACCTAAAGGGTAGTTAAAGATTTAGAATAGCCATATTTATTGTACGCCTCGTCTAAGGTCCACCTCTGAGATACCTTCAGTCCCGGTATTCTCTTCCTTAGTCTGCATTGTCTGTCATTTGCACCAAACACAACAAGGTTCGGGAATAGCCTGTGTAGGGGTGATTATAACGATACTTAGTAGGGACCCTAAGACCCTCAAGGTCTCACAAAATCCACAAAGGATAAAAAAAAATCATGAAATCAACTGACAAACCAACTTAGTTATATGCCCATACATATACCTAAGTTATCAAGTATACCCATCTCAATCCAGAGGAAACATAGAGATCAGCTCAAAATCCCAAAGCTCAACTGTTCCATAGAGGAAGGAATACAATGAAGGTTAGTACTATAGAGACCTGAATCTTGACGTACATGAAAATTACATTACTTTTGTAGAGTACTTAATACATAACAAAAACATACACACAAGGACCGTAATAGTTTAGTGTCTTTGAAAACATGGAACATAATCTTCTAATCGCGGTGAAAGATCTTCAACATCTCCCATAAAGATCATCCCCTTTTTTCTTACCTAAAACCTTTCTTTATATCCTGGGGAAAATAAAACATAAAAAGGGTGAGCTCAAATGCTCAGTAAGGGTAAGCATGGATAAAATAAAACATATCATATATATTTGAACATAAAAACATGAACATAATGTTTAGACATCAAAAGCTTGAGCAATGACATAAAACATGGAAGTAAGTAAGGAATAGATCATAAAGAAAAATTAAGAATGATAATATAGCATGGGAATAAAACATTTAATTGTGGAAACCATTAATCACATGATATGATTTCCATAGTAGCCAAGGCATTGCTACCAAGACCATCTTAGTGCACAAAGTCCCATTCTGAATCGAGTTCACTCCTCATTCTAGTCCTGTATTACTGAACCGATTTAACTTTCCATTCAATCCATGTCTATATCATGAGATATAAATCTTTACCCATTGAATTGGAGGGAGATATAGGTCCCACCCATCTCATAATTAAATCATTCTTTCATGTGCCACAAAATCATAAATCATAGCATAACCCATGTAATAAAATGGGATTCTTAAACATCATGCCATCATAACATAATCAATAAACAATTGATATCATTTCATCATAAGAAAATTGAATCCATTTAAATCATAGAGAAAATTTACTTGAAATATACACATATGAAATAATGTCATCTTAGATGGAAAATAGTTTTGACAAAACACTTGAAATGAATTCTTGAAGAAAGTATCCTTTCTTCTTTAAAATCAATTTCTTTTCACAAATCTTCATGCTATTTTAAAAGAAAAGGATTTTGTTGAAAATAGTCATGAAATATTTTGGAGGAATCTTCATGAAAATAAGGCTTTATAAAACCGTAAAATTCCATTCGTTCCGTATAAGTTAGAAAAACATTCTTCTCATAATTTTGCCAGAAAAGTCAAAAAGTTCCTCATAATGAAAACAAAAGAAAGATTCCTTACATACCATGTAGTAAAAGTAAAAAATGTGTAAAAATGAATTTAAACATATATGAAAACACTTTTCTAAAACATGGACATGGATGATTGAAATAACCCTAGTAAATACATATGAATAAGCAATCTCGGATAAAAATGATATTTGCAAAATTATCCCTTACCTTAGGTCCGATATGGTTCGTACGTATCCAAACCTCCTATATAATAATTTAAATAATATCATTGACTTATTATATAATTATATTCATTGATATTATATCATATATTGTTCACTTATGACTTTATATTACCCGTTCTTTTGTAAATTCCATGTTAAAGAGTGTTTTGGGTAAAATCGTTTCATTTGTCGTCCGTGTTTTGACTTGTAATTATTCATATGATTACATAGATGATGATTAATTAATTCCATAATATAAAACATGATTTGAAATATAATATATATTCATAATATACATATATATAATAGATCAATAAATGGAAAGAAATACACCGTTCATGGAGACGGTAGGCCGTACGTACGCATGAACGTTGTTTTCGTTTCCTCATTGAATTGACTGGAATTAAGTAGATGACATAAATATATATATATATATATATATAAATCCAGTAGCATTATTATGTCATATATTTTATGATTACTTATTATATATACTTTATAATCATTCTTGAATGGTTATCATGGAGAGTGAATCTCATCGCGTCGTGGAGACGGTATTCCGTACGTACGCACAAGCGATGATATCACTCCCATGATCGTCGAATTGTATTAAAGTGTATGTATAATATTACAGAATCAATATCACTTTACAATAATCATATTTATTCATTACTTTCACCATTATACCCATCCCTGTAAGGTGGTGGTGGAAAATAGATTACACCACGGTGTGGAGACGGTATTTCGTACATACGCATGCGCGGTGATTTCATTTTCCATAGGATGGATAGATGGTGAAATATGTTTGTTTCATACTTATAATGACATATAATTATATGAGTGATACTGATGTTATTACTTCATAATGAAACAACTAAAGAAGAAGAAGTTTAAGAAGAAATAAAATTGAAAGAATCGGTAACGGATATTGCCTCTTCTTTGACATGCCTCTTTGAATCCTCCTCTTAGGGTACTAAAATTGGTCTTTGAAGAAGACCAGAACCTCTAGGATGTTTCTATGGAAGTGGATAAGAGAATTTTTCAGGGTTTGGCCGAGCTTTATGGATCAAAGTGGTGTGAGGAAGAGAGGGAGAAGGTGCCCTTTTATAAGGGAGGAGAGGAGCACCTTTTAAAATATTAAAAATATTAATTTATAATAAATATAACCCTACTTAAAAACCTCAAAAAATGACTCATATTAGAATATTAGATGAGATAGGGATGTAATATCATCAACGAATAAAATTTAGACATGTTAGTAATTTATTTTAAACATTATCCACTTGATTTATCCTTACTTAATCAATTTAATTTTATTTGTGGTAATAAAATTCTAAATTTTAAATTATAACAAATAAATACTTATTTTTTGTGAAATATACATAATTGGATACTTTATAACATTTGAGACTATATAAATTTAAATATATAATTTTTAAATATATTTGTGATTTTTAAACAATTTTATAATATGTTATTTTTATTAAATAACAATAGTGTCAATTTTGACACTATTAAGTTATTTGAATTTAAATAAAATATATACAGAAGATATGTTCAAAATAAAAGATTTAATAGATTCATAAAAGGTTATATGTATCTAGGAAAGTATTTTAGAACATTAAATAGTTCATATAATATTTATTTTATTATTTGTAAAACTATTTATTTGGTTTATATATTAATAAAATAATTACTACAACATTTTTGTATAATTATTTAATATACTTATTTGTTGCATAAAAATTAAAAATAAAATCCTACGATGAAGATAATTCTATTAACTTTCACAATAATACTTTTACTCTAATTTATCATCATAAAATAACAATATTTAAATTGTTATATTTATTAAATTATGAAGGTGATAACTTTGGCATCATTTAAAATAAAATAATATAAGTGTCATAATAACTTTTATAAGACTCTAAACGGTTATATATTAGGTCATTGGATTGTTATGGTATATATATATACTTTCAATAATTTTTTTTCAGGTTTTTGGTCCTTTTAATGGGTATTATTATTTCAATAAAAACTATATTACTGATTTTTCACTTAGTAAATAATTTCTGCATCATTAGTGTATCACCATTAATGACGATTATTTAATCCTTAAAAATTATAAATAAATTATCATGATGTAGATAATGTTATTATATTTCTGGAGACTATTCATGTTTGACGTTTTATGATGTTTATCACTAAATTAAAATTATTATACTTATAAGATTTAAGAGAGGGACATGTTGTCACTTTCTTTGGTTTTAATAATAATTAAATTATTTTCATAATCAAAAGTCCATAAAATGAATCTAATCCGACCCTTAGGTGATATGGGTCTACTTTTAGCCATCCAATAGAATTTTTTCATGTGTTATGGTAATTTTATAATATTATATTTTCCCTTAATTACCCGGTTTACCATTAACTATGGTAAATAAAATTTACCGTAGTTACTATTCATAATTCCCAAAAATAAAAAATAACCTATTAACATAGTTTAGACCCAATGATTCCAAATATGGAATAAAGTTTTTTCAAATTCAATACAAATAAGTTTCAGAAATTAAATTAAAATTAATCCCGTTGTCGAATGAAAACGGGTTTTTGGTTAAAACATTGCAAAAGATTGAATTGATTTAACCTAAGAATTTAATGTCAAATCAATGCTAATGACATAAATTATATTAAATGGTAAAAAATATTATATTTATAATTTATAACAATTTAATATTATAATTTAACCATATAAATTATTGCGATGAAAAAAGATGTTTTTAATTAAAATATAGTGTGTTTTCACTATTTATCAAAATATGAAAGTTACCAGAATAATATGAAAAATTTATCCAAAGTAAATTTTTATTTCTTTATTCCAAAGAAGAATTTTATTTTGAAAAATTGATCTTATAAACATGTCAAAAACTAGATTTAATGTGGGTGCGCCATCAAAAGGCGGCAAAACTGCATTTTTTTAAAAATATTTATTTTACCCGAAAAATTTATTTTGTTCTTATACCATGTTCTAGAAAATGTGTAAGATTAATAATAATGTTATAAAATTCAAAATTTAGTTAATACTATTCATAACGGCTAATTCAGAATAATATTATAATAATATATCGTTGTTTAGTAAAACCCGGTATTGCGTACAACACACGCTATCGAGGAAGGTCGCGATTGCGTGTAATGCAAGCCAAGTCAGGGTTGCGTGTTGTAAAAGAATCCTTTGTTGTTTCGTATAAAATAATCCAACCATATTTCATTTATACATTTAATATATATATATATATATACACTAAATGTTGCGTAGAATAACTATTATCAAAATTGTGTGTAACACAATCCAAGAATAGTGTGGCATATACTGCAAGCTAATACGGTGTTGCGTATAGCGCAAGGTAATATTGGTGTATCATAAAACACAATTCATTAATGAAATTAAAAGAATATTTTTCATAAAATCTCGTGGTGTTACATTCTACCCCCCTTAAAATGAATTTCTTCCTCGAAATTCGTCGGGGTTATAAATGGTTTACTACTCGAAAGTTTGTTTAATAGAAACCCACATCGTAAAAAGGAATACCAAAACTTGGCTTTAAAAAACTAAAGTATGAAACGTAACAATTACCCAAATTAACGAATCACTAGATTTCCACATAGGAGAACATAGGTGAAAATATGGATATGGAAGAGAAATCTAACCGTCATGTTCTGAAGGAGAGTGGTAGAAAACATGGCTATGAAAAATCCAACAATCACAAAGCCATAGATTTGTGATGATCTACGGTACCATCTGATTCATCAGATATAAGGGCACTAGGACAACATTTTTGGTTTTCAATATCATTTCCGTAAAGTTTAAAATTTTGAATTAGAAGAAATACTTACTTGATTTTGGTACAATCTCGCTATTGTTCATGCTTTGAACATTTTCCACTTCATCTCTTAAAGAAATGAAGTTGAATTTTTTTATTCATGAAGTGTTAACAGATCATGTGATAGAATGATGGGTAATTTCATCTGTCTCAAAGAAAAGGTTATAAAAGTTATCAAAAATACGTAAGTCCATCTATAGTGAGATTAATTATATATGGTTCCTGAAATGGACTTATACTTCATATATCATACTGCTTAATATAGTAAAACTAGTTTCTACTAAACAGGGACTTCTTGTAGGCCAGTGGTAGGCGATAAAGGCCAGTCGCACTTCAGTAGTGGGTTTGATTCCCACAGCCTTGTTCGACGTGATGGGCTATCGCCCATCCTGTAGGTTGTCATTTTTTCTAAAACTACATTACTATAACATCCCATCAATAATATAAAAAAAAGTTATATCCTTAAACAATACTAACTTATGTACAACATAATCCATTCCAATATTTAGGATTATCTAAAATACTTCGGTCCAAGATCATAGTATAAAGAAAACAATTACATGAAATTTCATCAACCAAGCATGTGAATACCATCATTTATCCCCCATATATCTTGTTGGTCACATTCCAATCATGTGAATACCTTAATCATGTATTCTCTTAAAAAATGCATACCCATTGAACCTTAGTGAAGACATGAATGCTGTCAAAAGTTATCTCTTTCCACATACCAAAATCCAAAAATTCAATATACTCAAACCATGATATACCCTTCTCCTTATATCAATCATGAGCTCATGAATACTATCAAACATCTAATTTTCTCCTTATCCCTTCATTATGCGCATATCATCTAAATTCCAAAAATATCTGAATAACCCTTCATGGATACTGGTACCATTAATCATACACTTTCAAAACTCAAGGAAAGACAACAGTGTAACAATCCTTTGATGTCTCTTTATTCCATAGTACTATGAGATTACTTATACAACATTACACTTGATAAACATGTAATCATTGCACTACCTTCTTAAACCATTGACTGAGCTTCAACAATTCTTTCATCTCACTTATCATTTGTAGTCTCTTCATCATCATCAACATAAATACTACCCATACAGCCATACTGATTCTCTTCATGAGACTTTCCCTTAGGGAATTGGTTTTCATAATGCCCATACATTCCACATTTAAAACATTTAACCATTGTTGATGTCATAGAAATACCATTATCCCCATCCATGGTGTTAACTGAACCTTTTCCTTTGCACTTACTGGCTTTGTGTCCTTCTTTTCCACACCCAAAGCATCTTCCACTTCCCTTGAAACAATCTCCCCGATGCCTCTTCCCACATGATTTACATGAGAAAAATTGAACTTTCTTTCCTCTATGATCATCATTAAACTACATCTTTCTGTTATTATCTGAGTGAGGAAACCTACCAATGTTGAGATTATTGATCATATTATGAGCTTGCGGATTAGGCATAATAACGATGTTTGGACTTCCAAATTATGTTTCATTTGGTTTCTCATGAATAATATCATTCCATTGT
This sequence comes from Viscum album, assembly GCA_963277665.1. NCBI lineage: Eukaryota > Viridiplantae > Streptophyta > Magnoliopsida > Santalales > Viscaceae > Viscum > Viscum album. The sequence goes on along the minus strand of OY728164.1, from coordinate 1,088,416,540 downwards.
CCATCATATCCTCCATTATCATGAATCTTTCTATTTCCATCCATTTTCTAAAACCCAAAAAGAATAGTGTGAGAGACAAAAATCATGCTGGGGAAAAAAACAAAGTAAAGGGGGATCACCCTCAATATCTAACATCTTAGGTTAAATTCTATGATCGTTACCGTAGTTCTAGGTCTATATCCTATACGTATATTTATCCTTAGATACATCCCTAGACGTACCTTAGAAATATCTCTAGGGATCTCACTAACATTTTCACATCCTAGTTTCCAAAGGTTGACTAAACCTTTCCTCTGATACCAAATGTAGAGACCCAAAGCTTGACGTACATGAACATTACATTACATTTTCAGAATACTTAATACATAACAAAAACAGACACACAAGGACCGTAATAGTTTAGTGTCTTTGGAAACTTGGAACGTAATCTTCTAATCATGGTGAAAGATCTTCAACATCTCCCATAAAGATCTTCCCCTTTTTTTCTTACGAAAACCTTTCTTTATCTCCTGGGGAAAATAAAACATAAAAAGGGTGAGCTCAAATTCTCAGTAAGGGTAAGCATGGATAAAATAAAACATACCCTATACATTTGAACATAAAAACATGAACATACTGTTTAAACATCAAAATCTTGAGCAATGACAGAAAACATGGAAGTACGTAAGGCATAGATCATAAAGAAACATTAAGAATGATAACATAGCATGGGAATAAAACATGTATTTGTGGAAACCATTAATCACATGATATGATTTCCATAGTAGCCAAGGCATTGCTGTCAAGACCATCTTAGTGGAAAAAGTCCCATTCTGAATCGAGTTCACTCCTCGTTCCAGTCCTGTATTACTGAACTGGTTTAACTTGTTTTTCTAGCCATGTATATCTAATGAGATATAAATCTTTACCCAATTCATTAGAGGGAGATATAGGTCCCACTAATCTCATAATGAAATAATTCTTTTGTGTGCCACAAAATCATAAATCATAGCATAACCCATGTAATAAAATGGGATTCTTAAACATCATTCCATCATAACATAATCCATAATCAATTGTTATCATTTCATCATAAGAAAATTGAAACCATTTAAATCATAGATACATTTTACTTGAAACATACACATATGAAATAACGTCATCTTAGATGGAAAATAGTTTTGAAAAAACACTTGTAATGAATTCTTGAGGAAAATATCCTTTCTTCTTTAAAATCAATTTTTTTTCACAAATCGTCATGCTATTTTAAAAGAAAGATATTTTGTTGAAAATAGTCATGAAATATTTTTGAGGAAGCTTCATGAAAATAAGTCTTTATAAAACCGTAAAATTCTATTTGTGCCGTATAAGTTTAAAAAAACATTCTTCTCGTACTTTTGCCGGAAAAGTCAAAAAGTTCCTCATAACGTAAACAAAAGAAAGATTCCTTACATACCATGTAGTAAAATTAAAAAATGGGTAAAAAGGACTTTAAACATACATGAAAAAACTTTTATAAAACATGGACATGAGAGATAGAAAAAACCCCAGTAAATATATATAAATAAGCAATCTCGGATAAAAATGAGTTTTGCAAAATTATCCCTTACCTTAGGTTCGATATGCTTCGTACATATCCAAACCTCCTATATAATGATTTAAATAATATCATTGACTTATTACAGAATCATATTCATTGTTATTATATCACATATGGTTCACTTATGACTTTATATTACCCGTTCTTTTGTAAATCCCATGTTAAAGAGTGTTTTGGGTAAAATCGTTTCTTTTGTCGTCCGTGTTTTGACTTGTAATTATTCATATGATTACTTAGATCATGATTACTTAGTTCCATAATATAAAACATGATTTATATATAATATATATACATAATATACATATATATAATAGATCGATAAATGGAAAGAAATACACCGTTCATGGATACGGTCGGTCGTATGTACGCATGAACGTTGTTTTGGTTTCCTTATTTAATTGAATGGAATTAAGTAGATGACATAAATATATATAAATAAATACAGTACCATTATTATTTCATATATTTTATGACTACCTATTATATATACATTATAATCATTCTTGAATGGTTATCATGGAGAGTGAATTTCATCGCATCGTGGAGACGGTATTCCGTACGTACGCACGAGCGATGATATCATTACCATGATCATAGAATTGTATTAATGTGGATGTATAATATTAAAGAATCAATATAACATTAAAATAATTATATATATTTATTAATTTCACCATTATACCCATCTAAGTAAGGTGGTGGTGGAAAATAGATTACACCACGGCGTGGAGACTGTATTCTGTACGTACGCACGCGCGGTGATTTCATTTTCCATAGGATGAATAGATGGTGAAATATGGTTGTTTCATACTTATAATAACATATCATTATATGATTGATACAGATGTTATTACTTCGTAATCAAACAACTAAATAAGAAGAAGTTGAAGAAGAAAAAAATTGAAAGGATCGTTAACAGATATTACCTCTTCTTTGACACGCCTCTTTGAATCCTCCTCTTAGGGTACTAAAATTGGCTTTTGAAGAAGACCAGAACCACTAGGATGTTTCTATGGAAGTGGAGAAGAGAATTATTTAGGGGTTGACCGAGCTTGAAGGATCAATGTTGTGTGAGGAAGAGAGAGGAGGAGCCCTTTTGTAAGGGAGGAGCGGGGCACCTTTGGAAATCATAAAACTATTAATTTATAAAAAATCTAAACCCACTTAAAAACCTCCAAAAAATGACTCATATTAGAATATTAGATGATATAGGGTTTCAATCTCATCAAAAATTAAAATTTAGACTTGTTAGGAATTTATTTTAAACATTATCAACTTGATTTTTCCTTACTTAATCAATTTAATTTTTTTTGTGGTAATAATATTCTAAATTTTAAATTATAACAAATAATTAATTATTTTTTGTGAATTGTCCATAATTGGATAATTTATAACATTTTAGACCATATAAATTTAAATTTATAATTTGTAAATATTTTTGGGATTTTTAAACAATTTTATAAATGTTATTTTTACAAAATAATAATAGTGTCAATTTTGACACTATTCATTTATTTGAATTCAAATAAAATATATACAGAGAATATGTTCAAAATAAAAGCATTAATAGATTCATAAATGGTCATATGTATCTATAAAATTATTGTACCACATTAAATAGGTCATATAATATTTATTTTATTATTTTTAAAACCATTTATTTGGTCTATATCTTAATAAAATAATTACTACAACATTTTTGGATAATTATTTAATATACTTATTTGTTGCATAAAAATTAAAAATAAAATCCTATGATGAAGATAAATCTATTAAATTTTACAATAATATTTTTAATCTAACTTATCATCTTAAAATAAAAATATTTAAATTGTTATATTTATTAAATTATGAAGGTGACAACTTTGGCATCATTTAAAATAAAATAATATAAGTGTCATAATCACTTTTATAAGACTCCAAACGGTTATATATTAGGTATTTTGATTTTTATGGTATAGATATATACTACCAATAAGTTTTGGTCAGGTTTTTGGGCCTTTAAATGGGTATTATTATTTCAATAAAAACTATATTACTGATTTTTCACTTAATAAATAATTTCTGCATCATTAATGTATCACCATTAATGACAATTATTTAATCCTTAAAAATTATTAATAAATTATAATGATGTAGATAATTTTATTATATTTCTGGAGACTATTCATGTTCGAAGTTTTATGATGTTTATCACTAAATTAAAATTATTATACTTATAAGATTTAAGAGAGTGACATGTTGTCACTTTCTTTGGTTTTAGTAATAATTAAACTATTTTCATAATCAAAAGTCCATAAAATGAATCTAATCCGACCCTTAGGTGATATGGGTATACTTTTAGCTATCCAATATAATTTTGGCATGTTTTAGGGTAATTTTATAATATGATATTTACCCTTAATTACCCGATTTATCTTTAACTATGGTAAATAAAATTTACCGTAGTTACTATTCATAATTCCCAAAAATAAAAAGTATCCTATTAACATAATTTGGACCCAATGATTCCAAATATGGAATCCATTTTTTCAAATTCAATACAAATACGTTGCAAAAATTAAATTAAAATTAATCCCGTTGTTGAATGAAAACGGGTTTTTGTTCAAAACATTGCAAAAGATTGAATTGATTTAACCTACACATTTAATGTAAAATCAATGCTAATGACATACATTATATTAAATGGTAAAAATATATTCTATTTATACTTTAAAACCATTAAATATTATAATTTAACCTTATAAATTATTGCGATGAAAAAAGTTGTTTTTAATTAAAATATAGCGTGTTTTTACTATTCATCAAAATATGATAGTTTCCAGAATAACATAAAAAATTTATCCAAAGAAAATTTTTATTTCTAGATTTCAAAGAAAAATTTTATTTTGTAAAATTGAATTTATAAAAATTTAAAAAACTATATTTAAAGTGGGTGCGCCATCAAAAGGCTGCAAAACTGCATTTTTTTTAAAATACTTATTTTACCCGAAAAATTTATTTTGTTCTTATACCATGTTCTAGAAAATGTGTAAGATGAATAATAATGTTATAAAATTAAAAATTTAGTTAATAATATTCATAAAGGCTAGTTCATAATAATATTATAATAATATATTGTTGTTTAGTAAAACATGGTATTACGTACAACCCACGCTATCGTGGAAGGTCGTGATTGCGTGTAATGCAAGCCAAGTAAGGGTTGCGTGTTGTGAAAGAATCCTTCGTTGTTTCGTATAACAGAATCCAACCATATTTCATTAATAAATTGAATATATATATATATACTCAATGTTGCGTAGAACAACTATTATCAAAATTGTGTGTAACACGATCCAAGAATAGTGTTGTGTATACTGCAAGCTGATACGGTGTTGCGTATAGCGCAAGGTAATCTTAGTGTAGCATATAACACAAGACATTAATGAAATTAAAAGAATATTTTTCATAAAATCTCAGGGTGTTACAAGTACCACACATGTATTCTACATAGAAGAATACTACAAACGTACCGACTCCGCTCACAATAGGTATTTCTTAGGTACAGTAGTAGAGATGATTAGATGTAACTACTGAATCATCTTACTCTGTTAAAAGGAAGACCCACAAATGATCCTAAATTATCACCTGGCCCACAGAGGATCATAGTACATTGTCAGACCCACACAAGATCCTAGTACCTCACTAGTACATCGTCTAACACACACAGGATCCTAGTACATCTTTAGTACATCATCAGACCCACACAGTATCTTAGTACATCACCAGTATGTCGTCAGACCCAATAAATATCCTAGTACATCCTCAGTACATCGTCAGACCCACACATGATCCTAGTACATCTTCATTACATCGTCAGACCCACACATGATCATAGTACATCATCAGTACGTTATCAGACCAACACATGATCCTAGTACATCGTCAGTATGTTGTCAGACCCACTCAGAATCCCAGTACATTGTTAGTACGTCTTCAGACCCACATAGGATCCTAGTACATCGTCAGTGTGTTGTTATCCCCACAGAGGATCCTAGTACATCTCCAGTACATTGTCAGACCCATACAGGATCCTAGTACATCGTCACAGCCTACTACATGGTTCTCGCACTAAGCTCTCTTTTCACCAGGAGGGTCCTCTCCTCAAGAAATAGGTCGACACTCAACCTTCCAAAATGTCCCACAAAGAAGTATCCCAATGGACCGCTACATAATATCGGTCTAAACACAATAGACGGTGTGTCAATCAGACCCCCGGTCTGTAAGTTTTTATTCTTTTACTCCCAAGGGTGTGATAGGATTCGTGATCAATCAAACCTGACCATACTGAAAAATCATAAAAATATCAAATGGATTATACTAAAAGTACCATCTCTCTCCAAGGGTTTCAATGCCACAGAGGGTTTGTCAATCGGACGTCTGGTGCCAAAGTTAGGGAAAAAAGAGCGTAAATGGTTTATTATTTGTCTAGGTCCAGTTGGACCCAATCGGACTGACCTGGCCCATCCCAGCCTAGCCCTCAGCATGACCTGGCCAGCTGGGTACGGCCCGGCCCCCGCTGGGTGGCCCCGTAGGCTAGGTCTGGGCTGGACCACACTGGGCGGTCAGCCCGTGCTGGGCAGGCCGGCCTGGGCGGCCCACGGTGTAGCCGATGGCCGCAGAGCGGCGGGGCGGCGGTCGGTCGCGGCTGACCGGATGGCCTGCCATCCTCTCCTCATGGTGCGGTTGCCCGCCATGCCTTCACCAGTGGCCAGCCATCCTACCTTCACCACTGCAGCATAAGCAGCATTTCCCTTCCGTCGGGTGGCACGGTTGTGTCGTCACCTTCATCGTGAAGAAAAAAACAAATAATCACAAGAATTGCAGAGAGGTCGGGCCATGTTCATTTGTCCCACACTCTCTGCGTTAGAGAAGTAGAAAACGGCTACAATTCCTTCTTGAATTATGAAGCGTCATCAAGAACAGAAGAGGGAAAAATCAAAACAACAATCCCTACCTTGTCGTTCGTTGGAGGAGGTCGTGAGGAAGGAGACGAAGTCATTCGGTATGGTGGTTTTGGAATTCATTACTTCTACAAGATGCCTCCAATCCGAGCTCAAGCGTCCACCTCTTTCTTCATTGGAGATGGCATGTACTCCGTTGGAGATGTGTTCCTCCAATGTCTTACCTTTCACCAACAATTTCCCGCAACCAAAAACTACTGAGGAGCCAACACCAATTAAATTAAGTTCACCAATTTAATTTGTTGGCACATTTAATTAACATAATTAATTAAAGGGTGTGGAACAATTAAAGTTGATAAAGTTCAAGAGACTTCTCCACATTAAAGAGGTAGTTTAAGGGTTTGTCCCATTAAGAGGGTTCAGGTGGTCCCCACCGTTAGGAATTCAAATTGGGGGGTTTAGGCTCATGTGGTCCCCACCACCATAACCCATGATGAGGGGTTTCAAAAATAAGAATGTTAACATTTTTATTTTATTTCATTCTTTCATGAAAAACACAAAAACTAACATTCACCCTCGACCCTGAACGGACAAGGTGAAGGTCTCTTTAAAAGAATACCAGTGATGCGAGTTCAACGGTGCCCTCAGAATGTGATTCTAAGAATTGGTTCAAAAGTTACAAAAACCCGCTCGAACATTTACTGAATGTACCTGTAAAAAAGTTCATAAATTCATTCTGGGAACAACGGGCCTCAGAATCACATGCCGTCAATTTTCTCGGACTCGTAAAATTCCCATATAATTAAAAAAATTACATGGAAATTTTGGGTCTTTATAGATGTAGTATATACCTAACCCATCGAATGTACTCAATTGAGAGGTGGAACCATTAGAGTATAACCTCTCTTATGAAGAGAAGTCAGTGAATATCTTAGATCATAGAGAAAATGTTCTATGAAATATGAAAATTCCCCTCCTGAAAGTGTCGTGGAGAAACCACAAGTTTGAAGAGGAAACTTGGGAATCAGAGAAAATGATGAAGAAAAGTTACCCATCTCTATTTTAGAGTGGGAAAAGGAAATTTTGAGGGATAAATTTCTGAAGGGGGGAATATTGTAACTATGAAAAAAAATTATTAAAAATTCATCTTGGTTTAATAAAATTTCTTATTATTTAAAATGGTTATATAACATATGAACTTCCATGGTTTTATGTTTTTGGTTTTTAAAATGTTTTTAAGATTTTTTACCATTGCTAATATATCCATTGAACAGTGACCATATGATTAGTATAAATATAGTGCTTTAACAAATTCAATTTAATCAGAAAAAGGAAGAAATAGCCTCATCCAATAGAATTTCTCTATACAAATCCCATTTTTCAGATCTCAGAAATGGGATGGAATCATTGGGATTCACTCTAGACCAATTCCAAGCTGAGCTTCAACATGTTAAGCTCGAATGGAACTACCTACAAGTGATGTAGAAGTTGATAGAGATTACCACCCAAGTGATGTTATCTGAGCCACCCGAAGAGTATTTCACCAACATACACCTTAACCTTAGGTCATATTCAGGCGTTATAATGGTTTATGTATCAATATCCAAGAACTATGGTTATGTACATTATTTCTATCTAGATTATATATTAATTTTATTATTTTTACTCTATAAATAGTTTTTAAAGAAAAAAATAGTACTTTTAGTTAATATTCAATTAAGTATTCAATTTTGATGAATTAATGGATTTTAGAATTAAATAACATTTTAATAAAATATTATTACTAAATTATTTTTTATTAAATATAAATTATCATATTGTGATTTTTATTACGGTTTGAAGGCTATTTTTGTAAAAACCCATGAATTTTTCTTAAATGGTGGTTTTTATTTTAAAATTGAATATTCACTTTTTGAGAAAATTATTTAGATAAAATGAATATTATTTTTGGAATTATGATATCAAAATTATTCCATGGTCAGTTTTTGATAATTTTATGAGAAAATTGAATTTTTGGGAAAATTAATTATCGTTTAAATATATAATGTGTATTATGAAATCATAATAACCCAATGGTGATGTAATAAAAAATTATTATTTTTTTTCTACTAATATATGTATTATCTTTAAAATAATTTGATTTTATATTTGTTTGATTAATTTTAGTGTACCATAGTGGACCCTTCAAGACTTATAAAACATTTTAAAATTTTAAAGTGATTTCCTTGAGAGTGTGACTCACCTCCACATAAGCAATCAAAATATTTAAAAACATTCCACCAATTTACTTATAAAATACTTTTTTCCAATCCCATTTGAAAAAAAAACAAGGGCAAAAACCATGGTTTGGTTTGTGTTTTTGATTAGTTTAATCTGTGGTTTCCAAGAATTAAATAATAATGAATTTCCTCACTTTTCCTATATAAACCAACCCAAGATCCCACTTCTCTTCACAAAAATACTTTTTATCTCAACCAACCTATTTCCTACCATTTTTATAATCCTCCCAAGGCACCCCAATATCCCTATAAACCTATCTCAAGCCTCCCCCAAGACTTTGGGATTATACTTCCATGTAAGGGATTTATTCCTTTCTATTTTTTGTCTAGATTACTTTATATCATTATACCATTTTTTTCAATTAAAAATGATGGGGTATGATTTATTACCTTTCACATACTTCCCTTCTTATTATTTTAATCATGATATAGCCCTTCCTCTCTCATTAATTCCCCCCATTTACACTTATTACCATGCCGAAATTATATAAGGGACTTTATTCTTCTCTCTTTTTTGTTCATTTTTCTTTATGTTGCTATAAATTTGTCTTTTCAATTACAAATTTTGGTTTATGATTTCAAACCTACCATATACATCCTTTTTTGAATTTTGCATGATGAGATACCCCCTTAACTCTCATTAATTTTTCCCATGTACACCCGTTACCATGCCAAAATTCCATAAGGAATTTCTCTCTCCTCATTTACATTCAAGAAATGATTTTTTATTATGAATCTAACTTCCATTACACATGTTGGTACACGTATATGTATGACCCCCTTACTGTAAATTTAATATAAATACGATGAGACACCAATTTATCTCTAATCAACCATTTTTATGAATTCTTATGTCACGTCATTATGCTGCCGAAATTACACCACGATTTTCCAATACAATGTCAGTGTGTAGCAAATTCCATGCCCACTTATCTAGCAAGGATATTCAACTTTATGAACATTTAGATATTGATTATAGAGTTTGTGTATGATTACCACATTACATTATCTTGTAATAAATTATGATTTTTAATGATTCCATTTTATATGATCCATGTGGCACACTTATGCATGAAATGAATCGATTAAGAAGGGTGTCCCTTGATAGCGCTCTAATGCATTGGGTAAAGATTAGTATAATGGTAATTCAGGTGCAGTGAGGGTTTACTCATGATAATTCAAGTTAAATTATGGTTTACTCATGATCCATGTGAAATGAGACTTGGATCATTCTAATGTCATGTTAAATATATATGCCAAATTCCCACGTTATGATAATCAAACTATATCATGCCTCTATGTTCATGTTTCCCATAAGCTCAATTGATATGCCTATTTGCTAACATGTAATATATTCTTCATGTTATGCATTTTTTACTCCATTACTGGTCATTATATCTCACCTTTTTTTATGAAGGTCCATATGTTATCCCATTCAATGCTATGTATGAAGGAATGTGTGTGGTCATGTAAAAGAAGTTTTCAATAAAGATGTGTATTTAATGTTTTATATATTTATGTAATGTTCCTAAGCCCCAAAAAACAGACCTCTCGATATTCTATGTTGTAACAAGAGAATATTTTATTTAATAAGTAATTTTTATGTTTGTAATAAAGATCAGAGTTGTTATATTTAATTATAAGGTTGAGGGATTGGATAAAGAAATAAAATGAAAGAGATCATTGAAGAATGTCACCTCGTCTTCGGGTAACTGCTTTTGGTTTGAACCAAAGGCCTTCCTTGGATTTATTATTTCTAATGGTTATGATTCTAGGATAAGGGGAGTTATTTTTGGAGATTATTTGGGCTGAGTTAGGTTAGGTAAAATTTCTTTAGTGGTTTGAATGAATGTGATGGGTGAGTGCCCTTTTATTATCGAGGAGTGACATTTTTTAAACTTTTTGAGTAGGAAATTCCACCGACGGTTTCTCCAGTTAATTTGGATCCAATGATGAAAAACAATACATAATAATATTCCTAGGGTCTAAATATTTCCATAAAATGGATTTTTGAAAATATTTCTATGTCATTTTGGCCCTCAAGTTTAATGTTTAGTCATTTTTAAACAAATCTTTTTCTTAATTGCTATATTTAATTTCAATTACCTTCTATAATATATTTCAATTTTTTTTGTTGAAATTATTATAAACAATTATTTTTTATATTTCAAAATATTTATTATATTTTTCTCAAATAAAATGAATTATGTGGATGAAATTAAATTAAAATTAAACCTGCATACAAGATTAAAATGCAGGTTTTTAAGTAAAAATGTTCAAAAGTTAAGTTTGTTTTTATATCTAATTTCAAAGTGAAATTTATGAAAATGACCTATATTAAATTAATATATATAATATTTTTTTAATGATTAAAAATATAAATCAAATTAATTTAAAATTATAAAAAATATATGAAAAAAGCAATTTTGAATTAAAATTCATTATTTATCACTATTCATCAAAAAATGAATCATAATAGAAAAAATAAGAAAAATTTACCGTAACATAATTTCAATATTTTTATATAAAAAATGAGGTTTATTTTTTCATAATAAATTTATAAAAGTTTCAAATTTTATATTTAAGATTGTTTCTCCATTAAAAGTAAGTAAAACAACTTTTATAAAAATACAGGTTTTTAGGTGTAAAAATGGGTTTGTCATTATCTTATTCCTATAAAATATATTTTATGAATGTAAAAAAATATTTGATTGAATATATAATATATATATTTCTTTAAAATATATCAAAAATAGTAAATTATTAAAATTATAAAGATAAAAATCTTTTGGAGAACAAAAATAATTTTTTATAAAAACATTCTCTTTATATTCGTTTAGTTTTTATATTAAGTTATAGTTAATTTTTTACGAATGAATTCATATATAGATTTTAATAAGATATTTAATATTATTAATGAAATAAATTTAACATCTAGGAGATAATAGTCATTTTAAATAATAATTTTCATTGTATATAGTAAGATTTGCTCTTCAGTGTAACAGAAGCCATCGAAGAAACACATTGAGTGAAACACAATCTACAATCAATATTGTGTGCATTTCAATATATAGAACAAAATTAATATTTTTAAAATAATATATATATATATATATATTAATTTATTTGGATATTATAATCACTTATTCACTTGGTGTTTCGTTTTATACAGGCTACCAAATAAAATATCAGTACTTTTAAATTTCAGGGTGTTGAATTCTCCCAATATTAATTTAATTGAAATCATTAAATTTAAGCTTTATCCAGATAATATGAGAATATATATTGAAAAAAAACTATTTTTTAAAAACCAACATCTTAAATTGGTTTAAAAACACATCTTATCAGTAAGAGAGAAAATGAAATTCGACGTTCACCACAAAACTATGACTTCAAATAAGAGAACATTTGTGAAAACATGGACATGGAAGAGAAATATAAATATCAATTTCTGCTGAAGTGTGATAGAGAAAATGTTCAGATACAATTTTATGACCAAAAATCCTTCAACTAGATTAGTTTAAAAGTTCATTGAAACCATAAAAATGAATGATAGTAGGATAACATTTTTCATTCAAAACCATTTTCCTAGAGTTTCAGAATTCTTTCACCCTCTATGAATATAAGTAAATATAGGTTTCTACAAACATAATATTTTATTTTTTTTCACATTGATCTATTAATAAATCATCTATTACCACATCATGATTTATATTGTGATGCAATATATGAATCTCTTAAACCACATCCAATGTTCAACATAAAAAATTTCATAAACTATTGATCTATACAAAAGATTATGATCTAACAATTTAGAGAAAAGGTCACTAAATTTCCAAAATTAACTTATCATTATCCTTTAATAAACATTAATTATATATAAATTTTCAAATTCAAAACATGTGAATAAATTAATCATGAATTATTTTGAAATATGGAAATAATAGGAATTACCAGATAACCATATTGAAAACATACGTTCTTCCTTATTACACAACTAAAACTCATGTAATTGGATATAACACCTAAATAAAAAGGTTCTATAAATCCCTTTAATGATAGAATAATAAAAAAAATTAAAAAATCATTAATCAATTCAATGTTTTTCTATAATATCCAATATTATTTATCCATATAAATCATAAATTTATCTGAATTCCATTACATAAACATTGGGTTTATATTAAGCCTTATCTTTCCCTCAACCATTAATTTTACAAAAATATTTACTTTCTATTGAATCACTTTTCTTTGTACCATTAAAAATATGAACTAAAATATTTAATGACAAATTATTTTTGTAAAATCCTTATATATTTTATAATGTATGTGATGAGAACATAATTAATTTAATATTTTACCAAAATATTTCTTAGATCGAGATATAGTAATACATTAATCCTTCCACTTTAGTTTTGTAAAATGGTATATTCCCTCGATGATTGGTGAATTATTTTGTATAGTTCCCCATCACCTTGAAATTGTAATACTAATAGAAGAATTTTCCTTATTAACATTTCATTTTATTTCATAGTTTTCCTTTTCTCTGTGCTTATAAAATTCACCAACTCCTTTCAAGAATTTCCAAAGGTGATTCTTTCAAAATTTATCACATGTTGTCAAATCCTTCTTTGCCCTTTTCCCTCTATCTGTTATTTTCTATTATTTTCTCTTCTTCAATATATTACCAATGAATCCATAATAATTTTATTATTCTTTATCTATCTTTATTTCATATAAAACGTTTCCATATTACGAAGAATAATTTTGAGACACTGGTTCCCTACATAGAATTGTCTTAATACTCTCAATGAAATAGTCAATATTACACTTCATGTTGTGTACGAAATCCATAGCATTCAATGATAAAATTGTAAAGGTAAATTCATCATCCAAAACAATTTGTCCTCCTTTTTCATTAAGCTAAGGAACATTATTTTCATCTCAGTTTATTGCTCGTAAGGGAAATATTTTTCACAGAATAGTTTCTTAAAATCTTCCCATTTAATGAGTTATATCTCTTATTTTTCCCTAGTATTCTTGATTAACTACCACCATTTATTGACATCGTATTTGAGATAATACATTTCTATTGTAACCTTTTCCTTTTAACCACATCCCAATGCAATAAATATATTCTGTAAATACTTAATCCATTTCACCTACAGTGTTGGATCGTTAGTACAACTAAATGATGGGGGGATCTATTTCATAATGTGATCCAAAAATAGAGGACGTCATTGTGAAACAAGTCGACCAATTTAAGAATGGTAATGTAAAATAACCTAATTAAGACACCCTAATATATCCATCAATTTATAAGTTCAAGTACCATCTATATAGGCTTTATTAGTAGGTAAACCTCTACATTACCCATGAGTATTGATAAAATTCTTCTTTCCAGGAACCATTCCTAACCAACGTCATAAATTGTATTAGATGATAACATTATGTAATGTAATGTATAATCCAAAAACAGGTGAAGTTCATAATATAAATTAAAAAATGTATGGGTATCTAATCACATAATCATAAAAATGGTTCCTTGAGGATACCATTAATTTAAAATCCTTTATAATTTTTCATAAAGAAATGTAAAATATCCTATGTGTATTGCCAAGGAGGGTTAAAATATGTGCACAATGAGGCCAGTTGTTTTTTAATAGGTTACTATGGAGTCCAGCCCAACACACCTTGTCAGAGTTATTACCCCTAGGTAAATTTGTATCAGAACCAGTCATACTTGTAGTATCTAGACATGTATGAATTTTTTAAGAATACCCAAAAAATTCCCACCATACCAAATTATATGATACTTTTATATGATTATCCTTAATGTTTATGTATGGTTTACATTACCTAATATATATTTTATAAATCTAGTCTCCAAGATTACTGTTAAACATCCTATGATACCAACTGTAATTACCAAACATAGAATCCTAGTGTCAGTACCTAACTTTATTACATTAAAATGATTACAAGGAATCCAATATTGAAGAACCGATCTGTTTAGTAGTTTTATAAAAATTTATTATATAAATGATACCCATATTACACTAGGAAACATAAAATAAAAACACGATAAAAAATAAATATAGATGAACATCAACCTTGAAAGATCATGAAAATTAGTTATTCTTTATAACCTTGGGAACAGAAACATAATATGGGTGTTCTAAAATACTCAGTAAGGATATTTAAAGTGGATGAAATAATAAATCTATAATAATAAATCAACTTTTAAATATTAATAACTAAGAACATATTCCATTTAAATAACTGGATAAGGAATAGTCAATATGGAAATATAAATAACTGAAACACATTCCATTAATTCAATAAACTGAGACTAAAATACATCCATATATTTTATCATATGAAAATATCATAGATAACAATAATAATAATAACTATAGTCTATATGATGTAAATGCTTAATTTTTAGACATCAAGCATGAGGCACATGAAAACCTATACTATCAAGACCTTTCACAAGATAGTTTAAAACTACTCATGGAAACATGTTTAATTTAGCCAACTTATTTGTCTCACGAGAACATGTTGATGCATAAAGGAGATATATAAATTCAATGACCCACACATAACTTGTTTTTCAAATAAATCCTTATATTGAGTAATGAATACAATTTGTAAAAAAAAATTCTTACAAATATTTATATTTAATAAAGAATACATTTTTATCAATATTTTCTCAGATAATAAAATAATTATCAAAGAAAACATCATATATAAAAAATGTATATGTTTTAGGAAATAATAATATCTGTGACCCAAAAATTTGGATATTCAAATTATTATAATAAAATTATTATTTCAAAATAATGTTAAAAATAACAAAACAAAGTGAGACTACAAAGTTTTATTTTACTAGTTTGTAAGATTCAAGCTAAAACCCTTCAGGAAAAATTTTCAATGTGACTCATAAAATACCATGATGTGTAATATAATCATGATAATAAAAGTAAAATTGATTTTATATACACCAAATTAACATTAATTGGTGGGTAACAACAAATATGTATCAATTGAATGTAAATTGAGATTAAATCCCTTCCACTTGAGAAATTTTTAAATCTTGCGATCAATGAAATAAAAATATCAATGTAAACATGTAACACTTGGATGTATGTGTCTATAAGTGTAGGAATAAACCTTAAAATGAAAACATATAAGTATATTTAGGATACAAAGTTTATTATATAATAATTTAATTTTAAGTGCGATGGGCGGTGAGAACGAAATAAAATGAAAGTGGTTGTTGAAGAATGTTACCTCATTTTTGGGTAACTCCATT
The DNA here is from genome assembly GCA_963277665.1 of Viscum album. Taxonomy (NCBI): domain Eukaryota; kingdom Viridiplantae; phylum Streptophyta; class Magnoliopsida; order Santalales; family Viscaceae; genus Viscum; species Viscum album. The sequence continues at coordinate 1,088,400,421 of OY728164.1, read as the reverse complement.
TGGGTTAAAACAAAGGGATTCCATGGTTAGATCCATGACCTTGATGAGACTTATATAATTGTAAGATGAATTTGGGGAGGTTATTTGGTAAAATTTGTGGTGATCCAATGTGATTATTGAGGTGAATATGTGCGAGGGGAGATTTCCATTTTATAATGGAGGTGGAGTGGCATTGTTGTAAATTTTGGAAAACGGAATTCCACCCATGTTTTCTTTGCGTAAAATGGATCCTATGATTAAAAAAATAATAAAAGGTTATTATAGGGTCTAAATAATTATTTAAATTCATTTTTACCTATTTCTAGGCCATTTTGGAACTTAAGGTTATCATTTAGTCCCTGATCAAGTTAATTTTTCTCTTAATCACTGTAGTTAATTTTAATAACATTCACTAATATTTTTGGTTAAAAAGGATAAAAATATTAAAAATTATAAATATTCTTATTGAAAATATAGATCCCGTATTTCCAAATTCTAATCACATAAGTGGAAAAAATTAATTTAAAATTGCTCTTGTAGATGGGGCGACAATATGGGTTTTAAAAGTAAAAGCATTCAAAAGTTTGATGAGTATTTATAAAAAATTCAAAGTTAAATTGATTCAAATGGCCTATATTTTTTAAATATGTGTAAAAGTTTTCTGATTAATATTTAAAACGAATAAAAATTTAGTTTAACAGTATATATAACTTACCCGAAAAATCAGGTTTGAATTAAAATTCTTTATTTTTAATATTCATCCAAAAAAGAAACTTCACAGAAAAATGAAACAAATTAACATTAACATAATTTAGAAATTTCTATTTTAAAATTAATTTAAATTTCTCATATTAAATTTATTAGCATTTGAAATTTTATATTTCAAATAGGTTTCCCATTATTAGGTGATAAAACTTCTTTTATAGAAATATATGTTTTTATGTGTCAAATTAGGTTTATTATTATCTTATGTATATCTATTATTATAGATCCTCTCTGTAATGTATTATTTTCAACCTTTTCTTTTCTAATTTTTTTTTAATTATTAGGCTCCCATTCATCCTAAAGCTTCTAATTAAATTAATTTATTATGATAAATAATCTTTGGAGTAAAAATATTGTTTTTTTATAAAATATTTATCCTATTATTTATTTGGTATCAAAATTCAGTTCAAATAAATTGATAAAAATGAATTTAAATATATATTTTAAATTTTTAATTAATCATATTATTGGCCTCAATTTATGGAAATTAATATAATCATCATTTTAAATAACACCATTAATAGCATTTGGTGAGATTCAGTCATGCGTGTAACACAATCCATCAAAGAATATCATTGTGTATAATTCCCGCTAAAATAAATATTTCATGAATTTAAATACAAAAAATAGCGTAGATATATTTAAAATAGAAAAATAAAATAAATTATCTGGATATTATATTCCCTTACACTTTTGGTGCTGCATGTTATACACTTTATCAAATACAATTTTCTAACAACAGATTTTTTAGGTATTATGTGAATTGTTATATCAGATTTACCATTTGTTTGATGATGATACATAGTACTAAAACTCATCCCTTTATCAATATCTTTCTGAAGACATTGACAGAACACAAAGGTAAACCTTGGATCCTGATTTGACCCAATTGAATTTGGTACCCCATGAAACATTACTGCTATATTAATACATATCATGGTGAGATTATCTAAGGATAAATCTCTTTAAATAATGACAAATCATGCTGGCTTTGAAAGGATATCGACTAAAACCCATATAGAATTTTGACCTTTTGACTTTTTAGGGAGCTTAATGAAAAAAATCTATGGTGACGTTTTCTCACATCTATTCTAGTATATGTACTGGATGTAACATCCCCTTATGGTGTTGGTGGATCATATATATAGTTAATAAACCTTGTCATTCCATCATGATGAATGAAAAAGTCAAGGATATTTATATCCATCTTTTTAAGCTCTAATGTTTTCTCTCACACCTAATTAATCTACACATGGATATATGGTTGAATATTCAATAGAATAAGATAATATTTTCCCATTCATTCTTTATTTCCATATGTATTATTTTAATACGTTGAATTATTGTATGTTTTTTGATCTTCATCATGTATAAGCTATCATGCTATTTTCAATATAAATAATCATCAACTGTGTCAAATTTCCTAGGGTGGTATGTTTTGAGAAATCATAATTATTAATATAATCTCACCATCTTCTCTAGTGTATTTTAACCCCATTATACGTGAATTAATATTTAAAAAAATAGCTATATATATAACACATTTCTCTAAAAATATAATTCCCCCATATATTTAATGAAAAAATTATAGCAGCTATCTCTAAATCGTGAGTTGAGTAATTTTTCTAATGAACCACAAATTTTCATGACTGATAAGTTGTAACAATGTCATTATACATTAGTAAACATATCAATCCCTTCTTTGAAAAATCACATTATATTATAAAAACTTATCACCTATTTTGTAAAGTAGTAATAGTTGAGTTGAAAAATCATCACTTCAGTTCTTGAAAATTTCTTCCAATTCATTTTTCCAAACAAACTTGGCTCCCTTTTGAGTTAACTTGTTGAGTGCATTATATAGTCATGGTATATTCTCTAAAAAATCAATAGAATCTGTACAAATGAATTAAACTACGGATCTTAGTCACTATGTATGGTAATGTCTAATATTTAATACCCTTCATATTAGATGGATCAACCAATATACCCTCTCTGAATATTATATGTCCCAAAAATGAAAACATTTGTAGCCAAAATTCACAATTTTTAAATTTTTCATATACTTTCCCTTTCCATATGAAATTTAGTAAAATCTTAATGTTATATTCATGTTCCTCCTTACCTTTTTAATAGAAAATAATTTCATCTATAAACACTATAAAAACTAGATCAATTTAATATCTAAAGACTATATGAATTAAATCTGGGAAGATAGTGGGGTAATTTGTAATAATAAATGGAATAACCATATATTAATTGTTTACATACCTTCTATATAATATTGTTTTTTTTATTTCCTAATTATTGAATTTTATTTAATGATATCTAGAATAAAGGTAAACCTAAGAAAACTATTGAGCATTGTATTGTTTATCGAATAGGTCCTCAATATTTGGTTGAGGATACACATTCTTGACTGTTTTCTTATTTAACTCTAGATAATCAATGTTGAGTAACATTGAACCATAATTTTATTTAAAAAACCAATTGGTGCACCATAAAGTGACACACTTGGCTGAATTAATACCTTTTCATTTATATCATATAGTTTATTCTTCAAATAGGGGTTATTATAGATATTATCTTTGAAATTTTTGTAGAACCTAATATGAGTTCTATTTAGAAGTCAGCATCATACTGTTGGGGTATTCTAGGAAACCCTTTTGGAAATACATTAGTGAAATCCTGTGAAATAGTTATACAGTTAATTATATTTTTTTTAAAACCAATTGAGATGAAATTCCTTCTTGAATTTTAAAAAAACCCTATAAAGTGATGTTATTTTCAAAAAACTTTTATATTTATCATATGATTAATATATGGTCACTCATTGGTTTGGAATATCAAATGTGACTTCCATTACTTTGAAGTTAATGTGATATTTTTGTACAAAAAGTAAATTCATTCCTAATATTACATCGAATTCAACTATCCAAAAATGGCATGATTTATAATTAGCATATTCTCACAAAATTAATCCAGAGAGAAATCATATACTTGATATAAAATCATCATAAAATTAGAGGTGTTCACTAAAATTAATACATTTAATACATTTTGTAGAAACCTGATACCCATAAAAAATTATTTTGATATGAAATAATTGGTATATCTATAGTATAATAAGAAATTAAATGTTTTAGAGTGTAAGGTAAAAGTATATTTCAATAATTTTTTATCACACCCCACATCCAAAATAGTGATCTCCTGAGATTTCATTTTATCTCATAGATTAGGAGGTTGTAAACCTCCATCATCATCATTAGACATCTGATTTTAGAAAAATTTATCATAATAACCATACTCCATGCGTTAAAAACACAACTATGTGGGTGGGGAATTCTGTGGAGCTTTCTCTCAATTCACATTATTACATAACACTTTATCATCAATTCACTAATCAATTTACTGATGATCATCCTGTAAACAATTAAATCATTTACCAACACTCTAAATACAATATCTTACATACTATAACTAACACATTTAAATTAATAAAATATTAACTTATTCTGTCTTTAATTTTTAGAGTTCTCTTTAAACTCAATCATCATATTCTTGTAAAAAATAGATTAATTAGTAATTTCAATCTCTATTTCCACCTCGAGAAATCATCAAATCATTTCTACAGGGCTACTGGAGTTCATTATGGCTAACTAATGTTCGGTTCATTGTTCAAAAAAACATAATAATAGATTAAACATACGTTCAAGTTGGAATATAATGCCAACATAATATCTCATAGGTATTTTAAAATATTCCTCATAGTTAACAACAAATTCACCATCCCTGTACTTTTTCTCATAGAGTCCCTTATTTATTTATTTTATATTTAATATGATTGAAGAATATACTAAATAATAATCTATTAAAATTATCCTACTTCATGGATTCAATTTCAATATGTTTACTTGAATTCTTGATGATATTCCACTAATTATCCCCTTTTCCATCCAAAAGATTTACAACACATCATACCTTTTAATGTTTTAAACACTACTGAACAAAAATATGATTTCGGTGGTATTGATCCATTTCTAAAAAACTAGTGGATCAATATATCCATTTAAGTATGGAGTAAGTCTCTATATTAAGTGTTGAATAGAACATTTTTCCATGCTTCTCTTATTTTTTATGTTAAACATGATTCATGGTTTTTGAAATTTTTGTGAGCATAACAATGAGATTTTTCATTTTACCTCCCATAACATTTGGATTATAAAGAGGAAAATAATTTCATTTTCTCTTGTACACAAAATTAATATGATTAATTCAGGTTTTATTCATTTACTAAAATAAAAAATTATAGTTAAAGCAATAATAATCCTAGTGGGGAACCATATAATCATGAAAAATTACAAATATGATGCCTAAATTATGACACATTCTTATTAATTTATGATAAAATATAATTATAAAAGTACATTCATAGTTATCTCTTATTAATATGCATAATGATGGTTTGTAATGTGTATGTGAATTTTAAAAGTGTATCCCCCAGGAGGGTCGAAATAGGTGTCAAGAATTCCTAGTTTTCATACACCATGTGATGAACATGTCTAGATAAATTCACTATTATTTAAAATATTACCCCTTTCTACCATCATTCCATTGAAATTTCCACATGTAGTATACATATATGAGAGTAATTTATTGGAAAACTCAATCTCTATCCATTATAGAAATTAGACTACATTTTTCTATACTTTAACTATTCCATTGACGCATCCTTCGGGATGCCACAAATGTTTTCTCACCATATAATCAAAGGGTATATAAACCTATGCATTAATATCATCAATAATGATCTGAACATCTCATTCATAAATTTTACAGCTTAATCGGTGAATATTCAATACATAACATAACAATCCAATCCATAATTGATTAGTTCTATTGCATTTTAATAATTAGACACACAAACAACAGGTCCATAAGTGATCAATGTCTTCTCACACTGTAATATTCATAACCTATATCCCTCTTATAACATTCATAGTTAATACCTTCTATAACTGGGGTATTAAAAAATAAGAAAGGGTGGGCTCATATTCTTAGTAATGGTAAACAATGCTGATATCAATACATCATGACCATAATGGTATGAGAGAATGAGAATAAAATTTTAAATTCATACCCATCATATCATAATTAATAAAATTGATTCATTAAATAAATCACGGTTGTCCATAAGATAACAACAATAAAGCAATCTGAGAAAAATAAAAAATGAGAAGATATCTTTGGAATATGGAAAAGTGTTTTGGAATACATATCGGAATAAAATATAATTTTCAAATTAGTTCAATCCTTATTGACAAAACTAATAGAGTTGAATGGGTTAACTCTCCAATCCATTTAATTAGTTAAACTTCAACCCCAATATATTTGGGTTCACTCTCCATTCACGTTTTTTTCTCTCATGATATATTAATCATTACCCAATTAATTCTAGGGAGATATCATCCCACCAATAATATAATGGAAATTTTCTAACTATGTGACATAAGATCATAAATCATCCAACATATAAGAACCCATTAAAAGAAATGGGTTTAATAATCATTTACACATAACATAACTTGTTCAAAAGAAACTAGTTTCATATTCATTTATTTATTTCATCATATCATAACCTTTGGAAACATTACAGTGTTTCATAATCATTTTATACTAGTATAACCCATGGAAGATAAATAGCCTACATAAATATCTTTTCAACATAAACATAAAACATTTAGATAAAAAATAATATTAATTTCCTTAGATCACATCCCTAGTAAACCATAAATAATATATAAGGATTTCATCTTAAATTGAAAATTATTTGGAATGATAACTTGGAATGTTTATTGAGGAAAAAATCCATTCATTAAAAATAACTGTTTTAAAATTTTAAACTATTAAAATATTATTGAAATAATTTTATTTTAAAATAATATAAAAAAAACATAAAGTAAAGTTAAATTAAAATAATTGTAATTATGTTGTGTAATTTTATTCATGTTGTACACATTAAAATAAATGTCGCATTTATATGCTTGTTAAAATCCAAACTAGAAATTTTTAAAAAAATAATAGAATATTATTTCTAAGAAGTTTTTTAAAAATTAAATAATTTTAAAAAATAATTATTAAATAATTTTTAGACTTTTAAAAACAATTATTGAATTTTTTATTAAACATTTTTTAATGAAATGGGATTTCAACTAAAAAGAAAAATGAAGTCAGTTTTTCAAAAAAACATTATTTTGAACTATTGAGTACAAAAAGAGTGGAAAATGGAAGGAAAACATGTATTGTCATGATATTACTATAGTATTATAAATTTATTAATTTTATTTTTTAGTGTATCATAATATTTTATCATCATAAGGAAAAAAGATAATCAACCCTAATAAATGATTAGATTTTATAAAAAAATCATTGCCACTTTGGAAACATTTAGTCACAATCCCAATAAAAGAATAAGAATAATTGAAACATAAAATATATTTATCAAAAAAATTGTGGTATTACATTTCAATGTGGTTTTATGTACACCTCACATAATATTATTGTTTCATAATATGACATATGTCTCAAAGAAGGAAAATTGAGAAGAATCCCTTATATTAAGTCTCAACTTCTTTCACACATATTAATACACATTTATAATAAATACATGTTTATTAAAAATATATTAATGGTACATAAATATTTATATATATAATTCCATAAATTATTTACTTTTGATAATTTATTACCCATTTCATAATAGTTCCATGTTGATGTCATGTTTTAAGCAACACAGACTTTTTTTTCATGTATGTTTTGATTTGTTTATTTTTTGTAATTATTACATTGATCATTCCTAAAAAATATACATACTGATAAACATGATATACATATCATATATCATCATTATATATGTATTTATATCTATCCATAAAATTTAGATATAGAAAATGAGAGACATTATCCATGGAGACGGTAGGTCTTATGTATATATAAACGTTGTTTCCATTTTCTTGATGGATTTAAAGAATGAATGGTTAATAATATATTATCATTTACTAAAATTTACCATTTCATATATTTCAAATATTTTCAATAAAAATATTTGTTACCTTATATATAAATCTTGAGAAAATCACATCACTTAATAAGGTAGTAGTTCGTCATACATTGAATAATTATTTTATCTCCCATTTGATAGAAGAGGAGATGGATATTGTTATTTCAATTAGAAAAATTAAATATAAGTATATAGATTATATAGAGGTTATTATATATGAATTTATGAATAATAACTGGGTAATTAGAGAAGTAATTAATATAAAATTTGTAGTTGGGACATTACCTCTTCATCATAAAACATAATTTTTTCCCCAAAATACGTTATGTGTTTTGTCCTGGACAATGCTAAGGCTTATAGGATTAGATAAGGGAAGTATGCAATTTATTTATTTATGTATTTTATGATCCCATGTTATCATAAATTGCGAATTTTTTAAGATATGTGGTGTCCTTTTATATGTTAGGTGAGTGACACAAATGTAATTTTGGAAAGGAAAGGGGTGTACCCACATTTTACATATTAAAAAAGGCTTCAAAATAAACAATTATGGGTTTGAATAAATTATGATGCCCAAATATTTATTTAAAATGGGTTTTAGATAATTTTTTTTGTCATTTTATGCACATTTAAGATTACTTTATCCCCTAGGGAAACCCATTTTTCCCTAAATTGCGTTAAATAATTTTTACTATTTTAAAATTCATTATGGTAAAAAAATTAGCATAAATATATAGTATATGTCATTAATAATAATAATAATTAATCATTTTTTCCATATTCCATTCATAGAAGTGGAATATTTTAAATTAAAATTAATGTCCTAAATGCAAAAAAAATCGTTTTCCAAAGAGAAAATGTCCAAAACATTAAAAGGTTTTTATGTAAAAAAATTTAAATTTTTTAAAAGGGTATCAATTGAAATAATTGATATATAATTAAGATAATTTTACCCTTAAAATCATTTTCAAATAGAAATTACCCTAATAAATTCATTAAATGAAAACATTTTTTTTAATAAAATCCATATTTTTTCACCATTCAACAAAAAATTAAACTTTTCAAAAAACCATCAAAAAACTAATTATAATCTTGATAGGAAAACTTGAAAAATTAGGTATTTTTTTCATTACAATTTTATAATAGTTTTAAAATTTCAATTTTATTATTTTTCAGAAAAATAAATAGTAATCATTTTATGACAAAATCTTTTTTTCGATACATATAATGAGTTTGAAAAAAAATAATTCCCATTTTTATAAATAAGTTCTATTTATGTAAAACCATTTAAAATGATATTTAAATTTTTTTTGTTTTTATTAATTACTCCATGTTTAATATCCAAGTATTAATGGTCATGTTTTATTAATAATATTAATAGTTTGTTGCATTTTTTTAAAAGAAATTGTTTTATACAACATAAGAAATCAAAATAATTTAATTTATTAGAGAAAAATTCTTAAAAATTTGTTCTTTTATATACATTCTCACATTCTAATATGTTATAAAAAATATAATATTGCTTTTTAATACATTTAGACTTCCACCTTAACAAAGTGATATGATTTATTTTTCATTTCTAATATACATGGAGTGTAATAATGATCATTTTAATAAGTATATAAGATAAATCTGATACAAAAAATTATTTTTTAAAGTTGAATTATTATTAAAACTTCCTTTTTTCTATTAATCAAAAAGTGAAAAAATAGTCAAGCATATATAAGGCCTATCATTTTCATGAATAGTGTAATTAATTTTTCTTTATCAATGATTTATATATCTCTTTCAAAAAATATATAATTTGTAAATATTATATATATAACATTATTAAAATTTTAGATATAATATAACCTTGAGTAGTGTAAAAGGACCAAAATCACCAAACCAAAAACACAAAAATAATGTAGTCATTATCATGAACTATGATTTTAACAAAGGATTTTTGACCAATGGGTGATAAATAATTATGAGTAAATAATATATGGTAGGATTAATATTATCAAATTTTTTAATATATATATACTAAATAAGGGTTTATTAAAATGGGTGTCTGAATATATATGAAGGAATTCATAGGTGAGGTGTGGGATATATGTTTCAATCCTATTTAAATCATTATTGTGTATTAATGAATTTATAATGGGATATTATATGATCCAAACATGATAAAACCATATAATTTAATTCCCTTTGTATTATTTGTTAAAATTAAAACTTGTCCTTTCATATTGATCCTTTTATGTAAGCAATGTACTGAAAATTTATTTTAAAAAACCAAATTTTTTCTAATTTAATAGAAATATTTTTCTTCCATGCACATATTATCCTTTAAGGTTATAATTAATTTTAATACTATTATAATGAAATTTATCAATGAAATTTTTATAAATTTCTTTATTTTGAAAAAAATTACAAGGAATCTTATTTTTATTTTATGAACATGGTAATTTTTAACATTTTTACAAAATTATAAAATCCATTTTATTAACTTATATGATATGTATGTTTTTTTCATCATAATAACTAACATAATTTAAAAGGCTATAAACTATTTCAATGGTTTTCTCTTATATATTTAAAAATGTTTTATAATTTGAATATGTGATTTCTAATTGAAAATTGTTTCTTCTATAAGTAGATTTCGGTTATCATACAATAGTATATTCATCTATGTCCACATTATTTTTTAAATATTATAATTTTATAAGGATATGATATTATAATACTATACAAAATATTTCCCATGTTGGTTTTGGAATAGTTAGACTAGGGGTAGTAAGGAAATTTTGTATGCTTGTTCATGTAATGTGGAAAATTACTAATTTTTACTAATTTGATTAACATGTGTTGTTTATTTAGAGGATTAATGCGTTTGAATTATTATTCAATGGGTGAGGCCTAGAATTATATATCACATAAATATATTGGTATATATCATGAGAAAAAATATATTTGGTATTTTTCTTAGGTCGTACACATTTATATAATATTTCATGACATGAGGCCTTGAAGGTTTTTTAGAAGCCCAATCATGAATCGTTAATAGTAAATTCAGATATATTCTATTATATATTCCATAATTAATGAATTAGTTTTTGATGACTATGTAATTATTTTAACAATTATTATATCTATGGATATTCTTCTAGTTCATGTCATAATTAAATGACAATAATTCATCATCATTAATTCTTTCCATATTTTTTAGTCCTTATTAGATTCTTCTATACACACACTGTTAATAATCATCTAATCTCAGACATTTCTTATTAATACATTACCTAGGATTTGAGTAGTTGTATTATGATTAATAAAAAAGGATATCCTAGTGGTAATACTAGTGTTCTCAAATAAAATAATATTTTGTATTCTATGTTTTTAGATTTAAAAACAAATTTAAGTATTTATCAGGTTTTCAGAGAGTAGTAAACTTTTCAGTCATTTGGGAAATATTATCTTGTATCCAGTTCCAATGTAATAAATTAACCATTATCTCTAATCTACTAGGATGAGGTTCATTATAGCTGGTATGGGGTTATTTTTATTTGAATCCTAAGTAACTAGATTAATGAAGACATAAATTATGGAACATAAACATATGATTGACTTTAATGATATGTATAAGAATAGGATAACATGATAATATTTTCCTAAGGTATATATTATGTGATTTTACTATAAAAACTTTCCTATTTGGATATTACATGTGGAAGTGGTTTTAAAACATTATCATGCATGGGTAATAACCCAAAAACTGTTCGATGAGTATATTTAGGCCATCATTTTGCATAATGGTGAGCTTTATTTGGCCACACACCTAGTTTTTCAGTCATAGGTGATTTAATATTCTGAATTTATATTATCTTCTGAAAAAATTATGAAATCTTTGAAATTGTTTTTATGATTTGATATCATTATCAATGAAACCCTATTTGTTTTTCACGGATTATTTTTGAATAAATTTTCAATTTATGTTAATTTTTTTTCTTGTTTCAAAATTATACATTATATTTCAAAAAATTATGATGTAATATATTGTATTTAATTATTTGGAAATATTTCAATGAATAATGAAAATGAATAATTTCAATTTTAATTTTCCATGTATGGATCTCCCTCATGGGATAGATAACAGAGCTAGAGTTTGATATACAGCTGCTGGTCATAAAAATATATCTCAATTAGAGTATATGACATAAATTATTTCAAACACATTTTCCCATATGGGTACTCATGTATATCTATAACATATTTTGATATTTTTGGAAAACATAATGAGTTTAAAATATCCATCATTCAATGGGGCTAAAAATCCATTCCAAAATGATAAAGGAATAAGTTCCATAGGAAAGTAATTTTCTTATTTGATATGTAATTAATCAGAGGTGATTTTAATGTTATATTATCATCTCTCTGGGGATTCATATAAATGGTGGTTATTGATACAAAAAATTGTGGATTAAGAGGAAATAAAACTCATGAGATGAAAGGATCTTATAAATCATTCCTCAAAAAAATTATTTTCCTCACGAATAATAATCCAACATGGAGAGACAATTCATGATCCTAATGAAAATGTAATAATAAAGATTTAAATATATAAATATTAATTGATAAGTGTACTATTTCATTTAAAAAACATTATCCAAAGAGTATTGTTTTCCATATCTTTGATTTGATTAATAAAATCCATGAAAGTGAACAAGTATCCCAAAATATCTCATAATATTATTATATAGTATCATATGATATCAATATAAAAGAATAATTATCCATATATTATGGCTTCTAAGGGATGAAAGAGAATAAGAGACTGAAAGAGTAAAAAATTTAATATATGGGAGAAGAAAAAGTTAAATTTTCTAACATGAAATACTTTTGGAATGAAACACCTTAGTATATTTCAAAATGGGAAAAAATTATACAAGTATAGAGAAAAATTCCCACATGCTCATGAATGAAATGATAAGGTAGAATCCATAATCATAAAATGGATTAATTATTGGGTTATGTTGAACCATTACATCCAATTCACCAAACATCAATGGATCTTGGAACAAAATAATTCAAGAGGAGATTTCCAGGACGTGCAATTACTATAGCTCAAGTGGATTTTCCATGAAAATTATTTAAAAGTATATTCATAACACACTCTATAATTGAAAATGTTTTAATTGATTATTTTCCTATCAAATGTTTTATATATGACTAAATATCTAAGGGTACATTAACATGAACTAAAATATTATTTATTGAGTTTGTGGTGAAAAAATTTAATGGTAAGATGTCAACATATCAATTCTTCAGATCCTCACTAATAGATGATTATGGGAATATTCTTCCAATGAATCATGATAAAATTACAATATAAAAATTTGATGTTATTTTGGGTATTGATTTTCTCTCTACATATACGGGTTGTTCTACCTTCTAAAGAGGGATATTTTTCTAATATGGTTAAGGGAAAAATAAACATTGAAAATGTAACAAATTTTTCTATATTTTGTTGATTTATTTTTTAAGTACATTCCTATTCAGCCCCCATATAATGAGGTTGAGTTTTCAATATAAATCCTAAACGATTCTATGCCAATTATAGATCCTATATAAAGTGGATTCTATTTGGTTTTTGAAATAGATGAAAAAATAACATGAGAGTATTGACAAATTATTCATTTGGACGAGTGATTTTCCATGGTTTGTGCATGTTGTTATTATTAAGAAGAGATATGGGGTAATGTGTATTTTCAATAATTATTGTGAATATTACAAAATCGCTATTAATAAAAAGTATCCTCTACTATGTATCAATTACCTATTTGTTCAATTTTGAAGAGATCTATAGTACTCCATGATTATTTGTCATCAAAATCATCAAAAAATGATCAAGAAGGAGGATATTTTCAATTCAACCATTTGTATGAGGTATAATCATTAAGAATTTATTGTATGGAATTTTGGGCTCACTATGATCATGTAATCATTATGGATTTAATGAATATAGTCCTCTGGGATTTCCAAAATCAGTTTTTAGTAGTTATTACAGACAATATTTTTATATATTCTAAAGGAAATGAATATCATAAAGAAAATTTGAGAATTTTTTTCAAGACCTAGAATGTGGAAAAAATGTATGCTAAATTTAGAAAATATGAATTTTGACATCATGAAGTTCCATTCTTGGGTTATATAATTTCAACTGAGGGTATACTCTTGGACTACTCGAAGGGAGCAGTTATTGGCAAAAACCAAGACCAACATAGTAACTAAAATACATAGTTTTTAGGGGATAGATGTATACTGACCATTATTTGTGAGATATAGCTCATAAATTTTAAATATACACACTATTTTTTCATTTTAGGTGGTTATGTTCTTATGCCCAAAAAATTGATGGGAGTTTCACCTAACTATTTTGAATGTTGGTCACCAGGCCAATGCTTAAACTACAATGTAGTGGATAATGTTTTTTAATATATTTGGAGGCATAAATATGGGATTGGAATGAATCATCATGAATAATGACATGTTTATAGAATATGACTATTTCTAATTAATAATCCATGATAAGAATTAATGGGATTAGAATTTTGAGTTGGCGTCAGTAATTTTTTCATTAATGATATGGGTGAATTATCCCAATAGTGAAATGTGTAACATATATACTAATAACATACAATTGAATTATAAATAAATACATTTAATGGGTTTAATATTCACTATATAAATGATTGGATTTGACCAAATATTATGATTTCTCAATACATTACCACCACGTGAAGGAAAAAATGGTTGATGCTTTGAGTTAGAAGGAAATTAAAGGGTTGTCCATGGTGTGTCTATAAAAAGATATAATATCTATTTATTTTAATAATATTTTTCATGAAACCATGAGGAAAGTGGAATGGTCTTATCTTTATCATCGGAATGTTCATCCATCCATCTACAAGAGGATTATAAAGGCACCAATGGAATATGTGGAATTATAGAAAAATGTGATGAAATTTTTCGAGTTTAGCTAAGATAATGATGAAATGATAAGTCTTTGGAACTAAATATGTGTTCAAAATAATCCATAAATGAAGAATAATCTATTAGATAAATCTCATAAATCACTATTCCTTATTAATCCTGGATGTATAAAGATATATAGATATATAAAATAGTATTTGTACTAGGTTAATATGATATTGGATAATGTAGAGTATGTATCTCAGTGTTTGTTATCTCATCATGTTATGTTTGAAGAATATAATTCTAAACAAATATACAACCCTTACACATACAAAAATGGAAATGGGAAAAAATAACAATGATTTTATTCATCAGACTCCTTGAAACATTTAATGGGAATAATGTTGTATAGGTTTTAGTAGAAAATCGTATGAAGTCAGAACAAGTTATTATTATTAGAGATGATTTCTATTTTGGTCATCCTTCCATAATATACCTTAAAGAAGTGGTATAGTGGAATATAGCACTGCATTCTGTGGAATCTGATCAGGATTCGAGTTTTACCTCGTTGTTCTACAAAAGTCTTCAACAAGATAAATATATAGAGTTGAGTATTGGATCATATTTCCATACTCATATATAAGTTTATCATTATGGAACAATTCAAACACTATAAGGAATATAGACATATGTCTCTTTGGTTTCAAAATTTGGTTGAAATCATTACCTTCCATTGGTTGAATTTTTATACATTAATAGCCTTCACTACAGTATTTATAGGGAACTTCATAAATCTCTATGGAAAGAACTATTTGAATCCGATATAATGAAAATATGTTGGAAAATGAAATCTTTTAGGACATAATCTATTTGTAGAAATAACATATAATTTTGGAACTATTTAGTGTCCCATAAGGGCAGTTGAGAGTTAACCAAAAATTTATTCTAACAATAATCAACGGGATATATAGTTTGATGGTGGTGAAAATATAACCCTAAGAATATCTCCTTAGAAAAATATAATTTAATTAAAAAATTAAGGGAAAGATAATCCCAATTAATATTAACCCTTCATGATTTCTTATCATACTAGGATGGTATCTTATCTTGTAGTGCTTCCACTAAGTCTCTCTAAAATTCATCATGTGTCCCATGTATCTCTCTATAGGAAGTATATAACAAATCCTTCACCTGCATTAATATCAAAGGTCCAAACAATGAAAAAATATATCTTATACGAAGAAAAATCAATGGATATTTTGGATCACAGAGATAAAGTGCAATGAAATAGTACCACTAACTTGGTCATGTTTTTTGGTAAAATCAAAAAATTGAGGAAGTTTACAAGACCATGATGATGTGACAATGTGGAAGTATACTAAATTATTTGTATCAAATTTTTGTGCTTTCATTGAAAAAATTAATTTAAAGGACTACATTGTAACTCTCAAAGATATTAGGATATTGTTATAATAGATAAATTTAATTTCTAATATATCTTATACAACACCATTTCTAAAAGAATTGTTATTTAATATTAAAATATTACTTAAATATGATCATTATAACCTAGAAATTATAGTTTTTAGGTAAGACTAGTAAAAACTAAATTCGGAAAAAAAATTATTTGTCAATAAAATTAATTCAACAGTTATCAATTGATTATAAATTAAAATAAATATCAATTTATGGTAAAAGAGATTTTTTTCTAAGGAACTGTTTTTATGTGATAAATGTTTTTTATCATTATAAATAAAATTTATCACAATTAGGGAATCATTTCACTAAAATTTATATTTTATATATCCAATAATTTGTTTGTCATTCATCTAGATTTTTTACTATTCAATATATTAGAAAAAATCATGTTTTATGATTAAAAAATTTCAAAAAAATTATTTTTGTCGCACTATCATAAATTATTTTATTGTTAATTTTCTAAACTTCTAAAGAGAGAATATTGAAAAAAGGATACGAAATTGAGAATCAAGTGGTCAAATTTCTTAAATATTCCTCTTTCATTTTTCTCATTATATGTAGTAACCTTGATAAATATTTTCCACCTCAGTAAGGTTAAGATAGAAAAAATATTTTAAAAATAATGGGATGAGCATTTTAAAATTTACTAGCACATGAATTTATCTTTTTTGAAGAATGTATTACAGTAATTTAATCCATTTCTCAAAAATATTTCCTTTTGGATCCATTTTTCTTTGATTATGTTAATTATATTAATATAAGGATATGATAAATCCAAATTGTAACTCCCATGACATTAACGATTATATATTTTTATAAGGATACAAATTATATTAGTTCATTTATAAATTTGTATGTGAAATAAACTATTCTTTTTCCATGATGTTTTTCTAATTTTTAGGGACTAAATAACTACCTTGAATGCTTATACAATGCATATATATAGTATATTCAATAAATAGAAAAATAAATTTTATTAAAAACATATTATGTATAAGATAATTTGGATGAATTATTGTTTTTTAAGAATTTTTAGAAAAATAGAACAAATTATGGATTTTTTTTAATGATTTATATTCAATTTCCACATTATTTTATAATGTATTTGAAGTCAAATTAAGTTATTAATTTAATAAATTGCATTATTAATATTCTATGAAAATAATAACTTTTTATATTACTTAAAAAAATTGAAAGAATAGTGGTTGTATATTATATGGTCTAAAATTTCAACTTTTATCCATTTAGGATCCAATTGTTATCTTATATGTTATATTTAAACCCTTTAATATTCAACTGGAATTACTACTATTAAGATTAATATTAGTTAACCACTAGGATAAACAAAAATATAAATTTTAGTATGAAACAAAAACCTATGTAAATTTCATTAGATGATTATATTTAAACATTATATTATTTTGCTTCAAATATATATCCATTTGGAAACATTTTCCTTGAGAATGGATTACATGTATTTTAATCATTTTTTATTCTGATTGTTTCCTTCCCCTCCTTTATAAAAGAACACACTTTCCCACTCTTATATACATAATTTTTACTGACCCAGAATGACCACGACCTGCCCATTTATATTCAAAGTTTCATTATACATGTTTTAGATGTTTTTTTATTTCTTATATGTCCAATCCTATGTTCAAAAATAAAGGATCTAAATAAGTTATCCAGAAGAAGAGGTAATCAACTTACCCAGCCTCTTTCAATTTATTTCTTATATTACCTCCTCAAAATATTTTTTATTCATATTATAATAATAAATTTTGTATCCTCAATATAAATAAATTCTTTTATAAATATGACACCATCATTATCCACCTTATATTATATCAAATTCTATTTTTAAAATACATCTTCTACATATGTAAGATTTTCATATCCACTTAGAGAAATAATTAATTTCCCCTCACCATATTTTGTGGATGGTTATTATTATTGGTGTAAATGAAATTATTATTATGTATTTATTATTTTATATCTATCTTCTTATTAAGTGATAATTTTAAAAGCGATAATGCTGCTCATGTGCACCAATGGACTAACACATCTATGGAGGGTTGAGATTCATTTTTTGATTCCAATTTATATGAATGGAAATAAGGGTGGGTTTTCTATCAGTTAAAACGTTAAAATATCATTCTTGTATATGTACTACTTACCATCTCAATGAATGAAATCCTTTATTTTTCTCAATTTTTTTATGACTGTAGATAATTATAAAAATAATAAGTATGATATTATATAATTTTTACCAAATTTTAATTATATAACCCTAATAAAATTACAAGGGCTAATGAAACCAAATGAAAATAGACATAAAAACGAAGTAGATATCACCAAGAACTGTGATTTTAACAAAGAATTGATAATAAATGGAAGAAAAAACCTTATATGTAAATAATATATGGTGTCATATATATGATTATGTATATATAATATATTTATATTAAATATTAATTTGTTATATAGGAGGTCCAAACACATATGATGGAAGTTAGACTTGAGATAAGGGATTTTAGTTTCAATCGTATTTTAATTGGGATTTTATGTGGTTGATTTTGTATTTAAGAAATTGTTTTATTTTTTTAGATAAATCCAATTAGATAACTGATCCTCTATTCATTTTTATAAATCAAATGTTTTCCTTTATTATTCATCTCATAACATAATCAAGATAATGAAATAATTTTTTATGTATAACCAAATATGTTTTTCTATATATTAGGGAACTTTTTTATTCAATGTCCAAATTTTACTAAATATATTTTAAATAATATGTTTACTATTCTAAAATACATTTTGAAATATATTTTTACCCGTTACATAGAATTCAAAAAACTTTTTAAAATTAATCTTATTATCAATTTACAGATGATGTACTTTTTAACCTTTCTAAAGAAGTGTGAAATGATTGATTTTCAATCTTATAAAAAATGAAAAAAACAAAAATCTTCATGATCACATATTATTTTTTATCTTACATTAAATTATTCAATTTTTTTTAAATTCTTAATATTTTTATAATTTTTATAATTTAAAATCATGACATCGATTATAATAGTTTATTTTCTTCAAGAAGTTTTTCAAGATATTTTGAGAGTATATTCATCTAGGTCAGCACACTTTGTTTAATGTTATGATTTAATATGGATATATTCTAATGACACCATCCACCATATTTCTCGAGATGGGTTCTAATCTATTTAGTTATAGATTGTTTTGAAATAATGTATTCTATTTCTTCGATTATCGAATGTTATTTATTTTAAGTAATATAAATTATATTGTACTATTTATTTAAATGATTAAAGCATTGTACCTAAAAATAGATAGGTGGGACCAATAATTATAAATTCCTGAGATGAAATGGTAGGTCTCATGAGTCTTTGATCATAGTCTTTAGATGACATGGAAGGAGTCCCATATGGTATGTTTTAGATGCATAACATTATGCATTCCATCATTATAAAATCTTTTATTTATGACCATGTGATTCTTTTATATGTTTTTATATCCATGGAAATGTTTCTTTCTCATTTGGTATCTGTATGGAATTATTGGATCATCATTTATTATTATATATTATTCATGCCTTATTAGATTTCAATAAATTCATGCCCTAACAGATAATTTGTGCTCAACACTTTCTTATGTATACTATACATAGTATTATAGGAAGAGTATCATTATTAATATGCTGGGATATATGAGAGGGAATAATTATGTCCATAGTAAAACTACTATGTTTTATTACATATTATATAATTTAATTTATGATTTAATTATGTATATGGTTTTCCCAGACAATAAATTATTCATTCCTTTAGGATGAATTCTCCTGTATCTAGTAAAGTATAAAAAATATAACCACTAGATTTGGACTATTAGGATCTGGTAATTAACTAATTATTTAGAGGAAATTCATTTTTGATGACGATTTTTTATTATAACATTTTATAAAAACAAATATTATTTGTTAAGATTGGATCTAAAATAAATTTAAGATCAAGTTATATAAGGTTGAAAATATCAAGAAGAATATTTTATTGATTGGTATAAATTAATCTTTCTGAATTTTCAAAAATAATATTGATAAATTTCATTAAATTATATTGATATTCTATAATTTCTCAATCATTATGATCTAAGATGTTTTTGTGAGAATAATTTCATTAATATATTTAGAATAAGAGTAAATGTATGAGGAATTTAATTGAAATTAATTAAGCATTAAATGATGGAGATTCCAAAATACAACAATCCTTAAAGAAAATAATAAAGTCATGTAATATATGTAATTATTTCCAATGTTTATAACATAAAAATTATTCTATAATTCATGAAAGAGAAGACGTGTTTAAATATTAGGTTTTAAAAATGTATAGATTTTCATTGAAGATATATAGTTGAAAATTATTTGCAACAAAAAGTTCTTGAGGAATTTGTATAATTTTGTGTATATATTTTACTGATTAATGATATTGTTTTTATTTTTATAATTATAGAAGTATCCCAAGAATACCTATGAAAAAAATAAGACATAATTGGCATGAAGAAAATATGTTATTAAATAAATAATATTTATTAATACTCTTTTATTTTCGAAAGATGGGTGATGGGGTAAATAATATTAGTGGTGTTCAAAATAAAATGAGATTTTACCATGGGAAGGAAAAAAGTGTACTTATGGTTGTCCATTTTATCTTATATATAATTACATCTATATTTAAATTTGTTAAAATTTAGGAACAACCCAAAATATATGAAAAGTATACTCTTGTATAGTTCACTAAGAGGTGAAAAATACAATAATGAATAATATTATTATACATTTGGGGTTTATGAGTGTGTCAAGGGAAGATAAAATCACAATATAATAGATAAGAAGAATAAAAAAAACCACAACATGTGTCATCAAGAAAAAACAGGCTTTGTCAAGGCTATGCTATAAATATACCATTGATTAGGTTATAAGGACAAATACGAAAATGGGATTATGAATAATCCTACCACTACATGTGCCATAAAAATGAGTCATATCCGGAGTGTTAAAAAATAAATATTTTGGTTTCACTGTGTTTTATATGTATGAATGAATCTATGTAGTTACTTCCTAGATAATATTTTAAGGGGATATATTCTTGAAGAATAGTTAAGAGACATATAATAACCCTTTTTTTGGCATGTTTTTATAAATTAAATCTTTGAAACTAAAGAGCCATTTTTGGAAAACTAAATATTCATAACAATTAAAATATATTTGGAGGTCCCAAAAATGACATTAAATAGTAATATAAAATAAGTAAACAAAATGAGGGAATCCAAAATAAAATAGTATCAACCACTAAATAAATTAGTTAGAGTGTTAATGTTTCCTATAAATATGTTTTCCCTGAATTGTATAATAAACTAAACACATGGTTTGATGAATATAAATTTAATAATTCACTTAGTAACTTTCATTTTGAAATAAATGATTATATGAATAATTTTCCTATTGATTTTTTTAAATATTTCAATGGACTTCATTAAGATATTTCAAAAAGAGAGTAATAAGATGATGAAATGGACAGTGTATTATCAGAGAAAGTGAGATATCGTAACAATCTCACGGATCCAGTGAAAGTGAAAGAAAAAATATATTACATTTTAAGGAAATAATTTAATTCCTTAAAAATAAATAAAAACAGTTGAATGTGATAAATAAATACTTAAATATGTTGTATAATTTATTCAATTCTTTTGAGATATTTGAAAATGTTTCCATGGATGTCAAGGATTTTTAGGTTAAAGATAATGAACGAATGATTTAAAGTACTATAAAATTGTATATTTGAGAGAAGTAAAATTCTAATGGATTATACATATTTGTAAAATAATTTTTTAGATTATATAATAATATTATATGAGGATGAAAAAAATCATCACAATATGAAATTAAATGATCTGGAAGTGAAATTGGTGAATCTAGTAATTGAACTACCTAGAACTTCCCAACAATTTGAGAAATGTTATACTACCGCACAGGATTGGGAAATTATTATTTTGAATAAGAAGACTCAAAATTATGGCTATAATATCTTAAGATTATCTAGTTTAGAATCCTAATTATGTTGATAGAAAAACATAATACATATCATAGAGAATGTTTTTAACTAAATCTATTTTTTCTTGATGAATAGGAAACAAGTTAAAGAATGAATAACTATGGTGGGATAAGAATTCCAATAAACCCATAAAAAATTAAAGGCTTTTTTAAGGAATACCATGAATTTTTTCTCATAATATAGAAAAAATATCATTATATTCCAAAAAAATCATAGAATACTTTTTCATTTATTAAATATATATATAAAATATAATTATTAATTGGAAAATGGTTTTGTTCCTAGAAGATTGGGTATAGTGATATTGGATAGAAAAATAAAATGTCTTCCATTGGAGATTATAGAATCCATGGAGTGAGGGGTAATGGCCAAACTATAGAAAAACCTTATGTTTCAAAGAATACATGATTTAATTAAAGACATATATCCTTGAAAATTATATTTAAAAACCTTTGAAATTTTTAAGGATGTTTGAAACAAATATATGAACTGTAATGTAATGTTTTCGTATCTAATAGTTAATACAAAAAATTACTAAATAAAGGATAATTCCACTAAATAATTTAAATAAAAAAACAATAAGAGAAAAGTATTTCTTATGAAATATATAAAACTAGAACATTTTAAAGTGTACACCCAAGAAGAAGGTTGAGAATGATGTTACAAAAATCGAGAGATGGATTTTTTTATTTTTATTAAGGATACATAATATAACACTATAAAATAGTCATGAAGATCAATTTGGAAGAGATAAATCTATAAACATACATTAAAGTGTTAATCAAACAACGACATTATTGGATTTCTATAGTATTTGAAACTCTTAGTAGAGAGTTTGTAACAATTCCCAAAAGGGTAATCCATATGTTTTTAAATATATGAGTAGAGGTGACTTAAGTTTCCACATATGACTATCAAATTTATAAAAATTCATCCTAGAAAAATGAAAAATAAAAAGAAATAACCATTTACGTGTAGTTCTATATATATTTCTACTTGAAAAATAATATAAACATAATAATAAGCCTAATAATCTACCCAAATAGTGTCTCATTATAAAACATGATCGATAGAAAATGGCTAAGAAGTTGGGATGTGGCATAAAATAATGATTTTTCCTTGATTTAAAGATTTTAAAAGACTATTGAAACTAATAATAAATATTAAAATAAAAAAGAATCCATATTTATTGAATATATTCAGGATTGGAAACCCAAATTAAAAAATCATGAAAAATAAATGAATACACAAATTTATAGGAATTTATGGGATGAGAGAGAAATATTATCCTTGTATCTCAAATTAATGTTCATATGGAGAACTCGAATTATCCCCATATTTTGTTGTTTTTGTATTATAGAAGCAATAATTTATGGTGAAACATTACTAATGGGGAAATAGTGAAAGATAAAATTTCTAGAAAACATTATATATTTCTTATCATGGAGTATCATAGTTTGAATTAATCTCATAATTAGAGTTAGAAATTTAAACAAATATCATACATGATTAGAAACAACCATTTTGAAAAATTAATATATCCCTTAAGGGGAGAAACAAATTTAAATCAATATTCTATAAATTATGTGTTTTATATAAAAAATAAAATACATATAGATTTGATGAAAAAAGGTCAATTTTTCTATCAAAATACCTACTACAATTTTTTAAATATTTTAGATCTAGTTAAAATGAGGAAATTATTACTGGAAATATGGGGATAATTCTTTCAAAATATATTTGTTTTTGAAGTTTAGTGTAGGTTCTCTCCAATTATTGAAACTGAATTTGGGAAATCCCAATAATGTGAGTTTAAAAAGTGGTATCAGTTTGAGGGTCATTAAATGATAAATTTATTTTCTCTTTTAGTCCCTATTGTTTCAATAATGTATTATCCATTTTATATATATAGTTCATTAGATCGTGGATCATTTCTAAGAGTGAATTTGGTGTGACCCATTTTA
Organism: Viscum album; assembly: GCA_963277665.1. Taxonomy (NCBI): domain Eukaryota; kingdom Viridiplantae; phylum Streptophyta; class Magnoliopsida; order Santalales; family Viscaceae; genus Viscum; species Viscum album. The sequence goes on along the minus strand of OY728164.1, from coordinate 1,088,376,092 downwards.
TAGGGAATTCATGGAGATCTTAGAAAATGGATGAAAACATGGAAAATGATGAATTTGTTAAATTTAAAAGATTTAATTTAATATTGAGGATACACTCACATGAAATGTGTGATTTAAATTAGGTGTAATGATTTTTTAAACTTAAACTACAATATCCATAAGGGGGAAAACATATATACATCAAATGCATTTCTTTTCATGAAGTGGGAGATAAATTACTATCATTTAGGTTTAAATTGACCAAATGGTGTTAAAAATAAATCCAATGGGGTGGTAAAAGTTCCCTAAGGATGTGTAAATCAAGATAAGCATTTATTTTAATTACATTTGTAATAAAAATTTTAAATGTTCAATATATTCTAAATGTAGTTTGGTCATGTATTATTGGCATTGATGAATCAAGTTAAAAGCTTATTGAATGCATAAAAAATATTAGGATATCATATTATTGGTGATATTTTTTGTATGGATATTTTTAATTATAATATTTTAGAATCAATATGTAAAAAATGTTCAAGGAAGTGGATATGTATCAAGAAGGTGAATAGATGGATGCTAAATCTATTATTTTATAGTTTTTAAAACATTATTTAAGAAGGGTAAATAAGTTTCAATCCATTGGAGTATGTTATCATGATATTTGGGGAACCATCAATTTATTATTGATAATTTTGGATACAATATTCAGTGATAAATACTAAATTTAATTTGGATCAAAATTTTAGTGTTTGAAAAATAAATTTTTAGGCAGAATTAATATCATGCATATAATGTCCCATACTTTTCAAACATAAATATTACTAATTACTAGATTAATATGCATTACATAACACAATGATCCATGCCAAAATCTTATATGTCTATTATATTTGGAAACATGTATATATCTAATTCAGTTTTATAAGGGAACCACATAATCCCCAACTTTTTCATTCATAAATATTACCCTTTATATACATTTTATACTGAATGACTTTCTTTATAAACTATGTAATGGAAAATTTAAAAAGTGTGATATCAGATTCTTATTAAGGGTTAATGTGGTATATATAAACATAACAAGAGTATGTGGGTATGAGAACATGATTGTAACATTATGATTCCCTAAGCATAATATTTTAAATCCACACACATAATACCATTGGTCAAAATTTTGAATAGTTTCTTAATGATTGGAAGTTTATAATAAAAGAATAAAAAATAAACAATGAACATTATCCATGAGAGAAATAAATTAGAATATGCGAGTTTAGCCTAGGAGAGGCATAAACTTGAGTTGGGTGTTAATGCCAGTTCAGGCCCCTATTTCTTCTTTTTCTTTTTTTTTCATTTCCTTCTTTTCTCTTTTCTTTTCATTCATCATCCTTCTTTTACAAGCCTCATGTGATGCTCCCCCTACACCACTCGATCGAGAGAGAAAATGGTGTGGGTGAAAGAGAGTGATATTGATAGGGATGGAAGAGAGGTACCGTTGTGGAGGCCTCAACGTTCAACATCTATGGACTGTCAAATCGACCCATGCTTCGTCAGTTTTCTCCTGAAGGTAGGACCATTTATATTTTCACCATAGATCCCCATATATATTCCATTAAATAAATATAAATCCAATTTATTCTTGTATGAGGTATCTAGTGGAAAGATCTGTTGTTTTGGGGACAAAAACTAGGGTTTCAGGCAATCTGGGGGTTTCTCATTCAGGGATACCAGGTTACATTACGTGTAGTCTAGGATGACATGCTCTGTGTTCTTCCAGTTCAAAGAAGATTCAGTTTAAAGAATTACATGCCATGTATAGGGTATACAGGTTTTCCACTAGTACTTATCCATGTGGTCGAATACCAGAGCATGTCTACCTGTGTAGTAGTGCATGGTCATCTAGAGGACACGACCAGACCCCGTGTAGGGTAGCATTCCGTGTAGAAGTACATGGTTGGGCCAAGTAGATGTCCAAGCCAATTGAGCGACATGGGCATATACCTCATGATGGGTACATACTGTGTACCCATGTTACACATCATGTACCAATAGTGTTTACACAGATAGGCCAGTGGTAATATATTCCCATGTGGTGAGTTGGGGGGAACAAGTTGTGTGTGGTCTCTATACACCGTTTACTTTATCCGTGTAAACTTGTGAGGGTTTTTCTGGTTTAATTTCCCTAATGTCAGAATTACACCTGCGATTAGTCTATTCTGAGTAGTTTTTCTCATAGAAAATTATGGTGAAAACTTTAGAGCATTATGGGGACTCCCAATGGGTGTTTTGGGGCTTATACCTTGATAGAGTGATTCTTACTCTAGTAATCGAATTCATTTTTATATTGAGAATGATGCAGGAGCATGAATGATAGGTTGGGTTCTAATTCCAACCAGGTTAAGATCTTGTTCCGAGATGAGCTACGAGATATCTATAGTGAATTATTCTTTTTAAGATGTTTCCCTTATGAGACGCGCCCTTCTGGCCTATAAGACCATGATACCTAATGCTTCTAAGGATCCCCTAAGGGATTCCTTTTCATGTACTCTAATATTGGGACTCCCTTATAGGATCCTTGTATTTTTGTATCTTTTATAGGACCCTCATTGTAGGATGCCTCAGTTTCTTACAATTTTGAGGATCCTCACCATAAGATTCCTATGTTGCTTTCTGTTAGAATATCTTGAGTTGGATTACACCTTTTCAATTATAGATAAAGATACATAGAAGTATGCCTTATCTCATGTAAACCAAGAGGATCTTGAGTTGGATTCCTCTCAGTGTTTGACTTGAGGGACATAGTCGGTGCTTGTTTCTTGACCGATTGTGAGTTGTACATCGGGATAGGGTAGATAAGGGTTAGGTTGTCACCTTAGAACCCATAATAAACATGTTACACCATGGGGATATGGATGGAGTGTTGGGTTTGGCATTCAGGCCAACCTCACACATTTTTTAATTCTTGAAAATGTTTTTTCCCAATGCAATGATTTTTACTAGAGGTGCCTCCTAGTTGGTGGATGTCGATCCAAATGCAAGTTTTCTTTCATAATTTTAAGAGGCTTTGATGTTTTTATAAATATCTGGATTCAAATCCATGTCATTTCTTATATTGTAGGGATACCTAGAAGTATTACCTGGGACGTGGCTATTGATCATAGATGTGTCTATATATATATATATTGAGATCTATATTTTGTTGGGATTCCCATAAGAGTTTCCTGGTATTTGACTATTGAGCCCTATGTTTTTACCTACATTCCCTATGTGATACATGATTCATGTTGTTGGAATGCCTTGTCCGAGCTTAGTGGGTTTTTTATTTATGTTCCCCGAGTGATACTTGGATTCCCATTATAGGAATTCCTTGGACAGACTCAATGGGCTATTAATTTTAGTGCCTTGAGTGATACTTTGATTCTCTTGGTGTGAATGATTTGGATGGGCTTAGTGGGTTGATTTCATATACACCCTGAGAGATAATTAGATCTAGTTGAGGGATGCATTGTATGGGATTTGTATGCTTTTGAATATAATTAATCCGTTTGTTAATTGTGGATTCAGTTCAAACATTCCATAGATGATCTCATTGGTTATATATGTTTTTATACTAAGTGATACATGGATCCATTTGAGGGATGCCCTTGATGGGCTCAGTGGGTGATCGAGTTATGTACCCTAAGTGATACTTGAATCCATTGAGGTATTCCCTAGAGGGGCTACGTAGGTTGATGACTTCCACTCCTTGGGTGATACTTTTATTTTGGTTGTAGGAATGCCTAAAATGGGCTCATAGTCTAGTTGATATATGATCGGAATGATGGTGATCTTATAGATTAGTTACAAGCACTAGGTATGTAGCATGGAATCTCATGAGATCTCCAAACATACACCCTTAGATCATTGATTATAAGATTGAACATTGGTATACAGAATCCTTGCTTCAATGATTAGAGGTGAGTATGTGTGATCCCAAGTGTAGGATGAGTATTACCATATGGTGGCGTAGCTTGCTTAGAGATATTTCCAACGTTGTTCAAATCATGGATATGTCAATTGGTATTTCAGACCTAGAGATTTAATTGATGTTACACAGCTTTTGTGGCCCAATTTCTAGTTCAGTTTCCTTGTATAGGATATCCATTTGACCGGGATTACGGACCCAAGGTTTTATTATTGTTGACTTTCTTATTATTGGTTCCACATACCAATGAATATTCATATTTATGTATATGTTTATAGGTGTGGGACTTTAAATATATACATATATTCTTATGGACATCCATGGCGGAACCTACCAAGTCGATAGGGATTTTAGACCCTAGGTTTGACTATGGGATCAAGTTAGTTTTTATTACCTTTTTGGTTGTACTTCAGTTTGGTTGAACACATTTCTTTTTTATGCACTTTTGGAATCATAGTTATAGGTTTCTTATTGGGTGGACTACTAAGATTCATTACACCCCTACATTTTCACCACTATGTATGTGTCGAAATTATGTATACTTTTCATGTTGATCTTGAGTTACATGGTGGATAGGGCTGAGGCTAGTGTTTCAGGATCAAGTAGAGATACTTGTGGGTTCTACTGATCGGTTTGGTGCAGTAAAACAATGTTTGGAGACCATGTACCTGGTCTGTCTCGGATTTAGTTGTCGATCCATGTACTTTTACTTTCAGTTTCTTTTATAATTTTTTATTTGTATGGTCAACTCAGTGGGTGGCTAGGGTTATATTTTATTTCATATCTGTTCGGGATTTTACAGCATTTCATTTATTGTTATAGCTTGCATATATTTTAGTGTCTTAATGTCTCTGCACTCATTTTACATTCTATTGTGTATGATACATAGTTTTTTTACTTGTTACTTACTCTCATATAGGGGAAGAGTCTCTCCATAATCACCTCTTAATCCCTCACTACTAGTCGGTAGCCTCTGGCATACGGGGAGGCACGATTGAGGCATAGTGACCAACTAGGTCAGAGCACTGGTTTTGTGGCATCTGATTCAGGACATTGCAAAGTTGTATTAGAGGATTTCTTTTCATGGTCTTTAGTGTTTGGGATATGGTAGACATGAGTATTATGAATGTGTAGGAACCTATGATGTATATCATATCGGTTCATTGAGAATTCTTATTTTGGTAAGAAGTGATGGTTTTTAGAGTATTGGATTATTGTTCTGATCTATGTTGTTATAGTTGTATATGATTTTAGCCTAGAGAGACCCATATGTTTTGTGGATATTATGATTTATAATGTATCTATGGCTGTTTTCCTTTTCCAAGAGGCTAGGGACGGATTTTGACTCTTGACCAGGAAAGGAAAGAGGCGTCTCATGCATCATATTAGACACGTTGGATTTTCATGATATAGGTTGTCTTGTGTGTGATTTTAATGAAGATTGAGGCTGCTAGGTCTTCTAATAGATATATTTCACATTGATGGAGGTATAGTGACCTAGTATGTCATTATGCAATGTGATTCCCTTTTTGTGTGACCCTTTTTGTGTTTTTTATTTGGTATGTGGTTATCTAGTCGGATCAATGAGAGTGATGCTGAAGGATACAAAGACTTGTTTTGAACTGGACTACTAGGGGGTATTTCCATATATGGATTCTTGGTAAGTGTCCACTCAGTTTCTCTTCTACATTGGTTGTGACCTCTAAGGATTAGTTCATTATTAGAATGCTTATAGAGGATCAGTCCCATGTGGGCCATGTTTTTAGTTTGGACCATTGTTGTATGTGCTGATATTTACTTTTTTAGAAGTTTTTATCATTTGGGCTAGGTTTTAAAAACCTGTGACCCAATTGTGAGGACTGTTTTTTTGGGATAGGTGGGAGACCTAGAGGCCCTTCTTTGATACTCAGACCCTTTTTGGTCGAAGTCTATTTTGTTCTATAGAAACTTATCTGAGGGAGGTTGGACATTTTTTTCGGGTTCGTTTTTAGGAAATGAGATTTTTTTTATGATCATTTTTAGATTGAGGCATTGTAGATGCTCAATCTCAAAGTTATAGGGTTTTTATGCCTTTAACTTTTGATAGAGATCCTTGGGTGCTTGTTTTTCGAGACTGGATTTGACGGATATGACTATTTGAGTTTCCGGTTCAGTTGACTAGAGTTTTTTCTATTGCTAATGTAGTTATATTTTGGGTAGAAACTCATGAATATAACAATGCTATGTGACGGGTGATCGTGGGATGAATTGTGACACACCTGAGGTGGCTGATTTTGAAGAGGAGTTATAAGGGAACTTCTATCTTAGAAAACTAACATGTATTGTAGCACGATATGTTTATCCTTCAGTTGGATGACTCGCTAGATTACTTCCCCTGTGATAAAGATACACACTCGTTGTGTGTGGTATCATATGAAACTAAATTGGTGAGTGGATGGGTGTGATACAAGGACTAATGCTTCATGCCTTTTCATCGGTTTGGTTCCCGAATGTTGTGGTGGAATGTCCCTCTGTGATAGATGAGACTTCATGAAATGATGGGGAACTATAAGATGATTGACCCATTAATTAATCTTTCTTAGGTTTTGACAGGATGTGATTTTGGCCTAGAGAGAGATATATACGCCTTGGTGGAATCTTAGTTTACTCATGTTTGATGTGGTCATATGTTATCTTGATTCATCATGAGTATTCTAAAAGAGTGTTGACCCTATTCCAAGTTCCTCTTCTATCTAAATGTTCTTACCTACTCAGGAAGGTAACCTGTTTAGGTTGCGTGAGAGGAGCGATGTAAGGTAAGCCATATAGTGGGGAGTATACAATCGGCCATTTGAGGGTGGTGACCCTCGTTTTTACTTGAACTTTGGCCTTTTTGGTGAGATATTTGGCTGAGAGGTTTCTCTTAGGATGATGATAAGGGTATTCTTATGGTGGGGAGTACCATATTTTTTTTAGTTAAACATATTCCATGTTGGAGACAGCTGTTGATGCTGTAAGTAATGTCATTGGATAGTTCAAATCGGTTTCTTGTGTAGATACCTAAGTTGAGATCATGGTTATTGGTCCTTTCCCTATACTTCTGGGGTATGATAAGGTTTATGATGGGGATTTTGTAAAGGCCTATGATTTTTGGGACTGCTGTTTTGAGTAGAAATTTGATTTTTTTTCATCTGGATGCCTATAAAGGGATAAATCGACTCATCACCTAGAAGATGATCTCGGATAATTTTTCTTGCCACAAAGTTGGTCATAGAATAGGGTTTTTACCCTGTGAAAGTAGTTTGGTGGAAATTTGGTTAATAAGAATTTATGTTGAGTAATTAGTATTAAATTTTTATTAAACTAAATATTTAGTTATTCGCACAGCATCATTTGGTCGTTTCTCTGGAACTAGGTGTCAAATTGAGGTTTTTCATCCCCTATTGTGTCTAGAATGGAGGGTTTATCCTAGGAAAGGCATAAATTAGATTTGGGGGTCGGGGTCAGGCCGAGTCTCATTTTCTTCTTTTTCGTTTTTGTTTTCTTTTCATTTTTTCCTCTTTTATTTTATCTCATCATCCTTATCATGCATGCCTCATGTGCCACTCCTCCTAATCCATTCAACTAAGAGAGAAAATTGGAGAGAGAGAGAGTGAAAGATCAAGGGAAGGTAAGAGAGGTACTGTCGTGGAGCCCTCGACACACTGGTTCAACATGCAACATCTGTGGACCGTCAAATTGACCAAAAAATTTGTGGTTTCTTCCCAAATGTAATTCCATTTATATTTTCATCATAGATCCTTGTATATTTTCCATTTTCTAAATATAAAGCTTATTTATTCTTATATGAGTGTCTTTGTGGCAGTATCTGCGGTTTTGAGGATAAAAAAGGGGGTTTCTGGTGATCTGATTGTTTCCATTTGAGGAAACCAAGTTACACGGTTTGTAGAACAAGCTGACATGTTGTGTATTATTCTCATTTAAGGAAGATAAATTTTAAAGTATTACACCCCATTTTAGGGGTATACACATCATGTACAAGTACAATTTCATGTTTTCGATAACCCAGACATGTCTACATGTGTAGGGGTAAATGGCCATATAGAGTACACCACCGGACCCTATATAGAGTACAAAACCATGCAGAAGTACATGTCTTGGCCAATTAGATGGCCAAGCTAGTTGTGGGACATGGGTATATACCCCGGGTTGGGTACACACCGTGTACTCATGTTACACATTGTGTACCTAGTGTGTTTACACTCCTAGGTACGTGATAATATATACCCATGTGTAGAGTTGGGGGTACACACCATTTATGGTCTCCAAACAGCGTGTACTATATCGTTATAACCCTTTGAGAGTTTTTCATGGTTCCTTTCTCCGATATCATAATTGGATTAGAGAGTAGTCAATTCGGAGTAGTTTTCAACGTAGACTGTGATGGTGAATCCTTTGGAGCATTCTGAGGAATCCCAATAGGGGTTTTGGGGATTCAACCATGATTGATAGGTTCTTTCCTCCATTAATAAAATTCATTTTCTTCCGAGAGTGAGACTGGAGTGTGAATGATAGGTTTGGTGTTCAGACCAACCTAGTTGAGATCTTGATCTGAGATGAGCTATGAGCTATCACCCATGACCTATGCTTTTGAGGACATTTATCATATGAGATGTGCCCTTCTAGATAATGAGGTCAAGAGAACTGATGATTCTAAGGATCCCATAAGATAATACTTTTATTGTATGTTGATATAGGGATTCTGTTTTAGGATACATGTACTCATGTGTCATTTAGAGGATCCCCATTATAGGATTCCTCTATTGACAATCATTTTGAGGATCCCCATTGTTGGAAGCCTTTATTTCTTGCTATTAGAGGATCATGACTTCAATTCCTCCTTTTATATTATATATAATGATTCCCATAATGATTCCTTCATTAATGTTTGCCTTTAGGATCTTGAGCGGGACTCTTCTCAGTGCATGACTTGAGGGACCAAGTGGGATCCCATTGCTTGACCAAACCTAAGATGTACATCTAGTTTTGGTATATATGGTGTACAGATGTCACCATAGAACCCATGCCAAATTGGTAATCCCATGGGTTTATTGCTAGAGTGATGGGTTGGGTGTTCGGGCTACTATCACTCATTTTTTTCATATCGGCATGGTTTTTTCTGATACAGCGATGTTTACGAGAGGTTCTTCCAAGTTGGTGGCTATTGATCCTAATGTGAGACATCTTTCTTTATGTTAAAAAGGCAGAATGTTTTTCCTAGGATCCAGCTTCTAAGCCATGTCATTTCTGGTATTTTTGTGATACCCAAAAGTATTACCTGGGACATGGAAGTTGAGACCATATGTGTGTGTGTGTGTCTATATATATATATATATATATATATATTGTTATGTATATTTTGTTTAGATTTCTAGAGGCATTTCTTGGAATCTTACTATTGAGTCTTATGTGTTTTCTTGTATGCCCTGAGTGATACATGGATTCCTATTGTAGGAATTCCTTGGATGGGCTCAGTGGGTTGTTTATTTGAGTGCCCTCAGTGATACTTTGCTTCACGTCATAGTAATTCCTTATATGGGCTCAGTGGGTAGTTCATTTAATTACCCTGAGTAATACTTGGATTCCTGTTGCCGAAATTCCTTGCAGGGGCTCATTATTCTGATGATTCTTATATTCTAAGTGATACTTGGATTCCTATAGTAGGAATGACTTGGATGGGCTCAATGGGTTGATTTCATATATTCCTAGAGTGATATTTGGCTCAAGTAGAGGGATTACTTAGATGGGCATAATGGGATTTTGAATATAATTATACCTTGAGTGAATATTGGATTCTTTTGAGGGATTCCAAGGATGGGCTCATTAGATGAATTTGTATGTACCCTCAGTGATACTTAGATCCAGTTAAGGTATGCCTTTTATGGGAATAGTGATAGATAGAATTATGTACGATGAGTAGTAATTGGATCTAATTAGGGATTCCTTGGACGGGCTCGGTGAGTTTATGACATCCACACCTTGAGTGATACATGGATTTCTATTGTATAAATTACTTAGATAAGATCATAGTCTAGTTGATATATGATCAAAATTGTTGTTCTCTTTTGGATCAGTTACATGACTCGAGGGAGGTAGCATGGTTTCTATTGAGATGTTTGAAAATACTCCATGAGATATTTATTTATAGGATTGACCTTTGGTATATTGAATACCTACGTGAGTGATTAGAGGTGAGTATGCGGGAACCTAGGAGTAAGACATATATCCTCTTATATTGACGTATCATTATTAGAGATATTCAAAGCCTTGGATGAAGTAGGTATATGTCGATTGGGATTACGGACCCAGAGATCAACTAGATGTTAATAGCTAGAGTGGCAAGATGTCCAGTTCAATTCCCTCACATAGGATATTCAGTTGACCCAGACTATAGACCCGAGGTTCGACTGTTGTTGGATTTCGTGATATTGGTTTCACATACCAATGAATGTTCATATTTATGTATATATGTATAGGTATGGTAAATTACATGTATACATATATAGATATGGACATCCCTGATGTAACTTTATCAGTTGATAGGGATTATGGACCTTGGGTTTGAATATGGGCTCACATTGGTTTTTTTAATCATTTTGGTTGTGCTTCCGATAGGCTGAGCACGTTGTTTTTTCATACAATTTTAGTAGGATAGTTATAGATTTCATATTAGGGTGTTGTAATAAGATTAATTCTTACCCCATAATGTGCACCTCGGTGTATATGCAGACCTTATGTACGCATTTCTGGTTGAGCACAAGTTGCTCAATGGATAGGGCTGAGGCCCTGTGTTACATAATTGAGTAGAGATGCTCGTGGATTCTTCTGATTAGGTTGGTGCAGTTCAATAGTGTTTGGAGACCAAGTATGTGGTATGCCTTGGAGTCAGTAGTATATACATTTACTTTTAGTTTTAGTTTCTTTTTTAGTTTTGTATATGTATGTTTGGCCCAGTGGGTGACCAAGGTTGTATTGTACTTCATAGTTGTTCAATATTCTATAGCATTTCATTTATTATTAAATATTGTATCTATTTAAGTTGTTTACTACTTATGAAATCTATTCATATTCAACTCTATATGATACTTAGTTTTTTGTTCACATCTTACTTACATTAATATAAGGGAGTAGTATCCCCATTATCACTTATTAGAGCCTCGCTGCTAGTCAAAAACAACTGGCATACAAGGTGGCATGCTGATACCTAGTGACCCACTGGCTTGGAGCACCAGTTTAGTGGAAAACAGTTTTCGAAATTTCACAATAAATTTTAATAAGAAATATAATTTGTGGAATACACATAATAATACAAAACCATAACCTATAATTTTGGGATCATTGAGAAAAATTATCAGGGAACTTCCTGGGGATACACCTATTAGGAGGTAAACATTACCATCCCCAATCATATCACATTACTAATAGAGTATCATGTTACACCTTCTTCCCATAATATATTAGGTTACACCTTCTTTATATAGTGGATCATGTTCACCATCATTCCATAGTTTATCATTCATGCCGAGTTGTTTCCAATCATTATCGCATGAGATATAAATCATTACACTACAAACTGGATGGAGATATAGTTCCCCCCATCACATAATAAAATCATACATAATTTTTCTATAAGAAAATAAAAAATTCATCAAATCTAAACCTCTAAAAAGTTATGGGATTTATAGCCATTATATCATAATCTATGAAATGAGATGGGTATCATAAACAATTAAACATATCATAAGATTTAGAAATTATAGAGGTTTCATAATCTTTTAATCATAGTATAACATGTGAAAGAAAGTGGGTTTCATACGAATTTTATAATGATATATAATTTGGAAGAGAAAAAGTATCTGGAAACAACATGTCATATTATACATAAACCGTCAAAATAAATAACAATAATAGTTCCATTTGATCATATCCCAAATAAAAAAAACTATATAAAAGTATTACATCTTATATGGAGAGTTCTTTTTAATGATCACTTGGAAAATCTCTTAAGGAAAATAACCTTTCTTAGAAATACAATTTTTAAATCATAAAAAATTTTCATAACACTTTTCTTTGAGAAAAACATTGAAAACTTATGAAGTATTAATGAAACATAATTTAAATCATTTATCTAGGAAAATATCATTTCTGCTTTAAAAAATTATTTGTAATTACTAAAAAAATAAAAAACATTTATAATTAAAAATAGATTTTAGAATTTATATAGAATTTATCGAAACCATTTAAATCCTTTTCTTCTAATATACACTTTTAAAACATATAAATGTATCTTTTAAAATCATTTTAATCTATTTTTAAGCATATAAAATTTCTGAAATATTTTTTTAATAACCATTGAATACTAATAAAGGAATGTTTGAAAATAATTTAAAAACATTTTGGTTACTATGAAATATTAAATTACTTTTCCATTCATCTTATCATTGAATATCATTTAAAAACATTTTTGAAAACATTTTTAGAAAACATGGTTTTTGAATAATACATATTTTTTAACAAAGAGAGAAATATGGTCTGATTTTCATGAAAAATTTTTCTTAATAATCATAATTACCAAAGAGTGGGAAATTAGTACCATTACATCAACATATCATGAATAAATGTAAGATAAAAAATATGATAATTATTCTGATATGTATCATATGATTTCTTCAATTGAAGATTAATCACAAACAACCTCGATAAATGTTGAGATTGTATCAATAAAATCTTACAATATTTTTATAATTAAATCATAAAACCCATCAAGTAATGATATGATGTGAATTATAAAATATCACGAGGATAAAAAATCATGATATTAAACATAATATTTTCTATTAATATACCTCATGAAATAATATATGTGCATATCAAAAACATACTTCTCAATGAAGGAAAATTTTGAAACAAAATACTATACCTATTTGGTAGATTTTAAACCATAAAACACATGAAATCAATGTCTTAAAATGGATATTTAATTCAAAATAATTTTCAATTTAAGAATAATAAAATAAATTAATAGGTAGTATACCCACCATTTATAAGAAATATGTTTTGAACATGTGTCACGACCCGTCCGTCGGGGCGTGTTCCACAACTACCCCATGCCCGCCTCCCAAAGGCCTGGGGATGGTGACTAGCGTCAAATGAATTATCCTGCAAGTGGTAGGAACATTCTGATTACCCGTACACATGCACACTCACAGCCCTAGACCATAATGCTAAAAATGGAAAACATGCATTCTACTAAGACAACAACTGAGAGTAAACGGTACAAAGCTAGGAGTCAAGAGGGCCAGAATACAAACCCAACAAAAGATGAGCTATAAAAAAGGTGGTATAAAAGTCTCTAGAAACCCGTTCGCATAAAACCCTACTTGAAGAGTAGGAAAAGGGTAGATATCTGATGCTTTATGAGTATGCCTCACCTGTCTGTCCTCCCCGGGTGTCGGTTGGTCCTGGACCGCGAAGGTCTCTATCAAAACATCACCCATATGCACAAGAAATGATACATGTAGGAAGATCTGGTGTAGGGGTAAGTAACACAATACTCATTAAGGAACCCAAACCACAATGAAAACTACACACTAAATAGTGAACATCTCACATAGATATTACCTAAAGTATAGAAACAAAGACTATCAGTCATGATGCTTAACATCATGTACTACAGAGGGAATCATCCCTGATGAGTCAATTAGGCATGCTGGCCACTAAGGTCCACTTTTTAATGAGGTCAGCAAGGCCACTGAGATTCGCTCGTCATTGAGGTCTGTTGGATCACTAAGGTCTACTCGTCTACTAGGCCACTGAGGTATGCTCGTCTCTAAGGTCTACAGGGCCACTAATGCCTACTCGTCTACAAGGAAATTGATTTGCACTCGTCAATTAGATCTACTATGCTACTGATTTCCACTCATTACAGAGGACTGATGGGCCATTGAGGTGAACTTGTCTGATGGGCCCCTGAGGTCCGCACATCTGCTTGGCCATTGAAGTTTTCTCATCAATGTTGTCTTTTTTGACCATGAGGTCTACTCGTCTATTGGGACACTAAGGTCTTCTCATCACTAAGGTCTGTTAGGCCACTAATCTCTACTCATCACTCAGGTCTGTTGGTCCACTGAGGTCCCCTCATCACTTCTTCTCGTTATATTCAGCCGTAGGATTCCTGCTCGCAGCCAACTTGATTTCTAGAGAATGTACGCCAGAAGTCATATATTGTATACCATATTACACAAAAACTCACTTGTATTGTTTTAAAAGGTTAATCTCATTAAGAGTGTCCCAATACTGCAACCTGACCCATCCCGTTGGGCTTCCTACCTTCTCTATACTAGCCCACTATGAGCATGTTGGATTTCTTCTCTTGAGACATGGTGTATGCCCTATCTCCCTGCACCCCATGGGTCACCACAGGGTCTGACAGAACATTCTGGTTGGACTGCGGTCCTTGAGTCGTGTGATATTGCGCGGTTCGCAGCATCCATTCATGCCACTGGTAGCCATTTTCAGCATCCCCAATCCACCACCTGGGGAAATTTTTGTTGTACCTTTCCACCACCTCGGTGTTCCACTATAGCGCACCACCAGCACACGCCACCTCCCACACGCTTTTGCTACTGCATGCCGCCACTGGTGTGCCGGTGGTTCCCTTCACAGGCCACCTGAACTAGTCTGATGGTCCATTTTCTAATCAATGTCATTTTTTGGGATCCTCAGGTCATCACTTTCATTGATACATACTCCATGTTTTCTCACCATCCATTCATAGGTTGGGTCATAAAGAACACAAGAACGCCCCCAATGGAGGGATCCATGCCTTTTTTGTGTCATCTCGATCCCTCTGTGTTATAATTTAAAAACAATTTGGGAAAAGATTTAAGAATTTGACATGGATAAACTTGATTCATGCCCTAGTATTAGAAACCCTCCCTCATAAGTGATCAATCTTTGGGTCACCTATTCATGGGTTGACCTGCGTTCGTCACTCAAATCCATGAATGGGAAAAAAATATATTCACATATAATCAAACCCCTACCTCAAGGCTATATCATTCATTGGGGAAGATTGCATTGTTGTCATTATTCATTCGTTGATCTATCGTTGTTGGTGTTTCATTGATCGTCGCTCTCCAAATCCAAATATCAAAGTGTTCAGAGAAATACAAGATTGTGCCAATGATCCCTTATTTGGTTAACCAATTAAATAGAGGAAATGTGTTTCAGTGTTTCTATTACACTAAGTCGTAGCATGATTACACTATTTCATTAATGAAAAAATATTTCTGTTATGCTTAGCTTGCAATGTCATTATGTTGTAATGAAATTTGGAATTCTAATAAAATAAACTAAAACTTATGTTATTTTTTCGTAAGAAATTTTAATTATAATTTTCTTAAAAGTCTAAAAAATATTTTTTTATATCAAATTTTTTCTGGAAAAGGTTATGTATTTCATTATCAGAAGTCTCCGTTCCAGACCCAACAGTAACCTTATATTTTTAATCTGGTAAACTATTTAGATGTTTGGAAAACCACATACCCACACTACTTTAAATAAACTCAAAAAAGTTAAAACACTTATTCTGGTCTCACTGGGCCTTAGAATCAATTATCATTTGAGTTCCTAGTCTCAAAATAATCCCATATAATTTTATAAAAAATTACATGGAATTTCTGAGACATTACATTCTCCCCACGTTAAGGTTCTATGTCCCCATATGCCAAAATAAGGGCAAAACAAACAAATGGGGGTATTGAGCATCAATCTGAGCCTCCAACTCCCACGTTATCTCCTAGAGATTCTTTTGTTGTCCCCAAATCCGCACCAGAAGAATGGACCATCAATTAAAGACCAGTTCCTGTCGTTCCTCGATCTCTATTGGGAACACCACAAATGTCACACCATTATCAATTTTCAACTCTCCATAATCAATGATGTGTTATGGACCATGTATGTACCTCCTCAGTTGCGATACATGAAAGACATTATGCACCTAGTGCATCTGTGGGGGAAGATATAGGTGGTATTCCACCTCACCAACTCTAATTAGAACCTGAAAAGGGCCTATAAATATTGAAGACTACTTACCGCCTTAGGAAAATCTTCATAATCACTATCAATATGGGACTTGAAAAAACACATGGTCTCCCCCCTTGAACTCCAAGGGCCTCTATCTCCCATCTACATAACATTTTTGCACACTCTATGGAGTCCTCATCTTCTCCTGGATAACCTGTACCTTCTTGGTGGTAGCCCTTACCAACTATGGACCCATAAGTTCTGACTACCCTAGGTCTGTCCAGTATAATATTGATCTATATAGTCACCAATAAAGTTCCTTGAATGGATCTATACCAATGGTAGAGTGGTATATATTGTTGTAAATGAACTCCACCAGAGGTAGATGATCCTCCAAACTGCGACTGAAGTCCTAGAGGCAATCATTAAAAATTTCCTATAAAACATGGATAGTCCTCTCTATATGATGATGTTTCTATAGGTGGAATGTGTAGCTCAATCATAGAGGAGTCCCAAATGCCTTCTACAATACCTTCCACAACTGAGATGTAAACTATTTGTCCAAATCCAAGACTATCATCAATGGGACTCTGTGGAGGGGAAGGATCTCCTACACTTAGAGGTTTCCAAAGGTTTCTACTAAACCCTACTCTCAGATTTGTAGGAAGTAGTCTGACGAGATGAGTCGATCAATATTTCCTAGATGGTATTGTTCCCTCTAGATGTGCGGGGTAAACCGATCATTAATTCCTTCAAGATACCAAGCCACTTATACTCTGGTACCTTGAGTGAGTGATTAAATCCTACTAGAACTTTATTCTCTACCTTCACTTGATGACAAGTGAGGCAATGAGAAATGAACTATGCCACTTCCTTCTTCATCCTCAGCCACCAATACTGAAATCAGAGATCCGGGTACATATTTTTTACTTACAGTTGTACCTCTAATGGGGAGATGTGGAACTCCATCAGTACCTCCTCACGTGATGCCACTGGTACAATGATGTGCCCTATGAAATGGATAACACACTCCCCACCTGTAGAATATCAATTAGGATCCTATCTTGAAAATAAGTGAGCACATCAAGCCTTAGAGTCAACATAAACATGTTTAGACTCCCTAACTATCTTTAACAGTTGGGGACATACAACCATCAACTAAAGATATGATGCTCCCTCACCATCCATGAAAGATATATTCATCTTGGTTAACTTCTGTGACACTTCACTCAGAAACTGCAAACCAGATCTTCTCTTGAGAGTCTCTTCCACCACATTTCCCTTCCTATGACAATAGACTATATTGAAGTCTTAGTCCTGGAGGAACTCTATAAACCTATGTTTCCTCAAGTTTAGGTCCTTCTTGGATAAGATATTCCTGATACTTTTTTGTTTAGGGTAGATGGAAGATCGCTCTCCCATAAAGTAGTTCCACCACATATTCAAATAAAATACCACTACTCCATGTCTTGGGTCGTGTGATTATGATCGTGATGCCTCTAATTCAATGAACTATAGGAAAACAGTGTCTACTCCTACATTAGAAAACAACCCAGTCCTGTCCCTGATGCGGCGCAGAATACTATATCCCAAATTCCCTCTTCTGGTAGTCTCAAGATGAGAAAACTCTTCAGTATCTACGTCAGCTCCTTAAAACTTTGTTGGTAATTCTCTGTCCACATGAAGGTTTGTCCCTTCCATGTCAATGGTGATGAAGTTTTGGCTACCCTAGAAAATTCATTCACAAACCTTGGATAGTATCTAGCAAAACCCAAAAAACTCATCACCTCAATCACACACCAGGGTGGATCCGAAGCATGTATTGCCCCTATCTTTGTCATATACACTACAACTCTAGTCTCTTAAATTATGTGTCAATGTAAGTGGACCTCCCGAATCCATAACTAACACTTCAATAGATTCCCATAAAGCTGGTTCTCTCAGAGTGTATCTAGGACTTTCAAAAATTGTGTCATGTGATCCTCCTTGGATGTCGTGTACACCAGGATGTCATCAATGAAAACCAGAATTAACCGGTCATGGTAAGTATGTAATATTCAATTCATGTGTCCTAGGAAAACTAATGGGGCATTGGTCACACCAAAATGCATCACCAAGTACTCATAAAAGACATAAAGACACTTGATGGTTGTCTTTTGTACATCATCATCTCGTACATGAAGTTGATGATATACAGATCTGAGGTCTATCTTTGAGAACCATCTCACTCCATTAAGTTGAAAGAAGAGGTCATAAATACTTGGTAGTGGATACTTGTTCTTCACAGTCACTAGATTCAAGCATTGAAAGTCCACACAAAACCTCAAAATCTCATCTACCATCTTGGAAAAAAATACTGTGGCTTCACATGATAAAACACTGGGCCTCACAAAGCCCATCCTCTACAGATCCTCCAATTGTATCCTTAACTCAAGAAGCTCCAACGGATCAATCTGATATGCTAGTGTGGATATCAGGGTCATAATGGGGTATAGATCAATGTAAAAGTCAACCTCTCTATGAGAGGTTAATCCCAGAACATCCTCAAGATATATTTTTTTATACTCTTCCACCACTATAAGAGGGTGATGACTCTTCTCGTCCACCACACTTAGGGTGAGGCTAACCAACTGGTGAGTGATCAGTTTCACCTTTCTTCAATAAATTCTTTCATGCCCTTCAAGTTTTCCCTTTTCACCAGTAAAGGTAAAACTAGCGCCATCTCTACAAACACACCACACTTTGAACATAGTAAAGTCGATCTGAGCATGAACTGTGGACAACTAGTCCATACCAAATATGATGTCATAATGCCTTGACACCACTACTAGAATATCCCAACATAACCTCTCACCACCAATAGTAAGATCACACTACCGACACTAGTATCTAATCATCGAATCCTATCCCACAGAAGTATCTAACAATAAGGATTGAGCCAACTAGTCCACTGGAATCTCTAGGCTCTGAACATGGTCTTTGGAAATGAAATAGTGATGAAAAAAATATGTATATATAACTTCACCTAAGGTGGAGAAGACACATATTATACCTCTAGTCATCTCTAGGACACCGTGGTCATAGGCCTTCATTTCCTAAAGGTGACCTCGCCCCTGTCCACTAGCTCCCAGAGCCCGTGGTGGACCACTTAGGGGTGGTGGTGGATGCACCTCTTAACATTATGAACCACCTACTACTCTGCCTATCCCCTTCCACATTTTCCACCCTACAGACCACCCTTCTTGATCATATGCCTCTACCTCGGCATCCCCACAATCATCTTCTGGTAGTCTACATAGCGATTTTGATAATCATGAGTCATGTGTCCCTTCCCACCACATTATTAGCACATGTGACAACTTTGATGACTTCCCCTACCCTGGGAGCCTTGTACCTCCAATCCTGTGTCATGGTGTTATCCCCACAAATACATGACCATCTTGGGTCCCTGTGTCTGCTTCCTGCTACCCATGTGTGAAGACACTCCCACCCTGTGTCTTGTGGTGGCTCCGGTTGTAGGTACTCGCTCCACCAGTAATCTCTATACGAGTAGATCTCTCTCCAACACCCCAACCTGAGTAGGGATATGATAATAAATACCATGGATTCCCTGATATCCTTTTGTAATCACTACTAAAATGCATTAGGCCTCAATAATGGGTCTCATACCATGTAAGTGGAGTAACAAGAATACTCGGTGAATCTCGTTGAGTACTATACTACTATCAGGCTACACAACTGTTGGTGGAGTAGCTCATGTATGAAAACTGAGCACAATGTCTCATAAAAGAACTCCTCTCTGAACAGGCTCTCAAAGTCTGTCTAGGTTAGGGTCTCCATGTCATGCATTTAAATCACCAATATCCACCACATCCCTGCTGATCCCTAAAGAATTCTTGTAGTTAAGATCGCCATCTATTCAAGAGGCGTCCTCACCTAATAGAAGACTCATGTAACCACTTTGATCTAATCCTCATCCACCTAGGGGTCAGTCTCACCCCTAAATATGAGAGTTCTCTACCTATGAACCTTGTCTAAGGCACTAATCTTATGTGAGGCCTATACTAGTAGAGATGGTAGAAACAGCTGATCAATGGGAGGTGGCAATGCTGGTGCACCTCTCGATGGGGCCTTCTCTAGAATTGTTCTATGTATTAATGCCTCATTTATAGGCATACTATCCTCATGGTCATGCATCGGAATCCTTGCTAGTTGTCTGCTTGGTGTCATCTTAAAACATATCACGATGAACCAAGGACAAAAGATTATACCTGGTGAGCTAACTCTGACTCAATAATGACATGAGAACACCTGCAATTCCAAAATTATGCATGAAACTAGTTTTTTCTTTTACCGAGTCAAAAAGTAGGATTTACGGTCTTGCTATATGGATACGTTAGCCGCCACACTAACACTGGGCTCCTCGAGCTTGAAAGTTGAACTCAAAACATTTAGCCCCATTTCCCCAAAACAAAGCCACAAACTCTCGATCCTTTAGGTCAAACCAACCACCCTCTAATACCAATTTGTAATGACCCTTCCGCAGTGTCTAGTTTCATGACTACCCCAAGCCCACATCCCAAAGGCTAGGGGATAGTGACTAGCATCGAAGTCATTATCCAGCAACTTGGAGTCATTTTCCAAGTACTTTTACTCATGAACACTCACCACGCCAGCACACAATTATAAAAATGAAAAACATGAATTATACATAGACAACCATTGAGAGTAAATAGTAAAATGTGTAAGTAAAGGTGCCTGGAATACAAACCCAATAAAACACATGTTGTAAACAAGGGGGGTACAAAAGTCCCTAGAAACCCGTCTGTTGAAAACCATACCTGAAGAGTAGGTGAAGAGTAGCTTCCTAAAGTTGTAGGATTACACCTTACATGTCTTTCCTCACTAGGTTCTACCTATTCCTTGATAACCAAGGCATCTATCAAAATGATGGTCATCTGTATAAGACACGATATGTGTGGGTGGAGCCCGTGTGAAGGTGAGTAACACAATACTTAGTAGAGACCGCAAACCAAAATAAACATACCACAATGAAAAGTACACACAATGTAGTGGATAGGTCACACAGTTATAACCTGAAGTATAAAAAGAGAGACTAAAGGTTATTATGTTAAACATCTTGAACTGATGAGGGAAACATACCCAATGAGTCATGGTGGCATGTTGGGCCATTGAGGCACGGTCGTCACTGAGGTATATTTTGACATTGAGGTCTACTGGTCTGCTGAGGTATACTCATCTTCTGGGCCACTAAGGTCTGCTTGTAATTGAGGTCTACTAGGCCACTAAGGTCTTCTCTTCACTAAGCTATACGTGTCTATTAAGGTTCGCTCATTTTCTAGGCCACTAAGGTCTGCTCATCTTCTAGGTTATTGAGGTCTTCTTGTCACAGAAGATTGTTGGTCCACTAAGGTTCTCTCATCTGCTGGTCCACTGAGGTTCTCTCTTCATTGAGTATTGTGGGTCCACTAAGGTCCACTCGTCAATTCCTTCTTGCCACAGCTAATCGCAGGACTCCCACTCATAGTGTTCTTAATTCAGGGAGAGTCTATTTCTCAGTCCATCAATTGTATCCCAACTTCTACTAAAACTCAAATGGAGTATGTTAAAAGTACATTCACATCACAAGGCTCGCAATTCCACAAACATCTCATCAATAAAACTTACGGTTTGGATGTTATGCTGGTTTTACTGAAAAGGGTTTGGTTGGGTCTGAGACCGGTCTGACCTGGGTTTAGGTCTGACCCATTCTAAACAGCCATGAGAAGGTTGGCTTGCTTTACACGAGATGAAACACCATCCACATATCCATCCACCTCTTGGGTCTCCACAGGGTCGGCTTCTACAATCAAGTTGGACTGTGGACCTCTAGCAACATGATGTGGTGCGGCTCACCATGTCTACTCACAAAGCCAAAGACCTTTATCGGCAGCCGAAATCCATGGGTCACCTGTTTATGGCTTGACCCACATTTTTTGTTCAAATACATCGATGGATAAAAAGTAAATTCACTTATAATAAAACCCCTACATTGGCGTTTAATCGTTCATTGGTGAATATCGCACCACTATCGTTCAACATTCCTCGATCCGTCGTTAGTGGAAGTTTGTTTATCATAGCTCGCCAATGCCAAATCTCCAAGGGGTCAAAGTAATACTAGATTATGCCAACGATCCTATATTCGGTTAACCCATTAAATGGTGAAAATTTGTTTCTGTGTTTCTATTACGTTGAGCCGCAGTGTTGTTATGCTCTTTCATTTATGAAACAACATTTCTATTACGCTCGAGTTGTAATTCCATTACGTTGCAATAAAATTTTAATTTGGAATAAAGTAAAATAAAAGTTTATATTATTTTTCCTTAAGAAATATTTATTATAATTTTATTAAAATTTTGGAAAAAAATATTTTTCCTCAACTTGTACTACTCAAGGT
Organism: Viscum album; assembly: GCA_963277665.1. NCBI lineage: Eukaryota > Viridiplantae > Streptophyta > Magnoliopsida > Santalales > Viscaceae > Viscum > Viscum album. Next base: position 1,088,353,629 of record OY728164.1, on the reverse strand, counting down.
TAAGTCTTTCTGTTGGTAAATTCATTATTCCGGATGCAACGGTGATCCCTGATTTTTAATATTGGAACCCATTTAAAAGTTTCCAAACTAGCACATGCGCTCTATTTTAAATAAACATAAAAAAGTGCAGACACATATTTTAGGCTCATTGGGCCACAAAATCAAGTGTTGTATAATTGTATGGTCTTGAAATAATCTTAAAGAATTTTTAAAAAAATACATGGAATATTTGGGACATTAAAACATGGCTTGAGTCTCGTAGAAAATAAAAGTGACATGAAAATCCCATACTATTTGATTTACTTTTGAATCATGAGCCATGTGAATGAAATACATCAATTTAAACATTTAATATACTGAAATAAAGTAAACTCGTTATATATAATTTCATAGGTGAATATATACACCATAAAAAAGAAACTAGTGTTGAATAAGAAATAAGTCTCACGGAAATAAAAGTGAGACTAGAAATCCCCTTACATTAAGTATTAAATTATTTTTTACATGTAAAAACCTCTTATGTGATATATATAACATTATTATACATCTTTTATAGAACTATATTCATATATAGAATACCATATATAATCTACTAGAGTCATTATATTTCCCATTTATTAACAATTCCATGTCAAGGATATATTTCGAGTAATGACCACTTTTTTATTGACACATGATTTAACATGATATTATTGGTCCTATTACTTATATCATGATTTCCTTACTTCTATAATTTATTCAATTAAATTAATACATTATAAATTCATTTGATATGTCTTTCGAGTAATTCGTAAAAATTAATGATACGAATCGAAGTACACCATTTAATAAGGCAATAGGTTGTTTTAATTCAAGAATGGTGTTTCTTTATTCTTATCATATTTAAAAAATAAAAGTAAATGAAACACACACACATAAAAACAAATATATATATATATATATATATATATTACCATTATAGAATAATTTTTTTTATCAAATATAAATCATATGTTAATTAAACCCAAACTTACTACTACTCATGTAAAGCATGAATGAATCACATCGCTTTGAGGATATAGTTGTTCAAATATACATAAATGATGTTATCATATTACCACACAATGTAAGTTATAAAGGTATATTTTATTTAATAATTACAGAAAAATAAAGACATCATAAATATCATAAATATCATAGAAAATAGTATGTCCATCATTATTCCCAACAATCAGTTGTGGTAATTGGATAATTAATGACATCAGAATAAATACAACAAAAATATAATAAAAAAACATATAAAAAACTATTTCTATCATTATTTCCAACAATGAGTGGTGGTAATGGAATAACGAATGACATCGGTTCATGTGTTGGTAGTCCACTGTACACACGAATAATGATTGTATATCCCATTTGATGGATGTGTGGGAAGTTGTAGGTTGTAATTTTAATATATAAAAATATTATTATATTGAATATATAGCGGTAGTTATATAATTTTGATATAAATATTATTGAAATGGGGGGAAATAAATATAACTAATGTGATTGTTGAATAATTTTACCTCTTTTTGTGGTAACTTCTTTTGGTTTTCACTAAAGGAATTCATTTGTGTGATTTCATCACAATGTGAGGCTTCTATGATGAGAGGAGGGATTTTAGGAGATAATGTAGGTAGGATTGTATTAGAGAAAATCCTTCAGATTCCTGAATAATTGAGGAGGGTTAGTACCTTTTTATATTGGAGGAGGTGTGAAAATCCTGTAAATAGCAAAAAGTAAACACTATTGGGAACTATGAATTACATCCTATGAATATAAAATTAAAAAGTAATGGATTGGAGGGAATTTATGGTCAATAAAAACATACAACACACAAATTGAAAAGTATTTTAATCATTTTGTTCCATTGTCTTTAAGTTTATTCAATTTTATCTTTAAAGTTTTCCTGAAGGTAACTTGTATATTTTTATTCACCTAGGTAATTTATCCATTAAGACTCAAATTAAAAACATATTTTTTAGATAATTTATACATAATGATTCTAAATATTAATTCCAATACATTAAATAAAAATCTAATTCATTAGTAATAATTATTTTAAAACAAACTCATGTAATGTGTAAAACCTTATTTTACCCTTAATCGCGTTAATTAATTTTAAATTATATCACTAATTATTACGGTAAAAACTAAGTTGAAATTATTAGAATATAACTATTGTTCTTATTACAAAAAAAAATAAATCTATTTTTCAAAAGTTAAATTCACATTAGTTTGAAAATTACATTTAATATTAATCCCAAATATGGGATGGGAAAGTGGATTTTAAAGTGAAAATGTTCAAAAGTTCACAATGTTTATAAATATAAATTAAAAATATAAATGATTCTAATGATCTAAATTTTATTAATAGATGTAAAATAGTTTTTATTATAAATTAAAAATATTTTATAATATAATTTAACAAAAAATATAAGTTAGTTTAAAATACAATTTTCAATTAAAATAAAGTGTTTTCCACTATTCCTAAAAAAATAAAACTTCCATGAGAAATAACAATAACTCACCCAATGTAAATTTTGATTTTTTCAACTAAAAATTTAATTTTATATTGTAAAATATAATTTAAAAAAGTTTCAATATTGATATTTGAAAATATAGTTACAATAAAACGTGGTAAAATTACATTATAGAAAAATAAATCTCTATATGTGTAAATTTGGATTTATTAGTATCTCTTATATAAAAAGAAAAATAAGATTAACTTTAAATTATATATTGAATATAAAATATATATTTCATTAAAATAATTCATAAAAACTGATTTAATAATTTTCTAGAAAATGAATTACTATATTTTGAAAACGTTTTCATTTTCATTTCTAGTTAATTAGTCACCAAAGAATTTATCTTACATATTTATGAACCATATTTTCATAATTTAAATAATATTATTCATAACTATTATTCCAATGGATAGGTGGAAATTATCATATTATATTATAGTATATTAATAACATTTCATGTTTCAATTTGACTCAATGTTACATATAACTCAAGCTAAACATAGAGTAGCATGTAACATTGGAAAATCTAGTGTTGAGAGTAGTGTAAGCTTATCTTTTTGTTTTTTATAGAATAGACATAACTTGGTATTTCCAGAAAAGATATCCTAACACGGTATTCCATTTAGTTAAATCTTAGCTTGATGTTTTCATATAATAGAAGTTGTATTATGTGTTGTGAGAAATGAAAACTATCAAAAATATTAGGTTATTTGAAAAAAATTCCAAAAAACTCAAAGTGTTACATTATACCACCTTAAAATAATTTTCTCCCTTAAAATGTGTATGGGTTATCAAAGTTTTAATACATGAGAGTTATTTTCAATGAAAACCACATCAAAAAAATGAATAATAAAACATCCTTTAATGATGGGATTCTAGAAACATATTGGTTACACAGAGTAACTCATAACCATTTTTCCAGATAGCTGAACATAGGTTGAAAGTGAAAATATAGACATGGAAGTTAAAAGTAACATTGAAATAATGTTTTATGATGATGGAGAACATGACGAGGAGAATTTTAATGATCCCAAATCCATAAATCGTTCAATATTGAAAAAGGTAATCAGAACCCCAAATATGATGACAATATAAAAAAAAATTCATTCCATTTTCCTAATGTTGAATACTTTTTTACAAGAAGATATAATTATATGATTTCATGCAATTCCATTTGTACAATATCACCCTTTTTGTTATTCCTTGATCAATTTCAACTTTATCTATTACAGTAGAAAAATGAAGGTAATTTTTTTATAAGCACCAATAGATCATAATATCAGCATTTATAATGAAAATTCATTCCTTCAATATTTCATTATCATCAAAGAAAAATGGTTATCATATGTTTTCCAAAATGTATATCCAGATTTAGAAAACTAATATGTCAACCTATAAAACCATATTCATAATTCAACATAAAAAAATCCCAAATTTTTATCCTTTTTTCCTTTTTAAAATATAAAAATCCATATCAATAGAAATAGGTTTACTAAATTAGCTTGAAATTGATCCACCATTTATCAAAAATTGACTATTGATTAACACATATAAATATGTGAGTACCTTCCTCATGTATTCTCTTGAATCATGTTAGTACCCAAAACTATGCTAAAACCATATTGAAAATATACTTTCTTATAGATAACATACATAAAACATTGATTATTGGATATATTACTTAAATCTAAAAACACTATAAACTTAATTAATGGTAACAGAAAACACTTTTTCAACCAATCCTTTATCAGTTCCACATTAATCAATACTATCCATTTGACATTATCCATATTAATCATAACATTATCCAAACTAAACAGAATTTTCCAAGATTCTTGAACATTTTAAGGGATACATTCCCTCAATCAGAAATATATTTTTTCTATTAAATATGACTTTTCCATCAAATCAATTTTTCTTGTCTTCCAGCACCATTTAACATATTCTTGAAAATAATTAATGAAATAATTATAGAATAAATCCTTATACATTTCATTATTCATATAACATAATATTTAAAAAAAATACATTAATAATTCAATCGTTACACCTCAACCTTCAGACAATAGCTATGCCTCGTCATTTTATTACTTAATACCGGTTTTCTCTCATAATTCAGGCATAGTCTCTTCATCATCATCAATAAAACCATTACATGTTACTCCTATTTTAATCTCTTTATGAGGATTCCACTGAAGTCATTTATTTTTATAATGTTCATATATTCTAAATTTAATGTATTCATAAATTTACAATACCATAGTGAGGATAGCATTCACATCCATTACATTAACTGAAATGTTCATTTTCACATTGTAGTTTCTTTCTTTGTGTCCTCTTTTCCATAATAAAAAAAATTACTTTTAAGACACCTACTTGGGTGTTTATTCCCACATTATAAAGAGAAATAAACTGAAGCATCTTTATTCCATGGTCTCTATTAGCCAAATTATCAGAAAACTCATTTCATCTCTTTCTCTATTAGTCTGAGAGTTGATTAAGGTATACAATATTAATCATTTTTTTAAAATTTATTAAGCTTGATCACAATTTCCTTTAATCAAGTGATCATACCATTTGAATGATCGGTATAAAATTTATTATCACATTAAATGTAAACAAAAAAAATTTTGGTTCCCTTCATTGACTAAATCCAAAAAAAGATTGTCTGAGAAACACTCATTATATTGAGAAACCACATTATCTGTTCAAATCAATAATATGATGTTTAAATTATGATGACTTATTTAATATATGAAGCCTTAGGTTTAACTTTTATTATTTATAGTCATATTATAATTATATCCTTTTGATGGTTTGTGAAGAGTTTTTGAGTGTCAAAAGCATATCACATTGGAGTGTCAAACCAAATGTGCATCAAATGTAAAGACCCGGAAATTTCAAGGAAATTTTTTTTTCTTAATTTTCTTTGGATGTTTTACATTTCCGTGTTTATTTCCGTTCAAAATGAAAAACTCGAAACATAAAAAAAATTTATTTCATTAAAATTGTTTTTGGTTATGCGTTCATGTGTTGAATAATTCTTCTGTTGTTTTTATCTAACGCGGAGGGTGCGGGCCAAACGAACACGGCCCAAAAACCCTCCTCAGTTCTTCGTTGTTGTGAGAATTTGGAAGGCGACGACAAAACGTGACGCAATGGCGATTTGATGATCCCGCAGTGAAGAACGGAACCCAGGAGGAACAGCAGCACAAACGGGAAGGAAAACGGACCACCGGAGCAACTCCGGTGGCCTGCGGAAGCTACCAGCGGCGCGGGTCGCCGGCGCGGCGGCCGGAGGCGGCGGCGGCGACGGTCAACAGACCTGCGGCCGCATGGGTCCGGCTCGCACTCATGGGACGCGATGACATGTCGCGTCCGCTGGTCCAGCGCGGCCCCTCGAGGGTCGCGACTTCCTCAATCCGCGGGGGCGGCGCCCCGCGGCTGCGTCGTTCGGCTGCTCGGCCGAGCCGAGCCAGGCCGGTCCGACCAGCCGGGCCATGCCCTGGCCGGACCAGACAGGGTCCAGCCGGGTCGGACCGGGTCGGGCGACCCGGTTCGGCCGACCCAGGGGGGGTCGAGCCGGGTCGGCCCGGGCCAGGACCCCCCGTCTTCGGACCATTTTCGGTCTTTTGACCGTAACATGAGCTATGGGCCTCCGAACGACACACCGTCAGCAGAAACACGATCCTTGGATCGAGACGGTCGTTTCGGTATATCGCACTCAAGGTTTCGAAATACTTTGTGTTCGGTTGGGTTGGTTTGTACACGAAACCAACCGGGCCCTCGGAGTGGAAACGCTCATATCTTGAACTTCGGACGTCTGATTGGCGTGTCGTCGACTGTGGTGGTTTTCTCTAAGTGAGACGGATCTTTTGGCTCACTCCTCCCGAGGTTTGGACGTAGGTGGAGTATGGTCGGGTTGGTTTCGACTTAAAAACCAACCGGGCCCCCAGGACGAAAAAGCCAATAACTTCCGGACCGGGCGTCTGATTGACGCGCCGTCTGTTGCGTTGCGTTCCTGTTGACAATACAGAACCTTTGGCATCCTCCGCCCGAGTTTTGGATGCAGTCGGGTTATAGCCGGGTTGGATTGTACCCGAAATCCAACCGGGTCCCTGGAACGGAAAACGATGATATCTTTCAGACCGGACGTCCGTTTGACGAACCGTCAGCGGTGTTGGTGATCTCGTCGAGGAGCGGTCCCTATGAGAGTTCGGGGTACAGTTGAGATACGGACGGGATGGTTCGCTTATGAAACCAACCGGGCCCATGGGATGAAAAGGCTAATAACTCACAGACCGGGCGTCCGATTGACGAGCCGTCTGTTGTGTTGAGACCCCAGTGACGAGGGGATCCTTGAGAGATACTTCTTCGTGGGACTTGTGATGTTTTGGAGTATCGACCAGTAGCCCGTGGAGTGGACCCTCCCGGAGACGAGCATACTGTGTGTGGAAACCCTAGAGCCGGTTGAGATTTGACGACTGCTGATTGAACGACTCGGTGTGTTACAGAAAGCTCAGTGGGGAGCGCTTGGTTGCAGCGGTAGACCCACGAAAGAGGTTCGATTGGTTGTAGCGGAATAGGGGAGCTCTTGGTTGTAGCGGCAGACCCACGACAGAGGTGCGATTGGTTGTAGAGGCACAGGGGAGCGCTTGGTTGTAGCGGAAGACACATGACAAAGGTGCGCTTGGTTGTAGCGGCACAGGGGAGCACTTGGTTGTAGCAGTAGGCCCAGACGGGAGTGCGCTTGGTTGTAGCGGCACGGGAGAGCGCTTGGTTGTAGCAGTAGGTCCGCAGTACTCGATAGGTGGAGTACTACAGCAGTCTTAGGTTAGTGATCAGTACCTCGGAGTCGTGACAAGACCACTGTACACTCTAGAGACGAGGTTCTTCGGCAGTTGCGGTTTCGATAATTAAAATCCTGGTTTGAGATGAGTCTTTGATCTTTGTGTTTCCTCTTGATTGAGATGGTTTACTTGATAACTTGTGTATATGTATGGGCATATACCTGGGTGGTGGTTATCCGTTGATTTCATAATCCCTGTGCTTCTCATGATTGAGATGGGTTACTTGGTAACTTAGGTTTATGTATGGGCATATACCTAAGTAGAGGTTATCTGTTGAGATATTCTTTGTGGTTATCCTTGTTGGTTTAGTGAGACCTTGAGGGTCTCGAGGTCCCCACTGAGAATCGTTATACTCACCCCTGCACGAGCTATGCCCGCACTTCGTTGTGTTGGATGCAGACGACGGACAGCGGAAGCGTGGTGGAAGCTTGCGGAGCAGGACGATACCTAGAGGTGGACCACTAGGCGGGATGTACTCGGAGCGGTCAAGTGGACCCGAGGAGCAGTAGAGGCTATCTGTACCCACCCTTAAGGTGGGACCTTTAGAGGACGTCTCGACGCTGCGACTTTTCTTTTCAGTTGCTGTTTTCCCCTCTCAGTTGTACTTTACTGTTGGGCTTGTATTTCCGGCCCCTTTTTCTTTCAGAACAGCTTGTTACAGTTTTTACTTAGTGTTTACTTTCTCGCTTGCTTACTTTGTGGTGCTTGTTTACTTTTCAAAGGCAATACCTTCCCTTTTTCCGGGATTTATGCCTTGGTGCTAGTATCCAGCCCCTGGCCTATGGAAGGAGGGCTTGGGGTAGTCACGACACGGGCCCCGAGGACGTGTCGTGACATCAAGTCCCATTATCGTGTACAATTTCCTGGTCATGTCTATATCAATACAGTTTTTTCAGGGCTGTAAGTACTTTGTAAATCTATTCGATATCCACATACACTTGTAGTATCCAAACAGTTTTGTAGTGTGTGGAAACCACTAGGCCTATCCTTTAACAAAATACTTATACATTGACTGATCCTTAGACATATCCTTACAGACATCCCCAGACATATCCCTAAAATTATCAATAGGTATCTCACACTATTTTTCTCATCCTCATTTCTAATGTCTTACTAAAAATTTTCTTCGATACCAAGTATTTTTACATAGTCTTAGCATATATATGTTATGGATTTTTATATGATTATTCATCGTATTACAAAATTATATTCTCAAGGTCCATAATAGTTTAGTGTCGTTGGAAATATGGAAGCAGAATGTTCTAACTTAGTGAAAGATCTTCCACATATCCTATAATTATCTTCCCCTTTAGTACTCTTCAAAATCAGTCCCTAATTAAACCCTTCCTTCAAAACCTAGGGAATGAAAACATAACAAAGGGTGATCGATAATGATCAGTAAGAGTAAACCCAAAAGGTGTATACTAATGACATAAGAAAAAGTGTATGATAACATGATCATAAAATTTGAATATATTTCCTTATATATAAAAAATCATAAACATGAATTATAGAACAAATATTAGTAGTTAATTATACATGAATCATAAGGAAATCACAAACATGATTCATGAAAACATAACATTAGAACCTGACATAGATTTGTTGTCATACACATAAACATAAAAAATCATTCCATATAAGTGAATTATTATTTAAAAAAATATTAGGAAACATCATCAGGTATACATCTTCTGGGATAGACACACCTTCATCTTGAAACTATTTCCTTATATTGGATCAGGTTACACCTTATTATCATAGTGGATTTGGTTACACCTTCTTCCCATAGTGGATCAGGTCATGTCTTCATACCATAGTTGATCAAGCACATTTATGTATTTATAATCATTATTTAAAAAGATATTAATCATTATACAATGAATTTGGTGGATATTTATATGTGATACCCATCAAAGAATAAAATCATGGATATGTGTTCCATAAGATAAAAAAACATTATTCATATCATAAACCATATAAAAGCGATGTGTTTCACAAACAACATATCATAACCCATGAAATGAAATGGTTATCATAAACATTTCATCATATCATAATCAAGTGGGACAATATAGTATTCATAATAATTTTATTATACATAAAACATGAATGGAAGTGTTCTTCATAATCATTTAATCAAGATATAAAATGTGGAAGATAAATGGTATTCCTAAAAAACCTTTAATATTTAATATAAAAAATTCAAATAAAGATTAAAAATGGATTCCTTGGATCATATCCATAGTAAATCATAATCCATATCAATGTATGTGATCTTATATAGAGAGGGATTCTAAAATATCACTTAAATAATTTCTTAAGTATGATAACATGTATTTGAAAATTAGTTTTTATAACATAAAAAACTTTCAAAATACTTTTATTTGAAACCTAATTTGAAAAATTATTCAGTAACATTTATAATTTAGTTAAAATATTTCTTTAGAAAAATATCTATTCCACTTTGAAAAATGCTTTTTCAATCAGACTAAATTTTGAAAACATTTTTATTTGAACATATCCATAATGATTTATAACAGAATCATTGAAATAATTTATATATTTTTTCTTAAAATATCCATTGAAAAAATATAAATGTTTGATTGGAAATCATTTAAATAGATTTCGTAACATAAAATATTTCTAAAAACCTTTTCCTTGAAAAAAAAACTGTTGAGGACTTGTAAATGAATCTCTGAAAATAATATAAACACTTTATGAAAATAAAAAATTATAAAATAATTTTAATTTAACATATGATTAGGTGTAAATTTTAAAACATTTATTAAATCATGTTTTTAAAACATGGTTTTTGAATAAAACATATTTCTGACCAAAGAGAGGAATAAGGTCTAATTTTTCTTAAAACATTTTATTAATTATCTTATGTACCAAAGAGTGGAAATTGGCAACATTAAATGATGATATCATGAATAACCATAGGAGAAGAAAATTCATGACATTTTTTTAGATATGTATCATATTATTCCATCAGTGGGAGCACAATCATAAACAATCCCAATAAATGATCACGTTGTTGTAATAAACTCTTACCACATTGGTAACATTGAATCATAAAACCCATGTAATATGAAAATAATATAAAACATAAAATATAACTAGGGTAAAAAAATAATGTTATTAAATTTCAAATTGGTTGTATTTAAACCTCATTAAAGAATATATGTGCATATCATAACATGCTTCTCAAAGAAGGTAAATTGTGAAAAATATCTGTTACTGATTTGGTATCTTTTGAACCGTAAACCCTATGAAATAGATATTCTAAAATTAATATGTAAATACAAATATTTAAAATTATATTAATCATAAAATTAATCCATGTTAATTAAACAATCCACATATATGAAATAGGTCATCAACATGGATTATGTCCCACAGAAAATAAAAGTTAGATAGAAATCCATTCCCACTTGAGTGACATTTGAATCATGAGCCATGTGAAAGAATAAAATAAATTTAAAAATATAATACCATGAAATATATTATTTCTGTAATATAAACAATAATATTGAAGTATATATACTTTAAAAATTAAATTATTGATGAATATGGAAAATGTCTCACAGAAATAAAAGTGAGATTAGAAATCCCATTACATTAACAAATTGTGTCCTTTGTACTTGTTAAAACCTATTATATAATAAAAATAATTTTAATATATATATATATATATATTAAATAACCATATTCATAAATATAATAACATATATTATTTACCTACTTCTTTCTTTAACCATTTTATTAACAAATCCCTGTTAATGTTATGTTTCAGGTAACAACTGTTTTGTTTTTCATACATGTTTTGACATGATATTCATAGTCCTATTAAATATATAATTATTTAATTTTTTATTTAATTTTGACATGATATAAATACCAAATATATTAATTATATATATATTCATAGTAAATCTTAAATTTTAGTGATATGAAATGAATACACCATTCATGTACATGATAGGTTGTACGTACTTAAGAATGATGTTTCCATTTTATTTTATATTGAAAGAAATAAATTGAATGACATATATATATTACCATTTAAAATAAATTATTATTTAATAAATATCACATATGTTTCAAAACCCCATATTTAATACATTACATGTAATTCATGAACTAATCACATCTCATTGAGGAGGTGGTAGTCCATGCATCCACAAATGAAGTTATCGTATTCCAACACAATGGAAATCAATAAAGTGTGTGTTATATATTAATTCAAGAATCCAAAAGAAATTATATATATCATATATATCACATAAAAATATTATTTATATCAATATGAAAACATTTATAGGTGGTAATGTAAGAAATAATGATATCTTTTTGTAAGGTAGTAGTACACCATACAAACAGACAATGATTCTGTATCCCATTTTATAGAAGTGTGTGGTGTTCAAGGTCATACCATTAACATAAAAATATATATATTTTAAATAATTATGTTATTATATAATCATGATATAAAAATAATTTATAGGTGGAGAAATAAATAAATAAAAGTTCTTGTTGAATAATGTTACCTCTTCTTCGGGTAACTCTTTTGGTTTTTCACAAAATGAAATTCTTGGATTACTTTATTCTAAAAGTAAATAATCTATGATTAGTGGATGTTTGTTGGAAGATTATTTGGCCAGGGTTTTTGTGAGATAGAATTCTTTATAAGTTTGAATAAGTGAGGAGGGTGAGTGACGTATAATAGTGGTGGAGGAGTGTCCTTCTTGTGAATAACAAAAAATAAACACTATTGGGAGGTATCTATTCACTCATGTGCATACAAAATATTCAAGTAATTTAGTGGGAAATTTTATCATCAATAATATATTAAAACACACAAAAATAAAATCATTTCTATCATTTTATTCCTTATTCATTAAATTTTCTCAATTGTTTCGTTATATTTTTTACTAAGGTAACTTGTGTCTTTTTATTTACCAAGATAATTAATCAACTAATATTATAATTAAAAATATATTTATTAGATAATATATACCTAATTATATAAATATAATGTCCAATTATCTATATAAAAATACAATCCTAGTGTAACATTAATTTTAATAAAAATTCATGTAATGCGTAAAACCACATTTTAACCTTAATCGCATTAATTAATTTTAAATCTTTTCAAAAACAATTAATATAAAAAATAATTTTTACCTCATTAGACTAAACATTTTCTGTTTAATCAAAATATTTATTTACATTTTTTTAAATTAAATTCACAAAAGTGGATAAATTAAATTTTAAAATAATCTCGTAGATGGGACGAGAAAACAGGTTTTTAAAATGAAAATGTTCAATAGTTCACTAAATTTTTATATCTGAATTCAACATAAATATGATTCCAATGATATAAATTTGATTAATATATTTATTATAGATCTATTTATAATTTTAAAAAATCAAATATAATTTAACTATATAAATGAACTAAACCAAAATGTTGATTTCAATTAAAATTTAATGTTTTTCACTATTCATCAAAAAATATACTCTCAGAAAAACAAACAAAAATTCAGCCAAAGTGATTTTCATTTTCAACATTTAAAATTATTTTTATATTTTTAATATAATTTTTAAAAGTGTAAAATTTTCATATTTAAAATAGATTCGCCATTAAGAGCTGTTAAAAAACAAGTAGAAAAATACATCTCTTTATTCATAAAATTTGGTTTATTCTGATGTCCAATATAAAAAGGAACATATAATGAACAATAAATAGAAAATTGAATGTAATATATATATATATATATATATATATATTAAATTAATATAATTAATCAAAAGTGTTTTAATAGTTTTCTAGCAAATTATTTCATATATTTTCAAAAGTGTATTATTTTTTCTAGTTTATTAGTCACCAATGAATTCATCGTATATACATGTGTAAACCATCTGTTCATAATTAAATTAATCCTATTAAAAACCAAATTCCAATGGGTAATATAAAATTATATTATAAGATAATAATATTTTAATAATATTTAAAGTTTCATTTAATCTTAGTGTTGCATATAACTCAAGATAAACTTAGTGTTGCACATAACGTAGGTAAAGCTAGTGTTCCTTATAACATAATATTAGCATTATGGTTCATTCATGCAAGAATAACATGGTGTTTCATGTACTGAATTATTAACATGGTTTTTTATGTATTTCATCATTAACATGGGGCCTCCATATAAAAAATCAATATTTATTTATTTTTGAAATAAAGAATATAAAAAGATTTAATTAATATGATGGTGTTATATTTTTGGTAAACATATTAGCATACAACGTTATGGACATGTAAAAAGAGAAATAGGTTCACTCATTAAGTTATTTAAAATATATTAGTCCCCTATATAAATATATTGATAAAAATATTTCTTTCATAATATTGTGGAAATGAAATTTATTTCCATTCATAATCATATATACTTGAAAACCAGGCCCACTCAAAATCATTTGGATATGAAATCCAAGTCCACACCTAAAATGGTTAATATGAAATTTGGTTCATGCTTAAAAAATATATCTCATGATTTATCGATATATACCCAATGAACTAGATAGATTTAAGGGACCAAACCATTAAATAATCATATTTCATTAGTAAAAATTACACAATATCATGAATCATAACATTCTATCATGACCTATATAATAAATTGGTTTTACAAGAATCTTCTCATCATAATATTAAACCATATAGATAAATAATAATGATGGTATTATAGGATAATACCACCAGAAATTAATAAGCAACATCAAATGATGTTATCATTGTTGAAAAATTCAATTAGTGGGTCAATTGAAATTTCCATATGGAAAATATACTTTTCAATATAAAATTGCCTTCTTAAAATAAAAAAATTTCCAAAATAATAATGAAATAATTTTTTTAAAATAAAATTTAAATAATTCAATGGAATCTTAAATTCATTGATCATTCATGATGGTCTGAAATTTCATTCATTCCATATAAGTTAAAATAAAACCATCCTTTCATAATTTTCTTAAAAGTTAAAAATAACTTTAGTTGGAAAAAAACAAGTTGATTTCTTTTGATCTATTTTATAAAAAATTATCATGGGTAAAAATGTAACATTTGATTCTTCACTACCCGTTAATTTTTATATTTGAGGTGTTAGATGTTCTTACGAGGTTTCAGGAGGTTTTTTAGGGGAAGAAGCTATAAGTGGACTATAACAATTGGTTCAAGATGTGAAATTTATTCACTTTGTGAGATGGGAATTCGAATAATATGTGTATGTAGAATATATCTCTTGTTTTTTGGATAATAGTATGAGTGTGTGAAATTGACTCACATTGTGAAAGGTTTATTCATGATGTGTAATTAAATCTAGTTGAGGTGATAAAATGTTCAGTGGAAATTGATGATATGGAGGTTTCACAGCTTGTACTAGTCTCATAGCTTGTAATCTAAGGCCCATGTGAAATTCATATTGTAATATATAATTTGTGATTTAAAATTGGTGGATTATAGGTTGTAAACATGGATGGAATTCAATCATAAACTCTATTTCTTCATTGGACACCTCTAGTTTTTAGGACACCTAGGCTTCTTCAGGAGATGTTACAGTCCACATTTCCACTCTTTTACCCTAATTTTTGGGGGTTTTTTGTCAGTGATTGAGGTATGTTATCTTATATTACTTATGGTATTATTTTTTATTCTCCATAGGGATTTTCTATAGTGATGTTTTTTTGGATTGTAATGATTATGGTATGTGTTTTAATAACTGAAAACTGTAGTATAGGTTGATCCATGAACTCACATTATAGTTGTGGTTTCCAAGGAGTTTCTACTTAAACATATGGTTAATGATGAGATTAGAAATATTCATAGATGTTGCTGATCATCATTATCGCCTATTTATGTGATATGTGTCAGATTATCATTATTTGAATTTTCTTTGGGTGGATAGTAATGGTAGGTAAAAATAATATATTAATCAGAATTATTCAAATTGATTATTATAGGGGATAAATCTCATTCTTTAGTGTTTGGATATATATTATTGTTGTTTTTTAGATTTAATTTTTCTATTACTAATAATAATGTATGTGAGGAGACTTGGTTCCACTATAGTTTTTTTGTAGTTATGGCCCTTACTATGTTGTTTTGTTATCACACACTGAGTAAAAGGATAAAGATTGTAAATTTTTCTAATAAACTTTTTGACCATAGAACCTGGTTTGGGTGATAATACCCATTCTAAATAAAGTAATTAAGGAAAATAAATCCATTAAATGAATTTTTTATGCCAGTATGTCTTGAAATTATGTGTGAATTTGATTGTTGTGTCACCTTTCAGGGTTTGGATTTTTGTGAGGTGGTAGGGGTGATCGGTGTGGATTTTCAATGTGAGAGGATATAAATGTATTACTTGATTAGTTATCATGGATTCAAGGTGGGATTTTGTGAGTTTTGGTATGCAGTGGATGCGATGTGGGTGGTGTGGTGTGGTTGAAATGTGTAGTGGTTGTGGTCCATAGTGGTTACAGAGCACAATGGTGGTTGTGTACATTAGAGAAGTTGTGTAGTGGTTTTGTGTGATGGGGTTATGGTGTGAGGCATGTTTAGGATATGTAGTGATGATTTATAGAAGTGATAATTGTTATTGTGTGTGGAACTTGTGTTGTGAGATGTGGCTCGGATTTTGATGTGTGATTGTTATTGTGAGATGGGTGGGTTGGTGTAGTGTGGTGACAACAATTGATATAACACCTCTAGATTAAAAAAATAGACACATCATATTCGATATAATGCATGACACCAAACGCCATGATGAAAAGAAAAACTAAAATCCGAGGATTTTTTATTTATTTATTTATAATTAAATTAAATCTATATGATATTAGGTGATGTATGCAATAAAAAGTTTAAAGGTAAGATGACAATAAATAAAAATATTATTCTTTAAACATGACCATTATAACAAATCCATTATAGTGGAAGGTATGAATATGCCAATTTATATTAAGGAAATTATATGGTTTACACATGTACAAAAAAATAAAAATATTTTCTATTGATTATAAATAGATTAAGAACCATTGGAAATTTAAATTAATGTATTCTTAAAATCGATATTTTTTAAAATGGAGGATTAATAAAGATTTTTAAAAATAATTTAAAATTAATTTGGAAAATTTTAGAATATTTATTTTTCAAAATAATATTAATTTTGGAACATTATATATAAATTTATTTTTGGTGAATTTTGGATAATTTTTTCGGAATATTAATTTATGATTATTAGTGAAAAATTATGAATTTTATTTGAAAACAATCTATTCATTTTAATTATTTTTAAATTTAATTTTATTAATATTTTTTAAAGTAAAAATATTTCAATTATATTAAAATTTAACTAATTTAGGTCATTTTAATCAATTTTATATTGAATTTTTATATTTAAACACTCTATATGAATGAAACTTTTTCTCTTTGGAATCTTGTTATTTTTAGAATTTTTAAGTATAATTTTGAAGTGAATTATTTCACTTAAAAGAATTTAATTTGAAAAAATTGATACCATATTTTAAATTAGAATATTTTTTATAATGTAATTAAATAAAATAAATATTTCACTATTTTTAACAGTTAAAGAAAGAAAAAAACCACGATTAACGTAAAAATTATTTTTTAAGGTTTAAACTAAAAAGATACAGGATAAAATGAACAAAGAACTTGTCCAAATATAGTTAGATAAAAATATTTTAACCTTTTAATGTCCATGGTTTGATAATGACACATCATGGAGGCCTTCATAGGATAAACAAGTGTGTGAAAATGATTCTTTTCAAAAATACCAAGTGTGTCATCTCCCACACTTATAAATGGACACCCACTCTCCTCACATCTTCACACACTGAATGACCATTGGATTTGCCAATACCCGACCTAATATATTCCTCAAATCCATTCTGACATCCTAGATTATGTTTTTATATCATATTATAATTCATGAAGGCTTTAAGGTAAACCCAAAGAGGTTTCTTTAAGAAGAGGTAATGTTTTTTGCAATGTACTTTCATTTAAATTATTATTTTAACATATTATAATATTTTCAAAACATTATTGAATAATGAAAACATAACCATATATATAATGATATGTTATTATTTTAATTCGATAACCTATATCAATCACTACTTCCATAAAATGGATAATGAAACCATCGATCATGTTCACAGAGGACTACCACCTCACTAATTGATGTAGTTCATTTTCCATCACCACATTTCAATAATGGATATAATTCCTGATTTATAATATTTATATAATATTTATAGTATTATTATACTTAATTAATTCTCATAACACATAAACCTTCTTACTTTCCATCATGTGATTGATATGATATGTCAATCATGAGTACGGCAGACTACCACCTCATTAAGTGATGTAATTATTTTTTATCTTATTATTTACATAGAAAGTGGTAAGAAATAATGTTAATGAATAAAGTTTATATTTAATAACTGTTATTACTTTTCAAAATATAATATTATATATAACTTATAACTTTTTAATCCATTGGAAAAAATGGTGTTCGTGCATAACCTATGGACTACTGCCTCTGTATAGCGATGTGAAATGTTTTTCATTTTATATTTAATATAATGGTAATATGCATGGATTTTATTATAAAAACTATATATATATATATAATATTATTATTTAGGATCAATAAATATTTATTTTACTTTCTTTCCATCTTTCATGAAACATGGAAACAACATTCATTCGTACATATGTCTTATCCTCTTCATGAATAGTACAATCCATTTACTATATCTAAATTTTATAGATTACTCAAAATTAATATAATGAATATATATGATTGGTTTAATAGGTTTAAAATTATATATATTATGAAACCATGATCATAAAAAATGTTCCAAAATTACACACACACAAAAAATAGGAAAAGTGAAGCGATTATCACCTGAAACGGTGATTTTAACAAAGAATTTATAATGAAAGGTTGATAAACCAATACAAGTAAATAATATATGTTATTATATATATGATAATGGTACTTAAATATGTTTTTAATAAAACAATATTATTATACAATAGGTTCTAAAACATACCAAATAATTCAATCAAGGGTATGGGTTTTTCATCTCACTTTTACGTCTCTGATACATATTATATTTTAAAAAATTATTCCATTATATAGTGTAAATAATTCAAATTATTATATTTTATATCATGAATATAGTTATCTTCATGGTTTAATTATTCATTTTATACTATTTATTTAATAGTTATTATGACTCAAAATCTAACAAAGTGATAAGGGTTTATCCCACTATCTCAACATTATTTGTGATTTTTTGGTTTAATTATTCCTTAAGATAATTATTTGATATTTCTACATTAAAATTAATCTATTTTATTCTCCAATTTTTATTCATGAACGTATTTAATAAATTTTACCACTTTATACTAATTTTTAATTAAAATTACTGATATGATGGATTTCAGAATATCTAAGTGTATTTTCCACTTCCATCAAGAAATCATTTTACAACCAAATCAATGTTTTCTAAAAATATATTTAAAAATTATATTTTAAATTTCCAAATGATTTATTAAATAATTTTTCAATGAGTCTTTCTATTAATTTTTTTAAAATAATATTCATGAATTTACAAAACATGTTGGGTTTGAATTTTATATAAAATGCGAATGGAATCTTTATTTTAACAATCACAACATGAATATTTTTTACTGTTTTGATTTCAAAATATTTAATAAAATATTTTAAATGTTTTCAATTGTAATTTTAAAATAAGTTAATTTTAAAAATATTTATTCTAGTTTTATTTAAAAAGATTATGTGAAATTTTTATTTTCCTAAATAATATTTTTAGTGACATTTTGTGGTATTTATATTCATCGAAGACATCAACGCATTATTATAATAGTAAAACACTTGGGATTTGTTATTTTGATACTATCTTTATTATCTATCCTGATCGATTTGATTATTTTTACTGGTGATGTATAATTTTATTTTCATTCATCGTATTACTCTTGATGGTTTATGATTATGTTTATTGATTGGGGTAAGAATTAACACTACATGTGTTAGTTGTTAAATACATTTTTTATGGTGATTATATTTAACACCAATCTTATGATTAATAAATTGGAATTATTTTTTTGTGGATCTCGGTATTAAATAGCCCCTTGATGCATCAGTTAGTCACATGGGACAAATTAGATTGGGTATTTGTTTGTGGTTTTAATCATTTCTGTAAGATGCATTTGCATGAGGTATCAATAGTATGATTCCATGGCATGAGTCCATGATGGTTTTTTTAATATTTAAAGAATTATTCAATAAATAATTATTAATGTATTCATTAATATTTCATGTGATTATTCGATTATTTTGAATATATCTCATTAAGTTTCAAGATCTTGTGATTATTAAAATGGAATTATTTGATCATAATTAATTATAGCTATATTATTCTCATGATATATATTAATTGGAATATGTTTTTTTATATACCCTTCCATATTTATTATTCTTTATTTACTCATTCAATCCCCTATAAAAATTCCCTTAATGAGCATCTGAGCTCACCCATTATATTTATATTATTTTCACCAAGATATCTTGATGTTTTTTTATAGATATGAATAAATAATATAAGGGAAATAATTGAGAATTCAAAAAAATCATTAAATATTTTATTTCTCAAAATGTATATTTTTTTCACGTATCTTTCTATTTTTAAATTAATACAAAAATATTATATCCATTGGGTTTCAATTACTTGTATCTGAGGAAGAGATGTTGGAGAAGGTTTTGATCATTCAGCGTTCAAAGAGGATGCAGAAAGAATAAATGGGAGACCAATCCATGTCAATGTAGGCAGGGAGCTGGGAGATTGGATCGATAAACAACATCTAATTATGACCACAGGATTCAATGAGGAGAAGATTTCAGTGGAGGAATTCTTTCAAGCGTAGGACAATCTGACATCTCAATTGGAAAGGGCTATCAAAACCGGACCGGATATAAAGGTGTCAGGCTTGTCTTGGAAATTATTTTGGGAGGATTCATCTAGGGGTTTTAAGCTGGTTTTCAATAATGAAATTATCTGAAATAGTATTGACCCTTGTTGAACATGCAGTTTCTCACGTTTTTCCATAAAAGTGTTTCCTAATAAAAAAATTTATTTTGGAGAGATAATACAATTACTACTAATTTCGACTACTGGGGTATGGGTCATTATAGTCTGTATCAAAGAATGTTTATTAGAAACATTCGAAACTATATTTAATGAAAAAAGTATTAAGGAAAATAACCTAGTGATAGAAATTGTGGATAATCAAATTGTAACAGCCTATATTTTCATAGAGATGAAATTAAGTTGTTTTCCCTAGATATACATCCCAAAAAAGGATACCAAAAGAAGACATAATTCTGACCCAAATGTATATATGGGTTATAAATATAAAAAGGGATAATTGGGTTTGACCCGACCATCATGAAGTACATGAAAATGGGCCTTTCGGTGTACCAATATTGGCACTCTATGGAGATATGATTGGGATAATTCACATTTTCCATACAAACCATAATGAAGTTTTTAAAAATAATATTATCCATAAATACACCTTTTCTCTTATTATATGATTATATAAACATAAATATTTCAAAATATTTTATTTGAATCACTAATTTTGGGATTGTACATTATATTTCATAATGTAATGATTTAATCTAGTTTATTCCGCCATTTATAAATGGTGCCTATTATAAGTAATCAAAACCATATAAACCCATGTAATCTATGTGGGGATTGAACTCATGGGATTTATAATGAATCTAGTGCTAAATATTTAATAGGAATAGATGAAATTTTAACTAGACTAGGGAATTTAACTTATATTATTAGTTATACTGTTTCCCATATAGAGAAAACTATTGATCCACCATATGATGTTACAATGTAATAACACTTCATGAAATACCAACCTCCATCATTCAATAGAAATAAAAAATAATTTTTTCTATATAAATGGATATGGTTCTTATAAAAGATATTTCTCCCTCTAGGAAACGGTACATGGGAGAATGTTGTCATAGAACTTTATCATCACTCAGGAGATGCAGATCAATAGTGGTCATTGATTAGAAACACTAAAGATAATGACGGACTATGAATCATAAAATGTAATGATTTCAATATACTCTTTTTGGAATGATATTTTCATGATGAGAAATGGGTGGGTATGGAAAGAAAGATCATGTTTTTATGCTAGAAATAAGATGAAAATATTTCTAGGATTGAAGTAAACTTTATATGATTAGAGACATATATTGAGGACTAATACAAGATCCAAAGAGGATGATTTACCATTTTATATGGTCATAATCAAATACATCCAATGGAACGAGTTAGAAAAACATTCACATCATACGAGAACATGGTATCATGTTCTATCAAGATAGAGAATGAATTCTACATGTCTTATAGCTTCATAATGGTGCAAGAGAATAAAAAGGGTGGTAGTGAAAAATAAATAAATGGGAGAAGGGAAAGAAGAATTTTCCAACATGTGATACATTAATAATGAATCACCTGGGTACATGACTGAAAGGAGAATGAGTTTATATCAAGTGTGGAGAAAATGTCTATCATGCTCACAAATGAAATGGTATGGGG
Source organism: Viscum album (assembly GCA_963277665.1). Taxonomy (NCBI): domain Eukaryota; kingdom Viridiplantae; phylum Streptophyta; class Magnoliopsida; order Santalales; family Viscaceae; genus Viscum; species Viscum album. The sequence continues at coordinate 1,088,331,482 of OY728164.1, read as the reverse complement.
GAATCCTTCAATGTAAAGTAATTTATCTATAATTAGATGGTTCAATATTAAAATAATCCCCCATACATCAATTGAATATTCCCATGAATAAGCTAATAAATCATGTTCAAGGTTATGAAATTTAAATAGTCAATGTGGAATGATTAATGATATTTTCTACATAGATACAAGAAATTTGTTGTAAAATTATTTTGTTGGTGATATTCGCAATATAAAAAATAAAACATATAAGGACTACACTAAAGTAGTATTTTTTTAAGGATTTGAAATCATGTATTTAATGTATGAATAAAAATGATTTTGTGAAAATTTGATATTCTTGGATAACAAATTTTTACGGGATGATATCACTTAATATATTCTCAATGTTGAAATAACAATGATAATGATATATTTATGGGATAATATTGGTGACCAAGATATTTGTTGGTGATTTTATGGTTTTAGTTATATTTAATTGAGTTTAATACAAGTTTGGATCTGTATAATATATTTGAAAATCTAAGATTTTATATTTTGAAGAATGAATGTTTTTATTAAGGTTTTATTGTAATCAAGGTATTCACATATTTTGAATGTGATATTAAGATCCACTTTATATTTTCTAGGGAATATAATTTTGATTTATTGACCTTAATTTAACATTATTCAACTCTGAATTTGTAAAGATATAATTTGTATCAGTATAAGGTGAAATATAAATGCAATTTAATAATCTTATCTTTGGTTGTTATTGGATAATTATTTCTAACCATTTCAATTTTGAAAAATATATTCAATCAGGAGGAATTATTTGTCCTTATTGTGATTTGTTTAATGTGATTTAGGTATAAAAACTCATTACATATTGACATTTAATAGAGTAATATATGTTGAGGGATTGATCAAATAATAATAAAAGGATAAAACTATTACAATGTAAATGAATCACATCATGTTTTTACATTTTCATATGTTCTCTATCCATATAGTAACAAAATTCCGGAACTCTAGGAAAAGGATATTAGAAATGATATCAAAGTACCATCATTTATGATGAATCATATTGTCCCTTAGCTCATTAAAGATTTATATTTTTGTGGTTAGTGACTTTATCTTGATAATTCACCTTATTGTGATCAATGACCTCTATAACCCTCCAATATTATTTGAGAATTATTATCTTCCTTCATTTTACATAGCATCAATACCACCATATGTTATCATACTTGGAAACCTTGTTATATTATTATTCATATGAACGTCATACTTCCCAATGTCTCTTATCAGACAGATTTTTTATTTTCCCGTATCACAATGTGTGATTTTGATAATGGTATTTTCAAATGAATAACCCTTGAGTATTGATATCCATATTAAATTTCAAGGAACTAATTCATTAAGGTGTATAATTTAACACCCTAATATTTTAACATAGGAACATCATGTTGGATAAAATTTATAACATAAAACACAATACATAGAAGAAAATATAACACCCAAATACATTATGATATATTTATTTTCAAATAAATTCAACATTTTTTGACTACCCATGATGCACACAACACTATTTTTAATTGAAAGGTGACACTCTAATTAAATATTATTATTTTAGAATGACTGTTATATTCATAACATTATGTTGGGGGTATAAATAGGAAAAAAATAAATTGCGGAAATTATATTTTTTACACTTGTATAAAATAAATCTAGTGGTTAAATACTGATTAAAAATAATATAAGAACTATTTTAAGAGAATGAAATTTTTTCTCAAAAACAATATTTTTTAGGAAAGGTGAAATAACCGTACTTTGAACAAATAATTTACAATTATTTTTTTCCAAATTTTAATATATATTTTTGACTACCTATAAATCATTTTTTAAATCTACACTTTTACATTATCCCAAAGATAAATTTTGGTAATTTTCTGAATATATTGTTATATTGATTAATAATAATAATAATTGAATTTTAATTGAAAACATCATTCTCATTTAAATTATATATAAAGTTTTTTACTTAAATTTTTTAAAGTAAATTTATTTCTATTATGATAAAATTTACATAATTATTTTTTTTAATCAATTTCATTTTGAATTTTATATTAAAACATCGTATAGTTATGCCAATTCTCTCTTTGGAAATCCTCTTTTTCTTCATGTCTTCCAGTATAATTTTCTATTGGATTGTGTCACTTTGGTGAATTATAATTTAAAATATGGATTCCATATTTTAAATCTAAATAATTTATATTATCAAATAAGTTAAAATTATTTTATGACCATTATAAAAAGGAAATAAATATAAAAAATTATTTATAGTGATTAAGATGAAAAATGGTATACTGAGAGTTAAACTAAACATATAAGGGTTAAAGTGAGATAAAAACATGTCCATAACCCATTTTCGGAACATATTATTACTATATAAACTTAATGGTTGTATAATTACACATTTTGGAAGGTTTTTATTAATAAATATTTCAATTTATTCTTTTCAAAAATACCATGTTTTTACTATCTCCCTCTTATGGAAGGCCACCCCCTCTCAACCACTATAAAGACTACCAAATCCCTTAGGTTAAATGAATAAATACACAAATATCTTCCTAAATTTACTTAACACATCCTATATACCTATTATATAGAATAAATATTATCTATGAGGGATTTATTTAAATCTTAAATAAGTTTCATGAGGAAGAGGTAATGTTTTTAAATATGTGTTTTCATTTTAACTCTTATTGTAACTCATTATAATATCTTCCAACAATTACCAAATAATATAACTAGTATATAAAAAATAAAAATATGTTATTATTTTAATAAAATTACATAAATCCATTTCCACTCCCATAAAACGGAAAACAAAACATTTGATCATGTGAATGGGAGACTACAACATCAGGAATATGGATAGTTTTAATTCCAAAACCACCATTCTGGGAGAGATATAAAAATTTATTTAACATATATATATATGTGTGTGTGTGTGTGTGATATTTATGTAATTATTATACATATTTATGTGTAATATAACATATACCTTCTTAATTTTCATTCCAAAAATGATTTAATAACATCGCTTATATGTTTGAACTACTACCACACCGTGAAGTTATGTGATTCATTTTTAATTTAGACTTTATATGAAATGTATTACAGATAATCATTTATGAATATATGTGATATTTTGATCCAAACATACTTATATAAATATAATATAACATCTAACTATTTACCTTTCAATCCATTTGAAAACAATAGAGTCGCTCATGCATGCGTGTGGACCACTGACTCTATATATCAATGTGAATTGTTTTCCCATTTTTATATGGATTATATAAGTATGGAATTTATTAGTATACATTATATATATAATATAAAAATAATTATTTAATGGTCCATTAATATTAATTTTCTATTTGTTATATCCACCACGAAAAAAGGAATCAATATTATGAGTATGTATAGCCTACCTTCTTTATGAATGGGGTAATCAATTTTATATATCTAATATTTATAGATTACTATATATAAACATATAATTAATTCATATGATATTTATATCATTTTTAATAATATTTATATGATATACCCATGATATAATTAAATGTAACAAAATTACTGAACCAAAAAATATATGAAAAGAAATGCAATTATCATTAAAAACAACGATTTTAAAAAAATAATTACTAATAAACAGGTGATAAAACACTATAAGTAAATTATATATTTTATGATATATATTATAAGGGTTATTTCTATCATAGGGTTTATGAATCAATAGTTACCAAAGTCTAAAGGGTCTACTTAAAAATATCATTAACAATTAGGATTGATTTGTTTAAGTCTCTCATTGGGGAATTATTTGATATTTCAATATTAAAAAATATATTTTGTATTCAAATCTATATATTCATGATCATTTTCAAGTAAAAGTACTATTTCCACACTTTTGTACTTAGACTTATTGAGAAATAATTTTTAATAAAATCTAACATTATTTCACTTTTCGGCCAAAAACAATGTTTTAACCACATCCATGTTTTATAAAATTGTTCTCAAATATGTTTCTGTCCTTTTAAGAGTAAGGTATTAAATAATTTTTTATGCATTTTTAAAATTTAAAAAATGTTTTTAAGATAATTTTTATTTCATTCCAAAACATAGGGTGTTTTACATTTACAAAAACAATAAAGTAATATTTTTTTACTGTGTATATATTAACATAATTTTCTCCCATCATGAACCCTCAATGATTTAATGATTATTTTACATGTTTATAATGGTTATTTTCGAAAATATAATTTTAAAAATATATTTTGATCTTTTAGTTTTAAAATTATTTTCAATGTGAAAATGTTATTTTCCTCAATACAAATTTTAATGACATTTTATGGTATTCCAGTTCATCAACGACATCAATCCTTTATTATAAATACTATACATTAGAGTAATGATAATTTGATACGGTCCTTATGATTTTTTGGATGGTTTATGATATGTTTAAATATGATTAGCAATTTGATTATCATTAAACATATTAATATGGATGTTTTAAAATTAAACTTAATGATTTGGTTAAGTATTATCATTTTGTATGTTATTATTTCAATATGAATCTTTATGTTGATTATGTTTCACCCATTTCATAATTGTTATTCATTTGACTTATTTTTTGATGGGAAGACTGGAATAAAATATTCTCTCAATACATCAGTAGGTCTCATTAGAAAATTACAGTGGTTATTTAGCTTAGGCCTTAACCATTAATGTAAGATGTATTGTTATGAGGATTTGATGGGTTGATATCTTAGGATTAATCCTTGATGTCTTATTTAAGATTTATGATATTATTAATCCCATATTTATAAATTTGTTCATTTATATATAATTTGAATATTCTATTAGTTAGAATATCCATGGTAATGTTTAAAGATCATGTTATTATTTATATAGAAATATTTTATCATCATTTATACCTTATATATTATAGTAAATATATTGATTAAATGGAATGTTATTTTTTATTTACCTTGACATATTGATTATTCCTTATTTATTCATACATTCATCAATGCGCATACCCTTACTGGACATATGAACTCACCCATTTCTTATGTTTTATTTATTTATGATACTAGGATGTTTTTGTAATATATATATGGATATGCTATGGGTAATAATATAAATATAAAATAATATTAATTATGTATTTTATATTTTAAAATTTAATGTGAATGTAAAGTATGTATCTAGTTTACCAAGACAAATAAAATATCAATTCCCTTGGGATTCTATTTCTTGTATCTAGTTCAATTGTAATAAAGTATGAACCATATTCAAGTTACTAGTGTGAGGGACTATACAGTTGATGTGAAATGGGTGAGATGTTATTTGGAATGGTTGAGATATTTGACCAGTTATCTGTGAAATAAATAATGATTTTGTGTTGAATTTTATGTCTGGTAAATGGTCAAGTAAATGTGTTGAATAAATGAAATGTAAAACGAGTAAAAGTGGATAAAACTTTAATTTAATTTGGAATCATGTTTCTTGTATGGATGTTGGTTTATGTGTTTAGTATAACAGTTTTAGTGGTTATGAGGAATATCGTGTGGTGCATAGTGGTGTTGTAGTGTGAACTAGAGAAATTGTTATGAACCGATCAGTTTGGTCTTGTCTTGTAACGACCCGTAATTTTATTAATGAAAATTCTTATTGATCTAATTAAATTTATTATTATGTAAAATGGTTATATATAAAATATTCACTACCATGGTTTTATGTTTTTTTTATTGTAATATAACATTATGTATTTTTACCATTTCTAATATAGTCATTGAACAGTGATCGCACGATTAGTATAAATATAGGGCTTTAAGAAATCACATTTACTCAGAAAAAGGAAGTGATGGACTCATCAAGTAGAATTTCTCCATACAAAACACATTTTTTAAATCTCGAAAAGGAGGTCGTGTCACTGGGATTCACTCTAGACCAATCCCAAGTTGTGCTTCAATACGTTAAGATTGAACGGAACTACTTACATGATAGGTGGAAGTTCACAGAGATTACAAACCGAGCGATGTTATCTGAGACACTCCAAGAGTCTGTCACCATCGCACAACTTACCCTTAGGTATTATATAGGTATTATATGGGGTTATGTAAAAAGACCCTAGCACTATGATTATGTGCATTATTTTTGTATAGAATAAATAATATAATGTTATTTTATTATTTTTACTTTGTAAATAGTTTTTAAAGAACAAATAAATTTTTTTAGTTAATACTCAATTAAGAAATCTATTTTGATGAATTAATGTACTTTTTAATTAAAAAATAATCTAATGAAATATTATTACTAAATTAAATTTTATTAAATATAAATTATCGTATAATTTTTATACATACAATTGTAATTTTTATAAAGGGTTCGAAATCGTTTTTGTCAAAACCCATGAATTTTCGATAAATGTCATTTTTTATTTTGAAATTATTAATTCACATATTTAGAAAATTATTTAGATAAAATGAATATTATTTTTGGAATTAGGATGTTGAAATTATCTAATAGTGAATTTATATTATTTTTTTGAGATAGTCGAATCTTTGGGTAAAAATTATATACCATTTAAATATATAATGTGTTTTATGACATCATAATGACTCAATAGTGATGTAATAAAATAACATAAATGGTATATTCGGCTAATATATGTTTTAAAATTAAAATAATGTGATTTTAGATATTTATTATTAATTTTATGGTGCCTTCGTGGACCCTCTAGTACTTATAAAACATTTTAACTTTTTAAAATGATTTCATTGAGAGTGTGACTCTCCTCCACATAATCAAGCCTAATATTTTAATAATTCAGGTAATTGGCCTTATAAATTTTTTTTCCACTCTACTTTTTAAAAAACAATGGGCAAAAATCATGGGTTGTTTTTGGGATTTGATTAGTTTAATTTGTGGTGTACAAAACCTAAATAATAAATAATTCCATCTCTTCTCCTATATAAACCCCACAAGCTCCAAGTTAGCTTAACTAAAAACCTTTATAGAACGTCCCTACCCTTCCATTATACCTCTAAAATCCTCTCAAGGCTCCCCAAGCTTCCAATAAGCTTCTATTTAGCCCCTCCCAAGCCTTTGGGATCACACTTCCAAGTAAGGGATTTCTTCCTCTCAAATTATTTTCCAAATTTATTTATGTTGTTATACCCTTTTCTTTTCAATTAAAAATGTTGGGGTATGATTTTCCACCTCCCCCATACATATATCCTTATGTTTGGATGATTATATACACCTTTATCTATCATTAATTCCTTCCATGTACACCTGTTACCATGCCGAAATTCTGTAAGGGATTTCCCTCTCCTCATTTTCATTCAGGAAATTTCTTGTATCATGAATCTAAATTCCCTTACCTACATTGGGACATGTTTATATATGAACCACTAAATTTCCATTTCATGTAAAAATTATTATATTCTTATTTCTATCTCATCAACCAATTTTTTAATTCTTATGTCACGTTGTTATGCTTCTGAAATTGCACTGCGATTTTCCAAGACAAAGTAATTGTGTAGTGAAAACCATGCCCATTTCTCTATCAAGTGTATCCAAAATTATTCACATTTACTTATTGATTATATAATATCATGTATGAATTTCACATTCCATTATAGTGGAATAAATTATTATGTTTAATGAATACATGTTATATGATCTATGTGGCACACTTATGCATGAAATGAAATAATTAAGAATCGTGTGCCCTGGTAGTGCTCGAATGCATTGGGTAAGGATTAGTATCATGATATGTCAAGTTTAATGTTACATTACTCATTATAATTCATGTAAATTAAGGGGTTACTCATGATACATGTGCAATGATCCTTGGATCATGCTAATATCATGTTAAATATTGATGCCACATTTCCATGTTACAATAATCATGTTATATCATGTCTTTATGTTCATGTTTCTCTTATGAAACATTGATATACCTATTACCTAAAATGTATTTTATTATTCATGTTATTCCTTGTTTCCTCCCTTATTGGTCTATATATATCACTCTTTTCTTATTCATGTCTTCATTTTATCTCATGCAATGCTATGTACGATGGAATGTGTGTGGTCATGTAAAAGAAGTTTTCAATAAAGATGTGTGTTTCATGTTTTAATTTATTATGTAATGTTAATAATCCCCAAAGAAAATGGACCATTCAATATTCTATGTTTTAACAAGTTAATATTTTATTTAATAAGCTATTTTTATGTGTAAAATAAATAGCAGGGTTGTTATAGTTAGTATCAAAGGATAAGTTTAGTTATTTTTGGGAATAAGATTAGAAAACCATAGTGAAAGCCTTAGGGATAAAACAATGTATAATAAAAACATCTATAAATTTTTGTGAGTATTGAGTATGTGTCTTATCAAGAAAATGCATCCCTATCTAGATACGAGTAGGTAGAGGCAGCTCTGACATAGATGTATCTAGGGGTAAACCCCAAAAACACCCATATGAGCTAGACTCAAACGGGAAATCGTGCAAAAAAATGGGCCTTGTTGTACACTTGGTTATGATACTCCTAGGGGATATGCTTTGGTAAGTTCATAATCTTATTAAAAACCATTATTAAGGGAATAAAAATTACCCTAAGAATATATGTTGGGAATTAGATTGTGGATAATGTAGATTAAAGCCTATAAATTCAAAATGTAAGGAAATAAATGTAATGTATAAGTCATATCTTTTTTGCATTTGTATTAACATTTATGTGTTACCCCGAACATTCCTTTTATGCTATCCAAAAGACAGTAATTGGAGGACTCGGGCAAACAACCGATACAAATATCAATGTGATGATTTTTCTAATGAGATGTTGAATATAATGGCAGCAGGAATCATGAACTTTGTCATGATTCTCTCTCAGTTAAATAATGTTATGAATAGAAATGTGGGTAAAGAGAAATGTTCCCCCCCCCCCAAGAAAAAATAAGTCTCAATAGACATCTTCCTAAGACAAAGGGCTCCATCTTTTAATGGATCATCTGATCCCTCAATTGCTGAACAGTGGATCAAATCCATTGAAAAGATCTTATCCATACATAAATGTTCCAAACAATATAAGGTTCTTCTAGATGATTATCATATAAGTGTGAAGCTGATCAATTGTGGAAATAGATAAAAAAAATATGAAGCCTGAGGAGGATATCGAGTCATTGGAATGGAAGTATTTTTGGAAAATGTATTTCGATAAATATTTTCCTCACACCCTATAACATAAGATAGAAATGGACTTCCTTTCCCTCAAGAAAAAAGATGATGAATCTGTCAGAGCATACAAGGAAAAAATCACAAGGCTTCCGTGATATTCCTCCAGCATTGTCGTTACTCTTGAATACAAGGTTGACCACTTCTTTAGTGGAATGAAACCAAGTCTATAGAAAGCCCTAGAAATCCATGACATCGAGAGATATCAAGAAATTGTATGATGTGACCTCAAAGTCAAAGTATAGGTTAGATAATCTCAAGGGTATCTTGGGGATAAGAAGCATAAGGTGGAATTTAATTCTGGCGATCCGATTGATAAATCCAATGGTGCTAAGAAAATACATCACCCCATTTTCAAATGTGTAGAAAGAAGCAACCTAAAATTTTCCTAAAGGGGTGAGGAAATGATTTAGGTGTGTAAGAGAAGGGATCCTGGTCATTAACTGTTGAAAAGAAAAAACTACATCTTTAAAAAAAGAGAGAAATGCTCCATTCAACCCTCAACACGTTGTTCATTTCTTCTACTACAAAGAACCAAGGCACATGGAAAACTAGTTTTCTAAGACAAGGGTTCTCAAAGAAAACAAAAAACCTTCAAAGCATCAAGGGAGTCCTTTTTCCATCCCTACCACCGAAGTGAACCCCGACAACAAAGTGGTGAGAGATACTCTAATAATTCATTAAAGAATAGAAAACATACTTTTTGATAAGAGTTTTATGAATTCTTTTAAGTCGTAAAAGTTTAGTAGAACAGTACCAACACCACCAAAAATTATCTATATAAATATTTTGGTGAGTATGAAAATGGGGAAATCATTGAAATCCATGAATATAACTCCTCCCCTATCACAATTTGTTATTTGATCTTCCTAGAGAACCTCGTCATACTCCCTTCAGTGGAATTTGATGTAATAAATGGCATGGATTGGACTTGCTTATATAGAGCCATCATAAATTGTCATGAGAGGGAAATCACTCTCCATATAGAGAATCGACCCCCGATATTGTAATAGTGCAAGGAGGAGGAAGAATCTTTTTTATCCCCATCGTCTCAATAGTAAATATTAATGCCCTTTGAGCACATGTATTTTTCTTAGATGATTGAGTCTAAGGAAGAAACCATCCATGAAGACATGCCTATTGTGAGGAAATTCACTGAAGTGTTTCCCGAGGAATTTCAAGTCTTCCTCCTGGAAGAGATGTTGAATTCTCTATTAAACTTATGCCTGGAGAAATTGGCAATATCCAAGACTCCTTATAGAATGGATGTTGTGGAGCATGAGGATCTGAATAAATGACTACAAGAGAATCTGGATAATGGATTTATATGACCAAGTGCTTCACTATGGGGTACGCTAGTCCTTTTCTTGAAGATGAAGGATGGGTCAATACGCCTTTCCAATGATTATCGTGAGATCAAAAAATCATGACAAAGAAAAAGTATCCTCTACCCCGAATTGATGACGTCTTCGATCATCTACATGGGGCATAATACTTCTCCAAGGAGGATTTGTGGTCTGCATCTTTCCAAGTAAGGGTGAAGAAGGAGTATATCACCAAGACTACTTTTCCTACAAGGTAAGAGCACTATGAATTCATAGTAATGTTGTTCAGACTCACTAATTCTCTGGAAATCTTCATGAACTTCATGAACAGAGTATTTAGATATTACCTCAACAAAATTTTGGTAGTCTTTAAGGATGATATTATAATATACTCCAAAACCAAGGGGGAGAAAGAGAAGAATCTAAGCACTATACTAGAGACATTGTAAAAGGAGAAGCTCTATGAAAAGTACAGTAAGAGTGATTTCTGGTTTAATGAAGTCTCATTATTGGGTCATATCATCCCAAGAAATGGTATATCTATGGATCCCTCCAAGACTGTTACAATTGAGGGAAGGTCTGGGCCAACATCAGTAACAGATATTCATAGCTTTTGGAGGTTAGCTAGATATTATCGCCGATTTTATAGAAATTTCTCATGATTTTTCAACCCTCTTACCAAGCTAACATTAAATTGTGTAATGTTTTCTTTGAGTGATGAATACGAAGATAGCATCAAGGACTTGAAAATAAGGCTTATAACTACACCCATGCTCACACTACTCACAATTGGGGGACTTTTGTGGTATTTAGTGATGATTCAAAGATGGTAATGGGTTGTGTGTTGATGAAAAATGACAAAGTCATTGCCTTTGCCTCAAAGAAATTTAAAATTCATAAGAAAAACTATCCAATACATGATCTAGAATTTTATATAATATTCTTATCTTTAAAATTTTTGAAACATGACCTCTTTGAGGAGAAGTGTGAAATATACACATATCCCAAAATCCTCAAATATATATTCACATAGAAAAATTTGAATATAACCCAATGAAGAACGCTAGATCTGATCAAATAATCGGACTCCTTAATCCATTACCACCATGTGAAAACGAACATGATGGGGGATGCTCTATGTAGAAAGGGACCAACAATTCTATCCCTGATGAGAATTGAAAAGGATCCAATCTTCTTTTATTTGATGAAGATGGACATGGTAATCAAAAATAAGGTAACATAATCATTCATTTCCCAAATGATTGATCAACTATCTCCTTTAGAAGGTTTAGAGGATGCACCAAAGGATGATGTGGGAATTGAGAAGAATGTGGAAACTATTAGAAAAAGGAAATCCTTGGAGTTCAATATTATTGAAGAAGGAATTGTATGATTTTGGAAAAAACTACGTGTTCCATCAAATCTGAAGTTAAAGAATGACGTTTTGGATAATTCACATAGTTCGAATTTCTCCATTCACCCATGAAACACACAGATTTATTGAGGTCTCTGAGATCACTATTGGTTGGATAACCTGAATAAGGATATCGATTACTATACATCAAAGTGCTTGGTATGACTGAAAGTCAAGGGTAAGAGGCAGAAGTCTAAGGGGATGATGCAACCATTACCCATGCCTGCCTGGAACTGGGAGAACATCACCATGGAATTTGTCACAGTACTTCTGAATGTATCCAAATGAAACAAAGCTATCTGGGTTGTTGTGCATCATCTTATAGAGACTTTACACTTCATTTAAATTCGAGGGGATTTCACATTAGATCAATTGGCATGGATATATATCATAGAATTAGTAAGGCTGCATAGAGTACCACAGTCTATTGTATCCGATTGGGATCCAAGATTCACCACTTTGTTCTAGAAGAGTCTTCAACGTGCTTCGAATACTGAGTTAAACTTTAGTATAGATTATCATCCTCGAATTCATTTTGAATCTTAGAGGACTATCCAAACACTTTAGGACATGTTGAGAGCATGATCAATGGACATTAAATGAGGATGGGATCAACGTATTCCTCTGGTTGAGTTCTCTGGAAAAAAACTTCCACTCTAGCATCCAAATGGCTCATTATGAATCCCTTTATGGGAAGAGGTTTAGTACACCGACATGTTGGGATGAAGTTGGGGACCGAAAACTCCTAGGTCAAAAAAATGGTTGCAAATAGTGGAGCAAGCTAAGACCATCCAGCTACAAATTAAATCTACTTAGAGTCGACAAAAGATCTATACTGATAATCGGTAACGAGACCTAGAGATTAATGTTGGAGACCTGTTATTCCTCTATATATCACTGTAGAAGATATCTATGATATTTTTGAAGAAGGTAAAGCTTATTACATGATACATTTTCCCTTTTAATATCCCTGATCACATTGGAGTAGTGGCCTACCAACTAGCACTCCAGCTAAACCTATTTTAAGTACATGATGTATTCCATGTATCACTCTTGAGGAATTACATAATAGACCCATTGCATGTTCTCAATCCATATGTTGTACTATATGATAATGGACTCTTCTATGAAGAGAAGCTGCTGAAGATCATAGATCACAGGTAAAAATTTCTACGAAATAAGACAATGCCCCTCGTCAAGGTGTTGTGGAGAAACCAAAAGTTTGAAGAAGTAATGTGGGATTCAGAGGAAGTGATGAATCATGGTTTCCCTCATCTCTTTTAGTGTGGTAAAATGGAATTTCTAGGGTGAAATTTCATAAGGGGGGAGATTGTAACGACCCAAACTTTTATTAATAAATATCTCTATTTTTATAATTAAATGTTTCATTATGTAAAATTGTTATATAAAACATATTCATTTCCTTTGTTTTATGTTTTTGGATTTTAAAACACCATAAAATTTTTTTACCATTCCTAATATAACCAGTGAACAATGATCACATGATTAGTATAAATAAATGGTTTTAACGAATCCAATTTACTAAGACAAAAGAATTGATGGCCTCATCCAGAAGAATCACTCAATATGAAGCTATTTTGTTAGAGATTGGAAAGGATTTAGTGTCATTGGGATTCTCTCTTAACCATTAACATTCTGATCTTCAACAATTTATGCTTGAACAGAACCACCTACGGGATAAGTGGAAGTTGATAGAGATTACCACCAGAACAATGTTATCTGAGCCACCCCTAGAGTCTGTCCCCATCTCACACCCTATCCTTGGGTCTTATGTGTGTGTTATAAGGGGTTATGTAACAAGACCCTAGCACTATGGTTATGTGGATTATTTTTTTATATAATAAATAATATACATTCATTTTATTATTGTTAATTTTTAAATAGCTTTTAAAGAACTAATAGTATTTTTTAGTTAATATTCAATTAAGAAATATATTTTGATGAATGAATGGATTTTTTATTTAAATAACATTTTAATCAAATATTATTAATAAATTAATTTTTATTATTTATATATGATCATATAACTTTTATGAATAAAATTGTAATTTTTATTAAGGTTTGAAAGTTTTTTTTGTCAAAACCCATGAAATTTCAATAAATGATGGCTTTTATTTGAAAAGTAAAATTAAAATATTTTGAAAATTATTTAGATAAAATGAATATTATTTTTGGAATCAGGATGTCGAAATTATCCAGTGGTGAATTTTTCATAGTTTTTTAAGATAGTCAATTTTTTGGGTAAAAATTAAATACTATTTAAATATATAATGTGTTTTATGACATTATAATGACTCAATAGTGATATAATAAAATATTATAAATGGTATTTTCAGCCAATATATGTTTTAAATTTAAAATAATGTCATTTTAAATTTATTTTTGATGAATTTTATGGTGCCTTAGTGGACCCTCCAATACTTATAAAACATTTTAACTTTTTAAAATGATTTCCCTGAGAGTGTGACTCACCTCTACATTAGAAATCCTAATATTTTAATAATTTAAGACATTGGACTTATTAAATAATGTTTTCCAACCGCATTTGGAAAAAACCCATGGGTTGTTTTGTGGTTTGGATTATTTTAATGTGTGGTGTCCAAATCCTAAATAATAAAGAATTCCCTCTCTTTCCCTGTACAAACCCACCCATGCTCCCACTTCTATTAACTAAAAATCTTTTAATCATGTCTCTAACCTTACCTTATATCCCTAAAATCCTCCCAAGGCACCCCAAGCTCCCAATAAGCCTCTCTCAACCCCATCCCAAGCCATTGGGATCACACTTCCATGTAAGGGATTTCTTCCTCTCTCATTTTTGTCCAAAAATTATTTATGTTGTTACAACATTTTAGTTTCAATAAAAAAAATTGGGTTTGATTTTTCACCTCCACAATACATCCATCATTATTTTTTTAATGATTATAGACCCCTTTATCTCTAATTAATGCCTCCCATGTACACCTATTACCATGCAAAAATTCCATAAGGGATTCATCTCTCTTCATTTTCATGCAAGCATTTCTTTTGTATTATGAATCTAAATTCCATTACATATATTGGTACATGTATTTATATGACCCAATTTCGGTCCATTTAATGTACATATAATGAGATACCTCTTTCTCTCTCATAAACCATTTTTATGAATTCTTATGTCACATCATTATGGTGCTAAAAGAGCAACGCGATTTTTGATGATAAAGTCATTGTGTAGTGTATACCACGCCCATTTTTCTATCAAGGGTATCCACCATTAAGCCCATTTAATTATTGATTATAGTGTTTCATGTATTAATTACACATTCCTTTATCATGTAATAAATGAATATTTTTAATGAATCCATGTTATATGATCCATGTGGAACACTTATGTATGAAATGAATTTATTAATAAGGGTATTCCCTGATAGCACTCCAAAGCATTGGGTAAAGATTAGTGTCATGATAAGTAAATTTAAATGACGTTTTCCTCGTTATAATTCAATTTTAATGAGGTTTTACTCATTTTAAATGTGAAATGAGCCTTGTCTCATACTAATACCATGCTAAATGTTAATAACAGATTTCCATGTTATGATAATCATGATATATCATGCCTTTATGTTAATGATTCTCTTATTCTCCATCGATATTCCTATTTCCTAACATGTATTGTACTCTTCATGTTATACCTTTTTTACTCCCTTATGTGGATTTATATGTCAACCTTTTCATAGGCATGTCCTCAGGTTATCCCATGCAATGCTAAGAATGAAAGAATGAGTGTGGTCATGTAAATGATATTTTTAATAAAGATGTGTATTTCATGTTTTCAGTTGTTATGTAATATTCCTAATCCCCAAAGACACTAGACCTCTCGATCTTCTAGGTTGTAATAGGTGAATATTTTATGTAATAAGTTATTTTTATGTGTAAAATAAAGTAAAGTCTTTTTATATTGTGATATCTATATGTTATGTGTTATTATTTCATTTCCTTATGTACTGCACTATAGTAAGTTATCCATACCAATAATAATATTTTTTGGGTTTCATGTGTTTTCACCAACATCCAAGATGTTTTTGATAGGGATGGTGGGTTACATTTTATTCCCTAGTCTTTTTTAGGAAGGATAGACAATGAGTCTTCAAGTGGGATGTGCAATGATTAACTAGGTATTTCTAGGTGATAGGTGAGGTGGTTATTTTCTGATGAGATTAGATATGTCATGTTGGCCATATATAGAATGAGGATGGTATGAGGATGATATTTGTAAAATTCATGATTTCATTCTTCTTAATTAATGTTATGTGATTATATGTGAAGGTCCAAGAGTCTTCAAGAAATCTATAGTGTTGTGATTCTAAATGCTAGCACTGGTTGCTACCCTATTCAAGGTTGGGGTGGTAGGGATATGTCCTAATAAACACCACATATGGTTCAACTGTCTTTGTGTGAGGTGTGAAGTTATTTAATGTAATTTTTTTGAATGTATTGGATTAAATGAAATTTCATGTTGGGTGTGAGAGTGGTAAATTAGTGGTGAAGTGTATATGAGGATCTGATCATTATTATGACATCGATGTAATATTAAAATATTGGATGCATGATATGTTATGTTAGAAATGGTAAGGCATGGACTAGTTATGTGACCTATTTATGTTCTTCGAGGTTCTAGTATTTTTATCACTAGTTCATTAGAATTGTTTTTCACATGTTCTCTTAATACCTTTGTTATGTCCCTATATGATATACCTTATATTCTAACACTACATATATAATTTTTTTATCTCGATTCCAAGAGTACTTTGGGGATCGTGATGGACTTTATAAATTCGGTAGGTGGTGTTTTTTGGTTGCTTCACTATACGTATTTTTAATATATATTTGAGACACTTATAGTTATTAGTTTTAATTTATTAGGTAATTGTGGACTGTTTTTGGTTTAGCATTCTTTTATCTGTTGGAGTTTATTTGTGGTTTTTATCCCATTTCCCTATCTTGTTTTATTTATATAGATAAATTCCTCCCAAACATTAAGATTTGTTGCAGTTTGTTCTAGTTCCCAACCTAAGAGCTTCTGGATGCAATACTCAGGGATCATTATATCTCTACCTTCATTACAAAATATTTAGATGGAGTGGGTCATGACAATGAGGTATAAGAGAAGATTTGTCTAAGAGATAGAATGGAGTATGGAGGTAGGTATAATGTGTTCATAATGGGTTGGCCGGGAAGTAGTTGTAGTTAATCATTGTGATTGAGATAATCCATGGAGACAAGCTGGGGAAAGAGACTCTATGGGCCACCATGATCTAATACATAGACAATGAGGTTATTTAATGACCATGCCAGTTGGACCTTTCTATAGTGTAGAGACTAAGGAGAGGTACAAGCTTCATGAATGATTATTTTGATTTCGGAATTGGGTTTTTGAGAGAAAATAAAATGAAGTTATTTTTAAAAAAACTCCTTGCTACTAGGTTATGATTTTATAATTTATATTTAGGAGTTGATAATGTTCATTTTATTCTAGTGGATAATTTAGTTGAGGTTTACCAAGATAATCCTATTGGTCATTGGAGGGTTAAATAGATAGAGGAGGATAAGGTTAGGAAGAAGTATTTGTATTCCACTTTGTGGAATTGTTTGGGAATGTATGTGAGGATAATCTTAAATATGGATATAGAGAACTATTTGGAGGATTTCAAAATCACTTTTGGTCTTATATAATCATGATCAAAGTTTTAGGTTCTATTTTTAGTTTTTTATATGTAAGGTGTTGTTCTTTAGTGGTAGACATTGATTCCATATGATAAAAAGGTTAAAGATATGTTGTGCCCCAACTTTTAGAGATATTTTCAGGTATATTTTATATCGTAAGAGAAGGGGGGATCCAAGTTTAAGGTGATGAACTACATTAAATAGGGGATTATGAGAATTATAGAGTTAGGGATTATGTTCAAGGACCTCCTAACCTTTGTTGTATATCTTTTTACCAATTAGTAGTCTATAGTGTGATATCTGGAGGAGGTTATTTACCCAATGATTAGGTATACATTTTCACCATTTACACTATTGACATATCTTCAGGAGAAGAAAAAATATGAGGTAAAAGGGATGAATCTTTATTATGGAGTTAATAAATGATAGACTGTTCAATATGGTTTCATGGAGAGTAGGTCATCATGTAGTGGGCTGTGAGGGTTTAGGTAGTCAGTGTTCCAAAGAGTGGGGAGCCAGCCATAGCTTATATCTCCCTGAAATTATAGGATATGTAGATTCTAAGAAACATTAGGGATTTATTGTTTTCATGAATTGTTTGGGAGAGACAATCCTACTTATAGGGTCACTTTTCTACCACTTAGGGAGGCTAGTTTTGGTTGGGTGTTCAGCCCTCATTCCTATTAAAGATGATGTTACGTCTGAGGAAGTTTTAGTAGTTGGTACTAATGGTTCTAATTCATTAGCAGAGAGTATGAGGATTTCTAAAAGGGAAACGTTAACATAGTCTCCCTCCATAGGTTTCTAGGCAGAATTATTGTCTTTGAATTCAATAACAAATATGCAAAGAAGATGTTCATGGTTAGATGAAATATTTTGAGGGAGTAGTTCTAGAAGTGCTAAGAGTTATTTGAGGTCATTTTAACTTATAATATATCTTTTTATTTGATTTTTATGATTCAAGAGACACAAAATCCATTTTTTCCCCATATTTATTCCATAGCATGGGACTATATGTATAGAGGTTTCTAGTTCCATTGATGTTATCTAGGTCGATTGGATTCCAGACTTCCTTTTTTGATGTGTGATGAGGGTGTAGATTAGTGATTTCGAAACAATATACCATGGGAAATTATTTTTATTTTTCGATATATAAATATCATTTCATTATTGGCATATATTTTTTATATTCAATGGGTGCAGTAATTGACTACTTCTTTAAAAGAGTTTAGTATTTCGACATGGATGGCCAAGGAGTGACATTCATTAGTAATTGAAGCTGTCATATGGGTGGTAGTAAAGTGGATAAATTTTTTTAAAGTTGGAATATTTTTCAATATATTCTCAAGATTAGTTTTTTTCTAATATTTTTAGGAGTTACTGAATGATTTTCCATAGTTGGTTATGACTTACTCCATTGACGCAGCATTGAGTTTGGGATAGTGTTGTAGCCCGGTGTGTCTCTAATTTTAGTGGATCCCTACTAGATAATTCCTATGAAGATTTTAGAGTTGAGTTTGTAAGTAGAAAATTTTATGTAGGGGGCGTTAAACAGACCTACTATGTAATTGATGGAAATATAGCCTTGTTTTCCAAGAAGGGGGGTGGTATTGAGAAGCTTTGTATATACTATCGTTGGATGAATCAGGTGATTATTAAAAAACTATACCATCTTTAAATGATAAATTATCTATTTGACCTCTTGAGGGGATAAAAATGTTTCTCTACGAGTGATATGTGGTCTAGATATATCTTGTTTATGGTGAATTATTAGGATATTATGAGGAAAAATTAAAGGTTCTTGTATGGGGACTTCAAGTTTGTAGTCATGCAGTTTCATTTTAGAAACTCATAAGATATGTTCATGGGGATTTTTAACTACATGTCCCATGAGTTGCATGACCAGTTAATCATCGTATTCCTCGATGATATCTTTATCGAATCAAGTTTATAGGTGGATCTTGTCATAAAGCATAAAGATGATTTGTAGGCCCTGTGACACCACCAAATCTATATAATTATTTATGTGATCAAGTTATGGATGAGAGAGGTGTGTATCCTTGTACAAGATGGATTTTAGTAGGGTGTGGTAGTAGACCGATCAATGATCATGGAATTTGTTTCCTATAAGGAACCTAATAATGAGAAACTGGTTTAAAATTATTTTCTCATGACTTCTATTTTGACACATTTTTTACTTGATTCATCTTGAGTTACAAACACTCTAATGTAACAAGGAAGTAATATCCCCATTAGCATAAATATTCCACCCATGATCTGGAGTTTGTGGAAATTGTTTTGGTGCTAATGTAGTCGTTGAATTGCCTCATTTGAGAGTTCTTTCAGGGTTTCAAAGACCACGTGATCATGAAATATGATTTCCATGAGAAATATATTAATCTAAGCCATCATTAGAGGATTTATTTTATTAAGAAGCATGGTTTTTAAATCTATTACACCCCAATAATGGGGAATTATGTTTCTGATGCATTGAGTGTGAAATTTCATGGGGACATGGTTGAAGAGTCTTATAATGTTTTGAAATGGATGTAGGTTCTTCCTCTAAAGAATCATGATGTTGGGGGGAAGTAGTTTCAATGGTTATCTCTTCCTAATTGATATAATTTCTTCATTTATACATAGGTACCAGACAAATAGTGGAATGATGTAGTTGCTGAGTTGACGTGTGATCATGTTGACTATAATGATTCCCCTTGTAATGACCTGATGATTTCTAAATAAAATTCCCATTTTGATTGAACGAAATGCTCTATTATGAATTATGGTTAAATAAAACCCATTCAATTATTTGGTTTTATTAAAAAAAATATTAATTAAAAGAATAGTAAGCATTGTTACCACTAATAAAATTGTTCTCGAATAGTTATCATACAATTAGTATAAATAAAGGGTTATGATAAAACATTTGGACATATAAAAAAAGAAGATAAGGCTAAAATAAGTAGATTCATACCTAATGATTCACACTAATTAGAGCTTACTAGGGAGATTTAATTACTAGGATTTTTACTTGGCCAATCCAAAGATGAGATCCAATAATTATAGAATGAGAAAACCCATTTATGGGATATGTTCAACCCTATTAAGATCACGACCCAAACCATGAATTCCGAACCACCCCATGAAAATCTCACCATCATGCACCTTAACCATAGGTATTTTTCTAGTGAAATATAAGGACATGTAGCAATACACTAATAATATAAATAAGTATATTTTTTTTAACAGAATAATGATTATATTTACTTCTTATTATCTTAAATTTATACATGTTTTTTATTTTTATTTTATAAAACACAAATTTTTTTATGTAATATAAAATTTCAATAAATAAAATCATATTTTATGAATTCATAAATATTATAAATAAGTAATGGTTAAAAATATAAATAATTTTTCATATTAAATATAAATGATTTTATAATTTTGAAGAAGTAAAATATAATTTTATAAGGGTTAAAAAATAGTTATTATCAAAATAACCCAACATTTCTAAATAAAATTTTATTTTAAATTTATATGTGAAACTTGAAATATTTGGAAAATTATTTATAAAAAAATATTATTTTTTTAATCATCCCATTTCTATTATACCAAAATCAATTTTCCATAATTTTCTAAGACAATAAATTTTAATGTAATAATTAAATATGATGTAAATATAGATTGGGTATTATGACATCATAATGACCCAAAAGTGAATTAATACATTATAAAAATTATACCCTAGACCAAATAAACGTTTACCCAATAAAATAATGTGTTATTGAGGTTATTTTAATAATTTTAGAAAGCCTTTATGAATCCACCAAAATGTATATTGCAGTTTATTATTTCAAAATCATTTATTTATTAACATCACTCACTTCCACATCATCAAGTAAATTGTTTTAATTTTTTCTTCCTTTGGCCATATAAAATAATGAAAAAAATTCTATTTCGGAGAAACCATATGAAAAAACATGGGATGTTTCTTGGGTTTTCATTACATTATTAAATGGTGTAAACAAGATATATTTCGTAAATAGTAAAGAACTCCCCTCTCATTATATATATAAACTCTCACAATCTCCTAGTATTGTTCACTAAAAACCAATAGAGCACATCCTTACCCATCCCTATCATCTCTATATTCCTCACAAGGTTCCCCTAATCTCTACAGAAGATTCTACCCAGACTTTTTAATCACCCTATCAAGGTAAAGAATCATCTATTTCTCCCCTATTTTTAAGAACTTTATTTATCTATTGAACTTCTTAATCCAATTCATATTGATGGGAGATGCTTCTACACATCCTTATTACTACCCTTATTATTTAAAAGTGATGGGTGAACATTTCACTCTAATTAATCCCTCTTGTGATTCATTATATACCCCTATTATTCTGGAAAAATTATCCTATGATTTTTCAATGCCAAGTGTGTATTAAAACATCCTCCTTGTTTTATGCCTATTTATTGAAAAAATTTCATGTTGTATTACTTTCATACATATAAGTCATACATTAATTTTTAATTCCATTTAATGAGAGACCCAATTCTCTCTCATTAAGAAATTTTATGAATCTTCATGCAATGTCATTAATTTTCCAAAATTTCCATGTGATTATCAATAAAAAACATTTGTGATGTGTATACCTATACCCATTTAAAACCAGAGGTACTCAAATAGTTTAACCTATACATCATTGATTGGGAAAATCTATGAATGTAACCCATAATTATTAATCATGGGATTAAATGTGATGAAAAATATTCTAATGTTATATGATCTATGTGAAACACTTATGTAGGTAAATGATATTATTATGATAGGTACAATCACATAATGCTCCAATGCATTGGAAAAAAATAGTATCACAAGATTCCATTTATGGTGCATGTCATGTTATACTAAGAATATTATTAATTTTATTTATTAGTGGTTAAACCTGACTCATTTTTATGATTTCATGTTTAAAGTTTTTTTTTCATATTCTCATATTGCCTTTATGTTATCATGATATATCTTGACTCATTTTTCATGATTATGATTTTCACGACTTTTATATCCCATTGAAATAACTATTTTATAACATGTAATTATTTATTTATGTAATGATTTTCATATTCTATTAAGTAGATTTATATCTAAACTATTTATTATATTTGTCCCCTTGTTATTATAGGTATCTTAAGAATAATAGAATACTATGATCATGTTAACTAAGATTCCAATATTTCTAATATATCAAATGTTTTTATTTTTTTGTAATGTAACTAATTAACTAATTACACTAGATTTACCTATATTTTGGGATGTAATATGTGTATTATTATATAATAATTAATAAAATAGTGTGTAAATTGGGTAAGGTTCTTCATAGTTGGTATCTAAGGGATTTTTATTTATTTTGGGATTAAGATTAGAAAACAAAAGAAAAAGGCTTATGGAAAATACTAAAAAAGACAACATCCATAACTTTAAAAAAGTATAGAGTAATTAGTTTCTAAGAAATTAAATCAATTTCTAGATACTATGATTATAGGTGGACCTGGAAAAGATGTACCTTGGGGTAAAACCTAAAAACACCGTATTGAGCTAGAATTGATCTGGAACTAGTTCATGATAATGATCCATGCGGAAAAACTAGTTTTAAACTCACATGGGATATGCTTTGGTAAATTAAAAATCATAATATGAACAAATATTTAGGGAAGAACAATACCTGTAATAGTCAATGTTAGAAATAAATCATTTATAACACATATTGAAGCCTAAAAATATTATGTTAAGGAAATACATGTTATTTATAAATTAACACTTTTAATGTCTTTGTATTTGAATTTTTTTTAGTTTCAATGATATATACAACAAATTTGTGGTTATTATATCCAATGTATGGAAATAGGGGTAACTAATTAAACAACCAATGTGAAGTGTAATGTGACAAATTCCCAAATGAGATTCCAAACAAGATGGGATAAAGAATCAAAAAATGATGATACTATCACAATTGACTCAGGTTATGAATATAAAATAGAATTTTGAATAATAACAATATCCCCAAAGATAGAAAAATATAAAATTGATAACATTATATGAAAAAGGCCTCTAACATTCAATAAAACGTCAGATACCCTAATCTTGTGAAAATAGATTAAATCCATTGAGAAGATCGTATCCACCATTCAATGTTCCACGAAAGATAGTTTTATACTTTTTTATCAAATAGACATCAGAACATGTCAATGGTGGAAATTTATCATGAATATTAATCCTATACAAGAGATAAATCCTATTGGGTTGAAGGAATTCCATAAACAAAAATCACAAATATTTTCCTCTCACTCTAAAAAATAAGATTGTTGGTTATTTCCAATAACTCAAGAAATAAAAGAATGAATACATGAGGGAATATGAATAAAAACTCAAAATACATTCACAATATTCCTTTGAATTTTTAATAACCCCCATAATAAATTTATTACTGCATCTTTTGTGGGATGAAACTCATTCTATGAAAATACCTCATGATTTGAGAATTTGACATCTATAATGAAATTGTTTGATGTTGCCTGAAACATGAAATGGAGTTTAATGAATTAAATGGGTATAATAAGTATATGAATCATAAATTAGAGTTTAATATTGGGGGTGTGATGGAGATATATAGTGGTTGTAAGAAATTTTAACATCCCTCTTATTAAAAGTTTGGAAAGAGGAACCCTGTAAATTTTGTAAAGGTGATGAGTAAATGATTTATGTGAGGAAAGAAAGGGAACCTACATATCAATTATTTATGGGAGGAACCTACTAGTGTAGTTTAAATGAGTAATTATCCAATAAAACGCATAACATTGTTCACCATTTCAGCTACATGGAATAAAGACACTATCTGAACCACTAACCTAAGACAATGGTTATCAAAGACAATCAACACCAAAAGACTCCAAGGTAAAAATAGAGAGAATATTTTATCAAAAATTCTAAGGTGGATCCAAAAAAATCATTTTAGAAGGTATTATTTTAATTCATTCAAGAAAATAGAACATTATTTTTTATTCTAGTTATTTTCCTTCATTCATATCACAAAATATTAGGATAACTATTCAAAAACCACCGCAAAACCTATTGGTAGAGTTATCGGTGACAAATGAAAATGAGTAAATTATTTCATCCAAAGTTTATAAATCCAATCCTAACAACATTTCTCGGATAAAAATCCCAATGAACTTTGACATACTCCCTAAAGTTTATTTTTATGCAATTATTGGTACGGATTCATATTCTTTATATAGATCCTACATAAATTGCCTTGAGAATAAAATAACTCCATGTATCGTGAATCCTTCTCTATCTATGTACAAGTGAAAGGATGGTATGAATACTATTTAGCTCTAAAATCTCACTAATAGTTATTTCATAACTATGAGAAATCATATAAGTCTCACTTTAATGAGTATATGGAAAATATCATCCTTGAATACATGATCATTGTGAGGGAATTCACTAATTCTCTTCCTGAAGAATTGCATGGTCCTTCTCCAAGTAAAGAGGTTGAATTTATTATATAGATTAAAACATGGGATTTTCCATTATCATAGACTTGATATAGAATGGATGTTGTGGAACATGAGGTGATATAGAAGACACTATAGGAGTGTCAAGGTAAAGGGTTTATTCACCCAACTTCTTCTACAAGGGGTGAACCAGACCTATTTTCTAAGAAGAAGGATGGGCTGATACACCTTTTCATTGTTTAACACAATTTTAATGAGCTCACCATAATTATTTATTATCCTCTTCCATGGACTGATGGATTTTTCAATCGTCTATGTGGAGTCCAATGCATCTCTATGGTGGATATTTGGTTGGGGTATTATCACGTAATGGTGAAGAAGTAGGTAATCCCCGAGACTGCTTTCAATAAATGGAATTGAAACATTGAGTTCATTGTAATCCCTTTAATACTCATTAATTCTCCAACAATATTCATGGAAATGACAGATAGTCTTTAGAGATTATCTCAAAAAAATTTGGAAGTATTCATAAATGATTTTATAATATACTCTAAATTCCAAAAGGAGTGTCTAGACCATCTGATCACTATTATAAATAACTTACTAAATGATAAGAATTATAAAAATAATAGAAAATGTGATTTTTGGTTTATGTAAGTCTCATTATTGGGGAATTTTATCATATATACTGGGATATGTGTGGACCCTTCAATAAACAAAAAAAAATAGAACGATTGTTGTAGCCAGTGACTATGAGAGGTAACAATAGTTTCCTTATAACAGAAGAGTATTATCAATGATTAGTAAGAAATATATCATCATTGTTAGAACCTGTATCCATGATAACATTCTTGGGAATCTTAATTATTTGAAATAATGAATGTGAAGATAACTTCATGGAGTTAAAAAATAACCATATCACTCCACATGTACTTATGGTGCCCAAAAGTGGGAACTATTCATGGTATACAATGATGCTTTTAATAAAGGGTTTCAGTTGTGTACTAATGAATAAAGGAAAATTTATAGCCTATACCTTGATAAAATTTAATTTACATTAACATAACTATTGATTACATGATTTGGAGATGGTTATATTCATAAATACTATGAAAATGTGGAGGCATTAACCCTTTGGGGATATGAGTGAAATATATATGGATCATAATATCCTCAAGTATATATTCATAGTGAATGATTTAAATATGAACCATTTAATATGGTTATAGATCAATAATAACTATGACTGGTCAATCCACCACTATCCTGGAGAATGAAATAAATAATCAGATTCCATAAGTAGAATCAATCTTTCAATTTATTCATTGATGATAATTGAGAAGGATAAAATCATCCTATACATGAAAAGGATATAAAATCTAATTATAAAGTAATTAACATCATCAAACCTTCCACAAAATTATTGATCAACTAACACTTTTAAAGAATATAAATTAATCCCACATAGATGATGTAGAAATTCTAAAGAAGGTGGAAGTTTTAAAAAAAGGTAAATTAGCATATTTTAAATTAATAAAAATGATTATTTAATATATGGTTCATGACTATTCATACCCTAAAATCTTGAGTAAAATAAGAATATATTGGATGATTCAAATAGCTCAAACATCTCCATCAATTCAAGGATCAACATGATATATTAATATCTCTGAGAGCGATATTAGTGGGAAAATATGAAGACGGTGATCATGGAATATACATCCATGTGACTTATATGTCAAAAATTGTATGATATAAATAAAAAACCAAATTTGATGATGGAACCATTAACCACAACTACATGGAAATAGGAAAACCTAAACATAGTTTTTTCTACTAGTAGAGGACAAAGCAGTCCTCATTGGGCTTAAGCTTTTAATCCAAGAGAATGTTTGCCTCTCACATGTGGAAAATGATTCGATGATCATCAATAACTCCTTACATATAAAAGGTGGAACGCCTTGGTCAATCTATTTCATAATAATTCAATGAAAATCTCTCCTAAACAGCAGCATAAAAGTGACCCATACTTGGTGGGAGGGGAATCAAGTAGCAGATCACCTAGCTTCTATGGTGGACCAAGGCTCTAATGTTACTATTATTTCCAATATTTCTCACTTTAAATTAGATGGGATTAATTTGATTATAGAGGATTCCATTGGTTTACACTCTTTTAGACCCCCCTTAGGCCCTAGGTCCTCCTGGATTGATGTCTTTGTATTTCTTTTTCTTGAATAAAAATCGAATGATGATGATGATAAGGTTTTCTACTAGTATTTGAAGTCTTCAAGAGGAAACAATGAAATATAGTTGTGTTGGTTCATCTTGAAAATAATTACCACTATATTTCATTTCCAGAGGACTTTTCACCTGATCAAAATGAAAGGAAATATATTAGAGATGATGTGAGGCTGCATGAAACACCACGATTGATTATATATAATCAAGACCCATGATTTACCTCCATGATCTAGAAGAGTCTCCAACATGCTCAAAAAAATTAGATGAACTTTAGGATGGTTTATCACCCAAAAAATATATGCCAATCTAAGTCTACAATCAAGACCCATGAGCAAATGTTCAAATAATTCTCAATTACTCAAAAAGTATAATGGGATAAATATATTCATTCGATCAAGTTATCAAACAATAAAAGTTTCTAATTAAGAATCCAAATGGATTACAATGAGTCCCTTCATGGGAAAAGGTGTAGAATACTTGCAAGTTAAAATAAATATGGATAACAAAAACATATAGATTCTAAAATGGTCTAGAAAATGGTAGAAAATGTTTGGACCATTCAGTGTCACATTAGAGATACTAAGATTCTATAGAATAGATATGATGATAATCATCAATGAGACTTGTAGTTTGGTATTGGGGAGAACCAAATCCTTTGCATATATCTGTATAATAATTTCACGAGATTTTGGAATATGGGAATGATTATTCCAAGAAACAATGGTCCATTTAAGATTATTTACTGAATTGATTTGGTATCCAATTGACTAGAACACCCAACTATCGAATCTCAAGTACATGATATGTTCCATGTTTCCCTATTGATATATTGGAAACCAAACCATTAAATGTGAAAAATGCATGGGTGGAAAATTTTAGAATGATCATTCATATTAATAGTATTCATTGAAGATCCTATTTCATAGAGATTGAGATCTACAAAATAAGATAATGTAGCTGGACAAATTAATTTGGAGAAACAACAACTGTGAATAAGATACGTGGGAACATAATGAGATGATGAAACAAAATTAACCTCATCTACATTATTTTGTGAATTTAAAATTTCAATGGATAATTTTTTGGATGGGGGAATATTATAATGACACATACATTTATAAATAAAATCCCCTTTTTTATTGATTTAAATGATCTATTATGTATTATAGATATATAAAAACATTAAATTATTTTGTTTTATTACAATATGTCATATTTAAAATACTATCAATAATCATTACCAAGCATATAATAGTGGTTCAACATTGACAATATGATTAGTATAAATATAGGTTTATGATAAATTCAATTTATAAATAAAAAAGAAGCAACAACCTCAACCAATAGGATCATACCCTATGAAGCGCATTCATCAGAGCTTCCAACGGAGATAGAATCACTAGGATTTACATTTAACCAATCCCATGCTGAGATCCAACAACTAAAGAAAAAGTGAAACCATATATGGGGGACATTCAAGCATGTCAAGATCTCGTGCGAAACCATGTATGCCAAACCTGCCCATGAAAATCTCACTATCACACACCTTACCCTACAAGGTGTTTGGTGGTGTAATAAAATCTATGTATCAAGACCATAATAATATAAATATTATTATTTTATTTTCAATATAATAGTGATAATATTTAATTTTTATTTTCATTATATTATAAATTTTTTTTATTTTGATATGATAAAACACAAATTTTATTTTTGTGCAATAAGAAATTTCAATTAAGTCATTCTCTTTTTCAATTCATGAATTCTTCAAAAAAATTATAATTTAATAAAATAATATAAAAATATTTTATATTAAATATATGTGATAAATTTATTTTTATGAAACCTAATTTTTGTATGTGTTTGAAAGTTGTTTTTGTGATAAAAACAATGAATTTCACATTAAACCAAGATTATTTATTAAAAATTAAAAATTAAATTATTTAGAATATTTTTTAAAATAAATATTATTTTTGGGATCAACATGTTAAAATTTTCCAATAGTTATTTTCTTATTATTTTCTAGGATATTTGGATTTTCAGTTAAAAAAATACGTTATAAATAAAGAGTGTGTATCATGACATCATAATGACCCAAAAGTGATGCAAAAAAATTATATAAAGGGTAGCCCCAAAAAAATAAATGTATTATCTTTAAAATAATTTTATTTTAGGTTATTCGATTAATTTTATAAATCCTTTATAATTCCTCCAAAAACAATATTATATATTAGGGTTATAAATTAATTTATTAATTAACATGACAAACTTCTACATCACAAAAATTAATATATAAATAATTTTATCCCTTTGAAATATGAAAAAATAAAAACAAAATGTATTTGGATGAAACCATAGTCAAAAACCATGGTAAGGTTTTTGGTTTTGAATAATTTATTATAGATATTCCAAATCCTTTGTTTGGGAAATAATGAAGAACTACCCCCTCTTTTCCTATTTAAACCCACTAGATATGATCCACAACATATTTCATGTTCCCAAGCTTCATCAAAATTATTAGGAAGACTCCAATCTAATTAACTAGTGAGAGTTGAATATTGAAGATGAGATGATGTTATTGGAGAGTTCATTAGAGATACAGGATCATTGAGATAAGGTGATATATGGAAGAACCATTACCGTTTTTCACATGTTTTCAGAGAATGGTTTCATGGAAGATAGTACTTTTAAGTGAGAGACATAAATATGTTCCTAGAACATTTAGCCATTTTGAGTTTTTATTTACTCTATTTTATTTTGATGTTGTGCTTATGTCCCTTGATATTTTATAAGATGTGATACTTATCATGATGTGTGAAATTTGGTTTTTGATAAAGAGTCTCACATATCAAAATTTGAGGAACTAAATCCTAATCTATACTCGTTATACTCTACAGTGATTAAAATTGAGATATAACTTTAGTGATACCCGAATTAGACAATATCTTGACATGGGTGTTGGAATTCTATATTTTTTGTGCTTATGGAAATTTTTTTGGATATGGCTATCGATGGTTTGGGCAGTGTGGAGTTTGAGATGGTTGTGTGTTGTTGATATTGTACAGTGATTTGGTTATGTAGGAAGTAGTGGCTCATGGATAGTTATTTGTGTTTGGTTTTTTTCCTAGTGAGTATTATTTATGTCGATGTGATGTTATATGGTTGTGTGTGTTTATTTTTTGGGTGTTTTGTTTTGTGCATTTTAGTGGTGAGATTTTATGTGAAATGATCTTCTTAAGAGGAGCCTTGTTGGGTTGTTGTTTAAAAAAAATTATTTTTGAGTTTGGTTGTGATTCTCAATGATGAAAATAATTTGAGAGGTATCTAATGTAACGTTTTATTCCTTACCATCCTTTTATATTACGGTTTGGGGGTGTTAGGTTCTTTTCGATGGTTTGGGGGACTCGGAGACGCTGATGAAACATGAGGAAAATAGGGAGTGGTTCATGTTGAAAACTTTATTCACATCATGAGTTGGTAATTTTCATATTCTATAGTAATAGATTTTTTGGATTATATGTGGGCTAAGGTGGATTCTGTGAAATATAATCACTTCATTAAAGGGTTATTCAGGATTTGAAATAAAAATGATATAAGATAATATAATTTACGGAAAAAACCAATGATATTAAGGTTTTATTAATTATAATAGTTTCACTAAATATAAACCATGGTTCTCATAATGTGAAAGGGGAGCATTATAAGTTTTATATAGGCTTATAATTCAGAAGAACCCACTCATTGTACACTTTCTCCCTGTTATTTTTAGAGGAACCATATGATCTTTTAGAAGATCTTCCAAATGTCTTCCATCAATTTGATCCTTGGGTTTCAATGATTGTTTATTAGTGTAGGATATATGTCCCCCTCTCTTCCTAATGGGTTCATACCATTATTCTTCATGGGGATTGACTATGGTGATGTTTCATTTGTTTTGGTTGAGTATGGGTAGCATTTTGAAAACCCCATGATGATGTATAGGTTAATCTATGATCTTGTGGTGTAGTTGAGTTTTTCAGGAATTTCTTATTTTCCATACAGTTCATAGTGAGATTAGAAATATTATATGAGGTAGGGAATCCTTTTTCTGACATGTTTACATGATATATCTAATATTTTCATGATTCTTTCTCCTTGGGTGGATAGTAAGTGTCATAATAAACAAAATATTAATATTAATAAATTAAATTAATGGGTAAGATGGAGATATAACATTCTTTAATACATTGATATATTTTACTGAAGTTATTGATCATGATTATTGCCAATAATAAAAATAATGGATATTGGGATCCTTGTTTATATAGTAGTTTTTATGTGGTTATGATCCTCGTTGTGTTTTTGTGAGATGTAATCATGAAAAAAAAGTTAAATAATGTATATGTGGATAATAAACTAGTTTCCCATAGAAATATTTTCATGTGATAATACTCCAATTAAATAAGTATGTTAGGAAATAGATTCCCTTGAATAAATTAAGGATGATAATACATATTTCTATTATGTATGACTATGTTTTTTGTATTTTCCTTTATGTTGTTGTCTATTCTTTATTGATGGAGTTGCCTGGTTGGGATTTGAGATGTATGGGGATATGATATGATTATGTGTTTGGATGGAATGGATGTGATGTGGGATTTTGTGTGATATGGTGTTTGGTGGATGTGATGTGGGAAGTTTTTGTGTGGTTTTATTATGCAGAAATTGTCATGTGAAGAGGTTATAGTATTTAATGATCATGGTGTGTAGTGGACTTGATGTTTAGTGTTTTTGTGTGATGATTTTATGGTGTGATTTTTTTCTAGGATGTGTTGTGGTAGTGTAAAATTTATCATATTTTTTCTTGTAATATTTTTAAATATTATATGGAATTATTTAGAGACCAGTCTTTTCAATGGTGTGCAATTTCGAGGCCCAGCAAGTCTGGAATGTTGGATTGAACTTTTATTTAAGTTATGTGAGTCGGCAAGTGTGTTCGGTTTTGGTAATTTCCAAACGGATGCTCGGATTAAAAATTTGAGGGCACCATTGCATTTGGGATGACAAATTTACCTAACAACGGGCCTAGACTCGACCAGCCTAGGTCGAGAGAGAAAGTTAATTTTCAGAAATTTTTAGCAAAAAGAAATAAAATAAAATAAAATTATTTATTTTGATTTGGAAACATTTTCTACAGCGCAACGAAGGGGTATCTATTTCAATAATTAATTCCATGCCATAATGACTCAGAAATAGAAACACTGACCCATTAATGTCACAGTATGATGGAACGATGAAATGCATTCCTTCCTTTTAATGGGTTAATATAATGTTTGACAAGGGGAGAAATTGAGAGAACTTCATAGAGCTTTAGAGAGTCCTCTCGATGAAAAACAACATCAATCAAAATTGTGTATCGTTGCGCTAATAGAGTTGAAAGATCTTAATGATCACATCAATAGATTTTCTTTATCACAGTTAATCCATTCGTGAGGTAGGAGTTGTGTTTTATATTGTTTCTTCCTTGTTTATTAATTAAATTATAAATTCAAATCAACCCACAAACTGGTTGACTTGTGCATCTTCATTCTAGTCATTGGGATTTTCTTTATCATTTTTTTTCAGGAATTTGTTTTGTCTTGTTTAATGTTTTAATTTTCCTAGTGAAAACATTCTAACAGGAGTGGATTCACATCGTGGCAAATGACGATGGAGGTTCTTTCCTCCATTTTTGTTTAGTTTTCTTACTCCCTCCTCCCCGCGTTCTTCGCGTTTAATGTGGGTATATGAATGAGGAATCGTTTCAAACCCATTTCTTTGAAAAAGATCCCAAAATATAGATCTGGCATCGTACTGGCCCAATGGAGGTATGACGGCGATGGTGGCGAACGAATCGACATAGTTCAGGAGTTCTCGCTCTTCGAGAATTCTTCATGCAGGTAAATAGGTACATGTTTTTAGGGCTAATCAGAGGCCCAAAACCCACAGAAATGGACATGTGGTGTCGCAATGACCTTGGATCTAGAGTTTCATTGCGATCCGATGATTGGATCGAAGACGGGAGGAGTACCCGAGGCGCATTGGATTAGTTTCTTGATTTTGTAAGTTTCCATAACACACAACATGTATCCCGATGAACACTCCATGTGGAACGGTGTAAGCTAGGGTTTGTATGCTACATGTCATGAAGAAAACGGTGTGCCTATGGGGAGACACAGCCTGTGGACCCCACAGAGTGGTAGCTGGAGTCTCGGGAAATAGAAGTCATATAGACGACATGTGACCACTGTCATGAGGTGTGTGGGTCCTTACATGGGGCTCGGAATGTATTTTATATGATACACGGACACGGGGTAGAGTACATTCCATGTACTCTACCACACGGCCATACGAGTCCAGTAATGCTGGTTACCCTATGTGCAGATTACACGGGTGGGCATACATGGGTTGAGGTCGTGTACGGGCACATGGCCAGCGTACATGGAGTAGACTCCTGATAGTTTGACATGGTGTGTGATCCTTTCAACAAGCCTTGTAGTTTAGTTTTACAAGACATGCCTTACAACACACGTCATTGTACACGGGCAGTACCCGGGGATGGAAGACACATCATGTGACACTTCTACACATAATGTACTTATCTATACATGGCTTGATCTTCATGTCCATCATTTCTTGGACAGGTCTTGTTTGGGTAAGTTCCCCTTCTTCTCATTCCTCTGAAGGTCAGGTATCGTTTCCATTCACGGGATTACGATCCCTTCAGAAAGACTTTATGAGATAGAGTAAGGTATCTCTCTATGTGGCCTAGAGCAAGATCCTCTATCCATTATTCACCCTAGGTAGAGTCAGGTATCAACGTGACTATTCCCACAGGACACCCATCTTCAACATAGTAGGTGAATCTAAATGGGTCGTGGTATCCTTCAATACCCTAGTAGTGATCCTTATATGTGTATCATGATCTATTTCCATGAAGGAGTGTGTCCTCCCGAAATGAGTGTATCTATCTCTCGTGAATTTTTCGGACAAACAGTTCTTCTTGGACTGATGTCATTAGGACCATAAAACTTGTAGACTGAGTTCTCCTAGTTGAGTGTTTCTTAGAACCATCAAACAGAATCCCTAGCGGCAGTATGCGATGGTGTGACTTGTCTCTAGACTATCGGTCTGAGTTTTGAGTATATCTAAATTGTGTTTCTCATTCTATATGTTCAGTAGACATACCCTGTGTAGAGATTATTATACCATTATGATGTATATTTTTTATGGTTTTTAGGGTCCTCTACTGAGTATTTTTATACTCACCCATGCACGGTATTATCCCTCATGTGTTGTTTATTGTATAGACGAACAGCCTTTTGACGGTGTCCAAGGTGGACCAAGACCGGACCAGGTTTTCTGATTTCCCTACAGGCCGAGGTATTCATATGGGTGTGAGCAGTAATTCGAGTTCCTTTTTGTGTTTAATGGTTGGACATGTAGTTGGCAGACTCCCTTGTTTTTGTGGGCTTATATCTAGGACCAGTTTTACTTTTAGTAATTTACTTTCTATCATACTCTGTTGGCAGGGTTTAGTTGTATGCATGTATATTTTTCATTAGTGGTTTTTACATTTCAGCATTTGTGGACTTTGAGATATCTGTGTGTGAACTATTACTTAGGAAATTCCTCCCATGTTAGTCATATACTTACTCGGTGCTAGTCACTAACCCCAGGCCTATTAGAGGTGGTCTTGGGGAGTCGCAATACAGGCCCCACTAGGATAGGTCATGACATGGTGTGTGGAAATGGAGTGTGGAGGTTGTGTGTAGTAGTTGTTTTGTGAGATGTGTTTGGGATTCAAGTGTGTAGTTATAATTGTGAGATGGGTTGGATAGTGTGGCACGATGATGAAGGATCATGTTAGATGGATGAGTTTTAATGTTCCATGGTTATGATAGTTCTTTGGATAGCTATGAAAAAATAAAGATGTTTAATGAAATGAATAAATAAATGGGGTGGAATGCGATTTGTGGAAAATTTCATAATAAATTGGTTGAAAAAATATATGGATAATGAGTAGCTGTGGTGAAACCAAGAGCATAATTTTGAATCTTGTGTCTTCTATTGTGGTTTTGAAATTTGTTTTATATAGTGGTGGATGTATTTATAACATATGACATGTGGTGAAATGTTGTTGGTGTGGTGTGTTCTAGTGAAGTTATTGTGTATCCATAGTTTTGGTGTTTTATTCTCTCTATAAATCATGTATGATTATTTTTTTTCATTATGATCCACATGTGAGTTTTATAACCTTACATAAGCTCAGAGGTTCTGAGTCCCATGTTTTTTCCCAGCATCTAGGATGGTGGTGAATTAGATTTTGGGACACACAATCAACCCTACACTTCCTTCTATAGTGATACCCCATTTTTCATTAGGTAAGATGTGTAGTGTTGGCCCAATTTTTTCTTCAAGATTTGTGTGATCTAATTATGTTGTAAAGAAATGTATTTTTTTTGTTCGGGTGATGAATTGTAGGAGGGAGTAACAGGGCTCATTTCTATCATGTTCATGGTACCCTACTACTATGGTTATTTGATGAGAGAGACATTATAGCCCATGTGTCATTGGGAAAGATTTTTGTGGGGATACCATATGCTAGCATCATATTATAGACCATGTTAGGGTCGGGTAAATGGGCATGCATCCCAACCGACATTAGCTATGTCCCATTTTTCCTTGAAAAAGGTGTGATTTTATGTGATGATTATTGAAATTATGATAGTAGATGAAATTAAATTTTGGGGTGTAAGATCATGAAATTAGTGGGGAAGAAGAATCAGGGAAACATTCTTTGTTATTAATTCAATTAAATAATACATTATTTGTTTTATGATTTGGTCAATCATCCATGGTGATGTAGGGACTGGTAAGTCAACCTATTTAATTTCCTGTTTGTTCATGATAGATTTAATATTTTCATTATTTTTCCTTACTCTTTCAATTTTTTGATTCCTTCCAATTAATCAATATGATATTATTTGCATCATTTTAGTATTTTTGGTCAATTTTGACTTAAATGTGAAAAAAAATTAATTACGGAAATTTAGTAATTTTATGGATCTTCTATATTATAGGCATATCTTTTACAAATATGAGACAAATTGAGTGATTCCTTTTTTTAAGGTGTTATTCGTTTGTGGTATTGAAGTTTGTTTTCTAGACCAATATTTAATTCGAAACCCAATAGCATATAAATATAGATCCAATGTAAAATATTTAATGGCTAATAGAATGGAAACCACATCTGTTATTGAAGCATTTATTGTCTTAAATAACTCCAAATTAAGTTATTATAACTATAATAGAAAGAGGTACTCACTCCTCATGTCTAAATTAAATTTCATGAACAAATTATCTCATCAAGGCATCCATTTAATGTTTCAATGTGAAGGGAGTCACGAATTATCCTCAGGGATAAAAAAATATTCATTAGTAATCCAGGGATAAATTTTTGGACACTTGTAAAAATACTCTAAGATTTTCTTTCCGCATGAATACGAGATATATGAAAAACTCTTATGAAGAAACCATTCATGATTAGGCCATTTATTATGATAAATGGGCTCAATCGTCTAAGGGATTTAATCTAGAGGAAATAAATTTCACCCATCAAGCATATAAATGCGTGTGTTAACTTACATTAAAGATTTTTAAAGAATTTTCATGTGGGGATATGCAAGAGGATTGTAATAATGATGTAATTTTTATTTTATTTTATGTTTATTTTAGTTTAATTATGGTATCTTCTTCTCATTTCAACTCACTTACCCTTCACATGGATGGGTAAAACCTTTAAGCAATCGTGGAAGGGGAAGTAACAATTTTTTATTGTCGAATTATTGTTATGAAATGTAAAACAGTATTTTTTATATTGAATTATTTCTATTTTTAGTGGTTTTTAATTCTATTAATGTGATTGTATTTTTGGTTTTCCTTTCACTCATTTTTTATATCTTTGGTTGAAAACATTTAAACTCGTTTCGCCTAGTGTAGTTTCTCTCATTTGAGAAGATAGTGTTAGGTGGTGTGTTTCTAGAAATAATTAAATTTTGGTAGAACTAGAGTACTTTTTATATATTTTTAATTAGAAAATATCTTGATTGGGACTTTCCTTTGTTCTTTGGTAAATTTTTATTAACTTTTATGTGCATATGAGTGGGCTCCATTGCTTCCTTTAACCAAAGGTGATTAATGAATCGATCAAGAAATATTTAATTTATCCTTCAATAATAAGAGAAGATAAATAATCTTTATGACTACTATTACATTTAAAAAGGTGATCTTACCCTAATACCATCACTCAATTCATCCACTTGTGTTCAAAATTTATTTTCAATTGTTTTCTTTCTTTTTAAAGTTAAGCAATTTGAAAAAACAACCTCAACTTCATTCTCAAATTTATGTGACAAATGTGATAGTTGTGCACTCCTCTCTAGAGAAAACCCATGTTACCGACTTTAATACATTTTAAATTAGGTTGTATTTGTTTTTGTCACACCCTACTATAGTCACATGTTAAAAAATTGTGTCGTTGTCAGGGAGGTGGTTCCAAAAATCTTTCTTTCCTTTTATTTCTTTCATTTATCTTAAAAAATGAATAAATGAAACCAAAAAAACTAAACCTTTCCCCATTGACCTTAAAAATTAAAGAAACTTATTGAATAGACTTAGAAAAAATAATTTGAAATATGAATTTGATGAAAATTTTCTTGAATAATGAAGTGAAAAAAAGTCACTCAAAGACTATCAGCATGGCTATAAATAAAAACTCAACCCTTAGAGACTCTTTCCACCATAATTACTTATTCAAAATAATCAACTTTCCATTACACTTTTACAAAATTACTTTGTGATGAATCCTAACATGATTCCACTACTTCCAAAGTTTAATGTTTTGGTAGATTAATATCCAAACAAACTTATTAAATATTTCACAGGTGTCTGCTCTACTTTCAAATCCAATGGATTAGATGATAAATAAGTAAAGTTTAAGGCATTCCCATTTTCATTAGAAGGTTTTTACCAATAATGGTTTTATGGTGTAAAACTAGGATATGTTTTTTATTGTATTGACTTGGTGAGATTCTTCATGAAAAAATTCTTCCCCACCCCTAGAAGAAGAGCTATAAGAAATGAAATCTATTCCATCGGACAATCATATAGAGAAAACCTTTACGAGTACTGGGAATGATATAAAAATCTATTTGTGGTCTTCCCACATCAAGAAATTAAGGAGTGTAAATTTATTTTATTTATCTATCAAGTCTTATTTTATATTGACAGAAACATTCTTGATTCATTATCAGAAGGTGCATTGATTGAAATGTTACCAGAAGAAGAAAAGGTCTTGATTGAAGATATTTCCTAGGACTTATAATAGTTTGGTATAAGAGGTACTAGAAAAAGAGGTATTTATGTGGTATGAAAATCTCACCCATAACCCTTTATAAAAAATGAGATTGAAGTGAAAACCACTTTGGTGAGATATATGGCCATGAAATATGCGGGTGACCAAAAATCATTGACTAAGGTATGTGGTTTACGCTCATCACCTAATCATATCCCTATCCAATGTGTTGAAATAGAGGAAATGGAAACATGTGTATAAATCTTTCATCTAAGTAAGTTCCATCAAAATAATGTATTAAAAGATTCTCACCATGTTAAATATGGGTTTGTAAATCATCAGAATCAAGATAGACCCCCGAACCAAACCCATCTCCAAAACAACTCCCCCCCCAATTGCACAAAAAATTCCAAAACCCACCGCTATTTCAAAAAAAATAAATCTTATAAACTAAATTCTCACCAATAACCACCAACTTTACCATGACCCTATAATCAACCATCCACCATCACCCAACCATCTGTTGAATAGATACAATATATGTATGAGGACCTAGATTAAAAGTTTAATAAACTGTTAAACTTGGTGGAAAGTCTTATTGAAATTATATCCAAAAAAACTAGGAAAAGTCTTTTCCTAAAAAATCCAAAACCCAAAATATAATGTTATTATGATAATAAATAAAATTGAAAAGAACTCTCACCACCAGTATCCCATGAACCTAAAACCTAACAACCAGAGTTGGGTTAGAATAAAGATTAAAATTCTAAAAATTCTATGAAAATCCACCGATAGGAAGAAATGGGATAGGATGAGGAAAAGTATAAGATGAGGATAAAGATACAATAAACACAATTTAAAAGGAAACAAAGGGATAAGGCACACTTACACCCCCCCACCCACACCATTTTCAAGAAGGACTATTAATCAAACATATTGCAGGAAGAATCCCTTCAAAAAGAAATTAAGGACACCATACAATAAGTGGAAATAAATATCCCCATATTGAATCCCTTAAAAATTCCAAATATGATAAATTTATTATGTATCTTTTCACCATGAAGATAACACTTCAAGGTAACAAAAGGATCAACTTGGGAAGAAGTGTCTCAGCCCTTTTGGGACCACAATTTCTAACCAAATATCAATATCTTGTGACGTTTTCCATTCCATGAACCATTGGTTATAAAAATTTCAATAATTATTTGAATGGTTTTGGTATTTAAATTAATGTGTTTTCTCACTCAGTATACACATTTTTATAGATATGAGACATTAAAATCACAAGAGTGGAGGTCAAACTTGTAAATAGATCCACATTATTTCTATCATGAGTTTTATAGGATGTCCTGGTGAAAGTAAAAGATATATTAATCCCATGTGAATTATATATATATAATATAGAAGAATATAGGATCCCATCACACACACCCATAATTTTTGGGAGGATTTTCTTGAAAATGGAAAAAATATCATCAATGTCCATGAAGGGACACTGACCATGGATATTGAAGACATCACTATCAAAATCTATATTTATTAATCCATGAGGCACCCATCAGATGATCACTGACTCTATTCATCCCCCATGAATATGGTACTGATCCAATTCAATAATCAGTTACATTCCATGAATTATTATCCTTAGGAAAGAATATTTCCATTTAAAACATCACTAAACAGGTAGATTCCCAAAACACATGATATTCTGATTTCATGTTGGATGAAGAGATAAAATATGATTTCTTTAAGGATTTTTAAAATTATGAGATATTTGATATGGTTTCTTATGTAATGGAGTTACTACCTTTGGAGGTGATGAACATAAATTTAGGTTCATCCCTTGAACATCCCCCTGGTCTGGAATTAAAACCACTCCCCACTGATTTGAAATATGTATACCATAGGAAGTGAGAGAAATTACCTGTGAAAATTGCTAACAATCTCTATAAAACCCATGAAATTCATTTATTGAGCTTTTTATATAGAATATAGAAAAATTTGGTGTAGATTAAGTGGTATCCCAAGAATATACCCAAAAATATACTCAGATAGAATTTTTCTTGACGGAGATTCCAAACCAGTCAGGAATCCCCAAAGGAGGTCGAATCCCACCTTGATGGAGTTTGTGAAGAAGTAGATCAATAAGATCTTGGAATATGGTATCATCTATCCCATCTCATATTCAAAATGGGTTATCCCAATTCATGTAGTTCCAACAAAACTATCCTAACCACTGTGAGGAATGAAAAGAATGAATTAATCCTTATGTGAATTCAGAATAGATGGAGAGTGTGCATTGATTTTAAGAAGTTGAATTAGGTCACTCCAAAATATCATTTCCCCATTCCATTAAATGGTCATATGTTAGAGTTATTAGTAGGGATAACTCGTTTATTTTTCTTTTTTGATATATTTTTAGGTTATTCTCTAGTATCCATTGCCCTCAAGGATCAAGAGAAGACAACCGATACTTATCCTTTAGAAAAAAATTCAAATAAAAGGATTCAATTCGGATTATTTAATTCTCCATGTACCTTTAAGAGGTGCATGGTAAGTGTTTTTTCTGATCACATTGAAGATTTATAAGATGTTTTCTTGGACTATTTCATAGTTTTTGGAAATTCTTTACACCGTTGTTTAAAAAATATCGAATTTTTTTTAAAATCTATATTGAAAATAGAATTTTATTAAATTTTTAATAGCGTCATTTCATGTTTGAGATAGTTATTTTCCTTGGGAATGTCTTTTAAAAAAATGCCATTGAATTTTATAAATCCAAAAATTATGTGATAAATTATCTACCTTACCCAACTTGTGTGAAGCATGTTAGACCATTTTTAATACATAAAGAATTCTACATCAATGTTTTATCAAATATTTATGTATGATTAATCTCTCTCTATCTAGATTTATTTTTAAATATACTCATTTTAATTTCAATGTTGCATGTATGGAATTCTTTTTATGAGATGAAGAAAATATTGATTAAACCACCTATGATGCATCCACCAAATTATGAATAACCATTTGAGCTACATTGTGATTCCTCTAGCCAAGTAGTTGGAGAAGTCCTTTCTTAGAGAATTGAGGGATGTACAATGCTCATTGAATATGCCTCAAAAAGCTTATATGCAGATCCATTAAACTACACAACCAAAAAAATGATTTTTTTGATTTATAAATATTTAGATCATATCTTCTTGAAACTAAAGTCACTGTGTTTTTTATCATGTTGCTCTTCAGTACTTGATGAAGAAATAAGAAGTTAAATCTAGTTTAGTGAGATGGATTTTATTATTGCGTGAGTTTAACGTAGAAATCATGGACAAGAAGGGATATGAGAACCAAGAGGAAGATCATTTAAGAAGACTGCCCAACACCGATGAAGATGAAATTCTAGATAAAAAAACCATTAACTGATCACCTTCTAAGATTGATGTTATACACGATTGAAGGAGAAGTTCCCTATTATGAGAACATGTTTAATTATCTGGAAACATATCATGTCCCATCTCATTTCAATTCTCATCAAATTCATAAATTAATAAAACTGAAACTAGATATAACATTTTGGATAACCCGTTTATTTGGAAGACTTGCAATTATCAAATGATTAGAAGATGTTTTATTGGGAGTGAAATTGGTTTTATGGTTTAGTTTTGTCACACCATAGCTTATGGATTCCACTTTGGACCTCGAAAGAAAAAAGGAAGGTTTTAGAATCTATACTTTATTGGTTCTCGTTTTTTAATGATGCTAATGAATTTTGAATATGGGGTGAAAAGTGTAAATTTTCAGGAAACATTTCAAAGAGACACAAAATTCCCCAACAACCAATTAAATTTTCTGAGATTTTTAAAGTTAGGGGGATTTATTTCATGGGTTTTTTCCAATTTTATTTTTAAATTATTATATCTTTATTATAGTTGATTATGTTTCCCAATGCATAGAAGAAAAAGAAACCATGACTGACAATGTTAAAGTTGTTTTTTCTTTTATCGAGGCTAAAATATTTTTGTAGGTTTGGAGTAACTAGTTACATCATCAGTGATAAAGGGAATCAGATTTAAAATAGTATAATATATCCTTTTCTTAATTGTTATGGGTTTTATCATAAAACATAAACCTTCTATTATTCATAGAAAAATGGGAAATTTGAATTGTCTAATAGGGAAATCAATGGAATATTGCAAAAGACTATTAACCCAAACAAGAAGGATTGGAGACAAAGGCTGGAATAAACCTTACAGGGTTACATGACAGCCTGAAACCCCCAATTATAATGAGTCCATATAGGATGATTTATGGGTACACATTTTCACATACCTATGGAGTCGGAACATAAGGTTTATTGGGTTGTGAGAAAGATGAATTTGGATCTTGCAAGCATTGGGAAAGAGAGAA
Source organism: Viscum album (assembly GCA_963277665.1). Taxonomy (NCBI): domain Eukaryota; kingdom Viridiplantae; phylum Streptophyta; class Magnoliopsida; order Santalales; family Viscaceae; genus Viscum; species Viscum album. Next base: position 1,088,288,189 of record OY728164.1, on the reverse strand, counting down.
GATTGCAGTTGTAGGATCTGAAGAAATTTAGAAGGGAAGATTTTGAAAATTCCTAGATTTATAAAGAGAGAATAAGAGTGGATCATGGGAAGATGATCCAACTGAAATGCATCCATTCCAGAGAAAAATTGTTTCTTTTCAACTCAAGACTTGAGCTAATTCCATGTAAATATAATTAAATAGGGGAATTTCCATTTATAGTCACTCGTGTATATCATTTTAGTGAAATGATGATTTTGAAGGATGAAGAGAAGGATCCACTCACTATTAATGGATATAGGATGAATAAATTCCATGGGACTATTCCATATTATCCAGCGGAGGATATCATACTCTTTCAACCTATCTATTAATAAAATCCATTAGGTCGTACCTCTCCTTTAAACTTTCTTTCTTCCCATAATTATTTTTCTAATATTTTTACATATTGAATACATTTGAATTCATTGAGAAACTAAATTATTTATGTTTGGGGGAGGTAACCTTTGTTGTTTTTTATTTTCATTTGTTGTTTTTCTTATCATCTAAAAAACAAATGTGGGTGTTTTTGATAAATTTATATTTTTATTTTTCATTTTTCATTTTTTTCAAAATTTTGAGCTGAAATGACTCTAATTTACATTTTTTAAACCCATTTAAATGAGTGATACATTTTATTTAATTAATATGAGATTAAATGAATGATGAAATGACTCATTTCAAGTTCAAATATTTCATAATTTTATGAGAAGAACACTAATCTTTGAATCTCATGCCACATCTCACTGTATTTATCTTTGAAATTAGTTTCCTATTAGGATTCTAAACCTTTTTTTCATATTATATTCATTCACCTTATTTATAGAAATAACCATTCCATTATTACATTAATGATAATTTTATTCAATCCTTTCAATGCATAGGGGTTTGAAGTACTAGTGTTTTGAATGATGAATTCATTTCATTGGTTATAAATCTCCCTTTTTAAGAGAATCCTTTTCATCCTAGCATTCCTTGTATATTTAATTATTTTCTCACATATAATCCTTGAACAACCTATATATTTAACCATATTATAATCCAATTTTCCCTATCCAATATACTCTTTAAGTGAAACTGCATGATCTATTGGAACTTAATTGTGGGTGGAGTTGTCTTGTATCATGCTACAACAATGAATAAAACATTGGGTGGAAAACAAAATTCTTAATAGAAGTGTTTTCTAATGAAAAAAATAATTCAATTGAAACATGTTCTCTTTCTGTAGCATTCATTATAAGAGAATTTGTGCCCTTTTGGTGCTTCCAATGGATAAATAAACTTGTGCCTTACTGAAGCTTTCATGAAAAATTAAGTTTGAGGTGATTGATATTTTTTCTGCTGAAATATTGAATGTTGTGAACTTTCCTTGATTTTTCATGATTATGTATCTGGTTTTCTACTAGGGTAGTGAGGAGAAAACCATAATTTATTGAATAAAATAATCATTCAATTTGTATTCAGAACGATCCAATCCATCCTAATTCAGCCTCATAATTTTTAACATCTAAATCTGAATAACTTGAATACCCTTAATAACTCTAAAAAGTACTCATGATAAAAATATATCATTGACTCATATAGAGTAGAGAAGTAGGTATTTATCAAGCCTGTGGTGACTCTTTCATTGGTTTGGATGAGAAAATCCTTGTCGAAAATTAACATTTCTGATATGAGAGAAAATTCAAGTGAGATAGGTGTTTTGTGTGATTGAGAGGAGGAATAAAGGAGATATATATTGAGTGAAAAAAATAGAGGACTTGAGATGATGGTTTTTTGATGAGTCGTGATATCTTTTGTTTCCTGGTGTATAATTGGTGGATCTCATTAGCATGTGTTTTGAATTAGCTTTGATTTGATTTTGATGCTGACTTGTCCAGGACCCCAAGTGCTAAGTGTAGCGGGATTGATAGAGTTAATATTTTAATTAATTTTCATGTATTTTGAAATTATTAAATCCCTCAAACTTAATCAATATGATATTATTTTCATTGTTTTTTTATTTTTGGAAAATTTTGGGCTTAATTGTGAAAATTGTTTAATTCGGGAAATTTAGTAGTTTTTAGATCTTCTATATTTTTTGCATATATTTTAAAAAATTGATCAAAATTATATGATTTATTTTTTTATGATTTATCTATTCAAGATATTTATTTTCGTTTTGATACCACTAACCAATTGAAATTAAATGTCCCATACAAATAAATCAAGTGGAAAATGTTTGTGTGTCGATTTAATGGATACCACATTAGTTATTGAAGCATATATTGGACTAAATAAATCCAAATTAAGTGATTCCATCAAGAATATAAATAGGACCTCTATATTCATTTCCAAATTAAATTTAATTAATAAATTCATTCATTAATTCATCCATGGAATTATCCAAAGTGGAGGGAGTCGAGGAGTCTCTTCAGGAAGAAAAATTCTTTATTAGTATTTCAGGATTAAAATTTAAGAAACTTTTCCAAATACTCTGACGTTTAGTGGTAACATGCATAAGAGATAGAGTAATAGCTATAATGAATAAACATTTCTTATTTTCTATAATTTATTATTTTAAAAGGAAACAACATTTTGGATTATTGAATATGGAGGTAAATGTTTCCACTTCTCAAGCCTATAAATATGAGTCTTAACTTCCATTCGAGGTTTTTGATGAAATTGGAAGAGGGGATTCACTATAGGATTGGAATAATAAAGTTATTTTTATTTTATCTTCTATTTTTTCTTTGTTTCATTATGCTCTCTTCTTCCCCTTTAAACTCTATCACCCTTCACATTGAGGGGTAAATCCATTGAGTGATCGAGGAAGGGGTAGTTTCACATTTTGATTATAGTGGTATTTTTCTTAATGTAATAAACTTATTTTATATTGAATTATGGGTATTTTTAGTGGTGTAAAATTCCATTTATTTTATTTTATTTTGGGTTTTGTTTTCATGCATTGTCTATAGATTTGTATGAATAACTGTAAAATCTCTCCACCTAGTGGAGTTTGTCTCGATCAAGTAGGTTGTGTAAGATGGTGAGTGTCTAGCAATATTTAGCACATGTGAGGAACTAGTTGACTTTTTATACATTTATAATGAGAAAAAATTCTTTATCGGGACTAACCTAAGTTTTTTGTTAATTTTTTATGATCTTTGATGCACATGGGAGTAGGTTCCATTTCTTCCTCCAACCAAGGGTGACCGATAAATCGATTGATAAATATTTCATTTATCATTAAATATGAGGAGATGGTGAATGATATTTATGATTATGATGATGTTGAAAAATATGATCTTATCCTGAATCCATAACTCTTTTCATCCACTTGTGTTCAAATGTTTTTTAAATCTCGTTCATTCTTTTAAAACACAAACAATTTCAAAAACAACTTATACTTCTTTCTCGAATTTAAGTGACAAACGTGATTGTTGTGAACTCCTCTCTGGAGACAGCCTAATATAAAAACTTTACTATATTTTATCTTAGGAGATATTTTTTTCACATCCATGATAGTCATGTGTTACAAATTGGTGTTGTTTTTGTGGAGGTGGTTCCAACAACATTTCTTTCGTTCTTCTTTATTTATTTTATCATCAAAATTACAATACTAGAACCTCAAACACTAAAACTTTCTCCATAGATCATGAAATTGATATAACCTTTTTTAATAGGCTTTGAAACCTTAATTTGAAATACTAATTTGACGAAATTTCTATTGCATACCCAATAAAAACTTTAAGTGTTCACTCTGATCCTAAAATCATGGAAGGAAATAAAAAATGAACCCTAAGAGATCTCTATGCAAAAAAATTGCATAATCAAAACAATCAACTTTCCATGCCAGTGTTAAAAACTGATTTTGAGATTAAATAAAACATGATTCCATGGCTTCCAATGTTTCATGGCTTGGATGTTGAATATCCAAACAAACATATTAAAGAGTTCACACATGTTCGCTCTACTTTCAAACCCTGTGGAATTGTTGTGGAACAAGTAAAGTGGAAGGAGTTCCTGTTTACATTGGAAGGAGCTACCAATGAATGGTTTTGTAGTTTAAGGATAGTATATGTGGATTAAGGTAATTAATTGGTGAGATTATCCATGAAAATATTATTCCCCACCTCCAGAAGAACTGTTTTAGGAAAGAAAATTTATGCCATCAGACAGTCATCTGGAGAACCCCATTATGAGTACTGGGAAAGATTTAAGAAGATATTTGTCAGCTACCCACATCATTCCATTTAGTAGCATCAATTTCTTCTATTTTTCTATAAATTCTTATCATACACCGAAAAAATCCTTCTTGGTTATTCATTTAGAGGTTAATTTTTTAACAAGTCACTAGAAGATTCTAAGGGCTTGATTGAAAAGATTTAACAAAACACACAATAGTTTGGTAAATGAATTTCTGGAACAATAGGTATTCATAATGTATGAACTTCTCATCCATTAACCCTTACTAGAAACTAGTATTTAAGATAAAATCAGTGTGGTGCGATAGAATGCCTTGAAACAAGTGGGTGACCAACAAGCATCAGTTATGGTATGTGGTTTATGCTCGTCAACGTACCATTTCGCTGACCAATGTGCAAAAATATTGGGAATGGAAACTTGTGCAGCATCCTTGGTAAGTTCCCAAAAAACATGGATGGAGAGAGCCTAACCATCTTCATTATAGGTTTGGAAATCAAAAAAAATAAAATTAGACCCCTGAACCAAAACCATTTCCAAAACCAACCCCCATTCCAAAAACAATTCCAAATCCAACTACCATTTCAAAAAAATAATCATAGAACCAGCCTTCACAGCACCAAAAACACACATTACCAAGACCCGATGATCAACCATCCACCATCATAAAAATTTCTATGGAACAAAAACAATCCAATTATGAAAGAATAGAGAATAAGGTTTATAAACTAGAAAAACAAAAGTGGTAATTCTGGTTGAAATCATGTCTAAAAACCAAAGAAAACTCACTTCCCAAAAAATACCAACCCCAAAAGAGAATTTCTAAATGATAAAAAAAGTGGAAAAGAAATATCACCACCTGTATCCCAAAAACCTAAAACACAACCACTAGAGTTATTGTAGAATGATGTTTTAAATTACAAAAGTTCTGTGAAAATGCACCAAGAATAAGAAAAGAGAGGGGGGAGGTGAAGGATATGATGAAGATGAAGATAAAAGAAACACCATTTAAAAGTCAAGATAGGGAGAATAAAGTCGTACCCTCACTACTTCCATCAATTATGATTGAATCAAATAAATTATAGGGATAATCACTTAAAAAATAAATATTTAACACCTTCTTAAAAGTGTAAATTCATATACCCTTTCTTGAATACCTAAAAAAATTTCAAATTATGATAAATATTTTAAGGATATATGCACCAACAAGAGGATACATCAAGGAAATCAAATTATCCACTTGGGAAGAAGTGTCTCAACCCATATCACACTATAGTTTCCAACCAAATGTCATTATCCAAGTATGTTTTTCATTCGATGATCTATTGGTTCTTTAAATTTATCTAATGCTCTTTGTTACCTAGGTTATTCAATTAAAGTGTTTCTGCACTCATTATACACTTCTTTGTAGATGAGGGACTTTAATACTATAAGAGTGCTGGTCTAGCTTTCAAATATATCCATAGTCTTCCCAAGAAGAGTTTTGGAAGATTTCCATGTGAAAGTAAATGATATTTTATTCCCAAATGATTATTATAATCTGAATATTAAAGAAGAACAAATCCCAACACACTCACCCATAATCTTGGGGAGACTTTTATTGAAGACAAAAAAAACCATCATCAATGTCGATAAAGGGACACTCACCAAGGAGTTTGGAGACTGAACTTTACACTTTAATATTTTTCAATCCATGAGGAACCCATCTGATGATAACTCACTCTTTATAATGTCCTATGAAGTTGGAATTGATCTAATTGAATAATCAGTTATGTTCTATGAATACTTATCCCTTGGTGATAATTTTTCAATTTAAAATATCACTGAACATGTGGATTCACAAAAATGTTGTATGTTCTGATTTCATGTGGGGGGAAGTGGTAAAATACAATTTCTTTGATGGTTTTTTAAATTAGCTGGAAGATGGATTGTTTCTTGTTAGAATTAGGTCTTACATTTGTAAGTGGGGAACATTAGATTAGTTTCATTTCTTGAAAATCCCCCTGATCTGGAATTAAAACTACTCCCCACTGATTTGATATTTGTGTACAATAGGGAGAGAGAGAAATTACTAGTGATAATTGATAATAATATGTCTGAAATCCATGAAAAATCATTGATTGAGTTTTTGAGAGTTAGTTTCCTAGCAATTGGGTGGATCCTAGGTGATATCCCTTGAATAAATACAAAAATATGCTCACGTTGATTTTTTCATGAGGGAGATTCCAAACTAGTCAGATAGCCCTAAAGGAGGATAAATCCCACCTTAATAAAGTTTGTGAAGGAGGAGATCATGAATATCATGTGTGCTCAGATCATTTATCCCATCTCGTATTCATAATAGGATTTCCCATTTCATGGAATTCCAAAAAACTATCCTAACAACTATAAGGAATGAAAATAATGAATTAATCCTTACGATAATTAAGAATAGATGGAGAGTTTTCATTGATTTCAGGAAGTTGAATCAGGTAACTCAGAAAGATAATTTTGACATTCCATTCATTGATCATATTTTATAGATATTGTTAGGGATAACTCATTATTTCAATTTTGATGAATTTTTTTGTTATTGTCATGTACCCATTGCTCCTGAGTATCAAGAGAAGACATCATTTGCTTGTCTCTTTGGCACACTTTTATATAAATGGTTCGCATTGAGATTATATAATACTCCAGGTAAATTTTATAGGTGTGTGGTAATTATCTTTTCTGATAACATTGAATGTTTTTTGGAGGTTTTCTTAGATGATTTCATAGTTTTTGGGAAAAAATGACCATTGTTTGGAAAAAATGGATTTTTTTTGAAAAAATATATTGAATAGATTCTTGTTTTAAATTTTAAAAAGTGTAATTTCATGGTTTATAGAAGTATTATCCTTGGTAAATTAATTTCCAAAAAGGTAATTGAAGTTGATAAATCATAAACTGAAGTGATAAATTATTTTCCTTACCCAAATTTTGTGAAGCATATCAGATCGTTTTTAGGATATACAGGATTCTATAGGAATATTATTAATCATTTAAATAATATTTCTATCACTCTCTCTAGATTGATTTTGAATTATTATTATTTTGATTATAATTGGTCATGTAGTGAATTCATTTATGGGATAAAAATAATATTTATTACACCACCTTTGATGTAGCCACTAAATTGGGAATAACCATTTGGGATAATTTGTGAGTCTTCCTATGAAACAGTTGGAGGAGCCCTTTATTAGAGAATTGATAGAAGCCCAAAGGTCATTTCTTTGGCCTCTATAATCTTTAATGTGAATCAATTCAATTACACATCAACAAAAAATGAGTTTTTAGTATTTTTTCTTTAAAAAGATTTAGGTCTTATATGCTTGGAACTAAAGACACTATTTTTTATGAGCATGAATCGGTTATGTACATGATAAAGAAGGTGAAATCAAAACTAAGGTTTGTGAAATGTATTATATTACTTTAGTAGATCAATTTATAAATAATCTATAATAATGGATCTAATAACTAGTTGATGGATCATTTAAAAAGACTATCCAACACTCTTGAAGCTGAAATTTTAGAAAAGGAAACATTGAATGATCACCTTCCTGGATAGAAGTTGTACTTGATTGAAGGAGAAGTTCTTTGGTACGCTGAAATTTTCAATTATCTAATAACATATTAGGTCCCATATCATTTCAATTCTCATCGAATTCATATATTAAATGTTCAATATGTATGTTAAATTTGGGATGGCCTATTTCACAAGATGATTTGTAATGACCAAGTGATAAAAAGATGTTTTCCTAAGAATAAAATTGGTTTTGACTTTGAGTTTTTTCATAGTTTAGATTGTGGAAACTTATTTAGAAATCAAATTACTAAAAATAATTTTTTAGAATATAGACTTTATTGGACCTCCCTTTTTAAATATTCTCGTGAATTTTTCAAAAGGTTTGAAAAGTGTTTGTTTTTTGTAAACATATCAAATATAAAAAATGCCCCAATAGGCATAGAACATTTGTGAGGTTTTTGATGTTTGGGGTATATATTTAATGGGTCCTTTCCCAATTTCTTTTTTTGAATTATTATAAATTTTTTTTGGTTGATTATGTTTCCAAATGCGGGGAAGAAAAATCCACCAACACATAAAATGCTATAGTTGTTTGTGATTTTATCAATGATATCATATTTTTTATATTTTGGAGTGACTAGAGGTATCATTAGTGATCATGATACTCACATTTGAAATAGGATTATGGAGGCTTTTCTGAAGAAGTTTTGGGTTCATTATAAAATTTCAAATCCCTGTCATACATAAACTAATGGGAAAGAAGAAGTGTCCAATAGGGAAATAAAATGAATCTTGTAAAAAACTATCAATTTAAATAGGAAGGATTGGAGACAATGGTTGAAATATGCCTTTTTGTTTTACAGGATATCATACAAAACACCAATTGGATTGAGTCCAAAAGGGATGATTTATGGGAAAATGTTTCACCTACCTATGAAGTTGGATCATAAGGAATATTTGTCTTTGAGAAAGATAAAGTTGGATCTTGAGATTGATTATAAAGTGATAAGATTTTAGATAAAATTTTGGAAGAAAATTAGAATTCATGATTTTGAAAATTCAATTATTTACAAAGAGAGAAAAATAGTGGATCCTGAAAATATGATCCAATTGAAATATTTCGATCCTGGAGACAATGTGTTTTTATTATACTCAAGACTCTAGGTAAGCATCATTACAGATGGTAAGATCCATTTATTTTTACTCATGTATATCCTTTCAGTGTTGTGTATATGGTAAAGGATGGATAGATGGATCCATTCACTATTAATGGACACTGGCTGAATAAATTCCATGGAACCATTCCATCATATCCGGTGGAGGAAATCGTACTCTTCAAAACTATCTATCTATAAAATCCATCGGTTCATAGCTATACTTTAAACTTTATTTATTAATGTGATTCATTTTGAAAAATTCTTACATGTAAAATTCATTTGAATTCATTGAGGAAACTGGATCATTTTAGTGTGGAGTGGGAAACCTTTGTATTTTAGAATTATCATTTTTCATTTGTTTTTTTTTTGTTTTCAAACAAATGTCTCTGTTTTTCACAAATTTTTTTTGATTATTTTTCAATTTTTTTTGAAACTTTTGATCTGAAATTATTATTATTTCAATTTTTTGAAACCCATTTCAATAAGTGATACATTTTATTTCGTGAAACTAAGGATAAATGAATGATGAAAATAGTGCATTTCAAGTTTAAATATTTGGTAATTTCATCACATGTACGCTAATTTATTAATATCATTCCACATCTCACTATATCTATCTTTGGAATATCTTTCCTATAGAAATTTTAAACAATTTCTTTCATTTTATTTTCATTGACCTCACTTCTTGATAAAACCATACCAAGCTTTCTTTAACCATAATTTGATTTATTCCTTTCAAAACATAAGGGTTTGAGGTACTTATCTTTTAAATTATTGAGGCATTTATTTAGTTTTAAAACCCCATTTTCATGATAATAATTTTCATTATAGACTTAATTTTACATTTAATCCTTTCTCCCTTATAATCCATGAATAGTTTATTAGGTTAGCCACATTACAAGACAATTTTCCTTATCTAACATAAACTTGAAGTTAATTTGAATTACCTATTTTAACTTATGTCTAGGTGAATGTTTCTTGTCTTTGATACCTCATTGGGTGAAACATTGGGTGGGAAATAAAATTCTTAATATATGTTTTTTCTGTTGAAAAAAACATTTTTTACTATTATTCCTTTTCTAGAGCACTCATGATAAAATAATTTTTTCCTTTTTAGAACATCCAATGGATAATGAATGGTATACCTATCTAGAGCTTTCAAAAATGATTATGTTTGAGTTTATTGGAATATTTTATGAATAAATACTTAATGATGTTTACTTTCCTTGGATTTTTCCTGATGATGTAAGTGATTTTCTACAAAGGGGAGTGAGGAGGAGACAATACTTGAGTGAATATTATAATCTTGAAATTTGGCTTCAAAACGTGCCATGCCCACCACTTTTGGCCTTAGAATTATTGACGTCTAAATCCTACCTATTCAGATCCCATGAATAATCCTAAAATTCAAAATGATAAACACCGTTACTTGACTCTCAATAGGTGGATAAGTAGGAATTTATTAATCCTTTGGTGACTCTTTCATTGGTTTGGATGAGAAAGGGCTTGTTGGAAATTATCATTTGTGATATGAGAGAAAATTTAAGTGAGGTAGGTGTGATGTGTGAATAGGAGAAGGAATTAAGGAGAAATATTTTGAATTATCAAAATGGAGGACTTGAAATGCTGGTTTTAATGGGGCATGATATCTTTTGTTTCTTGGTGTGGAATTGGTGGATCTCATTAGCATGTGTTTTGTGTTTTCTTTCATATGATTTAGATGCTGAGTTGTCTAGGAGTCCAGAAGCTAAGTGTGAGGGAATTGATAAAGTTAATATTTTAATTATTTTTCATGATTGTTTTAATTATTTGATCCCTAAAAATTAATGAATATGAGCAGATTTTCAACATTTTTGTTTTTTTGGTGAATTATGGGCCTAACTGTGACCTTTTTTTAATTCTGTAAATTTAGCTGTTATATGGATTTATTTTATTTCTAACATATCTTTTACAAATTGTATCCAAAGGGATTTTTTCCTTTTTTAGGCTTTATTTGATCATGTACTTAAAATTTTTTTTAACAATAACTAATTCAAAATCTAGTGTCATATCCAAGTAAATCACTTAGAAAACATTTTTTGGATGATAGAATGGACACCACATCAGTTATGGAGTCATATATTAGACTACATAACTCCAAATTAAGTTATTCTGACGGTAATAGAAATAAAACCATGATCCTCGTGTCCACATTAAATTTCATTAATACATTCTCTTATTTAGTAATCCATTTAATGGACTAGAGTTGAGGGAGTTGAGAAGTCTCCTCCGGAATAAAATTTCTTCCCTAGTGATTCGGGCATAAAATTTCAAAATTTGTTCAACTAAACTGATATTTTCTGTGATGATTTAAATAGATAACTGAAAAACTATTATTAAAAACATTTCTGATATTCAGCCATATATTATGTGACATAGACTCAATATTTTAGAGGATTCAGTCTGGGGTGAAATTATTTCACCCCACAATCCTATATATACGAGTGTTCACTTCCATTCAAGGTTTCTAAAGAAGGTGCAAGAGGGTTTGTGCTACAGGATTATAATAATTAATTAGCTTTTATTTTCTCTTTTATTATTTCTTTGTTTCATTATTCTCTCTTTTTCCACTTCCAACTCTCTTACCCATCACATGGAGGGGTAAAACCTTTGAGTGATCGGGGAAGGGGGGTTTTACATTTATAATGTCAGATTCTTATTATAATTTGTAAAACACCATTTATCTATTGAATAATTTATATTTTTAGTGGTTTCCAATTCACAAAATTCTATTGTATCTTGGGTTTAGGTTTCACCCATTTTTTATATATTTTTTTGAAAAACATTAAACTCCATATGCCTATTGAATTTTGTCTTGATCGAGTTGATTTTTTTAGGTGGTGAGTGTCTAGTGATCGTTGGAATTTGTGTGGAACTAGTGGAATTTTTCTATATTACTAAGGATAAAAAATTCCCAATTGGGAATTTCCTTAGTTAATGGGTAATTCTTTATGAACTTTAATGAACATAATATTGGGTCTATTACTTCCTTCAAAAAAGGGTGATTGATGACTTGATTGATGAATCCTTCATTTATCATACAATAGGAAGAGTGGGGTAATGTTCTTTATGTAAATGATGACATTTAATAAGGTTATCATACCTTGGCCACATTAATTTCTTTATCCAATTGTGTTAAAAATTTATTTTCAATTACTTGCTTTATTTTTAAACACAAAAAATTTTTAAAAAATCTCTACTTCATTCACAAATTAAGTGATAAATGTGATTTTTTTGTAATCTTATCTATATATAACCTATGTTACAAAATTTACTATATTTTTACTTCGGAAATATATTTTTTTCACACCCCTTGATAGGCACATTTCAATTAAGCTATTTATTCCCTGGTACATTACATTTCTATTTTTAAATATGTAATTTAGACCTTGGTTATATCCCTACTAAGTATAAATTTTATGTTCACTCTATATATATAAACTATTTTTTAGGTTTCTAAGAGGAAATTGGGGTTTGATCTGGACATTAACAACAAACTTGGATTAGTTGATAAGTTTCTTCTATAAATTTGTATAATTATATATTTTAGAGAAATTTATACGAATCAGTTTTACTTTATTATTGAATTGTGGGTTTGTTTTGGTATTCCTTTATTTTATTTTAATGGTTTTATTTGGGGTTTTTTATCCAATATGTTGATCCTATTTTATTAATATTAAAAAATTCCTCTTATATTATGTGATTTTTATACCCTCGGTGTTATTCTCTATCTCATATCTAACATGAGATAGGGATCGGGGGGACATTATGTCACTTAAATAATTGTATTATCATTGGGGAGAAATTTAATTATATAAAATTTCTTTATATAATCATTAGATAATAGTAAAAACATTTTTGAAAATGTATTTAGAAAATATGGACATCAAAATGAAAGGATTTTTGACCAAAGATATAAATAAATTCTATTTTCAAAAAAAACATTCACCAAATCGCTAGAGTAATTAAATATAGTAAAATTAAAATAAGCATGTATTTTTAATGAATAACTATATTAGAAAAATTTATGTGATTTTATTTATAGTTTTATCCTAATTAATCATAATTGTAAATTTAAACATAAAAAATCCTGATAAACAATGAGATGGTAACATAAAACCCTTACCATAAGTTTAAATACCATTTTATATGATAGATGCTCATATAAAAAAATATGGGTATATTATAAAAACTTTTTTAAACTATACACATATATATTATACCATACAAGATTTACTGATAACCTTTTATCTCTATTTTATCAACAATTCTTTATTAAAATCTCTATTTTAGGTGATAAATGTGTCATTTTTCTTGTATGATTTTTTTCGAAGGATTGCTACTTTTATGTTTATTATGGTTCTATCATCTCAATAATTTTATTAATTACATAAATAACATATGTATATATTATATAAATAATTATTATCATTCAAAAGAGATAAATATATAAAATGAATGGCATTGTTCATGGAGACGATATGTCCAATCTACAGATGAATGCTAATTTTTCTTTTTTAACATATAGAACTAAATAAAGGTAATTAATAATTAGATGTTATATAATAATTATTATATTATATAAATCATATATATTAACTAAATACATACCTATTACCCTCCATATAAAATGGAAATGAGAAACCAGTCGCATCTCTTCATGGGCATGGTAGACCGCACATAGACAAGAGTGACGTTATTATTTTCAGATAGATCACAGTGTAAGAATTTAGATGTCATATTTTAATTCCAAAAGTATAATAGTGTAAAATTTATAATATATCTAAATTAAAAACATTATATTTACCATCAATGTAAGATAATGATTGAAAGTTAATTGTATGACAGTGTGGAGATGATAAGCATCATGCATACACGAGTGATTCATTAACTTCCCATTTATTAGAGAAGAGTATAAAGAAATGTTGTTTCAAGATAATAACATGATTTCATTATAATTATGATACTGTATTTCTTAATTTATTATAAATAATATATATTTACAGGAGTCAAAGAAAAATTGAAAATAAAGTGAGCGGTTAAAGAGATTACCTATTCATTAGAGGAACTGTATTAAATATCCTATTATGGACCCTAGGGTTGGTATTTTGGTATGATAATAACTATTAAAATATGTATATATATTTTTATCATTGAGTTTTATGGGTTATGGTTGATCTAGAAGACTCAATGTGGTATAAATATGGGAAAGGAGGGGTACCTTTTTATAATTTCTCAGTGGGAAACTCTTAGGATTCTATAAAAAATAAAAAATTAATTAATTAAGTCTCCATCAAAATGATACCGAATTCACATTGATTCAAAGGGGAGATTGGATGAGGTATAAATTCCATGAAATAAAAAAATTTGGACATGTTTTATTGACTTTTTAAACCTTTTAGTTTTTATTAACTTCTTTTTCAAACAATTTTAACATTAACCATAGAAAGAGTTTTTTTAAAAATAATGTGTTATTATTTTACATATATGGTAAAAATTACATCATAAATGGATATGGAATATCCTTTTTGACAATATATTTTCCAAATTATCCTCATTCATGAATTTTATTATTTTTAAATATTTTAATACTATATTATTTCACTAAAATATCTATAATGTAAACTATGATACTATATAATTCATTTTCTAGAAATTAAAAAAATTGAAAAGTTGGAATTAGAATCTAATCATATTAAACATTTCTATTATCATATAATTATCTATTAAATTCATGGAAAAATATTACTCACTAAATTTTATTACTTTTAATATTTTCAAATTCATTTATAATTTTTTACTAATTAAAGAAAATATGCATTATTATTTCATAAGAATTTAGGATAATTATATAATTTTTAATAACTATAAATAAATTTTAATCGTGAAATAATTTAATTATTTTAAGTGTGTACATTTGGATTCATTTATAACTTTCTTTTTTACCAACGTTGAATAATTGGATTAAATAAAAGGAAAGAGTGTGACACTTTGTCAATTTATGTTCTTTTAATTTTTTTGGGTCATTTTATTAGGATACAATCCACTAAAAAATAAAGTTCAATTATATTGTGATAATATTGGAATTCTCTTCATTTAATTATAATTGATATGAATTATTTTTCCCTTATCATGTAATTATAACATAGATTAATTAGATTTTCCCTTTATTGAGGAGATACATTTTATCAAGATTACTATTCATATTGACCAAAATATAAAATAGACCAATTTATAATACTTAAATAGTATGATTCCAAATATGGATACCAATTTTAAAAAATAAACATCAATAAGTGTCATAAATTTATTTTTAAAATAAGCATGGAAAACAAGAGGAAAACCATTTTTTAGAAAAATACAATTTAAAAAAATGGATTATTCACATCCCAAGCATAGAAAAAAATGAATGTTGAAGAAATTTATTGAACATATTATATGTAAAACTCATTATAATAATTAAATAATTGTTATTAATTTAATTTTTGATAATAAAAATAAATTTCACAGACAATTTTTTCCAAAATTATAACTCTTATTTTAAAATGATTATATTTTATTTTTAACAAATTGATATCCAAATAATTCATTTGATACATATCTAGGCATACATTTTTCATAATATAGTTATTTATTTTCATACCCACCAATCCAGTATCTAGGAGCTAACTATCGCATAAGAATATTTTAATAGTATATCATAGTTCGTTTAATCTCTGTGTTGTGTGGATCACGCGACATTGAAAAAAGTATATTCTATGAGAAATGATTCATAAAATCAAGGGGTGATACATTTTATCCCATTAAAATGAAATTATCCTTTAATATTAATAAATATAATACAAAAAAATAATGAAATATTTTTCCAATCACGTAATATGGATCCCATGTAGCTGATTCAAATTTGTGATTTATAGATAGAGCTTTCACCAGGTGAGTAGTATTATTTCAGAGTACTCTATCTCCATGATCCAAGATTTCAACTAGTTTATCCTCATATAAAAGATAATTCTACAGTTTCACATCCTTTGAGTTCAATACATATGAGGGATCAAGAATATACTTCCTCAGGAGATTTAAATGGAATATATCATGATCTTGATAGAGGTTCTGTGGAAGAGATCAACAAAAAAGCTACCATCCCTACTAGATCATGAATTTGAAAAGCCACAGTATACCTAGGGATCATATTTCTCTTCATTATGAATATTTAAACCTTATCCCATGTTTAAATTCAAATAAAAACCTTCAAAAAATATAATATTATATATTATATTAATCATTTTCATCATAACATTTCAATTATATTTGAGAATCTGTGTTGTACTGTTGAATAGATAAAAAATTATCTTCCATTTTCAAAACTATATGAGGAATAATAAAATATTCTCTCTAACTTCATCTCATCACTTATTATTTATACACTTCATTCCATACAGGGATTCATACGTGTCCATAATTCTTGAATAAAAGAATGTTTTGTATGAAGACTCTACTGATGTAATATTTTGATCCTAAACACCATTGAAATAAATAGTATGAGATCAAAACATATCTTTTAGTGATTTATTGGTTCTCTACAAATGAACTTCTATCTAAGGATGTTATTCCACACGGAAACTCAACTCTTTATTGAGAAACTACTAAAGACTATTCCAAAACTTTGATGTAATCCTTAGATCCTGATTAGATATAATCAAATATGGTACTCTGTGCAACCTTTCAAATATTTTTATGTATATTCTTGAAATCTAATTAAGAAATAATTCTTATCTAATGGAAATTATGTGAGATGAATTTTTAAGGTGACAGCTAAAACCCAAACTATTTTTGCTCTATATAATTTTTTTGCAGTCCAATGAGAAAATAGAGGATGATGTTTACCCATTTCCATTAAATTATGGGTAAATGTTGTAAAAACTTCTTAAAAATCTATCTCTCATACTTAACTTGTTTACATACCATGTACCATGATTCATACTAATAAATATATCACTTAATTTTGTCCCTTAATAAATACTTTTTAGATCTCTCTACATATTTATACTTCCAGAGTGAATATAGAATGATGAACTATAATAATCATATAATGTCTCTATTTTCAAATCAGGTATACATAGTGTACATTCAAAGATTATTAAATATATAATTTCATAACAATCAAGGTTAAACTGAGGAACATATCTAACCTTATTATATTGATATAAATCTTCCTTATACACCACTTTAATGTTCACACATATAGATTGTTGAACGCTTATTTGAGAAAGATACGATTCCTCCCCTTCCATCAAGATTCTAAGATCCATCCAATCCAAATCATGAAATATTTTATCTTTTATGACAATCATGATAGATAATCTATAGTTATCCTTTATATATATATATATATATATATATATATCATATGCATCCTTTTTCACTTTCCCAAAATGGTACAGTATTGATAATCCATAATATTTAATCTACTCCAACCATCCTCTATGGAACATACGAAAATATTTCTATGTGAAAAATTACATTAAAACTTTATAATAAGTATATTAATCACTCTTTTATCTGTGAAGATAATTCATTGATATCCTTAAAGAAAAAATTACTGCAGTTATCTCTGAACCATGAGTTTGGTAATTTTTCACATAAACCTTCAATTAGTGTGAGGCATAAGATATCAACATATCATTTTTGTGAGACCACAACCTTGTGCATTCTTGAATGCTTCCTTGTATATTAAAAACCTTTTCCATATATGGGTAATGTAATAAT
Source organism: Viscum album (assembly GCA_963277665.1). Lineage (NCBI taxonomy): Eukaryota > Viridiplantae > Streptophyta > Magnoliopsida > Santalales > Viscaceae > Viscum > Viscum album. Next base: position 1,088,270,477 of record OY728164.1, on the reverse strand, counting down.
ATGTGTGTTGTCAAACCATATCTTCAATTCCATGAATTTTTTTCATATTCATCTATCCAAAGTTAAATAGATCCCTTTTATGATAACATGGTTTGTGGAGTATTCAATCATAAAAAATTCACCACTAAGAGTCAATATTATTCATTCAAACCAAGAAAACTATGGATTTTAGTTACCAAGTTTGGTCTATTCCATTTCAAAATAACCTCAACCTTTTATGGATCTACTGATATACCAACATATAAGATTATATAACAAAAAAATGAATCTTTCTGAATAAAAAGATCTCAATTTGTATATTTTGTAAAAAAAAAATTATCATTCTGTAGGGTCCCAATAACAATCCTCTGTCAATCTTTATTATCTTCTTTTATTTTTGAGTATATAGAAATATCATCGACAAATAAAACCACAAACAGATCATGGAAATTGATAAATAATTTATTTATTAAATCCATGAAGTTATAGGAAAATTTGTAATGTCTCTTTATTTCCATGTAATTTTTTTAAATATATGGGAATTTTACGAGTCCGCGAAAATTGACGGCATGTGATTCTGAGGCCCGGTGTACCCGGAATCAATTTCTGAAGTTTTGTTCTGGTACATTTAGTAAACATACGATCGGGTTTTTATAAATTTTGAACCGATTCTCGGAATTTAAATATAATGGCACTGTTGACCTCGCAGCTTCGGTATTCCCTTAAAGTGACTTTCACCTCGATGGCAATGGGTAAAGAATAAAAGATAGTTTTTTGGGTTTTCAGTGAATGAATATAATAAAAATAAATTTATATAGCTTTATTTTTATTTGTTGGTTAAAACCTCCATGTGGATGTTGGAGGTGGGGTCCACCAAAACTAACCCTCCTTGTGGGAGTTGAAGTGTGGGGACCACCCGACCATAACCTCCCATGAGTGGTTATCGTGGTGGGGCCCAACAGAACCTAACCTCCCATGAGAGGTTACAGTAGTGGGGACCACCCAAGACTAAACCCCCATTTTTAATTGTGGAAAACCTCCCAACTGCCCTCACTAATGATGCAGAGCCTCTTGACCTCCTCTACCCAATTTATTGTGCCAACGCACATGCCAATTAAATGTTCCAGCCCCTCTAACATTTAATTGTTCAAATCAGCATAATCAATTGGATTTTCTAATTCTTGAAAACAGAATAATAGATAACATAATCAATTATTTTGGATTGGAATTATCTTTTTTAGTGGAACTTGGGAGAGGAGAGACCTTGGGAGTAAGCTCCAAACAAAGAACACATTCCACCAATTAAGAACGCTCCAACCAACAAAGAACGTCGACTTCAAACTCCACTTCAACTTCCTTCCACGGAACCTCCTTCTATGTAGGATGTGTTCTTCTACAATGAATCAACATCCACCTTCTTATGCCAATGTCGATGATAAATGAAAAAAGGTAGAGGTTAAATTTTATTTAAGTATGTTTTACTCCCATGTTCTTCCATTATTTTAAAACGAATAATGAGGATGTTTTCCTTTTGCGGGAGGGTTGTTGTGATTTTTTCTTGAGAGCCAATTGCTATCACCCTAAACGTGGGGGGTTCAGGCCAAACAAACTTGGCATAACCCCTTCATCATTCTTTTTTGTGATGTTCATCAGAAAGGCGACGAGGCGATAAGAAGACAAAGGTGACGAAGGTAATGGTCGTGCTACCTGTGGCCTGCATGACCTGTGACACCCCTACAGAGTTCCGACCGTTAGCCGCACTACACCGCCTCACCGGTTGTGCCACCCTGCCGGTTGCGTCACACCCGTCTCTGTGCACCCTGCGCACCCCCACGGCTCCGTCGTCCACGCGCCACATGCTCTTTGCATCGCCGCTGGCCGAACCGTCCCCAACCTCTTGGGCTAAACTGGCTGATCCACGGCCCACACGGCGCCCAGCCGAGCTAGCCTCCCATGCCCTCATGGCACCTCTGGGCCAAAACAGCCCTCGCGGTACGTATGGGCCGAACCGCCCTGCGCAACTGGGTCGAGCTACCTACACAGCGCCTCTGGGTCAAACCATTCTCGCGGCCTGTTGGGCTGGGCCTAGTGGGTCGAGCTGAAACCAACAGGATGGACCACCCAACGGGCTAGGCCAGACCCAACAGGTCAGGCCAAGTCAACCCAAACTGGGTCGGGCCAGGTCGGTCCGACTGTGTTGGACCGGACCCGGGCCCACGACGACCCTTTGCTTTCTTTTGGCCATATCTTTGGCACCAGGTGTCCGTTTGATGAACTATCAGCGTCCCTGGTAATCTTGGAGCATGATGGCCCCTTTGAGTATACCCCACTATATTTTGGGGTATATTTGAGTTATGGTCTTGTTGGATCGCGCGCGAATCCAACCAGGCCCCCTGGGACTAAAAGGATAATAACTCACAGACCGGGCCTCTGATTGACGTGTTGTCTGTTGCGTTGAGTCATCTAGGACATGGCAGAAAATTGAGATACTTCTTCATGGGACTTCGCAATAGTTGGAGTATCGACCAGTAGCTCGTGGAGCAGATCCTCCATTGGCTGAGTGAGCAGAGTGTTGAAAACATGTAGCTGGATGAGACTTGACGACTGCTGACTGATTGACTCAGAGTTACGTGACTAGACCAGTGGGGAGATCCTTGGGGTCGTGGCAGACCAACAGCGAAGGAGCACCTGGTTGTGGTGGCAGACCCATGGTACTCGATAGGGGGAGTTTCTCTGTAGGCTATTACGGGGAGCGCCTGGTTGTGGCGGCAGACCCACTGTGGGGAGCACCTCTGTGTGACACGGGAGACTCACGGTACTCAACAGGAGGAGTACCTCAGTAGTCCAAGGTTAGTGTGAAGTTCCTTGGTGTCATGGCAGGCCCACTATACTTGATAGAGGAGGAGTTCTCTAGAAGTTGAGGTTTTGATAATGTGAATTAAATCCTGATTGAGCTATGTTGGTAACTTTGGTGTTTTCCTCATGATTGAGTTGGATTACTTGATAACATAGGTATATGTACGGGCATATACCTAAGTGGGGTTATCTGTTAATTTTATACTTTGTGGTTTATCCTTGATGGATTTTTGGAGACCTTGAGGGTCTTGGGGTCCCTACTGAGTATCGTTATACTCACCCCTTCCCGGGCTATGCCCGCACATCGTTGTGTTGGATGCAGAAGACAGACAGAGCTGACTGAGGCTGAGAGTAACCAGACTCGATGGTACCCGGAGGTGGACCTTACGACGTGTCATTACACGGAGGAGACGGATGGGTGGGGAGTGTTGAGGAGGTTATTTGTACCTACCCTTCATGTAGGAACCACAGAGAATGACCTTGTAACTATTTTTTTTCCCTCAGTAGTACTTGTACTTTCAGTTCCTTATACATTCTAGTTAGGCTTGTTCTCTGACCCCTTTTTACTTTCTATACTAACTTGTTGGTTTTTCAGTTTACTCATGATCATATCTGATGTGTATGTTTATAGGTTAGAAAGGCAATGTCTTCCCAGTTTAAGGGAATTACGCCTTTGGTTCTAGTCTCTATCCCCTAGCCTATGGAAGGCGGGCTTGGGGGTAGTCACGGCAGGGGCCATAGGGGACGGGTCATGACAAATTGGTATCAGAGGAGTCAGTTCTACCATAGAACATAGGACTCTGATCCTTCTATTCTATGATGAAATAGTGTGAAGAGTAGTGAGTGAGGTTCTTAGTTTAGGGAATCCAGTGTTACTGCGGCAGCCGACGTATCTATAAAACAAGACCCTGACTTCTGATTTCCGACTCAATGCATGAAAACAGTAATTGTGTGTCTGTTTTCATAAGTTTTTATTAAGTCAGCTCAACCAGGTCAGCTCACCAGGTATAATATTTTGGCTTTGTCACATCTGTTTATTTCAGGATACCTCCTTGCAGATGACCTGCTATTTCCCCGTGAGTTGTACGCTCAGATACCCCACCGAGCAACGCGGCCTCAGTGCAGGGCCCTTTTCTAGCGAAGACACCAGTAGTACCACTCCCCGTTGGTCCACTGATGTTACCAAACCTAGTAGCAGATGATAAATGACTCTTGATCACATTGCATGAGTTCCAGTGCCAGAGGCCACCCAGGTTCAGGGGAGAGACGAACCCACAAGCGGTTTAGGATTGGCAGGACGCTCTGGTGAGAGTTTTCTGACTGGTAGGGATACCAGTCAACCTCATGGTGATTCTTGCTGCTATCCTTCTACAAGCAGTAGTGGGCAGATGGTGGAGCTTGAAGCTCCATGTTCATGATAAGATGACTCTTCTAAGGGCAGACTTTGAGAGCTTGTTTCGGGTGGAGTTTATCCCAGCGACTCTTTGCGCAATGCAGATATAATAGATACTTCGTCTATAGTAGGGCAGCATGACTGTAGCTCAGTACTCAGAATGGTTCACTGACCTCTCACGTTACTCCACCGATACGGTGCGTGACCCATTCTTCAGAGCCCGGACCTTCGAGCAGGGACTCAGACGGGATATCAGAGCTCCAATGATCTCACTCAGCATTCCGACGCAGGCGGGGTTGCTAGAGAGATCCCTCCAGGTGGAGATTTTCCCTGATGAGTATTCTCTAGCAGCGAGATCCACCACCAGTCAACATGTAGTAGAGTCTTCTGCAGCTGGCAGCAGGAAGATTTCACTAAGGTCCAAGAGGACCAGACCTACAGGTGGATGACTTCATGACTTAGGATCGGTTGTACGGTGCACCCGGAGCAGAGACACACATGCCAAGAGCAGGCAGTGTTTCACATGCGGTGGACAGGGTCACATGGATCATGACTATCGGACCTGCCATTCAAATGATTAGAAGATGGTCGAAGGACAACCTAGGTAGAGATAGAGATTCAATTGAGGTGGTCAGCAAGAAGCAGGCGGATGCGGCAGAGGAGCTGAACATGCAGCTGGTGGTGGACGACGTTTTGAGGTTTTAACACCACCACCAACAGGAGGTCCACCAGACCACTAGGTGTAGATGGACAGGGGAGAGCTCATCTCCAGGAAGCTGAATCCTACGATCATGGTGCTCTGGAGATGATTCGAGGTACAATATATGTCTACTGCACCATAGCTGCAGCACTTATACACACAAGTGCCAGTCACTCTTTCATTTCCACTACCCTCGTTCGGAGCTCGGAGCTTCCGACAAAGCTGTTGGATCGATCCTTATGGGTAGAGACTTCAATGTGAGCAAATTCAACGATTTAGAACTCGTGCCAGTAGTGTGAGATTACTCTAGGAGGCGAGAACTTTGGCTGGGATATCTTAGTAGTGGGGTCAAGGCCTTATGACGTCATCTAGGGTATTTAATGGTTATCTACAATCCATGATTAGATTGATTGTATTAGGCACAAAGTGCGGTGTGTCCGCACGGATGGGACCAGTTTTACCTTCACCGGTGAGAAGGGATACTTTGTAGCACCGAATGGACTTTCTCAGAATAGATTGCAGCTGATCACTCATCAGTTGGCTTGCCTTACCCTCAAAGTAGTTCATGTGGACAGTCTGAGCTATACTGTAGTGGTGGACCGGTACACGAATGTTTTCCCTGATGATGTCCCAGGTCTACCTCCTCATAGAGAGGTGGACATTTACATTGACTTGTACCCCGGGACAGCCACGATATCTACTCTAGCATATCAGATGGCTCCCATAGAGCTTCACAAGTTGCGGGTATAGCTAGAGGACCTACAGGGGAAGGGATTCATCTGGCCCAGTGTTTCTCCCTGGGCAGCCTCAATTCTATTCTCCAAGAAGGCGGATGGGAGTTTGAGGCTTTTTGTTGTCTATTGGTGCCTGAACCAGGTGACTGTGAAGAACAAGTACCAACTCTCGAGGATTGATGACCTCCATGATTAGTTGAAGGTAGAATAGTGTTTCTCAAAGATAGACCTCAGATCATGCAATAACTAGCTCATATTTCAAGATGAGGATTTGTAGAAGGCGAACTTCAGATGTCGGTATAGCCACTATGAGTTCTTCGTTATACCTTTCGGCATAACCAATACTCCATCAGTGTTTTTGGGACTCATGAACAGGATATTTCAGCCATACCTTGATCTCTTTGTCATAGTCTTCATCGATGACATTCAGATCTACTTGACTTCGGAGGAGGAGCATGACTATCATATGTGGGTAGTACTGGACACACTCCGGGAGCAGCAGCTTTATGGTAAGCTCTCGAAGTGTGAGTTCTGGATCCGAGAGGATCACTTTCTAGGACATGTCATCTTGGAGGATGGAGTTGTAGTAGATCCATCGAATATTGAGGTGGTGCTTTCTTGGGATCCACCCAGGAGTGTGACAGAGGTATGAAGTTCCCTTGGATTGGCTGGATATTACTGGAGGTTTGTGCCAGACTTCTCCAGAGTTTCAACACTACTATCAGCCTTAATGAAGAATGGGAAACCCTTTGTGTGGTTGGAGAGATACCAGAAGAGCTTTTAGGAGCTGAGGAAGAGGCTGACTAGTGACCTCATCTTGATGCTTCCAGAGGAAGGAGTAGGGTATGTATTCTACTGTGATGCATCCGGGACAGGGCTTGGATGTGTCCTGGTGCAAGAGTGAGCAACGATCGCTTATGGTTCTCTTAAGCTAAGGTAGAATGATCAGAACTACACTACCCATGACCATGAGTTAGTATTAGTGGTCTTTACTTTAAAGATGTGGCGATACTATCTGATGGGAAAATGTTTTTTCATGCACTCTAATCACAAGAGTATCAGGTATATCTTCTCTGAGAAGGAACTGAACCTGAGACATCGACAATGGCTTGAGGTCCTCCATGACTATGATTTTGAGATAGTATATACTCTTTGGAAGGGGAACATTATTGCAGATGCACTCAGTAGGAGGTCTGGTATACAACTGCTAGGAGAGGCGACAGAGCAGCTGGCTGCTTTAGAGATATTCTTTGTGGATAGGGATGGAGCAGCCTTCCTTCAGTCTCTTACAGTCACTCCTCCACATCTTCAGTGAGTCAGGGAGGTGTAGCATGGGGACGCTGACTTCAAGACACGACGTGCTCAGATATCCATAGGGCAATCACCTGATGGATTTACTGAAGGTGGGGAGCATGTCATCCTCTTTAGAGGACGTACTATGGTACCAGTGTCACTTAAGGAGGAAGTGCCTAGGGAGTTCCACACATCCCCTCTAGCGGTACATCTAGGAGTGGGGAAGATGTATCAGGACCTCCGACGATATCACAGGTGTCCGGAAATGATGAAGGCAGTTACAGAGTTTGTCTCTCGGTGCCTCACTTGTCATCAAGCGAAGGCGGAGCATCAGGTACCAGCAGGCTTGGTTCTACCTTTAGAGGTCCTAAGGTGGAAGTGGGATGATATATCCATATATTAAATGATAGGACTCCCACTTATATCCAGGGGACATGACTCAATTTGGTTGATCATCGACAGACTCACCAAGTCATCCCACTTTCTACCGATCAGAGAGCATAGTTCAGTAGAGAGCTTGGGATGCCTCTATGTGCAAGAGATTGTGCGGATACACGGATTAACTTAGAAGATAGTCTCACATAGTGATGCACATTTCACTTCTCGACTATGGAAGGGGTTGTAGGAGGCTTTCGGGACACAACTTTGTTTGAGCACCGCCTTCCATCCTCAGATGGATGGCTAGACTGAGCATACCTTTCAGACCCTTGAGGACAAGCTCCATGCTTGTGTCCTTGACTTTGGTCGTAGTTGGGAGGATCACTTTACTTTGGTTCAATTTGCGTACAATACTATATATCACTCCACCATTGGGATGGAACCTTTTGAGGCATTATACGGGTGACCTTGCATATCACATTTGTGCTGGACTGACCTAGGTGAGTCAGCACTGGTGGGACCAGAGATTGTACGGGCTACCACAGAGAAGGTGCAGATCATCCAGGAGTAGATGAAGTCTACACAGAGTAGGTAGAAGTCATATGCTGATAGGAGACGGAGACCTCTCGAGTTTGAGGATGGTGACCACATTATTCTACGGGTCTCACCCTGACGAGGTTTACAGATATTTGGCTAAGGTGGAAAGTTATCTCCAAGATTCATTATACCTTTTCAGCTCCTCAGCAGAGCTGGTGAGATGTCTTACCACTTAGATCTTCCACCTCAGTTACACCTGGTGCTCGACATTTTTCATGTATCCCAGCTGAGGAGATACGTGCATGGCCCTTCTCACATCATCGACCAGGGCGAGCTAGACATCGATGATGGGGTGACATTTAAGGAGGTTCCAGTAGAGATTGAGGATCGAAAGAAGCGGGTCCCTCATGGATAGTCGATACCTCTGTTGTGTGTTCGCTGGTAGTACGGGATCCTCCAGAAGAGCACATGGGAGAGGGAGGCTCAAATTCGTGCTCATTACCCCCACTTGTTGCTTAAGTTTTGAGTTGTGGCTTATATGGATGTAGAGCCCGGAGGTGGGGAGAATGTAAAGACCCAGAATTTCCTTGTAATTTTTTTTAAATATATGGTAATTTTACGAGTCCAAGAAAATTGATAGCGCATGATTCTGAGGCCCGAGTGCCTGGAATCAATTTCTGATGTTTTATTCAGGTATGTTCAGTAAACATATGAGCGGGTTTTTATAACTTTTGAACCGGTTCTTGGAATTGAAATCTGAGGGCACCATTGAACTTACAGCATTGGTATTCTCTTAAAGATACTTTCACCTCGATTGTAATGGGTCGAGAATAAATGTTAGTTTTTGGGGATTTAGTGAATGAATAAAATAAAAATAAAGTTGTGTAGATTTATTTTTATTTGTTGTTTAAAACCTCTATGTGGAAGTTGGAGGTGGGTTCCATGAGAACTAAACCTCCTTGTGGGAGTTTGAGTGTGGGGACCACCAGACCAAAACCACCCATGAGAGGTTATGGTGGTTGGGCCCACCCAAACCTAACCTCCCGCGAGAGGTTATGGTAGGGTGGACCACCCGGGACTAAACCCCCATTTCTAATTATGGAAAACCTCTCAACTCACATCACTAATGAGGGGGAGCCTCTTGACCTCCTCTACCCAATTAATTTTTCCAACGCACATGCTAATTAAATGTTCCAACCCCTATAACATTTAATTATTCCACCCACCTTAATCAATTGGATTTTTGAATTCTTTCCAACAAAATAATAGATAACTTAATCTATTATGTTGTCTTGGAATTATCATTTTTTGGGGAACTCGTGAGAGGAGATAACTTGGGAGAATTCTCCAAATGAAGAATGTATTCCACCGACAAATAACGCTCCAACCGATGAAGAACGTCAACCTCGACCTCGACTTCGACTTCCTTCCTCAGAACCTCCTTTGACGTATGACATGTTCATCTACAACGAATCGAAGTCCTCCTTCTCGTGCCAACGTCAAAAATAAATGAAAAAAAAGTAGGTGGTTAATTTTTTTAAAGTATCTCTTACTCCCATGTTCTTACTTTCTTTTAAAACAAAGAATGAGGATGTTTTCCTTTTGCGAGTTTTGGGATTAATCTTTGCGAGGGGGTTTTTGTGCTTCGTTCTTGAGAGTGAATTGCTACCACCCTAAAAGAAGTGGGTGTGGGACAAACCAAAATAGCATGACCCCTCTGTCATTATTTATTGTGATGTTCTTCGGAAAGGAGATGAGGAGATGGGATGAAAAAGGCAACGAAGGTAATGGTCGTGCTCCCACGGCCTCCGCGACTCGCGCCGCCCCTACGGCATTCCGACCGCCGGCTGAACCGCACCGCCTCACTGACCATGCAGCCCTGCTAGATGCATCGCCTGGCTGACCACACCGCCCCAGTCTCCACACACCCTACATGCCTCGATCCTCCACTGCCCGCGTGCCCCGCGCACCCCTGCAGCTCCGCCATCCGCACGCATTGTGCTGCTGTTGGATGAACTGGCCCCGGCCTCCCTGGCTGAGCCCCCGGAGCCACTCAAGCTGCGCTTCTCACGGTGCCCAGCTGAGCAGGCCTACCACACCCTCGCGGCACATCCGAGCCGATCCGGCCCTCGTGACGCCTCTGGGCCGAACCACCCCACGCCACTAGGTCGAGCCACCTATGTGGCGCCTCCGGGCCGAACCGCCCTCGCGGCCCGGTGGGCTGGGCCCAGTGGGCCGAGGCGAAACCAAAATGCTAGCCTACCCAACGGGCTAGGCTAGATCCAACAGGTCTGGCCGGGTCGACCCAGACTAGTTTCGGCCGGGTCAATCTGGCCGGGATGGACCAGACCCGGGCCCACTATGACCCTTTACTTTCTTTTCGCCATATCTTTGGCATCAAACGTCCGTTTGATGAATTGTCAGCAGCCTTCGTAATATTGGAGCATGAAGGTCACTTTCTGTATACCCCACTTGAGTTTTGGGTATAGTTGAGTTACGGTTAGGTTGGATTGCGCACAAATCCAACCGAGCCCCCTGGGACTAAAAGGCTAATCAGTCACAGACCGGGCGTCCTATTGACACACTTCTTGTTGCGTTGAAACCTATATGATGTGGCAGACCTTTGAGATACTTCTTGGTGGGAATTCATGATAGTTGGAGTATCGAATAGTAGCTTGTGGAGTGAATCCTTCCTATGATGAGCGAGCAGAGTGCAGAGACCTTGTAGCTGGCTGAGACTTGACGACTGCTGGACGATTGATTCGTAGTGACTTGACTATCCCAGTGGGGTGTGTCTTGGTGTCGCGGTAGTCCCATGGTGGAGGAGCGCTTATGTAACGACCCAAAGTTTCATTAATGGAAATCTCTCTTGATCTAATTAAATGTCTCTTTATGTTTATATAAAATTTCAACTTCATTGGTTTTAGGTTAATAATTTTGACCATTGCTAATATAGAAATTTAACAGTGATCACATGATTAGTATAAATATAGGCCTTTATCAAATCCAATTTACTCAGAAAAAATAAGTGATGGCCTCATCCAGTAGAATTCCTCCATACGAAGCCCATTTGTCGGAGCTCGGAAAAGAGTTGGCGTCCTTGGGCTTCGCTCTTGACCAAGCCCAAGATGAGCTTCATCATGTCAAGCTCAAATGGGACCGTCTATGGGAAAAGTGGAAGTTGATTGAAATTACCACTCGAGCGATGTTATCCGAGCCACCCCAAGATTCTATCACCATCACACAACTTACCCTTAGGTGTTTTGCGGCTGTTTTAAGGGGTTATGTAACTAATCGATAGTACTATGTTCATGTACATTATTTTTTTGTATATAATAATTAATATAATTTCTTGTCAGTATTGATACATTGTAAATAGTTTTTAAAGTACAAATGGTGTTTTTATTTGTTATTTAATTAAAAAATATATTTTTTTAAATTAATGGATTTTTGAATTAAATAATATTTTAATAAATTATTATTATTATTATTATTAGATTAAATTTATTATATATAAATGATCATATAACTTTATTAATGAAATTATAATTTTTATTAAGGTTTGAAAGCCATTTTTGTCAAAACCCGTGAATTTTTGATAAATGGAGGTCTTTATTTTAAAACTGAAAATTAAAATATTTAGAAAATTATTTAGATAAAATAAATGTTATTTTTGGAATCCGGACGTCGATATTATCCAACAGTGAATTTTTCATAATTTTCTGAGATAGTCAAATTTTTGAGTAAAAATTAAATACCGTTTAAATATATAATGTGTTTTATGAAATCATAATGACCCAATAGTGATGTAATAAAATACTATAATCTTGATGTTCGGCCAATATATGTTTTACCATTATAATAATGTGATTTTGGGTTTGTTTGGATTACTTTTCAAAGCATTAACGGACCCCTCAAGACTTATTAAACACCTTGTCTTTTTAAATTATTTTCCATGGGAGTGTGACTCACCTCCACATAAGAAACCCTAATATTTTAAGAAGTTTGGACTTCGGCCTTATAAAATATTTTTTTCCTCTTCCCTTTTCCAAAAACTATGGGTAAAAACCATTGTATGGTTTGTGGTTTGGATTAATTTAATATAAGGGGTCCCAAACCTAAATAATAAAGAATTCCCTCACCTTTCCTATATAAACCCACCAAAGCTCCCACTTCCGTCTCACTCAAAGCCTTTGGAGTTCGTCCATCCTTTGACCTACTCTCTCTAGAATCCTCCCAAGGTGCCCCAATCTCCCAATAATCCTCTCACAAGCCTCTCTCTAGCCTTTGGGAGCACACTTCCAAGTAAGGGTTTTTTCTTCCTTTCTCATTTTTGTCCAATTTTCTTTAAGTTGTTTTGTCCTTTGAATTTCAATTATGAATGTTGGAATATGGCTTCGCATCTCCCTCATACTTCCCTATTTATGTTTTAATTATGGGATACCCCTTTCTCTCTCATTAGATCCATCCAATGTACACTCGTTACCATGCCGAAATTTCGAAAGGAATATCTCTCTCATCATTTACATTCAAGCAATACTTTTGTATCATGAATCTAAATTACATTACAATTTATGTGACATGTTTATATGTGACCTCATTACTGTCCATTACAGTTAAATTTTATGAGGAACCCATTTCTCTCTCATCAACCATTTTTATGAATTCTTATGTCACGCCGTTACGCTGCCAAAATCACACCGATTTTCTAAGCCAATGTCATTGTGTAGTGAATACCATGCCCATTTCTCCATCAAGGGTATTCACCTTTATGCACATTTACTTATTGATTATAAAGTTTTATGTATTAATTCTACATTCCTTTATCATGGAATAAATGATTATTTTTTATGAATCCATGTTTTATGATCCATGTGGCACACTTATGCATGAAATGAAATGTTTAAGAAGGGTGCGCCCTTATAGCGCCCCAATGCATTGGGTAAAGTATAGTATCATGATATTTCATGTGCAATGAGTGTTGAATCATGCTAATTCAGGTGCAACGAGGTTTTACTCGTGCTTTATGATCAATGAGGATTCACTCATGCTCTATGTGCAATGAGCCTTGGCTCATGCTAATTCCATGTTAAGTGTTGTTGCCACATTTTCATGTTATGATTATCATGTTTTATCATGCCTTTATGTTCATGTTTTTCTTATGATCTATTGATATGCCTATTGTCTGACATGTATTTTAATCCTCATGTTATTCCATGTGTACCCCCTTACTGGGCTTTATAGCTCACCCTTTTCTTATGCATGTCCTCAGGTTATCCCATGCAATGCTAAGTACGAAGGAATGTAGTGGTCATGTAAAGGAAGTTTTCAATAAAGATGTTGTATTTCATGTGTTAAGTTTTTATGTAATGATCCTAAGCCCCAAAGACACTAAACCTCTTGATCTTCTTTATTGTATCAAGTGAAGTTTTATGTAATAAATCATGTTTAAGTTTGTAATAAAATCCGGGTTGTCATAGTTATTATCAGAGGATAGGTTTAGTTATTTTTGGGATTAGGATTAGAAAACCCTAGTAAAGCCTTAGAGACAAGAATAAGTATAATAAAAACATACCTAAGTTTTGGTAAGTACTGAGTAAGTAGTTTATCAAACAAATACATCCCTGTCTGGATACGAGCAAGTAGAGGTGGCTCTGGTACAGATGTATCCTAGGGGTAAAACCCGAAAACACCGCTTTGAGCTAGACTAGAACGGGAAATGATGCACGACAACTTGCCTTGCTACACTCTTCATTACGACACTCCTGGGGGATATGTTTTGATAAATTCACAATCTTAGTATGAACCCTTATTAAGGGAATTAAAAAAAGGCCCCTATGAATATATGTTAGAAAGTAGATCATGGAAAGCCTAGATTGAAGCCTATAGACTCATGAGTAAAGGAAATAAAAGTTTATTTATAAGTCATCAACTTTTGTCTTTGGATTACCCTTTATGTGTTACCCCTAACTTTCCTTTTATTCCAGCCAATGGCCGGTAATAGGAGGACTCGGGCTAACAACCGATGTGAAGATCAGTGTGATGATTGTACTAATGAGATGCCCCATCCAATGGGAGTGGGAATCACGAACATTGTCATGATTCTCTCTCATCTAACACAAGCATTGAATAGAAACACGGGTCAATAGGAACGTCCAAACCCCCCTAAGAAAGAACAAGTCACTATCGACAGTTTCATGTGACAAAAGCCTCCTACTTTTAGTGGATCATCCGATCCCACAATCCCTGAACAATGGATCAACTCCATTGAAAAGATCGTCTCCATCCTTGAATGTTCTGAACAAGAGAAGGTTCTCCTGGTGGCTTATCATATGGAGGGTGAAGCTGATCAATGGTGGAAGTTGATCAAAAATACGAAGCCTGAGGAGGAGATCGAGGCGTTGGAATGGAAGGATTTCTAGAAGATGTTTTTTGATAAATATTTTCCGCGCACCTTCCGGCTTAAGATGGAAAGGGACATCCTTTACCTCAAGAAAAAATATGAAGAATCTATTGGAGCGTACGAGGAAAACTTCACAAGGCTTGCACGATACGCTTCCGGCTTTGTCGTTACCCCAGAATGCAAAGTTGACCACTTCTTTGGTGGGATGAAGCCTATCCTGTGGAAAGCATTGGTGATCCGTGACTTCGACAGCTATGAGGAAATTGTTTGATGTGCTCTCAAGGTCGAAATTTAGATCGGAGAATCACAAGGGTATCATGGGGACAAGAAGCATAAGGTAGAATTAAATGTTGGTGGTCCGATGGATAAATCCAACAGTGCTAAGAAGATCCAGCACCCCACTTGCCAAAAGTGCAGAAAGAATCCCCCTTGAAATTTCCTTAAGGGGACAAGGAAATGCTTCAGGTCTGGAAGAGAAGGGCACCTAGCTGTTAACTGTCAGAAAAAAATACATGCGGCTGTGACAGAGGAGAGGAATGCTCCGTTCGAACCTCAATGCATTGTTCAGTGCTACAAATACAAAGAACCGGGTCATTTTGCAAATCAGTTCCCTAATCCAAGGGTTTTCAGAGACAACCAACAACCTCCAAGGCAACAAGGAAGAGCATTTTCCATCACTTCTACCGAAGTGAACCCCGAAAACAAAGTGGTGACAGGTACGCTAGTTATTCATTCAAGAATAGTGAACGTACTTTTGATTCAGGTTCTATGCATTCTTTTATATCTCAAAAGTTTAGTAGAAAAATCCCAGCACAACCACAAATCATGGAAGTAAAGATGTCGGTGAGTATGGAAAATGGGGAAATCATTGCATCCCATGAATATAAGTCCTCCCCTATTATAATCTGTGGATTGAATTTCCCATTGAACCTCGTCATACTCCCTATGGTGGAATTTGATACAATTCATGGCATGGATTGGCTTTCCTTATATAGAGCCATCATAAATTGTTGGGAGAGGTAAATCACACTCCATATAGAGGATCGACCCCCCGATTCATTACAAGTGTAAGGAGGAAGATGAATCTCCTTTATCTCCATCATCTCAAGCCTGGATATTACTGCCTTATGAGCACGCATATCTGGCTCAGATGATTGAGTCCAAGGAAGAAACCATCCTTGAAGAAATTCCTATTGTGAGGGAATTCGTGGAAGTGTTTCCCGAGGAACTTCCTAGTCTTCCTCCTAGAAGAGATGTTGAATTCACAATTGAACTTATACCTGGGGCTTTACCAATATCCAAAACATCATATAGAATGGCTGTTTTAGAGCTTGAAGAGCTGAAGAAATAACTATAGGAGAACTTGGATAAAGGGTTTATACACCCAAGTGATTCGCCATGGGGTGCAGCAGTCCTCTTCATCAAGAAGAAGGATGGGTTAATGCATCTTTGCATCGATTATCGTGAATTTAACAAAATCTCGATAAAGAACAAGTATCCTCTCCCAAGAATTGATGACTTGTTCGATCATCTGCGTGGAGCACAATACTTCTCCAAGGTGGACTTTCGGTCGGTATATTATCAAGTAAGGGTGAAGAAGGAAGATATACCCAAGACTACTTTTCGCACAAGATACGGGCACTATGAATTCATAGTAATGCATTTTGGACTCACCAATGCTCCCAAAGTCTTCATGTACTTGATGAATAGATTCTTTAGAGATTACCTAGACAAATTTATGGTTGTCTTTATAGATGATATTCTAATATACTCCAAAACCAAGGAGGATCATGAGGAGCATTTAAGAAATGTACTAGAGACTTTGCGCAAGGAGTAGCTCTATGAAAAGTACAGCAAGTGTGAGTTCTGGTTGAAGGAAGTCTTATTCTTGGGACATATCATCACAAGCAATGGGATATCTATGGATCCCTCCAAAACAGATGCAATTGAGGGATGACCGGGGCCAACATCGATAAGGGATATCCGTAACTTCTTGGGGTTATCTGGATATTATCGAAGATTTGTGAGAAATTTCTCACGATTGTCCAACCCTCTTACTAAGCTAAATCGAAAGGGAGTAAAGTTTGCTTGGAGTGATGAATGCGAAGAAAGCTTTAAGGAGTTTACAAAGAGGCTTATCATTGCGCCCGTGCTCACTTTACCCAAAAGTGGGGAACTTTTTGTAGTATTCAGTGATGCTTCAAAGAAGAGCTTATGATGTGTGCTGATGCAGAATGATAAAGTGATATCTTATGCCTTAAGGTAGTTGAAAATCCATGAGGAAAACTATCCAACGCATGATCTGGAGTTGGCAGTGGTGATCTTTGCCTTGAAAATCTGGGGGCATTATCTCTATGGAGAGAAATGTGAGATATATACTGACCACAAGAGTCTTAAATATATATTCACACAGAAAGAGCTTAATATGCGCCAGAGAAGATGGATAGAGCTTATTAAGGATTATGACTGTTCAATCCATTACCACCCTGGGAAAGCGAAAAAGGTGGCAGATGCCCTAAGTAGGAAGGATCCAGTGATTCTATCAATGATGATAATTGAGAAGGATCCAATCTTCTTAGACTTGATGAAGATGGATATGGAAATCATAGAGAAGGGAAAATCATCAATACTTTCACAAATGATTGCTCAACCGTCTCTTTTAGAATGGTTAAAGGATGCTCAAATGGATGGTGTGGGAATTCAAGAAAAAGTGGAAGCTATCGAAAAAGGGAAATCCTCAGAGTTTAATGTTAACGAAGAAGGAATTTTGCGGTTTGGGAAAAGAATATGAGTTCTATAAAGTCCGGAGCTGAAGAAGGAAATTTTGGATGATGCACATAGTTCAAATTTCTCTATTCACCCAAGGATCACAAAGATGTATCGATATCTTTGAGGAAACTTTTGATGGGATACTATGAAGAAGGAGATTGTTGAATATACATCAATGTTCATGGTGTGTCAGTAAGTGAAGGAAGAGAGGCAGAAGTCTAAGGGGAGGATGAAACCATTGCCCATACCAGAATAGAAATGTGAAAACATCACCATGGACTTTGTCATCGGACTTCTGAGGACATCCAAAGGCAACAATGCAATCTGGGTTGTTGTGGATTTTCTTACAAATACAGCACACTTCATTGCTATTCTGGAGGATTTCTCATTGGATCAACTGGCATGGATATATATCAGGGAATTGGTAAGGTTGCATGGAGTACCACTATCTATTGTGTCTAACCGAGATCCAAGATTCACCTCTATGTTTTGGAAGAATATTCAGCATGCTCTGAATAATGAACTGAACATCAGTATGGCCTATCATCCTCAAACTGATGGCCAATCCGAGCGGACTATCCAAACACTTGAGGATATGTTGAGAGCTTTCTCAATGAACTTTAAAGGAGGATGGGATCAACATGTTCCTCTGGTTGAGTTCTCGTATAGTAACAGTTTCCACTCGAGTAACAAAATGGCACCATATGAAGCTCTGTATAGGAAAAGGTGCAGAACACCGACATGTTGGGATGAGGTTGGAGAACGTAAGCTGCTTGGACCAAAAATGGTCGAGGAAATGGTGGAGAAGGGGAAAAACATTCAGTAGCATATCAAGGAAGCCCAGAGTTGACAGAAGAGTTATGCAGATAATCGTTGATGAGACCTTGAGTTTAAAGTTTGAGACACGGTTTTTCTACGCATATCTCCATGGGAAAAGGTCATGAGGTTTGTAAAGAAAGGGAAGTTAAGTCCAAGGTACATCGTCCCCTTCGAGATTCTTGATCATGTCGGGGATGTGGCCTATCGACTAGAACTTCCGCCTACTATGGCCAATGTACATGATGTCTTTCATGTATCCCACTTAAGGAGGTACATACCAGACCCTTCACATGTACTCTCTTCTGAGGTGGTACAATTGGAAGATGATCTTTCGTATGAGGAGCAACCAGTTAGGATATTAGATCATAGAGAAAAAGTTCTACGAAATAAAACAATGCCCCTCGTCAAGGTGTTGTGGAGAAAACACAAGTATGAAGAAGCGACTCGGGAATCGGAGGAAGTGATGAAGCTGGGTTACCCACATCTATTTTAGTGTGGGAAAAGGAAAATTTCGATGGTGATATTTCTTAAGGGGGGAATATTTTAATGACCCAAATATTCATTAATGTAAATCCATCTTGATATAATTAAATGCCTCTTTATGTTTATATAAAATTTCAACCTCATTGGTTTTATGTTAATAATTTTGACCGTTGATAATATAGATGTTGAACAGTGATCACATGATTAGTATAAATATAGGGCTTTAACAAATCCAATTTACTCAGAAAAAATAAGTGATGGCCTCATCCAGTAGAATTGCTCCAACCGAAGCCCATTTATTGGAGCTTGGAAAAGAGTTGGAGTCCTTGGGCTTCGCTCTTGACCAAGCCCAAGCTGAGCTTCATCATGTCAAGCTTGAACGGGACCATCTGTGGGAAAATTGTAAGTTGATAGAAATTACCACTCGGGCAATGTTATCCGAGCCACCCCAAGAGTCCATCACAGTTCCACACCTTACCCTTAGGTCTTATGTGGCTGTTTTAAGGGGTTATGTAACTAATCGATAATACTATGTTCATGTATATTATTTTTTTTGTATATAATAATGAATATAATTTGTTGTCATTATTGATACATTGCAAATAGTTTTTAAAGTACAAATGGTGTTTTTAGTTATTATTTAATTAAGAAATAAATTTTATTGAATTAAGGGATTTTTGAATTAAATAATATTTTAGTAAAATATTATTATTATTATTAGATTAATTTTATTATATATAAATGATCATATAATTGTATGAATGCAATTATAATTTTTATTAAGGTTTGAAAGCCATTTTTGTCAAAACTTGTGAATTTTCGATAAATTTCGGTTTTTATTTTAAATGTAAAAATTAAAATATTTAGAAAATTATATAGATAAAATAAATGTTATTTTTGGAAGGATGTCGAAATTATCGAATGGTGAATTTTTCATAATTTTCTGAGACAGTAAAATTTTTGAGTAAAAATTAAATACCGTTTAAATATATATTGTGTTTTATGAAATCATAATAACCCAATAGAGATGAAATAAAATACTATAATCTTTATGTTTGGACAATATATGTCTTACCATTAAAATAATGTGATTTTGGGTTTGTTTGGATTACTTTTCAAAGCATTAATGGACTCCTCAAGACTTATTAAACACCTTGTCTTTTTAAATTATCTTCCATGGGAGTTTGACTCACCTCCACATAAGCAGCACTAATATTTTAAGAAGTTCGGACTTTGGCCTTATAAAATATTTTTTTCCTCTTCCCTTTTCCAATAACCATTGGCAAAAACCATGGTATGGTTTGTGGTTTGGATTAATTTAATATATGGGTCCCCAAACCTAAATAATAAAGAATTCCCTCACCTTTCCTATATAAACCCACCTAAGCTCCCACTTCCTCCTCACTCAAAGCCTTCAGAGTTCATCCAACCTCTGCCCTACTCTCTCTATAATCCCCCAAAGATTCCCCAAGCTCCCAAGAAGCCTCTCACAAGCCTCTCTCTATCCTTTGGGAGCACACTTCTAAGTAAGGGTTTTTTCTCCCTTTCTCATTTTTGTCCAATTTTCTTTAAGTTGTTTTGTCCTTTTAATTTCAATTCTGAATGTTTTAGTATGGTTTACCACATCCCTCATACTGCCCTCTTTATGTTTTAATGATGGGATACCCCTTTCTCTCTCATTAGATTCATCCCATGTACACCTGTTACCATGCCGAAATTCCGAAAGGAACATCTCTCTCCTCATTTACATTCAAGAAATACTTTTGTATCATGAATCTAAATTCCATTACAATTGATGGGACATGTATATATATGACCTCATTACAGTCAATTACATGTAAATATTAAGAGTAACCCCCTTCTCTCTCATCAACCATTTTTTTGATTTCTTATGTCACGCCATTACGCTGCCGAAATCGCACCGATTTTCTAAGCCAATGTCATTGTGTAGTGAATACCATGCCAATTTCTCCATCAAGGGTATTCACCTTTATGCACATTTACTTATTGATTATAAAGTTTCATGTATGAATTACACATTCCTTTATCGTGGAATAAATGATTATGTTTTATGAATCCATGTTTTATGATCCATGTGGCACACATATGCATGAAATGAAATGTTTAAGAAGGGTGCACCCTTATAGCGCTCCAATGCACTGGGTAAAGTATAGTATCATGATACGTCATGTGCAATGAGTGTTGACTCATACTAATTCAAGTGCAATGAGTTTTTACTCGTGCTTTATGTGCAATGAGGATTTACTCATGCTCCATGTGCAATGAGCCTTGTCTCATGCTAATTCCATGTTAAGTGTTGTTGCCACATTTCCATGTTATTATTATCATGCTTTATCATGCCTTTATGTTCATGTTTTTCTTATGCTCTATTGATATGCCTATTGTCTAACATGTATTTTCCTCCTCATGTTATTCCATGTGTACTCTTTTACTGGGCTTTATATCTCACCTTTTTCTTATGCATGTCCTCAGGTTATCCCATGCAATGCTAAGTACGAAGGAATGCAGTGGTCATGTAAAAAAAGTTTTCAATATAGATGTAGTATTTCATGTTTCAAGTTTTTATGTAATGATCCTAAGCCCCAAAGACTATAATCCTCTCGATCTTCTTTGTTTTATCAAGTGAAGTTTTATATAATAAATAATGTTTAAGTTTGTAATAAAAGTAGGGTTGTTATAGCCTGGTTATGGTGGGAGACCCGCGGTGCTCAATAGGAGGAGTACCTCTATAAGCTATTAGGGGGAGCGCCTGGTTTTGGCGGCAAACCCACGGTGGGGAGCGCCTAGGTGTGATGTGGAACACCCATGGTTCTCGACAGGATGAGTACCTCAAAAGTACAAGGTTAGTGGGAAGCGCCTCAGTGTCACGGCAGGACCACTGTTCTCGATAGAGGAGGAGTTCTCTAGCAGCCAAGGTTTAGATAATGTGAATAAAATCCCGGTTGAGTTGAGTTAGTAACTTTTGTTTTTCCTCATGATTTAGATGGATTATTTGATAAATTAGGAATATGTATGGGCATATACCTAAGTGGGGTTATCAGTTGATTTCATACTTTTTGGTTTAACCTTGTAGGATTTTGTGAGACCTTGAGGGTGTCGAGGTCCCTACTATGTATTGTTATACTCACCCCTACATGGGCTCTGCCTACACCTCATTGTGTTGTATGCAGACGACAGACAGTGTTGACCGAGTCTGAGAGTACCAGGACTGGACAGTACCCGGAGGTGGACCTTACTTCGTTATGGTATAGGTAAGAGACGGACGAGTGGGTTGTGCTGAGGAGGAGATCAGTACCTACCCTTTAGGTAGGAACCATAGAGGAAGACTTAGTAGCTATTTTTCATTTTTCCTCAGTTGTACTTGTACTTTCAGTTCCTTGTACTTTCTAGTTGGGCTTGTATTCTAGCCCCTTTTTACTTTCTATACTCACTTGTTGGTTTTCAGTTTACTCTTGATCATATATTTTGTGTGTGCTTTCAGGTTATAAAGGCAATGCCTTCCCAGTTTTCGGTAATTGCACCTCTGGTGCTAGTCGCCAGCCCCTGTCCTATGGAAGGCGGGCTTGGGGTAGTCACTGCATCGGCCTCGAGGGATAGGTTGTGACATAATTGGTTCGACCAAATGGTCTTAATATAACTTCATAGTATATATACCTTATGAAGAATCCATTCTTGGGTATAAACTCATTCTTAACCCTCAATTGATGATATATAGAATGGAGGTCATTCATATAAATGTATGGAGTTTCACATAGTCGATCAAACATGTCATCAATATAGGGTAGTTGATACTTTTTCTCTATTGTGATCTTGTTCAGTTAAAAATAATCCATAAATTGTCACATTGATCCATATTTATTGATATTTTAATGAACATGTTCATTATGTGGTGACGTTCTTGGAAAAATGAATCTTTTTCCATGATTCTCCAAGACTTTCTATTTCAATTCCTATAATTGAATCATATCCATTCCCTATTGGGTCTTTGTAATATATTTTGAATAAAAAATTACTTATATTGAGAACTCAAAATCATGATTCTATGGAAGGCTATTTAATTATTTTTGGAATTAAATCATGAAACTCCTACAATAGAAATATCTTTCAAGCTAAGTTTCTACCCATAAATATGAGATAGAAATTTCTTTTTTATAGTAATAAAGAACTATATAATGGATGTGATTTCCATTAAAAAATTTATTTATCAATACACCAACATAAAATCAATAGTTGGTTCTGAATATCAAATTCTACTTCCCTTACCATGTTATTAATTTGTTCCTTATGTAAATAATTCCAATCCATCCCAAAAATAACATCAAATTCAACCAAAGAAAGAATGAAAATATTTGTAGGAATCTAATTCCCATGAACATATACTGGGGGTGAATCACAGAAATGACATGAAATAATCATTCCATTATGGGTCTTCAAAACTGTTTCATCATATAATTGTTATGGTTTAATTTTTATAGCCGTAGAAAATTCATCAGATATAAAAGAGTTGGTATCACTAGATTCAAGTAATATATTAACATATAAACATTAGATGGTATGTATACATTTCACTAAATCATTATCATACTCATCATCATAAATATTGATCACATGATGTTTCCCCATGTCTCTCAGTATATGTGGTTTCCAATGTTAATCATATTCCTTAACCTTAAGACCTGATCGTTGTTTAACATAGTTCCCATACTCCATGAATCTGAATAAAATGGAGTGTAGGGGGTGTATTCTATGAAGATTTATCCCTATTTACATAATTAGATACCTTCTTCCCATAAATTAATAATTAGATATTATGATGACCTTCCATTCCATAGATAAATCATTTACCTAAACCATTAATAAAATATCTGTAATTTTCCTTCCACACATTGATCATAAGGTAAAGCTCATCTTATTCCCTCCAAGATTTTTAGAAGATAAATTAAATTAAATATTTATTTTTTTATCAAAACCATGTGATATATATGAAACTCAAATCTATATTTCCACCGCGATGTCTCATAAAATTACATACACATAGAAACTTTATTATCTTATGGATAACTCTATTCAGAGACTTCATTTGAATCCATTTCTGAATCAATCATCCTTACTTTTATTTTCTATGATAATAAAAGAATTTTTCTTTGAATGTCCGATTAAATTTTCCTCATAAGTACCAATAGATTAAATAATTTCTATTTTATCTCAAGGAATTCCGTAAATGTTTTTTTAAGAATAATATAAGGAATAAAAATTATGAAAAATAATATCTTAAACTCTTCCCACTCAATCGAGTCAGTTTTATCTTATTGGACCATATTCTTGATATGATTACATCATTTACCCACTTAACCTTTAAAATTATATACAAATAGATTGACTTCTTTATGTTTTGAGCATTAGATAATGGTAAAAATTTATTTGGGTGATACATATCCATTTTTTAGAAAGTAGTGGATCAATAGAACCACTCAAAGAAGGTGTATGTTGCCTCGTGAAGGAATCCACATAAAATTTTCTCCACATTTCACATTTTGATGTTTATCAAGACTCATAGATTAAGAAATTTATGTGATCATAGCAATGAGATTTTTCATTACAACCCCCATTACATTTGGTGGTTTAGAAGTACATTAATTATTTTTCCCATATCATTCTGCATTAAAATGATTTGTTCTTGTTCCTTCCATAAACTAAAACCAAAATGTGTTGTTTGAGATACAATAATCATAGTGGGAAACCAAATATACATAAAAATTTCAATTATATGATGTCTAAATCAAGAAAATTCCTTTTAAATATGTGAATAATAAATTTTATCTTTGTTCATTCATGATTATTACCAAATACTAAGGATTTTGACCTATACTTGTACATATACCTTGGGTTCTCACTAAATGTTTCTAATCGTAGTTTCCAATGGTTAACTAAACAATGCAAATATACTAACTATAGTGACCCAGACAATTCATATATATATATATATATTACATCTTATTATATAAATATTCAATATAAAACATAAAAAACTACGCTAGTATAATATATGTCTATTATCCCAGGGAACATGGATAAATAAAAGTGAGGTTCATAAGTGAAAAACATTATCTCCCACATAGTTCTACATTAATACCACCTTTCTTAGAAATATCATACCAAATACCTTTCATTATTACTTGGGTAAAGTAAACATATGAAATGGCGATATCATATGATATCCAAGGAAAAGAATTATGATATTAACCTAATATGATCTTATGGTTACAAAAACATGAGAATAACCATTCAAATACATACCCTACATATCATAGATCATAAATTCGAATCATGTAATAGAGAGTAAACGTTTATAAGACATGAATCATACTAGAATCAAAGAATATAAGACATGAAAGAATAAAAATGACATAAGACATAGAATTTGGGCATAAACATAATATTATATATTTTCAAACATGTATAAATATAAGTAATTTCACTTGTTATGTTAAGCACATGAAATTAGGACCTAATATAATCTTATGGATAGCAACCCGGGTCCACTCATAATCTTATGGACATGAAATCCTTGTCTAAACAAAAACACTTGTACATGAAATCTAGGACCACTGGTAACCTTATGGAAATGAAAACCATGTATATGTCCAAAATTGTGAACATGAAATATGGTTCATGATTTACATATTTTCCTCACAAGTTATCCATATTTACCAAATGAATTGGAGGAATTTAACATACCCAAAATTTACATAATCAAAATTCATTAATATAAATTAATGGGGATTATAAATCATAACATTATAACATAACCCATGAAAAATAAATTTGTTTCCTAAAAATATCATAATCATAACAAAAACCACTTATGGATGAAATAAGGATAGTATCATTGAATCGTATCCCAAGAAAATCATAAATAACATAAAAATATTTCAACATTGAGGAAATATTTCTTAAAGGGGTCACTATAAAAAAAATTAAGGAAATTACCATTTTCACATTGAAATACAATTTTTAAAACATCAACAATTAAAAAATATTAAACAAATCATTCTCACTGAAAAAAAACCACATAAACATGTAATATAATCTATAATGAATTGACTCCTAATCGTGGAGGTAAATTTTATTAGTTTCTAAAAAGTTAAAAGAAAAAAATATCCTTCATACTTCTGTAAAAACTAAAAAATTTATATTTATGAAAATAAAATGAAGATTAATTTTGAAATATTTTAAAAAATAAAAGTGGGGAAAATTACTTTAGAAACATTTTATTTTACTAAACACATCATAGAAACTAATTTTACAAACTCGGGCATGGAATAGAAATGATTTCCCCCTAAAGATATAATAAAATGGATTTTTTTGAAAACAATATTTTGATATATAGATTAAAGAATGAGAGAAATATGAAAGGAACAAATTTATTATAAATAAATAACTATATTATGAGAAAAATCATGAGGTTTAGATGAAAATAAAATGGAATCATAATATTAAATTTAAAGATAATGAATCCTAATAACCATTGTGATAATAACTTAAAATCCCTACCTCATATCCAACATCATTCATATGTTTCTAAATCATCTATATAAGAAATAATATTTTATTATAAATCTATTTCGTAACGATAATCAAGAATATAATTCAATAAATAGTTTACCTAGAGTGGTTTATTACATATTTATTAAAAATTCTATATTAAAACGACTCTTTCGGGTGAAAACTACTTCATTTTTTCTTATATATTTTGTTTTGGTAAGGTTGGTCATTGTAAATTGACCATGGTAACATAATATAAAGAATCCATGTCATGATATAAATATATTATATATATACAATTTTCATATTGGAAATAATTCATAAGAGATAGATATTAGAGAAATAAATTAAAGTTTTCGTGGAGACGGAAGGTCGTACGTATGCTTGAACGATGTTTTTAATTTTTTGACAAATGAAAAAAATAGAAATGTAAATAATAAAAAAACCATTAATCAATAATTATTATATAATATAAACCATTTATAATATTTATATATATCCATATTACGTTTTGAGTAAAAATGAAATGAAAAAAAATCATTACTTCGTTGAAGTTGTAGTCCACACATATGTACATAAAAATTATAGTTTTCCAATGCATTGGAAGGTAAAAAAAGAATAATTGATATTATAATTAAATATTTATAATTATTTAAATATTATCATATAAAAAATTAACACATAACAAAAACCATTCATGATATATGGTGATGGAAAATTAGTTGTATTTATACAAGGATACCATAACAAACACGTACGCAAGAGCAATACATTAAAATAGCATTTGATTAAGAAGAGTGTCAAAAAAATGTAGTTTGATAATAATAATATTAGTTAATTATATTAATGACATTTATACTATTAATTTATGATAATTAATATATATTTAGTCGAGGTAAAGGATATGTTAAATGAAAGTGATCGGTTTAGTCAGTTTGAACATCATTGATTGAATTCATTTAGAAGTCCGCAAAAGAATCTTATGGTTGGTCCTTTGGGATGAAAAAAATAACTATAAAATGTATTTGGAAATTTAAAATGGATTTTGGTATGTTATTTCAAGATATAAGTATCATTTGGGTGTGAATAAAATAAAACATGTATTCCCTTTTATAATTTAGGGGAGGGCATGTCTTGGGATTTAATAAAATAGTAATATATAATAAATTCACTCTCCTTAAAAAATTACAAATGGTCATATATTCAATGATATGGTAGTATTGGATTGAGATTATATAAACTAATAAATATTTTACAAGTTATGGTGAAATCTAATCAATATTTCTTTGATGAAACACTTCATTAACAAATTATATCCTCTATAGTGGAAAACATTTTTTTAATCGAAAAGGGCTATAATTTTACATATATGTTAAAAAAATGATTCATAAATAGACATGATATAATATTTTGTACCATATATTATCAAAATAATCAGATGTAAATATTTTTAATATTTTTAAATAACTACTTATATTATTTTTTTAAATATCATTAATGACAATTTTGACAATATTAATTTAATTTTTCTTAAAATAATTAATTTACTAGTGGGAATTTTAATATACTATTTTGACATAACAATAATAAATTGTATTTATCTATAAAATTTATGTATCACTATAACTCAATCGAATTATATTATTCAAAATATTTTTAAATTTGGTTATTTAATTTTTCCATAAATTCCTAAAATACCACGTCGGCATTGCATAATCTTATAAGGTGATTATTTAATTACTAAATAGTAGAAAAAAAAATAATTATTAAAATAACTACATTTATCTAAAAATGGAAATTTATATGAATTCATAACTATGTTTTTTCATATGTGGACACATAATATAAATTTAAAGCTATTAGAGTCACACTTTGTAACTTTCTTTTCTATAAATATTAAATTGGTTATTTTGAAGGAAAATTGTTAACTAAAAAATAAATATTGAGACTAAGGTGATAATAGTGGAATTAACTTCATCCAATGCAAGTTTTTATGAATGATCATAACCTTATCATTTATTTTATAACTATATTAATATAATTTACACTTTACCATTGTGGTAAACTATACAATGCTTACTATTCTCATGGACCAAAAAATAAAAGAGACATAATTCCCAAATATGGTCCTCATGATTCCATGTAGATAATAAATATTTAATAATTCAATTTTCATAATTACTAGAAATTAATTTAAAAAAGAAGAGTGAAAATTCCCAGAAAACCAATTCTTAGAATAATACATTATTAACCCTAAAAATGGTTTATTCTTATTATATATGTAGAAAAATATTAAATAAATTTCAAAAAATATTGATTAAATAATATATATATTATTATTAAAATCATTAAACAATATTTATTAACTTCGTTTATTTAGATAAAAATATATTTGCTGCATAAAAATTTTCATAAAAATAACTCATTTATTTTCAAAAAAATATTATTTTTCTAATATTTATTAATAACCAAAGAATTAATTTTATTCATATGTGACCATACATTTTTTATAATTTATTTAGCCTTGTTCACACATTCCAATCCAATTGTTATGTGGTAAATGACATATAATAATATTCTAATAGTATATCATTTTTCATTTAAACTGATTGTTACATGAACCACAATCTATTGAATAATGTTTTATTTGATATGAGATATTTATCCAAAAATATAGGAGTTTAATTTGAATATGATATTTTAGTATTTAGATACTGAATATGTTCTTAAAAACAATTGATTAGATTAATAACTATTCAAACAATTCATTGAATTATTTTGAACTCATCTATTAAGATTCAACATGTTTGTGAAATACCGAGAAGACTTTGATATTAGGATAAAGTCAATATATTAAATTTTTATTTTTAGAGTTTTAAAATAGAAAATGGATAAATCTTACTACATTTAATTTTGAGTCATTTTAGTATATTTCTAAGAAATTTAATATAATCTAACCACGTGTATGACTTTTATTATTCCCTTGTTTAACTTCGTAATGTAGAATGTGACTTTTGAATTTCTGTAATTTTTTAAAATTTATTGTTTTTTAGGAATTATAGTGTAAAAATAATACTTTTATACTACTTTTATAATATTCCAATTGGGAATAAGATGTTTAATATCTTTTATGACTTTCGGTTAAGATATATTTGAGATTTTAAAATATTTGGATATGATGAGTATGATATTTTTTCCATTCATAAGACTTTTATATCTGATATATAATATTTACCTGATATGAAGGCCTTTCTGAAGAACTGTAGATGACTTTTTGGCTTTGGATGATTTTATAATGATTTTTTTTTCAATGTTCTTCTATATAAAAAACAATTCAATCATAATAGTAATTATAAAGAGGAAATTCATTAAGGATGATGCTTGTGCTATTCTATCATATTTAAATAATAATGATTATTATTTAATCAATGATTCAATCCCATTGTTAATAAAATCAAATGAAATTAATATGAGAATATTAAGAGTATGATCTAATTTATAATTGAAAAGAAAAAACATGAGTTCTCAATAATAATATAGATGACATTTATTCAAATATTATTCTATTAATTAAAGTATGAATCATTTCTAATCAACCTAATTTAGAGAATAGATTATTTTTTAATAGTATAGAAGGACATTAAAAGAATTGTGAATTTTACAAAAATTAGTTAATCCAAAAAAGTGTGGTTTTCAAAAATAAAACCATCAAGAAATGAAAAATTAAAATATATTTAGGTGTGGAGTATTTTAATATGGTTTAAATATCAAAATATAATTCTTTTAAAGCATGATTAGATGATATTGGAGTTTAGGTTATTATTCAAATGTAAAAAAAACTTTATAAAAACCACTTTACATAGTTGTGTCTCTAAATTGGTAGGAATTTAAAATTTTTATTTAGTGGATGATTCATATTTTGAATTGAAAATTGGAATGAGATGATAAAATATGTAATATCTAAAAAATTTTATTTATTCATGAAATGGGTCTTTAGAGGGGGCCTAGAGGGCTAGAGCATGTATTAGGGGTATCCTAGGTGGATTTTTATACTGCTAGTATGTAAAATCATGCCACCTAATATCATGGGGATAGAAAGAAACACCCACAATCTAAAAGTGGCCACTGAATATCTGATGAGGCATTAAAAGGGGTATAAATAAGTTTTTACCCCCTTAAGGTTTTTAGGTAGAAACCTTGTATCCCTCTAATGCTTGAGTACACTACCTTGAATCTCACCCATCTTCCTCCTTTTTCTTCATTTTCTTATTTTTCATTTGAATTTAATTATTGGTCATTATAGGTAATACTCACCTTATAGTGATCTTTTCTTATCTCCTATTCTACTAATCCAAAATTTTACTTTCTATTATTTGGGATTTTATACAAATTCCCCAAGACCATAGAGAAAATATATTGTGAATGAATGGTATTTTATACTACTTTTAGTAAGGGAATCTCATAATATAATATTTTTACTGCCATCTATCTGTTCAAAAAAAGTATATTATTTAACAAATTTTAATAAATTATTGATAATAAATTAAAATAAATAAATTATATAAATTTGTTTATTTTTTAGTTCTTATAACTGTGTTAGTTATGGGGGTATATATATAAACACTACCTGATGCCTGGTTATAGATCTGTGGTGGCTAGAATTCTAGTGAGTTGAAAAAAATCAGCCTCATTTAAAATAAATTTATTTCTTAATTTTAAAAGTTATATTTATTTAATTATTAATGTCATGTTTGAATTAGGTTCATGATAATCAAAGAAATATTATTTTGGGCGTGGATGAGTTTTTTATGGTCTTGGAAGATATTTAATCCCATTATTTATAAATATAAAATCATCCTTAATGGAATTTGGTACGATATACATACCTCTTGATATTTGGGATGTTTCATATAGAATATGATAGGTGACCTGAATTAGATTATTGACTGAAGTGATTTAGTAAATTCAATTATTTAATTAAGAATAATATAATTTAGAATAAATAGACTAGTATTTTAAGGAAACTTATTTCATGTGAACTATCTTACTTGCCTCATCAAGTGATAAATGAGGGATCTATAGAAATTTTAAAATCTATATGTTTGAACCAATATGAAGGGTAATAATTAACTGGATTAAGCATGTTGGTCATATTGGACATGGTATAAGATAATCCAGACACCTCTATGTGGATTTGTGGTTTTTATTAGAGACTTATCCTTAGCAGGCCTTAGAGGACCATTGAGATATTGTCTAAGTCCTCAATTAGGAAGGGTAAATTGATCATGGCAATCCCCAATGGATTTTAACCATGTTGATATGCTAAGACGAATAGGTCTAGTTGAGATGACTTGAGATATGAGACATGAAATACTCCATCTCCATAGATGGATACAAGTTAGAATTACTATAAGAGGCCACATAATTATTGTAAGAGCATAGAGGGATGTGTTATTACTATGTAATAGATCATGCATTTGGATTAATAAGTCTAAAAAAGGGTACCCTAAGTTGGGTTCATCCACTGTGTAATTCTCAAAGGGATACTAAATATGGGGATTATGTTATATATTGAACAAGAGTGCCCCATATTGGGTGGTTCAACTATGATATGTCTTAAGTGACCCTAGTAGGTGACATAGTGTTATACCAACCTAGCCAAGTGTGTTTAGACATGGGTAGATACAATATTGGGTGTCACCCTATAACCTATACCAAAAATGTGATCCCGAGGGGATGTGGTATTGGTGATGGGTTTAATAATTCTTCCACCCCCAATATTCTTTTTATGATTCCATGTATTCATTTTTATGATGATATAGATTCCCATATAAGCAATATATAAACCTATCCTATGGACCTGATGTGATGTAATAGTGATTATAGAAATCCCTTGACGTGTTTTCTAGAGTCCATATTTTGAGCCTCAAGTGACACTGGTGAGATATCAGTTACAATATGACTTCATAATGGATTCCCAAATGTTCATCGGATGATCTAGCTATTGATCATCTTATGAATTCATAGGAATCTAGGTTTTAACCACGAGTTAATATGGTTTGTGTTGGATTCCACATGTCCCTATATCATATGTTTTTGATCAAGATACTTATGATTCATGGGAATCATATTTTTGGAAGAGTGACATGTAAAATACATTTTGTTATTATCTCTTCATGATATTCAAAATTAGGATTCAATCCATTCAATAAAATTGGATCTTGGATAGATTCCCATGATGACATGGATTTCTGGATGTTGAGATATTAGGGATGTGTTTTTAGCCATTTGATCCATATAATTTGGGCTGACAGAGTTACTCCCTTTGATATTATATAAACACATCATTTTCATATATAGATATCTTATTTTAGTAGCTAAATATTAAATAAAACTTATTATCCATTCCAGAATAATATAGGATTAGTTTATATGGAGGAATGGAAACAAAAAACAACTTTTTCATATGAAATATAAATTCTCCCCCAATATTTTATTCATAACAAGAACAATTATTATACATATCATTATAAAATAATTTTTTTATAACCTAGGTAAATTAATAATAAGAATGTGCGATCTCAAATGCCTAGTAAGGGTAAATAATGGACATATTAGTGATAATATTTGTATTACATGAGCAAAGGATTAAGATAAATATGTCTTAATAATTGAATATCCATAAAAAATATCATGAATCGGAATCTTGAATCATAACATAATGATTTATTGTTCATAGGACATGAATCATAATGTAATTAATGAACATTATCCACGAGATTATTTCACTAGAATAAGAAATATATTTATATAATACACATAATATATGAAAATAATTTCCTTTTACAATGGACACTACCTAGACTATCATACTTGATTAGGTTCACTATATCTTACCTTGTATCCTTAGTAATGGTTCCGTCCTATGACTACCATATTAGACAAAGTACACTACAAAATTTGGTTCACCCCAAATTCTAGTCCATATTATATAATAAAATATTAATCTTTAGAAAAATAATTGGGGGGATAAATAATTCTTTTCCCACCAATAACATAATCATTATGAATTCATATGTGTACCACATGATCATGAATTCTTCACCATATATCATAACACATATAAAGGAAGTGTGTTTCATAATCATTTTCACAATTCATCATAACATAAACAATGATCAATAAAGGGGTTACACAGGCTTCTCATTACCATAATCAAAAAACATAAAAGAAAATGGTAAGTATGGTTTTGTGGGATTATATCCTTTTTAAATCGTTTTTTAAAATTTATAGATGTAAGAATAGTTGAAATATTAAGGAAAATATTTCTCGAATATTTTATGAGTAAAATACTCATTTCCATTCGAAATCAACTTTTTGAAATTTCAAAAATATCTGGTGAAAAAAATTATCTAAAAATAACCCTGTAAATTTTATATAAATATTTATATCATTATTATATCATGTAATTAGTAAATTCAATTCATTCCATGAACATTAAAAAAATTTCCTTTTATATTTTTGTGAAAAAGAAGAAGATCCTCATTTAGAAAATGACATGAGGATTAATTTTAAATGATTTTCAAAAAATTTATTCATGTGTAAAAATGAAATTAAGAAAGTATAGGATAATATAAAATATATTATTTTAATAATTTTTTGAAAAATGAAAAAAAAAAAGAAAATGGATTTTTATGTAAAGATATAATTGAGGTTGGATTTCCTTAATAATATTCACTATATATCTTCAATACATAGAGAGAGTAAAATCAATGAAATAGAAGTAATATTGTAAAATAATCCTAATATTATAACATTAATGTTTTTTTGAGACATAGATTATAATATTTAATTATTGGAACATAATCATAATCAATCTCAAAAAATGAAAAGATCATAATTTAAATCATTTACCTCGTCTTTGAATTTCATAGAAGGTTCTTTATCATCCTGTATAAAAATTTACATTTATTATAATTATAAAAAAAATTCCTGAACATACTTATAATTTAATATATGATACAATTATAATATTTCAACCCTAATTTATTAAAAATTCATTGTTAAAATCCTCGATTCAGGGTGTCAACTATTTCTTTTTTCATAAGAGTTTTAGTTTGGATGTTTTGGACCTTAAACATTGATCATGGTACCCTAACCTCCAGAATTCTAGTAATGAGATAAAAATAATATATATTTGTCATATATATATATGTATATATATATATATATCAATATATAATTGGTATATATAAAAAATAATAATATGCATGGTTCATTGAGATCGTACATTGTACATATGTATTATTAGTGTATTATCTTTTCAATGGATGGGACTAAAGTTACATAAATAATAATTAAAAATTCAGGAATCATTAATATATCATATATATCATACATAATCATTATATATATTATTAATAATATCTCTATAAATCAAAAATTAAAAACAAAACACATCACTTCTTGGAGGTAACAGCTGACACATACACAACAGTAATGTTATTACTTTCCAATGGACAGGAAGGTTAGGAGTTATACAAGGTATTATAATAAAAAAATAAAAAAATTAATATAATTTATAAACATTAAACCATTCAGAATTACCATCCATTAAATATTGTGAGGGTTAATGAATTGTATCTCTATATAGAGGTAGCAGTCTGCATGTATGTATGAATGATATTTTAAATTAGAATGTTATGAAATACATAGTAGATCAAGATTGTGTCATTATCATTATAAACTTTTCGAATATTTAGGGTAAAAAACATATTATTTTATGATAAATACAATAAAGATGAATTATATATTAGAAAAAATATATTGAAAGGGGAATAGTATGATGATTACGTCTTCATCGATAGGCCTCCATTAGATCCATCATTAATGACCATTTTAATGGTATTTTTATAAAATCTATATATCTAAATCATTTTTAAGGATATCTAGAATATAATTTTCTATTAGATGGTCAATATAGAAGGATCAATGAGGAGTAAATAATTGGATAAGGTATGTCCATTTATAATTGTGGAAGAGGACACATATGGAATTTCTCAAATAACTGAAATATAACAAAGTCATACTCAAACAATGCTTCCAAATAGACATATATTCACATTAGAGATATTATTAGATAAAAATATGGCCATAAAATAGGATCTATAATTTTTTAATTGGAAGAAATATCCTTAACTCTATGTTTTACCCTAAGTATACTCATTTTAACCTTAATCCTTGTGATTTTATACTATTTTTATTATTCATTACATAAAATAAATATCAATAATTAAAAAATGTGGACATGGAAATTAATTATAAGGAATAATTTTTATCAAATTCAAATAACTGAAGTAGAATAAATTATTTTAATGTCAATCCCACAAAATCAAAGGCAAATAAATTTTATTGGAATTTTTTTATAATGTATAAAATGTTTCTATACTAAAATAAAATATAAAAAAATAATAGTGAGCATAATTGGAATATTTATAATATTAATGAACTTATTTTTCTGTTAAGACCATCTTAGAAAATTATCTTTTTAAATTCCTTAAACAAAAAAGTAATCATTTAATAAAAATATTATTTTTCACAATTCATCAAAAAGACAATCATTAAATAAAATTAAAAAAAACTCTCACTATAAGAAAATGTTCATATGATAATTTATAAAATGAAGATAATTTTCTAAATATATTTTTCAAATATTTTAAATATTAATTATATTATTTTCTTTCAATAAAAAATAAAATCTATTTTTTAAAAAAATTAAATTTTGATGCATATCAAGAATTTACTAAAAATATAGTACTTATTTTCTAATATATTTTTGTTATATAAAACATGTATACATGTTTTTATCCAATATATTTTTTTTCTTATTCATACTTCCAATTTAATGAATATATTATAATTCTATACAAGAATATTTTTCTTTTAGACTCATGGTTCGATATATCATAAGTTTTTAATGAAATTAAATATATTCAAATAGAAATATATCGTAAAATATCTTAGAGTTACATTCTGAAAAAAATAAAATAAATTTTACCCTTTAAGTAATATGATTCTTATTCGAAAAAAGAGTGTACCCCTACATCAACATATCTCTAGGTTTGTTAGTAACACTTTTTGTCACGACCCGTCCTCAAGGCCTGTGTCGTGACTACCCCAAGCCCGCCTTCCATATGCTAGGGGCTGGTGACTAGCACCAAACGTGTAAATCCCGATAACTGGAAAGGTATTGCCTTTATAAAAGTAAAAAAATCACCACAGAGTACAAGCGGAAGTAATCACTAAGTAAAACCGAATACAAGCAGTGCTGAAAGTAAAGGGTTCCAGAAATACTAGCCTAATTGTAAAGTACTAGGTAAAAGAGAAAACAGCTAGAAGGTGACAAGAAGCTCCTGGATCATCCACCAAGGATCCTACCTGAAGGGTAGGTACAGATAATGCAGCTCCTGGATTATCCACCACGGATCCTACCTGAAGGGTAGGTACAGATAGCCTCCACAACGCTCTCACCCGTCAACCTCCTCCGAGTATTGTCTCTTCGTGAAGTCCACCATCAGATACTGACTCGTCGTGAGGTCCACCTCCGGGTACTGTCCATCCCTCGAACACTCGGCCTCTGTCAGAGTTTCCCATCATCTGCAACCAACACAACGAGATGCGGGCATATCTCTTGCATGGGTGAGTATAACGATACTCAGTATGGACTTCGAGAACCTCAAGGTCTCACTAAATCCGACAAGGATAACCACAAAGAAAGATCTCAATAGATAACCTCTACTTAGGTATATGCCCATACATATACCTAAGTTATCAAATAACCCATCTCAATCATGAGGTAAACACAAAGGTCATAGACTCAGCTCAAACCAAGATTTTCATTATCGAAACCGTAACTGCTGAAGAGCCCTGTCTCTGGCGAGTACAGTGATCCTTTCACGACTCTGAGGTACTTCTCACTAACCTAAGACTGCTGAGGTACTCCTCTTGTCGAGTACCGTGGGTCAGCCACCCAGACACAGTAGTGCTTCCCGCCGGGGTCTGCCACCCAAACACAGTAGTGCACCCCCCTAATAGCCTGCATAGGTACTCCTTCTGTTGAATACCGCGGTTCTGAACCCAAATACAGTAGTGCTCCATCCTCCATGGGTCTTCACCCCAACATAGTAGTGCTCCGTCCACTGGGCTAGTCGACTCACTCCAAGTCAAGTCGGTCAAGCAGTCGTCAGGTCTCAGCCAGCTACACGGTCTCCGTACTCCGTACGATCGTCTCCGGGAGGGTCTGCTCCACGATCTACAGGTCGATACTACAATTATCACAAGTTACCACAAAGAAGTATCTCAAAGTAACTCATCGTCATAGGGGTCTCAACAAAACAGACGGCACGTCAGTCGGACGCCCGGTCTGTGAGTTATTAGCCTTTTCGTTCCAGGGGCCCGATTGGTTTCGTGTGTGAACCAACTTGGCTGTATCTCAACTGTACCCCAAACTCTCATAGTGTATACTCATAGGGACTTTTTCTCAATGATATCACCAATGACGCTGACGTTTCGTCAAACGGACATCCGGTCTGAAAGTTATCAGCTTTTACCTTCCATGGAACCGATTGGATTTCAGGTTCAATCCAACCCAGCCACTATCCAACTGCGTCCAATCCTCAGGCTAAGTATGCCAAAAGTTCTGTCTCATCAAGAGGAATAGAATAAAGTTGACGACATGTCAATCGGACATCCGGAGCTCAAGTTATAAGTGTTTCCGCTCCGAGGGCCCGGTTGGTTTTGTGTTCGAACCAACATGGTCGTACCCAAAGTTCTCCGAAACCTTGAGTGTAATATATTGAAATGACCACCTCAATCCAAAGATCGCAATGCAACTGACGGTGCATAGATCGGAGGTCTATAGCTCAGGTTATGGGAGTTTGAACGGAAAATGCACTAAAATATGTGGTTTGGGCCCGGTCTGACCCGGCCCGAGACCCCCTGGGTCGTCCTGAACTGGGTCCAGGTCTGGACCATTAGGGCTGGCCCGGCCCGTCCTGGCGCGCTCGCGTGGCCGCGTGGCCAGCTCGGCCAGCGCCGAGCTGAGCGGACAGGGGGGGGGGGGGTGTTGCCCCCCTGATTGAAGCCGCGGCCCCCCACGTGGGGGCCGCTCCCTTTTACCGTCGGGGGTTACGACCCCCAGTCTCCACTGGTCCCACATGGTCGCGGGACCGCTGTCTGCCGCCATGGATTCAGCCGCAGCGGACCCTCCTGGCAGCGCACCGGGCGCCGGCAGGATCTTTCACGGACCACCTTATGCGCTCCGGTGGTCCGTTTTGCCTGCGGTCTTCGCCAGTGGTCCTCCTGGGACCGGAACATCTCTGCGAAGTCTTAAAATCTCAACTGCGGCCCATTCCATCATCGCCCGATGTTCCGCACGTGAAATAAACAAACTGTGGCCTCTTCGTGGTTTTCGGACATGGCGCGACGGCGCCGCGACTTTGTTCAGCCTCCACGGCGCGGCGCGAAGGCGCCGCGCTTCTTCGCCTGTTCTTCTTTGTTTCCACGCGATGTAATGGAACCGCGTCACCTTTGTTCATGCTGTGAAAAACACATCATCAAAAGGGGGAGGAGAGTCGGCCGTGTTCATGCAGTCTGACCTCGTCCCGTTAATCCGATACCATGTGGCTAAAGGAAAAGGTGTTGGATGGCAAAGAATAATCACATACACAAATCCAAACCCCTAAGGTTTTCCCCACAATCAAGAATTCCCAACCCGCAAACATATTCTTCACGGATCAACTTAATATTTAGTTGATCTGCGTTCTTTGTTTTATAAGGAATTAAACATGGGTTCATTAACATTCACAAATTAATTCCCTACATTGGAAAAGGTTCGTTCGTCGAAGACGTGGGAAGTGATGTCGCTCCGTCATCACCGGAAAAGAACCGTCATTGATAGTGAGTTTCCTTGCGGTTGAGTCTCATCCCTTGACGTGGATAAGGAAAAGGATTAGAGAAGTGTGGAGCGTTCTTCAAGAAGTCGGAAGGTCGTTCTTCGTGTTCTTCAACATGGAAGATGGACTTCTTCAGAGGAATGATTTCTCTTTCTCTCAAAAACCCAACACAACAAAACAACCCCCCAAAATAAAATAAGTGTTATGCTTATTTTAATATAACATGACATGCATTAAAATTTTTAAAATTCAAATGCATAACTCTCAAATTAAATGGCATGATTTAGTGTGAAATGAAGTCACATCTTTTATTACAAGGGGTTTTAAGGGGAAGAGTTGTGGGGGGGGGGGGTTAGTGAATTTGAAGGGGTGGGGTTCGTGTGGGCCCCAACTCACCATAAATTCTCTCAATGGAAGTTTAGAACTTTAGTGGGTCCCACTCCAACCACTTATCTTAGGTTAAAATACTTTGAACAAAAATAAAATTGGTTGCACCATTTTATTTTATTCTTTACTTAACCCAATAATTTAATAACCACACCCGAGAAAACTCAACTCCAGAAAAGGTGTTCCTAAGAAATTACTGGTGTTGTGGTTTCATCGGTGCCCTCAGATTCTGATTCCGAGCACTGGTTCAAATGTTAGGAAAACCCACTCTTTCCTTCACTGAACATACCTGAGCTAAACTTCGGAAAATTATTCCGGGGTCACCGGGCCTCGGAATCACGTGCCGTTAGAAACTGTGTTCTTGTAAAATCCCAAATAAAATTAAGAAAAAATTTCCCTTGAATTTTACGGGTCTTTACATTACTCCCACCTCAGGGATTTACGTCCCCGTAAAGCTATAACACAAACTAGGGAAACAAAAGTGGTACTGAGCACGCACCTGAGCCTTCTGCTCCCATGTGCTCACCTAGAGGTTCCCGTACTGCCAGTGAAAGCGCACCCAAGGAATCGACTGTCCTCATAGGATCCGCACCAATCAATACTCAACCTCTACTGGAACCCCGCAAAAGTCACCCCATCGCTAAAGTCGAGTTCTCCATGGTCGATGACATGTGTCGGGTCAAGCACATATCTCCTCAGTTGAGATACATGGAAGTCGTCGTGTACCTGGTGAAACTGAGGTGGATGGGTCAAGTGGTAAACCACCTCGCCTACCCTACTGAGGACCTAGAAAGGTCTATTGAACCTCGGAGATAACTTTTCGCCACGGCCACATCTTCGTAAACCTCATCGAGTTGAGACCCGTTTAAGGATGTGATCGCCATCCTCAAACTCTAGAGGCCTCCACTTCCTGATTAGATTTGAAACTCAAAGCTTCTGCTACCATGAGGGTAGGGTTGGTCGACCCAAGAGTGATCAGCCAAACCCCCCTATGCATGAGTTCATCCTATGATGCTTGGGGTTTCCTTTTCGCTGAACAAGGAAAACCCATCCCGACATTGTAGTTAGACCACATCCTTTTTTCCTAATATAGTCAATCTGAGCATTAACTGTGAATCCAATCCATACCGAGACCAACGTCGTAAGGCCTCGACACTACCACCCAGAGATTCCAACCGAAACTCTTGCCTCGTGGGCCAGACCACACTGTCAATGTAAGTGTGATTATCGAGTATCCCCCCAAGGTATCTCCAGATGCGAGGGTCAAGTCCACGGCTTACCGGAAACTCTAGGTCTCGGACAAGATTCATGGAAGGAATGATCCGTATCAAATATTGTTGTTACGGCAGCTTGTAATGGACACAGACTATCCCTTGAATCATTCTTAGAGCCATTGGGTCACACTCCTTGACCGCATGCAGCTACTCTCTTCCCCTACCCTCCAGCTCCCTGAGCCTGACGGGGACTACAAAGGCGGGTGATTGTAACATGTCGAAAAGTACACCACCCCATGCTGCTCTCCTAGCTCTGCTTCCTCGTCTGCTTCTCTGCAAATTTATCTGTCCTTAACATTTCTTCTTCTTGAAACATTCGCACGCCCAAGTCTCTAAGACTGGCACCAGCTCGCTGTGTTCCGAATTCTAACATTCTCTATCTGTATTCGTTCAGCCAAAGAACATTCAACCTCAAGGTTCTCTCTATCAACCTAACGTGACTAAGAATGCATAGAGGAAAAAGTGATGGCTCGAATATCCTTAAACACACCATGCTCAGAGGTCCGAGATCTATAGCACTGATCGAATTGTATTCATCGAGTGCCCGGAATGTTTGGTACGCCTTGATGAATTCTCAGCTACCGGCACGTCGTCCTGCCGAAGCTGTATAAGCTCTAGAAAACTCTCAGCCACCTCCTCAAGCCAGTCCTCAGCCTCCTATGAGTCATGTTCGCCTTGGAACTTGAGGGTATCTGATGTTAGAACACATGTAAGGTAGTAAGCCTACATGTGTCACCTACCGGTACCGCCGGTTGTAACTGCTAACCAACAGGTAGTGATGTATATCTGACACACTACCCGAAGGAACTATCTCAGGCATCGGTCCACATACCGAAGCCCCATCACTATGCGGACCATCCTCATGGTCATTCACTGGAAAACACTGGTGGCCAAGTCCACCATCCACTCTTCTGATGTCTCAGCTAGGCGGAAAACTCTAGTAATCACCTTCAGCCAGTGTTCTGCTGTCTGGGAATCTGCCTCGCCTCGTAAACTCAGAGACCGCTGCTACTGGAACTCGTGCAACGCGCTCTTCCAGCGTGCACAGTTCTCTAGTTTAGCTGGTGGCATATGCTACCCAACAGGTGGTGGTGCTACTGGTACCCAACCTGAGGGTGCCAACATAGTAAAAAGGGCCCTGCACCAGAGCCTCGTCAATCGGTGATCCGTCATCGAATACTCTCTCGAAAACTCCAACTGACATTCTTTGTAGAGACATCCTATACAGATGCAACACGGTCAAATGATTTATACCTGGTGAGCTGACCTGGTTTGAGATGACTTTTAAAATGTATGGAAACACACAAGCAATCAATGTTTTTGCGCACAAAGTCGG
The DNA here is from genome assembly GCA_963277665.1 of Viscum album. Taxonomy (NCBI): domain Eukaryota; kingdom Viridiplantae; phylum Streptophyta; class Magnoliopsida; order Santalales; family Viscaceae; genus Viscum; species Viscum album. The sequence continues at coordinate 1,088,228,617 of OY728164.1, read as the reverse complement.
AAATCGGTAGTCAGGGTCCTGGTGTAGGGATATATCGGCCGCCGCAACAACACTGGACTCCCTGAACTGAAGACCACACTCGGTACTCTAAACACTATTGCTTCATAGAAAAGAAAGACCACAGTCCTAAGTTCTGCGGTAGAATCGACTCCTCTGATACCAATTTGTCACGACCTGTCCTCGGGGCCCATGTCATGACTACCCCAAGCCCGCCTTCCATAGGCCAGGGGCTGGTGACTAGCACCAAAGGCATAAATCCCGATAACTGGGAAGGCATTTTCTTTATAAAAGTAAACAAATCACCACAGAGTACAAACAGAAGTAATCACTAAGTAAAACTAAATACAAGCAGTGCTGAAAGTAAAGGGGGCCGGAAATACATGCCAAACCGTAAAGTACAAGGTAAAAGGCAAAACATCCGGAAGGTGACAAGCATCTCCTAGATCGTCCACCAAGGATCCTACCTGAAGGGTAGGTACAGAGAGCGTAGCTCCTGGATCATCCACCACGGATCCTCCCTGAAGGGTAGGTATAGATAGCCTCCACAACGCTCTCACCCGTCAACCTCCTCTGAGTATTGTCTCTTCGTGAAGTCCACCTTCAGATACTGACTCGTCGTAAGGTCCACCTCCGGGTACCGTCCATCACACGAACACTCAGCCTCTATCAGCATTGTCCATCATCTGCAACCAACACAATGAGGTACGGGAATAGCCCATGCAGGGGTGAGTATAACGTTACTCAGTAGAGACCTCGAGACCCTCAAGGTCTCACTAAATCCAACAAGGATAACCACAAAGAAATATCTCAACAGATAACCACTACTTAGGTATATTCCCATACATATACCTAAGTTATCAAGTAACCCATCTCAATCATGAGTTAAACACAAAGGTCATAGACTCAGCTCAAACCAGGATTTTCATTATCGAAACAGTAACTGCTGAAGAGCCCCGTCTCTGGAAAGTACAGTGATCCTGTCATGACTCTGAGGTATTGCTCACTAACCTAAGACTTCTGAGGTACTCCTCCTGTCGAGTACTGCAGGTCAGCCACCCAAACACAGTAGTGCTTCCCGCCGGGGTCTGCCACCCAAACACAGTAGTGCACCCCCCCCCCCTAATAGCTTAGAGAGGTACTCCTTCTGTTGAGTACCGTGGGTCTACACCCAAACACTGTAGTGCTCCATCTACCATGGGTCTACACCCAAACATAGTAGTGCTCCGTCTACTGGGCTAATCGACTCACTCCAAGTCGAGTCGGTCAAGTAGTCGTCAGGTCTCAGCCAGTCACACGGTCTCCGTACTCCATACGCTCGTCTCCGAAAGGGTCTAATCCATGAGTAATAGATCGATACTCCAAGTATCACAAGGTCCCATGAAGAAGTATTTCAAAGGACCGCCTCGTCAAAGGGGTCTCAACACAACAGATGGCACGTCAATCGGATGCCTGGTCTGTGAGTTATTAGCATTTTTGTTCCAGGGGCCCGGTTGGTTTCGTGTGTGAACCAACCCGGCCGTATCTCAACTGTACCCCGATCTCTCATAGAGTATACTCATTGGGACCGTTTCTCAACGAGATCACCAACGTCGCTGATGGTTCGTCAAACGAACGTCAGGTCTGAAAGTTATCAGCTTTTTCGTTCTAGGGAATCGGTTGGATTTCAGGTTCAATCCAACCCGACCACTATCCAACAATGTCAAATCCTCAGGATAAGTATTCCAAAAGTTCCGTCTCATCAATAAGAATCCAATAAAGTTGACTGAACGTCAATCGGACATCCGGAGCTCAAGTTATAAGCGTTTCCGCTCTGAGGGCCCTGTTGGTTTCGTGTTCGAACCAACCCGGCCATAACTAAATTTCTCCTAAACCTTGAGTTTAATATACTGAAACGACCGTCTTGATCCAAGGATCACATCACAACTAACGGTGTGTCTATCGGAGGTCTATAGCCCATGTTATGGGCGTTTGAACGGAAACTGCCCGAAAATAGGGGATTCAGGCCCGGTCAGACCCGGCCCGAGACCCCTTGGGTCGTCCCGAACCGGGTCCGGGTCCAGCCCATTAGGGCGCGGCCCGGCCCGGCCTGGTGCACTTGCGCGGCCGCGTGGCCAGCTCGGCCAGCGCTGAGATGAGCGGATAGGGGGGGGGGCTGCCCCCCTGATTGAAGTCGGAGCCCCCCACGTGGGGGCCGCTCCCTTTTACCGCTGGGGGTTATGACCCCCGGTCTCCCCTGGTCCCGCGCAGTCGCGGGACTGACGTCTACCACCACGGTGGACCCTCCTGATGGCGTACTGGGCGCCGCCACCTCCTAGCGGCCGGCCGGTGCCGGCCGCCGTGCCGGCGTGGCGCGCCGGCAGGATCATCCTCAGACCACGGGATGTGCTCCGGAGGTCCGTTTTGCCTGCGGTCTTTGCCAGTGGTCATCCTAGGACTGACACTTCTTTGTGAAGTCTTCAAATCGCGACTGTGGCCCATTCCGTCATCGCACGACGATTCACACGTCAAATAAAAAAATCGTGGCCACTTCGTGGTTTTCCGGCACGGTGCTACGGCGCCCCAGCTTTGTTTCGTGTCCACGGCGCGGCACGAAGGTGCCGTGCTTCTTCGCCTATTCTACTTTGTTTCCGCGTGGTGTCATGGCACTGTGTCACCTTTGTTCATGTCACGACAAACACATCATCAAAAGGGGGAGGAGAGTCGGTCGTGTTCGTGCGGTCCGACCACCTCCCGTTAATCCGACACCAAGCGGCTAAAGGAAAAGACGTTGGATGGAAAATAATAATCACATACACAAATCCAAACCCCAACGGTTTTCCCCAAAATCAAGAATTCCCAACCCACAAACATATTCTTCATGGATCAACTTAATATTTAGTTGATCCATGTTCTTTGTTTTAGAGGGAAGTAAACATGGGTTCATTAACATTCACAAATTAATTCCCTACCTTGGAAAAGGTTCATTCATCAAAGACGCAGGAAGCGATGTCACTCCGTCAACACTGGAAAAGAAATTTCATTGATGGTGACTTTCCCCGCGGTTGAGTCTCGTCCCTTGATGGGGAGAAGGAAAATAATTGGAGAAGTGTGGAGCATTCTTCACCGAGTCGGATGGTCGTTCTTCACGTTCTTCAACATGGAATATGGACTTCTTCAGAGGAAATATTTCTCCCTCTCTCAAAATCCCAACACAACAAAAAACCCCCCAAAATAAAATAAGTGTTATGCTTATTTTATTATAACATGCCATGCATTTAAATTTTTAAAATTTAAATGCATAACTCTCAAATTAAATGGCATGATTTTATGTGAAAGGAATTCACATCATTTATTACAAGGGGGTTTTAAGGGGAAGAGTTATGGGGGGTTGCGAATTTGAAGAGGTGGGGTTTGTGTGGGTCCCACCTCACATTAAATCCTCTCAAGGGAAGTTTAGAACTTCAGTGGGTCCCACTCTAACCACTTAGCTTAGGTTAAACTACTTTGAACAAAAATAAAATTGGTTGCACCATTTTATTTTATTCATTACAATAACCACATCCGAGAAAACGCAACTTCGGAAAAGGTGTTCTTAAGAAATTACTGGCGCTGCGGTTTCATCAATGCCCTCGGATTTCGATTCTGAGCATTGGTTCAAAAGTTAGGAAAACCTGCTCGTTCGTTCAGTAAACGTACCCATGCTAAACTTCGAAAATTATTCCGGGCCCACCGGGCCTCAGAATCAGGTTCCGTTAGAAACTGCGTTCTTGTAAAATCCCAAAGAAAATTAAGAAACAATTACCCTTGAATTTTACGGGTCATTACACTTTTTAATTTCTAATTCATCCAAAAAAAACCTTAACATAGTCAGAAGACATTTTCTATAGCAATTTATCTCAATGAAAATATATTTATACATGTGTTTTTCATAAAAAATATTATTCTAAATCCCTAAAACCATTGATTTCAGTAAATGTGATGGACCAAATATATACTTCTTAAAGAGATATTCATATAACACATCATGAACTAAAGAAATGTTCAGTGGTATCTTCACGTGATAAGTTACTATCCCTATTCAATCAAAAATCAAAAAGGGACCAATATAGAAATGGGTATGATTTCTGTTATTCATGAATATATTAAACATTAGCCATAGATAATTTCATAATAATACCTTTTGACCAACCTCGAATTCTATATTTCAATGATAACTATAAGTATATCATTTATATCTACTTTTAGATGCCTTGATGTGTTTATTATTGGATCTAACTCTCTTTTCCATTTCTTTATAAAACTAAAATCCCATATTTATTTATCCAAATTCATATTCTCATGTTTCTCTTATTCAATTCAATATATATATTTATTCAAAATCATACATATGAATTGTGGATTGAATTTTATTATTATATGAAAAATATACTAGAGAAATATTTTGTTCCCATCCGCCATTGAAATTACCAAAAAAAATATTTCAACATATCCTCCAAGCTGTGAATGGTTATAAGAAAATAAACATCTATATTTAGATGATAATTTGTTATAAATCCCAAATATAAATCTATATCATATAATATACTTTACCAAAACATCATTGTAAAATGTATATCTCAATCAGATACAATATCACATTATACTCCACGCAACCTTACCACTTCAATAATGTATATTTTGGAATGATAATAAAGTGGGAAATATTATCTGATTTTATTGAACCATTAATACATAATATGTTTATTAACCACAAAAAAAATTAATTATATTTTTTGGGTTTTCAGTGACTGAATCTATAGTGTTGTTTTCCCATTTCTATTATTGTATGGTTGATGATTGTAACACCCATTTATAGTTTTGTCTCCAAAATTTATCTTCCGGGCATACCATGAACTATGATACAAACTCCGTAATATATCTCTTCATTTATCCCACTATAAAATCAACTTTTTATCTCTATGAATATTTTTACTTCCAACATGAAAAGGTAGTGATGAACTATTAACTCCATCAAACCACTCATTCTTAAAACCCTTTATGGACCGAACATTAGCACAATTGCTAATAATTATCATTCCATAAAAATAAATGTTTAGCCCAGGAACCTTTTTCACCATCACATATAGATATACATATTATTTCTACACCTTTTTAATATAAATATTGCTATATGGTTGAACATTATTTTTATAAATAAATTATTTATCCCCTTATGTTAAGATTTCTATATTCATCCAATGACGATCAAGAAATATTAAATACTTTTTAATCCATATCAAAAATCCTATAGCATAATCATCTCAAATATAATCATCCTCCATGTTGTTTTCTTTCCCCAAGGTAGTAATATATTGAGCAGTCATAATGTTTAAAAAACTCCAACCATTGTCTCTAACAAATATTAACCAATTTAAGAGTGAATATATTGTTAAAAAAATTCATATTCATTATGTATATCACACCTTTATTGGTAAATATAATGTGTTCATATATTAAATGAAAAAATTACCTATGATAACTCAAAATCAATAATTGGGTAATTTCACCCATAAACCAACAATTGGTGTGAGGCGTAAGCTATCGTCTTATAATTCAACATGAGGACACATCAGAACCCCTTATTCGATGAATTACAATATATTAGTGAAATAACATGTTCTATAACTATCTTTTCCATTAGTTCTATAATTTTTTCTTCACATTCATCTATACAAATAAAGATAAATACCTTTTAAATAAACATAGTGAGTTTATTAGACAGTGATGAGAAATTATTATTAATGCATCGATGATATATATCTAAATGGAGAAAAATATAGATCTCAATCACTGTGGTTAGTCTAGGGAAACATTTGATAATATTCATATTTTATGGATCAATCAATATACACTCTATTGAGATTAGATGACCCAATAATTAATCTTTACATTGCCAAAATTCAAACTTGGTAAATTTAAAATAACGCTTCTCCTTCTTCAGTGTCTTCTGAACAATCCTCAAATGACATTCATGTTATTTCTAGATCTTTTAATATATTAAAATACCAGCTACAAAGACTTCCAAAATATGATCAAGGTTATATCTAAATACACTATTCATTAAATCTATTAATAAATATGGTTCATTAGTAAGACCAAATAGAATCACTCTTAATTTATATTTTTTATGCCTCATATGTATGAAACTGTAGTGATTGCCTTCACTTTTTATACTCAAATGATAGTATCCATATTATGGAGTGGTCCTAGAAATATATTGAGCATCTCATAATAAGCTAAAAAATTATATATATGGGGTATATAAAACTTATGATAGCATTTTATCTTTTTTATTTCATAATAAAAAATGTGTAGTCTCATTGATCGATCATTATTCATTAAAAAAAGAACATATGAACCCTATGGAGAGGAACATGGCTGAATTTATCCCATATCATGTTTCTCCTAGAGTTTCTTCTTTACTTTTTATAACTCAATTTGGGGTATTTTATATTGAGTTTTTTAAATAGTTGCTAAATGAATCATATATCGTGTTTCTCCAAGATCTTCTTTAATTTTTATAACTCAATTTTGTGTATTTTCAAAGATTTATTGATATATGAGTAGAACTATATATGAGTTCTATTAAAAACTTAAGATAGATATTTGGGAAATTCTTCAAAATTAATATGGAAATACATCAAAAAACTCCTCTATAATAGGCACATAATTTATGTTCAGTCTCTCCCTAACTATATTAGATACAATGAACTTTGGAATTTAAATAATTACCCACAAAATAAATGAAATTTCAATTATATTCTCATATTTATCTTCTCCCTGATATAATATCATTTTTTGGTCAAAAATATCAAATGTTATGACCCTTTCACTAAATTTTATATTGCCTTAATTTAACAAAACCCAACTAATGCCTGAGAAAATATCTAATTGAGCTAGCGTGGGAATAATAGCATTTGATGTAAAAACATACCCAAAAACATAAATAAAAGATTAATCATTTAATAAAGATTTGATCATCATAGTATCAGTATTTTTAACTTATAATTCAAAAAAAATCATTGATGTGGTATTCTGATACCCTTCATAAAAAATTCAAACATAAAATAGTGGATAGATATATAATTAAATAAGAAATATATAGATATTTAGTGGATAGAATGTGTACCTTTAAATAATTTTTTATCATACCCTATATAATCAATAAAAATTAAATGATATTTAAATTTTTATTTGGCATTAAGAGGCTTCAAAAAGTGATAATCATTGTTAACCTTCGTATTAGGTCATTCATTCTCATAATGTATATACTCCCATGCATTTATGGAATTAGTGTGTAGGTGTTTCATTTTGTGGTTATTTATGTCCATCTATAAATATATTATTCTTATGATAAAATAAACATTCAATTCCTCAAGGACCATCTTTTCCACACTTATTAATTTTACCAGTCCCCTTATGATGATTTCCTCTATGATTCCCTCCACCCATTTAGAATAAAAAATAGATAATATTATTCTATAAATTTTTTTATTATTAAAATACCCTTTCATGTAAATTTTTCCATCTACATCAAAACCATGGGATTGATGGGTAACTCAAATCTATTTTTTTAGCATGATAATACTTTTAATTATTTCATCATAACTACTGATGTCAATTGTGTCTAATTCCCTTTAGAAACACGGTTTTCATCTATAGAATAATCAATCTATCCAAAAATATATTTATATGATCATGTCAATAATGTACCTCAACTATATTTTAAATATTACTCATATATAGTAATGTATTATTCATAATTATACATTAGATCATTGTATTACTTATAAATCAACATATAATCAATTTTGGGGAAGTAATTATTGAAAAATAATCTATTAAACTCAACCCACATCATGGAGTAACTTTTATCTTGTCCCCTCATATTCATGATAAGAGAACACCATTGGTCTGATTAAACTTACAAATAATAAATATTTAAAAAAATCATTTTTTAAAAAATGAACAATTAAAAATATTTTTTAGTGGAACTAATCCATTACTCAGCAATTACTTCATTAGTGTACCCACTAAAATATTGTGAATTTATTCATTGTGGACTCAATTAAATGATATTCCATCCATTTATAATTTAGAATATTATCTAGTCTCATATTTTTAGGAAGTTTCTTAAGAATAACAAAAATATTCTTTATTCCATATCCCAAAGGATTTGTTTACTCAGGGGGAAAATAATTTCATTGACCATGATATTAATCATTAAAAAAAATTGGTTCCATATGTTGAATAAAACCAAAAATCATATTGTAAGAAACAAAAATCATAGTGTTAAATAACATAATCATTAAAAATATTTTTTAGGATATCTAATTCATAAAACAATATTTTCAATATTCAACAACTGGGTTTAATTTATTTCATCCATGAAACAAATCTATTCAATACTTTATATGGTACAAAAAGAAAATTTAAAAAAACACATGTATATCAATTAGGAGTTTCAAACCATGTAAAAATTAATAACACCCTCACCATGATGGAGAATGATTTCCATGATATACTCAACCAAATATTTTTAGGGTTAATACCCCTAGATGTGTCATTTTAAAAACCAACCCCACTTGTTGTATCGAGAACATAATATTAATATAGGAAACCACACTTGTATATTCACCCTATCTATGTAAATTTTTTTATATACAGGATTATCATGAGTGTTGACACAAAAAAATTATCATCCTATTTTCCAATGGTATCTAACCCTTTCTCTAATACCAATTATAGAAACCCATACTTTTCATACATATAAATTACATATTATTATATGAATGTTCAATACATACCATTATGATCCATTTCAAAATTGTACAGGTTTAGTGTATATAGAATCATGGATATATAAAAAACAAGTTTATAAGAGATCTATGTAACCTCCTTCTATGTTATTCATGACTACATACATTCATAGACATATCATACATAAAACCTTTATTTATAACTTGGGTTAAATGAAACATAGGAAAGGGTGATCTTAAATGCTTAGTAAGGTAAGAAAAGGTAGATATCGATGACCAAATATTCATAACAAGAGCATAAGAGAATGAAATCATGAGAAAATATTTCTAAAAAATATATCCATCTTATCATAGATCATAAGATTGAATATTGGGGAAAACCCTAGAGTTTATACGACATGAATCGTAATATAAACAATGAACATTAACCATGATAGCATAAAAATGACCTAATACATAATCTCATATCATACTCATAATATTTGAAAATAATTTCCATAGTCTAGTATCACTAATAAGACTATCATAGTGTATTGGGTTCTCTCCCAAATCCATCATATCCTTTATAAAGGTTCACACCCAAGAATGTTATAGTGGATGAATTCTTTTATCGAACTGAGTTCACTCCCCACAAAAGTCCTTATTATCTCATGATATATCTATCATTACCAAATAATTTAAAGGGATGTATAATTTTGGTCCCACCTATCTTAAAATCATAATCCAATAAATTTTTATCCACAAGATTGTTAATATTCCATTATATATCAGATCCCAATTAAAATAAAAGGGATTTTAAACATTTAATCATTTTATAATTTCATAAACCATAAAAAAATAAACTAGTTTCATAAACATATCATCGTAATAATAATAAATTATAAAGAGAAAAAATAGTGATGGTAAAACTGGATCATATCCCAAAATAAATATGTAATATAAAATGAAGTCATCATAGATGAAAATTGATTTAAAATATCTATAGAATATTTATTGAGGAAGATACCCTTTTCATTTTTAAATATATTCTTTAAAATATCAAAACTATTAGAGAAAAAAATTATTTGAAAATAACCAAGGATACTTGTATAGTATGATTCAATCATTGAGTAGTCATAACAATGTGAAATTACTTTAATGCATTTTAATTTAAAATAATGATTCCTTTAACAATTTTGGTGAAATATGAAAGTAAAAAATTTAGTAAATGATAAGAAAATTCATTTTATAAAATCTTTGAAAAGTGTAAATCAACGGTAAAAATTAATTTATAACCCCTGAGGATAATTTCAAAAACATTTAATAATTTTTTTTAAAAACATGTGCATGAAAGAAAAAATATTTTGGATCGTGTAGATAAATATTGTTAAATTCCAATTAAAATATTCTTTCAGGTGTTTTAATAATTATAGAGATGAAATATAATGAAAAAATGTAATCCTAATAATTAACTAAATGATAAATAATTCATTAGTTTCTTAAGAGTTATATCATAAAATATAATCATCATAATCTTACTCATAATCAATCCGGATAAAAAATGACATTGTAACATAAATTCATTTCCTTGTATTTGACATTCTTTGAAGGTTATCTAGCCTCATTTATAATAAATATTATATTTAATATACATATATAACAATTACATTAATATACTTATATAATATTATATATGATCCATTTTTAAAATTTCAAAACCAATTTATTAATATATATTTTTTCAAATGGATCTTTCCATGTCTCAACTATTCATTTTTCAAGAAAGTTTCACTTCATAATATTTAGCCCTTGATATTTGATTATTATTCCATAATATCAACTATTTTAATCATGATATAAATATAATATGTATTCTATAACATCCCAGGTAAATAAAGAATATATCATATTCTTGTTTATTAAAAATTGTGAATTAAATATTAATTTTACTTTAAAGGGGATGCTATATTTTTTGGCGTACTTGATATGCAAAAACGGGTTTATTTGAAATCTTATGTTACACACAATGCTGAGTCATAATGAAAAATAATAATATAATATCATTTTAAATGGTAGTTAATGCCTAGTCTATGTATTGGTGGTAATGTACAGAAACAAATACAATATTAATATACATGTTTGTTAAATGTTTTTACATTTTCCCAATAAAAATTAGAGGCTTAAAATAAGAATGAATCTGATTTTAAGCATAAATACTCTAATATTCATTAAAAGGTTCATTTACCTCCTTTTGAGGGAGAACCCACTTAAAATCTAGTTTTGGTCAATTTTATATTTTCTATTTGACAAATAAAATTATTATTTAGAATCAGGACATCAAAATTTACTTTGAGTAATTTTTTGATATTTTTATGATAAAATCCATTTTTAATGAATAATGAAAAATACAGTTTTTTATACAAAACTGCCTTTTAATATAATTTATTTATAAGGTTATATTATCTTTTTAATTGGGTTTAAAGTGTAATTATATTATTTTTTACCATTTAATCCAATTTTAGTTATTTGAAGTAATTTTAAGTTGAAATTGGAAATAAATAAGTTTCAATATTTTGATAGTTATCATTTCTCAAAAACAAGCTTTTTGTTTTGACAGTGGGAATAAATTTTAAATTAATTTCTGCCACTTTTGTGTTTTGAATTTAGAAAAATTTATTCCATATTTATAATAAGGATTTCCAAAATGTGTAAATATGTAACTTTTATTTTTATACATTATTAATATTTACTTCGGTAAAAATTTTATTTACCATGGTTAATGGGTAAATATGGTAAATAAGAGTAAAAATATATTATTATAATAATATTAAATTACCCTAACAAGTGTCCTAATCCTATTAGTTGAGACATTTCCAACCATGGGCATCCTTAAGTCGATTTTGTTACCCCATGGAGCAACTTGTAAGTGATAATGACACTTTATACTAATTAATTTAAAGTAAAGACAAAAATTACATAGACATATATCTTTTAGTAAATAAATATTTATATAAGGTAATATAAGTTATATCTTAGACTATAAATATTAATTGGAAATCTAAAAATATTTCTTACATCATGATATTTTTTTTAATTTTTATACATCAAAAAAATAAAAATAAAAATTATGACACAATAATGATGCAGTGTTTACCTCATTGATGAATGATTTAAATAAATAAGATTATAGAGATTAAAAAAATATCCAATACCTGTCCAATTCTTATTTTATTATTTTATTTAGAAGCTGAGTCATCTTATCATTGACTTTAATAATTTTTGGACTTTTAGATACCGAAAATAATTATATAATAAAATAATATTTTCAAGATTTCCTAAAGATCCCCTCCTCTCTCTTATAAAATGCCCTCACTTTTAACCCATTACTCACACATCTCAAGCCCCTTGGCCCATAAAACATCTTCCAAATTAATCTCCATAAATCCCACTCCTCCTATTAAAAGCCTCCCTCTAGGTAGAAGGCAATTCAATTAAACCTTTTGGTTCAAATCAAAGGAAGACACCTGATTTAAAGGTAACATCTTCTATTATGTTCTTTTATTTTATTTTATTTCTCCAACCCCCAAAACTCTTTTTATTCCCTTATTTTATAATGACACCAGTATACTAAATATACTAGGTTTTTGGTATGATAATTATTTTAACTACAGATACACACACCTCCATCTAATGGGGAAAAACATAATGTTTCTGTGGATGGGGAACTACTGCCTCAGGAAACGATGATTGTTCAAACTTCTCTTACCACCTCTTAGGCTGGCCATTATGATGGAACTGAATTTATATAATGTATATATTATTTTTTTTTATATTCTTCTATAATTTTTATTTAAAACATACCTTTATGATTTCCAATATGTGTAAATACGATAATTTCATTTGAGGAAGTGCAGACTACAGCCCCCTCAGGGTGAAATGATTTGTTCATGACATATATGGAATGTATAAAGGATGGAATTAATAAAATTATGTTACATATATATCATATGATATTATACTTTATTTATAATATACATATGTATCATTATGTTTTCATTCCATTAAATATGAAATTGAAATGAAAGTATTGTTCATGCATACGTACGGCTTACCGTCTCCATGAACGATGCATTTCATTTCCTTTCTCCAAATGTTATATAATATTATAAATACATAAATATATTAGATATATATTATATATACGATATCTAAATCATGAATATCATTCTTTAGATAATGGGAGTTTGACCACATGAACAACTTGTAATTAAAAGTTGTTTATTTTTAAGTCAAGTACCAAATATCGACAAAATAGCCATTATTAACTTAAATGACTGCATAATGTTTCTAACTTGGTAATAAGTGATATAACATTAATAATAAACTTGTAATATGTTCTTAATCAAGTATAAATTATCTTTAACTTATTATTCTGGAGATTAAAAAATGAACGGGTCAAGTCAGACACGTGGTAAGGGGTTTCTTATCTAATTTTTAATTTCATGATATTTCTGTTGATTGCCACATATTTATTGCATGTGGTGTATTTTGTACTGAAATTTGATATATATTATCATTATTCTATTTATATTCATGGTATTATGTGATTCATATGATGGTTATTAACATTTGGCCCTACGACTCGATTGATTACAACATGGTAAGGGGTTTTCATCTCACCTTTTATTCCCATGAGATTCATGTTATGATTGCCACTATTTCCTTTTGTGTGGTTTATGTACTAAACATGATTGTATTCTTTTTATAATATAATTCAATTTATTATTATTTACATATTCGTGGTATGATCCTTCTTTCATTGAGTTTATGTTTCGTATGTTACAAAATCTATAAGAGGACCTTTCACCCTACTCTTTTTAAAATATGACTTTTTGTTTATGTATATTAATTTACATATTCTTGTGTTGGGATATGTTATTCTATATCCTTATTGGTTTAAATTTTATGTCCATGTGGTGAGATAACCATTTATCTATCATAAACTCATATTATAAATTTTAAAGTGACGTTGTTAGGCTGTTGATTTTCTCTAAGAGAACATCTTAACCCAAGATCAATTATTTGGATTAAACTTATACTTCTATATTATTTCATGATATGAATATGTTTGAATGTCCTATGATTTTTTTACACTTAATATCCACTTATATTAGGTGTATTCTTCTTTGTCAAACCGAATTATGTCAATGATTTGTTCTTAATCTAATGATATTATCTTTGTAAGAGACCTTGTCTCAATTTACATTCCATTGTAACTTATTTATTATTACACACCAATTCACTTTTATATGGTGTATATATAGCCCTTTGATGTATTGTATCATCAATATCTCTATTCTCATAATATTATAATCTTTTATTGATTTTATTCCTCAAATGTTTGTATTCAAGCGTCTCTCATTTTGTTAAAAACTCTTTAACTAAAATATCATTTTAATTGTTTTAGTGATTTATTCTTCTAAATATTTCTCATTAATCTTCTTGTTTTAAAAATGTTTTTCAGGATTTATTTAAATGGACATTTATTTTTTAAAATATTAATTCCTTTAAAATTTTCATAGTGGTATGGGACACTTTGATTCAAAAATCCCTTTATTAAATGTTTTAAATGGTTTTAAAAATGGTTTGATAATGCTTTGATTATGTCATTATCTTGAAATGATATGTTGTGATTTCAATGTGGAAATTTAATCACTCATTTATGCTTGTTTTATGTGTTATGAATATTTTGTGGTTCTTGCTCATTATTTACGTATATGGGTGGTTCCATGATAAACCTAGGATGGGTTAGCCCGAGATAGCTCTCCAATGCATTGGGTAACGTGGTGGAGGTAAGTGTGAATGTTTATCCTAAGATATTTGGGGAATATACTCTGATAGTTATTCTAATTTAACTCCCTATCTAGTTTTGATTGAAAGAATTTAAGTATGACATGGATTCCATAAGTTACCTGTATAATTTATGATTTCGATCTGTTATTCATTAATCTTATGATTTCATGAGGTGTGTTATGATTCCAAAGTATGGTATCATTGATTTTTATTTATTGACGGGTTAATGTTTCCTTTCCTTATTTTATAACCCTTACTGAGATTTTTATGGTCATCCCATGTTTTTTAAATGTTTTCCATGGGACTTAAAGATGAATAGGGTCAAGGATGGTATTAAGGAAAAGTCATGTTGTCTAAAACCTGGAACTAGACATATTTATTTTTAATAGTTTTTTAATTTTACAAAAAATGGATACTGAGTAGTAGTGTCTACGTGTAATTTTCAAGTTGATTTGTAATAGTTATGGCCTAATTCTCGAATAATCTAAACCTGAAAATATCCTCAATGTGAATTATTTATTTAAATAAATATTATTTAATGTTTTATGGTCTGGTCCTTATAGTTGGTATAAAAGGTTTGTTTAGACAACTTTAGCAGTTTTCATTAAACACCTGGTTAGTCCCTATATCAATTATTTTAGTTAAATCCTTATTTTATAAATTTTTCAGATCAACAAAAGTTAGTTACAAATAGAAGTTGAAGGATCTCAAACTAAAATTCAATTTCTTATTGATGACATGCTTGCAATAATTATTGGAAAGTTATGTTTAGATGATTGTGAAAATATTTATAGCATACAACCAACTTGAAAGTAGTTGTTTGAGATATAAAACACCTCCATTATACCTCGATATCATCGTGGATCATGGTTTGTGTTTAATAAAATCCTATTATCTCAATATTCTCATATTCTCAAGAAAGGTAAATATTATCAATGCATTTTAAAATATTTTACCTTATCCCATGATTTTAAATCATATTAAGATTTTGAAAAAGGTGCTGAAGAAGGAGACCCTTGCACAATCTATTTATATTTTCTTTTACAATATAGTCTCTCTGCACGTAATTATGGTTTCTTAAAAGCACCATTGATTGAAATTTTCAACTCTAATTTTGTCCGAATATTTTATAAAAATTATGTTTTATTAGATTTTTTGAAATTATATGTCATACATGATTATTTTTCGAAACTATTTTTTTTCAAACACCCATATGACCCAAGTTGTACATGGTGTATTTGGATGAAGGAAGCAGAATATTTTGAAGGATCTCTCATTGTTACAATGTATGGACCTTCTACCTATGTGAACAATATGATGATGAAACCATATGGACACCATGATCAAGTTAAAATGCTCTTTCTATTCAGAATAGTTTTATTTTAGCGGGTGGATCTGAAAAAAATGACTATATATAAGATGTTGAGGTCTTCATGTATTTGGATGAAAATGGAAGGTATAAGAAAACCTTTGAGCTTAAACCATGTTAGGTTTATTTTTATGTTTTATAAAAAGGAAAACCCATAAGATTGTTTACAATCCATTATGTCTGGAAAGGCCGCATTAATCAATCCCACAACCAAAGGGCGACAAGGGAACATCACCTACCCCTATCCTACGTGAAGTCCCTAGTAAGTATGAATTAATATTTTAAGTTAAATGATTTTATGGATCAAGAATAAGTTGATTTTAGGAACTTATGTTTTATCAAATGGATATCCTTAATATAAGAAAATGATTTGGTGATTAAGTGATAAAGGTTATTTTATAATATGTTTACTCTTTTGGAAACATTAGTATGGATTAATGTGAATAATTTTTTGGACATTTGTATATCGAATGGTCTTTCTTGAACTTTTGGTTCTTTTTGTTGAATTTTGGAGATTAAGAGTAGTATTTCTTTTTATAAAGGAATATACTTTGGGGGATTATCTGATCATGTACTAACCAATTTTGGTTTTGGTTGATGTATAAAGATAGGGGAAATATATAGTTCATCTTTTATAGATTATGTGATACTCTAGAATATTATTTCAGCACTTCAGGTGTGACCAAGTCATCTTTAATACTCATCGTATGGATAAAAGATGAGTTTGTGGCAGAAATCTAGTAAAGGATGAAAGTCTATATGAAAATTATGTATGTTTCCTTATGTTCTTATTAAATATCTTAAATAAATACCTAAAATTAATGAAAAGTAACTTAAAACAAAAACATTGTTCGTTAACTTTTTCTACTATGGATTCAAAGACTGTTTAATCCATCACAAGTTTGTGATTTTCTGGTGGTTAACTTTCTCCTAATCATGTTTTGTACCACTCTCCATCAAACCTTGATGGTTTTTTCTCTTCTATATCCATGTTTTCTTACATGGAATCCTAGTATGGGCTATCTCGGGTGACCTTTTTATTTCTCTTTATTTATTTGAAAGTGATATTTTTATTGACTCTTTTTCTATTGTGCTACTTTCAATGATGTTTCCAATCCAAATTTTAAAATTATGCGGTTGTAATTCCCAAAAGGGGGGAGGATGTAAAATTCCAGGTAAATAAAGAATATAACATTTTCTTATTTATTAAAATCTTGGAATTAAATATTAATTTTAATTTAAAGTGGATTCCATGTTCGATGGCATACTCAATAAGAAACAATAGGTTTCGTTGAAATCTTATGTTTCACACAATGCTAAGTCATACTGAAAAATAATAATATAATATTATTTTAAGTGGTGGTTAACGCCTAGGAATTGTATTGGTGGGAATGGACAGAACTAACTACAATATAAATATACATGTTTGTAAAATGTATTTACATTTACCCTATAAACTTTAGAGTCTTAAAATAAGAAATAATCTGATTTTAAGCATAAATACTTTGATATTCATTAAAAGGTCGATTTACCTCGTTTTGATGGTGAACCCTTTTTAAATCTAGTTTTGGTTACTTTTATGCGTTCTAATTGACAAATTAAAAGTATTATTTTGAATCAGGACATAAAAATTTACTTTGGGTAAATTTTTTCTATTTTTCTGATAAAGTTCATTTTTAATGAATAGTAAAAAAATACTTTATTTTAATCTAAGACTACCTTTTAATCAAATTTATTTATAAGTTTAGATTATATTTTAATTTTTTTAAAGTATAATTATATTATTTATTTACCATTTAATACAATTTTGTTCATTGGAAGTAAGTTCACTTTGAAATTGAGCATAAATAAGTGTCAATCTTTTGATAGTTATTATTTCTTAAAAACACGCTTTTTGTTTTGACAGTGGGAATTAGTTTTAAATTAATTTCTTCTACTTAATTGTTTTGAATTTGTAAAAATGGATTCCATATTTGGAATCAGGAGGTCCAAATTTTGTAAATAGTTATCTTTTATTTTTAGACATTACGAATATTTACTTTAGTAAAGAATTTATTTACTGTGTTTAAAGGGTAATCTGGTAAATAAGGGTAACAAAATATTATTATAATAATAATAAATTTCCCTAACATGTGTTCTAATCTTATTGGATGAAAATTTTCCAACTATTTTCATCTTTGTATCGATTTTGGGACCCCATGGAGTCACTTGGGAGTGATAATGACACTTTATATTAATTAATTTAATGTAAAGACAAAAATGGCATAAAACATATCTTTTAGTAAATCAAAATTTACATAGGGTTATATAAGTTATCCCTTGGACTATAAATATTCATTGGAAGTCTAAAAATATTTCCTACATCATGATATTTTTTTATAATTTTTATCCATCAAATAAATAAAAATATTTATGACACAATAATGATGAAATGTTTACCTCATTAATGAATGATTTAAATAAATAAGATTATATAGATTAAAAAAATATCCAAAACCTATCCAATTATTGTTGTATTATTTTATTTCAAACATTATTTATATTATCTTTGACTTTAATAGTATTTGGACCCATATAAATCTAAAATCATTATATAATAAAAAAATATTTTCAAGCTTTCCTAAAGATCGCCTCCTCCCCATTATAAAAAGCCCTCACTTCTAACCCATTATGAACACTTCTCAAGCAACTTGCCTCATCCAAAGTCTGCCCAATTAATGTCCTTAAATATCCCTCCTCCTCATAGAATCCTCCCCATAGGAATAAGACAATTCAATTAAACCGTTTGGTTCAAACCAAAGGGAGATACCCGATACAAATGTAACGACTTCTCTTAAATTATTTTCTTTTATTTTACTTCTCCAACCCCCTAAACACATTGTATTCATTTCCTTTATAACAACACCAGTATACTAAATATATTAGGTTGTTGTTATGAGAATTTTTTTAACTTCACTTACACACACATCCATATAATTATTACAGAACAAACTGTTTCTGTGGACGGCGAACTACTGCCTCACAAAATGATGATTGTTCAATCTTCTCCTACCACCTTTCATGGTGGTCATTATGATGGAACTGAATTTATATATGATATATATTATTTTTATGTTTTTTCTATTATTCTGAAATTTTTATTTACAAACAAACCTTTATTCTTTCCAATATGTGTAAATACGATAATTTCATTTTAAAAGGTGCTGACTACTGCCCCCTCAAGGTGATATGATTCATTCCTAACATACATAGAACGTATATATTATGGTATTAATTAAATTATGTAACATATATGTCATATGATATAATATTGGAATTATAATATACCTATTTATCATTGACTTTTCATTCCATTAAATATGAAATAGAAATGAAATTAGTGTACAAGCGTACGTACATTTTATCGTCTCTATGAACGGTGCATTTCATTTCTTATCTCCAAATGTTATGTAATATTATAAATACATAAATATACTAGATATATATGATATATATGATATCTAAATCATGAATATAATTATGGATATAATGGAATTTTGACCAAATGAACAACTTGTAATTATAAGATGTTCATTTTTGACTCAAGTACCAATTATCGACAAAATGACCATTATTAACATAAATGATTGAATAATATTTATAACATGGTAATAAGTGATATAAAATGAATAATAAACTTGAAAAATGTTCTTAAAAACTATAAATTAACTTTCTCTTACTATGCCGGTGATTAAAGAACTCACGGGTCAAGTCAGACACGTGGTATGGAGTTTCTTATCTCACTTTTAATTCCGTGAGATTTTGATTGTTCGCCAGTTATTTATTGCATGTGGTGTATTGTGTACTGAAATTTGATTTATATTATCATTATTATCTTTATATTCATGGTATTATATGATTCATTTGGTGGTTATTAACTTTTGGTCTTATGACTTGATTGATTACAACATGGTAAGGGTTTTCATCTCACTTTTTATTCTCGTGAGATTCATGCTATGTTTGGAACTATTTCATTTTGTGTGGGGTATGTACTGCCCATTATTGTATTATTTTTATAATATAATATAATTTATTGAAATTTACATTTTTATTGTTTGATCATTATTTCATGGAGTTTATGTTTCGTATATTACCAAATTGGTAAATTAACCTTTCACCCTCCTCTTTTTAAAATACTACTTTTTTTATGTCTTTTAATTTACATCTTATTATGTTGGGATATGTTCTTATAAATTCTTATATCAGTAAATTTTATGTCCAACTGATGAGATAAAATTTTCTCTCTCATCAACTCATTTTCTGAATTTTAATGTGACGTCGTTAGGCTGTCGAGTTTCTGTAGTAGAACTTCCTAACCCAATTTCAATTATTTGGGTTAAACTTATACATCTTGATTATGTCATGATATGAATATGTGTGAATGTAATATTATTGTTTTACACATAATATCCACTTATATTAGGTGTATTATTATTTTTCACACATAATTATGTGATTGATTTTTCCTTAATCTAAGGATATGTTCTTTGCAAGGGACATAGTCTCAATTTACATTCCATTGAAACTTATTTATTTTTATACACCAATTCACATTTATATATTCTATATACTTCCGTATGACATATTATATAATGAATATCCCTATTTTATTGGTATTACAATCTTTTATTGATGTTATTCTTCAATGGTTTGTATTCAAGCGTCTCTCATTTGGTTAAAAACTATTTAGCTAAAATATCATTTTAAATGTTTTAAAGATTTGTTCTTATAAATATTTCCCATTAATTTCCATGTTTTAAAAATTGTTCTTAGGATTTATTAATATAGACATTAATGTTTTAAAATTTTGATTCCTTTAAAAGATTCAATGTGGTATGGGACACATTGATTCAAAAATCTCTTTATTAAATGTTTTAAATGGTTTTGAAAATGGTTTGATAGAGCATTGATTATTTCTATATCTTAAAATGATATGTTGTGATTGCAATATGGAAATGATATATTTCTTTTATGCTTGTTTTAAGTGTTATGAATATGTTGTGGTTCTTGGGAATTGTTTATGTATATGGGTGGTTCCATGATAATCATTGGGCAGGTGAGCCTAAGATAGCTCTCTAATGCATTGGGTAACGTGACGGAGGTAAATGTGAATATTTACCCTAAGAGATTTATGGAATATACTTTGATTGGTATTCCAAAATAACTCCCTATGTAGCTGTGATAGCTACAATGTAAGTATGATATGGATTCCATAAGTTACCTTTATGACTTATGATTTCTATATGTTATTCATAAATCTTATAATTTCATGAGGTATGTTATGATTGAAAAGTATGGTTTCATTTATTTGTATTTATTTATGGGTAAATGTTTCCTTTCCTTATTTCATAACCCTTACTGATATTTTTATACCCAACTCATGTTTTTTAAATGTTTTCCACAAGACTTAAAGATGAATAGGGTTAATGATGGGATCATGTAAAAGTCATGGTGTCTAAAACAAGGAACAAGACATGTTTCTTTTTAAGAGATTTTTTATTTTATAAACAAGTTGATACTTAGTAGTTGTGTCTACATGTAATTTTAAAGTTTATATGTAATATTTATGGCCTAATTCTCTAAAACTCTAAACCTGAAAAGATCCTCAATATTAATTATTCATTTAATTTAAGATTATGTAAGGTTTTAAGGGGAGGTCCTTATAGATTCATTCTATATAGATATATATTGTCATCAATTAAAATATATAGATTAAAAATGATTCACAATGTTTATTGTGATGCTGAGAAATATATATGGGTGAATGATATCTTCAATTTTAAATGGATGGGATGAAAGAATGATAAATAATATTTCCCCATTGAAAAAAATTATTATATGTAAAATATTCATTAAATATATCATTATTACCATCTATGTAATGAATTAAGGAAAAAAATCATATCACGCTATGGAGGTAGTAGTCCACACACATGAATGAACAACGTTATTGTTTTCCAATGGATGGGATAGTAAGAATATAGATAGGATATTATAATTTTATAATAACTATTATATAAATATCATTTCTAAAAACTAGATCTATCATAATAATAATCCATGGTATATAGTGATGGGAAATTATTTGTATCGCTACGTGGAGGTGATAGTACACATATACACTTGATCGATACTTTCACATCACATTTGATAGAATAATAGGTTGATAATGGTGTTTAACTATTAATTAATAAATATAATTTTAATTGATAAAATGTAGGCAATATTTTTTGTTTAATATCATATATTTGGAGGAGGTATAAGATGAAATAAATTGAAAGAGTTCATACAATATGATTACCTCTTCTTCAATATTCCTCCTTTACAGCATTATTAATGACCCTTGGAAAGGTATTTTAAGAATAAAATAGGTATTAATCTAGGGAAAAACATTAAAAGTGAATTTTTTAGGGTTTAGTTTAGATATTTTTATCAATGTTGTTCAATGAAGAGAAAGAGGTATGACATTTTATAAGTTTTGATGTGGTAATACTTGAAATTTCATAAAAGGTAAATATAAAATAAAGTCATACCAATATGAAATGATTCCAAGTGAAAAAATAAGAACCTATGGCATAATATTAGGTTTTAATTTGTCCCAAAAATAGGGTTAAGAGATATTTAATTTCGAAAAATATCATTATCTCTTTTTTTAACCCCTTGTAAACTGATTTTACCATTAACCATTGTGACATATTTGTACTATTTTTCTATGATTTAAGACCAAAAATGATATTTTACACATTAAGAAATTTTGATATGAGTATTACAAATAATGAATTAACTTTATTACCTTATATTCATCTAAGTAGAAGATTTTATTTCAAAATTAAACCAGCAAAATGTGTTGAAAATAAATTTTCCACCAAAAATGTTTTATAATGTATCAAAATCATTTATACCTAAATCCAAAATGAAATTAATTTTAAATACCTTAATTTTATTCCTCATAATATAAATAAACTAATTTTACTTTTCTAACCACTATAAAAAATTTAGCTTTTTAAATTCACTAAATAGAAATACATTTTTAAATATAAGTCGATATTTTTATTATTCATAAAAACTCCTTTTAAAAAAATCATAAAATTTCACACTATTCTTATTTTTTAAATGAATAATTAAAAATTGAAGTTTATTTTTACATTTTAATTTTCTAAAAGTGGTGAATATAATTAATATTTTTAACTCGAAAAAAAACATTGATGTGGAAAATTGTATATTTGATGCATATAAAGACTTTACTAAAAATTAATTAATTATATATAAATAAATTTATTTTATCTAAAACATTTATAAATATTTTAATATAAAAATGTGGTTATCCTATTCATACCACCAATTTAACAGTGATTTTGTAATGATGAACTATATTATAGTTCATTTAGACTTGGTAATTCATGTTTCAAAAAGTATCATTGAAATTAAATTTATTCAAATAGATCTATATAATAAAGTCCTTAGGTGATATAGATTTGGAATTTAAATTATTGGTAGGATATCATGATGTGTTTATAGAAACATTGACCATATTCAATGAAGTTATTGTCAATCTAGGTCATGAAACTGAGGATCAAAAATGGTTTATATGTTTAATTATTTATTTCCTACCATGAATTTAATACTTTCAGCTAAACAAGTCACATGGATATATCAATGAATTTATACTTATGTATGGGAAAATATTGGTGGGTCCCTACAAAGTTATGTACTCACTCCTTTCTCAGGAATCCATTACACATGGTACCCTAAAAGGCTCTCACTGGTTGCAGGTACATGTTTGGAAGAGGACTGGTATTGCATGAACATGGAGGAAACCCAAGATGGGATTGGATATTAGAGTGTGGAAGGACCCAAGTGAATTTTTAAGTCCATGTTTATATATTATTTCTTCTGGTAGTATTTCATTAGCATTGGTGGAAGTATGCCTATGGATATATGGTGTTCTAGACTCGTTATTATTCAAAGGCAGTAGGGTCAAGGAATTGGAAATTTGTATCATTGGATTTATAATACTCTTTTCTTAATATTAAGTATATCGTATCCATGATATATAGGAATGTATAAATACTCAGGGAGAATAATAGGCTATTGTGTCAATAAAAATTGTTCCAGTAGTATTTCTATGTTACCAATGGCCTATGAGCACAATTCTTAAAATGAAATACAACCTTCATATGATTTTCACATAGATTGACACATATTATTGTTTATTTTTATGATTTATATTGGATTTTTTAACATGTATAAGAGGGTAAAGATGAAACTCATGCATCATTATAGGAAAATTATATTGGAAAGACATGTATACAGGCTAGTTTTCCAATTATTACTAGAGACATACCCAATGATATAAATTTTCAACAAAAACTCTTAAAAATTTTCCCTTTTAAGTTACTAGTGGAATTATAATAATCTGATCCATCTTGTATTTTTGTTTTCTTGAGATGGTAGGCGATGTTTATATACATTGAAATTCTCATTGATTGAGATGATGGTGATGAACCCATCCCTCGGGTAGGGGACCTTATGTGACCCTAGTAGGTAAGTAAGGCACATCATGTCTTAGTGAAAAACCATAATGGTTTATTATTAGTTAGGTTTAGTTATTATGTGTTGTTAATAGCCTATACTTTTTTTCTTATATATAATGGAATGGAATTATATCTACTGATGGATCAAGATATGGGTTGGATAATAATTTAATCTAATATGATTCAATTAAGTTTATATATATTAACTTGGAAGAGATGTGATTCTTGAGTTAGTACTCATGTTTGTGGATTCTTAATGAGAATATGTTCATGGTTAGGTTGTTGAGTTAGCAAGATATCACGTTATGTATATGAAACCCTAGAGTGGGTAGTTTGATATATGTGTTATTAAGTGAATTTTTAGATGAGAGCATGTTTTGTGCCCAGTATTTCATGAATTTTATAATACTAGACCCTTGGGATATGTGGAGGTACATAAAGACCCTTAGTTTAGACCCGAACATTAGTACCTTAGGGATATGTATGGTCAGGTGTATCATATTACGGTGGTTAACTCAGGTTGTTAATTTTATTAGAGTTGTAAAGGGAAGGTTATATGGGTTGGGTATGTGATAAATTCACAAAAGGTGATAACAAGAATATGGTATAGGTATGGAGATTCCTTAGATCCCTCACTTTTATAAGAACCTTGATTGATAGTTCTTTGGAATGCAGGACACTAGGATTTCTTTGTGGTCAAGGAGAAATGTCAATGGAAGGACTAATCTAGTACCCTGCCTTGTTCTTTATAACAAACATTAATTGTGCTGTGTGAGTGTGGATATATGGTTTTGGGTTTTTTATGAAGTTCAATGGTGTCTAATCATATATTTAGGTTTGGAATAAGTGGGTACTTAATTTTAGAGAGGAGAACTGAGGGTTTGCAAACATGATGAAACTAGCCTGCAAGAGGCATAGTCAACTAATGGTTTATAAATATTACCTAGTTTTGATAAAATGTCACCAATGGGACCATGAGTAAAGTTTTAGTAATCATGGGGTAGGAGAGTGATAACTATTATGTCTAAGTGATGTAGAGGTAGTAAGTTTTGGACACTAGGGACACCTATTCAGAATATAAATTAGTGAGTGGTCGTATACGGGGTCAAGGAATGGTAATTTGGTATTTATTTATAGTTTTTAGGTATGGGATAGTTTTTCATATTTTTAATGTTTAATTCATTGAAAAATGTGATGTGGACCACTGTTATCATGTTATAATCTAGTGACATAATGAAAATTACACTCCAATGGTGTAGAGCATGATATCGGTTATAGGTGATTAAATCCCCATAATGGGATTGTGGGTGAATAGAGTAAAATTTTAGATTAACTTTCTTATATAATAATGTTCTTGAGAAATATATGTGATCCCATATGGATTAATTGGTTAATACAAGGTCTAATCTTAGATGTAATACAAGATAGAATCCAAAATCCAGCTATAAGCATGAGCTGAACTGGGGTTATCTATGGATGAATGCTTTATAGATATGTTGGTTCTGATGGTATGGTAGGGAATGGTAGAGGATATCATAGTTTTATAACTCAATTATGGAATCATCGTAGGGTTTGTAACAAACATCGATGAGAATTCTCTGAGGATCACAAGATGACTTACATGTTAATGAAATTGGAAGTTGGATTTTTGGAAAGTGCATTAGTTGATGAAGTCAAGAATCATTGAGTCTATCCATCTATAGGTGGTTATTTTGATCTTTTTATACGTAATTAGATGTAGTTGGTAGGGAACCACATCAGGAACTCTATTTTGGATACAAAGAGTAAATGTTTTGGATTTTTTGGTGATTTACAAGGAAAATGATGTGTTTAAGTGGATTTTTTGAACATTTAAAACACCTTCCATTAAATTGATATCAGAGAAAAGTATTTGTGTAGAAATTTGAAAACTTTCTTCAGGTGAAATTTTGTAATGGGTTTTTGGATCAATAAAGAGTGGGTCAGTGGACCACTAGAATTGTGTCTGGTAGGTAATTCTTAATGTGGGAATTACTATAGTGTAGAATTGGTCATAATATGATTTCTCATGTAATAGAAGTGGTAATGCTAAAGTGATTAATCAAGAATTGGTTAAAATAAAGATCATTATTAAAACGTGTGGGCAAGAACTATCTAAGTGTTTTGTTGGTGGTTATGACAATTGGATCATGTTATTGTAAATTAAAGTTGTTTTTTTAGTTTAGTAATGAGATCCTGATGGGTGATTAGAAGCATGATGTGATGAGTTGGCCCTAAATTAAAGACACTAAAAGTAATGGGCCATTAATAAAATTTCTATTGATAATTACAAGGGATGAGAAGTCCTATGGTGTAGAGATTATAAAACAGTGTGTGTGAAAACATGTTATGGATTTAATTGGAATATAGAATTTTGATTTAGTTGATGAGACTAATTTTGAACCAGAGAAATGAATGTGTTAATAATATTTGGACCCCCAAGAAAAGTGTATTTTTAGATTAAATAGGTCTTGAGATTTGGTATAGAGGGATAGGGTGAGTTTTAGAGGTTCTACAAGTGGCTCGAGCCACAACATGTATATGGTAGTAAGCCACCATCTTACTTGTGGGACAATAAGTAGCACTCACAATCTATGGGTGGCCACTTTTCTGCCTAAATCCCACAAACGTTTTCGGGAGTATTTTTATTTGGATAGATTAAATTATTTTCTTTCTTGTTCCTTAGGGGAACCCCATCTCTCACTCTTATTTTTTCATGTAGATGCGGGGTCTCCCAACCCTCTTCATCTACCCACCCCCTTAGTTTAGGGACCTTTTTGAAGGAAACTCATGGTGATTTGAGATAATATTCTCACTTAATTGACCTTTTATTATCTCTACTTATTTATATATATACTTCCTTATTATTTAGTTCATTATTTCATACTGATTGAAACAAAGCATTGTGAAATTAGACTAACTAATGGGATTTTTTCTTAATAGACTAAATACATCCCATAATGCTATCTTCCAACTACCATATGTCATTTCGATAATGTTGCACTATAAAATTAATTTTAATATATTTTTTATAAACAGTAAAATAAATTAAATATATAATTGTTTTTGTGTGATAGGGATTCCAGTTACGTCAGTTTCAAGGGTCTGCTGCAGACCTATTGTGGGAGGCCAGTTGTAGTTTTGGAACGATGGGATGGTCAGTGAGTTAAAAAAAATATCACTATTATAATTTTAATAGTTTATATAATTTTATATTTTATAATTAATAAATTATAGATTCTTGTATTTAGTTAAGGGAATTTCTATCGATAAAGGATTGGTTTTCATATGATTGAGTTTGTACAAGCATTAACAGAGCTTCCCACCTATGGTTTATACAGATAATTGTTTCCCTATATGTCGATTTTCATATATAAATACATCATGGTATTTTTATTATTTATATGATATGTGATATGTATCTCAACCAAGTTGGGAGATTATCATGATTTAGTTCAATGAATATTATTATTGAAAATTAAATTTAGGAAAATGAGTTGATTAAAGATCAAAGTCCACTAAAGTCCTTATGCACTGACATGATAAAATCAATAAAAGAAGACCGAGACCTTAGTAATAATTATGTGATATTGATTTTTGAACCCCAATTATGGGTAGAAAATATATATTGCAACCATTTATTGTGTCATAAATATAGTAGGGTCCTCAAAAAGTGGAGGTGTGAGTTTCATTAGAGATTTATGCCTTATGAATCATAGAGGAAACTTAAGTTATTTTGATAAAACTATCTTAGGATGCATTAATTTAAAATTGTGATGAAAAGTGGGCTCTAAACAACATGAAATTACATAGTGGAATGGTCATGTTTGATATATCTGGATATGCGAGATAGGCCCTACACCATCTCCTTAGACCAATTTTACTATGACTTACCTCGTGAGGCCATCTAATGATCCTAAATGAATATAAAGATTTGGTACCCCTGATTGAATAAGAAAAATACTTCATTTTATATGGTAAACCAAGAGAACCCCATGTGTGGTGCCTATTCTATGATATGGCCAATGGGACCACACATATTTCTCCCATGTTGAATAGTGACCTAGAGAACTCCATGTAGGGTACCACTATAATTATGTAAAATATGGGACCCTAGTAGGTACCCTTATGTTAGACCAACATGGCCAGGTTTTCTTAGAATTTGGTAGGTATACTAGTGGGTGTCACCTAAGAACCCATAAAGAACATGATATCCCAAGGGTATGTGGATTATGGTGATTAGTTTTGGAGTCCACCCAATCACTATCATTTATTTATTAATTCTTTTATTAATTTTTTATGATGTTATAGATTCCAATAAATGCTTAAAAGGAATAAACCTATGGGCTTGATGTGATGTAATAGTTATTTTATTGGTTCTAAGAGGTGTTTATTATCATCTACAATTTGATCTTCTGATGATAAGTATGTGATTTTAAAAATGAGATGACGACAACATGGATTCCAAAATGTGATTGATGGGATCAAGAAATTAATCCACATAATAATTCTTGGTATGTCTGTATTCTACCTTGGGTCTGCATGAGACTCCCTAGATGCCACACATCCCTGGGATTCTTAAAATATACATGATCTAGCTATTTGGGACCATGGATTGGGATTGCTATTATTATTATTAGGATATTCCAAGTTCATCCCAAAGATTAATAGAGTTGATCAAGGAGATAATAAATATTTTAATCAGGTTTATCAAGTTTCAAATAATCAAAAAAAATTGTATAGTGATTTGGATAATGAATTTACAATGTTACTACTTATGATTCTAGAGAATTAACTTGGATACATTCATTAAATACAAAAATTGGGTAGATTCCTAGCATGAATGACATCTATCTGTTGAGTAGTTCATGGGAATTTACTATATATTTTAGCTCAAGAATAAGACATTATTATTCTATAACCTATGATATGATTTTTAAATAGTAGTCATAATAACCTTACATGCTTAAATAAACCTAAATATCAGTTGAAGTAGGTGTGGTTGATCAAGGGAACATATTAGAGGATCGATGGTGGTTTATTTATTTCTTTATTTCCAACCATGTATTTGTTTTTTCAATAGAAAATGTTGCATGAAGATATCATAGTATTTCTATTTAATCATGGGACCCTATTAGTGCATCCTTATAGAGTTATGTATTCACATAATTATCGAGATTCCATTACACTGGGTACCTGAGAAAACTCTCATTGGATACTAGTAAAGGTCAGTTAGTGGACGAGTATTGCATGATAGATTTGGAAATCATAGAATCAATTAGATATTTGAGTGTGGTTTGGATTGATGATATAGTAAGGCCTAATTTGTGTTTTTATATGATATATCTCTTAAGAATAGTGGTTGATTATTCTTTTCATATTTTCTTTCATTTAATAGAATTTAGGTTTGTTGAATCATGTAAAATTAATTTATTCCATCTAAATAATCTCATAATAATGATGTCATGTTATATTATTTTATTGGTCACTAATATTATGGATGTATAGTTTCATCATTGTATCACCTTATTCCCCCAACTCTAGTCGACAGACTCAAGTATATTGGGAATCATTCCTGAGGTCACAAGTAAGTCTAGTCTAGTTGATTTTTTGATGTAAAAAACAATGAAATTTCAATGTCATTGAATATTCCTTATATAAAATTAGAATCTCTATAGAGATGATGTTGTATTTTTATACAGTTGTGATGATATCTTATTTGTGGATGTTGTAGAATTTATTTTCATAATGAGAAAATAATTTGAAGCCTACATAATGGTCATATGTAATAATTTTGGTTAGGGAAAATGAGAAGGTAAATAAATAATATTATTTTTTTAATATTATTTCAGTTAAGAAAAGTGGGACCTGGGAATATTCCTATGTATAGAATAAAAAATTTAATCATCTAATATTGTTTAATGAAAATGTGCTTATGTGGATATCTATATTTTCCTCTACATAATTTCCATTATATATAACCATTTATGTAAATATTATAGGACCCCAAAATTAATAAAAAATAGACTACTAAAAAATTCATCAATAAGTAAAAAGTTTAATTATAAATAATTTTGATATACATGTGGGAGATTCTGTGATTAGGATGAGAGAATATGAACTTCCCTGGAAGGAAGGGAGAAGGAGAACCTAATATCTATTTTACCAAGTTAAAAATTTTACTCTAGAATATAGTTAAAAGGTAATACATTAAAGATTTTAAAGAAGAATAATAATGTAACCACTTACTTTTTAGAACCAGTGTGTCATAGAATGAGTGGAAAATAATATAGAATGAGTTTTTAGTGTCTTTAATTTCTTGGAATGTTTTAGAGTATGAAAATTTTGGTTTATATATTCCCGGTATATATACATAAAAGAGATTTGATATGAATCATGTAATCTATTTCCTAAAGAAATGGAAATCTATGCTCATAGGATGAGAGGCCATGTTTCAGAGTGTGTTTTGGAAGAAGTGAAGGTAGTAAAAGAGACACTATATATTGGATCGAGATCAAATATTCTGATGTACTAAAATCCTTAAATATATTTTTTAATATTCTTTAAAGGAGTAATAATGAAAAGAAACCCAACTTTTGTGATTCTAAATTAAGGAGAGTTTTGGTAGGATTCAACATCATATCTAATGTTGAGTATTTTGAACTCTCACCTTGGTATTATTATTAGAGTGGATAAGAAAAAATATATTATATAATCTACCATATTTGATATTATGATTCATTATTTAGAAATCTATCAACTATTAGAAAATATGGATATAGCAATTAGTAAACTCACATGAAGAGAAAAAAATGTAAATAGAAATTGTGACATTATATCTTTATTTTAATTTCATATATATGTATACAAATTGAAACTACAAGAGGGAAATTTTTCCTATGTGACATTATATATTTAGATACCAAATGGTAAATTGTAGAATGAATATTTTTATTTGGTAATAATCCAACCATAGATGATTCATTCCCACTCTCAAGTCTGTATTGATAGATTAGCTTATAATCTCAAACTTTAGCCTCTACATTGGTAGTGTGTGTTTGAATAAACTCTCCATATTTATTACTTATAATCACATTGGTTATCTGGTATAAATTATTTAAATGTATCTACCAAATAATTGTATTTGATATTTTATGTGTAGTTACATGAAAACATGATACATCAGGGTCAATGTAAAAATAGATAAGAAAGGTCCTCTGATCATTCCCTCTCCCTAAATTCACATGTTGGAGTTCATTGATAGTGGTTGGGAAACCATTGAAAAATAATGGTAAAGAATCCCTAACATCTTCCTCCATTTTTCATCATCATTAGGATTTTTTGATAGAAATTCTTTTTAGGTTTTACAAAATATTGTGGTAGTGTTTTGATGTCCATATAGATGCAATCCATTTTATTAATGTAAGGACATTTACATTTATACGACACTATATATATGTGTAGAAAATGATTACTATATCTCATTATTTTCTTTTAGTTTTCATAAATAACAAATAAAAGAGTCTCAATTTGGTCATCCAAATATCATTCAATTGGGTATTCATGTAATTAAGTGTGGGGGGAAATTTACACACAGAGACTATATGAGGTTCTCTTACACTATTTATAATGGTGGATCAACATAATCATTTTCCAGAACATCATATGATTTAAACTAAATTGGTGGGACTATTCTATTATTTAATAAGATAAAATAATTTTTTTTTTGTTTTTGAGTTGTTTCCTCTAATAAATTTAATGAAAATGAAAAATGTTATACAAGTCCATTCCATTGAACGCATGGTGAAATTTTAATTCAATTAGGGGCATCTATTTTTTTAGAATTATTTACTAGTGGTTCTCTCTTATCTATTTTATATCATCATACATAAATTTACCCAGATTCAAAAGATTCTAAATTTTACCTATCACAAAATTTTATCTTGATTTTCAAATCAAATAATAGGTTATGCATTGGCTATATGAAGATGGAATTTTTTACATAAATATATGAATTTATGATCCTATTCACATGGAATTTAATATTGGGTATTGAGGGACCACCATGAATTTTTTTGGAATAAAATCTATAAATTTTTTCTTTGGATTATACCACAATTGGGAATCTATTCACTTTTATCCTATCTGAAGATTTTACGGTTATAAGGATGCAATTCTACATAACTGTAGCCTAAAATGGATGGTTATAAGATAGATGAAATTAATTCCTGAAACATTTTCATTGAAGGATCTATGAATATTGATATTATCCTATTTTACATATACATACATGTGTTTAATATGTACATATATAGAATATTACCTATATTTTTATGTGAATTAAATGGTCATGGTACACTTAGGGGATCCTTTATCATCAAGTTATGTCAATGAGGTGGACACATTCATTTTGAACTTTTAGGGGCTTTAGTATAACATAATAAGGTACTCGTTGAGTTCTTCAAAGAGGGGAAGTTCATCTAGGATTGATATATTATTAAAGATCAATAAGAGATACTTTAAGATGTCATATTATTATGTCAATGGAATATATTTAGGTATTTTTATATCTCCTGATCTTGAAGATTTGGTGGTAATGTTATCTTTGTTGTCGATAGTTGATTCAATTTTATTTTAGAGGTTTTTTATATAATTGGGTTGGGTTCAACTAGACATCCCATATATTTTTGTATATCGGTTGAAAATTTATCTAATAATTGATCTATTTGTGTGATCAGATTAGAAGGAGACATAAAAGATATAGGATGGGATTATTGGGTCTATTAAACTAATTAGATCACATTCATTTGGGTCTTGGTTGTATATATGATCATAATAAGAATTATACCAGAGCATTAATGTTAAATGAAACCTTATTTTTGTAGTCTCTCGGAACACTTATAGGGTTTTAAGTATATAACTTTTTTTGATTATAGTAATCTTCCAAAGAGAAGAGTCAGATAAATTATGAAATTGATATAGCTTTAAACTAACCATTCACCTAATTGAAATTGTATTTGTTGAGGTGGATATTATCATTTATATAACAAAGGTAGGAAATATTGTAGTGTATGGATTGAATTGGACATCTCTGGAATATTCTATTCCACTGATTTATTACACTAATTATTATTACATTCAGTCTTGGAATATTTAAATGAGAAATAATTCACCTCATGTATTTTATGTGGAATTAGGGTCACAACTATGTGATTTATTATTTCCTTGATAATTTTGTGAGCCTGGTTGACTGATTGTTTGGTTATATAATAATCAAATATCTATTATCTATTTTATAGGACTTAATTTCACTCTCTTTAAAACATAATTAAGTTAGAATATTCAAAACTAATAAGAGCTATGGGTTTTCACAACATCACATGCCCTGTTTCTATCATCTTATGTAGTAGATCCTTAACGATAAACAGTCATGGATACACTATTATATAATTTGATGATATTGACAATAAATATATTCATATTTAATCCCTATAAAAACAAGTTCATTTAATTATTGGTACTGAGAACTTGATATTCTCTGGGGATGAAATGAAATAAAATTACATTCTCCTTTAAAAATAAATAATTTTTTTTAAATTTTTGAAATTATTCTTTTTTTTGTTTCTTCTTAGTATCTACTGTATTCATATTAGGGAACTATAAATATTTTTTTGTTCTATAGTATGTATCAGTTTATATATATTAATATTTTATGTGGTAGATATAACTAGTGTGAGCGTGATAATAATTGTATAAGTTTCTACCACAATAAATTTATAATACTATATTATCAATATTGGTCTTGAATTTGTCATTTCATGAAAAATGGTGTCCTTTAAGAATTGGGCTACTATTGGAATTTTCTAAAACCACCTAGGGGAAATCAATAGAATTATTGGTGTGTGAATATCATCTTAGATATTCTCTAGGAATATTTTCAATTATTTCTCTGATGGATGTTTTATGTTCATTAAATAGGTCAAAACATTCCACCTAGAGATGAAATCTTCATCATTGTAATTATTATGCTACTTGAAGATTAAGATTACCATATTAATGGTCTTATCCAATTTCAATCTAAATATGAGGATTAATTTTCATAAATGGAATTCTCATTTATCAATGGTTCTGGATTAATGGTAATATTGTAAGAGGTATACGAGTATCTTTAAGGTTTTCATGAAGCACCTAGTATTTTTTTCCTACTAATACTCAAGTGTTTACATTATGGGAATGAATCAATATATAAAATAACTGAGATACTACTCTAGATTTAACTATACATTACTTATTAGAAATATAGTATTTTTTATATCGGGTAGAGGGGGATTCATGTCCACCCACTAAGCATGTAACATCCCATGTGTTTATAGAATAATAAATTTTCATGTCCATTAATATTTTTAAATTTAATATTAATTTTAGTTTAAATACACTATGTATGATAGCGTACTAAAACTGAAAAAATGGGTATCTCTAAAATCATACATTTCACATAACACTGAGTTATACTGAAAAATAATACAACAATAATATTATTATTCTAAATGGCAGTTAATGCCAAACTTTTTTATTAGAGAGAATGAACAGAATTAACTATATTATTATTTTACATGTTTTTTAAATGTTTTTACATTTATCCAATGAATTTTAGTGCCTCGAAATGAAATGGATCAAATTTTAAGCATAAAATACTCTAATTTTTTTGAAAGGTCATTTTACCACCTTTTAATGGTGAACCATTTTTAAAAATATTTTTTGTTACTTGTATATGTTCTATTTGATAAAAAACTTCCTCTTTAAAATCGGTACATTAAAACTTACTTTGGTATCAATTTTGGTATTTTTTCTGATAAAATCCAAATTTTTATGAATTGTGCAAAATAATGCATTTTAATTCAAAACATCCTTTCCATAAATTTTTTTTATAAAGTCAGATTTCCCATTTAATTGGTTTCTGATTTTAAATGGATTATATTTTTATCATTTAATCCAATTATGGTAGTTGGAAGTAATCTTACATTTAAATTGGACTTAAACACGTGTCATTCTTTTGATAGTTTTTACTTCTTAAAAATATTGATGTCTGGTTTGATAGTAGAAATTATTTTTAAATTAATTACTACAACATTTGTGTTTTGAGTTTGGAAAAATTGATTCCATATTTGGAATCATAAGGTCCAAAGTTTTTAAATAGGTTCCTTTTATTTTTGGAAATTGTGAATAGTAACTTAGGTAATTATTTTTCTTTACCATGTTAAAGGGAAAAATAGGTAAATAAGGGTAAAAAATAATAATATAATAATATTATACTACCCTAACACATATCCTAATCCTAGTGGATGAGATATGGCCAAAAATGGGCATCGTTGGATCTATTTTAAGACCCCATGGATGTAAAGACCCAGAAATTCTGTGGAATTTTTTTTCTTAAATACATGGGAATTTTATGAGTCTGCGAAAATTTACGGAACTTCATTCTAAGTACCAGTGTACCCAGAATCAATTTCTGATGTTTTTTGGGTACGTTCAATAAACATATGGGTGGGTTTTTATTACTTTTGAACCGGTTCTTAGAAATAAAATCTGAGGGCACTGTTGAACTCGCAGCGTCGGCATTCGCTTAAGAAGACTTTCTCCTCGACGGCAGTTGGACGAGAATGAAAGTTAGTTTTTGGATTTTTTTTAAAAAAATTATCAAAATAAAGTGGGATAACACTTTATTTTATTTTATCCGCCATGTGGAGGTTGGGTGGTTAAATTCTCTAATTGGAGGTTGGAGGTGGGGACCACCACACCTGAAACTCCTATGAGAGGTTATAGTGGTGGGGTCCACCCAAACATAACCTCCCTTGGGAGGATAATTTTAATGGGGACCACCAAGGCTTGTAACCCCTTGAAACTCCCCATTTAAGGTGGAGGTACTCCTTGACCAACCCTCACCTTAATAAAGCACACTTCCCTAGAAATTAATGGTACCACCACTACGCCAATTAGTTGTCAAATCCTCCTTTTTGAATTATGTTCCAACTCCCCTAACTAACTACACGAACGCATGTGAATTAATCAAGGAGAGACTCTAGACATCCTCCAAATTAAATGTGACACCTCTTGTGTAATTAATTTGGTGGATCCGGGTTATTTATTTTTACCATTTTGATTTGTCATGTCAACAAAATAATAGACAAACCATTCCAATATTATTTTTAATGGGCATTTGGTAGGGCATGGGAGGAGGAAAGCTAGGGAGAAAAGAAGATATCCCAATGAAGAACGCAAAGAACGCCAGCGACGATTTCCTCCTTCAACTTCCTCCCTTGGATCCTACCAATGTAGAGGGTCTTCCACGGCCGACGTAGCTCAGTAGTGGAAGTGTCCGGAGGACGCGACGAATAACGACATTGTCTTCTTCCCACAACTCCATTAATGAACATCGAGTGGCGAATCAAAGGTAGGGGTTTAGTTTCATTTAGGCATCATGTTCTTCT
Organism: Viscum album; assembly: GCA_963277665.1. Lineage (NCBI taxonomy): Eukaryota > Viridiplantae > Streptophyta > Magnoliopsida > Santalales > Viscaceae > Viscum > Viscum album. Next base: position 1,088,191,560 of record OY728164.1, on the reverse strand, counting down.
ATTCTTTTAAAAATGAAAAATGGTGATGTTTATCTTTTATGGTTAGAATATTGTTCTTTGTTCTTGAGAAGCAATTGCTACCACCCTAAAGGCGGAGGGTGCAGTACAAACCAACATGGCCCGACCACTACGCCGATCTTGTTTTGATTTAACTTCGATGTGGCGATGAAGCAAGAGGCAAATAAGGCGGAAACAATGGCAGGAGAGCTCCATGCGGCCTCTGTGAATCACGTCACCCCCATGATGCACCGGTGCTACCGGACGAACACTGTCGGCCGACCGGCGCACGACCCGCCTCTCTGCGGCCTCCTGACGCCCTCCCGATGCTCGCCCTGGCTGAACCCGCAGCCTACCCCGTGGCCTACCCTGCCTTGCCGGCACCCTACCCGGCGCCCCTGCATGATGCCCATGCTCCCCCTCACTGCCCCGCATGCTTCTCAATGCCCCACGTCATGCCAGGTGCCCCCGACGCCCAGTTTCACCCTGCTCGGTACCCCCAGAGCCCTACTGCGCCCTACCCGGAGCCCCTGGTGCCCTGTTGCGCCTTGCCTGGTGCCCTTCTGTAGCCTTCACGGTGCCCCCGGTGCCCTACCGTGGCCAGCCCGGCCCCTACAGTGGCCTGCCCATTTGCCCCACGCCCTGTCTGATGCCCCCTATGGTGTCCCGGCTCCCTCACGGCAACCCCGCCAAGCCGGTGTTCCGGACCCCTCATGGTGCACTGGCTGAACTGGCCCAATCATGCCCTCCGGTCCGAGTCGTTCCATGCCACGCCCTCACAATGCTCCGAGCCGAACTAGCCATGTGCCCGGGCCGAAACGCCCTCACAGTCCGCTGGGCCGGCCCTAGTAGACCTGGAAAAAAAGTTATGGGTTGACACGCCAAACAGGCCGGGTCATAACCACCGAGTTTAACTCAGTTGACCCAGAACGGGTCGGCCAAGACTGGGTTGGGCTGAGTCGGTCCGATGGGTCAGACTGGACCCCAACCCATTACTGACCCATTACCTTCTTGGGCCATATCTTTGGCACCGGACGTCCGTTTGACGAACCATCAGCGGTGCTGGTATTCTTGGAACGAAGGTGTCCCTTTGAGAATACCCCACGGGAGTTCGAGGTATTTTTGTGTTACTATCAGGTTGGATCATACACGAATCTAATCGTGCCCCCGGGACTAAAAGGCAAATAACTAACAGACCGGGCATCTGATTGACGCACCGTTTGTTGCATTGAGACCCCTATGACATGGCGGGCCTTTGAAATACTTCTTCATGGCTCTTCGTGACAGTTGGAGAATTTCCCAGTATCTTGTGGAGTGGGTACTTCTAATGACGAGCTGGCAGAGTGCAGAGACCTATTAGGTGGCAGACCTGACGGCTGCTTGACCGATTCGACTCAAAGTGATTCGACTAGCCTAGTGGGGAGAGCCTGGTAGTTGTAGCAAGACCCACAGCAGAGGATCTTCTGGTAGTTGGCAGCAGAACCACAGTGGAGGAGCACCTGGTAGTTGGCAGAAGACCCGCGGTACTCTATAGGAGGAGTTCCTCAACAGTCCAAGGTTAGTGAGAAGCACCTTGGTGTCACGACAGGCCCACTGTACTCGACAGAGGGGGAGTTCTCCAGTAGTCATGGTTTCGATAAGGAAAATCCTAGTTTGATCTGAGTAAATGACATTTTATTCATCTTGATTGATATGGGTTACTAGATAACTTAGGTATATGTATGGGCATATACCTAAGTAATTGTTATCCATTGATTTCATACATTTTTTCATATAATTTTTGGATTTTGTGAGACCTTGATGGTCTTGGGGTCCCTACAGAGTATCGTTATACTCACCCATGCACAGGATATGCCCGCACCACATTGTGTTGGTTGCAGACAACAGACAGTGCTGACGGAGGTAGAGAGTAGCAGGACTGGACGGTACCTAGAGGTGGAAAACTCGGCGTGATGGTTCATGGAGCAGACGGACAGATGTGGAGTGCTGAGGAGGCTTTCTATAGCTACCCTTCGGGTAGGAATCCCAGAGGATGACCTAGTGGCTGCTTTACTTTTCTTCATTTGTACTTGTACTTTCCTATTGGGCTTGTATTTCTAGCCCCATTACTTTACATCACTTCTTTTGTATACAGTTTTACTTAGTTTTTTGCTTCCAATTGGGTACTTTGTTGAGTTTTTTTTCAGTTATAATGTCAATACCTTCCTATTTTAGTGATTTACGCCTTTGGTTCTAGTCATCAGCCCCTGGCCTATGGAAGGTGGGCTTGGGGTAGTAACGATACGGGCCCCGGAAGACGGTTCGTAACAAATTGGTATCAGAGGTGTCAGGTCTACCGCAGAACTTAGGAATCTGATATTTATTTTCTGTGAAGTAATAGTGTTATGGGTACTAACTGTGTTTTTTAGTTCAGGGAGTCCAGTGTTGGGGCGGGCGGTCGACGTATCCATACACAACGACAGTGACATCTGATTTCCGACTCAGTGCACAAAAACATTGATTTCATGTGTGTTTTCAAAAGTTTTTTATTTATGTTAGCTCAACCAGGTTAACTCACCGGGTATAAATATTTTGACTGTGTCACATCTGTTTCTTTCGAGATGACTCCCCGTGGATGACCAGTTAGAGCCCCGAGAGTTTTATGCACTGACAGCCCACCGAACGACGAGGCCTCGGTGCAGGGACCTTTTCCAGTGGAGGCACCAGCGGTACTACTTCCCGTTGGTCCACCGATGCCACCAGCCCCTATAGCATACGATACATGCCGCTTGAGTGTGTTTCATGAGTTCCAGTTCCATAGGATACCCAGGTTCAGGGGATAGACAGATCCACAAGATTTTAAGGATTGGCTAGAGGCTATGGTGAGAGTCTTTAGGTTATTAAGGACACCAGCAGACTTCATGGTGATCCTTGTTGCCATCCTCCTTCATGTGAAAGCAGGCATATGATGGAGTATGATGCTCCATGTTCATGACGAGGAGACACTACAATAGACAGACTTTGAGAGCTTGTTTTTGGTGGAGTTTTTCCTAGACACCCTTCGAGCAATGCAGATACAGGAGCTACTACATCTACAACAGGGTAGCATAACAGTAGCACATTACTTAGGGAGGTTCACAGACGTCTCATGCTACTCCATGGATATGGTAAGAGACCCATTCTTCAGGGCCTAAACCTTCGAGTAGGGACTCCGTTGAGAGATCAGAGCTCTGATGATCTCACTCAGCATCCCAATGCAGGCGGGGGTTCTAGAGAGATCCCTCCTGGTGGAGAATTTCCTTGATGAGAAGCCTCTAGCAGCGATACCCACCACTAGACGACACGTATCATAGTCTTCTATAGCTGGAAATAGACAGATGTCAAAGAGTTCCAAGAGGACCCGACCTATAGGTGGTCGACCGCATGACTGAGGATCAGTTTTGCGGGGAACCCGGAGTGGAGAGAATGCTAGACATGCTAGGAGCGGATATTGTTACATATGCAGCGGGGACGGTCACATGGATCGTGACTTTCCGGCCCACCGTTCTGATAATCAGAATACAGTTGAAGGACCTCCTAGGAAGATGCAGAGATTCGATCAAGGTGGTTGGTAGGAAGGAGGCGATGTGGCAGAGGAGATGGACGTGCAGCTGGCAGTGGACGACGTTATGAGATGTTACCACCACCACCACCAGGAGTTCCACCCAGACTAGAGGGAGCAGGTGGATTGGGGAGATCATAGTACCAAGTAGCTGAGGATTATGATCACGGCGCTCTGGAGATGATATTAGGTACTATTTGTGTCTATTCCACCTTAGTTGCAGTTCTTATAGACACTGGTGCCAGTCACTCCTTTATTTCCACATCCCTCGTTTAGAGCTCAAAGATTCTGACGGATCCATTGGCTCGATCCTTATAGCTAGATACTCTTATGGGATTAGACTCGATGATTACACACTTGTTCCGGTAGTGTGAGCTTGATCTAGGAGTCTAGAGTGTCGGCTGAGATCTCCTAGTAGTAGCGTCGAGGCCTTACGATGTCATCTCAGGTATGGATTGGTTATCTACAATTCATGCCCAGATCGACTATATTAGGTGAAAAGTGTGGTGTGTCCGCACTGATGGGACCAAGTTCACCTTCACCAGCAAGAAGTGAACCTTTTTATCACAGGATAGACTAACTCGAAGGAGGGTGCAGCCGATCACTCACCAGTTGGCTTGCCTTACCCTCAGAGTAGTTGATGAAGAGAGTCTGACTTATCCAGTGGTGGTGGACCAGTATACAGATGTTTTACCTGATGATGTTTCAGAATTACCTCCTCGCAGAGAGGTGGACTTCTACATAGACATGTACCCTAGGACAGAACTGATATCTACCCCAGCATATCGTATGGCTTCCGCTGATCTTCACGAGATGCAGGTACAGCTAGAGGACTTTCAGGAAAAGGGATTCATCTAGCCTAGTGTTTCACCCTGGGCAGCCTGGATTCTGTTCGCCAAGATGGTGCCCGATAGGTTGAGGCTCTGTTTCGAGTACCGTCTCCTGAATCAGGTGACCTTAAAGAATAAGTACCCACTTCCAAGGATTGACAACCTCTTCAATCAGCTGAAGGGAGTATGTTCATTCTTGAAGATAGACCTCAAATCATGCTATCATCAGCTCAGATTTTGAGACGAGGATGTTGATAAGACGACCTTCAGGTGTTAGTACGGACACTACGAGTTCTTGGTTATTCCCTTCGGCGTATCCAACGCTCCAGCAGTGCTCATGAGTCTCATGAATGGGATCTTCCAGCCATACCTTGATCACTTTGTTGTAGTCTTTATCGACGACATTCTGATCTACTCTACTACTGAGGAGGAGCATGCCTATCATTTGTAGGTAATACTTGATACACTCCGAGAAAACTATCTTTATGGTATGCTCTCAAAGTGCCATTTATGGATTCGAGAGGTTCACTTCTTGGGACGCATCATCTCAGAGGCTGGAGTTGCAGTGGATCCAGTGAAGATTGAGGCGGTACTTTCTTGGGAGCCACCCACAAGTGTGACAGAGGTACAGAGTTTCCAGGGTTTTTCTGGATACTACCGGAGATTCGTTCCAGACTTCTGCAGATTTTCATCACCACTATCAGCCTTAACGAAAAAGGGTCAACCATTCGTGTGGTCGGAGAGATGCCAACAGATCTTTTAGGAGCTGAGGCAGAGGCTAACTAGTTCTCCCATCTTGATGCTTCTAGAGGAGGGCGTAGGGTACGTAGTTTACCGTGACACATTAGGGACCGGACTTGGGTGTTTCCTGATTCAGGAGAAACCAACGATCACATATAGTTCTCGGCAGGTTAGACAGCATGAGAAGAACTACGCTACCCGTGACCTCGAGTTAGTAGCAGTGGTCTTCTCCTTAATGATGTGGTGGCACTATCTGATGGGCGATCATTTTACCATGTACTCTGATCACAAGAGTATTAGGTATGTCTTCTCTCAGAAGGACCTAAACCTGAGACAGTGGTGATGGCTTCAGTTCCTCCAGGACTAGGACTTTGATATAGTATATTCTCATGGGAAGTGGAATGTTGTTGCATATGTGCTCACCTGGAGGACTGGTATACAGCTACTAGGAGAGGCAACATAGAAGTTGGCTTCCATACAGATATCCTTTGTGGATATGGATGGATCAACCTTTATACAGTATCTTACAGTCACTCCCCCACTTCTTCAGCGAGTTATGAAGTCACAGCATGGGGACGTAGACTGCGAGACATAACGAGATCACATATCCAAAGGGTAGAAACCTGATGGATTTTCTGAAGGTGGGGAGCATGTCATACTTTTTAGAAGATGTACCATGGTACCAGTGGAACATCAGGAGGAATTTTTGAGGGAGTTCCACACATCCCCTCTAGCGGTACATCCAAGAGTGGCGAAGGTGTACCAGGACCTTCGACGACAGCACTGGTGGCCAGGTATGAAGAAGGCAGTAGCGGAGTTTGTCTCATGGTGCCTAATTTTCCAGTAAGTGAAGGCAGAGCACTAAGTACCAGTAGGATTGGTTCATCCTTTACAGGTCCCATAGTGGAAGTGGGATGGGATATCCATGGAATTCATGACGGGTCTTCCGTGTACATCCAGGGGTCACGACTCGATTTGGGTGATCGTCGACTGACTCACCAAGTCATCCTACATCCTACCGATCAGATAGCATGGTTTAGTAGAGAGCATGGGATTCCTCTATGTGCAAGATATTGTGAGACTACATGGAGTGGATTCCTATATTGTCTCCGACCATGACACACAGTTTACTTCCCAACTATAGAAGGGGTTGTAGGAGGATTTTGGGACATAGCTTCGCTTGAGTACCGCCTTCCATCCTCAAACAGATGGTCAGACTGAGAGGACCATCCAAACCCTCAAGGACATGATACGTGCATGTTTCCTCAACTTTGGTCATAGCTGGGAGGATCACTTGCCTTTGTGGAGTTTGATTACAATAACAGCTATCACACCACCATAGGGATGGCACCTTTTTAGGCGTTGTATGGGTGACCTTTCAGATCACCCTTCTGTTGGACAGACCCTGGGGAGTCAGCACTAGTGAGACCTGAGATGGTACGAGCTATAATAGAGAAGGTGCAGATCTTCTAGGAGTGGATGAAGACTGCATAGAGCAGACAGAATATTTATGCTTATAGGAGACAGAGACCTCTAGAGTTCGAGGATGGCGACCATTTCTTTCTAGGAGTCTCACCTCGATGAGGTCTACAGAGATTTGGCTGAGGCGGAAATTTATCTCCAAGATTCATCAGACCTTTCCAAGTCCTCAAAAAAGTAGGCGACGTGGCTTACCACTTATCTCTTCTACCTCAGTAGCACCGGGTGCACGACGTCTTCCACGTATCTCAACTGAGGTGATATGTTCATGAACCTTCCCACATCATCGACCATGGAGAGCTGGACGTCGACGATGGGGTGAATTTCACAGAGGTTCCAGTGGAGATTGAGGATTGACAGGAGAGGGTCCTACGTGGATGGTCGATACCTCTGGTGAACGTTCTTTGGTAGCACAGGAACCTCCAGGAGAGCACATGCGAGCGGGAGGCTCATATGCATGCTTAGTACCCCCAATTGTTTTCAGAGTTCAAGTTGTAGCTTACAGGGACGTAAATTCATGAGGTAGGGAGAATTTAAAGACCAAGAAATTCCATGGAAAGTATTTTTCTTGAATACATGGTAATTTTACGAGTCCGTGAAAATTTACGGTGCTAGATTCTGAGGTCAGGTGTACTCGGAATCAATTTCTGAAGTTTTTTTTGGGTACATATTGTAAACGTACGAGTAGGATTTTATAACTTTTGAACCACTTCTCGGAACTAAAATCAGAAGGCACCGTTGAACTCGCAGTGCCTGTATTCTCTTAAGAATACTTTCACCTCGACAACAGTTGGTCGAGAAATAAAGTTAGTTTTTGGCTTTTTATAAAAAAACTAATAAAATAAAGTGATCTAGCACTTTATTTTATTTTATCCGCCATGTGGAGGTTGGGTGGTTAAATTCTCCAAGTGAAGGATGAAGGTGGGGTCCACCACACCTTAACCTCCTATGAGAGGTTATGGTGGTGGGGCCCACCATAACATAACCTCTCTTGGGAGGATAATTTTGTTGGGGACCACCCAAGCTTGTAACCCCTTGGAAGTCCCCATTTAAGGTGGAGAAACTCCTTGAACACCCCTCACCTTAATGAAGCCCACTCCCCCAGTAATTAATAGTGCCACTGCCACCCCCAATTAATTTCCAAAACCTCCTTTTCAAATTTTGTTCCAACTCCCATAATTAACTGTGCCAACGCATGTGAATTAATTAAGGGGAGCCTCTTGATATCCTCCAAATTAAATGTGACATGTCTCGTGCAATTAATTTGTTGGAGATGGGTTCTTTATTTTCACCTTTTTGATTTGTTGTGCCAACTAAATAATAGACAACCCATTCCTCTATTATTTTCATTGGGAATTTGGTGGATCTTGGGAGGAGGAAAGCTAGGGGGAAAAGAAGTTCTCCCAATGAAGAATGCTTCCAAAGAAAAACACAAAGAATGCCAGAAATGATTTCCCCCTTCAACTTCCTCCCTTGAATCCTACCCATGTGGAGTGTCTCCCACGGCCGACGCAGCTCGGTAGTGGAAGTGTGCAGTGGACGCGACGAACGAAGACTTCATCTTCTTCCCGCAACTCCGTCAAATAACATCGAGTGGTGAATCAAAGGTAGGGGTTAGTTTCTTTTAAGTGTCATGTTATTCCTTTCTTATAAAAACTAAGAACAATGATGTTTATATTTTATGGGTGGAATATTGTGCTTCGCTCTTGAGAACCAATTTCTACCACCCTAAACATGGATGGTGCGGGCCAAACCAACATGGCCCGACCCCTCTCCCGGTTTTTTTATTGATCTTCAGCTTGGCGATGAAGCAATAGGCAACAAAGGCGGGAACGACGAAAGTCGCACTACCCGCGGCCTCTGCAAATCGCATCACCCCTGCGGCGCACCGGTGCTAATGGCTGAACACCACCGGCTGAGTGGCGGACAACCCGCCTACCCACGGCCTCCCGACGCCCTGCCCGGCACGTGCCCCGACTGAACCTGCAGCATGCCCGACCCCACTGGTGCCCTACCCGGTGCCCCCACGTGCCGCTCGTCGCCCCACGCCCTGCCCGTCACCTCTGGTGCGCTTCTACGCCCTGCCCAGCTCCCCAGGCGCCCTACTACGCCATGTCTGGCGCCCCTGGCACCCTACTATGCCTTTCTTGGTGCCCTCGGCACCCTGCCTCAACCTGCCTGGTGCCCCCGCGCACTACCCGGTGCCCCCACAGTGTCTCGGCTCCCTCGTGGCCACCCGACCGAGCCGGTGTTGTGGCCCCCTCGCGGTTCCCTAGCCAAACCGGCCCAGCTGCGCCCTGTGGGCGGAGTCGTTCCAGACTGCACCCTCACAAATTTCCGGGCCCAACTGGTCTCAAGCCCAGGACGAACCGCCCTCACAGTCCGCTAGCCCGGGGCGAGCGGACCAGGCCAAAACAAAGAAGGCTGACCCGCCCAACGGGCCGGGTCAGACCCAGCGAGTCTGACCAGGTCGACCCAGACTGTGTTGGGCCACATCTGTCTGACTGGGTCGGACCAGAACTGGGCCCATTACTAACCCATTAACTACGTGGGCTATATCTTTGGCACGGGACGTCCATTTGACGAACCATCAGCGGCACTGATATTCTTGGAACGAAGATATCCCTTTGAGAGTACCCCACTAGAGTTCGGGGTATTTTTGAGGTACGGTCAGGTTGCATTATACACGAATTCAACCACGCCCCCGGGACTAAAAGTCTGATAACTAATAGACCGGGAATCTGATTGACGTACCGTCTATTACATTGAGACCCCTATGATGTGGCACACCTTTGAGATACTTCTTAGTGGCATATAGCGATAGTTGGAGTTTTTCCCAGTAGCTCGTGGATCAGATCCTTCTAGTGACAAGCAGGAAGAGTGTGGAGACCTAGTAGCTGGAGGACCTGATGACAACTTGACAAATTCGACTCGGAGTGATTTGATTAGCCCATTGGGGACAACCTGGTAGTTGGAGGCAGAGCCACAGTGGAGGAGCCCCTGATAGTTGGTGGCAGACACGCGGTACTCGACAGGAGGAGTACCTCTACAGGATATTAGGGGGAGTGCCTGGTAGTTTCCGGTAGACCCATAGCGAAGGAGCACCTGGTAGTTGGCAGAAGACCTGTGGTACTTGACAAGAGGATTAGCTCAACAGTACAAGGTTAGTGACAAGCGCATTCGTGTCACAATAGGACGACTATACTTGACAGAGGAGGAGTTCTCCAGCAGACATGGTTTCAATAATGAAAATCTTGTTTTGAGATGAGTAAATGAATTTTGTGTTTTCCTAATGATTGAGATGGGTTACTAGATAACTTAGGTATATGTATGTGCATATACCTAATTAATGGTTATTAGTTGATTTTATACTTTTTGGTTTATCCTTGTTGGATTTTGTTAGACCTTGAGTGTCTCAGGGTCCCTATTGAGTAATGTTATACTCACCCCTACATGGGCTATGCCTGGACCTCGTTGTGTTGGTTTCATACAACGGACAGTGCTGACAGAGGTAGAGAGTAGCAGGACATAACGGTACCCGGAGGTGGACCACTCGGCGTGATGGTACACGGAGTAGACGGACGGACATGGAGTGTTGAGGAGGTTATCTGTACCTACCCTTCAGATAGGAATCCCGGAGGACGACCCAGAAGCTACTTTACTTTTCCTCAGTTGTACTTGTACTTTCCTGTTGGTCTTGTATTTCCAGCCCCATTAATTTCCAGCCCTTCTATTTTATACATTTTTACTTAATGTTTTTCTTGATGTTGTGTAGTCTGTTGTGTTTGTTTTCAGTTATATAGGCAATGCCTTCCTAGTTTAGGGACTTATGCCTTTTTTTCTAGTCTCCATCCCCAGGCCTATAGAAGGCGGGCTTCACGTAGTCATGATACGGGCCCCAGGGGGTGGGTCTTGAAAATAGAGCCAGTTGGGTGCGATGATGACCTTTTATAATATTTATTTTAAAGAAAAGGGAAATATCAGATAAACATGTATCTCCTAACTAAAACAATTTTAATTTGGTTTATATAAATTATATCTAGAACTATCAATAGTAATTATAAATAAAAAAATATTTCCCACATCGTGGTATTTTAATTATAATTCATAGACATTAAATAAATAAATATATTTATTACACAATGATGATGTAGCAATTACCTTAATAATGAAATATTCAAATAAATGAAATTATACATATTAAAATAAATGAATTTTGAACGTATTTATACCATAAAATAATTTTTTGGATGATATTAACATGTTATGGGTGATTTAATACCTTTGGTTTGAAGGAATAAAGTTGTTATGACTTTAACAAAAATCAATTACTGAATAGTTTTAGAATTGACATTAATGTTTTTTAAAACAAATACTATTTTATGAAATGATATAATATCTCTAAAAACCTAAATATAGGCCAAATGACTTATATAGTGTTAAAAATTTAATTAATGATACACTTTTGGTTCTATTGAAATTTAATAGTAACTATAGTATTGATATATTATGAAATTACAAGAAGACATGGTAAGAGTTATTGTTTTTAACTAAGGGTTAAAGATAAAGGTTAAGTTTAGTTTTGTGACCTAAACTTGCCTAAAACCTATTGTTTGAGAGTATTTAGACACATAATCATCTTAAACTCAAAATATATCACTTTTAAACTATTATAATTCTAAAATAAATTTTTTATAAAATAATTTTTCAATACTTTCTTAAAGTACTATTCATCCATCTTATAAAAGGCCACCACCTCTTCCCACATACTCACACCTCTAAAGACCATTTTCTCATCCAAATTCTACTCAGATAAGCTCCCAAAATACCTCCCTTACTCCTAGAAGACTTACCTTGGGAATAAGTCAATTTATAAAATCCTTTTGGCTCAAATCTAAAGGAGTTATCCGATTTAGTGGTAACATCTTCTCTCAAGCTTCTTTCATTTATTTTTCTTCTCCATCCCTTACACACTTTTTATTCCATTATTTTATAACAACACAAATATAGTCAATATAATAGGATTTTTTTATGCTATGTTTTTTACCCACACTTACTCACACCTCCATCTAATGGATCTAGAAAATATTTTTTCTGTGTACAGTGAACTACTGCCTCACGAAACGATGATTGTTCAACTTTCTACTAACACAACTCATGGTGGAAATTATAAAGGCACTGTATTTATATACGATATATATTATATTTTTATTGTGTCTATGTATCGGTAATTTTTAATTACAACATATCTGTATTCTTTCCATATTGTGTAAATATGATAATTTCATTTGAGGAAATGTGGACTACCACCCCCTAAAAGTGATAATACTCTTTCATGCCATACAGGGAATGTATATTTTATGGAGTTAATGAAATAATGTAACATATATAACATAGATATTATAATTTAATTATAATATATCTATGTATCTTTTATTTTTTATTCTTTTAATATAACAGAGAAATGAAAGTAGCATTCATGTGAACGTACAACCATCATCTCCAAGAATGGTGAATTTCATTTCTTATCTCCAAATGTTATAGACTCTTATAAATACATATATATTTGGCATATATGATATTTAAATCATTAATATCATTCTTTATATAATATACTTATGACCACATGGATAATTTCATCAAAACAAATTCATTTTTGACTCAAGTACCGAACATCGACAAAATGTCTGATATGAACTAAAATAATTCTGTAATTTTTATAACATCATAATAAGAGATATATAATGAATAATGAACTTGAAAAAGGTTTCTAAGAAAATTAGAAATTAACCGAAGTTTATTATTGGTGAAGATAAAGAATAAATGAGACAAGTCGGACTCCTGCTTGGCATCCAATAGACTCAGGTTCAAACCCAGGTGGAGGTGAATTTCTAGGGTATAGTAGAAGTACTGTAGCAGTACTGTAGTAGTTACTATTCGGTACTATAGCAGCTAGAACTATTCACCTGATTTGGGCCTTCGGGCCACCGGTTTGGGCCTACAAGTCTCCAGGGCCTTCGGGTCATCAAAGGCCTTTGGGCCACATGGCCTTTAGGTCACATAGACCATGGAGTAGCCCAATTCACAAAAAACAGGACCCAGAAGAGGATTAGAGGAACAAGAGTAGCAGCCACCAAATGTAGAGAAAACCGTAATGGAATAATTAAAGGGTATGGCAGCCTCCATCCGGACCAGGAACCGTGCAGATTTGTACGGGGAAATGCTAGCCGATCAGAAATGCAAAGTGGGAGCTTGGTGATCAATGACACAGAAATCTGGGGAGGGGTAGTTCAAGTGGTCTGAGCCTACAGGTCATGTATTGGGCATGGTATTCCTCTGGGCCTTCAGTACATATATTTCGGGTTGGTCGGCCCTTATGCCTTGGGCCTACAGGTCATGTACGGGTTCCCCTTTAACCCTTAAAAGGGGAAATATCCATAATAAAAATAAAAAACAAGGCCTTCGGGCCATTCAGACATCTTAATCTCCTTTTATTAAGTCATTTCTTGATAATATAAACCTTTATTATTTTATAAGGCATTTATACAGTGAATATGACATTTCATATCCATTTTTTATCTATAATAATGTTATTTATTATTTTGATAAATATATTAATTCATGGATATTAATATTTAGATTTTCAAAGTTGTATGGGACACCTTGAACGTTTAAATATTTAACTATCATATATTTTTCTTCATGATAATAACATGCATATTTATTTAGATGGGTATAAAATGATTATATAGGACATTTTATGTCACTATTTAATTTCATTAAAAGTTTTAGAAATGGAATATTTTCAATACAAAGCGTTTTACTTTTATTACAAAATGATAAGAGGAATTTTATTGTTTTAACGTATATGACGATAATGACTTCTCCACCACTATAACCGTTATTATATATTTTGATTACTCTATAAGCCTTAGTGTATTTTAAAAGGAAAATAAATTCCTTATTTGGGTATCTTTGTATTGAAAATAGGTTCTTAAATGAAAAATTATTTTTATATGATAATTTTTTCAAATGGGGTTAGAAGAAGCTTTCAAAAAAGGGGTTTTGTGATGAACATGTTTTATTCATGAAATGGTTCATGAGAATTATATAAAACAGGTGAACCTGATGTAGATTATACGAATTATAGATCATGGGTGAGCCTGATATATCTTATATGATGGTTTTGGCCCCATTCTAGCTCACAGGTGAGCCCGACACAGCTTATACGAAGGGTTGAAACACATTATAGCTCACATGTGAGCCTAATATAGCTAATATGAAGGGATATCACCATTATAGATCTCTAATTTGGAATTCAACCATATGTTTATTCTAGTTGGAATATGTTAAAAAGGGTTTTATTTATATAATGATCTAAGTCCCCTAAAGGAGTTCTAATTTCTTTTTATTTGTTTTAATATTTTTTATTGAGTAAAAAGTATGAGTGTTATTCATGTGTAAATGTTTTGTTTCATCTGCTTAAAAAACATTGAATGGTTTCTCAAGTTTTAACTAGACTAATAGTTTTCCTTTATTTGTATGTCCCTTATAGAGCATTTTATGCCCATCCCATGTTTTTTAAATGTTTTTCACATGGTATGAGGAAGGTTTACAGAAAGTAATAATTCAAGATGATTCTTATCAAGAAAATAAATCTTGTGTTTAAGAAGTTTTATTTTTGTGAAAAAAAATTGGACAGATTAGAAGTGTTTAATTTGTAATATTTGAGATGTAATGTAATAGTCATGGCCCAATTTTATAAAACTATAAACCCTAAAAGATCTTCAATTTGAATTTATGACATAACTCGATATTATGTAATGTTTAAGGTTAGGGCCTTATATAGTATATGGATTACTATATAGTTTCATAGGATCACATTGTCCCTTAATAACCTTCATTGGTACAAAAAGGTAATAAATGTATTCATGATGTTTGGGAACCTCTACCATATAGGATGATTCCCAGGTGGGGATAGATATTGAAACTAAATAATAGTTACCAAAAAGGATTTATGAAAAATAATTCTTGATTTTGTTTGCGATAACTCACTTGAAATAATTGGAGTTATTTTCCTAGTAGGGAAATTTCATTGTAATGAACTAGTATTTGTGTTAAGTATAATCATCCCCTTGTCCCTAGTTTAATTGGGTAAATTGACACTACCCTTTCAAGAGGAGAACCATTTTAATGTTTTAGAAGATTGTGTATTATATGGATATCTATATTAATATGTTAGTTTCACTGATAAAGTATATCCCCTTAGTGTAATTTATGATTGAGTTTACTCTACTTTTACATCTCAGCTTTATAATGGGTAATATATTACTTAATAAAATTTTTATTAAAATCTATAGGTAATGGGTGGGATTTGGACTTAACCTCATAATTTTATATTTACTTTTTTGAATCCCAACAATTGGGTAGTATTTGGATGTCTATAAGAAATCCCATATCACGAGCCGACCTTTGATGTTAGGCAGACAAAAACTCATTACACATATCAGTGTGAACCAAAATTTTAAAATATTCTACCTCTACATTTTCTTATATAATAGTTTCATGATACAGAATATCTACAATACTTATATGAATTTTTTTTTATGTGACTCGAATGGTAGGAATAAATTCTTTATCTACATCGATGTAAAATGAAGTATCTTTATTTTCTATGTATCATTATAGAGTAAGGTCATACCAATACTTCTAGATTTCCTTATATGTAATATTTCATGGGATTTAAATTAATAATTTATATTCTATACCATCCATGGACCACACATTGAGGGGAGTTAGGTCTAAATCATGAATCGTGATCATGAGAAAATCCCATATTAGTGTTACCATAATTTAACTCCTTTAAGTTAAATTGGTATGACACAGTCCCACAAAATATGAAACAATAAAGGTATAGAAAAATGAAATCCTCAATCCTACCTCTAGTAGGCCCCGGGTTGGAAAGAAACACCAACAGTATAAATATATCTAAAAGGGAAGTCTCTTCCCTCTAAAATGAAACAAGGTTTAGAGATAGGATGAATCAACTACAAAAAACTTCCTAGAAATATATAAAAAGGAAACCAGAACACTCCCAAAATATGGGTATCAATAAAACTAATATAGATAAAAGTCTCTAAAAATAAATACCCAAAAAAATCTAATGTATCTATACAACAACTATTCATAAGTCCAAGATTGTAATGTCCATAACTAGCCACATATTCCTCATTGAAACTTGACAATATGTTTATATTCACAGGGTGATCATAGAAGTATTCTTTTTATGGTAAATATAGTATCTCTTGCATATTTGAAAGAAGAATACTAATGAACCCATGGAAAAATAATAGAAAAAAATAGCACATAAATAGTTTATCTATCCAACCCCCATCCTCACTGAGGCATTCTCAAGAAATAATACATTCCATGTACAATAGCATATTATGAATCAAATTGATAAAGGGTACTTATATCCATGTTCTCGTTGATTTATGTATATCCCACACCAATATTGTACATCATATAAATTACATATCCTCTAGTTGACATACATCACCTCCCCATAGCATAGTCACACTGTATCTCACATAATGAAACCTACTCCCCTAACCCACAACATACTGACATCACATCTTACAGGATGAAAACTAGGCTATATCATCACATCCATATCCATTTTAGTAAGGGATCGTGATCAAATTACATTATCATCATTCCATAAATTACCATTAATGACCCCAAACATAAGACTTCCCACAAAATTATCATATCCCATATTTCTTAGAGACATCTGGACCACTTCCACACAACACAGTCACACCTCATCTCACCCAAAAACAGCTAGGCCATAACCTACTGCACTATCAGACCGTTGATCATCAAAGATTGTGAAACTTTATTCTCCTGGAATAAATAGTGGGAAAGTTTGTTAAATAGAGGTTTTCCATCCATCCTCATCACTATGATGTTGGGAAAAGAACCCCTGTATAAAAGTACAGGTATTAGCACATAGTCCATGATAATGGTTGTGTACATATAGAAATTATGAGGTACAAAAAATGAATATATATATATATATATATAAACAAAAAAACAACATATGGGTTTACTTAAAAATAATAATAAACTCTAAAAAAGGAAAATTTTAGTGCCACTACTAAATTCACAACACAACACAAGCCACATACCTCAATTTTAAATTTCCATTAAAAGTGGAGCCAATTTAATTTAGGGATCTTATTCTGGTAATTATTTACAAGAAATAATATTTAACCACACATCTCATTTTAATTCATTAATTATTCTTTTCCAATCTATTATCCAAACCAAACCATGCCATTTATATTTAAACATTAACAATTAATTCTAAAACGACCAGGAAACTTGTTGAAAGAACCCATCCTCATCTTAAGAATCTAAAAATCCCTATAAAACCATCACCTTGTTGCCCCCAAAATCATGGAAATACAATTGATCACCTTATCACCCAAAAATAATGTCCAAAAACCCATCACCACACTATTGCAAAATCATAGACAAAAAATCATCAACATGATTCCCCAAAATCATGAAAAACAAACCATCATCATGCCGCCCCAAAATCATGACAAAAATAATCATCACCTCACTTTCCAAAAGCATGAAAAATGAAATCATAACCTCACAAAACTATAACCATTGCCATATTTCACCATTGGACCCACTTATCCAAAACACATATCGAAAAAACATATCACCTCCCCATATCAATATCACACATCACGATGTATCAAAAACATATTACAGGTTTAGAAAGTCGATTTTTTCAACTCCACTTATTTATTATAGGTTCATTATAATGAAATACATAATCTAAGGGAATCCACTTCATTATCAATATATAATTGATTATAAAATCTCAAATTTTTTTGATATGACAATAGCACAAAATAGGTTTTCAATTTCACAACATCTACTATGCATGAAAGGACCCTCAATACCCATGATATTCAGTGGGGGTATTTAGAACATAACTTCACAATATCATATAATAATATAAAATTTTAAACACTATAAAAATAAATCTCCTCTCTATTAAATTTAAATTGACCAATTTTTATCATCATTAATCTTGTTTAAACATTATTCTATAATACAACCAATATTAGACCACCCCTATATGATTAAAAATAAAGAAAAATGAGGGAAATCCAAACTCAAAAGAGCTTTCTGATATTGGTTTTCATTGAAGGGAAAAGAAGAAACTCATTCACACCATAACCACACAAAAAACATGGGGATCAATATATACCACATAAAGGATTATTAAATATTTTTCCCAAATACACCCCAAAGAAAAACAGTACCTCTTTAGTGGATCTTCAAGAGAATAATAGAAGGAAAAACACATAGAGGAGAGGATAACTCATCATGGGTAACCAATGATAATCCGCTAGGGACCAAGGATTGAAGTATGATAAATAGGGATAGATGATCCTTCAAAACAACCTATGAATCTACCAAAAATGATAGGATGAGGTGAAAATTAGAATGCATAGAAATTTTCTGAATAAATTTTACTAAAACCTTTATCCTAAAACACTCATATCATGAATTCAATTCATGAACTGAATTCCATGGGAAATCCCATGTTTTCATTTTTATTTGAAAATTAATTTGTCTTAATATGATTTTATTATATATTTTGAATTAATTTCATGTAGTGAATCCATTTCATATAATACCCCTTATCTCTCACACAATTATTGAGACCAACTAGCTTTCAAATACATAAACCATTAACTCGTGATGGGAATTCGATTCAGGTCATGGACCTCCAAATGTAGTCTTTATGCTAGTTCAACCTCCATAGAAACCCATCGAGGATATTTCCAACAACCATCAACGCCCAAAACAGAAAATGTAATGGGTCATGATGGTATGTTCCATTACATCATAAACCTATCAGATGATTCTCATCCCTGATTATCAAAACCAAACCTAGAAAAATAATGGTTTCCAAAAAACCACCACATGAGATACCTATCAAGGATCTCATCAAACCAAAAAATCTACCTCTACCTAAAATTACAAAAAAAACAAAAATAGACTAAAAAATGGCATCCCCACTCATCCACACCACCACATTTCACTGGGAACAAAACTCATCAGCTAATTCCATCCAAAAGACACAAAGAAACTACTTATCCATCCAAACATCCATCCCAACCTCCACATATCCCAAACCAACACCATCACAACCAAAAAGTAATGTTAGACTGAATATATGAATCTTGTACTTAAATAATCCATCTCAATATACTATCTTCTATGGTTGGCATTGACTCACCCACATGGGTTTAATAACATCTTAGTATAATGAAACACTATTTGGAATAAATTCATCTCCATTTCATATGTTGAAGCATTATCACAATTCACACATAAATATAACAAAACATCAAGGGGAAAACGCCTCATATAAAACATCACTATAAAAATATCACATCATCCTAGATAAAATAAACAAATAAATAAACTAAAAATAGCTCTGGGTACTAGGAATGAATCTATGTATAACACTCCCAGGTACTCTCCTCTAAGAAACCATGCCTTCACAACACATGAACCATGAGAATGATCATCCCAAAACGTACCTTTTTAATGACATAGGATCTCTACTAGACACTAAAAAAATGTTGTGTTATTCACAATATTCATCCCACCCCAATCAATGACATGGGAGTCATTCTGAAGATATCAATGAAGCTGAGAGATGTAGAAGACATTTTGGATCTGGTCTAACCACTATGGAAACTATAACTGATAAACAACCTTTCCAATTCTACCCAACACCTCAAAAGGCCCAAAAAACAATGGAAATTGCTTACTCCCCCTCTATCAAACATCCACAACCTATGTTGAGAAAATGCTCTCAAGAACACATGGTATCTAACCTAAAAATCGAAGGGCCTACTCCTTTGATTAGAATATAAATTATGCTCATACTAAGAGTCCCTTATCATATCAGAAAAAAAGTCAAATCCTTACCCTAAACCTCTACACCACATCATGACCAAGAACTATAATCTCCACAACCTCCATCCAGAACAATAGAGAACCGAATGACCTCCCCTAAAAAAATTGTTTTGAACACCCTCTGATCATCCCTCTAGCTCACCAATATGAAAATCAGGATTTCTCATCACATTTGTATCTATATCTTCCCATTGTGACTTGATCTTCCCTTTGATTGAATTTCATTTTTTCAATAATTGTTTTCCTGGAGATATCAATATGTGTTGAGGTTTTGAAATGTGATGATTTCAGAATTGATCTGTAGTTAAAAATAAATGTCTCATTGGTTTATTATATTGAGGAAGTGTTTAGAAAATTGGAAGAATTTATGGTATTTAGAATTTATGGTTGAATTATAAATATAATAAAGGATTATTGTTGTTTTCGTTTGGTTATATTTATATTTGAAAGTTTTGAGTATTGTTTTTTCATTATTTAATAGTTTTTTTCACCAACCAGGTAACCATGGGGTCCATGTTTAAAACTACTTTAGAGGGTACTAGGATCAACCATGGAATATCTAGCCTGTATAGAGTGGTCGAGGACCTGATTAGAACACCCCCATAGAGGTACTAGGTAGTGGTGATCCACCATGTGGGGGAGGCATGGTGGTGAAGCAAGGTTCCAGTATTGGGCGGTGCCAGTGTGTTTTGAGAGAGGACTAGTAATAAATTTTCTACTGTAGATGGAGCACCTTGTTATATAAGTATGTTCTATACCGATGTTTTTTTATAGGGGAAAAGTGAAATCCAATTACTATAGCTTCTCCATTAAAAACACACAAATAAAAAGTGTCGTCAAATCAATTTATTTAGGATCATTCACTTAGCACTTCATATCATATTCTAACCCATACCTTCATTGATAGTTCCATTCATTGAGATTTCATCATAGAGAATCCTCAAATGGATCAAGCCGAGTTTATTATCCCTATATAATCATACTAATAATTTAAACATGATCAAATCACCTGGAAATTGGGTTTTCATCAAGGAGTGATGCATACAACAATAGAAAACCATAAATGAGGGAAATATTTTTTATGATGATGGAAGTTTCTCATGAAGTGTAACATGAGGTATTTAGTGATTGAGATGTTTCAAGGTGTGTTCATCCATGAATTTCATATCAATGAGTACGTGGAGATATTTATATAAATACCCCAATCCTAGGTCATTTTAGGATGATTCAAGAACATATTAGAGAGAGAATTTGAGTGATCAGATAGGCAATTAGAGCAGTTAAAGAATTCTATATTTGTGGAGAAAGTTCCATGAGTTCACACTGAGAATCCATATATGTGATCACATGATAATCATGTATGTCTAATAAAACTAGTGCCAATATTAATAAAGTGTTTGGTGACTAAGAATTTTAAACCGCATTTAATGTTACTTAGTGAGGATAGAGGATACATGTTTACTATTATGGGAATAAATTAATAATATTTCATGAAATTATATCGATGCATGAGTAGAGTTTTGATTGAAATATTTGAGTTGAGAAGATCATGTGTATTATTTGGGGAAGAGTAGTATAATGTGAGAAAATTATTTAAGACCTTATGAAGAAGTGTTGTGTGAAGAGGTCATGAAGATAAGAAGTAACTTTTTATGATAAACATGCAAGACATAATCTTATTATTTTTCATTGAAATAGAGTATGGGTTTGAGTCATTGTTAAAGGAGAAATAACTGAAGAGAAATATTTTCAGAAGCATTCATTTTGTAATGATATATTAGGTTAGCATGAAATTATTATGTAGTGAAGAGGATAGTCATCAGTATTCGGGTTTCATGGATGAGGTCTATGATGTTTGCAATATTCATGAATTATGTTAATGTGAAGACTAAGTAGAGTATCCAAGAAGTGTTATATTTTTTGAAGATCATGTGAATGTTCATGTTAACCAATCACTTCAAGTATAGGATGTCTGTTATTTTCATTCACATGGAATGTTACATTCACATGAAACAAAGAATGCATATGAAAAAGTGTTTAGAAGGCCATCCATTGTTTATACATGCAAGAATAATCATACATCCATGAATTTATGTTCATGCATAATTTTTTCATAGATGTACATGAAATTTTTATTGCGTAATAAGTGTGCAGTTATTTGATACCCAATCTAGGAGAAAGTTTCAATTAGTCTTTCAGATGAAATTCATACACAATTTTGTCAATATTCATTATGGTCGGGTCTTTTTGAGAAGAAATAATTCATGAAAAAGTTCTCTTATAATTAGGTAGTTGATTATATAATACGATCAAATTTTTTTTTGAAATACCATCATCATTGAAAAGTTAGTTATTTTGTACATGAGACAATGTGATCCAGAAATATAATGGAGGAGGATCATTAGTTGAACTTCTATAGTGGATTGAACCATATCAATTTTGAGGTTGTATTTGGGGGGTCTAAATAGTTGATGGATGATTATTATTGGGGGATATAACCAATCTATATAAAAAAGGTATAGTTGGTGGTTCTAACCAACTATTTAAGGATAATTAGAACATGGGGAATATGATGTTTTTAATTGGGTGGGTGGTCTAACCAGTTAATTATTATTGAATGACTTAACATTGTAGGAGGAATATGATGCTTCCCTAACATCTATCTCTTAGCATGGAAGTCATATATGTCGAAATGGTGGGATTTGAACCTATTGGTGATAATATTTTTGTGACTCCAAAATCAGAATGGAATTTAAGAATTTTATGGAGGTCAGAGAATTAAATCTTGAAGGCTTTATTAGAAAAGGTCAACACGAAACTAATTGGTCTCAAAACTACAAGTGAGATCAAGGATAAACTATGAAATTTTTTTGAATAAATTAATAAATTTAAAGAATTCAGGTTTCAAATATGTTTAATCAATTTTTAAGATATCAAAATTTACTGATGGTGAAACTATTGATGAAAACTTTATAAGAGTAAAGAAGATTATCACAAATATTGGTGGTTTTGGGGAGAATCTGAATGATTCTATTATTGTGAATAATATTATGATAAATATCCTATATATATTTGACTCAAATATTTCAACAATCAAAGAGAAAGAAGTTCTATTATTGGATGAACTTTAAAATAATATTATATAACATTAAATTGGAAAAGATCCAGTATTTATGAAAAAAACGAGTTGAGATATCCATCAAAGCCATGATAAATGGTAAAACTAAAACCAAAGAATAACCAGAATCAAGAAATTATGAAGATGATGAAGTAGGATTGCACTTCAATCAAATTATGGGCATATATATAATAATGTTGAAAAGGGGCATAAGGAATATAAATATAAAACAATCTCCAAAGTGAAAGAATTATCACAAAAGTGGAAATTTTACTAGAAACTATCCATTGAAAACAATTGATGACACTAACCCAAATGAATATGATAAGAAGTATAAGAAAATAAATTTGAAAACGCATAATAAGTCATTTATTTCCAAGAAGGTAAATTTTATTATTTGAGAAATGAATAAATTTTAATCAATAAATAGGGTGTCATAAGATAAAAGATGTTATAAGAATCATATGTGATAAGTGGGAAAATTCATGAAATCTAGAAACACATTTGACACAGAAGAAGGTGAGGAGATAAATGAAATAGAATGGATGTTAAAAGAAAATTAGGAATCTACTCATATGGAAAATATGCAACTCAATAAGGAAAAGAAAATTTTGAAGAAAGAAATTGACAAGATCTCCATTGATAATAAAGAACATATCCATAATGTGGATATTCAACATAATTATATAAGATCAAATAAGGTAATGATATCTGATCAATAATTAATTTTTATAACTATTAGAAAAAAAGATCATGACAATGAAGAATCAATATTTTTTAAAGAGAATAAACAAAACCAATTGACATTTTATGAAATTGAGAAGATGGTGGATGATCATGAAGAAAAACTTTTTGAAGAAGAGGATTAATTATACAAAACACATTCAATGTTTTGTGTAGATTAATTTCATTTGAATAAGATAGAATAATACTTCACCCAAGCTATTGATCTTAATAGTTAATCTTCTAAACCTACTGAGAATAGGGATCTAATGAAAAAGGATGATTCCAGACCAAATGTATCTCATTGTACATTTGGTATTTTAAAAATTCAGGTTTTGAAATATAAGAAAAGATCTAACTAGAACAAAATATAAAATGATATAATATATTCCATAATGGAGGAGTTGACTAATTCAGCCAAAGGGTTTACTTATAAGTAGATACATCCAAAATATGTGAAAAACGATAACTACAATCTTTAGAAAAGAGATACTATCAATCGATAAGATCAAGTATTAGAGGATAATATTGGTGTTGTGGAGTGTTTTGTTATAAGTCATAATCATTATGGTATAACAAGTTACTACCAAGATAAAGTAATGAATCAATGGGGATAAATGATGATCGAATGAAATCATATTATCAGGAAGGGAATCATGTAATGAAGACATCATCTAAACTATCAATGTAGAATATATATGAATGAATTAATTAATTTTGTGGTTTGTGTGGTAAAAAAATCACAAATATGAGAAATAAATTGTTTTTTATCATGGTAAATTATACATAATGAAAATAAAAAGAGAAACCATATAGTGAAGAAAGCTATAGTAATCAGTGAAATGTGTGAGAAGATGAATCAATATTATAAATATCATAATCATGAAAAATAAAAATAAAATAATTTGGAGACCATGAAATAAATTAAATATGTTTTTGAGTCAAATAAAAATTATGAATTAAAAATTATGAAGTTTTAATAGTGTGAACCAATTAGACATGGAACAAAATATTGAATAACACTCCAAACAGCCTAAGAGATGATGTAGAACTCTTATCATTTTGAGTTTAAAATGAAGAAGTGAAAAAGAAAGGTTGAGAGAAAATTCCTTGCATGAATGATACTTACGAGGAAAAAATAGTTCCCTCCTTACTCCTTAAATGAATGATTTTTTACTTACATGGTGGTAATTGAAGTAGATATATACAGCCGATGTGGGGAGTATTGATGATTTAAAGTTCTAAGATGTTCACAATCTTATGAATATGATGATTTCTGTCAAATTCATAATCTAAATATACTAAAAATATATTTTCATAAGAGATTTTATATTCAACTGAAAAAACTGGAGCTATATGTTTTTTCACTCTATGTTTTTGATTTGTGTACTGAGATGTGTGCACAAAAAACCTTCAATATATTTCTCAAATATATCATATAATGATGGTTTTGAAGTAGGTTTTAGAATGGTATCACATTATAGAATTTAAAAATCATTGATTCTTAGGTGAAATCACTTTTGTTTTCAATACTGAGCCTTCCCACTTAGACTTAAGGTCGATTAACTAAATACTCTTTTCTTTTTATTATTGTGGTTTCATTTTTTGATAAGAAACTTAAGTGAAAGAGAATTTGGTTGTAATAAGAACTTTGAAATAAACCATTGTACCCATCTCCAATTTGGGGGAGAAATAAAATAAATCATATTGACATATACATATTGACAATACTTACAAATAGGGAGATTGATGTTCTGTTTGATTAAAGGGATTTTTTTTTCAATATGTGTCTAGGAGAAGGGTTCAATATGTGTTGGGGATTTTAAATGATACATTTCCCGAATCTATCTTTAGTACAAAGACATTTTTCATTAGTTTATTTAATTGGCATAATTTTTATAAAATTGAAATATTTTTAGTGCTTTGGAATTTATTGTTGAATTTAAAATATAAGAAAGGAGTATTTTAGTTGTGGTTTGGATATGTTAGCACTGAAATATTTTCAGTATCATTTTTTGGCCTTTAATTAAAAATATAACACTCCAACCATCAAACCATGGGACCCATGTGCACCTCTGCTTATGTGGGCACTAAGATAAACCATTGAATAGCCTACCATTATAATGCCTCCAATGAAATGTAGAGTGCACCCATAGAGAGGCGCATGGGAACTGAGATCCATCATGCAGGGTGGACTAGTTGAGGAGAAAGGTGATGATATGAGGTGGTCCCATCATGCCATGATAGAGGACCAATAACCAATTTTGAACTACAGAGGGAACACATTATTATAAAAACAAGTAGGCTAATGAAGTGATTTTCTATGGGGTACAATATCTTTATGGTTATTATATATCCTCCATTAAAAACATGGAATGAAACAATGTAGTCTGATCTATTTATTCCAGACTATTCGATCAGTGTTATGAAAAATCTTCTACCTCTTCCCTTAACTGGGAGTTCTTATCTTCAGGGTTTAATCTTGCAGTGACCATATATGGATCAATATAATCATTTTGAACACCATTTCATCATCTTGAATATTTTATCATGATTTAATCTTTATCCAACTAAGTTTTCATGAAAGATTGATGCATAAAACCGTGGAAAAACATAAATGAACTAAATATATTTTTAAGATGATGGTGGTTTCTCATGGACCATAAGTTGTGGAAGTAAGTGAATTGGTTGTTCCAATGGGTGGTTATCTAGGATTTTTAGATAAATGAGTCAAAGAAGTGCTATAAATTAATACCCTAGATTGAGCTCATTTGTTGAGGAGTCGAAGATGACTTATAGAGAGAATTTGAGTGATCTGAGATCCGAAAGAGCAGTTCAAGATCTCTATATTTGTGGATCAAGTTTCATGAATTCATGGTGATAATCCACATACACAATCTCATGATGATGATGTATGTTTCCTTAAACAAGTGTCCATATTCATACTAAATTTTTTTTTGAATAATAATTTTGAACCATAGAAATAGTTATGGGATGAAAAATGATGCAAAAAATATAATATAATTAAAATATCTTGAGAACATTGTGTGAAATTAAATTCCATCATAAGTAGATTTTATCATAAATATTTTGATTTTATAAGATCAAGTGTTTGATTTGAGGAAGATAAGAATCATGTAAACAAATAATTGGAGAACTTCCAAAGGAGTGTTACACTAGGAGATAGTGAAGATAATAAGTGGCGTATCAAGATAAATTTGTAAGAAGGAATATTATTGTTTGAGACTAAAATAGTGTCTGTGTTTTAGTTGATTTGAAGAAATAAATACCTAAAGGGAAAGATTTTATACAGCTTTTATTATGTAAAGAAAGATTAGTTTAGTATGACTTTCTTTTTTACTGAACATGAACATCATAAGTATCATTGTTATAAGGATTAGGTTCATGATGTATGAAATATGAATTCTTGAATATAATGTGCATACCAATAGGAATATATTAATTGTGTTAAATTTTGTGAAGAAACTATTAATGTTAAATTGAACCAATCACTATATTAATTTGTTATATATGTATTTATATGAAAAAAATACATTCACATGTAATAACACTTTTATAAGAAAATATATTGAGAAGTTCATGCATTTTATATACATTCATGAGGAATGATACATCCATGAATTTGTATTCATGCATGAAGTTTTCATTGATGTACTTGAAATTTATATTGCATAATCAGTGTGTAGTGATTTTAGACATAAAATGGGATATAATTTCAATATTTATTTCAAAATAAATTCATTTTAGAGATTTTAATTATTTAGTGAGGCGGTGTATTCAGTTGAAGAATGTATAATCGCCCGAGTAGTGTTATACTGAGGGATATGAGTATAAACGGTGATCAGAATTTTTTTATCAAGAAAAAATTAGTTAAAACGTACATTATGTTGAACATGATCATGTGTGATCAAGTAAGATCATGTGGGAGGCTATTCCATTGAAATTTCAACAATGTATTGAGCTATCTGATGTTGGAGGCTGGAACTGGAGGGAGTCTAACGAGTTTCTTAAAGATTTTTATTAGGGGTAAAAACAATCACTATGAAGAAGGTGTAGTTGTGGGGTCTAACCCACAGTCGAAGGATGATTTGTAATAAGGGGTATAACTAGTTTGTAACTGGGGATGGGGTGTCTCGATCCATCCTACTGGGGCCCACTACGTAACTCCCCGATCCTAGAACCAATATGATAGAAGCTAGGGACTAGCACCGAGTAGGCATATCAAAAACATGGGAGGCATCGCCTAATTACCTGTACACATGTACACATCTCCAATACCACAAATGATGAAATGTAAAAAAAACTAAGGAACAAAATGCATGCATATAATTAAACCCAACCAACAGAGTAAAATATAATGTAAAGTGCATAAAAGTAACTATGCTAGAATCCAAACCCACTAAAAAAAGAGTCCAAAACTACAATGTCCAACTAGTAAACAAGAAAGGAACTAGGACCGATGCTCAGCACTGAAGAAACCCCTTGGCCTCTAGGAAAGCTCACAAATTTCAGTCCGGTCTTGGTCTGCCCTAGAGTCTGTTAAAAAGATCTGTGTCTACACAGGACATGACAAGTGTGGGCAAAGCCCCGTGTAGGGATGAGTACAACAATACTCAATTGGTGAACCCAAAAACCACAAAGAAATAAACAAAGTAATTGCATAGTCATCTCTAAATAGTATATTTCTATAAAACATATAATAATAGAAACATCCAAATATATTTGAAACCTATACCCATAGTCTAATTGTAAGTCATAATGACCTCATACCCATACTAGGGATTTAGTTCAAATATTTCATGAAAGACTCATCTGGGTGAGCACACTCCACATATAACACCCCATAATGATAAAGGGTTAAATGACTAAATGTGATGACTCATGTCAACAAGGTTCACCTTACTTTGTAGGATCCTACTTGATTAGAACTCCACAATTAAGCGTGTTTGGCCTGGAGTAGTTATCAGGATGGGTGACCTTCTGGAAACTTTCCAAGGGTGTGTGTGAGTGAGGACAAAACACACGGGAAAAGACATGTGTTGGCCTATGGGGACTTTCAACAGTCAGATGACCCGTTCGGGAACCTGGGTGGGCCCCAAGGTGGGGACCATGTGTCTGCGGGGACAGCTGGTGGTACTTGGCAGGCTAGGACCCAACGATATTAAGGCGGGGTCTTTGTGCTATCACCGAGACCCATTTGTCACATTTGGTATCAAAGGTGGTACCCAACCTTAAGTGTGGTGCACTACTTGGGTTGAGATGTAGGTCCCATAACGAGGACCTTGTGCTTTTAAGGGGTAATTGTAACACCTCATAATGATAATGGGTAAAAATACTAAATGATATGACTCATATCAATAAGTTGAACCTTCTTTTTTGGGAGCCTACCTGATTAGAACTCTACAGTTAATCATGTTTTGCTTGGAGTAGTGATCAGGATGGGTGAGCTTTTGGGAAATTTCTCAGGGTGTGTGTGAGTGAGGAAAAAGCACACTAAAAAGGACATGTGTTGGCCTGTGGGGACAGTCATTAGTCAGATGACTCATTCGAGCATGCGAGTGGGCCCTAGGGTGGGTACCACGTGTCTGCAAGGGTAGGTGGTGGTACCTGGTGCGCCAGGACCCAACGACCATGTTAATGTGGGGTGTCTATGCTGTCACTAGGACCCAGTTTTCCCATCACAAGTTTGATAGCTCTAATGATGTACATTTGAGATGTATTTTCGGTCGGGAAGTATCATGAGAGAGATAGATGTACTGATAGATCTAAAGAGAGAATATATACACTCATTTCGGGAGAGATCACCCCTAAGTAGGAAGATTATGATACATGGATTAGGATCATTTCCAGTTCCTTGGAATATACAACAACTCATTCATATTCACCAACTAAGTAGAGAATCAAAGTCTGGTAGGATTGATCGCATCGATACCAGACTCTACCTATGGTCAAGAATAGATAGAAGATCTCATTTGGGGCCTCTTGTAAGGGCTCCAACCCAATCTATAAGGTCCTTCTGAAGGGATCATACTCCTATGGATGAAAAAAATAATAGTCTTTATAGGAAATGAGCAAAGGCGGAACTAAACCAAATGAAACTTTTCCAAGGTATAGTGTACAATGAGATTAATCCATGTACAAGAAAGTACACAGCGTGTAGAGGTGTCACACGTCGTGTCCTCTGACCCTGGGTATTGTTCATGTATAATGGCTCATGTCAAAAAGAAAATGTCGTGTTGAAAACTATATGCATGTCATGTAGAATAGTAATACGTCATTTCCTGCTATCTTAGGGTCACTCCGTTTATAGTGGGCATGTGCCCATACATGGATTCAACTCATGTCCACCAACCTATGTACTAGTAAATGAGGTAACCCATGTAATCGGCCTAGTGTAGCTAGGTGGTGGATCACATTCCATGTATTCCACCAAGCATCTATGTGCCATCTGTGATACATGCCAAGTCCCGTGTAAGTAACCACACATTCTGTGATAGGTGTCACATGTCGTTTCATCCTACTCTATAACCCGGAACCTTAGTCACCATTGAGCCATCCCCACACGCCGTGTTCTTCAGGATACACGTCATGTACATTGAAAGTCTACATAACCACTTTTCTTTATAGGCCCACCTTAGTTGA
The DNA here is from genome assembly GCA_963277665.1 of Viscum album. NCBI lineage: Eukaryota > Viridiplantae > Streptophyta > Magnoliopsida > Santalales > Viscaceae > Viscum > Viscum album. The sequence continues at coordinate 1,088,161,409 of OY728164.1, read as the reverse complement.
TCATTAATCCTTCAAATCGTCCTTTCAAATGCCTCAAAACTGAATATCTTGGTTTGTTTCACCACTGCAAATTTGATTCGGTTGGTCTTGAGCCTTCGATCAGCCCCAAAAACTCATTTTAATCATTCGTACGAAGAACTATTAAAGAAAGATTCCTTCTGAACCATGCTGATTCATCCTTAGCCATCGTTATCACACCACTATTGGGTCATCATAATTTTGGATCTATGTTTTGAGATCATTTCACATTGAAATGTATGTGTAATGATCCATCATTCATAACCCTATGAAGAACGAAGAATATGCGGGGTTGAAGGGGGAAGAAAAATTACTTAAAAAATAGAGGAATGAACCCTAGTCGTTGGTATTTACGACTTTTATCTTCTCTTGATAGAAGGATCAAGAAAACAAGTCACCATGAATCAAATCAGCCAAAAGCGGCCCAAAAACTAAACCGTATCACAAGAACAAACAATCCGTGGGTCAACCTGTTCATGGGTTGATCCATGTTCATCTTTTAAATCCAATAACGAGAAAGAAAAAAATTGTAATAACAACCCCAAACTTGATTCTTGGATTGGTCATCAATGAAGAGTGATCTTTTTGTCATCATCAATGTGGTCTGATCTTACTGCGCAATGATCCACGCATTTTCATTCATCGTCATTCATCAAGAATTCTCTAAGGGGGGCTAGTCTCCAACGTTATAGAGCATTCATGGAAGTTTTACAGGGTTATGTACCAAACCCTGGTATCATGGTTATTTAAAACCAGAAAACATGTCTTTGTATCGTTAAAATGTTTAAAGTAAAATAAATTATTAATTTATTTTATTTCCATTAAAATGTTCAATAATTTACTTCTGCATCCAACCCACACCAATAAAATATAGAGATCACCTAATGTAAAGTTTCTACTCGGGATGCAATGGTTCCCTCCTATTTCTGATCTGATCACTAGTTTATAATTTATTCCACTTTTCAGGAAAACTGATCTTGTGCGCTATTTAATGGTTTAATTTATTTCAAATATTTATTCTATTCACCTTGGACCTCAAAATCGCATGCCATCACAAGTCCCTATCTTGAATTAATTCAATATAATTTTAAACAATAATACATGGAAAAATCCAGGACAATACATTCTCCCCACCTTAGGGATTTGCATCCTTGAAAATCCAAAACAAAAGGCTACCAAAAAAGATGTGGGTACTGAGCACATATCTGATCCTCCTGCTCCCATGTGCTCTACTAAAGAATATCATGATGCCACCGGACATACACCAGGGGAATCTCTCTCCCAAGAAGGATCATATCTTGCTGATCCTCAATCTCTATGGGGTACTCTGAATGTTCACTCCATCTTTGATGTCCAGTTCACCCCAGAAGATGATGTGTGACAGATCATGCACGTACCTCCTCATCTATGACATGTAGAATACATTATGTACCTGGTGCAACTCCGGCAGTAGATCTATGTGGTACACCACCTCTCCAACTATACTTAGTATCTAGGAAGGGCCGATGAACCTCAGGGACAACTTGTCACCCCATCCAAATCTATGAAACCCTTATCGAGGTGACACCCAAATGATGAAATAGTCTCCATCCTCAAATGTTAGAGGTCTCCTTAATTTGTCAGCATAAGACTTATGTTGGCTCTGTGCAACCTTCATCATCTCTGGAATGATCTTCACCTTCTCGGTGGTACCTCACACCAACTCTGGACCCATGTGTGCTGACTCTCCTATGTCGATCTAACAAAGTGATGACTGACAAGGTCACCCATATAAATCCTCTAACAGTGCCATACCGATGGTGGATTGGTATCTGTTGTTGTGGAAAAACTCCACCAGTGGAAGGTGGTCCTCCCAACTGCAACCAAATACCATGATACAGTCCCACAACATATCCTCAAAAACCTAAATGGTCATCTATGTTTGACCATATTTTTGGGGATAGAATGTTGTGCTCATGCGTAGCTGAGTCCCAAACTCCTCCTAAAATACCTTACACAATTGGGATGTGAAATGAGAACCATGATCTAAAAATATCATCAATGGGATGCCATAAATCTGAACTATCTTTTATATGTAGATGCATTACAATCCCTCTACTGAACTCTCACAACTAGAAAATGAGTCTACTGCCATAGACCTATAGCCACAGTTTTAAAACTGTGGATATATGTGGCTATATCCAGTGTTTTATAGCCTATTTCCATAGTTTTAAAACCATGGGAATATGCCAGTTATTGTGGCCTATGGCCACAGTTTTCAGAACTATGGCAATAGGTTGTTTCTATAGCAACGGTTTTGTGTCCTATAGCCATAGTTTTAGAATCGTGGCTATAGGCCATGTCTTTCAATGGCCTATTTCCAGGGTTTTTCAAAACCGTGGCAATAGGGTTCCTGTGCTTTGGCGGGAAAAAAATTTCCCGCCAATAAATTGGCAGGAAGACCTATCACCATAGTTTTGAGGATATTCCCACAGTTTATATTAATATATATATATATCATAATATATATATATACAAGTAATGTTTCTTGGTGTAGTAGTAAGTATTCTGGTTCGTAGATCAATGGTGCAGGGATCGAAACCTGCTGGTGATATTTTGTATTTAGGAAATTTCCACGGTTTACCAAGGCAATAGCCACAGTTAAAACCATGGCCATAAGTCTACTACCACGTGGGTAGTTTTTAAGACATATTTCCATGGTTTTAAAAATCGTGGAAATAGGCTGGGACCTACTTCCATGGAGATATCGACCACAGTTGTCCAAAACCGTGGATGCAGCCTATGGACACAATTTTTGGGGCCTATTTCCATGGTTTGAACCATGGTAATAGGTCTTTGTTTTCTAGTTGTGTCTTATCTCTGATAACGAGGAAGTGGGAAAACTTGGTGAGTCAGTAGACGATCACCTAGATGGCATCATACCACCTGGATGTTTGTGGTAATCCCATCATGAAGTACATTGATATCTCATCCCATATTCTTCCTAGAACCTCAAGGGGTTATCTAGACCCATTGAAATTTGGAGCTATGCTTTCACTTTCTGGAACATAAGGCATCGAGAAATGAAATATGCCACTTCCTTCTTCATTCCAGTCCACCAGAATTGACATCGGAGGTCCTAATACATTTTCAACACTCTATGATATACCTATAAGGGGGATTTATGAAACTCCCTCATAACCTCCTCCCACAATTCCGCTGGTACAACTTTGTTTCCTCTGAAAATAATTTCGTGCTCCCCAGATAGTGAATATTTATCATGAGATTGTCATGTGGATAAATGACCACATAAATCCTCACAGTCAACATCCCATAGTTGTGCCTCCCTGACTCGTGGTAAGAGTGGAGGGGTGAAAAAAATTATTTAAGGAAATTTTCATCATATCCATCCATGAATTATAGTAATAGTGAGGCCAACTTCTCTGACTCCTCTCTCAATAGTTGTGAACTCAATCTCCAGCTGAGGGAATCGGCCACTACGTTCCACTTCCCATAAATATAGATGATCTCAAAATCATAATCCTGGAGGAACTCCATCCATCTCCTCTTCCTCATATTAATATCCTTATGAGAGAATATTTACTTGAGGCTTTTGTGTTCAGAGTAGACGATAAATCGCTCTCCCGTCAGGTAGTGTCACCACATCTTCAACGCAAAGACTACTTCAGCCAACTCAACATCATGGGTCGCATAGTTCTTCTTATGTGGCCTCCTCTGTCATGAATAATAGGAAATAATCTCTTTCCCTTTCATCAGGACACAACCATGTCTGGTCACTGATGCATTATAGAGCATTACATACTTGACACCCTCCTCTAGTAACCTTGAGATCGGGGTACTTGTCAAACTCTGCCTCAACTGATGAAAATTCTGTTGGAAATTCTCTATCCATACGAAAGGTTGCTCCTTTTGAGTAAAAGTTCTCATTGGTGCTGATATCCAGAAGAAATAAAGAATTTATCTTTGGTAATATCTTGTCAACCCAATGAAGTCCCACACCTCCATCATGCTCCTGGGGGACTCTCATTGCTAACACTGCCTCCACCTTGGTTAGTTCTATAGCTAATCAATCTGTTAAGATGACATGTCCTCAAAATTGTATCTCATGTATCTAGAACTTGCACCTTGAGAGCTTCCCATAAAGCTGATGCTCTCAGTGTATGTCTAGAACCATCCGTAGGGGTCTCGTGTTCTCCTTCTCTAAAGTTGATTATACAAGGATTCCATTGATTAAGACTCCTATGAACCAGTCTATGTTTGAATGGAAGATCCAGTACATGAGTCCCATGAATTATACAGGGGAATTCACTGTGATAAAGAAAATCACCAAGTACTAATAATGAATATATCTGAATTTGAAATTCATCTTTGGTATATCCTTATCTCGTACTCACAACTGGTGGTAACATTATCTAAGGTCAACCATCAAGAACCATTGTGACCCTCTCACCTGATCGAATATATCTTCGTTCTTTAGAAATTGATACTTGTTCCTTCCCATTACCTTTTTCTAGCACCGGTAATCCCCACACAATAGAAAACTCCCATCCTCTTTCTTGGAAAATGGAACTGGGCTTCCGAGGGTGAAACCCTATGTCTCAGAACCCCTTCCTCCTCAAATTCCCCAAATTCCCCCTTAGCTTGTACAGCTCCATGTCATCCATATGATATACTGGTGAGGATATCGTTGATGTCCTAGGGTGTATGTCGATGCAGAATTTGATCTCTCAGTGGGGAGGTAACCCTAGAATATCTTCTGTAAAGACGTCCTTGTCCTCCGCCTCTACTGTTGGGAACTGAAACCTCTCAACATCTACTTCTCCGAGGGTAAGACTAGCCAACTCATGAATGATCGATTACACAATCCAATGTATGATCCTATTATATGATTCTTGGGATTTCTTTTCACCAAAAAAGTAAAAACTCATATCATCACTACAGACACACCTCACCCTTCACCTAAAGCATTCAATTTGGGCATGGACCTAAGATAACCAACCAAATCAATAATGATGTCGTAAGGCCTCGACACTACCACCAAGAGGTTACAACTAGAACTCTAACCTCAAAGGGTAAGATCACACTATCGAGAATGATTTTTGATCACCGAGTCCCCTCCCATAGGTGTCTCCAATAATATGGTTTGAGTCAACGACTCTACTAGAATCTCAAGGTTTCACACAACACATGTGGAGAGAAAAGAATGATTGGAACATGTGTCTATAATTATGGAAGCTATGGTAGAAAAGAAATAGATGGTACCTCAGACCATCCCTGGAGTTCTTGGGTCATATACATCGAAAACATATAACTTCCCTCCCCCCTAACCCCCAGCTCCCGGATCCTGGTGCAGACCTCCTGGAGGTGGTGGTGGAAGTATGTCAAAATGTCTTCCACCACCTGAAGCTCTCCCAGCTCCTCCTCCATGTACTCCACTTGGAGGGTCTTCCTGCTCTACTCTCTGGCACTACCACGGTGGTCCATACATAGATTTCATGTCAGCAGATTGTCGGGATGGACAATCTCTAGCAAGGTGTTCCCTACCATAACATGTGTAGCTTCACCGCTCCTTAGGCTAATTTGATCTAGCATGAGATCCCTGAACTGCAGATCCACTTTATTGGGACGTCATGTGATGTCTCCCACATCCCGATCCCTATGACTAACATTGTATTCCCTCTTCTATGGTCTCTTCACATGTCCACTTACATTGGAATTCCACTGGCTATCTCTACACATCCAAGAAGCTCTCGACCACCAAATCTCACTCGGGCACTCCACCATAGGTCGTAATGCATAAGGGGTTGATACTAGCTCATATATCACATCGTAATCATTAATCAAAGGTCCAAGAACTAAAGTACGAATCCTTGACCTTATCCATAGAGTACCTTGTGAGGTTGGAAAACCTTGATTAATAGTCATCCAACATCAAATTTCCCTATTGGATCTTGAGAATCTAAAGGATATGCACTGACCTCAGTGTAACCAGATCAAACTCCTCCCTAAAGAGTCACTCAAACTCCAAACACAAAAGAGACACATCATCTGGATTCTATGTGGTAAAACTCCACCATCTCCATATTGAACCCTGAAGAAGGATCGCTCCTATGATCACCATCTGGTCCACTAGCATTCTCACTAGATGGAAAACTCTAGTCACTGCCACAAGAAATTCCTTTACCGCTTGAGGGTCGGGCTCTCCTCAGAACCTGATGGATCTATGTCTTTGAAACTCATGGAGCGAGCTCAGCCTGCACTCCTCATCTGATGGTACTATAGGTACCATGTGCTTCTCCACTTTTAATGGTATAGAAGGTGCACCAAATGGAGGTAACACCTAGGGAAGTATCCCCTGGATTGATGCATCATCACTGATGGAGTCATCCTCATGATTGAGAAATTGAATCTGAGCTGGTATGCATCACTGAGGCATCCTTTATCGAAACACGAAGTACCACGGTCTATGAGTATATCTGGATAATTGACTCAAGAGGTCATTTAAATAAAAACTCATTCCTATATGATGCATGAACCATTATTTTTCCCTTTGCGACTAGTTTTCTCATGTACGGAGTCCAAAAGCATGTTACCAGAGTCTTGTTCTATGGATACGTCGGTCGCCCGCAACAACACTGGAGTCCCTGGTCTGAAATCCAAACTCAAAACACATAACACTGATGCCCCAAACCATTCTAACTTACTCCATATCCAAATTTAGAACCGACCATCATTGATACCACTCTTTCATGTCCCATTCCAATGGGGTCCACACTATGACTACCCAAACTCGCTTCAATAGGCCATGGGTTGGTCACTAGCACTGAGTAGGCATAACACTAACATGGGATATATCACCTGAGTACCTATACACACGCACACAAATCCAAAACCATAAAGGATGAAATGTAAAAATTACTAAGGAAAAAAATGCATGTATACAACTAAACCCAACCAACATATTATAATAGAATGTAATGTGTGGAAAAGTAACTGGTCCAGAATATAATCTCACTAAAAGAAAGAGATTAAAAAATATACATTCCAACCTATAAACAAGAAAGATAATGAGACCACTACTCAACATCTAAGGAACACATCATCCTGTAGTGAATCTCACAAATCTCGTTCTAGTCCTAGTCCACCCTAGACTCTATCAAAAGGATGCTCATTTGTACAAGACATATCACATGTGGGAAAAGCCCATGAAAGAATCAGTATAATAATACTCTATAGGAGATCCTGAAAACCACAAAGAAATACATAAAGTAAAGGAATATTCAACTCTATACAGTATATTTCTACTGAACATATAACAAGAGAAACATCCAGATATACACGAAACCCATACCCATAGTCTAGAGGTAAGTCACTATGACCCCATACCCATGCTAGGGATTTAGTTTGAAGATTCCATGAAGCACTCATCCAATAAAACTCAATCCATGAGTCTGATAGATCTGATGTAATTTTTTTGAGAAGTATAGTTTGTTGGGAAGTTTCATTATAGAGAAAGATGCACTAATAGATCTAAAGATAGAATAGATACACTCATTCTAGTAGAACTCGCACCTAAGTGGGAATATAAGAATAAATATATGAGGATCACTTCTAGGTCCTTGGAGTATACCACAACTCATTCGGATTCACCTGCTAAGTATTGGATCAACATCTGATATGATTGGTCACGCTGATATCTGACTCTAATTAAGGTCAATAATGGATAGAGGATCTCACTATGGGCCTTTCGGAGGGACTCCAACTCTATCTAGAAGGTTCTGTTGAAGGGATCATACTCATGTGGATAGAAATGATACCTAGCCTTTAGGGGAATGATAAAATGGGAACTAACCCAAAAAAACATGTCCAAAGTACAATGGAAAAGGAGATCAAGCCAAGTACAAGAAAGTACACGATGTGTAGAGGTGTTGCACGTCATGTACTCTAACCTCGGGTGCTTCCCATGTACAATAGCCCATGTCGAAAATACCATGTCATGTAGTAGAAGATATACATGGGATGTAGAAGAGTAATATGAAATGTCCTATTACATGGGTGTCTTTCCATGTACGGTGGTCCTGTTCTCGTATATGGCTCCAACCCATGTCTTCCAACCCAGGTAATAATACATGGGGTAACCCATGTAACTGGCTTGGTCTGGCCATGTGGTGGAGCACATGTCATGTACTCCACCCCATGTCTCTGTTTCATCCGAGATACATGATGATTCCCATATAAGGATCCACATGCTATGTGACAGGAGTCACACACTGTGCCATCCTCTTATGTGGCTCAGAACCATCATGAAATGCCCTATTCCAAGAATCATGGTCTTCTTCCAGATCAACCATATGATGGCTAACTAGATCGAACCAACTGATCATCAACATCATGAACCCCATGCAGATTATGTCAAGGCTCTAAAACAAAAAAAAAGAATATTTCTTATGTTCTGTAGAATGGAACTTTTAATATGATTTAGTTAATTAGATTTAACTAATTTCAACATCCTCATAACCATAACCAACTCAATCAATAAATAATCAAATTATTCATCTCTAATATACCTTTCCTAGGTCTCTACCCTATATATAGTTCCACCATAGTTTTTTGTTTAATAAACACACATTCCATGCCCTAAATTACGGGGGGGGGGGGGGCTAAAATCACGTTTCATAAGTAATATCTTTATACTATTGATATAATTGAAAATTTCAATATATTTAATTTTAATTTCAATTATTTAAACCCCAAAAATGTGTCATTTTATGTGAAATCACATCATTTTTCGATTTATAGTGTGTTTTCAGATAAAATTGAAAATTGGTTAATTCTGAAATTTTAAATCATTTTAATCACAATGTTATTTTGGTCATAACATTTAGAATATTTTCCTTATTTGAGTGATTTTCTTTATTCTTTGATTTATTTATCTCAAATTTTTCTTCTTTAAAAGCAGGTGATTTAAACAAAAAATGCCTGAAAAAATCAATCTAGTTGAAAATTTTTTGGGAGGACAACATCAACCCCACCTCTAAAACTAAATCATAAATCAGACTAAACACCTATAATTGAGGTGTTTCCAAATGTATTTGAACTAGGACACAAATAATATCTTATGTAAATAATTTTATGGAGGTTTTCACTAATTAAAATGGTAATTGGATGTTATAAATTTAGGGAAGAATTATAGAATTATCGTCCGGAAAATTTCATCCTCATTATTTAATCCATAACTTCCTCTTAAAATTTAAAATTATTGTTAAATTTTGAGTAACAATTAAAAACATTTTTTAGAACAACTTTTGTGAAGACACATATTAAAAATTACGAAATTTAATGGTTCATAAATGTGGAATATTTTGGAGTAAATATTTTTAGATATAATTCTTCACCCATTATTCTATAAATATGTGTCTCTTCTCCCATTTCAGATATATCCATTTTTCAAGAGGGTTGGATGAAGGAAGCGTGCTATTCTTGTGAAGAAATGTTTTAGAATTTAATTATTCTATGAATTAATCAAGACATGAAGGGATAAACTCCAATCGAAGGTGTGTAGTGAAGATCTAAAGTCATTCCCCCTTTTTAGTTTGTGATATTTATTGTAAACTCTTTTCTTTTAAATTATACTAGAATTTGTTTTCATAAATTAGAAGGAATCTTTATATCTTGTTTTTAATTTCTTATATTTTTTAAAAAAAATTATAAACTTAAAAATTTTAAAATATTTTTCTTTTTGTTTAAAATTATTTGCATTGGTTATACCCTTTGAGCAAAACAAGTTCAACAAGAGTTTTGATTTCTCGGAGGTCTTTAGGAAATTGGATCACATTCCTAAGAAGATAAAACCCCATGTTTGAGGTATCAATATTTATTATGGTAAAAATATGTATATACCTTGATTTCATGAGGTATACATTGGATAATTTAATTGTAATACCTTTTTTGACAATGATAAAGGGAGTGTCTCAGGATCGTAGTATGTCCAACACTTCCTTCTTTAGCTTGTCATTTTTAGTACGGTTTGATTATGATTTTCAATATATGGAATATATTTTTATTTCATTGTGATTTTATGTAATTTAACTTAGTTTAACTAATTTAAAATCCCAAATTTTTGTTTTAACATTAAAAAAACAAATTAATAAAGAGACAGTTTGATATCTTAGTCTCCAAACTCCTCGTGAGATCAACCCTATGGTCACCACTGTAGTGCATTATAAGGAGAAAAATATTGACTTGGGTAACATGACTAAAAACATCAATGTCAATTTTGATCCATTTCCATGGAGGTTAATAGAGTATTTTTGTTTATTTTTTGACATTATAAGATTTTAACCACTAATTCATAGTCTTAAAAACAATGAAAATGGATTTTGAGAGTCATTACTCGTATTCTTGGCCAGATTATCAAAAATATTATTAGTACAGTCATGATGAATTTTAAAAGTAAAACTCCAACAAAATGATTTGAAAATTCCAGAAAATTATTTGGAGATTCAACATCAAGATTCAATAATTCAATAATTAAGAAAATAAACAGATATTCTTTCCAATTCTTTCAATGAATTGAAAGAATAGAAATCTCAAAAAATGCACAAGAAATAGAAGATCATATCCCATCTACTTTTTATTTTCAGGAAACTTTTTTGGATGAGTTTAAAACTATCTTAAAATATCTTTTTTCATATTTAAAGGATTAATATATCATTTCTTTACCAACTGATTTGTGTTTTTGTAAATCAAGACCCTTTGAAAAATAAAATTAGATGAATTGGTTGAAAATGAAATTTCATGTGAAATCCCTTATTTTTAAAATGAAAAATCAAAACCTATGTATGAATATTTATCCAAGGAGGGTAAAACACTTGATCCAATAAATTTATAAGATCATATGGAGGAATTGAAGTTGCTTCCCACATTTAATACCATTATTTTTGACACGTAGAAAGAGATGAAACCTGAGAATCCATAGGGAGTTGTATCAATTATTGATCCATTTTTTCCTGATTATTTTAATAATAATTTTCAAACTAATTCCCCCTATTTAATTTAAATTTATTTTGATTGTAATTATTCTATAGATGAAGATTATGTCAAGGAAAAAATAGAAGAAATAATGGTGTGTTTGGTTATCGAGTATACTGGTACACACAAGGATGTGGGTACCAAGCTGATTTTAAAAGAAGAAATAATTTTTGAAGATGAAATTGAAGATTAACCACTTCCTATAATTACATCTGATCAACCAGTGGAGGTTTTATATGAAGATAAGGTGTTGGAAAGTTTGTTCTATATTTTATTCCCTCTTTAACTACATCATCAGAACATCAAATTCATGGAGGGGAACATGAAAAAATATGTTCTTGGGAGTTTCTAATTGATTTTTGAGCTAAATAATATTGGATATCATACATTTTGGTGTCTCATAGGGAAGAAACTACACCCACTTTCAAAATGGGGATGATTGGCTAGAACTGCCTGATTAGAGGCAGTGAAATCCTATCACCCATTTGGTAGTTAAAACCAATAATCTTTTAAATTATCTTTGTTTTAATTTTTTTTCTCTTTAATTACCTTCAATAAATTTTTTATTTCTTTCTCCATGTAGGTTTCCATGTTTCAGCTTTTAGGAGGCTAGCTCTAGGCTGGTGTTGTGTAATAAAAACCAGGTTGTGTCTTTCTTTCTTACTTGTTTTTTTCATGACATATCCTTTAAAATATAATTTCTCATATAATCTATGCACAATGAGGATATTGTAAAAAATAATTATGAGGGGATGAATATGTAGGTTAGATTTTTATTTTTTTATTTTCTTTAATTTTTTTTTGTTAAAATAGTTGTTACTTTTAAATTAATATCCATTGTGAAATGATCTTTTATAGAAAGAACCAACTAAATTCATGGAACTAAACATAAATTATTGTTTAAATGTGATTTATTCTAGATTCAAGTGTTTTAAATTCAATAAAAGACCTTTGAATTCATAATTAAATTCCATAAATACATTCTAATACTAAAAATCATTTTCCAGTGAGGATTCTGATCCAATTTTTCAACTTATTCACATTCACCCAACTTCTGGAGTGAACTAAAGAATGATTTTTATTTTACTATAACGTTCCTTTTTCTATAAAAAGAATGTGATCATTAAAGAAGTTTTGTTCAGAATGATTTAGGAAAATCATTTTTGATTGAAATCCCCATTTTCATGATAATTATTTTATATTCTGTCCTACCCGATACATTCAACCCTTTTGAGCCCTTAGTATCCATGTACTACCTATTATATAACCACATTATAATCCATTTTTTCTATCCAACCTACTATTCAAGTATATTTCATGATTTTAGTAAATCTTAATTGTGGGGGAGATTCTTTTGAGGTGTACTATATAATATGGTGATATGATGGGTGAAAATTCATATACTGAAGAGATGTTCAAGATGATAAAAATGATTTAGTGGAAGTTTTGACCATCTCTAGATTTCATGAAAATGGAAGTTGTGCCTATCAGTAGTTCGTTGAGAACTAATTGTGTGGCTATTTGGAGCTAAAAAAATATGAAATTTTGATAAACAATTGTTGTGTCATTGATGCTGATTTAGAGAAGTTGTGTGATTCCCAAAAAAGAAATTTTTTAGTTTTTTTAACTAGATTTTATGCCATGAGGAATGATAAGAAGACCACGCTTAAGTGAAAACTAGAGTCATGTAATTTTTCTTCAACAAAGATCTAATCCATCTCTTTCTATCTCACAATATTTCACATTTGAAAACCCACCAACCCTCATCCCTAGAAAAAACCCATTCTAAGTCCTCATGATGGATAAAATTCTTTGAATCAATTGGCTATAGATAAATAAATTTGTTAAACCTATAGTGACCCTTGCATTTACTTGGATGAGAAAAACTTTATTCAAAATCAAAATTATGTGTTGAGAAAAAAAAGAGGTAGGCATAGTTGTATATGTAGGAATGAATAAAATAGATATAGAGTGAATGAACATATTGAATAATTTTTAATTAAAGATATTGAATAGGCAATATAGGTTTAGATACTTGATTTTTAGTTTTATATTTCATTAAAATGTTATTAATTTTCAATGGAAATTTATTTTGTCTTATCGTTTGTCTAGGTTTCCAAGTACTAGGTGTGGGGTAATAGATAATGATAATATTTTCAATATATTTTATTTGAAATTTAATGATTTAAACCCCAAAAAAATTGCATTTTATATTAAATTGAATCATTTTTTGATATATAGTGTGCTTTGGGATAAAAATTAAACAATGATTAATTCAAGAATTTTAACAGGTTTTAATTCCAAGAAAATTTTGGACATAAATTTTAAAATATTATGAATATTTGAGTGATTTTTTGGATTACTATATTTATTTTCTTAAACTATTTATACTAAACTAAGATCTGATTCGAATAGAATAAGTCTCTCAAAAATAAATCAATTTGATCAATGTTTGGTTAGACAGTGTGGACCCCTCCTCCATAACTAAGTCATAAATTGGGATACACACCTCTAATTAAGGTGAATCAAAATAAATTTAAAAGAAAACACATACATATGCTTCAAAAATTAATTTTATGGTGTTTTTCATTAATTAAATATGTTATTGGATGTTATAAATTATAGGAAAAATTCTTAAATTCTAATCTAAAAACATTATTTCTCATTATTTAATCTATAACATCCTATAGAAATGTCCAATCATTGAAATATTTTTAGAATCGATCCAAAAATTATTTTTGAACAAAATTTTTGAATACACCTATTAAAAATTATTAAATTTAATGGGTCATTAACATGAAAAATTTCAGATTAATTATTTTGAGCTATAATTATTCACCTATTCTCTTATAAATATGTATCTCCTCTTATATATCAGATATATCCTATCTTCAAGAGGATTGGAATGAGGAAGTGTGCTATTCTGGTGAAGAGATGTTGTAAAAGAGGATTATTATATTAATTAGTCAAGACATAAAGGTCTAAAATCCATGTGGTGGTGGTAGATAATATCTGAAGGAAATTACCTTTTTGAGTATGTGCAATTTATTATGAACTCTTTTCATTTAAATTTTCCTTGAATTTTTTTTCATGAATGGAGTAGCCTTTCAATCATATTTTCAATTTCGTCTATTTTTTTCTGTATTTTTTATCAACTTATTAATGTAAAATAATTTTATTTTTGTTGAAACTTCTTTGGGAGAGGTATCCCCATTGTGCACAACAATTTCAACTAGTTTTGATTTCTCAGAGGTGTTCACACAATCATATCACATTCATAAGTGGACAAAAATCCATTTTGAGGTATCAATATTGTTTCTGGTCAAAATTGGTGTATACCATGATGAATTGAGATATACATTAGATAATTTAATTAGAATATATTTATCAATAAATAAAAAGGGAATGTATGAGGGTTATAGTTTATCCACCAGTATCTTCTTTATACTGTACTTTTTAGTAAGTTTTACTTCAAATTTTCAATCACTAACATCAATTTATTATTTCATTGTGATTTTATATAATTTAACTTAGTTTAAATCATTTCAAAAGCCCCAATTTTTTTAAAAAAATTAACATAAAAAATAATAAAGTGACAGTTTGACAGGTTAGCCTACAACCTCTTCGTGAGGCAACACCATGGTTACCACTATACTGCATTATAATGGGAAAAATATCGACTGGGGTAACATGATTGAAAACCCCCGCATAAATTTTGTATCATTCCTAGGGAGGTTACCTAAGTTATTTTTTATTTGTATTTAACAGTCTAGGATTTTAACCACTCATTCAGTGTCCTAAAAACAGAAAAATGGATTTTCAAAGTGACTACTCATTTGCTTGGCCGAATTATAAACAATATGAGGAGTCCAACCGTGTTGAATTTTTAAAATTTATAATCCCAAAAAAATATTTCGCAATTCAAAAATAATTATTTGAAACTCCAATATCAATCTTCCATGATTCAATAATTAAGCAATCAAATGGATATGGTTTCTAATTATTTCAATGAATTGAAAGGATTGAAAGCTCAAAAAGATGATTAAGAAATTTAAAATAAAATCCCACCCACTTTTTATGTTGAGGAACCTTATTTGGAAGAGTTACAAACTTATTTAAAATATACTTTTTCAAATTTAATGGATGAAGATATTATTTTTGTACCTAGTGATCTATGTTTTTGAAATCAAGAATCTTTCAAAAAATAATAGTGTCAAATTGGTTGGAAATAAAATTTCATGTGAAATACCATATTTTGACATTGAAAAATCAAAACCAATGTATGAATCTTTATCCAGGTAGGATGAAAAACATGATCCAGTCAATTTTGAATATCATATAGATGAACTAGCACTGCTTCCCATATTTAAAACCACTATTTTTGACTTGTAGAAATAGATGGAACCTAAGTATCCATGATGATATGTCTCAATTATTGATCCAATGTTTCCTGATTATTTAGATAATAATTTTCTAACTACTTATCCTTCTGAAAATTCAGTTCAAATTTCTTCTGAGTGGAATGATATTTCAAATATAGATGATGTCAAGGATGGAATGGAAGATAGAATGGTGTGTCCGGTTGAAGATTACACAAAAATACATGAGGATGGGGAAATATAGATTATTTTCAAATAAGAAATAATTTTTGAAGATGAAATTGAAGATGAACCACTACATAGAATTAAATTTCAACAATCGGTTGTGTTGTTTGTGAGGATAAGGTGTTGGAAAGTTTCTTTTACATTTTATACTTCTTCCACCACATCATCGAAACATAAAATTCCTAGTGGTGAACCTGAAAAATTATGTATTTTTGAGATTATAGAATATTTTTGTGTAGAATAATATTAGATAAATTTATTTTTGGTTTTTCATTGAGAATAAACTACACCCAAAAA
Source organism: Viscum album (assembly GCA_963277665.1). Taxonomy (NCBI): domain Eukaryota; kingdom Viridiplantae; phylum Streptophyta; class Magnoliopsida; order Santalales; family Viscaceae; genus Viscum; species Viscum album. The sequence continues at coordinate 1,088,145,459 of OY728164.1, read as the reverse complement.
AATATTGGGTATTATCTATTTTTATTTTGTAACTAGGGGTAGTGAAATCCTATTGGAAACATTATTTCTATACAAAAGGCTTCCCCTTACAAGTCAAAGCTATCATGGGTGATGATATTCTATAGAAATCAGTTATAAATCTCTAGTAATATCCTACCAACCTAAGGAAGCTTTACACGCCCATCACACTTTTGGATGGCTCCCAAGCTAACACTACATAGACATTGTCCAGAACCACTACCACTAAATCTAGTGAGATATCATGTCCCAAAAAGTGTACTTATGGAATCCAAAACTAACACTTCGAGATATTTTCCTCAAGATGGTGATCTCAAAGTTCATCTAGAACTATCCTCATGTGTCTCTCGTACTCATCTCCTAACGCTAAGTACACAAGGATTTCGTCGATGAAGACTACCACAAACCACTCTAAGTATGGCTGAAAGATTTATTTTATAAGTCCCATGAACACTATTGGGGAATTCGTCAAGCCAAAGGAAATCACCAAGTACTCATAGTGATTGTAATAGAATCTAAATGTCGTATTTTGTATATCCTCATCTCTTACTCACAACTGGTGAAAGCCTTGTCTGAGTTCAACCTTCGAGAACCATCATTTCCTTATCAACTGATCAAAATTTTCATCTATCCTCGGTAGTGGATGCTTATTCTTCATGGTCACCTAGTTTAATTACTGCCAGTCCACACACAACCCAAGCTCCCTTATTCTTTGTTTTCAAACAAAACATGGGTTTCCCAGGGTTAAACATGAGGTCTAACAAATACCTTCCTCTTTAATACCTATAACAGTACCCAAAACTCATGAATCTCTATAAGATCCATCTAAGATTCTGGTGCATATATCAGTGACGTCCTGAGGTGTAGATCAATGCATGAGTCTTTCTATCTGTGGGGAGGTAAACATGGAACATAGTTATGGAAGACATCATCATACTCCTCCAGCACTGTAAGAAACTGTGAACTCTCAACATACACAACACCAGGTATTAATCTATCCAACTGATGAGTAATCGGCTACACCCTTCTATGCATGAATTCATCCTTCCCTTCCTAGGTTTCCTTTTCACTGAAAAAGGAGTACTTTATTCCATCACTATTGACACACTACACCCTTCACCTAAACCAGTCAATCTGGTATTGAACTGTAGATAACCAATATATACCAATAATGACATCATAAGGACTTGATGATACTACCAAGATATTCCAACCGAAACTCTATCCTCCAAGATTTAGGTCACACTGTCGGCACAAGTTCATGATCACTGAGTCTTCCTCGATAGGATTCTTCAAGCATAAGGTTCAATCCAAATGTTCAATCGTAATCTATAAGCCTTGTAGAATGTATGCGGAAAGAAAGGAATGACTAGAACTTGTGTCTATCAGTACTACAGCTAAGGTATAAAAAAGACAGATCGCACCTCGTATCATTCCTGAAGGCTCTAGGTCACAATCTTAGACCACCTTTATCTATCCCACCCCTATCCTCCATCTCCCTAAGCCTAGATTATACCACATAGGGGTGGTGGTGGTGGTAGTAACAAGTCAAAACCTCGACAACCTCATGCTACACTTCTAGCTCCTTGGCCACATCAGGCTCCTTGAAAACCTACATACACGTACTATTGTCTTAACCTCAATGGTTTATCCATGGACGCTCTATCATCTGTATGGATGGTCATACAATCTCATGCAATATGTCCCATGTCATCACATAAGTAGCACCACCTCTCCATCGGCTAACTAGACCAACCCTATGAGCCCTGAACTAAAGATCCTATATATTGGGACCTCCTTTTGAAATTTCTTACATGTCCAAGTCTCTGAGATAGAATTTGTCTCTCTTCTGTCGAGGTCTCTACTCCTTCCCACTAATTATAACCAATGTTTTTATCTTATTAAATAAAAAACTTTCAAAAACATAAACTTTCTCTAGCACCCCAACATAGGTGCGAATATACATGGGGAAAACCTTGGACTACATGTCTCTATACAAACCTCACTAAAATGTCTAATCCTTAAAGAACATATCATGAACCATATCCATAAAATTCCTAGAGAGGTTGGTAAAACTAGATGAATACTCATATCTTATCATGTTTCCCTATTGGAGTTATAGAGTCTCCAAGATACAAATAGCCCCTAGCATGGCTGGTGAGAAATCCCCTCTAAAAAGGATCTCAAACTTTTTCCATGAAAGAGTATCCACATTATAAGACTAGGTAACCAAACCCCATTATCTCCCTATTGATCTATGAAGAAGTATTTTTACTAGGAACACCATCTGATCTTTCGGTGTCTTGACTATATGGGAAACTTGGATGAATTCCTCAAACCAGACCTCAACTGCCTATGGCTTGGGCTCACCTCAGAAACTAATGGGTCTATGTTGTGGAAACTTATGAAGCATGCTCGTCCTTCATACCTAATCTACTAGTACTATGAGTACCACGTGATTCTCTATGGGAGGTATGGATGGTGCACCACTCGAAGGTAACATCTCTGGAACAATTCCTTGTATCGACTCCTCATCATTGAGGGGATTATCATCATGATCCTAATGCTGAATCCTATCTGGCATATGTTCCAGAGGTATCCTGAAACAAAAAAGATGTACCATATTCAATGAATATATCGGTAGAAATGACTCAATAAAGACATTGAGACAACCACCCACTCCTTTAAGATGCATGTAGCATTGTTTTCCCAGGAACCAGTGTTCTCATGTACTGAGCTGAAAGGCGGGTGATTAGAGACTTAGTGTACGGATACATCAGTTGCTAAATTAATACTAGAGTACCTGGTCTGAAAGCCGAACTCAAAACACTTAACATTGTTTCCCCAAATGAATCTCATAGACTCCCAATCCAAAAATTAGAACTAACCCCCTATAATACCACTCTATCCCAACCCATCCCAGTGGGTCCCATGCCATGACTCCCCAAGACCACCTCCAATAGGCTAGGTTCTAGAGACATGCATTGAGAAGGTATATCACGGACATGGGAGGCCTTATCATAAGTACCTATACACACGTACACATATCCAAGCCTATATAATGATGAAATTTAAAAACTAATGAACAATCATGAATGCATACATCTAAATCCCATAACTAGAGTATGATAGGAAGTAAACAGGTTCAAATACAATCCCATCATAATGTGTCTGAAAACACAAGTCCAACCTAATAGTAAGTACTCGGATTGCTATTAGAAAGCCCCATGAGCACACCTCTATCTACCTGGTCTCACTATATAACATATAGTCTTGATCCACCTAGGACTCTATTAAAAAGAAGATCATTTACATAAGAAACGACATGTGTGGGAAAATCCCGTGCAGAGGTGAGTATAAAAATACTCAGTAGGAAACCCAAAAACCACAAAGCATACAAAAAAGGAAATATAGTTATCTGTACAAAGGTATATGTCTACAACACATATAACCATCATATCGATATTTACTCAATAAAGAAATATAGCCTAGAGTAAATTACCAACCATAGTATACTATCCTTGGATTCTATATCAAATATTCCATAAAGCACTTGTCTAGGAGAACACACTCCTGAGTGTTAGATCTCTGATGTTGTCCATCTAAGAGGTACTTCTCGTAGAGGATCTTCATGAGAAAGAACATGATGATAGTTTAAAGAGAATATGATACATAGATGAGGATCACTGCTAAGGCCTTGGGTTGGTACCAACATTTTAATATGGATTAACCATCTAATTAAGTGATTGATTCCCAGGTAGTGTTGGTCACAAATATACCAATAACTCCACCAATGTAATGAATATGAATAGAGGGTTTCACTCTAAGCCTCTTAGAGGGATTCTAATGACTATATCCAAGAAGTCATGTTGAAGGGATCGTAGTCCTAGGAGTAGCATATGAGTCCATACCAATCTCCAAGTAAATTATACGAGGAACTCACCCTAAAGAATATTTTCCAAGATATAGAGAAAATTTTCTCTAAGACATACATAAAAGAATACATGGAATTTATTTTGGGGTCAAACAACATGTCCCTTGACCCCAGGTCCTACCTGTGGAAACAAACAGTGTCATCAATTCATTTTTGTGTAATACTATATAGTGTGTAGGTTTCCCATGTAGTCTACTCATGTTCTAGTACATGGATCCAACCCATGTAAAATTTCCCTTATATCAGTAAACATCTTATCTTGTGTACTAGATCTAGGTCATGTCCGTGTGGGGGAGTGCATGGTGTGCTCCAATCCCTACAATCCACCCCGTGCTTGTGTACATTCACAGTACACATTGAGTTATCCGGGAGGGACCACAGACCATGTGAGAGAGTTCACACACCATGTGATATTTTAATTCCTCTGAAAACCCTATTCCCCACTCTGGGGGCCCACATAGCTTGTAGATCTAAATTACACGCCATGTTGTTTGGGATTTTTCAAATTCCCAGATCCTCTTCGACATTCCATCTAATGACTCCAGCCTTCAATCTGGAGATCTTTTCACCACGCTATTGAAGATCCCAACTAATTCAAGCCTAGTTGTCCTTAAAATATGTGTTCTATCATTTCATCTTCTCATAAAATGGATCAAATCATTGTTCTCTGTTGTGTGTTGAAAAACGCGAAATCAGGTATCCACCATTATCCAAATCTCTCCATCTCTATCATCGCACATCCATCAAGGAATATTGATCATATATCTATGATTTCAGATTATTGCACCATGAAATAGGTGAATGATGATGGATTGATCTGGATTTTTTGAGTCATGATCCAAATGAAGAATTCCTGTGACAAATGCAGAACCGATGAAGAAAAGTACAAGAATATATATGGGGAATGAACCTTAATATATGTTCGTTTCAATTGTGATTTGTTTCAATTATAATGGAAATTGAAATAAATCAAATCAGAAAGATATTCTCCCATCAAAAAAAACAACTGATCCCGCATGAAGATCAAACCACAGATCAATCTATTAGTGAATTTATTCACAATCATTCTATAATAAAGAACGGTAAATAATGATGTCAAAACACACACCCTACCTCAATTTGGATCGATCATTGATGAAGAATGAGGTTACACCATTGTCGTTGGTGATCTCCTTTGATTTGGAGGTGCATCGATAATTGATCCATGATTCTCTCAATAATATCCAAAGATAATTCTCTAACAGTATCTCCATGGGTTATCCCACATCTCCAAGGTTATGTGGCTAACCATAAATTCTAACATAATAGTATTTTTAAAGACAAACCATTCACTACATCAACACCAATTAAATAAAATAATTTTATTCAATAATTTTATTCATTTCTATTCCTAGGATGAAGTTTCTAAAAATAACCCATGTAGAATAATATTAAGTCACGCCTAGGGTAAACGTTGCATTATAAACTCAATGGTGCCCTCATATTTCTAATTTGGGCACTTATTTAGAAGTTATTCCACTTTTTTAGGAAAACTGGAAGTGCAAGATATTTAATAAATTTAATATATTACATAAATTTATTTTGGGAACACTAGGCCTAGAAACACACATTGTTTCAATGGATGGTCTTGAAAATAACCCATATATTATCAAAAAATAATACATGGAATATCTGAGACATTAGAGTATTTTATGTATATTCTAGTTTAGAAGTATTAGTCCTTGTGTTTTTATCATGGTTCAAAAAACTCTAGGATGTTTATGATGATTTATTATAAATATATATTCATTATATAAATATTCATAATTCTTCATAAATATTATATATAGAAAACTTAACTACACCTTTTATAGAAATGGTAGGTCCTCGGCCTCTATGAATGTTGTTTTGATTTTTCGACAGATGGAACAAAAGAAAACTAAATAATAATTTATTTTTAAAAGATAATTATATTATAATATATACTATATAAATTAATTTAAAATATCCTCAATATGATAAAACTGTAATGGAAATTAAAAATAAATCACATCACTTTGTTGAGGTTGAATTCGACACAAACTCATGTATTATGTCATAATTGTTGAACAGTTTGGAAGCTAAGAATATAGATATGATATTATCATTACAGAATTATAATTATGTCATAATTACTATATATAAAAAATGAAATACCTTATAATATCTATCCATAAAATGTGGTGATAAAAAATGAATTGTATCGCTACATAGAGAGGGTAAGTCATATGTATGGCCAAGCGATACTTTAACTTCTCAGTTGACGGGAAAGAGGGTGTGTAATAGTTTTTTCCTAGTTGTAATAATATTTAATATTATTTATGAAAAATAATTTTTTATTTCTTGATATATGAAAAATATTTATTGTAGGTAAAGAATATTATAAAATAATGTGATTTTTCAAGTCGATTAGCACTTATTTAAAATGACTCATTTTGATCTCTAAAAATGAGATCTAGGGTTGAACTTTTGGGAAGAATAAAACCTTTATAATGTGTATAGGAAAGTTTTATAGATAAATTTATATATTTTGGTTGATATATAATGCTCAATTTTTTTTAAATAAGTTATGAAGGAGGTTTCCTTTTATAAATGAGGTGAGGGGTACTTTTGAAATTTCATAAAAGATTTAATTGTAATAAAGTAATTCTCAAGAAAAATGCCTACAAATGGTAAGAGATTCAAAGATAAAGTAGGATAAGGTTATGATCACACAAACCAATATAATTTAGACAAGTTTTGGTATCACTTAAAACCTTATCATTTGGTCTAACCCACAGTTGACCAATTTTAATTTTAAATATAGTAATAAATTTTCCAATATTAAAGGGTTTTAATTTTTAATAATACGGAATAAAATTTCCCATAAATGAAACTTTTTAGACATTTTGGACCATATTATATCCAAATTGTCTTATTTAAATATTTTTATGAATTTTAAATAATTTAATAAAATATTATTTTGAAAAAATATCAGTATTGTCAATTTTCACACTACTCATTTAATTTGACTTAAAATACATAAATATAAAGTTGTAATTCGAATATAATAATTAAAATAAACAAAAATATCTAATATTACAATATTAAATTCATGTAACACTATAAATTTCAAAAAATATAACACTGTTAATATCTAAAAAATCATTTATTTTAATTCTCCATTAATTGAATAATTACCTTTTTGGCTTTGTATAAGAATTTAATGTAATTATATAATACCTAAAAATTATAAATAAATTACCATAATGACTATAATTTAATTATGAATAAAATTACCTTTTTTATTCTCTCATAACTAATTTTACACCCATTTGAACATGTAAAATATATTCAAAAATAAGAGAGACTTATTTTTTATTTAAATAATTTATAAGTTATATTCATGCCAAAGTTTTCATTAAACAACTAAATTTTGAGACTAAGGTGTTAAGGGTATAATTATATCCATAAAATAGTAATTATTATAAAAAATTATCTCCTTATAACTTAATTTTAACCTGTATTAACCCAATTTACCCTTTTGAGGTCGTAAATGTTACCATGGTAACTATAGATATTGACAAAAAATAAAAAGGGCTATATTTAAAAAATTTGAACCTACTAATTCAAATTATGTATTTAATTTTATCTGATTCAATACATATGAATGGTGTAAATTAATTATAGGGAATAAATAATAATGTGATGAAAATTGCCCTGTAGAAAAAGAATTGTGTTTAACCATAAAACCAAGTTTATTGTTATCTCATCCTAGAAAAATAATATATTAACATTAAAATATTTTGTTCAGAATATTATATTTTTTTTAATAAAATAATTCACCAATATTGATTAATTTATTTTATTAATTTAAAAATAAATTGCGTTCAAGAAAATAGTTTATTGGAAAAATTAGTTTTTCCCAATAAAAATGTTTTTATACTATATTATAACATAAAATAAATTCCAATTGAATTATTTGTATTGTTTAAAATATAAGAAAAAAATTACATTGAATCCATTTTAAAATAAAATGTAACTTTCTATATGCATTTTTCAATAGAATCATCATTTCATTACTATTCACTCAAAAATCAATATTTTCATAGAATTATATAAAATTCATCTAAGATAATTTTAATATGTTGATTTCTAAAATGATGTTCATTTTATAAAATAAAACTTTTATAATTTAAAAAAATTAATTATGATATTTTTCTCACAAAAAATAATAAAAATATTTTTTTATAAGTCATATATTTAAAAAATAAAATAACCTTACTAAATATTTAATGATTAGTTGTTAATAATTTATCAATACATTTATATTCAGTAGGAAATTTATAAATATTTCATAAATTAGTTAATCCTATTAAAACCCACCAATTTAATGTCTAGGTTATAACTATCACAAATAAAAATATATTATTATTATTATTATGATTTTTTAAACCTAACGATGCACGTAATGAAAGTTATAGAAGAAATTAAAATTATTTGATAAAAATATTTGAGAAAATTCGGCGATGTTACATTATCACCCCTTATCCTAAATAAATATTACCATCATAATTTTTCTTGATCTTTAATTGGTTAATATTAGAATATTCCTTTATCAAAACCCACATCTTATAAAGGAATAATAAAACATCCCTTAAAAATGAATGTATAAAACCTAATGATTATCTTAAATAACATAAGATCATATTCCCAAATCTGGAATACAATGGTAGGAATTTAAAATACGGATATATAATTGAAAAATAACTTCCAGGAAATGATATAGAGTGATAAATAACAAGGTTAGGATATCATTATTGACAAAAAACACATAAATTATAGAGGAGTAATGAGAAAATCAATTCGTCAAAATTCATGGTTATATTAAAATATTTTGGGCTTAAGATCATTTTCCTAGATTTAAGGCATTCCATTACAATATAGACTAATAAATTAAGTAATTATACTTATTTTAAAACTATAATTTCTTCCTTTAATAAATTTTTACCATAGTCAAACTTGTTTATTCAAATGATGAGTATTCTCGATGAATTTTACATTCCCAAAGAACAAATATAAACTTTAATCTGATCAAATAAGTATATCGGGACATTCCCCTTATATTTATACATTAAATAAAACCAAAATTGGTTAGCATAATATAATTCTCAAAATGAATAAACCATTAAATGAATAAATACAATATTATTCTACAAATCCTTAATTGCTTCAATAAACTCAACATTAAAGAATGTTTTAAAATAAAAATTTTCACCCTTTATCATACATCTTTATATTTTTAATTGAATTATTACCATATATTCTTTTATTTTAAATCAAATATTGAACATAAGGGTTACATTTTCCTCGACCTAGTTAATTACTATGATGGTGTAATTTAATAAAATTTTACAAAATATCCTAAATCAAATTTTCATACTAACAAACAAGTTAATCCTTAAAATAACCATAAATTTCCCTAAAAATATAATATTTTCAATGAATATCTCTTCATACATTAATAATTTCTACATTCCACTATCAGTAAGTACATAATTAACATAATATCAAAGCCTATACCAACCCTAAATGGTATTTAAATGTAGATATAGTAATCTTTCAAAATCCCAATAAAAGTTAAACATTAAAATACTATCACTTAAAACATTAATTGGATTTTTTATTCCTTTTAACTTATGATCAACCTTATAAATATAAACCCATGACAGTATCTATAACTTTTATCTTAACCTTGCCTAAAAATATATTTTCTTATAAAAGATAATTCACACTTCATTCCTTAAATTACCGTCTATCTTAACCAAAACATTTCCATTTGAAGTATGGTTTCATCCTTATACCAATAAAAGATCATATGATAATTTATAATATAAAATTTGATTTCCTTATTCTATAATATATAAAGAGAGTTGTAATATATGATTAGAATAATTTCAAATTTCATTAATGGATGAACAATAATATTTTTATAGGGAGCATTCATACAAACATAAACATGAAATCCCTAACCCTATATCTATGGATAAATATTCCATAATTATCATAATTAACTTCAATTTGTGTAATTTTATTATTTTCCCCCTTTTTTAACATAAATTGTTATTGAGGTTTATTATCCTTATTAACCCTCATATTAGTGAATTGATTCACAGAATGATCAAACTCTTTGAATTTATAGCACTAGTGTGAGTAGTATATGTTGTTGAGATCTCTCTCCATTTCATTCACTGATTAAACTTTTTATAACACATTAATAGTCCTTTTCTCTATGTTCATGCTTCCCACACTTGAAACATTTACATGTTCCTTTTAGGCATTCACTTGAGTGCTGCTTCCCACATATTTGGAAAGTATGAGGTTCAATTTTTTTCTTCCCACCACATGACAACTCACTAGAGCTTCCCTGATGGCCCATGCCTTTTTTTAACACTATATCCATGATAATTTCCAACATCACACGATTGGCCCAAAGGTCTTCATTTTTATTTATTTTTTTTATAACCCCCCTTTCAAGGGATGAGGGGGAACCCTTACATGGCCAATAGGCTTAGAGATTACATGGACAATAGGGTAAGAGATTACATGACCAAAAGGTCTTATAGAATTAAACCATACTATAACTACAATGAACTACCCCTCACAAGTATTTGCATCATGATAGTAGCTCACCACCTTCGCAAGGTCGTTTGGAAAGGCTTCCTTTGCAAGGACAGGTTGGTCCCGATGATGTAGCCATAAACTCTCATTCTTCCAAATACATTTGGTTCTGCTCTAGTGAGCGTACTTGCTCTGAATCCTCCTCTGGGAATACTTCTTTTTTATAGAGTCTTTCTGGGGTAACTGCACTGATCATATGACCCAAAGGCCTTGATGTGTTCTGAAGGCCTTAAAGGTGGCCCAAAAGCCTTACTGACTCGAAGTACTGGGTGGCCTGAAGGCCTTAAGGACTCTGTGCCCAAAATATTGGCCCAAGTTGAATAGTTCAAGCTCAAAAAATACTGAACAATAACTTCTACAGTAAATGATACAGTACCCAGAAATATGCCTCCGCCTGATTTTGAACCTAGGTCTCATGGATTCACTTAAAGAGTCTTCACCAACTGGGCTGAGGCTCATGTGCGAGCATTTCCAATTTCCATTTCCAATTTCCATTTCCACTTTCAGTGCACATTAAATTATTTCCTCAAAGCTTCCGAACTGTCTTTTAGCTAATGCCTTTCAAATAATTTTTTTCAAATAAATAAATTATAAAACAATTTTTCTTTCAGGGATAATGATTAAAAATTAATAATACCTTGAATATCTTTTAAAATTTGACTCATATGTACCAATAGATTCATTATCCTTCTATTTAAGTTTAATTAATTACTTCTCTAATTTACTATTTAGAATATGAGGTAATTATATATTGAAAAATATTCCCTTAAACTCATCCCATTCCATGGTGTCAATTTCCTCCCCTTTACTGATATTCTTAAAAAAGTCCACCATTGATCTTCTTTTCCTTGAAAATGATAAATAGTAATGATATCTTTTACATATTATGAGCACTGATTAATTGGAAAAAATCCATCACATTGATCCATTATTAAGAAATAAATAGAATTAAAGACTCATAGATAAAGGGTGGACATTTTCTAATAAAATGTTTAATAAAATGTTTCTCCCTCCTTAGTGAATTTGGATGTTCAACATGATCCTTGTTACAACCAGTATCTTGAGATAGTTGAGTGTGAATAGTCACAAGACATTTCATCCCATATTTTAATCCATTTGGTTTCCCATAAGGATTTTCATTTCATTGTACATCACATTCATTGTTCACACGATTCCTTTGGCTTCCAACCATAGACTAAAACAAAAAAACATTGTGTGAGAAATGAAAATCGTAGTATAAAACCACATTATCATGAAATATCACTTACTATATGTATATATAAGGAAAACATATTTTTAATATAGGACTCCTCAGGTTTATCCTAGGTTATCCAAGATCATTACCATAACATAATGATTTTATCCTATACGTATAAATATCCCCATGGTTATCACAAATGTTTTATGATCCTAGTTTCTAAAGGTTAACCAAACCATTCTCTGATACCAAATATAGTTACTCATATTTTTCCTAAATATATATTACATTTTAATAGATGAATATTCATTACATGACATAATGATCCATGTCATAATCAAATAGTTATAGTTTCTCAAGAAACCAAGGCATTTAAACAAATGGTTTCTAAGAGTCTCCCATTATCACCCTTCTTAGACATATAATTCTTAAATAATTTCTTCAAAACATGGGGGAATGAAACATAATAAAGGGTGATCTCATATTCTCAGTAAGGGTAAAAAAGAGATATATCAATGATCACAAAATCATAACATTAGCATAAGGGCATAAGAACATGATCTTAACACATGAAACCCTAACTCTATATATCAAATATCATAAACTTCTGTCCAAGTATAAATATTTATAGTTCATAAGACATGAATCATAAATTAATTGAAGATCATGAGAAATGAGAGCATAAAATAAGCCTAATACATGAATTTTCCTAATAAACATAACATTATAACATTGTGAACGTGTAAAAATAGAAACATGTTCACTCATTAAGTAAAGGAAGTGAAATCATTCCCTTGAATAAACTTATGGACATAAAAACAAAGTCCACACATAGTCTTAACGAAATAAAATTTATGTTCAAACATAATCATACATACATGAAATCTAGGTCAATTCATGAGTCATGGATATGAACGTTAAGTACTCGTATAATATTGTGTGAGTTAATTAAGGTTCAGGCATAAAATATTCATCTCATGAGTTATCCATATTTACTCAATTAATTTGAGGGAGATATAGGTCCCACCAATCACTGAATAAAAATTATACATATGTATTCCATAAGATCATAAATCATTCATCATATAATAACCCATGAAAATAAATGGGTTTAATTATCACTCATCATAGGATAACCCATGGAAAATAAATGGGATTCATAAAAATTATGTCATCAAATTCATAATAAATCCAAGGAAATAATAAGGATGGTATTCATGGATCATATCCCTAGTAAATAATTTGTGATATTAGTGGTTGATTTCTACTATGAATATAAATATAATTAAAATATCATTAAAGCATTCTTGAGGAAAAAAACCTTTCCATTTTGAAATCAAATATTTTTAAAAAAATACAATTAAATTATAAAGAAAAACATTTTATTTGAAAATAAACTTTTAAACTTGTAAATAAATATTAAAAAATAGTCATTATAGAATGAAAATTCCTTCATTCTGTATAAGATAAAACCACATTTTATCTATACTTTTGTTGGAAAAGTCACAAAGTACCTCCTTTGGAAAATGCACAAAATATTCCTTTCAAAATATTCTATATGAATGAAAAAATGGGTAAAAATTAATTTATATAGTCAAATAAGAATAGTAAAAAACTTCATTAAATCATTTTTAGAAAACATAGATTTTAAAGGACAATGTTTTTTGATCGAAGGGATGGATGAAGACAAATTTTCTTAAAAATGTATTTTTGGTATCTTGAGTACATAAGAGGTCAAAAATGAATGGAAAACATATATTTTAAATAAATAACCAAATTATAAGTAAATTAATAAGTTTATTGAGATTTATATCATAATATTTAATTATCTGATGTATATTTATAATCACTCCTGATAAATAATGATATTGTAAAATAAAACCCTTTCCTATAATCATAATGCACATGAAATAAATAACCTTATATAGATATATAAATCCATAAAAATTTAATAATTATTATTATAAAATACATTCATGGGAAGTATATATGCCACATAAATGAAACAAGGGGTGAACATGGCATGTGTCTCGAAGAAATAAAAGTGAGACAAAAATCTATTACCTTATGTTCTACTTCCATAATATGCATTGAAACCTCCTTTATAATAAATAAATGTTTGTATTAAATCTATTTCATAACCATAATAATATATATTATAACCAATATGACTTACTTATAAACTTTTATCAACCATGTTTTAACACTTATTTATTAAAATCATTGCTCGAGATAATATTAGTTTTGTTTTTCATGTATATTATAGTTAAGTAATTTGGGTCCTTGTATTTTGATCATTGTTCCATATATAAAGGATTTAAATAATGGTATAAAAATAATATATATTCATTACATACATATTCATAATCATTCATATAAATTAGACATAGAAAAATTAATTTTGTTGTTCAGGGATACAGTAGGTCATACGTACACGTGAATGTTGTTTTCATTTTTCCAAGGATGGAAAAAAAGAGTGGTAAATATTAATTAACCATTAAATAATTATTATTATTTCATATATATCATAAAAATTAATTAAATCTATCATAATTTACGTCTAAAGTTAATGGAAATGAATAGAGAATCACATCAATTTGTGGTGGTTGTAGTCCACACGTACGGAAAACGACATTATCATTTTACAAAAGTTTGGAAGGTAAGAAGGTGGTTATGATATTATAATTAAAAAAATAAAATAATATCATAACTAAAATATAAATACATTATACCCATTATAATACCCTTCTATAAAATATGGTTATGAAAAATTAATTGTATCGCTACGTGAAGATGGTAAGTCGTACGTATGCTGAAAAAATATTTTCACTAATCATTTGATGGGGAAGAGGGTTTATAATAGTTTTTTAATAAAAATAATAAAATTTAATCTTATTGAGGATCATAAAGAGATTATTTTATAATAAATAAAATAGATTTATATGAGTAAAATAATATTATAAATGAAAGTGATCGGTTAAGGTGGTTGATTACCTTTTCTTTGAAACGGCTCATTTAGATCTCCTCTAAATAGCTCTAGGGTTTGTATTTTGGGAAACTCAGAACCTCTAGAATTTGTACAAGTAAATTCCAATGATAAATTGGTAGATTATGGTTAATAATTAAATCTCAATTTTAAGTAAATAATTGAGGTTTGAGGTACCATTTAAAATTTGAGGTTAGGGGTAATTTTTAAATTTTTCAAAATGATTGAATTATAATAAATTCATTATTAAGGAAAACGAATAGAAATTGAAAAGGATTGAATTATGTGGTAGCATATTGTTTAAATAACATCATAAAATATAATTTAGAAAGGTTTTATTGTCATTTCAATCCATATAATTTTGTTTAACCCTTAGTTAATAAATTTTAATTTTAACTATAATAACAATATTTTCAATATTAAAGGGTCATAAGTTTTATATATAAGGTACAAATTATAGAATAAATAAAATTTATTGACATATTAGACCATATAATATTCAAATTTTCATTATTTAAATATTTTAGGATTTTTAAATAATTTAATAAAATATTATTTCGATAGAATATCAATATTGTAAACTTTGACACTATTAAATTCATTTGACTTAAAAGACATAAAAAAGTATTGATCAGAATATAATATTATAATTAAATGATAATATGTATTATTAACCTATAAAATTCTTGGTTCTCTATAAATTAATAAAAAAAATATTTCACTTTTAATATTTTTAAATTCATTTATTTTGTTTTCCATTAATTTATTGAATATCGGTTTGGATTTGTGTAAGTATTTAAGGTCGTCATATAATTCCTACAAATTATAAAATATTAGAATCATAAATATAATTAATTTTTCCACAAAATTGATATTAATATTCCTTCATAGTTAAGCCAATGAGCATGTACCCAAGTGGTACAGGCTTCTGCTTCACATCCAAAAGACCCAGGATCGAATCTGGGTAGGGACGAATTTATGTGTACTGTAGCAGGTACTATAGAAATACTGGAGTGGCAGAGGCACTATAATAGGGACTATTGAAATGGCAGTACTGTAGGAGGTACTGTAGCAGCTCAATTATTATAGCAGTACCATTCGCCGATGGGTCCTTTGGGACAAAAAATGGAATTTAAATCCTTATATTCATAACACTTGGCCTTGGGCCTTCAGGATATGTAATGGGTCTCCCTCTACCCAAAAGAAGAGGAATTTTCATTAATAATAAATTAAGGTTTCAACCCCAAAATTTTTAAAAAAATCATTCATAACTAATTTTTTTCCTTATGTGAATGCATAAAAGTTATTTAAAACTAAGAGAGTGACATTTTTTAAATTTAATTGATTTATATAACATATAATTTATTTTCTTTGAAATTTTTTTATAAAACAAATAAATTTTGATAATAATGTTTTTAGAATCTAATATCCTTCTTCCTAAAAACTTATGATAAAAAATTAATATGTATGACTTATTTTTCACCTAGATTGACTCAATTTACCCTTTTCGGAGGTGATAAATTTTAACATAGTTAATGTTCACATTGACCAAAAATAAAAGCAGTATGTTTTAAAAAAATTGATCCTACTAAATATAAATATTTAATTAATTTAATCTAATTCATTACCTATACATTAAATAAATCAATTTAACATAAATGTGTAAAATACCACAAGAACTTATTTTTAGAAAAAATAAGAATTTTTAAACATACACCCATGTTTATTCTCATCCCTTTCCTAGAGAATTATTTGATTAATATTAAAAAAATTATAATATAAAATATATATTTAATTAAAATAATTCACAAAGAGTGATCAATTTCATATAATATGTTAAAAACATATATGTGCATACAAATAATTTTTCAATAAAATGTCTTTTTCCAATAAAATTTTTTTATACTAAATTCAAACATAAAATTGATTCCAATTAAATTAATTGGTTTATTTAAAATAAATTAAAATTTAATTTAATTTTCAACAATTTTGAAACAAAATAGAACTTTGTACATACATTTTTCAATGGTATCATCATTTTTTTAGACATATATATATTTCATACAGTGGTTTATCTCATTCATACCCACCAATTTACATCTTGGTTATAACTGTCCCAAATTATAATATTTTAATAGTATATCATGTTCCTTTTAAAATCATTGTTGCGTGTAACACAAGATATCAAAGAAATTAGTCTTATTTTAAAAAAATTATTTCATAAAATATTCTGGGGTTGTAAAAATTAAATCAAAAAAATTGATTTCAAATTTTTTATCAACATGATAACACTATGTAAAAATTTCAATTTAATTTCTTAGCCAAAAATTATGATTATTGAGATTAGAGGCAATGAACACGAAAATAGTAACTGTTTTATTTTCAATGTATTTTTTGATTAATATTTTGTATATTTTTTCAAATAATGTAATGCCACGACCCCAGTTACCTAGAGTCGGTGATTTACTAAATAACATGGGCATGATTACAATGAATCAATTCTAGAAATACTGATCAATTTTGCAGTCTTGGGAAATAGATTACATATATGAACAGTACATTACACCTTATATAATAAAACACAATATAAATGATCCTTTGAGAATGTCATTAATCACCAAGCTTAACCATGCTTATCAATCATAATACACTTCTTGGAATCCTGGGAAAATAAAATATAAGAAAGGAGTGAGCTCAAACGATCAGTAAGGGTAAGAAATAAAGGGGAAGATAACATAAACATTAGGCATGGTGAATAATTTATAACACATGCCGTTACAAATAATAAACATGAACACTTTATGGTAGGAATATGAGATGAGTAAAAATAGTACCATAATAAAACATATTCATGGGTATTCTTCTTGATGAACAACCACGTGAACCATTAATAATATTTTCATAATGAGTGAATGTATAATTCTAGACATTCTGAAACATCTTGTCAGGACCACGGCCAAGATGTCTAAAAATGATCTAGGCCTCAGCCAAAACCATATATCAAATTGGGAAAGGCCTCAGCCAATTCCACGTCTAATTGTATCATGAGACCTACTGATTAATCGGGGTGCTATAGTGGGCTCCACCCGTCACATACTATGTCCAATACATTCCTTATATGAAAAGGTTGAAACATAACATAAACATGTGTATTAAAACTAGCATACTAAATGTCAATATGTTAACCATAAACCATTAATGGTATAAAAATAACAAATCCACAGTCAAAAATATCACAAAACCTTCAATACAATATGGAATATTAGTATCTTAATAAATCAACCTCGGTCAGGAATAATATCCCGTAAAGGATGTTGTGATAGTTGAAAATGATCAGTAAAAATCATTGAGAGAAATATACCTTTTTCATGAAATCATTTTAAAGTAACATAATTAATAAAAGAAGTCATTTAAAAGATAATTTTGAATCAAATTGTCCCACACCACATTGAAAATTTTAAAATGAATTGACATTTTAAAACATTCATGTCCATAGAAATAAATCATTAAAACCATTTTGAAAACATTGACATTAAGGAGAAAGGTTTAGAAGAATAAATCTTTAAAAAAATTAAAATGATGATCTAGTTTAAGATTCCCTTCAATAAAACCTTAAAATATTAATTTTGAAAATATTTTTATGAAACATATATGTGGATGATAAAGAGGTCCTAGTAGATACTCACGTAAAAACAACGGCAAAAAATGAAGAGATTGTAGAACTAACTCTTACCTTGCACTTTACTTTGGTTAAGGGTACATTTAACCTTTAGTATAATGACCATATCATGTTAATAAATTATAATAGAACCATATTCATATTTATTATATCATACATGATTCATTTTTTACTTTATACTACCCATTTAATAATTATTTTAATATAAAATTAACATTTTGGGTAATAATCGTTTTCTTTATCGTACGTGTTTTAACATGTTATTATTGATCATATCATTTAGATATTGATTTAAAAACTTCTAGAATATACCACTAATTTATATATAATATATATTTATAATATAAATTTGTATAATAGATAGATATAAGAAATGGAAACATCGTTTATAGAGATGGTGGGCCGTACGTATTCATAAACGTTGTTTCCATTTTCATATCGTATTGAATGGAAGTAAGTGAATAAGATATATGCAAGTACATACATATATATATATATATTAAGTAGAATTATTATTTAATATATTACATAGTTATTAATAATATATATTTTTATAATCATCGTAGAATGGTGAATGCGGAAATGAATTTCATCGCGTCGTGGAGATGGTAATCTGTACGTACGCACAAGCGACAATATCATTATATTGTTGGTGGAATCAAATGTAATTGGATGGTATATCATATATATAGAATCATTAACATGTTATATTTATTATTTCCATCAGTTATAATCATTATTATATCCATCCAAATAATGAATTTTTTGAATAACAAACTACACCACGACGTGGAGACGGTAAGCCGTACGTACGCACGTATAGTGACTTTGTCATTTATAGGATGGATAGAATAACGAATATGGTTGTAACATATTTATAATAACATAATAGTATGTAGAAGTTACAGGATTTATTATTTTTCTATGGAAACAACAAAGAAATAGGAAGTGGAAGAAGAAAAGGACTTGAAAGAGGGTGGTGAAATTATTACCTCTACTTCGGGTGTTTCCTTTTGAGTTGATCAGAAGGGCTCATTAGGTTGGTTTTATGATCAAAGTAAGGCCTCTAGGATGAATTTAGGGAAGTTTAGAGGATATTTGGGTAGGTTTTGGCTGAGACAATAATCTTTGGAGGTGTGAAATTAAGATGAGGGGAAGTACCCTTTTATATGAGAGGTGAGGGACACTTTAGGAAAAGATTGAAATATTATTTTATAATAAAATAATTTTTTATTTCTAATGGATTAAAAATAAATTATTTTGAGTCTAAGGTGGGGATGGGTCGAAAAACTGTCAACCAATAGGTTTTATACAGGTTTTGGTCATCATATTAACTATATATTTTACATTTAACTCTTAGTTAAATAGTTTGACATTTACCATGTCTCTTTGTATATTCATATTATATGGTTAATAAACATACAATAACAAGAAAAAAGAAACCAAAGTGGTTTATTATTAATATATATAACCTTATCTATGTTCTTTTCCCGAACCTTATATTTTTATGAATATTATATCATTTAATAATATAATATTTGTTTTAAAAAACATATATGTAAATTTCGAAACTATTTAGTATTTTGTTTTTGTTAAAGTCATAAACGCATGATTACTTCAAAAAAAACTCATTTAATCAACCCTAACATGTCATAGTAACCTATATAATTAGTGTAATTCATCAAAACACTAAAATTAGGTTTATTTGGATACTTATAATATCAATTATTTTAATCATTCATTAATACGGAAATTATTGCATCATCATTGTATCATAAATAAATTTAATTATTTAATGTCTAAAAATTAAAAATAAAATATCATTTTGTAGGAAATATTTTTATCTTTCTTATTATAATTTATTGTCAAATTTATCTTATGTATAACCCTATATTGAAAATGTTTGAGTTATGAAAACTTGAGTATAACACATTTAACACTTTTTTAAAATTAAATAATAATAAATGTCCTAATCTAATCCAAGTGGACCAAAAGGATAATATTTTATTCCTAAGGTTTTTTTGGTCGAATTATATTTATCCAATAGAATTAGGACATGTTTGAGGGTAATAATAATATCAATTTTACCTTTAATTACCCTATTTACTATTAACTACGATAAATTAAAGTTTAAAGTTACTATTCATGAAAAAAGTATTTTCATCTTATTGAACCAAGTTTTACTTACTGATATCAACCGTGTCTCTAGGATTTTTGAAATTCAATTCACAGAAGTGTTAAAATTAAGTTTTATGGAAATTTATAAATGCTCCAAGAATGTGGGTAAAAATGATAAAAAGTTCAATAAAATTCTATACATCTAATTTTATTATAAATTGATTTTAATGAATTACATTGAAATTATATAGGTATTATATATCTATTTTTACTTAAAATAAATTTAAATAAAATAAAAAATTATTTAAATTAAAAGTCAGTTTTAAATAATAACGTAGTGTTTTTCACTATTAATCAGAAATTAAAAGTTTTCAAAAAAATACTAAAAATTAACCCTAATATAATTTTGATAAACTGAATTCAAAAATGAATTCTATTTTACCAAATTAAAAACATAAAATCTTCATTTATTAATTTTAAATTAATTCCCGTTGTAAAAACCAAAAAGTGGGTTTTTAAAAAGTAAAAATAATCAAAAGATTGACATGTGTTTATGTCAAATTTAAACGTAAAATAACTTACAATGAACTAAATTATATTAAATGTTAAAAATATAATCAAAATATACTTTCAAACCATTCAAATTTATAATTTAATAGTATAAATTATTTTGATTAAAAAAGTTGTTTTCAATTAAAATTTAGTATTTTTCACTCTTCACCCAAATATGAAAGTTATCCGAAAAACACCAAAAATTTATCAAAACTGAATTTTTATGTCCAAATTATAAGGAAGAAGTTTATTTTGTCAAATTAAATATATAAAGGTGTCAAATATTGTATTTAAAAAGGGTTTGTCATTAAAAGGCTGTAAAATTGCATATTCTGTAAAATACTTCCTTTGTCTGCAAAAATGAATTTGTTCTTATATTATGTCTAAGAAACACATAATATGGATATTAAAATTATATAATATTCAAAATAAAGTTAATACTATTTATAACAGCTTTTTTAATGGCTAGTTTGTTAAGTTGTGGTGCGCTCGAACTCAATGTTGTGTGTAGCGCAAGCTATTGAATTACTTTAATGAGATAAGGTACTATAAAATCTTAGGGTGTGTCATTCTCCCCTCCTTTAATAAATTGTTTCCTAGAAATTTTTAATTATTATTTGAAAATAAGTGGTTAAAAATTGAAAAATACCTTTGTGAAAAACCCACATCGGAAATTGGGTTAATAGAACTTAGACTCAATAAGGGGGAAAGGGAAATGAAAAAGTTACCACCAAATTATGATCTCGATTTGGAGAACATTGATGAAATTATATACACATAATTGGACGGAAAATGTAAATATTTATAGGGAGTGATTGAGGTCATCAATCACATACAAGTGTTAAATTGAGGTCCTCAAAGCCATCAATCTATGGTGATTTAAAATATCATCGGTTCAACAAAACATAAGGTATTAGGATAACACATTTTTTGTTTTAATATCTCTTCCCTAAAGTTTTAGAATTAATATATTCATATAATAAGAGGAAAAAATATTCTTGACAAGTATATTTTCATCCTTCAACTAATTCCTACCACAAACTCATCTTTCACTCCCAAAGATAATAGAATTCAAAAATATTCTATTTATCCTAATCGTATAGGGTTCTAAAAATAATGAATTTATAAATAATTTGTCAGACTATTAAAAAAACAACATTATAAAAACAAGGACATCACATATGCCAGTAGTATGTGATCCACCCTAGTTGCCCTTCAGTTGTGGGTTCAAATCTCATGGCCCTGCCGATCATGACGGGTTGTCGCCCGACCTTTGGGTTGTCCTTTTTATAACAATCCAGAAAAAATATTAAGAAATGCTTTAACCTTAATATTAGTATCCACCGTCAAACTGAATCTATTCAAACCTTTGTACTTATCTGAAATACTTCAGTCCAAACTGACAGTCCAAAATTTATAAGGAAGGTAATGAAAATGAAGATCTATTTTTCCACGTAATAACATATTAATACCTTCATCGTGTATTCCTTTAAAACATGGTAACACCCTTAATTACCATAAAACCATATTGATTACATTCATGATCCCTTATTCCTTATAGAATACTAGATATATTCCTTATATCCAAAAATTTTGAATATTCCAACAATGATGGAATAAACAAACCATTAATGAGTTACAAGGTAGTAAAGAATATCCAATATAATTTATCCAAATCAACCATCTCTTATTCCAAAATCACTACCTCAATATCATGACCATATTATGGTTTACCTTTCCTTTAAACATGTATTTTCCAAAGAGTTTAACCTGAAACTATTTCACTTTACTTGGTACTATACAATCTCAAATCCTTAATGAAATAGTACTGCAATACAACCCTTATTTATTTCAATAATTCATATAACCAGTACATCATTGATACAACACTCAGTTGAAATATTCCTTTAATAACAATATTATAACACTAGTCATTCCTCTTAATCTATGGTAGTATCATAACTTGATTATTATCTAATAGTGTCATTTGGGCATACTTTTATGATTTGTACATTCATTCGTGTAGTGTCCCAACTCCTTGTAGATGAAGTATTGTACAATTGAAACATTTTTTTTACCATTGCAATCACATAATTTATGTCCTTTTTCTCCACACTTATAAAAAACTCCCATTCCCTTCAAGCATTTACCAAGGTGATTCTTTCCACAGTTATCATATGTGGGAAAATCATTCTTTCCCCTCTTCTATTTGCCCAACTTTCTCTCTTCCATACTCTTCTTCGCTTGCTTCCCTTCAAATCTATAGGACTCAGAAAATCCTTTACTTATCTTATTAACACATGATAATATTTCTTAATATGATGATAATACATGGGAGACTATTTCTGTTTTAAATGCTGGCTTAATACCAAGAAATATATGACCCTTATTAATCTTTTGATCATGCATATTTCTAGAATTCTCATTCCTTCAACTAGGCGCCATTTCTAAACAATGGCATACATTAGGTTAGTTTATAAATCGAAATTCATAATTTCAAACATGTAAAATACCTAACTTAAATTGAAAATATTATGCATATAATCTATAATCATAATATGTTTTCTTTGAAAAATTATTTACTTCTAAATCCTTCATAATGTCTTGTAAAGAAAATGTGAGTTATCCTAAGCATATCCCCAGGAGTGTTATAACCAAGAGTGCAGTAAGGCCTATTATCGTGTACCAGGATACCCTAAGTCAAGCCCAAAACTACTTTTCAGAGTTTTCACTCCTACTTATATCTATGCCAGATCCACCTCTACCTACTCATATCCAGACAGGGATGTATTGCTGGGAAAATACACAAAATCTCAAAATTACCAAAATTCTAGGAATTTCTTCTTTACTAATCCTCAAAGTCTATCTTAGGGTAATGTGCTCTAATCAGTTTTTATATAAATCTAGTTTCCAAGGTTTGTACTAAACTTCCTATGATACCAACTGTAACGCCCCAACCCCATTTACCCAAAGTCGGTGCTTTATTACATAACATTGGCTTGATTACAATAAATCAAGTCCCAAAAGGCTGATCAGTTTAGCAGTCTCGAAAAATATATTAAATACAAGAATGTTACATTGCACCTTATAAAATAAAACACAACATAAATGATCCTTTGAGAAAGCTATTAATCTCATAGATTAACCCATATTATCAATCATAATACACTTCTTAGAATCTTGGGAAAATAAAACATAATAAATGGGTGAGCTCAAACACTCAGTAAGGGTAAGCAATACAGTTGAAGATAACATAAACATTAGGCATGGTGAATCATTTAAATAACATGCCTCTAAAAATAATAAAAATGAACACTTTATGGAAGCAATATGATATGATTAAATATTACCATAATAAAACATATTCATGGGTACTCTACTAGTAAAATAACCACATGAACCATTAATAAAATTTTCATAATGAGGGAATTTATAATGCCAAACATTCAGAAACATCTTATTAAGGCCTCATCCAAAACCATATATGAAATTGGGAAAGGCCTTGGACAATTCCACGTATAATTACCTCATGAGACCTACTGATGCACCTAGGAGATATAGCAGTCTCCACCCGTCACATACTAATTCCAATACATTCCTCATATAAAAATATTGATACATAGAAAAAACATTCGTATTAAAAGTAGCATATGAAATGTCAATAATTTAACCATAAAAAATGAATGGTATAAAAATAAACCATACACATTCAAACAAATCAAAAAACCTTCAATAATATATGGAATATTAGTATCATAATAAATCAACCTCGATCAAGAATAATATCTCGTAAATGATGTTGACATAGTTGAAAATGATCAGTAAATGTCTTCGAGAGAAATATTCTTTTTTCATGAAATCATTTAAAAGTCACATAATTTATAAAGGTAGTCATTTAAAAGATAGTTTTGAATCAAAGTGTCCCTTACCACTTTGAAACTTTTGAATGAAATTAACATTTTAAAACATTCATGTCCACATAAATAAATCCTTAAAACCATTTTGAAGACGTGGACATTAATGAGAAAGGTTTAGAAGAATAAATCTTTAAAACATTTAAAATGATGATCTAGTTAAATATTCCCTTCCATAAAACCTTAAAATATTTCTTTTGAAAATATTTTTATGAAACACGGATGTATATGATAAAGAGGTCTTAGTAGATACTCACGTAAAAACAACTACGGATAATGAAGAGATTGTAGAATTAACCCTTACCTTGCACTTTACTTTGGTCGAGGGTACGTTTAACCTCATGTATAATGACAATAGTATGTTATTTAATTATACCATTACCATATTAATATTCATTATATCATACATGATTCATTTGTGACTTTATATTACCCATTTAATAATTATTTACATGTTAAATTAACATTTCGTGTAATAATCGCTTTCTTTATCGTACGTGTTTTAACTTGTTATTCTTGATCATATCATTTAGATCGTGATTCACATACTTCCATAATGTTACACATGATTTATATATCATATATATTTATAATATAAATATGTCTAATAGGTAGATATGTGAAATAGAAAACACCGTTTATTGAGACAGTAGGTCGTACGTATGCATAAATGTTGTTTCTGTTTTCATATCGTATTGAATGGAAGTAAGTGAATAAGATTTATGTAAGTACATTAATATATATATATATATATTAAGTATAATTATTATTTCAAATATTACATACTTATTAATATTATATATTTTTATAATCATTGTTGAATGGTGAATGTGGAAATGAATCTCATCGCGTTGTGGAGACGGTAATCCGTACGTATGAATGAGCGACAATATCATTATATTGATGAGGAAATCATATGTAATTGGATTTATATCATATTTAAAGAATCATTAACATGTTATATTTATTATTTACATCAATTATACTCGTTATTATATCCATCCAACTGATGGAGTTTTTGAATAACAAACTACACCACGACATGGAGATGATAAGTCGTACGTACGAACGTATGGTGACTTTGTCATTTACAGGATGGATATAATAACGAATAAGGTAGTACCATATTTATAATAACATCACAGTTTTTACAAGGTACTGGATTTATTATTTTGGTATGTAAACAACAAATAAAGAGGAAGTGGAAGAAGAAAATAACTTTAAAGAGGGTGTAAAATTATTAACTCTACTTTGGGTGTTTCCTTTTGAGTTGATCAAAAGATCTCCATAGGATGGATTTCTGATCAAAGTAAGGCTTCTAAGTTGAATATGGGGAAGTTGGGAGGATATTTCGGTTGGGTTTGGCCGAGCTGAAAGGCTTTGGAGGTGTGAAATTAAGTGAATGGGAAGTGCCCTTTTATAAGAGAGGTGAGGGTCACTTTAGGAAAAGTTTGAAATATTATTTTAGAATAAATTCATTTGTGGTTTCAAATGGAACAAAAATGAATTATTTATAGGATAAGGTGGGTATGGTTCGAAAACATCTCAACCAATAGGTTTTATATTGGTTTAGGTCATCATATTAATCTTATATTTTAGATTTAACTCTTAGTTAAATATTATGATATTTACCATGTCTCTTTGTATTTTTATATTATATGGTTAATAAACATACTATAATAATCCAAGAGAATCCCAAGTGGTTGATTGTTAATATATATAACCTTATATAAGTCTTTTGGATAAACCTTAAATTTTTAGGAATATTATATAATTTAATAATATAATATTTGTTTTAAAAACACATTTATGTCAAATTTGACACTATTTAGTATTTTGTTTTTGATAAAGTCATAACAGCATGATTACTTAGAAAAAAATTATTTAATCAACCCTAACATGTAATAGTAACCTATAAAATTAGTTTAATTCATGAAAATTCTCAAATTATATTTATTTGGATATTTATAGTATCAAATATTTTAATCTTTCATTAATAAGGTAATTATTGCATCATCATTGTGTCATAAATAAACTTAATTATTTAATGTCTAAAAATAATAAATAAAATATAATTATGTATTAAATCGTTTTACATTTTTATGTAATATTTATAGTTGAATTTATCTTATGTATAACTCTATATTAAAAATGTTTTAGTTATGAAAACGTTAGTTTAACACTTTAAACTCTCCTTTAAATTAAATAATAATAAATGTCCTAATCTAATACAAGTGAACCAAAAACATCATATTCTATTCCTAAGGTTGTTTTTGATATAATTACACTTATACAATAGAATTTGGACATGTTTTTGGGTAATAATAATATCATTTTTACTTTTAATTACCCTATTTACTTTTAACCGTGGAAAACAACATTAAAAGTTATTGTTCACCAAAAATTATTTTAATCTTACTGAACCAAATTTTACTTACTGATATCAACCGTGTCTCTCATATTTTTGAAATTTAATTCACATATGTGGTAAAATTATGTTTTATGCAAACATCAAAATGCTCCTAGAAGGTGGGTAAAAACGTTAAAAAGTTCAATAAAATTATAAACGCCTAATTTTATTATAAAATTACTTCAATGAATTAAATTTCACTTATATAGGTATTATATATCTATCTTGAATTAAAATAAATTTAAATAAAATAAATAATTATTTAAATAAAAAGTTAGTTTTGAATAATAACGTAGTTTTTTTACTAATCATCAAAAATAGAAAATTTTCAGAAAAAATACCCAAAATTCACTCTAAGCTAATGTTGATATCCTAAATTTAAAAATAAATCCTATTTTATAAAATTAAAAACAAATAATTTTCATTTATTAATTTAAAATTTATTCCAGATGTCAAAACCATAAAGTGGGGTTTTAAAAAGGAAAAACTATCAAAAGATTGCCATGTGTTTATGTCAAATTTAAATGTAAAATCACATATAATGACATAAATTGTATTAAATGATAAAAATATAACATAATTATACTTCCAAACCATTCAAATGTATAATTGAAAACTATAAATTATTTTGATTAAAAAGGTTGTTTTCAATTAAAATTTTGTACTTTTCACAATTCCCCTAAATATGAAAGTTATCTAAAAAACAAAAAATTTATCAAAACTAAATTTTTATGTCCCAATTATAAATAAAAAGTTTATTTTGTCAAATAAAATATATAAAGGTGTCAAATATTGGATTTAAATAAGGTTCTCCCTTAAAAGGTGGTAAAATTTCATTTCCTAAAAAATACATCCTTTATTTGAAAAAAAAATTAATTTGTTCATATATTATGTCTAAGAAACACATAATATGGTTGTTAAAATTATATAACATTAAAAAAAAATTCATACTATTCATAACCTCATTTTTGAACTGCTAGTTTGATAAGTTGTGATGCACTCAAACTCAGTGTTGCGTGTAGCGCAAGCTGTTGAATTACTTTAATGAGATAACATAATATGAAATCTTGGGGTGTTACAAATCAAATAAATTAATGTCTTCTAAGAATTGAATTTAATATAATTTCTAATCCCACATTTTAAAAAAATTCAATCGTTCAGTTGGTAATCATTACTAAATAATATTAAGAACACTTAATGGTGAAATTAGCATATTTGTACAAAAAAAAATATTTCTCATTGGCATTAGGTTGGATTGCATAAAGTCCAAAATTACTATCTAGCAATGGGTCAAGGATCCCAAGATAAAGAATTTAAATTCAAAACAACCACATCCACATACGAATGCTCACTGTATAATATAATCTATTTGTCTCAATATCTCATCAAGCAGGTTCCATGATAGCATCATCAACCTTTGTTCTTGATACTTCATTCTTTGACTAAAAAAAATAATCTCTTCAGTACCCCATGTCCATGGAATCTTGCACAAAGGTTCTATTTCAATCAAAGTATCTATATATCAACTTTCATAAATGGAAGGGAAAAATCTTTCCTCGGCTTATCAATTAATAACATGCCACTCGTGACACACCCAATGTACCCTACATCCTGTCAACATATGGCATGATGATTTTTGTCAGTAAATAAAAGTGTGTGAGTTGTGACATGTATTAATTATAATCAAAAATTCTAAAGATCATTAACACACTCGCAGATAGGAATATCGGATGACACCAAAACATGCAGAATTCCTACTAGCGGGTCTATTCTCAAAATCTACCATCATGGAGATTACCAAGTGCGAACTTCATTAGAGGAAGTCTAATAAGCTTACAAGTACTTTATTCTGAAGGAATTTATACTATTTGTCCCATCATAGTATTTCATCCAACCACAAAACTGTATTTAATAATATTATTACAGAATTACAAGGTTCTCAACATAACGGGGAACTATCGTGGCCTTATCAATGAAAAATACTCTAGGACATTAACTCATCATAGTAATGAAGAACAATGAAAAAGATGTAACAAGATGATTAATATTTAAAGAAATTAAATATCCATGTAATAAAAGTACAAACTGTTGGTTCAAGGAAACCAACTCTAAAAAACTTCAACTTGGACTGAAGAAAACTGCCTATGACTTTCAGTCCTCTAGGCGTCACATGATGATCATATCTCTACTTTGTCAGGGCTTTAGTCAAGGGGTTTTCCACATTTTCTTCTATGAAAATAAAACACATTGAAACATCACCTCTCTGAGAAAAATCCCTCAAGAGGTGATACTTTCAAATTATGTGTCTTGTCTACTGATGTGACCATAGCTCTTTTGTAATAGCCACCGATGTAGTATTGTCACAACAGAGTGTGATGGGATCCTTACTGATAGGTACAACATCTAACTCCACGATGAAGCGTTTCATCCCAAATTCTTCTTTAGCTACCTCAAAAGCAACGATATACTAGGACTCCACTGTAGAATCTATAACCACGCTCTACTTTGAGCTCTTCTATCTCACAGAACCTCCATTAAAAGTGAAGATGTATCTCATTTTCAACTTCATGTCATCCTGATCAATTTAAAAACAAGTATATGCATATCCTTTGATGACTAATTCCTCATATCCTCCATAATCCATGAACAAATCCTTAGTACGCCTCAGATACTTTAGGATTATCTTTACTTCCATCCAATGGCGGTCACCTAGGTTATATTGATATCTTCCCACCACACTCAATGTGTAGGAAACATCTAGCCTAGTGAAAAGTTTGGAATATATGGTTGGCCCGACCATTGATTCATATGGATTCTTTTGCATTCTCTCTATTCCTACGTGTGTTTGAGGACACATTTTCTTATAAATATGAATTCCATGTGAAACTAGAAACAAGCCCCTATTATATTTTTCCATATAAAATCTCTTTAGTGTCTTGTTAATGTATTTACTTTGACTTATGCCCAACAATCTCTTGGATATATCATGATGGATCTTGATACCAAGAATATATTTTTCCTCACATAATTCCTTCATGGAGAAGAATTGATTCAATCATTCTTTAACAAACTGTAAGACTACTATCTTATTTTGAATAAGTAACATTTCATCAACATATACAATTAGGAAAATGATCACACTCCCACTAAACTGTTTGTAGACACAACACTCAAAAACATTCTTAAAAAAACCAAATTTCGTTATGGCTTCATCAAAATTAATGTTCTATGACTTGGATGCTAGCTTTAATCCATAAATGGATTTATATAACTTTCATACCTTATTAAAAAACATTGGAGTCAAAAACACTTCTGGTTGTGTCATGTAGACATAATCCTAAAGGTTCTCTTTAAGGAAGGTCGTTTTGACATCCATTTTTCAAATATCATAGTCCTGGTAACTAGAAATGGCCAACAGAATTCTGATGGATTTCAGCATCCAAGATGGTGAAAATGTTTCATTGTATTCAATTCCATGACTTTGGTTAAACCCTTTTGCAACCAGTCATGCCTTGTAGGTACTGACTTTTCCTTTCATGCACAGCTTCAACTTGAATACCCATTTCCAACCAATAGGCATTACATCCACTGGAGGATCTAACAAAATCTATACTTTGTTTTAGTACATGGAATCCATTTCAGAATTCATAGATTATTGTACTTGGAAACGTATGTGCCACTTATGGTTTTTTTATAGGTTAGAGGATCATTATTATCAACTAATAATGAGTCACCATCCTTGGTAACTAGAAAATTGTATCATTCTGGTTCACTAACCTCTCTTGTACTCCTATGTAGTACTTCTATCTCTAGAACAGATTCTTCTTCCCAGGGGCTTTGTGGAATCTGTACGTGTACCAACTCTTTTGTTCATTGATCCTCAGATTCATCAAATTATCTATTTCTCTAACTATCTCTTTTGGATATGTGTTCCCTATCAAGGAATATGGAATTTATTTCCACTATAACCTTTTTTTATATGGGATTGTATAGGTAATATCCCCTTGAGTCCTTTAGGTATCCTATAAATGTACACCTTGTGCCTCGGGGTGTAATTTTGGTACCTGAAGAGGCCTTAACAAACACTCTGTTTCCCCACACATGTAAATTAGATAACATGGATTTTCTTCTTCTGTAAAGGTCATATAGAATACAATTTATCAATTTATTTGGAACTTGGTTTAGTATGTGTGCCACTGTTGGTAACGCATATCCCCAAAATGATAATGGAATATTTTCATGACTC
Source organism: Viscum album (assembly GCA_963277665.1). Classification (NCBI taxonomy): domain Eukaryota; kingdom Viridiplantae; phylum Streptophyta; class Magnoliopsida; order Santalales; family Viscaceae; genus Viscum; species Viscum album. The sequence goes on along the minus strand of OY728164.1, from coordinate 1,088,113,726 downwards.
ATCATTGATCTCACCATATCCAACAAGGTATGGTTCCTTCTTTCACTTAAAACATTCCACAGAGGCATGTTAGGAGGAGTGAGTGGGGATAAGATCCTAAAATCATGTTAGTAATCAATGATTTCTTGATTAAGATTCTCTTCACCTCGGTCTGATCAGAGTTTCTTAATCTTCTTACCAAGCTGGTTGTCAACTTCATTCTTGTATTATTTGAACTTATCAGAACAATTGTACTTATAACTCATTATGTAGATATATCCATATCTTCTAAAACCATTCATAAATTTAATGAAGTATGAGTACCCACCAATTTCTTAAATTTGAAATGGTCCACACACATTGGGATGAACCAATTAAAGAATCACTTTGGCCACATCAGCTTTCCCAGTAAATGGGGATTTGGCCATTTTTCCTTGTAAACACACTTGACATACACCAAGTTATTTTAGATCAAAAAAAATCTAAATATCCATTTTTATATAACTTTATCAAGTATTTCTTGTTTACATAACCTAACCAGTGATGACAAAGTTGGGTGTGGTATGAGTCATGTGATGTATCTTTTTTGTCAATTTCCATTACTTGGTTTGTGTAATCTAACACATAAAGACCATTGTATAAATATTCCATACCAAAAAAAATGGTCTCTTTTTAAAATAAGTAATATTCATTTCCAAACATGAAAAAAATCCATCTGTATCTATTCTGGATATAGAAATAATTTATTTGGTTACAGAAAGCACATAAACCAACCCTTTAACACTAGGATCATCCTAGTTGGCAATGTGAGCTGGTAGTCCCCAATAGCTATAGAATCAAGTCTGGCTCTGTTGGATTCTTATATATATACCTCCCCTTAATCAATTTTTGTGAATCTACTTGTTTTATATACTTGAATACATATGTGAGAACCATAAGATATATCCAATACCAAATTTTTAGAAATAGATAAATTCCACTCAATAATAAATGAACCAAAATCTTCCCCTTAATTCTCTACATGGGTACAATTTTTCTTCCAGTGGGCCTTATTAGTATTAGAGAAACAAACAGCCCCTTATTACATTTCCTCCCATTTTATCATCTTCTTCTTATATGGGTTTGAAGAAGATTTGGACTAAAAGTTATTTTCCTTACCTTTACCCCTATTCATCATAACGTCAGAAGGCTAGTTGCGCTTCATATCTTTGTCCACATAGAGAATGAGGATAATAAGATCTTGTAGAGACTTCTTAATGTTGTTTATATTGAAAATAACAATAAAGATGGAGAATATCTGAGGAAGTGACATGAGAATGAGATGAGTGCCCAGTTCTTCAATGAGTTTAAACCCTAGAACCTCCAGTCACTCAATGTGGCCAATGAGCTTGACTACATGAGTCCCAACAAGGGAACCCTCTCTAAGATTACTCTGTAATAGTTCCTTGGATATCTCAAATCCTTCCAGTCTTTATCTCTCCTATTAAAGACCACAGAGGAAATCAATCATTCTATATCTATCCATGTCTTCATGAGACTCCATGATCCCACTATACATTGATGATAGCAACAAACATTGAATTTTGACTACATCATTCATATGTTGGTCGTAGACAGTGAAATATTGATCACTCACCTCTTTGACAGGTATATATGGTAATGTTAAATCTAGAACATAATACTATCGTACATGGCATAGAATAACCCAAAGGTATCTAAACCATTCCTGGAAGTTACTGCCAGTGAGAGTGTTATCTCTATCTATAATTTATCTCAGTGATAGTGTGGTTGGTGATCTTGACATTTTATTCTACAATTAAAAGTGAAATTAGTTAGTAATTTCTTGATTACATTTTATTAGAGATAATAAATTGATTTTATTGAGTCTCCCACTATTTTATCAAGTCCCAATGGCCCTCACCATTGAATAAGGAATGTCTCGTTTCCATAAAATTCTAATTGCAAGGATCCATATTCCCCTTCGCATAACCCCACAAGGGTTGGACAAGCTATTTGAAGGTATTTAGGTAGGATGTTCTTTTCCAACTGCGGGCTTGTAGCTCCTTGATTTGTTGAGTGGACTCCCCAATCCTGAAATCTGGACATGGATTTCCTCAAATCTTTCCTCCAATATAACACCAAGTCTAGAAAGTCCTACTCCTCTTAATTAAATATGGTTAATTCAACCCAGAAAAATTCATAAGGGATTCCTGTATAAAAGTAAGTGTCCCAATAAGGGTTGGCGAAACACATAGTTTTATTAAGTCTTTCCCTTAATTAAGTAACGAATGGTTTAATATGACTTAAAATTTTATTGAGGGATTTTTATCTCGTATACTTAAATTTATTATTATCATTATCACATGATTGTTAATATTAAGTGGAACATACTTAAGAGATTAACTATGTATTGATAATATTTATGCATAATCCTAGTTTATTTTAGTTCCATATTGCATTCTTGTTAGTTCATTAATTATGTGATTGTGACAACACATCCATAATTAAAAAACCATGCAAATGAAAGAAATAAAATAAATTGAAGGGAGTGGTCATGATCTTTTCTAATGGTTAGTTTATCTAGCGGTTGATAAACTAACCCTGAACTAGGGAAGAAACACCTTGAACCCTTTGGGTTCATTTTTACATCTTTCCACCTGTCCAACTTTGTATCTCCTGGGATTAGTTTCGTCTCATCTCCAGCATGAACTACCTCCATTTTGTTAGAAGCTCCATCCATTACATATGATTTTTTATTCACACATAAGTGAGGTGTAAAAAAGAGTTAACATAAAAGAAACCATAGGCATGTAGGGCCAACATATTTATAAGAAGAGATAGTGCGCAGGCCAACAATTAATTTAAAAAATAAATTAAAAGGAAAAAAATTACATAAAAAGGATTTTTCTAGATTAGGATCATCCACATACATGCAATGAATTATGTAATTAATAAAATAATCATTCAATTCTTTAATAGTTCTCATTAAGATAAATATCACTTGAATCGATTAATTTTTATCCTTAATTAACCAATACTTTTATCTTAATTCCATTTTGGAATTTCCTTGAGATTATCCTCATTGTACATAAATTCACCTTAGAGGTAAGATTGTGAATACCTGTTCGAATCTATACAACATTTATTATATTCTTAAAATGTTTTACTCTTCTAAAATATGGAATACATTATGCTTCAATGCATAGAGTAACAACCTATAGTATGATTTATACATGATAAGAAGTTATGAACATTACACAAATAGTAAAGTTTTAACTATTTTTAATTTGGTAATGTACACGGCGTGTAGTTATGACTATAGGTCATGTACTACCTTCACTATCTTTCCTGAAGTACATTCCTAGGGACTCTTCATATGAGGAATACTTCGAAAATTTTAGAATACATGTCATGTATAGTTGCCTACATGCCCTTTTGTCTCTACATTACACAGTTACCGGTCAGCTTAGCAGTGTATGGGATACATGGTTTGGCCTCTGACCCAAAGAGACTACACACCGTGTCCAATGGTCCACATGTCTTATAATCTGGTATTCGTGTTCCTATCTTTCATGGTCAACATACGGTGTAAAATTAACTACAATGCATGTAATAAATGCACATAGCTTGAGTAATTGCTGAATTACTCCTGATTTTTTTGTACACAACTACATGGTATGTAGTTTGGATTACATGGTATGTATGGCAGAGAACAAAATGTGCAAGTCCAAAAACATGGTGTGTACTTTCGTGTTACCTGGGCAGAATCGTCGGTGCCACCTGACGAGTTCCTCGTTTTAATTTTAATCTAAAAATTATTTAATTATGTGAAATCAGTGAGAATCGAAAGAGAAACAACACATCTCAAAATTTATATTAATAGAACTATTAAACCTTGAATTGAAAAACTAACTTATTAAATAATAAATAATCAATGATGATTAAATAATTACACAAAATTCTAACCTCGCTCTGATACCACTTGATGGGTCAAGACACTGCCGAAGCGCAGTGTTGGGTGGGGCCCAACGTTGTCTTTTTCGAAATTGACGACCAATCCGAGATCAATATGACGATGAATAATAGTATCCATAGATTAAAATCAATTATTTAGATAAAATAAGAAAGGATCCAGATCCAACATAGAAAAAATCTTTCACATCATGTTTATAAATAATTTTCATAATTTCATAAAGAAAAGAATACCATTATCTATTTTACATTTTTTATTGATGATGATGATCATCCTGAATGACCCTTCTTTATTTTCTTGTTTCAATTGCAAGGATCTAAACCATAATCCCTATATCAATCATCCACACATGCTCTGATAGCCTTCAATCGACACCACTTGTTCTCCCGGTGCAGGCACGGTGAAGTTAGTGTCCTGTGTCATGCATTCTTGATCGCTTGTTCTTCAGTCTTGAAGAATGTCTCTCATTCTTGAGAGAGGATGGAAGAGGATTCAAGAAAGAAATTTTTTGGCTCAATAATTCTCAATTCACTGGGCGTGTATTTTAGTACATGACATCATATATACCTGTTTATTTATCAAAATGGGGATTCAATTATAACATTTAATTTCATAACAGCAAATAATTACATTCATAACCTTAGAGAAAACTCAATATGTTAATAATAATATTGTTTCATTATATATGGTGTGCCATATTGAGAAAAATTAAATTATAAAAAAAATTCCGCGTTACAAATTAATAGTAGTGTTATGATTTTTTTAATGTGTACCAACTACTTAAATAGTAATTTACCATCTTGAAAATAATTATTTTATTACTAGACTGGCCTTGGTCCACTCAAAATCCACCTCAATTTATTGAACACCTAAATAAATAAGTAAATAATTTGTTCTCTTAAATGAATATTTTGTTTACAAACAAGTAAATAAATATTTATTAAATGTTCAATAAAATAAATAAATATATTTTACTCACAATACGGTGAATAAATATTTATTTAATTTATGCAATCATTTCAACTTGAATAAAATTATTCCATGGTCTTGAGGATAATATTTTTTTCATTAATTAAATTCAAATAGAATTTAATTGGGACCACCAAAAACACTTAGTGTGTGACCCTCTATGAATCTTTATCATTGGAATTAGGTGGGCTAGCATAAATTCCAAGAGTAATATCTACAATGGGTCAAGGCACCTAAGATAAAGAACTTAAATTCAAAACAATGATGTCCACATGTCAACACTCACTGGGTAATATAATACCGTTGTCTCAATATCCCATCAAGTGGGTTCCATGATAGTTTCATCAACCTTTGTGCTTGATATGTCATTCCTTGACTACCTGAAAGAAACTAATCGTTACACCATGGACATGGAATTTCACGCGATAGTTCTATTTAAATCCAAGGGATGAGATATCAACTTTCATGATTGGAATTGAAAATTTGTTCCTCAACTTATCCATTAATAACATGCCACTCGTGACACACCCAATGTACCCTAATTCCTGCCAACATATGGCATGATAGTTTTTGTCAGTAAATCAAAGTGTGAGAGTCATGACATGTATTAATGATAATCTTAATGTCTAAGTCCCATTACACACACACTCATAGATAGGAATATCTGATGACACCAAAACATGCTGAATTCATACTAGCAGGTGTATTCTCATAATCTACCTTCTTGAATATTACCAAGTACAAACTTCATGAGAGGAAGTATCATATTCTTATGAGTACTTGCACCTGATGGTTTGTATACTATATGCCCCATCATAGTATTTCATCCAACTAAAGAAATATATTTAGAAATATTGTTATATCATTTCAAGGTTTTCAACATAGAGGGGAACTTCCATGACCTTATCCATGCAAAAAATACTCTAGGAAATTATTACATCATAGTCATGCAGAACAATGAACAATATGTAATAAGATTTTTAATATTTAAATAAATTAAATATCCATGTAATCAAGGTAAAATAAGTTGGTTCTATAACACCAAGCCTAAAAATTTATTCAATTTTCATCCACATAGAAAAAGCAATGAACGTTTATCCTATGTTGTGTGGACTACCGCCTCCATGAAGTGACATATTCAATTTTTGACCATAACTTATCTTTAATGGTTATAAGGATGGAATTTAAGAATAAATGATGAAGATTTAATATAATTACTAATAATAAGATACAAATTATATTCCACCTTCATTCCCTCTTATTTAATAGGAAATGAAATTGTTAATCATTCATTGTGCGGACTACCACTACGAAGAAGTAACATTTTTTATTTTTCATCTTGATTTTAAATATTTATAAAAAACACTTGAAATTAGAATCATAAACATAAAAATATAAATTATACCATTATGATTCTTTTATAATTTTATTATGTAACAAAACATCTTCATTACTATCATCATCAAAAAAATTATGGTATGTTAATGTTTAGGTCACTCTAACTGTGTACTTAAACAATGTTCTAAAACTCTTTCATGTATGAATATGAGAAATTAAATAATAAAATTATTATAAATTAATAATAATAATATCATTTTTGTCTAAAAATTTTATATTAAGTATTTTAATTATTATTAAAATATCAACATTAATCACTAAAATTACCAAAATAAGAAAACACTAATTCAATTTTCATAAAAACATAAAAACTATATAATAAATAAATAGAATATGATAATAAATTGTTTGTATAAAATTAAATATAGATTATTAAATATTCAATAATGGTATCTATTAAATTTATTTAAATATTCATGAAGTTAGGTTCATGTGCAAAGTGAATCGGGAACAGGGTAAGGGTTTTTGCTCACTCAATTTCCTGTCATTGAGTTAAGACCTAATTGTTGAAATTATTTTATCCCAATATTATTTTATTCTACCTGATAAATAATTAGTATTTTATTTAACCCTTATTTTCTATAGTTCTACAATACTACCTTATAACCTCACTATCATATTATTCTAACCTCAATGATTATGTTAATTGTAAGGGGTTTCTTATCTAAAAATTAAATTTCTTAGGTCATATTTCTTATTATCTGTCATGTTTTAATTGGAATGGTGCATCTACTATCAATTTAAAAAAAATCATCATGATAATATAATTATTAATTATATTTAATGTTCTATTTGATATCATATCCTTCAAGGATTTTTTATTCAAAAGATTCTAATGATGTAAGGGTTCTTTGTCTCATTTTCAATTCCATGAGACATGTTTGATATTGCGTGAAATTTTTTCTTTTATATGGTGTGTTACATATCCAATTAAATTTAAGTAGACTTAATATAATTCATTTTATTATACTTAAATTTTATCATATTGCACTCATGTTCTTTTATTCTTACATTCCCATTACCATAAGCGTTTCTTAATTTTAATTTTTCTTCATTGAGTTATGATTCATATTCACCAGTTGTTTCCATTTTGTGGTGTATATAGTGTCAATGGATTAACTTATAAATCCTCTCATTTATTTTTCTTTTGGGGGATTAATCTTTTGAAAATACATCATTTCCTTTTCCTTTCCAAATTATCCCCTATTACAGGAATAATTGTTCTTCCAATGGCTTTATTTTTTTAACGATCTATATTTACAACCATTGATTGAAGGTTATTTAATTAGAATTTATATGTTGGTTGAATGGATAAATTATTTATTTAACAATATAATCATTACTCTATATGTTTTTATTTTTAGGTATTCTTATGTCCAAAGTTATACTATTTATTTATGGGGGAATATTTAAAATCCATACACTTATTATTTCAATAAAGATGTTGTATTGTTTAACCATATACCTTATTTCTCTAAGATTATGTCCATGTTATCTGATTTATTGTTAGGAAATTTTTTTTTTTGGTATGTTTATTTATTTGTATGGAAATTTTACTATTCATTATATTAGAAATCATATCGTGTATATGGTTAATGAATTATACTTAAAGAAGTGAAGAGTGGGGCCTGATATTATATAGCCCCCTGATTCATTAATATATAACATGAGACAAACTATCTTGGGTGTTTTAGTAAATAATTTTGCATTAAAAATATTTTCTCGACACATTCACTTGACTCTAAGATCATAATATTTTGTCTTAGGGCATGGAATTAGTTGTCTAGAATTACGAATTTCATCACTAAGGAACTAGTTAGTATTATCCATGTGTTTATTTATTGATATTTCAATAATAAAAATATTTCATACTCATGGTTTCTTTTTATTATGTAATTATATTTATTATCCATTCCTACCATATCATTTATGTTCATCTTACCAAGTGTTTGAGCTCACCCCTTCTGATGTTTCCATTTCCATAGGTTATGAAGAAAAGTATTAAACATGATATGTCTATAAGATTATATTGTGTGGATAATTGTGTAAGAGATATTAAATTATTATCTTGGATGAATTAGTTTCATGTATAATATAAAAATTGACATTTTCATGAGAATGATAATGGATTTCTTATTTAAAACTTTTTATAAACCCCTAAACCTCTAAAAGTAATAATTACATTGAACATAATTAACTCAATATTTGAGAGTGACATTTTAATTGTTGATGTTTAAAATTGAATCAAATTATTTTATTTCAATTTCAGTATGTAAATATGGTGTTTATGAGCTCTTGATCTGGGAGTGAGGGTTTGGGGCATCACACATTTTTAAAAAAATTGTTTTTTATTTCTTTTTGCATACAGTGATGATTACGGGATGGATATTGTTTGGTTATTTTTAGTGTGTTATCGACTATAATTAATGGTAATGGTCTCCCCATAGAATTAATTAGGCCCTCTCACAAGTTAACAGACTATAATGTAAGGGGAGGCATGCCTAAGGTCATGTGGTGATCACAACCCTGGCATTTTTGAGTTCCCTATTTTCGGGACATCACATATATATTATGATTAATCTAGAAAGGAAACAACTCTGATATGGGAATCAAAATATTAAGAGTTATCATTTAGATTAATCATAATGTGAAACATGTCATTTAAGAAGAGTTACAATGTTTGTAATGTCTTGTAGTTTTCACATGCATGTGATGCATAGAAAAATAATTAACTTGTGTGTTATAACACATGAGTTAATATATGTGTCACTAGGTTTCATCTTATTTTCTATATAAGGGAAACTTATTGGGGATAGATAGAGTGGATGTCCAAACCGTTATCCAAATCTCCCTTACTTTGAGTCAACATTCTCTTCCTTCCTCATATATGAGGTCCTAGAACATAGTGATAGAAATAAGGATCTGATCTAAGCATTATATCATTCATTTTAGCCAGTGAGCATATTAAAGAGAGAGGATGTGGTTTATTTTCACATATTTCTCTTCCTAAACCTCCTTATATGAGTATAATGTAGTGTCATCTTGAGAATAAGGTATACATGGTTTACAAAAGTTCTTCATTTTTAATCATAATTCATTTATATTAGCATGGATTATCTAGGTATGGTTTCTAATCACTTATGTTGGATAAGAAATTATAGTTTAATCCATTTTAAAACCTATCATTAAAAACATTATAACAAAAATAAAAGTAAATCAAATTGTTTTTATGATCACTAAAAAATTTTATACATAATATTTTCATTTTAAACCAAGATATTTTGTATCCAAAATTGTTTGTAGTTGAGATTTAATAAGAGTGATGGGTTTCATATCAAATTGTTTGAGTATAATTCCATAAAAATATTTAAGAAAATAAATAATTTTACTTTTTAAATCCAAAATGTAAATAAAAACATCATATTTACTCCTTTTAAATACATTTTGAAACATGAATGAATCAAATTTATTATAAAATGTTTTAGTCTTATTAAAAAACTTAAAAGGTTTTATTAATTAAATAGTAATTAATTGAATTTAATTCATTATAAAAACCATTATGAGTATTTATGTATAATTTTTCATCAAGATAACCAAAATGAATTTTTAACATAAAATTATTCCACATGAATTATATGTAATAAAAAATCAAGCAATACCAAAATCAATGAATGATTCAATAATAGAGAAAATATTTTCAAATGGTAAAATGATTTAAATTAAAGGAATCACTTATACACTAGCCTATATTTATACTTAACCTTATTATTTCATATATTATCATCCCTTTTTGCTGCTACTTTATAAGTCTGGGGATCCTTTTTAATTAAGTCGAGGATCATATAGAATGAAAAAAAAACATATCAACATATCTAAAAGAGATTGATGTTGAATGGAACTCTTAAACTAAAATCTAATGATTTTTAAATGATTTATAGAGTTAAAAGTCTTAATGACTAAATTAGTGTCATACTCAGGTGAAATTTGAGCCTTAGGTTGAGAATTAACTGATGTAGTCTTAATAGGTGAGCCATTTTGAGATGTTTAGGAACTTCAACAACATCTAGCAGGGGTGTATGGCAACTTTCCTTGGTGTAAAGCTTCTATTTAGGATAAATTGACTCATGGAATATCACATCCCTACCAATGATACATTTTTTAAAAGAATTTTTAATGACCTAGATTTTTTACACTTTGACCCCATGGAAAAATCTATAAATATGAACTTAAAAAATATAGGTTCAAGAATGTAAATTATAATATGGGAAAACCTAGTCTTTTATAAACACATAAAGATGTATTTAATATTTAAAGATATACTCCATGATGTATACTATGACATTCATGGGATGAATGTTACAGATTTTGATTGGAATGTATCATAAATAATAATATGATTCCTCTACTTCCAATATTGTATCTCATCATTATGTAAATAATAAAAACCCTACATGACTAAAATGCATGAATCTTCCACGTCCCACCCACATTGTATTCATTGGTTTTAAATCCATGATATGGATTATTAATGGAATCCACTTCTTCATTAATGGGTTTTATGAATTAACCCAATGGGATGTAGTGAACAGGTTCCATGAGATATCACCCAAGGAATATGATATAATATCCGCTATTAATTAAATGAATGAAGTCATGGATTATTATCAAAGGATGAGATCCTTCACTTTTTAGGTTAACAATTCCCATGAAAATATGGTTAAAGCTCTATCATACCTAGTATGGCATTCACTAATCCATAGTGAACAAGATTACACCACTTTGAGTATACATGGATCCTCAATTTATTACTTGGGATCGATAGGTCAGTGGATTAACTATGGATATTGGAATCCTACATTTTTTCTCCTAGGATCATAATTAGTCAGGCTCAAATTAAATAGATGCTAATAATTTGGCTATATTGGTATAAAGATACTTTGATATTTCCATGCACAATAATTCTAGAAGATGTGTTAGAGAATTTTTGGGTTTATTTATACTTATAGTGATCATTATATGATCACCTAAATCTCATTAGTGGTAAAAATAAGTTTCTTGAAGGTTTAATCATGTAATATTAAATATTATTTGAATGATTTTATATCATATTTCATTTTATAGTCATATCTTATAATTTGGTCAATAGAATCCTTTGGTTATTATATGTTATAGTGTATGACATATATATATCATAAGTTTATATATATAAAATATATATATGTATATATATATATTTAAACTCAGTTGTGTAATAAAATATATGATATCATAAATATGTCTCTATCTAGGGTTTTCTAGAAAATAGAGATCTATAGTGAAAATATGATATACAGGGTGTTTTAAAGTACAATTCATGTTATACGATATAACCAGTCATATTCTATTATATAAATCATATAATATTACTTGATTGTACATTATAAAATACAAATTATAGTTAGAAGTACCCATCTCCTATATCTGTCATATTTTATGACTAATAATTACATAAAAAATAAAATATACATAAAACTGTTAAAAAATTTTTTTTGATATTTTAATTATGGTTTATTGATTTTTTATGAATTATATTTATTAGTTAAAATAAAATAAAATTTTATAGGCCTAAATAAAATATGAAAATTGATGAATATGGTTTCTAAATATTTTTTTTTATGGATATCAAGAATTGAATTCTCTATGGAAAAAATTCTACATAGGGAGAGGGACTTGGGGTTGGACTACCAACTAGCTTGGAGGCTTTTTCCTTACTATATAAAGATGAGAAATTTTTATTAGTTTCATTGGGATTACTCATGTGCATATTATCAATTTAGTATTAAAATAACCCTTTACATAGAGAGTTAATTTAGCGTAATCAAGAGATGGATTTACATTTTTATAGACATAGAAACTCATTTTAATCATGGGATATTTTAAATGAATTTCAAAACCACATCCCTTAATAGGAATGTAGTTGAGGATGTGTATATGATACAACCCAAATATTTTTAAGTTCTTAATGAGACTATTAAGGTATGCAAGATGCAATAGCCCATTATTGGATTGAATTAGTCTTCTCAAAGTTGGAATTTCAGAAACCTACCCTTGCCATCTCTAAATTGGGATCCTGAACCAACTCATGGTAAGGCCCATAACGAGTTATAAATCATAATAGGTAGGAAACTAGTAACTAGGAATCAAGAAACACACCTTGAAAATGGTTTCTCCAAATAATAAAATTTAGTGGGTAGGAGCCTAGAACCTAACATTCCCTCTCCATAACGTACTGAGTCATGCACCCAAATACAAAATAACTAAAACAAACAAAAATAAACATGTGGAAACATAAATAAATCCACAAACATCATAATATATACATATGTAAATATAAACATCACCCAAAATGTATAATCCAATATATATAAAAGAAATGGATAAGATGGGAAGCCAATTAAGAAACACAATACATTTAATCCAATAGAACCAAAATAAAAACAAAATACTACAAACCATATTTGTGTGACATTGGGGTTTACTCCCCACAACGTTACCACATCCAACTTAAGTGATACTAACAAATATACTTGTCACCTCTATTTGATTGTTTAACTTTACTTGTATTTATCAAAACAAGGTCTACATACACCCATTAGGTCAATATAGGGTGTCAGAACAACTATCCCAATGGGATCCCACCATGTGTTCATGATTAACTCTTCTCAGAAAAACTCATGCATGTTTGTTTGAAAAAAATATATAGAGACATGATATTTTAAAATATTATTGAAAAGAAACTAAAAAACAAGGTTATAAAAATTTGATGTAAAAGTACATTTGAAGTAGACCAACACTCTACAAAACATGAACCATGGGAGATACCTAAGGTAACTAACGTCATGGGAACCCTTGAACCCTCATACCATACCATGTTCTAAGAGACCAAAATAAATTGTGTGTGTTATCCATGAAGAATATAAAACCTTGGAATAACTGAATGGAAACTACTATCTACAACACTATATCCAACAGACAACTCAAGAGTGATTATATTGTTATAATAATCTGAAAATATCCATATAATGGTTCCATGACCACATTATCTGAATATAATATGTTTAGTTAGTGTGGTGTAGTATAACGGGTATAGTTAATTATAGTATTAACCCTATATACCTGGTCTCCCCTGTGTCATCCTCCATTTAAAAAATTCAAATTATATTATCAAACCAATTTCCCAATTCAAAATGTTCCTTTTATCAACACATCACAATAAGTTTATGTTTATCATATTCAAATCATATCTTTGTAACCATTTTACTTTTCAAAAAATAACTTAAAAATTTTAAAACAACAATAACGTATATAATCATCTTTCAAAACTACCATAACATAGTTTAAAAAAATTAAAACACCCTTTATATATAAAATCAATAATAATTTTTTTTTTCAAACAAAGTTTTCATATGAAAACACTTACTTAATTCATAGAAATCCTTGGAAATCTGAATAAATCTACTAAAGAAGAAGGTAAATATCCTTATGAAGCAAAGAGAGGACTTAAAAATCAAAATTCATGCCCAAATATTTGAACCAAGAAATATCTAGGTTTTTATTATTGTATAACAGAATAAAAAATATAGAAATATGTAGAGAATAACTAAGATTGGAAGAAGGAACCAATTACTATGAGTTTTTCTTGGATATCCAATGTCAAATCCCAAAAAAAACAAACACAAATGGGGGAATGAAGCATATATTTAGTTTATATATCCTAGAGGATACAAGTGAGGAATAAAATGAGGCTTAGAGGGTTTAAATAGTGTAAGGTAAAAGTGTTAATTTCATATTTCTAAATTTTCTAAATAGACTAAAAGGTTTATTCACATTGTTTTCCAAAAACTGTTCCAACTTTGTGGGTGGCACTGGACACACCTGTGAACTCCCATTGTTTGGCCAAATGGTTGGGATAGACATGTGCTAACCATGAAAATCATTTATGTTATGGAACTTTTGGTTATGTATGGTTATTCCTAACCATGTTCCAACTATGAAACAGATATCACACTCTCCCAAAATTTTTAAAATATTTAAATTCATAATGCATGAAAATGAAGGGGGATAATAAAAATAAATAAATAATAAGAACCATACCTAATAATTACACCATTAGGACAAAGATTTTCCTCTTCATATAACTTCATTCCCCTATAAAGTTAACTTATATATGGTATATTGGTAAATTGGTGAGGCAACCACTCTTTTACAAAAAAAAACTCTTTTTGAAAAGTCTCATTAGAATCACTCATGTGCTTTCATAACACTTGGACCCATTGGATAGATTCCCCATGTAGTGTGTTCTTCTAAGAATAAAAAACCTGAACTAGTTGAGTAGTCACTAAAAATCAGACCCTATCTCAAGCTCCACTGAATTCAAAACATGATAGGGTTTTGGGTTATACTTCTTTAATAGATAGATGTGAAATTCATTATGGATCAATGTCAACTCAAGGGAAATTATCGCATATAATAAACCTTTATTATCCTCTAAATGGTCACTAAGGGTACCATATACCTTATAGAAAGCTTCCCCTACTTCCTAAGCTAGCAGTGACCCAACCAAGGTGATACCCTTAAGAATAAATGGTCACTCACATAAAATTACAAAGGTGATACTAATTAATATCATATTAATTATGGAAACACAAAGATGACACCAAATATTACTAAATAGTTTGAATATCTACCTTCATCTCAAACAGAATACTTGGCCCCACTAGTGAATTCTCACCCACCTCAGTCCAGTAGATGGAAAATTTGTATGTATAACCATATAAATTTGTATAATAAACCATTTTAATTGATTACTAGTAAATATCATTATAAGAGAATTAAACTAGTTCCGGGTGGGTATCCTATAATCCAATAAATTCTATGATGCACAAATTTATATTGTCCTCCAAAATCATAATTTTTCATTCTATATGGTCATGTAATTATAGATGTTCGGTCTTTCTCTGCTTCACCTAGGATCTCATTGCTTCATAAAGGTCGTATTACAATTAACAGGTAAACCATAGTTTTATAACTAAGATGAAAGTGGATGGTTCTCCATAAAATAAGATGTCATACTTCACATATAGTCTCCCAATGATAAATTCCATGCATATCTCATCCCACCTCTAGGTGGATATAGTAAAAAGTTGGAGAAGACCATAGAGGTTTTGATGCTCGAACATGATCTCCTAGAAATTATAAAATCATGACACAATGTCCACTACATCTCATATCATACCCAGCAACCAGAATCATCACTTTATATAATAATAAATATCAATGTTTTATAGGTGTATAACCCAAAAATAATGATTGAAATCATCTAACACAACCTTCATTGTGGATAAAGGGACCGCATACCCAATCTAAAAATAGAAAATTACATTGGGGGATATATACCACTCATTAGTGGTCCCCCCACCATATATAATTCTCCCAATAAATTTAATCTCTTTATTTTATAGGTTTACCATAGTGAATAAGATTGATAATAGAAGGTTTTAACTAAATACATGAAAGAAATTCATACTTATTCTCTTCTATAACCTCTAAATTCTTCTAGGATTAAATACCCATCAAAGTCCTTCCATAATTGGTCTCTTTAAAAGATCAGTAGGGAAAATTTAATATAAAAGTGTCTGAGGCCAAATTCCCTTTTCCTAGGGCATAGGAAATGTCAAAGTCAAATTCATGAACATATTTAACCCATTATCTCTATACAAGGTTTAGATATTTCTATGATAAGATATAGTATAAACACTTATTACTAGAATAAACTATGAAATTCTCTATAAAAATTTATTATTTCCAATACTTAAGAGCGTTCAAAACTATAAAATCTATAAGATCATGTGTTAGGTAGTTATTCTCATATCATCAAAGATGATGAGAATCTTAATCCACCATATTGTTACACTATATATTCAAACAATCCAAGTAAATTCATGATGGAATATTATAAAACTAAATAATCCTAATTATGATCTGGTAAGATCAAGAATGGAATTGTGTTCAACTACTTCTTGAACTCATCAAAATATTCTTGGCACTAGAGGATGAATTAAAATTTTACCCTCTTCAAAGTAAGAATAGATAAGGGTGGGTCTAACCTAGATAAATCATTAAAAATTACCCGGTAGTGACCTATTAGGCCCAATAATCTTATGATCCTGAAGACATTTATTTTTTATTCCCTTAAAATAACCTCCATTAACTTCTAGGGATAAACTAGAATTCCTTGTTATGGTACCACATGTCCCAAAAAATAAACATATTTGATCGAAAAATTTCACTTAGATTTCATAGTATAGAGGTGGTGACCACAAAAGGACCCTAAAAATTCTGAAATGACGCATATGATCTTCTTTAGACTATGATTATACCCAAAAATCATCCACAAATATTAAAAAAAAGGAATATAGGTACTTAAGTAATATACAACCCATTGGTTCCATTTAGAATACTAGATAATGTTTTTAACCCAAATGGAAGCACCTTGTACTCAAAATGGTTATACCTTCTCTTGAAGGTCATCTTGGGAACATCAAATTCCTTCACTATGAGCTAATGATATCCCAATCAAAGGTCAAGATTTTTGAACCACCTTGTCCCTATTAGCATATCAATATTGTTATTAATATGGGGTAAGGGATAATTATTCTTAATGTTCTCCATATTCAATGTTTGATAATCAATACACAGGTGGATATTGATATCGTATTTATTAGAAAAGAGAACTAAAGCATCCCAAAGTGACATTCTAGGGTCGATCAATACTTTATCTTCCAGATCAACCAACTGAGTCTTTAAAAGTATAAATTATATAGGTGTAATGTGATAAGGGTGAAGAGAAATTAGGTAAGTTATAGGCACCAAATCAATTGAAAACTCAACTTCAAGATCTGAGTATTAGCTCGATAAGTCATCAGGAAACACCTTTGAAAACTCCCTTATGATAAAAATTAAATTAATTTTTAAATTTCATTGATCATCCCCAACCAATATGGATGGAATCAGATATGATATACTAACCAATTCAGAAAGGGGTGGTTCTACCTGACTCCATCATGAATCTCAATCCCCTTGAAACTAATGATAGTTACCATAATAAGTGTTGAAGGTCACCTAAAATTGATAAAAATACACATAGAAGTTTAAGGAAACCAAAAAAATGCATACTAATAATGGGATCAAAGGGATATATCACTAAGATGTCTAAGTCTCACTCTATCCCTACTTTTGTTATAGAAACAACATAGGAAATACATTAAAATTCTAGTTGTTTGTTCTTATTGGGAGTTGGAAAAGTCGTCATGATGTATGAAATAATATTACATCGAAGATTCCACAGTTCCAAAGCATGAGAAGAACTAAATGAGTGACTATTCTCAAATAAATTAATCAGAATAGATAATGAAATAATAATGGTTCATATCACTATCATTGGTTCTAATACAAAATCCATGGGAGCTATCTCCAAAATGTGAAATGTTATCGTCTGAGTTTGTGTGTGAGGAATTTCTCTCATCTAAGGAACTTCCCATACAATAAACCATATATTACTCCACTAACCTGTGATTGGGGTCCTCTATCTATAGATTCATATGACTGAGTAGAAAATTACCCAGGTTCTGAAGATCTTTCACCACTTTAGGGATAAATAATAGATATTAAAACCCTCTATATATTACATAAATTCCCATACAAATGTTACACCATTTGGGAATCTTGTAAATAAAATGATGAATTCTTTGGCCTACTACACTGATAACAAATAAAAGATTCAACACTTGAAGTAATTAATGTTGAAAGAAGATATGGGTTACTTGAGCCACTACTACTCACTCTTCTTGGTTCATTATACTGTATCTTCTTATTAGATAGGACACTTCCACATCCCCCACACACAAGGGGTACACTGGTGATCCCTAATATCCCTTCCCAATAAATCTCTTCCATCAACACTCAATCCAAAACCTCGGCATAAGCTAGGAACTTCAATGAAATTACATAACATTGAATGTATGGTTGAAGACTCATTTCAAGTATCTAAACCTAAAATTATATACAATATCTATTTCAAAACAAACTAGATCAATAATATATTTCCATAATCTATAACCATCATATCACCCAACAGAATGGAGATTAATTATCAAGACTTTTTCAAATCAATCATTTTGGGGTAGAACTGTTGGGAAAAAATCACCTTAAAATCATTCCATTATAAGTGATCATGATTTTTATCCTGAACGATTGACTACCACATTTTTTGGATAGGGCCTTAAAGTAAAAAATACAAACACACTTTACCATGATAGAGTCCAAGGTTTTAAATAAACTAAAACATACATTCTCTCTTTTCCATCAAATTCATGGATTATTAAGGATAATTACTTATAAAAATGATTCTTATGATGAATAAATTATTGGGGTCTATCCTTGTCTATGACTGAGCCTCCTTCTTTATCTTGAGTAGGGATAGGGTCCCCTACTTGGTCTATTGATTGAACCATTCAAGCAATATCCTCACTAAAATTTTGATCCATCGGGGAAATAATCCTTGAAGAAGAAATCATCATTCACTAAAAAGGATTCATAAGAACCCTTTAATGGGGCATGGTCCTACATTAAAACAAATAAGATATGAAACTATCAACCAAATAATCAAACATAAATTATAATTATAAACATTCATAAAATAACAAATTATTTCATAAGAAAATAACCACATCAAAGATCACAATTTCATGAAACATGGATCTCATGAAAGGACTACAGGTCGTATACCTTTCCCAAAATGTAGGTTATATCCAATCCGAAATGTTAATATCATTTCTAATATCCCTTGGAAACTCATTTCTGAGTAAAAAAGTGTTGTCTATTCACTTATTTTAACTTATAACTTGATCTTGAAAAATAATAGCTCAATATACTTAACTACCAAAATAATATAAATTAAAACCATGCTTTGATGAAATTTATTAATGAACCAATCTAAGACAACCAAAATAAATACCCCAAATCAGCCCATGGAAATTCTTGAAGGTTATTCCGGATCCTTAAGAAATTGAAACATCTGACTAGGAATCAAGAAATAGACCTTGGTAATGGTTTCACCAAATAATTCCATTAAGTGGTTCTAAAACTGAAACCCACCATGACCTCTCCATAACATGATTAGTCATGTTACCAAATATAAAATATCTAAAACAAATAAAAATCAACATGAAGTAACAAAAATAAATCCCCAAACATTACATGAGAAAAACTTGGGAAAAAATTACCCAAAATGAAAAATTCAATATAAATAAACAAAATGTGTTGGATGTGAATCTGATTAATCAATAGAATACAAGTCTACTAATGGAATGAAAAATAAAAAAAAAGATAAACTCATATATGTGTGATATTAGGGACAATTTCCCACCCCCCAGCAAAATATTTTCTTAGAATAATACCTTTTGCATCCATGGTTTTCCTTTCCTTTACTTGTATCTATTAAAATAAGGTCTATATTCACCTATTGGGTGTACTTAGGGTGTAATCACAACTAGCCTGGTAGGATCCCACCAAGTGTTTCATGTGTAACCCATTTATAATAAATACAATAATTCCAGTTTGAGAATAAGGTATATGAATATTATATTTCAGGATTTTAAAAACAATAAAAAAATAGCATTCTTATTATAACTTAAAGTAAAATTAAATCCTATGTAAAAACATTATAAATATGAACTATGGGAGAACCCTGAAGTAATTAAGTTCAATCTTACCCTAGACCCACCGTACCATCTCGTGGTAAAATGTTCTAAAATAAATTTCTCATGTAAGTCACTAAGGATATCATACCTCAATCTGGTTTCATGGAGATTCCTATCCATGGATTTATATCTAACTATCCTCTAAAGAATGATTTTCTTGGTCTAGTGATGTGGTGATACCCATCTAATGACATCATGACCTCATTATCCAAATATAATACATTTATTTAGTGTTTTTCCCAATGGGGGCACATAATTCTATTCACCCCACATATACATAGGTTCCAATGTTTCATATCTAATTTACGTAAGTTATATTCCATTATCAATCCAATTTCTATTTAAAAATAGACCTTTCATCAATACATCACAACGCATTTTGGTTTAAAATATTCAAACCATAAATTTGTTACCATTTTATTTTCAAAAAACAAGACAAAACATTTAAAAAACATATCATATAAAATAATATATCAAGACTACCATAATATAGTTAAGAAAAATTAAAACACAATTTATAAATAAAATTAACCTTAATTATTTCATCAAACAAGGGTTCAAAATGAAACCACCTACCTTAATTCATATGAATCATTAGAAACCTAAATAAAACCACTAAAAAATAGGGGAAATATCATTAGGAATAAATGGGAGATATTAAACATAAAACCCTATTCCATTACATTCAGATGAAGAATTTCCAAGGTTGTTGTGGCATTAGGAGAAAGGGAAAAATGAAATATGGAGAGAATAACTAAGAGAGGTATAATTAACTACTTAATATAACATCTTATTAGAGATTATAATTTAGATACTACCAAAATATACCACCGTGAAGGTTAATAAGAGAAATATATATATATATATATATATATGTATATGTATATGGCCCTGAGGAGTGAAATAGGGAGATAAATGAGGGTTATAGGGTTTAAATTGAGAAAGGAAAAGTGATTATTAAAAAAAGTTATGTTTATAGATAGAACACAATATTTAGATACATATCTTCATAAATAGGTTACCAATCAAGTGGGTTGCACAAGATACACCTGGGAAATCACATATTTTGGCCACATGGTCGGGAAAATTTTCCACAAACCATAAAAATCACCTCTATTAAAAAACTATGATCATATAATTGTTTTTTTCATGGTTATTACTAACTGTGTTCCAACCAAGAAGTAAACACTATACCCCCCCCCCATTCAAATTTTTGAAAAATAAAATTCCTAGAAATGAAGGGGATAATAAAAAATAAAAAATAATATGATTTTTACTTGAAAATAAAAATGTGGGTGTGACATGGAACATATAGTTTGAAATTCAATTAAATAGTTTGGTTTTGTAAAAAATGTGTATGATTATTATGTATATATGTTATTAGTAGGAGCATAATAGTGTTTCTCATATTGTATTTGGATGACACAAAAATTTTCAGAAATTATTTCTTAACACCTCGCTTTGAGAATATGTGTATGGGTAAATGCTTTTAGATGAAATATATGGGTGAAGTGACCTACATACTTGGTATTCTGATCTATAGTGATAGATCTGATAGGTTTAATAAACTCAGTTAAGACACATAAATTGGTAAATTTCTTAAGATGTTTATCATTGAGGACCACAAGAAGAGTTCATTACCAGTGTTTTATGGCTTGAATATTAGAAAAAATTTAGATGCTTATGATGACATAGAAATGATTGATAGAATTACCTATTCATGTTAAATAGGTTCTATCATGTATTTCAGGTTTGGTAATCATCCTGATATTGCTTAGGCTCTTAGAATTTCTTTTAGACACCAATCCAATCTTGACGATGGTATCAAATTTTATATGAATAATGTTCTTAATGACATTGTTATACTAAATAAGATTTATTTATATTTTTTGAAGGGGATAATATTTATGTAAAGGATTACGCAGATTCAAGTTTCCAATATTACAGAGAAGACGAGTTAATCTGAGGATTACATATATAAATATTACATCATTTTATATGAATATTCAATAAATTTCACAATAATACATTCCATAAAACCCTAAAGGTTTAGTGCCTTTGAAGACTAGATAAATAATCAACTTATTTTCAGAAATATCATTTACATTTCACACAAACCTCTTATCTTAAAGTACACTTATAATACATTTTTTACTTAATATATTTCTTGATAACCTGGGGAAATTTTAAGTATAAAAAGTAATGGTCTCACATAATAAACAATAGAAAACATGAGAGACATAAATAGATGATATTATAAGATAATAAGTAAATAATATTGGTATTAGATCATGATCATAACTTCAAAAGTTCATACTCATCAATTATAGATCATAAATCATGAGCCATCAAATAATTCTTTAGCATTGCAGAATACATCAGTCATAAGAGTGAGGAATCATCAGTAATCAATCATGATTAATGAGATAATATCATAATCATAGTAACATGTCATAGAAATTTTTTCATGATCATAAGCAAAAAAACATTTCATTAGTTAAGTATCATTTCCAATACCATTATCGCATAGTGGAAAAAGTCCCATAATGGATTGGGTTCACTCTCCAACCTCTTTTCATTCTTGTAATGGGTTCACTCAAAAAAATATTCCATATTATCACATGATATATAAATCATTACCCAATTAATTGGTGAGATATATATTTCTAAAACCATTTATCAGATAATTAAAGCCATAGATATATGTACCATAAGGACATATAAACGTTCATCATTCCATCATAGCACAACCTTCAAAAAAATGCGTTCTAAAAACATTTCATTGTCATATAATCATAATCCATAAAAAGAAAGTAAATGGAAAATATAATTAGATATTATCCCTATTTAAGTAGAATAAATATTAAAGGATATCAAAATGGATTCAAAATACCTTTAAATTAATATTTTAAACTTCCTTTGAAAAAATCATAAAAATATCATTTTCATTGGATAAATTTTAAATAAAAATTTCAAAAATATTGAGAAAAATATTTTCTAAAAAATAAACTTGGAGAACTATAATTTTTTATTTAATGAAAAAAAATGGTTATGATGATCAGAAAATTTTTTCATGTGGTAAAAGTTTAAATAATGATTCCTTTTATAGTTTCTGTAAAAAGTCAAAAATAACCTTTTCAAAAGAACATTATAAATAATTATTTTTAATACTTTTAAAATATAGAAAAATATAGTTGATAATAAATATAAATAATCAATGGATCAAAAAAAATAACATTCCTGAAAACATTTTAAGGAACATGTACATGGAATAAAAACATTTTCAACCAAAGTTAAAATAAGGTTATCTTTTAAAAAAAATATTTTCTTGGTCCTTTTATGTAATGAAGATATAATAATAAACGGAAAAACCCAAAAAAATATAAAAAATGATAATAAAATAGAATTATTTTAAAAGACAAAGATCATATAATTTCAATTAATTAAAATTTAACATAGATAATCCTAAAAATAAATGATATTGTAACATAAAAACTCACCTTATGACCTCACTTTATTCTTACGCATTCTTAAGATCTTGTATAATATATTTAGAATTATTATAAATATATACCAGAACCATATTCCTAATTATCTTAAAATATATAATTTCATTATAATTTATAAAAAATTATTTATTTAAAAGTATTCAATAAAATCAATATTCTTATTTTGGTTGTTCTATTTCGCGTGCTTATTTTAGTCCCACCATTCTAGTCGTTGAACCTCAGTCGTGGTTTTAAAATTTAAAAAATTACAAAATTTATAAGTACCATATTTAATAAATATATACACTTCCATAACCTTTTATAAAATGTGGTAATGAAAAATAAATTACATCTCTTCATGGAGATGGTAGTTTGTATGTACTCATGAGTGATTATTTCACTTTATAATAAATGGAAAGGAATAAAGGTAAATAATAATATACATTTTCAGAATCCCAATAATGTCTTAAATATCATATATATTAATTAAATCTATTCATATGACCGTCTATGTATTTTTAACATGAAAAAATAATCACATTGCTTCATGGATGTGGTAGTCTAAACATATACATGAATGACATTATCATTACTCATAGGATTGAAAGGATATTGAAAATGTTTATACCACTAATGTAAAAAAATAATTATATTAGTTAAAATTATTTAATAATTATAATATGGTTATATAAAATTTAGCAGAGGTTAAGGAAGAACGAAACTAAAAAAATATCGATAAAAATAATTACCCCTTCTTTGGGAAACCTCCTTTAGATTACACATTAATCCATAAATGGTTAGTCTATTATGATTAATAAATTATATAATATATAGGGAATAAAGTTAATAATATATTTTGTATGTTATTGACTAAATTAGTGGTCACAATGTCTATGAATAAGTGAAGATATGAGGTACCTTTTATAAACATGTTGGCTGACACTCTTATAAATACGTAAAACATTACAATTTTAAAAAGTAATGTTAAACTAAAAATGGAACCCAATGGAAAATGGCTCAAGGAAAATATAATTTAAGGTTTAAATAATGTCAAATAAAAATATATATATAATTTTAATTTATATTTTGAAGCTTATCTTGAGGTTTAACCCCCTAATTAACCCTTTATAAACATAACTAAGTTAAAAAAATACCATAGTTATTATTCATTAGAAAAAAATCTAGTATATTATAAAATTTGTAAATTAGGATAAAATATATATAAAAAATTATTAAATTAAACTTATATAAGAGGAAAAAAGTAAATTTAAAATAAATATGAAAACACAGTGAATTGTTTTGGAAAAATGAATTTTTAATCATAAAACAAAATTTGTTTTCATTACTTTCAAAGTAACAACCATTACATCAATGATAAAGAAATATTAATGAAAATATTATCCGTACAATTATTCAGAAAAGTTTATTAATTTAATTTATTAAGATAAAAACACATTTCATTCATAAAAATATTTTTTATAAAAACAGCTTTTTTCTACATTAAAATGATTTTATTTTCATTTTTAAACAATTGATAACCATTTTATTCATGTGTAAAAAAATAAATTTAATAATTTTAATAATATGAATTAATTTAAAAATAAAAATTATATGGTAAAACAATTCTCGTAAAAAATATGTTACAAAAAATTTCTTTAGGATCAATTGTATTTCCTAAGTAAATTAGAAATTATTTTCAAAAATAATTTTTTTAGTACCATATATCATGTTTCATTTTATGAGGTATGATAATTATTCATAAAATTTCCTATTTTCATGATACAAAATCTACCAAATATGTTTATTTATTAAATATAAATATATTCTAAAATCATATGGTATTACATTTTATTTCCTTATAAGAATTTAACCCTTGAAATTCCATCACTCTGATACAAAAATAGAGGATACCTCTGACCCATCACATTCTTGGTTCCCATATTGCTTCCTTAAATTTCTGACTCCTTTAGAGAACCTTAACTAGTTGAGAGGCCTTATTTCGTAGAACTTTATCTCTATGATCCAAGATTTATAATTATTGTTCTTTATAATAAAGATCAATCTCTAGTTGTATGACCTATGAGTTTAGTTTATGTGAAGGATATGGTATGTAATTTCTCAAAATAGATATATAGAACACATCATCAACATGGTATTGATTCAAAAGAATTTCCAAGTTATAATCTACCACCCAAATGCGACCAAAAATAAAATAAAATACTAATTTATCTATGGATTAGCTTACCCTTATTTATAAATATCATAATATTGTTCCAAGGAGATATCTATTGGAATTAGTCATTATCAAATTTGAACATGAGATCTCACAAACTTTTTTCATTATAGATTTTTTAGAAACTCCGAGCCTCCCTGATGTGTTGCTGAATTGCTCTAACTTTCATTTTGATTTACTCAGCTAGATCAAGTCCTAATAGCTTCTGTTATCCAAATTTATCACATCATATTATATTTTTTAACTTATTTCCATATATGGATTGATAAGTATCCATATTATTTCTTGATTAAAATATATTTTTGTAATAAAATATTACTAAGGAAGTTATTGATCTCAATCTCATTTTAAATACATATAGAAAGGTATCAGCATATCTTCTGAGGTCTAAATGGCCATCTCAGACAAAAAATTTGTCTAATGATGATATGAAGTTATAAACCTCAACCTTGTATTAAAATATTTTTATAAAGAATTGTCCATACCTTTAAAGTAACCCTTGGATCTGAATTAGATATCATTGAGATTGGTACTCCATAAAACCTGGTAACTTCCTTGACCTATAACCTCGAGAGTTTATTAAGAGATATATATTCCTTACTATAAATGAAATATGATAAATTTATAAGGTTATTTACTATAGTAAAAATAAAATTATTCTCTTAATATGTATTGGGGATTCCCCTAACAAAATCCCTGATGATTTTTTCTCATTCCCACTCAGATATGGATAATGGATATAACATATTCTTAGACTTCTATTTCTAATCAATAACTTATTGATATACCAATAATTGAGATACATACATTATAAGATCCCACTCTATTTTTTCCCACTATAAATGGTTTTTAACATCTCGATAAATATTTATAATTCAAGGATAAATTAAAAATGATGAAATATGAGCATTTTCTAAAAGCTCCTTCATTAATTTGGGCATTGAAGGGATACATACACTCTTCTTAAATCTTTTCATTCTATCACTATCATGAAAAATCTCAAGAGAATTTCTTACCTTCTTTTGAATCTCCGTATCGTCCAATCATGCCTCTTTAATCTTGACATGAACTGATGGTTGAACATTCATCTAAGAAAGATAAGATATTTCTAATTTCCTTTTGATTTCAAAGTCCATCCCCTTTGAATCTATAATTTTTTGATATTTTCAATCCTAATCATGGATAAAATATCATGTTCCTTCTAAATTATATCATTAACAACCTTTTTTCCTTCACAGGGTGGTAATGTAATAGCATTCATGATCATTAATCAGTTCAATTCCACTCCTATTTTACATATTTAACTATTCTATATAAAAATATAGTTAAATATTTTATGATTCATATATATTTCATTCCTTTTACCATAAATATAATTACACTATATTATAAAATAAAAAATTAATCCTTATAGTTCTAAATCATTAGTCAGAAAATGTTTTCTCATGACCAGCTAATTGGTGATAGGAATACGATATTCCCATGTCATTTTACATGAGAACAAATACCAGACCATTATTTAACGAATCACTATAGAACACTAAACCTTCCCCACTACAAGGTATTTTGAGCATAAGTGAACTGACTAACATTCTCTTTAGTTCATTGAAATTCTATTTAAACACATATATCCATTGGAACTTGGATCCCTTCCACATAAATTAAGTTAGTGTATTTTATATCTATGAGAAATTTTTTAAAAAGTGTTGGTAATATCACGTTTACTCAATAAAACTCAGACTTTTTTCATCATTATTCTTCTTCTTCATTAGTAAATAACTTCCATTTTTGATGAATCCGTCAGTAAACCATCGATTGTAATTTCGTGACATAAGAATTATACTTTATGTATCTAGAATTTATATTTGAAAATTTTGGAATAAAACTTATCATTTCTCAAGATATTCACCATAATCATTAAATGATCTTAATTAAATTTTAATATATAACAATATTTACTATAAATAATATCTTAAGATCAAGGTAATATCTAAAGACTCCATGCACTAGATCTATTATGATAGTAGGGGAATTAATAAGTCCAAATGGATTCACTATAAATTCATAATGTACATGCTTCGTATAAATGTTTTCTAGGACATTTCATCCTTATTTATCTTCAACTGATTATATCTAGATCGAATGTAAATAATTAAAATGTATTAATACATTCCTAGTTAATCAAAAAAATCATCAATATAGGTTATATGATTCTTTTTATTGATATTAATCTAGCTATATTTTCGATAATCAATCCAAAGACATATTAACCCATTGTCCATATTAAAAAAAAGATAAGGTTCACTGTATGGTGATTCACTTGTCCAAATGAATACCTTATCAAGATTCTCTTGGAGTATATTATTTAATTCCTATGACTCAATTTGGCCCATTATATAAGGAGTCTTTGAATATAGCATAGTAACATGCATGATTTTTATTAAAAAATAAACATCATGATTTTGGGTAAGACATGGAAACTCTATTCGAAATACATCATAAAATTCTTGAAAAATAGAAATACCTTCAATATTCGTTTTTACCACAACCATTTTAGAAATATACCTTCCATGAATAGGTAATAAGAGACATACAATGGAAGTAATTTCCATTGTAAGTTCATATTCATCCTCACACAAATAGATAATAATTTGTAATTTTTTAATATGAAATGTGACTTCCCTTCCTTGGAAATTTATATGGGATATATATAAAGAAATATTATCGATTCCCAAAATCACATTAAATTAAACTAGAGGCGGAACCCCAAGATTTGAAGTATTTAAATTCCCAAAACATCTATCATATAGGATCTATATACTTAAGCTAAAATCATCATACCATTATAATTTTTCAATGATAATATAATATATAAAAATTTAGGTGGTGACATTATTCCCATAAGAAATTATTTATATAAAAATATTTTGTATAATAAGAATCAAAAAATATATTTTTAGTTCTAAAGTAGATGATAAATTCACCTTTCACCACATCATTATCATGAATCACATCTATATTTCTGATCATATGATCTTTAACTTTTCTTCTTGGATAAAGAGATTATTGATGACAATTTCATCATTAACCCTTGTATTCGTGATCTAGTTGGTAAAATTATCATACTCTTTGTATTTTTAGAATGGGAGTGTGGGTGTTGTATTTAACTGATATTTCTCCCCATTATTTTCACTTTCTTACCTCATTACATATCTTCATCATTCACTTACTTAATGGATTTCATTTTGGAAAATAAAACATTTACTAGTCCCTTAGATAAAATTTCCCACATGATTCCTTGCATACTTCTAGAATAAATTAAGATTCATTTTAATTCCTCTATGGGTCTTATTATTATAATTTTCTAAAAACAATATCTTTATCTTTTTATCAAACCCATGACAATGTTGGGAATACCTCATATCTATTTCTATATTAAGATAACATCAAGATATTTCTTCATAACTACTAAATTCCTTCATGTACAATACATTTTGGAGACATGGTTTTAGTTCACTAAAGAACCAACCAATTTTTATTTCATGGTTGATGATAAAACAAAAATCATGCCTCTCAATTATTGTAAAGTTTTTCACAAGAGTACCAATTTATTCATTATTCTTCTACTTAATAATAATGAATTACTTATCCATTTTCATGTTAAGATATTAAGGAAATTACTTACTAAAAAATACCCCCTTATACTTATCACATTCCATGTAATCAATATCTTCCTCTTTGTTTATATTCTTAATAAAATTGAATCACTGATTATAAAATCCCAACCTAGGGTCCACATGACACGTTCCCCAATTAGGTGAGTCGCATGGCCTCAAGCATTCCTCTTAATACGCTAGAGGCTTCTGGATAGAAGAAAGGGTGTAAATGTATTACAGTTGGGAGACTATACCCTCTTATTAGAGGGGAAAAGAGGATACAACCATAAACATACAACAGAAGTGGAATACATAATAAAACAGAATAATAAAGAGGCGAAAGAATAAATAACTAAACAACAGAATAATAACCAAAAGCCTCTAGGAATTTTCATATAAATGGATTCATGTAATGCTGGTATATAAAATGGGAACTAGTGATAGGAATATATAGTGATTCAATAAAAAATATAAAAAGAACAAAAATATTCTCCATTATAATCTCAAGCATATTCTCGATCCTCTCCTTATATGATCTATCTATAAGTAAACAATATCAAAGAATAGTAGAGGGGTGTTTTCCCTTATCAGTACCTACAGACAAATAATTTACTTGGATACCATAGGCACCCCAAGTAGCGCATTAGATAAAATCCTAGTAGGCCACTACTAGAGGTTTCTATATGTGATCTAAGAAATTCTCATAACTGAATAGTGTGTAGGTATAAATAAAATAATATACAATTTGAAATAAATAAATGATAGCATTCCCAAGTTCTAAAAGGACATCTAGCAACTCTACATGTTCTGTCTCATCAACAGAATTAATTTCTAATAAATCATTATATATTTAGTATTAACATATATATAATTTAGTTATATATTTTTCCACCTATATGGACCAAGTGTGTGTGGAAATAAGTGGAAATATACTTGTAATACTAGGTGTTGGCTAGACTAGGGCATAACTCATACATCCATGACCATTATAAAACAATACTATTTTCTAAACAAAGAGGGTACATGAACTTAATCTCATAATTAGTGGGAGATTTAATTATCTTTACTCGATATGGTGATTGTTCTATCATTCCAGCACTTTAAGCAAGGGATGTGATGCGTCATGCCCTCCATCCAACCAATTTCAACGGTATGAGACGCCATTCTCAACACCCAAGGTAAGGGAGCATGAAACTGTCATTCCCAAAAGATCCCATACCATCATACCACATCTCATATCAAGTAATAAACATAATAATATTATAATCCATGATTCATTAACTATCATGCATCACATTTAATAATTCACTATAATAATTGAATAACGATTCAATTTAATAATTAAATAAAACATGAATGAATGGTGTGGCCTTGCCATCCACTTATGATACCTTCCATTTAAAACATTAAATTTATTTAAGTTAATAAAACCATAATGTATAATCCACACCATATATTCAGTCCTTTCAATTCACTAAATCAATCCAATTCAATTCATAAGACTCAAAGAGTCATTTTGAAGTGGCCATGGTCAAATAGGGCAATTACATACCTAGGAAATTCCAATTATAATTTGGACCAAGAACTTAGGAGGTTCCTTGGTTTCATTGATCATTTCTATAATTGAGGAAAATTAGTTAATGATCCAAGATGAATGATTAGAAGGAAATTTGGAAAAAAAATCAATTAATTATAATAGGTAATTTCAACCCAACACACACAAAAGGTGTCCATAATTCATCATTACTTAACCTACTAGACAAAAATAAATGGGAATATATCAAGGTGTATAGATCAATTTAATATGAATAAGTAAATTAAACAGTTATGTAGGGAAAAGGATGGCATATGGGGAAAGAATAAAGCTGCAAACCACCAAAATTGTTTGGGAAAACGATGTAACCACCTACCTATGGGTCATTGATGACTCCTCTTATAATGGAGTCCTCATATTCAAT
Source organism: Viscum album (assembly GCA_963277665.1). Lineage (NCBI taxonomy): Eukaryota > Viridiplantae > Streptophyta > Magnoliopsida > Santalales > Viscaceae > Viscum > Viscum album. Next base: position 1,088,082,273 of record OY728164.1, on the reverse strand, counting down.
GTAGGGTGAGAGAAATTGAATAAATGGTTTAATTATATGAAAATAGTTGGCAATATGTTGCACCTAAATTTAAAAATGGATCTAAATATAAACTGAAATATGAAGTAGGACAGTCATAGATCTTACATAGATAGAGATGATGCTTTAAAAATATCTTGATTTGGAATTCGAATGTAAGAGTTGTCTCAATGCCAAAAACTTTCTTGAGGGAGTGCTATAGGAGAAGAAAATAATTCCATTCACTGGAGAAAAGGAGGAAAGAAGAAAGGAAAAATATATTTAATTAAGTTAAAAAATGTAATTTCACCCTCAAAATAGTGGGTTCATGGGTTTTTCAAACCGTGTGGAAACTGTGATCAAAAAATTTCATAAAGAAAATCCCCAAACTATTAAGGCAAATTTTTTTCCTAAATGTGCACAAACCATGAGAAAATACATGATCAAATGCATATAGGATTTCACATAGTCATGTTCTTAGAGTTTCATGGTTTTAGACAAAACATTTGGCTCCTACTACTCCTCTATTTTTTCATGGTTAGCAGAGACCATTTGAGTTGGGCTATATAGTTTATAATAAACATGAGACCCACTTATTTTTTTTAAAAAAATAGGGTTCTAAGATTTAAACCAGTCTCAGAGACCCTCATGACCCCCATGACTCTTTTGGATCATATTATAAGGTCTATTAAAAGGAATTTAAAACAAAAAAATGTCTTATAAATTCATGAAAATATGGGTCATTACAACATACCCTACTTAAAGAAACGCATCCCTAAGTTTTCCTGCTGATGGTAAAGAGGTATTGTTAGAGAATATCTTTGGACACTGAGCTCATACGTTAGCTTCTCATTCCTAGGTCTCATCTTATACATTGTGGTGCATCCATAGCACCCATACCAAAAGTAACTGACCTTCCTCAGTGTGTCTTTATGCTCTGATCAACAATACACGGTGGATACTTTTTAAATGAAGCATCTACATTCAATTCAACCTCATTATGATGAGGGATATGTGATGGTTCAATATAATATTGTTGAAGCTGGGATATATAAAATACATCATCCATTAACCAATATTTCTAAAGAAGTGCTAAATGGTATTCCACTGGTCTAATATATTTCACAACCTCAGAGGATCCAATAATCCTAGGTGATAGATTAACCTACCTTTGAATATGTCTATGGCCCAACCTCGGTAAGACTGATAAAAAAACCCATTCTTTCACATCAATCTTAAGAGATTTTTGGTGTCAGTTAGCATATGATAATTGTCTAGAATGATCTCTCATCATGTTCTTCCTGATTAACTAGACCTTCTTTGTAGTCTCTTGAACGATATGAGGTCTAAGAAACACTACCTCTCCTACCTCTAGCCAAAAAAGAGGGAAATGGAAAGGCCTACCATATAAGGCTTAATATAGATCCATCTCGATAGTAGTCTCAAAATTTTATTATAAGGGAACTAGATGGGGGAATGTGTTTCTCACAAAAAAATCCAAATTCAAGGACACATGAATGGAGCATGTCCACTAGAACCTCAATCATATGCTCTGTCTACCCATCAGTTTGAGGTTGATAGGTCATTTTCCGAAGCACCTATATACCCAAGCCCTTCAATAACCCCTTCTATAATAATGACATAAAATGAGTTTCTCTATCAAAAATGATAGATCTTGGAGCTTCATGAAGTCATAAAACCACCCATACATGCATCCTTCCAAGATCGTCTAAAAATAAGGTCTCTTTCATAGGTATGAAATGTATTTCTCTGATCAAATGATCCATGAAAACATGTACTGTATCATTTTCATGAGGTTATCTGGGTAAACCAGTCATGAAATCCATTGAAACATCATACCTATTCCACTAGATAATGGATAATGGTTTTAGAATCCATGAAGGAAACTAATGTTCTGTCTTCACCAACTTGAAATTGGAACACCAGGTGATAAAGCCAGAAATATCACATTTCATATCAAGACACAAATACTGGCATTGTAGATCAAGATACATATTGGAGACACCGGGTTAAACCTCCCAATATGAGGTATGAAAATGCTACATAAACTTCTCTCTGATGTCTGATGGGACCCATACATTCCTACATAATAGTAAGGTATTTTTTCCATCCATGTTCCAACCTAAATATGTATTATTATTTGAGATTTCTTCCCTTAGTATGAGGCCTTTGGGATTAGATATTTTTCTCATTCTTACCCATTCCATAAGATTAGAAGTCACTATTAAATATGATAGTATATTCTAACCATGCACCTCCTAAAACTCAATATGTATCTCTAAGAATAAGGATATGATTTGTTATTCACCACTAGCCTCCTGAATTGCTTGTGCCTGAGTCTTTAAGATCAGAGAATTGGCTACCACATTTCCATTACTTGGCATGTTGTCATGTTTGATATCAAATGCATGTACGTACTCAACCCACTTGTTCTTCCTGAGATTCGTATCTCACTTTGTAAATATGTACTTGAGACTTTTGTGATATTTGAATACCAAAAAATTCTCTGCAAGTAGATAGTGTCTCTAATAGTGTAAGGCATGAACTACAGTAGCTAGATCGAGTATGTGTGTCAGGTAATTTCACTTTTTTGACTTCAACGGATGAGGCTCGTACATGTTGAATCACTCATCATACATTAGAACATCACCTAGTAAAATACCTGAGGTGTCATCATATACCTTATAGCTTCTTTCTGGATCTGGTAGAATTTGCATTGGCATGGAATTCAAACAAACCTTGAACTCATAAAGGCTTCTTCACAAGCATCTAACCATACAAATTTCACACATTCATTTTCCAATCTCATAATAAGTGTTGTAAGACGTGATGAATATTGGATTAAGCATCTATAATAACTAGTCTTCTCTAAGAAACCTTGGCTGTCAAATATGTTCTTGGGTAGCTCCCAAGAAACCATAGCACTAAATTTTAATGGGTCTACTAAGACTTTTATAACGACCCATACTTTACATACATTGTTATTACTTCAAAATTGAAGCACACTTATTACAACATATAAAAAAACCAGGAAAGGACCGTATAGGTATAGTGTCTTTAGAAACTAGGAAACATAAACAACTGGTTCACAAAGCGTCTACACTGTCTCCCATTTATTTCATCATATCTATAGTCCCTTTTGGCATATCTTACTTAATAACATTCTTCTTGACCTGGGGAAAGAAAACATACAAAAGGGTGAGCTCAAATGCTCAGTAATGGTAAACAAAAGAAATATCAATCACATCATATTCATAAGAACATAACTTTTGGAAATCTTAACCTGCAAAAGAGATCATAATTTCATAACATGGGATAAATCATAGTAGTAAAATGTAATCACAATAATCATAACATAAAACATGAAGCTTTGTGGCATACACACATAATCATAGAGAATCATTTCTTATTATTCAAGACTCATTGCCAAGACTATCTTAGTGGACAAAGTCCATTTCTGAACCGAGTTCACTCCTCGTTTCAGTCCTGTTTCACTAAACCGGTTTAACCTACCATTCCAGCCATGTCTATCTCATGAGATATAAAATCTTTACCCAATGAATTGGAGGGAGATATTGGTCCCACCAATCTCATAATTATACCATTCTTATGTGTGCCACAAAATCATAAATCATACATCATTGCATAACCCATGTAATAAAAATGGGATTCTTAAACAACATGACATCATAAAACAATTTATATAAGATAAAGGAATTCATAAAAATAATTCCATCACAACATAACCAAATCAATGTAATAATAGGGATAGAAACAGAACCCTATATTATCTTAGATGGAAAATAATTTTGATAAAACACTTGAACTCCATTCTTGAGGAAAATATCCTTTCTACTCCAAAAACATTTTCCTTTCTTAACATGTCATAAAATTTTAAACTAAAAGAAGTTGATTAACAATAAACTTGAAAACATGAAAAGGAAGCTTCTTGGAAATAATGTTTTAAAAATCCATTCATGCCGTATAAGTTAAAAAAACATTCTTCTCGTACTTTTGTCGGAAAAGTCAAAAAGTACCTCGTACAAAATATGAAAAAAGATTACTTTCATATCTTTTACTAAAAACTCACCGAAGGGTAAAATTGGATTTAAACAATTGTAGGTGGATGGAAATAATATTACATATTTAGGGAACATGGACGTGGATGATAAAATACACCCCAGTAAATTTCAAAGTATAAACAATCTCGGATAAAAATTAGATTGTGATATTTCCCTTACCTTAGGTCCAATTTTCTTCGTAAGTGTCTGAACCTCATGTATAATGATTTAAATAATGTTATTGAATTATTCCAGAATCATCATTATTTTTATGATATCAGATATGGTCATATTCTTAGCTTCTTATTAGTAATATTTCATTACTACTTGTTATTCGGGTGTTTATTACTTTTTGTTCTTATGCGTGTTTTGTCGAATAAATTCTTATTTTTATTTTTATGTTATAGATACCTCATTTCCAGAATTCTATTAGTGTAATATATAACATATTAATTCATTAAATTCATTTATATAATCATTATGCAATGAAGATCATGTAGAACGAGTCGCATCACATTGTGGAGACGGTATTCCGTACGTACGCACGAGCGATGATATCGTTTCCATGATTGTGGAATTGTATTTGAGTGTATATATACTATTTAATAATCAATATCACTTTACAATAATCATATATAGTCATTATTTACACCATTATACCCATCCAAGTAAGGTGGTGGTGGAAAATAGATTACACCACGGCGTGGAGACGGTATTCCGTACGTACACACGCACGGTGATTTCATTTTCCATAGGATGGATAGATGGTGAAATAGGGTTGTTTCATAATTATAATAACATATCATTATATGAGTGATACTTATGTTATTACTTCATAATTAAACAACTAAAGAAGAAGAAGTGGAAGAAGAAATAAAGTTGAATGAATCGGTAACGGGCATTAACTCTTCTATGAAGCGCTTCTTTGAGTCCTCCTTTTAGGGCACTAAAATTGGTCTTTTAAGAAGACCAGGACCTCTAGGATGTCTCTAGGGAAGTTTAGAGGAGAAATTGGCAGGGTTTGGCCGAGCTTGAAGGCTCAAAGTGGTGTGAGGAAGAGAGGGAGGAGGTGCCCTTTTATAACGGAGGAGAGGGGCACCTTTGGAATAACTAAAAATATTATTTTATTATAAAGTCAAATTCGGTTTTTAATAGCTCCAAATTGATATATTTAGAAGATAAGGTGGGTATGGGTCGAAATCCTCTCATAAAATAGAATTTAGACAAGTTTAGGTATCAATTTTAACCTTATAATTTAGATTTAACTTTAAGTTAGATAATTTAACTTTTACCGTGTGTTCTTGTTTTCTTACACTATAAGGTTAATAAACATACTATATCAAGCAAAAAAAACCCCAAGTTGTTTATTATTAATATATATAACCTTATCTAAGTCATTTGGCCGAACCATATATTTTTAGGAATAAAATAACAATTAATAATATAGTATTTGTTTTAAAAACTATTTTATGTCAATTTTGACACTATTTAGTAATTGATTTTTGTGAAAATCATAACAGAATGATTAGTTCGAACCAAGTTAATTAAATCAATACTAACATGTCATATTAACCTATAAAATTAGTTTAATTCATAAAAAGTCTCAAATTACATTTATTTGGGTTTTTATAACATCATTTATGTCAATATTTCATTAATAAGATAATTACTGCATCATCATTGTGTCATAAATAAATTAAATTATTTAATGTCTAAAAAATTACAAATAAAATACCATTATGTAGGGAATTCTTTTATATTTCTAATGAATATTTATAGTTGAATTTATCTTATGTATTACCCCATATTAAAAATGATTTACTTATTAAACTTTGATTTTAACTATTTTAACCCTTCTTTAAATAAATTAATAATAAATGTCCTAATCTAAACCAAGTGGGCCTAAATGGTCATTTTTTATTCCTAAGGTTGTTTTTGGTAGAATTACACTTATCCAATAGAATTAGGACATGTGTTAGGGTAATAATAATAACACTTTTACCCTCAATTACCCTATTTACATTTAACCGTTGTAAAAAAAGTAAAAAGTTACTATTCACAAAAAAATTATTTTCATCTCATTGAACCTCATTTTAGTCCTTGATATTAACTGTGTCTCTCGGATTTTTGAAATTTCACTCACAGAAGCGGTAAAATTATTTTTTATGAAAAATTCAGTTTTTTTTAACTACCACTTACTGGTTTCACTATTCATCAAAAATTGAAAGTTTTCAGAAAAATACCAAAATTTCACCCTAGGATAATTTCAATATTCTGAATCCAAAAATGAAGTCCATTTTGAAAAATAAAATTTATAAAATTTCAAAAAGCCATTATTACTATTCATAATGGCTAGTTTTATTAATATTTTAATAGCATATCGTTGTTTAGTGAAACTTGGTATTGCGTACGACGCAAGCTATTGAGGAAGGTCACGGTTGCGTGGAAACCAAGCCAAGCTAGTGTTGGGTGTAGTGAAAGATTACTTTGATGATTTATATAACATAAAAACAAAATATTTCTCATAAAAGTCACGGGTGTTACATTCTACCCCCTTTAAAATGAATTTCGCCCTCGAAATTCATCGCTTTGTAACAAACAGATGAGGATACCTCTCCCTCATCATATCCTCAAGCTCCCATGTAGCTTATTCTAATTGGTGGTTCCTCCATAAAACTTTCACCAAGCGAGTGGTCTTGTTTCGTAGAACTTTTTCGCTACGATTCAAAATCTCTATCGGTTGTTCTTCATAAGAAAGATCTTGCTCCAGCAGTACAACTTCTGAGCTGAGTACATGTGAAGGATCAGGTATGTACTTTCCTAGAAGAGATACATGGAACACATTGTGAACTTGAGAGAGATTCTTTGGAATCGCCAATCAGTAAGCTACCTTTCCAACACGATCCAGTATTTTGAAGGGACCAATATATAGGGCTCAACATCCCCATCTTTCCAAATCTCATGACCCTCTTCCAGGGAGATATTCATAAGTACACTTTATCACCCACTTCAAACTCTAGGCCTTTTCTTCGGTTGTTGGAATAACTTTTTTTTTTGACTCTGAGCTCCTCTTATGTGTTGTTGAATAGATCTTACCTTTTCTGCCATTTCATCAACGAGATCAGGTCCTAATAGCTTTCATTCCCCAACTTCATCCCAGCAAGTTGGAGTCCTGCATTTCTTTCCATAGATAGCTTCATAAGGATCCATCTGAATACTGGATTGAAAGCTATTATTATAAGAAAATTCTACCAAAGGTAGGTGTTGATCCCAACCACCTTTGAAATCCATAGAGCAAGCTCTCAACATATCTTCTAGAGTTTGAATTGTTCTCTTAGACTGACCGTCTATCTGAGGATGATAAGAAGTGCTGAAACTCAACTCTGTATCCAGAGTATGCTGAAGACTTCGCCAAAACATCAAGGTAAATCTCGCATCCCGTTCAGATATAATAGAAAGTGGTACTCCATGCAATCTTACCACTTCATTTACATATATCCTGGAAAGCTGATCCAGATAGAAATCCTCTCTAATAGTAATGAAGTGTGTAGACTTTGTAAGACGATCAAATATGACCCAGATAGCATTATTACCTTTGGATGTTTTAGGAAGTCCTGTGACAAAGTCCATAGTGATGTTTTCCCATTTCCATTCGGGTATGGGTAATGGTTGTAACATCCCCTTAGACTTCTGTCTCTCAGTTTTAGCTTGCTAACAAACCAAGCATCGAGAGACATATTCAGCAACATCTCTTTTCATGCCATCCCACCAGAAGTACTCTTTCAGGTCCCTATACATCTTCGTGCATCCAGGATGAATAGAGAATGAAGAACTGTGAGCCTCATACAACAGCTCCTTCTTTAATTCGGGGATGGGAGGAACACAAACCCTATTCCTGAACTTTATTATCCCATCACGATCAAGGTTGAATTCAGGAATATTTCTCACCTTCTTTTGTAACTCTACATCTTCTTTCTGCGCCTCTTTAATCTTCACATGTATTGATGGTTGAAAATTCATTTGAGAAAGATACGATTTTTTCCTTTCCATTATAATTCCAAGATCCATTCATTGTAAATCCATAAATATTGGATCTTTTGTGATCCTCATCATGGATAAACTGGCATGGTCTTTGTCAACTTAATGCATCTTCCACCTTGTTTTCTTTCCCAGGGTGGTAATGAATTGAGAAGTCGTAATCCTTAATCAGCTCTAACCGTCTTCTTTGGCGCATATATAACTCATTTTGTGTGAAAATATACTTTAAACTTCTATGATCAGTATAAATGTCACACCTTTCTCCATAAAGATAATGCCCCCAAATCATTAATTCAAAGATTACCGCAGCTAACTCCAAATCATGAGTTGGTTAATTTTGCTCATGTATTTTCAATTGTCGTGAGGCATAAGCTATCACCTTATCATTTTTCATAAGAACACACCCCAATCCCTTCTTGGATGCATCACTATAGATCACAAACCTTTCTCCACTACAAGGCAGTGTGAGCACAGGTGCACTTGATAACCTTATTTTCAACTCCTTGAAATTCTCTTCACATTCCTCCGTCCAAAAAAACATAACTCCTTTCCGAGTCAACCTGGTGAGTGGATTAGATAATCATGAAAAATCTTTCACAAAACGTCGATAATATCTAGCCAAACCAAGAAAACTTCATATCTCAGTTACTGTTGTTGGTCTCGACCATCTTTCGATAACCTATGTTTTTGCTGGATCCACGGATATCCTCTCTTTTGAGATTATGTGACCCAAAAATGAATCTTTTTGAAGCCAAAATTCACACTTGGTAAATTTGGCATAAAGCTTCTCCTTTCTCAGGGACTTCAATATAATTCTCAAGTGATCTTCATGTTCTTCCTTTCTCTTTGAATAGACAAGAATATCGTCTATAAAGACTACCACAAATTGATCAAGATAGTCTCTAAAGACTCTATTCATCAGATCCATGAAGATAGCAGGGGAATTAGTAAGACCAAATGGAATTACTATAAATTAATAGTGTCCATACCTTGTACGGAAAGCCGTCTTTGGTATATCCTCCCTTTTGAACCTTAATTGATGATACCCTGAATGAAGATCAATCATGGAAAAGTATTGAGCTCTACGTAGTTGGTCAAATAAGTCATCAATGCATGGGAGATGATATTTGTTCTTGATAGTGATCTTGTTAAGTTCTCGATAATCAATGCAGAGTCTCATTGATCCATTTTTCTTCTTAACAAATAGAACAGGTGCTCCCCAAGGTGAGGCACTAGGGCGTATGAATCCCTTATCAAGATTCTCTTGGAGTTTCTTCTTCAATTCCTGCAACTCAATTGGGGCCATTCTATAAGGTGTCTTTGAAATAGGCAAAGCACTCGGTATGAGTTCTATTGAAAACTCAACATCACGATTTGGTGGAAGACATGACAATTCCTCCAGAAAGACATCATCAAACTCTCGTACAATGGGCATATTATTAATTGTGAGTTTCTCACCAACCATTTGAGACAAATAACCCTCATTTAGTGGAATCAAGACCCATAAGATGGAGGAAATTTCCACTGGAAGGTTATGTTCATCCTTACATCGATAGACGATCATAGATTGATCTGGAATATGAAATGTGACTTCCCTTCTATGGAAATTGATATGAGCTCCATATAAAGAAAGCCAATCCATGCCCAGAATCACATCAAATTCCACTATAGGAAGGATCACAAGATTTGCAGGAAGCACTTTCCCACAAACTTCAATCAGGGAAGAATTATAAACTTTTGATGCGACTGTTGTGCCATTAGGGGTTGTCACAGCTAACTCAACATCTAATTGTTGAGGTAATATGGTGATACCCTTATAAAATTCATTACAAATAAAAGAGTGGGTGGATCCAGAATCAAATAAAACATTTTCTACTTTAGAGTGGATGGTAAGTGTACCTTTCACCACATCGTTATCGTAATCCACATCGCTGATAGAAATTACATGTGACTTTCCATTGTATTTAGCCTTAAGATTTTGTTGATGTCGATCATCATCAACAACCCTTGTATTAGGGCCTTTATTGGTGTAATGACCCATATCCTTTCACTTGAAACATTGAAGTGTAGTAGGTTCATTCTGTGTGTCCCTTCTTTTGTTTTCATCATTATTCATCTTCTCCCCATCATTGCGGCATTCAAAATTCCCGATGACCTTCCTTTCCACATTTGAAACATTTACTTGTCCCTTTAAGACAACTCCCTCCATGTTTCTTTCCACACTTTGAGCATAAGGGAAAGGTCATCTTCTTTTCAGTGTGCTCTTTAGATTTTCCTTTGAATTCCATTTTACTCTTCTTATCAAACCCATAAGACTGATGGGTTACACCAATCTCCATCTCAACATTGAGAGCACATCGAACGATTTCCTCGTAGCTATTGAAGTCCCTTATAGATAAGGCCCTTCGAGGACTTGGTTTTAAGCCACTAAAGAATCGATCGATCTTACTCTCAGGTTGGATAATAATACCAGAAGCATACCTTGAAAGTCTTGTAAAATTTTCTTCATAGGTACCAATAGATTCATCATCCTTTTGCTATAGTTCAAAAAACTCTTTCTCGATCTTTGTTCAGAGAATATGAGGGAAGTAATTATTGAAAAATAAGTTCTTGAACTCGTCCCATTCCATGGACTCAATTTCATATCTTTGCCTCATATTCTTGATAAGATTCCACCATTGATTAGCATCACCTTCCAAATGATATACTGCTAAGATGACTTTATCATGTTCAGAATATTGAAGAACTGAAAATAACTTTTCAGTAGTACTAATCCATTGTTCAGAAATTAATGGATCAGTAGACCCGCTGAATGAAGGTGGACGCTGCCTCATGAAGGATTAAACCAAATTTTGCTCCTTCCTTTGCTCGTTTGGAAGTCCTGCATGATTCATAGCTTGAGGAAATTGTGTGAGCATGGCTACAAGATTTTGAATTCCATCTCCCATAATGTTTGGTTTCTCAGGGGGACAATCATTCCATTGCCCATGGCATTCCGCATTAACACGGTTCCTTCGGGTTCCAGCCATTGACAAAAACCAAGAAGAATAGTGTGAGCAACACTTTTTATAATAGGAAATACACATAATCAAGAATTAAATTTCACACTTAAGGTCTTATCCTAGGTTATTCATGGCCATTTCTAAAACACTATGATTGTGTTCTATGCTTAGACTTATCCTTAGGATTCTTACTAAGGCTTTCACATCCTAGTTTCCAAAGGTTGACTATACCTTTCCTCTGATACCAACTCTAACGACCCATACATTACATACATTGTTATTACTTCAAAATTTAATCACACTTATTACAATATATTACAAAACCAGGAAAGGACCGTATAGGTATAGTGTCTTTAGAAACTGGGAAACACAAACAACTAGTTCATAAAGCGTCTACACTGTCTCCCATTTATTTCATCATATCTATAGTCCCTTTTGGCATATCTTACTTAATAACATTCTTCCTGACCTAGGGAAAGAAAACATACAAAAGGGTGAGCTCAAATTCTCACTAAGGGTAAACAAAAGAAATATCAATCACATCATATTCATAAGAACATAACTTTTGGAAATCTTAACCTACAAAAGAGATCATAATTTCATAACATGGGATAAATCATAGTAGTGAAATGTAATCACAATAATCATAACTTAAAACAAGAAGCTTTGTGTCATACACACATAATCATAGAGAATAATTTCTTATTAGTCAAGACTCATTGCCAAGACTATCTTAGTGGACAAAGTCCATTTCTGAACCGAGTTCAGTCCTCATTTCAGTCCTGTTTCACTGAACCGGTTTAACCTGCCGTTCCAGCCATGTCTATCTCATGAGATATAAAATCTTTACCCAATGCATTGGAGGGATATATAGGTCCCACCCATCTCATAATTATACCATTCTTATGTGTGCCACAAAATCATAAATCATACATCATTGCATAACCCATGTAATAAAAATGGGATTCTTAAACAACATGACATCATAAAACAATTTATATAAGATAAAGGAATTCATAAAAATAATGCCATCACAACATAATCAAATCAATGTAATAATAGGGATAGAAATAGAACCCTATATTATCTTATATGGAAAATAATTTTGATAAAACACTTGAACTCCATTCTTGAGGAAAATATCCTTTCTACTCCAAAAACTTTTTCTTTTCTTAACATGTCATAAAATTTTAAACTAAAAGAAGTTGATTAAAAATAAACTTGTAAAGGAAGATTCTTGGAAATAATTTTTTAAAAATCCATTCATGCCGAATAAGTTAGAAAAAACATTCTTCTCGTACTTTTGTCGGAAAAGTCAAAAAGTACCTCGTATGAAAAACGACAAAAGATTCCTTTCATATCTTTTACTAAAAACTCACCAAAGGGTAAAATTGGATTTAAAAAATTGTAGGTGGATGGAAATAATATTAAATATTGAGGGAACATGGACGTGGATGATAAAATACAACCCAGTAAATTTCAAAGTATAAACAATCTCAGATAAAAATGAGATTGTGATATTTCCCTTACCTTAGGTCCAATTTGCTTCGTAAGTGTTCGAACCTCCTGTATAATGATTTAAATAGTGTTATTTATTTATTCCAGAATCATACTTATTTTTATGATTTCATATATGGTCATACTCTTATCTTCTTATTAGTAATATTTCATTACTACTTGTTATTCGGGTGTTTAATACTTTTTGTTCTTATGCGTGTTTTGTCGAATAAATTCTTATTTTTATTTTTAGGTTATAGATAACTCATTTACAGAATGGTATTAGTGTAATATATATCATATTAATTCATTCAATTAATTTATATAATCATTATGAAATGAAGATCATGTAGAACGAGTCACATCACATCGTGGAGACAGTATTTCGTACGTACGCACGAGCGATGATATCATTCCCATGATTGTGGAATTTTAATGGAGTGTATATATACTATTTCAGAATTAATATAACTTTAAAATAATCATATATTGTCATTTTTTACACCATTATACCCATCCAAGTAAGGTGGTTGTGGAAAATAGATTACACCACGGCGTGGAGACGGTATTCTGTACGTACGCACGCGCAGTGATTTCATTTTCCGTAGGATGGATAGATGGTGAAATAGGGTTGTTTCATACTTATAATAACATATCATTATATGTGTGATAATTATTTTATTACTTCATAATGAAACAACTAAATAAGAAGAAGTGGAAGAAGAAATAAAGTTGAAAGAATCGGTAACGGACATTACCTCTTCTTTGAAGCGCTTCTTTGAGACCTCCTTTTAGGGCACTAAAATTGGTCTTTGAAGAATACCAGGACCTCTCGGATGTCTCTAGGGAAGTGGAGAGGAGAAAGTGGCAGGGTTTGGCCAAGCTTGAAGGCTCAAAGTGGTGTGAGGAAGAGAGTGAGGAGGTGGTCTTTTATAAGGGAGGAGAGGGGCACCTTTGGAATAACTAAAAATATTATTTTATTATATAGTCAAATTCGGTTTTTAATAGCTCCAAATTGATATATTTTGTAGATAAGGTGGGTATGGGTCGAAATAATCTCGTCCAATAGAATTTAGACAAGTTTAGGTATCAATTTTAACCTTATCATTTAGATTTAACTTTAAATTAGATAATTTAACTTTTACCGTGTCTTCTTGTTTTCTTACACTATAAGGTTAATAAACTTACTATATCAAGCCAAACGAACCCAAAGTTGTTTATTATTAATATATATAACCTTATCTAATTCATTTGGCTGAACCTTATATTTTTAAGAATAAAATAACAATTAATAATATAGTATTTTTTTAAAAAAACTATTTTATGTCAATTTTGACACTATTTAGTAATTGATTTTTGTGAAAATCATAATAGAATTATTAGTTCGAAAAGAGTTAATTAAATCAATAATAACATGTCATGTTAACCTAGAAAATTATTCTTAACTCATAAAAAGTCTAAAATTACATTTATTTGGGTATTTATAACATCAATTATGTCAGTATTTCATTAATAAGATAATTACTGTATCATCGTTGTTTCATAAATAAATTAAATTATTTAATGTCTAAAAAATTACAAATAAAATACCATTATGTAGGAAATTTTTTTATATTTCTAATGAATATTTATAGTCGAATTTATCTTATGTATAACCCCGTATTAAAAATTATTTACTTATTAAACTTTGATTTTAACTATTTTAACCCTTCTTTAAATAAATTAATAATAAATGTCCTAATCTAATCCAAGTGGGCCTAAATGGTCATATTTTATTCCTAAGGTTGTTTTTTGTCGAATTACACTTATCCAATAGAATTAGGACATGTGTTAGGGTAATAATAATAACACTTTTACCCTTAATTACCCAATTTACTTTTAACCGTTGTAAAAAAAATTAAAAAGTTACTATTCACCAGAAATTATTTTCATCTCATTGAATCACATTTTAGTCCTTGATATTAACCATGTCTCTCGGATTTTTGAAATTCCACTCACAGAAGCGGTAAAATTACGTTTTATGAAAAATTCAGTTTTTTTTTAACTACCACTTAGTGGTTTCACTATTCATCAAAAATTGAAAGTTTTCAGAAAAATACCAAAATTTCACCCTAGGATAATTTTGATATTCCGAATCAAAAAATGAAGTCCATTTTGAAAAATAAAATTTAAAAAATTTAAAAAAGTGGTTATTACTATTAATAAATGCTAGTTTTATTAATATTTTAATAGCATATCGTTGTTTAGTGAAACTCGGTATTGTGTACGACGCAAGCTATTGAGGAAGGTCACGGTTGCGTGTAAAGCAAGCCAAGCTAGTGTTGTGTGTAGTGAAAGATTCCTTTGATGATTTATATAACATAAAAACAAAATATTTCTCATAAAAGTCTCGGGTGTTACAACTTTTCACTTTGAGATAATGTGACCAAGGAAGTATACCTTTGTTGATCCAAAAGTGGTATTTATTGAACTTAGTATAGAGATAATTCTATATTAGTGTATTCATCATAATCTCAAAATGGTTTCCATGGTTTTTTCTGGAGTGTTAATACACTATTATATCATCAAAAAAGACTGCCACGAATAAATCTTGATATGGGTGGAAAACCTGATTCATTATATCCATGAAGACTGTAGGTGTGTTCATGAGTCCAAATGACATGACATGGGACTCATATAGAGAATAACTACTCCTAAGGGTTGTAAAAGGTATGTCTGAGATCCTATAATACACCTGATAATATCCCAACCACAAATCTATCTTTGAAAATACTATTTCTTCTCACATATGGTCAAATAATTTGTCTATTCTAGGAAATGGATATCGATTCTTTATCGTGATTTGGTTTAATAGGTGGTAGTCAACACAGATCCAAAGGGTACCATCCACCTTCTTGATAAAGAGGACTTGTGAACCCAAAGGCTAAGTGTTTGGGAATATGAATCCTTTTACCTCCAGATCCTCCAACTACTTCTTGAGTTCCAAAATATCTATAGGTACCGTCATATATGGAGGAATAGTCACTAGTGATGCTCATGGAGCTAGCTCTATAGTTAATTATACCACTCTCATAGGAGGAATACCATCAAATTAATTAGGATATAAATCCATAAAACACTCCACTATAGGAGGGAAAACAGTAGTTCATAATCCTTGGTCATCTAGGGAAAGGTCGTCAATCTAATCTATTACAATACCCATCCTCTATTGTTCATGTCCTAATCATATATCCATCACATCCCATTATACCTTATGTATATGTATACCACCCTCTAGTGATTTAAATGTTACCCTATGATGATGGCAGTCTATGTATGCTTGATAGGGAACTAACTAGTCTATCCCCATGATTATATAAAATATCATCATGTCAATGATGAAAATATTCTATATGAAGAGGTATTCTCCTATCTCATGGGGCAGTTCTTACAATAGATAACTCCCTCTGATTGGATTCCAAATGGGGTATCTAGTGTCATAATTCCATATAAGTGTTTGATCTCGAGAATCAATCTCTCTAAGATTTCCTCAAATAAAAATGAGTGAGACGCACCAGTAATAAATAAAGTAGACACTAGTTTTGAGGATAATATAATAGTACCTCGTATTGTAGAATGTATGGTACTCTACTCCTCTATCATAAACTAGAGTGCATGTAACTATCATGTATGATGGCCTTGATTCCCTACCTGACTGCCCTAATCTTGCCTGGTCTGTTGGCACTGAGAATCAAGAGTCTGCCTACCTCTTCCTTGAATGCCACATTAGCCTGAGAGGCTAATGGAATTACAATTACCTACCTATCATGATCATACTAGCCCTACTCTAGAATTTGGGGTGGGAGTAGATCCCCAATCGATAGATGTTGATGGAAAGGTTCTACAGAAGTTCTGAATATGGCCCATTCTAGTATAGCCTTTACATTACACAAGATATCATAAGTACTCATACTCCATGTGTCTTCTCTTCCCATACTGGTGAAATATTAGAAAATGTTCAGCATGAGGAGCCTGACTATTTCTACCACCCTGAGAAACCTCTAATCATCTCTTTCACCCAAAAGAAGAAGCACTGATAGATATTAGTGTTGAACCACATTTACTCAAACCTTTAGATTCCCTCCAATTTCTCTCTATAATAGGGCCTAGTTGACTATTTTTTAAATAGTATTCAACCTGAATACATTTATATATGACTGGATGGCATATACTAGTCCATCCTCAAATTGGCTAGTGGTCATAATATCCTCACCCACAAGAGTAGGAACGAAATGTTGCAGCTCAGTAAAATGAGAAGGGTAATCCATAATAGACATACTTCCCTAATTCAGTTTTATGAATTCTCTAGCTCTATCAACCCTCAGAGTCTTGGGAAATAAATATTCATCTAATATAGTACGGAATTATTCCCGGACCGTGTATCTATATTGATCTACCTAGGTAATAACATCCAACCACCTCTTGAGATAATAGAACAACATATATGCATCAAATTTGACCCTCCACATTAGAGTTTTCTCTAGATTCTCGAATACAAAAAGGATAGCGTCGATTCATGACTCAGCAGCATGTGGTCCTCCTTCCCCCAAGAATATGGGAGGGTGTTGCTTCTGGAACTCCCGAGTCAAAGCTTCTCTATTGGGGGTATATGGAACAACACATTTCATATTTTTCAACATATATAGAAATATCTCTCAGAATTGGGAATCAGTGCCCATGTCTAGTATGGGAAGGGGTGCCACAAGTGGCACAGTAAGAGGAATCACCAGTGTCTCATGGCCCACCACCATAGGATCATGGTAGTAAACACCTTCATGGTGTATGATTGGTGGTTGTAATGGTGTCATGATACTATAATTCCCAACACACACCTCAGAATAGATTTCAATAATTGAAAATATTATAGATAAAAAACTAGGATAAGAACTTATCCTTCTTGTTTCCCTCTCTGACTACTCCAAAATCCAGGTCTAACTGGTTGAAGAGACCATAAAATTCCATAAGTTTATAAGAGACTCCTATATACCCACTACTAAGGTCAAGTTCAGGTATGAGTCTTGGTTTCACATGTATAAAGTCACTAATTCCACTTTAAAAGACTTATTCATTTTATATTTGTGCTTGTTCACATATTTAAATCTATTAAAATGGTTTAATTATGTGGATTACCATTTTTGATCTTTAATTTATATACTCCTTATGAATCAAAATATAGTTTCCACTAAAACCACACCATAACACTTTCCTACCCATGCGAACAATGGTCCATGGTGCAATGTTCCATAATTAACCACTTAAGGTGTTTGATTTAACCTATTCAAAAAACAATATTAGGTTAAGAAAGGAACTTTAAGTTTCAATTTTTTTCTAGTACATACAAGAAATCACATCACACTTCAAAACATAATCAAGGAAATAAAAATATGTAATAAGAAAATGCACACTAAAAAAAATATGGCATGGAAAAATTTATGGCATAATAGTCCTATTGTTCCTATAATGATGAAGGAATGAATTAAATGCCCTCATTTCATCAGTACAAGGTAAAGAAATAACATTTCAATCATACCAATAATAACGCCATAAAATAAGTGCATCACCCAACAGGGAAATCATATCAACCATAAATGGTAAAATCAACAACTTCACTTACCAATCCCAAGTAATTGGGGTTTCCCTTGTATATGGGTTAGCTACGTTTATACATAGGGTTAATTCCAAATTCCATTAACTCATGATCACCTTTATAAGACCCAAACAGTAAGACAAATGAAAAAAATAAACTTTGATACCACTTAGAGACATTCCGACCTAAGGTCCACTTAAGTCGTGCCCCAAGCTGGTGGGTCACATGGACTCAAGTGTGCCTCCCAATATGCTAGAGTCTACTATCAAGCAGTGATGGTGTAAAGTTAGTATGGTGGGGAGAATATATCATCTTATCAGAGTTTACTAATAAATACAACCATAAACATGCTATAGTGTAATCATACATAAACAAACTGAATAATAAAGAAGCCAAAGAATAAATTTTTTAACAACTGAATAATAAACAAAAACCTATAGGCAGTGTCATATGCATGGATATATTGCATGATTACATACAAAAATGGAATAGGGGACAGACATATACATTCATTCTTTAAAAAAAATGTTGTTCCACTGGCGTCTCGAGCATATGATCAGTCCTCTGCTCCTATGATCCATCTATAAGTAAAGAATATAAATACCAGCAGCATGACACATTCCCTTATCATCTTATGCGGACAAATAATATACTTGTGTACCAAATGTGGTAAAAGTATGGTGTGATATAAAATAGTAGTAGGCCACCACCAATGGTGTATATAACTTGTCAAAGCTGTTCTCATAACTAAATATTGTTCAAGTATAAATGAAATAATAGATAATGAAGAATAAATAAATGAAATCATGCTCAGATTCATAAAGGTCATCGGGCGGCTCGACCTGCTTTAGCTCATGGACAGAATGAATGTCTGATATGTTGATATATATATAGTAATAAAATATGTATAGTATAGTTATATATTACATCCATCTATAGGGACCAATTTTTTGTGGACATAAGTGTACATACACCTAGAATATTAGGTGTTGGACGGATCAGGGTGTAACTCAGACATCCATGACTAGTCTAAATGAGCCTATAAGCTCAATAAATAAGGTACTTTCTCTATATATCATAATTAGTGGGAGAATTCATTACCATCACTCAAGATAGTGATTATTCCATTCTGTCAACACTCTGACCAATGGATGTGTCATGACAAGCCTAGCATCCAACTAGTCTCAATGGTGTAATACATCATGCTAAACACCAGATACAAGGGGGATGAAACCTTCATGAATAATAAATCCATTACCATCGTACCACATCCCATATCAAGGAATAACCATAATAATATTATAATCCATGAGGAATTACCTATCAGGTGTGAAATTTTCCTAGTCATTATAATCAAGTCATAATAATTCTATTTAATCATTAAATAAAACATGAACCAATGGTGTGGCCTTCCCACCTTCTCATAATTCATTCCATTTAAAACATTAAATTTATTTAAGGTAAGAAAACCATCATGAATAATCCATATCATATATTCAATCCATTTAATTCAATAAATCTATCCAATTCAATGCAAAATATTGAAAGAAGAATTTTGAAGGGGTCATGGTCAAATAAGGAAATTACCTGCCTGGGAAATTCCAATTATAAGTTGGGATAAACACTTATGAGGTGTGTTTGTTTCACTAAAAATTTGAATAATAGAGGAAAATCATTTAATGATACAATAAAAACATTTATAAGATTATCTAGGAAGATATTCATTTAATTATAATATGGAAATTCAATCCAGTACCCCCAAGGGGTTTCCATAAATGAGTCCATCATCCATTTACCTACTAAACAAGGATCAATGGGACTATATCAATGTGTGTAGATAAATTTGATATAAATAACTCAATTAAATTGAGATGTGGGAAAAAGGTTAGCATGTGGAATAAGGGAAAAATTATAAAACCCTACAACTATTGAGGAAATTGAAGAGACCACCTACCTTAGGGCCATTGATGACTCCCCTTCTGATGATGGCCTCATATTCGAAGTAGGTTGAGAGAAATTGGAGAAATGGTTCAATTACCTAAAAATAGGTCAAAATAGAATTCACCTAAAAGTGAAATGGATATAAAGATAAAAAATAGGAAGCAAGAGGATCATATATATTTCTAATATGGATCTGATGCCTTTGACAGATCTTAATTTGAACTTTGGACGTGGGAGTTGTCTCAATGCCAATGTTTGGATTGAGGGAGTGCTATGAGAGAAGAAAACGAGGCCATCTTCTGGAAAAAGGATGAAGTAAGGAAGCATAAATAGATTTAATTAAGGTAAAAAATTTAATTTCACCCTCATAATAGGGGTTGCGTGGTTTGGCCACATAGTTAGGTCAAACTGTGCACCAACAATGCTCAAGCCACTACTTAAGGAAAATCCTTGCATGATTAAGGCACATAGTTTTCCAAATCATGCACAAACCATACAAAAACCCACAATATAATTTCTACAATTTTCTACATGAGAGTATTCCTGGATTCACATGGTTTCAAAAAAAGACCATGTGGTTCTTGTTGCTCCTCTATTTTCCCATGCACAGTTAGTAGAGATCATGTGGGCTGTGTAGTACGGTTTCTACTAACCATGCGGCGCAGTTATTTTTTCAAAATTATGGCATTTTGGGATCCAAACCATCCCTAAAAACCCTCTTGACACCCATGACTATATTGGATATCAGTGTAAAGGTGTTTTTAAGGAATTTAAAACAAAAAAAATGATTCATTACTTCATGAAGATATTCTTTTTACTTTGATCTTATTTTCCTTCCAAATGATAGACTACCAAAATAACATTTTCATGCTCTAAGCATGGTTTTATGGTGAATATATTTTTAGTGGTAATGATAAATTTATTGGAAAATATTGGATTATTTGGCCCAATAAAATAATTTCTATGTTTCTTCATGAATGACTCAATGGTTTGTTGGTCCATCATTTTCTCATTTGGAAGATGGCTATGATCTGTGACTTTAGAAATTTTTCTAAACATAGAAAAAAGATTTTTCATTCTAAATCCAAAGTAATTTTGTTTATCAATAGGAAAATAATTTCATTGTCTATGGAATTCATTGTTAGAATGATTCCATCTAGTTCCATCCATTAACTAAAACCAAAAAACATAGTGTAGTCATTAAGCTAGCATAATTTGAGTGAGTACTCATATAATCATTTAATTCATTCTTGATAATTACTAAATTATGACACCTTATTATCAACAAATGAAACGTTTCGGTTTTCCCTATACAAATTGAATTTCATCAAAAGTTTTATTAAGGTTTATCTTCATATTATTCAAAACTTGATCCATAAAAATAACCAAACCCTACTCTGATACCAATTGAGGATACCTGAGTGTAATATAAATTAATATTTCATCATTTTATATGAATATTCAATATATTTTATAACATTACTTTCCATAGAGACATAATGTTGTAGTTTATTTAAACACTAGTTACATAATTAACTTTTTTAATGAAATATCTTCAACATTTCCCAATTCGTCTTTTATAGTACCATTTTTACACATTTCTTACATAATACCTTTTTTCATAACCTGGGAAAATTAAAACATAAGAAATAGTGAGCTAAGATTATTTGTAAGGGTAAACATGGGATATATAATAGATTATTACATGCAAGTAAAAGATAATAATAAAAGGTTTATAGAAATATCATAACTTAAAAAGTTCATATCCAATCATTCATAGCTCATAAATCTGGAGTCATTGCAAAATGCTTTATCATTTAAAAAGATATGAGCCATAAGGGTAAGGAATTTTCATTAATAAATCATGGTATATGAGAGAATATCATAATCATAAGAACATGGTATAGGTATTTTGTCTTGATTACATTCATATAAAAAAATTCATTAGTTAGGGTTCACTACCAAGACCATCATCACATAGTGGAAAAAGTCCCATAATGGAATAGGTTTACTCCTCAACCACTTTCATTGTTTGAATGGGTTCACTCCCCATCCAAATTATATTATCAAATGATATATCAATCATTAACCAACTCATTCCACTACAAAAAAACTGGGTGATTATATGGGGGGTTTCATTTAGAAGCAGTTATAACCCCTTCTAAACACATTAGAGGTGGTCGCCTGAAACTGCCGGTAAAGTGCCTGCCTACTCACACCCCAACAACCCCAAACATTTCCATATACACCCTGAAGCCCTAAATCCCCCCAAACTAATGCACTGACATTCCCCACTCCCACATACTAAGATTCCCCCAACACCACAACACATGATGTGTCACCCCAGAAAGACATGTTGACTCCCACGCGCACGCCGGCATGTATTCCACCAAGATGTTCTGGGTAATCGTTGGTAAAATGGTTCGGTTTTTAGCAGCAGTTTTATTATATGATGTTTTAAACCCCTCTAATATTACCCAAAATACACTTTATATAGATCATTTTGGGGCAGTTTTAACCGCCACTAATTTAAAGATTTGGCTAGTGGTGGCTTAGAACAGCCACTAGTTGAATCTCAAACATTAATATAAGAGCGGTTATATGATTGTCCCTAATATAGATTTATTTTTTTTATGGATTCCAGGTGGATGCCTCTGTCACCCCATCCCCCGAACCGAGACACCCCCACAAACTCACGCTAACGCCCCAACAGCCCCAAACACACCCCACTAATGCCCTGACAACCACAGACACGCCCCCATATATGCTGAATCCTTAACACCCCAAGACTGATGCCCCGACATGCCCCACACCCACACACACTGACGCCCTCAACACCCCAACACACAAAGTGTCACCCTAGACAAACAAGTCAACTCCCACATGCATGCCCCCATGCATATAACCAACAGTCAGACGAAGGCTGAGAAAATGCGGGTAGGAGGAGTCGAACCTTGTATCGCCACCACCTGTGTATTGCATCTTAACCAACCAACCTGAATAACGTTTTTCATATCATCTACAATATATTATATTTATTTACATATATTAAGTTATATTTACTTAAATAGAAAAATATTATATATATATATAATATATTTGGGTATATATAATATATTTGTGTATAATATTTATATATAATATATATATAAATAATAATTTTAACATATATAAATATAAATATTTATATATTTAAATTTTTTATTGTATGTATATTTATGTATTTATATAATATTTATAAATATAATATATTTATAATATATTTATTTATTTATTTATTTTTATATACTTATATATTTGCGTGACTATAACCATAATATTATTAATTATTATTATTACGAGTATTTTTTAAACTATAACAATTTTATGTTGGTTTTATAAATACTATAAATTTATATATTTTATTATCAATATTATACATATATTATATTAAATACATATATATTATGTATTTATGTATCTAATTATATACATTTATATTATACAATGTATACACATATACACACACACAAAATTAAATACATTCAAATAATTAGAAATATATAATATAAGTAAATGAGATATATATATATATAATAAATTAATTTATAATTAATTTGGATTACTAAAATATATATAAAATAATTTCCTAATATATATAAATTTTAATATAATATAATATATATATATATATAATTTTTTTTATATTATATATATTTGTATACATAATATAATATAAATGTATTTATACATATATATACAACAAACATGTATTTAATATAATATATGTATAATATAAATCATAATATAATTGGATTGTATTTATAAAACCATATATAAATTTTATATATTTGAAAAAATATATTTATTATTAAATTAATAATATGTATACCAATATTTATATATGTATAGATTTTTGTTTATATTTTTAAGTATTTATTTAAAGTATTTATATAATGTCTTTATATATATATATCAGTGTGTGTGTAATGCATTTAAATACAATTATATAATGTGCATATGTAATATATATATATATACTCACATGCATTCACACACTAATATATATTATAAAATTTTAATTTATATAATATTTATCTTTAAAAAAATTAAGTTGGGTTAACCCCCCCCCCCCCACTCTAATCAAATGGATTAGTGGTGGTTCTTGAAACCCCACTAATTTCTTAAATTAGAGGGGTTTAAACTCCCCTCTAATGTCATAGATTAGAGGGGGTTCACAACTCCCACTAATGTTATGGATTAGGGAAGGTTCCCTGTAATAACCTGGACCTTCCTTTCAGGTATGTTTTTCCATTTCTGGTCGTTTTTGGAGAAAAGAGGAAATTCTGGAAATTTTCTAAGTACCCGCCGTGTACTTTAAGAGTACATGCCGTGTACTTTATGAGTACACACCATGTACTTCCCTGCCACATGAGGCCATGTGCGATCCATGTAGTAGCAACACAAACGTTCGTGTGGTAGTGATTTGGAGGTCGTTTAAAGCGTAGTAGGGAAAAGGCGAGTACATACCGTGTACTCCACAAGTACACGTTGTGTATTTTGTTTTTTTTTCATTAAATGCACAGGGGTCGTGTCTGAAGGACAGAACACCCTTCTTCAAGGTCTCGTTCGTTCGAGAGAGTCCGTACAACTGTGTATCTTTGACGAGACCCCGAGTATTTGTCCATCCTTCGAATAAAACACCATTGGTTGCATTGGAATCACATCGATCTTAGATGTTTTAAGGAGATTAAAGCTTCGAGGTTCACATATAGCGATCTCCTAACAACGAGGTAGGTGGTTTGTGCCTTTCTATTCAAATTCTTTGAGTATTATGTGCAAATGCCACCAATACCTTTGAATGGGGTATTGTGTGTTTACCGTTTTACCCCTTCTTTTTTCTTAGCATGATTTTATGCTTTTGTAGAGGCAATTTGGATATGAATTGGGTTGATTTCTATGTTTTGGATGTTTTTCCCTTGCATGTTCAATTTGCGACCGTTGGGCCCTGTTTTACCCAGTATGGCTACCTTTCCTGTTTTCCATGCATGTTGTTGTAGGACGGAGAGTTTTTACTCTGAAATGCTTGTTAAGAAGTAGACTATTTAGCTAAGTAGTTCTATATGTTTACTTGGGCATTTTACACTGCTATGCTCATTGACCTACACATGGTCGTGAGAACCTGGTGTAGTAGACTATAAAGGGAATTGACTGGGTGAGCTTCCTCATAGAGTCTTTGAGCACTTTTTTCTATAAGGGGTATTGACCAAGTGAGAATCCTGAGAGAGCCTAGAACCACTTGGGTCTATAAGGGGAACCGACCGAGCGATCTTCTATAGAGAGTCCTTGATTGATTTAGACTACAAGGGGATTGATCGTGTGAGCTTCCTCAGAGATTCTTTGAGTTTATTCCTAAACTCTTTATAATATAAGGAGAATTGATAGTGAGTGCTTGCTTAGAGAGTCTATGAATGACCTGGGCTATAAGAGGAATTGACCGAGTGAGCTTCCTCAAAGAGTCCTTGACTTTGGGGATATAAGAGGAATTGACTACCTGAGCTTCCTCAGAGAGTTCCTGATCACCTTAGACTATAAGGGGAATTGACTGTGAGTGCTTCCTTAGAGAGTCTTTGTATACTAAAACATAAAGGATAGGTTGTGTGCACTTCCTAGAGGGTTACTATTCTTGATTTATTGTTTGACTTGTGGAACTGTTTACTACTGAGCACCTTACTGTTTACTGTTTTCTATACTTTTACCTGCTATATATTCACTGACTGTTAGGCACAGATCTTCAGGTGGTTGCCTATTGGGATTTAGTCTCACACCCTGTTTGGGTCACTCTTTTGGGACCAAATATATTATAATGTTATAGGTATAGATAAGTTTTAGCACCCTTGTACTTCAGGTACTTTAATTGATATGGAGCTGGAGAGCATGGGACCAAGCTATGGCTTGCGATACTTAGGAGTTTATCTATTTTCTTTTGTAATTTGTTTTAGCACTGTCGTATTCCAGCATTGTGACTTGTTTGGCTATTTTATTTGACATATGTGTCATGCCTCATTTTATATTTATATATGTGCTCCAGCTGTTTATTATTCCATTGTTCCACTATTTAATGTTATTGGGTATTTACTGCTTCCTCTATTGTGTTTATTTGTTTACATATGATGTGTACTCGGCCAATGAGGGCATAGTCTCCCCACTATCACACCCAAGGCCCTCACTGCTAGTCGGCAGCCTCTGGCGTTCGGGGAAATGCACTTAAGGCCATGTGACCAACCAGGTATGGGGCGCCTCTGGGGGGCTTCTGGAACTGGGACGTTACAAAGTGGTATAAGAGGGATTCTTTTCTCTGGGTTTACGGTTTGGAGCCTTATCTAGGGATATGAAAGAATAGGTACTTGGTAATAATTTGTTCCGAGGAGTAGCTAACCCGTGTACAAGGAAAAGCCAATCTACCTCGGTAATTGCAATTTATCTGCTTTTGCAATTATTACAGTTGATTTAATTTCACCTTGAGTGATTCAAAAAAAATTTATTGTTGTTGTTGATATTATTGAGGTTCTATTTTATTTGAAACCTGATGAGATGAGGGTATTCCATCTCATGCATCATATAGTCACTTTCTGGAAATCACTTGTCATTCATTTTTTCCATGCCATCTTCGATGAATTAGTGATTGCGTGTTGTTGTGATAGATGATGTGTAAAATATGCATGTTATTGTGATAGTTACCTTGATAAAATACCTGCTATTTTATTGGGTATGGTTTTGTGTAAATTTTTTCTGGAATGGATTCCAAAATTTGGTTCTTGAGGTGTTATGGGCCCTCATGGACCAGAATTCGGTGGATTATTGCTCTGTTTTCCCTTTTATAACATGTATAAGATGCCATAATTTGATTTGTGGGTAGTATGGGACCTCACAGATCAGAATTTGGCACTTCCAGTGTTTGTTTAAACGTTTTCTGGGTTCCAGAGTAGTTTCTGACGCTTACAGTCCAGAAAAACCCAGAATACACACTGCGTAGTGTTAAGTACACGCCATGTATTCTTCTATTCGGGAAGAAACTATTTTTCTTACGTACACCTCATGTAATTTATGTAAATGTTGTGTAGTCTCTGACCATGTCGTAGGCCGTGTGGGCAGAGACATGGGATGGGGAATGTCTGGTGGGAACACAACATGTACCTAATAAACACGTCATGTAGTGTCGACCCTATGTTCGCCTGTGTAACCAACAACATGGATGGATAAGACCTTAATCCATACATGTCATGTCTGCCATGAACATGTCGTGCAGTCTGACCCAGGTACCCAGCCGTGTCACAAAAAACACGGGTCGGTGTTATCCCTTCACGAACATGTTGTGTCCATTCGGAACAAGCCGTGTAGTGTGAGTCGTGTGTCAGGCTGTGTCACTAACAACACGGGCCATGCGAATCTTCTCTAGTAAAAGCCGTATTTATCTTGAACACGTCGTGTAGCCTTGTCTGAGGAGTGCCGTGTGGCTAAACCGTGTAGATGGACTTGGGCAGGGGAATAGGATTCAAGTACATTACATGTGTTAAGAAAACATGTAGTGTGTTAGGGGTGTTACACGACCAGTTTTGGCAGGAGTACACACTCATGTAAATGACTTAAGGGACTACGCAATGTAGGAATTGTACACGCCATGTAGTCATGTTTTTTAAAACATAAGTTATTTTTTTCTCCTGTTCCCTTATTAAACTTCTTATTTTATATCCTTTTATAATCTTGATCTAAGGTGTGTTCTTGACCTTGCAGAGTCATGCCACTGATACATCCTACGGTTGTGTGCTAGTTTCCAGACGGTGATCAGACACCGGACATGGCTGGTCAGGGACTACCTGCAGATCCTCCTGTTATGACAGACTTGGCACCAGCCATTGTACCAGACATAGGTGCTGATGCACAGTTCAGAGAGGGATTTCTGAGGATTATGCAGACATTTCCAGGAGCGCCACCCCATGCCCCATCGATGGCTAATTTGACTCGGGTCTTCTAGCAGCAGAATCCTCCTACTTTCTTCGGGGATGGAGGACCTATGGCTTCAGAGTCATGGCTAGAAGACACTCTGAAAATTTTTGAGCATTTTGAGATACCTCTAGAGAAAAGATTGAATATTTCTACCTACATCCTCTAAGACTCCGCCAATAGGTGGTGGGATGTGTTCTCACAGGTGGTCCACCAGTAGAATATGGCTTGGGAAGAGTTTCGGCA
Source organism: Viscum album (assembly GCA_963277665.1). NCBI lineage: Eukaryota > Viridiplantae > Streptophyta > Magnoliopsida > Santalales > Viscaceae > Viscum > Viscum album. The sequence goes on along the minus strand of OY728164.1, from coordinate 1,088,053,861 downwards.
CATCTTCTATGATTACTTCTCTCTAGAGACCTTGAGGGATGATCGAGCCCAATAGCTCATGAGACTAGAGCAGGGTACTGTCACTGTTATGGATTATTCCTTTTTCTTCACAGATCTACAACATTTCATGTCTATTCTAGGAGGAGATGTGTTGTTCCTTGCACGAAAGTTTGAGGATAGTCTGAGGCATGACATTCGATCTTAGGTGAACATATTCAGGTTGAATTCGATATCCTCTATCATCAACCAAGCGATGATTATAGAACATAATCGAAGGGATTCTAGAGTTGTGATCCAGGGTGGTTTGGCATCCATAATTAGTACTCTTCTAGCTGATAGCAGGAAGCACCGTCGGGAGGCTGCACGAGGAGATCAGAGCTGGCGGGATGCATCTTCCGGTAGCCAGGTGGTGTGATACCTGTGTGAGAGAAGAGGGCATATGAGGCCATGTTTCCCAAGAGACCCAGTTTATTGTTGATCTTGCATAAAGATGGGTCACCTATAGTTATTTTTTCAGTTCTTCTCACCAGCAGCCGGTGACGGGGGTTCTTCTATGACTCCTCGTTCAGGGGAAACGCCACCAGTTTCTCACTAGTCTGGGAACTGGAGTTCTTCCGGCCATTCAGGCCGAGTTGGAGGTTTTGGATGTGGTAGAAAGTCTCCTAGTTTTCAGCGACATCCAGGAAAATCCACTCATAGCGGTCAGGCAGAGTCACAGGGCCATGGCATAAGCCAGACTTTTGTAGTGGAGCAGACCCTGTAGGAGCAGGATCCCAGACCCTCCACAGTTCGAGGTACGATCTTAGTAGCCTAAGTTTTAGTTTCTGATCTTTTCGATATAGGTTATTCCCATATATTTATATTTTTTTCTTTTACGGAGATCCTTGGTCTCTGCTTCTTTTCTTTTTCTGATATCATGATTGTAGACACTCTGTTGAGGACTAGAATGGCTAGTGTATGCCAGTGCAAGGAGTGCCCTCTATAAGATTGTGGGTGTCACTTTTTATGGGACCTCTATGTCCTAGAGATGATAGTCTATGATTTCATTCTCAGAATGGACTGGCTAGTTCCCTTCCCGGTATTCGTTGATTGTTATCACCGCAGGGTGAGTTTCATATCACCAGAGGGTGGATCCTTTCTTCATAGGGGCGAGTGGGATGTCCATGTGAGCAGAGCGGGTCCAGAGAATCATGGGTTGGGAGGAGTTACAACCCAGATCACTATTTTATATCTGGATGACCAGGGGAATTCAAAGTTAGACTTTCCTATAGTGGTGGATCGTTTCAGAGATGTCTTTCTAGAGGACCTTTCGAGTATGCCTCCCAAGAGTGAGGTAGACTTTTCTATAGATCTTGTGCCAAGAGCGGCACTGGTGTCCATTACTCTTTATTGTATGGATACACCAGAGTTGCATGAGCTTAAGAAACATTTGGAGGAGTTTCAGGACAAGGGTTTTATCCGAACCAGTACTTCTCCTTGGGTTTCACCTGTCCTTTTTTGTGAAGAAGGCAGACGATACCCTCAAGCTTTGTGTGGATTATCAAAAGCTGAACCAGTTGACATTCAAGAACTGATATCCCTTTCCAAGGATTGATGATATCTTTGATCATCTTTGTGGAGCCTGGGTGTTCTTGAATATTGACTTGAGTTACAGTTATCATCAGTTGCACGTTAGACCATCTGATATACCTCTTACAGCTTTCCAGAGCAGGTATGGTCTATATGAGTATATGGTTATGTTGTTTGGTCTCACGAATGCAACTGTAGTTTTCATGGAACTGATGAATTGAGTGTTCCATCCATAATTGGACTACTTCGTGGTTGTTTTTATGGATGATATCTTGGGGTACTCTCACAGTCGACACGACCATGCTACGTATCTTGAGATCGTTTTGAGTACATTGAAGGAGCATCAGTTATATGCTAATCTCTCCAAGTGAAACTTTTGGATGGATCAGATTCACTTCCTGTGTCATGTTATCGTAGAGGCAGGAGTATGAGTATACCAAGAGAATGTGAGAGCTGTAGTTTCCTGGGAGCATCCAAAGAATGTATTTGAGGTGAAAAGTATTCTAGGGATGGCTGGATACTAAAGGCGTTTCATACAAGACTTTTCACGCTTAGTAGCACTGCTTAAGGGTCTGAATAAGAAGGGTGTGAAGTTCTTATGGTCAGATTCCTATGAGTCAACCTTTTAGGAGCTGAAAAGGAGGTTAACTTCAGCACTGATACTAGTCTTGTCATAGCTAGGAAAGAGATATACTGTTTATTGTGATGCATCATGTATCGGGCTAAGAGTTGTGCTTATGCAAGGAGATGGAGTCGTTGCGTACGGGTCTCGGCAGTTGAGGCCACATGAGAGGAACAACCTGACGCACGATCTGAAGGTGTCATCTACTATTCATTCCCTACATTGTTGGAGATATTATCTTCTAGGAGAGCACTGTGTGGTTTCCACTGACCACAAGAGTCTCAAGTACATATTCACTCAGCGTGATTTGAATTTGAGACAGCGTTGGTGGGTTGAGTATCTTCAGTCCTTTGACTTTGATCTTGCCTACATGCCTGAGAAGGGCAACGCAGTGGCTGATGCGTTGAGTAGGAGGACTCAGATACAGGCAGTTCAGGAGGCCAGCAGTGAGTGGCAGCTTATGGATTTGTTATCTGAGATTCATTTGTATGTGCATGATAGATAGTGGAAAAATTCTCTATCTTCTGTAGTTGTTACCTTTACTCTTCTTGATCAAGTTCTAATGAGGCAGATATCAGATTCTGAAGGCCTAGTCCTAAGGGAGAGTGTGTCAGGAGAGGACAATATTCCTGGATGGACAGTAGGAGAGAATGAGATCTTGCATTTCTAGGGGCGCGAATGGGTTCCAGCAGACATACATGAGGAGCTGATGTGGGATTTTCATTCCTCAGTTTGGGTAGTTCATCTTGGTGTCACCAAGATGTATCGTGATCTACATCGTCAGTACTGGTGGCCATGTATGAAGAAAGACATTGCTGGTATAGTCACGAGGTGTTCCATTTGTCAGCAAGTGAAGGTGGAGCGTCAATAACCAGCAAGTCTCTTACAGTAGTTTCCCATTCCTAAGTGGAAGTGGAATGACGTTGCAATGGACTTCATGACCGGTTTTCAAAGGATGCCTTTAGGGAATGATGCAGTTTTGGTTTTTATTGATAGACTCACAAAGGTTCCTCACTTCTTGCCGATCAAGGAGACTTTCAGTACTGATGATCTAGGACAGTTGTACATCCATGAGTTTTTTTGTCTATATGAAGTTTTAAACTCCATTGTTTCAAACAGGAATGCGCGTTTTACTTCTTGGGTCTGGCAGGGGCATCAGAAGGCTTTGGGTACATAGGTAATTTTGAGTACGGCTTACCACCCCCAAACAGATGGTCAGTCCGAGCATATGATTCAAGTGCTTGAGGACATGCTCTGAGCATGCATCCTGGATTTTAGAGGTTCTTGGGAGAAGCATATACATCTTTTGGAGTTTTCCTACAACAATTTTTTTCAAGCGACTATTCAAATGGAACCTTATGAGGCTTTGTACGGTAGTCCATTCTGATCACCCTTATGTTGGCTGGAGGCAGGAGATGCAGCTTTGTTGGGACCTCATCTTGTTCAGGAGACCACAAAGCAGATAGAGTTGATTCATAAGCGGATGGATACTACACAATCTCAACAATAGTATGATGTTGATCAGTGGAGACGACCTCTGGATTTCGAGGTCAGGGATCAGGTTTTCCTACGTGTCACACCAAGGTTGGGACACAAGAGGATTAGGAGATAGGGTAAGCTTTTGTTAAGGTACGTCGTTCTGTTTGAGGTGTTTTAGAGAGTTTGTTTGGTTGACTATTGGTTGCAGTTACCTCAGAGCTACCAAACTACGCACGACTTCTTCCACATTTCTCAGCTTCGACGTTACTTCTCAGACCTGTCTCACATCTTAAAACCCGAGGAGGTTGAGTTAGAAATGGATGCATAATTTGAGGAGAATCCTATCTGGATTTTGGATCGTAGTACAAAAGTTCACTGTGGCCAGTCTATTAATCTTGTACGATTTCTATGGTAGATCAGTAGGGTGCACGATGAGACTTAGGAGAGGGGGGCTGATGTACGAGCTCAGTGGTTGGAGTTGTTCGAGGTTTCTTCTTTTACGTCGCGCTATGGAAATTTAGGGACTAATTTCTTTAAGTGGGGAAGTTTTTAAGAACCCAGACCTTCCTTTCAGGTATGTTTTCCCTTTTTTGGTCGTTTTTGGAGAAAAGAGGAAATTCTGGAAATTTTCTAAGTACACGTTGTGTACTTTATGAGTACACCTCGTGTACTTCCTTTCCACAAGAGGTCGTGTGTTGGTCATGTAGTGGCCACACACAGGGCCCTATGGGATTGATTTGGAGGCCTTTTAAATTAGAGTATGGAAAAGTTGAGTACACTCCATGTACTCCACAAGTATGAATTGTATTTTTTTTTTCTCATTAAAAGCACCGGGGTCGGGTCTGACAGTCATCACACCCTTCCTCTAGGTATCGTTCATCCGAGAGAGTCCGTACGTCCGCAGATCTTCGACGAGCCCCTGAGCCTCCATCCATCCTTTGAATCAAACACCATTGGTTGCATTGGAATCACATTGATATTCGACCTTCTCAGGAGATTCAAGCTTTGAGGTTCACATATAGTGATCTCCTAACCCCAAGGTAGGGGGTTTGTGCCTTTCCGTTCAATATCTTTTAGTATTATGTGCAAATTCCACCAATACCCTTGCATAGGGTATTTCATGTTTATTGTTTTACCCATGTTGTTTTCATGACATTCTTGTATTCTTGTGTTGAGGTAATTTGGATATGAACCGGTTTGATTGCTATGTTTTGGATGTTTTTCCCTTTAATGTTTTGTTTACGACTGTTTGGTCCTATTTTAGCCAGTTTGGATGCCTTGCCTGTTTTACATTCCTTTTATTGTAGGATGGAGAGTTTGTACTCTGACATTCTTGTTATGTTGTAGACTATTTATCCCAGTAGTTATGTAGGTTTAATTGGCCATTTTACATTGCTATGCTTGTTGACCTACACAGGGTCGTGAGAACCTAGTATAGTAGACTATAATGACAATTGACTGGGTGAGCTTCCTCAGAGAGTCTTTGAGAACTTTTGGCTATAAGGGGGATTGAAAAATTGATCATCCTCAGAGAGCATAAAAATAATAGGGGATATAAGGGAAATTGATCGAGCGAGCTTCCTCAGAGAGTCCTTGATTACTTTAGACTATAAGGGGATTGACCATGTGAGCTTCCTCAGAGAGTCTTTGAGTTTATTCCTGAACTGTTTGGACTATAAGGGGAATTAAGAGTGAGTTCTTCCTCAGAGATTCTATGAGTGACCTGGGATATAAGGGGAATTAACCGAATGAGCTTCATCAGAGTCCTTAACCTTGGGGTTATAAGAGGAATTGACTGTGTGAGCTTCCTCAAAGAGTTCCTAACTACCTTAGACTATAAGGGGAATTGACTGTGACTGCTTCCTCAAAGAGTCTTCATATACTGAACCAGAGAGGATAGGTTGCTTTAACTGACTAGAGGGTTAATGTGCTTGATTGATTGTTTGACTTGTGGAAATGTTTAATAATGAGCATCTTATTGTTTACTGTTTTTTGTACTTTTACCTACCATATATTCATTGACCGTTAGGCACAGATCTTCGAGTGGTTTCCTACTGGGATTTATTCTCACACCCTATTTGGGTCATGGTTTTGTTCCCAAATAGATTATATTGTTGCAGGGATAGAAAAGGGAAAGCGCCCTTCTACTTTAGGTACTTGACTTGTAGTGGATCTAGAGAGCATGGGACCAAGTTATGGCTTGCGATGCTGAGGAGTTTATCTGTTTTCTTTTGCACTTTGGTTTAGCCTTTTTGTATTCCAGCATTGTGACTTGTTTGGATATTTTTCAAGACATATGTGTCATGCATCATTTTATATTTATATATGTGCTCCAACTATTTATTATTACAGTCTTGCACTTTTTACTATTGTTGGATATTTACCGCTTCCACTATTGTATGTATTTGTTTAATTCTGATGTGTACTCAGCCAATGAGGTCATAGTTTCCCCACTATCACACCCAAGGCCCTCGCTACTAGTCGAAAGCCTCTAGCATTCAGGGAAATGCGCTAGAGGCCATGTGACCAAACAGGTACAGGGCGCCTCTGGGTGGCTTCTAAAACCGGGACGTTATATTCACAACCCCCTCTAATGTCATTGATTAAAGGGGGTTCACAACCACCTCTAATGTCATTGATTCTAGGGGGTTCACAATTCCCTCTAATTTATTAAATTAGAAGGGCTTCACAACCCCCTCTAGTTTCTTATATAATAAGGGGTTCAAAAGCCTATATAATCTAAAGGATTAGTAGTAGTTCCTAAACCCCTCTAATTTCTTATATTAGTGGGGGTTCACAACTCCCTCTAATGTCATATATTAGAGGGGTTTAAAACCCTATATAATATCCAAATGAATATATGTATATATAGTACCTCTAACATCCAACTACACATATAGCACCACTAATTATTAAATTAGTGGTGGTTTTGATATAATTGCCTCTAAAATCAAACCAAATATTAAAAAAAATAATTCCAAAGAATTTATAAGGGGTTCTAACCCCCCCATTAAATTCAATGATTATAAGGAATTGTTCATAACCCCATCTAAAATTAATTTAGAGGTGGTTGTGCATAACCCCCTCTTAAAAACACCACTAATATACTTTTTCTGTAGTTGTGGAGGGATATATTATTAAGGGACCACCTTTAATTTAATAAAAAATAGACATATGTGTTCCATAAGAAAATAGAAACATTCATCATTCCTTTATAGCATTACCCATGGAAAATAAATGGGTTTCTTAAATATTTCATGATCACATAATCATAATTGACTTAGAGAGAAAACAGATATTGTATCATTATATCTTATCCAAAGTGAAGTACAAGAAACATTAAAGGATGTTGACATAGATGAGAAATATCTTTAAAATAACATTCAAACATTTATTTGAAAACATCTGAAAAAATATCTTTTTAATTTTATAAAATTTTAAATAAAAATTACCATAATATACAGAAAAATTATTTATATAAAAATAACCATGGGAAATTATAAATGAAGCATCAAATAAAAGAATAGTTTTGAAAATAGTAAAATTCATTGTGTGGTACCCATTAAAAAAATATTCATTTCACAATTTTTGTAGAAAGTCATAAATATCATATTCAAAAAACCTTGTAAAAAAATTTAATAATATGAAAATAAAATAAAATATGGTTTATAATGACCTTAAATAATCATTGGATCATATTAATGAACATTCCTAAAAATATTTTAAAGAACATAGACATGAGATAAAAAATCAACCAAAGTGGAAATAAAGTCACCTTTTCTAAAAAACAATTTATCAGTCATTCTAATACAAAATAGGGAAGAATATTAAGAAAATATAAAACCCAAGAAATAAAAAAAAGAAGAATTTATGGTTTAAAATATAAGGATCGTATAATTTCCCTTAATGGAAATTTAACATAAAAAATCCTAAAAAGAAAATAGATTGTAATAATAACCTTTACCTCAAGTGATCTCTTTCTTCATACTTGTTCTTAAGCTCTTGTATAATAAATTAATATTTATTATGCATTTATACCAAAATAATATTAATACTTATAAGGTAATATAACTTTCCTTTATAATTTATAATTACCAATTTATTAACAATTCTTCATTCAAATTAACATTTGGGGGGTTAACTATTATATTCTCCATGTATGTTTTTGAATGATGTTTCCATTCCTTGCACTGTGGTCATGGGGACATCATCTGCAGAATATTAATCATTTTATAATTATAATATTTATACATTATATACTCTATTATAATATTCATATATGTTTTTGATTAAAAATTAATTACATCACTTGTTGGAGACAGTAGTTTGTACGTATGGATAAGTAATGTTGTAATTTTCGTAAAAATGGAATGAAATTAAGTTAAATGATAATATATATTTATAGAATAATTTTAATAACATAAATATCTTAAATCCATCCATTTGACCATCCATGAATGTATGATATGAAAAATTAATCACAATGATCTATGGAGATGGTAGTCCACATGCACACATAAACGTTGTTATCATTTCTTGTTGAATGGAAACGAGGTATAAAATGGTTGTATAGTTCACATGAAAAATTTATTATAGTAATGATACATATTTTATCATTTGAATATGTTTATTTAATATTAATAGGTGGTTAATGAGGAAATAAACTTGAAAAAATTTGATAAAGACAATTACCTCTTCTTTGGGAAATTTCATTTGAAATTCATCTTAAGACTTCGAAGGTTGGACTTCTTGGAAGATCGAAAGTTATAGTAAATGAGAATATAAGTTAGAAATATATTTTGGCAGGTATTTTTTGAAAAATATTCCCAAATTGTGTGAATTAGTGAATAGAGGAGGTTCCCTTTTATAAGTGAGATTGGTATTACTTTTTTAAATAATTAAAATATTAAAATACAATAATTTCATATTCAAGTGAAAGTGGAAAAAAGTGGCCAAAGAATAAAATATAACATAATTAAAGGTTAAAATAACTTTGAAAAATAAAATTTGTACAAAATTAATTTATATTTAATACCTTATATTTTAGATTTCCCCCCTTGTTAACCCTTTTCATCCTTAATTGTGGTAAAAAATTACCATGGTAATTGTTAATTATAAAAAATGAAAGTGGAATCATTAATTTTTTTTGTATTTTTTTATTAAAAATATGGAAAAAATTATAAAATATAATTTTAGTGAGTTCCATAAATTAATTTTAAAATAGGAATCCAAAATACAACGAAAATTTCTTTTAGATAAATGCATTTTAATTATAAAACTGAATTTACTCTCCTTCTTTGCCTAGTAAAAACCATTATATGAATGGTGAATTTTTTTTATTAAATATACTATATACAAAAACATTAATAAATATTTTTTCATGACCCGCCTTCTTCTAGTTGAGGGAAGGAATAGAAATATGTCGAGACTTTCTTTCCTCAAGAAAAAGGAGCGATAATGGCCTCCGACTCCCGCCTCTTGTAGGCCCCAGGGTGGTGACCAGCACCAAGAGGGTAGGAATCTCATAACATGGGAGAAATTACCATTTTTATAGTAACCAAGATCAAGAAATAAGATATGTCAACCCCAAAAAACCCAAAACACGTATATATAAAGAAAGCAAAATCCATCCCACATGCATGTTTAATGTAAAACTACTAGAAACACAAATAAAACTCCAAAGTAATTACCACAATATAACTAAGAAGTGACACAAAAATCATCCCCAAAATACAAGCTAGTAAAGTATAGAACGATTCGTGTAATATCTCTGGAAACCTGAAAATAGTTTTATATAAATAGGGTGAGCATACATGTATAGTCAGTTTGGAAAAAAAAAGTTATCTGTGCACAAGTGGGAGAAGTATACTAATTCTCCTATGATAAAAAATAGAAACTCAAAAGAACATAACAAGGTATATTATCCACCCCAAACTCACTAAGGAACATTCACCAAATAATGCATCTCAAGTAAAGAAAAATAATAATTAGAACATTGATATTTGGTTACCCCTCACCACTTCCCATTAGTTAACTCTTCATAACTAATGGAAAACGTCCTGACGCTACCAAACTCTTCCACAATCCTCACTATCACAACCTGCCCATGCATACCTAGGCCACATGCCACATCTCATCTGGAAATACCTAGGCCACAATCACATAATATCCCTCTAATAGACACCCGGGTCACAAAACCACAACCTATTCTGAAAGACACTCAGGAAAGTACAACATATCTCTTCCTAAAGACACAAAAGAATCACACCTCGCCCGCAAACACCTAGGCCTCACAACCTCTCCATAGCCTTCCCGAAGAGTATTGGCATACCAATTCCTAGAAGAGGGAGTAGAGAAGAGATAATAACCAGTCATCCATCCTCCCACTGGGATGTTAGGAAAGGACACCCTCCCCCATAACAATGGGGGTGTTCGGTACGTAGTGCTCTACATGGTTGGGGTGCATATTGAAATCATAAGGAATTACATGTATATATATAAGTACCAAACACTAGGCCTAACCTATGGGTTTTAAAAATAAACTACCAACCCACACAAACTACCCTTGATTCCACCTCTACATGCATGTAAAACCACGAACAACGGACACTTCCCAATTCGATAACAAATGCCACTTCACTATGAGACAGAACCTAAACATACCCCCATCCAATTCATTTAACCAACTATCATTATACATTATCAAAATAATCATTCATTTATTCTATCCCTACTCAGGAAACTAACAAACACTACAAACATTATAAGGTGAAGCAGCCATACCAACCACTACCAAAGAAAAACAAGGAAAGAAGCTTCAAGGTAAAATAATCCATTACAACACCCATTCAAACACCAAAACCATCATTCTTAAATGTTATGCCACCATGTCCTTACTCTCAATAATTAAACCCCCAAACACACCTCATCACAACCCCACATAGCATCCCTACTGCATAACAATGCCACACCCAGCACACCCATAAATATGAACATGAAATAGCCCAGTCATGCATCCCTGCTGCCCAACCACTGCCCAGATGCAGTCCAACTACATATCAAGTTCATCCATTACACAATCAACCAATCTCTCATCTTGAGATACCATTACACCCATACCACCCCATACTCATAGACACACTCCCATCCATAGCACAACATGAACAATACAAACACAAGACCAAACAGAACAACACATAGCACACATCCACACCAACAAGGAAAGGCTTATTAAAATTTATAAGCCCTCATTATTTAATTTCACATGATAAAACAGGGGTTATCACCTAATAATATTTATCCTGGGGCATCCATTTATTTAACCTAATATAGGTGATTAACCAAATTCCAATTCTTATAGCAGTGATACAATAAACATATATGTCCCCAAAGAGAGACCACCAACGACCATGATTTTCAGAATAATACAACCCATATGATTTACAACATGGATCAAGGATAATATATAAAACAAAGTGATCATCACCATCATACCCCCATCCCCTCTTTTATTACATAATATTATATCCGTTAAATTGGTTTCATCCATATTCATATTCACAAGAGTACATAAGTACACCCACCCCACATGATTCCCAAAAGAAAGAGAGGCAAAGAAATCCCTACCTAAAAATCAACAGATGAATAAAAATCTTCCTTGCGCCAAAACAGGGGGTCACGTCAGTAGTTGAAGATACTCTAAGGAAAAACCAAACAGTTACACCATAGGCAGATGACTCCTTGGGTAATAATGGTTCTTATCACACCCAATTAACATGTAAAGGATCAATAGAAGAGGGAATTTCAACTTTAGAAAGGCCAGATCCTAAATCTATAGGAAAACTGTTTCAAAGTCCATTAAAGTCGGATCATGATCAAGACCACCCAATTTACAAGTCAAAGGAAGATTAAGGTTTTTAAGAGATAAATATCATTTAAAATGGCCTATGAACTCATTAAATAATGAATTTAACTCAGTTAATTTCAAAGAAATGCCAAACGGGTGAGACTGGAAAAACTAGGAAAAATAGGAAATGAGCCACCGATGGGTGAGTAATCAACTTGAGACACTAAAGGATGAGTCGCTGATATTGATCCACCAATGGATTAGCCACCAACATTGATCCACTGATGTGACTCACCGGCAGCACTCATTGATGCCAGTCACCAACACCACTCACTAATGCTCAACCGACTGACGACCGACCTACAGATGCCTTGACCTACAAACGCCTCAGCCTACCAACACCATGACCTACTAAAACCTCAACCTACTGACTCCTTTGGTCACTAATGCCCTGATTCATCAATGCTAAGATATTGACGAATGGGCCACTGACACTAACCCACCGATACAACTCACCAAGGCCACTCACTATTGGGAAATCTATAAATTTGAAAAACTCTTGAAATGAGCAACTATTGCCTCCCATATTACACCAAACACTGGATTTTGAAAAATTAATAGATTGGGGAGGTTTGATCCACTACATCAGATATTACTCAATGTATTCTCTCCCTTAATAATTAAAAACAAAACTCAAAATAATGAGGGGTCTGAACAACCACCCTGTAAGATACCTCTCAAGGATAACCCACCTGTGTTGTTCAAAATTTGTGGTGAAACCTCAAAATCCAAGAACACTTACTCCCACACCTGATAACCCAAACATATAAAATATACCACACAAAATTATCAATTCTCCAGACACATGAATTAGGGAATTCCTTCCTCCATGTAAAGATATTATCTGTTCTATGTGGCACTAACTCGCCTGCATGTGTTTAATCACATCTCAATTAATAAATCTCGATTAGGAATTAGGTCTCCCCATTTACACATGTTAGTACTTTGTCACACACTAAAGAACAATTAAGCAAACCCTTTTATAACAAAAAAGGTCTAAGCACCACATCAAAAATCAAATCACACAAGAAAAACTCAAAACAACTTTGGGTGTTGGGCATGCATCTGCATCTCTTGATCCCAAGTACTCTCCTCCAGGCCACCATTACTCCATGACACACATTCCAAGGGAATGTTCCATCCATGCATTAACTTCTCCCAATGATCCTAGATCTCTATTTTCTTCTCTATGAATGTTGTGTCATCCTCGATATCCAACTCCCTCCAATCAATGACACAGGAGTAATCGTGAAGATACCAACGAAGTTGGGAGACAAGAAAGACATCGTTGATCCTTGTCCACTATGGTGGAAATTCTAATTGTTATTCCACCTCCCCAGCTCATCCCAAAACATTAGAGGGTCTGATTACCCTAATATAAAGTTCACTCCCTCTGTCAAACCTCATCTATCCATGTCGAGGGGAAACCTTCAAGAACACGTGGTTTCCAACCTCAAACTCTAAGGGCCTCCTCCTACCATCATCATATTAATTCTATCAATCTGGTTCTACCATTATTCTCCCATAGAAATGATTCACCTTCTCTATCATACTTTTCACCATGTACAGACCAAGAACAGCTGCCTCCCCAACTTTTTTCCAACATATAGGCCAATGGCATGATATTCCGTATAAAGATTAAAATGGATTCATGCCAATGGAAGAGTGATAGATATTATTGTAATCAAACTATACAAATGTAAAATGGATTCATGCCACGATCTTTCGTACATGTCCTCCAATGTCTGGATGGTTATCTCTATTTGGTCATCTGTCTGAGCGTGAAAAGTAGTGTTGAGGCATTACTGAGTGTCAAAGGCATGCTGTAATCCTATTTAGACTCACGACATAAAAATATTATCCCAATCTAAGAAAATGGATCTTGGAACTCCATGCAGTCCTTCCACCTTATTCACATACTTTTGCATTAAGGAATCCACTGCGCTCAACTCCTTGATCGATAAGAAGTGGGCTAATTTCGTCAACTAATACACTACTACCAAGATTAAATCGCATCCTCTCTGATATCTAGGTAATATTAGGAATAAATCCATTGATATGTCATCCCACTTCCACTTAGTGACATCTACGGGTAGTAACAAACCACCAGGAACATGGTGCTCATCTTTCACGTGTTGGCACACCAAGAACATTGCCACAAACTCTGCCACTTCCTACATCATCCTGAGAGACCAAAACTATTCCCTAAGGCCTCGGTACATCTTAGAAACTCTTGGGTGTACCTTTAGAGGTGATCTATGTAACTCAAAGAGAACTCCCTTAGGAATTTCAACTAGGATTAACATGTTCCCATAGAAAAAAAATCTAATTTTGACCATACTCCAACCATCCCTCTAGAGCTTCACCCTAGTCAATACAAGCATGCATTACATTTTCCTCTAAGTCTCCCCATTGAGACTCCTACACCCAATGCCTTAGAGATGACTGCACCATCATCTGAAATAAACAACCCCTACCTCCATCTATTCATGCATCTAAGTTCAAGGTAGCCAACTCCTCCATTGATCTCCAAGCATCTGAAGATTCTCGAACCGCTTCCATCTGTGAATTCCTACTCATATCATTATCCACAAAAATACCTTTTCCTAAGGTTTAAGAGATCTAGAATTTTTATTCCAAGAGAAACTTCATCCACCTCCTTTGCTGAAATTTCAAATCTTGTTGGGAAAAGGTGTACTGAAAAATATTGTGATCTGTGAAGACCAAAAAGTGCTCTCCAATGAAGTAATGTCACCAAAGTTTTAGTGTAAACATGACTAATGAAAGCTCCATATCATGGGTGGAAATGTTATGATCATGGGGATGAAACTTCATAGACCCATAATATACCACTCCCTATTCCTGCATCATCACACACCCCAATCCCAAACTAGAAGCATCGCAAAACACCCTAAACAACACCCCTTCCCCCGGTAACTTGAGCACTAGGGCTCTGACCAACTTCCCCTTCAAATAAGTGAAATATGCTTCACCCAGCTCACTCCACACAAATACCTTGTCCTTCCTAGTCAAATTCGTCAACGGAGCTACTGCTCGAGAGAAATCGAGTAGGAATCTTTGGTAGTATCCTGATAGATTGAGAAAAATGAAAACCTATGAAACATTTTTGGGTGATTCCCAAGAAAAAATCACCTTGAATTTTGATGGATACACTAATATCCCCTATGGATACACCAAATGTCTATGTAAGTGCACCTCTTGTGTCCAGAATTTACACTTGGACAACTTACCATAGAGCTAGTGGTGTCGAAGGACCTCATAGTCAATATTGAGGTGCTTGGTGTGCTCCTCCAATGAAGTTGATTAGATTAGTATTTTTTGCATAAATATGATGATGAAATTGTCTATAAACTCATGTAAGATAGAGTTCATGAGCCCAATGAACACAATTGGCATGTTTATAACACTGAAAAACATAACCACGAACTCATAGTGCTCATACCTACACCTAAAAACAGTTTTCAAGATGTCACCCTCCTTCACCATTAACTAGTGACACCCATACCATAGATCGATCTTAGAGAACCAACCTTCTCCCGTAACCAGTTCGAAAAGATCATATATCCTCGGTGGAGGGTAACATTTCATGACCATTACCTGATTCAGTCCCTAGTAGTCTATGCAGAGCCTCAGACCATTATCTTATGTCTTCTAAAACAAGGCCAGAGCACCCCATGATGACATGCTAGGTGGGATGAAACCTTTCTTCATGAGATCATCAATATGAATCTGTATTCCCACAACTCATACGGTGACATCCAATAAGGATCTACTGAGATCGGACGAGCACTATGATTTAATTATATACCAAACTCAATGTCACGTCAAGGTGGTAGAGTCACAAATTACTCAGGGAAAATATCCAAAAACACTTTGACAACTCCTGGAACCTCCACTATCTTATCATCAATTTTTTCCACATACATATCATCTAACAAGGAATAAGAGGCTTCATGCATCGGATGCCTACTTGACAGCTCCACTCACCAAAAAAGGCTATATACTGTCCTTTCATGTCTGAAAGCATGACTCCTCTTTGGAATTATTCATTAGCAACATGAACCTAAAAAAACTAGTTGATTGCAAGTATGACATCGCATGGATGCATCAGTAGCATAAAGATATACCCAATGGATTGATGCAACTCCAACATTAGTCTACATCCCTGACAAACATCAAACAAGTTTTTTTGACCTCCAACTATTGTACATGACACCAGGGGCACAAAAATTCTCTCTATTTCTATTCCTAATGAATGGGATAGAGAGGGTGAAATTAATGAGTGAAAATCTTCTAAATCAAATAAAACACATGGAAGAGTGAAAAACAAACTGATCATACCTCAAATCATCTCCGGACTCTCTAGAACTAATGCCTCTGAAATGTGAAACCACGCATGATTAGATCCTATACAATTTGGCTATAAGTTGCCTCCTCGACCATGCCCAAGTCGAGGACATTGTAGAATTCCCTAAGGTCTGTCGCTTCCTGCTCCATATCCAATCGGTTGAGCAGGAGCCTGCTATCCCGACCACTGAAATAGCTTGGGTGACAACTGCTACTGAGGTGGTCGCGGGACCTACTCACCTCCACCATATTGATCTTTATCTAGGCACTAAATCAGAAGGTTCACATATACCCCACAATAGAAACACCTTTTCCCCAAGCATATGGGAAAAGGATGAGGACCTGAAGACCAGAATTGGAACTGTTGGGTCAGATCCTCGTCAGCTAAAACCCAAAAGGTCCTAATGTTAGAGACCTAATACTGATAGCCTTACCCTATGAAGAACTCAGATAGATCCCCTATCTTGGTAAACCTACTCACAAGTGCATCCTTTCCACCACCTCATCCTTCTTTTGAACCTCTAAGTATATTAGTAGGGTGAAGGGAGTAACTACACACTGAATAGAATGAAGACGGGACTCCTCTAAATGTATCTCTTGAGACTCGTCATATTGAAATATATCTGAAGAAAAGTGAAGGAAATCCTTGAACCTAATCCCCAACTCACATACCAACGTACTATTCTACATGAGGGAGATTACATATTGCCTCTTATCGGCCTTCAACATCAAAGAAAGGAATTCTTCCAGAAACACCTTCTCAAATTCAACCCATAGAACATCAGTGTCCTTCAACTCCCTAAGGTAAATCATCCACCACTAATGTGTTTCACCCATAATCTAGCTCACTATCATGGGAAACCAATACTATTTCTTTGCATAGATCTAGCTGAAAGTGATCACTATATCCTCAATCCAACTCTTTGTCTCTATGTATGAGAAATTACCTTCATACAATCTAAGAGTCTTCTAATGGAAATAACAAAGCATCTTCTTCCATTGATCATCCTCCCCCACTAGTTCAATCCTCCACCAATTAACTAGGTCAGCCTCCTGAGTCTCCGCTGCTCGAGCCACTAATGGACGACGACCGGGTTCCATAGTTGAAAGTTAAACAAGGAACTCTTAATACTGAGTAGTATGAAATTTATTAAGGATTCATTTTAACTCATTGTTTATTTCAATTTCTTAAAAATTCCCTAAAAATAATAATACAAGTCTCTTGATGCATATATATTTCCAAGGGTATCTACCCCGTAATCGATGTAGCCTCACTTGGTTGTTCATTAAGCTTAGAGTCCTTGAATCGGATCATCGGGGGCCCCTAAAATTCAATGTCCTAGTTGGACTTCCCTGGCCTATGTCACACACCAAGGTTACCTAACACTATTTCCCAAACAACCCTTGCAATCCTCATTGTTCCTAACTCCAAACTCCACCATATCTCATAACCATCATCTCTAATACCATTTTATCATGACATGCCTTCTTTAAGATGAGGTAAGGGATAGCAAGATTTCGAGACCTTCCTCAAGATGAAGGAGATATAATGACCCCCGGTTCTCGACTCCAGTAGTCCCCAGGGTAGAGACGAACACCAAGGGTATAGAAACCTCACAACATGGGAGGAATTACCCTTTTTATAATAATCAATATCAGGAAATAAGATATATCAATCCCAAAAAACTCCAATACACATATATATAAAGAAACCAAAATCCAACCTACTTGCATGTTTAAAGTAAAACTACTAGAAATGAAAAGAAACTCCAAAGTAAGTACCAAAATAGAACTAAGAAACGACACAACAACTGTCCCCAATGACCAGGATAGTAAGGTCCAGCACAGTCTACATAGTCTTCCTCAAAACCTATAATAAGTTTTATATATATAGGGTGAGCATACAAGTATACTCAATAGTGAAAAACCCAAGTCACCCATTCACAAGTGGGAGAATCATACTAAT
Source organism: Viscum album (assembly GCA_963277665.1). Lineage (NCBI taxonomy): Eukaryota > Viridiplantae > Streptophyta > Magnoliopsida > Santalales > Viscaceae > Viscum > Viscum album. Next base: position 1,088,035,951 of record OY728164.1, on the reverse strand, counting down.
TCCCTTGTTAGAAAATAGCATAAACTAAAAATAACCTAATAAGGTATACTATCCACCACAACCTCAGCAAAGGCTTCTCCCAAAATAATGAAAGTAAAGTAGTAATAATCACATCGATATTTGGGTACCCCACACCACTTACCATGGGTTAACTGCTCATCCATAATGGTGAACATCCTAATGGTACTATGCTCTTCCACAAACCACACTGTCACAACCTTCCCGCATGCACCTAGGCTACATACAGCATCCCACTCGCAAACACCTGGTCCACAGCCACATCACATTTCGCTCGCAGACACCTGGTCCACAAAACCATAACCTCGTCATGAAGACACCTGGTGAAGTACAATATATCTCATCCAAAAGACATCTATGAAGCACACCACACACACAAACAATTGAGTCTCACAACCGCACCATAACCTACCCAAATATTTTTAGGCTACCAATTCCTAGAATAGGGGGAAGAGAAGAGCTAATAACCCTCCATCCATACAGCCACCGAGATGTTGGGAAAAGACACCATACCCATAACAATGGGGGTGTTTAGAATATTGTTCTCAATAAGGGTTGGGTGCATATAGAAATAAAAAAGAACTACTTGTATATATATAGGTACCAAACACTCAACACAATGTATGGGTTTTTAAAAAAACTACCAGCCCACAAAAACTACCCTTGCTTCCACCACAACGTGCACCTACCACTATGAACGATGGTCACTTCCCAATTCGGTAACGAAATCCCTTCACTAAAATCCACAACACGAAACATACCCCCATACAATTCATTTAACCAACTGTCAGTATGAATTATCAAAACATTCATTTATTTATTCCATCCCTTCCTGGGAAACTACTAATCACCTCAAATTTTATAAGGCGAAGCAACCATACCAACCACTAACAAATCCAAACAATGAAAGAAGGTCCAAAGTAAAAGAATACATTTCAACACCCATTCAACCACCACCACCATCATTCTTCAAAATCATGATGCCATGTCCTTCCTCTCGATAAGTTAACCCCCCCAAAAAACCTCATTAAAACCCCACTCAACAGCCCTGCTGCATAATAACACCACACACAACACACCCATAAATTGGAACATGACACAACCGAGTCCTACAACCCCAAGACTCAAATTTAGTCCCACTACATAACAAGTTCATCCATTCCATAATCAACCAATCTCTCATCCCAAGATACCATTACACCCATACCAACCAATACTCATAACCACACTCCTAGCCACAACACCACATGAACAACATAGACTCAAGCCCGAACAGAACCACACACAGCACACAACCACACCAACGAGGAAAGATTTATTCAGATTTAGTAGTACTGATTATTTAATTTCACTTGATAAAATAGGGGTAATCATAGAATTAGTTCGATCCTAATGCATCCATTTATTTAACTGAATATATATGATTAACCAGATTCCAATTCTTAAAATAGTGATTCACAAAACATGTGGGTTTGCAAACACATTCGACCAACAACCATGATTTTCATCAGAATACAACCCATATGATTCAAAACATGGATCAATGATAATATATAAAACAAAAGGATCATCACCATTGTACTCCCATATCCTTGTTTATTTCTTCTTGTTATCTTTGTCAAATTGGTTTCAACAATATTTGTATTCAGAAGAAGACATAAGTACACCCACTATGCATGATGCAATAATTAAAGAGAGATAAATGAATCCATACCTTGAATCAACAGATAATCAACAATTATTCCTTGTAAAAAAATAGGGGGTCGTGCGATTAGAAAGAGGGACTCTAAGGGAAAAACGGGCAACTATGTAACGACCCGAACTTTTTAATTATATTTTTTTCCTAATTTTTTGGGTATAATTAAAATGTGATCGTTGTGTTTTGATTGTTATATGACCATTAGTCAATATGACCATTGGAAACTATAATCTTAACATTGTGATTTTATAAATATGGTTATCTTGGTTAATTAATACAGAAAGAAGATTGAATGGCCTCATCTAGTAGACTTGAGCCATATGAAGCCCATCTGTTGGGCCCTGGGAAGGAGGTAGCATCACTGGGCTTTACTCTGGACCAATCCTAAGCCAAACTTCAACATATGAAGCTTGAATGGAATCACCTAAGGGAGAAGTTAAAGCTGATAGAAATCACCACTCGAGCAATGTTGTCTGATCCACCCCGCGATTCTATCACCATAGCACACCTAACACTTAGGTCCTATGCTGTTCTAATAAGGTGTTATGTAACGAGACCTTAGCTGCTTTGTGTAATATTTTTATAAAAATAAAATTTTTATTTCTTCTTATGGAAAAGTTTGTGAATTTCAAATATCCGAATAAATATAGGATGTGTATTATTGATGAATTTAGGAAAAAATGGGTATTTTAAAATATTTTTTTATTCATAAAATAATTAATAATATGAAATGATTTTCAAAAAATGGTCTTCTACAGTTGTGAGCAGTGATAAATTTAGAGTCTAATAAGATCAACTTGGTTTTTAGAGAATAGTAAAGTTGGAATATTAACATACCCATATGAATAGTAATGAATAGTAATGAATAGTAATTTTACCAAAAAAATAGAAAATCAACCCATGAATGTATAAATATATTTTAGACATCTTAAAAGTAAAAAATGATCATAGTTTAAGTTTTGGTATTTTTGTATGCCATAAATATTTTATTTAAAATTTCATAATTAATTTAATAAATTAAAATGGAAATTCATCTTCATAAAATTTAATCATAAATTGTTACTTTATTTTCTTATGGTTATACGATAATTTTATGGGACCTCAATTACTTTTTTTAAGGTGTTACAAAATGAGTTATGGTTTAAAGTTATATTTTTGGAATAAATAATGATTTTATTTAAATATTAAATTAAAATTATTTAGAAAATTATTTTCAAAAAATGGTCTTCAATTTTGATTTTAGAACATTGATATTAGGTTAGGGTGAATTTTGTGGTTTTTTCTGAAATAGTTGAATTTTCAGTGAATAGTAAAAATGCAGTTTTGAGTTTCGGGTGTTTAATGGCATCATTAATGAAGTAACAATGATTTAAGATTTTTGGTCGAATTATTAAAAGTAATATATTCTATGAGGTGTCCCTATTGGATGATACCATGGGAAAATACTATGATAAAGCCCATGGTTTTGTGAATACTACTGATGAGGTGTCCCTTGGAAATTAATAATGTATTCAATAACTTTCCCTATAAATACCAATCCATTTCCCTCATTAGTTTCATTCAAAAATCATCCTCAACTAATTTTTGGTCTCCTTACCTCTCAAGGATTCATCCCAAGGTTCCGTCAAGCCTCCCAAGGTCTTTACATTCAAGCTTTCAAAGTTACTCTTCAAGGTAAGGGATCCTTTCACCCTCCTCTTTTGAGTCATGAATTCCTTTATGTTGTGTCTTCTAGTTTCCATATCATTATGTTTTGGGTATGTTATTATATGTTATAATTACATTCCATTTAATGTATAATTTTTTAGAGACCCTTTCCACTCTCATCAATTTGTTTTCTGAATTTTTAAGTGACGTCGTTAGGCTGCCGAATTTCTCGTAAAAGAAATCACACCTTCTCCTACTTTTCAAGTTCCATTTTCTTGTGGTATGTCATTAAAATATCCATACCCTGTTCTTAACTCCATGTTATTATGTATTTATATTTTAATATGATTTATTTATGAGTGGGTTACCCTTGTACCCTCTCTTTTTATTATTTTCTAAAACAATGTTATATAGTCGTTATGCTGCAAAAATTTCACCTCAAAATTTATATCTCTTTCTCTCAAGGAATTATCTTGTTTATTTATGTGAATACCTAGACCTATTTAGTTTATATGGGTGTTCATAAATATATAAAAATGATATATTTTATTCTGGAATGTACATACATATAACCCTCACTCCCTTTCCATGGGTTATAAATGATATAATGATCTTATTTTTAAAAACATTTAAAACGTCATAATTTTGAAATGAAACCCATTTATTTTAATCTCTATGGGTTATTTATGAAATGTTATCTTATAATATATGTGGCTCAAATGAAAATAAATAAATATTAAGGGTTCTATCTGATAGTGCTTTAATGCATTGGTTAAATAATTAATCTCTAGAGATGACAAGTTTCACGATACCTTGGTGAATATCCTTGGTAGTTTTTATGACACCTTGGGGATAAACCTTGGTGATATGTTCATGACTGTCTAAATGAAATGTTGTAGCCACATATTCAAGTTCTGATTCATTTTATTTTTATACTGATATTTCTATTATTCCATTTATCATGCCTTTATGACTTTTATCATGTTCTAATTAATATTTCTCAAGATCACATGTCAATTGTTTCACTTGTTTTTTTACTGAGCCTTCTGCTCACCCTTTTATTTGATGTATGTATCTAGGATATGAGATGAATTAATTGTATATAGGATGAATCTATGATGAAGCTTTACGTGTGGTTTAGAATAATGTTTTATGTTTTTTCCATGTATTATGTTCCTGATTTCCAAGACACTAGCCTTTAAAGATCCTCTTTTTGTTAAATGTAATGAAAAGTTATGTAGTAAAAAGGCAGGATTTTATAGTTGGTATCAAAGGATTGTTTAGTTATTTATGGAAATTAGGCTATAAAATATTTATGAAGAATACTATAGAAACTTTTAAATGTAGGAAAACTTCCTGGTATTTTGGTGAATATTGAGTAAGTGGTTAATCAAACAAATACATCCCTATCTAGATATGAGCAGGTAGGGGCGGCTCTCGCACAAATGTACATAGGGGTAAAACCTGAAAACACCGCTCTAAGCTAGACTCGAATGGGAACCGGTGCACTACAACGAGCCTTGTAGCACTCTTGGTTATGACACACCCAGGGGATATGTTTGGTTAATCACAAGATTTTTATAAATCATTATGAAGGAATTATAGAGAAATGTAATTGTTTAAGCATGATGTTTTAAGACATAAATCCTAGTTAAAATAATTGTAAATGAAATAAGTTTCTCATTAAGGGTTTATTTATTTTGAACATGGCAGGAAATAGGAGGAACTGTGAAAATGGTGACCGCAATGGACCATGTGTTGACGACCCTCTGATGGAAGCCAGAAATGAAACACTCATGTGAATGATGAACCAACTGACTCAAGTTATGGGAAATACCTTGAATCAAGCTGATAGACCAATCTCGCCAAGAAGGGAACAACATTGTGTTGAGTCTTTTATGCGTCAACGACCACCAACCTTCAATGGATCGACTGACCCAGTGATTGCTGAGCGGTGGATTATCTCTATTGAGAAGATCTTTTCTGCGCTCTGCTATTCAGAGCAAGAGATGGTCACCCTGGCTGTCTACCGCGTAGTAGGAGAATATGACTAGTGGTGGGAGCTGATTAAAAACATGAGGTAAAGAGTGGATGTTGAATCTATGTAGTGGGAAGAGTTCAGAGGGATTTTCTTCAATAATTATTTCCCTCATTCCATGAGAACAAGAATGGAGAAGGAGTTTCTCGAGCTGAAGCAGAAGGAGAATGAATCTGTTGGAAGCTATGAGATGAACTTCACCCGACTCTCATGATATACCTCTATCTTTCTCATGGATCCAAACGGTAAGGTTGATATATTCTTTGGTGGCTGAGACCTCTTCTGCGGAAGAATATAGCCAACTGAGATTATGACAGCTATAAGGAGATCATGCGAAGTACGATGAAAGTCAAACTGGAGTTTAGTGAGACACAGTGGTCTCATAAATCAAATGACAAAAAGAGATCGATGGATCCCAGCTTAGGGAGGAGCTTTGATCATAGAATAGGAGGCAAGCAAGTGAAAGATCCCATGTATAATAAATGTGGGAAGAAGTATTCGGGGAACTGCCTGCTCGGGAGCGGTAAATGCTACAAGTGTGGAAGAGATGTCCATATTCCAAGGAATTTTCATAGTGAGGTGAAACCTAAACTTACAAACACTAAAGGCAAGGTGATGATGGTGCAGGCCCTACCTGATGTCTAGTTCTTTAAGTGTGGACAACTTTGGCACTTTTCTAATCAGTGTCCAAATCCAAGGGCAGTGGAGGGGAACCACCATCAGCCTCAGAAAAGGCCAAGGGGGCATGGTCGTACTTTTCCTATCACGACAGCTAAAGTTGAAGTTTTAAATGATGTGGTAGTAGGTACTCTTATTGTTCTCTCAAATCTAGCAAGTACTTTGTTTGATTCTGGTTCTACACATTCCTTTATTTCCTCCAAGTTTGAAATGAATTTAGAATCAACCCCAAACTTGCTAAAAGTATATTTATCAATCAAGACTTCTAGTGGGATTATCCAAGCATCATCAGTGTTTAGAAACTCTAGTATTTACTTTGTTTAGCACAATCTTATCATAAATCTAGTGGTCATTCCCATGCTGTAATTGGACATTATACTAGGGATGGACTGGCTCTCAAAGTATAATGATAAGATCAAATGCAGAAGTAATGAAATATCAGTAGTATTGAATGGAAAACCTATAGTTATCTTCCAAGGAGAGATATATCAACCTGATATTTTTCTAGAATAATCTCTTATATCTTTTTTTATGGAGTTGATTGGTGAAGAAGAATAAATAAATGAGAGTTTGAGGATAGAAAATGTACCCATCGTCCAGGAATACATTTACATATTTCCGGAGGAGTTTCCTGGACCCCCCCCCCCCATAAAGAGAGGTAGAGTTCTCCATTGAACTCATACCTGGATCTCATCCAATATCAAAGACCCCTTATAGGATGGGAAATGTGGATCTGGAGGAATTAAAGAATCAACTCCAAGATCTTTTGGAGGCTTATCCGACCGAGTGTGTCTCCTTGGGGAGCATCTGTTCTCTTTGTGAAGAAGAAGGATGGATCGATTTGGCTATGCATTGATTATAAAGAACTGAATGGAATCATAGTAAAGAACAAATACCCTCTTACAAGAATTGATGACTTATTTGACCATCTTTGTGGGGCTCAATTCTTCTCTAAGCTTGATCTTCAATCTGGTTATCATCAATTGAGGGTGAAGAAAGAAGATATTCCAAAAATTGCCTTTCGATCAAGATATGGGAATTATGAGTTTGTTGTTATGATTTTGGACAAACTAATTCACCTACTATTTTTATGTATTTGATGAATATATTCTTTAAAGACTACCTTGATAACTTTGTGGTAGTTTTTATTGATGATATTATGATATATTACAAAAGTTGTGAGGAGAATGAGGATCATCTAAGGGTTATTTTTAAAACTCTATGGAAGGAGATACTTTTTGGAAAGTTTAGTAAATGTGAATTTTGGTTACAATAAGTTTCTTTCTTGGGTCACATTGTTACCAATGAAGGAATAACAGTTAACCCTACAAAGAAAAAAGTTATAGAGGAGTGGTGTCATCCAACAACAATAACTAAGATTTGTATTTTCCTTGGATTAGCAGGATACTATAGGAGATTTGTGATAAACTTTTCATGACTTTCGAATCCATTAACCAAGTTAACTCGAAAAGGGATCAAGTTCATCTGGAGAAAGAAGTGTGAGGAAAGTTTCCAAGAGCTAAAGAAGAGATTGGTTACTGCATGTGTGTTAACTCTTCCCTCAAGTGGAGAGGGATTCGTTAGTTTTAGTGATGCCTCTCTAAAAGGGCTTGGGTGCGTCCTCATGAAAAATGACAAGGTCATTGCTTATGCATCACGACAGTTGAAGACTCGTGATCAAAATTATCTTACGCATGATCTGGAGCTAGCTGTGGTTGTTTTTTCTCTAAAGATATGGAGGCACTATCTTTATGAGAAGAAATGTGAAATATATAGAGACCATCAAAGTTTGAAGTATATTTTTACACAAAAGGAATTTAACATGAGACAAAGGAGATGGTTGGAGCTTCTTAAAGGCTATGATTTTTCAATTCACTATCATCCCATAAGAGCAAACAAAGTCGTTGATGCATTAAGAAGGAAATACCCAGTTGTTCATTCCATGATAAGGATTCAAAGAGATCCTTTTATCAATGACCTAGTAATGATAGACATGGAAATTATAAAGTAAGGAACATCATCAACACTAACCCAAATTATTTCTCAACTGTCACTACTAGAGAAGATCAAGAAAGCTCAGAAAGAAGATCCTTTGTTACAGAAGAAGTTTGAGGTTGTGAAGGATGGAATGTTTCCTGAGTTCAATACTAATCAAGAAGGTGTACTGAAATTTCATACAATAATATGTGTTCCATCTATTCTGGAAATAAAGAAGGAGCTGATGGATAAATCTCATAACTCTACTTTCTCTATACATCCTGGAAGCATAAAAATGTATAGGGACCATCGTGATCATTATTGGTGGGATAATATGAAAAAGGAGATTGTTGACTACACTTCAAGGTGCCAGGTATGTCAGTAAGTGAAGACGGAGCAACAACTTCTTAAAGGGGTATTGAAACCACTACCCATACCAGCATGGAAGTGGGACAATATCACTATGGACTTCGTCACTTGTCTCCTGAGAACTTCCAAAGGAAATAATGTTATATGTGTTATTGTGGACTGTCTCACCAAGACTGCATATTTTTTCTCCATTTGGGAAGATTTATCTATTGATCAAATTTTCAAGATTTATTTGATGGAAGAGGTAAGGTTTCATGGAGTTCCACTTTCTATTGTATCTTATCGTGATCCAAGGTTCACATCAAAATTCTAGAGAAGTCTTCAGCAATCTCTGAGCACTGAATTGAATTTCAGTACATCCAATCACCCCCAAACTGATGTCTAATCTTAAAGGACTATTCAAACACACAAGTACATGCTGAGAACTTCTCAATGGAAAATAAAGGTGGATGGGATCAACATCTCCCTTTAGTTCAGTTCTCTTACAACAACAGTTTCCACTAAAGCATTGAAATGGAACCCTATGAAGCTCTATATGGGAAGTGATGTAGAAGTACTACTTGTTGGGATGAAGCTGGTGACAGAAAGATTTTTGGGCCTGATCTTGTACAAGAGATGACAGAAAAGGTCCATGCCATCCAAGAACACATTAAGGCTTCTCAGAGTCGGCAAAAGAGCTATGCTGACAACCATCTAAGGGACTTGGAGTTTGAAGTTTGTGATAAAGAATTTCTTTGTATTTCACCTTGGAAGAGAGTCACGGGGTTTGGGAAGAAAGGGAATCTCAGCCCTAGGTACGTTGTCCCCTATTAAATCCTTGATCGTGTGGGAGTAGTGCCCTATCGGCTTGCACTTCCTCCAAATCTTTCCAAAGTTCATGATGTCTTCCACGTATCCCTATTGAGGAAGTACATACCTGGCCCTCCACATGTACTAAATCCAGAGGTGGTACAACTAGAACATGACCTCTCTTATGAGGAGCAGGCGGTGGAGATCTTGGATGTAACACCCCAAGCTTCAATGGTACGCTTCTCTTTGAATAATACAGCAGCGTGTGTTGTACGCAACTTCGAGTTCTAACACACACCATAACCAATCAAACTAGCCGTTATGAATAGTAATACCCACTTTTTGAAATTTTATACATTTTATCATTCAAAATAAACTTCATTTTTTGATATGGAATATCAAAATTATCTTAGGGTGAATTTTTGGTATTTTTCTGAAAACTTTCAATTTTTGATGAATAGAGAAATCACTAAATTTTAATTAAAAACAACTTTTTTAATTGAAATAATTAATAGTGATAAATTATGAATTTGAGTGGTTTTAGAGTATATTTAGAATATATTTTTACCATTTAATACAATATTGGTCATTGGACTTAATTTCACATTTAAACCGGACATAAACAAGTGTCAATCTTTTGATAGTTATTATATCTTAAAAACACACTTTTTGTTTTGACAGCAGGAATTAATTTTAAATTAATTTCTGCCACTTCTGTGTTTTGAATTTAGAAAAATGAATTACATATTTAGAATCAGTAGGTCCAAATTTTTTAAATAGGAAACTTTTATTTTTATACATTTTGAATAATTACTTTGGTAAATATTTTATTTACCTTGGTTAAAGGGTAAATCTGGTAAATAAGGGTAAAAAATAATATTATAATAATACTAAATTACCCCAAAACATCTCCTACCCCTATTGGTTGATACATGTCCGACCATGGGCATATTTGGGTCGATATTGGGACCTCATGGATCCACTTGTAAGTGATAATGACACTTTGTATTAATTAAGTTAAAGTAAATACAAAAATGACATGAGCATATATCTTTTAGAAAATGAATTTTTACATAGGGTTATATATGTTATATTTTTGACTATATGTATTCATTAGAAATATAAAATTTTTTCCTACACAATGGTATTTTATTTATAATTTTTAAACATTGAATAATTAAATATAATTATGACACAATAATGATGCAATATTTTCCTTATTAATGAAAGAATCAAATAATTAGTATTATAAATGTTAAAATAAATATAATTTGAAAGTTTTGATGCTATCCACGAATTTTATTGGTTAATATGACATGTTAGGATTTCATAAATTACTTTTTTTCGAATTAATAAAGTTGTTAAGACTTTAAAAAAATCAATTATTAAATATTGTCAAAATTGACATAAATGAGTTTTTTTAAAATATTATATTATTAATTGATATTCTATTCTTAAAAATATTAGGTTCGGAAAAAAAGACTTATATAATGATATTTTTATAATTAATGGACCACTTGGGGCTATATTGGAAGTATATAGTAATTATATTAACCATATAATATAAAAATACAAAGTGACATGGTAAATGTCAAACTATTTAACTAAGAGTTAAATATAAATGATAAGGTTAATATAGTGACCCAAACCTATCTAAAATATATTGGATGAAATTATTTAGACCCATAACCACCTTATACTTTCAATAATCTACTTTGGAGCCATTATAAACTGAATATTAATTTATTATAAATTAACACTTTAATTTTTTCCAAAAGAGCCCCTCCTCCCCCTTATAAAAGGACACCACTTCTAACCAATTATTCATACCTTAAAATTATTTTGGTTCAAAAAACCTCTGCCCAAATACCCTATCAACTATCCAACCTTAATCCTAGAGGCATTACTTTATTCATAATGCCAAACTAAGGATAACTTTTGATCAAATCAAAATGAAGAACCCGAAGAAGAGGTAATATTTTCACCACCCTTTTTCAAGTTCCTTTCTTCTTAAACTTATTCTTTATTTCTTGATCCATTATAAAATAATAACTCCAGTATCTTATATATAAAATGATGTTATTATAAATATGGTACAACCATATTCATTATTCTATCCATCCTTTTAATGACATGTCACCATACGTGCATACGTACGACCTACCGTCTCCACGTTGTGGTGTAATTGTTATTCAATACATTATTATTTGGATGGGTATAATAATGATGTGTAATTCATGTAAATAATAAATATAACATGATAATGATTCTGTATATTGATATACCATCAAATTATATATTATTTTAATATCAAAAGAATGATATTGTCGCTCGTGAGTATGTACGGACTACCGTCTCCACGAACGCGATGAGATTCATTCCCCATCGTATCCATTCAAGTATAATTCTCATCTGATGATTAAAAATAATTTTAAGGACTTGATATAATTATTTATATGAATAAGATACAACCTACCCATATAATACACGACTTATGAAACAAAACATATAAAATAAAATGAGTAAGTTAACACCCGAAACGACGATAATACTAAGATATTATTAACAAAGCAATGTTAAAAGATCATATATGATATCATATTAATGTATATGATCATTTTATAATTAAATAAAAATTATTTCACCATTATACATGTGGCTAACCTACCCTCAACCAAGGAAAAAAGTACAAAGTAATGGGTTTCTTATCTCACTTTTACTTCCGTGAGATTCCCATTGTTCGCCACTTATTTATTGCATGTGGTGTGTGTACTGCCCATGATTGCATTCATTGTGTAATATAAATTAATTTTATGGATATTTACATCCTAATTGTATGATCCTTATTTCATGGGTGTATGTTTCCAAAGTTAACAATTTGATAAGGGAATTTGAAATTTCAATTTCCACTCATTCGGCTTTACGCATACTTCCTTGATTATTTTACTCCAAGATTATGTGTGGAATCAATATTCATTTGATTATGTCATAATTTCCACTCCCCTTTCTGTGGATATAATTTTGATACACATAATCACTTCATTCATAAATTCTCAAGTCATCGGTATGAACTTGATAAAAGTAATTTTTACTCAATCTCGATTTGTTGAGTTAAACATCCAATTCATTGGTGTTTTTTTACAAGAATATGTGTAAATGTCCTTTGATTGTTTTACACTGAATATCCAATAATACTGAGTGTATTTATATTTTTAAAACATAATTATGTCTTTTATTTATCCTTAACCTAAGTATATGACCATTATGAGAGATTTCATGTCAATTTACATTCCATTGAAACTCCTTTTTTGTTATACACCAAATCAGTTTTATATGGTGTATATAATGTACTTTGATATAGTATATCATGAATACATTTATTCTCATGATATTAAAAATATTTTTTTACCTCAATTATTTGTATTCAAGTGTCTCTATTTTGGTTAGTAACTCTTACTAAAATATCATTTTAAAATGTTTTAAAGATTTATTATTCTAAGTATTTCTCATTAATGTCCATGTTTTAAAAATGGTTTTAAGGATTTATTTATATGGACATTAGAGTTTTCAAATCAAAATTACTTTTAAAAGTTTCAAAGTGGTATGGGACACTTTGATTCAAAAATGTATTTTAAATGTCTTCTTGACAAATAGTGTGACTTTTAAATGTTTTCAAGAAAAAGAGGGATATTTCTCTCAATAGTTTGATGATTATTTTAATCTATGTAAATATCCTTTATTATTCTTGATTGAGGTTAATCTGATATAATACAATCTTCCATATTGTATCAAATGAGTTATGTTTTATTGTGGATGTGCTATTTTTATACAATTCATGGTTTGTGGTTAAAGTATTGACATTTTTTATGCTAGTTTTAATACGAATGTTTATGTTATGTTACAAACTTTTCATATGAGGAATGCATTGGACTTAGTAAGTGATGGGTGAAGCCCACTATATCTCCTCGATGCATCGATAGGTCTCATGAAAAAAACTAGTGTCTTGGCATAAGGCCTTGACAAAATCTTATTTGTAGTCTTGGCACGAGGCCTTGACTATCTGGTTATGTTAGTCTGGAATTATGCATTCCATCATTATGAAAGTGGTTATTGATATTTCATGTGTTTATTATACTATTAGAATATCCATGTGAATAAGTAAATGGGATTATTTCATTTTATCTTTGCCAAATTATGCTGAATTTCAAGTTTAAAAGGCTTTTTTTTAGTTATACATTGTCTTAAATGTTTATGCTAATATATGAAAGTTTCTGCTATATTTTTATCCTTAATGAGAATCTGAGATCACCCCTTTCAATGTTTTATCTTTACCAGGATGTGAAGAAGTAATTTATGAATAACCTGTAGGTATAGTATGAGGGGATATGGAGACAATATGTTGTTGTATTTTTTTTACTTTATTGTGTAATGTAGGAGTTATGAATATATCTAGTGTTTCCCTGACTAATAAACTAATCGGTCTTTTGAGACTTGATCTTTTGTGGTCATGCCAATGTTATGTAATAATGAACCGACTCTAGGTAACTAGGGTCGGGACATTACAGTTGGTATCAGAGGAAGTTTAGTACAAACCTTGGAAACTAGATTTAGAAAAACTCTGATTAGAGCACATAGCCCTAAGATAGACTTTGAGGATTAGTATAGAAGAACTTCCTAGAATTTTGGTATTGTATAGATTTTGTGAGTTTTCCAAGAAATACATCCCTGTCTGGATACAAGCAGGTAGAGGTGGCTCTGGCACAGATATACCTATGGGTAAAACCCAAAAACACCACTTTGAGCTAGACTTGAACGAGAACTGGTGCATGATAACGGGCCTTGCTGCACTCTTGGTTACGACACTCCTGGGGGATATCCTTTGGATAATTTACATTTTCTTTATAAACCAATTTGAAGTATTTTAATATAAGATAAAAATAAATAACCTTGGTTAATCCTAAGGTGTTTCAAATTGATAATATGGTCTCATTATATTCTCTAAATGATTTTATGACTACTGTTACTCACACAATTATTTCTAGTTTTATTCAATAGCTGGAGTTCAAGGAAGTCATAGTAACATAGAGAATGATGTACAAGGTGGGAACGGTGGTGGAAATGAGAAACAAAATGGAATTTTGATAGGCATAAAAGATATTGTGTTCATGCCAAATCAGTTTTCCAAAAATATGATCAACAACATATATATTAACCGACTCCCAGACTCAAGAAAGAAGAGAAAGGTGATGAATTATAAGAGCTCCAACAGTGGAGACCATAGAGAAAAGAATCTTAAATTTCCATCATGCTTGAAATGTGGAAGGATAAACCTAAGAAAGTGTCTCAACGGAACAAATAAATGCTTTACGTGCCAGAAAGAAGGACATAAAGTGAAGGATTACCGAGGAAAAATGAAGAGTACTATGGTAGAAAGTAAAAATGGACCCAAGAATCCATTTACAGTCATTTTCTGTAAATGTAGGGGACCTGGCCATTACCCGAATGAATGCCCTATTCTATAGGATATTTTCTTGGTCAAAGAAGAAGCTATGTGGAAATAAATGTTTGGAGAAATGTTTAAAAGTATTAGTGCTCCTTATTGATGGGATTACTTTGAAATAATTTTCTCTTGTATTTGTAACCCAATAGTTTTCCATGTGAGAATGATATTTGAGAAAGTCTTATCTTTTCCCTCGTGGATATAGTTATAAATAACCATTTGGTTTTATATGATCATTGGGTTTGAGGCAATTATATGTTATTATATTTTGGGATGAAAATGCAAGGTATGAGATAACATTTCTGGTTAAAATTATGTTATGGTTATTTTGAGGAATTTATCTCATTTTGGTAATGCTATAAAATATATTTTTTGAAAAAGGACAACACGAAAACCGTCTGACAACCCGTCACGTCAGACAAAGCTGTGAGAATTAAACCCACAACCAAAGTGTGATTGGGATTTATCACCTACCACTGGACTACGTGAATTCCCTGGTTAGTGTGACTAATTATTTTTAGTTAAATGATTTTATTGATCAATAATAAGCTTATTTGGGTTCTTATGTCTTATCAAATGAATAAACTTAGTATAGAAAAATTATTTGGTGATTAAGTGACAAATGTTATTTTGGAAGATGTTCGCCTTGTTGGGAACACTATATGCCCAAAGAAAATAGAATACTATGGGGTTTCGTTTGAGGAGTAATGGTGGATTTTTATCTACGTTTTTATTGTGGATTTATAGTGATTTGGGTTATTTATGTAAATAATTATCCTATAATAGAGAATATGTGATTAGGTTAATTACTTTTAAGTATGTGAATTTAAGAGTAGTTGATGTCATTTGGAGATATAATTTAACATGGAAGACTACATAACCAAATTTTTCTAAGTTTTGGGTTTCAATATTAGTTTGGATTATATTCAAGGATTTTAAGGGCAATTTTTTATTGAATTGTATTCATTTAACTTTGGGTTATTGTTGGTTTAATTTTAGAAATTAAGATTAGTGTTTATTTCTCTAAAGGAATATAATTTTGGGGGATCATCAGATCTTGTACTAACCATTTTGGTTTTGATTAATCTCTAGATACAAGGTGAAAATATAGATTATCTTTCGTGCATCATTTGACTTATAAAAGTTTATTCTAGCTCTTTCAGTGTAACCAAGTCTTCTTGAATACTCATCGTTTAAAAAAATAATTATTTAGTGGTGGAAATTTATTAAAGAATGAAACTCTACTTAAAAAGTAATTATATATCTTTACTTTCTTAGTCAATCTCATAAATGAATTCCTCATCTTTATGTAATGTGACTTATAAAAAATGTTGTCTGTATACTTTTCCTACTGGGAAACTAATGATTGTTTTTCCCATCACAAGTTTGTGGCTTTCTTGTTGTTAACTTTCTCATGATCATGTTTTCTATCCCTATCCATCAGAAATTGACACTTATTTTATCTTCCATACCCATGTTTTCCTACATGGAATCCTAGTATGAGTTATCTTGGGTGACATTTGTACTTCTCTTTCTTTCTTTTAAGGTGATATTTTTATTGACTATTTTTCTGATGTGGGACATTCCATTATATTCCCAAGAAAAATTTTTAAAATTTTGAGGATGAAATTATTTGAAGGAGGGTAGAATGTAACACTCAAAGCATCCATGGTATGCTTATCTTTGAATAATACAGTAGCGTGTGTTGTACGCAACTTCGAGTTCTAACACACACCACAACCAATCAAACTAGCCATTATGAATAGTAATACCCACTTTTTGAAATTTTATAAATTTTACCTTTCAAAATGGACTTTATTTTTGGATTCAGAATATTGAAATTATCTTAGGGTGAATTTTTGGTACTTTTCTGAAAACTTTCAATTTTTGATTAATAGTGAAAATCACTAAATTTTAATTAAAAAAAACTTTTTTAATCGAAATAATTAATAGTGTTTATTATGAATTTTAGCGATTTTAAATTATATTTAGAATATATTTTTACCATTTCATACAATGTTGTCCATTGGACATATTTTCACATTTAAACCGGACATAAACAAGTGTCAATATTTTGATAGTTATTATTTCTTAAAAACACGCTTTTTGTTTTGACAGTGGGAATTAATTTTAAATTAATTTCTGCCACTTATGTGATTTGAATTTAGAAAAATGGATTCCATATTTAGAATCAGGAGGTCCAAATTGTGTAAATAGGAAACTTTTATTTTTAAACATTCTGAATAATTACTTCGGTAAATATTTTATTTACCATGGTTAAAGGGTAAATTCGGTAAATAAAAGAAAAAAATATTATAATAATAATAATAAATTACCGTAAAATGTGTCATAACCCTATTGGTTGATACATGTCCAACCATGGGCATATTTGGGTTGATTTTGGGACTCCATTAATCTACTTGTAAGTGATAATGACACTTTATATTAATTAAGTTAAAGTAAATACAAAAATGACATAAGCATAAATCTTTTAGCAAAACAATTTTTACATAGGATTATATGTGTTATATTTTCGACTATAAATATTCATTAGAAATATAAAAATATTTCCTAGATAATTTTATTTTATTTATAATTTTTAGACATTGAATAATTAAATTTATTTATGACACAATAAGGATGCAATATTTTCCTTATTAATGAAATAATCAAATAATTAGTATTATAAATGTTAAAATAAATAAAATTTGAACGTTTTAATGCCATAAAATAATTTTATTAGTTAATATGACATTTTATAATTACTTAAATGAATTTTTTAGAATTAATAAAGTTGTTAAGACTTTAACAAAAATCAATTATTAAATATTGTCAAAATTGACATAAATGGGTTTTTAAAACAAATATTATATTATTAATTGATATTATATTCCTAAAAATATAAGGTTTGGACAAATAACTTATATAAAGATATTTTTATCATTAATTGACAACTTGGTGGTCGTTTTTAAGTATTAAGTATGTTTATTAACCATATAATATAAAAATACAAAGTGACATGGTAAATGTCAAACTATTTAACTTAGAGTTAAATATAAATGATAAGGTTAATATAGTGACCCAAACCTGTCTAAAATATATTGTATTAAATTATTTTTACCCATACCCACTTTATACATTTAATAATCCACTTTGGAGCCATTATAAACCGAATATGAATTTATTATAATTTAATACTTTAAGTTTTTCCTAAAGAGCTCCTCCTCCCCCTTATAAAAGGACACCACTTATAACCAATTCTCCATACATTCAAAGCCTTTTTATTCGGCCAACTATTTCCCAAATACCCTCTCAACTATCCTACCTTAATCATAGAGGCCTTCCTTTAGTCATAAAGTCAATCTAAAGATCCCTTTTGATCAAATCAAAAGGAAGAACCCGAAGAAGAGGTAATGTTTTCACCACCCTTTTTCAAGTTCCTTTCTTCTTCAACTTCTCCTTTCTTTGTTGTTCCATTATAAAATAATAAATACAGTATCTTCTATATACTGTGATGTTATTATAAATATGGTATAACCATATTCAGTATTCTATCTATCCTTTGAATGACATGTCACCATACGTGCGTATGTACGGCCTAATGTCTCCACGTCGTGGTGTAATTGTTATTCAATGCATTATTATTTGGATGGGTATAATAATGATGTGTAATACATATAAATAATAAATATAACATGATAATTATTATTTATATTGATATACCATCCAATTATATATTATTTTAATATCAAAATAATGATATTGTCGCTCGTGCGTACGTACGGACCACCATCTTCACGAACGCGATGAGATTCATTCCCCATCGTATACATTCAAGTCTAATTCTCATTTGATGATTAAAAATAATGTTTAAAGACTTGATATCATTCTGTATATGAATAATATACAACCTACCCATAAAAAACACGACTTATGTAACAAAACATATAAAAGAAAACGAGTAAGTTAACACCCGAAACGACGATAATACTAAGATATTATTAACAAAGCAATGTTAAAAGATCATATATGTTATCATATTAATGTATATTATCCTTGTATAATTCAATAACAATTATTTCACCATTATATAGGAGGATAACCTACACTCTACTAAGGAAGAAAGTACAAAGTAAAGGGTTTCTTATCTCACTTTTAGTTCTGTGAGATTTCCATTGTTAGCCACTTATTTATTGCTTGTGGTGTGTGTACTGCCCATGATTGTATTCATTGTGTAATATTATTTAATTTTATGGATATTGAAATCATAATTTTATGATCCTTCTTTCATGGTTTTATGTTTCCAAAGTTACCAAATCGAAAAGGAAATTTGAAATTTCAATTTCCACTTATTCATCTTTACACATACTTCCTTGATTATTTTACTCCAAGATTATGTGTGGAATCACTATTCATTTGATTATGTCATAATTTACACTCCCCTTTCTATGGATATAATTTTGATACACATAATCACTTCATTGATAAATTCTCAAGTCATCGGTATAAACTTGATAAAAGCAATTTTTACTCAATCTCGATTTGTTGAGTTAAACATCCAATTCATTGGTGTTGTTTTTACAAGAATATTTGTAAATGTCCTTTGATTGTTTTACACTGAATATCCAATAATATTGAGTGTATTTATATTTTTAAAACATAATTATGTCTTTTATTTGTCCTTAACCTAAGTATATGACCATTATGAGAGATTTCATGTCAATTTACATTCCATTGAAACTCCTTTTTTGTTATACAACAAATCACTTTTATATGGTGTATATAATGTACTTTGACATAGTATATCATGAATCCATTTATTATCATGATATTAAAAAGATTTTATTACCTCAATTATTTGTATTCAAGTGTCTCTATTTTGGTTAGTAACTCTTACTAAAATATCATTTTAAAATGTTTCAAAGATTTATTATTCTAAGTATTTCTCATTAATGTCCATGTTTTAAAAATGGTTTTAAGGATTTATTTATATGGACATTAGAGTTTTCAAATAAAAATTACTTTTAAAAGTTTCAAAGTGGTATGGGACACTTTGATTCAAAAATGTATTTTAAATGTCTTCTTGACAAATAGTGTGACTTTTAAATGTTTTCAAGAAAAAGGGGGATATTTCTCTCAATAGTTTGATGATTATTTTAATCTATGTCAATAT
The DNA here is from genome assembly GCA_963277665.1 of Viscum album. Classification (NCBI taxonomy): domain Eukaryota; kingdom Viridiplantae; phylum Streptophyta; class Magnoliopsida; order Santalales; family Viscaceae; genus Viscum; species Viscum album. Next base: position 1,088,016,063 of record OY728164.1, on the reverse strand, counting down.
CCTTTATTATTCTTGATTGAGGTTAATCTGATATAATACAATCTTACATATTGTATCAAATGAGTTATGTTTGATTGTGGATGTGCTATTTTTATACAATTCATGTTTTGTGGTTAAAGTATTGACATTTTCTATGCTAGTTTTAATACGAATGTTTATGTTATGTTACAAAATTTTCATATGAGGAATGTATTGGACTTAGTAAGTGATGGGTGGATCCCACTATATCTCTTCGATTCATCGATAGGTCTCATGAAAAAAACTAGTGTCTTGGCATAAGGCCTTGAAAAAATCTAATTTGTAGTCTTGGAACGAGGCCTTGACTATCTGGTTATGTTAGTCTGGAATTATGCATTCCAACATTATGAAAGTGGTTATTGATATTTCATGTGTTTATTCTACTATTATAATATCCTTGTGAATAAGTAAATGGGATTATTTCATTTTATCTTTGCCAAATTATGCGGAATTTCAAGTTTAAAAGGCGTTTTTTTAGTTATACATTGTCTTAAATGTTTATGCTAATCTATGAAAGTTTCCGCTATATTTTTATCCTTAATGAGCATCTGAGATCACCCCTTTCAATGTTTTATCTTTCCCAGGATGTGAAGAAGTAATTTATGAATGACCTTTAGGGATAGTATGAGGGGATATGAAGACAATATGTTGTTGTATTTTTTTTACTTTATTGAGTAATGTAAGAGTTATGAATATATCTAGTGTTTCCTAGACTAATAAACTAATCGGTCATTTGAGACTTGATCTTTTGTGGTCATGCCAATGTTATGTAATAATGAACCGACTCTGGGTAACTGGGGTCGGGACATTACAGTTGGTATCAGAGGAAGTTTTGTACAAACCTTGGAAACTAGATTTAGAAAAACTCTGATTAGAGCACATAGCCCTAAGATAGGCTTTGAGGATTAGTATATAAGAACTTCCTAGAATTTTGGTATTGTATAGATTTTGTGATTTTTCCAAGAAATACATCCATGTCTGGATACAAGCAGGTAGAGGTGGCTCTGGCACAGATGTACCTCTGGGTAAAACCCGAAAACACCACTTTGAGCTAGACTCGAACGAGAACTGGTGCATGACAACGGGCCTTGCTCCACTTTTGGTTACGACACTCCTGGGGGATATCCTTTGGATAATTTACATTTTCTTTATAAACCAATTTGAAGTATTTTAATATAAGATAAAAATAAATAACCTTGGTTAATCCTAAGGTGTTTCAAATTGATAATATGGTCTCATTATATTATCTAAATGATTTTATGACTACTGTTACTCACACAATGATTTCTAGTTTTATTCAATGGCTGGAGTTCAAGGAAGTCATAGTAACTTAGAGAATGATGTACAAGGTGGGAACGGTGGTGGAAATGAGAAACAAAATGGAATTTTGATAGGCATAAAAGATATTGTGTCCATGCCAAATAAGTTTTCCAAAAATATGATCAACAAAATATATATTAACTGACTCCCAGACTCAAGAAAGAAGAGAAAGGTGATGAATTATAAGAGCTCCAACAGTGGAGACCATAGAGAAAAGAATCCTAAATTTCCATCATGCTTGAAATGTGGAAGGAGAAACCTAGGAAAGTGTCTCAACGGAACAAATAAATACTTTACGTGTAGGAAAGAAGGACATAAAGTGAACGATTGCCGAGGAAAAATGATGAGTACTATGGAAGAAAGTAAAACTGGACCCAATAATCCATTTACAGTCATTTTCCGTAAATGTAGGGGACCTGGCCATTACCCGAATGAATGCCCAATTCTATAGAATATTTTTTTGTTCAAAGAAGAAGCTATGTGGAAATAAATGTTTGGAGAAATTTTTAAAATTATTAGTGCTCCTTATTGATGGGATTACTTTGAAATAATTTTCTCTTGTATTTGTAACCCCGTAGTTTTCCATGTGAGAATGATATTTGAGAAAGTCTTATCTTTTCCCTCGTGGATATAGTTATAAATAACCATTTGGTTTTATATGATCATTGGGTTTGAGGCAATTACAAGTTATTATATTTTGGGATGAAAATGGAAGGTATGAGATAACATTTCTGGTTAAAATTAAGTAATGGTTATTTTGAGGAATTTATCTCATTTTGGTAATGCTATAAAATATATTTTTTGAAAAAGGACAACACAAAAACTGTCTGACAACCCGTCACGTCATACAAAGCTGTGAGAATCAAACCCACAACCAAAGTGTGATTGGGATTTATCACCTACCAATGGACTACGTGAAGTCCCTGGTTAGTGTGACTAATTATTTTTAGTTAAATGATTTTATTGATTAATAATAAGTTTATTTGGGTTCTTATGTCTTATCAAATGAATAACCTTAGTATAGAAAAATTATTTGGTGATTAAGTGACAAATGTTATTTTGGAAGATGTTCGCATTGTTGGGAACACTATATACCCAAAAAATAGAATACTGTGGGGTTTCGTTTGAGGAGTAATGGTGGATTTTTATCTACGTTTTTATTGTGGATTTATAATGATTTGGGTTATTTATGTAAATGATTAACCTATAATAGAGAATATGTGATTAGGTTAATTACTTTTAAGTATGTGACTTTAAGAGTAGTTGATGTCATTTGGAGATATAATTTAACATGGAAGACTACATAACCAAATTTTTCTAAGTTTTGGGTTTCAATATTAGTTTGGATTATATTCAAGGATTTTAAGGACAATTGTTTATTGAATTGTATTTATTTAACTTTGGGTTATTGTTGGTTTAATTTTAGAAATTAAGATTAGTGTTTATTTATCTAAAGGAATATCATTTTGGGGGATCATCAGATCTTGTACTAACCATTTTGGTTTTGATTAATCTCTAAATACAAGGTAAAAATATAGATTATCTTTCGTGGATCATTTGACTTATAAAAGTTTATTCTAGCTCTTTCAGTGTAACCAAGTCTTCTTGAATACTCATCGTTTAAAAAAATAATGATTTAGTGGTGGAAATTTATTAAAGAATGAAACTCTACTTAAAAAGTAATTATATCTCTTAACTTTCTTAGTCAATCACATAAATGAATTCATCATCTTTATGTAATGTGACTTATAAAAAAATGTTGTCTGTATACTTTTCCTACTAGGAAACTAATGATTGTTTTTTCCATCACAAGTTTGTGGCTTTCTTGTTGTTAACTTTCTCCTGATCATGTTTTCTATCCCTATCCATCAGAAATTGACACTTATTTTATCTTCCATATCCATGTTTTCTTACATGGAATCCTAGTATGAGTTATCTTGGGTGACATTTGTACTTCTCTTTCTTTATTTTAAGGTGATATTTTTATTGACTATTTTTTTGATGTGGGACATTCCATTATATTCCCAAGACCAATTTTTAAAATTTTGAGGATGAAATTATTTGAAGGAGGGTAGAATGTAACACTCAAAGCATCCATGGTACGCTTCTTTTTGAATAATACAGTAGTGTGTGTTGTATGCAACTTCGAGTTCTAACACACACCACAACCAATCAAACTAGCCATTATGAATAGTAATACCCACTTTTTGAAATTTTATAAATTTTTCCTTTAAAAATGGACTTTATTTTTGGATTCAGAATATTGAAATTATCTTAGGGTGAATTTTTGGTACTTTTCTGAAAACATTCAATTTTTGATGAATAGTGAAAATCACTAAATCTTAATTAAAAAAAACTTTTTTAATCGAAATAATTAGTAGTGTTACATTATGAATTTTAGCGATTTTAAAGAATATCTAGAATATATTTTTACCATTTCATACAATGTTGTCCATTGGACATATTTTCACATTTAAACCGGACATAAACAAGTGTCAATATTTTGATAGTTATTGTTTCTTAAAAACACGCTTTTTGTTTTGACAGTGGGAATTAATTTTAAATTAATTTCTGCCACTTATGTGATTTGAATTTAGAAAAATGGATTCCATATTTAGAATCAGGAGGTCCAAATTGTGTAAATAAGAAACTTTTATTTTTAAACATTCTGAATAATTACTTCGGTAAATATTTTATTTACCATGGTTAAAGGGTGAATTCGGTAAATAAGGGTAAAAAATAATATTATAATAATAATAAATTACCCTAAAACGTGTCATAACCCTATTGGTTGATACATGTCCAACCATGGGCATATTTGGGTTGATTTTGGGACTTCATTGATCCACATGTAAGTGATAATGACACTTTATATTAATTAAGTTAAAGTAAATACATAAATGACATAAGCATAAATCTTTTAGCAAAACAATTTTTACATAGGATTATATGTGTTATATTTTTTACTATAAATATTCATTAGAAATATTAAAATATTTCCTAGATAATGTTATTTTATTTATAATTTTTAGACATTGAATAATTAAATTTATTTATGACACAATAAGGATGCAATATTTTCCTTATTAATGAAAGAATCAAATAATTAGTATTATAAATGTTAAAATAAATAAAATTTGAACGTTTTAATGCCATAAAATAATTTTATTAGTTAATATGACATTTTATTATTACTTAAATGAATTGTTTAGAATTAATAAAGTTGTTAAGACTTTAACAAAAATCAATTATTAAATATTGTCAAAATTGACATAAATGGGTTTTTAAAACAAATATTACATTATTAATTGATATTCTATTCCTAAAAATATAAGGTTTGGCCAAATAACTTATATAAAGATATTTTTATCATTAATTGACAACTTTTTGGTCGTTTTTAAGTATTAAGTAAGTTTATTAACCATATAATATAAAAATACAAAGTGACATGGTAAATGTCAAACTATTTAACTTAGAGTTAAATATAAATGATAAGGTTAATATAGTGACCCAAACCTATCTAAAATATATTGTATGAAATTATTTTGACCCATACCCACTTTATACATTTAATAATCCACTTTGGAGCCATTATAAACCGAATATGAATTTATTATAATTTAATACTTTAAGTTTTTCCTAAAGAGCTCCTCCTCCCCCTTATAAAAGGTCACCACTTATAACCAATTCTCCATACATTCAAAGCCTTTTTATTCGGCCAACCATTTCCCAAATACCCTCTCAACTATCCTCCCTTAATCATAGAGGCCTTCCTTTAGTCAGAAAGTCAATCTAAAGATCCCTTTTGATCAAATCAAAAGGAAGAACCCGAAGAAGAGGTAATGTTTTCACCACCCTTTTTCAAGTTCCTTTCTTCTTCAACTTCTACTTTCTTTGTTGTTCCATTATAAAATAATAAATACAGTATCTTATATATTTTTTGATTTTATTATAAATATGGTATAACCATACTCAGTATTCTATCCATCCTTTGAATGACATGTCACCATACGTGCGTACGTACGGCCTACCGTCTCCACGTCGTGGTGTAATTGTTATTCAATGCATTATTATTTGGATGGGTATAATAATGATGTGTAATACATATAAATAATAAATATAACATGATAATTATTATTTATATTGATATACCATCCAATTATATATTATTTTAATATCAAAATAATAATATTGTCGCTCGTGCGTACGTACGGACCACCATCTCCACGAACGCGATGAGATTCATTCCCCATCATATACATTCAAGTCTAATTCTCATTTGATGATTAAAAATAATTTTTAAAGACTTGATATCATTCTGTATATGAATAATATACAACCTACCCATAAAAAACACGACTTATGTAACAAAACATATAAAAGAAAATGAGTAAGTTAACACCCGAAACGACGATAATACTAAGATATTATTAACAAAGCAATGTTAAAAGATCATATATGTTATCATATTAATGTATATTATCCTTGTATAATTCAATAATAATTATTTCACCATTATATAGGAGGCTAAACTACACTCTACCAAGGAAAAATGTACAAAGTAAAGGGTTTCTTATCTCACTTTTAGTTCTGTGAGATTTCCATTGTTCGCCACTTATTTATTGCTTGTGGTGTGTGTACTGCCCATGATTGTATTCATTGTGTAATATTCTTTAATTTTATGGATATTGAAATCATAATTGTATGATCCTTCTTTCATGGTTTTATGTTTCCAAAGTTACTAAATCGAAAAGGAAATTTGAAATTTCAATTTCCACTCATTCAGTTTTACATATAGTTCCTTGATTATTTTACTCCAAGATTATGTGTGGAATCACTATTCATTTGATTATGTCATAATTTCCACTCCCCTTTATGTGGATATAATTTTGATACACATAATCACTTCATTGATAAATTCTCAAGTCATCGGTATGAACTTGATAAAAGTAATTTTTACTCAATCTCGATTTGTTGAGTTAAACATCCAATTAATTGGTGTTGTTTTTACAAGAATATGTGTAAATGTCCTTTGATTGTTTTACACTGAATATCCAATCATATTGAGTGTATTTATATTTTTAAAACATAATTATGTCTTTTATTTGTCCTTAACCTAAGTATATGACCATTATGAGAGATTTCATGTCAATTTACATTCCATTGAAACTCCTTTTTTGTTATACACCAAATCACTTTTATATGGTGTATATAATGTACTTTGACATAGTATATCATGAATCCATTTATTATCATGATATTAAAAAGATTTTATTACCTCAATTATTTGTATTCAAGTGTCTCTATTTTGGTTAGTAACTCTTACTAAAATATCATTTTAAAATGTTTTAAAGATTTATTATTCTAAGTATTTCTCATTAATGTCCATGTTTTAAAAATGGTTTTAAGGATTTATTTATATGGACATTAGAGTTTTCAAATCAAAATTACTTTTAAAAGTTTCAAAGTGGTATGGGACACTTTTATTCAAAAATGTATTTTAAATGTCTTCTTGAAAAATAGTGTGATTTTAAATGTTTTCAAGAAAAAGGGGGATATTTATCTCAATAGTTTGATGATTATTTTAATCTATGTCAATATCCTTTATTATTCTTGATTGAGGTTAATATGATATAATACAATCTTCCATATTTTATCAAATGAGTTATGATTGATTGTGGATGTGCTATTTTTATACAATTCATGGTTTGTGGTTAAAGTATTGACATTTTTATGCTAGTTTTAATATGAATGTTTATGTTATGTTACAAAATTTTCATATGAGGAATGCATTGGACTTAGTAAGTGATGGGTGGAGCCCACTATATCTCCTCGATGCATCGATAGGTCTCATGAAAAAAACTAGTGTCTTGGCATAAGGCCTTGACAAAATCTTATTTGTAGTCTTGGCACGAGGCCTTGACTATCAGGTTATGTTAGTCTGGAATTATGCATTCCATCATTATGAAAGTGGTTATTGATATTTCATGTCTTTATTCTACTATTAGAATATCCATGTGAATAAATAAATGGGATTATTTCATTTTATCTTTTCCAAATTATGCTGAATTTCAAGTTTAAAAGGATTTTTTTTAGTTATACATTGTCTTAAATGTTTATGCTAATCTATGAATGTTTCCGCTATATTTTTATCCTTAATGAGCATATGAGATCACCCCTTTCAATGTTTTATCTTTCCCTGGATGTGAAGAAGTAATTTATGAATGACCTGTTGGGATAGTATGAGGGGATATGAAGACAATATGTTGTTGTATTTTTTTTACTTTATTGTGTAATGTAAGAGTTATGAATATATCTAGTGTTCCCCAGACTAATAAACTAATCGGTCTTTTGAGACTTGATCTTTTGTGGTCATGCCAATGTTATGTAATAATGAACCGACTCTGGGTAACTGGGGTCGGGACGTTACATTGGGTCATAGATACAAGGTTCTATGAAACAAGACTACCCACCTTGGTAAGGTGTTGTGGAGGAACCACAAATATGAAGAAGCCACATGGGAACCGGAAAAGTCTATGAGACAAAAGTTGCCACACCTTTTCCCATCAGAAGGTACAAGATAAAATTTTGGGGTTGAAATTTCTTAAGGGGGGAATAATGTAACGACCTGAACTTTTTAATTATATTTGTTTCCTAATTATGTGGGTATAATTAAAATGTGATCATTATGTTTCAAAAGTTATATGACCGCTGGTTAATATGATCATTGGAAACTATAATATTAACGTTATGTTTTTATAAATATGGTTTTCTTGGTTAATTAATACAGAAATAAGATTAAATGGCCTCATCTAATAGACTCGAGTCATAGGAAGCCCATCTTTCGGAGCTTGGGAAGGTGGTAGCATCACTGGGCTTTACTCTGGACCAAGCCCAAGCCGAACTTCAACGTATGAAGCTTGAATAGAATCTCCTCTGGGAGAAGTTCAAGCTGATAGAAATCACCACTCGAAAAATTTTGTCTGAGCCACCCCAAGATTCTATCACCATAGCACACCTAACACTTAGGTCCTATGTTGGTGTAATAAGGGGCTTTGTAATGAGACCTTAGCTGCTTTATGTAATCTTTTTATATAAAAAAATTATTATATCTTCTTATGGAAAAGTTTGTGAATTTCAAATATCTGTATAAATATAGGATGTGTATTATTGATGAATTTAGGAAAAAGGGTTATTTTAAAATATTTTTGTATTCATAAAATAATTAATAAAGTGAAATGATTTTCAAAAAACTGTCTTCTACAGCTGTGAGCAGTGATAAATTTAGAGTCTAACAATAACAACTTGGTTTTTAGTGATTAGTAAAGTAGGAATAATAACATAACCATATGAACAGTAATGAATATTAATTTGACCAAAAAAATATAAACTTCACCCATGAATGTATAAATACATTTTAGACATCATAAAAGTGAAAAAACGATCATAGTTTAAGTTTTGGTATTTTTGTATGCCATAAATGTTTTATTTAAAATTTTGTATTTAATTTAATAATTTAAAATGGAAATTTATCTTTATAAAATTTAATCATAAATTTTTACTTTATTTTATTATGGTTATACAATAATTTTATGGGACCTTGATTACTTTTTTTAAGGTTTTACAAAATAAGTTATGGTTTTAAAGTTGTATTTTTGGAATAAATAATGATTTTATTTAAAAATTAAATTAAAAATATTTAGAAAATTATTTTCATAAAATGGAATTTATTTTTGATTTCAGAGCATCGATATTAAGTTAGGGTGAAATTTTGGGTTTTTTCTGAAACAATTGAATTTTTGGTGAATAGTAAAAATGTTGTTTTGAGTCTCGGGTGCTTAATGACATCATTAATGATGTAACAATGATTTAATATTTCTGGTCTACTTATGAATAGTGATATATGTCATGAGGTTTCCCAAGTGGCCAATACCATGCTAAAATACCGTGGGCAAGCCCATGGTTTTGCAAATACCACAGATGAGGTGTCCCTTAGAAATTAATAATTTATTCACTCACTTTCCCTATAAATAACAGCCATTTCCCTCCTTAATTTCATTCCAAAATCATCCTCAACGAAGTTATGGTCTCCTTACCTCCCAAGGAGTCCTCCCAAGGTTTCCTCAAGCCTCCAAAGGTCCCAACCTTCAAGATTTCGAAATTACCTTTCAAGGTAAGGGATCATTTCACCCTCCTCTTTTGAGTCATGAATTCCTTTATGTTCTGTCTTCTATTTTCCTTCTATTTATGTTGAGGGTATGTTATTATATGTTTTCATTACTGTACATTCCATTTCTAATTGTTGAGATACCCTTTCGCTCTCATCAATTTGTTTTCTGAATTTTTAAGTGATGCTGTTAGGATGCCGAATTTCACATAAAAGAAATCACGTCTTCTCTTACCTTTCAAGTTTCCTTTTCTTGTGGTATGTCATTCAAATATCCATAGAATTTTCTCCTACCTTTCATGTTTCATTTTATCTATTTGTACAATTTAATGAAAAGTTATGTAATAAAAAGGCTGGAAGCTATATCTACACCATAGATGTGAAACATTTTGGGGAAGAAGGGTTCCCAGAGCACCAAGATAACATAGAAGGGATCAAATGAATAGTGTATTTTGACTTTAGAAAGGCTAGATCCTAAATCTATAGGGAAACTATTTCAAAGGACATTAAGGCCTAATAATTATGAAGACCACGTGGTTTAGGAGTCAAAGGAAGATTCATGTTTTTTAGAGACAAATATCATTTGAAATGGCCCAAAAACTCAATAAATATGGAATTTAACTCATTTAACGTCAAAGGAAACACCAAAGGGTCAAAACTGGAAAAACTGAAAAAAATAGAAATGATTCATCAATGGGTGAGTCACTAACATGAGTCACCAATGGATGAGCCACTAATGTTGAGCCACCTATGGATGATCCACCGATGTTGATCCATCAACGTGACTCACTGACACCACTCACTTATGCCACTCACCGACTACAGACCTATGGACGCCCCACCTACCGACACCTCAACCAACTAAAACATCAACCTACAGAAACGTTGAGTCACTGAAACAATGAGTCACCAACACATATCTTCTGATGGATGAGCCATCGATGCAAATCACCAACACCACTCACCGTGTGGAAAACAGGAAATTTTACAAACTCTTGAAATGATCCGCCATTTCCTCCCAGAACACCCCAAGTACTAAATTTTTAAAAAGTAATGGACTGGGGAGGTTCAGGACATTACATATTTATTAATTTAATTTATTAAGATAAAATCAAATTACATGAATAGAATTTGTTTTTATAAAAACATATCTTTTTACCTTTAAATGAATTTATTTCCATTTTTAACCAATTGATAATCAATGAATTCATTTTCTACATGTGTGAAAAATAGTTTTTCGTAATTTTATTACTCTAAATAAATTTTTAAGTAAAATACATTTTAAAAAATCAATTCCCATAAACAAAATATTTCAAAATATTTATTTAGTATCAAAAGTTTTTCCTAAGTTATTTAGAAATTATTTTTGGAAATTATATTTCATTTAAATATTATATAATGGGATTAATTTTATAATTTTTGAGAATTATTCACATAATTTAATGGTTTATTTATTTATGATATATAAAATAATTTATTTATTAAATTATAATAAATTTTAATATCTCAGGGTGTTATAGATGATATGAAATCTCAATCTGGTTTTGTATTTTTTCAAACTGGTGGAGTAGTTAGTTCGATGAGTCCCACACAAGACACCATAGTTGAATAGAAATTTGAGGTGGAGTGCATCATGGCATCATAAGTTATAAAGGAATCTATTTGGATTAGGAATTATATCCTTGGATTAAATGTGATTCTTAGCATAGATGGACGAATTGAGCTTTAAAGTAAAAATAATGAAGTTATCTCTCTATAAAAGGAATCATCGTCTAACCAAAGTACCAAACACATCATTATTAAATACCATCTCATATGATAAATCATTTAGAGGGGTGATTTTGGGATCTGTTTTGTGGATAAAAATGAAAATGTAGCTAATCCATTAATGAAATAATTATCATAGTAGAATCATGAGGGTCATGTAGATTCTCTTAGTATATGATAATTAAGATTTTGAAGTAATGGTTTCTTAATGTATCATGTAATTATAATAAAAGAAAATATAAATATATCACTCATTAATGTATTCTTCAATTTACCTTACATTAATGGTGGGATGATAATATCCCCTCACTGTAAGACTTTGAGTTGTCTCTAATTTATGTTTTTCATGGATTAGCATTGATAGTGATGATATTTATTGATAAGCATGAATTATGGACTCATGAGATAATATGAAGAGACATTTTATTTGTAATGACCCACCAACTATAACCCTTGTAATTTCATACAATCATCGATATACTTATGGGTGTATGCTTATAATAAATCTTTCTTACACAAGTAATTATGAATTAGAAAATCAAGGGGTGGTTGGGAATGTTTTTTATCATGTTTTTGGGTAGAGCGTAACTTAGATTGAATTTCTTTCATGTTTATTACGAGAAACAACATATAGACCTTGATTTAAATCTAGTGAGAAAATTCATGGTGATACTTAGTTGAGTCACAAGATATGTGTCCAGCAAGTTGGATGGGGGCATATGATGTGCTCACCCTCTAGATGAATGGAAACCAAAATATTCATCAACCAGGTCAGTCTTCTTTAGAGAATCAAGAAAATATAAGATTCCCTATACTATACTGACATTATTCAAGGTCTAGTGAAACTATATAAAATGATGTGTACCAATAGATATTTAGTGACATATAATTTATTTGTGGGTAAAAATGATCAATTACAACCAGTATTACAATTTTTATATTAAATTTATGTAGAAACATTTACTTTTACCAATACATATATTTATTTTTATTATTTTTTTAATAATTTAAAGTACTTTAATATCAATTTAGTCTATTAATTTATTATATTGATACCAATATTTTTTTACCAATAAATAAATCTATTATTAATAAATATTATTACTAATAATTTTTTTCAACATGTAAACATGTTTTTATTAATTATTCACTAAAATGAAATCATTTAAAAACAAAAAAAAATTACTATAAATTAAAAATTTATTAAAAAAATTAAGTTGTTATTAATAAAAATAAAATTATTTATAAGATAAATTTTAATTAAATAAATGAAAATTATGTATTTACTAATAAGTAATCTTATTAAATATTTACAACAGTTTAGAAATTTCATCTAAGATATGTTATATTTGAAATTGAATAAAAATTATACTTTGGATATATTTTATTTATGATGAAAATAGGTTTTTAAAAACACCCATAAAAGTTAAAATAGAAAATTTGTAATGATCGATCCCTAAAAACAACCAAAAAATATTTCATCCTTGATTTGATTTTCCCCCATGCAGTAATTCCTCCCCTATCTCAATGTTATTTTCAGTCATACCTCTAATCTATTTATATCTTCTTACACATAATTCACTCACATGATCAGATCCTCGTCACTTCCCATTCCTACACCTACACCTTTGACTCTCTACAATAACCAATACCCCCTTCCACTGGTGTTCAATGGATTTTTTTCCTATTCAGACTATAAATATAAGATATTGGGAAGAGCATGGACCGAAATCCATTTAACATTCAACTAGTCTATGTTGGAGCCTATAGATTTGTTTCTCTTATCTTCAAGTTTTATGCCCTAAAAATATTGGGAATCTAGTGTTTTAATTAAATTTTAATAAGGGTTTCTATCAAATTTAGGTGAAAGGAGTTTACCTGTTTTTTATTTTTCAAGATTTTTAGTGTGCTAATTTCAAACTTTTCTAAATCCACCCTAGTTTTTTTTTTCTCTTCCACTTATTCCAATCATCATCACGCTTGGTACTATATGTAAAACCCTTTATTACCCAAATACTCTTCTTCATAAATGAATCATCTACCTTCTAACAAACTTACACGTTATATAAATCTATCAGTGAAGCATATTCAATAACCTTTATCGTGGAATTGACATATTGGACCAGTGTTACATGGGTTTCACCATCTGTATTGAATCCCCTATTCATTATCTTGAGGCTCATAATTTAGATATAATAATGCTGTAATTTTATCTACATTCACTCCTTATATTTATAAAAAAATATTCTGAAGATTTTTTTTTGGAGTTTTCATTATCACAATATTATTTGAAGTCTTGAATATTTTTTGAAACAATGGATACTAAATAACAAAATTTTCAAGTTAAATATTATTCTGGATATTCTTAACCAAATATTACCCTTTGAAAGTTTTAATTGAATTGAATAAATAAAATCTATTCATTATATACACTTACCATGATATAATTATTGGTCAAAGAATGTTTACATTGGGAGATTCTCACAGATTTGAAAATAATTCCACAACTTGGGGAAATCGTTTAAAATAGTTATATTATGTATATTCCTTAATAATGAGTTTTTTTTTTCATGATTTCATATGGTACTTATGAAAATCCTTATCATTCCTAAAAATAATATTTATCAAATAACAATTTCTACTTCAATAATTTTGTTTGAACGCTTTTACAAAGAAGATCTTTATTAAAAAACATTCAATTTTTCCTTTTTATTCTTAAACACTTATAGTTCGGGATTCTAAATTTCTATTGACTAAGTTATACGAGATGTTACCATAGACTGGTGAGGATTTTTTAATTTTTAATGGTCTCTAGTTTATATGGTTTCAATACTTGAAAAAGTGATTTTATGTTTCTCTTTTATAACCTATGCCAATATATTTCTAATGTTTTGGTGTATTTTTTTGAATTGTTTTTTATGAATATAATGTACTATTTATAATATCTATAATTTACCATTTTTTGAAAATAATGTTTTTATATTACAATACTACACTTCTATAGTTTTTTTGTTAAAATTGTAGACGCTTCAATATTGGTTCTCGGTGTGTTTTATTGAAAAACAATCCCCTATATCACCCTTCCTATTTATAGCCCTACCTATATTTTCTCATTATCTATTTTCATTTTCCTATTGTTATAAGTTTTTCATATCTTTTTATGTAGAAAATATTGTTATATATTTTATTTATAAACCATAACTGATTAACTTTTCCCTAAATTGTTTTTATTATTTTTTAAATGGACATAATTAGGGATATGAGAGCCCATAAAAAATAAGAAATCATAATGTGGAAGAATTATAATACTATTATTATATACCCACCCTAGTGAAATTATTCGAAAAAACATTAAAAATTATGACTGTCTTGGATATCATTTGCATTCCTTTTATCCAAACACATTTTTATTTCATGTTTCATTGTATTTAATCTCTCCCGCCAATCTTGTTTTGGTTATGATGATCCTTCCACGTAGTTTTATATGAAAAAGTTTTACTATTAACAATATTTATAAATAAATTTTAATTTTATAACATTAAATACTTGTATTTTTGTCCTGGTAAAAACATATTTTTTTAAATGAATGTTTTTTGGACTCAAATATCATTCACTACATCTATTGTTGTAACATCCATCTTAACCATTATCTTTGTAATAAGAAAACTTTAAAAATAAAATATCAAAAACATTATTCCTAAATCCTTATGCACTTTCTTTTTTATATGATAGGAGATCCCAAATTTAATATATTAGGTCCTAAATCATCATATAAACCCTATTTTTGAATTAATAATAGAAATCATGAAATGTTGTTTTTTGTAAAGATGGTAGTGTACAGTGAAGGATTTTATAAGGTATGAATTTTTATACCCAAGTATTTATTATGTTTGATGTTCTCCCAAGAAAAATGGCATTATTAATGTTATTTATTTATTTATTTATTTCAATTTTATGATATTGGTTAACTAGTGTAAAACTTTTTACTGTAATTAACATCTGATAATTAAAATCATAAATGTTTTATGGGAAAAAATAATACCAGTATCATTTTTAGTGAAGAATAATAGTTTAAAAATAATTTATTCAGTTAAATTTTCCATGTTTATGCAATGGATAAAATAATATATCTTTTAAAATATAAATTTAAATACATTATATATATAATGGTTTTGTTTTATTTTTTGTTAAAAAAAATTTGTTATATTATTTTTCACTTATGTTAAGTGTTTTGAAAAAATGAGTGCTTTCATTCCATGAAAAATACTTGTACTTAAATTCTCAAATAATTTTTTTATATAATCAATAAAAAACATTATTTTAATTTTCAATCTTGAAACACTTTTTTATATGCTCAAAAGTATGATGAATTGATTTTTTATCATGATAAATTTTCTTATATAGGTGTTGAGAATGTATTAGGAAGATAAAATTAGAATTCACACCAAGGGTAAAGTAAGAAAAAAGTATGGTTTTCTAGGATATGATATGTTTGTATAAGTTTAGGACCCAAAAAAGGTGACTCTATAATAGAATATGGCATGAATAACGTAGCATATGACATGTTATATAATTATATTTCCATGGTATGTATTGAAAACACTTTTTTGTAACATTGTACTATAATTTCTTGTATATAAGAGTATTTTCAATGTATAAATATATCATTCATAGAAGACTCCATTGTTCACATATCATAGGAACTGAAATATATATGTTGTATAGTACAACACCATCCTTCATAGAAAACTAGTTCTTTATTTTTTCATTGAAATTAGGAAGTCCTCCGTCACATAGATGGTGGAATATTTTATATTCAAAGAAAAAAACTACAACAACCCTCCACTGTAACATGTGTAAATACCTATTCAAAAAATATAAACCATTATTTATAAAATGAATCAAATAATGTCATTTATCCACCATGATTCTGTGAAAAATATAGTCTCCCTATATATTATGTGATCCTTTGATAAGAGAAAATTTTCTATAGATAATGATTTGCTACATATTTGAAGTATACGATTCACCACATGTAAAATCTGATAAAAATTCTTACAATCACTAAATAAACATAGTAACTATAGAAGATTTGATGTACAATGAATAAGTTATAGGAACTGTGACAACCTTAGGGCTTCACATCTAGATCCAGTGTTTAAAACATAATCTTTACATTTATGATTTTAATAGGGATAAATCTGAACCAATATACTAAATGAAAAAAACAACAAAAAAATAAAATATTGGATCCCATACACACCCAAGGACATTTTAGGTTTATAGTTTTAGGTATTTTGTAAAATTTCTTACATAAAACTACCAATATATTTAAATGAGAATTTTTTTCTACCTTTACCTAGCTTTTCATATTCCATTAAACTCTTCAACATATCCCATAAAATTCTTCACACATGAAACCTTTCTAGTTATGAATCATTTAACAACATTCTTCACAACCTGGGGAAAAGGAAAGAAAAAAGGGGTGTGCTCAAAAATTAAGTAAGAGTAAGCATAATCATTAACAATTGAATCTCAGTTGTGAAAATAATATTAGTATAAGGGTCTGATGACATCATAAAATTACATTAGTATAAAATAAGTGAATTAATACCCATAAAATCTTGGATCATTAAAAATTTGACATGACATAAAGATTTAATAGTGGAAAGATTCATAGTAATCAATAATCATACTCCCTTGGATGTCAATTTTTATCAAAGGAAACATCAAAATATCTTATAGAGTAAAAATAAAATGCACTGGTATACTCTAACATTATCTTCATAACCCATATCAAAAATAATAGGAGCCCAGATAAATCCATAGGAGAAATATCCCTGGTTAACTCCCTTATTATTTCCCTTAAATACGTGGAACATTATCCAAGGAACTATAGAGCTATAGTGAGATCACATATTTGTATAAGTTATATCAAGTTCACCTCTTTGTATTAGTTGTATCAGGTTAACCCATTGATATAACATATATCAGGACCACCCATTCATAAAAAAAATTTCAGGCTCACCAATTTAAAAAAAAATTTAGCATCACCTATCATCATCAATAATTTACAAGTTTTTTTTGAATAAAACATTAATAAACTTTCACTTTTCAAAAAAATACCTTTGAAAACAACCATCATTACTAAATATCATTTTTAACCCACAAAAAATAAATCATTATAATCTATCCATAGAAATAAATGGATTGTACCACAAAATCATAATCCTATTGATGTAGTGGAATCACTAAAGGATGATTAAATAGAGGGACAAAAATTTAAATAACAGTTAAAACATTTCTTTGAGAACTAGGGAAATACCCTTTTCTTTGGGTAATATTTTATAAAATTTTAAAAAATATTTGGAAAAATATTTTCATTGAAAATAACCATGGAATATTTAAATGTGGTATTCAAATAAAATAATATTCATGATGGTGGTAAAATATATTCATGTTATAAATGTTAAAAAAATATTATTTTAAAAATAATTGTAAAGAGATTCAAAAGTGGACCAGGTAGAAAATATTAAGAAATATAAATTTAAAACCTTTTAAAATAAGTTCAAAGATCATGTAAAATAAATTTAGTGAATTATTTAAGATTACAAAATAATATTCTTGAAATTGTTTTTGAAGATAAGATATAGAATTGTTATATTTTATCTAAAATAATATAGAAGAATGGTATCACTTATAAAAACATTATTGATCTCTCCATAATCAAAATTGGAGGAAATGGAAACTAGACATTTCAAAAAATTCATAAAAAGTGGGAAATAAAATATATCTGGTTCAAGAAAATAATAGAATATGATTTCTTCTAAAGGTACCTTTAACAAAAATAATCTTGAAACAAATGGTGATTGTAACATAAAACCTTTACTAATTTGGTAACTTTTGAATCAAAATTCATTGAGATAAATAAGACGATATTGATATATAAATACCATTAATTAAATGGAGTAATATTTCAAAATTCATTCTTGGTTTTTAAAGTACACTGTATTGGAAATCATGGTGCATCATGTAAAACTTGACTCATGAAAATGAGATTGAGATAAATAATACCCTTGCAAAGACCATAACTTTTGAAGTAATAATTAATCCCTAATGTGATTTTGTTCAAATAATTAAATCCACATAAAACAAGTTTAAATAAAAAATAAAATAATATCTAGATAAATTCACACATATCAGGTCATAATAGAGTCAATTCAGTATAATTATAACCAAATGAATGGAAATTGAGATAAGAAAACTCTTAACACTTGGTGACATTCAAGAAAAATCTACTTGGATGAAATTATTTCAATTACAACTTAAAATACCATGAATTAATATTAATTCAAGATATTAAATTAAAAAGTTCAATATATACACCAGATAAATAAAATTAGGTGTATAATATTAAAATATGCCTCAATGAAAAGAAATAGAGACAATATCCCTTTCCATGAGCCCAGACATTCCATATATTACCTTTAAACTAATATATTAAACTTAAATAAGTTATTTTATATTTCATGAAATATTTTATAGGATTAATATTTTATCCTTTATTTATTTATTTAATTTATTTTAATAAAATATTTAATTACTTTATCCATTATGTCTATATGAGGTTTTTTGAGGATGTTTGGTTCATAATCCCAAAACAACTTCAGTAGGATGAACATGGTAAAATAGGTAATTATTAAATCATCCCCAGAATAATAATCATGATATAATTATAATTTTTATGAATAAATTATAATTTTGAAACCAACCATGAAATAAGGTTATGAAAAATGAATTAGGTTACAATCGTGGAGACGATAGGTCGTACGTAAGCATGGGAAACATTTCCATTTTTAAATAAACATGATGTAAAGAAGGTTTGTATTATTTTATCTTTATAAAATTATGGTTATATCATAAATATAATATTATTTCTTTAAATAAATTTATATACAATATCCCTGTGATGTGGTTATGAAAAATGAATCACATCACTTCGTGAAGGTGGTAATCCACACATACACACAAATAACATTATCATTTTTCAATAGATGGAAAGGAAAGAAAATAGATGGTATATAATATTTAAAAATTATAATTATTTCACTAATATTAAATATATATACTAAATACATTGTTAAAACTATATGTGGTAGCTGGTGATGGAAAATGAATTTCATCGGTGATAGCCCACCATACACACAAAGAGCGGATTTATTAACTAATAAAGGGAAGAAAGAGATGAATATAGGATATTAAATTAACATAAAAATATAATAATTTCAAATATATCGGTTTTATTATGTCATAATTTTATAATGAGATTTTAATGAGGTATAAGAAGAAAAAAACTAAAAAAATTGTTTAAAATCTATACATCTTCTTTAAACAGCCTCTTTTTCTTCACACCTAAATCCCTCAGAGGTTGGAATTCATCCCAAAATAATATATCTAAAAAGTTTTATGGGTTTTTAGGAAGGGATTTGGTTATGGTTTTCTAATATATAGTGCTAAAATGGTGTGAGTAATAGAGGATACGAGGTTCCATTTATAAGTGAGGGGAGGAGCACTTTTGAAATTTCTTAAAGTATTAAATTAAAATAAATCAAATTTCATTGAGAAATGGATCAAAATTAATATATTTAAAATATAATATTATTATGGTTCAAAATAATTCCATAAAATAAAATTTTTAACATATTAGATGATTTTTTTACCATTATCTCATTGTTTTAACTCTCATTAACCCTTTTGATAATTATCACGATTTTAATGTTTTTCCTTTTTATGGGTTAATAAAGTTACTATAAAAAATAAATTGACCCATAAATGGAATATGTATGATAATTAAAACCATATCCCATTAAATTGGATGAATATGTGATTTGAAAAAAAAATATTAATAAAATATTGTTTATTATAAAATATCAGTAATGTCATTATTTGAAACTATTCATTTAATTTGAATTTTAAAACAACATGAAAGAAAAATAATTTGAATATAAACCTTTAAATCATCCATAATATGTTATATTTATATATAAAATTATTGGGACACTATTACTCACCCAAAAAATATTACATTCAGTGTTTTTAAAACCATTTACTTGATTTTTCACGAGCTTGCACAAGTACCATGTCAGCATTTCATAAGCATTTAAGGTAATTATTTCATTGATAAAAATTTAAACTAAATTTCCATGATAAAAAATGAATCTTTAAAATAACTAATTATAATCAAACATTTTTTATCACTATCACAAAATATTGTAGATAATAAAATGAACAAATTGACATTTTTTACTAGAGATTTAACTTAAATATTATAAAGGTAAAAAATAAAATTTAAATGGAAAGAGGTGATATTATAAAATTTTGGATTAATATGGATTAAATATACTCATATGATGAAATTAAGGATTTTGTTAACAAATATGAAGCATTATGAAATTATTTTTAAACTTAATTACCTTTATCATGGAAAAAATACAATGATTAATATTCAAATTAACCAAAAATTAAGTTTAAATTATTACATAATATTAATTATTATGATTAAAAATATTTAATCCATTTTAAAAAATTTAATTCAAAGAAGTTTCATAATTTAAATTTCAAATTAAACCTACAAAATGCAATGAAATGTGATTTTCTAGAAAAATGTCTTTTAAGTATAAATATGTTTTCATACAAAATTCAAGTATAATATAGATTAAAATAAAATTTATTAGATTATATTTAATAAAAATTAACTAATTAAATTAGAAAAATAATACAATATATAATGTGACATTGTATTTACTTGAAATAAAAATACAGTTTTCAATAAAAACCCATTTTTTACTTTTTGTTGAAAAATCAATCTTTTTAGAAAATTCTCAAAAATTTATCCTAAGATAATTTTGAATTGTTTAATTCAAAAATTATATCATTTTCAAAAAATAAAATTTTTAAATTTTCCAAAATTAATTATAATATTCACTCGTATAAAAAATAATAAAACCATTTTTGATGAAAACATGTTTTTAAATCAAAAACAATTTCAAGAAGAATTGATGGGTTATTTCCTAAGAATTAATCCATATATTTTCATTTAGAATTAAATTTTTCTATATTTCATAATATGGTTACTCCTATTTATACCCACCAATTTAATGGCTATATTATAACTATACATTTCAGTAATAATATTTCATGGTTTATTTAAGCTTTGTGTTGGGTATTGTATACTCTATTGAACATAGTGTTATTTTAAATTATCAAGATATTAAATTCTCCATTATTTAATAAATTTCATTCTCAAAATTTGAGCTTGTGCTCGGTAATCAAGATTTTTACATTTAAAAATACCTTTATTGAAATCTCACACGATAAAAGGGTTGACACAACTTTCTTTTGAAAAGAGGAATTAGGAAATAAGAAGGTCTCATAGAATAACACATATAGTCTTTAAAAATTAGAGAAAATTAGTGGGTTTTTTAATTTTATACATGGAGTAAAAATTTAATGTTCAAATAATGATCGAGAGTGGCATAGATAATTTATCACAACAAAGTGTATGATCATGAGAAATTTAATGAACAGAAAAATAAAAAATCAAAGAGGTCTGAAAAAAACTGTAGATTCATCAAAAATAAAGGTTATAAGAAAAAAATAAAATTCATGATACTTTTACTAGAGTTGAGGAATTATTTTACCATCTATATGAATAACATAAAAAAAATATACTTACTTAAAAACTAAAATTGTATCCTTTGATCAATTTCCACCACAATCGCATCTTTTTCTCCAAATAATGAGTATTCCTAATGAACTGATCATGACTAAATCACTGAAATAAACTTCTATAGGAAAAATTATTCCAAAAAGGGATAATAATTTATTCCTCCAATCTTTAGATATTAACCAAAATTTAAATAATTTTCACAAGGTTAGATAATATCCAACATGTATAAACCTTCATCTGAAGAAACAATAAATTAATCTCTAAAATTTCTACAATAACACAAAAGGTTCAATATAGAACACTAAATAAATCAAATATTAGATAATTCTTCAAAATTTTCATGACTAAAATTGAAACCCAAAAAAGGACTCATATGATCACATATTCTTCCAAGATAAATTTAATAGTTATATCCAAAAAACATCAATCACTCTTGAAGTCCCATAATAAAAATGTATATTACCCAATCATATAATATCTAATATATTCAAATAATATATAGAAATAATCTAAATCACCATGAATCCACATTAATATCATATTTGATTCTAATAGATAATTCAACCTTAATTCCTCAAATGAAATCACATATCTTAAAACCTAAAAGGTGGTTTTTATTCCTTTAAACCTATGATAAACAATAAAATTAGAGACTCATGATGGAATCCATAACTCTTAATTTATCCTATCATTAAAAAATAAAAATATCCAAATTTATCTAAACCCTTCTCTAGTACTAACTATAACATCTTTCGACCCACACTTCCGGATTCAATTCTTAAAACATAATCCTTACTTTTCGAGTTTTGATATGAATAAATGTGGCCCAATTTAAACAATACAAAACATATAACATGAAAATGAAATTTTGGATCACTTACATATCCAATAAAATTTTAGGTTTAGTGATTTGTGTAACTTTGAAAAAATCTTATATAACAATACCCTTGTCTTTAAATGAGTATATTTTTAAATTCTTGAACGATTTTCATATTCCATTAAACTATTCAAAATCTCTCATAAAATTATTCATAGATGAAATTTATTTAGAGAAAAATAATTAACATCATTCTTTATAACCTGGGGAAAAGTGAATATAAGAATATTGATCTCAAAAGCTCAATAAGGTTAAATATAGATATTGACAATTGAATTTTATTAGTGATAATAATATGAGAATAAGGATTTGATGTAATAATCAAATTACTTGAGAAAAACATAATAGAATTCATACCCAAAAAAATATTGATCATTAAATATATGAAATGGAATAAAAAAATAACAAATTTCATATTCATAGGTTTAAATAATCATGATCCATGTGATGTTTGTCATGATCAAAGTAAACCTTAAAATTATATAACAAGAATAAAGAAAACATATAGGTATCTTGGAACATTATATTAATAACCCATATCAAAAATAACTGGATCCTTATTTAATTAATCGGATAAAACTACATGGTTTAATCCATACTTATTTCCTTTAAAAATATGGAACATTACCCAATGTATTGGGGAGAAATATTGGGCTGAATTGTTCGTATAAGCTATAATGGGCTCACCCATTTGTATAATTTGATTCACGATCACTCATTCATATAAACTATATAGGGATCACCCATTTGTATAAGTTTTATTAGGCTCACCCATTCATATAAGTTGTATCAATACCACTCTTAATCATCAATATTGTCTAAGTATTGTTCCTAAATAAAACATTTAGAAGCATTCACTTTACAACATAACACCCTTCAAAACAATTATCAATCCTTTGTAGCTTATTTAACTCATGAAAAATAAATCATAAAATCCATCCATAGAAAAAATATGGATGGTATCATAAAATAATAATCCAAGTGAAGCATATTAGTCCTTAAAGGATGATTAAATAAAGTAAAATTCCTATAAAAGAACATTTAAAACATTTCTTTGAAAATAAGGGAAAATACCCATTTATTTGGGTAATATTTTATATAAATTTAAAAAATATTGGAAAAAATATTTTATTTTAAAATAATCATGGAAACTTTTCAAGTAGGTATATAAAAAAATAAAGGACATAATGGTAGTAAAAAAATTTCATGTCATAAATGTTAAAAATAAACATTATTTTCAAGCATTTTGTAAAGAGAGTGAAAAGTGACACACTGAGAAAACATTATGAAATTTCCTTTTAAATTTTTTTAAAATATTGTCAAATATCATGTAAAATTAATTTATAAAATAATTTATTTTTATAAGAAAAAAATCCATCAAAACATTTTAGAAAAAAAATGTATACGGAATAGAAAAATTCCTTATCAAAAATAAAATACAAGATCATTATCACTCGTAATCAAATTTATTTATGTCTCTTTAATAAATATGAGAGAAAAAGGAAAAATAATATTTAAAAAACATTAATAAATATATAAAATAAAAATAGACGTGGTTAAAGAAAAAATAGCATATGATTTCCTCTAAATGAACCATAAATAAAAAAAATCTCAAAAAATAAATGAGATTGCCACATAAAGCCTTTACTGATCTAGTAACTTTTAAATAAAAAATTCATTGAAAGAAAAAATATTATATGGATATTTAAATAACATTAATAAAAAAGAATTAATATGTCAAAATTCATTCATGAGGTAGTAAGTACACCATACAAGGAAATCATGGTGCACGTTATGAAATATGTCTCAATAAAATAAGATTGAGACAAATAAAACCCATATAAAGATCATAACATTTGAAGTGATAATTAATGAATGTAGTGATTATATGAACATATGTATATCCTCATAAAAAATTGGAAATAAAGAATAAAAATTTATATATTAATTCATGAATAATTAAGGAATGAGAAAGTTAATGAAGTAGAAGTATAACCCAATGAATGGAAATGGAGTTTAAAATTCTCTTAACACTTGGTAACATTCAATTCAAATCACTTTGGATAAAATAATTTTAATTTCAAATTTAAATGTTTTAAACTATGATGGGTTTAATATATAATATTTAAAAGGTTATTATACACACCATATAAAGTAAATTAGTTTTATAACATTAAAATATGGCTCAATGAAAATAAATTGAGATGAAATCCCTTGCCTCGGGCCCGTGCTTGGCATGTATTCCCTTTAACACCTGTATAATAAACTTTTATAAATTATTTTATTTCTAAATAAAAAAATTATAAGATAAATCTTGTATTATTTAACCGTTTATTTCATTTATTCTAAATACATATTTAATTAATCACTGTATTGTGTCTACATTGGGTGTTTTGAGGATATTCGACCCGTAATCCCAAAACAAATCTGGTAGGTTGAAAATATTAAAAGGTGTAATTTTTTCATAATAACAAGAATAATAATCATGAAATAATTATTTTTTAATAATTTAATTAGAATTTTAAAACAAACCATAAAATATGGTTATGAAAAATAAATTTCGTTATAATCGTGGAGATGGTTGGTCATACATATGCATGAGTAATGTTTCCATTTTTTCGATGAACATGGTGGAAATATAGTAAGTACTATTTTAACTTTATATAATTATGATTTTATCAAAAATATAAGATTCATTATTTAAATACAATTATATATAAAATTCACAGGATGTGGTTATGAAAAAACACAACAATTTGTGGAGGTGGTAATCCACACATAAACTCAAACGATATTATCATTTTTCAATGGATGGAAATGTAAGAAAATATATTATACCACATATTTCTAGAATTATAATTATTTCATTAATATAATATATATATATATAAAAATTAAATCAATCATTATAACCATTTTTTGAGAGTTGATTATGGAAAAAAAATACATTAGTTCATGAGGCGATATTCTGTCGGACACACGAATGATGGATTCATTTACCATTTGATAGAAAAAGGACATGGATATAGATTATTATAATAAAATAAAAACATATTAATATATGTAATGTACTATTATCTTTATTTATTCATGTTTGAATAATATTTTAAGGAGTTAGATGAATAAAAAAGTAAAACATTCAGTTAAAAGCTATACCTCTTCTTCAGAAAACCTCCTTTATTTTACACCTTAAGCCCTATAAGGTTGGTATTATGCCCAAAATAAGACATCTATAAAATGGATATGGATTTTAATAAGTTATTTGTATTGGGATTATTAAATATTGGGTGGTAAAATCAAGTAAGGAAGAGAGAATATGATGTGTCTTTTTATAAGCGTGGGGAATCTTTGAATTTATTAAAGTATTAAATTAATATATATTAATTTTCCTAGAAAAATAGATCCTAATTTATAATTTGAATATAATATGGATATGGGTATAAAAACATGCATAAAATAATATTTGGACAATTTTAGATTACTTTTTTACATTCATCTCTTTGTTTTGACCCCTATAAACCTTTTTGATAATTACTCTGATATTAATGTTTCTTAATCTTTAGGGGTTGAGAAAGTTAATGTAAAAGGAAAAGTGGCCCTTAAATGGAACATGGTTGATATTTTAAACAATATTAAGTTAACTTGGATTAATATGTTATTTTTAAGAGTTTTAAATCATTCAATAAAATATTGTTTATTATAAAATATCATTAATTTCATTTATGGAACTATTTATTTATTTTGAATTTGAAAATGATGTGAAAGGAAATGAATTAAAATATAAACCTTTTAAAAATAAATAATATGTGATATTTATCTATAAAATTATTTTAAACTATAACTCATCCAAAAAATCATTACATTTAGAGTTTTTAAAATCATTTACATGACTTTTCAACTATTTGTACAAGCAATGTTTTAGAATTATGTAAGTATTTAAGGTAATTATTTCATCATAAAAAAATAAAAATAGATTTAAATTGTGAAAAAAATCATTTACTTTTCAAATTACCATTTATAAATTAATATATGTTGTTTTTATCCCTATAAATAAATATTATAAATATTAAAAACAAGAATGTAACATTTTATAATTTATCTTTTACTTAAATATTATAAAGGTAAAAATAACAGTTAAATGGGAAAAATATTTCTAATTTTTTTTATGATTATGGATTAAATAGACTCATAAAATAAAATTAAGTAATGTTTTTTAATTAATTTCAATCCTTATCACATTATTTTTAACCATAATTACATTTATCATTGTAATAAAAAATTATTAGAGTTACTATTCACATTGGCCAAAAATTATGTTGACCTTATTTCCTAATATTAATAATGATGATTCCAAATATGGAATAAATTTTATTAAATTTATTTCTTATAATTAAAAGAATTTAATTTAAAATTAAACCCATAAAATGTGTTGAAAAGTGATTTTCCAAAAAAATCATTTTAGGTATAAAAATGGTTTTATACCAAATTAAAGTATAATTTTAAATAAAATATAATTAATTGAATTACATTTACAAGAAATAAAATAATGAAATTTTAACACCAATCCAAAATATAATGTGACTTTTTCTGTACTTGAAAAAGAAAATACATTTTCAATAAAAATCATTATTTTTCACAATTCATTGAAAGATCAAACTTTTCATAAAATTCGTAAAAATTCATCCAAATATATTTTTTACATTTTTAACTAGAAAATGATATCATATTTGTCAAATAAAATGTTAAAATTTATTATAAATTAATTATAATATTGTCTTGCAAAAATAAATAAAACCCATTTTGGAAGCATAATATGAATTCACTAAAAAATTGTGTCTTTAATTTCTAAGAATTAATAAATTCAATTATATTGAGTGGTAGATTTATAAATGTATTTAAAAATATAGTTTATAATATTCAGTCCCTCTATTTTAACAACTAGTTTATAAATTTAACATTTGAATAAAAATATTTCATGGTTCATTTAAGCTCATGGATGTGTGTTGTATACACTATTAAACATAGTGTTCTTTTAAAATATCAGGATATTATATGAACACACAACCTTCAACATGATTATCTATTTTTAAATTTTTCATTGGCCATTATTATATAAAACATATATTTTTTGTGTTTTTATAACCCTTTATTTCTCATGTGATATGAAACCTAGGTAAAACTACAACTTTAATTGTCAATTATCATAAAAAATACTATGTCATCAAGTAAGACGTCTAAAAACAAATATTACTACAAAAAACTCATAGAATATGACTCACCTATAGTTATAAATTATAAAATATTTTTTGTATCCAAAGAGATCACTATTTCACAGTGTATAATTTCTTCTAAGAAAATATTACATTAATTCCATCATTGGTAATGATTTTCCTTATTTGTTGTGTATGAATTTCCATAATGTAGTGAACATATTCTATTTTTTATACACACGTGAATATGTTTTTCTTTTCCTCCAATGTAGATAATATATCCATATAAAAATCTGCATGAAATATTATATTGTATTATGTAAGTTATTCTTTTTTTCTTTAATTCGACATAGCAGACAACCATTTTTATTTTCTAAATACAAATTATATACACATCATGACTGAAATCTAAAACTATTTACTTTTAATTCATATACTACTTCACCCACACAAGGCCATGTATAATATAACAAACCAAGTTCATGTATGGTAGAACAAATCATTCAATGTCAATGAACTTCCATCATAACATATAAATAAATATTTTATAATTCATATATTGATATTTCATCAGTTTTTATCAAAAATTTCGACATAAATGAATAAATCTTAGAACCAATTAATTAATTCCATATTATCCCAACTCCACCCACTTAACTTATGTGCAACATATCTCTACCTGAATATATGTTCATATCATTTTATTTTATTGGAATATATAATAGAATTCTATGATGTCACTTTATTTTTTAGTTGAATTTGTCTATTATGTTTTTACCTCTTATAGGATTATTTATAATTAAGGGTTCTCTATTGTAATATTACAGTAAAGGTAATCACATCATATGTGCCTTTTATTTTTCAAAATAAAAACTGAAAAATTTTATATTTCTTTTTTATGATATTTTTTGTATGTTATCTTATCATGTTTTAAAAATTTATATTAATATAATAATGCATATATTTAAAATTCCATTTATTTTTATCCATATTTGGGTGTTCTCTGGTTGTTACTGGTGTATTGAATATATAATAGTTCTACAGGCACATCATAAGTTATACATTGGATTTTTCTTTTCTAGATTTATAGTATTTTTATGGGATTCATTCTAATTGATGTGATATTTATTTTTAATACATGTGTAGAAATATGAGTTTGGTTATTTGGAGAAAATAAAGAAAAAATTAATTAAATAATAAAGTGATAAAAATATAACATTGGCATATCATTTATCATAGGCTTCGAAGCACAAATTTATGTAATATGAAGTTTTGTAAATGTATTATGGATTGGTGACATTTTTTTTCTTTTGTAATTTTTTTTTCAATTTTGGTCAACATTTTTCATATGATTTTAAGTACATATTTATGGTATTTTTAGTTTTTTAAGCTAAAAATTTATTGGTCATGATTTTTAATTTTTAATTTCTATTTTAGAGTTTATTCATGATATTTTACCATATTACTACATACTACAAAGCAAGTGGTGTGGATGAACAATCATTTACAAATATATCATTAGAATTTGTTCATCTAATTATTCAAACATATGACTAGAATCTTGGTCATTCTCATTTGAATTTGATCTATTTGTTAATAAATGATGATTTTCCTAAAGTATTTCTTTATTTATTTGTGTATAATTAATTATAACTATGATATTGGATATTTGAATATATTTTTCTACTATTATTAGTTAATTGGAATTCTATTAATTATGAACTTGGAATATAGGTGGTGATAGTCATTGGGGAATGATTCTTACAACACTATACACTGGTAATTTTCTTTTTTACAAACTGAAATATTGTTTTTTTCTCGGTTATTTTGAAACAATTATATTAAGAAGGTTTGTTAGGTTTTTAGTTATTTTTTATTTGGTAGATAAAGTAGTTGGGTGCATCATTAAAAAATAATTGGTCATTTATTTTAGTATTTTAAACTTATAAACTATTTTAACTGAACTAACCATTTTCTCACCCTTAGAAACACATTAAAGATATATAATGTGTGGTTAATGTTCACCACTTATGATTTATTTTTAGAAATATTTAAAAAATTTTGTAGTGAAAATACAAACTTTCACCTTTCATACTTGAATGAATCAATCCTTGAAAGAGGGTATATTTCATCCTATAATTTCACTAATCCATATTTCCAAAGTTATTCTTATAATAGAATAAATCATATTATAAAAAATTATAGGCCTAAAATCCTCAATATTCATAGTAAATCATTTTGAGAATAAGGATAATGAATTTAGAATATATTGTTAGAGAAATTAAATAAATAATAAATAATTCTATGATCACCAGTTCAATGTTAAGATTGACAATGTCCTAATATTCCATATAAAATTTTTTACGAAAACCATCAATTAAAAATATTTTTTTAGATTGAAAACATGGAAAATATTAACATCCTCTATTATGGGATAACTGTAAATATATCTATTATCTTCCTTTATCATAAAATTTGAAGTAATTTCTTACATTTCAAGAGTGGTTTATTCCTCTTAGATTTATGAAATGAAGTTTAAATTGATTAAAAATAGACCTAATAGTATTTTATTTATAATTTAACACCATGTCATCATCTTTGAGAGTATTGATATGATTTTGGATTATTCTAATGTTGTGAACACTGTTAAATAATTCATTTCAATATCTATCCATAAGTTCTATTGTTATAAATTATTTCTTCATGAGATGATATTTACCTGAACAAATAAAGGTCTTTTATAGAAATTGTAATAATTCTTCAGAAATATTGGCATGTTGATCATAAAATAGTATCTTAGAGATGGATTTTTAGAATAATGGAGGCGTCTATTTGGTTTTTTAGAGGTTTTAGGAAATAATTAAAAAATAAATGATAATAATAAACATGTTTGACTTAAATATTCAATTTTCTCATTTGATGTGCTGTTTTATCCTTAAAAATTCTTAACCATTTGGATCCTCTTCTTTCTAATAATTATTTTTGGGAATGAACCAATTCCATCCATATGTGAAACAGATGATACCTTATTATATGAGTATAGATGATCATCTTCATTGAGACACATGCATCAAAAATTGGGGATGCATTTATTCATATTGAAAATGTGTCCTACTACAGGTGATCTCCACCATTATGTCCATGTTTCGACTAAGTGGGAGAATAACATGTGTGGATCTCACCACCAATGTGAACCAAGAGAGTGATAGATGATCTATGAGATAAATATATTTCACTTTAAAGTTGATGGAGTTTCACATTTATTATCTACAAGTTTAAACATGTTTGCAACATATTTCTTGGAAATTCATGTCTTTTCTTATAGTTTTAAGATGTTATTTTCCAATTAATTATTAGTTTTTCATAGTTTCATATATAATAATTTTAAAATAATTATATTATAAAAATATTATATATAATTAGATTAAAAAATATAATAAAAAACTATCACAAAATTTTTAAATACACACATATTATATATTCTTTAAAATATAATTAACAAAAAAATATTAATTTTTGGTATTTATTATAATAAATGAAAAGATGAATGTTAACAATATCTTATCAATATATATATATGTTGTATGAATCAATTGATAAACATTTTGATAGATATATATATTATCTACTGGAATTATTTTAATTGAAACGTAACTATTTTATCTGTCCCAATAACATTTATCAATAGTGGTTTTACAAATAATTCAGTAATAGGGAAATATATATTCGTAAAATGATTTACCAACAGAAAATGTACCTTTTCCAACATATTATCCCCTATTAAAAAGTTATATATTTTTTAGTATGGTCACTCGGTGTCATGGAATAAGGGATTATATAGGTACCCATATGATGTATATGAATCATCTTGTGGTGTACATACTCATATGAGATATGATTATGTTTGATGGAGATCACACCAGACACCTTACTAACTTGAGTAACACTAAAACTTTACTAGAGGTAACTCTTTTCTTACCTATATTGAATAAGAATTTTATATATATTTTCAACACTAAAAAGAACTCCACTCTCACATAGTTTTGCCTTCGAATAAGAAATAGGTTTTTCAAAAAGTTTTTTCAAAAATGAAGATATGTTTTATATACAATATCCAAAAAATATCTTTTGGATGGATTCACAAGAGTTGTGAAGTTTTTTTAAGCTCTAATGTAATTTAAGGTCAAGTGGTATATTGATGAATATACACCTAAAGCAGTGTATCATATTTAATTATATACCCTATGTCATGTATTGCAACTTCCATGGGTTGCAAGTCATGGCTTGTTAGTATAATGCATTAAAAAGAGGTATATGATACCTTTCTTTCCCATATCATATAATATAATTAGGCATATGATAAAAAGTCAACATACATGAGATGCATGTATCTATCATATCCCAATCACATAGTTTTCTTTAGTCTCAAATCCATGTGATGGATTATTCAAGGCATGAAATTATTCATTAAATTGTTTGATTAATGGATGCAACAGGTTGTAATGTAGGGGTGCCATGATATGGCACCTAATGAGTTAGAAATAAAAGTTTGTCTTCAATAAATGAATAGAATCAGGGATAATTACAAAAGGATGAGTTACTTTACTTATTATTTTAACATGTTCCATGAACATATAGTTGAATCTATATTCCCCCAGATATGCCATTCATCACTCCATAATGTATGTTCTAGAACCCCTTTGAGCATATGGGTGTCCTAAAATTACAAAATTGGATCCATACACCATAATATTAAGTAAATATGTAGTAATACTATAATATCCCATCATTTTTAGGTATTTCCCTATTTTAGTTTTATGTTAAACATCTTTTTTTGGGTTTTACTTTTTCGTTAAACCTTGTAGGTTGAGTCTTGTTCAAGGATAGAGATCCATTATTGGGTAAAATAACCTAAAGTTCAAGGATGTATGTTTATTTTAATTAATTAAGTTTGGGTTTAAACACGATAAATGGGATTATGAAGGATTCCCGTGAGTTTTGAAGGCTTCAGTTGTGTTTTGGAAACTATCACAAAAGCTGGGATAAAAAATGTTTGTTGGAAAACTATACTCCATATATATGTTACATAAAGTGTAACTTCTACCAAAAACATGTCATGAACTGGTTCATTCCATAATGTGCTTATACATAATTAACCTAATTCACATTTTTTAAATGTTCACTAGGATAAATATTAACCCAGCATTATGGTTTTCTTTCCATAACTCAAAAATGAAGAAATACACAACCTAAAAGGATTAGAAATTGTGTATTCCTAAAACCCAGTGGTTTTAAGTGGGAATAATGTATGATTATTTCATTAATTTAGTTTATCCCTCTCTTCTATCTCAATCCAAGGTGAATTCCTAGCAATTTTGGAACCCTTCTATCCCTTCTGAACATCCTGATCACACATTTAATCACTGGTGAGTTTCTTAGGTTCCCTTGTCTCCCATAGTTCCTTGTTATTGTGGTGTAAATCTCTTGATCATGATTTTATTTTGTTTTTATCTTGATTGATGGTGATCTAGGTTCATTCATGTGATCTTTCATGCCTCTATTCTTGTGGAAAATTAATTTTGGAAGCATTTCTTAATCACAAGATAAAGGTTGGGGTCAAAAACCTATTGTTTTTTTAATAGTGAAGTATTATGACCTGACCCAATGGGGCCCAGGATACAACTCCCGTAGCCTGCCTCCAATAGTCCATGGGATGGTGACTAGATTCAAGTAGTCATATCACATATATGGAAGTACCTTTCCTAAAGTACCTCAACACATGCACTCGCAAACACTTTCATACAATAATGAAAAGATATAAAGATATGGAAACTAAAATTAATGCATAAATATATCCCAATATAGATTACAAAAATGTAATAAAAGAAAACATGGAACAAAGTCACACCCATAAAAATTTATAAAATTTTTATAGCTTCTCAGATTGAGGGGATCACTATCAAATGAAACTTCTTAAAAGTTTCTCAGCTTAGCTTTGGTAAACACTTTTTTTGGTCTAGGTCACTAAGATTTTCCTACCTTGGGACCTCCATGGACTCCTTTAAAAGAAATTTTGTCTACAAAACACATGACACATGTGGTAAAATCCCATGTGGGGATGAGTACAATAATTGTCAGTATGCTCCCCAAAAACACAAAATAAAAGGGAGAAATTGAAAGGCAACAGTTCACTCAAGCTAGCCATAGTGAACCTAATCGAAAGAGAAACTCCATCTCAAACCATCCTCGTCTATACATGACTATTCATATCAGTCATCAAGGGGTGTCAACCTAGAGACATGAAAACACCATAAAGACTCCAAAAATCACCAAGATATACTCGTCTCAAACTCCAAGTCTCATGAGGTTCCAACCTCATAGCTAAATATTGGATTCTTCTTGAGGCTCTAAAGGTAACACACAAACAGGATAACACACTACATGATCTCATCCATACCATATGGAACCCATCCAAGAGATAAACTCCATTGGTAATATATATACCATTCTATATGTTACATCTGAGAGAACATGCTCCATCGAGAATATCTCTATCACTCTATATGGTACATCAGAGAGAACGTGATCCATCGGAACATCTCACTAGGTAAAACTCTAGTTCCCAGCTCCAAAGGCCCTATCATTGATAACATGCACCTAACACAATCTCAATAAAACACAAGTGCAAAGTACCAGCCCTAACCACTACACATGGTTGAGAGGAGAATACTATATACTATGCACCATGTTGATCCTCTCTTATAAGGGAGAATGTAAGTACCTACCCCTCACAACATTCCTATAGTTAAGGGAGTACTATCTTCTAATTATCCTGTGAAACCTCTTTTGATCCTCTATGGAGTGTCCCACACCTATAATCTATCAGGGTAGCACCATATCCTAATGAGGATATTCAAATAATTAGTGGAGGTGACCACTCTTCAAAAAAAATTCATAAACCGAGGGATATCCAACTCAAATGTAGGATCCAATCCCCACTACTACTCAAAGATGGGTAACTACTTCTTCATAGATGAGGAATCTCACCATGGAACGAAAAGGGAGTACCATTCAAAGGATATATGATCCACACCCTGATATGGATGGGTATTTAAACTCCAAAGATAGATGACCTACACCCTGAAACAGTAGGGGAGTTCCACTCTACTAGAATGATCACTATAGGGGACCCTCACCCTAACATGATAGGGGAGTACCGACCCGAGGCAAGGGGACCAGCTCCCTAATATGATAGGGGAGTACTGAATATTCATAAATGACTTGTATGGATAACCTACACCCTAGAATAATAGGGAGATTCTAAATCTAAGGATTGAGGACATGCACCGTAACATGATAGGGGAGTACCCACTCTATTTATACATCACATATTGAGGACCCATTCCCTAACACGAAAGGGGAGTACAAACTCCATGAATAGAGGACCCACTTTCTGGTCCAATAGGGAAGTACCTAATCTATCTAGACAATGAGTATAGAGGTCCCATACCCAGGAATGGTAGGGAAGCATTGTCTCTAACTACACGAATGATACGGGGAACCTAGGCCCTGGTCTGACAGGATAGTACCATCCCTGAGAGAACAACCAAATGGATAGTAAACTTTCACCCACAACTTGGGGAGTCCAATCTCTACAAAAGTAGAGGAGGTAAGGGAAACCTACACCCAAATGCCATAGGGAAGTACCAGTCTCAGCGTCTCTCACTAAGAACCAAACTGATCTCCAACATAGGTCAAGCACTACTAAGAGAAAGTGTCAATCTTTCCATACCTCTAATCACAACAAATCCATGGGTAGGGGACCCATGGCTTGATAATAAAGTGGATCACTGCTCTACTGACCTAAAGGGTCTAGGGAACCCACATCCTAAGGTTCTAGGGAAGGTTAATGACCCTAATGTCAACCCATTAATCCAACCTTATCATTCCCCACAATTAAACACCACTAATGAAGCATCATTCTCAAACTATGAAACATCATATATAATAGGCCACTATAGAGGCCACCATCGTGTTTTATGTGGAAAACTACTCAGGATAGGCTACTCATGGACCAAAATCCAATACCCAGAGAGGAAGATACATAAGGTAAAAGATCTAATGAAGATCTCAATAAAGTACATGGCATGAATTGGGGTCCACATGGTGCATGAACCCACTCATGCACCTGGATGTGTCTTTAATTTACATGGAAATCCTCAGCATGTAGGCATATATGGGGTGTACAACACATAAATGATATGTTATGCCTCACCCAACCCTTGGCCGTGTGTTTCCTCCACACGAATTGGCCATTCATACCACACACACGGCATGTACCATTGTCTATATGGTGTGTTCATGAAAAATGGACACTTG
The DNA here is from genome assembly GCA_963277665.1 of Viscum album. Lineage (NCBI taxonomy): Eukaryota > Viridiplantae > Streptophyta > Magnoliopsida > Santalales > Viscaceae > Viscum > Viscum album. Next base: position 1,087,979,596 of record OY728164.1, on the reverse strand, counting down.
GCCATGTCTTTTTCCCATTCCCATGTCTAAAACATCATGCCCATGTACTATGTCCATATAGTTCTACATGGCCATATATTGTCACGCGGCTAACCTAACCATGTCCTCTCACCAAATTACATGGGTTCACTACATGACAAGTAACCCCAATAAATGGCATGTAGTCCCCAAAAGTTTTCTTACCATAATGGGAAGAACACAGAACATCTCCCACTGGTTTACAAGCCATGTAAATGAGAATTTTTATGGTAATCTCCATGTGAGTCACCCAAAACACCCTAGTTTCCCCCAAAACAAGTATATTTACCTAGAATGGATATCTAGAATTACCAATAGGGCTCTACAACCATAAAAATTCATAAACAAAAGGCATGGAAACTAAAACTAAAATCTTCTTACCTTGATGGTGAAACATCAAAGATTTGGGTCCAAAACGATTCTTGGATCATAATGTTCTTTGGTATGATGATGATCAATGCCAAGGACAGATATTGGCAGCACATAATGGCTTAGATTTTAATTGGTTTAATCCGTTAGACAAAGGGGAGAGGGAGAGGGTTTTTCCTCTCTTTTTGTTGCATGAACCAAAGGTTTGTGGGGATGAAAAATTGATTTTAATGAATTAAAAACACTTAAATCCCATTTTAATTCCCTTTCACTGACTCAGCTTCGACCGAACTCCTAGTGATGACAAATTTTATGTTGTACCTAGGGTAAACATGACGTTCTAAACTCAATCATGGTCTTAGAATTTTGATCTGAGAAACTTTACTTGGGATTTATTCCATGTTTTAAGAGAAAAATAACATGCATGATAAAATATATTTCATATTTTTAAAATCTCCATGTTGAGGATCTTTGGGCACCAAAATCCTACACCGGCTTAGTGTGTGTCTTCGAAAATTTTCTTATAAATATTCCAAAGCCTTGTAGGTAAAAACTTGATTCATTACAAGAATTATATGAAATTTGATGATTTTATTGATGTAACATTCTCTATAATTAACTTATTCATTTATTAATGGTAAATCTGGGATTGAAATATTGGTTGGGTACCTATGGATTAAATCGTTTATGTTCCTTAGATTATGGAAACCCATTGGGTGAGAAATCCTATTAATAATAACAACATGGAAAATGGTTTAAAGTGTGTTTAGAAAGAAATAAGGTTACCAGTTACTACTTGTTGTAGAATCACTTTGGTAATATACTATAGTCTATTGATATGGATTTGATGAATTGATATATAAATAAAAGTGTAATTGAAAGATAAATGGTAATTTTCATAATTAACTATTGAGGATTATGATGTGATATTATGATATCCTTGATGTTATGAATTGTTGAGTTGATGCACAATTTCTTATATATATTTATTTTTTAGAAGGATGAAATGCTTATATGGATGAATTTTCCAAGGGTACATGTGAAAATTATTATATAGTGGGATATGACGACTCATAAATATTGAAATACATATACAATGGGATATTACAAGTGGTACATGCTGAAATGATAATGTAAAGAGCTATTACCAGTGTTACATGATGGAATACATATATATTTTGTTATGTGAGGAGGGTAAAATTCTTATACAGGGGGATCATCCCATTTGTTTGATTATGCCATGGTATATGGATATGGTTGGTGTGGTTGTGTTACATGCTTAAAGACATTATAGCATAGTGTTTAAGAAGTTTGATCGATGTATTATATTAATTTATTAATTAATAAACCTTTTTATAACTTCATGACATGTAATTATTATCATATTGGTTTTCTTTATAGAAGGTGGTGTTGACCTACTGAGTTTTACTCAAACCCTATTCGGGCCTCCATTTGTTTACCTAAGAAAATTACATGGATGAAGGTTTGGATAATAGTAAGGGACATTGTGGATGATTTGTTTTCTTACTGGATGGGCTGAAGTTTGAACTTGGGATTGACTTGGGGTTCAAAACCGGGGTCTTTTGAGTTTATAAGGTGTCATATGATTATTTTATTTTATTATTTTTAGTTTTATATGTAGATACATAAAATCATGTCATTACATGATTCATCATTATTGGTTTATTGGTTCCCCTTTTACTTTATAATTGTATGATACATTTTTTCCATTGTTTTTCCATTACTTTGATAAATATTATTATGGGTTACTCAATTATATTTAACTCTATAATAGGGGTTATAATATCTCTACTATACATATCACACCCACAATACTAGTCAGTAGCATCTGGCATATGGGGAGGTAAACTTGAGGTCTGATAATCAACCTGTTTTGACCATATGAAAGAGTTCCAGATTTAGAGAAATTCCAAAGTGGTATCAGAGGAGCAGGTTTTTATTTTATGTCGAATTACTATTTTGGAAAGGTAGATAAAATATTTGGATGTTTTAGGACTTGGTGATGATCTTGTTCATGGGAGCAGTTAACCCATGTACTTTGGAAATCTGACTTCCTAGGGATGGGATTGTTGTTTATATTGTTATCTTGTTACTATTTATGTTATTTCACCTAGGGTGATTCACATGTTGTTTGATGTTATTGTTTCATGATGATATCATTTCTTGATACTTTTACTCATGGCTCTATATGGCATTATATGAGTATGCATGCATCATGATAAGCACATAAGAATATATATTGACATGCATTGTTAATGATAAGGATATAATTTTTTCATGTGTTATATACTTCCCTATTTAAACTTTGGTATGATATAATGTTATATCTAATAAAAGAAATGAAATAATTGATATTTCATGCTAAAAAACATGCAACCTATGTTCGGAAAGACCATGAAATGTGGTTCTCTATTGTTGTTACCTATTGAGGTTGACCTTGTTTTTTATCCAGTTCTCTAAGGAGTGTGTTAGTATTGTAGAGAAAATACATCCTCCTTATCATTGAGTTAAGCATTAGGAGAGGGGAAATCAGAACACTCCTAACATAAGTAATATAAAGATTCCTATAGATACTCAATATCATTTTGATGTTTAGCTTCACGACAGCTTTCGAGGGTCATGTGATCCATGGAAAGTGAGATTATTCGCAGTGTTCCTTCTATGTTTGAGATGATTAGAAAGTTTCAACTACAACATACACCAACTTTCACTAGAGTGGGAGTCCCCTAGTTAGCCTATTTTTTTATTTAGTCAGACTATATGATCTTCAAACACCTTGAGATAGCTGAAGATACAAGGCAGAATCATGCTATGTATATGCTTTGTGGACCTCCCAAGTATTGGTGGGGAATTATAGAGTAGGTTGGATTGTAGGATGAGGTATCTTGGATAAAATTTTAGGACAATTTAGTGATCCAATTTTATCCAGATACGTTGAGGGATGAAAAGGCTCATGAGTTTAGGACTTTGACATAAGAGGGAATGTCAGTGATGAAATACACTATACATTTTACGGACCTGCAGTTCTTTGCACCATCTATATATTTTGATGATATATCTAGTGTGAGGCATTTTTAGTTTGGGATTCACTATGATATCATGTAATAGGTGAGTGATTTTCATCTAAGTAAATTTTTAAACATGATGAATTAGTCACTCATTACATAAGGGAATCTAATAGAACCCTTGAGAAGCATCCAAGTTGTTTCAATAGGGAGAATTGGAATTTCTTATTCTGGTGGAAATAATTGTTTTTATGATAGTTTTCTCTATGCAAAATAGTAGGTAGATCATTCAGGGAAGTGGGCAGTCGTATTAGGATCATTTTTCATTATAGTGATATTAGTGTGGTAAGTTGGGCCATAAGTTCCATCAATGTCCATACCTTGCATTAGTGTACCATGATTTTGGTGGGTTGGTTCATATCCATAAGTTTTATAGTAACTTATCGTAACATAATAGGGTAAACGGATTAGTACGAGGTAACATAGACTGATAAAGACTTAGCTACTCCTCACCAGATGGGTATTTGGAGTTTCAATGGATATTCTGGGTGAGGTAAGGGATGTGGTACCCCAGTAGAGAAATGAAAATACTAGTTAGAGTGAATAACTCTTGGGAGTCACACTAGAGACCAAGGAAGAGAGTGTAGTCATATTTATGCTATGTAGACTACTCCAACTATTTTTTATGTTGGACATTCAACCGTGAGAGGTATGATTCTTGAATCATCTACCCTTGACTATGTTTTTTTGATATAGTAGCATCACATTCCTTTTTAACTAATCTTTATGAAAACTTTTGGGGTTTTTATTGATAGCTTATTTGGTTTTTTGACCATATATTCACCTTTGAAAGTGTATTGAGAGAATATAAAATGTTTGAAGGTGTGTTCTATAGAGATTTTCAAATACTATTTCTTGTGGGAACCTTTTGTAATGGAAATAATAGGTTTTGATTTTGATTCTTGTTATGGATTTTCTAGTTTTCTACCACGGTCATATTAACTTTTACTAGAGAATAGTTACCTTTTATCTTTAGAAGGAGGTAGATATTCTCACCAGGATGTGTGGGATCTTTAGGATGGTCATACAGAATAAATTTAGTACATATTGAATTATCTCACGGATCAGATAGAGAGACATATTCTTGATTATGGAGGAATGGGGTAGGATTATTTTCCTACATTATTAGACTATTTTTATGATTTATTTCTAGAAAAGTTATATAGATTAACTATCAAGTGGGATTTTGAGTTCATGATCAAGTTGGTGCTGGAAGTATAGCTAGTTTTTATCCTGCCTTATATAATAGAACAAGTAGATATTCAATAGTTGAATGTTCATTTGGAAGGTTTGGAAGCTAAAGGATTCATATGGCCTATTATATATCCATGGGGTTCTCCAATTATTTTGACTAAGAAGGAGAATGAGACTTTGTTCTTTTGTGTGGACTATCAGAGATTGAATCAGATGGAGGTCAAGAACCTATATCCCCTTCCGTGTATCTATGATCTATTAAATTATTTAATATGTGCTAAGATCTTCTCTAACATTTATTTGAGATTTGGATACCACCAGTTGAGTGTGAGACCATCGTACATATCTCGAACTTCTTTTAAGAGTAGGTATGGTATACATGAGTTCATAGTGATTTCATTTGGTTTGACTAACACACTAGTGTTATTCATGGATTTGAATAATTGGATCTTTCAACCTCTTCTGGATTAGTTTATTTTGTTTTGTCAATGAAATAATAGTTTACTCTTATTAGGAAGAAGATCATGACAAACATCTTGAAATAATCTTGATTAAATTGAGAGAGCATCATATTTATGAAAATATAGTCAAATTTAATTTATTAATTGATGAAGTGCACATCTAGGGTCATGTCATTTCATAGGATTGATTTTCATTGGACAGAGATAAAGTTATAGTTGTGGTAACTTAGGATAGAACCAATAATGCATTTATGATATGTAGTTTTCTACTTTTAATAGGATATTATCATCATTTCAAGTTGGACTTCTCCCATCTCGAAGCACCAATATGAGTGCTGACCAAGAAGGGAGTGAATTTTTTTTGTTTGGACACTTCTGAGATGGATTTTAAGCATATGAAGAGAAGGTTGACCTAAACACCTATCCTCACCTTTCATGTGCTTGGTAAATATTATACCATGTATTGTACTGTATCTGATGTTAGACTCAAAGAAGTTTTGTGTAGGGGGATCGAGTGTTTTCTTATTTCTCCCAAAAGCTAATCCCACACTAGAATAATTACCCTACTCACAGTCTAGAGTTACCTATAGTTGTAAATTAATTGACATTTTGGAAACACAATATTTTTGGTAAGAGCTTTATGGTATATACAAACCACAAGGGCCTCAAGTAAATATTTTATCAGTGACACCTAAACTTTTGACAGAGGAGGTGGGTTGAGTATCTCAGATATTTACACGTCGAGTTAGACTATACACCAACAAAGTGAAACTTTATTTTCTAATTTTTGATCGTAAAGTTAAATACATAGGTAGTTCGGTAGCCTTGGGGTGAGTGGTGGATGTTGGAACTCTTTGCAGACATGTTTCTAAATTTTCAGGAGTCTCAGAGAGGATTAGATGTAACTTTGAAATATTTTATAATCATTATTTTGGAAGAGATTAGGATAGAGTAGTTATCTAATATTGAGGTCTTAATTGTGAGAGACATATTATATAGTGGGGAGACACCATTAGGATGGTATCTTAGAATTTTCAATTATATACCTTTTCATGGTTGAGAATGGGTTCCTATAGGCTTGTGTGAGGTGTTGATGATAGATTTTCATGTTTCTAGATGGTTGGTATATCCTGGTTGTAAAAATATGTATTGTGATATTCATAAATAGTACTGGTGGTTAAGAATGAAGAATTCGATTGTGTGATCCTTGATGAAATGTTTCAACTGTTAGCAGTTGAAAGTCAACCATCAGAGGCCATCTATGATTTTGCAACCTCTGCCTATTCCATAATGGAAATAGAATGATGTCGCTGTGAATTTTGTGATAAGATTACCCATGAAACCCCATAAGAAAAATGTTGTATGGGTGATCATGCATTAACTTATGAATATATCCCACATCTTCCCTATTAGGGAGACCTTCACAGTAGATGATATGGATTTTCTGTGCATTATTGAGGGAGTTCAGTTGCATGATATTCTATGAAGTATCATTTCATATGGAGGTCCTCATTTCATGTCACGGTTATGGAAGGGTATTCAGAAGGATCTAGGATTGCATGTTCTTTTGAGAATTGCCAATAATCTATAGACCAACAATCAATATGACCATACTATCCAGGTTCTGGAGGATATGTTACAAGCCTGTGTTTTGGATTTTTTGGTTCATGGGAGAAATATATGGTACTCATGGAGTTTTGATATAATAAAAACATTCATACATCAATCCAGATGCAACCTATTGAGTATTTTTATGGAATGCCATGTCATCCACCTCTTTATGGGTCGAAGGAATATGAGTTTGTGCTTGTTGAGACAAGTCTCATACAAGAGATGTCTGAGTATGTTCATTTTATCAGGAGGTGGTTGGGGACCACACAAATAAGGAATAAATACTATGTTGACCATCAAAGATGACCTCTGTATTTAAAGTTTGTTCATCGCATTTTCCTTCAGGTGTCCCTAAGGTTAGGGAAACGCCATATTATGAAATAAAGAAACTCATGTTCAGGTTTTTCAGGTCATTTGAGATAATGTATAAGCTCGGTCTCGTGGAATTCCAATTAGCCTGTCCGCAGTGTTATAGTTCCATGCATAGTGTGTTCCACATGTCCCAGCTTTAGAGATATTATACTAACCATTTTCAAGTGGTAGACTTCAAGGATGTTGAGCTTTGTGTTGAGGCATCCTTTTAGGAGCATCCAATATAGATAATAGACCGTAGATAAAAGTATATTTGAGGTATTACTATACCTATCGTTTGAGTATAGTGGTAGCACCATCATTTTCATGATGATAACTAGGAGAAGGAGTGTGATATGAGAGAAAAATGGCCATACATGTTCATCGATACCCCCACTGAGATTCTTGGATCAGCATAGGGATAAGCTATTATATGGTGGGTATGTTGTAAGATCCAATATTTTTATAGGTACGTCCCCCTTTGAATTTATTATGAAATTTATTTTATTGGGTTTTCTTGTATTATTAAACCTTGGTGGCTAAGTCTTTCTTAGATACAGGGGTCCCTTTTTAGGGGAAAAGACCTAATGTTCATGGATGTGTGTCTATTTGAATTAACGTAGTCTACGTATAAATTTTTTAAATGGGATTAAGAAGGTTTCTCATGAGTTTGGAAGGCTTTAGATGTGTATTGGGAAATTTCATAGAAGTTGGGTTGAAAACAGTTCATTGGAGAGTTACACACCATCTATATAATACACGACCAGAAACTGCCACCAGACACATGTCGTGAACTGGTTCATGACCTAAAGTGGTTACACATTGTGAAACCAATTAATTTCATGTAAATGTTTATTGGGATAAATATTAACCCAAGCTGTAGGGTTTTTCAATGTAACTCAAAAATGAGGAAATACATGACGTGAAAGAATTACATGTTGTGTATACCTCAAACCCAATAGTTCTAAGTGGGAAGCATATAGAATTATTTCATTAATTCAATGTATCCATATCTCATCTCAATCCTAAGTGAATTTCATATGATTTTATTACCCTTTATTCCCTTCCAAACATCCTAATAAATCATCTAATCCTTGATGAGTTGTTTAGGTTCCCTTATCTCCCATCACACTTTATTGTTTCGATGAAAATATCTTGACCATGGTATTGTTTTGGATTTTGATCTTGATTTGGTGTGATCTAAGTTCCTTTTTGGGATCTTCCTTGCAACCTTTATTATTGGAAATTTCGATTGTAAGAATTTCTTAATCCCTATATAAAGGTAGAAGGTCTAAACCTAACCATGTGGTCTGTGTAATTGTGAAGTATATGAAATTTTTTTATTTCACTAAAATAATTTACAATCTAATTATTTTATTCATTGATTAATCATAAATCATGTATTGGAATATTTTTTGGACCCTTTGGATTCTATTTTTTTGTGAACTAGCTTATGTCTACCCATTGGTGAGAAAACCTTTGACTAACAAGAACTTGGATAATGTTTTAAAGTATGTTTATCATGACATAATATTGCAGGTGATTACTTATTATAAAATCACTTTGGAAATATCCTATTGGATAATAATATGGATATGGATGAATTAATATATAAATGAAAGTGTAATTGAAATATAAATGGTAATTTTCATAATTAACCTTTGGGACTTATGATGTGATATCATGATATCCGTACCATTTTTACTGGTTGATTTGATGTTGAAATGATCATATATAAGGATTTTATCGATGGGTGAAATTATTATATAGTGGGATTTTATTAGGGATACGTGCTAAAATGGTTATATAGAATTATATTACCATTGATACATGCTTAAATGCTTATATGGAAGGTGATTCCAAGTGATTCATGTTGAATTTCTTATATAGTCGGTTATTCACAGTGTTACATACTAAAATACTTATATATAAAGCTATTATCAGGGGATGAAATTCTTATACAAAGTGATTTTCCTAGTTTTTTTATTATACCATGGTATATGGATATGGTTGGCATGGTTTTGTTAAATTCTCAAAGACATTCTAGCATGGTTTCGAAGCAGTTTGATCAATGTGTTATATTAATTGATTAATTAATACACTTGTTTACCACTTTATTGCATACACTTATTACCATACTAGTTTTTTTTAGACATAGTGGTGTTGACCAACTCAGTTTTACTCATGACCTATTTAGGATTTCATTTGGTACCTGAGCAGATTACATGAATACAAGTTTAGATAAGGGCAAGGGACCTCGTTGCTGATTTGTTTTCTTAGAGGATGGTCTTGAGTTTTGAGATGGGTCTGACATAGGGTTCAGGACCAGGAACTTTTGAGTTTATTTATTTCTATATGATTCTTTTATTTTTATTGATTTTTGTTTTACATTTAGATACATATCATCCTTTCATTACATGATTCTTTATTATTGGTTTATTGTTTTTCCCTTTTACATTCCAATTGAATGATATGTTATTTCCAATATTTTTTTGTTATTATGATACTTATTATTATGGTTTATTCCACCATATTTTACTCTATACTAGGGGTTATATTCTCTAAACTATAAATATCACACCCCCACTACTAGTGGGAAGCCTCTGGCATATGGAGAGGAATATTTGAGGTCTTGTAACTAACTCATTTTGGTTTTGTGAGAGAGTGTCGAATCAGGGGACATTAAAAAGCCTATTTATGTTTCTTTCATAATCAGTATCAAACACACTCAATTGATATATGGGATACTAATTTAGATATACAGGTATGTAGATTCTCTAATATTTCCATACACATTGGTTCTAGAAGACAGATCAAGCTATTATATGGGTATTTGTTTCTAGTGATCATTAGATGACCCCCTAAAACCCATAGAGAAGTAAACCCAGATAAACTAATATGTCAATAGGATGTAGGTAAATAATTCCAAAATACATTTGGAGTTTTGTATTAAATAGATGTATAAGGGAACTTGTTGATATGGTTTACTATCGTGGTGGTAGCCTCAACCAAAACATATTTAGTCAGACCCAAGCATGAAAGTATGATTTGAAACCAATCCAATTTTGTGAGATTCATATGCTCCACTAGACTACTATGTTGAGGAGTTTCTCTAACAGTCTAGTTCCTAGTGATAACCTCAGTTTCACAAAACTCAAAAAACTCATTCGATAAGTATTCAAGCCCATTATCATTTATCATAGCCTTCATCTTCCATCAAGTTTGGTTCTCAATAGATGACTTACATGTTTTAAAAATGCCTCAGATATATATAATTTACTTTTAAAAACATATATCCATACATTTATAGAGATTTAATCTATCAATATCTTTAAATATAAGAATCCACTATGGGGGGAAATCCTAGAAAACCCCACAAAATCAGATTTCATATACTCTAAAATATTAATTTCTCTAGAATTATATATATTGAAATAAACATTATTGAGTTTTCAAATGAAACAATATTCAAGAAAGTTATGTTACATTGTATAACCTAACTTGGAATCCCCTACTTTTTCAACTACTCAATCCCATTGGCACAAAAATTCCACAAACTCCCAATCCAAATGTAACACCCCGAGATTTTATGAAAAATATTCTTTTAATTTCATTAATGTCTTTTGTTGTATGCTACACCAAGATTACCTTGCGCTATACGCAACACCATATTAGCTTGCAGTATATGCAACACTATTCTTGGATCGTGTTACACACAATTTTGATAATAGTTATTCTACGCAACATTGAGTATATATATATATATATATATATTAAATCTATAAATGAAATATGGTTGGATTATGTTATACGAAACAACGAAAGATTCTTGCACAGCACGCAACCCTGACTTGGCTTGCATTACATGCAATCGCGACCTTCCTCGATAGCGTGTGTTGTACGCAATACCGGGTTTTACTAAACAATGATATATTATTATAATATTATTATGAACTAGCTGTTATGAATAGTATTAACTAAATTTTGAATCTTATAACATTATTATTCATCTTACACATTTTCTAAAACATGGTATAAGAACAAAATAAATTTTTCGGGTAAAATAAGTATTTTTCAAAAAATGCAGTTTTGCCGCCTTTTGATGGCGCACCCACTTTAAATCTAGTTTTTGACATGTTTATAAGTTTAATTTCAAAAAATAAAATTATTCTTTAAAATCATGAAATAAAAATTTACTTTGGATAAATTTTTCATTTTATTCTGATTACTTTCATATTTTAATGAATAGTAAAAACACGCTATATTTTAATTAAAAACAACTTTTTTCATCGTAATATCTTATGTGGTTAAATTATAATATTGAATGGTTATAAAGTATAAATAGAATATATTTTTACCATTTAATATAATGTATGTCATTAGCATTGATTTTACCTTGAATTCGTAGGTTAAATCAATTCAATCTTTTGCAATGTTTTAAAGCAAAACACATTTTCTTTCGACAACAGGATTAATTTTAATTTAATTTCTGCAACTTTTGTGTATTGAATTTGGAAAAATGGATTCCATATTTAGAATCAGGGGGTACAAATTATGTTAATAAGCTACTTTTTATTTTTGAGCATTGTGAATAGTAACTACGGTAAATTTTATTTACTATAGTTAAAGGTAAATCGGGTAATTAAGGGTAAATATAAGATTATAAAATTACCATAACACTTGGAAAAATCCTATTGTATGACTAAAAGTCGACCCATATCACCTCAGGGTCGGATTAGATTCATTTAATGGAGTTTTTACCATGAAAATAATTTAATTACTATTAAAACCAAAGAAAGTGACAACATGTCACTCTCTTAAATACTATAAGTATAACAATTTTAAGTTAGGGATAAACTTAATGAAACTTCGAAAATTAATATTCTACAGAATTATAACAAAGTTATCTAAATAATTAGAATTTATTTATAATTTTTTGGGATTAAATAATTGTCATTAATTGTAACACAATAGTGGTGCACAAATTATTTATCTAGTGAAAAATCAAGAATATAGTTTTTATTAAACTAATAGTGACCATAAAAGGCACAAAACCCTGACCAAAACTTATTGGTCATGTAAAGGTAAACTATAATCATACAATGGTCGAATATTTGACCATTTTGAGTCTTATAAAAGCAATTATGACACTTATATTATTTTATTTTAAATGATGCCAAAGTTGTCACCTTCATAATTTAATAAATATAACAATTTAAATATTATGATTTTAAGATGATAAATTCGAGTAAAAGTATTATTGTGAAAGGTAATAGATTTATCTTTATCATAGGATTTTATTTTAAATTTTTATGCAACAAATCTGTATATTAAATAATTATACAAAAATGTTGCAAGAATTATTTTATTAAGAGATAAACCAAATAAATTGTTTTAAAAATAATAAAATAAATATTATATGAACTATTTAATGTGATCCACTAATTTTATAGAAACATATGACCTATTATAAATATATTAAAGTTTTTATTTTGAACATATTTTCTGTATATATTTTATTTAAATTCAAATAAATGAATAGTGTCAAAATTGACACTATTGTTATTTTAAAAGAATAACATATTATAAAATTTATTAAAAATCACAAAAATATTTAAAAATTATAAATTTAAATCTATATGGCCTATAATGTTTTAAAGTAAACAATTATGGAAAATTCACAACAAATAAGTAATTATTTGTTATAATTTAAAATTTAGAATTTTATTACCACAAATAAACTTAAATAGATTAAATAAGGATAAATCAAATTGATAAGGTTTACAATAAGATCCAAACATGTCTAAATTTTATTGGTTGATGATATTACAACCCTATCTCATCTAATCTTAAAATATGAATCATTTTTGGAGGTTTTTAAGTGGGGTTAGATTTATTATAAATTAATATTTTTAAGAATTTCAAAGATGCCTCTCTCCTCCCTTATAAAAGGGCACCTCCTTCCCCTCTTCCTCACACCACATTGAGCCTTCAAGCTCGGCCAAACCCTGCCAAATTCTCTTCTCCACTTCCATAGAAACATCCTAGAGGTTCTGGTCTTCCTCAAAGACCAATTTTAGTTCCCCAAAAGGATATCTCAAAGAGGTGCTTCAAAGAAGAGGTAATGTCCGTTACCGATTCTTTCAACTTTATTTCTTCTTCCACTTCTTCTTCTTAGGTTGTTTCATTATGAAGTAGTAACATCAGTATCACCCATATACTGATATGTTATTATAAGTATGAAACAACCCTATTTCACCATCTATCCATCCTACGGAAAACGAAATCACCGCACGTGCGTACGTACGGAATACCGTCTCCATGCCGTGGTGTAATCTATTTTCCACCACCACATTACTTGGATGGGTATAATGGTGTACATAATAACTATATATGATTATTGTAAAGTGATATTGATTCTGAAATAGTATACATACACTGCAATACAATTCCACGATCATGAGAACGATATCATCACTCGTGCGTACGTACGGACTACCGTCTCCATGACGCGATTAGATTCATTCTCCATGTTAACTATTCATGAATGATTATAAGTTATATATAATAAGTAATAATGAAATAAATGACATAATAATGATACTGGATTTATGTGTATATATATGTATGTCATCTACTTAATTCCATTCAACTCAATAAGGAAATGAAAACAGCGTTCATGCGTACGTACGGCCTACCGTCTCCATGAACGGTGTATTTCTTTCCATTTACTGATTTATTATATATATGTATATTCTGGATATATATTATATATAAATCATGTTTTATATTCTGTAATTAAGTAATCATGATCTAAGTAATCATATGAATAATTACAAGTCAAAACACGGACGACAAATGAAACAATTTTACCCAAAACGCTCTTTAACATGGAATTTACAAAAGAACGGGTAATATAAAGTCATGAGTGAACCATATATGATATCATAACAATTAATATGATTCTGGAATAAGTCAATGACATTATTTAAATCATTATACAGGAGGTTCGGACACTTACGAAGCAAATCGGACCAAAGGTAAGGGAAAATATCACAATCTCATTTTATCCGAGATTGTTTATACTTTGGTATTTACTGGGGTGTATTTTATCATCCACATACATGATTCCTAAATATGTAATATTGTTTCCATCCACCTAAAATTTTTTAAATCTAATTTTACCCTTCGGTGAGTTTTTAGTAAAAGATATAAAAGAATCTTTTGTCGTTTTTCATACGAGGTACTTTTTGACTTTTCCGACAAAAGTACAGGAAGAATATTTTTTTAACTTATACGGCATGAATGGATTTTTAAAACATTATTTCCAAGAAGCTTCCTTTACAAGTTTTCAAGTTAATTTTTAAAAAACTTCGTATAGTTTAAAATTTTATGACATGTTAAGAAAGGAAAATGTTTTTAAAGTAGAAAGGATATTTTCCTCAAGAATGGAGTTCAAGTGTTTTATCAAAATTATTTTCCATATAAGAAAATATAGGGGTATATTTCTATCCCTATTATTAAATTTATTTTATTATGTTGTGATGGAATTATTTTTATGAATTCCTTTATCTTATATTAATTGTTTGATTATGTCACGATGTTTAAGATTCCAATTTTTATTACATGGGTTATGCAATGATGTATGATTTATGATTTTGTGGAACACATAAGAATGGTATAATTATGAGATGGGTGGGAACTATATCTCCCTCCAATGAATTGTGTAAAGATTTTATATCTCATGAGATAGACATGGCTGGAATGGTAGGTTATACCGGTTCAGTGAAACAGGACTGAAACGAGGGTGACTCGGTTCAGAAATGGACTTTGTCCACTAAGATAGTCTTGGAAATGAGTCTTGACTAATAAGAAATGATTCTCTATGATTATGTGTGTATGCCACAAAGTTTCATGTTTTAAGTTATGATTATTGGGATTACATTTCACTACTATGATTTATCCCATGTTATGAAATTATGATCTCTTTTGCAGGTTAAGATTTTCAAAAGATATATTCTTATGAATATGACATGATTGATATTTCTTTTGTTTACCCTTACTGAGCATTTGATCTCACCCTTTTATGTTTTCTTTTCCCTGGGACATAAAGAAATGATTTAGGTTTAAAAAAAAGAATATCTTTATGGGAGATGTTGAAGATCTTTCAGCACGATTAGAAAATTATACTCTGAGTTTCCAAAGACACTAAACTATTACGGTCCTTATGTGTGTGTTTTTGTTATGTACTAAGTATTCTGCATAAGTAATGTAATGTCATTGTACGTTAACCTTCGGGTCTCTACAGTTGGTATCAGAGGAAAAGTTTAGTCATCCTTTGGAAACTAGGATGCGAAAACGTTAGTGATATCCCTAGAGATATTTCTAAGGTATGTCTAGGGATGTCCCTAAGGATAAGTATACATATAGGATATGGTCCTAGAACTACGGTAACGATCTTAGAATTTAACCTAAGATGTTAGATATTGAGGGTAATCCCCCTTTACTATGTTGCTTTCCCTAGCATGATTTTTTCCTCTCACACTATTCTTTTTGGGTATTAGAAAATGGCTGGAAACAAGATGATTCACGATAATAGAGGATATGATGGACAATGGAATGACATTCTTCATGAGAAACCAAATGAAATGGGATTTGGAAGTCCAAACATCATTATTATGTCGAATCAGAAATCTCATAATATGATCAATAATGTAAAATTTGGTAAGTTTCCTGACTCGGCTAATAAGAGAAAGATGGAGTTTCATAATGATCATAGAGGAAAGAAAGTTCAATTTCCCCTATGTAAATCATGTGGGAAGAGGCATCATGGAGAATGTTTCAAAGGAACTGGAAGATACTTTGGGTGTGGAAAAGAAGGACACAAAGCCAGTAAGTGCAAAGGAAAAGGTTCAGTTAACACCAGGGATGAGGATAATGGTATTGCTGCGACATCAAAAATGGTTAAATGTTTTAAATGTGTAATGTACGGGCATTATGCAAACCAATGCCCTAAGGGAAAGTCTCATGAAGAGAATCAGTATGGTCGTATGGGTAGTATTTATGTTGATGATGATGAAGAGACTAAAAATGATATGTGAGATGAAAGAATTGTTGAAGCTCGGTCAATGGTTTAAGAATGTAGAGGAATGATTACATGTTTATAATGTGTAATGTTGTATAAGTAATCTCATGGTACTATGGAATAAAGAGACATCTAAGTATTGTTACACTGTTGTTTTTCCTTGATTTTTGAAAGTGTATGATTAATGGTACAAGTATCCATGAAAGGTTATTCAGATATTTTTGGAATGTAGACGATATGTGCATATTGAAGGGATAAGAAGAAAATTAAATTCATGAGCTCATGACTGATATAAGGAGAAGGTTATATCATGGTTTGAGTATATAGAATTTTTGGATTTTGGGATGTGGAAAGAGTTAACTTTTTACTGCATTCATGTTTTCACTAAGGTTCAATGGGTATTCATTCTTCAAGAGAATGCGTGATTAAGGTATTCACATGTTTGTAATTTGACCAACAAGATATATCTTATGATATATGGGGGTAAATGATGGCATTCACGTGATCATTTTCTTTATACTATGAGCTTGGACTGAAATATTTTAGATAAGCCTAAAGATTGGAATGGATTATATTGGACATAAGTTAGTATTGTTTCATTATAAAACTTTTTTGATATTGTTGATGGGATGTTATAGTAATATAGCTTTAGAAAAAGGAAAACTTGCAGGACGGGTGACAACCCATCGCGTCAGACAAGGCTGTGGGGATCGAACCCACAACCGAAGTACGACTGGCCTTTATCACCTACCACTGGCCTACAGGAAGTCCCTGTTTAGTAGAAACTAGTTTTATTATATTAAGCAGTATGATATATGAAGTATAAGTCCATTTTAGGAACCATATATGATTAATCTCACTATAGATGGACTTATGTATTTTTTGATAACTTTTCTAACCTTTTGTTTGAGACAAATGGAATGACCCATCATTCTATCACATGATCTAATAACACATCACGAATGACAAATTCAACTTAATTTCTTTAAGAGGTGAAGTGGAAATTTTCCAAAGAATGACAAACGGTGAGACTTTACCAAAATCATGAAATTATTTCTTCTAATTCCAATTTCATCAACTTTAGGGAAATGATCTTGAAAACCAAAAATGTTGTCCTAGTTCTCTTATATCTGATGAATCAGATGATGCCTTAGATCGTCACAAATTTATGGCTTTGTGATTGCTGGCTTTTCCATAGCCATGTTCTCTACCACTCTCCATCAGAGCATGATGGTTAGATTTCTCTTCCATATCCATATTTTCGCCTATGTGGAAACCCAGTGATTAGTTTATTTGGGTAACCGTTATATTTCAATACAATTGTTTTTAAAGATTGGTTTTGTTATTCCTTTTTAAGATGTGAGTTTCTATTAAAAAAACTTTCGAATAGTAAACCATTTATAACCCCGACGAATTTCGAGGGCGAAATTCATTTTAAGGGGGGTAGAATGTAAAACCCCGAGATTTTATGAAAAATATTCTTTTAATTTCATTAATGTCTTGTGTTGTATGCTAAACCAAGATTAAATTGCGCTATACGCAACACCATATTAGCTTGCAGTATACGCAACACTATTCTTGGATCGTGTTACACACAATTTTGATAATAGTTATTCTACGCAACATTGAGTATATATATATATATATATATATTCAATCTATAAATTAAATATGGTTGGATTATGTTATAAAAAACAACGAAGGATTCTTACATAGCATGCAACCCTGACTTGGCTTGCATTACACGCAATCGCGACCTTCCTCGATAGCGTGTGTTGTATGCAATACTGGGTTTTACTAAACAACGATATATTATTATAATATTATTATGAACTAGACATTATGAATAGTATTTACTAAAATTTGAATCTTATAACATTATTATTCATCTTACACATTTTCTAAAACATGGTATAAGAACAAAATAAATTTTTCGGGTAAAATAGGTATTTTTCAAAAAATGCAGTTTTGCCGCCTTTTGATGGCGCATACACTTTAAATCTAGTTTTTGACATGTTTATAAGTTCAATTTGACAAAATAAAATTATTATTTGGAATAAAGAAAAAAAAAATTACTTTGGATAAAATTTTCATTTTATTCTGATGACTTTCATATTTTAATGAATAGTAAAAACACGCTATATTTTAATTAAAAATAACTTTTTTCATCATAATATCTTATGTGGTTAAATTATAATATTGAATGGTTTTAAAGTATAAATAGAATATATTTTTACCATTTAATATAATGTATGTCATTAGCATTGATTTTACCTTCAATTCGTAGGTTAAACCAATTCAATCTTTTGCAATGTTTCAAAGAAAAACACGTTTTCTTTCGACAACGGGATTAATTTTAATTTAATTTCTGAAACTGTTGTGTATTGAATTTGGAAAATTGGATTCCATATTTATAATCAGTGGGTCCAAATTATGTTCATAATCTACTTTTTATTTTTGGGCATTGTGAATAGTAACTACGGTAAATTTTATTTACTATAGTTAAAGGTAAATCGGGTAATTAAGGGTAAATATAAGATTATAAAATTACCCTAACACTTGTAAAAATCCTATTGGATGACTAAAAGTCGACCCATATCACCTTAGGGTCGGATTATATTCACATAATGGAGTTTTTACCATGAAAATAATTTAATTATTATTAAAACCAAAGAAAGTGACAACATGTCACTCTCTTAAATACTATAAGTATAATAATTTTAAGTTAGTGATAAACTTAATGAAACTTAGAAAATTAATATTCTAAAGAATTATAACAAAATTATCTACATCATTAGAATTTATTTAGAATTTTTGGGATTAAATATTTATCATTAATTGTAACACAATAGTGATGCAGAAATTATTTATCTAGTGAAAAATCAAGAATATAGTTTTTATTAAACTAATAGTGACCATAAAAGGCACAAAACCCTGACCAAAACTTATTGGACATGTAAGGTTAAACTATAATCATCCAATAGTCGAATATTTGACCATTTGGAGTCTTATACAAGCAATTATGACACTTATATTATTTTATTTTAAATGATGCCAAAGTTGTCACCTTCAAAATTTAATAAATATAAATATTTAAATATTGTGATTTTAAGATTATAAATTCGAGTAAAAGTATTATTGTGAAAGTTAATAGATTTATCTTCATCATAGGATTTTATTTTAAATTTTTATGCAACAAATCAGTATATTAAATAATTATACAAAAATGTTGCAGTAATTATTTTATTAAGAGATAAACCAAATAAATGGTTTTAAAAATAATAAAATAAATATTATATGAACTATTTAATGTGATCCACTAATTTTATAGATACATATGACCTTTTATGAATCTATTAAATCTTTTATTTAGAACATATCTTCTGTATATTTATTTTATTTAAATTCAAATAAATGAATAGTGTCAAAATTGACACTATTGTTATTTTATAAAAATAACATATTATAAAATTGATTAAAAATCACAAAAATATTTAAAAATTCTAAATTTAAATTTATATGGTCTATAATGTTTTAAAGTAAAAAATTATGGAAAATTCAGAACAAATAAGTAATTATTTGTTATAATTTAAAATTTAGAATTTTATTACCACAAATAAACTTAAGTAGATTAAATAAGGATAAATAAAATTGATAAGGTTTAAAATAAGATCCAAACATGTATAAATTTTATTGGTTAATGATATTACAACCCTATCTCATCTAATCTTCGAATATGAGTCATTTTTGGAGGTTTTTAAGTGGGGTTAGATTTATTATAAATTAATATTTTTTAGAATTCCAAAGGTGCCCCTCTCCTCCCTTATAAAAGGGAACCCCCTTCCCCTCTTCCTTACACCACTTTGAGCCTTCAAGCTCGGACAACCCCTGCCCAATTCTCTTATCCACTTTCATAGCAACATCCTAGAGGTTCTGGTCTTCCTCAAAGACCAATTTTAGAGCCCTAAAAGGAGATCTCAAAGAGGTGCTTCAAAGAAGAGGTAATGTCCGTTACCGATTCTTTCAAATTTATTTCTTCTTCCACTTTTTCTTATTAGGTTGTTTAATTATGAAGTAACAACATAAGTATCACTAATATACTGATATGTTATTATAAGTATGAAACAACCCTATTTCACCATCTATCCATCCTACGGAAAACGAAATCACCGCGCGTGCGTACGTACGGAATACCGTCTCCACGTCGTGGTGTAAACTATTTTCCACCACCACCTTACTTGGATGGGTATAATGGTGTACATAATAACTATATATGATTATTTTAAAGTTATATTGATTCTAAAATAGTATACATACACTTCAATACAATTCCACGATCATGAGAACGATATCATCGCTCGTGCGTA
The DNA here is from genome assembly GCA_963277665.1 of Viscum album. Lineage (NCBI taxonomy): Eukaryota > Viridiplantae > Streptophyta > Magnoliopsida > Santalales > Viscaceae > Viscum > Viscum album. Next base: position 1,087,959,054 of record OY728164.1, on the reverse strand, counting down.
CGTATGGAATACCGTCTCCACGACGCGATGAGATTCATTCTCCACGTTAACCATTCATGAATGATTATAAAGTATATATAATAAGTAATCATGAAATATATGACATAATAATGATACTGTATTTATGTGTATATATATGTATGTCATCTACTTAATTCCATTCAACTCAATAAGGAAACGAAAACAGCGTCCATGCGTACGTACGGCCTACCGTCTCCATGAACGGTGTATTTCTTTCCATTTACTGATTTATTATATATATGTATATTCTAAATATATATTATATAGAAATAATGTTTTATATTCTGGAATTAAGTAATCATGATCTATGTAATCATATGAATAATTACAAGTGAAAACACGGACGACAAATGAAACAATTTTACCCAAAACGCTCTTTAACATGGAATTTACAAAAGAACGGGTAATATAAAGTCATTAGTGAACCATATATGATATCATAACAATTAATATGATTTTGGAATAAGTCAATGACATTATTTAAATCATTATACAGGAGGTTCGGACACTTACGAAGCAAATCGGACCAAAGGTAAGGGAAAATATCACAATCTCATTTTATCCGAGATTGTTTATACATTGGTATTTAATGGGGTGTATTTTATCATGCACATCCATGATTCCTCAATATGTAATATTGTTTCCATACACCTACAATTGTTTAAATCTAATTTTACCCTTCGGTGAGTTTTAGTAAAATATATAAAAGGAATCTTTTGTCGTTTTTCGTACGAGGTACTTTTTGACTTTTCCGACAAAAGTACAGGAAGAATATTTTTTTTAACTTATACGGCATGAATGGATTTTTAAAACATTATTTCCAAGAAGCTTCCTTTAAAAGTTTTCAAGTTTATTTTTAAAAAACTTCTTTTAGTTTAAAATTTTATGACATGTTAAGAAGGGAAAATGTTTTTGAAGTAGAAAGGATATTTTCCTCAAGAATGGAGTTCAAGTGTTTTATCAAAATTATTTTCCATCTAAGATAATATAGGGTTCTATTTCTATCCCTATTATTACATTGATTTGATTATGTTGTGATGGAATTATTTTTATGAATTCCTTTACCTTATATGAATTGTTTGATTATGTCACGATGTTTAAGATTCCCATTTTTATTACATGGGTTATGCAATGATGTATGATTTATGATTTTGTGGCACACATAAGAATTGTATCATTATGAGATGGGTGGGACCTATATCTCCCTACAATGCATTGGGTAAAGATTTTATATCGCATGAGATAGACATGGCTGGAATGGTAGGTTATACCGGTTCAGTGAAACAGGACTGAAATGAGGGTGACTCGGTTCAGAAATGGACTTTGTCCACTAAGATAGTCTTGGCAATGAGTCTTGACTAATAAGAAATTATTCGCTATGATTATTTGTGTATGCCACAAAGTTTCATGTTTTAAGTTATGATTATTGGGATTACATTTCACTATTATGATTTATCCCATGTTATGAAATTATGATCTCTTTTGCAGGTTAAGATTTCCAAAAGATATGTTCTTATGAATATGACATGATTGATATTTCTTTTGTTTACCCTTACTGAGCATTTGAGCTCACCCTTTTATGTTTTCTTTTCCCCAAGACATAAAGAAAGGATTTAGGTTTAAAAAAAAGAATATCTTTATGGGAGATGTTGAAGATCTTTCACCACAATTAGAAGATTATACTCCGAGTTTCCAAAGACATTATACTATTACGGTCCTTGTGTGTGTATTTTTGTTATGTACTAAGTATTCTGCATAAGTAATGTAATGTCATTGTACGTTAAGCTTTGGGTCTCTACACCAAAGGATATTATTTTCCCTGTAGGTGATATAAGTGTTGTCCATCTTCCTAGAGTGTATTTTCTAATTCAACACACTCGTAACATTGGATAATGATCATTTCATTACTATATTTGAACCCATGGTTATGTATATGAAACCTGATTTTTATATGAAGGATAATCCTTTTATGATCTAGAACCTATAATGAAATGAGATTTCTATGAAGGTCAAGGACTCATCTCACCTCACATAAGGTCATAATAGAATTTTCATATGTCTCTAATGGAATATATCCACTATCCACTACCCAAATTTTAACTACCCGTATATTTTTTAGGAATTAATTATTTTATTTATTCAATAAAAATCATGTAATTGTGTGTTTTAAAATGTTGGAGGTGTATAATGACGGCCCTAGGGAAGGTTTTGGGGGGTTTTCTCCAAGGTCGGGTTCAAAAACTACTAAAATTTACATGCATGTTGTATTCTAGGGAAATAAAATGTCATGATGGAATATATAATATTATGTTTTGTAATAGGTGTTTAGTCACACTATAACCTATGAATTGTGTCTTGATGGCCTTCTCTGAGGGAAGTCATCACACTACGGTCTAAAGAGATTACACTGTGGATCCCTGTCTAAAACAAGGGCATTGTGATATGATAAAAAGAATTACAACACATTTTATCCTAGGAAAGGTATGTTATATTTACTTAGTTCTTACCTATAGTATTCCATTGAAGACTGACATAGTTAGACACACTAAAATGTGACCTTGGGAAAGGATGTTACACGATGACCAATATGGTCATGCTATAATGAACTCCTCTGCTAAGTTTTTTTTGAAAATTATTTAAATGAATTAAAATGTTAAACACTTAAATTGGGTTTTCCCTCCTTTTCCAATAATCTTATAGGACAAAACCTCCTCCCCCATCATGATTTATTCCTCCAATCCTTATTTTCTACCACGTTCATGCTTGGATTTGAGAAATTCATGTCCTAATAGATAACTTAATATAAGGTTATCACTCGTCTTCCGATCATTCAAGGTTTCTCTTATTATTATATAATTTTCCACTAGTTATTCCCTAATTGAGGGGTTTTCATATTTTTTAGAATCCTTTAATTGATTCCAAATCATTTGTTGATATTCGATGAGTGGGATTATGGAGTGTCAATATAGGTGGTCCCTAGTTTTCTCATTGGGTTTTTTCAAGTGTGGAATACGTCATATGAAATAAAAGAAGAACCACTATTGTGGTAATTTCTTATAACTGTATTAAAATTTAATTTTTCAATTCATATGGTTTGAATATGACTTGATAGACCCTAAAGTTGTCTTGTGAGTTGTGTATGTTTCCACCATGGTCATTGATGACAAACCTCCATATGAAAATTAATTTGAACGTGTTTGTAGAGGTTTAGGAGTGTTGTTATTGTGTATGTTATAACACTAAGAAACTAATGAGGTCATCTAAAGTGACTGTAAAGACCCAAAGTTTCATTAATGGAAAATCCCTCTTGATCCAGTTAAATGTTTCTTTATGAAAAATGTTTTTATAGGATGTCAACTTCTTTAGATTTATGTTAAGATTTGTGACCCTTACTTTTATAGTCGTTGAACAGTGATCACTTGAGTAGTATAAATATACGGCTTTAAAGAACCCAATTTTACTCAGACAAAGGAAGCGATGGACTCATCCAGTAGAATTGACCCATACAAATCCCATTTGTCAGAGCTCGGAAAATAGGTGGCGTCTTTGGGCTTCACCCTTGACCAAGCCCAAGCTGAGCTTCATTATGTCAAGCTTGAACGTGATCGTCTACGGGAAAAGTGGAAGTTGATAGAGATTACCACTCGAGCGATGTTATCTGAGCCGTCCCAAGAGTCTGTCACCATCGCACACCTTACCCTTAGGTCTTATGCGGCTATCTTAAGGGGTTATGTAACAAATAAGTAGTACCATTTTCATGTACATTATTTTTGTATATAATAATGAATATAATTTCTAGTCATTTTTGATACATTGTAAATAGTTTTTAAAGTACAAATGGTGTTTTTAGTTATTATTTAAATAAGAATTATATTTTATTAAATTAAAGGATTTTTGAATTAAATAATATTTTAATAAAATATTATTATTAATATTAAATTAATTTTTATTAAATATAAATGATCTTATAATTTTATGAATTCAATTAAAATTTTTATTAAGGTTTGAAATCCATTTCTATCAAAACCCGTGAATTTTTTTATAAATGTCGGTTTTTATATTAAAAGTTAAAATTCACATATTTATAAAATTATTTAGATAAAATAAATATTATTTTTGGAATCAGAATGTCGAATTTTTCCAACGGTGAATTTTTCATAATTTTCTGAGACAGTCAAAATTTTGGGTAAAAATTAAATACCGTTTAAATATATAATGTGTTTTATGACATCATAATGACCCAATGGTGATGTAATAAAATACCATAATCCTTATGTTCTGCCAATATATGTTTTATCATTAAAATAATGAGGTTTTGGGATTGTTTGAATTACTTTTCAAAGCATTAATGGAGCCCTCAAGACTTATTCAACAGTTTGCCTTTTTAAATTAATTTCCATGGGAGTGTGACTCACCTCCACATAAGAAACCCTAATTTTTTAATAAGTTTGGACCTTGGACTTGTAAAATATTTTTATCCTCTTTCATTTTCCATAAACCATCGGCAAATACCATTGGATTGTTTTTGGTTTGGATTATTTTAAAATAAGGGGTCCCAAACCTAAATAATAAATAATTCTCTCACCTTTCCTATATAAACCCACCCAAGATCCTACTTCCTCCTCAATCAAAGCCCTTGGAGTTCGTCCAAACTCTGCCCTACTCTCTCTAGAATCCTCTCAAGGTGCCCCAAGCTCCCAATAATCCTCTCACAAGCCTCTCTCTAGCCTTTGGAAGCACACTTCCAAGTAAGGGGTTTTCTTCCTTTCTCATTTGTGTAAATTTTCTTTAAGTTGTATTGACCTTTTAATTTCAATTATGAATGTTGGGGTATGGTTTAGAACCTCCCCCATACTTCCCTCTTATTGTTTTAATAATGGGAGACCCCTTTCTCTCTCATTAAATGCCTCCCATGTACACCCGTTACTATGCCGAAATTCCAAAAGGAACTTTTTTCTCCTCTTTTATATTCAAGCAATAATTTTGTATCATGAATCTAAATTACTTTTCAATTGTTGGGAGATGTATCTATATGACCTCCTCACTGTCCATTACATGTAAATATTATGAGGAACTCCTTTCTCTCTCATCAACCATTTTTATGAATTCTTATGTCATGTCGTTACGCTGCCGAAATCACACCGATTTTCTAAGCCAATATCATTGTGTAGTGAATACCATGCCCATTTCTCCATCAAGGGTATTCACCTTTATGCACATTTACTTACTGATTATAAAGTTTCATGTATGTATTCCACATTCCTTTATCTTGGAATAAATGATTATGTTTTATGAATCCATGTTTTATGATCCATGTGGCACACTTATGCTTGAAATGAAATGTTTAAGACGGGTGCGTCCTTATAGCGCTCTAATGCATTGGGTAAAGTATAGTATCATGATACGTCATGTGCAATGAGTGTTGACTCATGCTAATTCAAGTGCAACTAGGGTTTACTCGTGCTTCAATTGCAATGAGGGTTTACTCATGCTCCATGTGCAATGAGTCTTGGCTCATGCTAACTCAATGTTAAGTGTTGTTGCCACATTTCCATGTTATGATTATCATGCTTTATCATGCCTTTATGTTCATGTTACTCTTATGCTCTATTGATGCTCCTATTGCCTAACATGTATTGTACTCCTCATGTTATTCATTATGTACTCCCTTACTGGGCTTTATAGCTCACCCTTTTCTTATGTATGTCCTCAGGTTATCCCATGCAATGCTAAGTACGAATGAATGTAGTGGTCATGTAAAGGAATTTATCAATAAAGATATTGTATTTCAAGTTTAAAGTTTTTATGTAATGATCCTAAGCCCCAAAGACACTAAACCTCTCGATCTTCTTTATTGTATCAAGTGAAGTTTTATGTAATAAAGCATGTTTAAGTTGTAATAAAAAGCATGGTTTTCATAGTTGGTATCTGGGGATAGGTTTAGTTATTTTTGGGATTAGGAAACCCTATTAAAGCCTTAGATACAAGACTAAGTATAATAAAAACATCCCTAAGTTTTGGTAAATACTATGTAAGTGGTTTATCAAACAAATACATCCCTGTCTGGATACGAGCAGGTAGAGGCGGCTGTGGCACAGATGTATCCTAGGGGTAAAACCCGAAAACACTGCTTTCAGCTAGACTTGAAAGGGAACTAGTGCACGACAACGGGCCTTGCTGCACTCTTGGTTATGACACTCCCGGGGGATATGTTATGATAAATTCACAATCTTAGTATGAACCCTTATTAAGGGAAAAATGCCCCTAAGAATATATGTTAGAAGGTAGATCATGAAAAGCCTGGATTGAATCCTATAGACTCATGAGTTAAAGAGATTAAAGTTTATTTATAAGTCATCAACTTTTGTCTTCGGTTTACCCTTTATGTGTTACCCCTAACTTTCCTTTTATTCCAGCCAATGGCCGGAAATATGAGGACTCAGACTAACAACCGTTGTGAAGATCAGTGTGATGATTGTACTAATGAGATGCCCAATCCAATGGGAGCGGGAATCACGAACTTTGTCACGATTCTCTCTCAGCTAACTCAAGTTTTGAATAGAAACATGGGTCAAGAGGAACGTTCAACCCCCCCCCCCCCCAAAGAAATAACAAGACACTATCGAGAGATTCATGAGACAAAGGCCTCCTACATTTAGTGGATCATCTGATCCCACGATCACTGAGCAATGGATCAACTCCATTGAAAAGATATTCTCCATCCTCCAATGCTCTGAACAAGAGAAGGTTCTCCTGGTGGATTATCTTGTGGAGGGTGAAGCTGATCAATGGTGTACGTTGATCAAAAATATGAAGCCTGAGGAGGAGATCAAGGCTTTGTAATGGAAGGAATTCCGGAAGATGTTTTTCGATAAATATTTTCCACGCACCCTCCGTCTTAAGATGGAAAGGGACTTCCTTTCCCTCAAACAAAAAGATGAATAATTTGTGGGAGCGTACGAGGCAAAAATCACAAGGCTTGCACAATACGCTTCCGGCTTTGTCGTTACCCCCGAATGCAAGGTTGACCGCTTCTTTGGTGGGATGAAGCCTAGTTTGCGGAAAGCATTAGCGATCCGTGACTTCGACGGTTATGAGGAAATTGTCCGATGTGCCCTCAAGGTTGAAATGGAGATCAGAGAATCACAGGGGTATCATGGGGACAAGAAGCGTAAGGTGGACTTCAATGCCGGTGGTCCGATGGATAAATCCAACGGTGCTAAGAAGTTCCAGCACCCCACTTGCCAAAGGTGTGGAAAGAAGCACCCTGGAAATTGCCTTAGGGGGACAAGAAAATGCTTCAGGTGTGGAATAGAAGGGCACCTAGCTGTTAACTATTGGCAAGAAGGACCCGCGGCTGTGACAGAGGAGAGGAATGCTCCGTTCGAACCTCAACGCATTGTTCAATTCTACAAATGCAAAGAACCGGGTCATTTTGTGAATCAGTGCCCTAATCCAAGGGTTATCGGGGGCAACCAACAACCTCCAAGATAGCAAGGAAGAGCTTTTGCCATCACTTCTGTCGAAGTGAACCCCGACAACGAAGTGGTGACAGGTACGCTAGTTATTCATTCAAGAATAGAAAATGTACTTTTTGATTCAGGTTCTACACATTCTTTTATATCTCGAATGTTTAGTAGAACAATCCCATCACCACCACAAATCCTGGAAGTAAAGATGTCAATGAGTACGGAAAATGGGGCAATCATTGCATCCCATGAATATAAGTCCTCCCTTGTTATAATCTGTGGATTTAATTTCTCGGAAAACCTCGTCATACTCCCTTTGGTGGAATTTGATGCAATTCTTGGCATGGATTGACTTTCCTTATATAGAGACAACATAAATTGTTAGCAGAGGGAAATCACACTCCATATGGAGAATCGACCCCTGATTATTTACAAGTGTTAGGAGGAAGATGAATCTCCTTTAGCTCCATCATCTCAAGCATGGATATTACTGCCCTATGAGCATGCATATCTGGCTCAGATGATTGAGTCCAAGGAAGAAACCACCCTTGAAGAAATGCCTATTGTGAGGGAATTCACTGAAGTATTTCCGGAGGAACTTCCTGGTCTTCCACCAAGAAGATATGTTGAGTTCTCAATTGAACTTATACCTGGGGCGCTACCAATATCCAAGACTCCATATAGAATGGCTGTTTTTGAGCTTGAAGAGCTGAAGAAACAACTACAAGAGAATCTGGATAAAGGGTTTATACGCCCAAGTGCATCACCATGGGGTGCACCAGTCCTCTTCGTCAAGAAGAAGGATGGGTCAATGCGGCTTTGCATCGATTATCATGAACTTAAAAAAATCATGATAAAGAACAAGTATCCTCTCCGAAGAATCGATGAATTGTTTGATCAGCTGCGTGGAGCACAATACTTATCCAAAGTGGACTTGCAGTCGGGATATTATCAAGTAATGTAGAAGAAGGAAGATATCCCCAAGACTACTTTTCGTACAAGGTATGGGCACTATGAATTCATAGTAATGCCTTTCGGACTCACCAATGCTCCAGCAATATTCATGGACTTGATGAATAGAGTCTTTAGATATTACCTTGAAAAATTTGTGGTAGTCTTTATAGATGAAATTCTAATATACTCCAAAACCAGGGAGGACCATGAGGAGCATTTAAGAACTGTACTGGAGACTTTGCGCAAGGAGAAGCTCTATGCCAAGTACAGAAAGTGTGAGTTCTGGTTGAAGGAGGTCTAATTCTTGGGCCATATCATCACATGCAATGGGATATCTGTGGACCCCTCCAAAACAGATGCAATTGAGGGATGGCTGAGGCCAACATCAGTAACGGATATCCGTAGCTTCTTGGGGTTAGCTGGATATTATCGACGATTTGTGAGAAATTTATCATGATTGTCCAACCCACTTACCAAGCTAACTCAAAAGGGAGTAAAGTTTTATGGAGTGATGAATGAGAAGAAAGCTTCAAGGAGTTGAAAAGGAGGCTTATCACTGAACCCGTGCCCACTTTACCCACAAGTGGGGAACTTTTTGTGGTATTCAGTGATGCCTCAAAGAAGGGATTAGGATGTGTGCTAATGCAGAATGATAAAGTGATATCCTATGCTTCAAGTCAGTTGAAAATCCATGAGCGAAACTATCCAATGCATGATCTGGAGTTGGCGGCGGTGATCTTTGCCTTGAAAATCTGGCAGCATTATCTCTATGAAGATAAATGTGAGATATATACTGACCACAAGAGTCTTAAATATATATTCACACAGAAAGAGATTAATATGCACCAGAGAAGATGGATAGAGCTCATCAAGGATTATGACTATTCAATACATTACCACCCTGGGAAAGCAAAAAACGTGGCGGATGCCCTAAGTAGAAAGGATCCAGCTATTCTATCAATGATGAGAATTGAGAAGGATCCAATCTTCTTAGACTTGATGAAGATGGATGTGGGAATCATAAAGAAGGGAAAATCATCAATCCTTTCACAAATGATTGCTCAACCATCTCTTTTGGAATGGATAAAGGATGCTCAAAAGGATGATGAGGGAATCCAAGAAAAAGTGGAAGCTATAAAAAACGGAAAATCCTCAGAGTTTAATGTTAATGAAGAAGGAATTGTGCGGTTTGGGAAAAGACTATGTGTTTCATCAAGTCCAGAGCTGAAGAAGGAACTTTTGGATGATGCACATAGTTCAAATTTCTCTATTCACCCAGGGAGCACAAAGATATATCGATATCTCCGAGAAAACGTTTGGTGGGATAATATGAATAAAGAGATCACTGAATATACATCAAAGTGCCTGGTGTGTCAGCAAGTGAAGGCAGAGAGGCAGAAGTCTAAGGGGATGATGCAACCATTTCCCATACCAGAATGGAAATGGTAGAACATCACCATGGACTTTATCACTAGACTTCCAAGGACATCCAAAGGCAACAATACAATCTGGGTTGTTGTGGATCGTCGTACAAAGACTGCACACTTCATTTCTATTCGAGAGGATTTCTCTTTGGATCAACTGGCACGGATATATATCAGGGATGTGGTACGGTTGCATGGAGTACCACTGTCTATTGTTTTTGACCGAGATCAAAGATTCACCTCTATGTTTTGGAAGAGTCTTCAACAAGCTCTGAATACTGAACTGAACTTCAGTACGGCCTATCATCCTCAAACTGATGGCCAATCCGAGTGGACTATCCAAACACTTGAGGATATGTTGAGAGCATGCTCAATGGACTTTAAATGAGGATGGGATCAATATCTTCCTTAGGTTGAATTCTCTTATAATAGTTTTCACTCGAGCATCCAAATGGCACCATATGAAGCCCTATATGGGAAAATGTATAGAACAGCGGCATGTTGGGATGAGGTCGGTGAACGTAAGCTGCTTGGACCAGAAATGGTCAAAGAAATGGTGGAGAAGGTGAAAACCATTCAGCAGCATATCAAGGCAGCCCAAAGTCAATATAAGAGTTATGAAGATAATCGTCGACGAGACCTTGAGTTTAAAGTCAGAGACATGGTGTTTTTACGCATATCTCCGTGGAAGAAGGTCATGAGGTTTGGAAAGGAAGGGAAGTTAAGTCCAAGGTACATCGGTCCCTTCGAGATTATTGATCGTGTTGGGGTTGTGGCCTATCGACTAGCACTTCCGCCTACTATGGACAAGGTGCATGATGTCTTTCATGTATCCCTCTTGAGGAAGTACATACCAGACCCTTCACATGTACTCTCTTCTGAGGTGGTACAATTGGAAGATGATCTTTCTTATGAGGAGCAACCAGTGAAGATCATAGATCGTAGAGAAAAAGTTCTACGAAATAATACAATGCCCCTCATCAAGGTGTTGTGGAGAAACCAGAAGTTTGAAGAAGCAACTTGGGAGTCGGAGGATATGATGAAGCTGAGTTACCCACATTTGTTTTAGTGTGGGAAAAGGAAAATTTCGAGGGCGAAATTTCTTAAGGGGGGAATATTGTAACGACCCAAAGTTTCATTAATGGAAAATCCCTCTTGATCCAGTTAAATGTTTCTTTATGAAATTTTTTTTTATAAGATGTCAACTTCTTTAGTTTTATGTTAAAATTTGTGACCGTTACTTTTATAGTCGTTGAACAGTGATCACTTGAGTAGTATAAATATATGGCTTTAACGAACCCAATTTTACTCAGACAAAGGAAGCGATGGCCTCATCCAGTAGAATTGCCCCATACGAAGCCCATTTTTCAGAGCTAGGAAAAGAGGTGGCGTCTTTGGGCTTTTCCCTTGACGAAGCCCAAGCTAAGATTCATTATGTCATGCTCGAACGTGATCGTCTACGGGAAAAGTGGAAGTTGATAGAGATTACCACTCGAGCGATGTTATCCGAGCCGCCCCAAGAGTCTGTCACCATCGCACACCTTACTCTTAGGACTTATGTGGCTATCTTAAGGGGTTATGTGACAAATAAGTAGTACCATTTTCATGTACATTATTTTTGTATATAATAATGAATATAATTTCTAGTCATTTTTGATACATTGTAAATAGTTTTTAAAGTACAAATGGTGTTTTTAGTTATTATTTAATTAAGAATTATATTTTATTATATTAAAGGATTTTTGAATTAAATAATATTTTAATAAAATATTATTATTAATATTAAATTAATTTTTATTAAATATAAATGATCTTATAATTTTATGAATTCAATTAAATTTTTTATTAAGGTTTGAAAGCCATTTCTGTCAAAACCCGTGAATTTTTTTATAAATGTAGGTTTTTATTTTAATAGTGAAAATTCACATATTTATAAAATTATTTAGATAAAATAAATATTATTTTTGGAATCAGAACGTCGAATTTATCCAACGGTGAATTTTTCATAATTTTCTGAGACAGCCAAATTTTTGGGTAAAAATTAAATACCATTTAAATATATAATGTGTTTTATGACATCATAATGACCCAATGGTGATGTAATAAAATAGCATAATCCTTATGTTCGGCCAATATATGTTTTATCATTAAAATAATGAGGTTTTGGGTTTTTTTGACTTACTTTTCAAAACATTAATGGAGCCCTCAAGACTTATTCAACAGTTTGCCTTTTTAAATTAATTTCCATGGGAGTGTGACTCACCTCCACATAAGAAACCCTAATTTTTTAATAAGTTCGGACATTCGCCTTGTAAAATATTTTTTTCCTCTTTCCTTTTCTAGAAACCATGGGCAAATACCATGGTATGGTTTGTGGTTTGGATTATTTTAATATAACGGGTCCCAAACCTAAATAATAAAGAATTCTCTCACCTTTCCTATATAAACCCACCCAAGCTCCCACTTCCTCCTCACTCAAAGCCCTTGTAGTTCGTCCAAACTCTGACCTAATCTCTATATAATCCTCTCAAGGTGCCCCAAGCTCCCAAGAAGCCTCTCACAAGCCTCTCTCTAGCCTTTGGAAGCACACTTCCAAGTAAGGGTTTTTTCTTCCTTTCTCATTTTTGTCAATTTTCTTTAAGTTGTATTGCCCTTTTAATTTCAATTATGAATGTTGGGGTATGGTTTCACACCTCCCCCATACTTCCCTCTTATTGTTTGAATGATGGTATACCTCTTTATCTCTCATTAAATGCCTCCCATGTACACCCGTTACTATGCCGAAATTCCGAAAGGAACTTTTTTCTCCTCTTTTATATTCAAGCAATACTTTTGTATCATGAATCTAAATTACTTTTTAATTGTTGGGAAATGTATCTATATGACCTCCTTACTGTCCATTAAATTTAAATATGATGAGGAACCCCTTTCTCTCTCATCAACCATTTTTATGAATTCTTTTGTCACGCAGTTACGCTACCGAAATCACACCAATTTTCTAAGCCAATATCATTGTGTAGTGAATACCATGCCCATTTTTCCGTCAAGGGTATTCACCTTTATTCACATTTACTTATTGATTATAAAGTTTCATGTATGAATTCCACATTCATTTATCTTTAATTAAATGATTATTATTTATGAATCCATGTTTTATGATCCATGTGGCACACTTATGCTTGAGATGAAATGTTTAAGAAGGGTGCGCCCTTATACCGATCCAATGCATTGGGTAAAGTATAGTATCATGATACGTCATGTGCAATGAGTGTTGACTCATGCTAATTCAAGTGCAACGAGGGTTTACTCGTGCTTCAAATGCAATGAGGGTTTACTCATGCTCCATGTGCAATGAGCCTTGACTCATGCTAATTCAATGTTAAGTGTTGTTGCAATATTTCCATGTTATGATTATCATGATTTATCATGACTTTATGTTCATGTTAATCTTATTATATATTGATTTTCCTATTGCCTAACATGTATTGTACTCCTCATGTTATTCATTGTGTACTCCCTTACTGGGCTTTATAGCTCACCCTTTTCTTATGCATGTCCTCAGGTTATCCCATGCAATGCTAAGTACGAATGAATGTAGTGGTCATGTAAAGGAAGTTATCAATAAAGATATTGTATTTCAAGTTTAAAGTTTTTATGTAATGATCCTAAGCCCCAAAGACACTAAACCTCTCAATCTTCTTTGTTGTATCAAGTGAGGTTTTATGTAATAAAGCATGTTTAAGTTGTAATAAAAAGCATGGTTGTCATAGTTGGTATCAAAGGATAGGTTTAGTTATTTTTGGGATTAGGAAACCCTATTAAAGCCTTATATATAAGACTAAGTATAATAAAAACATCCCTAAGTTTTGGTAAATACTAAGTAAGTGGTTTATCAAACAAATACATCCCTGTCTGGATACGAGCAGGTAGAGGCGGCACTGGCACAGATGTATCCTAGGGGTAAAACCCGAAAACACCGCTTTGAGCTAGACTTGAATGGGAACTGTTGCACGACAACGGGCCTTGCTGCACTCTTGGTTATGACACTCCTGGGGGATATGTTTTGATAAATTCACAATCTTAGTATGAACCCTTATTAAGGGAAAAATGACCCTAAGAATATATGTTAGAAGGTAGATCATGAAAAGCCTGGATTGAATCCTATAGACTCATGAGTTAAAGAGATTAAAGTTTATTTATAAGTCATCAACTTTTGTCTTCGGTTTACCCTTTATGTGTTACCCATAACTTTCCTTTTATTCCATCCAATGGCCGGTAATAGGAGGACTCGGGCTAACAATCGTTGTGAAGATCAGTGTGATGATTGTACTAATGAGATGCCCAATCCAATGGGAGCGGGAATCGCAAACTTTGTCATGATTCTCTCTCAGCTAACTCAAGTTTTGAATAGAAGCACGGGTCAAGAGGAACATTCAACCCCCCCCCCCCCCCCAAGAAATAACAAGACGCTATCGAGAGCTTCAGGAGACAAAGGCCTCCTACTTTTAGTGGATCATCTGATCCCACGATCGCTGAGCAATGGATCAAATCCGTTGAAAAGATATTCTCCATCCTCCAATGCTCTGAACAAGAGAAGGTTCACCTGGTGGGTTATCATATGGAGGGTGAAGCTGATCAATGGTGGACGTTGATCAAAAATACGAAGCCTGAGGAGGAGATCAATGCTTTGGAATGGAAGGAATTCCGGAAGATGTTTTTCGATAAATATTTTCCATGCACCCTCCGTCTTAAGATGGAAAGGGACTTCCTTTCCCTCAAACAAAAAGATGAAGAATATGTGGGAGCTTACGAGGAAAACTTCACAAGGCTTGCACGATACGCTTCGAGCTTTGACGTTACCCCCGAATGCAAGGTTGACCACTTCTTTGGTGGGATGAAGCCTAGTTTGCGGAAAGCTTTAGCGATCTGTGACTTCGACAGTTATGAGGAAATTGTCCGATGTGCCCTCAAGGTTGAAATGGAGATTGGAGAATCACAGGGGTATCATGGGGACAAGAAGCGTAAGGTGGACTTCAATGCTGGTGGTCCGATGGATAAATCCAACAGTGCTAAGAAGTTCCAGCACCCCACTTGCCAAAAGTGTGGAAAGAAGCACCCTGGAAATTGCCTTAGGGGGACAAGAAAATGCTTCAGGTGTGTAAGAGAAGGGCACCTAGCTGTTAACTGTCGGAAAGAAGGACCCGCAGCTGTGACAGAGGAGAGGAATCCTCCGTTCGAACCTCAACGCATTGTTCAATTCTAAAAATGCAAAGAACCGGGTCATTTTGCGAATCAGTGCCCTAATCCAAGGGTTATCAGGGGCAACCAACAACCTCCAAGACAGCAAGGAAGAGCTTTTGCAATCACTTCTGCCGAATTGAACCCCGACAACGAAGTGGTGACAGGTACGCCAGTTATTCATTCAAGAATAGAAAATGTCCTTTTTGATTCAGGTTCTATGCATTCTTTTATATCTCGAATGTTTAGTAGAACAATCCCATCACCACCACAAATCCTGGAAGTAAAGATGTCGGTGATTACGGAAAATGGGGCAATCATTGCATCCCATGAATATAAGTCCTCCCTTGTTATAATCTATGGATTTAATTTCCCTGCGAACCTCGTAATACTCCCTTAGGTGGAATTTGATGCAATTCTTGGCATGGATTGACTTTCCTTATATAGAGACAACATAAATTGTCAGCAGAGGTAAATCACACTCCATATTGAGAATCGACCCCCAATTATTTACAAGTGTTTGGAGGAAGATGAATCTCCTTTAGCTCCATCATCTCAAGCATGGATATTACTGCCCTATGAGCATGCATATCTGGCTCAGATGATTGAGTCCAAGGATGAAACCACCCTTGAAGAAATGCGTATTGTGAGGGAATTCACTGAAGTATTTTCCGAGGAACTTCCTGGTCTTCCTCCAAGAAGAGATGTTGAGTTCTCAATTGAACTTATACCTGGGGCACTACCAATATCCAAGACTCCATATAGAATGGCTTTTGTTGAGCTTGAAGAGCTGAAGAAACAACTACAGGAGAATCTGGATAAAGGGTTTATACGCCCAAGTGCATCCCCATGGGTTGCACCAGTCCTCTTCGTCAAGAAGAAGGATGGGTCAATGCGGCTTTGCATCGATTATCATGAACTTAACAAAATCACGATAAAGAACAAGTATCCTCTCCCAAGAATCGATTAATTGTTTGATCAGCTGCGTGGAGCACAATACTCTTCCAAGGTGGACTTGCGGTCGGGATATTATCAAGTAATGGTGAAGAAGGAAGATATCCCCAAGGCTGATTTTCGTACAAGGTATGGGCACTATGAATTCATAGTAATGCCTTTCGGACTCACCAATGCTCCAGAAATATCCATGGACTTGATGAATAGAGTCTTTAGAGATTACCTTGACAAATTTGTGGTAGTCTTTATAGATGATATTCTAATATACTCCAAAACCAAGGAGGACCATGAGGAGCATTTAAGAACTGTACTGGAGACTTTGCGCAAGGATAAGCTCTATGCCAAGTACAGCAAATGTGAGTTCTGGTTGAAGGAGGTCTAATTCTTAGGCCATATCAACACATGAAATGGGATATCTGTGGACACCTCCAAAACAGATGCAATTGAGGGATGACTGAGGCCAACATCAGTAACGGATACCCGTAGCTTCTTGGGGTTAGCTGGATATTATCGACGATTTGTGAGAAATTTCTCACGATTGTCCAACCCACTTACCAAGCTAACTCAAAAGGGAGTAAAGTTTTACGGAGTAATGAATGCGAAGAAAGCTTCAAGGTGTTGAAAAGGAGGCTTATCACTGCACCCGTGCTCACTTTACCCACAAGTGGGGAACTTTTTGTGGTATTCAGTGATGCCTCAAAGAAGGGATTAGGATGTGTGCTAATGAAGAATGATAAAGTGATATCCTATACTTCAAGGCAGTTGAAAATACATGAGCGAAACTATCCAACGCATGATCTGGAGTTGGCGGCGGTGATCTTTGCCTTGAAAATCTGGCGGCCTTATCTCTATGGAGAGAAATGTGAGATATATACTGACCACAAGAGTCTTAAATATATATTCACACAGAAAGAGATTAATATGCGCTAGAGAAGATGGATAGAGCTCATCAAGGATTATGATTGTTCAATACATTACCACCCTGGGAAAGCAAAAAAGGTGGCGGATGCCCTAAGTAGAAAGAATCCAGCTATTCTATCAATGATGAGAATTGAGAAGGATCCAATCTTCTTAGACTTGATGAATATGGATGTGGGAATCATAAAGAAGGGAAAATCATCAATCCTTTCACAAATTATTGCTCAACTATCTCTTTTGGAAAGGATAAAGGATGCTCAAAAGGATGATGCGGGAATCCAAGAAAAAGTGGAAGCTATAAAAAAGGTAAAATCCTCAGAGTTTAATGTTAATGAAGAAGGAATTGTGCGGTTTGGGAAAAGACTATGTGTTCCATCAAGTCCGGAGCTGAAGAAGGAAGTTTTGGATGATGCACATAGTTCAAATTTCTCTATTCACCCAGGGAGCACAAAGATGTATCGAGATCTCCGAGAAAACTTTTGGTGGGATAATATGAAGAAAGAGATCACTGAATATACATCAAAGTGCCTGGTGTGTCAGCAAGTGAAGGCAGAGAGGCAGAAGTCTAAGGGGATGATGCAACCATTTCCCATACTAGAATGGAAATGGTAGAACATCACCACAGACTTTATCACTGGACTTCCAAGGACATCCAAAGGCAACAATGCAATCTGGGTTGTTGTGGATCGTCTTACAAAGACTGCACACTTCATTTCTATTCGAGAGGATTTCTCTTTGGATTAACTGGCACGGATATATATCAGGGATATGGTATGGTTGCATGGAGTACCACTATCTATTTTTTCTGACTGAGATCCAAGATTCACCTCTATGTTTTGGAAGAGTCTTCAACAAGCTCTAAATACTGAACTGAACTTCAGTACGGCCTATCATCCTCAAACTGATGGCCAATCCGAGCGGACTATCAAAACACTTGAGAATATATTGAGAGCGTTCTCAATGGACTTTAAATGAGGATGAGATCAACATCTTCCTCTGGTTGAGTTCACTTATAATAGTTTCCACTCGAGCATCCAAATGGAACCATATGAAGCCCTATATGGGAAAATGTATAGAACACCGGCATGTTGGGATGTGGTCGGTGAACGTAAGCTGCATGGACCAGAAATGGTCGAAGAAATGGTGGAGAAGGTGAAAACCATTCAGCAGCATATCAAGGCATCCCAAAGTCAATAGAAGAGTTATGCAGATAATCGTCGACGAGACCTTGAGTTTCAAGTCAGAGACATGGTGTTTTTACGCATATCTCCGTGGAAGAAGGTCATGAGGTTTGGAAATAAAGGGAAGTTAAGTCCAACATACATCGATCCCTTCAATATTCTTGATCGTGTTGGGGTTGTGGCCTATCGACTAGCACTTCCGCCTACTATGGACAAGGTGCATGATGTCTTTCATGTATCCCTCTTGAGGAAGTACATACCAGACCCTTCACATGTACTCTCTTCCGAGGTGGTACAATTGGAAGATGATCTTTCTTATGAGGAGCAACTAGTGAAGATCTTAGATCGTAGAGAAAAAGTTCTATGAAATAATACAATGCCCCTCGTGAAGGTGTTGTGGAGAAACCACAAGTTTGAAGAAGCAATTTGGGAGTCGAAGGATATGATGAAGCTGAGTTACCCACATTTGTTTTAGTGTGGGAAAAGGAAAATTTCGAGGGCGAAATTTCTTAAGGGGGGAATATTGTAACGACCCAAAGTTTCATTAATGGAAAATCCCTCTTGATCTAGTTAAATGTTTCTTTATGAAAAATGTTTTTATAAGATGTTGAATTCTTTAGTTTTATGTTATGATTTGTGACCGTTACTTTTATAGCCGTTGAACAGTGATCACTTGAGTAGTATAAATATATGGCTTTAACGAACCCAATTTTACTCAGACAAAGGAAGCGATGGCCTCATCCAGTAGAATTTCCCCATACGAAGACCATTTGTCAGAGCTAGGAAAAGAGGTGGCGTCTTTGGGCTTTACCCTTGACCAAGCCCAAGCTAAGATTCATTATGTTAAGCGCGAACGTGATCGTCTATGGGAAAAGTGGAAGTTGATAGAGATTACCACTCGAGCGATGTTATCCGAGCCGCCTCAAGAGTCTGTCACCATCGCACACCTTACCCTTAGGTCTGATGTGGCTATCTTAAGGGGTTATGTAACAAATAAGCAGTACCATTTTCATGTACATTATTTTTATATATAATAATGAATATAATTTCTAGTCATTTTTGATACATTGTAAATAGTTTTTAAAGTACAAATGGTGTTTTTAGTTATTATTTAATTAAGAATTATATTTTATTAAATTAAAGGATTTTTGAATTAAATAATATTTTAATAAAATATTATTATTAATATTAATTTAATTTTTATTAAATATAAATGATCTTATAATTTTATGAATTCAATTAAAATTTTTATTAAGGTTTGAAAGCCATTTCTGTCAAAACCCGTGAATTTTTTTATAAATGTAGGTTTTTATTTTAAAAGTGAAAATTCAAATATTTATAAAATTATTTAGATAAAATAAATATTATGTTTGGAATCAGAACGTCGAATTTATCCAACGGTGAATGTTTCATAATTTTTTGAGACAGTCAAATTTTTGGGTAAAAATTAAATACCTTTTAAATATATAATGTGTTTTATGACATCATATTGACCCAATGGTGATGTAATAAAATACCATAATCCTTATGTTCGGCCAATATCTATTTTATCATTAAAATAATGAGGTTTTGGGTTTTTTTGACTTACTTTTCAAAGCATTAATGGAGCCCTCAAGACTTATTCAACAGTTTGCCTTTTTAAATTAATTTCCATGGGAGTGTGACTCACCTCCACATAAGAAACCCTAATTTTTTAATAAGTTCGGACCTTCGCCTTGTAAAATATTGTTTTCCTCTTTCCTTTTCCAGAAACCATGGGCAAATACCATAGTATGGTTTGTGGTTTGGATTATTTTAATATAAGGGGTCCCAAACCTAAATAATAAAGAATTCTCTTACCTTTCCTATATAAACCCACCCAAGCTCCCACTTCCTCCTCACTCAAAGCCGTTGGAGTTCGTCAAAACTCTGCCCTAATCTCTATAGAATCCTCTCAAGGTGCCCCAAGCTCCCAAGAAGCCTCTCACAAGCCTCTCTCTAGCCTTTGGAAGCACACTTCCAAGTAAGGGTTTTTTCATCCTTTCTAATTTTTGTCAATTTTCTTTAAGTTGTATTGCCCTTTTAATTTCAATTGTGAATTTTGGGGTATGGTTTCACACCTCCCACATACTTCCCTCTTATTGTTTTAATTATGGGAGACCCCTTTATCTCTCATTAAATGCCTCCCATGTACACCCGTTACTGTGCCGAAATTCCGAAAGGAACTTTTTTCTCCTCTTTTATATTCAAGCAATACTTTTGTATCATGAATCTAAATTAATTTTTAATTGTTAGGACATGTATCTATATGACCTCCTTACTTTCCATTACATGTAAATATGATGAGGAACCCCTTTCTCTCTCATCAACCATTTTTATGAATTCTTATGTCACGCCGTTACGGTACCGAAATCACACCGATTTTCTAAGCCAATATCATTGTGTAGTGAATACCATGCCCATTTCTCCGTCAAGGGTATTCACCTTTATGCACATTTACTTATTGATTATAAAGTTTCATGTATGAATTCCACATTCCTTTATATTTAAATAAATTATTATGTTTTATGAATCCATGTTTTATGATCCATGTGGCACACTTATGCTTGAAATGAAATGTTTAAGAAGGGTGCGCCCTTATACCGCTCCAATGCATTGGGTAAAGTATAGTATCATGATACGTCATGTGCAATGAGTGTTGACTCATGATAATTCAAGTGAAACGAGGGTTTACTCGTGCTTCAAGTGCAATGAGGGTTTACTCATGCTCCATGTGCAATGAGCCTTGGCTCATGCTAATTCAATGTTAAGTGTTGTTGCCACATTTCCATGTTATGATTATCATGCTTTATCATGCCTTTATGTTCATGTTACTCTTATTCTCTATTGATGTTCCTATTTCCTAACATGTATTGTACTCCTCATGTTATTCATTGTGTACTCCCTTACTGGGTTTTATAGCTCACCCTTTTCTTATGAATGTCCTTAGGTTATCCCATGCAATGCTAAGTACGAAGGAATGTAGTGGTCAGGTAAAGGAAGTTTTCAATAAAGATATTGTATTTCAAGTTTAAAGTTTTTATGCAATGATCCTAATCCCCAAAGACACTAAACCTCTCGATCTTCTTTGTTGTATCAAGTGAAGTTTTATGTAATAAAGCATGTTTAAGTTGTAATAAAAAGCAGGGTTGTCATAGTGACCATTTACAAGGATAAGATAATGTGTAGGCTATGCTAGTGATTGTTTAGTCTCTATTTGAACATTGAAAAAAATACACTCTGGGAAAACTGGGTTATTGCGACGTGCTATTTAAGACGGGTAGATGGTTCTCATCGCAAAATTTTTGGTGTGCATTGCACACCAAAATGTGGGACATGGTATTTGCGATGGGATATATCTCTCGTCACAAATAGTATGTCAGCGGGTGGTCTTTTGCGATGAGTTACATCACAAAAGACTTTTTAATCATAAGGTATTTGCAACAGGACCCGTTAGAAAAGTTACTATTTACGATGGATTTCCCGTTGCAACTAATCTAACTTATATATACCCCCAACCAGTTTTTTTCTCATTCCATTCCATTCACTAATCTTCTCTCTCCCTTTAGTGAAAATTTTTCTCTCAAAATTTTTCATAGTTTAAAGTTTTAATGTGGGGCATTTTTCACAGCTTATATACTTTGAAAGCTTCAGTTTTAAGGTATTTATCTATTTTAACTTATTTTTTAATTTATTTATTTTATTTTAATTATAGTTATTGTTAATTAGCTATAGTTAAATTAAATTAGAATTATATAGTTTTATTTATCATTGTTTATGTTTATTTTTACAAATAATTATGTGTGATTAATATGAATTAGTATTAATTAATAGTTGTTGTATTAATTAGTAATAATTAGTTTTAAATAGTAATAATTAGTATTAAATAGTAATAATTTGTATTAAATTGAAAAAATAGTATTAAATTGTAATAATATGTAATAAACTGCAAAAATTAATAATAAAGTGGAACAATTAGTAATAAATTGCAACAATTAGTAATAATTTGCAACAATTAGTAATAAATAGAAACAATTAGTAATAAATTCAAATAATTAGTAATAAATTTGAATAACTATTAATAAATTAAAATAATTACTTATAAATTTGAATAATTAGTAATGAATTGGAATAATTAGTAATAAATTGCAATAATTAGTAATAAATTCCAATAACTAGTAATAAATTGCAATAATTTATAATAAATTGCAATAATTAGTAATAAATTGTAATAATTAGGAATAAATTTTAATAATTAGTAATAATTTGTAATAAATTCGAATAATTAGTAATAAATTTGAATAATTGGTAAGAAATAGTAACAATTAGTAATAAATAGTAATAAATTGACACAATTATTAATAATTAGTAATAATTAGTAATAATTAGTAATACATTCGAATAATTAGTAATAATTTCGAATAATTAGTGATAAATTCGAATAAGTAGTAGTAAATTGTAATAATTAGTAATAAATTGTAATAATTAGAAATAAATTTCAATAATTAGTAATAAATTGAAACAATTAGTAATAAATTTCAGTAATTAGTAAAAAATTCAACAATTAGTAATAAATTTGAATAACTAGTAATAAATTAAAATAATTAGTCATAAATTGCAATAGTTAGTAATAAATTACAATAATTAGTAATAAATTTTAATAGTTAGTAATAAATTGCATTAATTAATAATAATTAGTAATAATTAGAAATAATTAATAATAAATTCAAATAATTAGTAATAAATTCCAATAATTAGTAATAATTAGTAATAAATTTCAATAATTAATAGTAAATTGCAATAATTAGTAATAAATTATAATAGTTTGCAATAATTAGTAACAAATTCAAATAATTGGTAATAAATTCAAATAATTAGTAATAATTAATAATTAGTAATAATTTGTAATATTTATTAATAAATTATAATAATTAGTAATAAATTATAATAATTAGTAATAAATTGTAATAATTAACAATAAATTGTAATAATTAAAAATAAATTGTTATAATTAGTAATTAATTTTAATGATTAGTAATAAATTGTAATAATAAGTAAAAAATATTAATAATTAGTATTAAATTGTAATAATTTGTAATAAATTGTAATAATTTTAATAACTTTTAATAATTTTTAATAAATTGTAATAGTTAGTAATAAATTTTTATAATTAGTAATAATTTGAAAAAATTTGTAATAATTAGTAACAAGTTGTGATAATTTGAAATAATTTGTAATAATTGGTAATAATTTTTAATAATTTTTAATAATTTGTAACAATTTGTAATAATTTGTAATAATTTGTAATAATTTGTAATAAATTGTAATAATTTGTAATAATTTGTAATACTTTGTTATAAATTGTAATAATTTGTAATAATTTATAACAATATGTAATAAATTTTAATAAATTTTAATAAATTGTAATAATTTTTGAGTGAATAAGGTTATCTTATGACTTCTCCATCCCATATGGTTTTATATTTTGAAAATTACAAACACTTTTTTTCTTAAGTTCTGCATTTTTGATAAGTTTTGTTTTTTCTTAAGATATGGAATTTTCATTACGTTATACTTATAGATGTATTATTAAAATTTGTCATTTTGTTATACTTGCAGATGTATCATTTCGATTTTTCATTCCATTATACTTACAGATGTATCATTAAAATTTGTCATTCCATTATACTTACAGAAGTATCATTATGATTTGTCATTCTGTTATACTTACAGATGTATCAGTATGATTTTCCATTCTATTAGATTTAGAGATATCTTATACAGTCTTTATGATACTAATTCTGTTGTATATGTGATACTGTCTTTATGATACTGATTCTGGTGTATATATGATGCCATCTTTACGATACCGAATCCAGTGCAAATGTGATCCTGTTTTATGATACGAAATCCAGTGTATAAGTTATATCATCTTCATGATACCAAATCCTATGCAAAAGTGATTCTATTTTATGATTCTGAATCCAATACAAAAGTCATTCTGATTTTATGATTCGAATTCAAGAACAAATGTGATACCAGTTTCACAATCTGTTCCTTATGAATCCATTCTCTTAATAATTTTATTCTTAAGATTATGTTTTCATGATAATTTTAGAGTTTTTTAAATGTATCATTCCAATAATATTGAATTCTAAGTTTTCTTACACTTAAAGTTTATCCTTAACTTAACATTGTTTCTCATACTTGAAACGATGTCATGCAATCTGTTACAAACTAATTGTTGTATGTTTGACATGTGTCTAGGTCCCTCCAAAATTTAAGGAAAATATGACTGTTAGAGTGGAGCCGACCGTTGGGAATCTTTGCCTATAAATATAAGTTCATTTGAATGGGTATAATATAATGTAGAAGAGGATGAACTTTGATAATGTGAAAAAGATGTGAAGTTATTTCTAGAGAGAGAGGCTCTTTCAACTCTCAGTGCTTCATTCGGATGTCATGAACAACTTGTTTGGGTGTGAACAACATGTTCATACTTGCTTTAGGAAGACTCCGATCATGCTGATCGTGGGATTCTGAGTTTGGAAGACAGAGGTTGTGATTTCCTTCTAAATCGAGGTCTTGTGGGGATAGCAAGACAGATACTGATCTTCAGATTGAGGGCTTACCTGGGTTTAGGTAAGACAGACTTTATTGAAATTATAAATCAAGGAACCTTTATCCAAGGATGTTGGATACCCTTATCTTTGGGTTAAAGGAATCTTGTTATTACTTGTTTTCTATTTCAAGTTTTTTTATTTCCACTTTAATCTTAACTTTGTTGAAGGTAGGAAGTATAACTTTCTTATACTTTCAAATTCCGTTACTCTAATTATATTATATATTCTATACACTTTAAGGCAGAATCTTTATTTTAAGAAAATAGAAAAGTTTCCTTTAATAAGTTTTGTGAATGTTTGTTTAACCTTGTTAAACATAACATTAAAGGTTCCAAAGGAATTTTTAAAGTATAAAATTCACCCCCTCTTGTATATTGAGCATATAAATTCATTATTTCTATCCTATAATTGGTATCAAAGGAGGTCTCCAAAATACTTGTATCCACATATATGTTTTCTTGCTCAAGTTTTTTTACTTTTACTTCTAATAAGTTTTGTGGAAAGAAATTCTTTTTAGTATGGCAGGCATTCATGTTGGATCTCTAGCTAATCTCAATCATACTAGACCACCAATATTCTATAGAAATGACTGTGAGTATTGGAGAGACAAAATGAAGACTTTTTTTATAAACACAGGTGTAGACAACTACATTATGTTAACTGAAGATTATAAGATTCTTTATAAGGAACTTAAAACCTTTACTAATTCGAAAAAGGTGGAATACCAGCTGAACTTTAAGGTACTTAATACTTTTCTTTGTTCCATAACTAGAAATATATATAGCGAAATTTAATCTTGTGAAGCTGCAAATAGTATCTGGAAGAAGCATGAAGTAACTAGATTTGGAACTTCCAAAGTTATTGAAACTAGAAGAGCTATGATCAGAGATGAGTATCATAGTTTTTTGCTTTCCTTATGGAGAACCCATATGTAAGGTACAACAAAGATTCATGGATATTTCCAATAGCTTATAATCAATGGGTGAGAAAGGTTTAGATGATGAATCTATTATAGACAATATTATATACATCATTCCTAACAAATGGGAATCCAAGAGAACTAGTATAGATGAAAATAGAAAAGTCACACAAATTTCTCTTGATGAACTATTTCGAACCCTTCTTCAATATGAAACCAGAATGAAGAGAGATGATGATAATATTAAGAAGAAGAATGGAAATGGTGGTTTTTCTTTTACAACTACTTCAAATCATATGAAATCCAAGACTCCTGAGAGAGTTACAAGATCTATGTCTAAGAAGGTTGTTGTTCAATCTAAATCTAGTGAAAGTGAAACTTCAGAAAATGAGTTAGCCAATCTTGCTCGGAGGATGAACAAGATTGTTGGTCAGAAGAATTTTATATATAGATACAATATAGAATATGTAAAAGATAAGATATATGGATAATTTACATGTTAGTAATGTAGAAGAACTGGTCATATCAGACCTAATTGTCCCTTACTTAAGAAAAGAGACAAGAATGACAGGAATTCTGAGAGAAACAAGAATAAGTTATACAGATCAAAGCATAAGAAATTCCTAAAAGCCAATGACACTTGGAGTGCCAGTGTTGGAGATTCCTTTGACCATTCTATAGATTATTAATCTTCTAAGCAAAAGAATATTGGTTTAATAGCCTGAGATCTATTTCAAAATGAATGTCTTATGGCTAAGGTACGAACTGCTGAATCCTAAACCAATATGTCTTTCAGTGAAAATTTTCCTGATAAAGAATTTTCTTTAGATGAAGAATCTTCTTCATCAGATAGTGATAATTATTTACCTTCTTATGAGGAAGTTTCTATATTTTCTATGTTTCTAGAGATAAGAAATTTCAAAGTTTCTAAGAAACTTCAAAAAGCAAATTCTAGAGAATTTATTTTAACAAAATAAATTTCAGATCTTTCAAAATAACTTAAAAGGAAAAATGATGTTTTAGAAAATCTTTCTAAGAAACTTGAGGAAGCAAATTCTGAGAAGGATAAGCTTTCAAAAGAGATTAAAAATCAGTTTTTTGGAAGAAAAAAAATTAGAGGATAAGCTTAACTCTAAGTATATTATTGCAGAGGATAGAATTTTAGTCATAAGACTAAAGTCTGAAATTTTTTCTTTGAAGAAAATTATTGCAAACTTTACTTCTGGTAAGGAAACTTTTGACAATATGTATTCTCATATCTGACCTCATGGTAATAATCAAGGATTAGGTTATTCTCATAAAAAAATCGGTTTTTAGAAACAATTATTTAATTCTTCCAAGAGAACCTTTTTGTACTAAATTTCAAAGTGGTGAGCATTGGAAGAGGAACTCTTCTATAAATAATGTTTAATCTCTTGGGTGTCATAAAGCTTACTTTTCTAAACAAATGTGGATATCCAATATTTTATTATCTAACAATTCCAGATCCAAGCAAGTTTGGATTCTGAAAACCTAACTCTTCATTTTTAGGTCAATAATGGAATTACCAACAACATACGGTACATGGATAGTTGATATTCTTGGCACATGACTGGAAACAAAAAATATTTCAAAATGATTTTAAAGACTAAAGGTGAAAAATTAACCTTTGGAGATCACTCTCAAGGAGAACTTTTCGGTATAGGTAACATTATTCTTCTTGGAAAATATTTAATTTCTAATGTTTTATTTGTTAAAGGTCTTAAGAACAACCTCATCATTATAAGTCAATTTTATGATGATGGATACCCTATGAATTTTTGGAATGACAAGTTCTTAGTATACAATTCCAAGGATGAATTTATTCTCTCAGCCCATAGGCAAGAGAATGTATGCACACTAAACCTAGAAGACCTTAGAAATCAAGATCTTCCTTGCCTAATTGAAATTAAAGATCAATATTGGCTTTGTAGTAGAAGACTAGGACATTGAAACTTAAGGAATCATTGAAAACGTTCTAAGAAAGAACTTGTTAAGGATCTTCCAGATCATTGGTTTTATTCTTCAAAAGTCTATGATCCTTATCAATATGGCAAGAAATATAAATATATCCTTAAATCTATAAGTGAAGTTACAACTTCTAATGTTTTACAGCTAGTGCACATGGAATTATTTGGTTCAACACAAACTGGAAGTATTGGAGGCAAATATTATGTCTTTGTCTTAGTTGATGACTACACTAGATTTACTTGGTTCTATTTTCTCGCAAAGAAATCTGAAGATTTTTCTTATTTAAAATTTTTCAGAGCTCAAGTTAAAAATGAGAAAAACCTTCCATTTGATAACTATTCATAGTGATCTTGGAGGAGAATTTCAAAATTCTTATTTTGATACATTTTGTAGTAAAGAAGGTATTACTCAAAAATTTTCAGCTCAAAGAACTCCTCAACAGAATGGTGTTGTTGAAAGAATAAATCGTATTTTTCAATAAATGGCTAGAACCATGTTGAGTGAATATTATATAGCTAAATATTTTTGGGCTGAAGCTATAAGTACTTCCTATTATACTATAAATCGAGTTTTAATTAGACCTTTTCTTAATAAAACACCTTATGAGTTATGGACTTGCCGAAAACCGAATGTATCTTACTTTAAATTTTTTGGTTGTAAAGTATTTATCTTGAATACCAAGGATAACTTACATAAATTTGCACCCAAATCCAATGAAGGAATCTTCTTAGGATTCTATTATAACTCTAAGGCATAAAGAGTTTTTAATAAAAACACTTGCCCTATGGAAGAAATAGTTCATGTTAATTTTGAAGAAAATAATCCTTCTGTTTTCAAACAACCTAAATTTATTTCTGATATATTTTTTAAAATCGATCACCAACCTTTGATAGAAGACCTTTCAGATAAGGATGATGTTAAAGAAATTTTTTCTGAAACAATTACCCCTGACGATTTCCTACCCTATGTTGATGATCAAGTTTTCAAAACCCAAATGAGTTGTTACTTAGAAATCATCTCAGTGATAATATCATTGAAAATGTTAATCAACCAGAAAGAACTAGAAGTTCTTTAAGGAATGAAGTTGAACACGTTTCATTTCTTTCACAATTTGAATCTACGACTCCTGAATAAGCCTTAGGTGATGATGATTGGATAAAGGCTATACAAGATGAACTCAATGAATTCATAAGGAATCAGGTTTGGACCTTGGTTGAAAAACCTAAGGAAACTTCTGTTATTAGAGTAAAATGGGTTTTTAGAAACAAATGCGATGAAAATGGAGTTATTTTTAGAAATAAAGAAAGACTAGTTTCCAAGGCTATAACCAACAAGAAGGAATAGACTATGAATAATCCTACGCACCTCTAGCAAGACTTGAATCTATTCATATTCTTCTATCATTTGTAGCATTCTTTAATTTCAAACTTTATCAAATAGATGTAAAGTGTGATTTTCTTAACAGTTATGTATAGGAGGAAGTCTATGTAGATTAGCCCCCTAAATTTGAAGATACAAAACATCCTAATCAGGTTTATAAACTTACCAAAGCTTTATATGGACTCAAACAAGCCCCTAGATCTTAGTATGATAGACTTTCAGGATTTTTTCTTCAAAATAACTATGTTAAAGGAACTGATGATCTAGCCCTTTTTATTAAGAATATTAATAATGATGTTTTTATTGTCCAAATTTATATTGACAACATCATCTTCGGATCAACTTAGCAATCCTTAACTGATTCATTTGTAAATCTTATGAAATCTGATTTTGAGATGAGTATGATGGGTGAGTTAAACTTTTTTCTTGGTTTTCAAATTTCTCAAAAACTATAGGGACCTTACATATCTCAACATAATTATATCAAATATCTTCTTAAGAAGTTCAGGTATAATAATTCTAAGAGTATAAGTACTCCTATCAGAACCTCCAATACTCTTGATATTGATGAAGCAGGAAAACCTGTGGATCAGACATCTTACAGAGGGATGATGGGAAGTTTACTTTACTTAACAGCTAGTCGACCTGACTTAATGTTATCAGTATGCTTATGTGAAAGATTCCAAGAAAATCCTAAATAATCTCATTTAAAGGTAGTGAAAATAATTTTTTGCTACTTAAAGGGAACTTTAGATTTGGGACTTTTTTATTCCTATGGAAATAATTTTGAACTTCAAAGTTTTTTAGATGCTGACTTCGGTGGTTGTAAAATGGATAGAAAAAGTACATCCGGAACTTTTCATTTCTTAGGAGATTCCTTATTTTTATGGTCACGCAAGAAACAACATTTTGTAGCTCTTTCCGCTGTTGAAGTTGAATATGTAGCAGCTGGAAGTTTTTGTGCTCAAGTATTGTGGATGCAACACACACTCAAAGATTATGGTATGAGTTTTACTAAGACTCAAATAATGTGTGATAACAAAAGTTACATTACCCTAAGTAAAAAACCTTCACATCACTATCGTGCAAAGCACATAGATATCAGACATCACTTTCTTAGGGATCACACACTTAAAGGAGATATTATTCTTCAATTCATCAAAACGCAAGAACAACTTGCTGATATTTTTCCAAAGACATTATCTTATAATATATTGAATACATTAAACAGAAGGTATGAATTATTTCTAAAAGGTAGTTATTCATATCTACTTCTTGTTTAAATCATCTCCTTACATTAAACTACTCTTTATTTCAGGGGGAGTTCATATGCTGGCTTGTTTTTATTCCTTTCTTAATATTTTTTTAAAAAAAAATCTTTCTATGTGTTTTTTAAGAAATATCGGTATTGGAAATATCGGTATTGATATCCTAGAATCTAAAACATACAAGAAAATTCTTATAATACCGAGAAACTCTTTAGAGTATTCCAAAAGGTAAATTCTATTACCCTTTATTTTCATATCTTAAGTTTCAATTATTGGTATTTCAAAACACTCAATTCCGGTTTACATTACTACAAAAGATCAGAATTCATATTTTTTCTATCCATCCTCAACCATTAGATCAGATCAGGTTATGTTCAGTCATTTGATTATCTTATGGAAGCTAAAAATCTATAGCCTCGTATATATAAGGGGTTTCTTGTTTATAAGCACCGCACTATCCTTACTGATCTATGTGCCAATGCTCTGTTGCCTTTAAAGTTTTCGTTCTGATTCCTTTGTCTTTATCTTCCTGAATGACTCCTGAATCTTTAGTAGACCAGATTCAAACTAGCAAGGAAATAAAGGACTACTCGGTCTTTAGGGAAAGGTTGGTTTGACCTAACTTCTTTGCAAAATACGACTCCCTTATTTTAAAGGTAATAAGAACAAATGTATGGGAAAGTGTTTTTGTGGCTAAAGAGAAAAGTTAGGATCCATTTTATCCTGAACTGGTCATTCAGTTCTAATAATCTTTTACATTCTTCCAAAAGGATGTTAAGGCTCTACTTAAGTTCAAGTGTTATGATAAGACATATACAGTCCCCTATAAGAAGGTATAAAACGTTTTTAACATTTTGTATGACGGGAAATCTATTCTATGCTCTCAAAGCCACCCAGAGAAAGAAGGTACTTTTGAGAAGGTCAAAGCACTATATTATCTTGGTCTCAAGTATGTTATTATTCCACAGATTATGAATCTCTCAACAAACCACAAGATGGTAGCTCTCTGGATGCAAGGATTTCTTATACCAAGAAAAGGAGATAAGGACTCTCTAAATATATGTGATATCTTCCTGTTATACTTTCTCGTCAACTTAAGGAAGATCAACTTGGTGAAGAACATATTTCTCACCATCTAGGAAATAAAAGGTGGATCCATTAGATCTCAGATACTTATGTATCTGGAAACTATCTCCAGGATAATTTTCATGTACCTTCAAGAGTTAAATGTCTCATGTCGATCAGTCTCAAAGCCTTACAAGATTTTGTTACTCATGTATGACACTCTAAGAAGGATGAAGGTAGATTTATTATAGGAATCAAAGAGTTTTGAAGAAATGGTTATCTAGAACAAGGGAGATGTTCTGGAATCTTCAAAATTAGTACTCAATAAAAGGAATCATGAAGAACCTAGCATGCCTATACAAGTTCCTAATGTCCTGGTATCAGCACCTCCTCCTACAAAGAAACTTAAAGCCTATTCCGATGCAACATTGGAAAAGTGGAGAGAAATGGTAACTACCAGAAAGGAAGGAGATCCTAACTTTGGCTTAAATCCGGCAGAGGCTAAGGCCTTGAAAATCAAGCAACATGAAAATCTCAAGAAAGAAAAAATGGAGAAGAAGTTACATAAAAAATCCTTGGAAGTGCAAGTTTGTCAGTCTCTTCTAAAAGATATGGAAAAGAAGTCTCAAAAAGTACAAGAATCTGAATTTTCTCATAAGAAACCGGTTGCCACTTTGGAAATCTAGAAATCCAAGATAGTTATATCTTTATTAGAAACTATTCAAGAAATATAAGATCATATTGTTCAAGAAGAATATGATTATGTTTTAAGTGAAGTCGAAGACTACATTGGAACTCCTTCGAGTTCGGTATCTAAATCTATTTAAGAAGAACAAGTTAAAGAAAAAGTTGAAGAAGAAGTTGAGGAAGAGGTATAAATTGAGGAATAAGTAGAAGTTGAAGAAGAAGAACAAGTAGAAACTGATGTGGAAGAAGAAGGGAAAGAAGAGGCTGATCATCAGTGGTGAAGAATAAGAGTTTCAAGAGAAAGAATATGAACAAGGAAATCTAAATTTTATCCAAGTTTCAGTTGAACAATCGCCAGTTCAAAATCCTACCAATAGAAAAAGTGTTTTGGTTGCCTCATCTGAAAAAGAAATGCCTCATAATTCTTTCAAGAGAATATAAAAATAAGTTTCCTTAACTCCAGGAGGAACTCAGAAAGGAAAAGTTGTTTCAGGTTCTGAATCATCTTCATCTGTTGAACATGACTTTGTCAAGCTATCTTTAAGAAAGTTAGTCAAAACCATTCCAATTCTTTCAAATACAGATTACTGGAGTCAAATGATGCATGAAACTCGAAATCGAAAGACAGAATCGACTAATATTCTTATGGACATGGTGGTCAAGCAAGAAGCAGACTTCAACAATCGTTTGATTGATTACAAAGCTCAAAAGGTCACTTGTAAGAAAGTATTTAACCGCACCAAGACTATCAATGAAGATCTAATATAGTTCAATGACTTTATGTATTCAACAGATGGAGCTTTAAATACTTGTGAAAACGAGTTCAACAAATTCAAGGCGTCAATCTCTGAGAATGCTTGTCAACTAAATTTTGTTACCCGATATGTTAGTAGTGAGAAGGAAGTAAGAGCTGAATTAGAGAGAAAGTTGGTTGCTCAAGAAGAAAGGATCTTGTCATTAGAAAAGAAGAATCACGATCAGGAGATCTTGTTAAAGAAGTGTGAAGAAGATCACAAGGAAGTAAATAAACTCAAAACATTGATAAAGAATATGTTGTCTAAGAAAAAGAATGATGGATGATGTTTCCTTACACTCTGATGTTTTGTGGTAATCTAAACCTTATTTCCAAAATACCCTTAAGAAGCTACATGCAGATCTTTCTTTTGTTCTTGAATGTATGCTTGATTAACCTTATAGGTAAATCTTATACTTCTCCATTTTTTCCCTCTTTTTGAAAATCACAAAGGGGGAGAATTTAATCCAAGGAAGAATTTAATGATGATATTAAAATATGATAATCTATTAAGGTAACGTATGGTAAGAAAGGATAATGTCCAAGTAAGGGGGAGTTTTTTGATTAATAAGAGATGTTAATCAAAGGGGGGGATTTCTTCTTAAGAAAGAAAACCAGATAATAAAGATCAAGAATACGAACCTTATGAAACATAACCTAAGGGGGAGTTAGTCATATTCATCAGAAATATCATTCAAAAGGGGAGATAATTTTTTCATACTTGTTTATCTAAGTCAATATATTATTCCTTAGAAAAGTTGTTTGTGCTTTCCCAACAGGTGGAGATTGTTGAGTCAATAAGGGTATCTTATGACTTCTCCATACTTTATGGTTTTATATTTTGAACATCACATACACTTTTTTTCTTAAGTTCTGTATTTTTCTTAAGTTCTGTTTTTTTAAGATATGGAATTTTCATTCCCTTATACTTACAGATGTATCATTACGATTTGTCATTCTGTTATACTTATAGATTTGTCATTACGATTTTTCATTCCTTTATACTTAGAGATGTATCATTACGATTTGTCATTATGTTATACTTACATATGTATCATTATGTCTTGTCATTCTATTATATTTACATATGTATCATTACGATTTTCTATTCTGTTAGATTTACATATTTCTCATACCGTCTTTATGATACTGACTCCGGTGTATATGTGATACTGTCTTTATGATACCGATTTCGATGTATATATGATATCATCATTACGATACTGAATCTGGTGAAAATGTGATCCTGTTTTATGATACCAAATATAGTGTATAAGTGATATCATCATCATGATACCGAATCCAGTGCAAAAGTGATTCTGTTTTGTGATTCCAAATCCAGTACAAAAGTTATTCCGATTTTATGATTCTGATTCTGGAACAAATGTGATATTGGATTCACAATCTAATTTACTTTTCTCTATGAATCTATTTTCTTCATAATTTTATTCTTAATATTACGTTTTCTTGATAATGTTAGAGTTTTGTAACTTTATCATTAAAATAATATCAGATTCTAAGGTTTCTTATACTTAACATTTATCCTTAACTTAACACCATTTCTCATACTTGAAATGATGTCGTGCAATCTGTTACAAACTAAACGTTGTATGTTTGACACGTGTCCAGGTCCCTCCCAAATTTAAGGAAAATATGACCTTTTTAGTGGAGCCGACCGTTGGGAAGCTTTTCCTATAAATACAATTTCATTTGAATGAGCAGAATACAATGTAGAGAGTGGATGAACTTGATGCACATGAAAAAGCTATGAAGTCATTTATAGAGAGAGAGGCTCTTTCAACTTTTAGTGCTTCGTGAGGATGTCATAAACAAATTGTTTGGGTGTGAACAACTTGTTCATACTTTCTTTGTGAAGACTTTGATCATGCTGATCATGGGATTCTGGGTTTGGAAGACAGAGGTTCTGATTTTCTTCTAAATCGAGGGAATTAAGGGATAGCAAGACAGATACCGATCTTCAGATTGAGGGCTTACCAGGGTATGTGTAAGAAAAACTTTCTTGAAAGTATGAATAAAGGAACATTTATCCAAGGTTGTTGGATACCCTTCTCGTTGGGTTAAAAGAATCTTTTTGTTACTTGTTTTCTATTTCAAGTTGTTTTATTTCCACTGTAATCTTAACTTTGTTAAAGGTAGGAAGTATAAATTTCTTAGACTTTCTAATTCTGTTACTCGGATTAGATTACATATTCTATACACTTTAAGGTAGAATATTTATTTTAAGAAAAAAGAAAAGGTTCCTTTAAGAGGTTTTATGAATGATTGTTTAACCTTGTTAAGCTTAACTTTAAAGGTTTCAAAGGAATTTTTAAAGTATAAAATTCACCCCTCTCTTGTATATTGAGCATCTACATTCATTATTGTGATCCTACAATAATTATTAATTTGTAATAATTAGTAATAATTAATAATAATTAGTAAAAATTAGTAATAAATTGGTAATAATTTGTAATAAATTGCAATAATTAGTAATAGATTGCAACAATTTGTAAAAAATTACAATAATTAGTAATAAATTGCAACAATTAGTAATAATTTGAAACAATTAGTAATAAATTGCAGAAATTAGATATAAATTGCAAAAAATTAGTAATAAATTGTAATAAATTATAATAAATCATAATAATTAGTAAAAAATTATAATAATTAGTTACAAATTCTAATAATTAGTAACAAATTCTAATAATTTGTAATAATTAGCAATAATTAGTAATAATTAGAAATAATTAGGAATAAATTGAAAAAAATGGGCACAAATTGTAATAAATTGGAAAATTTTCCAATGGATTGGCGACTCCCTTTTGCTTGACGCATTATCTCCTTGAAAATTTCACCCACTAAAATCACTATGAAAAAATTTTCCTTATATACGGATATTCATTTTCATATGCAGGATAATAGAGAGCAGCATGACGAGGCCTTCTTCTCTCCATTCATGTGCATATGAAAATGGATATGAATATGTCAAATCATATTTTTCATACTAATTTCAGTTGGAGAAATTTGAAGGAGGTGATTCATCGATCAAAAGAGTCTCTTTTTCTCGATGACCCATATCCACTGTCTCTGACTGAAATCACTAGGAAAAAATTTCTCAGGTATATGGATATCCATTTGTTTATGCACAAAGATGGAGAGCACGGAGGCCTCATCACGCTGATCTAAATATCCATGCATACAAAAATGGATATCTGTACATCTGAGCATTTTTTTCAAAGTGATTTTAGTCGGAGACAGTGGAGATGAGTCATCGGGTAAAAGAGCTACCGCCAATCTACTGGAAATTGTGTCACTCGTAATTAACAATTATTAGTAAACATTATGTGTAATTAATAATATTTAATATTAATTAGTGTATATTATTATAAGTTAGTGTATATTAGTATAAAAGTTTAAAAAATTATAAATAAGTACGAAATAATAGAAATTACTATAATTTGAAAGAAAATTTAATTTAATTGTCTTCAAATTTTTTGGATAGTGTTTTTCTTAATTCAAATTGTACAAAAAAACTAATTATTTTATATTTTTTAAAGAAATATGGAACAAGTAATTAGACAAAATTCATTATTAGATGCTCTCACTTGGATAAATCAGTACATGAATCCAAACGTTTCAAGTTTAAAACTTGAATATATTGAGGGTGTTGAAACATTATTATCATTTGCATCATCAAAACCATAATTTGTTTCATAATGCACAATTAAGTTTCCTAGTTAAAAATATTCTATGAGGACGTTTGACACATTATACAATGTTAGAGGTCACAAATTGCGTTTTTATTTTCAACTAAATTATGTTTTTTAATATCAACATGGTGAATGTAGTTCCAAAGAAGATACAAATAATTTGGTTCTGGATCGAGCATGGTTTCAAAATTTATTACATGATGTGGAAAGTCTATCTTTTCAACAAGCTGAAACTTAGGATGATATTAATTTACCTCTAGAGTTGGAACCATATCGTTTTTATGAGTTGTTGAGGTCTTCTGAGGATGTCTTATATCCTGGTTGAAAGATAAAAAAATTTGAACCAATTCCTAAATTTATGTCTATTAAATCATATAATGGAAAGTCAAATAGCTATTTTTATCAGATATTATCTTTTATAAAAACACTTCTAACTGAAGGAAATGTGTTTCCTATAAAATTTTATGAGGGCAAGAGTTGGGTTCATAATATGGATCTTGGTTTTCGAAATATTCATGAGCGTTCAAATGATTGCATGTTATATTATGGTGAAAATGATTCGTTTCATATTTGTCACACATGTGGAAAATAGAGGTATAAAGGGGGATCAATAAGGGAATTTTGGATTGATTCCTATAAAACAATTGAGATATTTCCTGCTTCTGCCAAGTTTGCAGTGTTTATTTATGTCTCAAAACATAGAGGCATTGATGACATGGCATAGAACCAATATTCAAACTAGTAAAACTTTAAATCATCCCTTTGATGGTGATTCATGGAAACATTTAGACCAAGTACATCCATATTTTTCTTTAGAAGCCTGAAACATGTTATTGGGTCTTTTTACTAACAGTTTCTGTCTATTTTGTTCTTACGGTAGTCAGTATTCATGTTGTCCTATCCTTATAACTCTTTAAAATTTACCTCTTTATATGTTGATGAAGGATCCATATATATTTTTGACCTTATTAATTCCATGACATCCAAAAAAAAGAATATTTATGTTTATTTGAAACCTTTTATTGTTGAGTTAAATTAATTTTGGAGTAATTGTATCAGTACATTTGATGTTACTTCAAAACAAAATTTTTTGTTGAAATCAGCATTGATGTGGATAGTTAGCAACTTCCTAGAATATGGAATGTTATCTAACTGAAGTACACATGGTCCAAAATCATATTTGTACTGTATGAGAGGCAACAAAGAATTTATGCGCATCAATGAAAAAACCCATCTTTTTTTCAACTATCATCACATATTCCTTCCAACTGATCATCCTTTTCGAAGGAAAAATATCATTTCAAAAAATACACAATTGAAAGAGATGGACCGCAAAAAATGATATCATGTACAAAGTTAAAACTAATTGTCTCTTCATTACGTCCCATCACATTTGAACCAATAATAAACAAACAAAAAATTGATGGATTTGGGAAAGAACACAATTGGATAAAATGGAGCATTTTTTGGGATCTTCCATATTGTCCTGATTTATTGGTCCTTCACATGTTGGATGTCATTCATATTGAGAAGAACTATTTCTATAATTTTTTTCATATAGTTTTGGATTCACTAGGTAATACCAAACATAATATAAGGGTGCGATTAAATCTTTCCCAAATTCTCAGGCGACTAGAACATGAACTGTTTGAAAATGTCAAATCATTGAAGTAAATGAAGATAAAATCAGTTTATACACTCTCCAAAGAGAATCTATTATTATTTTGTCATTGGATTGAAGTTTTGAGAATTTCAAATGGTTATGCTTCCAATTTGGGAAGATGTGTCAAAAATGGTCATATTACGGGGTTAAAATTTCATGTCTATCAAATTATAATTGAAATACTTCTACCAATTATATTAATATTTATGTTGAATTCTATGATTCAGGATGTGCTAACATAAATATAATATTTTTTCTGAGACATTTTTTGTGGAAACAAGTGGTTGTGATGCATTAATCAAACTACAAGAAGATGTTATTCTAATTTTATGTAAACTAGAAAAAATCTTCTCACCGTCTTTTTTTAACTCAGTGGAACATTTTATATTACATTTTTTCACATGAAGCAAAATGTGTAGGTTCGTTATAGTTCCAATAGATGTACCAATTCGAGAGATGTATGTAGAAATTAAAAAAAATGGTA
This sequence comes from Viscum album, assembly GCA_963277665.1. Lineage (NCBI taxonomy): Eukaryota > Viridiplantae > Streptophyta > Magnoliopsida > Santalales > Viscaceae > Viscum > Viscum album. The sequence goes on along the minus strand of OY728164.1, from coordinate 1,087,920,296 downwards.
AGAAAGAATCGGTTGAAGGCTCAATTGCAGAAGATTATTTCCAAGTGGAAATTTCTTTTTTCTGCTCTCATTACTTTCAATCTGAATATCCTTAAAACACAACCATATAGTCCGTAACGAGGAAAATTTTGATGATGAAATGGGAAACCAATTATTAGTTTCTAATCAGCCTGATCTTGGCTTCAGATGATGAACATCATAGAGCTCATACATATGTTCTTCTCAACTGTGAAGAAATAACACAATTTTTATAGTGAGTGCTCCTATCACTTATTCTATAATTTCTGTTAAAGTAAATTAATCTTATTTTATATTTATGTTATATGATAATCATATCAAGAAAAAACTTCCACAAATTACAGCAGCTACTCTTGAAGAATGTTGGAAAAAAACTTTTCCTACTAGTTTCAAAAACTAGTAACATAAATTATTTTTGATTTAACATATAAAATCAATTTATTATATATTATATTGATAATTTTTTTACAAATTTTCAGGTATCTCAACATATTGATAAAATTGATAATCAATTATGTGTATTGAGTAACCCACCATAAAAAAATGTTGAATATTACAATGAATATGTGGTGAATGGATTTCAATTTCATACATGTGCATATCGGGAATCAAAAAACAATGAATAGTGGTACTGTCTTAAGAGGATATCATCATAGAAAAACTTAAGTTGACTTTTATAGAATGCTGTAAGAAATTATTGAACATTGTTATCTTGGAAAGCATTACATAAAGATGTTTAAATCTCGATGGTTGCATAATGAGAGACGCTTGTGTGTTCATCCGATCCATTGAATCACTGATATTAAATATAAAAGTCTTCTTGGAGTTAATGAACCATTTTTATTGGCTCATCAGGCACATCAAATTTATTATTCAAAATATCATGCTACTTTAAGAGAGTTGAGTGATTGGTGGAGCATAATTAATATTAAATATCAAGAAAATATGTTTACTCAAAGTGAATTTGGTTCCATTGAAGTAGAAGGAATTGAAAATTTTCAAGAGACTACTCCAAATACAACTTTTTAACCAAGAGTCATGGATATAGATGATGAAACCCGCAGTTAGGGGTCAATGGTGATGATAATGTTAATGATGGTACAAATGAATTTGAAATGAAAAGAGATGATGAAAATGAATGTTATATAGAGATTTATGATGTTGAGGAGGAGTATGAAGAAATTGACATCGTCAAATATGAAGATAAGGATAAAGATTAACATTTACATAGTTAAATACTGTTTATAATCATATATAATATATATCTATATATAATAATTGTTTTAAATTATTTTTTATAAATTATCATTTCATGTTTCAGATGGAAGAGGATCTGTATCATCTATTGCAGCAAGCTGAGCTACCTTTGGATGAGTAGGATGTTGGGTCATCACACCCTCAGACTACTTTCTACTCAGGGGGACTTGAAGGGGGTGTGGCCTTACGTATTTTATGATTATTGAACTGATTTGTGAGTAACGTCCATGTCTTGGATTCAATCCATGCATGCATAGGTTTGTTTACCTATTTATTTTGGTAAGTTTTAAATAATTAATTTATATACTAATTGTTTGATTACTTATTCTTTTTTTCACAGCTTTATGCATATAGCCACTGGACAGGGGAGTACTTTTCTGCACAATTATTTTTATGAAGCATGGGACTCATGGGATCAGATTCCCATTGATATGCAGCAATACATGTTCGATCATTGGCTAGTACGTAAATAAATAATGTTTATTTTGAAATTAATTTAATTAATAACATGAAATTATAAATTATTTGTAGGGTTTACGGTATCCCAATTATGAGAGCATGCATGGGCCTATTTGGAAGGCCTGGCAGGTGATTATGTGTCAGTATGGCAGTCAATTTTTTCAAAATTTGAGAAGAAAGGCAATAGAGAAAGGATTGAGAGAGTTTGATGAGTCATGTCGCACCCACCAACCTAATTACATTCAATCTCAGGTTTGGGATGAATTATGTTCACACTGGTTGGTTGGTAGTTTTTAGAGGAGATCATCGGTAGGGAAACAAAACTGGGGGAGATAAAATATGACACGTTGAGTCGGTAGTCATACATTTAGTATGCACAGGGATCATATGGTAAGTATTTTTAAAAAAATACTTTATATAACTTTAAATGTAAATATTTTATTTTATATTCATATAGTTAGTCAAACATCATGATATTTCAGAGTTCGACATTTATAGGAGGATGTATAGTGATCTGACTACTCAAGAGATTAGAGGTGCTCGTTAGCATCATATTGTTGTAAGTATATTTTCTTTTTAAGTGAAAAATTTAACTCTAAATAATATTTTAAAAATTTTACTTTTAAATTGCAATTGAAGGAATCATTTAAGGCTATGACATCTCAAACATAGATTAAGAGTCTGGATGAGACTGATTCTTAGACCAATGCCCACTGATTTGATGAGACAACATGGATTCAGGTGACCCAGTATTCCTTCAAGAAAGGTCGAGTTGTTTGCATCGGCTCTAGATTGACACCTATGGGTTATTATGGAACTGTTGCGATGTTGGAATCCAAATTGAGAGGAGCTCATGGAGAGTGGTCATCATCTTTTTCAAAGTATCAGGAGAATCTTCGAATTCAGAGTGAGCTTATAGAGAATATGCACAGGGATTAGGAGCATATGCATCAATGGAAGCTGTAACAACATGAAGAGTTTCTAAGAAAGTAGCAACAGCACCAGAAGCAGCAGAAGATACCAAACAAGATGTGTCAATAGTAGAAGCTGCAGGAGTAGGAGTAGTTGGAGTACATGTGTTATCTGAATCATGGTTTAGGGAGGTATTTCCCTCCACCATCTCCTCCGGATGACCCACCCCCACAGTGATCTATTTTTTTTATGATCAAATATTTGAATGTAATTTTTTTTTGTAATACTAACTTTTTACATTTTTATATAGTGTGTTTTTAAAATTGTTACGAATAATTTATTTTTTTATTAAATTTTTTATTATCTTAGTACATTCTGTAAATTTTTTTTTATTTTTATTATTTTATTAATTATTATTATTTGAATATTTTTTATTATTTTCTTTTTATTATTTTTATTATTTTTATTATTTTGTTAATTAATATTTTTGATATTTTTATTATTTTATTATATTTTTCATGAATATTGTGGTTTTCAATATTTTATAATTTTTTATTATATGAGTAATATTAATAGTAATATTATCATATTATCAATATTATTTATATTCTTATTATATTAATATAATTTTATAATTTTATAATTTAGTTTAATTTACTAATATTAATGTTATTATTTCATTAATATTAATATTATTGTATTATTTTTTTACTATTTATGATGGGCCCATCGCAAATAGTATTTGTGACTATTTGTGATGGGAACCATCGCTAATAGTATATATGGGGGGAACTGTCGCAAAACTATTTGCGACAGTCCGTCGCAACAAGGTGTTTAAAACACATGAATAAACTATTTGAGACATACCATCGTAAAAAATTCTATTTGTGATGGACTATCAAAAATTTAGAGACCCGAAGCTTGACATACATGGACATTACATTACGTTTGCGGAATACTTAGTACATAACAAAAAACACACACACAAGGATCGTAATAGTTTAGTGTCTTTGGAAACTCGGAATATAATCTTCTAATCGTGGTGAAAGATCTTCAAAATCACCCATAAAGATCTTCCTTTTTTTTAACTAAAACCTTTATTTATATCCTGGGGAAAAGAAAACATAAAAGGGTGAGCTCAAATGCTCAGTAAGGGTAAAAAAAAGAAATATCAATCACATCGTATTCATAAGAACATAACATTTTGGAAATCATAACCTGCAAAAGAGAGCATAATTTCATAACATGGGATAAATCATGGTAGTGAAATGTAATCATAATAATCATAACTTAAAACATGAAACTTTGTGGCATTCACACATAATCATAGAGAATCATTTCTTGTTAGTCAAGACTCATTGCCAAGACTATCTTAGTGGACAAAGTCCCTTTCTGAATCGAGTAACCCTCGTTTCAGTCCTGTTTCACTGAACTGGTATAACCTACCATTCCAGCCATGTCTATCTCATGAGATATAAAATCTTTACCCAATGCATTGGAGGGAGATATAGGTCCCACCCATCTTATAATGAATCCTTTCTTATGTGTGCCACATAATCATAAAACATACATCATCGCATAACACATGTAACAAAAATGGGATTCTTGAAACATCATGACATCATAAATCAATTCATATAAGATAAAGGAATTCATAAACATAATTCCATCACAACATAGTCAAATCAATGTAAAAATATGGATAGAAACAGAACCCTTTATTATCTTAGATGGAAAATAATTTTGATAAAACACTTGAATTGAATTCTTGAGGAAAATATCCTTTCTTCTTCAAAATCAATTTCTTTTCACAAAACATCATGCAATTTTAAAAGAAAGAGATTTTATTGAAAATAGTCATGAAATATTTTAGAGGAAGCTTCATGAAAATAAGGCTTTATAAAATAGTAGAAATCCGTTCGTGCCGTATAAGTTAAAAAAAACATTCTTCGTACTGTTGTCGGAAAAGTCAAAAAGTACCTCGTACGAAAAACGACAAAAGATTCCTTTCTTATTCTTTACTAAAAACTCATCGAAGGGTAAAATTGGATTTAAAATATTGTAAGTGGATGGAAATAATATTACATATTGAGGAAACATGGATGTGGATGATAAAATACACCCCAGTAAATACTTACGAATAAACAATCTCGGATAAAAATGAGATTGTGATATTTCCCTTACCTTAGGTCTGACTTGCTTTGTAAGTGTCCGAACCTCCTGTATAATGATTTAAATCATGTTATTGACTTATTCCAGAATCATATTCATTGTTATGATATCATATATGGTTCACTTATGACATTATATTACCCGTTCTTTTGTAAATTCCATGTTAAAGAAGCGTTTTGGGTAAAATCGTTTCATTTATCTTAGGTGTTTTGACTTGTTGTTCTTGACATCATTATTACTTATATCATGATTTACTTAATTCCAGAATATAAAATACGATTTATATATCATATATATTCAGTATATATATATATATATATAATAGATAGATAAATAAAATGAAAAACACCGTTCATGGAGACGGTAGTCCGTACGTACGCATGAACGCTGTTTTACTTTCCTTATTGTCTTGAAATGGAAGTAAGTAGATGACATACATATATATATATATACATAAATCCAGTAGCTTTATAATGTCATATATTTCATTATTATTTCTTATATATACTTTATAATCATTCTTAAATGGTTAACATGGAGAATGAATCTCATCGCGTCGTGGAGACGGTAGTCCGTACGTACGTACGAGCGATGATATCATTTCCATAAATATTGAACTGAATTGGAGTGGATTATACAATATATCATAATCAATATGATGTTGTAATAACTATATATAGTTATTCTTTACACCATTATACCCATCCATGTAAGGTGGTGGTGGAAAATAGATTACACCACGGCGTGGAGACGGTATTCCGTACGTACACACGCGCGATGATTTCTTTTTCCGTAGGATGGATAGATGGTGAAATAAGGTTGTTTCATACTTATAATAACATATCAGTATATGAGTGATACTGATGTTATTACTTCATAATGAAACAACCTAAGAAGAAGAAGTGGAAGAAGAAATAAAGATGAAAGAATTGGTAACGGTAATTACCTCTTCTTTGAAGCGCCTCTTTGAGACCTCCTCTTAGGGCACTAAAATTGGTCTTTGAGGAAGACCAGAACCTCTAGGATGTTTCTAGGGAAGTGGAGAAGATATTTTGGCAGGGGTTGGCCGAGCTTGAGAGCTCAAATTGGTGTGAGGAGGAGGGGGAGGAGGTGTCCTTTTATAGGGGAGGAGAGGGGCACCTTAGGAATTCTTAAAAATATTAATTTATAATAAATCTAACCCCACTTAAAAACCTCCAAAAATGACTCATATTCGAAGCTTCGATGAGATAGGGTTGTAATCTCATCAACCAATCAAATTTAGACATGTTTGGATCTTATTTTAAACCTTATCAATTAGATTTAACTCTAAGTTAAATAATTTAACTTTTACCGTGTCTTTTTGTTTTCTTTCACTATATGGTTAATACACTTACTATAACATGCCAAACGAACCCCAAATTGTTTATTATTAATATATATATCCTTATCTAAGTCATTTGGCCGAACCTTAGATTTTTATGAATAAAATAACAATTAATAATATAATATTTGATTTAAAAACTATTTTGTGTCAATTTTGACACTATTTGATATATGATTTTTGTGAAAGTCATAAAAGAATTAAATGTTCGAACCAAGTTGATTAAATCAACATTAATATATCATAGTAACCTATAAAATTAGTGTAATTCATAAAAATTCTCAAATTACATTTATTTTGGTGTTTATAACATCAATTATGTCAATATTTCATAAATAAGATAATTACTGCATCATCTTTGTGTCATAAATTAATTAAATTATTTGATGTCTAAAAATTACAAATAAAATACCATTATGTAGGAAATCTCTTTATCTTTCTAATGAATATTTATAGTCGAATTTATCTTATGTATAACCCCATATTAAAAATGATTTACTTATTAAACTTTGATTTTAACTATTTTAACCCTTCTTTAAATAAATTAATAATAAATGTCCTAATCTAATCCAAGTGGGCCTAAATGGTCATATTTTATTCCTAAGTTTGTTTTTGGTCGAATTACACTTGTCCAATAGAATTAGGACATGTGTTAGGGTAATATTAATATCATATTTACCCTTAGTTACCCTATTTACTATTAACCGCGGTAAAAAAAGTAAAAAGTTACTATTCACCAAAAAATTATTTTCATCTCATTGAACCACATTTTAGTCCTTGATATTAACCGTGTCTCTCGGATTTTCGAAATTCCATTCACAAAAGCGGCAAAATTAAGTTTTATGAAAAATTCAGTTTTTAACCTACCACTTAGTAGTTTCACTATTCATCAAAAATTGATGTTTTTCAGAACAATGCCAAAATTTCATCCTAAGCTATATTTCATATTCCGAATTCAAAAAAGAAGTCTATTTTACCAAATTCATATCATAGAAGTTGCATTAATTAATTTTATAATTAAATCCCGCTGTTAAAACAAATAGCGTGTTTTTAAGAAACAATTTCTATCAAAAGATTGACACTTGATTATGTCTGGTTTAAATGTGAAATTACAACCAATGACCAACATTGAATTAAATTGTAAAAATATATTCTAAATATACTTTAAAACCACTCAAATTAATAATTTATCACTATTAATTATTTCGATTAAAAAAGTTGTTTTTTAATTATAATTAATAATTTTCACTATTCATCAGAATATGAAAGTTATCCGAAAAGTACCAAAATTTCACCTTAGGCTAAATTCGATACTCCGAATCCAAAAATGAAGTTCATTTTGAAATATAAGATTTACAGAATTTTAAAAAGTGGTTATTACTATTCATAACGGCTAGTTTTAATAATATTTTAATAGCATATCGTTGTTTAGTGAAACTCGTTATTGCGTACTACACACGCTATCGAGGAAGGTCGCGATTGCGTGTATGCAAGGCAAGTCAAGGATGCGTGTTGTGAAAGCTCCTTTTGGTGTAGCGTACAACACAAGACATTAGTGAAATAAAAAGAATATTTTTCATAAAATCTCGGGCTGTTACATTCTACCCCCCTTAAAATGAATTTCGCCCTCGAAATTCATCGGGGTTATAAATGGTTTACTATTCGAAAGATTCTTTAATAGAATCCCACATCGTAAAAAGGAATACAAAAACTTGGCTTTAAAAACTAAATTATGAAATGAAACGATTACCCAAATAAACTAATCGCTGGGTTTCCACATAGGTAAAAATATGGATATGGAAGAGAAATCTAACCATCATGTTCTGATGGAGAGTGGTAGAGAACATGGCTATGGAAAAGCCGGTAATCACAAATCCATAGATTTGTGATGATATAAGGTACCATCTGATTCATCAGGTATAAGATCACTAGGACAACATTTTTGGTTTTCAAGATCATTTCCCTAAAGTTGAAAATTTGAATTAGAATAAATACTTACTTTATTTTGGTACAATCTCACTATTGTTCGTGCCTTGAACAATTTCCACTTCTTAAATAAATGAAGTTGAATTTGTTATTCGTGAAGTGTTAGAAGATCATGTGATAGAATGACGAGTCATTCCATCTGTCTCAAACAAAAGGTTAGTAAAAATTATATGCATAAGTCGATCTATAGTGAGATTAATCATATATGGTTCCTAAAATGGACTTATACTTCATATATCATACTGCTTAATATAATAAAACTAGTTTCTACTAAACAGGGACTTCCTGTAGGCCAGTGGTAGGCGATAAAGGCCAGTCGCACTTCGGTTGTGGGTTTGATTCCCACAGCCTTGTCCGAAGCGATGGGCTGTCGCCCGTCCTGCAGGTTGTCCTTTTTCTAAAACTACATTACTGTAACATCCCATCAATAATATCACAAAACTTCTATCCTTAAACAATACTAACTTATGTCCAACATAATTCATTCCAATCTTTAGGCATATCCATAATACTGCAGTCCACTCTCATAACAAAGTGAAAACGATTACCAGAGATTTAACACCATCGTCGATCCCCATATATCATAAGATATGTTTTGTTGGTCACATTCCAAACATTCAAAGTCCTTAATCATGTATTCGCTTGAATACCTTAGTGAAAACATGAATGCAGTTAAAAGTTAACACTCTCCACATACCAAAATCCTCAAAATTCTATATACTCAAACCATGATATCACTTAGTCCTTATATCAATCATGAGCTCCTGAATACTATCAAACATTTAATTTTCTCCTTATCCCTTCATTATGCGCATATCATCTACATTCCAAAAATATCTGAATAACCTTTCATGGATACTGGTAACATTAATCAGACAACAGTGTAACAATCCTTACATGTCTCTTTATTCTACAGTACCATGAGATTACTTATACAACATTACACATGATAAACATGTAATCATTCCACTACATTCTTAAACCATTGACCGAGCTTCAACAATTCTTTCATCTCACATATCATTTGTAGTCTCTTCATCATCATCCACATAAATACTTCCCATACGACCATACTGATTATCTTCATGAAACTTTCCCTTAGGGCATTGGTTTGCATAATGCCCGCACATTCCACATTTAAAACATTTAACCATTGTTGATGTCGTAGCAATACCATTATCCTCATCCATGTTGTTAACTGAACCTTTTCCTTTGCATTTACTTGCTTTGTGTCCTTCTTTTCCACACCCAAAGCATCTTCCAGTTCCTTTGAAACATTCTCCTTGATGCCTCTTCCCACATGATTTACATAGGGGAAATTGAACTTTCTTTCCTCTATGATCATCATGAAACTCCATCTTTCTCTTATTAGCTGAGTCAGGAAACTTACCAAATTTTACTTTATTGATCATATTATGAGATTGCTGATTCGGCATAATAATGATGTTTGGACTTCCAAATCCCATTTCATTATGAATAATATCATTCCATTGTCCATCATATCCTCCATTATCGTGAATTATCTTGTTTCCAGCCATTTTCTAAAACCCAAAAAGAATAGTGTGAGAGGCAAAAATCATGCTAGGGAAAACAACATAATAAAGGGGGAGTACCTTCAATATCTAACATCTTAGGTTTAATTCTATGATCGTTATCATAGTTCTAGTACTATAACCTATACGTATACTTAACCTTAGGGACATCCCTAGACATACCGTAGAAATATCTCTAGGGATCTCACTAACGTTTTCGCATCCTAGTTTCCAAAGGTTAACTAAACCTTTCCTCTGATACCAACTGTAGAGACCCGAAGCTTGACATACATGGACATTACATTACGTTTGCGGAATACTTAGTACATAACAAAAAACACACACACAAGGATCGTAATAGTTTAGTGTCTTTGGAAACTCGGAATATAATCTTCTAATCGTGGTGAAAGATCTTCAAAATCTCCCATAAAGATCTTCTTTTTTTTTAACTAAAACCTTTCTTTATATCCTGGGGAAAAGAAAACATAAAAGGGTGAGCTCAAATGCTCAGTAAGGGTAAACAAAAGAAATATCAATCACATCGTATTCATAAGAACATAACATTTTGGAAATCATAACCTGCAAAAGAGAACATAATTTCATAACATGGGATAAATCATGGTAGTGAAATGTAATCATAATAATCATAACTTAAAACATGAAACTTTGTGGCATTCACACATAATCATAGAGAATCATTTCTTGTTAGTCAAGACTCATTGCCAAGACTATCTTAGTGGACAAAGTCCCTTTCTGAATCGAGTAACCCTCGTTTCAGTCCTGTTTCACTGAACCGGTATAACCTACCATTCCAGCCATGTCTATCTCATGAGATATAAAATCTTTACCCAATGCATTGGAGGGAGATATAGGTCCCACCCATCTTATAATGAATCCTTTCTTATGTGTGCCACATAATCATAAAACATACATCATCGCATAACACATGTAACAAAAATGGGATTCTTGAAACATCATGACATCATAAATCAATTCATATAAGATAAAGGAATTCATAAACATAATTCCATCACAACATAGTCAAATCAATGTAAAAATATGGATAGAAACAGAACCCTTTATTATCTTAGATGGAAAATAATTTTGATAAAACACTTGAATTGAATTCTTGAGGAAAATATCCTTTCTTCTTCAAAATCAATTTCTTTTCACAAAACATCATGCAATTTTAAAAGAAAGAGATTTTATTGAAAATAGTCATGAAATATTTTAGAGGAAGCTTCCTGAAAATAAGTCTTTATAAAATAGTAGAAATCCGTTCGTGCCGTATAAGTTAAAAAAAACATTCTTCGTACTGTTGTCGGAAAAGTCAAAAAGTACCTCGTACGAAAAACGACAAAAGATTCCTTTCTTATTCTTTACTAAAAACTCATCGAAGGGTAAAATTGGATTTAAAATATTGTAAGTTGATGGAAATAATATTACATATTGAGGAAACATGGATGTGGATGATAAAATACACCCCAGTAAATACTTACGAATAAACAATCTCGGATAAAAATGAGATTGTGATATTTCTCTTACCTTAGGTCTGACTTGCTTTGTAAGTGTCTGAACCTCCTGTATAATGATTTAAATAATGTTATTGACTTATTCCAGAATCATATTCATTGTTATGATATCATATATGGTTCACTTATGACATTATATTACCCGTTCTTTTGTAAATTCCATGTTAAAGAAGCGTTTTGGGTAAAATCGTTTCATTTATCTTAGGTGTTTTGACTTGTTGTTCTTGACATCATTATTACTTATATCATGATTTACTTAATTCCAGAATATAAAATACGATTTATATATCATATATATTCAGTATATATATATATATAATAGATAGATAAATAAAATGAAAAACACCATTCATGGAGACGGTAGTCCGTACGTACGCATGAACGCTGTTTTACTTTCCTTATTATCTTGAAATGGAAGTAAGTAGATGACATACATATATATATATATACATAAATCCAGTAGCTTTATAATGTCATATATTTCATTATTATTTCTTATATATACTTTATAATCATTCTTAAATGGTTAACATGGAGAATGAATCTCATCGCGTCGTGGAGACGGTAGTCCGTACGTACGTACGAGCGATGATATCATTTCCATAAATATTGAACTGAATTGGAGTGGATTATACAATATATCAGAATCAATATGATGTTTTAATAACTATATATAGTTATTCTTTACACCATTATACCCATCCATGTAAGGTGGTGGTGGAAAATAGATTACACCACGGCGTGGAGACGGTATTCCGTACGTACACACGCGCGATGATTTCTTTTTCCGTAGGATGGATAGATGGTGAAATAAGGTTGTTTCATACTTATAATAACATATCAGTATATGAGTGATACTGATGTTATTACTTCATAATGAAACAACCTAAGAAGAAGAAGTGGAAGAAGAAATAAAGATGAAAGAATTGGTAACGGTAATTACCTCTTCTTTGAAGCGCCTCTTTGAGACCTCCTCTTAGGGAACTAAAATTGGTCTTTGAGGAAGACCAGAACCTCTAGGATGTTTCTAGGGAAGTGGAGAAGATATTTTGGCAGGGGTTGGCAGAGCTTGAGAGCTCAAATTGGTGTGAGGAGGAGGGGGAGGAGGTGTCCTTTTATAGGGGAGGAGAGGGGCACCTTAGGAATTCTTAAAAATATTAATTTATAATAAATCTAACCCCACTTAAAAACCTCCAAAAATGACTCATATTCAAAGCTTCGATGAGATAGGGTTGTAATATCATCAACCAATCAAATTTAGACATGTTTGGATCTTATTTTAAACCTTATCAATTATATTTAACTCTAAGTTAAATAATTTAACTTTTACCGTGTCTTTTTGTTTTCTTTCACTATATGGTTAATACACTTACTATAACATGCCAAACGAACCCCAAATTGTTTATTATTAATATATATATCCTTATCTAAGTCATTTGGCCGAACCTTAGATTTTTATGAATAAAATAACAATTAATAATATAATATGTGATTTAAAAACTATTTTGTGTCAATTTTGACACTATTTGATATATGATTTTTGTGAAAGTCATAAAAGAATTAAATGTTCGAACCAAGTTGATTAAATCAACATTAATATATCATAGTAACCTAGAAAATTAGTGGAATTCATAAAAATTCTCAAATTACATTTATTTTGGTGTTTATAACATCAATTATGTCAATATTTCATAAATAAGATAATTACTGCGTCATCTTTGTGTCATAAATTAATTAAATTATTTGATGTCTAAAAATTACAAATAAAATACCATTATGTAGGAAATCTCTTTATCTTTCTAATGAATATTTATAGTCGAATTTATCTTATGTATAACCCCATATTAAAAATGATTTACTTATTAAACATTGATTTTAACTATTTTAACCCTTCTTTAAATAAATTAATAATAAATGTCCTAATCTAATCCAAGTGGGCCTAAATGGTCATATGTTATTCCTAAGTTTGTTTTTGGTCGAATTACACTTGTCCAATAGAATTAGGACATGTGTTAGGGTAATATTAATATCATATTTACCCTTAGTTACCCTATTTACTATTAACCGCGGTAAAAAAAGTAAAAAGTTACTATTCACCAAAAAATTATTTTCATCTCATTGAACCACATTTTAGTCCTTGATATTAACCGTGTCTCTCGGATTTTCGAAATTCCATTCACAAAAGCGGCAAAATTAAGTTTTATGAAAAATTCAGTTTTTAACCTACCACTTAGTAGTTTCACTATTCATCAAAAATTGATGTTTTTCAGAACAATGCCAAAATTTCATCCTAAGCTATATTTCATATTCCGAATTCAAAAAAGAAGTCTATTTTACCAAATTCAAATCATAGAAGTTGCATTAATTAATTTTATAATTAAATCCCGCTGTTAAAACAAATAGCGTGTTTTTAAGAAACAATTTCTATCAAAAGATTGACACTTGATTATGTCTGGTTTAAATGTGAAATTACAACCAATGACCAACATTGAATTAAATTGTAAAAATATATTCTAAATATACTTTAAAACCACTCAAATTAATAATTTATCACTATTAATTATTTTGATTAAAAAAGTTGTTTTTTAATTATAATTAATAATTTTCACTATTCATCAGAATATGAAAGTTATCCGAAAAGTACCAAAATTTCACCTTAGGCTAAATTCGATACTCCGAATCCAAAAATGAAGTTCATTTTGAAATATAAGATTTACAGAATTTTAAAAAGTGGTTATTACTATTCATAACGGCTAGTTTTAATAATATTTTAATAGCATATCGTTGTTTAGTGAAACTCATTATTGCGTACTACACACGCTATCGAGGAAGGTCGCGATTGCGTGTATGCAAGGCAAGTCAAGGATGCGTGTTGTGCAAGCTCCTTTTGGTGTAGCGTACAATACAAGACATTAGTGAAATAAAAAGAATATTTTTCATAAAATCTCGGGCTGTTACAAAAAATATCTATTTTTGTGATGTTGTTTTGTACAACGGGTGATTTACGATGGGATCCCGTCACAAATGTCCCAATTTCTAGCAGTGATAGTAGCCTTGTGAGCATAACCCATGTGTGTTGAATAGATGAAAAATATTGAGAGCTTAATTATAAGTGATTATAATTGATAAATCATTCACCCAAAAATTATTTCCAAGTGATTTCATTCACATTGATGAATTAATTTATAATAAAATAATGTTTTTCTACTATTATGTTCCAGTATTAACCCATTCACTAATTATTCTTGAATTTTGATGAGTTTATTACATTTATTGATAGTCTAGATTTATTTTTTGTGGTTCTCTGTCCACCCTCATGGTTGTATTAGTGTAATAGTATCTGACTTGAGCTGGATTGGTGGTTCTTCTTCCACCTTAGTCTATAAATTGTTGGTGTACCATCCACCAAGATGATGTGATCTGGTGATAAATCATCCACCTACAATTTTTTTTGGAGGTGATGCATCATTCACTAGGATATATCTCATTTTTCACCATTATTGTGATGTTCATACATCATTCACTACTATTTTGTTGAGGTGGAACATCATCAACCAATATTATGTTTTGGTCATATCTCGTTCACCAAGACTATGTGCGGGTGATAAATCAATCCCTGAGACTAAGTAGTGGTGATGACAGATTCAACATGATTTATGGGATGGGGAGTATTATGAGAACCAATTTTTAATAAATTTTTTATTAAATTTCACATATTACATCCCTAATTTTTAATTAATATTGGAGAATCAATTACATTTTGTTAGTTTTAAAATAATGTGGAGCTTATTTTTTATGGCTTAAATTCATGAATTTTATTTTTTATTAATTTTTTAATTAATTTTAGAATAATACTACACTAAAAATATATTTTTAAAAGTTAAATAGTTTTTGTAGAAGAATAAAAGGAATTGAGGCTCTAACGTGGTTTAAATGGTTTTCAAGTCACTTCGTGATATTTAATCTTAACTCCCATAACTATATAATATTAAATGTATAATTTTGAGTAGACACATTATATTAAATAGAATTTACAAGCCTCACTTGAGATTAATTCCCATTTGAAGCCTCTATATGGGATTAGCGTGCCAAATAAGGATGTGATAGCAGACTAAACTCAAAAGTTTGAAGAAAACCAAAGAACAACCCTCGTGACTAGAAATATATGTTAGATTAAACACTTATTTGAGTTAGTACATATTAATAACATATTCTAGATAGCATTATGTAATATTAAAATTTAGGATGAGGCACTCGATTCAGATTAACCAAAGCCACACACACACTACATGTGATTAACTTGTGTGATTCTCAACTCTCATAAGAATAATTCCAATGATTCAAAAGTATCTAGTGACATGATATATTATAATTCAAATATACGCCACAACCTAATATTGATGAATTAACTCTCTATTATTCTCACACATATAGCCCCACATTCATATTTTAGGTCAATCCATACACCACCACGGAAGCTGATCAAATGAAAAATAAGAAATCTTCAGAACCATTGTTTGGAATAACAATAAAGGATTAAGGAATATTCATATAAAATAATGGATATTGTGGATTTTATCCAAGTTCCTCATTCTCATCACGAAAACCATCTCTTGAATGATAATATGTTTTAATACTTCTAGTTTTCTCAATTGGGAATCACTTAAACGAGTCTCTCCACATGTCTTTCATCCATGAAAAAACAAATAAAATAGTTCATGGGTTTAATTTGATGAATAAGAAAACAATAAAGGATTTGTAAACCTTTTATTTGAAAGTATCTCATATATTATCCATTACTATAGGGATCCCATCAATTCATCTCAAATATCTCCCATGACCTTTATATATATTTCACCTTTCTCCCATAAAAATTGTTTGCATTACTGGCCTCCTTATCATAATTGTGAAGTATATAGGTTTTTTTCTTTTTTGAAAATTAATTCAGCATTGTTTTCCTATTATTATATTTTTATTTTTTATCTCCTCATGTCATTAATCTCTAATACACTATAGTTATAGAGTATTTAGCCCATGGGTGTGATCCCTAATGGAGGTTCAAGGAATGCCATAATCTTGATTCTTATTTTTGTATGTTTTTATTATATATATATGTTGTGGTAGTGGTGTGTGAGTGTGTGGGTGACATGGAAGTATAGTCTTACTTATTACTCCCAATAGTTTCATTCATTTCCCTACCAAATATCTTATCCTCCATAACTAATAACATCCCACTTGTGATATAATGAGGTGAGATCAGTGTTGAAAAATGGTGAGAAGTTGTTTCAATCATTTTCAAGGGTGTTTTTTCATTTTACACTATGAAGGGGGTGGGACGGATGTGTTCAAGAATTTATTTGAATTCATTTTGAGTTCTAAATATTAATTAAGATAAGGGAATTAATTATTGGTTATGATTTAATTATTAAATTTATTTAAAAAACACAATAAACAGATAAGGAATGGGTACTTGTGAGGCCCTTATGATTATATCCCTTTCCCCACTAACTAGTTCTTTTATTATTATTTGTTTTAATTCCAAACCCCTTTACCATTTTACACTTTTCTATTTTAATTTCAATTCGATATTTAAATAAATATTAATAATTGAGTAAATTGAAACTTCCTAGGGTGAATCATCAAGTGATATTACCCTACTTAGATCCCCAGTTATATTCCAGGTTTAAAAATTTGAATTTATAAGGACCTTGTTACATTTACATTATCAACATTGAATGCTTTTCCATGGAATTTTACTAGTTTTTATACTTAATCCACTCTATAAATAATTTCTTCCCTTATTTTTTGTGTTTTCTCATTCTTTTGACACCTCTTTTCTATATATTTATTTTTTCCAAACTGGTAAAATTTAATTTATGGAAATACTCATCAATAATGGATCCCAAATTGTATTAATAGTCCAAGGAAGGTGAAAAATTACTCTTGAGGTCAAATATGCACACTTAACCTAACCATTTCATTCAAACCACTTCCTAGTCCCATAAGAACCCAATGGGAAATTTTATTGACCTCAATAAACAAATCCTCCCAGGGTGTACACTACTATACGGGTGGATTAATTCTATTATGATAATAGACTAATTCTATATCAACTTAAAAGGCCTCTATCCCACTAAGAAGAATATGAAGAATCACCTAAGGAAGTAAATATGATCTATAATAAATATTTTTTGTTGGACTAATAGTTAAAATAAAAACAATACCAGATGAGAGAATCAAAGCATGTGATAGAAATAATGGAAACCACTCTCCTAGAATATATTAACCAATGACCTTAATAAGAAGAATATGAGTAACTAATTTCCATAGTCTTTTTAAATAAGGTAATTGGGGAGGTAGAATTAGAAATTGAAAACCCTTCTCTCCCACACATCTAAGAGTTCCCTCTAGTATAATTCTATTAAGATCATGGGCATATAGCTGAACCAAATAGGTGGGTTAAATTTTCTTTGTAGTCAATTTCCCTTAATCTTCCATTGCATTATTTTTCTTCTATATCACATTATGTTGATATTTTAGATCTAATAAAACCATTTATATCCTTGTAATGTGATGTACATGAAAAATATCTCTTGATGGAACAAAATGTGGAGATGTAAATTCAGAATGAGGGGCCTATGGTAGGGAGAATACACCCTCAACATCAAAATTAATACCATATGTATGGTGATACAAAACTTATATATGAAGAACTTATTATTTCCTTTCCCTTACCCACTCTAATTCCCTTTCTTTATCAACTTTGTGAATATGAGGATTTTATTTTTTTGGGTGGTAATCTAAAAATGGTTTCCAATCTTTGAGTTTGAAAAAAATAATATGTGTTTGTTCATTCTACATAAACCATACCCTGATTCAAAATGGGATAAATAAATTAGAACTTTCTGGTTTTATGATTTATAAATACAACATCACATAGGGGATGACCTAAGGCCCTTCTTTATCTCTCTCTCTCTCATTTTCTTTATTTTCACTTTTTAATAAATTTATATTTCTTCACTATATTTCATATAGGTTACTTATAGTAGAAAGTTGTAGATTGTCTCCTACCACTAAAAAACATCTAAGGGTATCTTTTTTTCCCATTCTACATCAACTTCCAAATATATCATTGCATGAATTTTGATGATTTATGTTAAAATCTATGTGTGAGGGAATAAGTTTCACCTATTTATAGGGTTTTTCATTTTATTTCATTTTTTGGAATTGTTTTAGGAAACTATGAGATTATATGAATATTTAAATAATTTTTCCCATTTGAATTTATTTTTGAGTATTTAACCATGATTTTTGGAGAAATTTATTATAAATTATTATTGATATGAAACATTTGTCCTTGAATTAGTTTTTCAAACAATTTTATGAGTTTTTGAATTTTTTTGATCCATGCCCCTAAGCATTGAACCAAATATTTTCCCTTCCCTATGAGGATTCAAAGATTATTTGGACATATTATTCCTAATATCATCACATTCTTGAGATATAATTTGATTTTTTATATAAACTTAAACTTATATTTTTTTTCATAAAACTCAAGTTCATTAAATGTTTTTAAAATGAACAAGAAATTTTTTTATCTAGAACATGTTTCCCTTAGATACTTGTTAATACATTAGAATCCCTGGAATTCCTTGTAGGTTTAATCCATAATACAAGTCATATTTTACCTTATTTTCTCTTGACTCTTAATATAAATTCATAAAGATCTCAAGTTTGAGTGAATGGGAGGATTTAATGTGTTTACTTTAGGATGCATTACATTTTCAAAGAAATTTTTTGGGATATGAAATTTATCTCGGAGCATCAGAAGCTCCTAGTATATAAAGTTCATGTCACCATAAAGTCATAAACATTTGATGGATATTGTGCAGTTTTGGTATTTGGCTGTAGTAAATATTATACCAACTAAGTTGGTTGAGTTGTTGGAAATATAAAATGAATGGTGAACTAAATAAATGGATTACTTTATTTTTCAAAGGTATGTGTTACCTGTTGGACCTATAATGAACCTCAATAAAGAGAGATGTGATTTGATGCAAAGGTGTAAGTTAAATTAATTGTAAAACATATAAATATAAAAAATAAATTTATGAAAAAATGTAATGTTTTATTTCTAAGTTATAGTGTTTATAAAACTTATACTTTTGGTAATATAAAAGAGTCAATAGTGTTCTCCCATGGATATAGAATGAAATTAGGAAGTATATAAAACTCGTTTTCTTTTTTTTCTTATTAATTATATTTACATGTGTGTTTAATTAAACTTTTGAGTAGTAATTTGGGTCTTTCATAAATTCAGAATTTCGGTTCTCTAAGGAAACTATGGAATACCTAGTTGTTTTAAATTCTATTTTGTGGAACTTCCTGTGGATCCAAACTTCTCATAAACTCAACATTCAATTTTTTTTATATTTCATATAGGAATCATTCAAAATAATATGTCTCTCTTCCATAATAAGTTTTCTCATATGGTACACAACTTTGGAAGAACTTATAATTAAATTTGACTTTCTCACTTACCTCATAGTCATATTGAACTTCATTTGGTCATATTTTCATCAGAAAAAATGGAAAAGGTAAATAAAAGTTTCTGATAAGTCTATTCAATGGAACTATCTTCATTTTTATGAAGATTCATATAGAGGACTATATAATCAAGAAAGATTATGAAATTCCTTTGGGTGAGAAACCTAACAACATGGAGAAAGTTAAATTTTGAAAATTTAATAGAAAATCATTAGGATTGGTGAGGATGAAATTAGAACATAATGCTTCCATTAGCATCGGGGAGAAGAAGACTATAGCTGCACTTATAAAGGCCATGGAAAATATGTATGAACAACTAAAAACATTAAAAAAAGTGAGCCAAAGGACGTGTTTGTTTAACTTGAGGCTATCAAAAGGACAGTTAGTGGAAGATCATGTAAATTATTTCAACATGATCAAAAGTTGTCTTTAATCAGCAAAAGTGACCTTTATAAATGACATATGGGATATATTAGAAAATTAATTTTAATGAGAATATTGGGTTAGCATAGTTACTTTGTAAATAAATTCTTAGGGAAAATATGATCTTGTGTTTGTGGACATAAATAATTTTATCCTTACGGAGGTGTTTATGAGAAGATAGGTCTAATAACCTTTTGATGGTGCGTTAAATACTAATGGTATCGGATGCTCACATCATTAAATAAATCATCTAAAATTGGAAGAAAAGATTAGAGATAAGTTTTTTGAAAATTCGAATGGCCCAAGTCCTACCTAATGGAACTATGGAAATCAAGGAAATATCTAGAAGAACTAGAGAAATCACAAGGGAAATGCAAGAGGATTATCCACCAAAAGTTCTAAATCCATTAATGCAATTGAATTTGGTAGTGATTCACTACTTATTATTCACAATCTAATCTATTCATGGGTTTTTGACTCTGATGAATTCTTAATATCATCATATAATCTAAGATCCATGAAAATATAAGTATTTGAAATATTTGGGGATGTTTTTCTTACAGATTATGAAACTTTAGAAGTGGTTGGGAAGTGAGATGTAAATATTTGGATATAGAATTAGAGTATTCTTCTATTTAAAAGTTTGAGACACATACTAGGTATCAAGATGAATCTCATTTCAATAGTGAAGTTAGATGATGAATGATTTAGAATCACTTTCAATAATAGAGTTTAGAAAGGGACTAGATGATCTATTATTGTGGCATGAAGAGTAAAGGATAGAACCATGAATCTGACTGGAACTATAGATGGGATTGAAATGTTTCAAATTTCTACCTATGAAATTCCAAAGCATTGGAATTGCATACTTTGTAACCTTAGTGAGTAAAAAATGAAGGTTAATGTAGTGAAGATAATTTTTAAGCTCGTTCATACAACTATAAAAAGTTATGAGATCTATGGTAGTGGAAGGAAAAAAATGGCCTCATTAAATATAAATAGCTGGAATCTTGGAGCTAGGAAATTAGATCTTATTCACACATATGTCTAAGAACATAATTAAATTCAATGTTATAGAGGATCACATTAATTTATTACATTCATCTATGATTTCATGAGGTATGTATGGGTTTAGTTTTTAAAAAATAAACCTGATGTATTTGATGCATTTGTTCAGGGGAGAGCCGCCATGGAGTTGGAATGTGGTTGAAAATTGAAGTTATTAAGACTAGATAATTATGGTGAATACAATTTTAGACAATTATAGAACTTTTATATAAATAATTAGATCATTATTGAGAAAATAGTACTATAAATCTATAAGATAACAGATTGTAAGAGAGGATGAATTGGACTTTGAAATAAAATGACAGATGCATGTGTGTCCCCTATGGTATTCCCAAGTCCATATAGGAAGAATAAATTAACACAGTAGAATACTTGGATAACAAAAGATCACCATCTTTAGTATAAAAAATATATCAGAAGAAATTTTCTCTAATATGCTACCAGAAATTTCACTCCTCAATATATTTGGTAACATATGTTATTCTATTACTGATAGAAATAATAGGGATAAGTTGGACAAAAATTCAAAATCCATTTTCTTAATAGGCTATAGAAATGAAGAGGTTTTCTATTAACTATGGAGTGATGATCAATATAAGATCATTAGAAGTTGAGATGTAATCTTCAATGATAATATCCTATGGGAGTATCATAAAATGGTTGAATCTGAAGAGGGGTAAAAGAGATCAATGACTGAACTAGAAGTTATTCTAGATTAAAACACCAAAAATTAAAATATCACTGATACTGGATAGATGAAGAGATGAATTATAAGTATGAACAATAATAGATGTTCTAGAATGATTAGGAGCTATAGAATTCTAAGCAAAAGGTCCTATAAAAAAATCAATTAGAGGATCACCAAAAGTTTAATAGCCAAAAAACTGAAGTTCGGATATATATTGAAACTTCTCAAAGAATATATTTTAGAGTCATACAACCATTATAGTGGTATGAATTCAACATTAAATTCTTCTATCAAATGGATGTTGTGGAACCTAAATGTATATAAGAGGGAAAAAACATAGTGAATCGGAATAGTGGGAGTCATAAATGGAGGAATAGAAGGATTCTTTAAAGTTCAATAGATATTAGGAGTTGGCTAAACAACAAATGAGTAAATATCACCTAATAACAAATCGGATTACCATCTGAAAGATGTATATTTTGGAAGTATAATATATAAGGAATTATTATAGTTGAAAGGATTCCAATAAAAATAAGGAATCAATTTCTCAAAAATATTCTCATTGGTACTAAAGAATATAAAAATTTTAATAGTTTTAATAATTCTTTCATTTGATGGGTCGCAATTAGAAAAGATGGATGCAGAGAACTCCTTTATTGATGGAG
Organism: Viscum album; assembly: GCA_963277665.1. NCBI lineage: Eukaryota > Viridiplantae > Streptophyta > Magnoliopsida > Santalales > Viscaceae > Viscum > Viscum album. The sequence goes on along the minus strand of OY728164.1, from coordinate 1,087,897,674 downwards.
ATTTGGAGGAGGATATATACAATAATCATTACAAGGGGTATGAAAACCATTGGAAGGTGTATTTTTTTCTAAACTAAACCAAAGTCTATATGGACTAAAATAGAAACCTCAATCGTCGAATCATAAGTTCTATGCTTTTATGAATGGTAAATCTTTCATAAAGAGTGATTCTGATCACTTTTACTATCATAATTTCTAGAATTATGAAACCTATATAATTCTATTACTCTTTGTTCATGACATATTATTGGATGGACCAAAAATTTAGAAAATTTAGGAGTTGAACAGTAAGTTATATAGAATATTTTAAATGAAGAATATTGTTCAAGACAAAGAAAAAATTGGGATGAGGATATAAAAGGATATAAATTCCAATAAATATTACATTTAGAAGGTTATTAAAAGGTTTTAAATGATCTAATATAAGTCTATCACAACTCACCTAACTAGAAACTTTAAGCTATAAAAGGAATAAAAACATTAAATTGAAGATGAGTTCCAGTGTATGGCAAAAGTACCATACGCTTCTGCTATAGGAAGCTTGAAGTATGTGATGGTCTATAAGTGGCTATAAATTTCCTTCACAATGGTAGTGGTATGTCATCTCATGTATAACCTTGGAAATCTGAACTAGGAAGATATGAAGAGGATCATCTAATACTTAAAATTATTGGAAGATACAACATCGTAATTTGGGGAAGATAACCCTTTAAAAGGATGTTTTGAAATGGATTTTTCTATTATTCTAACACCCATAAAAAATGATTTTTGTGATTACCTTTGCTGTAATGGAGATCATTTAGATGGAATGGTTATAGTTATTAGTTTTTTCTTATAAAACTAAAGTAGAATATATTGTATCTATAGAAGTAGGAAGGAGTTGAAGTAGTAAATGAACTTGATGAAGGAAATTCTAAAAGAAACAAATGGATTTATTTTATTCTATGAAATTTAAAGTATTACCCACCTTTTTAATGATCTATTATTTCAAGCGAGAACAAAACACATTAATCTAAAATTATATTTCATTAGGAATCTACTGGAATAAAATGATTTTGTGCTTCTCAAGATCAAAAGGGAGGAAAATCTGGCTAACAAGTTTAAAAACTTGTTACTCCAAGAATGAATAAGGGATAAATGTTATTTAGTGTGACTTGACTAAACGAGAGTTTAAAGGAGAATACTACAACAAAAACTAAAGAAGGATTTGTTTTTTCAAATGTCTTGGTGGATTCTGATAAGATTTACTAAAATAAGTCTTTAAGAGGTAGATTTTTGGGATGTGAATCATAGTTAAAAGAATTAGAATCTTATAAAATCATATGTTTAAACCACTGAAAGCTCTCTCTTTGGAATTTTAGGCTCTAAAATTATACTTTGACCGAGATATTTTAGTATAACTATTAACCTTCAGTATATAGTTCTGACCACCATAAGTTTACTAACATCCAATGGATATTTTGAAGTTTTGTATTTGGATGTGGGGAATAGTGTATCAGCTGAGTCAGTAGATTCGGTGGAAGTATCAACTAAATAGAGAAGTTAATAAATAAAGCTCCATATTTTTCATAGGTCTATGTTACCTATTTAACCTAAAATGAACCTATATAAAGAGATGTGGGACTACATACTGAGGTATAAGTTGGATAAACAATAAACTCTATAAATATACAACAATTGATTTATGAAAAGGATTGATATTGCCTTTATAAGATACAAAATTTGTAAAAATTATACTTCCAACAATTGAAAATGGCTAGCAGAGTTCTCCCATGCATTTTGGATGAATATATGAACCACATAAAACCATTTTTCTTCTGATTCTTTCCTATTTTTTGAATGCATGTGTGTGTTTGTGTGATTCTTATTTTGATTGGGGATTAGGGAGATTATTGACTACCTAATTTTTTTTCTCTAGTATATAGGTGGAATATCTGGTAGTTTTAAAAAAAAATCTATATTATTAGTGGATATGGACTTCCAGTGAACTCAAAGATCAACTTTCACGTATTTCATATCAAATTTTCCAAGAGAATGCATCTCTATTCCCCTAAAATATGGGGTGGATTAATCATTTTGGTAACTTGAAATATCAATTAACGTGATTCATATCAATTACTTGAATTTATCATCCCATTCTCCAAAACCATTATAATAAAAATTTGTGCATAAAAAGAGGGAGAATATATACATGAAAAATAAAAAATACATATAAAAAAACGGGATAATTAGGATTGAATATTATAAGAATTAATTATTTAAATCATGAGTTACAAAATATATTGGATTGTATTTATCAATAGTGGAATAAATTGAGGAACATTTCTTTAAAAGTCTTGAATATTCATGCATTGTTTTTGAGAGATTAACATCCTCTTTTCAGATTTTGATTTTAAATGATTTTTCCTACCAACACTAATCCACAAAAAAAATTAAATTTATAAGGATTAAATTCATTTCTATGTGTCATAGTATGTAGAAATAACAATTTTAACCAAAATATAGCGATCATACATTTCCCAAGTATGATAACTCCATTTAAAAATTATATTGAGTGAGAATGACATGCACTTAAGGTAGGTTGTGATTGGTTTAGGGATAGATTTTTAAGATCAAATAACTATAATGGTGATATAATTAAATAGAGGAAAATTCTTTTCATAAAATTTATATGATAATTTTTATTTTTAATGAATAATTGAGTGTACTTTTAATTTTGACACATGTATTGATTTTATATATAGACTTTTCCCAAATCTAAAAAGATAAGATTGGGGGTTATGAGAAACTAATTCTCATTAATTTTTCCTTGAATTTCATATATTAGATCCCTGCATATTAATTAATATTAAGGAATTAATCACAATTTATTTGTTTTAGAATAAAATATTCCTTATTTTTTCCTTCTAAAATTCAGTAATATATTGGTTTATTAATTTTAGAATTTGTTATAGAATAAACCAACAAAAAAATCACTGATAAACATATTTAATTGAAGAATAAAATTAATTTTAGAGGTTCATGTGTGAATAAAATAGTTTTCAAGTCACTTTGTGTTAATAAATCTCAACTCCAAAAGATACATAATATTCAATGGTGAATTTTGAGTGGCCACATAATATTAAAATGCAATTTTAAGCCTCGTGTATAATTTAATCTCAATGGAAACCATTATATAAGATTAACGTGCCAAATGAAGACACTGAGGTAGATTAAACTCTAATGTTTAAAGCTCGGGTATGAATATCCCCCACAACCAACATGTTTTGTATGATTAAACCCATATCTTAGTCAATGTATCTAGGTAACCTATTCTATCTACTATTTCATAATATTGAGACATGGTTTGAGGCACTCATATAAAATTAATTTGAGTCACTCACTGGTTTTCTATGATTAAATTAGTTGATTATAAAGTCTTGTAATAATAATTCCAATGATTCAAGAAAATCTGAAAAAAAAATTATTACCATTCTAGTCCTAGTCACTACCTATTATTAACAAAAAAATTATCTTCAATTCTCATGAAAAAAATGCCACCATTATATCACAACTTGATTGATTCAGTATCATAGAAGTTGATCGTATGAAAATAAATCAATCATATAAACCAATATTCAAGAATCACTGTGAAGGATTGAAGAAAATTATTGAATAATGATGAAGACTATGGATGTGATCTAAGTTCCATGTTTTCATTATGAAAATCATATCCCAGTTTATGGGATATTCTCATGCTTTTTGTTTTAGAAAATTAGAAAACACTTAAAAAAGACTTTTAATGTGTTTTTCATCCATGAATAAATACAAATAAGATATTATGGTGTGATATTGAGGAAAAAAACACCATGGAATAATTTTTAGTCCTTCAAAATAGAAGCATCTCATATTTCTATCCTTACTATTTGTAACTCATCTTGTGAACCCTAAAGATCTCCCACTACCTATAAATGTATTTCACCCTTCTCCGTTGGAAATGATTCACATTACTGGACTCTTGGTCATAGTTGAAATGTATATAGGTTTTTGTATTTTATTTTTTGTAACTTAATTTATCACCAATTTCTTCTTATTTTATTCTTTTCCCTCCATCTATCATGCTTTCGTCATACTACATGGAAATGGAGTATATAACAAAAGATTTGATTCTTATAGGAGGTTCAAGGAATTTTTAATCGTGGTTCTTGTTTTTGAAAGTTTTTATTCCATTTTTTGATGTGTAATGGGTGTTCAAGTGTATTGGTGAGGGAAGATCTTATTTTGACTTATTATTTCCAATTTTTTTATTTCATTCCTTATCAAACTCATTCTCATCCATTACTTATCATATCCCACTAATGGTGAAATGATTTGAGTTTATTGTTAAACAGTGGGGAGTAGGGTCTCCATGCCTTTTCTAGGGTGTGTAATCATTTTTCACTATGGAGGATAAGAGCTTAGTGTGTTGAGTAATGTTTTACAATTAATTTTTTCTTCCAACAATTAATTAGGTGAATTTAATTCATGATTGGTTATAACTAAACAAAAAAACTTTAAAAAAAACTAAAAATGGATAATGTAAGAGTACATGGTTAACCCTAAATATCAATGCCATTTCCCTAATGTGGATCTACTGTTGTTGGAGGTTATAGGGTTTCCCTGTCATCTCCCTTATCCTTCCCTTCATGACTCTATTTTTTGAATTTTTCACCCCATTTGGTGTTCATCACTACTCAACTCAGCCTTTTCTTATTTATACTCCAACTCCAAGTTTTGGCTTTAAAAAATATAATTCACACTTATTCCTATGTTTATTTGTCTATTGAGGCTGGTTCGATGGAGTTTGTTGGCTATATTTGAGTTTATTTTTTTGTTTGGTTACCCCTCAAGGTTGTTTGGTTCTTTTTCTAGTCTAGGAATTTCTATCAGTGATCCTTGTGGTCCCTCGGTTCCATATTCTGGAGATATATCAATAAAACCTCCACAATTGTTAATAAACCTTGAATTGTTCCAAATATGGATCTCAATGTTCTAGTTACTCATTTTTTATCCCTATTCCAACATCTTCTATGTTATATAATGTTTATTCCTAGTTTTTCCCTATTGTACCCAGTTCTCTACTGTCCTTTGGTCCTGATCCTTTATGTCTAACACCATCATAGCCATTATTATTGGTGTTCATGATGGTTGGGATTGTATCGATGGATAATTTGGAAATAGATCCGGCCCATGGGGTTTTCATATTTGGTGGCTGGTTTGGTCATCAAGGTTACCATTGCTTCATTGGTATCATCATGGATATATGGGGTGAATCAGACGTAGAAACATAGTACAAACACTAGAGGTAGTATATTAGGCCGATATGAATATGTGGGTGATTTGGAATCCTCTGGATTAGTACATGTTAGTACTCTATGCCACTATGGTGTGGTAGATTTACGATGGACAATAATTTTTGGAGGTTTTTTTCGATGTTCATTGCTCATCACTATTTTGAAATCTTGTGGTATCCCCCTTCATCCTCAATTTTTATTATGGTGGAATATATATTTTGAGGCACGGTGATGGTTTGGATTCTTGGGAATCACAAAGATATTGGAAAGGTGTTGGTGGTGTTTGTGTCATATCCAAACTATCAACTCAACACTAGCCTTCTTCCCTTGAGAAATGTATTGGGTTAGAGTTAGACCATGTGTGTTCTGGTTTCCTCCATTAACATGTTTAAAAGGGGGTATTTCATAATCAGAAATAATTAGTTTAAGAAAATAAAAATATTAAAATTAATATTAATAAATATTTAATGTGTTACTTCATAGTGTAACACCACAAGTGAGATGGCTCTGGTAAGCTATATATTGATGTCTTATGTTTATATTCTATTGATAAATACCCCTATGATTGGTCATTTATCAGATTTAAAGATCGCTCACTCCTATAGTGTGTTCAGACTATGGGTTCATCATAATATTTCAACACTAGCTGAAATTGGTATGTTCAAATATGGTTTCAATGCTAATCATTTCATTATGTGATAAGTAATTCAACTATTTACTTAACTTTTATTTCTTATCGATCATGAATTTATATTTACTAGACTTTTTTTTAAATATATATAACTTTAATGAAGTTGTATCCGTCTTGTTTATTGGTACACTTTTTCTTAGTTTTGAGAACATTTTTCTTTGGGTTGTACCTTAGGGTGAATTTGGGTGAAAATTGAGAATTTTGGAGGAAAGAGGGAAGGTTCATGGTTGGTTCACAGTTTTCCAAAACCATGCTCCCTACACTAAAAAACCATACAAACAGAAACAGAGGGAATTTACAAGGTCGACACATGGTTTTTAAAATGGTTCACCCTTTAGGAGAAACTCTGCACCCCCCCACCCCCAGAAGAGGAGCACAATTAAGTTGCATGGTTGGGAAAGTCGTGCATCCCTACCTAGAAAATCATGTGTGGGTTTTTAATTAACCTAAAAATTATATTTAAAATTACCCAAACCCATAAAACTTTCCAAAATCAACATGAACTTGAACCAATTCATTTTCTCTCATTTTCAAATCATTATGAATGGATTCTAAGCCCTTCTGATCTTCATTTTTGGTGAATTGAAGTGAGGATTAATGATCTTCACCTCCGCAAGTATGTGGTTTTTTTCTTGATTAGATATATCTCTCTCCCATACCACTTCCCATATAAAAGAAGGATGGTTCTCCAATGTTGGTTGTATATCTAGATCTAGGTTTGATAGATATTGATTTGTTTGGTATTTGGTCTTGGCTTTAGATCTTGATCATATGGTCACGAACCAAACTGATATACCATCCAATCTGACACCCAACCCATCCCAAGACAAGGGAATGATTTCTCCCAATATAAATAAATAAAAGGAACAATGGAAATATAAAAAGAACAACCCGATATATAAATGAAACCAAACTAAACATTTTTTATAAAAGTATTCTAATAATGCAACTAAACTATACAAAAAACAACTGAACATGACGACCACAATGTTATTATATGACCCTGAGTGTCACTCTATGATACCAAAACAAAATATCACCCACAGTGATCGAACTCAAGTTGAAACCTGCACCAAAATCTAAAAAAATAAATAAATATATGTGTGAGTATTAAAACTCATTATACATGCCCTAACAATCTATTCCCAATGAACTTCCTTTAAAATGAAATAAACATCAACTTCAAGTTTCAAATAAAATAGATAAAATTAACCTTCTAACACTTTTTCAATTTTAAAAAACATGGCCCATTTCCCTTTTTCATTCCCAATCCAAGTTCATTTCCATTTAATTAAACATTGATATATTCTAGGGGAAAGTGATGCTATCATTTCGAAACAGGTACAGGAGAGTGTAAAAAAATTTCACTTTAATGAATTTTTTCAAAAACCTATAAAAAACTACCCATAACTTTCCAAAGAAACAAACCACACATGATATCACCATAATAATAATATAATAAGGAAAATGTAAATAAGAACAAAAAGTAACTAACCAATAAGTGTCTCAACCATTACAAGAGACTATATTTTAATAGAAATGGGAGAGATCCTAGGAGATCGTAAATAATCTAAAACATAATAATACATGTTGACCCATCCTGGAAAGCCTTCCCCACTCGATGACATCGAATCTCCCAACACACTTGACCACACATCACATGGTACAAACTGAGGGGCACAATAAAATAGAGATAAAACTCAATATATTTCAATGTTACGGGCCACTAGCTAGTGTGTAACCTAACTAGTGAAGAAATTCTTCTCAGAAAATTCAATAGTTATATCAGGTTCTCCATTTCAAGAGTATATAAAAGGGTGAGCTAACCGATTCTAATAGAGAATCCAATCACATGTACATATTTAATAGTTTACCCAACATGCATCACTTGAGTCACCTCAAGTATCAATCTCTTTCCATGAACAAAAGGTCTCAAAAGAGTCCACACTAAGGATCTCCCATTCTTCTCAAAGTAAATGGGTCTCAAGAAGTACACAAAAAGAATGTCACACCCATTCAATATATATAAGGATATAAAATCATCCAAGGAGTGTTTTCATAACAAACATTTTCACCACTTTCATAAATGTTCCAAATAAGTCTCAAACACACTTAAAAAATCATCATTTAATAGAGAACCAAATCATCCTTTCAATAATGTGAAATTATTTCATCTTACATTTCATAATAATTTATAAAAAAAATTTAAATCATTCACACCATATTTAAATGCCAAATCCATTTTTGTCAAAATGTCAAATGGGCCATAATCTCCCATCACATGTTAAACCACTTTCAAAATCCAAATACACACCTATTTTAATATAAAACCACTTGGAAACCCTTTCAAGAAACCCAAGTCATAATTTCACATTCCATATATTTATTAACAAATTGAAACTGTTCTTTATACATCATAAATTACTTGAAAAATCTAACTGGGAATTTTATAAAACACTTGGTGTGCACAACACAGCAAAATAACGTCATTTATCACAAAACAAGGTATAAATCACCTCTTTTAACACCAAAAAATTATTCCAAAGATTACAAAATACTATTTCATGTTCAAGGAAGGTTCTAAAATCAAGAAGCCAATGAATCATAAATTAAAAAAGAAATTTCAAAGGGAAACCTAACTCAAATCACATGTTATTCAACAACACCTACCTGAAAACGTCAAAAAAGGTCCCTACAAGCAAGAACATCCATAGGGAACCCTAAGAATGAAAAAAAACCAACTTTTCACCACCCTATTTTTCAAAATTAACCAAACATGGTCACTATGGATAGATAAGAAATGGAATATGGAAGAAAACCAAAGGAGAAAGAGATAAGAACACTAACCTTTTAATCCAGGTGAAGAATAATGAATAAACCACCTTAAATACCACTTTGAGGGGCTTATAATAGCAAAAACCCATAATGAAAGGCATCCATGTCAGGTGATTTTGAGTGGGGTTTCCTTGGAAGAAACCCTACTTAAAAATAAGGATAAAATCCAAAAATACCCTTTATTGTGTATGTTGCATTGTAAGCTTGCATGGTTTAACAAAAAGTATAAAAATCATTCAATTTTACCCTTTATAGTGTTGTAAGATTTGTACACTTATGTTGCATGGTTAAACTAACCATGAGCCATAACCATACAACCTAGAGAAAATCCCGCTAACAACACCCTTTTCACCCCAAAACTCTTCTAACTCATGGGGATAGACCATATATCAAACACACCCCATAAGGAAGTGACACTTGGGATTTTACAAACTCTCCACCAATACATTTCCTCCCCATTACATCACACTAACAATGAACAAGGATAAATATGACCCAAAAATTCCATGACTCAAAACTTAAATAAAAAACACCCAAACACTAAATTTAATTTCGGTACACCCGGAACATGATAGAAAAACCAAGAACCAAAAGATAGTTTGAAAAAAAGGATGAGAATGAAAATCTAGGTGTGAAACATGTTCTCCATTGTGATTTTGGTTGCTCCACTTCATATTTGGTATATCTACTAGTGACCATTCATCATCAAACTTGAGGTAGGTGGTCTAAATTTCAAAACCCATAGTCTTGATTTTAATTATGTGAATGTAATTATATAATTTTTATTGAATGTTTAGAAATTAAATTTCAAAAACTGAATTAATTAATTTGGAAAATTAATTAATTTAAGGATTATAGAATTAGATGAATAATAGGGTTATGGTTTTGGTTAATTAATGGATTGTTAATATTATAAAATTTAATGAAATAATTATTGAATTAATTAATGGATATTAGAATAGTGAATTGAATACTTATTTATTTATTTATTTATGGGGATAACAAGACTATTATATTAAATTAATTAGTTATTGAATTAATTAATTAATATTTTTTTGATTATAAAATTAATGTGGTTAATTAATAATGGGATTAATTACTTGATTTGATTTTATTAATTAATTATTGAAATAATTAATGGAATTGATGTGACTAATTAATTAGTAAATTATTTAAAGGGATCAACATGATTAATTAAATGTTGAATTAATTAATGGATTGATGTGAATATGAAATTGTTTAATTGGATTAATTAATTAGTAAATTAACTAATGAGATATTGTGATAAATTTTATATATGTGATTGATTGATATATGAGTGTGGGACATGAACTAATGCTCCATATACCCATTTATGATTGATTGAGAAATGAGTGTAGGACATGGATCGATGCTCCAAATACCAATGGGGTCCTAGCCATGATGTTCTAGGACCTAAGTAATGCATAAAAATTGTATAGGGTGGGGATTGAAGCTCCAAATACCCATGAGGTGTGAGATAGGGACTGATGCTTCAAACACTCATGGGGTATTAGACATGAGATATACACCCAAAATGTTGGCATTGGACTATGGTTCTCATTAGAAATAATAAAAATTGAAATTAAATGAATAATGAAAGACCATTTGTTATAATTAATTGTGAATTAAATATGTGAAATGGTTCAGACTCCAACATGGGATAAAATAAGTATTGTGGTTTGAGTTCCATCAGGAACCTGGTGGATTCTGTGGTTAAATAAAGGATAATTTAATAAATGAAAATTACTTAATTTATTGCTTATATTCTATTATTTATACCACTACCTGCACTGTTGTTGACTATATTTGTTTTAGACAACATTGACGGTGGCCTAATGAGTTGTAATCACACCCTACTCAGGCTACCTAGTCAGTACCAGAATAGACTTCATGTTTGAAGGATGGGATAAAGAGAAAGGCCTTCTATTAGATAGTTAATTTTGGATGAAGCATGGATGAGGGAACTTTATGTGGTTTGGGACCCTCTTGGGAGTTGTAAGTGTCTTTACTTTTGGGATTACATTTTGACACTTGGTATGTACTTGGGAATGGAATATCTACTATTTATTTTTGATATTTTATTCCTAGTTTTGGTCATCTTATGATATGAGTATTTTTTTAAAATATTTTATATTATTGGTTATTTATTATTTATTTCCACTGGTGTATTACTCTGATAAAGATTTTATAGTATTCTCATGATCAATATTTGACCATCAATGCTAGTCGGCAACCTCTGACATATAGGGAGGCATTCTTGAGGTCATGTAAAATTTTGGCTTGGGGCACCGGTGTGTGGAACCCAGGTCAGGATGTTACAAAGAAGTATCATAGACCAATTTTCTTTTGTTTCATTTGTCTTACTATTTGGGAAAGGTAGACAGGAAACTAGGAAGAGTTGAGCCTTATTTATGAACTCGTTCATAGGAGTAGCTAACCCATGGGGTCAGATGATAAGGTTCATGGCCCGGGAGGTGGGTCATGACAAATGGTATCAGAGCCAATACCCAGCCGGAAGTGCTTAGGCACTACCTCGGTTTGAGGCTTGGGGTCCACAACGAGGGTGTTGTTCTTTAAAGGGGTGGATATTGTAACACCCCTGAAAAAGTGTGACTTAAAAGGATAAATGTTACTACCCATGTCAATAAGGTGCACCTTACTTTTCGGAAGTCTGTCTGATTAGAACTCCACAATTAACCGTGCTTGGCCTGGAGTAGTGATCAGGATGGGTGACCTTCTGGGAAGTTTCCCAGGGTGTGTGTGAGTGAGGACAAAGCACACTGGAAAGGACATGTGTTGGCCTGTGGGGACAGTCATTAGTCTGATAAGCGACCCTAGTGAGTAATAGCCTATGGTGTGCTAAGAAGGCAATCAAGGTATTACAAGAGACCCATGGGGTCAGATGATAAGGTTCATGGCCCGAGAGGTGGGTCATGACAATCTATAGAGTTTCTATAGAAACCCATGACCAATGAGTGGTGATAAAGCACCTAGGCAGAACCAGATTATAGGAAGGGGATCTTCTACCTCATATCAGTCTGGTAGTGGGAGTTATACTGGTCATGATAGTAGAGGCAGTGGGCATAGTTATTCTAGGGAAGAGAACTCGTAACAGCATGGTGGTGCAGATCAAGGGACTTATACTGAATCACCGGGAGGAGAAGAATGACCGTTACATGACATTCATCCTACTATTTTGGATAGCGAGGATGGATTTTTGATAGTAAGAAGTATTATTCTTGTATATTATATGTTATCTACTACCTTATTTAATACTGGTGTCTCTCTTTACTTTATTTCTAAAAAACTTGTGAATGGGTTGATCCTTGAAGTAGAGTTTTTGGGTGGGGTTTTGATAATAGACACCCCTTTAGGAGTACATTCTACAGACATCTGTTTATGCAATGGATGTTCTCTCTAGGTTGGGGAGTTTCAGTTTTTAGGGTATCTTTACATTATAAATATGTTAGGCTTTAATATAATTCTGGGTATGGACTATTTAGTACAATACTGATACCCCATTGATTGTTATCGTAGGAGAGTGAATTTTATGTCTCCTGATGGGGAAAATTATGTACGCCAAGGAGAATGGGATATCAAGGTGGTATGTATTGGAAAAGTTCATCAATAAATAGCAGAGATTATTTCCCCAATTTCTAGTTTATTTCTAGATGATGGGAGTGTGAAACTGGATATCTTTCCCCCCATAGTGGAAAAATTTCAGGATTTTTCCCGAATACTTCTTAGGGATTCCACTTGAGGGGGATGTGTAATTTAACATTGAGATCATTCATGGGGATGAGATAGTTTATATTCCTCCATATATAATGGAACCTACAGAGCTTCAAGATCTCAAGACACGGTGTAATAAGTTGGAGGAAAAGGGTTCTATCTGTCCAAGTATGTTGCCTAGGGGTTCTATAGTTTTTTGTAATGAAGGTTCACAGGACTCTATGCTTGTCTGTTGATTACTAGAAGTTGAACTAGATGAATGTGAAGAACTGGTACCCACTTTCATGTATTGATGATCTGTTTGAGTATTTGAGGGGGTCTTTTGTTTTCTCAAAGATTTACTTGAGATTATATGGCATCCCTCTTTTTTATTACATAACCTTTCATTACATTTTACAAATAGAGGATCTTTAAGGTTTAGTGTCTTGTAAATCAGGAAAATAATACATGAAAAACAACATAAAACATTCTTAATACACTAGTAAGGATTCATCATAAGTTCATCCTAAGTACAATTACTGTATCTCATAACCTAGAGACATACGTTCAAAGGAATGGGTGATCAAAAGTCCCAATAAGGTAAACAAGGGAATCAGTTAACTTGTGACATCAATAAGAACATGAATAAAAACATAAGGAAAAGAGAAATATAATTATAGGAATATAATAATAAAAATAACTTTAATAATAACTTTAATATGAGGATATGACATTTCATTTAGACATTCATGAACATATCTCCAAGGTTTACCCCCAGGTGTCATAAAAATCACCAAGGTATCGTGATACTTGTCATCTCTAGAGATTAATTCTTTACCCAATTAATTGGAGATCTATAAAGGTGCACCCTTAATATGTCTTTATTTTCATGTGATACACATATATCAAAATCAAACATTTCATAAATAACCCATAGATAATAAAATAAGTGGGTTTTATTTCAAAATCGTGATGTTTTAAAAGCTCTTAAAAATAAGATCATTATATCATTTATAACCCATGGAAAGGGAGTGAGGGATATATGTATGTAAATTACAGAATCTAATATATAATATTTATATGTTTATGAACACCCATATAAACGAAAATGGTTTGGGTATTTACATAAATAAACAAGGTAATTTCTTGAGAGAAAGAGATAGAAATTTTGAGACAAATTTTCTGCAGCATAACGGCTATATAACATGGTTTTAGAAAATAATAAAAAGAGAAGGTACAAGGGTAAACCACTCATAAACCACTAATACTAAAATATAAATAATTAATAACATGGAGATAAGAACATGGTATGGATATTTGAATGACATACCGCAAGAAAAGGAAACTTGAAAAGAAAGAGGAGATGCGATTTCGTTTACGAGAAATTCGGCAGCCTAACGGCGTCACTTAAAAATTTAGAAAACAAATTGATGAGAGGAGAAAGGGTCTCTCATAATTTTGACATCAATGGACAGTAATAAGAACATATAAGAACATACCCTCATCATAAAGATATGGAAAATATAAGACACAACATAAAGGAAGTCATGACTTAAAAGAGGAGGGTGAAAGGATCCCTTACCTTGAAGAGTAACTTCAAAAGATTGAAGGTCGAGACATTGGGAGGCTTGAGGACACATTGGGAGGACTCCTTGGTAGGAAAGGAGACCATAACATTGTTGAGGATGATTTTGGAATGAAATTAATGAGGGAAATGTCTTGGTATTTATAGGGAAAGTGAGTGAATAAATTATAAATTTCCAAGGGACACCTCATCGGTGGTATTTGAAAAACCATGGGCTTACCCTTGGTATTTTCCCATGGTATTGGCCACCAGGGACACCTAATAGAATATATCACTATTCATAAGTCGACCAGAAATCTTACATCATTACTACATCATTAATGATTTCATTAAACACCCGAAACTCAAAACTGCATTTTAACTATTCACTAAAAATTCAACTGTTTCAGAAAAATATCAAAAATTCACCCTAACCTAATATCGATGCTATGAATTCAAAAATGATTTCCATTTTATGAAATAATTTTTTAAATATTTTTAATTTAATTTTCAAATAAATCATTATTTATTCTAAAAATACAACTTCAAAACTATAACTCATTTTGTAATACCATAAAAAAGTAATCAAGGTGCCATAAAAATATCGTATACCCATAAGACAATAAAGTAAAAATTTATGATTAAATTTTATGAAAATAAATTTCCATTTTAAATTATTAAATTAATTATAAAATTTTAAATAAAATATTTATGGCGTACAAAAATACCAAAACTTAAACTATGATCATTTTTTCAATTTTAAGATGTCTAAAATGTATTTATACATTCATGGGTGAAGTTTCTATTTTTTTGGTCAAATTACTATTCATTACTATTCATAGGTGTATGTTACTTTTCCTACTTTACTATTCACTAAAAACCAAGTTGATCTTATTAGACTCTAAATTTCTCACTGATCACAACTGTAGAAGACCATTTTTTGAAAATCATTTCACATTATTAATTATTTAAGGAATAAAAAAACATTTTAAAATACCTCTTTTTCCTAAATTCATCAATAATACACATCCTATATTTATCAATATATTTGAAATTCACAAAATTTTCCATAAGAAGAAATAAAAATTTTATTTATATAAATGGATTACACAAAGCAACTAAGGTCTCGTTATAACACTAGCATAGAACCTAAGTGTAAGGTGTTTTGTGGTGATAGAATCTTGGGGTGGCTCAGACAACATTGCCCGAGTGGTGATTTCTATCAGTTTGAACTTCTCCCTTAGGCAATTCTATTCAAGCTTCATACGTTGAAGTTCAGCTTGGGCTTGGTCCAGAACAAAGCCTAGTGATGCTACCTCCTTCCCAAGCTCCGACAGATGGGCTTCATATGGCTTGAGTCTACGGGATGAGGCCATTCAATCTTCTTTCTGTATTAATTAACCAAGATAACCATTTTTATGAAAACACAATGTTAATATTATAGTTTCCAATGGTCATATTGACCAACAATTATATAACAGTCGAAACCCAACGGTCTCATTTTAAATATACCCACTTCATTAATTAAATTATATAATTTTGTTGAGTAAAAAATAAAATAACACACTAAATTAATAAAAAAAATCTAATTAAAAAGTTCGGGTCATTACAGATTAGGTTATCATCAGTTGAGGGTGCGGCCTTCTGATATACCAAAGACAATATTTAGAATTAGGTATGGTTGTTTTGAGTTCTTTGTAATGTCGTTTGGGTTAACACACTACCACAAAACTGGGCAAGGCATGTGCCTGCCTTTATCAGCGCTAACGGAAAAGCGCTGATAAAGGGGTGGGCCTTTATCAGTGCTAAACAAATCACTAATAAAGGGATTATTTATCAGCGCATTAAATATCTCTTTATCAGTACTTTTATTAGCATTGATAAATGTAACATTTATCAGCGCTTTTCTGAGCGCTAATAATATTTATTGTATACATTAAATAAAAAAACACATGTTATAATTAAATATATATATATACATAATAATTATAAGATTAATACTAAATATATTTATTAGATTTATTAATTCAATATATATTTATTATTTTTATTAATTCATTATATATTTATTAGATTTATTAATTCATTATATATTTATTAGATATATTAATTCATTATATTTAATATATATTTATTATATTTCTTTATATTTTATGTATTTTTTTTATTTATAAATATATAATGTGTTCTAATATATATGTATAATTGAAATTATTGAATATATATGTGTTTTCCAATGAATTGGGATCGATCAATATCATACATGCGCGCGTCTATATATATGTGTTTTCCAATGAATTGAGTTCAATGAATATATCATACATGCGTATATATATGTGCATATTGAATAATGTTTATTTATAGATTATAATTCATTATGTTACCCATCTAATATATATATATATATATTAATTAATTAAATGTACACTTAAAATTAAATTATATTTAAAAATAAATATATATTTTATTATATTTTTAATGATATATATATAAATATACCTTTCAACAATTTTATAAGTATAAATAGGTATATATATGTTTAGAGTTAAATAAATATATAATAATATAAATAAATTATTAAATTGATAAATTTATCAGTGCTTTTATTAGCGCTGATAAACAACGTATTTATCAGCGCTAAACAAGCGCTGATAAAGGGTGTCTTTATCATCGCTAAAATGAAAAAGCGCTGATAAATGTGGCATTTATCAGCGCTTTTCATTTTAGCTTTGATAAATACACCCTTTATCAGCTCTTTTTACTAGAATTGATAAAGGTCCATGCGGGATTTATAAAATCCACCGGGTTCTCCTCCTCCTCCCCGCACCCTGTCAAGCTTTTGCAGAAGCCCCACCATGCACTGTTGCCTCCTCTCAGCCGCAGCCACCGCCTCCTCCTCCTCCTTCGGCACCTACTTCTCCTCCTCCTCCACCATAGCAGCTCCTCCTCCATCGTGGCTCCTCCTCCAGTGCCACGACCTCCTCTCCAATGATCCTCCTCCTCCTCCTCCTCCACTGCAGCCTCCTCCTCCTCCTCGTCCACCGGTGCCTCCTCCTCCTCCTCCTCCTCCTCCTCTGCCTACTCCGCTGCCTCCTCTCCATCGCAGCTCCTCCTGGTCCTCCTCCTCCACTATGGCCTCCTCCTCCACCTCCTCCACCAGCGCCTTCTCCACCTCCTCCTCCTCCTCCCCCTCCTCCTCCGCCTACTCCACTGCCTCTGCTACCTCCACTGCCTCCGAGCTACCTCTGCTGCCACTGTTGCCTCTGCGCTGCCTCGGCACTGCCCCCGCGCTACCTCTGATGCCTCCGCTACCTCTGATGCCTCCAGTGCCTCCACTGTCGATGCCTCCTTCTCCTCCGCCACCGGGTCCTCCTCCTTAAGGTGATTAAAATTTAATTTTCATGAATTAATTATGTTTTCATTTATTGTCAATATTGAGATTAATTATTTTTGTCTTCTTGAGGTGCGGTTGAATGCATGAGTATCTTCAATGCACGTAACATATTCAGGCATGAGGGGATCCCCTGATCAAGTCTAGTTGTGATGTTCTGGTATTGCTATATAGAATTTGAGTTGATTCCCATTATCAAGTAGTTGGATATTTTCCATATCTATGATTATTCATGTCAGGTTGTGTTTCAGTTTCTATGGCCATCATACCATCCAGACAAGTTAAATGGGTGTGTTGGATACCTTTAGTGAATGGTCTCAAATGTAATGTTGATGGTTCTTTCTCTAAAGGATTCATGTGGTGGAGGATATGTTCATGATAGGTTCAGATATTTCTTATTTTCTTTTAGGTCTTTCTTTGGTTAGGGTGTTCTCTAATTGTTGAAGTTTTGGCCATGCTCATGGGGCTTGGATTTATTCCACTCTCGTGGTATTATTCTAGACCATGTTGAAACTGAATCCTATATTCTTCTTAGGTCTATTAAAAAGGCTATTTTTATCCATGGATCTAACATTTATTTCATCCAGAGAGGCATAATTTTTTTCATTAACCACATGTATTTATCTCATACATAGAAAGAGGGTAAGAAGGTCACTGATTTCATGGCTATTTAGGCCTCTCTAGGTAACCTGTGTACCATATTTAACATCATTGGATCCCTCCCCCCAAGCTTGTTAGTTTAGTTAAAGAAGATTACCTTGGGATAAACTAATTTATACCTCCTTTGACTATTTTTAGCCTTGTCCCCTTCTTGAAATAAAATATATCAACATTGGATGTGTTGAAATAAAGTTCATGATTGAGTTATTTAAGCTATAACCTAGGGTTTGTTGTCCCCCCCCCCCCATCCAATACTCCCTCTTCTCCCCACCTCATCCATGCCTTCCCTCCTCCCTTATCTCCCTCTCCTATAACTAAACCTCCTCCCCTTCCTCCACCCATACTCACTTTCCTCCTAGCACCATGATTTGAACTAAGGGTAGGTGCCTTCCCCCATCCAAACACATAGCTTATAGATCGTGGCCTATTGCAGATAAGCACTAGACCCAAACTCTAACTCCACCATCTCCTTCTCCCTCTTCTTTTCCACCACCATTGGAAGATTCCATCTCGTTGGGTTTTGATTTTCCTTTTACATCCCACCACTCACAAGATGTGGTTCCACCTACCAATGTCCATCCCTATTTTCACTTTTTGGAAATTCAACACTATATGTTCTTGGACCATTTCCAATCCAAGTAAATTTTCACTAGAAAATCCATGGATTTGGTCATAATACACAAGGTCCTCATCGAAAAGGATGTTATGGTAGCCCTTCGCATCAATGAAACACTCTCTAATTATTGATGTTCCTGAGGAGACGTTTTAGGAGCTCTTTTTAGAGTTCCTTACAACTTTCAAGATAGAATTAATCTTTATCACCTTCAAACTAGGTGGTAGGAATTGGGATTTGACACTGGGTGAGTCCAGAGTTATCTTGGGGTTTATTCTTCTGACTTTACTACATCTACAACCTATGTTGCTTTGTGTCTTGGTCTGAACAAGACAAATACACTAAAGAGTTGGGTATTGATCACTCATGAGCCCATGAGCATCCATGATCCTCCCACATCCAAGAGCACCCAGATGACGGGTTATTATCTAAGGATTAGTCATTGTGCCTTATCTCATGCCTGGATAGCATGGGGAGACTCCCACATAACCATCACATATACTAAGGTGGCCATTATGGCCACTTCCATGGGTGCCCTTGTGGAAAACATATATTGTTTCTTACTTATGCATTTGGTACCATGTGTTTCAATCAACTTTCTACACTTTTACTTTTGATGCACATGTTAGGCTACCTATTGGCCTTACCCATGAGGTATTTCCTTGTACAGACACCCTATAGAGACCGCCCTATGAGATTGATCCACAAGTTGCACTGATTATCCTACTTCCTTACAAAAGGTATTGTTAGCCCATGTATATAGTGGTGAACCCCACTAATACACTATAAAAAACTCCCAAGAACCACCCATCATCAGGGGTGATTGAAGAGAGGAAGAGATTGGATGAATCCCAAGAACCACCCAAGATTTTCTATCAATGAGAACGCCCCCTACCATTTTTTAAGTATCTTGTTTTTTATCTAAATTATACTCATATTCCTTCTCCCCTAACCTATATACTCATCCTATGGATTTTAAATAGGATGAATATAAATAAAGAATGGATGAATGCCAATCGGTTGACAAAAGAGTATGAAGAAGGCGTGAAAGAGTTTATCAAGTTTGCAAAAGATCATGCATGTGACTCTTCTCAAATCCATTTTCTGTGTTTAGATTTTTGTTATTCAAAACAAATTAGTCCAGAGGAGTTTGAAGAACACTTGATCTATCATGGAATAGATCATAGTTATACATGTTGGAATAAACACGGGTAAACAACGAATGTAGGTAGTGACTGGGATGACACTACGTTTTATGGATCATCTGATATGATTACAAACATGAACAATGAAGATGCCCATATGGAGGATGTGATTACAGATGTGAATGATGATGAAGATCGTATTGAGTAAATGACAAGGACCATTGAAGATGAACTTCGTGATTTCCCAAAATTGTTTGAGAAGTTAAAAAGTTGTGTAAAGATGCCATTGTGTGCTAGTTGCACTAAATATACAGCATTGTCAGCCATATTGAAGCTGTATAATTTGAAAGCAGACAACGGGTGGAGTGACGACAGTTTTACGAAACTACTTTCCCTCATGAATGACATGCTCCCAGAAGACAATGAGCTCCCAAGCCGAACATATGATGCCAAACGAATGCTACGCTCTATGGGTATGATCTCTGAAAGAATACACGCCTGCCCGAATGACTGTATATTGTTTCACAAGGACCACAAATCACTTAATGAATGACCAAAGTGTGTTGCTTCTTGATACAAGAAAGATGAATCCAGTCCTACTAAAGTTGTATGGTACTTTCCAATAATTCCAAGGTTTAGACGCCTATATGGAAGTGAGGAGACTACAGAATAATTAACATGGAATGCAGATACAATAATTAATGATGGGATACTACGTCACCCGGCAGACTCTTCTTAATAGAATAGAATCTATCATGAGTATCCTAAATTTGGAAACGAGTCAAGAAAACTTCGTCTTGCGTTATCTATAGATGGAGTGAATCCTTTTGGTTTTCATAGTAACAGTCATAGTACATGGCCGATTTTGTTGATAAATTATAACTTACCACCATGGTTATGCATGAAACAAAAATACATCATGTTATCTATGCTTATATCAGGACCAAAACAACCGGGTAATGATATTGATGTTTATTTATCTCCATTGATCAAAGATTTGAAATTGTTGTGGGATTCAGTTGTTACAATGTATGATGCTTACAGAAAGGAAGATTTCACTTTAAGAGTCATGTTGTATGGGACGATAAATGACTTCCCCGCTTATGGAAATTTGTCAGGATATAGCATTAAAGGAACTCAAGGTTGTACCGTTTTCGAAGAAGGTACACAATCAATTAGGTTGAAACATTCATTGAAAACTTTGTTTCTAGGACCTCATAGATATATACCACGATGACATAAGTACCGTTCTTGGACGACATCATTCGATGGAATTTCAGAAGAATGTACAACACCGTCTCCACTAACAGGCGAACAATAGTTTGAGAAAGTTAGAAATGTGGACACTACTTTTGGTAAACCGGCTTCAAAAAACCTTACAAAAATCGGTTGGAAAAAGAGATCAGTTTTTTTTGAATTACAATATTAGAATTGTCTGTATGTAAGACATTTTCTTGATGTTATGCATATAGAAAAAAAAATGTATTTGATAGCGTTATCGGAACGTTGCTAAATACATCTGGAAAAATAAAAGATGTAATTAAGGCTAGGTTGGACATGGTTGAGATGAGAATACGAGAAGAGTTGGCACCAGTGAAGGGTGAAAATGAACATTTATTCCTTCTACTATTTACACACTTTCTAGGTAGGAGAGATATCAGTTTTTCAACTTCTTGAATGACGTAAAGATTCTAGAGGGGTATTTGTCAAATATCAGTAACCTCGTGTCAATGAGCGACTTGAAGTTAAAAGGTCTGAAATCACATGAATGTCATGTTTTGATGAAAAATCTAATTCCAATTACTTTATGTTACATTTTTTCCAAGAATGTCTACCATACATTAACGAAACTGTGTTTCTTATTCAAAGCTGTATGCAGCAAAGTTATAGACCCGGCGAAATTACCAACTATGGAAAAAGAAATTTATGTCATATTATGTGAATTATAAATGTTCTTCCCGCATTCATTTTTTGATATGATGGTTCATTTGATGGTCCACTTGGTAAGAGATATTCGACTATGTGGTCATGTACATTATAGATGGATGTACCCCATTGAACGGTATATGAAGATTTTGAAAGGGTATATCAAAAATCGAAGTCGGCCAGAGGGTTGTATTGCAGAGTGATATATTGTTGAGGAAGCCATTGAATTCTGTACCGAATACTTGTTTGGTGTGGAAAGCATTGGCTAACTGAAATCTCGTCACACTGGGCAGCTTGAGGGTGAAGTAATTTCTGGAAGACAGGTTGTCACAATCAATATTACAGATCGGGAGCAGGCCCAACTTTATGTTTTTCATAACAGTTTTGATGTTGACCCATATGTTGAAATCCACAAAGAAATTATTAGGAATTTGAATCCATCTAGGGATGAAAAATGGATACCAGATACCTATAATCGACAGTTTATAAAATGGTTTCGAGATCATATTTTTAAGAAGTCAAATGAAAATCCAGAGTCAATTTCGGAACGACTTCGATGGCTAGCCGGAGGACCAAGTGTGTATGCGTTATCTTACAATGCTTATGTAGTTAATGGTTATGCATTTTATAATAATTAACATGATGAAGATAGTACCATGAAGAATAGTGGGGTTACACCATTTCTACATAATGAGAAGAAATAGATTCTTATTTTCAGGCTGAATTAATGTCAAATCTGCTCAAAATGTTTCAAAGCAGAATTATGACTGACAGACTCTTTTTAATACCAACGTTGCAAGGGTAAAACTCAAAATTTTAATAATATCAATTATATTTTCATTTATATCAGTACTTATTTCTTTTTGTGTTTTTAGGGAACATTGGATGCTCATTGCAGTCAATTTGAATACTCCAAAGATTTTTTTTCTGGATTCACTGCATGGATATCCAACTAACCGACCACACATGATGGTGATTGTCAATTTTTAATACACTAGATACAACATTTTAGAACTAAATATCTAGTTATATAATTTATATTATCTTTTAATGAGGATTTTTTTATGATAGGGCGGTGTATGTATCGTCTAAAGGCTGGAATGAATCCAGGGCATAAGGACAAAAATTCCCACAAGATCTACAAATGGAGAAGTATCTGGGTATGTATAGTTATATTTCACTATCCAAATACATATCAAAACAAATTACTTATTTTTCTCGATTTTTCTGCAGTGTCCGAAACAAACAAACGACAAGGACTACAGTTATTATGGTTGTAAATTTATGAAAGAGATCATATTTCATGAACAAACTGGCATCCCTGGAGAGGTATTTTTGAAAATAATTACTAATTCATTTAAAATAATTATAAATCCTTTGTGTATTTATATTTTTTTAGTAATACTATGATTGTCGCAAAAACTTTTATTCAGAAGATGATATAAATGTGTTTAGAAACGAATGGGCAGCGTACCTGATGGAAGAATGTAAACAAATAGGACAATGAAGGTGAATTCCTAATACTTATGTTATCTTTATATGGTCATTGATATCTCCCTTTACACTTATTAAGCATCTATGATCTCACTTTCTTTTGTTTCATATCCTTAGATTAGTGAATTCCTACTACTCAGTTTGAAATTGACATAACTTTTGAAAACAACATAAGTGACATACGGTAAACTAAGAAAATGCATTAGGATTGTTTTGATACTTTAGGACAACAATCCCTGAGTCATTTGTAATGTGTAAGAATCAACCGCTCCTCAATCTGATGCACGGTGTGACTGGTATGGCTAATAGTGTCTGATATCAGTTTCAAATTGAGATAAACATTAAAAAACAACACTACTGACAAACGGAATACTGAGAAAACGCATTCGTATTGTTTTGATACTTTAATACAATGATCCATTAGTCATTTGCGACGTGTACGAATTGAACGCACCTCAATCCGACACACGGTGTGACCGGTATGGCTAATTATGTCTGATATCAGTTTCAAATTGAGATAAACTTTAGAAAACAACACTACTGACATATGGAATTCTGAGAAAATGCATTAGGATTGTTTTGATACTTTAGGAAAATGATCCATTAGTCATTGTTTATGTGTATGAATCGACTGCACCTCAATACGACGCACGGTGTGACCGGTATGGCTAAAAGTGTCTGATATCAGTTTCAAATTGAGATAAACTTTGGAAAACGACACTACTGACATACAAAATACCAAGAAAATTCATTCATATTATTTCCATACTTTAGGACAACGATCCATGAACCATTTTTGACGTGTACGAATTGACCAAACCTCAATCCAACGCACGGTGTGGCCGGTATGGCTAAAAGTGTTTGATATCAGTTTCAAATTGAGATAAACTTTAGAAAACAACACAAGTGACATACGGAAAACTGAGCAAATGCGTTCGGATTGTTTTGATACTTTAGGAAAATGATCCTTGAGTCATTTTTGACGTGTACGAATTGACTGCACCTCAATCCGAAGCACGGTGTGACTGGTATTGTTAATAGTGTCTGATATCAGTTTCAAATTGACATAAACTTTAGAAAACAACACTACTGACATACGGAATACCGAGAAAATGTGTTCGGATTGTTTTAATACTTTAGGAAAACAATCCATTAGTCATTTTTGATGTGTATGAAGTGACCGAACCTCAATCTGACACACATTGTGACTGGTATGACTAAAAGTTTCTGATATCTATTTGAAAATGACATAAACTTTAGAAAACAACACTACTGACATATGGAATACCAAGAAAAAGCGTTCGGATTGTTTTCAAACTTTATGAAAACGATCCATGATTCATTTTTGATGTGTACGAATTGACTGTATCTCAATCCGACACATAGTGTGACCAGTATGGCTAAAAGTGTCTAATACCAGTTTCAAATTGAGATAAACTTTAGAAAATAACACTATTGACATACGGAATACTGAGAAAATTCATTCGGATTGTTTTTCTACTTTAGTAAAATGATCCATAGTCATTTGTGACATGTACGAATCGACTGCACCTCAATCCAACACACAGTGTGACCGGGATGGCTAAACGTGTCTGATTTCAGTTTCAAATTGAGATAAACTTTGTAAAACAACACTACTGACATACAGAATAACAAGTAAATGTGTCCGGGTTGTTTTGATACTTTAGGACAAAGGTCCAAGAGTAATTTGTGACGTTTATGAATCAACTGAACCTCAATCCGACGCGCGGTGTGACCGGCATGACTAATAGTGTCTGATATCAGTTTGAAATTGACATAACTTTAGAAAAAAACACAAGTGACATATGGAATACTGAGTAAACGCATTCGGATTGTTTTGATACTTTATTACAATGATCCATTTGTCATTTGTGACATGTACAAATTGACCGCACCTCAATCCGATGCACGGTGTGACCAGTATGGCTAAAAGTGTCTGATATCAGTTTCAAATTGAGATAAACTTTAGAAAACAACACTAATGACATATGGAATACCAAGAAAACGTGTTTGGATTGTTTTGATACTTTAGGACAGTGATCCATTAGTCATTTTTGACGTGTATAAATTGACCGCACATCAATCTGACGCACGGTGTGACCGGTATGGCTAAAAGTGTCTGATATCAGTTTCAAATTGAGATATACTTTAGAAAACAACACAAGTGACATATGGAAAACCGAACAAACGTGTTTGGATTGTTTTGATACTTTAGTAAAACGATCCCTGAGTCATTTTTGACATGTAATAATCGACCGCACCTCAATCCGACGCACGGTGTGACTGGTATGGCTAAACATTTTTGATATCAGTTTCAAATTGAGATAAACTTTAGAAAACAACACTACTGACATACGGAATACCAAGAAAATGTGTTCAGATTGTTTTAATACTTTAGTAAAACAATCCATTAGTCATTTGTGACGTCTACAAAGCGACCGCACCTCAATCTGACGCACGGTGTGACCGGTATGGCTAAACGTGTCTGATATCAGTTTCAAATTGAGATAAACTTTGGAAAACAACACTACTGACATACAGAATACCAAGAAAAAGCATTTGGATTGTTTTGAAACTTTAGTAAAATGATACATGGGTCATTTTTTATGTGTACGAATCGACTGCACCTCAATCCAACGCACAGTGTGACCGGCATGGCTAAAAGTATCTGATATCAATTTCAAATTGAGATAAACTTTAGAAAACAACACTACTGATATATGGAATATTGAGCAAACGCGTTCAGATTGTTTTGATACTTTAGGACAACGATCTATTAGTCATTTGTGACGTGTACGAATTGACCTCACCTCAATCCGACGCACGGTGTGACCGGTATAGCTAAAAGTGTCTGATATCAGTTTCAAATTGAGATACGCTTTAGAAAACAACACAAGTGACATACGGAAAACCAAGAAAACGCATTAGGATTGTTTTAATACTTTAGGACAATGATACCTGAGTCATTTGTGACATGTAAAAATTGACCTCACCTCAATCCGATGCACGGTGTGACCGGTATAGCTAATAGTGTCTGATATCAGTTTCAAATTGAGATAAACTTTGGAAAACAACAATATTGACATACGGAATACCAAGAAAATGCGTTTGGATTGTTTTGATACTTTAGGAAAATGATCCTTGTGTCATTTGTGACGTGTATGAATCGACCTCACCTCAATCCGACGCACAGTGTGATCGGTATGTCTAAAAGTGTCTGATATCAGTTTCAAATTGAGATAAACTTTAGAAAACAACACTAATGACATACGTAATACCGATCAAATGCATTCGGATTGTTTTGATACTGTAGGACAATGATCCATGAGTCATTTGTGACGTGTATGAATCAACTGCACCTCAATCCGATGCTTGGTGTGACCGGTATAGCTAATAGTGTCTGATATCAGTTTCAAATTGAGATAAACTTTTCAAAACAACACTCCTGACATATGGAATACCGAGAAAACGCATTCGTATTTCTTAGATACTTTGGGAAAATGATCCATTAGTCATTTTTGATGTGTATGAATCGACTTCACCTCAATCCTATGCACGGTGTGACCAGTATGGCTAATAGTGTCTGATATTAGTTTCAAATTGAGATAAACTTTTGAAAACAACACTACAGACAGACAAAATACCAATCAAACTCATTCGGATTGTTTTGATACTTTAGTAAAATGATAAATTAGTCATTTTTGACATGTACGAATTGACCGCACCTCAATTCGATGCACTGTGTGACCGGTATGGCTAAAAGTGTCTGATATCAGTTTCAAATTTAGATAAACTTTGGAAAACAACACTACTGACAAACAGAATACCAAGTAAATGCGTTCATATTGTTTTGATACTTTAGGAAAACGATCCATGAATAATTTGTAATGTTTATGAATCAACCACACCTCAATCCAAGACACAGTATGACCAGTATGGCTAAAAGTGTCTGATATCAGTTTCAAATTGAGATAAACTTTGGAAAACAACACTACTGACAAACGGAATACTAAGAAAACATGTTCGTATTGTTTTGATACTTTAGGAAAATGATCCATAAATCATTTTTGACGTGTAAGAATCGACCGCACCTTAATCCGACACACGGTGTGACCGGTATGGTTAAAAGTGTCTGATATCAGTTTCAAATTGAGATAAAATTTAGAAAACAACACTAATGAAATACGGAATACCGAGAAAACACATTCAGATTGTTTTGATACTTTAGTAAAACAATCCATGAGTCATTTTTGACATGTAAAAATCGACCGCACCTCAATCTTATGCATGGTGTGATCGGTATGGATAAAAGTGTCTGATATCATTTTGAAAATGATATAAACTTTAGAAAACAACACTACTAACATACAGAATATTTAGAGAATGAGTTCTGATTGTTTTGAAACTTTAGGAAAACGATCCATGAGTCATTTGTGACGTGTAAAAATCGACCGCACCTCAATCCGATGCACAGTGTGACCGGTAAATATTTTCATTATATAAAGAATTAGTATTTATTAAATGAGATAAATCAATCAAAAAAATTGATTTTACATTATTCCCTTTCATTGTTATGAGAATGAAAACATTTGAGTTTAAAATTTCATATTTTAATTTCACATTTCCATATTAATGTATTCTTTCATATTACTGTTTTAATTTCTTTCATTATTTCATTACTAACATAATATTTTTTTCTTATATAAGTGAATTTTTTTCCTTGAGTTCGGATGCTTTGTTCGGCAACAAATATCATCGAGAGCGGATCATGGATATCAAAGGATGAAACATGAATGTTTATAACTATTTTTGAATAATTTTAATTGTAACCATGTAAAATAATGTTTTAAATGTATATAGAAATGTGTTTTTTTATATTCATGATGTTAAGTAAATGTATATAACGTTGTTGGTCAAAATATTGTGTGCAGGTTCCATTTTGTGCAGGTGTGCATGTGTTACTTTGTGCAGGTATTCTGGTGTGTAGGTGTGCAGGTTCTGTTTTGCAGGTGCAGGTGATAGTGCCTTTATCAGTGCTTTTTTGAGCGCCGATAAAGGAACCCTTTATCAGCGCTCCAAAAAGTGCCAATATAGGAGACCTTTATCAGTGCTAAAAAAAGAGTGGATAAAGGGGGTCTTTTATTGGTGCTTTTTAGCACTGATAAAGGTCTCCTATATCAGTTCTTCTCGAAGCACTGATAAAGGGGACCCCCCCCCCCTTTATCTATGCTGGCATTAACAACGCTTTTCTAGCACTGTTAATGATGGTTTTTAGCACTAATAAAGGGCCAAGTTGTAGTGGTGATAGATGCTCCTGCTATGTTTATGGACATGATGAAAATAATCTTTCATCCATACCTAGATCATTTTGTGGTAGTATTCTTGGATGAAATATTGGTGTTCTCTAAGACTCATGATGATCATGACCAACATCTTGAAATCATCTTGAGTACACTAATAAACCATCATCGATATGCCAATCTATCTAAGTGTCAGTTTTGGATCGATCAGGTACACTTCCTAGGTCACATCATCTCAGAGAATGGTATGTAAGTGGACCCAGAGAAGGTGAAGGTAGTTGTATATTGAGAGCAGCCCATGATTTTTTTGGATATCTACAGCTTTCTGTGGTTAGATAGATATTACCAGAGGTTCATATAGAACTTTTCCCATTTAAAATCACCACTTTTTCTGTAGTACAATTAGGGGATAAAGTTTGAATGGATAGACACACTCGGGGATTGTTTCTTGGAGTTGAAGAATCACTTGACATCATTACTGATCCTAATCCTACCTCATCCAAGTGAGGATTATATGGTGTATTTTCATGATTATAGGGTCAGACATGGAAAATTTTTGATGTAGGGAGATTGAGTTATGGCTTATGGGTCTTAAAAGTTGAGTCCACATGAACAGAACTACATTATTCATGACCTTGAGTAATCTGCAGTGGTTTTTGATTTGAAGTGTAGTCATCATTATATATTGGGAGAAAATTGTATTGTTTATACGTATCACAAGATCTTAGAGTATATCTTTTAGAAGTGATATTTTAATCTCTTGTAGAGGAGGTTGTTTGATTATATACAGTCATTTCATTTTGAGCTAGTATATACACCCAAAAAGGGAAACATTTTTGTTGATGATTAAAGAAGAAAAACATAGACTCAGGAAGTTTAGGAGACTAGTTCTAAGTGTAAGATAATGACTTTACTAGATGAGATGCGTGTTGTGGTTCAGGAGAGTCATGAGAAGACTACTCCTATATCAGTTTCAGTAGATTCTTCACTTTTGGGATATTTTAGAGACATATATTATGAATATATAGAATGCTTATAATTGAGAAAAATTCATGAATGTGGGGAGACACCTTTAGACTGGATGATAGATGGGGATGAGATCATCTATTTCATGAATTAGGTTCTTGTGCCTATAAATATATGGGAGGACCTGATGCATGAATTTTATGCCTCCAAGTGGGTAGCACATCCAGGTATGACCCAAATGTACCATAACCTATGATGATAGTTTTGGTGGTTGGGCATGAAAAGGGAGGTAGCAGGGTTTGTGACATGATGTCGCACCTTCCAATGGGTGAAGATTGAGAATCAATGACATGGTGGTTTAATATAGTAATTTCCCATTCTATAATATAAGTGGTATGGTGTCACCATAGATTTTTTGGTTGTTATCCTAAGGATGCCTCATAAGAATGACTATATTTGGGTTTTTGTGGACTGTTTGAAAAAGGTAGTGCATTTATTTCTATTTTAGGAAACTTCCTCAGTGGGGAAGTTGGAAGACTTGTATTTTTGGGATAAAGTTCGTCTATATAGGGTTTCATGGACTATAGTTTCAGACTATGAATCATTATTTACTTTGTTCTTTTGACATGACTTATAGAAGGCACTTGGTATATAGGTTTTGTTGAGTACGATATTCCAGCCACAGATAGATGTGCAGCTGGAGTGTACAATTTTGGTACTCAAGGACATACTACAAGCATGTTTCCTTGACATTGGAGGGTACTGGGAGAAGATTATATCATTATTAGAGTTCTTCTATAACAAAAAATATTAGGAAACTATTTAGATGGAACCATATGAGGCACGTTATGGTAGACCATGCTGATCACCTCTATGCTGGGTGGAGGTAGGTGAGTCCAAACAATTGGGACCAAGTCTCATACATGAGATTTCAGAGCAGGTTCAGCTGATTTAGAAGCATTTAGATATGGTTTATGGTATACAGAAGTCATATGATGATAGACATTGATGCCCCTAGAGTTTATGGAGGGTTATTGTGTATTCCTTTGGGTCTCCTAGATTGGGTCACCACAAGATATGGACACAGGGCAAGTAAGTGCTTGGGTTTATTGGACCGTTTCAAGCAGTGGAAATAATTGGGTTGGTGATGTATTGATTAGAACTTCCATAGAGGTACCGTTCTATGAATTATGTTTTTCATGTGTCACAACTTCAGCGGTATCACCCCGGCCCTTCTCAAGTGATCGATGTGGATGATGTTGAGCTTGACATAGATGCATCCATTGAGAAGCATCTGATATGTGTGTTGGATCATAATGATAATGTTCTTCGGGGAAAGACTGCTCTTATAGTTCATGGATTTTAGAATCATGGATTTTTTTAGGAGGAAACATGGGAGAGAGAATTGGATATGTGGGATTAGTGGCCCAAACTTTTCGAATTGGAATCTTAGAGATGCATGGGAGGACAGCTCGAGGATGAGTTGTTATAAGGTGGGGAGATTGTAACATCGAGACCTTTTCTATATATGTATCAAGATTATTTATAGGAACTATTTTTCCTAGTTTTGAGTAATTTTTTTATTGTGCCATGGTGTGAATTTGGGTGAAAATTGGGAATTTTGGAGGAAATGGGGAAAGTGCACGGTTAGAACATGGTTTTACCAAACTGTGCACCTTTCCCCTACAAAGCTTGAAAACCTGAACATGGGGTATTCTATTGGCTAGATAAAGGTTTTTAAATAATGTTTCCTTTAATAGAAACTATGCCCTCCCTAAGAAGAGGTTCATGGTTAAGGTGTACAATTTTGAAAATTGTGCACCCCTCCCATCAAATTGTGTGTGTGCTTTTAATTTACCCAAAAATTAGATTTAAAATTACCTGAACCCCTATCACTCACCAAAATCAACCCTAGCTTAGACTAATACATTTTATCTTGTTTTCAAAACCACCTATACGGATTCCAATCACTCTTGACCTTCGTTCTTGGGGAATCAAAGTCTGTATTGAAGATATGAACCTTCTTGGGTATGTGGTTTCTTCCTAATTATATATATCTCTCTCTCACCTCTTCCCAGATAAAAGAGTGGTGTTTATTAATTATTGATTATATATCTAGATCTATGTTTGATAGATCTTGATTCGTTTGGTCTTAGATCTTGGTTTCTGATCAATATTTTGTTCTTGATCATGATTTTGGTTGTTCTGCTTCAAATTGGGTATATCTATTGGCGACCGTTCATAATCAAAATTGAGGTAGGTGGTCTAAATTTGAAACCCCGTTTTCTTGATTTCAATTATGTGTATCTAATTATATAATTTCTATTTAATGTTTAGAAATTTAATTTCCTAAATTAAGTTAATTACTTAGTAAAATTAATTAATTAATGGTTTGTGGAATTGGTTGAAAAATGGGGTTTTGGTTTTTGTTAATTAACGGATTATTGAGATTGTGGTATTGAAATAATTAATTATTGAATTAATTATAGGATATTGGAATAGTGAATTCAATAATTAATTGATGAATTAATTATGGGGATAATGGGACTGTGATATTTGATTAATTAATTATTAAATTAATTATTAAAATTGTTTTGACTGTGTAATTAATGTGATTAATTAATTGTGGGATTAATTAATGGAATTGATGTGATTAATTAATTGTTTAATTAATTAATGGAATTGATTTAAACAATTAATTAGTGAATTTATTGAGTGGATTGACATGATTAATTAAGTATTGAATTAATTAATGGAATGATGTGAATATGCAATTTTTGAATTGGATTAATTAATTGGTAAATTTATTAATGATATATTATGATACATGTGATATTGGGATACGTGAAATATATGTGATTGATTGATATACGAGTGTGGGACATGAATTGATGCTTCAAATACCCATATGTGATTGATTGAGAAATGAGTATGGGACATGGATTGATGCTCCAAATTCCTATGGCGTCATAGAAATGATATTCTAAGTACCAAGGCATGCATGAAAATTGTATGTGATATGGAATGATTCTCCAAATTGTCACGGGGGTCTAGGCATGGTGATCTACACCCAAAATTTTGGCATTGGACTATAGTTCCAATTAGATGTAATATAAATTGAAATGAAATGGATAATGAAATCCCATTTGTTAAAATTAATTGTGAATTAAATATGTTATATGGTTCAGAATATGGCACAAGTCAAAGCATGTATTGTGGTTTGGGTGTCCTAGAGAACCCGATATTTAATGAGGTTAAATAAAAGATAATTGAATAAATGTAAACTATTTACTTTATTACTAGTATTTTATTCTTTATACAATTACATACACTGTTATTGATTGAAATTGTTTTAGATTTTGGTGGTGGTGGTCTACTAAGTCATGCACACACCCTACTCAAGTTGTCTGATTGGTACCCAAATAGTCTTCATGTTTGTAGGACAAGATAAAAGAAAAGTCCTTGTGTTAGATAAAATATTTGGGATGAATCATAGATGAGGGAACTGGAAGTGGTTAGGGACTCTCTTGGGAGTTGTTATTGTCTTCACTTTTGAGTTTTCATTTTGAAACATGGCATGTAATTTGGCATGGCATATCTACTATTTAGTTATGATATTGTATTCCCAGTTTTGGTCTTCTTGTGATACGGGTATTTTTTTATTACGTTATATTATTGGTTATTTATTATTCATTTATACTGGTTTATTACTCTTCTAAACAGGGTATAGTCTTCCCATGATCGATATTAGACCCTCACTACTAGTTATCTGCCTTTGGCATATGAGGAGGCGCAATTGAGATCACGTAGTTGTCCGGATCGAGGCACCAGTGTGTGGCTCCTTGGTCAGGATGTTACACTTGTATAGGGCCACCACCGGTGGTGTCTTAATGATTTTTACTCACACCCTGCATGGGAACTTTGGCATTTGAGGAGTATTTACGGTAATTGGAAGAGGTAAGGTAAAGGAGCATGTGATTGATGTATGAGCTAAGTGGATGGATTATGGAGACAGAACCAGACGGGGACTTAGACCACAGGTAGTTACAGTCTCCATTATTATTTTTAATTTTGGACTTATATATGATCATTATATAGAAGATCTCATCTATTTATGTATGCCTTTGTGAAATTATATTTATCTCATTTTATTATAGTATTTTTTATTACTTTTCTATATTTGTGTCATAATTATAATGTCTATGTGTACATTTTCTTATGGTGGATTGTGATTATTATTTCTATCATTCTGATTTATGGAAATTTTTTCCTAAGGGTATTGTCTCCCCACTTGTTATACATTAAACTACACTACTAGTCAATAGCCTATGAAATATGAGGAGGTGTGCCTAAGGTAATATGTCATTTTTAGTTCAAACCCATTCAAGAAACCAATTGTGTATATTACAAAGTGATATTAGAGCATCTCTCTTTTATGACTATTTGAGATATGGGAGGTAAGGTGTTGTTGGATCATGGTATGGATATTATTCCTATGAGTAGAAAATCCATGTTTTAGGGAAGTCCAAGTTACTATAGATGAGATTGATATTCATGGTTTTTTAGTTTTACGAATTTTAGACTTTCAAAGAAAATGATTTTTGATTTATTGTTTATTTCTTTTAACTCTTTTCCTAAGGTGGAAAGAGGAAGTAGATTCATGCATTATCTTCAACACATATAAATCACATGAAACTTTATACTCGTATGTGATTGATATTATGGTTTTTTTGAAGGTTTTATTTATTTAAAGTGTCAAATAAACTTATATAGTGATTTCCAATACAAATTCTTGGTGGAAATATACTTTTCCAACCCATGGTTACAAATTATTAGTGTATATATGTTATTATTATTCATTTAAGACTATATGAGGTTGTACCTCATTAAATAGTTGTAAGGTCATACCATAATCAAGATGAGATTTGTAATACCCTTAGAGTATAGGCTTTGTGTTAGAGTATCAACTCTTATATATTGTTAATGTTTTCCCTATGTTTTGATATTTAA
This sequence comes from Viscum album, assembly GCA_963277665.1. NCBI lineage: Eukaryota > Viridiplantae > Streptophyta > Magnoliopsida > Santalales > Viscaceae > Viscum > Viscum album. The sequence continues at coordinate 1,087,863,014 of OY728164.1, read as the reverse complement.
ACCTCTGATATAAATGTGTTTTGAGTCATGTTCTTGTCACTATAGTAACATCCCATATAGGTTCCCTCCTATTGTATTACAAGAGGATGAGGATGAGAATTCCCCACTAAAAATGGATTCATAGTCACCTATTGCACATGTTTATCCTATTGAACAATTTATCAAATAAATTATTCATTCCATTTGATATAGAGAACTATAATTTGGGTCATTCATGTTAGATTTGACCTGGGAGTTCCAGTTAAAACATCCACCTCTGATTTTGGGAGAGGGTGGACCAATGGCTATAGAGTATTCCATAGACATTATACAGACCATCATTAACTATATTGACACATCCATAGAGTGGAGGGTCAAGCTGAAAGAGATAATCCCTAAATCCTAACATGTATATGATATATGTTAGCCTATATTAGGTTATGTTATAAGTATGTTTTATATTTCAATATCTGAAGTCATATGTCACTTCCTTAACAATTGTAATATATTATTTTTATGATTTTTATGACACAAAACTCTCAAATATCATACATTGTATATGAGAATTAAAATGTTAATTGTTAACATTAAAAATATATTCTTAATTTTCTATCATTATTATAAGAGTTTTGAAGTAATAATTATATGATAAATTACTACATGAATCATTATGGCCATAGGTTAAAAAATTTTCAAGTGTATTATACTTACTCTTGAATTTTAAGTGCACGAGTAAATAAATTTATATTTTAGGAGCATCCTAAAATTTATATATATATATATATATATATATATATATAAGAGATCTATTACCATGAGATAGTGGGTTAGGGTGTGTTCTTGGTAATTCTCCTTACCCCTAAAATCTTTCTCTTCCTCCATCCTTTCCTATAAAGGCATTAGTATATCATGTGTGGAGGAGACTCTCACTTCTATGATGAGTGATTTAGTATGACCCATGGATACACCATATAGGAGGGGTGTCTTTTAGTTTCCTCTTGTATTATTCATCAATCCCATATTCTAAAGATAATTTTTATTTTTATTTATTGTAAGGAATGTATTATGACTATTATTAATTTTATATATTTGTTTGTTTTATGTATTTGAATATAGTATTCATATTTTTGGGCTTCTAATCACTTCCAATACCATGATTATGTTTTAAAATAACCTAAGAAACCTATTAGTGGTATCAATGAATTACCATATCATTAAAAACTCAGAAACATGTGTATAACAAAGAATTTATATGATGTTATATGAAAATAGATAACTAAATAATTATATACAATTTAGTGTGTGTCGTTAAATATGACTGGCTATAGTAGTAACTCATTTTAATTCTACTTAGGTTCCTTTCATAATATGTGATAGTTATGATTCCCTAGACCCACAATCCAAGATTCGGTGCTCATAGACTCATATTCTACATGCTTTCAGTGATACCATCTATAAAATCCTAGACATAACCAACCTTAATTACAAAGTTAAAACGATTATTTCATCCCTTTCATCAAAATGATCTCTTCGGGTTTAGAGATTTAGAGATTTATAACATAACATAAATTGATAAATCCCACGTTTTTTGTATAAAATGGACAATTTTCCCATTATATATAAAACAACTTAATTTATGACAAGTGTTCAACATCTCCCAAAAATTATTTCATATGTGCTATCCTTATAAACATGTTTCATGTATTAATTTTCTCTATAACATGGTTAAATAGAAACATAATAATGGGTGAGCTCAAATTCTCAATAAGGGAAACATATAGCTGAAGCAATCAAGGAATAAACAAGGAATAAACATTATAGAAGGAATAGTTAAACAATATATATCCATAATCAACTTGAATTTGATATCATGCTAAATCCATGATAGTAAATGAAAATATGTATTTCAATAATATTGATCCCATGCTGATGTAATGAATAATGTCATACAATAAAACCTACTATCTAGTCCTTGTTCTAATACACTTTACTTTTCATTGATACCAAATTCATGACATCTTTCTAAATTGGACAAGCATATGCCAAATACCCAAACCTATTTTTTCCTTATGATACTTTTAAATTCATTGATGGAATATATAATTTAGGGCTCCACCCATAGCTCTGTTATGTCCAATGAATTCACTATAATATTCATCAATACATTTCATACCATTCCCTAAGGAAACTCTTATATAATAAAATGTAGTTATCTGTATAATGAGAAATACAGTTAACAAATATATAACCTACATTAGTAGTGAATAATAATCAAGAATGTCAATACTTTTCCACATGTAAATAAAAGTGATAAGATGATCATAACACATCCAGATAAAGAATTTAGAAGGTTAAAAATTACACAGTTAACTTTCCACCAATCATCCATATTGTAATAACAATATACAAAATGTTAATACCTTTCCCCATGTCAATAAAAGGTATAACAAGATCATAACCCATCTAAAGGAAGAAGGTGTATGGTTAGAAATTACATAGTTAAATATACAATAATAATTCTAATTGTAATAAAAATATACAGAATTTCGATACTTTTCATCATTTAAAATGAATAACATTCTTTCTATGTGAACATCATCCAATCCTAATTATGTAAAATGTGATATTTAAATTGTATATAGAAATAAATATACAAAAAATTCAGTATTTGAAAAACATGATCATAAGATACACATAGGAAGAATTTGGATGGTTTTTATTAATATATTCCTATTGTAAAAATTTAAACTTAGAAGAATGTAGACATTGACGAAAAATATCCTTTAAAATAAATACTTGAATAGTGCCACCTAATAAGGGATCCTGAATTGGATTGTTCGGTATCATGAGTTTGTTTCTCCCAAATGATATCATATATATATATATATATGTATATATATTATAGGATAAATCATGAAAATTAAACCCTATTATGGAAAAAAACCATTATAAAATTGAAATTGAAAAGGAATTGAAACCTTAAAAGATATTTTGTGAAGGAAAAAACATTTTCAATATTGAAATAAAAGAGGAAGTTTGGGTCACCTATAAAAGTATTTTTCAAAAGGTGAAGTGAAAAATAATAGAAAACCTTTAATTTTAAATTAATATCAAAAAAATGTATCCTTGAAAATGAAATAAGGTTCTCCTTATGAAATATTGATCCAAAACATTTGATTATGAAAGGGGTATCTTTAATACATGAAATTACCATTATTAAAAACTCACATTATAAAAATATTGATAAAACATTATTTGAATAATATAGGATTTTCCAAAATAGTATTAAAAAATTCCATGAAATATTAGGGTGGGAGAACACAATAATGAAGTAAGAATGTTCAAGATAAATCCTTATAACTTAAAGAAGGGGATTTGAGTTACCAAAAATCCTTACCACTTGGGAAAAACTATATTAGTATCTAATTGAATAAGGGAACATGTTTTGGATATTAAATCCAATGAAATAAAAAAAATACATATAATCATGGATGGTGGATACACCATACAATGAAAACATGGTTCCTAACATGTAACATGTATCAAAGAAACATATTTGAGACCAAGAAAAAATTGTGTCCTGGGTAACATTTTAGTCTAAAACCTGGAAATAGAGGTCTTGTAATTTAATGTAAAATAACATTATTAAAATAAATTTAATTATATTATATCTCATATAATAAGTATATACACCACAAAAATGAAATTATGTTTATAATATCAAATGTATCTCAATGAGTATAAATTGAGAAGAAAACCAATACCACTTGTCCTTGCTTCAATGAACTTACTTTAACATCTTGTATCAAAAAATTAACTATTTTAATAAAATAATTCAAAACCTCATTAATATCCATTTTTTCAAACTTTTAATAAATAGTCATTAACTATATTAATTCATTCAATATTATATATCATGTAATTGTAGTTTTGATAGTTTTTACTAGTTTCATAATAGTGGTGTATGTGTTTATTATTTTCTTAAAAGTTTATAATTAAAAAATAATTACATTTGTTATTATGGGGGATTTATATTAATTTATAATGTTTCAAATTATATTCATCAATTTTTATTCTTTATCCTTGAAGATTAAATCAATAATAATCATGTTTCAATGATTTTTAGTAACTGAATAGTTTTTTTCTTAATTAATGAATTAAATGTTTATATAACTTAATAGAACCAAAAACATAAAATTATTTATATATTTATATTATATTATACAAATAAATAATTTCTGATATTGATCCATGAAATAAATGAATAGGATTGTTCAAGTAGGTGGTTAAACCAACCAAAAAATGAATTTACCATGGTTTAATTAAGGATTATGAGGTGGTTTTATTATAATATAATTATACTAGAAGCATGATGATATTATTTAGTGTTTATTATCATGATATATCATAATTTAAAATTATTATTAGAATAATTAATTCACATGAAAGAACAACAAAATTTGAATAAAATATTATACTCTTAGTACGCTTATTTTAAATTATTAAATTAATGATTATTTTTCGTTATTCATATCATTAATATGTTCTCAAATTTTCATAAAATATCCTTAATTATGTCATAGAAATAAATTTTATCTTTTAATAACATCCATATATTCATCATTGTAGGTAATTAAAGGAAAAAATCATGTTACATCGTGATGGTGGTAGTTCTCCCAACACACGAACATCAGTTTTATTTTCCTTCATGGATGGGATATATAAATAAACAATTATAATAACCTTAATATAATTATATTAAATTATATAAATAATAAGAATATCACAATATTTTTTTCAATAAATTTGAAATAAAAAAACTAAGTAGTTGATAATTCTCACGCCAAGGACTTAAATTTTCCTTGGAATTCTCCTTGAAAGTGAAGACCTAATTTGAAATAAGGATGACAAAAATATTTTTAAATGTGTATAGGTTTATAGGTGGAGAAAAATTTTGGAGTTTAAAGGATCACTTATAATGATAACAGAGTCATGAATTTGTTAACATGTTACCTTTTTATAAGTGAAGAGAAGGGTAGTTTTGGAAATACCGATTGAATTTAAATAATTTAATTTTACTACTAAAGGGTAAATGAATTCAAAAAAAATGAAGAAATTTGGTGAATTTTGGATGAGACAAACCTTAACCATCCTTTTGGAAACATGTTTTCTACTTTCCCCCCTTAGTAAAAAACCTTTTACTATTTTAACTTTTTACCATGGTAACTAATTTGTTGCCTTAGTAATTAATGAAAAAAATTAAAATTAACCTGATTGCGTAATTTAAACCCTTTTATTTAAAATTTCTAAAAAAATATTCAAAAAAATTATATTGGTTTGAAAAATTGATTTTAATATGTAATCACATAAACATGTAAAACCATTTTTCTAGAGAAATAAAATATTTATGAATTAAATTTATACATAAGGAAAAATTATATTATAAACTAATTATGTTGAAATAAATTGAATTTTTATAAAAAAAATAAGTAATATGAGTCTTTCATGGAAATCCAAATCTGAATTTCCCATGAAAAAATACTTGATTCAAAGAACAGATCGAAAATAGTTTTTATATTAAAGTAAAATTATAATTAGCTATAAAAATGTTTTCCATTGGTTTTATAACTTAAAATAATATTTTAAAATGAAGAATTTTATTTCATAAAAAAAATTACTTAAAAAGGTTTTATAAATTTATAGTTCATTCTTATATAACTATAAAATCATAAAATTATAAGTTGCTTGAAAAGCGTATTTTTGAAAAAAAAATGAACTTTTCAAAAGAAGCTCAAAATTTCATACCAAGTCAATTTTAAAATGAGGAATGAAAAAATTAAGTTATTTTTTATTAATTTAAAATTAAAAAATTTATAAATTCAATTTTTGAAGAAAATCATAAAATATAATGAAAACCCATTTTCATTGCAAAAAGAGATATTTTTAAATATTAATTTTTTATTCAAATTTCGTATCATTTACAAACTAAATTTGTGTTAACAAATTATTAATATAAGAAATAATTTATCATTAATAATCATATTTTAAAAAAAAAATAGAAATTCATATCCTCTAAAAGAAAATTTCTAGATAAAAAATACTTTTCTAAATAATAAATGATCTTATTAGTCATTTTAGGTAAAACTAATTAAGATTGTTTAATATTAAAGGTAGCCTATATTTTTTATAGACATATAATTCATAAATTGGTTACTATTATTCAATATTTCTAATTCAATGGCTAGGTTTTTAATAGTCTTAATTAAATATTTATATTTTATCTAAATATATCATAGTTTTGTTTAAGTTTGTTGTTTCATGTGAAGAAAGATATCGAACACATTGAATTATTTAAAGTCAGTCATAAACTATAATTTCATGGTGTTTTATTCTCTCCCCACTAAATAAATTTCATCCTCACAATTTTAATCATATGATTATAGTAATTTCTATAGATAATTCATAATTAATCAAACATCATTAGATGGTTGTGGGTTTATTTAGGATGTAGAATGAGATTTAACTATATGGTCAAAAAATATTATAAGCATTTTATAAAGAGAGATAACTCATTCCTAATTTCACATATAATTCTACTAAGATATATATCCCTAATTAATAACATCCCACAATCCTTAAAAATGATTTATATGATAATCATACCACTAGGGGTTTTTATTTATAACTCTCTATCCAATAATTGGTAAAAACATAGATGACATATGAATCTGTAATATATAGATTAAAAAGACACTATCTGATTCATTACTAATAGTTTCATAGGATTTTCTTTATTTCTAGGGTTATTAGAAACAATCTCCCTCATTATCACTTAGACTAGGACATTAAGACACATAATTCCCAAATATCATACAATTGAAGCAAAAATATTATATCTTGTTGTTTTGTTTTACACTTATGAGTCTAATAATATTCATAACCCAAATGGTATGATTTACATTTACCTTTAAAAAAATTTCTCCAATGCTTCTTCCATATTTTTTACATATTGAAAATTTAATCATCATTAATCCATCATCTTTATCACATGGTCTTTCATGAAACCTAATCTTTCTATTCCTTCATGTGTTTGGGACTTTCACTCTATTCATATTTCTAATTATATTTTGGGATAAATAGTTTTGTATAATCACATGGTTTCTCAAACCATCTCTCATTATGATGGGTTGTTCATCAAGAAAATATCTACATTATCCCTCACACTCATGGTTCCTTATCATTCCAACCACTACTAAAACCAAAAGAGTTTTAATGATTGGTGATAATTATAAGTGAATTATCATAAATATACATAGGAAAGTTTAACCTCAAGATTTATCACATTATAACACTCTCATGTTAGCCTATATTTCTTACTAAAAAACTTGTATCGGACATGGTTTAACCTATATCACTCTCGTATATCATTCATGGTACAATCTAGGATTCTTTGGGTTGGGTTCTCTTATACTTAAAAACATAATCCTAAAAATATAGATCTCAATTTAACGTTAACTTTCATAAAACCTTATAAACCATAAAAAATTAAATCTATGCTCTCAAAATCCAACTTATTCTTCCTTAAACAATATTAATCATTAATAAAATCATATAGACAATATGTATATAACCTAATAATATACTACCAATAACATACCTTTCCCAAAACCTATTTTATTCTCCAAGACATTAAACTGAAATGATATTATATATTCCTCTAAAATTAACTCAACCCTAACCCTAAAATGATATTAACCAGAAGTTCATAAACTAGTCACAATATAGCATAGTCTCAAAAATGAGAGGAACTTATCCAAAAAATACCATCATTCAATTATCAAGCCAAATGTTACCAATTACTATCTAACTTAATTATTCGAAATCAAACCACCCTTTGGTATCTCAATATCATTTGTATATTAAACGTAAGAGTTATCCATACTTCAATGATGTGTTCTCTAAAAGTTATCCCAAAATATGACTGTATCATAAAATAACTTTTTAAATTTATTAAATATCATTTAATATATGTTTAAAAAACTTCAAAATTATTGAATAAAAATTATTATATGTTTCACATAATCCTCATAAAATTTATAATATACTAGAATATCTTTGTAAATACCATTGACTAATGAAAATAGATAATAGTTTTGAGAAAATATCCATCTCACTACCTTATGTAAGACTAAATAACTAACTTATTAAATCATAATAGGAATATAATAAAATTATCAACAATTTAAGTATACTGCCTTATTCAGTTATAATACACAGTAGTTTTTGGATAAATATATTTCCCCGCTTCATTTTTATGTTACTATTTCAAAAAAATAATAAAATTAAAATGGTTATGATAGTGTCTAAAATATGAATATGAAAAAGTCAATCTGAACATGTCTTTCCATATGACACCTTTTACTTAACATATGATACTTCTGAATCAACCTATGATCCCCTTATTCAAGCCTTCGTTATAAATGGTCTTTTTTCTATTAGTTTCTGAAACCAAATTAGTTAAAATCATTATTAAATAATACATAATGGTTTATAAAGAGAATGTAATCAATCAAAGTATATCCATCAAGAGTTTTTTTTTTCAGGGGTACCGTGTAGTACACCTGGTTTGAGTTTTTTAGCCTTTGTTATAAATTTTTATGTGTTTAAACTACATGGGATGATTTGGGAAGAGGTTGGGAGAGTTTGGGATGGTTTTGAATGAGTTTGGGGGCTTTTCTAAGGGAGCACGGTTTGAGCATAGTTAAGGGAAATCATGTGGATTCCCTAGGAAACTGTGCAAGGGAGACAGTAGGCTTTGCACAGCCTACACATGGTTTTCCAAACTGTGTGAGGAAACCATGCAGACCCTTTCTCTCGAGGCAGTAGCGTGCGCACGGTTAGTACACGGTTTTCCAAACCGTGCGGGCTAACCGCACGACCACTTAAAAATAGGGTTATAAGTTCCAGGCTCCCTCTGGATTGATCTATTTCACTCATCTCTTCCTCCCACTCGTGGAACACTCGGGTTCTTGGGTTCTTAGGGGATTTAGGAGCTTTCCCACTCATTTTGGAAGGTGTTTGAAGAGGATTCAAGGTGGTTTGAAGGTGTTTGCTTCTGGTTAAGTTTCTCCTCTTACTTCTCTTGTGTTTTCCTCTAGATCTACATCCCTCTCTTTCATGGTTTTCTAGATCTACGCTTTTTGGGAGTAGATCTAGGGTTGGGGTTGCCTTGGATGTTTATTTTAAGGCTTGTGGATGTTACGGAAAGTGATCTAGAGAGGTTTCAGTGGTGTGTTCGCTGGATTTGAGGTGCGGTGGCTTGTGGGTCGATTTCTTGGGAACCCTAAAGGTAGGTGGCTTCTCTCTCGACTCCACTTGGTTAGAACTAGTGGTTATTTGTTTCAATAAATTGTTGTTCTGAAAATTAATTGTGATTTGATATGCGAAATTGGTTTTAAATCCATTTGGGGATTTTTGGGAAAAAGGGGGTTTCATGGTGAAATGCTATTGTTATGAATTTTAAAATGGAGATTTTAAAATGTGTTGTTGAGATTGATTTGTGAAAATGGTTGATGAAAAATGTTTTTCAACAAATATGTTGTTTTATTGAAATGTTGTTTGGAATGGAAAATGATTTTCAATAAATGGGTGATTTATTGAAGTGGAATTATATGCAATGGAATGGGTTGATTGCATGTTGTTGTGACATTGGTGGCTTATATGCTTGGTTGTGATGGATTGGGATGTTGTGTGTAAGTTGCGAGAATTACCACTATAAAAAGGGGATGGATGGTGGATGGAAGGACTACCATCAAAGGATAAGTGGATGGGAAGTAACACTAGTTGTGAATGGGTGAACGGGTTGGACGGGTTGGAAGGAAGCTCCACCGTTTTTGTTGTTTGGTGTGTATTGCTTTGAAAGATGGAATTGTTGTGATAATGTGTAAATGATGGAATGGATTGTGTCTTGTTTGTTTGGATTTCCCTTGGTTTCTTAGTTTGGGTGATATGGCCTGGAAAGGATGTGTTTGGTATGGTAAGGTTTGCACTTGTGATTATTTTATATAAACTATTTTATATAAATTTGCTAACGGTTTTATCTTAGTGGTGTGTGTAGGAAAGTCATTTGGGGAAAACCTACTGAGATTCAGTACTCATCCCCCTTCTTTGGAATTGTGTTGTCTTTGCAGATGTTTTGTATCGTGACGTGGGCAAAGGTAAGGCATCAACCTCCTTTAGTTGTGTGTTGTGATGTCTTAGTAGAGCTTGGAGCTTGGAGCTTGGTGTGGAGCTATGGTGGTGTCATGGCTCATTGTGTTTTCTTTTTTGGTCTTTCACATAGTACTCTGATGTTGTTTTTGGGTTGTGTTGACATGTGAGATCGTTATGGATTATCTGGTTTTCTTTGGTAATGTATGAGGTTGGTTGTTTTTTTGACATGCATCATATAGTTGTGGATTATTTTGTTGGTTTTGTCTTAAGGAAAAATTGTTCCCCAGTTTTTTCTCAGAGCCCTCAGCATTTATTTCCAGCCTTTGGCACCTTGGTAACATCGTTTAAGGTCAAGTAACCCTCACTGCCTCCCCAAGACAATGAAGAAGGGGTGGGGTGATACAAGTGGTATCAGTTTGTTCGGTCCTTTGGAGTTGATTCACGAATTTTGTGTTGACATCCATTGTGGTAAATTACTTGAGTCCGGATGGTAGAAAGGTGCAGGATTGTCGGAACTTGGAATGTATAGCATAAAAGGATTTAGCTAACCCTTTTATGCAGAAATTCATGTTACCAGGGAGTTGGGTACATAACTATTTTGGAGACACTTATAGGCATTGTAAATCTCATTGTCGTGGGTGTAGCCAATGAGATGTGCATGGAATATAAGGTAGAAATGACTTCCCTATAGGATGAATATTTCATTGGGGTATAATGATTTATGATGTGATATGAATGTGTGAAATTTCGATGTGAATAAATTGGTATTTTGAAAATTGTTTGGTTTTCAAAATGGTGAAACATGGCACATGTGGAAAATGTGAACTGGTGGAAAGAATTGTTGTGATAGTGTTGTGTAATGTGATTTGAAATGGGATTTCGTGATGTCTACGGAAGTGAGACTCATGGTTATTTGTTTGATGTTTATAGAAATGGCACCGGGTAAGCGTCGTAGAGACCAACTGTAGGTGGATGCTGAGAATGTGGTAGCACCTGAGCCTCAGGTGAACCAGCAACTAGTGCAAAGCATAGTGCAAGCTTTCCATACTGTGGAAACTGGAAAAAAAGTGGATGAACCAAGGCATGTGGATCATGCGATTCAATTTCAAAAGCATAATACACCCATATTTAGGGGTGATTCAGATCCAGAAAGGGAAGAAGTACGGTTGAATAGAATAAACAAGATCTTTGAGTTCATGGGAACGCCGGTAGAGCTGAAAGTGAAGTTGGCCACGTATATGTTGGAAGATCTTGCCCTTCAATGGTGGTAGTTGGTAGTCCAAGTGGGAATGGACCAGGGTATGATGTGGGAAGGGTTTGAGGAATTGTTTAATAAAAAATTCTACCCACATACGTTCAGAATTCAGCATACGACTAATTTCATCAGTTTGAAGCAAGATCTTATGTCTGTGATGGAGTATACAGCTAAGTTCATGAACTTAGTGCGGTTTGCACCTGAGTTGGTGGGTAACACATCGTTTAAGGCAGGGATCTTTGAATCAGGGTTAAAGAAAGAATTCCATTCAAATATTGCAGTATTGTGTATAGATGATTACACAGAGATGGTGAATAGAGCCTCGGTGGCTGAGTGGGATCATGTTGGGAGCTCCGGGCGGGGGAAGCATGGTAGTACCCATGGGGAATAGTGGGAACTCTAACGCCGGGTTCAAGAAAAGGAGGGACACATATTCCCAGGGCAGTAATATGGCATATAATTCGATGGCAGGATCATTAAATCTTCCTCTGAAGCCCCAGAGAAAGCCGGGATGTTTTCAGTGTAAGCCACATCAAGCAGGATTGTACGGCACAACCTTGAGCATGTCATAATTGTAATATGGGGAATATGTAGTGTTATTGTCAGAATGCTCCAATGTCAGGTCCGCGTGACACTCCTCAGGGATCACAGACGTCATATGCTTCGACGGGACGGGGACAGCATCACATCCCTCATCAGCATAGTAAAGTGGGTCATGGTGATTCTCAAAATACCATGATGCCTTAGTAGAGTAATAAAGAGTAGAGTGTGGCAAGAAAACATGTGTTTGAAGCTGAACAGGTTGTGGTGGATGATCAAACGAGACCATCCACGATTCGAGGTACTATTATATTAAATTCTACCTTGATGCAAGTGTTGTTTGATACGGGTGCTTGACACTCTTTTATTGCTACATGTGGGGTTTATTTTCAGGGTTTAAGGGTAGAAATGATGCCCTCGGTTTTGAAACTTCAAACACCTGTCGGTCGAAGAGAGTGTCGAACCTTCTTGTGTAGAGAATGTTGTATCGTTGTGGGCGAGGTAGATATAGTGTGGAATTTGTCAATGCTTGAGATGGATGGCTATGATGTAATCCTGGGAATGGATTGGCTAGTGAAGTTTAAGGCCCAAATTTATTTTGATGCATGAACAGTGGATTTTACGACACACGATGGTGTTACACATCTCTTTAGAGGAGAGAGGCAAGAAAGGAAGGGTGCAACGGGTTTGTTGGCATCAGCAGTGGGTGCATTATCTTATCAGTTGGCGGAATTTTCGTTTTAATAGGTAGACGGTGTTGATCATAGTGTTCCTCCGGTAGTGGTGGATCAGTTCATGGATGTTTTTTCTGATGAATTCGCTGGGTTACCTCCCATAAGAGAAGTGGATTTTACGATTGATCTCCTTCCGGGGACCAATCCTATCTCACTTCTATCTTATCGAATGGCACCAACTGAATTGCAGGAATTGAAAATCTAGTCAGAAGAGTTATAAAACAAAGGGTTTATCCGGCCTAGCATGTCTCTGTGGGTAGTGCCGGTGTTGTTTGTGAAATAGGCGGATGGAACTTTGAGGCTATGTGTTGATTATCGTAGACATAACCAAGTTTTGAAAAAGAATAGATATCTACTTCCACAAATTGATTATTTGTTCAACCAGTTGAGGGGATTCTAGTGGTTCTCCAAGATCGACCTGTGGTCGGGATATCATTAATTGTGGTTGAGGAAGGAGGATATTCCTAAAACAGCTTTTAGAAGTAGATATGGCTATTATGAATATGTGGTTATGCCCTTTGGTCTAACGAATGCGCCAGCGATGTTTATATAATTAATGAATCAGATATTTTAGAGATATCTGAATTCATTTGTGGTGGTGTTTGTAAATGATATTCTGGTGTATTCAAAGACAAGGGTAGAGCATGAGCTGCACTTGGTGACAGTGCTGGGGATCTTGAGGGATCATCAGTTGTATGCCTAATTGTCAAAGTGTGCATTTTGGATATAGGAAGTTCATTTTCTTGGTCATGTGATTTCTGAAAGAGGTGTTTTAGTGGATCCGGAAAAGATAGAGGTTGTTGTCTCATGGAAACCGCCAAATTATGTGTTTGAGATACGGAGTTTCCTTGGTCTAGGTGGGTATTATCGGCGTTTTGTTCGTGATTTTTCACGTTTGGATTTACCGATGACAGCTTTGAAAAGAAATAATGTTCCATTCTATTGGAATGAACAGTGTTAGTAGTGTTTCAAAGAGTTAAAGTGTTGCCTTACATCAGCACTAATATTGGTTTTGACAGAACCAAGAAAATGGTACGTGTTGTATTGCGATGCATCGGGATCAGGGTTGGGGTGCATTCTCATGCAAGGAAATCATGTGGTTGCGTATGGCTCACGGAAGTAGAGTGTGGATGAGAAGAACTACCCAACTCATGATTTGGAGTTGGAAGCAGTGGTTCATGCTTTGAAAGTGTGTTGTCATTATCTCTTCAGTGAGAAGTTCACGGTATATAAAGATCATAAGAGTTTGAAGCACATTTTCTCACAAAGGGATTTAAACTTAAGGAAAAGGATATGGATGGAATATCTCCAGATGTTTGATTTTGACTTAATGTACACACCAGGTAAGGAAAATTTGGTGGTGGATGCATTAAGTAGAAAATCATATGCTCAGATGGTGAAACAGGCATCAGAACAGTGGTAGTTGATGTCGGTTATAGCCGATATACAGTTGGAATGTGAGGAACAGGGCGATAGAGTAGTCTTCTTTTCGGTTTTATTGATTCCTGACTTGGTTGGCCTAGTTATAGAGGCACAGATATCTGATTCTGAGTGTGTGACCATGGGGTCGAGACTCAATGGTGGGGAGACCATTGAGGGTTGGAAATTGAATGGAGATTCATTTTTGTGTTTTCAGAATTGGTTGGTTGTACCAGTTTCTTATCAGGAGGATCTTCTCAGGGCGTATCACTATTCTAGGTAGTTTGTTCATCCTGGAATTCAGAAAATGTATAATGTATTGAAAGTGCATTTCTGGTGGGTCGGTATGAAAAGAAGTGTGGCTGAGTTTGTTTCGAGATGCTTGACTTTTCAGCAGGTCAAGGTAGAGCATCAGAGGCCAGCTGGAATGTTGTAGTCTTTACCAATACCTGTTTGGAATTGGGAGCAGATAGTGATGGATTTTGTTATAGGTCTCCCAAGAATGGTCAGAAAGCACGATTCCATTTGGGTGATAGTGGATTGGATAACGAAGTGGGCACATTTCATCCCGATTCGTGAATCTCATACGGTGGAGGATCTGTCCAAAATCTTTAACCGGGAGGTGGTAAAGAGGTATGTCATTCCAGTTTAGATTGTATCAGATACAGATCCGAGGTTTACATCTCATTTCTGTAAATCCTTACAGCATGCCCTTGGGACACAATTGACGATGAGCACGGCATATCACCCTCAGATGGATGGTCAATCCGAGAGGACGATACAAACTTTGGAGGATATATTGCGAGCTTGTGTTATGGATTTTGGTGGCTTGTGGGAGGAGCACTTGTTGTTGATCGAGTTCTTGTACAATAACAGTTATCAAGAATCCATACAGATGGCTCCGTTTGAAGCATTGTATGGGAGGCCGTGTCGTTCTCCACTATGTTGGGTGGAAATGGGTGAGTCCTCAATGGTTGGACCGAGCCTTATCCAAGAGACTACGGAGAAGACCAAGTTGATCAGGAAGAGAATGGAGATGGCTCAGAGTCGTCAGAAATCGTATGTGGATCATCATCGATGGTTGTTGTCGTTCCAGTTGAGTGATCATGTTTTCTTGAGGAAATCTCCTAGGTTGGGACATCATCGGTTTGGGAAGCTGTGAAAATTATCTCCAAGGTATATTGGACCTTTTGAGATTCTTGAGCAGGTTGGTGAGGTGGCTTATTGTTTGTATTTCCCACCTAGGTTCAGTGTGGTGCACAATGTGTTTCATGTGTCGCAGTTGAAAAAGTATCAGCCAGATCGTGACCATGTGATTTGATGGGATCATGTTGATCTACAACTGGAATCTTCATTGGTGCACATTCCATTATGGGTTTTGGATAGGAAAGAGAAAGTCTTGCATGGTAAAATCATCGATTTAGATCGTGTTTTGTGGCAACATGGTCAGATTCAAGAGGAGACTTAGTAGTGGGAGAAAGAGATGATTAAGTAGTGGCCCGAGCTCTTTCAGCAAAGGGTGGGTTCACTACTTTCTGAGGATGGAAATTCCAATCGTGGGGAGAATATAGTACCCCCGGTTTGAGATATGTAGCCTTTGTTTTGCATTTTTATGTGTTTAAAGTGCATGGGATGAGTTGGGAAGAGGTTGGGAGAGTTTGGGATGGTTTTGAATGAGTTTGGGGGCTTTTCTATGGGAGAACGGTTAAGGGAAACCATGCGGATTCCCCATGAAACCATGAAAGGGAGACAGTAGGCTTCGCACGGCCTATGCACGGTTTTCCAAACCATGCGAGGCAACTGGGCGGACCCTTGATCCCAAGGTAGAAGCGTGCACACAGTTAGCGCACGGTTTTCCAAACCATTCAGGCTAACCGAGCGGCTACTAAAAAATAGGGTTATAAGTTCGAAGCTCCCCCAGGATTGACCTATTTCACTCCTCTCTTCCTCTCACTCGTGGTTCACTCGGGTTCTTGGGTTCTCAGGGGGTGGAGGATCTTTCCCACTCATTTTGGAAGGGTTTTGAAGATGATTTAAGGTGGTTTGAAGGTGTTTTCTTCTGGGTAAGTCTCTCATCTTGTTTCTCTTGTGTTTTCCTCTAGATCTACATCCCTCTCTTTCATGGTTTTCTAGATCTATACTTTTTGGTGTAGATCTAGGGTTGGGGTTGCCTTGGATGTTAATATTAAGGCTTGTGGATGTTAGGGAAAGTGATCTAGAGAGGTTTCGGTGGTGCGTTCGCCGGATTTGAGGTGTGGTGGCTTGTGGGTCGATTTCTCAGGAACCCTAAAGGTAGGTGGCTTCTCTCTTGACTCCACCTGGTTAGAACTAGTGGTTGTTTGTTACAATTAATTGTTGTTCTAAAAATTAATTGTGATTAGTTATGCGAAATTGTTTGGAAATCCATTTGGGGATTTTTTGGAAAAAGTGGGTTTCATGGTGAAATTCTATTGTTATAGATTTTAAAATGGAGATTTTAAAATGGGTTGTTGAGATTGATTTGGGAAACTGGTTGATGAAAAATGGTTTTCAATAAAGTTTTTTTTATTGAAATGTTGTTTAGCAGGGAAAATTATTTTCAATAAATGGGTGATTTATTGAAGTGGAATTATATGCAATGGAATGGGTTGATTGCATGTTGTTGTGAAATTGGTGGGTTATATGATCGGTTGTGATGGATTGGGATTTTGTGTGGAACAGGTGAAAAGTACCGCTATAAAAATGTGATGGATAGTGGATGGAAGGATCACCATCAAAGGATAAGTGGACGGGAAGTACCACTAGTTGTGAATTGGTGAACGAGTTGGACGGAAGCTCCACCGTTTTAGTTGTTTGGTGTGAATTGCTTTGTAAGATTGAATTGTTGTGCTAATTTATAAATGATGGAATGGTTTGTGGCTTGTTTGTTAGGATTTCCCTTGGTTTCTTAGTTTGGGTGAGATGGCTTGGTAAGGATGTGTTTGGTATGGTAAGGGTTGCACATGTGATTATTTTATATAAACTATTTTATATAAATGTACTAATGGTTTTATCATAGTGACGTGTGTGGGGAAGTCATTTGGGGAAAACCTACTGAGTTTTAGTACTCACCCCCAACTTTGGCAATGTGATGTATTTGCAGATGTTGCGTACCATGATGTGGGAAAAGGTAATGCATCAACCTCCATTAGTGGTGCGTTGTGATGTCTTGGTGGAGCTTGGATCATGGAGCTTGGTGTGGAGCTATGGTGGTGTCATGGATCATGGTGTTTTCTTGTTTGGTATTTTTCATAGTACTCTGATGTTGTTTTTGGGTTGTGTTGACATGTCAGATCGTTATGGATTATCTGGCTGTCTTTGGTAATTTTTGAGGTTGGTTGTTTTTTTGATATGCATTATATAGTTGTGGATGGTTTGTTTGGTTTTGTCTTAAGGGAAAATCGTTCCCTAATTTTTTCTTGGAGCCCTCAGCATTTATTGCCATCTTTTGGCACCTTGGAAACATCGCTTAAGTCCAAGTAACACTCACAACCTCCTCAATCCAATGAGGTATGGGCGGGTTGTTACATACCTCCTTAGGAACACTCATCATGCAACAGAGTGATAATAGTGTCAATGAGCAACCAACCCTTTTGGGGTGATTAACCCTTGGTGCATCTACACCGGATACACATCCTATTTTTAGTATCTAGATAGGTATTTTTTGTGAGGAAAGAAACATAATTTATACTTTGAAAAAAATTAGGATGTTATTTAAATACTTATATTTATTCCAAGGGATTTCACTAAAGTTTTCTTATCCTAATCCCAACTAAAATGTTCATTATATACATAGATTCAAATCATATATTTTAACAAATGGTTGTTTATACTTTTGAAATATTGATCAAATTTAACTTATCAGTACCTAAAATATCCTCAACAAACATCCTAATCTCTAAAATTATCTAATTCATTCCTTTTATAACAACTGTGGCACCCAAGAACTATGATGTCAGATCCAAAGATTATAGACACATACTTTACATACATTCATTAACACCATCTATAAAATCCTAGATATAAACAACCTTTATTAAAAAATGAAAATGATTATTACATCTCTTATATATGGAGGATCTTTTCAGGTTTAGTGATTTGGAGAATTATAACACAACATAAGTGGATAAATCCCATGTTCTTTGTATCAAATTAACAATTTTACCATTATATATGAAACTAATTAATTCATTACAAGCCTTCAATGTCTCCTATAAATTCTTTCACATGTTTTATCCTTAAAAACATATCATATGTGCTACTTTTCTCCACTACCATGGTAAAAGGAAATATGATAGGGGGTGAGCTCATGGTCTTGGTCTGGAAAACATATAAATTAATAAATCACAGCATAAACATGGAATAAACAATATGAAAGGAATAGGTAGAACAAATAAATCCATAATTAACTTGAAACTAAAATCATGTCATATCCAGGAAAATAAATGAAAAATTTATATCAATAATACTGATTTAAAATTAGTGGAATTCATAATGTTGTACATGAAAACCTACTGTCAATAACTTGTTCCAAGACACTTTACTTTTTTCTATGACTGTATGAAATATATCCTTCTTAATTGGGTAGGAATACACCAAATACCCAAACCTTTTTAGGTCACGATCCATGTCGATTCATCAAGCGTCTAAATAATTTAGGGCCCCATTAATAAAGTCATTATATCCAATTAATTCACTATAAGATTCATTATACCTTTCATACCATCACATAAAGAAAATATTACTAAATAAAACTTGGTTGTCCATATAATGTA
Source organism: Viscum album (assembly GCA_963277665.1). Taxonomy (NCBI): domain Eukaryota; kingdom Viridiplantae; phylum Streptophyta; class Magnoliopsida; order Santalales; family Viscaceae; genus Viscum; species Viscum album. Next base: position 1,087,844,082 of record OY728164.1, on the reverse strand, counting down.
AAATAAAAAAATCAAATTTATAAATAACATATGTTAATAGTAAATAATAATCAAGAATAAAAACTTTTACGCATGAAAATAAAAGGAATAACATGATAAAAACGCATTTAGTGAATTAATATGGATGGTAAAACATTACATAATTAACTTTGCACTAATCATCGGTATTGTAATAACAATATACAGAATGTCAATACCTTTTCTTCTGTGAATAAAGGGGATAACATGGTCATAACCCATCTAGAGGAAATATGGGGATGGTTAAACATTACATATACAACTTTCCAATAATAATCCATATTTCAATAACAATATATGGAATTATAAAATTTTTCCATAAGTTAATACAATAACATTTATTCTAGGTCAACATCATCCAACTAAAATTATATAAAATGATATGTTTATACCATATAAATAAATGAGTATATGGATATTCTAATACATTAAAAATATGATCATAATCCATCTATATGAATAAGTTTTTTGTTTTATAAATAAAATATACCCATTTTAACCATGTAAACCTTGATAGATGTTCACATATATGAAAGATGACCTCATAAAATTATGATTAAATGATATCACCCAAAAGAGATCATGAATCAAATTGTTTTGTATTATGGGTCCATTTTTTCAAAATGATAGAATATATATATTAAAGGATAAATAATTAAACTTAACCCCAATTATGGTAAAACCTTTATAAAATGGAAAGGTTAATATAAGTGGAAACATAAAAGAGTTTTTTTCAATAAAATATTTTTATCATTGACGTAAAAGAGGATGTTATGGGTCACTTGTAAAATTTATTTTCAAATGGTGAATTGAAAAATAATTTAAACATTTACTTTTAAAATAATTTCCATTAATAGATTATTTAAAGTTAAATAATGTTTTTTCTAGTTAATTTGGATGAAAAACATTTGATTATGAAAGGGATATTTTTAAAACTTGAAATCACCTTTATTGAAAACCCACGTTATAAAAAGAGTAATAAAAAATTATTTATACTAAAACTTAGATTTCAAAAGGAGTATCATAAAATACTATAAAATATTAAAATTGTAGAACCCAATAATGGAAAAATAATATTACATATAATACATTATCAAATAGTTTTGAGTTACAAAAAATCATTACTACTAGGGAAACAACTGTATCAACAACCACTTGAATAAGGGAAAAAAAATTCTCCTAAATCCCATGAAATAAAAATATTATTAACAAAAACATAACCATGGGTAGTGAATATTTCATATAATGGAAACATGGTGATTAATAATAAACATGTCTCAAATAATCATATTTTAGACCAAGAAAAATATTTCAACTTGGGTAACACTTTAATCAAACCACATTGAAAGAGAGGGATTGTAATTGAAATTCAAATAATATGATTAAAATATAATTCATGGTATGATATCTCACATAATAATTATATATACCACATAAATTAAATTAAGTGTATAATATCAAATGTGTCTCAAATAGATGAATTTGAGACAAAATCCCTTTATTCTTGTCCAAACATACACAAACGTAATTTAATCTCTTATATCACAAGCATAGATATATTAGTCTCTTTAATAATAACCTTAATAATATCCAAAAAAATCATAATTTTCATAAATGGTCATTCTTTAAATAAATTATTCTGGTTTTCTATATTAGGTATTTGTAGTTTGATCATTTGTATTAGTTTCGTAATAGCAGTGTATATGTTTGTTATTATTTCAAATTTCATCATTACTAGATAATTAAAATTAATATAAGAGATTATTTTCAATTATTTTGATTTTTCAAGTTCCATTCATTGTAATTTTAGTCTTTATCCTTGAAGATGAAACCGATAATAAGCATGTTTATGTGATTCATGGAAATTGAAGGATGTCTTCTTAATTAATGAATTAAATGTTGATATAACGTACCAGAACCAAAAAAATTACATATTTATATAATATTATACCATTAAATATGTTCTTATATTCTTCCATGATATAAATTAATAGGATTGTTCAAGTATGTGGTTAAACCGACCCAAACATGAATATACCCTAATTTAATGAAGAATTATGAGTTGGTTTGGTTATAATATCATTATACTAGAAGAATAATTAACTTATATAGTTTTTATTAGTGTAATATATTATAATAATAAGGTATTATAATAGGAATTAATCTATACAGAAACATTACATAATTTGAATAAAACATCATCCTCTTAGAATGCTTATTTTAAATGATTAAATTAATAATGATCATTTATTGTTCATATAATTAATAGGTTCTCAAATATTTATTATCATTGCCTCAATGAAACCATAAACATAAATTTTACCTTTTAATAACATCATTATAAGGTGGTAAAGGAAAATGATACACATTATATTGTGGAGGCGGTCGTCCACACGACACAGGAAAGATGGTTTTGTTTTTCATAATGGATGGGGTATATGAATAAAAAATGATAATAACATTAATATAATAATATTAAAGTATATAAATTATACTAATATAATTATATTGGTGTCGTTAGAATAAATTTGAAAGAATAAAATTTATAGAAAAACTAAATTGTTGATAATACTTGCGTCGAGCACTTTAATTTTCCTTAGAAGTATCCTTAGAAATGAAGATATTATGTTAACTAATGGTGAAAAAAAATATTTTGAAAGTGAGATAAGGTTATATGAGGATAAAATAAAACATTTTAAAGGATAAATTATAAATTTAAGTGACTCTTGAAGTGGTGAAACTATTATGCTTTGATGAGTGAAGATAAGGTTGGTTTTGGAAATACTCGTTGAATTTTTGAAATTTCATTTCATTATTAAAGGTAAATGGGATTAAATTGGAAAAAATGAGGAAATTAGGTGCGTTTTGGTCGATATACACCAAAAAAATTTATTTGGAAACATTTTTTTAACATTTTTTGTTCATTCCCCTTAGTAAAAGGCATTTTACCATTTTTACTTTTTACGGGGGTAAATAGTTTTTAACCTTAGTAATTATTTTTAATGAAGAAAATTAAATTGAACATATTAGATCATTTGAAACTTATGATTTAAAATATAATAACCATTGTGTTAAAATATAATTTATATAGGTATGAAAAGTTAATTTTAAAATTAAATACTTAAACACGTCAAATATGTTTTTTTGATAAATAATATTGTTTAGATATAAATTTTTAAATGAGGTAAAATTATCTTGGATACTAATTATATTGAGATAAATTGAGTTATTATAAAACAAACATATGTTTTGAGTCTTACAAGGAAATCCAAAGCTGAATCTCCCCTGAAAAATACTTTATTCAAAGAAAATATTGAAAACCATTTTTATATTAAAGTAACATTTTAATTAGTTATAAAAATATTTTACATGGGTTTTATAGCTTAAAATAATATTTTAAAATTAATAATTTTATTTTGAAATATTATATTATATTACTTGAAATTTTTTATAAATTTCAAGGTATTCTTATAAAACAGTAAAATCATACAAATTACAAATTTCATGAAAATCATATTTTTTACTAAAAACCAACCTTTTTAGAAAAAGTTTGATAATTCATAATAAGTCAATTTTTATAAGAGAAATTAAAAAATGAATTTAATTTTTATAAATTTAGAATTCCAAAATTTATAAATTCATTTTTTATAAAATCAGAAAATATAAAAAAACCATTTTTATTAGAAAATGAAATTTTCAAATATTAACTATTATTGTTAATATTTCATATCATTTACCAAAACAATTGGTGTTTTCCAATTATTGATATAAAACAAAAAATTTATCATTAAACATATTTTTATTGAAATAGAAATGTATATCATATAAAAGGAAATTTTTAGAAAAAATACTTTTCCAGACAATAAACGATCTTATTACTCCTTTTAGGTGAGCTAATTGAACTTAATTCATTTTAAAGGAAGACTTTATTATATATATATATATATATAATTTATAAATTGGATGCTCTAATTCAATCTCAACAATTCAATGGCTAGGTTTCTAATGGTCATACATAAATATTTATATTTTATCTAAATATATCATTTGTTTAAGTTTGGTGTTTCACGTGGAGAAAGTTATCGAACACATTAACTTATTTAATGGTAACCATATCTTATAATTTCATAGTGTAATAATAATCACTAACTCACTCACCCCAAAAAAATTCATTGTGATCGGTTATTATAATATGGGTGAAAAGTTAATCCTTTGTGACTTAACAGCACACAGTCCTTCTCTATACATGATTAATTATACATGGTCATTAGTTTAATACAACACCGCCCATGTTTCCACCTTAAGGATGTCATTGTGCCACATGAATTATTATTACACAAACACTAAATGTTGAATTATTCATATGTAATACCCATTTTAAAATTACACAAGACCTCAACACACTTGGTTATTCCTACACAAGAACTGTGTTAATCTCACATGGCATGTAGGTTAAATCGTACTTGATCTCCTCCAAGCACAAGTTTCACCTTCTGTAGGTCTATATGTGTTATTAATTCTATATGAGAAATTTTATTTCTACGTGATGCACTCAGACTTATTTCTATGAAGGAACCCAATGAGTTATTCTTACACCAAGCGCTTGGATTTATTCCTACGTAGGTTAAGAAAGTACTTAAATACTACATATAAATGAAATTTTTTTTCTTAAAAATTAATTACGAATTGAATTATATGGTTCATGAAATTTTTATAAATTATAATAAAATGTATTTTTGTATATTTATTAACTTATAAATTTGTCTGTAAATTAATTAATTATAAAAAAAATTATAATTAATTAATAAGTGTTTATGAAATATCTATTAATAAAAGATCTATAAATTATAATTCATATTATTTAAATAATTATTTCAATTGTATGGAATTACTAAAATTTACATATAAAGTGTTTATATAGAAATTATAAGTGTGATTTATAAAGTGTTTATAAATTTAAAAAATAAAACAAAAATTAAAATGCATTTATATCAATAATTTTTATTTTTTTTAATTATATAATAAAATTATTCAAATTAAAGGTATTATTTGTGAAATTATTTAATCGAAATGAAAGTATGTTTTGATGATTGATCTGATCAAACTTTAAATAATAAATCATCGATATTTAGATTATATAAATTTTTTACATAATAGAATATAAATATTAAAAGGTTTATATTTCATATAATATCATGTATTCAAGTAAAATTATATATAATGAATAATATGGAGTTTATTTTTAAACAAATATAAATTTTTTATTTATATTTAAATTATGGAATTTCTATAATGAATATCTAAAATATAAAGTGTTTATAATTAATGTTATTTATAAATTGTTCATAAATTTTTATCTTATGATTAAATTTATGATTTATACATTTATTTAGATTATCCCTTGTTTATTATTACTAATCTTAATTGTTATATTATGAATTTTTATTTTTATACTTTATTTTAAAGTGAGAATTTTATTATATAGATTACCATACATGAATCTAAGGAGTTACAAGCAAAGTATAATAATGGATTTAATTTTCTTCTAACTTGACTTTGGATTATATTGAGTTATGAGATTAAATTATGTAATTAATTATGATTTATACATATTTGGAGTTATAAATATAAAGGAATTGAAGTATATATTAAGTGAAGTATCCCTGGGTGGAGGGAATTTGGGTCGAACTAAACACTGACCAAGAGGTTTATGCCTTGTTTAGAAAAGTAACTATTCAATATCCATGGATCCAAGCTTACTCACATGGAGATTATTGATTGTATATAATTTTAAGCCTTTAAATGAAATGGTTTCATGTTCCTCATGCATGGGATGAATTTGGATATGTATAAATATATTTGGGTTTTGATTTAGGTTAGTAATAGAAGGAATGATTTGTGGTAAGAGTTACACATTAATATGGTTTGAACATATTCCTTTTTTGGAGGTAATAGGATTAAAAAAGATCATTACAAGCAAGACTACATAATAGGAATAACATGTGATAAGATGGTGAGATTAAATTTAATTTGAAATAATACTATGTTTTAGATTCCTTTCAAATAAATCACATTTTACAACCTTGATCATTCAATCAGGCATGTTCTACTAATGATGGGATCCAATGGATTATCTTGTGTAAGGAATGGTGGAAATAGATAACCCTAAGAGTTAGGTAAGTGAAATTACCAAAAATAAATGAACCACTGGGAAAGAGGGGTTGAACCAATGGGGATATTTTAAAATTTACTTTCACCTAAAATTAACCTCTACACCTAGTTAAATTATTGATCCCCTCAATAATAAAAATCAACCTCAGATGCGTGTAATAGTAAAGAAAATAAATTCAAGGAATAAAAGTTTTTAAACTATTCATTCCTATGGTTATCACCTAGTCATTTATGTGCCCAATTATTATCATGATGCATCAATATTCACTATATAACCAAAATTTAATACAAATGACCTAACTCCCTTACAACTCTTTCCCTGTCAATAGAAAATATTACTGCTTCCCACCAGTTACAATATTTGATACTTAATCTAAGACAACATAAAATTTAATATTTTTCTTCTATTCACAAATTAAACTGTCTGAAATTAAATTCCTGATAACATGAGTTATAGGAAGATGTAATCCCATCCTATCAACTATGAAATATTCTAAATTTTTCAACTTTTTTCTCCACACTAAAATATCCAAAACTTCATCAATTATTTGAACATTATGATTATTTGAAAAAAGATGGTTAGACACTTCTCCCAGAAAACGTCTCTCGTAATTCTCAAAAACATCGAAATAAGACTTATATGATATTTCTTCTTATATACTCAAACATTTCACAAATAAATCAAAGATTCATTGGATTTGAACTTATTAAATTTTACAAATTCATAATTCCCATTGAGCACTTTCAAATTCTTCTAAAACTATGAAGTAAAAAATCATCATCCCTTTCAAAAAAACTGGCTTCAAAAAACTTCAAAGATCCTAGGATCTTAGATATAATCATGCATTATAGATTGGGATTGATATCCTTGGATATCCATCATATCATAATATTAATACCCATTTTATACTTCTCTAACCACAATGAGTTGCACCCAATTTGTATCTCTTAAAAAATACTTATCACTATTCTTTATTTACCAAGTCTATACTCAAACATATCAACCATATTTAAATTATCGGTAAAAACACTCATGCTTTTAAGATAAACTCAGATGGTCCACTTTCAAAAAATATGACTAAGCCCTTACTACTCACTCAATGTATCTCAACTTATAGTCCTTGAACCCACTTTCATAAATATTACCTAATTATCCATTGTTGATCTTCATTGCACTTCTATTTTTATTTGATAATTTGCCTTTAACTAATGAACTCGTCTACTGAAGCCTTTAAACTTCATATTATTTTCGATCATTATCTTTATCTTATGATAGTTTCATACTTAATCTTTATATTTTCCAACTTTCCACTAACTTATCACTGTAATAGAAGTTAGATAAAACTCTTCATGTATGCCTCAAACAACTATAAAACAGAATTCATCATTCTCAAAAACCTATATATATATATTTATTAGATAAACTATCATCACTTTATTCCTTATCTTATTCATGGTTCAGTTTCTTTTCACTCTATACAAAAACCCCTCCTTCATGTAATAATTATTATATAATCAAAGTGCCACTATGATGTTTGTTATGGTGATGATATAGTGCATGCATCATAATTTTTCATAGGTCTGGTAAAACTCTCGGATTTCCCTAATATACCAGATAATGTACCTACCATAAAATTTAACTACTGTTACACTTGAGATTCACCAATAACTGACATTATTATAATTATTTTACCTCAATATCATCTGGTTATACTAATATTTGTTTTAATACCAGTTATTTACACTGATACTACTGACTTCTAATCTTTTAGTCTTACAGTAACTCAACATATGATTCTTCCATCTTACAACCATTTTACAAATTATTTCTTCCACTTAATACCTTACTTGGATTCAATATCTGGTAATACCCATGATCATCCTTTTGATGAACTAATCATAACTTCACAACATCAACTACATTTATCTTATAAATATTCCACTATTGGATTAGGTAATTTTTGTGATGTAAGAGCTTCATAAGTGGCTTGATATTATCTCATGATTTTTCTTGGAGTTAAGAAGCTGGTATATGCATCATTTTTTTAGATGAGGTGTGAGTTGAAGACAATGAGTTTCTAAATACAAATTTTTTATATGAATATATTTTCAAAAGGTTGAATAATTTATAAAAGAATTAATTACAAATCATAATTTTAAATGATATATTATCTACCTTATCATATATCCTGATCCTCACACCCTTCAATTAACCGATTAATCCCACTTCCTCCTTCATATTCCTATGTCACCCTGTATGGTGTTCTGATACCTACATTCTCAATGATTTTAACCATGTATAATTCCTTCACCCATAGTGCTTATAAATACCAAATATTCTTCATGGGAATCCCTACCTAGATGGTTACCTCGAGTTAGTAAAAAAAATTAAAAACAAGCTAAAAAAAATTATTTCCTTCAGACCAAATAAACTTTACAATAATTTTTTCTTCTAATTACTTAAAAAAATTTCCATTTATGCAACTTTTAGGACCACATCATCAGAGACTAAAAGTTACTTAAAATATAAAAAATAATTCAAAAAAGAATTTGATAACAAATACAATAAACTAAACAAATCCAAACCATGGGATCTTTAACATCCCTCCTTGGATTTTTTTTCAACACTGACATCACTAAATCTTACACCAGTTGTTCTCAACTTTCCAACAATCCACTTCCCTTTATCATAGAGAGGTACACAAAGACCACATTACTAAATTAATATATGTTTTTGAATGAACTACATCCCCCAATGAAAATAAATATTATGGCCATAAAATTGATGTACATTTCCTCAAACATCTTCTGGATGTTTAAATTATGAAACTATTACACCAATATCACAAACTCTTACACCAGCTATTCTAAAATTTTCCTTAAATCACATCCCTTTCTCATAATGAGGTATCCTGAAAGAATATTACTAGATTAATAAATGTTTTATAAGTAATTTCATACCTTGGTGACAAGAAATTTTGTGGTCAAAATATTCATGTAATTTTCTCAAACATATTCTAAATGTTTGACTAATATAATTTTTATGGTAACACCCTGAGATTTTAAAAGAAGGAAATTATATTTACTAGAATAAAGGTCCTAGAAGGATGAGTTTATCTTAAATTACACGCAACACTATGTTCATATTTAATTATGAACAATACTAATTTTATCTTTTGTTACATGGAACCCTGATATTTTTTATGTTCGATAGCATATTTAACATGCAACACAAAACATAAATAACCAATGATATATAGTAACTTTATAACCAAACCATTAAATTGTAGGGTATAAATAGTATGAACTACTTTATGAGATATAAATATATATATATATATGTATGTATGTATTGCTCAATTTAAATTATTGATAAATTTATATTAAATAACCAAATAGTTTTTAGAAAATTATTTTTATTCTTTAAAAATATGTTTTATTCAAAAATGATTTTTATTTCTTTTCATGAAAAAATATTATTATCAATATTTTGAACTTTTGGAAATTTATTTGATAAAATGAAATTAATTTTTGGAATAATAATTTAAAATTTTACATTTTTGGAATTTAGGGACCATTTGGAAAATATTAATTTTTCAATGAATAGTGAAAAATACTGATTTTTTATAAAATATATTTTCTTTTCAAAAAATTGAGTAATTTATAAGTCCAAATATTTTTTGAATATGTTTTCAAGTAACCTAAGTATTATTTATTTATATTTAATCTACTTTATTAATTTTAATCTACTTCATATTTTTTTTAGTATAAGTTTCTTTTTGGGTTTAAAAATGGGAATTAATAAAAATTATTTTAAAATGCATAATGTTTCTCTATTTTAATTAATTAAAATAATCCATAATGGTTAATTTTTTAAATAAAATGTATAGAATATATATCATTAAATACTAATTTATATTCATAAAATGATTATTATTATTCATATATTTATTATAGAATCATCTTTTTCTCCAAAAAAATACTCATCTTAAAAACATGTTGTCTCGTCGCATCTGTGAGATTAATTTTATATTAAATTATTCCACTTGTGTAATTTTAATTTGGAAAAATTTATTAAATATATGGAATAATAATAATTTATATTATCTAATAAGTTTAACAAAAATTTTTACTATAATTATTAGTGAGAACATTTAAAATTAATTATAGTGATTAAAATAAACACGAGTTTACTTAGTAGTTAAACTTAGAATTTAAGGTGTAAAAATGACCAAAAACATGTTGTAAACCCATTTTATTTCCATATTTAAACCTTATAACTTATATTATAGATAATTAACTCTTTTTGGGTACTTTTTACAAGAATAAAATTTGGTAATAATTCACTCCTTCAAAAACATTACAAGTGTGTCCCTCATACAACTTATAAAAGGCCACCCCCTCTCCTCCTTTCTTCACACCTTAGAACCTATTAGGTTCAGAACATAACTAAAAAAATAGTTTAGCAAATTTAATAACCTAATAATATAATACTTATTTTAGATTCAAAACCAACCTATAAAGGCCTTTGGTGGAAACATAATTATGATACCCAAAGAATATGTAACGTTCTTTAATAAGCGTTTTGATTTTATTTCTTTATCCACCTCTATAAATTATTATTATGAAATTATGATATAATAAAATAAATATATTTCATATAATGGGATATTATTATTTTAATTGTATAAAATAAAACCAAACACACTTCCATCAAATGGGTTATGAAATCATTATTCAGGTGTATGGCGGACTACCGCCTTGTGAAATGATGTCATTCATTTTTCCTTTACCACCTCTCACGGTTGGTTATGGTGATGGAACTAAAGTTTATATATTGTATTTATAACATAATAATAAACATTTATTAATTAAATCATATATACCATTTTATATTCCATTCTGTAATGGATATAATAACATCTCTCATGTGTACAGCGGACTACCGCTGAGTGAAGCAATGTGATTCATTTTTCACTCTCATGTTACATGGAAGGTAATAAGGATAAATAAAAATAATATATGAAATTTAAATTGAATATTTTTGATATTAAAGACATATTTATCATTATTTAAATATAATATATCATTTTATTTTGACCTTTTCACTCACTAAAAAAATGATAACGTTATTCCTGGACGTTTGGACTATCGCCTCCTCGAATTGATATGATTCATTTTTTCACCACCACAACCCAATAATTATATATATAATTATAAATAAATAATTAATATGGTATTTATTATATTATTATGATTATTTAAAGATAAAATATTACTTACTTTATTTCCAAACAATCATTGAAAAATGGAGATGTCACTCAAGCATACGTACAGCCTATCGGCTTAATGATCGTAACATTAGTTCATTTTTCATTACCATATTTCATAATGGGTTTAAAAATTACAATTGATGTATAAATATGATAATTATTTCATGATTATTATTCTGAATATTTTTAAATATTTACCACTTTAACCATAGTCAACCAACCAAATTGTTTTGGACACACAAGCCGAATATTGTCAAAACATCTCACATAAACTTAATCAATTGAATAACAGTATATAAAATGTTACTCAATGAAATAAATGTAAAAATAAAATTTAAAATGATATCATGAAGGTAAATAATTAAAATAAGTTTATTATTTAGGAATATAAGTACACATGTGACAAGTTCGGCTCAAGGTATGGGTTTTCTAATCTCACTTTTATTTCTGTGAGATATAGTCTATATGTACCACTTTTTTTTTGGTGTATATACTTATCATGAATGTATTTTATGATTATTATCCTTAAATATATTCAAATTTACATTTCCAATTTGTGATACCTATTTCATGTTGTTTATGGTTTCAAAGTTACCAAAGCAGAAAGATATTTGTATCTCAATTTTCCTTCTTTGAGACGTATGTAATGTTATACACCTATCTTCTTTTATGAGGTGTATATACTAACCCTTTTACAGGTTATATCATTAATATACCTAATTTCATGAGATTATAAGTTTCATTTAATGTTATTATTTCATTTTTATTATGATTCAAAGTTAAAAAATTGGTAAGATACTTTTGTTACAATCTCATCGTTTATCGAGATTGTGTATGATTAATTCATCAATGTTAAAATATTATCATTATAGTGAATTATATTATTATCTTGTAATTAATTATATTTTCAAGTAATTTTACGAATATTACACTCTTTTGTGATTAAAATGTTTGAGAGATTCTTTTTTTGAAAATCCATCTTTATTTATCTCTTCATTCAGGACTCTGTTTTCTTCTAACCATGTTCTACAAAAATGTTTTAATTTTGTTTACCATTTATAAATGAATTGTTAAATACATATTTACCCATTTTTTTAAAGAAAATCAATTTAATATTCTTATCCTTTTTCTAAATAAGGCACTTTAATAAAAATTTTACTATAAAAATGAATATTGTTTACGGAATATACATAATTTCCCATAATATGACGGTAATTTATTTGAAGACTACTTTGAAAGTTTACAAGATTATTTTTATAGAAAATGATTTTTTAATATTTTGCATATTTTTAGTTTTAAAATTTGGATTTCAAAGAAAAGTATTTTCAAAATTTTTTATGCTTTAAAAACTGATTTTCAAAATGAAAAGGATATTTTCCTCAAGAAGTATTTTAATGATAATTTAATGGTATTTTCATTCATCAATATAAAAAACGTTTTTTTTACTTATAGTCCAGGGGAGATAATTTGTAATGGTCCATCCTTATCCTTTCTATGGATGGATTAATATTTTTTCAATGAGATTTTTATGGAACCCATTTCTTTTCCACATGTTTACCAAGTTTCAAAGATATTATTAAGTAACCCAATTATTTTACAAGGAATAATCATATTTCAAAGATTTTGAAATAAAACCCATCTCTTTTCCATGTGATAATCAGGTTATAAAATAATATTTATTGAGTATATGAGTTTTATGATGAAATATATATGTAATTTATTTGTGATGCGGTTCTAAGACATCCTATATGATTGGGTATCCTAGAGAACACTATTTGATCCCATTATAGCTTATATGATTAGGTGTCATATATAGCATTAGGTGAGCCTGTTACAATTTATATGATTGGGCTTCCTAGATAGCATCGGGAGATCCCATTATTTCTTAAACAATGTGTACACCCAAATATCCCTCCAATGTATTGGATAATGTACCTTTTACTAAGAGGAAAGAAGGAGGGATTTACCTAAGGGTTTCTCCTATGGATTTAACTGGGGTTCATTTTTTTTCTAACATGGGTTTTTTATGAGTTATGAAGAAAAATGTTCCAAGATACCAACTTGTTTTTTTTTCTTTCTATGGGTTTATAATGTTTCTAATGGTCGGGATTGATATCACATGTATCATAGTTATTGATTTTTATGACTCTTTAATTTTTAATATTTTCATATTTTATGATCCAATTATTGATGGGAATGAGTTCTTTTATGATTTTCTCATGTCCTTTGATTATGTCCTTATTCCCTTATGCACTTATTATGCTCATTGATGACATTCAAATGAAAATGATTATATTTACCCTTATTGAGCATTTGGGATCACCCTTCTTATGTTTTCTTTCCCCCAGGTTATAAAGAATTAGGATCAAAAAATTATGTTTAGAAGGGATTTCATGTGGTTGATGATGATGATTTAATTTGAAATAATAAAATTTTGATTAAGTGGGAGAAAGTCTCATTTAGCAAAAACGGCATTGTTTATATTGGATTTTGTACTAATTATCTAAAACATTAAACCTAAAAGATCCTTGAGAATGTAAGTGATCCAATTTTTCATTTTAATGCTATAGGTTTTTTATTGAAAAATGATTCATAATTATCGACATCAAAGTTGGAAATATAAATTTTAATATTTCATAACTGGATCTGGGAGTATAGGATTTATACTATTATATTTGGTATCAGATGTTGGGTTAGATAACATTGGATAATATGAATTTTTCACGTAAGGTTGCCTTAAGATTTATGGATACTATCATATATCTATAATTTTAAGGTTGATCATACATTCAATGTCTACGAAACCTCATTTGATGGTCTTAAGTGGTAGAAATTTTGAGGTTACTAATGAAATTTTTGGGAGTTGTTTTATTAGGTTGGGATATTTGTAACCCCTAGGATTTACATGATTTTTTATTTAGGGAGAAATTATATTTTTTATTTTTTAATAAAACAGGACAACTTGATGGTTGGGTGACAACTCGTCACATCTAGTAAGGTTGCGAGCCTTGAACCCACAACAGAAGGGTGACAAGGGTGAAGTTCCCACCACTAGCTAACATGATGTCCTAGTTAGTATGATTTTTTTAAAATTAAATATTGAGTTTATTTCTAAAATATATGATATTTTATTTTAGGAATAATTATTTATTTATATAGGAAGAATATATGGTCAAATACTTCTAATATTTGGGTTTTGAATTTAGTCATGAAATGATTGAACAATTTTATGGATAACAATTTATGGGATGATTTGGTTTGAACTTTGGGTATTACTATTGAAATTTTTAGATTAATTTATGATGGTATATTCATTTTGGAATTATCATACCTTATGCTAACCATTTTTTTGGGTAAATGTTTAAATATAAGAGGAATAGCTCGTTATCCCTTTTATAGTTATGTAGTTTTTGAAATTTGATTTTTGTTCTTCAAGCATAAAAATTCCATCCTGAATACAATTTTTTGGAGAAAAATATGATATTTTGGTGGAATTTGATTAAATAATTAAATTATACTCATCAAGTACATTTCCATATTCTCTAAGTTTATATGGTATTATAATTCCTCAACTCTAAGAAAAATACCATTAAATAAAATTATTATCCTTTTACCTTAAATTTTGATGAACTGATAGCCTTTTGATCATCATATATTTATTATTTTGAAGCCCTTAACTTTCTATTGATCATTAACTTTCTTGTGATCAATGACCATAATCACTCTCTATAATTATTTATGTTTTCCCTTTATTCTTACCTATGTTCTCTTATTTGGAAACCTAGTTATGTGTTATTTTCTATGACCTTTGTACTTCCATTTCTCTCTAATTATGAGGATTTTTTTAACCCTTTTTATAATGTGGGTTTACAGAAAAATTATTTTCATATTTCCAACCAGTAATATTGAGATAAAGTTCAAATTATGAGGATACAATTTATTAAAGGGGGGAGGATGTAACACCCTAATATTTTGAAAGAAGAAAATTATATTTGGTAGAATAAAGGAAATACAACACTAAGTATATCTTGTATTAAATGAAAAACTATGTTTATATTTCATTACATGAAACAATCAGATTATCTTGTGTTATACGTAACCCCAAGATTTTTTACTTTCGTTAGTGTATTCAACATGAAATACTAAACTTAAACGACCCATGATATATATTATTGTTATAACCTAGTTGTTAAATTGGAATGTATAAATAGTATTAAAAATTTATTAAATATATAAATATATATATACTACTCAATATAAATTATGGATAAATTTTTAGTAAATAATCAATTAATTTTTAGTAATGTGGTTTTATTCTTCAAAAATATGCGTTCTTCAAAAATGATTTCTATTTATTTTCATGAAAATTTATTATAATAAATTTCTGGAACATTTATAAAATTTATTCGATAAAATAAAATTCATTTTTGGATTAATAATATCAAAATTTACTTTGGCTGAAATTTTTGACCTTTTCAAAAAATATTGATTTTTTACAGAATAGTGAAAAATACTGATTTTTTGTAAAAAGACTTCATTTTCAATAAATTAAATAATTTAAAAGTACCAATAATTTTTTAATATGATTTAAATTAACCTGAAAAAAATTTAGTTATATTCAATCCATACAACTAATTCAAATTAAATTTATATTGGTTTTTAGTATAAGTTTTCTTTTGGGTTTAAAATGGGTTTTTCGAAAAACTCTTTTAAAATGAATAATGTTTCTTCATTTTTCTAATTAATTAAAAAAATAAATATTGGTGAATGTTTGAAATAATATATATATATATATATATATATATATTATATCCATAAATATTAATTTATTTTCATAAAATTATTATAATTTGTCATAGTTCTATTCTAGAATCATCTTTAGCTCAAAAATATACTCTTCTTAAAAAACTCATTGTCTCACCGCATCTATGGGATTAATTTTAAAATAAATTATTCCACTTATGTATTTTGAATTTAAAAAAATGGATTCTATATTTGGAATAATAAAAAATTATATTATATAATAAGTTCAATATAACTATTTACCATAATTATTAGTGAAAATATTTAAAATTAATTATAGAAATTAAGGTGAAAACGGGTTTACTTAGTGGTTAAACTTAAAATATAAGGTGTAGAAATAAACCAAAACTTTTCTAAAACCCATTTTATAGATATATTTATAAATTTTCCATTATATTATCTAAAATGGAAAATTATTAAGTCCAACTGGCATGAATAAAATTGGGTTGGAATTCACTCTTTCAAAAACAAATACAAGTGTGCTACTCACCCCACTTATAAAAGACCACCCCCTATCCTCCCATCTTCACACCTTAAAACCTCTTTGTTTTAGTAAATAATTATGAAAATCACTTCAAAAATTACCTCCCCTAATTTTATAATCCTTACTTTTAGAATAAATATAACCTAGGAAGGCCTTTTGTGGAAACCTATGGAAGATACCTGAAGAAGACGTAATGTTCTTCAATGAGCAATTAATTTATTTCTTTCTCTACATCCTTAAATTATTCTTATAAAATTATGATATAATAAACTTAGTATATTTCACATAATCATATTTTTTATGTTAAGTTCAATACCTTCAACCACACACACTTTCATCAAATGGGTAACGAAATCATCATTCGTGTGCACGGCGGACTACGACCTCATGAAATGAAGTCATTTGTTTTTCCACTACCACATCTCAGAACTATTTATAACGATTTATATAAAGTTAATATAAGATACTTATAACATAATTATACCTATTGATTCATTATATCATATATATTATTTTACATTCCAATCCTTAAGGGATGTGATAATGTCACTCGTGTGTATGGCGGACTACCACCTCGTGAAGCGATATAATTCATTTTTAACTAACACCTTACATGGATGGTAATATGAGTAAAGATAATAAATATATATTATATAAATAAAATATTTTTTATATTCATGAAATATTTATTAATATGGAAATATAAAATATAATTGTTTTCTGTTTCACTCACTAAAAAATGATAACAACGTTCATGGACGTGTGGACTACCACCTCCTCAAAACGATGTGATTCTTTTTTCACCATTAAATCACAATATTGATATATATAAGTATATAAAATTAAATAATATTTTTATTTATGATATTATGATCATTATTTGAAGATAAAATATTATATAACTTCAATCCATAATGATCTTTGAAAAATGGAAACGTTACTCATGCATACAAACGACCTACCGTCTCAATGATCATAACATTAGTTCATTTTTCATAAAAATATTTCATTATTGGTTTAAAAAGTATAATTTGTACATAAATATGATAATTATTGCATTATTATTATTCTTTATATGTTTAAATAATGACATATTAAACCATAATCAACCCACCTAAGTCATTTTTGACACAGAAGATGAATATGGTCAAAACATCTAATGTAAACATAATAAATTAAGTAATTGTATATAACTTATTAATAAATGAAATAAAATTAATAAAAAACATTAAAAATTTATCAATAAATTAAATAATTAACATCAGTTTACTATTTAGAAATATAAATACCCACGTGACAAGTCAGACTCGAAGAAGGGGTTTTCTCAACTCATTTGTATTTCTATGAGATATATGCCACATTCACCACTTTTTTTGTGATGTATATATTTCCCATTAATTTATTTCATGATTATTATACTTAATTATACTGGTATTTACATATCAATTTTAGGATCTATCTTTCATAGGGTTTATAATTTCAAAGTTAACAAAGTGGTAATATATTTTTGTCTCAATTTTACTTCATAGATACGTATGTTATGTTATACACCTATCTTCTTCTTTGTGGTATATATACCACCAATTTGACATGTTATATCATAAATATTAATATTTTCATGATATTATAAATTTCATTTATTTTTATTCTTCCATGGAAATTATTGTTCAAAGTTACAAAACCGGTAAGAGTTATTTGTTACAGTCTCATTGTTTATAGGGACTGTGTACGATTAAGTATTTGATGTTCAAATATTATAATTATAATAAGTTATATTATAATTTGGCTATTAAAAATATTTTAAATTAATTTTACATTTCTTCACTCTTTGGTACTTAAAGTTTTTTATAAATTATTTCTAACAAAATCTGACTTCATTTCTATCTTCGGTCAAAAATATATTTTAATCAAAACCCATGTTATCTAAATATGTTTTTAAAAAAAATTAACCATTTGAGAATGATTTATAAAGGAAATTTTTACCAATTTTTTCTTTTTCATAAATTTATTCAAAGTAATATTCTTATCTCTTTCCAAATAAGGAACTCATATAACATTTTTACTATGAAAAAGGAATGTTCATTATGGAATGTATGGAATTACCAACTAACATGACCATAATTTCTTTGAATATTACTTTTAAAGTTTAAAATATTATTTTTAAAGAAAATTTTTTCTTAATATTCAAGAAATTTTAATTTTTAAAAAAATATCAATGAAAAGTATTTTCAAAAAATTTTAGGTTTTAAAAATTTATTTTCAAGATGAAAAGTACATTTTCATTAAGAAGGTTTTTAATGATATTTTAATGGTTTATAAATTCATCAATGTCAAAAATCCTTATTGTTACTTATACTTAAATAGAGATATTTGTAATGATACCATTCTAATCCTTTCTCTGGATTGATTAATATTGTTTCAATGATATTGTTGTGGAACCTATTTCTTTTCCACGGGTTAACCATATTTTATAGAGATTGTAATGGAAATTTTTTCTTTTCCACGGGTTAATCATGGTTCAAACAAATTATCATGAAACCCATTTCTATTCCATGGGTTTATTAGGTTATAAAAAAAATGATTGTTTCTATGAGTTTTATGATAAAATATATATGTACTTTATTCATGTTGTGGTTCTTGTACATTTTATATTATGGGGTAAACCAAATTGTGTTTGGTGATCTCATTACAGCTTATACGATGGGGTGGCCCAGATAGCATTGGGTGAGCCCATTATAGTTTATATGATAGGGTGGCCCAGATAGCACTTGATGATCCCGTTATAGCTTCAATGATGGGTGATCCTAGAGAGTGCTCCAAATCATTGGGTAATGTACCTTGTCTAAAGAGTCACAAAGGATACCATTACCTAAGGTTTTCTCCTATGGAATTAACTAAGCTCCATTTATTTCTGACATAGGTTTAACATGAGTTATGAAGAAAAAATTTCCAAGATGCCGACATGTTTTTTATGCATCATTTGGGTTTACATTGTTTCTTATGATCAATATTGATATCACATGGATGAAGATTATTGATTGTGATGATTATTTCCTTTTCCAAGTATTTATAATTGATGATCATGTAATTGATGGGTATGAGTTATTTTATGGTTATTTCATGCACTCTGATTATTTCATCATACCCTCATGCACTTCTTATGCTCACTGATGACAGTTAATTTCTAATGCTTATGTTTAACCTTACTAAGAATTTGAGCTCACTCTTATTATGTTTCCTTTTCAAAAAGTTATTAATAATGAGTTTGAATGAATTATTTATATATGGGATTTCATATGGACGATCATGATGAATTAATTTGAAATTAGAAAAACTAGGTTAAGGGGGAGAAATTATCAATTGACGACATGGGTATTGTTTTCTATAATTTTTTCATATTTACCTAAAAATATAAACCAAAAAGGTCTTAAAGAATATAAGTGATCAAATTTTTACTTTTTCTTTTATAAGGTTTTTAAGGAAAGATTATGTCATAATTATCGACATCAAAGATACAAATGTAAAGTTTATGATTTCAACACTATATCCTCGAGTGTGCATTCTGGGATAATATATTTACTCCCAAATTCTATTATAATACCATCTTCGTATTAAAAATATATTGTTTATAAAGTTTTGGTATATTTATTATCTCCCCTTTGACAACAAAATCCCCAAAAAAATGGGGTTACCAGAAAAAAAAATCTTTAGTGAGTAGCAGAGGGTGAACATAAAGGTTCATCCTCAATTCCTCAAATATATCCCTTACTATAGTTTGATGAAAACATCAATAATTTTATATTTTTTTGAAATATAATTCATCTTTATATCTCCACTATAAACATTTTCTTTCATGAAATGATACTTAATATCAATATGCTTATATATAGGGTGTAGAATCAAATTTTTAAATAGATCAATTTCACTCCGATTATAAAAAATAATGTTCAATGGATTTTCAATAGTCACTCTTAAATAGTCTAGTTGAACTTTTATCAATATCATTTGTGTACATGCATGGCTAATAAGTGAATATTCTACTTCCACTATGATTAAATCCAAAGAACTTTGTTTTTTATTCTAACTCACAAATTTTTCTCCCAAAAATTAAGTTACTCATGATGTTGATTTTTGATAATTATAATATACAACCCAATTAGTGTTAAGGAAACCAATTTAGTTTGACTCATTAATCATTTTATACATCAACCCATAATTTTATATTCCTTTAACATACATGAGGATTATTTTTATTATAATAATGTGTTATTCCTTCAAAGCACTATAATATATTTCATATAAAGTTCAACATATAAAATTTCTATTCTTGATGTAGTAAAATGAATCAAATTTATGATTAACTTTAAAAAATCCTTTTTATTCACACTTTTTATGATTTCATCTTTTCTCATTTTCACACTTAAAGTAATGGGCATGCTAACTTCCTTTTATTCCTATATTCCATATTTCTTAAATAATTGTTTGGAATACTATTATTGTGAAAGAAGGATGTATATTATTTTACATTAAACATGTAACTCTAGAAATAAATTCAACTCTCTATTCATTGACATCTCAAAGTTCTTCATTTGTTCTATAAATTATTTAAAAGATATATCCCTGTAACTAAAAAAATTATGTCATTAAAGTAAACAATGAAAATTAGGGTACCTATAATTATTTATTACATGTATAATTTTCTATAAAATTTGCCTTATGAAATGTTAAACTGATTAAGGTAGATATATTGTTTGGAATACCAGGCATGAGGGGCATTATTTAATGTGTAAAAAAATTTATTCAGTTTAGAAACCACAGTTCCATCATAATCAAGTATGAACCATTTTTTCTCAGCATAAACTTCTTCAATTTATATATTCACAAAAATTACTTGACATCCATCGGATCGAATTTTTAATTTTTGTTGTGAAACAACAACTAAAAATATTATGATGGTTTATATTATTATAATATGATTAAATGTTTCCTTAAAATCAACACATTTTACTAGTGAGTAACCCCTACAAAAAACCGATCCTTATTCCTAAAAATTTCTCCCTTTTAATTAAGTTTATTTCAGAATTTTAATTTTGTTTCGATAACATTATTTACTTTTGGTAAAGTAAAACTATCTCAACTATCATTATTCTCAATTTGATCTATCTAATCATTCATTCCATTTAACAATTATTTATTCCCAACTACTTCTAAAAAATATTGTGGTTTTGCCTATAAGATAAGTTCTATTTAATTTTCAAACCTCAATTTCTATCCAATATAAAAATGAGCTACATAACTTATGATGATATAATATGAATTAAATTGTTATTATAAGTTTTATAATTTTATTTTATTTTTGTTTCGGTCTTATTATATTATTCATTATAATAATAAAAATATACCTATAAGAGGTTATTCTAGAAGTCATATTCCATTTCATCAACTTCCTGAGAAGTTGAAATTTTATATTCTATTAAATCATCAATATTTTCATCAACATATTCAATTAAGGGGGAATTATTTTTAGTGACTTTTATAACAAAGGAATCAACCAACTTATGTGTCTATTTATTCCAAAACTTGTGGATTCCTTCATAAGATGAAAATACCTTCTTTCTCATTTTGATCGAACTTTCATAAATACATATTTTTTATCATAATTAAAAATGGGATTACAAACACTTTAAAATATTTTACTGTAGGTTTATTTTGAAACCATATCTTATAAGGAGTATTCTTTGATTTCATACTCAAAAAACATATATTCAAAACAAGCAGAATTATACTTATCATTTCCCTCCTAAAGGCCTTTAAAAGTTTAAATTTGTAGAGAATGGTTCTTCCCAATTTACCTAAACTTATATTTTTTATATCAGAGACTTCTTTATGTTGATAAGTATAGGGATAATTTTAATAATGTTTAATCCCATGACTATTCAGGTAGGACTTGAAATATTTAATTTTATTTTATTTTCCATTATTATTTCTCAAATTTAATATATATACACTCTACTCCTTCTCAACTTCTATTATAAAAGTTTTGAACACATTTATAATTGCCAATTTTTATTTTTTGAACATTATATTATTCATCTAAGTGAAATCATCAACTAAAGTAGGAAATTATAAATCAACCTTTTTTGATTGATGTCTAATCAATCGATATAGGTCATAATTTATGAGCATAAGTGTTCTAGTGGGATGGATTTCAACATTATAATGAATTCCATAACCATACTTACTTTCTGGAAAGTTATGAAAATAGAATCATCTTTCCTCTTCAGTTGTAGTAAATCTCTTGTAATATTTTATTTCTAAATTTTCATCATTATTTTCTAGTTAAGATGGACAATTCTTCGGTTCCATAGCTAGTTTTCATCCTCGATACTCAAATAGAGATAATTTCTAGGATCGTCAATATAAAATAAATTACCATTGGTTATTTATCCATTAGTAACAATTTTTCCATCATTCAATCATCAAATGATACATAAATATTTTTTGATTAACATTTTATTTACATCATCACATTGTTGGCTTACACTTATTAAGTTGTGTTTAAGTATTCCAATAAATAGGATTTC
Organism: Viscum album; assembly: GCA_963277665.1. Lineage (NCBI taxonomy): Eukaryota > Viridiplantae > Streptophyta > Magnoliopsida > Santalales > Viscaceae > Viscum > Viscum album. The sequence continues at coordinate 1,087,820,749 of OY728164.1, read as the reverse complement.
CATTAACTTTAACTTATGAGCTTAAATTTTAGTCATACCAATTCCTATATTTTTTAGGGAACTGTCATTTCCAAAGGTAACTTCTACTCCCCCATTTTCTTCAATGTTTTACAAGATTTTTATATAACCAATCATGTGTGTGTAATAGACACTACCAAATATTCATTATTTACCCTTTTACTATATTTTAGTGAAATATATATAATAAAAAATACTTTTATATTCTAATTTCCATCTACATTTTATTTTTTGTAACAAGTAACCTACCTCGGAAGTGTTTTCAAGAACTCTTAAGTATAGAGAACCAGTTGGTAACACCTTCCACAAATCTTCTTTATGAGATCAAATTTATTATTCATTAAGGTATTTTTAACTTCTGATGAATTTATTTATTTATTTTCCATTAACACCAAGAAGTTCATTCCTTTCATTTTACTATTTCTCCCCCTCAGTTCATGCCTCCTCCTAGGGAGTGACATGTTGTGACAAAGTTATACTCTTTGTGTTTGAATATCACAAAACACCAATAATATGTGTTGAATATTTATCTTCCATAGTAGTATGTTTTTCCTTGATATATGTTTACTAAGATTCAATAAACATTACAACATCTAATTTCCCTTGGAGTGGAGAATAATTCCTCCGTAAGTTACTCTTAACTTATATTGATGTGAAAGATGTCTTCTATCCTTTCTAAACTGAAGATATCCCTTTTTTAGTTCATGAATGTACATGTTTATTAAAATCAAATGAACTTTTATGTTTGGTGGGAGTAGATTTTACCTAAATTTATGGATGAATTTTTACAGTATCTTAAGAAGTTTTTGTATTTACCTCTGAAGATTTATCAAATTTCTCATTCATATTCTTCAAATTATTTTCAACCTAGGGATATTTTTATTGAGTTTTACATGTCTATACTTTCTTATCAATAATTTTTTCATCAATTTATCTTACTGATTTTCCTTGATTATCAACTTTTAACTTGGGTTTTTAATTTCCTCAATGTACATATATTATTTTTTTAAGAAATTATTCTCATCCTTAAATTTTATTTTCACCACCATTTTAAATAATCTAAACTATTTATTCGGTTTTTTCTCAATGAAGGCCTAAAGTTATTATCTCACTATGTGTTCCATGTAAGTTTCTTAAACTCCTTCTTCCTCACTACTTTAAGTATCTTAAATTATTTCAAAGTGACACATGGAGGTTATAAACTTATCTAAAACATAGTTTTGTAATGTATTATTTTTAATAGTGGCATATCCTTCTTATTTAATCAACATAATTCTTTTATCAATTTTAGTGAATTTTTTATTTCTTCTCATGGATTGTTTAATTTCTTTTGTTACCAGACTTCATTCTAGGATGTTTTTCTTCAATATAATCAATATCATATTCTATAATTTTCTTCTTTGAACTATTTATTAAAAAATTATATGATCATCCAATATTCAAAACCTTTTATTGGGATTTTTTATTTTTAGTTTCATTTAGATTAATAAAAATTCCTAGAGATAAGGTGAGAGAAACCTCTACCTGCTCGTATCCAGACAGGGATGCATTGCTTAGAAAACTCACAAAATCTCTACAATACCAAAATTCTAGTAAGTTCTTCTATACAAATCCTCAGAGTCCATCTTAGGTCTATGTGCTCTAATCAGAGTTTATCTAAATCTAGCTCCCAAGGTTTGTACTAACCTTCCTATGATACCAACTGTAACGCCCCGACCCCAGTTACTCAGAGTTAGCGCATTATTACATAACATTGGCATGATCACAAAAGATCAAGTCTCGAAATACCGATTAGTTTAGTAGCCTTGGAATCACTAGATACATTCATAATGTTTACATTATATCATAAAATGAAAAATACAAAGGCATAGTCTCCATAGTCCACACTCATATCCCCTCATACTATCCATGTAGTTCATTCATAAAATACTTATTCACATCCTGGGAAAAATAAAACATAGAAGGGGGTGAGCTCAGATTCCCAATAAGGATAACAATATAGCGGAAACTTTTATAAATAAGCACAAAAATTTAAGGCGATGTATAACTAAAACAAAAGCCTTTTAAACTTGAAATTCAGAATAATATGGAAAAGATAAAATTAAATAATTTCATTTAATTATTCACATGGACATTCTACTAGTCCAATAATCACATTACATATCAATAACCACTTTCATAATGATGGAATGCATAATGTCAGACTATCATAACCACATAGTCAAGGCCTCGTGCTAAGACTACAAATAAGATTTTGTCAAGACCTTGTGCCAAGACACTAGTTTGTGTCATGAGACCTACCGATGCATCGAGGAGGTATATCGGGCTCCACCCATCACTTATTAAGTCCAATGCATTCCTCATATGAATAGGTTTAAACATAACATAAACATTCGTATTAGAACAAGCATATGAAATGTCAATACTTTCTGCATAAACCATGAATGGTATAAAAATAACACATCCATAGTCAAACATATCAAAAAACATTAAATACAATATGGAAGTTTTGTATCATAATAAATCAACTTCAAATAAGCTTAAAATCCATCAAAGGACGTTGACATAGATGAAATCAAAACTATTTGAGAGAAATATCTCTTTTTTTAAATAATTTAAAAGTAACATAATTATAAAATAAAACATTTACTTTTAAAATATCATTATAAGATTGTAAGGGAAGATTCAAAAATTTTATAATGACAGAAAATAGTCACACCCACCATATAAGTTAAAAACACATTCTTGCCTTAATTCTGTCGAAAAGGTTAAAAAAGACCTTATTTGGAAAACGATGGAAAGATTCCTTTATAAACTTATTATAAAAAGTAAAAAGAGGGTATAAATGACTTTAACCCATATTTTATAAAATATTAAGAATGTTTTTAAATACATTTTTATGAAACATGGATGTGGATGATAAAGAGGTCCCAGTATATAATTACGTATAAACAACCTCGGATAATGAAGAGATTGTGAAATAAACCATTACCAATTTGGTAACTTACGAAACATACACCCCATGAAATAGGTATCATACAATTAATATGTAAATACACATAAATTAAATTTTATTACACAAATAATAATATTATGGGCAGTACGTACACCACATAAAAAGGTAATAGTGGAAATATGGCACGAATCTCACGGGAATAAGGAGTGAGATGAAAACCCCTTACCTTGTACTTTTCCAAGGTTGAGGGTAGGTTAACCTCCTGTATAATGGTGAAATTTTTTTTATTAAATTATACAAGAATCATATACATTAATATGATATCATATATGATCTTTTAACATTGATTTGTTAATAAAATCTTAGTTTTATCATCATTTCGGGTGTTAACGGATTCATTTCCTTTATATTATTTGTTATGTGAGCCATATTTGTTATGGATGGGATGTATATTATTCATATCCAGAATTATATCATGTCTATAAAAATTATTTTTAATCATCAAATGAAATTTAGTCTTGAATGGATACGATTGGGAATGGATCTCATCGCGTTCGTGGAGACGGTAGTTCGTACGTATGCACGAGCGACAATATCATTCTTTTGATATTAAAATAATATATAATTGGATGGTACATAATATATACAGAATAATTATCAAGTTATATTTATTATTTACATGAATTACACATCATTATTATACCCATCCAAATAATAATCTTTTGAATAACAATTACACCACGACGTGGAGACGGTAAGCTGTACATACGCACGTATGGTGACATGTCATTCAAAGGATGGATAGAATACTGAATATGGTTGTACCATATTTATAATAACATAATATTATATATAAGATACTGGAGTTATTATTTTTGAATGTGAATAACAAATAAAGAAGAAGTTGAAGAAGAAAGGAACTTGAAAGAGGGTTGTGAAAACATTACCTCTTAATCGGGTTCTTCCTTTTGATTTCATCAAAATGGCTCCTTAGGTTGGATTTATGATCAAAATAAGGCCTCTAGGTATAATTTAAGGAAGTTGAGAGAATATTTGGGCAGGGTTTGGCCAATCCAAAAGGCTTTGAAGGTGTAAATTAGAGAGAATGGGGAGTGCCCTTTTATAAGAGGGGTGAGGGGCACCTTTGGAAAATCTAGAAATATTATTTTATAATAAATTAATATTTGGTTTATAATTGCTCAAAAGTATATTATTTAAAGTTTAAGGTAGGGATGGGTCAAAAACCACTCAACCAATAGGTTTTAGACAAGTTTGGGTCACTATATTGACTTTTTCTTTTAGTTTTAACTCTTAGTTAATTAGTTTGACATTTACCAAGTCACTTTGTATTTGTATATTATATAGTTAATAAACTTACTATAAACTTCAAAGAGACCCCCAAGTGGTCAATTAATAATACTCCTATCATAATACAAGTACTTTGGCTGAACGTAATCTTTTTAAGAATATAATATCAATTAATAATATAATATTCGTTTTAAAAACTTTTTATATCAATTTTGACCCTATTTGGAATTTGGTTTTTTTGAAAATCATAACAACATGATTACTTAGAAAAACCTAATTAAATCAATCCTAACATGTCATATTATCCTATAAAATTATTTTAATTCATAAAAAGTCTCAAATTAAATTTATTTGGATATTTACAATATCAATTATTTTAATATTTCATTAATTTGTTAATTACTGCATCACATTGTGTCATAAATAAATTAAATTATTTAATGTCTAAAAATTATAAATAAAATACCATTATGTAGGAAATATTTTTATATTTATAATTAATATTTATAATATTATTTATATTATGCATAACCCTATATTAAAAATGTTTTAGTTAATAAACTTTGATTTTAACTCTTTTTACTCTTCTTTGAATTAAATAATAATAATAATGTCCTAATCTAATCCAAGTGGACCTAAATGATAATATTTTATTCCTAAGGTTTTTTTTGTCGATATACACTTGTCCAAAAGAATCAGGACATGTGTTAGGGAAATATTAATATCATTTTTACCCGTAATTACCCTATTAACTTTTAACTGTGGTAAATAAAAGTAAAAAGTTACTATTCACCAAAAATTATTTTTACCTTAATAAACCACATTTTACTCCTTAATATTAACCATGTCTCTCGGATTTTCGAAATTCCACTCACAGAAGCGGTAAAATTATTTTTTATGTCAATTTACAAATTCTCCTAGGAGGTGGGTAAAAGACGGTGAAAAGTTCAATAAAATTTTTATATATTTAAAATTATTCTAAACTAACTCCAATGAATTACACTGAGCTTATATAGGTATTATGTATATATTTTGAACTTAATTAAATTTAAATAAAATAAATAATTATTTAAATAAAAAATCGGTTTTAAACTATAACTCAGTGTTTTTCACTATTCATCAAAAATTTAATGTTTTCATAAAAATACCAAAAATTCACCTTAAGTTAATTTCGATATTCCGAATCCAAAAATGAAGTCCATTTTGAAAGATAAAATTTATAAAATTTCAAAAAGTGGGTATTACTATTCATAACTTCTAGTTTGATTGGTTGTGGTGTGTGTTAGAACTCTATGTTGCATACAACACACGCTACTGTATTATTCAAAGAGAAGTGTATCGTGGAAGCATGGGGTGTTACATACCACTGATTTTAGAGATACAATGAACTTTCATTTGTTAAAATCACCTTATGGATCTAAATAATCCACTAAGGATGCATAATAAAGGATAGGAGCTCAGGATCATAGTATAATTGGGAGAAAATGATATTTTTATAGTTTAAAACCAAGTTGAAATCTAATTTTCAGAGTATTTAATGAATGGTTCATGTTTTGTATGCATAGTTTAACAAACATTACAGTAACTATACACATACTACTAGACATCACCTTGGGAGCCACACATTTGTGCCACACGGTTTGGAAAACCATGTGGATATTTTTTAGTAATACTATCCAAATACTCCCATATCACATGGTTAGTGACATGGTTTATCCAAACTATGTAGCGACCTAGTGAATCCAAAATCCTCCATGCAAAGTTTCTAGGAGAAGGTTAACGGTTTCCTATAATCCCAAAATCCTATTAACTCTTTCAGAATACTCAACTTCAATATGAAACTCTTGAAACTCAACCCAAGTATTATATACCTTCAAAATATATAACAAAGGGTAAATTAACTAAATTTGAGGGAGTTATAATTTCTTAGGGTTAGGAATCAGGAGAGAGAGAGAAAGAGAGATCAAGTATATGATCAAGATTACGCTTGGTACAAAGACTATATTCATTCCTCCTTATATTATGGATCCTATATGATGTAGAGTTATAAATATCAACTTGAGGATTTTGGGGTAAATGGATTTATTCAACCCATAATGTACCATTAGGCTAGCCCTATTCTATTCACCATGAAGGTGGATGAATCATTATGTATATGTGTGGATTACTAGAGGCTAAACCAAAGGACGGTAAATAAATGGTATCTCATTCCTCATATCAATGAAATTTTAGATCAATTGAGGGTATCTAAGTGGTTCTCCAAGATCAACATTAGTTAAATTTATTACTAGTTGAAAGTAGGGCCTTCTAAAATTCTTTGTAATACTTTTAGAAGTAAGTACTTCTTGTATGAGTATCTTGTAATGTTTTTCAAGTTGAAAAATACTCCAGTTTTGTTTATATCCCTAATGAATAAGTTTTTCCATCAATATATGGATTTTAATATTTTCATCTTTATTAGTAATATCATGGTATACTTCTATTCACAGTAGTAACACGCTCACCATCTTGAGATTTTATTGAGTACACTGAGGGAGAATCAGTTGAATCAAAATCCCTCAAAGTATGAGTATTTGGCTAGTGGAGTATGTTTATTAGGGAATTTTATATATAAGGATAGACTATTAGTACACCCTGAGAAGGTCAAGGTTGTGGTTTTAAGAAGTAACCCAAGAATGTTATTTTATATTCATTGTTTCCTAAAATTTATAGGTTACTACTTGACGTTTATCCAAGAATTCTCCCATTTGATGGAACTAATGGCAACCCTGGCTAATAAATTTTTGAGGATGGATTGTTATGATAAATCCTTTCATAAACTAAAAGGTAGGTTAATGTAAGCATTAATCCAATACTTTCTTAAAACAATTAAAAATTATATGATGTACTCTAACATGTCATGAGTCTAGATTATAGTAATTATAAAAAAAAGATGGGAGAGTAGTTGCTTACAAGTCCAAGAAACTATGTTCATTTGAGAAAAACTACACAACACATGATCTAGAGTTAGAAGAAATAGAGAACACATTGATATGTTAGTGTTTCTACATATTAGTAAAGTGGTTCATTGGGTATAACTACTATAATATCTTAATGTATATATTCTCTCATTGATACCTAAACCTTTAGAATAAAAGTTTCATCAAGTACCTACAGTATTTCAATTTTTATATGAAATATACTCTGGGGAAATCATATTTCATTTTCAATGTGCTAAGTATAAAAAATCAGGTGTAAGTCGTGTGGGTGGCTAGTAGTGAGTGGTATATGATTATCCTCTTCACTGAGATGCACCTAAATGTTCAGGACTGTCATGGTAGAGAGACCCCATAATTATTTAATTTTCCCTCATTTCTCTTAGAGAGGGTTAAGGAGAGTTAGTTATGTGATTAATATTCTTTGGTGATGAGGGAAAACATACATATTGAGGATATACCACCTAGGAGTGGGGATTTATTAAATGAAGTGACAGTATGACTTGAAAATGAAAAGAAATTAGATATTTTGGGTGTAAATTATTTTAAATTATTAAATAATGGGTTATGTTTATGTATACACATTTAATAATTGCTTCTTGTTCAAGTTGATTTTTTCAATCCAAATTTTACATAAAATGAACCATTTAATTAAACATGCCACATATTGACCCATATATATATATATATATATATAAGTGTTTTATACTAATTAACTCATTTAATTTGTTTAAATAATTTAATTAACATGTAAACAAGTTAATTATGTTATACTATGTCAAAACATTCCATTATAGGTCATTTTTAATTGTTTTATTTCATGTTATTTTAAGTTAATAATGTTAAATTGATAATTTCAAGTTATACATGTAATAACTATGTCCTATTCATATTTGGGTTAGATTATATGATTAATTAATCATGTCATGTTCATGTCATGCGTAATCATGTTCATTTAAATTTATGTCATTATATGAATAGTACCTACCAATATGAATTCCCACCCATATCACCATATAATTGATCCATAGATGTCAATGAAATTATTAATACTCATGGTCAAGTGTCGGTCCCTATAAGAAAGTGTGAGGAGATGATATGGGACTCGTATACCTCAAGACGGGTTATTCAACAGGGGCTTACCAAGATGTATTATGGCATCCAGAGGTAGTATTAGTGGCTTGGAATGAAGGGCATAATAGGATTCATTTTATAAAGCCTCGCTTGTTAATAGGTGAAGGTTGAGCATCAATGACCCATGGGTCTTTTTTATCCATTAAAAATTCCTTAATGAAAGTGGGATGACATGATGATATACTTAATGATCGTATTTTCAAGGTATTCTTGTGGAAGTGATGTGGTGTGCATTAGTGTAGACTATTAAAATAAGGTCACACATTTCCTACTAATCCATGAGATTTATTTCATTGATGATTTGGGCTGATTATATGTCTGAGATGTATTTTTTCTTCATGGAGTGTATAGGAGAATAATATTTGGTCAAAATTATCATTTTACATCATTATTATGGTAGGGAAAATAGAAGTATCTTGATACACAAGTGCATTTGAGTAATACCTTCTACCCTTTGATAGATTGTCATTTTGAGCATGTCATATGGGTGGTGGAGGTGGGAATGTTACATTGATTTAATTGCTTCATGGGAGAGCTATATTGAACTTATGGATTTCACTTATAATAATATTTATTATGCATTTATTTAGATGAATCCTTTTGAGGCCTTTTTTGGTAGGCCATGTTAATCACCTTTATACTATTTAGATTTAGTTGAGTCTTCAATTATAGGGTTAGGTATCATTCAGGATATGTTGTATAATATATTTTTCATTAGGTTGTAGTTAGTGATCCCTTAGAGAAACCATAGATCTTGTGTTGACTGGTGATGTTGTCCCCTATATTTTTGGGTGGATAACTAGGTATTCTTTCTAGTGTCACCTAATTTGGGATACTGGACAATTTGGATATGGGGGAAATTAGTGATAATATTCATGGGGATGTTTGAGATTATTGATAATATTAGTACTATCGGGTATTAGTTAATTATTAATATGAGATTCAGTGATATGATTTATTTATTTCATGTATCTTAGTTTTGTAGATACCATCCTATCCATTCTCACATGATCAATACTGACGAATTTGATCTGGAGTCTGATGAGTTATTCCAGGAATGATATGGTCATATCATGGGTCATGATGAAAGTATCTTTCAAGAGAAAATGGTCCCTATGGTATATGTACAGTGGCAGTAATGGGGTATCCAAGGGATACTTAAGAGTGTGAGTCTAATACATGGGAGTAATGGTTGGAGTTATTCATCGATGAGGCTCGGTAACACATCCCAAGGATGTGATTCTTCATGGTGGGAAGGTTATAACGCCTGATTTATTTTTGATATATGTATTCATTTAATCTTTCACAAACCTCATGTAATCATTGTTTTTTGGTTTTTAGAGGTGTTGGAGGGAGCTCTAGAATTAGTTTTAGATAGTTGGTCTGGAGGTTAGGATAGAAATTTGATGTAGTTCTAAGGTCATGCCATATACTAGGGAATTGTGGTGTGGTAAGGAGATTCATAATATTGAGTTTTTTAATATGTGGTTGGTCACACTATAATGAAATCATTTAATTATGAAGACCTGGTTGAAGGGAAAGTTTCATCCCATTGCCTATGGTAATTTCATCATAGATCTCTGGATAATGGGATTTCAATGCACCATTATGGTAAGGATCGCGTAGTAGCAAGACCTAGGAATGTTCATGTTGTAGCATGACCTGGGAAGGGAAATTTAGGTTTTCTTGATTATTCCTTAGATTAGTCCATTATGATGTGACCTAAAAGGCTACACTATAATATGACATCATGAAGGGTTTTTGTGAAATCAATAGTGTGGTCATGCTACAACTTCCCCATCATAATTTTTTAAAAAAATTAATTAAATGAATTAAAATAGTAGAACCTCATATTTGGTTTCCCCTATTTTTCTAATAGCCATATACGAATGAATCTAATTTTCCATTGGGATTTATTCATCCAATCTTTGTCTTCTCCATCATTCATGCTTGGATTTGAGAAACATTTATCCTAGTAGATATATTGAGGTAAGGTCATTACTCCTATTCTACCCACCCTAATTTAGGGTTTTATTCAAAAAAATTTGGAAATTTTTTTATTGTGGTAAAATAATTAGGTGATATTTGATGAGAAATATTTTTAAGTATCAAGGTAATTGATCCCTATCTTTATAATTGGTTTTTTACAAGTGTAAAATGTGTCTTATGAAATTTAGGTAACTAAGATTTTTTTCACATGCCATAGAATTATCATTAAACTTATGTTGTCCCTTCCTATGGTGCTAATAGAAGTCGATAGACCTATAAGTGGGCTTATGAGTTGTTTATTTCATCCCCAAAGTAATTGATGGCCAACTTTCAAGTGAATATTATTTTCAAATTGTGTTTTAAATACCATAAGGGGTGTACTTTTGTATGTATTGACCCTGGGAACATAGTTAGGTGACCTAGAGAAAACCTTTATATGGAGAATCCTAAGAATAGGTAAGGATATTAATAATTGATCCTTTAATTGGACCTTGAGTTGGTTTGTGGACTTATAATAATAGCCTTTATGTTATGAATAGATTACAAATATTTAGAGCTTGACATTAAGTGGTTATAAGTGATAAATTGTTCACCCTTAAATGGTTTCCAAGTGATTTTTTATTCACTTTAATGAATTAGTTGGTAATGAAATAATGATTTTCTGTTCTTGTGTGCCATTGATAACTTGTTCACTAATAATTCTTGAATTGTGATGATTTTACCACACTGATTAGTGTAATATAGAATTATGTTTGGTGGTGCCTCATCTACACTCATGGTCCTATTAGTGGATATCATTGATGTTGAGCTGAATTGGTGGTTTTTTATCTACCTTAGTGTTCTAATTCGTAGAGTATCATCCACCTGGATGATGTGAACTATTGATAAATAATTCATCTCTTCCTTGTTTTTCAGTGATTCCTCATTTATCAGGTGATGTCTCATTCACCACGATTGTTGTGATAGTGATACATCATTCACCGAGAGTATGTGGAAGTGGTACATTATCCACTAAGATTATATTACAGTTATATATTTTTCATTGAGACTATGTGTGGGTGTTAACTTCTTCACTGAGGCTATGTAGTGGTGTTAACTAATTCAGCATGATTTATGTGATAGGGGTGATATATCACTCACTATTGAGCTGTGTTTAGACCATGGGTGCATCATCCCATTCTCACACTTTCCAAAGCAGGTATCATCACATGTGATTTAGTTTTTGAGAAATTCATGATTTGATGTGTTATTTTTTTATTTTTAGTTAGGAGTATTTCATATCAAGCATGCGTGTAAAACCACATACCCATTTAGGACATGAAATTTTGATGGAATTTGAATTTTCATTTTTGTGAATGGTCTGTTTCGAGAACTAGGAACTGAATAAGAACTCTAGGCATCGATACATATTAAATAGAATTCTATGGACAAGGTTTGAGACCTAATTAGGGATACGAGTGTTAGATTGAATATCAAAGAAGGTTCAGGTGACCCAATATCTAAATTTTTAGCAGCTTATTCTATTCATACCATGAATGGTAGTTCACACCGTGAATGAAATTCATGTGGTAATTGTAGGACATGAATTGGGTGGCAGAGGGAGGATCCACTACCTTGAAAAATTCATATTGTGAACAATTGGATCATTCCATGAAATATTTTAGGCAGATTTATACCTCCTCTTCCCCTAAAATTTCATTTTGTGAACATACTAGTTCACACCATGAATAATGAACATGTTTTTTTAATGAGGTAAACCCCATATTTTTACTAGATCATTCCTCATTTTTATTTAGATGAGTAGAGATTCATAAGGAACCATTTTTGGAAGTTTATTCTCCTCCTCCTCATACTTAAGTTCACATTTAATCCAAGATGTTTTGAGTGTTATTTTGTGCCTATTAAGGTTATATTCCTCCACATTCCTTTATGGTTTCTCCCATATTTGGGTGATTTTGGTTAAGAGTTTTGAGATTATTCCACTAAACCAAGGTGGAATCATTATTTTATCATGTGTATTTTGTATATTTTTGCTAGAGGAAGTCTTTAGATGTTGTCTTCAAACCGTCTCATGTCATTTTAATAGCAGCACGTCACGATATGATTTTTTATAGGTTTTTATCCTAAATTAAATTAATTTGGAAAATTAATCATTATTGTGTGTTAGGTATTTTTCTCAATATGATGTCAAGTGTAACATACTGAGATTTTATGATATATTTATTTTAAATAAATAAATTTTTTTATATCTTATGATATACTCAATCCTGAGTTTAAACAAACTTTGATATACTATTAAATTGTTATTATTTAATGGGATAGTTATCACCTACCTATATGATTGGAATGTGTGAATAGGACTAACTAAATAATGAAAAACATATGGTTTGAATACAAATAAAAAAATTAGTTTGTTATAGACAAACTAGAAATGAAAATAAAGATCATTTGAAAATAAAGGTAATGTTTCTATCAAAAACAATTTTTTATATGCAAGCAATGTTTTTTTATCTTAAAAAATAAAAATAATCACAATTGGTGACCAATTTTAATGAAATTTATATATTATATATTCAATAAAATATTTTAACATTTATCTAATATTTTTCTATGCATGGGATATGAATAAATCCTATTTTACGCTTAAAATTTTATTTTTCAAAAAAAACAATTCATGCTATGTTTTGTGCACTTATTTTAAAATGAATTTATATTTCCTATAGAAATTGAATTTTGAAAAATGGATTCTATATTTTTAAATATTTATTCTAAATTTTTTAACCATGACCCATTTATTTTTAGGTATTTTGAATAGTAACCATGGTAAAATTTATCTCCTCAGTAAAGGGTAAATCGGGTTAACCTGCATTAAATATAAGTAATAAGGTAACCATTTTTCATATTAATTCTTATAAGATAAAGGTAATTATAAAATTATAAACTTGGTATCCAAATTTAATTATTTAAGGTATTTTTTCCATTAAAATTACCTATATGGTATTTAAAGCAAATAAAAATACAAAATGTCACTCTCTTACTTTTAAATCACTCTTATGTGTCTACATAGGGATAAAAGATAGATATCAATGAATCATAAGAGTTAGTTTGAGAATAATTTAATTATTTTCATTATTGTAATTTATTTCTAATTTTTAGTGATTATATAATTACTTTAAATGTTTACACAATTCCAACACAATATTTCTTAAATTAATAGAAAAATAAAATAAATAAATTTAGATATATTAAAAATAATAGAATTTGTGTGAGTAATAGTGTTCCATGAATTTAATCGATTAATTTAATATATTATTTATGTTTTAAATGATTATATTTCAAATTAATTTGTGTATGTATGTCTTTAAAGTCATATTAATTGAATAGTATCAAAAATGATATTAATGATATTTTATGAAAACAAAATTTTATTAAATTATTTAAAAATCATAAAAATATTGAAATAGGAGAAGGTGGATAATATATGGTCAAAATTATCATCAATTATCTATTAATAAATCAATTATTAAATTAAGAGTAAAATTATAACCCTTTAATAGTGAAAAATACATTATCACAGTTAAGGTTTAAATAGGTTAACTATGGGGCTAAACCAAAAGATAAGGTTTAAAACAACCCTTAATACAATAAAAATTTTATTTATTAATGGTATTTCAACCATATAATAACTTATATTCAAATATATATCCATTTTGAAGAATTTTTAAAGATAATGACTTTATTATATTTTAATATTTTAATAAATTCCAAGTGTGCCCCTCCCCTCACTTATAAAAGGGAACCCCTCCTTTCCCTTATTTACACCACTTTGAGCATGTTATATCAACAAAACCCATAAATATTATCTTATAAACATACTTATACACATTATAGAGGTTCTCTTTATCCCACAATACCATCCTTGGGATCTTTATGAGGGGATATAAAAAAATTCTTTCAAAGAAGAGGTAATCACCCTAACCGATCACTTTATTTTTAATTATTCATTTACCTCATCCAAATATGTGGTATTTATCAAAAAATAATAAATTTAATATCTAAAATATAATGAAATTTTATTTTTATTATTATTAAATCACCATTACCCATCCTCTTTCCCATCAAATGGGAAGTGAATGTATCACTCATTTGTACGTACAGCTTACCCTCTCTTTAAGTGCTCATGATATTCAAGGAATATTTTTATGGAAACCCTACTTTAATTCTATCTTCGATTGAAAATACTTTTTATTCCATATACATGTTTTCAAAAAATATTTTCAAGAATGTTTTTAAAATTGCCCCATGATATTTTAAATTCATTTTCACCCATGATATAATTTTTAAAAAATGTTCAAAAATGGATCTTCTTTTCCTTTTCTGAACGACATATTTTTTTACTTTTTACAATAGTGTGAAAAGAATGTTTTCTTTTAACTTATAAAGAATGAACATAATTTTCTAAAATCTTGAATAATAAATGATTAGAAGTGTAATTTATATGATTTAAATGATATTTTAAAATAAAACATTTTACTTAATGTTTGGGAAACTTTTATATTTTAAATAAGTGATTTCAAATTGAAATGTTTATTTTCCTTAGGAAATTTTTTGGTGATTATTTTATAATATTTTCAGATAGTATAACATCCTTTGATGTTAATTATGTTTCACTATGGATATGATTCAATGATACCATCCTTATTATTTCTCTATTAATTTTATGATTATGATTATGAGATTTTTACAAAACGCATTTATTTTCCATAAGATATGCTATGATGAAATTATGAAATGTTTATAAAAATCCTCTTATTTTCAATGGTTATTATATAATGATATAATGAATGTTTTATGATATTTTGGAATACATATATATGGTTTTCATTATATGATGGGTGGTTCTAGAATTATATTTCCCTCCAATGCATTGGGAAAAGTTTTATATATCATGTGATAATTATAGAAAACATGTTTGTGTACTTGATCCACTATGGGAACCATGTAATGATACTTGATTCATTATGATATGATAAATAGGTGTGGATGATGGTTCTACTATTATTTGATAGTCTCGATAGATAACCAAGACATATGAAATGGTTTCTACACCTATGGCGGTGCCACACTTATCTGACATGAACTTATGGTTTATGATTTATTTATAGTGATTTCTCACTACTATTATTCATTTTTTTTTTGAAATTAAAAAGTTTTATGACATAAATCATCTTTATGACCCGTGATATATTGGGTGTGAACTTTGTAAGTTATATTCATGAGATCATGCACTTATGCTTATCTTATGGTTTCAAATGATCATAAATTGATGTCTCCCATGTTTACCCTTACTTGAAATCAAAGATCACCTTTTCTTATGTTTACTTTCCTATGGATATGAACAAAGGTTTAAGTATGGTATTGTAGATACCAAAGTAGGATTGACCACTAAGAGGGTAAGGGTGAATTAATGTTTTTATTTATGAATTGATTTTTAATACAATTCAACCTATTTAAATTTTTAAGGATCTTGATTCACTAAATATTATCTATAAAACTTACCTCATGTGCTTTAATAACAATAGAAAGAAAAGAACATAGTATTTAAAAGGTTTGGCATAAAGGCCTACTCATTTCCATGTTGGTTATTCCACCCCAACATGGATTATTCATTATACTTCACTATCAGACAAGTGATTATAATGGATTTTATATCCAACTGAAAGACTTATGCTTCGAATCCAATTGAGAGACTCTTTTTCTCTTGGATCTTTCGACTCTAACTAAGAGAATCCTTCCACTCCTAGATCCAACCATAAGAATATAACTTCTCTTAGAACCAACCAGAAGGATTTACCTCTATTCAAAGGCTTGATCCACTATATGATGATTCTCTATACTTCTTTCATGAGCTTATAGGATGTCACTTTCTCATGTACCTATTCAAGTATCTTCAAAAACCACTGGTTAGATCTGTTGTTCTTACTCAATAATTTTGATCACAATTTCTTGATTAGTTTCCTCAGTGAAAATATATTCGGGATAATTCTTCCTTTTTCTTGAAGTCTCGGCCTCACTTGATGTGATAAATTTGTTCACACAAATTCTTCACTGAAATTATGCAAGAATAATATTTCATAAATAAATTTAGTTTATTCTTTAAAAATAAATCAATTATACTTAATCAATAAAATTAATGGCATCTGAACATCTTGAATCTGGTATCACAAAGTTTTTATGTGTGCATATAAGCATTCACGCACCAAGCCCTCTTTGCCCGTCCAAAATTCACACACTTCACATAAGTCTCAGGTATGTGTGTGACATTAATGTACATGCATACACTCACTTTGTTATTTTTTTCTTTTCACACACATAGTATCTTTAAATCTAACAACTTCAATTCTTAAATAACCATGGGTTCATGGTCATGCATATGCATACACCCACTATTCACAACATACATCCATATCAAACTATCTTCACACAAATCAATAATGATCCTTCAAGAAATGAATTTATACCTCCATAAAAATGAAGATCCTAAGTGTTTTTTCTTCCCCTTCAATATCATAGTTCTTCTATTTCTCAAAACACAACGTGTTATACACAGTCTCATGATTCTCAATCAAGTCATACAAATAAGGGATATTTTTTGGATCACAGAACTTCACAAACATGAGGGAAACACATTTTTCACTTTACATTTTACTTTCCTGAAATCCATTATTCATGAATCAATTCAAGATTTATTTTCTCTTTTATAATGCATGTGGTATACTCTTATCTCTCACAAAAATCTTATCATTGAGAGGGATTATAATTTTAAAACCAGAGGGATTCACATTGCTCTGTTTCTCTGGAAACAAGATCCTCTCACAAATTCATTGCAACACACCCTCAGTTGAGGCCTCCTCATTTTAAAAAATAGTATCATCCCCAAATATATTCTTCTTAAGCTACATCAATAACTAATTCAAAACTCTAAAAATATAGTGAAGTCGCAACCCTTTAAATGTCTGAATATATCAGTTTATTTAAATCATATTGTGATGCCAAATAATATGGCATCTTAGCTTCATAATCCTCCTTTGATTTGAGCTCCTCATGTGTATATGATTATGATTTCATTATTCTAATTTATATCCAAGATTGAACTCCCTCATTCCTAAATGTCCTCCTACAATTATCATTTATAGTTTGAGCATAGCTCATTTTCTTTGTTTTATCGCATGTATGAATAACACAGTTGTATGTATGATTTCAATATGATAATACTATCCTCATTCTTTTGGATATATCTTTAAAGATGGTCAAATATCGATCATGGTAGGCTCGACTAGTTATATGGTGTACTGGATCTTCTCAAGAAGGTTGAAGGAGGAAGATGATTGATGAGATCGATAGTACATCTTAGAAGTGTTAGATATTGTGGCTTCTCTTATTTTAATATTTTTAAGGTGGGTGAATAGTGTACACTTAGTAATCATCCCACACAAAACAAGTTATGTTTCTAGGGTGAGTTATATCAAACCACCACTTCCTTTTATGGCTAGAAATCCAAAACGCATTACCATCGTGCCACCCTATATGGTGGTGTCGCCTCTTCTCCTTGCACTCTTTTGGCCTTACACACAAGCCCATGAGGGAGCACTTCTACACCCACCCATGAAGCCTATTGTATTAGCCTATACCGGTTCCCTTATCCATGGTTGACCCAGTAGTGTCCCACATATGTATGGGGTTAAGTTAGCTAGGTCTGACCCTTAGGTTATCCAAATTTTTAAGTAAGACTTTAATAAAAAATACTTAGAATAAACCTAAGCACAAATCAAATTCCATTATCAATAAAAATTCCAGCTAACTTCACTTCTCTCCTTCTCTTCTTCTTCCAAATTTATTCTTCATGAAACAAAAATTTGAAACTTTATTTTTTTCATGGACTTCAACATTCTTCATGTAAGTTTAACATTTTTAGGGACTTCACTATTGTATCTAATGTGAAAAAATACTTGGAACATAACTTTAATATTTTAAATATCAATTAAAATAATCATCCTACTTAAATATGAAGAATTGTACAAGCGTGACATCTAATTTCATAATATGAATCTATTAAAATTCTCTCAGCATTACCACTTCTCATCATCAGCTTACCAAAAATATATTAACATATCATTTAAAACAAATGCAACATTGGTCCCAACAATCTCTCTCTTTTTTGGTTATTTTCAATACCTATTTAGTGCACTTTGTAGGATTCAATATGTTTTCTCACACTCTTATACCACTTATTTGAAGTAAAATGAAAAAGGAAAAGTGGGGATTTTCTCAATAACATGTTATCCTCCCTTTGAATGTTATTTATTTAATACCTCTAAGAGAGGGATGATATCACATAGTTCTATTAGCAAAGCGCCTTTAGTTAGTCAACTATAAATCTACATAGGATAACTCAGTGTAGAAAATTAGAGAGATAGGACCAAGGTTTTCAATATTATCCCAAAATAAAAATTCAGGTTATATCATTCTCGTAATTTTACAATTATCATCCAAGGAGTTGAAAATAATCATATTTATCAATGAAATACAAAATCCTTCACATAATTTAACAAAATCATTATAAATATCAGTGTAAAGATAAAATTCCCCCTTTATCTCAATTTTTCATCAACCAAGAACTCCTAATTAATTGATAATATAATACAATTAATATTAAGGGATGAAAGTGTGATTGGAATACCTTGATCTTTAATGATGAATTTCTCCCAAAGTTTTCACTTCATTCTCAAGGTTTATTCCCCTTAATGGATGCACATTTTTCTTCCATTTTATAGAAGTTAGTAGAATCCATGAAGTATAATATCATCATTAAGTATAGAAGTGAAAACCTAAAATATATCCTTTAATTCCCATCATTATTAGAGAAAACACATAAAACAATAGGTAAAAAGGAGTGGACTTACTTGTTCCTCAATGTGAATAGCAAGGATGATATATTCTTATCTGAAAAGTTGTTCTACTTTCTATAATATTCATATTCCCACATTTTATTTTTGAATCTAACTTATCCTTTATTAACTTGGATCATATCACTCATACAACCACATTGTATGAGATAGTTGTTTCTTTAAACATAAAATCATATGAATTTATCGATACAAGATTAATTTTCTTCAAGTCTTCTTATTGGGCAGGAAATGTGGTTAAACATCCTATTGTACTATGTCCATCTTTATTACATCTCTCACAAAAAAATAATCAATACATGAGTTGTCATTTGCTAAAAACATTTCATGAAATTTTTCTTCTTCATGTAGATTCTTCATTTTTTTCTTTATCACTAGATTTTTATTGTACTTTTTATAACATTTTGGATTTCTCAAAATCATATAGAAAATCATAAGAATATCTATGGTAATTTTCATAGATTGTTTACAATTTTTACATGGATTTATAATTATTTCTCCCTTTGATATATGATAGGATCTATCATTGTTCTTCTTGGTGAAAATTGTTTCAACTGTCTTCTTATTTTCTTCATGGACCAAGGATGAATTTTCACCTTCTTTATTAAGTGGATTTATCTTTTATGGTGTACATATTCTATTTTATAAATATTTGATCCCCCTAAATACATGCCTTCTATGATTATCATGGTTTGACATGTTGTTCCAATAATCCAATTCCTTGTGTCAAAATTTATAGCAACACCAACAATAGCCTGAGCCTTCTTCTCTTGTTTTATAGTGTATCATTTCTAGGTTTCACATATTGTGAACCTCAGTTATTCTGAGTGGAACCATCACTCATTGGAACACTTATAGGGGAACATCTCTTTAGGATTATTTTCACATCCACCCATAATTTGGTAGATTTTATAACATTTTTAACCATCCATACATTCTTCAAATTTGGTTTAAAACTTGTATCTATAATTGAAACATCATCAGTACATAAGATAGTTTCTAGGTTATGGGATACAATTTTCTTGGAGGATGATACCATTTTAGTGGAGAGTGATCCCATACTCCTTTTGGGATTATTATCCCCAATAAAAAATTGAGTGGTGAAATATCTTTTCTTATTAATATGGAATGTTCTAGCTTATTGTGATTCATAATTCTTTAATCTCAACTCTAGCTCTAAACACTTAATATTGGAAGAGTTCTTAGAATCCTTAACTTGTCTCATCTTGTATTATCATTCCTATTTCATCTTGTTCATTTGTTCTTCATGCATATTTTTTTTTTATTTCAAAAAATATCAAGATCTATTACCCTGTTAGCTTTTTCCCTAGTTAAGCAGCTTTGAAGACCATAGAAACTTTGTGCAATTTTTCAAATGCATGGAAAGATTCTACAAACACAATTTCAAAGAAATATTTCTCACAAATACTTTCATGAAATTATTCAATAGCTTTATAATATATTTCATTGCAAATAGAAATTTTTTCTTCCTTTGATTTCACAAGTTTTGTGAGAGTGGAGGATATACCAACCCTTTTATGTAATTCCACTTCCATGGAATCAAATTATTCTTCCAGCTTTAATTTTTCTTCTTGAAGACCCTTGATATCTAAAATAATATATTTTACCACTTCTAAAGGGATATTCTTGAGATGTTATTTTAGTATATATTGAAGATCACAAAGTGATCCATCATAATCACAGCTTGACCAGGCTTCATCAAAAAAATAATAATTGAAAGAATTGTTTCATGTTGTAGCTTTCAGATTACATTTATTTTGAGGTGTCTCTCCACTTTGTATGATATTATTCTTCAGCTTCCTAGCATGTTTCTTCTTCTATTTCTTCTAAGTCATTATAGAGATCTCTATATAAGATAGCTCACTCATTTCCTAAAATATTTATTTCATAAAGACTCATTTGGATCTATAGAGGGAACCTAATCCTCTGATACCACTTGTAGAGACCCATACCAGATTGACCACTGATAGGGGATGGGTGAATTATTGGTTCATTTTTAGTAATTTTCATTCTTTATAATTAAACCTCTTAACCTTGTTAAGGTTCTTGATCCACTCAATATTATCTCTCAAACTTACCTCATGTGTTGTCATAACAATATAAAGAGAAGCACAATGTATTTTCAAGGTTTTTCATATAGTCCTAATCATTTTTATGATTTTTATTAACCCTAACATGGATTATTCATTATACTTCTCTATGAGACAAGTGATTATAATGGATTTCATCTCCAACTAAAAGTCTTCTACTCTGATTACAATTGAGATACTCTATTTACATTTGGATCCAACCAAAATACTTATTGCTCCATATCTAACTGAGAGACTCATTCTAATCCTATATCCAACTAGAATACTTTAACTAATTTTGACACAAACCAGTAGGTTTTACCTATGTTCAAAGACTTGATCTACTATAATTTTATTTTATGATCTTCCTATATAATCTTGTAGGATCTTACTTCCTAGTAAACCTTTTCATGTATCTTTAGAAACCAATGGTCGGGTCTGTTGGTTTTTTCTCAATAATTATGATCACCTATTCTTGACTATTTACCTCAATGAAACTATGCTCAGGATAATTCTTCCTTCTTCCTAAAGTCTCATCCTCACTTGATGTGTGCAAGATGTAATCACAAATTTTTCATTGATATTATGAAAGAATAATTTGTCATAAACCAACTCAAGTTATTATTTAAATCTTAATCAATTATACTTCATGCATGAATTTCATGGAATATGAACATATTATATAAATTTTCTCAAATTTTTTACATGTTCATGTAAACATGCATGTACCACATCTTCTTTCTTCTTCTAAAATTTATACACTTAACTTAAGTATCATGAATGTGCATGAAATTAACGTACATGAAAGAACTCACATTGTTCTTTGTTTATTTTCCTAAACATTGTACATTTATGTCCAATATATTCAATGCTTAAAAAACCTCATTTTCATGGGAATACATATGAATACACCCACTATTCACAGTGTGTAACCTTTTCAACCTATCTTCACACAAATCGGGGATGGTCCTTCACACAATGAGTTTATACCTTCATGAAAATGAAGATATTAAGTGCAAGGGATCTTTCATCAATCTCATTGTCCCTATCTTTCTTGAAAATAGTGTGTTATAAAATATCTCAAGATTATCAATCAAGTCTCATGAACCTAGGAGGTTTTATGGATATTAAAACTTTTCAAATACCAAGAGATGTATTTTTGCACTATCCCATTCACTTCACAGAAATCCATTCTTTGAAAAGAAATTAAAGAGTAGTTTTCACTTGTTGAATACTCACGAGATACTATTCTATCTCATGTAAATATTATCATGAGTAGGGGTTCTAATTCACAAACTCGAGGGGGTTTTGGTGCTCTATTTCCCTGTAAATGATATCCTCTCACAAATTCTCAGCAACACACCCTCGATTGAGGAAACCTCTTTTTATAAGTGAGTGTCACCACCTAAGATATGATTCTTAATCCACATTTAAGACTCATTAAAAACTCAAAATATATAGCTGATACATGGTAATTTAAAACCCTAAGATCTCGGGTTATTTGAACCTTCATGAGATGCAGAAAAAATAGTGTCTCACCTTCTTGGTCCTCCTTTGCGGTGATCTCCTAGCGTGAATGTGCTGAGGATCACATGATCCTCATTTATATACAATCTCAAACTCCCTCATGAATAAATGGACTCATGAAACTATAATTTTCAATTCATATGTATCTCATTTTATTCGTTTTATCACATGCATGAAAAACATATTTCTATGCATGATTTTGAGATGACAAGACGATCCTCATTCTATTGGATATATATTAAAATATGGATAAAGGTCGATCATGGGAGGCTCGTCTAGTTATCTAGCATACTATATCACAACAAGAAGGTCATAGGAGTAAGATGATCAATGATATTGATCATATGGATCAGATTATCCGCATCGTATGGTTGTGCTTATGTCTATCTTTTTAGGATGGATGAATAGAACGCACCCCACATCGAATTGGTGATGTGTATGGGATGTGGTATATCAAAAAATCACCACCTTGAGTGGCCAGAAATCTGAAACCCACTACCATAATGTTTCCCCACATGGTGGTTCCTCCTCTTCTCCTTGTGCTCTCTAGGCCTTACACACGGTCCCATTTGGTCACGCTCCTGCACCCACACATGTCACGTGTTGGCTTGGCCTGGCCCACTTCCCTTAGCTATAGTCATGCCTTCAGAGTCCCACATGCATTTGGGGTTTAGTTTTCTATGGTTTTTCCTTATGTTGGACGTATTTTTAAGTAATCCTTCAATAAAAATTATTAAAAATAAATCTAAACACAAATGATATTCCATTCTCAAGAAAAATTCTAATCCAAATTCACTTATCTTATTCTATTATTATTCCTCATTTATTCTTCATGAAATATAAATATAAAACACTATTTTTTCATATCCATAAACTTTCTTCATTAAAGTTTAACATTTTCATGGAATTCTTTATTGTATCCAATGTGAAAAACTCTTTGGTGAATATCTTTAATAATTTAAATACTAGTTCAAACTATTTTCAGATATAAACCTGAATAATTGTCTGAGGGTGACATCTAATGCAATAAGATGAATCCATAACATTTCTACAGGTATCATCACTTCTCATCATCATCTTATCAAATAAATATTAATATATCATTGAAGAAAATAAAAAATCGGTCCTAATAGGTATGTTTTTAAAGAGTAATATATGGGAAGATCTTTACGGGGGATGTTGAATATATTTCATGAAATAAGAAGATTGTGCATATAGTCTCCAAAGACACTAAACCATTATGTTAATCAGGTGTGTACTTGTGAAATGTATTCAATATTCAACTAAAAATATGTGTATTTATTTATGAAAATATTTAGTCTCTATAGTTGGTATGAGAGGACAGGTTTAGTCAATATTTAGATATTAGGATTAGAAACATTTGGTGAAAACATAGAGTATAATTCTGAGTATAGGATAACATCAAAAAAAATTGGTATTGTACATGGATAACCATGGTTAAACCTAAGGTCCCAAAGATTGGGAATAAGGTGTCATGATTTAGACATCCTATGAATGATATTTCATTATTATATAACAGTTCACTCTGATTATTATATCTTGATGATTACACTTTGATTTTAAGTT
Source organism: Viscum album (assembly GCA_963277665.1). Taxonomy (NCBI): domain Eukaryota; kingdom Viridiplantae; phylum Streptophyta; class Magnoliopsida; order Santalales; family Viscaceae; genus Viscum; species Viscum album. The sequence continues at coordinate 1,087,796,199 of OY728164.1, read as the reverse complement.
TTAGTCAATGGATAGAACTAGAATACATCATTTCAATAACTAATGTGATGGATAATGAAATGATTTTCTACCTGGGGAAACTAAATGCTACGAGATATATAATTTAGAATCTTGTTTCTATGATCACACAACTTTATAAGCCTATGAATCATGTTAAGATTCCAAATGATCAAAGGAGGTACCAATTTACTATTGAGTCTTTCATAAGGCAATATCCACCTTCTTTTAGTGGATCTTATGATCCACTATTTTTTTATTGATGGATAAAAACTATTGAAAAAATGATTTCTATTCTCTAGTGCTCGAAACATGAAAACAATTTCCTAGACATTTATTGTTTGGAAGGAAAAGAAAATAAATGGTGTAACCTTATTAAAAATATAGTATAAGAGGAAGGAATTGAATATATAGAATTGGATGATTTTAAGATGATATTTTTCAGTAAGTAATTCCTTCATATTCTATATATAAATATGGATAAGTAATTAATTAAACTTATAAAAATGAGGATAAATCCATTGGTACTTAGGAGGAAAATTTTACAATACTTTCAAGTTATACTTATGGTTTAATCATTATCCCTCAAAAAATTGATTGATTCTTTATGGTCTTACAACCAGGACACCGAAAGGAGTCTGCTATAAAAGATTTTAGTAGCTACGAATAAATAATTTTATGTGCACTCAAATTAGAAATAGAGATATAATATTCCCACCAATAAAATTATTTTAATAAGTAAAGGAAGATCAGGTCTCATGAAAACTAAAATAAATCACATGGTGGAAAGAAATTTTTTTCATCTACATTCTAGAAATGTTGGAAGATACCTAAATGGAATTGGTGAATGGAAGTAGGATTTTCGTTTAATTTGGAACAGTGGGTAATAAATCCTATTAATATTTAAAGGTAATAAATAGGATGATTAATGTAATGGAGGACAATAATACACTAACTAATGCACCACCCACACTCTAATTCTTCAAATGCAAGGGGTGTGAACATTATTTCAACCAGTTCATGAATCTAAAGGTTATTGATTATTATCATCATGAGAAACCTCTTAAGTTAAATGAAAATGGGAAATCTCGTGTGATCGTGACTTCTGAAGTGTGTTATGATAATGGTGTGGTGAAAGGTATACTTATCATCTACTCTTGAATATATAATGTCTTATTTGATTACAGATCTACCCACTCTTTCATACCTAAGGAATTTTATAAAGGTTTCATAATACCACCTCAATTATTCTATATTTAATTAAAAATAAAAATACTTAATGGTATGATGATCACATCTCAAATCTATGGTTCTGTAATGATTTAAGTTTATGGGAATTTGATTCCTTTAAATATAATTATTCTCCTAGTTGAATTTGATGATATTTTGAGCATGGATTGGATTTCTTTACATATATCTTATATCAATTTATAAGGAAGGGAATATGTGTTTGATATTCTAGACTATCCTTTGATCAATTATTGGTTTAATTATAAATATGAAAATCTAATGTAAATTTTATTCATTTTAGGTGTCTTAATTCCTATTTAAAAGGGGTTTTTATCTCAAATGTTTAGGTAGAAACTCGACATCAATGATATACCTATTGTTCTGGAGTTTGTTGATGTATTTCTGGAATATTTTCCAAGACATACATTGAATATTAAATTTTAGTCTTCAATAGAACTCATACCAATTGCTACACCTATTTCAAAGAATCCATATAGAATGTCCTTGATTGAGTTGCAAGAATTAAAGAAAAAACTCTAGGAGAATCCTGAAAGAGAATTTATTCAACCAAGTGCATCAATATGGGGTGCACCTATTTTTTTGTTAATAATAAATATGGATAAATATGAATGTGCACTAATTATTCAGAATTAAATAATATAATTATTAGTAATAAGTATCCTCTACCTCAAATTAATGAATTGTTCGATCAATTATGATGATATCAATACTTTTCCAGAATTTATCTTCATTTTGGATCTCATTTATTGAGGTTCAAGAAGGTGAATATTCCAAATACATCATTTTGTACAAGGTATGGACAATATAAATATATAGTGATTCCATTGGGTCTCGCTAATTCCTATGTTATATTCATGGATTTAATTAATAGAGTCTTTATAGATTACATTTATAAGTTTGTGATAGCCTTTATAGATGATATTATTATATATTTAAAGAAAAAGTAAGAGCAGTAAGATCACTTTAGGATTGTACTAATGACCCTAAAAATGATAATACATATAAAAATTTACAAAGTGTGAATTTTGGATATAAAAAAGTTTCATTTTTTAGTCATATAATCTTAAGATATGGTATATCAGAGGATCCATCAAAGATAGAAGTCATTGAATTTCATCCCAAACCAACCACTACGAATGATATCCATAGTTTTATTAGGTTGGATATATATTATTGACACCTTATAAATAATTTACCATGACTATATGATCCACTCACTAGGTTAACTTAGAAGGGAACCAACTTCCTTTAGATATATGAATGTGAGGAATTTTTCTAGGAACAAAAAGGAAGGTTAGTTAGAACACCTATTCTTACATTATCCTGTAGTGGAGAATATTTTGTAATCTATATTGATTTATTAAATAAGCGAATAGGATGTATTCTCATGAATAATTATAAGGTTATTACATATTCCTCAATATAATTGAAGGTTCATCATAAAAATTACCCAACTCATGATTTGGTGTTAATTGTGGTTATTTTTCTTCATAAAATATATAGATGTAATATCATTATAGAAAAATGTGTGATATATATATTGATCCTAAAATTTTAAATTATATATTCACTCAAAAATCACTTAATATGAGCTAGAGAAGGTATTTATTATTGATTGCATATTTTAACTAATCAATACATTACCACCCTATGAAACTAAACATGGTGGTAGATGCTCTGAGTAAAAAGTATCATGTTATCTCATCAATGATGAGGATCGCAAAAGATCCAAATTTTTTTGATTTTCTATGTATGGATAAGTAAATCTTTAAGTAATTGAGGAAATATTATCTTTCTCAAGTTATTGTTTAACTATATATCCTTATGAGGGTTAAAGAGGCACAGAAGGAAGATTTGGAACTATAAAAGAAGGTCAGAGGTGTTATTGAGTTCAACACTAATTGTGATGGAATGATAAGGTTTAGTAACCATGTATATGTTTTATCCATGCCATATTTTAATAAGTAATCATTAGATATGGCTCATAGTTCATTATTCTCATTTCATCCTATAAGTACAAATATGTGTAGATATTTGAATTAATATTTATGATAGGACATCATAAAGAGAGATATTGAAGAGTATATATCTTGATGCTTAGTATATCTGTAAGTTAAAGATGAGAGACATAATTCTAATGGGATATTAAAAACCTTACACATACCTTAATGGAAATGGTAAAACATCGCCAGGGATTTCATTATTATACTCACCAAAACTTCTAAATGGAACACTGATATTTGGGTTGTAGTCAGTCACCTTATGAAGTTAGAACACTTAATTTCCATTAGATAAAATTTATATCTCGGTCATATTTCTAGAATATACATTAAAAAGTTATAAGGTTTCATGGAGAATTACATTCTATTGTATCTAATCAGAATCTGGGATTTACCTTTAAGTTTTGGAGAATTTTTCTGTAGGTTCTAGATAGGGAGTTGGGTTTTACTATGATGTATCATCCTCAGATATATGATCAGACTAATATATCCTTTCAAAACCTAGAGTATATGATGATATATTTTTTATGTATTTAAAATATGGTTGGGATCAACACCTTCCTCTAGTCAGGTTTTCTTACAATTATAGATTTCACTCATGTATTCAAATGGATCATTATGAATCCCTATATGGAAATAAGTGTATAAATCCAATGTAATGGGATAAAGTTATAGAAAGGAACCTATTGGTACCAGATCTAGATGAGGAAATGACAGGTAAATTTAAAGTTATTTTACAACAAATCAATGAAACTCATAGTTGAAGGAATAATTAAGATGATAATATTTTGGGAGATATGGAATTTGGAGTTGATGAGAAGGTGTTTCGGTGAATTTATCCATAGAAGAAGGTTGTGATATTTGAAGGGAAAAGAAATATGAACCCTAGGTATATTGGATCCTTCGAGATTCTTGATCAAGTAGGGATATTATATAACTGTTTGGTGCTTCCATTGAACCCCTCTCTAGTTCAAGATGTGTTCCATATATATCTATTGAGGAAATACATACCATATCCTTCACATGTACTGAACTCAGTGGTCATACCACTTCATAATGATCTTTCCTATGAAGAAAACCCATTATAAATCTTGGATTATAAAGATAAATTTCTATGAAGCATAATAAATCACCTAGTTAAAGTTATTTGGAGGAATCAGAAATTCCAAGAAGCTACTTGGGAATCCGAGGTTGCAATGGAATAAATATATCCTCATTTATTTATATTAGAGTGATAGAATTTTAAGGAAAATTTTATTTTAAGGAGGTTATCATGTAAAAATTTCTATTTTATAAAATATTTATCTTCAAATAAATTTAATTTCTTTGATATATTACTATAAATTTAACCTTGAGTTTAAACAAACCGTGATATATTATTAAAATATTTTTATTTAATGTGATAATTATTACATATCCATTGGATTTTTGGGTATGGATATGAATAACTAAATTATGAAAAATTATATTTTAAATATTTATAAAATGAATTATTTGGTTATAAATTAATTAGAAATTAAAATAAATATCATTTGAAAATAATGTAGATGTAGTACTGAAAACTTCTGTTTTTGTGTATAGTGTGTTTTTATCATAATAAATTAAATTAATCACTATTGGTTAATTATTTTAATAAAATTTATATATTATATATTCAATAAAATTTTCTAACATTAATCTAATATTTTTTCTAGTGAAGCAATAGGAATAAATCTAGTTTTATACTTAAAGATGTATTTTTCTAAAAAACTGTTTTTGTCACATTTTCTGCATTGATTTTAAAATGAATTTATTAAAATTATAGAAATAGAAACGTGAAAAATGTATTCCATATTTGGAATTAATAAATACAAATTTGTTAAATAGGTCATGTTTATTTTTAGGCATTATGAATAGTAACTGTGGTAAAAAATTTATCACCTCTTTAAAGGGTAAATTGGGTTATCCTAGGGTAAAACTAAGTATTATGGTCACAATTTTTCATCATAATTATTATTTGATGAATTTAATTCTACCATTATCCCCTTTTCCTTGAAATTAAATTACTTATAGGACAATTTTCCATCAAAATTACCTTTGACATATTTAAAGCAAAGAAAAATACAAAATGTCACTCCCATAATTTTAAATCACTCTTGTGTGTTCATATAGGGACAAAATAATGTTGTGAATGAATATTAATTGTTATTTTGAGAATAATGAAATTATTTTTATGATGTTAATTCTTTTATAACTTTTAGTGATTATATAATTACCTTAAATTCTTATGAAATTCTAACACGTTATTTCTTCAATTAATAGAAAAATAAAATAAATGGTTTTAAAAATATTAAAATTAATTTAACTAGAATGAAAATAGTGTAAAATAAATATTATAGATTAATATTACATTTTTTTAATATTTTAATGGATTATATTTAAAATCCATCCTTTTCTTGATGTTATTAAAGTCAACTTAAATTAATAGTGTCAAAAATGACATTGATGATATAATATTAAAATAATAATTTATTATATTATTTAGAAATCATTAAATATTTTAAATAGTAAAATTATATAATATATGGGATAAATTATCATCTATTATCTATTTATGAACCATATTTTACCTTATAATTAAAATTATAACCCTTTAAGTGTGAAAAATATGTTACTGTGGTTAAAGATAAAATAGGTTAACTAAGGGGTTGACCCAAAGATATGGTTTAAAACACCCCTTAAACCTATCAAAAATTTATTTTCCTGTGTTATTTTAACCACATAATACCTTATATTCAATTATATATCCATTTTTAAGAATTATTCTAGATAATGAATATTATATTTTAATCTTTTAAGAAATTACAAGAGTGGTCATCCCCTCACACTACTAGAACAATATCCTACCACCACAAATCTATGTCCAAAGTTTAATAAAACCATGGAAATTGGTTCTATAATCCCATGGTTTATTTTATACTAATGGAAACCCTTATCATGCCTCCCGACTATTTTTTCTCTCTCGACATATCCCTCCCTTGATCGATCTGAACTGATATCCTTCTCCATAGATCCTTTGTGCCAGCACTGCTCCCGACGATCCTCCTCCCCCGACATAGGTAGGATACCTCCCCACCAGCATTTCTCCATTGCAGCCTCCCCACCTCTATGATGATGCAGGTATAAATCAAACTCTTCACCACTTCTAATGGAGGTTCAAAGAGACCTCTCCTACCTCTGACGATCTTCCAATTTCGATTCAGCTCTCCAGTAGCCAACACGGCTCCGATTCGGACTCCCCACCACCCTGACAATTCATTTTGGACACTGAAGTGTGAGTTCAGAAGAACCCTAAGGTACTCATATGGTCTGATTTTTGTGGGTTCTCCTTTTAGATAGGGTTTCTTCCATATTTAGGGCTTCCTTGGACCTGATTGAGGCCAGATTAAGTCTCACTTTAATAATGAGTCAATGGTTTTTGAACACTAGATTGAGATTTTGATAACACGTTATGTTTCTTATTATTAAGGGTATTCATATTTCTTATTTGGTTCTATTAAAACAGTATTTAATTGTTTCATGCCATTTTCACATGATCTTGGTAGCTGTTTCTATGAAATTTTATTTTCTTTTCAAACCATGTGATTCTTGTGTTTTCTAGACCTATTATTATTTCATTACTTTTATAATTTCATGTGTTTCTTTGATATGTTCTTATGTTTCTAATAAATAACTTATGTTTATGTTGTTCCATATGTTTTTTAATGATGTTTTGTTGATGTAAAAATATTCTATTAGGAATTTTTTGGATTAATGTTATGTTTATAGTATTACAGGTTTCATTATTTGTTTTTTTGCAGTGTATATTCCTGCTAATTAATCCTGAATAGTATTATGGCCATGTGATTTTTTCACTAGTTCCAGGTAGGATCTCTCATTCTCATCTATTCATTTATTCTCACATATATTTTTCTTTCCCTTTACTATAAATGTATTCTATAATTCGATATTTCACTAAATTCATGGTAAACTCCAATTAAATACCTCAAATTATCCTTTTTGGGTTAGAGAATACATAAGTGGGTGATTTTTAATATCCTAGTCGTTTTTTTGATTAAATTACTTTATGAAATGAATCTATTAGGTTTTTCTTAGTTCTAATATTTTATTCAGGGATTTTTATGTATGATTAAATTATGGATTTATATAAATTGAAATTTTTAATGATAATATTTATATTTTACCTCTATTATAACTAGGTTTCAGTTTGTTTTCCAATATGGTGATTTTGGTTACTTGGGTAATTGGTTGTAAATGATTATGGATAACACAAACTGTATATAAAACCAAGGGCATAGAGATTAAATCATTTAAATTAATTAAATATATTATTCTAGAACAAGTCAAATAGTGAAAATATTTTAAAATAGATCCATATACCAGAGCCCTGATAAAATTATTTTATGCTATTAGAGCAATGATAATTAGACCCCATGTCAAACATCAATGACAATTTTTAATAAATACCACAAATCTAGTCATTTGTAATCATGTATAAATGAACATAAAAATGCAGGTGTAAGACAACCATTTCAGTAGGAGGTACAAAAATGACCTTCTACTGTAACTCATTCCTATTTATAGCCCGTGATGGAACACATGATACATATAAGACTCACAAAATCGAAATTATCACAAATATGAACCATGGATTTGAACATAGCATACCAAAGGGACATATTATTTGATGTTAGGAGCATTTATGAAGTCATAATTATAAAAACCAATCACTAGAAAGAAAAAAAAATAAACACAAAAAGTTTGTTTTATCAATATTCACAATGGTGAAACAAATAAAATAAACACAACATGTTTGTAAGCTCAAGCCTCCAAACTGAATAAACAAATATTGATCTTCTTACTCATCTTATTTATCACACAATGGTCTTCTCTGAATATTCTCAAAAAGGATTCTCAGAATACTCTTTAAACTATTGTAGAAATGTCAAATAATCAGTTTTCCTATTTTCTTCTCCCTTATTTTATATTCCAAATCACATGAACATATTTCTAAATAATCACTTAATAGTGCATTGTAATGTGGTTCTCTTCCCATGGTATGACTACCTCTAAATTTTCAGAACCATCTTCACATGATAATTCTCTCGAAATAGCATCATAATATGAATTTTTTTATTCATGTCTCATAAGAAAATAAGATTCATTAATTTTCTATCAAAATTAGATAAAATTAGGGATTAATCATAGCATCATGATATTTGAATAATCATATCTTCTAGAAGTTCCTCTTCCCAAATTTTTCACAAAGTATCCTCATCCCAAGGGTAAATAACCGTTATAAAATCTATCATACAAGACTTATGAAATCACTATAAGTCTTTTAAAAACATCATAATCCTAATATCATTTCCACAATTATTATGAAATCATCATATAATCTTATCAAAACCCCATAAATCTTATAAAATCATCATAGGTCTTATGAAATCACAACAATACTTAAAAAACTCTATAAGTTTTATGAGATTCTCATAAGTAGTCCTAACATTTTTAGAATGTAGACATCTTTTATCTTCAAAATATAATTTATAGATACCTTTAATAAAACATATAACTTATTCAATTCACCTCAACTCATCTCTAAACACTCCAAATAAACTTTTCTCCTCTCTCACGATCAAACCCTACCTCTCATGATTAAACTCATTTCGCCTTCCCCTTTTCCTGCCTATATCTCCATCAAACCCGTTCGCCCTGCCCTACCTCTTTCGCGATCAACCCCCCCCCCCCCCCCACCCACCAGCCCCCTCCCCCTACCCAGCCCCTCCCCATCCCTCTCCCCCCCCCCATACCCATCCCCTCCCCCTCCACCCCACCAACCCCCTCCCAACTACCCACCCCTCCAAATCCCACTGCCCAGCCCCTCCCCCTCCCCCCCCCACCATCCCATCCCTACTTCCCTACTTATCCCCCTCCCCTCCCTCCTACCCAGAAACTCCACATCCCCCTACCCAGTGCCTCCCCCTCCCCCTACCCCTACCCAGCCCCTCCCCCTCCCCCTAACCAGTCCCCCCCTGCCCATCCCCACCCCCCCCCATCACACTCCCCCTACCCAACCCCTCCACCCACCATCCCACTCTCCCTACCCACCCACCCCTTCCCTGCCCCTCCCCCTCCCTGTACACCATCCCCTCTCTTATACACTTATTATAACTCAATATTCTTAGAAAAACCATCCTTGATTTATAAACCCCATGGTCCACTCTAATTGTATCATTCTAATATGATGCATTTCACACTAATCCAACATTTTTATCCTTTTCCACTATATAAGTATCTAATAATGATACATTTTGTACATATTATTATATTTTCATTAGGATATAAAATGTTAAATCCACTTGTATCTCATGTATTTTAGTATCTTATTTTTTGATAATGTAAATCACTGATGATTATCATTTATTCATTTAGAATATTTACCCATATCTATAAATCTAGGAGCTTGCTAGAAATCCAAGGTTAACTTGTCATGGGGTAATAATTGATAGAAAGATATTTCATTATGTATTCTCTTAACATGACATAAATATTAATTAGTGGATATGGGTATAGTTATTATATGATTATTATTTATATATCTCATATACTTTCATAAATGATAATGTTATAGTTGATTCATTAATCTTGAACATTTACTTATGTTTCTCAAGAAGCATGTAAAGAATAGAAGCCTATGAATGAGTCCATATACTAATTTTCTTAAGCATGAATGAGTTTCAATGTTTTTATTTAAAATAAAAAAATTTACTAACTATTTGTTTATTCATATTTTAATGGATATAAGTTGGATGTATAATGTTGATCGGATCACTGAGGAGTTCCAGAAGGAGTTGAAATATTTTTTGGATTTTTCATTCAACAATGTTTCATGCATTGGATTGATTCGATGCCCAAGTTTTGATTACATTGGAAGACCATGGTTAAAACATGAGGATGTAAGTTACCACATCACTAAAAAAGGTTTTAAAAAAAGGATATCATTTTTGGTATCACAATAAAGAAAAAGTTCAAACAGAGAATGACATTGATTCAGCTAAAAGGATTAGAATGGAAAATTTGATTTCCGATCAGTTTCCATTTTCTTCTCATGCCAATACTTAATGTAGATAAGTGGAAAAGGAAATGAATATGATAACATGGTTTTCATATAATGATCAGAATGATGATGTTGAGTGTGTTAGAAATTTGTTAGAAGACGAGAATACCCCAGTATACCAGTCATGTGGAAAAATGACCAAATTATAGTTTTAAATATGACTGTATCACGGTAAAACAATGTATGTATTTAGTAATATTGTGATAGACTTTCTAATAACTCTTTTTAAATACTCTCTAACTGATGATACATGTATTCCTAAAAATGCTTATATGGAACCAAATTTGGTTAAAAATTTTGGATTTTTATGTACTAAAATCCACGCATTCCCTAAAGATTGTTGTCTATTCTAGAAAGATAATGTTGAGTTAAATAAGTTAAAACAATTTTTTACATCGAGATGGAAGAATAATAAATATGGAACTCAATCTCGTGTACTTGAGAAAGTGATGTGGCACTTTCCATTGACTCCCAGACTTTAGAAACATTTTATGTTAGAAAAAATGGCTAAGAATATGAGATGGCATGAAGATGAAATAAATAACAATAATGATGATATAGTTCATCCTTCTGATAGGTTATCATTGAAAAATTTTGATAGGTTACATCCTGGTTTTTCAGCTGACCCATGAAATGTTAGATTGGGAATGTCATGTGATAGTATCAACCCATTTCAGCAATGCATACTTCACATAGTACTTGGAATGTTTTCATTCATATTTATAATTTCCCATCATGGATGTGAATGAAAAAGATAGTTACTATCATGATTATATTGATTTATGGACCCAATGATCCTGGAAATGATATCGACATAAATTTTCAACCATTAATAGATAAGCTGAAGGAGATTTGGACTATTGGGGTGCAGACATATGATGTATTTAGAAAGGATTACTTTATGTGTTGGGAAGCATTATTATGGAAAATAAATGATTTACCTGCATATGGAATGATGTCTAGTTAAAGTACAAATGGAATATTATCTTTCCCTATATTTAGGAAAAATACACATTCTAAGATATTAACTTTTTGATGAACTTTCAATTTCATAGGGCATCGACAGTTTCTAAAAATGGATAATCCATACAGGAAAAATCAAACACAATTTTATAATTCCATAGAGACAGATGAAATACCTCAATGAATATCGGGGTTTGATATCCTTAAAGAACCTAAATATTTGAATTTTTTTCTTGGAAAGGGTCAGTTAATTTCTAACAAGAAGAAGAATGTTCCTTTGAATTCCAATAATAATTGGAGAAATAAAAGTATATTCTATGAGTTACTGTATTGGTCATCAAATTTGTGGTATCAATACTTGGATGTAATACATATTGAGAAATTTTTTTGTTAAATGTTACTTGCAATGATTTTAATTATAAAAGGAATGAAAAAAGATGATTTGTACTCACATAGTGATTTAATGGATTGGGGTATAAAACCAAGACTTTATCTTGAGTTAATTGGCCAGAATTAGTGGAAAGTTATTTTTTCTTGTTTTTTGATGAAAAATACAGAGAAAAAACAATTTCTTCAAGTCTTGGAAAGTTTAAAGGTTCTAGATGGTTGTTTGAGTAACATTTAAAAATAAGTGAATACACGATATGTGAAACTAAAATCCCTCAAACCCCATTACTATCATGTCCTATTGCATGAATTTATTCCTATTGTCATTTGACATTTACTATCACATAATTTTAGGGTCACTCTGATTAGATTATTTCAATTTTATAGAGATCTTTGTGCTAAAATATTGAAAAAAAGTGTTTTCAAAAAACTACATAAAGATGCACCGATCATTATTTACGACTTGGAGAAAATATTTCCCCCATTATTTTTTACATGTATATTACATCTCACCATGGATCTTCTGACAGAAGTTATTTTTAGTGGTTCTGTTTCTAGTCTCTGGATGTATCCAATATAAACAATGATGTTTGCATTGAAATCTTATGTGAGAAATAAGAATTGTCCTAAAAGATCTATTTTGAAAGATTATTTAGTGTAGGAATGCATGGATTTTTTTTCAATGTATTTGACTAATTTCACCATGAGATCTAATCATCCCATGAGCACTGAAGATGAGTAGTACGATCCCATTGAGCCGACATTTCCATCACTTCCCCAAACTGGGGGGGTGTTTGGATCATATAGTTTTTTTACTTTGAATAGGGATGAGTGGGAAATGGCTCATAATATGGTATTATTTAACTGTGGTGTGGTTCATGATTACATCAATTAAGTAAAATTTTAAATATATATTTTTTGTTGTGAATTTTTTTGATAGTTCCTGATATCATTAAATTTCTATATTTGCAGAGAACGTAGTGAAATTATAAAAAGTGCACATCGCTCTTCATCTCTTAAGAGGTGTGAGAAATTAAATAGCAAATAATTTCTTGTTGGTTGAAATCAAAGGTAAAAAAATTATTTTTTACATTACCAAATTTTTGGTAGTTGTTCAATATTCATTGTTGATATATTTTAGGTCTAAATATTACCGATGGATGATGTATCTTCTGAAATAATGGCATTGTCATTTGGTCCAAAAAAAGTGGTTTGTGATTGTAAAGAAATGGTTTTCAATGGTTTTAAACTCATTATAAATATTTGTGAAGAGAATATGGAAACACAGCATGACGGTTTCACGATAAGAGCTACAATGGATTGTTATGTTAGTGCATCACACAGCTAGCCTCAATGAGAAAATATGTCGTACTATGGGGTTTTTGAGAGAATATTTTTATTAGATTACTATGAAAATGGTCATGTCACTATGATGAAATCAAAGTGGTTTGATTCAATGAAAAGACAAGTCTTGTATATAGATAGTTGCAGTTTTAGAGTGATTGATATGAAACGTCAACTGCGAACAGATTATCCTTATATTCTTGCATCAAAAGCTAGACAAGTATTTTATGAAAATGACCCTTTAAAACCGCAATTTTTTGTTATTTTTGATGTTATTCCCAAACACATTTTTGATGAAGGATTGGATGATGGTGATTTTTTGGATGAACTGGTCAGTATTTAGTCAAATGTATCATTCAATGATACGGATGGTTCAATTGTCATAATGGATTATGAACCAAAAATTTTAATAGACAATTCCTAGCATTATATATTTCGATGTATTTAGATTATATTATTCTGACTTGGTGTTTGTTTTTTTAACTTTTAAAGTATCATCTTCTTTTGTTTTGTGATGTTTTCATTTAGCGAGTAAACAACATAATGAAAAAAACTTAATGGAAGATGTAAATTTTTAAAAAATAATATGAATTTTTTGTATCTTTATAGTTATTTAATTCTTTGTTATATTTCTATAATTTTCACCTCACTTTTGGAATTTATAGATTATTATTTATTACGCGGAGGTTTGAAGAAAAAAGTGGTGGAAAATGATCACTGACTTATAGGAGCTAGCCTGACAAATATGATTATTTCGATGAGTCCCGTATTTATTTATTGATTATGTATGAACTTTAAAAAAATCATATTTAATATGAATAAGAATCATCAAGGAGGAAAATTGAATTCAATGAAGATGGTTTTGGCACTCCAGAGTATAGGATTGGCCCTACATGTAGCCCCCCTACATGTACCACCTCACAGTCCATGGCTTTGCAGTCACCGGGATGGTTTCCTCCCATCATACCCTCCACTTATATTCCTTATACATACATGGGCATTCATTCCTTTTATCTATTTACTCCTCTTAACTTGTAGATTAGTCCATCTTCTTCTATCCCTTTTCCTTTTTACCCTTATCCACCTTCAACTATATAGGGTACACCTCCATTGGTTTTGCCCTCTACATACCTATACCCTCCTACCCAACCTCAGAAATCACAGTCTACTATGGAGGGTACACCTCCATTGGTTATTCCCCCTGTATACACGTACCCTCCTACCCCACCTCAGCATCCACAATCTACTATGGAGGAAACTTCTCCAGTTGTTTCCCCCCATCATAGTGTGCATGATCTAGCAACAACAAAAATAGATATAGTTAAATGTTTAAAAAGTAATGAAATTAATAAATTTTTATTAAATTTTAGTAATATATGTGTATAAAATATTCGTTTCATTTTTCAGGATTATCTTTTACTAAAATATGTGTTTGTACAAAGATGAATAAAGTGTGGAATAGACACACATAAATTATGGTTCATTATAATAAGTAAATGAAAATAATTTAAGAAAATGGTAAATGATTGTGGTGTTTTATGGGGATACTTTGCAGACATATCAATATTGTTCCAGTTAAAGAAATTGATTGGAGAAAATTTGGACACAAAATAAAAGACAAGGCTTGGGTATAAATTTTGGTAATATATTTTTTAAAATTACTTTGCAATTTATTTATGAGGAATTATTGATAAAAAAAATTGAATAATCAGCGTCGAAATAAATTCTCGGATGGACTCCATACTAAGAGAGCTGGGTTAATGAAATAGGGGAGATGTGGTGGGCCTACAAGCATGACCAGCATGTTTTCTAGAAAAAAAGAAGAGGTACTCCTCTTGAAAATTAATAAATATTCAATGAATGCCTAATTTCACAATATGAAGAATTAATTTCAAATTGGATATCTTCCACTTTTAAGGTAATTTACAATATTAATGTTTTCAATAAATTTCTTTTTTTCATTAATCTTAGTTTTCTCTATTGGATGATTTTATTATATGTGATTATGTTCAGTTTTATTTTTCAGACAAGGTTATTTCAGTTATGTCATGAACTCGTTGAATTTTTAAGTTGAATTGATAATTTTATTTCCTTTTTGACTTGTTGAAAGGATAGTTTATTTTTTTTACTAATAGTATTCTTTCAATAGAAACATAAAAAATAATGGTATCATGATATATAATCATACTCTGGGGTGAACTACACTGCCAGATCATGAACTTTCATAGGTAATATTTGATTTAACATTGAATATACATTTATTTTTCATTGATTTATGTTCAATTTTCATGTAGAAATGGGAATTAAATATCGAAGGACGTGTTTCCTAATCATTATTGTTTTGTTCTAGATGGAAAAAAATATGGAACTACTATGAATCAAAAAACTCAGGAAAAAATTGTAAGAATGTTTTTAAATTTTTAGCTTTTAGTATGCAGTTTCATTCACTGAAAATTATATGAGTTGTGTTTTCCTCATAGGGAATGAGAATGCTTGAATCAATTATATAACTTGTTCCTATGGTATTATATAGAACAATGCATTATCTTATACTCTCTTTAGTATTCCTAATGATAATTTCATTAGATCAATTCTTGATAAGGTTTAAAAAGGACATCTGAAATCCAGTCAATCTAGAATAGTGTTTTAAGGAACCTTCTCATTTCTTTTATACTGATCATATAATCATGTTTCTCTATGAAGGTTTAAGGAGTATTTAGACTCTCAAATAGGTCCACAAACACTACTAATATATCTGTAAACCCAAACAACATCCCAAGATAATAATATAAGTTATACCAACTCAAAAAAGTAGTATAAAGAATATAAAATGACATAGGCTACTTATGTTTTGGTCTATATTTCCTCAAAAAAGGAGGTTGTAGAGGCAGTTTCTCATTGGAATGATATAGTCTCAAATGTGTACGTTGATCAATGTTTGGTCATCCAATCATCATAGTAGCTCATATCGAACCTGATGGGGAAAACCCTTTTAGAATATCCCATTTCATACTTGTTACCTTTATGTGGGTTTGTCTTAAAAAAATTATTTTTCTATACTAAAACCCCATTCAGATATTATGAATCCTTCTTGGAAATTGAATACCCATAACACCTTTAGAGTAATTATCTATCATCTGGGCCAGTTCATTTTTTAGGAATAATGCTCTGATGGGTATATATTAAAGTTCATAACGAAATACATTGAATAGATCTGTTGAAAACCTAATCCTGACATTCATATATACTATTAAATAATGTGGAATTATACTTCATGTTAGAAAATCAGATGGTTCCATGGTTGTGACCTTTGATCAGGAGGTATCTTTGGGATAGAATGGGGCTAGTCCTTCTGGGTTCAACATACAACCACCAAATATACTACTGAGTTAAAAAATATAGGAATGTATGGGGATATATGAATCTCTAAAACCCTTTCTTAATTCAATAAGATATTAATTATATACTTGGTCAGTCGATGGATTCTGTACATGAAAATGTTTCATCTTACATATGTTGAATTCAATATCTCATATGTCAATCAAATCTGCAGCATGCTAATTTTGGGAGGTATTTATGTTGAGTTTCATACTTCATCATTTATTTGGGATAATATAGAAAGGTCACTACTATTTGTAGTGAAATGATTAGGATCACCAAAAAGTACCTTGTCAAGGCTCCATTTTTTGGGGCGGGCATCTCATTTAAGAAATAGATGGTATTTTTCATTAATAAGGTCCATTTTGAACCTAAGGTCAAGAGATGAAGGCTTCCCATCGAAATATTATTGTGTGGATAAAGGTTCTTATTGGACCACTATTGAAGAAGGTTCATTTAATAAATGTGGTGGGATTCCATTCCCAAAAATAAACTGACATATTAAATGGATGGATTTCTATCAATGTACGTGAGTGGGTTCTTGCCTCCGACCCAAGAGAAGGGTGGATTTAGGGTTTCAACTTTCATGGTGGTGGTGTCCATAGAAGGAAAAAAGGATCATCAGTTTGTCCATTATTGTGTTGTCCAGAATTTATCTCCTTTTACAACATATTTATTGGGGAAGAGCCCCACACAGGGTCCCTAGACCCTTCCAAGTGTTGTGGGGCTTATATGGGGTCTCACCTAGGTGGATACGAGTATCTAAATGCCTAGAATATATTCACTGTCTGATTCAAGAATTTTTTACAGTGAAATAAAGGATCAATCACATGCTTTTGAGTTTTCCAAAGAAACTAAGACTCCACAACCTAGGATGCAATAATAGAAACTGCCTATAGTCTCACAAACTATTATTGTGTGAAGAAGAAACTATGACACAAGTGTAGATTATTGGAACAAAAATGTTAGTGTTATCATGGGAAAGATGAAGTCACATGTCTTGGTTTATACATTATGATGTGAATTAGCTGGAAACTATATGTATATGATTACCTGAATATGGTATAAACATAGTTACCAAACCCTTTTACAAAACGTATTATTTTTACATAATTGAGTGTAAAAAAGGATTGAGATTATAATAATATAATTGATTATGAACAAAACAAAAATAGAAGTTTCCATCCTAACATATATTAGTATTTATTTCCTATATTCTTGTTTTATATTTTTAAATTTCAATGTTTTTTATATTTATTAATGGGTAAACACAACTAAAGTTTCCATTACATGAGTTGAGATATTTGGTTTTTTCTTTTTAGACATTTTACTCATAACACGTATGCGAATTTCAATGGATATATAGATACACTTATTTATTCTTCCGATTATCTACTAAAATGGTAATTCCATTTTATAGGATTCTCTTCAAGCTATAATGGAAGAGGAATTGAACACATTTGTACCAAACGATTATTTACATCAGGTTCCTGGCAATTAACACAGTGGAAGAGTTTTTTGTAAAACCGAAAAGAAATTTGTGTCGTCTAAATATTGATAATCAGGTATTTAATCTTCCTGAAATATTGCAGGAATGGTTACCGAAGAACAATTACATGCTTCCATTGAGAAATAAAATCAAGAAGTTAGAAAAGAGTCTCAAAAGATATGTAAAAAAGAAAATGAAAAATTCTTCAAGTTGATATCATCTATATGCTCTTCACATCTACCATAGGTTGCAGCAACAGTGGATGGATTTTTATCGAGTTTGTGCTCGATGTATGAGGATGGTGTTGATTGGGTAGTGGAAGATGCTGGTGGAGAGTATGAAGATGTTGATGATGGAGGAAAGGATAAATATATTGTTGATGGGGATGATGATTCTACTCTTGGTAGTACACACATTGATGTTGTTGATATCGGTGCTGATGAGGAGGAGGATTCAGATGACATTTTGGAGCGACATTATTGACAGTTTTTGTATCTATCATTTTTTTTCAATTTCAAATGCTCAAACATATTTCAATTATTTCTATAAATTATTTATATCAATTCAATACATTGTATCATGTTGATATTCTAGATATATTTAATTCTTATAAAAAATAACTAGATTAAATTTTTGAGACATTAAATATTCCAATAATACATATTGGTAAAAAAAATTGTAACTGAATTAAACTCTCATACTTAGCTTACACCATATCATGGTATGGAAAAAATGATATGTTCTACTTCCAAAATTGTAACCACTAATGTGTAGTAATCCATATAATCATTTTTTATTTTTATGTATACTTTTAACCACATCTTGGTGAAATATGGGTGTGGACCTATTCCTCAATAAATTTTGACTTGAAACACCACTTGAAAACCATGGATAACTTCCCTGGAATAAGAGGAGGGTACTGGAAGGGGTTGTAAGGGGCAGGGTGGGTGGGGTGCAAGGGGGTCTGGCAGGGGAGGGGGACTGGCAAGGGCAGGGGGGAGGGAAAACTGGAAGGGTGGGGGGAAGGACTGGTAGGGGGAACTGGCAAGGGGAGGAGGGGAAATAATAGGGGTAGGGAACTACGAGGGGGAGGGGTGAAAGGGGAATGGTGGGTGGGGGTAAAAGGGGGGACTGTCATGGGGGAACCAGTAGAGGTGGGGGTGAAAGGGGTAGGACAAGGTGGGTGGGCGGGACTGGAAGGGGGAGGGGACTAGCAGGGGTGGAAGGGGTAGGGTGGGTGGGGGTGCAAGGGGGCTGGCAAGGGAGAGGGGGATTGGCAAGGGAAGGGGGAGGGGGAAACTGGAAGGGTGGGGGAACTAGAAGAGGGTGGGCAGGACTGGCAGGGGGGAGGGGAAACTGGCAGGGTTTAGGGGAGAACTGGCAAGGGGTAGGGGAAACTAGCAGGGGGAGGGGGGAACTAGTAGGGGGAGGGGCGTGAAAGGGGTAGGGTGGGTGGGTGTGTAGGGGGGACTGGTGGGGTAACTAGAAGGGGTGGGGGTGAAATGGGATGACAAGGTGGGGTGGGGTTTAAGGGGAATGTGGGTGGGGTGCAAGGGGTGGCTGGCAGGGGAAACTAGCAAGGGGTGGGGTTTAAGGTGGGTCAAGGTGGGGTGGGGGAGTGGAAGGGGAACTAGTAGAGGGAGGGGTAACTGGAAGGTTGGGGGAGGACTCGCAGGGGGGACTGTCACTAGGGGGATAGGTAGGGGGCGGGGAACTCACCGTGGGGGACGGGTAGGGGCAGGGGGACTGGCATGGGAAGGGGGGATGGCAGGGGGTAGTGGGTGCAAGTGGTGGGGGGGGGGAACTAGCATGGGGTGAAAGGGGGAGGTCAAGGGGGTGGGGGAACTAGCAGGGATGGGGGAGGGGAATCTAGCAGTGGGGGTGGGGAACTAAGGGGAACTGAATTAATTTCTTTTATACCATATAAATGATATAGCCACAGTATTAACTGTGGTAGTAATTACGACCTACTTATATGATGATAGTGGCCAAGGTTTTCTGAAATCGTTGCAATAGTCTATTTCTATGGTTTTTAGGCCTACATCCATGGTTCCAAACCATGGCCGTAAGTGAATTTTCTAGTTGTGTCATCAATAAAAGGTAAACTCTGTTTTCTATTCTTTACACCACTTTTATCCTTATATATTGAAAAAAAACCTACCAAATTATCTTCTAAACATTATTATACACATTATATAGTTTTAGTTATTCCCAAAAGTCCAACCCTATAGTCCTTAAGAGGATAACTAAATGATTTCCTTCAAAGAAGAGGTAATCGCCTTAACTGGTCACTTGTTTTTTAAGACTTCGTTTACCTCATCTAAATATTTTATTTTTATAATAAAATAATAAATTCAGAATCCTAAATATAATTTAATATTATAATGATTATTAAAACACCAATTTCCACCCTCTTTCCCATCAAATGGTATATTAAAGTATCGCATGTGCGTAGATACGGCTTACTATCTCCACGTAATGATATAATTCATTTTTGATCACCATCTTTTATAGATGAGTAAAATTATGGGTATAATTTTTAAATACTACATTTAATACATAATTATTCTTATATAATTATATTATCATATCTACATTATTACCTTACAAAACATTGGAAAACGATAATGTTGTTTGTGTGTATGTGTGGACTACCACCTCCATGAAGCGATTTGATTTTTTTCATCTAAACTTTAAATGGATAGTAGTATGGATATATTTAATAAATATATATTATATATGTATAATATAACAATAATTATTGTAGTGTGAATTATTATTTACTTCTCTTTCATTCCATCATTCAAAAAATTTAAACAGCGTTCAGGTTTACGTACGGTCTACCGTCTCCATGAACGGTGTCATTTATTTTTCTATCTATACATTTTATAGATGAATATATATTATATTAATATAATTATTAAAAATCTATATATTATGGAACCATGATTAAATTACAAGGATTGGGACATCCAAACTAAAACATGGATGAGAAATGAAGCAAATATCACCTAAAATAGTGATTTTAATAACAAACTGTTGATAAATGGGTGATAATATGTAAAAATTAAATCCTAAATGGTATGATTTATATTAGTATGTTTATATAATACATTTATAATAAATATATATTTATTATATCTAATGTTCTAATTTGTACAAATAAATATAAGACTTGAGGTAAAGTATTTATATTTCAATCCTATCTTTAATCGGGATTGTTTATGATTGAATTTACATTGAGGAAATTATATGATAATTATCTCACAAGTCCCTTTATTTGTTCTTATCCTATGGTTATATCTGAAGAATACATGTTTTGACTATATTTACCTCTCTTTAAGTACTCAAGATATCGAAAGAATATTTTTAAGGAAAACCTAATTTATTTCTCTCTTCGGTCGAAAATACTTTTTATTCCATGTCAATGTTTTCTAAAAATGTTTTCAAGAATATTTTTAATATTAACTTATTATTTTTAAGAGTTATTTTTACCCATGATTTTATTTCTAAAAATAGTTTAAAATGGATATTATTTTTATATTCTGAATGAGGTACATTTTTATATTTTACGAAAGTGCGAAAGGAAAGTTTTTTTTTAACTTATATGCCAGGAATGGAATTCACCACCATTATGTTCGATAAATTATTCGAATATTACATTATAATATTTCAAGTTTATTTTAAAATAAAATTATTTCCTTAATATTTGGTAAATTTTCATATTTTAAATAATTCATTTCAAATTGAAAAGGGTATTTTCCTCAGGAAATGTTACAATGATTATTTTAAAATAATTGTTATCTATGATAACATCCTTTTATGGTAATTATGATTTAATACAAATATTATCCAATGATACCACACATACTATTTATTTATTTGGTTTATGATTATAATTATGAAATTTTTAGAAAACACATTTATTTTCCTTAGGTTATGCTACAATGAAATTATAAAATGTTTATAAAACATATTTTATTTGAATTGATTATGATATGATGATATAATGAATATTTTATGACATTTTGGCACTCATATGTATGTTTTTCATTATGTGATATGTGGAAATAAAATTATATATCCTTCCGATGCATTGGGTAAAGTTTTAGATCACATGAGATAATTATGGGAAACAAGTTGATGTGATTCATCCAATATGGAAAGAAAGTCGATGTGGTTGATCCACTATAGGAAAAAAGTTGATCTGGTTGATCTACTATGGTAAATAGGTAATGATTCATGATCTGTTTTGATATAGGAAATAGGTATTGAATCTTGATCTACTATGATTTGATGGTCTTGGTGGTTATCTGTGACATATGAAATGATTTCTATACCTATGATGGTTCCACACTTATATGACATGAACTTATGGTTCATGATTGATTTATCAAGATTTATCAATTTTATAATTTATGTATTTTTAAATGATTAATTTTTATGCCATGAATCATGTTTATGATCCATAATGGATTGGGTATGAACTTTGTGCATAATGTTTATGATCTCATACCATTGTACTTATCTTATGCTTTCATATGATCATCAATTGATATCTCCCATGTTTACCCTTACTGAGCATCTAAGATCACCCTTTATTATGTATCATTTCCCCATGTTATCAAGAATGGTTTAAGTAGGGTATATCAATAAAGAGTGATATGTGGGAAGATATTTATGGGAGATGTTGAATATCTTTAAATAAATAAGAATATTGTGTATCTAGTTTCAAAAGACACTAATCCTTTACATACCATAGGTGTCTATTTTAAAAATGTATTGAAAATTCATCTAAAAATATGTAATATTTATGTATGAAAATATTAAGTTGCTATATTGGGTATTTGTTGTAGATCACCTATGGAATTTTTATTATGGTTTCTATGTGATGGGAGGACCCAATGAGTTTTTTATAATTATTCATATTTATCTTAATTTGTTTAATTAATTATAAATTGATTTAATTAATTGTTTTATGATGCTCGATATGATTTAGGGCATTATAGTGATGAATGATGGTCATTAATCATGGATCAAACATGTACGGGATTAGGAAGATTTGTTGGGCTTCACTTAAAATTGGAAATGGATTATTTAAGGTAAGTGGTCCCTTATACATTACTATATGGAATTTGAATTTATTTATTTATACTTAGAATGTGACACTACTATAAAACAGGCCTTTAACAGCACTGTTATTTATCAGTGCTAGGAAAAAATGATGATAAATGGCATATTTATTAGCACTAAATAAAGAACTAATAAATTTAACCTTTTATCAGCACTTTTATTTCAGGGCTGATAAAGGAAAACTTTATGAGTGCTTTATTTTTAGCACTGATAAATGGTATCCTTTATCGGTGCTTTATTTTTTGTGTTGATAAAGGCTATGCTTTTTCGGTGCTTTCTGTTTAGCACTGAAAAATATTTCTTTCATCAATTCATTTTTAGCACTGATAAAATGAAATATTTAAATAAATAAAAAATAAAAATGTGTTTATTAAAAAAATATTACAAATTTTATTAATTAAATAATTATTGATAAAAAATAATTGATTGATTATACATTATTAAATATTTAAAATTTTATTAATTAGATAATTCTAAAAATTAATGTTATTAAATTATATATATTAATGTATATAAATATGAATTATATATTACAAAATATGTATGTGATTTACATCAAATTTTCATAAATTTATTGAATAATGGAATATAATTAAAAATTAATATGAATTAAAAATAACGACTAATATCATTGTACTCGACATTTAATTGAATGTCTTTTGATTTTTTAATTTAATATAGATCAAATGTGTGTTATATTGATTTCACATATAAATAATTAATGCATTTTTATATACAATATGCACACATAGAATACTTATCCATTTTTTAAATATTGTTAAAGTGCACTTATATTCTTAATTTTTTCAATTTCTCCCATTTTGTACATATATGCATGCACTCAAAATTAGATATTCATTAATAATGTTAAAAAATATTTGTAAAAAAATATTTATAAATAAATATATTTATAAATTTACATTCAATATATTTATGCAATTATATATTTATAATTATAAATAAATAAATATTTTTTTAAAAGTATTTATATAATCATAAATAAATAATTATATATATTTAAATAATTATAAAATTTATAACAAATTTACTTAAATAATTAAAATATTTACTATATTTATATTTATATATATTTAATAAATATATATATAATTATATAAATATATATAATGATATAAATAATATTTTAAAAAAATATTTCTATAATTATAAATAAAGCTGAGGATTTATCAGTGCTAAGAAAAGTTTTAATAAAATGAAAATTTATCAATGTTATAAGTTTAGAACTGATAAAGACATATCTTTATCATCTCTAAATAAGTGTTGATAAAAGTTTCTTGATATACTTTAAAAACCCTAACCATTTGCGAACCCGTCGTGATATAGAAACTTTCCATAGAAGCCACCCATTATCGGCGCTCCTCCTCGGTGAATTGAAGGTCGAATCACACAACTCAACTATCTCTAATCATCTCGTTCAACATCTGAAGAGGATATTGGATTTTCTTCAACCAACCAAGGTAGGCCTTCCGATTTTATTTCTGTATTTTTGGTTTCTTATTTGATTTCTTCATCTACGATTTGTTTATTGTCCATTGTTTATGATCTGTTGTTTATGATTTGTTTGTTTTTCCTTGTTTATGGAATGATTTTTGGTTTTTTGTGTGTATTGACTATCGATGTATTATCTTTTTTTTATATCTGACATTGATCCTTAGATTTATTCATTGTTGTTTTACTACTATGTTTTATATCTTATTACTAAATAATTTTATCATATATTCATATAAATGTGTAGAAATATTCATGTATATTCTTCTTTATTGACTATTGATTTGAGGCACATTGTTGTTTCCCTAGTGATTATATATATACTGACACCTTTCGTGGACACCTTAGCGTACATGTAGCTTCAGATGATATTTTTTAGGAACTAAGTTAGCGGAGTGATGTATATTCTTCTATTGGTTATATGTATCATAGGATCTAGTTCCTCTTGTAATTCACTATGGTCCTTTTTTTCTTATGGAGAATATTTAAAGGGACCATCCCTAGATAATCACGTGAGTTTTTATCACATTAATCCTTCACTTTTTGAATCATTGTGGTGCTTTTAGTTCACGTTATATTTAAATATCAGGTTTTTATCTATTTGATATTTCTTATAGACTATAAGTGAGTGAGTTTTTATACTAGAGTGACAAGTATGTGTGCCTATATATCTATTGAATCATTTATTTCCATATTTTTTTGTCTAACAGGTATGTCTATATTGGGTAATGATGATTTTGGGTCTGCATTTCCATTGACCCCAAGGGTCATGCAAGAATTTTGTTCAAACTCTTATGCCAATTGTTTATATTTTAGGGGGGGGACCACCTCCCATTTATGGTTTTTTGAACCCAAAGTTTAAACCATCCTTTAGTGACTTTGAGGTGTGTTAGAGGTCATAAGATGATCTAACCTTGTGTTGTTTGGAAAATTTAGGCTAGGGTCATTACACTATCCATATTCTAGTTTACACCTATAAATTTTAGTGATAATATCATTTATTATTTTCCTTTATCTCCATCTATTTTTTCAAATTACAACATCCCTTATTATTAGATTTTTAATATCTAGGATTTCATATATTCTAGTAGAAATGGTCCATATTTCCCTTTTAGAATTGTCTATAACTTTAACTTTTGATAAGGAACGTCTTATGTGTATTTATTTATATATTTTATAAAATTAATCTTTTATGAACCCAATAGAATATATGTGAATCAAAAATAGTTTCATGCTAACTATTTGATAAATTAATATGAATATGAAGTTAATGAGTTTATCAAGTTTGCAATAGAGCATGCATACGACCCTTCTAAAATTCTCTATTTGTGTTTACGTTGTTGTTATTCAAGACAACTTTTTTCTGGAAGAGTTGTAAGAACATTTTATTTGTCATGGAATAGATCAAAGCTATAAATTTTGGACTAAACATGGGGAAAAATAAATTTGAACATCGATTGGGATGACACTATAGTTTATGAATCATTTGATATGAATATATTTATAAAATATGGTGGAGATCGCATTGAAGAAATGAAAATGGAAATTGAAGATGACCTTTGTGATTTTCCAAATTTATTTGATGAGTTAAATAGTTGTTCCAAGAAACTATTGTATATTGGTTATACTAAATACAAAGCATTGTCAGCTGTATTGAAGTTATATAATTTGAAATCTTACAAAGGATGGAGTGATGCCAGCTTACAGAACTACTTGGTCTTCTAAAAGATGTGCTACAAGAAGAAAATGAACTACCATTCAGAACCTATGATGCTAAACGAATGTTACGTTCAATGGTAATGATCTCTAAAAAATAAAATCTTTTCAAAATGATTTCATATTGTTTCACAAGGACCATGAATCACTCATCAAATACCCTAAGTGTGGTGTATATTGATACAAGAAAAATGAATCAAGTTCTTCGAAATATGTATGGTACTTTCCTATCATTCGATGGTTTATAAGAATATAAGGATGTCAGGAAAACTCAATACAATTAACATGTCATGTGGATAAAATAAAATAAATATGGAAACCTATGTTATCAAGTATATTCTCCTTAGTGGAAGAAAATTTATTATGAGTTTCCTAAATTTAAGGATGATCTAAGAAAATTTCATCTTGAAATATCTATAGATGGAATAAATTATTTTGGCATACAGAGTAGTACTCACAGTAAATAGCACTTCATGTTGGTAAACTATAACTTGCCTCCATTGAATTTATATCTGAAATTGATGTGGGATACAAGTGTTACAATGTATGATGATCATATAATTGAAGAACTCACATTGAGGTCCATGTTATACGGAATGATAAATGACTTCCCCACTTATGAAAATTTATCAGGCAATAGCGTTAAAGGAATTTTGGGGTGTCCCATTTCTAAAAAACATACATACTCAGTTCATTTGAAACATTCCTCAAAGGCTGTTTTTTTAGGACATCAAAAAATTTTACCTTGATGACATAAATACCAATCCTAGACTAAAACATTAAATAGGAATATCGAACAAGGTACAACACCGCCTCTAGAAATGGGCAATCATCTATACAAAAAATTAAAAAATATTGACATTGTATTCATTAAACCATGTTAGAAAAACCTTACAAAATCATGTTTGAATAAGGGATAAATTTTCTTTGAATTATCGTATTAGAATTGTTCGTATGTCAGAAATTTTCTTGATGACATTCATATACAAAAAAAATTATTTGATAGTGTTATTGTAATAATACTAAATGTTCCTAAAAAAACGAAATATGGAATCAAGGCAAGGTTGGACTTGATTGAAATGGGGAAATGGGAATATTTGGCACCAGTGAATAGTAAAAGGTGGACTTTTCTTCCTCCAATAGCTTACACTCTATCCAGATAGGAAAAATTGAAATTTTTCCTTCTCCTTATAAGTGTAAAACATCCACAAGGGGTATTTATAAAATATCAAGAATGTCATTTCAATGACCAATTTTACGTTACAAGGAATAAAATCACATGACTATCATGT
The DNA here is from genome assembly GCA_963277665.1 of Viscum album. Classification (NCBI taxonomy): domain Eukaryota; kingdom Viridiplantae; phylum Streptophyta; class Magnoliopsida; order Santalales; family Viscaceae; genus Viscum; species Viscum album. The sequence goes on along the minus strand of OY728164.1, from coordinate 1,087,768,581 downwards.
TTTGATGTAATATTTAATGCATGTTTCTTTCTGTATCATTCTGCCTCAAAATGTACAACATACATTAACCAGACTCTGCTTATTTTTCAAATCCATATATAGTAAAGTTGTAGACCTTGTTATGTTTCCCAAAATGAATAAGAATATTTCAATAAGATTATGTGAATTAGAAATATTCTTCCCACCATCATTCTTTGATATAATGGTCCACCTGATAGTTAACTTGGTTATATATTTTCAACTATGCGGTCATGTCCATTATAAATGGATGTTCCCCATTGAATGGTATATGAGGATTTTGAAAAGGTTTTTCAATAATCGAAGTTGTCCAGAAGGTTATATTGCAAAAAAGATATATTTTTTAAGAATATATTGAATTCGATACTTATTTCCTATCACATGTTGAAAACATTAGTCTCCCAAAGTCTCATCATAGCAAACGCCTTATTGAAAAAGGGATTTCTAGAAGATATGTTGTTACAATTACCTTAATAGAGTGGGAGAAAGCACATATTTATATATTACTTAATAGTGAAGATGTTGATTCATAAATTAAATACCAAAAATAAATTCTTAGCGATTTGAATCCATCAAGTCATGAAAATAAATAGTTTATATGATGGTTTAGAGATCAAATTTATAAGGCATTATCTAAAAATCTGAATTCAATTTTCGAACAACATCAATGGATAGCTAGAGTATAGAATAAAAATTGTATATCTTCTATTGGGTTTTTAATTAATAGATATAAATTTTATAAAAAATAATGTGATGACTTTAGTACGATTCAAAAAAAAATTGGTGTTATTATTGTGGTTAAAGTGATATACATATCTAGTTCCAATGATAGAAATCCAATTTATACAAATAAGTTATATTTTTTCATTTTCAACCAGATATATGAGTTGGATTATAGAATATTTAAATTGTTGCATTTCCATTGCAAATGGGTTAACAATATCAATGGAGTGAAAGTTTATGAAATGAGATTTGTGAAGGTGAATTTCAGTATATAAGGTGAAAAAGATGATCCGTTCATAATAGAATCACAATAAGAGAAAGTATTTCATGTCTCTAATACAACAAACAATAATTGTTTGATTTTCCTACTAGAAACTAAAAACAATGTTGAGTTAGATGAAAATTCAATCAAGGATGGCACTTTGATTGGGGCATCGCAATAAATTTATGTTGTTTCCAATGTAGACAAGGTCTTGTAAATTATAGGGGACCACAAAGTGGGCATTTGGATTCTTGAAAGGGAAACCAAATCCTTGAAACCTTTAAAAAATAAAGAGAGTTCAATGAGATAGTAAAAGTTTTTTAAATATATTATGTTTTTCCTCATAATATTATATGTTCTCTACTACATTGACATAATCTAAATTAAATTTTTGACTACTCATAAAGATAGTTTATTCTTCACATGATGATGTTACCAGTCTCTCATAAGAATAAACTATAATAAAGGAAACCCTTTGGATAGATGTAAAGGTAATGTTACGATATAATTTATCTATTTTACTTAAAAATTATATAATGTAAAATTGATTTAATTTTCATTATTCCTTGTAGAGTTCGTTTATTTTAGAATATTTCTTTCCAGGTGTCATGCATTTGTAAGAATAGCAACAACACTGTCTCTACTCAATCATAGAGTAAATCTTTATATTTTCATAGTAAAATCTTTGTCCATAGAATTAATGAATTTTTTCATATTTATGTTTAATTTATTTCTTTTTAGTATTACTCGCATAATAATTGTTTTCTTATATATGTGGATTCTTTTGTTCGATTTAGTGTTATCTATCTAAATTTTATTCTCCTTCTCCCTTAAAACCTTTTCACCACTATAGTGGTGCATTTATCACTTTCTTTCAAGTTACATCCACTGCCTTTGAAAGAAGATAAATGATGTTGTGTCTACTCAATCACACTGGTAATATTGATGTTTTCATATTAAAATCACTGTCCAAAGAATTAATGGATTGTTTCATATATATGTTTAATTTATTTATTTTAGTATTACTCGCATAATAATTGTTTTCTTATATATGTGGATTCTTTTGTTCGAGTTGAGGTGCTCTATCCAAATTTCATGATCCTACTCCCTGAAAAACCTTTCACCCCTATAGTGATGCATTTTTTACTTTCTTTCAAGTTACCTCCACTACCTTTGTAAGAAGAGCAACAACGCTCCCTCTTCTCAATTACAGAGGTAATCTTGATGTTTGCACAGTAAAATCGTTGTACATAGAATTAATATATTATTTTATATGTATGTTTAATTTATTTATTTTTATCATTACTCACATAATAATTTTTTTCTTATAAAAGTGAATTCTTTTGTTTTATTTTGGGTGATCTATCCATCTTTCATCCCTTTTTGCACCAAAACTTCCATAGAATTCTTCTCTCACAAAACCTTTCAGTCATGTGGTGCTGACATTTATCACTTTCTTTCAAGTTGCCTCCACTACTCAATCACAAAGGTAATATTGATATTTTCATAGTAAAGTCATTATCCATAGAATTAATGTATTATTTAATATTTATGATTAATTTATTTCTTTTTAGTTTTACACATAATAACTGTTTCCTTATACAGGGGGATTCATTTTTTCAAGTTGAGGTGGTTTGTTTGAAACTACTCATGCAATGTTGGCAATTTGATAAATAAATTCAATGGAAATCATGGTAACATTGATAGTTAGGATTTTTTTGGAATGTATGTAATAATTTTTATTTATGTAATTGTATAAACCAATTTTTGAAATTTCTATAATATAGTGTTTTTTTCTGGTATGTGTGTTTTAAATTTCATTTCATTTAAATTCTTTATTAGAACTTGTTTTTGTTGATATATGATGTTTTTTTAGTGTATATATTGTTCTGCAGTGTGCTATTATAGCATACTCTAGTATGGACCTTTATCATCACTTTTAAAATCACTGATAAATAGGACCTTTATTGGTGCTTTTAAAAGCACTGATAAAATTCCTTTATTAGCACTTTTATAAGTTTTGATAAAAGGCCTTTATCAGTGATTTTATAAGTGCTAATAAAGTGTTCTTTTAGCAATGCTAAATTAAAGTGTTGATAAATGGGTCTTTTATTAGTGATTTTAAAATAACTAATAAAAGTCTTGGGCTTTTAATGTCACTCACGTTGTTAGTTCTTTTCTAGCGCAGATAAAGGCCATTTTTAGCATTGTTATAGGCCATTTTCATAGTAGTGTGATATGAAATCTCTCTATCAAGTGTGGTTTACCTTTAAAATAAAATGATTATTTAATTAAAATTAAATCCATATGAATAAATTGAACAAGGTTCCAAGTCCATGAGGGACCTTGGGCGCCAGATTTATTATCTCAATCGTTGGTGGCTAAGGATTTAATTGTAATTACATGACCTAAGTTGTTTGGACACATTTAGGGGAATAATTAGTTTATGTAAAAATATTTTCCCTTAATATAAGTTCCCTTGATGACCTTAAGGTGGATTTAAGTGATGAATTGGGATGGATAGCCAATAGATTGTCCATTTTAGAACCTTGAGACGCCTTAAAGCCTTCAGGCTAGTGAGATGAGTGTGGAGTGAGAGTTCCTCCCCAATTAATATTTGATTACCTTGGTGGGTAGACCCTATGGATATATATGGATAGGTCATGTGTTTGGACTAACCTGGAGTGACTTGGAAAGAGATTGTTCTTGGGGCCATTTTCCTTATGAGACTTGCCTAGGAGACTAGGGAGGCCTCGATAATACCTTTATGTTACTGAGGGAATCTATTCCCTCTATGTGATAGGTGTCAAACTTTAAGATATATTTCATAAAAGGGAAACAATGAAGGGTATTAACATTATGATGATACCTCTGTGTAACGTCCCAAACTGAGAGCCATTAAATAGTTCCCTGAACTGATGGGTCACATGGCCTCAATCATGCCTCCCCATATTCCATGGGTGGAAAACTAGCAGCGAGGGTCTATGATGGTATGGTGGGGATATTATACCCTCATGATTAGAGTAACACAGTGGTATCATAAATCAATAAAAAGGTGGAAACATAATATCAACTAGAAATAGAAATTAAATCTTCCAGAAAAAAACAATAATAATAAGATCCATGGTAATTGTTATATACAAAATGATGTGTATGTCATAGAACTATAAAAAAGACAAAAAAACATATAAACATGAATCCAATACAATACATGTATAATAAATACAAAAATGACCAAAATATTTTCTCTAGATAGCATCTTGACCATAGCCTGGTCCTATGCTCCCATGCTCCTATGAAAAAATCAAACAAGCATCACCAAATGAGTGTTTTTTCAGGTTTCTACCTGCATTTATAAAGTCTTTCCAGGTACAAAATGGCATCTTGTAAAGAGTGTGAGACAACACTCAGTAGGACACCACCAAAGGTGTTTATAAAAAGTCTCGTTTGTGCATATAATTTATAGTGGTGTGAAGATATATTAGGTACAAAATTAATAAAAAGTATAAGTGATATTATCTAGTATATCATGGAATGTTGTGATCAGTAAACTCAATAATAAGGGATAATTGTAAATCATGTAAATAATCACCAATGTCCTATGACATGTAATCATGTTTTAGGCCCACACAATCCATGGTCCAAGGAGTATAAATCTCCAAGTCAACATAGCAGGTCTGATCTAAGGAGTAAAATGTACAAGGAATACTAGTAGGTCAGATTCAAGGAGTATAAATTTTAAAGGCATCCTAGTAGATCATATTCAAGGAGTAGAATTTTCCAAGGCATCCTATTAGGTTTGATCCAAAGAGTAGAAATTTCCAAGACATCCAAATAGGTCAGATCTAAGGAGTTGAAATGTCTAAGGCATCCTAGTTGGTCATTGGTTTCACACCATGAATCCTCCATTATCATCATAACAAATTCATTTACCACTTCATAAACCATTTGAATAATCATTATATTAATCCCAACATAATCATAAAAAATCCAAGGGATTATCCATTACATACTTATCATATAAAAATGAAAAGGTTTTTTAAGGTGCTTAAAATATTTAACAGACCACTTTATTACCACATTCAATTCCCCAAAAATAATAGTGAACTACTGTCACCCCAAGGGTGACATTTCCATGGAAAATGGAATAACCTCCCCCCACCCCAAATGGGTTGTTCGGGTTGAGGTCGATAACCTCCAACCTAGTATAAGGGTGTCATAGCATGACTTAAATAAGAATTCAACATTTTTTAAGGGTATATTAATTTATAAATCAATGCTCAGAAGGTCTGTCATTCAACATTATGTAAACAAGGTATAAACACCCAAACTTTGAGGGAAAGGGTATAAACCAGATACCCATTTTCTATAGAATAGGCCTCATTAGTATTGACCCTTGGTTTGTCCTCAATCAGAATAAAATGGAATAATAGAAAAACGACCTAAAGATAGGGCATATGATCTCACACGAAAATAGAATCATTGATAGAAATAAAAATGGAGAAAGAAGTATATGTATTGAAGATATTACTAGTGGATATACAATATGATGAACAGATCTTGATTTATATTCCAAATAAATAAGTTTCTTCAAATCCTAGGTGAATCTTGGAGGGCAGCTCAAATGGGAGAAAGAATGGTTGATGTATGCTAGAAACAAGAAGGAAATAGAAGATTTAAATTTACAAAGGAAGAGGGGTAAAATAATATTTTTTTCCTCATTTTAAATAGGCATAGGGTTTGTCCACATGTTTTGTCAAAAGGTGCACCAACTGTGCATCATGCACTACCACAAAATACTCCTCATAATAGTTGGATGCACATTTTGTCTAATTATGCACAAACCCTGAAAAACATCTTTTCCAAGAGGTATGTATCACATGCATGGGAATGTTTCCTAGGTCACACAGTTAAAGAAAACTATGCATCCCTTTGATGTGCACTGAAACACCTCGCACAATTTACTATAACCATTCAGACTGGGGGCACGGTTTCTACTAACCATGCAGCCCATCGTTTTTCCCTAAAATTCGACGCTTTAGAATCTAAACAAGACTCATAAACCCACATTTCTTCCATATACTTACCAGGTATTCAATTTAGGGTGAAACTAAGTAATTAAAACAAAATTAAAATGGTTACTACCTTGAAGAAAAATTGGGTTCTTATAATCTACCCCCCTTAAAGGAACTCATCCCTGAGTTTCCCTTCGAAGGGTGGTAGAAATTAATCTAAGAATAACTACAGCCACTGATCACATACTTCATAATCCTGTTCCAAAGTCTCATCATGTACATGTTCATGCTACCATATCACCTGTACAAAAGGGACAAACAAGCCTTAGAGAGCCTTCATGATCTGATGAATAGTGTATATGGGAAACTAATCAAAAGATCCATCATCATCAAAATCAATATCCTTAGGATAAAAAGTATGAGATGGTTTGGAATGGTAATGGGTAAGCTATGAAACTTGGAATACATAATGATTGGTATGGTACCTTTAAGTTAACAACTACTGATAGGTTATCGGCCCAAACCTATCCAAGATCTCAAAAAGGCCTAAAAAATGAGGAAGTGCTTCCCTTACATATGTATCCATCTATTCCCTATCCTAGATGATACTTACAAGAAAACATGATCCCTAGCCTCAAACTCTAGAGGTATTCGATGGTAATCAGCATATGCTCTATCTAAATACTGAGCAGTACTCATAGATTTTCTGATCAACTACACATGATTTAAAGTCTCTTGAATGAGAAGAGGACCTAGTAGCACTACCTCCCCTTCCTCTAGCTAGCATAGAGGTGAATGGCATGGCCTACTAAACAAGGCCTCATGGGGTTCCATATTTATAGTCACCCAATAACTATTATTGTAGAATAACTCAATCAGGGGTATATTCTTCTCCAAATAACCCCCAATATCAAGGACATGTGCTCTGAGTATGAAATCTAATACCTATATCATATTATCTGATTTTCCATCTGTTTGAGGGTGGTAATCCATGTATAAAAGAACTTATTAACCCAATTCCCTCTGTAAACCCTTCCAAAATGATATGTGAATCAAAAATCTCTTTTCTATAAAATAGTATGAGGATCCTCATGAAGTCGTACAATATCATGGATGTAAATCCTCCCAAGATCATCTACTGAGAAGTTATCCATGATAGGTAGGAAATTTGTGACCTTTATCATCCTATCCACAATGACCCTTACAATATCACTACCCCGGAGTGACTTTGGTAACCCGGTCATGAAATCTATGTTGAGATCATCATATTTTCACTCAGGAATAGGTAACTAATATAAAATTCTTACCAGTCACTAGTTTTCTACCTTCACCTATTAACAAGTGGAGCACTGCGTAACAAAAAAAGATATCTCTCACATTATACCAGGCCACCAATACTGGCAGCAAAAATCCTGATACATCTTGGTAAGATCTTGATGCGCTACCTAAGTGGAGGTAGGAAAATCTTGTATCAGTTTCTCCTACACATCTAATAAAACCCAAACATGACCATGAATATGAATAATTTCATCCTTTTCAATATTCCAACTAGGTGTTGGTTCCTCACCTACCACACTCTCCCATAGGGATAATACTTTGGGATATCATAACTATCGCATCCTTGACTTATCCAAGATTATGGAAGTCACTACTAAGGATAAGACAAAACACTTTCTGTGACCATACCTCACCTCTAAGTTCATCTCAGAGAACAAGGCCCTTAATTTCCATTCACTGAAATCCTCCCAACTACTTGGATCTGAATCTTCCAAGTTATATCATCAACTACTACATTTCCTTTACCAAGCATGTAATCCAGTTAAAAATAAAAATACTGAATATACTCTACCCACCTTCTCTAGACATCACACTGTGTAAATATGTATTTGAGGATTTTTTTGGTTTGTGGACACCACAAAATGATCTCCTGGTAAATAATTCCTTCAAAAACACAAGTAATAAAAAACTATAACTAAATTGAGATCATGTATTAGATAAATCCACTCACGAGACAATATAAATTCCACACCCTTTTTTTCAAGAACATGAGAGGCATATCTAGATGTGAAAAGTCTTGGATGATGCATCTATAATAACCATCCAATCCAATAAACTCTAGGTATAAAATACATTCTTATAATTATCCCAATAAACCACAGAACTCACCTTCTTTGGATCCATTAACACTCCTATATCTGAGATTATGTGACCCAAGAAGTGAACTATATCCATCTAGAACTGGAATTTTTCGATTTTTGGAAGATAATATATGCTCTCTTAGTATATTCAGAATGATGTTAAGGTATTTGGAATGGTTTTGTAAAGTCTGAGAATAAACCAATATTTAATCCACAAAACCACCATGAAATAATGCAGATATGTATGGAAAACATTGTTCATTACTTCCACTAAAACTACTGGTGCATTCATTAGACCAAACAGCATGACCAAATTCTCATACAAGCCATATCTACTATAGAATGTTGTGTGTGGTATATATGATAGTCTAACATGCACCAGATAATAACCCAATATTAGATTGATCATAGAGAAAACATTTTCTCCTCATAGGTAGTTGAAGAGATCATCTATTTGGGGAAAAGGATACCAATTTTTAATCATCAACTGATTTAATTTTTGATAATCCACACATAAAAAAAGTTTTTCATCCACCTTCTTAATGAAAAATACTAGCGAACCCTACATAGAAGTATCAGGTTGTATAAACCCCTTTGATTCCAAATCTTCTAAATGCCTCTTGAGATCTAAAAACATGATAGGAGCCATCCTATATGAAAGAATGGATATTGGTGGAACTCTTGGAACTAGCTTGATAGAAAACTCTACCTATATATCAGGATATAGTCCTAAAAATTCATCCCAGAAAACATCCCTAAAATGATCTACGATTGGAGGGAAATCATCCTGATGTATTCCCTAATCATACAAATATAATATAGAAATATGGTTTGTTATCCTACCCATCCCATGATGCTCTGGTCTATCTTAGAATTCCTGGACATCTCATTCATCTTTTTGAATAAAAACACCACCCTTTAGTGATGTGAAATCACTTTTCATCAATAGAAATCGATATAAGTATGATAGGAAAAAAACTAATCCATCCCTAGAATGATATCAAACCCTGTCATATCAAGGAAAAAGTGATCTCATACAAAGAAACACCCTCATATCTCAAGGGGGAACTCCCTGTACTAGTTTACACTCTTCGATCATATCCCCAATGGAGTATCAAGTGTCATTACACCATAGAAAACTAAACATTGAGCCCAGGTATCTCTATAATAGGAATAGATATGAAAAAATGAGAAGCACCAATATTGAAAAGAGTAGATACTAATGTAGAGGCTACCAGAATAGTATATCTCACTATAGATGGCCCATTACTCTTCTCCTCGGGTATCAGTTACACTACATACATCTGTCATGATCCATGACCTTTAGAAACAACCTAAATAACCTAAGAAGGCCCACTATGTTGTCGATGTAAATCTAGTGTCTGGATACCCCGTCCATGACCACCACCTCGGACTGATCATTCATCTGTACTCTAAATCCATGCTTGATGATAATATGTTCATCGTACTCCTATACATGAAGTTGGTGTTGACCTTATCTCATTGGTTACTGGTGGTAAGGTCCTAAAAACCATTATAGATGGATCATCCTTCCACAGGATCAACAAAAAAATATATTTCTATCACACTAGATCCTCATGTATCCCTACCTCCCATGCTGATGATACAAAACATAACTACCAGCACTCATCCTATGGCTGGTATTCCCCGCATGAGAGTTCTCAAGGCATAAATTCATACCTCCTAATATTACACTACTAGGTAGAGAAGCTAAAATAACTTTATTTTCACGCCAAGCTTCTCTTAGACTAAATTCATTATCCAATTACTAATTTCCTATTTTATATATGGTATCTAACCAAAAAACATTCACCTATGATCAAATGGAATACTTGATCCCTTACTCAAATTGTTTATCCCTATAAAAAACATTAGCAAAATAGATAGGTGAAAAGAGATGAATCTCTTTGAAGTGAGCTAAATATTCCATAATGGACATATTACCGTACTCAATATGCATAAACTCTATCATTCATTCATCCCTAAGAGTCTTTGTGAAATAGTATCCATAAAACTAGATTATAAATCCATCAAAAAAATATCCCAACACCTATCTACCTACTTTATTACATCCCAAAAATGATTTTTGGCTCCCGAAATCATTTACGTCACAATATTTACACTTTTATCTAGAGGCATCTTTAAGTTCTCAAATATAGAAAAGACTGTCTCAAGCCATAGCTCAGCAGCCTGGGGACCTCTATCCCCCAAAAAATTGGGTAGATACTGCTACTGAAACTCATGCATCAACTATGTTGTAGTTATGGTTGGATGAGGGACATCCTAAATAGTCTTCATAAAGCATAGGAAACACTCTTGAAATTTGGCATCATCACCCATATTTGGTGCAATATTAGGTGCCTCTAGTGGAACTACTGGAGGTCCTATGGGTGGAACATGGCCTACCACCTCTAGAGCATAGTCTTCTCTACCCTCCTAGTTCACAACAAGAGGTCATCATGGTTTCATATCTCTAAAAATTCCAATCATGCACCTCAGAAAAAATTTGGTAATGATAAGATCAAAAATATACAAACAGTATAGGTACCAGCCTTCTTATACACAAGTCACGCCCTTCTTCCTACTCTTAAATCCAAGTTTGGGTGGCATATAGATTATAAGAATATAATAGATACTATGTACTACCCACTAATAAGGTTGTTTTAGGGTCAAGTTCTCAAATATAATTTAGGGGTTCTAGTATAAAGAGTTTCAATTGCAATTTATAGAGGAAAGAACCCTTTAAGTTACAATTATAACTTCCATTTAACTATAACCTATTCATTTTTGAATTTTTCAAGTAATTTAAATTTGTATTTATTTATATTAAAAATATCCTTATATGGTTGAATTATATAGATTACCATTTCCAATTTTTAAATTCCTATAAACTTTATAAACAGAACTATGGGATCTATTTAAGGTATGAACATGTTCCATCCCCTGTGACCAATAGTCATGGGCTCAACATGCCATGATTGACTACTTTAGGTGTATGTATCAATCTATGAAGGAAAAACCTATTAGTTTTGTGTGGGAACTTTAAGTAACCAATTATTCTTCTCATTCCTCGATAAGAAAAATTATCCAAATAATAGATAAATCACTCAAGGCACATAAAATAGATATCATATAGTCAGTAAATTCCTCTTACATGGAATGGAATAATATATGAAATATTAGTCCTATAAGGTTCTTAAAATGATGCATGATCAATGATTCTAGTTCATACTGGTCCAAGGTCAAAATATAACCAACACAAGAATAATAATAACTTCACATATCATGTGTTTCACTAAATTGTGCAATCAAATCAACTTCAATAGGCATAAACTTGAACATCATATCATATCCTAGATAATTTGGGTTTCCTTATTACATGGGTTATATACCCCCATGCATAGGCTCATTACAAAACTCCAAAACATTCATATTCTCCTTTATAATATTCCCAAACAACAAGAAAAAATAAAATAAATGATCTCTAATACCACTTGGTAACATCCCAAACCAAGAGCGACTAAACAATGCCCTGAGCTAGTGGGTCACATGGCCTTAAGCGCACCTCACCTTATGCCACAGGCTACTGAATAGCAGCGAGGATCTATGATGGTATGGTGGGTATATTATACCCTCAGGATCATGGTAACATAGTGGTATTATAAATGAATAAAAAGGAAAAGGCATAATATCAACTAATAATAAAAATTAAATCATCCAAATAATAGTAATAATAATCATATCCAAGGGTAATGTCATTTACAAAATGATGAGTATGTTTTGGAACTATAAAAAATATAGGAAACACATAGAAATAGAGATTGAGTATTATGCATGTATCAAAAATAAAAAACTGGCCAAAATATTACCTTCATATGGAATCATGATTCATAGACCAGTCTTATGCTCCCCTACTCCTATGAAATAATCAATCAAACATCACCAAGAAATCACTTTTCCATATACCTACCTATATCTATGAAGTTTGTTCGGGCACCAAACAAAATCTTGTATAGGGTGTGAGATGACACTCTCTAGGCCACCACCAATGGTGTCTATAAAAATTATAGTATGTGCATATAAGTTGTAGCGGTGTGTAGATATAATAGGATTAAAAGTAATAAAAGTAGAATTGATATTGTCCAGTCTATCAAGGTTCGTTGTGATTAATCAACTCAATCATAAGGTATAAATGTAAATCATGGAAAGAATTATCAACACCCTACTCCATATAATCATGTTTCAAACCCACATCGGCTAAGATCCAAGGGGGATAAATGTCCAAGGCATCCTAGTAAGTTAGATCCAAAAAGTATAAATGTCCAAGGAATCCTACAAGGTCAAATACAAGTAGTATAAATTTATAAAGAATCTTAGTGGGTCATATCTAAGGATTAAAAATGTCCAAGTCGTCCTAATAGGTCATATCCAAGGAGTAGAAATTTCCAAGGCATCCTAATAGGTCATATCCAAGGAGTGAAAATGTCTAAGGAATCCTAGTAGGTCATTGGTTCCATAACGTGAACCCTCCATTATAATAATAACTAATTCATTCACCACTTCATAAATCATTTCATTAATTATTTCATTAATCTGGAAATAATAACACACAATTTGAGGTATTATCTGATTCATACCTTTTATCTACAAATGAAAATGTGTATAAGGTGATTAAAATCATTAACAAACCACTTTATTACCACATTCAATTCACTATAAAGAATAATTATCTACCCTCACCCAAAGGGTGACATTTCCATTAAATAAGGGAATAACCCACCCCATGGGTGGTTCGGGTTAAGTTCAACAACCTCCAACCTATTATAATGGTGTCATAGCATGTCTTAAACAAGAATTTAACATTTATTTTAAGGGTCTATTAATTTAGAAAGAAACACCTAGATGGTCTGGCAAACAGCATGATGGAAAAAGGTATAAACAATCATAATTTGAGTTAAAGGGTATAAAACACCTACCTAATCCCTGTAGAATATGACTCATCTAGTATCAGCCCTTAGTTTGTTCTGGATCAGAAGAAATTGAAAGAAAAGACAAACACCCATAAAATTGATCATATGATATCACACTAAAATAGCATCATCTGTAGAAGGATTAATAAAAAATGGAGCCTAAGGAGTGAATAGATTACTGGTGTTTATCCAATGTGAAGATGGATCTTGATTTGGATTTCGAACAAATAATTTTCTTCAAAGACTATGTGAATTTTAGAGGGGATATCAAACATGATAAATAAGTTATTTTGTTTATGTTAACCAAAAAGAAATATGAGGTTTAAGTTTATAAGAGAATAGGGTTAAAATATAATTTTCCCAAAAAAATTAAAGTGGTACACAGTTTGGCTACATGGTTGGTCAAACTATGTGCCAACCATGCAATATACACTACCTCAAAAGTCTCCTCACATAGGTTGTCCTCACGGTTTGAAATAATATGCATAGACTGTGTAAAACCCCTTTATCAAGAGGTATGAAGTACATGTACAGGCATGCATCCTGGGTCTCATAATTAGGGAAAATTGTGCATCCCTATGTTGTACACTAAAACACCCCTGTATGGTTTTCTCTAACCATGCGTATTGGGCTTCATGGATTATACTAACCATGTGGCCCAACTATTTTCTCCAAAATTTGATGCTCCATGTTCTGAACAAGCCCCGGACACCCTCTTTTCTTTCATATACCTATTAAGAATTCAGTATAAGTAAAACTAGTTAAACTAAAATTAAAAGGGTTCATACCTCATAAAAAAACTAAGTTCTTACACTAGGGAGCAGTGGGTTTCCCTTAGATATTTTGACCCTAGTGAGAGGGTGTGTATGGGAAATGTGTAGTGATGATCGTGGGTGTCACCTTAGATCTCAAATTGATGATTTGATCATGTCATAGATAAGAAAATGGAGGGTCATTCACTAAAGAGGTCAACCTCGATTTGTAGTGTGGGTTCAAGAAGTTAGAAAACACCTAAATATGATATTGATAGTATCATTTGGGTGGGACACATTTCCCAATGATATATATTTCAAATACATGGGATGAATAGGACATGCTCCTAGGATCCAACCTTAGTGCTATACATACAGTTTGGGATGGCTCAAACTAGGTCAATGGATCTATATGGTGGGATTTGAAGTCCATTAGGACACCACAATTTAGGCTCGCATGGATTTAGAGTTGTGAGTACCACAATTTGGCCTACCATGTATTGTATTTAGGCGTACTAAGATTTGGTCTAATATGGATTCGATTTAGTATCCCATGATTTAGACTTCATTATATTTGATCCCTAGAGTTGAGATAATATACCAGGATTTAGGAATATATGGATTGGAGATGGGAGTAGCATGATTTGGACTTCCATGGATTCAATTAAAGATACCATGATTTAGGATTCCATGGATTTAGAGTTGGGATACCATGAATCAAGTTACATTGGATTCGATCACTGGATTCAATATGACACATGGGTTTTGGAGTTGTACAGAGATCCACCTATAGTTTTGGGTCACCTTAGATGGGTTCCTTTATGCTAGGATGATATTTAGTTGGCTTAATTATTTGGTGTTCTCAAAGGTACTCTAGTACTAGACAAAGTAGGTTTAGGTTGATCTCAGGTTCCATAGTAGAACCTAGGGATCGATAGTGGTTATTTATTTACACTTCTATGGTTCTTTTTATTTATTAATTTGAGAATATCACATCTAAGTTAAACTCACACCCAGTTTAGGAAACTTTGTAAAATGGCTACTCAAGAAGATCTCACTCTTCACAGGTTCAGGTTAGATAGAGGCCTAGTGTAGCATGTTTGAGTAGGATAGCTCATAAGGGATTTTATATTGGGATGTGATGAGGCTTAGATATGGTAGTAGATACTCTTGTTCATTTTATTTCTTTTTTTATTCTATTTGTGTCATTGTCCAAGTGTGAAATTATTATTTTTGTATGCTGGCATGATCGTGAGAATGTATGACTGCATGTAGCATTTCATTTGATATGGAATTGTTTATTTATTTTATATTTTATAATCTAATAGATATTATATTGGATTATGTTTCTTTTATTTATTTATTGTTTTTTACTTTGATATGGGGATATAGTCTCCCCATGGTATGACCCTAAACCTCCACTACTAGTTGATAAAAACTAGCGTACAAGGAGGCATGTATGAGGTCCAGTGGTGACTCCCCCAATTTGGGAACTTCTCAGTGGCCTAAAACTTAAGGTATGATAATACAAAGTGTTATCAAGTCTTTTTTGTGATTAATATCAGAGAGTATATCAGAGTTTTATTGTCTTACTATTTGGGAGTTAGTAAAAATTTGATATAGAAATTTCTCAAAGGTTTTGATGGATATCATACTGGTGTGTTTTCAATACATTTTCTTGATCGGAAGTCTAGGTTACCAAGGATATTGGATTTTTGTTCTTGGTTTCTAGTGGTATGGTTGTATTATTTTCACCATGTGTGAAGCACATGGATTTTGAGATTTATGATTTATTAGAAATTGTATTTTTTTTTCTCTTGGACAATTTGAAAGAATTAAATGTTCTTAAATCATGTTTGGAACATAGTATTATCATGAAATTCACATCATTGTGTGCGATTTTTATCATTTATGATAAAGGGTTCAAGTATTTAAAAGTTCAGTAACAACTTATATGGTGATTATCCGTATAACATGGAATAGAATTTTATTCAACTGAACCATTATATAGGTTTATTCTAATAATATGTCATGTGGATATATGAAGAGATTCTATATGATGATGGTTAAATTTTACCTCATTGTATGAGATATATAGTGAACCTAGTAGGTAGGTACATGCATATAATACTTTGGTAAGAAACCCTTAGTGGTTTATTATGGTACTGGTTCTAAAAAGAAAAATAAATTTGGTTATTTAAAGTGTCAACAATAAAATATATGTTGTTTTCCCATATATATTGTTAGTGGAATTTTATTTAATCAAACCATTTGACTATGTAATACTCAATGAAAATCATGGTAAGTAAATATCATTATGTATTTATATACTGATAGGTGATAATTTAATCTTTAAGGGGGTGGCTCCTGTATGAGAGGCTTAGTGATGATCAACCTGATATTTTTAATTATTGAGGGGATAGTCCCACATGTAGATTCCAAGTAAGGGTCATTTCCCTAGCTGGTTGATGAATTGGATGGTGATTCCTTAGATTTATATATGTGTGTGTGTGAAAACCCTAGAGTGGGAACTTTTGAATGAGAGTTTCTTGGTGATATTTGAGATAAGAACAGATAGTTTCATGCCATGAGTTGTGACTTATATAAGATATGAACTATGGGTTAGGTGGTATATCCTAGTGCTTGAGATATATATTGGGATATTAGTTAGTCTAGTGATACTATTGAGATTGTATGTGATATATATGTGAGGGTAATCTTAGTGAAGGTTTATCTCAGGATTTTGATTTCCCTTAGAATATGTGAATCATGGGTAGATACTTCAGGTTAATATTCATACTAGGGATATTATAGCAAATATGGGTTATAGTCATGTTGATGGTTTAGATATTGTAAATGTGGAAGTCATGGGTAGGTTCTTTGCCTCGGGATCATTGCACTAGAGGTGATACCATGTATGGTATAAGCATGATTATGCCTTGAATTTCTCATATAAAAAAGAAAATTGAGTTTTAATTATTTAGTATTAAGGATTGGTTTTGAGGTTAGGGTCATTTGAGTGCCTAAAACTATTTATTGCAGATTCATTTCCCAAGTGGCATAGTGGTAGATTGTGGGTATACACTTTTCTTTTAGTAATGATGTTGGTTTTAGGGTGATCGTGTGATATAACCAAGAATGGGTAAATATCCTAATTTTGAAGAGGTGTGATGGGAGTGATTTAGGATAGATGATATTGACATGTCTGTGAGCATGGTTGGTGGTTTGTTGTGTGCGATTAATTAAAATGATATACAACTCATGGGAGTGTGGGTCAAGTTCTGTGACATAGTGATCTGGGAGTGTACACCCATTGGGTCTAGATGATATTGAGGTAGTAGCATACACTAATTATGCATGGTGCTCATTGAATCATGGATTGGTGAGCAGCTGGGTGTGATATTATGATAGATAGACTTAGTGATATTATTATAGGCATGGCTATTGAGGTTCTATGAAATGATAAATTCCCCTTATTTTCAGGGTTATTGTTATAATTGGATAGGGGTTCAATAGCATGTTTGATCTGGGAAATGATCTTAGACAAGTGTTTACTAGGGTGAGAATGGTGTGGATTGGGTGGAGTGACACATGTCTGATTAATATAACCTTTTGAGGTCACACGTGAGGAGGGGTATAAGAGAATTCATGTGGGGGGATTTCTCTATAGGCTATTGGAGGGTGTAACCCTTGTTATGGATGAAATTTTGGTGGGTATCGATGATGATGTTCCTATGTTACAGGAAATGGTAGAGATAGATGTTTCATGTTATTACTTAGGTATGAGTGGGAAGGCCCCATATCATCATTACATCATTAATAGATGGACCATGAGCTGTGGAGCATGACCCTCATGTCATAAGGGTTGTCGGCATGGTGAGATCGATCCTTGGATGGTCAGGGTAGTGATTGGATACCATTGAGCAGTAAATCCATTTTATCTAGTCTCATTTAAAAACTATATTTATAATTCAAATATGATATTGGATGGAGTTGATGTAATGTAATTGAGCTCAATATGATATTGTTGTCTAATGGTGGTTTTTGAGGTGAATAGAAATTATCCTCATGATTCAGTAGGTGAATCCTAATTTATGACATAGTCCAGGGGTGAATCATGATTTGTGACATGATTCAAGGGTGAATAATATGGTGAAACATAGTGGTGTTGTCAGTTTTGATGAAAATTCATGGGGAAGAAAGGTAATTTGGTACCATGGTTTGGGTATGAGTGGAACCCTATGTGTGGGGGTCATTAGTGAAACTATTGAGTTAGAGATAGGAATTTATTTTGAAATATTAGGTTAGTGTTTGCATCCGAGTGTTTTCCAAGATGTTCAACCAAAGGAGGTCCAATCGATGTTTTCATGTTTATTTGGGTGCAGTGATATGGAAACCGAACTGATCTAGTCGTTGGACCAAGGGAAATACATTTCGTTAGGTGATTCTGATGACGTGGAACATTGTGGCTCAAAATCAACCTATGAAATGAGTATTATAATGGGGTACATAATAAAATGGGTAATGAGTAACGGAAGTGTGTGGATAAGCATTGTCTCAATGGTTAGGCGGTGGGTATGAATATGGGATCAATTTTTAGTGATTTGAGCACCTTTTTCTGGGAGTTGTATAAGGTAAGTGCATTTAGTGTTCAGATATAGAATGAGGTGAGTAAGTAATGAAATGAAGATATGGGTAGGTTAGGATTGATTGTTGATAGATCGATGAGACTACTTAAAGATGATATGTGCTATAGTGGGGAGGTTGTAAAACACCATACCTATAATGACCCATACTTTTCATACATAGATATTAAATCTTAATATATGAACTTTAATTACATTATATAACGATCCACAATAGAATTGTATAGGTCTAGTATCTTTGGAAACTTATACATATAATCAACTAGTTCATAAGATCCTCCTATTAAGTTCATCATAACTAGAACCCTTATTAGACATATCATTATTATAACCTTTATTTATACCATGGGAAAAGGAAATATAATAGATTATGATCATAGATTCACAATAACAGAAAAAAGGAATATATCAATGATCACATAATCCTAACATGATCATAAGGGTAAAAGAACATGATATTAACATTTGAAAATAATACCAAGAATATCAAAGATCATAATCCTGAGCCATTGTATAAATATTTACAGTTCATAAGACATGAGTCATTAATAATCAAAGAACATGATCCATGAGAGAATAACATCAGCATAAGACATTATTTTATAGCACACACATAATCTAATAACATTGTGAACTTGTATAAATAGAAATAAGTTCACTTGTTAAATAAAGGAACTGAAATAAGGCCCCCACATAAATTTATATTTATGAAACATGGTTCATGGATAATCTTATGGACCTAAGATCTAGGTCTATGCATAAACTTATGTACATGAAATCCAGGTCCACGAATAAACTTGTAGACATGAAATCCAAGTCCATGCATAAAATTGTGAACATAAAATAAGGTTCATGCATGACATATTTACCTCATAAGTTATCCATATTTACCCAATGCATTTAAGGTAGATATAGGTCCCACCTATCACATAATGAAAATTATTTATATTTGTTCCAAAAGATTATAAACCATTCATCATATCAGAACCAATGAAAAGAAATAGGTTTCATGAATATTTCATCATAACATAACCCATGGAAAAGAAATGGGCTTCTTAAACATTGTACCCCCATATTAATAAAATATCCATAAAAATAATAAATATAGTATCCTTATATCATATATAAAATAAATAATAATTGAAATAAAGGTTCTTTCACCATTAAAATATCATTAAATAATTCTTTTGGAAAATAACCTTTCTATTTTGAAATCACTTATTTAAAAAAACTACTCAATTATAAAGGAAAAAATTTTATTTGAAAATAACTTTGTGAAATTTTAGAGAAAACATCAAAAAAAATTATTCGTGAGGGTAGGAAAATTCATTCATGTCATGTAAGATTAAAAAAAATCCTTCCATATTTTTTCAAAAATGTCAAAAAAGTACCACATTTAAAAAAAATTAGATTCATTTCAAACCATTTTTAAAAAGTAAAATATTAGTAAAAATGTATTTAAAAATTCATAATATAATTTTAAAAACTTTCTTTAAATTTTTTTTATAAAACATGGATATATAAGAAAAAAATCAATCAAAGAGAGAAATAAAATAAATTTTTCTTAAAAATATATTTTTGGGTCTCTTGAGTGCATAAGATGAGGAAAATGAAGGTAAAAATGTATTTTAAATAAATAACCATGGTAGAATAAAATTCATAATATTATTGAGAGGTATATCATAATATTTCATTATAGGATTCATATTTATAGTCAATCATGATAAACAATGATATTGTGACATAAAACCGTTACCGCTTTGGTAACACTTGAGTCGTAAGACCCAAGAAAGAAATAAAATTATGTGGATATTTAAATAAAAATAAATTTAAAAATAATAATCATAAAATATATTCATGGGTAGTATATACACCACATAAAGGAAACAAGTGGTGAATATGGCATGTGTCTTACAAAAATAAAAGTGAGATGAAAATCCATTACCTTATATTCGACTTCCTTCATACATGTTGGAACCTCATGTAAAATAAATATAAATTTATTATAAATATATCATAGAACCATAATAAAATACATCATACCTTATATTATTTACTTTTAACCTTTTATTTCCCATTTGTTTATACTTCTTTATAAAAATCACGGTTCCTCGTGATATCTGCTTCATTTTCTTGTATGTTCTAGTTTAATAGTTTTGTTCCTTGAATTTTTATCACAATTCCATAATATGAAAAATGTAAATAATTTTATAAAAAAAATATATTCATTATAAAAATATTCATAATCATTCTTAAAAAATTAAAGATCAAAAAATAAATTACACTGTTCATGGAGATTGTTAGTCGTACATACACATGAACGTTATTTTCATTTTTTGAAGGATGGTAATAAAGAAAGGTGAATAATAATTAAGAATTAAAGTATCATTATTATATAATATTTATCATATAAATTCATTAAATATACTACTTTTACCATCCAATTATATTGGAAATAAAAAATGAATCACACCACACTGTAGAGGTGGTAGTCCACACGTAAGCATGGACAATGTTATCATTTTCAAATAGTTTGTAAGGTGAGAAGGTAGATATGATATTAACATTACATAATTATAATTATTGAATAATTATAATATATAAACATTAAACTCATCATAATACCCATCCATAAAATATAGTGATGAAAAATGAATTGAATCGCGACGTGGAGACGATAAGTCATACTTACGCACGAGCGATACTTTCACTTATCATTTGATGGGAAAGAGGGTGTATAATGTTGTTTTTATAAAGATAATAAATTTAAGAATATTTCTTATAATTAAGTTATTATTTTATGATAAATACTAAATATTTATTAGAGTTCAATATCATTATAAAAGAAAGTGATCGGTTAAGGTGATTACCACTTCTTTGAAACAACTCCATTAGATCTCCTCTAAAGGGATCTAGGGTTAGTCTTTTGGGAAAACCAAAACCTCTATAATGTGTCTAGGTAATTTATAAGTGAAATTGGAATATTTTTGTCGATATATAAGGCTCAAAGTGGTGTTAAGAAGTGATTGAGGAGGTTTCTTTTTTATAATAAGTCGACGGAAATTTTTGAAATTTCTCAAAAACATAAATTATAATAAATTCAATCTCAAGTAAAATGCCTCCAAATTGCTATGGATTAAAATATAATATAATATAAGGTTTTAATACCAACAAAAAATACAATTTAGACATGTTTTTGTGTCATTTTAAACCTTATCATTTTTATTAACCCTTAGTTAACCAATTTTAAATTTAACTACATCAACAAATTTTTCAATATTAAAGGGTTGTAATTTTTACTTATAAGGGGAAAATTAGACCATATATGGATAATTTATGAAATTTTTGAACATATAATATCCACCTTGTTTTATTTAAATATTATTAGGTTTTTAAAATAATTTAAGAAAATATTATTTTGATAAATTATCAATATTATCAATTTTGACAATGTTCATTTAATTTGATTTAAAATAAATAAATACAAATTTGGAATTTGAATATAATATTTTTTTTAAACAATAATATGTCATATTAACCTATAAAATTCATCTAATTCTATAAATTACTCAAAATATATAACTTTTAATATTTTAAAATCATTTATTTCATTTTTCCATTAATTGAAAAAATATTAATATGGATTTTTTAAGAATTTAAGGTAATTATAAAATACCTTAAAATTATAAATAAATTTACATAATAAATATAGTTTAATTATTTAAAAAATTACTATTAATATTGATTCATAATTAATTTTTTTCCCTATGTGGACACATAGAGGATATTTAAAACTAAGAGAGTGGTATTTTGTAACTTCTTTGATTTAAATAATAAATATATGTCATTTTCATGGAAAAGAGTCCATTGAACAAATAAATTTAAAAAATAATGTGTTAAGGTCTGAATTTTATTTATACAATAAGAATTAGGATGAAAAATTATGGTCTTATCACTTAGTTTTAATCTAGATTAACCCAATTTACCCTTTACTGAGGTAATAAATTTTACCACAGTTATTATTCATATTGAAAAAAAATAAAAGGGTTATATTTAAAAAATTTGAACCACCAAATTAAAAATATTTAATTAATTTTAACTAATTCAATACTTATAAATGGAAGAAATTAATTTTAAATTAATTTCGTAAAATGTGACAAAAATTGATTTTAGAAAAAGAATAGTTTTTAAATATAAAACCAGATTTATTATTATCTCATGCGAAGAAAAATATTAAATGAATGTTAAAAAATTATTGATTATATAATATATATATTTCATTAAAACCATTCACCAATATTGATCAATTTAATTTATTAAGTTAAAAATATATTGTGTGCGTAAAAAAATCAGTAAAATGATTTTTTTTTTCCTATATAAAATCTTTTATACTAAATTCAAACATTAAATTAATTTCAATGGAATTAATTAAATTATTTAAAATATAAGAAAAATAATTTTAATTTTAAAAAAATTTAAATCAAAATGGAACTTTGTACATACATTTTTCAATTGAATCAACATTTTTTTACTATTCATAATAAAATCAATCTTTTATGAAAATTCTCAACAAAAAATACTAAGATAATTTTAATATTTTGATTTCAAAAATTATTTTCATTTTATAAAATAAATTTCTAAAATTTATATAAATTATCCACAATATTTTATCACAAAAATCAATAAAAATATTTTTAAGGAAGTCGTATTTTTTTAGAATAAAATGACATTATTGAAAATTGATTGATTATTTACTATGAATTTATCAATACATTTATATTGAGTAGGAAATTTATATATATATTATAAATTATTTAATCCTATTAATATTTTAAAATTTAATGGATATGTTATAACTATCATAAATAATAATATTTTAATAGTACATTGTGGTTCGTTTAAACTCGATGTTACATGTAACACAAGCTATCAAAGAAATTGAATTTATTTGAAAACAAATATTTCATAAAATATCAGGATGTTACATTCCCCCACCCTAATCAATAAATTTCAACCTTGAAATTTGTCATAGTCATTAATAATTTAATATTATAAAATTTGTTTTTCAAAACCTGCATCATGCAAAGTAATAATAAAACTTCCCTTAAAATAGGAATGAAGAAAATGTAAAGGTTACCTGAAACAACAAAAATTGGGTTCCCAAATAATAAAAACAATGGTGGGAAGTTAAAATATGGTCCTGAAATATAAAAATAACTCACATGGATAGATATATAGTGATAAAGAACATGGCTAGGATATGGTTAATGACCAAAAAACCATAAATTAGTGAGGAGTTAAAAGACCATAAATTCATCATAATTGAAGGTTATAGGACAAAATTTTAATCTTAATATACTTTTCCTAGAGTTTAGGTATTATTTTTCCATCTAGACTAATAATATAAGTAAATATACTTACTTTTCAAGTAGAATTACATCCCTTAATCAATTTTCACCATAGTCTGTTCTTTTTCTCCAAATTATGAGTATTTGAAATGAATTTTCCATGCCCAAAGCATAAATATCAACTTCTAGTGGATCAAAAACATATATCAAGACATTCATCCTATTTTTATCATTAACCCAAACCAATAATGTTTTTTAAATGGTAATTATAAAAATTAATAAATCATTAGATGAATAAACACAACATTAATTTACAAATCCTTAATTACCTCAACAACCATAACATTACAAAATGTTATAACCTAAAAGGATACACCCTTTATATTACCTCATTAAAAATTTAATTTCATTCTCTCCAAATATTATTTTATGTTAAATCACACGTTGAACCTAAGGGATATATTTACCTAAACCCAATTAGTTACTATAATGAATCACTATATAATCTTGTAAGGTAATGAATTTCACCAAAATATCCTAAATCAAATTTAGATACTAACCTAAATGGTAATCCTTAAATTGACCATAAATATCTCTAAAAGTATAACATGTTCAATGAACCTATTTTCAACCATCAATATTATTTATATTCCACTATCCATTTGGCCAATATTTACTTAACATCAAATCATATACCAACCCAAAAGTGTATTTCAACCTCAATAGAGTATTCTTCCTAAAACCTAAAAAAAATTTAACATCAAAATCTCGTCACTTAAAACATTGAAAATGGGTTTTTGATTCCTTTTAACTTATTATAAACCTTAAAATTATAAACCCTTAACTGAATACATAACTTTTATGTTAACCTTAAATAAAAATATATATGATTTCAAAATATAATTCACCCATCATTAATTAAATAAGATCTTATCTTAACTAAAAAATTTCTATTGGATGTTTGGGTTCATACTTGCACCAATAGATAATCATAATATTATTTGGAATATCAAATTTAATTTTCTTATTCTAGAATCTATGAAGTTAGTGGTAATCAATGATCAAAAACATTTCAAATTTCACTAATGGATAAATAATAATATTTTCATTGGGGGTATTCATAGAAACTCAAACATGAAATCCCCAACTCTAGAGTAGAGGATATATATTACCTAATTATCATGATTCACTTCAACTATCATGATTACATAAGATTTCCATTTTTCCTTTGAATTAAAAGGTTATTGTGGCTTATTATCCTCATTAGCCCTTATATTAGGTCATTGATTCACATAATGACCAAACTCCTTGCATTTATATAACTAGAGTGTGAGTTATGTATTTTGTTGATCTCTCTCTCCATTAATTTCATTGATTTACCTCTTTACATTCATTGGACATTATTTTTCTTGATGGATAGGATTCCCACGCTTGAAAATATTTTCTCTTTCCATTCTGTAAATCACCTAAGTACTCCTTTCCACTTTTTTTAAAGAAGGAGGTTGAATATTTTTCTTCCCTTAATGTGAAAAACTATTAGTGATTCCATAAATCTCTATGTTCCTTTTATTATCATTATAACCTTGAGGTTCTTCAACTTCTACTTCCACTTTTAGTTCTCATCGAACAATTTCCTCATAGCTTCCAAATTCCCTTTTGGATAATTCCTTTTTAAGACATGGTTGTAAACCAATAAGGAATATATCAATTTTACTTTCAAGGATGATAATTAAACCGAAATCATTCCTTTCAGGTCTTGTAAAATTTTCCTTATAGGTGCCAATTTATTCATCATCCTTTTATTTAAGCGTAAGAAATTACTTCTCAATTTTTGTTTATAAAATATAATGGAATTACTTACTTAAAAATATTCCCTTAAACTCATATCATTAAATGGAGCTAATTTCCTTCTATTTCCTTGTATTATTAATAATATTTTGCCATTTATTTGATTTTCATTAAAAATAATAAAAATAAGGAATAAAGTTTTCATAGTATGAGCACTGAAGAATGGAAAATGACTTCTCCATCACATTGATCCATTTCTCAACAACCAATGGATCAGAAGACCCATAGAAGGAGGGTGGATTTTGTCTCATAAAATATTCAATAACATTTTTCTCCATCCTTGGTTCATTTATAAGTTCAACCTAATCCGTGTTACCACCAATAGATTGATAGAATTGACTGGGCATAGTCATAAGATATCGCATCTAAACTCTTAATCCATTTATTTTTTCATTAGGATGGTCATCGCATTGTCCATCACATTTATTTTTCACATGATTACTTCAGGATCCATCCATTAAATAAAACCAAAAATCATAGTGTGAGCAATGATAATCATAGTAGAAAACTACATTATCATGAAGGGTCATTCAATATATGTATAAATGAAGACACTTTATTTTAAATATATGACACCTTAGGTTTATCCTATGTTATCCAAGATAATTAACAAAACCTTATGATGTTGTCTTATACTTATTCTTATACCCATGCTTCTCACTAATTTTCTCTCATCATTGTTTTCAAAGGTTAATTAAACCTTTTTATGATACTAAAAATTTCATCCCATAATTTTCATACATAGATATTATATCTTAATAGATATTATATTTTAATAGATAAATATTAATTAAATAACATAATTATCCACACCAGAATCATATAGGTATATTATCTTTAAAAACTTGTAAATATAAACAATTGGTTCATAAGAGTATCTCATTAAGTTCTTTAGAACCAGAACCCTTCTTAAACATATCATTCTTAAAACCTTTCTTTATAACCTAGTGAAAGGAAAAAATAATAAATGGAAAGATCAAATTCTCATTAAGGTTAAACAAGGGAGATATCGATGATAATATAATCATAACATGAGCATAAGTGTATAATTACATGATCTTAACACTTGAAAACTATACCCTACATATCAAAGATCACACTCTTGAGTCATGGTATAAATTTTGATAGTACATAAGACATGAATCATAAAAGAATCAAATAACATTAGTCATAATAGAATATCATTATCATAATACATGAGTTTATGGAATACACATAATATTATAACATTATGAACATGTATAAATAGAAATAAGTTCACTCATTAAGGAAAAGTCATGAAATTAGGACCTTGTATAAACTTATGGACATGAAACCATGTCCAAGTATAAATATGGACATGAAATCCATTTTCATTCATAAACTTATGGAAATGAAAGTCAGGTCCATGCATAAAGTTATGGATATGAAATCCAAGTCCATGCATAAAATTGTAAAAATGAAATCAGGTTCATGCAAACTTGTTTAATTCATGAGTTATCCATATTTACCCAATGAATTAAAGGGATATAGAGGTCCCACACATCACATAATGTAAATAATACATATTTGTTATACATGAACATAAATCATTCATCCTATCTTAACTCATGAAAATGAAATGGATTTCATAAACATTTCATCATAGTATAACCCATGGAAAAGAAATGGGTTTCATAAATATTATGTCATCATATTCATAAACTATCCAAATAAAGAATAATTATGGTATTATTGGATAATATACCTAGTAATCATAAGTTAAATAAAGTTTTTTTTGTATTTGATGAAAAAAATACCATTAAAATATCATTAAAACATTATTGAGGAAAATAACCTTTCCATTTTAAAATTTCTTATTTTAAAAAAATGTGCGATTATAAAGGAAAAAAGTTTCATTAAAAATAAAATTGTTAATAAATATTCTAAAAAAAATTATTCATTATGCAGGGAAAATACATTCATGGTGAATAAGTTAAGAAAACATGTCTTCCATACTTTCATCAAAAAAGTAACCAAGTACAACGATTGGAAAGAAAAACATATTACTTTCAACCCATTTTGTAAAAGGTAAAACATTGGTAAAAATAACATTAAAAAATAGGATAATATTAAAAAAAATCTTTAAAATAATTTTCTAAAATATGGATATGTAAGGAAAAAAATTGACCAAAGAGAGAAATGAAGTCAATTTTTCTTAAAAACATATTTTTAGTCTCTTGAGTACATAAGATTAGGAAAATTAAAGGAAATATTTATTTAAAATAAATAACTAGTGTATAATAAAATTCATAAATTTATTGAGGGTTATATCATAATATTTCATCATTATAGGTGTAGTTATAATCAATCCCCATAAACAATGAGATTGTAACATAAAACCCTTACAATTTTGGAAACATTTGAATCGTAAACCCCATGAAATAAATAACATTAGATAGATATGTAAATACCCATAACTTTCATAATAATAATTATAAAAGTCATTCATAGGAATTATACATACCCAAAAAAGAAACAAGTGGTGAATATGGCATATGCCACATATAAATAAAAGCGAGACAAAAATCGCTTACCTTATGTTTGAATTCCTTCATAAGTGTTGGAACCTCATGTATAATAAATATAGACTTATAATGAATTTATTATAGTGCCATAATACTATATATAATACCCTATATTATTTAGTTATAACCTCTTATTATCTATTTTTTAAAACTTATTTATTAAAATCATTGTTTTAGGTGATACCTGTTTTGTTTTCCATGTATGTTCTAGTTCAAAAGTTTTGGTCCTTGTACTTTGATCATGGATCCATCATCTAGAAAATGTTAATAATAGTATAAAAATCATATATATTAGATATATATATATATTTATAATCATTCATAAAAATTATAGATATAAAATTGAATTGCACTATTCATGGAGATGGTAGGTCCTACTTACACATGAACGTTGTTTTCATTTTTCGAGGAATATAACGAAAGAGAGGTAAATAGTAATTAACCTTTATAAGAGAAATATTATATCATATATATAATATTAATTTATTACATCTATCATTATTACCATCCTCGTATAATTTAAATGAAAAATGAATCGCACCCCTTCGTGGAGGTGGTAGTCCACATGTACGCACGGACAACGTTATCGTTTTCCAATAGTTTGGAAGGTAAGAAGGTAGATATGATATTATTTTTTATAGAAGTGTAATTATTTCATAATTATGATATATTAACATTAAATCAATAATAATATCTATCAATAAAATTTGGTTAAGAAAAATTTATTGTATCGCTACGCGGAGGAGGTAATTCGTGTGTACGCAAGAGCGATGATTTCACTTCCCATTTGATGGGAAATAGGGTGTATAATGGTGTTTTAATAATAATAATAAAATTTCATAATATTTGGGATACTTAATTTATTAATTTATGATAAATACCATGTATTTATAGGAGTTAAATAAGAGTATAAAATAAAGTTAGTAGTTAAGGATATTACCTCTTCTTTGAAACGACTCTTTTAAATATCCTCTAAAGGGCTCTACGTTTGGTCTTTTGGGAAGACCATAACCTCTATAATGTGTCTAGGAAATTTAATATGACAAATTGATTTATTTTTTACATATATAAGGCACTAAGTGGTTTTAATAAGTGAGGTAGGACGTGCCCTATTATAATTGAGGTTAGGGAAACTTTTGAAATTTCTCAAAAGATTAAATTATTATAAATTAATTCAAAATCAAAATACCTCCAAATGGATAGGTATTAGAAGATAATGTACGATATGGTTTTAATATCATTAACCAATAAAATTTATACATGTTTTGGTGTCATTATAAAGAGTATCATTTTTATTAACCCTTAGTTAACCAATTTTAATTTTAACTACGGTAAAAAAAATTTCAATAATAAAGGGTGGTAATTTTTAATTATAAGGTAAAAATTAGTCCATAAATGGAAACTTTGTGACATTTTAGACCATATAATATAATAATTTTCTTATTTAAATATTTTATTATTTTTAAATAATTTAATAAAATATTATTTTTATAAAATATCAATATTTTCAATTGTGACACTATTAATTTTATTTGACTTAAAAGAAAAAAAAATTAAATTCGAATCCTATATTTTGAAACAAAACTAATATTTCATATTTAAAAATAAAATTCGTATAATACTATAACTTACTCAAAATCTATCACTTTTAATATTTTCAAAATAATTTATTTTATTTTTCCATTAATTTAATAAATATAGTTTTGGATTTTTATAAACATTTAACGTAATTATATAGTACATAAAAATTATAAATAAATTACCATAATGAAGATAACTAAATTATTCAAAAAATTACTAATAATATTTTTTCATAAGTAATTGTTTTCCAAATGTGAACACAAAAAGGATATTTAAAACTAAGAGAGTGAAATTTTGTAACTTTATTTAATTTAAATAATATATATGTCATTTTCAAGGATAAGTTTCCATCAAAAAACTAAATTTTGAGTTCAAGGTGTTCAGGGTTATCCATCTAAATCTTTTTTTTAATTTTCAAAAATAAACCACTTTTTGGGAGAGTGGTAACCTTACAAACACCTCATACAAGATTCAAACACATCCATCTAGAAATACAAGATCATGAAAAGTCACATTCAAACTTGAAAATTCAAATTCAAAAATTGAAAACTCATACCGCGGGAAAAGCAAGCTGCCTGAGAAACCCAAAATGAGAGAAGCCACATCACCATCACCGCCATCATCACCTCTCTGGCCTTATCAAGTCATCACCATCACTGCCTTCACATCGACTCATCACCATCAAATCATCATCAGTGACTCATCATCATCGGCTACACTTCATCACAGCTAGCACTGAACCCCATCTTCATCACCAATTAATCATCTTCAAGGACCCGATGACCGGAACGAACACAGATGAGTCATCACCTTCAACCTCCTAGAGTTGTATGCTCTAACTCACATCCCAAGAAACTTGGAAGACCACCACCCACATCCGCCTCAGAGAGGGTGGTGAGGTCTTGGATTAAGAGCAGAGAATCGAGCAGACGGTACGAGGTCAGAACACCTATGAGACCCACTGGAATCTATCATCGTTGATACATCGGACATCAAACATCTTGACCCATCACAACCCCATATTTTATTTAGATCAAATCACTGGACAGCCCTTCTGTAGGATTCTTTCATCACCATCGCAAGATTTTCATCGTCTCCACCTTTATTTGATTCCTAAAACCGGTCAAAAAAAACCAAATCAGCGTCGCTCCACCTTCATAGTCACCATCAGCACCAGCGGCGATCACCACTGAGAACTATCAACTAAACCAGAAGATGAACTCCAAAGAACAAAATCATCACCATATTCTTTGAGGAATAAACACAAAAAAAATGACAAACAAAAAACCAACTTCATAGAAAAGGACCAACTCAAGAAGCGTTTGGACCAAAAGCCGCAAAACCACACTTCCTAGAACCTCATAGAATCCACTACTCCAAATCCGACTGGGAGAGGCATTGAGGAACTCAAGGTTAGAGTAGGGTTCAGTGGCTGGGGCTCTGAATGATTCCATTGTGGAACAGAAAACCAAAAGAAGACACAACGAGAGAAGGCCAAAGCCGGGAGCTCCAGGGAACCCATCGACCTCCAGAACAACACATGACCCAAAACCCTATAGAACCGAAGATGCAACTCCTATCTAGAGAGGAATAGGGGAACATGGGGTCAGAGTGAGTTTTGAGCAGCTGATGACTTCCAAAGAAAACTGAAGATGCCAGTAATATTGAAGAAACAGTAGGGGAAAACCCCTTGTAGTGACCCCTAAAGAGTGAAAAATAGAGAGGAGGAAAAGCCAGATCAGGAGAATATATGAAGCAAAACTGCAATTCCAGTGGAGAAGCAAGAGGAGAAGGAGGAGGGGGAGACGGCACTGGAGCTATGCAAAGGCCTCCCCCCCCCTGTCGAACTGCCGCTGAGGAGATGACCTAGCGTGAGAGAGCAGTGAAGATGCCACCGCTCAGAGGCCTACATCCCTTCAGGGTTAAATTATATTCATCTAATAATAATTATTGTGAAAAATTATGGCCTTATCACTTAGTTTTAACTTAAATTAATCCAATTTAGTCTTTATTAAGGTGATAAATATTATCACAGTTACTATTTATATTGACATAAAAATGGATATATTTACCTAATTTGAACCTCCTAATTCTAAATGTTTAATTAATTTTATCTAATTTTTTAAGAACTAGGATCTTCATTTTTGGTATGGATTTTGATTTTAGGTGTTTTTGAGAAAAGAAAAGAAATATTTTTGGAAATTTTCTAAGTACACATCGTGTACTCATGAGTACACGCTGTGTATCTAGTTACCACGGGTAGCCGTGTACTGACCGTGTAACAGCCAGCACAGGACCTTATGGGTTACCTGGTAGACCGCCTAAACTGGGGGCTGGTTGAGGCTAGTACATTGCATGTACATTAAATGAACACGTCGTGTACTTTTATTTTTATTTGATTAATCTAACCAGGGTAACCTCTCATCTCCAGAACTTTTTTCTTCTTCTCATGTATCATACAGGAGAGTGATGTATGGATGAGAATATTTGAGCACCTCTAATTCCTCTGTCTGAGATCTAATTGAGACACCGTCGGGTGCGTTGATTTCCCACCGGTGAGTTCTCTCTTTCCCAAAACCCTCTCTTATTTATTTCTCCTCTCTCTCGAGTTATTCAAGGTTGAACTATTTTGACCTTTTTGTACATATATGAAATTCTAGGCTGATTTTGGGGCTGATGTATAAGAGTGTCCACTGTACAATGGTGAGGTAGGCGGTTTGTTTCCTTTCAGATCTTTTCTTTGAGTTATATATTCCTAAGTACCGATTACCCATGATTATGGTATTTCTCGAAAAGGAATTGAACCCTCTTATCATCTTCCTTAGATTGATTGGTAGATTAAAAGTTTTCATTGATATTCTACTAAATTTTATGTTTAGGGGACACCTTGTGGGTAAGTTTCTCTATTTTAATATTTATGGACATTTGGTCTAGGTTACATATGAGGCAGACTTTCTATCCTTGCCTTTCTTGATAGGTTGGAATTGATTACTTATTTGTTTCTTGTTAAATTCCTATGTTATTCATTGTAGCTGCTTAGTCTTGTAGTAGTTGAGATTAATTTGGGATACTAGATATCATTTTTGTATGATTGTATTACACAGGGATGTGAGAACCTGGTATAGTTAGACTATATGGGGAATTGACATTGATGGCTTCCCCATAGTGTCTGTTATATTTACGTTACAAGACCATAGGGGATATTGATGGTGAGTTCTCCCTTAGTGTGACTATAGTATATCGTTACGAGACCACAGGGGGAATGGATGATGAGTGCTTCCTCATAGATTCTATAGTTTACCATTAAAAGACCACAGGGGGAATTGACGGTGAGTGCTTCCTTAGAGAGTCTTTGTTTTTGTTGGAACACTTGATCATAGGGGTTAGACTGTGTGAGCTACCCATAGGTTCAATGTCATATTTTAAATGTTGATTGTGACGAGTCTGATAAGCCAATACACAATCATGGACTTGGTCTTACTTGATTATTAGATGGTCTCATGATATATCTGTTTTTCTATTACACTGGGGATATAGAGTTTAGGTTAGATCCTAAAATTTCATTATTCAATAGTTTCAATAATTAATTAATGTAAATGAATGTAATTGGAAATAGTATGATTGTTTACTTTTGAGTACTTATTTTTTTATTGCTTTATTTCACATATTTCCTACTATATATATTCACTGATAGTTAGGCACATATCTTTTGGTGGTTTCCTACTGGGATTCGTATCACACCCTGTTTGGGTCATGATTTTGGGCCAAAACAGATTATATGGTAGCACTTATGGATAAGGTAAAGCACCCTTATTCATAAAGTACTTGATTTCTATTGGAGCTGGAGAGCATGGGACCAAGATGAGTCTTGCGATGCTGTTGGAGTTTATTATTTCTGTACTTTGGTTTCAGTATTTTATTTCCATCATTGTGATTTGTTTAGATACTTTCCTAGTTACATGTGACATTCATCCTTTATTTAAATATGTTGTAGTTTTTTATACTATCATTCATCCATTGTTTACTTCTGTTGTATGATATTACTACTTCGATTTTTGTTTATTATTTTTATTTCATTGCGTTTCTCTACCAATGAGGGTATAGTTTCCCCACTATCACACCCAAGGCCATCACTTCTAGTTAGAAGCCTTTGGAATTTGGGGAAATGTACTTGAGGCCATGTGACCCACCAGGTACGGGGCACCTTTGGGCGGCACCCAGACCCGGGATGTTACAAAGTGAGAGTGTGTTAGGCAAGGACCCTACTCCTGGGTGGACCATAGGTGAGTATGAGGTATTTTGTTTTCATGGATGTGTATGGTTGTCAATAGACATACGTGAGGATATTTTGTGGTATTTTCATTCCTTATTTTGGGCAGTTCATCCTTGTTTCAAAAAGATGTATTGATATCTACACTGTCAATATTGGTGGTAAGGTATGAAGAGAGATTTTTCTAGTTTTGCGATGAAATTTTTAACTTGCCAGTAGGTGAAGGCGGAGAATCAGTCACCAGGAGGGATTTTATAGAAGTTACCCATTCCTGAGTGGAAGTGGAATGATGTCGTGATGGATTTTGTGATAGGTTTACTGAGGTCACCTCAAGGGAATGATTTTGTTTGGGTTTTCATTGACAGGCTCACAAAGGTTGCACACTTTTTACCAATCAAGGATACCTTCAGTGTTGATGAGCTCAGAAGGATGTACATCCAAGATATTATACGGTTGCATGGGGTTCCACACTCTATCATTTCAGATAGCGAAACCTAGTTTACTTTTTGTGTCTTGCAGGGACTACAGAGGGATTTGGGTACACAAGTACTTCTGAGTACATCTTACCATCCCTAGATAGATGGCCAGTCTGAGAACACGATTCAGGTTTTGGAGGACATGCTTCAATCATGCATCCTATATTTAGCAGGTTATTGGGAGAGACGTATACCCCTAGTGTCCATTTCCTAAAATAACAATTTTCAGGTGACGATTCTGATGGCATCTTATGAGACTTTGTACGTTTGGTGATGTCAATCGCCCCTATGTTGGCTGGAAGCAGGAGGGGTAGCTATGTTGGGACCTCATCTAGTCTAGGAGACCACTGAGTAGGTAGAATTGATTCGAAATAGGATGGATATTGCAGAGTATATTTAGAAATATTATGTTGATCGATGGAGAAGACCTCAAGAGTTCGAGGTTGTTGATCGGGTTTTCTTGTATATCACACCCAAGTTGGGACACAGGAGGATTATGAGATAGGGAAATCTTTCACCGAGATACATCGGGCCATTTCAGGTTTTGGAGAGAGTCATTCCAATTGACTATTAGTTTCAGTTACTTCATAGGTACTGGGATATGAACGACGTCTTCCATATTTCTCAGCTGTGACGTTACTTTTCATACTCGTCTCGCATTTTTTAACTCAAGGAGGTTGAGTTGGAGGTGGATGTATCCTTCAAGGAGCAACCTATTCAGATTATAGATCACAGTACAAAGGTTCTTTATGGATGGTCTATTCATCTGGTGTGGGTTTTGTGGCAGCATGGGTGAGTATAGGATGAGACTTTGGAGAGGGAGGTTGACATAAGATCAGAGTGGCCAGAGTTGTTTGAAGTTTCTTCTTCTCCACCCTAGGAAGGTAAATTCGGGGATGAATTTATTTAAGGGTTAAAGTTTTTAAGAACACAATTATTTATTTCAAGTATGGATTTTGATTATGGTTATTTTTATAAAATAAAAGAAATATTTTTGTAAATTTTATAAGTACACGCCATGTACTCTTGAGTACACTCCATGTATCTAATTATAATGGGTAGTCATGTACTGGATGTGTAATATCCAGCACATGGTCATCTGGGTGACTTGGAAGACTACCTAAAGCATGGTATGGTTGAGAGTATTACATTGAATGTACATTAAATTAACATGTCATGTACTTTTCTTTTTATTTGATTAATCAGACTGGGGTTACGTCTCATCTCCATAACTCATTTCTTCTTCTCGTGTCTCGTACAGGAGAGCAACGTATGGCTGAGAATCTTTGAGCACCTCACATTCCTTCGTTTGAGTTCTCATTGAGATGTTTTTGGGTGCGTTGGATTCCCACCGGTGAGTTCTCTATTTTCCTAGAGTCTCTCTTCCTGATTTATTCTCTCTCTCAAGTTATTCAAGGTCAAAATATTTTGACCTTTTTGTAGATCTATGACATTCTAAGCCGATTTAGGGGTCAACATTCAAGAGTTTTCAACATACAACGTCAAGGTAGGTGGTTTGTTGCCTTTCAGAGTTTTTCCTTTAGTTATATATGCCTAAGTTCTGATTACCCATGATTGGGGTATTTTGTGACATGGAATTGAGCCATATTATCATCTACCTTAGATTTATTTATAGATTAAGGTTTTTCATTGATATTATTCAAAATTTCATATTTAGGGGACACCCTGTGGGTACGTTTCCTTGTTTGAATGTTTATGTTCATTTGGTCTAGGTTGCATATGAGGCAGAATTTTTTTCGTTGACTTTATTGTTAAGTTGGAATTGATTGCTTATTTTATGCTTGTTAAATGCATATGTTATGCATCGTAGCTGCTTATCCTTATGGTAGTTGAGATTACTTTGGGCTTCTGGATATTGTTTTTGTACGATTGTATTATATAGGGTTGTGAGAACTTGGTGTAGTTAGACTATAGGGGGAATTGATGTTGGGGGGATTCCCCAGCGTGTTTGTTATATTTATGTTACAACACCATAGGGGGATTGATGGCGAGTTCTCCCTTAGAGTTTCTATAGTATACCATTACGAGACTACAAGGGGAATGGACGTTGAGTGATTCATCATAGAGCCTATAGTTTACTGTTAAAAGACTACAGGGGGAATTAATAGTGATTACTTCCTCATAGAGTCTTTGTTTTTGTTGCAACACTTGATCATAGGGGTTAAACTGTGTGAGCCACCCATAGGGTCAATGTGATATTTTAAATGTTGATTGTGTCTAGTATTCCAAGCCATGAACAATCTTGGACTTGGTCTTATTTGATTGTTAGACGGTCTTCTGATACATTTGTTTTTATATTACACAGGGGATAAAAATCTTAGGCTAGATCACAGGATTTCATTATTGAATGGTTTGAATAATTAATAATTGAAAATGAATGTAATTGGAGATAGTAGGATTGTTTAATTTTAAGTAATTCTTTGTTTATTGATTCATTTTTCATATTTCCTGCTATATATATTCATTGACAGTTAGGCATAGATCTTTTGGTGGTTACCTACTGGGATTCATCTCAAACCCTGTTTGGGTCATGCTTTTGGGCCTAAAAATATTATATGGTTGTCGATATGGATAAGGGAAAGCACCCTTCTTCATCAGGTACTTGTTTCTACTGTAGCTAGAGATCATGGGACCAAGCTGAGGCATGTGATGCTGTTGGATTTTACTATTTCTATAGTTTGGTTTCAGTGTTTTATTTCCATCATTGTGACTTGTTTGGTTGATTTCCTAGTTACATGTGACATGCATCATTTATTTAAATATGTTGCGGTTGTTTATACTATCAGTATTCTACAGTTTACTTCTATGGTATGGTATTACTGCTTCTTCTGTTGTTTATTATTGTTATTCCACTATGTTTCTCTACCAATGACGGTATAGTTTCCCTACTATCACACCCAAGGCCATCAATGTTAGTCGACAGCCTCTAGTATTCGGGGAAATGCACTTGAGGCCATAT
The DNA here is from genome assembly GCA_963277665.1 of Viscum album. Taxonomy (NCBI): domain Eukaryota; kingdom Viridiplantae; phylum Streptophyta; class Magnoliopsida; order Santalales; family Viscaceae; genus Viscum; species Viscum album. The sequence goes on along the minus strand of OY728164.1, from coordinate 1,087,730,987 downwards.
TACCCACCTGGTACGAGGTAACTTTGGACAAAATGCGGACCGAGGACATTAAAAATTTAATACCTATAAATGGAAGAAATTAATTTTAAAGTAATTGAACAAAATTTTACAAAAACTTCTTTTTAAAAAAAGAAATGTTTTTAAGCATAAAACCATATTTATTCTTATCCCATATCTAGAAAAATGTAAGATGAATGTTAAAACATTTTATTTTCTATATATTATATATATTTCATTAACATCATTCACCAATAGTGACCAATTTAATTTATTAAGTTAAAAACATATTGCGTGCATAAAAATGATTTTTCATAAAAATTATTTTTTACCTATAAAATTTTTTTTATACTAAATTCAAACATAAAATTTATTACAATAGACTTAATTAGATTATTTAAAATATAAGAAAACTAATTTTACTTTTAAACCATTTTAAAATAAAATTCAAGTATGTGCATACAATTTTCAACAGAATCAGCATTTTTTACTATTCACTAGAAAATTAATCTTTTCAAAAAAATATCAAGAATTAATCCTAATATAATTTTAATGTTATGATTTAAAAAATAATGTTCATTTTACAAAAATAAATCTAAAATTTTTATAAATTAATTGTAATATTTTCTCATAAAACAAATAAAAATATTTTTTGAAGAAATCATATTTTTAAAGAATAAAATTACTTTACTAAAAATTGAGTGATTTTTTAATAAGTGATTACCAATAAATTTATATTGAGTAGTAAATTTATATATATTTCATAAATTATTTAATCATATTCAAACCCACCAATTTAATGGATATGTTATAACTATTGTAAATAATAATATTTTAACAGTATTTCATGGTTCATTTAAACTCGATATCATGAGTAATGAAAGCTATTAACGAAAATGAAATTTATTTTAAAAAATATATTTTGTAAAATATCAGGGTGTTATAGTACCTTTTCAAGGTCTAAAATCCTTAGGGAATTTTAATTTTTATTTTGGTGAATAATTCATTTTTAGAACCAATATTTGGAATGGAATTATAAGTTTTTGGTGACTTAAATAGATGTTCACACACATGGATCAAGACCCAATTGGTGGTACAGGTGCTTGGGTGTGCATTAGAGGGTTGGATGAGTCGAGAGTTTAACTTTTAGTTTTTTTATCCATTAACATCATGAATGGTAATTCACATAAGTAATCACATTCCTGGAGTGATTAAAGTCCATGAATATGGTGGATAAGGGAGGAGCTATTACCATGAACTATTTATGTCATTAACAAGTGGTTCACACTGTGAAAGTATAGAGGTAGGGTATGCCTTATCATCCCTGAGTACAACTTGGTGAGAACTTACTGGTTTTCATAATTAATTATTCCAAAGGGTTTTTCTAAAATAGAAGCAATCTCATGTTTTTATTTGGGTGTTCCCCATTCTTCTTTATATGAGAAGATGTTCGAGAGGCACCATTTTTGGTTAGTTATCCTCTCCCTACTCCTCTCTTGATTCCCCTTTGATTTGTATAATTTTGGATGTTTTTTTTAAGTGAATGAGGTGAGATTCCTACTACTTATTCCTCCTTAGTTTCAATCTTATTTTGGATATTTGGTTTAGGGTTTTGAGATAATTCCACTAGATCATGGTGGAATTTTCCCTTATTATAGGGAATTTTAGGGAATAGCTAGGGAACATCCTGAGACAAATTATTCATGTCGTCACATGATTTTTTTATGGAGGTACTTCATGGTATGAATTTTTGTAAGGATTTTCTATAAATTAAATTAATTTTTCTAATGAATCATTACCGTACATTAGGGGTTTTCCTAGGATAGTGTTGGGTGTGAATTGCAGACCCCCCATGGCTATTTGGTTTCATTTCTGGTGACATAGGAGCACTAAATGAGTCTTTTAGCATTATTCTTATTTAACTTAAATTGTTTAATTAATTATACATTGTTATAATTGATTATTTATTAATGATTGGCATGAGTTAGGGCCTTGTAGTGATGGGATTTGGTCAGTTGAATTAGATAGTACATGGATATACTTGGGGAGAGATATCGGTCTATACATAAAAATGGAAATGGATCATTTAAGGCATGTGGTCCCTTGTATAAGCATCTGGGATATTTTTATTTATTTATTTGTGCTTAACAAGTGATTTTAGGTCTTTCAACTAAGGGCGGTTAACCTTTAAAATTAAATGGTTATTTAATTAAAAATAAATGCTTTCAAATAAATTGAATAAGTTGCCAAGGCCATGTGGGACGTTGTGAACCAGCCTGATTCCCTCAGCCATTGATGGAGGAGGCCTTAGTATTAATTGAATTACTTGATATGTTTGGACATATTTAGGGGTGTAATTGGCTCATGTCATCATAGTTTCCCTTAATATAGATGACTTTAATGATATCCAGGTAAAGGTAAGTGATGAATTGGAATGGATAACCTTGGTATTGTCCATGGGAGGAACTTAAAATGCCTTAAAACCTCTGTACTGGTGAGAATAACAAGGGGAAATCATTCCTCCCTCACGGAGATGTGGTTACATGGGTGGGTAGACCTTATTGAGATGAATGAATTGTTTAGGTGTTTGGACCAACATAGAGATACTTAGCAAGGGAGTGGGATTGAGGTCATTTTCTTTATGAGACTTTTCTTGGTGGACAGTAATCCCATGATGATAACTTGATGGTGTTAAGGGAATATAAACACTACAAGTGTCTGGTATCAACCCAGGAGATGAATTTGAGAAAAGGGAGCCAATGAATTGTGCCACGTAATGATGAAACCTAGGTAACTCCAGTGGGTTCCCCAATGACATGTTGACCCTAGCAAGAGGGTGCATCTGGTAAATCTATTATGATGATTATGGGTGTCACCATAGAACCTGAATTGATGACTTTAGAATATTAGGACTTTAATGATGGAGGTTTATACACAATAGATGATGACCTTGTTTTATTGGATGGGTTCAACTAGATGTCCAACCCATCAAGATGATATTGATAGTGTGATTTTGGTTTGATGTACTAGCCAACGAGATACATTTGAGATAAATGGTATTCCTAGTACATGCTCTTATGATTCAGAATTAGTGTTAGACATATAGTTTGGGATTCCTCAAACTAGTTCCTTGGATCTGTATGGTGGGATGTATGGTCCACTAAGATAACAAGATTTAGGATGCCATAGATTTGGATTCGGGAGTACCATGATTTGGGATTCCATGGATTGGATTTGGGATTGATATGATTTGGATTTCCATAGACTGGAACCAAGGTAGTACAATTTTGGATACCTTGGATTTGATCTTTGGAGTTGATATGATATACCATGATTTGGGATACTATGGATTAGATCAGGGAGTGGCAGGATTTAGACTTCCATGGATTGGAGTTAGGATACTGCAATTTGGGTTTCCATAGATTTAGACCTGGGATACCATGATTTAGGCTACAATGGATTTGATCCTTAGATTCTATAGAATACAATAGTTCTAGGGTTACATATAGATCCCCTTGTAGGTTTATATCATTTTGGATTGGTTTCTTGGGACCAGGATGATATTTGGTAGGCATGATTATGTCGTGTACTTAGAGACACTTAGAAACTAGATGAAGTAGGTTTGGTTGGATCATAGGTTCAATAGTAGATTATGAGGATTGATAATGGTTATTTATTTATGCTTCTGAAGTTCTATTTATTTATTCATTTGTGAGTATCACATGTATAAACTGAATTTATTGGTTATATATGAGATTGTGTTGATGGTTCCCTACTAAATTATACTCACACCTTGCTCGAACATCCATGGAACATGGTTACCCATGCATATCTCATTGTTCATGGGTTTGGGTTGGGCACAGACCTGGTGTAACATGATTGAGTAGCATAGCTCAGATGATATTAGATATTAGGATGTGATGAGGATCAGGTATAGTGGTATAAACTCTTATACATTTTTTTTATTTTTTTTATTCTACATATGTGATTGTACCAATAATAAATCAGTATTGTTATGTATTGGCATGAATGTGAGTACATATGGATTCCTAATACATTTCATTTAATATGGAATTTTTTATTTATTTTATTCTATGTAATTTTATGGTCATTGTATTAAATAAAATTTGGTTTATTTTATATTTTATTGTTCACTCTGATATGGGGGTATAGTTTCCCCTTGGTACTACCCCAAACTCTCACTAATAGTCAGTAAAATCTACTATATAGGGAGGAATGCTTAAGTTATAGTGGTGACTCCCCCTGTTTTGGCACCACTCGGTAGACACTGAGTGAGGGAAGGATGTTACAATTCACTTATAGTTATGGAACTCATTTAGCGACACCATTGGTGATAGCCTACTAAGTTATACTCGCACCTTGTTTAGGTGCCTTGGTACCCAATAATACTTCATGGGTTTTAGCATAAGTAAGGGAAAGAACCCTATAATTGATGGATGGGATTAGTTGATGGATTATATATATAGAACTAGGTGGGTAATTTTGGCCTAGATAGTTAAAGTTATTATCCCATATATAGAAACTTCAAGAGGGGATTGAATTAATTTTTTTATAAATTTAACAATTTCCCACTCAATATAATATATAGTTCAGAAGTTATAAATTTTGAACTATAATTATATAATAGTAATAAATATAGTGGAATCAAACTACTCAATATATGAGCTAAAAAAATAAACTAAATGAGAACAAATAATAATGAAATAATGAAGCATGTTTCCAAATGAAAAATATAAAAACTACTTTAGAAAATATATTTAAGGATATAAACAATTCCAATCAACAAAAATATTAAATTTTAATTTAAATCATCAAGAGGATCAATAACAAGATTCAAAGGAACCAAGTTTCAAAACTTTAGAAATTCCTCAATCTAAAAGATCAAAAACACAAGTCTTATCCCAATAAAATTTATATATATTAGAAGCATCATGATATATCCCCTGAGATGCTCTTCAATCTAATGATCTACATAAAGTCTAATCCATGGAATTATTTGAATGAGAAGTTTGTAAGAACATATTATTATCCCTATAATCTCTTCGATATTACAAGATTAGCAGTAAAAAATTAAACTAAAAATCTTATATCTTTTAGAATGAAATTTCTTATAATTATAAGATCTAAGAACACGCTTAAAACACTTACAAATTGAAGCACTCAAGCATTGAGATGGTGCACATCTCTCAAATGGAATTTTTTCTGAAGTATTTATTCCTCGAAGACTTAGTATATGTTTATATTAATTTTTAGAAAAAAAACTACCCAATGATAAACTCTATGGAATTTGGTCATAGTTTCCACTTTGTAATAAACTCAAAAACTCTCACTTTATCTTCTAGTTAAAATGACTCCTATGACTTCACAATGTACTAGAAATTACATAGATCGAAATCAGCTTAGCAAAACATTTGATTTGAAATTTAAATATGCATAAACAGAACTAATGAAAACTGCATGTTAGTAAAAGTTAAATATGAAGTATATTGATATTTTCCAAACAAAGGATACAAAAGAAGTCATTTATGAAATAACTCAACAATAGTCACCATTATTTTGTAAATTGTTTGATTTTTTTGTATATGATCATCCCATGAATGATTCCACTTATTGATGTATTCCTATGTAATAATGCAGTTATCTCACTTTTTCTTTAATGTGTTGATTATTGAACAATGGTTGTACCATAGTTTTAATGTCCATGTATACTACTTCTTATGTTTGATAGTGATTTTTTGTTGCTTTTATTGTAATTTATGGTTATATGTACCTAAAGGTATAGTCTCCCCACCTATTATACATTGACCCTCACAAATATTTAGAATTATCTGGTGTATAGGGATTCATGTCTAAGGCTATGTGTCACAAATGGTACATAACTATTTGGTAATTGAGTCGCGGATGTTACAATACACATCTCATTATTTTCTAACACTACTTTACCTTCATCACTCTCAATAAACTCTAAAAAGGGTTGTCTATTAGGATGTATGTGAAAATAAAAAAAATCTAAGACCCTCTCATCAAAATAAATATAAATATAAACATTCAACACTTCATCATTATCATAGTATGCATCATAAAATAGGGAATTATCGTCATAATCTTTGTAATTCTCACTATATTTTTAGTTTTCGGTAGTTGATTTTAATATGTATAGGGCTCCCACAGTGAGAGAATATAACTCCTTTAAACATATACTTATAATGAGTACTTGTATTCTAGTTTTGTTTATTACCATTATCTTTACTATTTTCTCTCATTTTTCCTGAAAACCCATACCTACCTCTCAAATGCAAACCCTCTGTGATTACCTAAAAATTAGGTTTAGTGTGTAACTCATGATAAATGAGGTAAATTTTAACTTTTTATAATGTCAAAGAATATATCCCATACATTATAGTCTCCCTAATGGTATTATATAAGTTTTCAAGAGAGATTAACAAAATTATAGTATGGTCCACATCATTAATTATGACATTAAGATTTGATAAATCTAAAATAATCTTGTAAAATTTTTCTATGTTTGCTAAAAAAATGTCCCAAGACAAATCTAGAAGGTATAAAATTTATGTTTATTATTAAAATGACCAAAAATAAATTATTTTATATACAAATCTCCCAAATTATACCAAATACTAGCAGTAGAGGTCCCATAAGCTAGTTATTATAGTACTTTGTTACCTAGAGAAATAAAAATAAAAATATGATATTTCTATAACACATCAATAGAGAAATATATAAAGGTAGTGATAGTTGTTCCATCAGTGGACTGACTTTTTTTCTTAGGACCTTCAAGGGAATTAATATTCCCTCATTACATTAGTAATAATTTCGTCTTGATTCTTAATAGGTTAAATTCATTTTTGACATTGAATTTATGAATTTCGTACTTAGTAGATTCCATCACTATATTTAGTTGGATATGATACTAATTTTTGTGGATATCATTAAGAGAACACCCACATCCAATGGCCTATAATTTTTTAATACACAATGTTTTATAGTTTTTTCATGATGTCATAAATGATGCATGTACAAATAGAAGAATATGTGATGATTGATTTCCAACAAGAGAATCATAGTGTACCCCACTTTCTCAGATTTTTTTAATGATCACAAACACCTATTGGTTTTTAAACCATTTAATTTAATTATTACATTATCCATCATGTTTATACATCATCCTAAGGAATCAATGGATCAAATGAAAGCATAAAAATGGGTATATGGGGCCACTTTGAAGAACCTCACTAGGCCCCACCATCGGGTAGCCTGTAGAAGAACACTAGTAATCCAATAAAAAACTATTAGAAACATACCTACAGGAAGCTCAATAGATATCTGATGTATCTCACTTATAATTCCCTAATTTTTTAAAAGAGGAAAATATGTTTAATATCTAATTCGATACGCAACACCAAACCCAAACAAACAATGCTTATTTAAATATTACCATTTTAAAATTTCCATTAAATTTGTGGATATGTGTAGGATTAAATAATTTAGGGAATATATATATATATATATATATATATTCCCTAAATATATTGATAGATTATTATTAAATAATAAATAAACTTTTTGTAATGCCTTTTTTTTCTTCAAAATATGTTTTCTTCAAATATGATTATTATTTCTTTTTATGAAAAAAAAATATTATTATTATGTAAAACATTTTGAAAATATATTAGATAAAAAGAACTCAATTTTTTATATAAACATGAAAAAAATCACTTAGGATAAAAATTTGGGATTTTTCCAAAAAATATAGATTTTTCAGTGAATAGTGAAAATACTATTTTTATCTAAAACTAACATTTCTTTTGATAAATTAATTAATATAAAAGTAAAATTATTGTTTTAATTTTATTTAAAGGTAAAATAAGAATTATTTAGTAATATTTAATTCAATTAATTTCATTTAAATCATCTTCATACCATATTTTAGCATAAGTTTATTTTTAGGCATAAAAACACATTTTTCTGAAAACTATTTTAAAATACATAATATTTCTCCATTTTAATTAAGTAAAAATAATAACTAATGGGGAATTATTTAAATTAAATTTATATTCTATGTTTATATAATTATTAAATTAAAATTCATATGATGAATATTACTAGTTATAGAGTTAAAGTAAAATTATATTTTCCTTGAAAAATACATTTTTCGGAAAAACCTCTTTCCATCACGCTTAGAGGTTTTATTTCAAATTAAATTCCCACAACTCTATGAATTGATTTTTATAAAATTTATTCCATATTTGGAATAATATTAATTAATATTAAATAATAATTTAAACTTAGTCTTTGGAAAATACGAATATAAACTGTTGTAAATAATTATTAACATAGTAAAAGGAAAATAGGTTAATTAAGGGTAAAAATAATTTAATAAAGACTAGAAAAAAATTAACCCTAAAAGTATGAATTTTTATATTTAATTTTAATTTAAAAAATGATTATATTTATTTCTTATTTTTTTACTTTATAAATGATTAAGTAATCAGTTTGATAAAAATTATATTTTGATACGATAAAACACAAATTTTATTTTTGAGTAATATGCAATTTCAATTAAGGAATTCCTTTTAATTAATTAATGCATTTATGAAATAAATTATATTTTAATAAAATATTTTTATTAAATTATTATTGTTAAATTTAAATGATAAATATAATTTTTATGATTTCAAACATAATTTCTATAATAGTTCGAAAATTATTATTGTTAAAAACCCATCATTTCTCAATAAAAGTCAATTAAATTTCAAAAGTTAAAATTCATATATTGAAATAATTATTTTGATAAAATAAATATTATTTTTTGAATCATAACTTAAAAATTATCCAATGGTGAATTTTTCATAATATTCTGAGATAGTTGATTTTTCAGGGAAAAAATAAATACAGTATAAGTATATAGTGTGTATTAAGACATCATAATGACACAAAAGTGATGTGATAAATAATATAAAGGGTATCCATGAACAAAAATATGTATAACCTAATTTTTAGGTTATTTTATTAATATTAAAAAGCCTTTATGAATCCTCCAAAATTGATATTATATTTTAAGGATTTAAAATAATTTCTTTAAAAACATGATTCACTTCCACATCACCAAGGGTAATATTTTAATAAATTTGGACATTTTACTTATAATATAATTAAAACAACCTCTTTTTGGTAGAAAACATGAAATATTTGGTGGTTTTGGTTTTTTTATTGTATAGATTCCAAAACCTAATTTTGGTAAATAATAAAGAACTCCCCCCTCTTTTCTTATATAAACCTGCCCAATCTACCCCATTATCTTTACAAAAAAACATTGGATCCTATCCCTACTCTGAACTCACCTCTCTAGAGCCCTCCCAAGGTTCCCCCAATCTCTTGGTAAGCTCCTCCAAAGCTTTTGGGAATCACTCTCTCAAGGTAAGGGATCTCCCTCTCATCTTTTTATTCAAGCACCTCTTTTGTGTTATGCCTCTTAAATTCCTTTTTTTCATATTTGGGGTATATTGTTCTACAAACATATTAATTCAGTTTTTATTTACATCATATTAGATAAACCATTCATGTCACAACCCATCCCATGGGGCTCGTATCGTGACTACCCCAAGCCCGTCTTCCATAGGCCAGGGGCTGGCGACTAGCACCAAAGGCATAATTTCCCAAATCCAGGAAGGCATGGCCTTTATAAAACATAACACACAAAACCAGAGTACAAGAGGAAGCAAACAATAAGTAAATTAGTTTAAAAAGTGTGCTGAAAGTACAAAGGGGCCGGAAATACAAGACCAATAAAAATGTACAACTACAACTGAAGAAAGTACAACTGAAAAAGACAAACAATTGAATGGTGAAAGTAGATCCTCGATCATCCTCTGGGTTCCTACCTGAAGGGAAGTTACAGATGGTATCCTCGGCACTCCACGTCCATCAGACTCCACCGGGTACCATCTCATCATGAGGTTCACCTCCAGGTACTGTCCAACCCTCGTACAGTCAGCCTAGGCCAGCGTTGTCCATCGTCTGCATCCAACACAACGAGGTGCGGGCATTGCCCGTGCAGGGGTGAGTATAATGATACTCAGTAGGCACCCCGAGACCCTCAAGGTCTCACAAAATCCAACAAGGATAAACCAAAAAGTATGATTTCAACAGATAACCATTATTTAGGTATATTCCCATACATACACCTAAGTTATCAAGTAACCCATCTCAATCAAGAGGAAAACACAAAGGTCATTGACTCAGCTCAAACCAGGATTTTTATTCACGATGTCAAAACCACAGCTGCTGGAGAAATCCTCCTCTTTCAAGTATAGTGGGCACAACCAAGCGCTTCCCACTAACCTTGGACTGCTAAAGTACTCCACCTGTCGAGTACTGTGGGCCTACTGCTACAACCAAGAGCTTACCACCATGGGTTTGCCGCTACAAACAAGAGCTCCCACTCATAGCTTACAGAGGTACTTCTTATGTCGAGTACCACGGGTCTGCTGCTACAACCAAGTGCTCCTCTATTGTGGGTCTGTTTCTACAACCAAGCGCTCCCCACTGGGTCATCCAAATCACTCTGAGTCGATCGATCAACAGTCGTCAAGTCTCAGCTAGCTACTAGGTCAATGCAATATGCTCGCACATCACTGAGAGGGTCCACTCCAGGAGCTACTGGTCGATACTTACAAGTGTCTCCAAATCTCATGTGGAGGTATCTCAAAGTAATTTCCTCGTCATAGGGGTCTCAACGCAACATAAGGTGCGTCAATCGGACGTCTGGTCTGAGAGTTATTGGCATTTCTGTTCTAGGGGCCCGATAGGTTTTTTAGGCTCAAACCAACCCGAATGTACTCCAACAAAATCTAAACCTCAGATGGAGTATTCCAAAAGAACCATCTCATCAAAAGGAAACCAACTTAGTTGACGGCACATCAATCGGACGTCCAGTACTTAAGTTATAAGTGTTTTCGTTCTGAGGGCCCGGTTGGTTTCGGTTTCGAACCAACCCGGCCATTTTTCCAAAGTCGTTCAAAACTCACTTAAAGTATCACAAAAGGACCTCCTCGTTGTGAGAATACCAGTGCCACAGACAGCGCGTCGATCAAACACTCGGTCTTTAAGTTATTCCAATTTAATCAAAACGAACACAGCCTGTCAAGCCCAGTGGGCTGGCGGGTCGGCCCGACCCTGTTCGGCAGGTCCGACCCGGCTGAGGGTTGGCCCGGCACGATGGAGTGCGACCTGGCCCAATGGGGCGCGGCCTAGCCCAGGGGGGGGCAGCGCGGCCCGGTGTGGCATGGCCTGGACTAGGTTGGCACAATTTATGAGAGGAACACCTTCTTCTAATTCTATAGAGCCTCCCCTACCAAAATATTTTCCCAAAGAAAATATTGTAATAAGGCTTCCAATTATATTATAATTTCCATGCAATTCAAAACAATTCAAAAAGAATTGTTGACACCCAAGTTAATTAAAGTAGGAATTAATTATTTGGGTTGGCACGATTTATGAGAGAAGAGGTGGCCTCATTAATTCATGGGAAAACCATGATTTTTAAATTGGGGGGTGAAGAGTTCAAAATTTCAAAGAGAGAAGGTGGAGAGTTCACATTAAATGAATGGGAGTTAATGTAGAGTTTAAGGCAAGTTGAAAGGTTAGGGGCTCGTATGGGCCCCACCTCACATTATCCTCTCATGGGAGGTTATGTGGGTGTGGGACCCACTTCTAACTTCCCCTTGTAGGAAATAATCACCAATTATAAATAAAGTTTTGTACAATAATTTTATTTAATTTATTATAATCCCCAAAAATTAACTTTCAACCTGCATAAAACACAACTGTGGTAAAGGTCCCCTTAAGAGAATATTGGTGCTGCAAGTTCATCGGTGCCCTCGAATTTCAATTCCGAGCACTGGTTCAAAAGATAGAAAAACCTACATGTACGTTTACTAAACGTACCCTAACAAAACTTCAGAAATTGATTCTGGGCACACTGGGCCTCGGAATCAGGCGCTGTTAGAAACTACTAACTCGTAAAATTCCAAAGTATTTAAGAAGAAAAAATTTTCTTGAAATTTCTAGGTCTTTACATTACCCGCACCTCAGGGATTTACGTCCTCATAAAGCTACAACACACACGAGGGAAACAAATGGGGGTACTGAGCACGCATCTGAGCCTCCCGCTCCCATGTGCTCTCCTGGAGGTTCTCGTGCTGCCAGTGAATACAAAATAGAGGAATCGACTGTCCACGTAGGACTCACTCCTGTTGATCCTCGATATCTACTAGGACCTCCATGAATGTCTCCCCATCATTGATGACCAGCTCCCCGTGGTTGGTGATGTGGGACGGGTTGTTCACATATCTCCTCGGCTGAGATACATGGAAGACGCCGTGCACCCAGTGCAACTGAGGTGGAAGGGCCATGCGGGAAGCCACCTCGCCTACTCTTCTGAGGATCTGGAAAGGTTCGATGAATCGTGGAGACAACTTGCCGCCCCGGCCAAATCTTCATAGACCTCATCGAGGTGAGACCTGTAGAAAAACGTGGTCGCCATCCTTGAACTCCAGTGTTCTCCCTCTCCTATCAGCATAGGACTTCTGTCTGCTCTGTGCAGTCTTCATCCACTCCTAGATGATCTACACCTTCTCCTTCGTAGCCTGAACCATCTCTGGTCCAAGAAGAGATTACTCCCTACCTTCAAAAAACCCATCAGGTTTCTACCCTGAGGATATCCGAGCACGTCGCGTCTCAGAGTCAACATCTCCACGCTGCGCCTCCCTGACTCAATGAAGAAGTGGGGAAGTGATTGTAAAGAGTTTTCCCAACGAACTGTGGGTGATACTAGCCAATTTAAAAGATCTCATATCCACCCTTCATTGCCTACAATTTACAAGAGATTCTATGATTTCCTCTCTATCGAAAAGATAAATCTGGTCTCATCCCCTGGATGAACCATGTCCTTTGCCTAATAAAGTCAATCCTGACATGAACGGTACAAATTCATGTCATAGAAGACATTGTAAGGCCTCGACGCTACTACTAAGAGATCCAACCAATACTATCACCTCCAAAGGTTGAGTCACACTATCGGCATCAGTGTGTGGTCACTGGGTCTCCTCCAGTAGGAATCTCAAAAGTGAGGGTCAAGTCAATAGTTTTAACCGAAGCCTCTTAGTATTAAACACACAAAAAAGAAGGAAAGAAAACATCACAAGGACAAGTGCCTTTTATTACTATATCTCAAAGTACAAAGATACAAAGAAACCACAACAACGACATTAACAAAGCTAGAATAATCATGAACAAAGGCCTCTACGCCTGGAACTAATCCCACTCCTTTCCACCTGCTTTCAGAGCTCCATGGTCGTATACTTCAGCTACCTGAAGCTATGCTCTCCCATGTCCACCCATTCCCTACGGTCGGGGTGTACTTTCTGGTGGTGGTGGTGGAAACACCTCAAAGCATCATCCACCACCAGCTGCACGACTAGCTCCTCTGCCTCAGTCTCCTGCTCCTTATGGTCCGCCTCGATCGAACCACTGCCTCTACCTGGGAGGTCCTTCATCTATTTTTTGATCGTCTATAAGGCGGGTCGAATAGTCATGTGCCATGTGACCAAGACCGCCGCAGGAGTAACACTGTCTACTCCTGGTAAGTCGTTCTCCACCTCGGGTGCCTCGCACACACGATCCTGAGTCATGCGGTCGACCACCTGTGGGTCTGGTCCTCTTGGACCCCTGTTTCATCTATCTACTGCCAGCTGCAGAAGACTATGTTGTATGTTTGCTAGTGGTGGGTCTCACTGCTGGAGACTGCTCAGCAAGGAAACTCTCCACTTGGAGGGCTCACTCCAACACCCCTATCTGCGTCGGGATGATGTGGGAGACATCTGAAGCTCTAATCTCTCACCTGAGTCCCTAATCGAAGGTTCGGGCCCTGAAAAATGGGTCTCGTACCATATCAATGGAGTAGCATGAGAGGTCGGTGAACCTCGATGAGTAATGAGCTACACTCATGATTCCCTGCTACAGATTAATTAGCTCATGTATACGCACCGCTCGAAGGGTGGCTGGTACAAACTCCGCCTAGAACAGGCTCTCGAAGTCTGCCCATAGAAGTGACGCCTCATCAGGCATCAAGAGCATCAGGCTCCACCATCTGCCTGATGCTGCCTGAAGGAGGCTAGCATCAAGGATCACCATGAAGTCGGATGGTGTCCCTACCAGTCTGAAGACTCTCACCACAACCTCCAGCCAATCGTTGACCACCTTCGGGTCCGTCTCTCCCTTGAACCTAGGTGGCCTCTGGAGCTGGAACTCATGCAGTGCGCTCATGTGGCGTGCACTCTCTATTGATGGGGCTGGTGGCATCAGTGGCCCAACGGGTGGTAGTACCACTGGTGCCTCAATTGGAATAGGTACCTGTACTGAGGCCTCGTCGCTCGACGGGTTGTCAGTACGTAAAACTCTCAGGGCTCTAGTTGGTCGTCCGTGGGGAGGCATCCTGAAAGAAACATATGCAACACGGTCAAAAGACTATACTTGGTGAGCTGACCTAGTTTGATCTGACTTAATGAAAACTTTTGAAAATACACATGCAATCAGTGTTTTCATGCACTGAGTCGGAAATCAGAAGTCAGGGTCTTGGTGTATGGATACGTTGGTCGTCGTACCAACACTGGAGTCCCTGAACTGAAAACCACAATCAGTACCCTTAACACTATTGCTTCACAAAAAGAAAATATTAGAGTTCTAAGTTATGTGGTAGAACTGACTCCTCTGATACCAATTTGTCATGACCCTTCCCCCAGGGCCCGTATCAGGACTACCCCAAACCCTCCTTTCATAGTCCAGGGGCTGGCGATTAGCACCAAAGGCGTAATTTCCCAAATCAAGGAAGGGTAGGTACAGATGGTCTCCTCAGTACTCCACATCCTCCAGACTCCACCGGGTAGCGTCTCGTCATGAGGTCCACCTCCAGGTACTGTCCAGTCCTCGTACACTCAGTCTCGGTCAGTGCTGTCTGTCATCTGCATCCAACACAACAAGGTGCGGGCATTGCCCGTCCAGGGGTGAGTATAACAATACTCAGTAGGGACCCCGAGACCCTCAAGGTCTCACAAAATCCAACAAGGATAAACCAAAAATTATGATTCCAATGGATAACCATTAATTAGGTATATGCCCATACATATACCTAAGTTATCAAGTAACTCATCTCAATCAAAAAGAAAACACAAAGGTCATTGACTCAGCTCAAACCAGGATTTTTATTCACGATGTCGAAACCACGGCTCCTGAAGAACTCCTCCTCTGTCGAGTACAGTGGGCATGTCACTACAACCAAGCTCTTCCCACTAACCTTGGACAGCTGAAGTACTCCACCTGTCGAGTACTGTGTGCCTGCTGCTACAACCAAGCGCTTCCCACCATGGGTCTTCCGCTATAACCAAGCGCTCCCCCTCATAGACTACAAAGGTACTCCTTCTATCGAGTACCATGGATCTGTCGCTACAACCAAGCACTCCTCGTTCCTGGGTATACTGCTACAACCAAGCGCTCCCCACTGGTCCATCTGAATCACTCCGAGTCGATCGATCATTAGTCGTCAAGTCTCAGCCAGCTACTAGGTCTCTGCAATCTTCTCGCTCGTCGTCGGGAGGGTCCACTCCACGAGCTACTGGTCGATACTTCCAAGTATCATGACATCTCACGTAGAAGTATCTCAAAGCAACTTCCACATCATAGGGGTGTCAAAACAACAGACGGCATGTAAATAGGACGCCTAGTCTGAGAGTTATTGGCATTTCCGTTTCAGGGGCCCGGTTGGTTTTGTAGGATCAAACCAACCCTACCGTACTCCAACAACGTCCGAACCTCAAGTGGTGTATGCCAAAAGAACCGTCTCATCAAAAGGAAACCAACTCAGTTGACGGAACATCAATCGGACGTCCGGTCCTAAAGTTATAAGTGTTTTCGCTCCGAGGGCCCGATTGGTTTCGGTTTCGAACCAGCCTATCCGTTTTTTCAAAGTCATTCAAAACTCACTTAGAGTATCGCAAAAGTACCGCTTCATCGCCAGAATCCTATTGCCATAGACAACGCGTCAATCGGACGTGCGGTCTTTAAGTTATTCCAGTCTAAGTGTAACGGGCCCAGGCCGTCAAGACCAGTGGGCTGGCGGGTCGGCCCGACCCGGTTTGGTGGGTCTGACCCGGCAAAGGGTCAGCCCGGCCCGATGGAGCGCGGCCTGGCCCCGTGGGGCATAGCCAGGCCCGGTGGGGCACGGCCCGGCCCGGCATGGCGCGGCCCGACCCGGCAGGGTGCGGCCCGGCCCGCGGCTGGCCACAGCTCGGCCCGGTTGGTCGAGCGATGTAGGGGGGTGCTTTCTCAAACCGGCGGTGCCTCCCTCCTATCCAGCCGGTCTTCCCGACATGAGCGGCCCACACGGATGGGGCGCTTCCCTCCCACGTGGCACCTACAGGTGTCACGGCCTCTTCAACCTGACCGGCTAATGATCCGGTCGGTTCGCCACTGAAGCGGCCCTCAGAGTGCGGGCAATGGTTCTCCGCAGCATGGCGCCTTAGAGGCACCGCGGTCCTCCAGCCCAGCTGGCTTCATCCGGCTGGTTCTTCTTTGGCCGAGCGGCCCGTGGATGCGGGCCACGGTCTCCCTTCTGTACGCGGTCACCATTATCTCCAGTCTTTGTCACTTCCAGTCGTTGTCGCGTCTCCCGAAACCGCTTCCATCGCCAATATAAACATGGATCAATGAAGGGTCGTCGGGCCGTGTCTGTTAGGCCTGCGCCCTCCGCGTTAAGTGGTATCAAGAGACCAATACCAACACTTGCATTCAACAATGACAAGAGTATAATTTAATTAAACTAAAATTATACAAACCCCCTACCTCGTAATTGATGCCGAACGTCGATGAGCCGCGGAAGAAGAGTTTTGCGGAGAACGGTTTCTTCCCATCAACGTTGTAGGAAGAGTCATTGTCATGAAGCAGAAAGGGAATTTGAAGACGACGTAGATTACTTGATGTCGGGGTGTGTCTGAGGAGGATGTTTCATTGGAAGAGTCTCTTCGCATTCTTCGTCGGAGTTGTTCTTCGTTGAAGAACGGTGTTCTTCGTCAGAAAGGAACACCTTCTTCTAATTCTCCAGAGCCTCCCCCACCAAAATATTTTCCCTAAGAAAATATTATAATAAGGCTTCCCATTATATTAGAATTTCCATGCAATTAAAAATAATTCAAAAAGAATTTTTGAAACCCAAGTTAATTAAAGTGGGATTTAATTATTTGGGTTGGCACAATTTATGAGAGAAGAGGTGGCCTCATTAATTTATGGGAAAACCAAGAGTTTCTAATTGGGGGTGAAGAGTTCAAAATTTAAAATAGAGGAGGTGGAGAGTTCACATGAAATGAAGGGGAGTAAATGGAGAGTGTAAGGGAAGTTGAAAAGTTAGGGGCTCATGTGGGCCCCACCTCACATTATCCTCTCATGGGAAGTTATGTGGGTGTGGGCCCCACCTCTAACTTCCCCTTGTAGGAAATAACCACCAATTATAAATAAAATTGTGTACACCAATTTTATTTAATTTATTATAATCCCCGAAAATTAACTTTCAACCCACATAAAATGCAACTGCGGTAAAGGTCCCCTTAAGCGAATATCGGTGTTGCGAGTTCATCGATGCCCTCAGATTTCAATTCTGAGCACCGGTTCAAAAGATAGAAAAACCTACACATGCGTTTACTAAACGTACCCAAACAAAACTTCATAAATTGATTCCGGGCACACCGGGCCTCGGAATCAGGCACTGTCAGAAACTGCGAACTCGTAAAATTTCAAAGTATTTAAGAAAAAAAATTCCTTGAAATTTCTAGGTCTTTACAAGTCACTCTCATTAATCACTCCCATGAACCCTTATTTACCCCTATTACCATGTCAAAATTTAGTAAGTGATCTCTCTATATTCTTTTTACTCAATCACCACTTTTGTGTTATGCCTCTTAAATTCCATTTGTTCATGTTTTGGGTATGTTTTTGTACATAACTATTACTAACCTTTTTATTTACATTATATTAGATACCCCATTTTGTATCATTAATTCCTCCCATGAAACTCTATATACACCCATTACTATGCTAAAATTTAGTAAGGGATCTCCCTCTCTCATTTTTATTCAAGCACCTCTTTTATGTTTTACCTTTTAATTCCCAATTGTTCTTGTTTGGATATGTTTTTATACATCCATATTAATGGAATTTTTTAATGTGGTTGGATACCCCTTTCACTCTCACTAATTCCTCTTAAGAACCTTTATGTACACTCATTATCATGCCAAAATTTAGTAAGGGACCTCTCCCTATTCTTTTCAATTCAAGCATCTTATTCATTTTATGCATTTTATTTCTAAATACTAATGATGGTATATGATTTTACACATAACTATTACTATCCATTTGATTTCCAAATAAATTTATACCTCTTTCACTCTCATTAAACCATTTTTATAGATCTTTTAGTACTATCGTTATGCATTCAAAATTTCCCTGTTATTTTTCTATGCCAAACAATTGTGTAGTGAATACCTATTCCCATTTACTATCAAGGTTTTTCACCTTTATGAACTTATACTTATTTTATTGGGGACTTACATGTATTTATTCCACACTCATTGATAATGTAATAAAATACGATGAAAAATGAATCCATTTTTTATGATCTATGTGGCACACTTATGCATGTGAATGATATGAAAGTGACAGGTGCACCCAAAATTATATAGCACTCCAATACATTGGAAAATATTTTAGTCTCATTATATATAATTAAAAGTATTAGGGAGTGAACCGAATTTATCATGAGACTTTTTCAATCATACTTTTTTGGCAGTTATACTTGACATATGTTTATGATTCCATGTTTAATGTTGTTCCCACATTTCCATGTTTCCTTTATGTTATCATGATTTGTCATGACTCATTGTTCATGTTCATGTTTATCACACATTTTATATTCCATTAAAATATAAATTATATAACATGTAATAATTTTATCATGTTATTTCATGTTTATTCCCTTACTGGACTTTATATCTCAACCCTTTTTTATTAATTTCCATAGGTTACCCTATATAGTTTTAAGTATGATTGAATATTATGAGCATGTTAAGGAATTTTTTAATAATGGCGATGTACCCCTATTTTATTTTTTTATGTAATATACCTAATTCAAAAATAAACAATACTTATTGATATTTTGGGTTGTATTATGTATAATATTATCTAATAAATCATGAAATAAAGTGTAATAAATACTTGGGTTGTCAAAATTAGTATCGAATGGAAGTTTAGTTATTCTTAGAATTAGAGTTATAAAATTATAGGGAAAGACTTAGGGATAAGACTAAACATAATAAGATATCCCTAAATTTTTATAAATTATAGATTAATTGGTTTATGAGAAAATACATACCTATTTAGATACTACAAGTTGATGTGGCTCTAGCACAGATATACTAAGGGGTAAAACACAAAAACACTGCATTGGACTAAACTCGACCCGGAACTGGTGCACAACAATGAGACTTATTGTGTACATGGTTTGACACTCCCAATGGATATGAATTGGTAAATTTACAATCTCATTAATAGCTATCATTAAAGGATGGTGGTAATTCCTATAAGTGTAAATGCTATAAAATAGATCATGGATAGCATATAATAAATCATATAAATTCATAAGTTAAGGAATAAATTTCATTTAAAAGTTATCGCTTTAATGTTATTGGATTCTCCTCTATGTGTTTAATAGTTTAAAAATACCCATCCCTATTTTTAAATTTATTCTAGATAATGGATAGAAATAAGAAGAACCAAGTGAAAACCCAATGTGATGGGCAATGCGATGACTACCCAAATGGGATTCCGAATTTTAAGGGAGCTCAAGTAAGACAAATTATGATTATGCCAAACCATATATAAAAATCACAATTATAAATGATCATATAGTTGAGTGTCCAAATAAATAAAATAATAGGAAGATGATGGATTATGAAATTTCATCTGATAAAGGTGATAGAGGAAAAAATATTTAATTTTATACGTGTCAAAAATATGGAAATCATCACTAAGAGAAATCCCACAAAGTAACTCGGATGTGTTTTAAGTGTGGAAAAATAGGGAATAAGGTATATAGTTATCATAATTAAAATTAATAGTATGATATAAGGGAATATATTACATCCTATGACACCCCTTTATTGTTCAATGCCTTATGTGTGGAAAATATGGTCTTTATCCGAGTCAATGCCCTAATCCAAGGGTTAAATTCAAGACTAAGGATAGATGTATGCTATGGAAATTATTAGTGTAAGGATTAAAGTGTTTATGTATTGGTATTCAAGTGTTAAGTTGTGGAAGTAAAATATAAAATACATTTGGGATTTTATAATCATGAAATATATAAGTATTTTTCCATAGTAGTTTTCATTTAAATATTTAAAACATTGTTGAATGGTACAAATAACCTATAAAAGTGATTTAGTAATAAGGTTATTGATAACCCTTAATATGTGTTTGATTTTGGGATAATACAAAATACTATTGAGATGAAGTGTATAAGGATAATATTATATTTAAAAGTATTGATACAAATTTTGAATATTTATGTGATGTAAATTTAGTATGATTAAGGATATTATGGAAAACATATTATAGGGTCAAGTATTTTTTATTTTTAGGTGATTAATGATATTTAGGGAGATTTTTTTTTGGGTTAAGGTATATATACCCATTAGGATTATTTAATAAGAATAATATTATGTTTTTATAAGTTTAATATGATGGTTATGATACAACCTTTAAGGTTAAAACATTCGTTAATTTTTAAGTTATTAGTGTTATATATGGGAATTTATTTAAGGAATGATATATGTTAAACCTTAGGGTTTTTTGTAGAGTTATGGAGATTAATGTATTAAGGTTTATTCATTTTTATTTTTATCTTACTTTTTTCTAACCATTTTGGATTTAGTAAATACATTAGGAATAGCTTTTTATTCTATGGTTTAGTATGTGATCTGTTATAAGATTATACTAGTGATTTGGGTATAACACTACTAGAAATGCAGGATTTCCCAATGGTTTAGAACCGTTGGGAAAGGCTGCAGAACCATTGGTATATGTTATACCAATGGTTCTGAAACCCGTAGGGAAGTAAGCCGTTGGGAAAAGTTTTTCCCAATGGTTTACAGTGAACCGTTGGGATAGGGTGCTGAAAAATTACCCTATCCCAACGGTTTTCAAGAACTGTTGGGAAATCTTTTTCCCAACAGTTTACAACCGTTGGGAAATAGTGCACAAATTTATCATGTTTTTTCCAACGGTTCTATGAACCGTTGGAAAAAACCCAATGTATTCTCTTTCCCAACGGTTTAGAACCGTTGGGAAAAGTGTTTTACCAACGGTTCATAGAACCGTTGGTAAAACAAGGCCTACACATTCTATGCCAACGGTTCAAAACCGTTGGCATAGCCTCTGCTGGTAAAATTGCCCAGCAGCTCTACAATTTCCCAGCACAGCAGCTCTGCAATTTCCCAGCAGATATCCAATTTGCCCACCTGGTCTCATTTTGTCGTTCCCTCTCATTTTCAATCCAATTATTGTACCTGCAATAAACTAACACATACATATACAATTATTGTACCTACAATAACCAACTAACAATTACATATAGAGAACAAATTCATACACATTTAACATATAATGGTGGAACTATACACATACATAATTAAATTAGAATTCATAACGTAATTATAATTTAGATGACAATTATATGTGGAATCTGGAAGTCAATTCATAATTTGATCGGTTTTTTGTATACCATATATTTTTACATGAAATAATGTCCATTTTAAACAAAATACATACACCTGGAGAGCTACCAGCCACACCGCGCCTCGGATTGAGGCGGGGTTGGCTTGTACACGTCACATATGACCCATGGATCGTTGTGCTAATGTATCGACACAATACGAATGCGTTTGGTAGGTTTTCCGTATGTCAGTTGATGTTTTTCAATTAAAATGACATACTTTTGAAACAAAAGGCAGACACTTTGAGTGGTGTCGGCCACACCGCACCTTGGATTGAGGCGGCGTTTACTCTTACACGTCACATATGACCCATGTATCATTCTCCTAAAGTTTCAATGGAAACCGAATGTGTTTGGTCGGTTTTCTGTATGTACATAAATTGCTGTCCATTTTAAGCAAAAGACATACACCATACACTTTGAGTGGTGGCGGCCACACCGCGCCTCGTATTGAGGCGGGGTTGACTCGTATACAACACATATGACCCATGGATCATTGTGCTAAAGTATCGACACAATCCGAATGCGTTTGTTCGTTTTTCCATATGCTAGTTGATGTTTTTCACTTCAAATGACGTCCTTTTGAAACAGAAGACATACACTTTGAGTGGTGGCGGCCACACCACGCCTTGGAGTGATGCGGGGTTGACTTTTACACGTCACATATGACCCATGGATCGTTGTGCTGATGTATCGACACAATCCGAATGTGTTTGGTCAGTTTTCTGTATGCCAGTTGATGTTTTTCAATTAAAATGATGTACTTTTGAAACAAAAGACAGACACTTTGAGTGGTGTCGTCCACACCGCGCCTCGGATTGAGGCGGGGTTGACTCGTACACATCACATATGACCCATGGATCTTGGTACTAAATAATCGACACAATCCGAATGTGTTTGGTCGGTTTTCCATATGTACTTAAATTGTTGTCCATTTTAAGAAAAAGACAGACACTTTGAGTGGTGGCAGCCACACCGCGCCTTGGATTGAGGCGGGGTTGACTCTTACACGTCACATATGACCCATGGATCATTGTGCTAAAGTATCGACATAATCCGAATGCGTTTGGTCAGTTTTCCATATACCAGTTGATGTATTTCACTTCAAATGACATCCTTTTGAAACAGAAGACAGACACTTTGAGTGGTGGCGGACACACCACGCCTCGGATTGAGGCGGGGTTCACTCTTACACGTCACATATGACCCATGGATAGTTCTCCTAAAGTTTCAATGGAATATGAATGCGTTTGGTCGGTTTTCTGTATGTACTTAAATTGTTGTCCATTTTAAGCAAAAGACAGACACTTTGAGTGGTGGCGGCCACACCACTCCTTGGATTGAGGCGGGGTTGACTCATACATGTCGCATATGACCCATGGATCGTTGTGCTAAATTATCGACTCAATCCGAATGTGTTTGGTAGGTTTTCTGTATGCCATTTGATGTATTTCACTTCAAATGGCGTCCTTTTGAAACAGAAGACAGACACTTTGAGTGGTGGCGGTCACACCGCGCCTCGGATTGAGGTGGGGTTGACTCTTACACATCACATATGACCCATGGATCGTTTTCCTAAAGTTTCAATGGAAACCGAATGCGTTTGGTCGGTTTTCCGTATGTACTTAAATTGTTGTCCATTTTAAGCCAAAGACAGACACTTTGAGTGGTGGCGGCCACACCGCGCCTCAGATTGAGGCGGGGTTGACTCTTACACGTCACATATGACCCATGGATCATTGTGTTAAAGTATCGACACAATCTGAATGCGTTTGGTCGGTTTTCCGTATTCCATTTGATGTATTTCACTTCAAATGACGTCCTTTTGAAACAGAAGACAGACACTTTGAGTGGTGGAGGCCACACCGCGCCTCGGATTAAGGCGGGGTTGACTCGTACACGTTACATATGACCTGTGGATCGTTATCCTAAAGTTTCAATGGAATCCGAATGCATTTGGTCAGTTTTCCGTATGTACTTAAATTGTTGTCCATTTTAAGCAAAAGACAGACACTTTGAGTGGTGGTGGCCACACCACACCTCGGATTGAGGTGGGGTTGACTCGTACATGTCACATATGACCCATGGATCGTTGTGATAAAATATGGACACAATCCGAATGCGTTTGGTCGGTTTTCCGTATGCCAGTTGATGTATTTCACTTCAAATGACGTCCTTTTGAAACAGAAGATAGAAACTTTGAGTGGTGGCGGCCACACCGCACCTCAAATTGAGGTGGGGTTGACTCATACACGTCACATATGACCCATGGATCGTTCTCCTAAAGTTTTAACGGAAACTGAATGCGTTTGGTCTGTTTTCCGTATGTACTTAAATTGTTGTCCATTTTAAGACAAAGACAGACACTTTGAGTGGTGGCGGGCACACCGCGCCTCGGATTGAGGCGGGGTTGACTCTTACACATCACATATGACCAATGGATTGTTGTGCTAAAGTATCGACCCAATCCAAATGCATTTGGTCGGTTTTCCGTATGCCAGTTGATGTATTTCACTTCAAATGACGTCCTTTTGAAACAGAAGACAGACACATTGAGTGGTGGCGGCCACACCGCGCCTCGGATTGAGGCGGGGTTGACTCGTACACGTCACATAAGACCCATGGATCGTTCTCCTAAAGTTTCAATGTAAATTGAATGCGTTTGGTCGGTTTTCCATATGAACTTAAATTGTTGTCCATTTTAAGCCAAAGACAGACACTTTGAGTGGTGGCGGCCACACCGCGCCTTGGATTGAGGCGGGGTTGACTCGTACACGTCACATATGACCCATGGATCGTTGTTCTAGAGTATCGACACAATCCGAATGCGTTTGGTCGGTTTTCCGTATGCCAGTTTATGTATTTCACTTCAAATGACATCCTTTTGAAACAGAATATAGACACTTTGAGTGGTGGCGGCCACACCACGCCTCAGATTGAGGCGGGGTTGACTCTTACACGTCACATATGACCCATGCATCGTTCTCCTAAAGTTTAAATGGAAACCGAATGCGTTTGGTCGGTTTTCCGTATGTACTTAAATTGTTGTCCATTTTAAGCAAAAGACAGACACTTTGAGTGGTGGTGGCCACACCGTGCCTCGGATTGAGGCAGGGTTGACTCGTACACGTCACATATGACCCATGGACCGTTGTTCTAAAGTATCTACAAAATCCGAATGCGTTTGGTCAGTTTTCTGTATGCCAGTTGATGTATTTCACCTCAAATGACGTCCTTTTGAAACAGAAGACAGACACTTTGAGTGGTGGCGGCCACACCGCACCTCGGATTGAGATGGGGTTGACTCGTACACATCACATATGACCCATGGATCGTTCTCTTAAAGTTTCAATAGAATATGAATGTGTTTGGTCGGTTTTCCATATGTACTTAAATTGTTGTCCATTTTAAGCAAAAGACAGACAATTTGAGTGGTGGCGGTCACACCGCGCCTCCGATTGAGACGGGGTTGACTCGTACACGTCACATATGACCCATGGATCGTTTTGCTAAAGTATCGACACAATACGAATGTGTTTGGTCGGTTTTCCGCATGCCAGTTGATGTATTTCACTTCAAATGACGTCCTTTTGAAACAGAAGACAGACACTTTGAGTGGTGGCGGCCACACCGCGCCTCGGATTGAGGCGGAGTTGACTTGTACACGTCACATATGACCCATGGATCATTCTCCTAAAGTTTCAATGGAAACCTAATGCGTTTGGTTGGTTTTCCGTATGTACTTAAATTGTTGTCCATTTTAAGCAAATGACAGACACTTTGAGTGGTGGCAGCCACACTGCGCCTCGGATTGAGGCGGGGTTGACTCGTACACGTCACATATGACCCATGGATCGTTGTGATAAAGTATCGACACTATCCGAATGTGTTTGGTCAGTTTTCTGTATGCCAGTTGATGTATTTCACTTCAAATGACGTCCTTTTGAAACAGAAGACAGACACTTTGGGTGGTGGCGGCCACACCGTGCCTCGGATTGAGGCGGGGTTGACTCGTACACGTAACATATGACCCATGGATCGTTCTCCTAAATTTTCAATGGAATCTGAATGTGTTTGGTCGGTTTTCTATATGTACTTAAATTATTGTCCATTTTAAGCCAAAGACGGAGACTTTGGGGTCCAAGGAAGAGGGTGGGGGGCTATGCGGGGGGCTGTCTGGGGGGCTGTCCGGGGGGCTGTCTGGGGTCCAGGGAGGAGGGTGGGGGGTCTGTGCGGGGGGCTGTCCGGGGGGTGTTCGGGGGGTTGTCCGGGGTCCAAGGAGGAGGGTGGGGGCTGTCTGGGTGGTTGTCTGGGGGCTATCTGGGGGGCTGTTTGGGGGGTCGTTCGGGGGCTGTCCGGGGCTGTTCGGGGGTTATCTGGGGTCCAAGGAAGAGGGTGGGGGATGTCCGGGGGCTGTCTGGGGGGATTTCTGGGGGGTTGTCCGGGGTCCAGGGTGGAGGGTGGGGGGGCTGTCCGGGGGGCTGTCTTGGGGGCTGTCCGGCAGGGCTGTCCGGGGTCCAGGGAGGAGGGTGGGAGGTTGTCTAGGGTCCAGGAAGGATGTGGGTTCTCAAACACACAACCACTAAAAGACAACAACATCCATAAAAACAGATAATATATAAAAATAACTTAACTCCAATACTATACTATGAGTCTAGATAAAACCAACAACTAGAATAGATTAAATATTAAATCTCAGTAATATCAGTCAAAAATGTAATGGATCAACATGTCCCACATCACCATCACCATCATCATCATCATCATCATCACCCTCGTCCTCATCCCCATCATCGTCCTCGCCCTCGTCCTCCTCCTCGTCCTCGCCCTCCTCCTCGCCCTCGCCACCCACCTCGCCCTCCTCGTCTCCCTCCTCTTCTGCATCAGACTCCTCACCATCATCATCGTCAAGCTGTAAATCATCCTGACCACCACTAGAACTGCCACCTGGTGCACCGTATATAGAACGTATCGACGACATATACTCATCAAAAGCTAGGCTGGCCTTTGCTGGAAGTGTAGGACGTAGAAGTTCAATAAATTTCATAAACGCACTGTTTTCCCTAGAAGACTGTTCTGCCGTCTCTTTGGACCTTTTCTCAGCCTGTTATGCCTGTTCCCTAACTTGTTGCAGCTCGGTGGCACTACAGCTCGTACCTGAGGAGGGCCAATACCTCGTCGGGGCTATCCTAGGTCGGCAGCGTACTCTGCCAGAATGCTCCTCTCCCAACACCTGATGTAAGTGATCTGTTGGCCCAAAATTGTCTGGTTCTTGGGCATCAAGGACCTCTTAAGCAGCCTGTTACAAATATAAATATATCATTAAGTTACAAAATAGATATTAAAAAATAAATTCAATAGATTAAAACTTACAATCTTCTGCTGAGTCGCTTCGTTGACGGCACTTCCATCCTTTTTTCATCTAATCGAGCAAAACAGTTTTGCTCGAGGCACGAGTCCTTCAATATTTTGTATTTGCCTCTACAATGAAATTGAAAACTAAAGTTATATGAAAACTTTAGCAAACTATTAAATAATTTAAGAAACAAAAGAAACTGTAAGTCATAAAGAAAACTTATAAACAATTGTTATACCTGCTTCCTCTCATGATCAGGCATCGTAGTGCGTCCCAGTGTGTGGAGGTATTTTTTTGCATCAATGTTCTTTTTATTTTTTCCAGATGATTCCTAAATAAAATTCGAAAATGAAACAGATAGTATTAATGAAAAACATGAAAGTTATTATTTAAATACCTCAAATGTTATTAATACCTTAAACTGGGTACTCGTCCAATGAGTAATCATCTGATGATACTGCTCTATAGGACAATCATCCACAACTGGTACCGCCTCTAACTCAGTTCCAACTCTAGCACGCCAGCCCATATACAACCCATGCTTGTAGGCTCTCCAAATCTTTCCTAAATCCTTTGTACGTTCCGATCGTGCACCCTCACCATCGGGAAAATTAAATCGAAGCTGAAATCAAAATATTAATTCATATAAATACAAAAATAATTCATGGCATTAAATAGAACATATTTTTTTACCCATATCTCTGCCCAAGCTCTATCCTTGACCTCATGCGGCAAATTTATCCATGATAGCGGGGTGACGGGAATGATGTCGGAGTATTTGGAAAGCGTTGCCAAAAAACTCCGACATTGCTGCCCTGTTTTCTCAACCATTTGGTTGTCTTCATTATAATCCACCATAACCTGTGTGCGGCGGTTCCACACTGAACGCATGCGTGTACGCCCCCACCCACGCCTCCTGTCAGTAGATGTATCTGTCATGAAAGAAAAACAAATATTTTATCAGAACATGTTATAATGAAAATAAATATTTATATAAAAATTTGTTAGGGTTCTATAAATATACCTGTGTCGGTCTGATCGCTGAGTGCCGCTGGATCCACAGAAACTGATGGAACACCCTATGGTGGAACAGGAGTCAAAGACGATGGAATATAGAAGCTCAGAGAGACAAAAGTAGAAGGAAAAGAAGATGGGACAGCTGTCTGACCGGATGCTGACTGAGGAGTGGGAATCATCATGGGATGTGAAAATGATGGGCCAGAAGATGCAGAAGGTAGCGAAAACATGGGAGGCCTAAATATCCCGTGTGTCTCTAACGACACACCGGGATCATAATGTGGGAAGGATGACATGTCAGTGGGAGGGGCAGGGTCTAGTCGGGTACGCGCAGCTGCTCGTCCACCTCTGGTACGAACCCTCCTCATACCATCGTCCTGAGTACTAGGACCAGTACTAGGCTCCTCGTCGAATAACTGTCGACCTATAGGTGGATCCTAAAAAAATGTTTACAAATAAATTAATCACATGACATTATATATTCTTTAAATATATCAATTTGAAATAAAGTACTCACTGTAGGCACTAATGGTGGAACGCCCATCTCCGTCATTCGACGATTGTTCTCCATCATTTTTTTCCTTCGTCTCTCTTCAATTGGATTCATTTCCTGATTTTGAAAACAAATATGTAATTAATTTGAAAAAGAAAACTAATTTGTAACCCAAAAATGCAATTCAAATAAAATTGCAACCAATAAACATTGAAAATTAACATAATGGTAAATTAAGCTATCAATTGTTTTAGAAGAGATTGAATGGATTTAATAAATCATACAAGTTGTAATGTTCACCAAGTTAGAAATATTGTTTGACTATGTTTGAATACAGTTCAATTACAAATTAGAAAATGCAATTCAAATAAAACTGCAACCAATAAACATTGAAAATTCACATAACGGTCAAGTCAGCTATCAATTGTTTTAGAAGAGCTTGAATGGATTTAATAAATCATACAAGTTTTAATGTTCACCAAGTTAGAAATATGTTTGACTATGTTTGAATACAGTTCAATTCCAAATTAGAAAATGAAATTCAAATAAAACTGCAACCAATAAATATTGAAAATTCACATAACGGTCAAGTCAGCTAAAACATATTTGTGATCAATACTAAATCAATTTAAATATTACCAACCTTAACAACCCAAATCGAGGTAAACCAAAAGAATTGAGAACATGGATGAATGATTCTATATATTTTCAACCACAACTTCAGGTTTACAATCAACTCTGACAATTGAGATATTTGAGTCATCAAAAGAAATAAATGGATTGGTTCCAATGGCACTAGGGATAGTGTCAATTCCATCATCACTATCATCAAAAATATATCTTTGAATTACTTCAACTATGACACCAAATTCAAGTCGAAGTTGGTCTTTGACATAAAAAACTTGTTTAGCCATTGATGCCAACACATATGGTTCTTCGGTAGCAAGAGTGCGAGTCATATTAATTACTCGAAATCCACAATCATAAATAAATGTAACATCCCAAGTAAGTAATGAATAACATATATTTTTATCTATGTCTATTAATGAATTAGATAGTGTTTTAGAGGCTTAAAATGAAAATAAATCCAATCTTAAGCATGGAATACACTAATATTCTTAAAAGATTGTTTTACTGCCTAATGATGGAAAACCCTTTTAAAATCTATCTTTTGACAATTTTATAAACTATGTTTGTCAAAATAAACTTATTCTTTATTATTGGGACATCAAAATTTACTTTGTGTGAATTTTTGGTATTTTTCTGACAATGTTCATTTTTTAATGAATAGTGAAAAATACTGCATTTTACATCAAAACTGCTTTTTAATCTAATTTATTTATATGATTATATTATCTTTTGAATTTGTTTTGAAGTGAAATTAGAATATATTTTTACCATTCAATCCAATTGTGGTCATTGGAATCAATTTCACTTTGAAATTGGACTTAAACTGGTGTCAATCTTTTGATACTTATTGTTTCATAAAAACACGCTATTTGCTCTGACAGCGGGAATTAATTATTAAATTAATTAATGTGACTTATATGTTTTGAATTTTGTAAAATAGACTTCATTTTTGAATTCAGAATATCAAATATAGCTTAGGGTGAAGTTTTGGTATTTTTTTGAAAAACTCCAATTTTTGATGAATAGTGAAACCACTAAGTGGTAATCAAGCAAACTGATTTTTCAGTTAAATGAAAGTTTACCACTAATGTGTATTGAATTTTGAAAATCCAACATACATGGTTATCATTAGTATATAAAATGTGGTTCAATGGGATGAAAATAAATTTTTGGTGAATAGTAACTTTTTTTTCATTAATCGCGATTAGAGAAAATTAGTGTAATTTAAGGTAAAAATGATATTATAAAAATATTAAAACACCATGACACTTGTCCTACCCCTATTGGATGAGTCATGGCCGACCAAGACAACCCATGGGTGGATTTAGGGGACCCTATGGAGCCACTTGGGTGAGATAATGACTTTAATTCCTTTTTTTTAAATAAAGGTGAAAATGACACTAACATAAATTGTTATACTAAAACAATTTTTATAAGTGGTTATACTAATCATATTTTTGTCTATAAATATTCATTAGAAAGATAAAACTATTTCCTACATCATAGTATTTTTGTTATAATTTTTAGACATTAAATAAATTAATTTATTTATGACATCATGATGATGCAGCGATGACCTCATTATTTAACGATTAAAATAAAATGGAAAGATAATGTAATATCTAAGAACTAAACTTGTCCAAAATATATTGGATGGGAATTTTTCAAAGACTTATCATCTTATATTCGAAATATATCAATTTGGGACCTTATAAATTCGAAACACTTTTGAAAATAAAATAATAGTTTCATGATTTCCAAAAGTGCCCCTCCTCTCCTCTTATAAAAGGCCCCCACCTCTCCCGCATTTCACACACTTCTCAAGCCTTTGGCTCAGCCAACCCCTGCCCATTTACTCTCTACACATCCCTCTACTCATACTAGAGGATTCCCTTTGGGCATAATCCTTTCAAAGGAAGCCTTTAGGCTCAAATCAAAAGGAGTTACACTTTTAAAGGTAATTCATTCTCTCATGTTCATTTGTTTTATTTTGCTTCTCCAACCCCCTAAACTCTTTTTATTTACTTATTTTGTAAAAAAACCAGTATATTAAATATACTAGGATGTTGTTATAATATTTATTTGAGCTACACTCTCACACAACTACATAAAATGGTTAAATAACATACGGTTTCTGTGGATGGCGAAATTCTGCCTCCCGAAACGATGATTGTTCAATACTCATTTAACACCTTCAAAGGTGGCCCTTATGATGTCACTATTTTTATATATGATATATAATATGTTTATTATTTCCTTAAGCTTCTGTATTTTTCATTTATGGCATACCATTATTGTTTCCATTATGGGTAAACACGATATCTTCATTTTAGGAAGTGCGGACTACCGCCCCCTGAAAGTGATTTGATTCGTTAATACCATATGTGGGATGTGTAAGGGATAAAGTTAATGATATTATATATGATATTATACTTGAATTATAATATAATCTTATATCATTATGATTTCATTCTATAAAATACGAAATAGAAATGGAATTAGCATTCATGCGTACGTACGGCTTACCGTCTCCATGAACGGTGCATTTCATTTCTTACCTCTAAATGTGATGTAATATTATAAATACATGTATATGATGAATATATATGATATATATGTTATCCAAATCATTAATATCATTCTGTATATGATGAACCTTTGACCAAATTAACAACATGTAAGTGTAAGAAGTCTATTTTTGACTTAAGAACCAAATACCGACAAAATGAGCATTATTAACTTAAATAATTACATAGTGTTCATGACATGGTAATAAGTGATATAAAAGGAATTATGAACTTGAAAAAGGTTCTTAATCAAGTAGAAATTAACTCAAGTTTATTATTCAGGACATTAAAGAACGATCGAGTCAAGTCGGACCCGAGGTATGGGACTTCGTCTCAATCTCCTTTCATTGAGGCATATTTTGTTTTATACACAACCTTCTTTTATACGGTTTATAAACCCCTTTAACTTTTACGTTTATTCAAAAGGAATCTTTTTTATACGAAGCATTTACTAAACGACAAAAGGGAATGTTTTTTTCGTACGTATGCGGCGACAACGACTTCTCCGCCGTCGTGACCATTATTTGAGTTTCGGCTTCCTCTACAAGCCATACCTTCTTTTCAAAAGAAAAATAAATACCATGTTTTACTTTTCTTTTATTTTGGTATCGAAAATGGTTTTCATAATGTTTTTATATCAATGTGTTGTATTGATATCTTGTGATTTAAAGGTGGGAATGTTATGTTTCCTTTATGCATGTTTTATGTGATATGATTATGTTGAGGTTCTTGGAAATTATTATGAAAACGGGTGGTTCCGTGATAAAATAAGGGAAGGTGAGCCCGATATAGCTCTCCAATGCATTGGGTAACACGAAGGATTGAAACTTTAAGGTTTCTCCAAAGAGATTTAGGGAATATACTGTGATGGGTATTCCAAACGTAACCAAGAGGGTTACTCCCTACGTAAGAATGTTATGAATGCCTCAAGTTACCTTTATGTCTTATGATTTCTATGATTATTCATGATTTGATGAGGTATGTTAAAGTGCTTATGTTTTATGGGTAAAGTATGGTCTCATCCTTATGTATATATGTACCCATGTTTCCATTCCATATTTCTATATCCCTTACTGAGCTTTTTATGCTCATCCCAAGTTTTTTTGAAATGTTTTTCATAGGTCAAGGGAAAGGTACATGATATGATGATAGTGTCAAGGAAGTGTCAAGAAATAATCCATGTTTTATTTTAAATGTGTTTCCATTGATGGGAATGAAGAATACTATCTTTATGTAACCACTTTGTGGAATGTAATGAAAGTTTTATGTTCTAATTCTCTAAAACTCTAAACCTGAAAATATCCTCTATGTGTAATCTTGTAATAACTCAAGATTAAGTAAGGTTTAAGGCTGGGGCCTTATAGTTGGTATCAAAGGTCGGTTTAGATAACATTAGGAGTTAGAATTATATTAAATGATTATCCAAAAAAAAATTTTTTTTTGAAATGATATAGCATTTAAAGATTACCATGTTGCTTCATCTAAGACATGTTTGTTCAGAATGGTTTTCCGCAGAGGAAATAGGGAAGCAGTGCTAGGAAGGCATACAGAAGGAAATAACCTTCCGAATCAGCATCCAGAAATGGTCGGAATTGGAACTGAAGAGTTTGTTGCAATAATGGCACAGTTGAATCTGGCTATAAATGGTGGTTGTATCCATGCACGAGATCAGCCAGATCAACCGTAGAGGAACATGTCAGTGGTGGAACATTTCATGAGGCAACATCCCCCATCATTCAGAGGATCATCTGACCCTGTGTTAGCTGAAGGGAGGATTAAAGCACTGGAGAAGATTTTCGATGTCATGGGGTGTTCAGACAATCAAAAGGTTAGTCTTGCTATTTACCATTTGGAGGGTGAGGCAGATCAGTGGTGGTCTATGGTTAAAAATATCAGGGATGCCGATGAGATTGATGCTCTCGACTGGGATGAATTCAAAGTTATGTTTCTTGAGAATTATTTTCCTAAGGCTGTTCGACTTAGGATGGAAAATAAATTCTTGGAATTGAGGCAAGAGGAAGACTCAGTGGTTGCCTATGAAGAAAGGTTCACTCGATTGGAAAGGTATGCTCCAAATTTTATCCGAGACCTTGATAGTAAAATCAATCGTTTTTACTCAGGATTAAAGCCAAAAATATCGAAGGGCATTACCTTCTCGTGAGTTTAATAGTTATTAAAATCTTGTTAGATGTGCTGAGAAGGTGGAAATGGAGTTTGCCGATGATCAAGTGTTCTATAACAACCAACAGAAGAAGAGACCGAGGTGGCAGGAGAAATGTAAGAATTCTTCAAAAAAGTCTGATGGTAAGAAAACTAAGTTTCCAGTTTGTGATAAATGTGGCAAAAGGCATGCTGGGGAATGTCTTCTGAATTCTGGAAAGTGCTACCGATGTGGTAAGATGGGATATAATGCTTGTGATTTCACTGGAAAGGATCAAGGTGAAGGTAAGACCAAATTTGATTTACAGTTAGTGAAATGTTATAAGTGCAATGAGATGGGTCACTATGCAAATGAGTGTCCGATAAAGAGCTTGAGTGATGGGAAGCAGTTAGACTACAAGCAGAAAGGGGTGGTGAAATCTTTTGCAACTACTTTAGCAGATGTCGGGCCATCAAATAAAGTTGTATCAGCTCCAGGGAGCTCTGTTTTTTTCAAAGATTGACTTGAGATCGGGGTACCATCAGCTGAAGGTAAAGGAAGCAGACGTTCCGAATACCGCGTTCCGTACAAGATATGGACATTATGAATTTGTAGTAATGCCTTTTGGACTAACCAATGCACATGTTGTATTCATGGACTTAATGAATAGAATTTTCTATGAGTTCTTGGATAAGTTTGTGATGATTGTTTTCAGGAATTGAAAAGAAGATTGGTGAATGCTCCAGTTTTGGAACAACCTTCCAGGAATGGTGAGTTTGTTATATACAGTGATGCTTCATTGAAAGGACTTGGTTGCGTCCTAATGCAGAATGATCAGGTAATTTCTTATGCTTCACAACAGTTGAAAACTCTTGAGGTAAATTACCCTACACATGATTTGGAATTAGCTGCTATTGTTTTCGCTTTAAAAATTTGGAGGCATCATTTGTATGGAGTAAAGTGTGAAATATATGCCGACCACAAAAGTTTAAAGTATATATTCACTCATAAAGAATTGAACTTGAGACAAAGGATATGGCTAGAATTAATCAAGGATTATGATTGTACAATTCATTACCATCCGGGAAAAGCAAATAAAGTGGTTGATGCTTTGAGTCGAAAAAGTAATGCTTCATTAGCAATGTTGTGTTTGGAACGTGATCCTTTGGTTAAGGATTTGATGAAATTTGGCATAGAAGTTGTTGGTGCAGGAAGTTCTTCTGTTTTGTTTCAGGTATCAGTGAGATCATCTCTATCAGATAGAATCAAGCAAACACAGAAGCAAGACAGTGAGTTGCAGAAAAAGGTAGAGCTGGTTCAGAAAGGTAAGTTTCCTGAATTCAACATTGATAATGATTGCTTTTTGAGATTTGGGAAGAGATTGTGTGTGCCTTGTGATTCACAGTTGAAGAGAGAGTTGTTATGTGAAGCTCATAGTTCTCTGTTTTCAGTTCATCCTGGCAGTACTAAGATGTACAGAGATCTGCGGGTGTATTACTGGTGGGATGGAATAAAAAGAGATATTACTGATTTTACTGTGAAGTGTTTGACATGTCAACAGGTTAAAGCAGAGTGGCCGTTACCGAAAGGGATTCTTCAGCCTTTACGAGTGCCAGAGTGGAAATGGGAGAATATATCCATGGACTTTGTTGTGGGATTACCGAATACATCTTGAGGTAATAATGCAATCTGGGTTATTGTTGATTGCTTGACTAAATATTCTCATTTCCTTGCTATACGAGATACTTTTTCCCTAGATCAACTTTCCCGTTTGTATCTTAAAGAGATAGTCAGGTTACATGGAGTTCCTCTCTCCATTGTATTTGACCGTGATCCCAGGTTCACTTCTAAATTTTGGAAAGGCCTTCATAAGTCTTTGGGTACTGAATTAAATTTTAGTACAGCTTTTCATCCTCAATCAAATGGGCATTCGGAACGAACAATTCAGACCTTGGAGGATATGCTACGAGCTTGTTCTATGTATTATCAGGGAAGTTGGGACCAACATCTTTCTTTGGTTGAATTTTCATATAATAACAGTTTTCATTCCAGTATACAGATGGCACCATTTCAGGCATTATATGGGAAGCGGTGTTGAACTCCAGCTTTCTGGTATGAAGTGGGTGAAAGGAAGTTTATGGGACCAGAATTGGTAGAAGAGATGGCAGAAAAAGTTCAGCTGATTCAGAAGCACATGAGAACAGCTCAGAGCAGGCAGAAGAGTTATGCAGACAACAGGAGGAAGGATCTATCTTTGGAGGTAGGTGATCATGTTTTTCTCAAAGTATCACCATGGAAAAGTGTTATGTGATTTGGTAAGAAAGGAAAGCTGAGTCCAAGGTTCATTGGACCATATGAAATTCTGGAGAGAGTTGGATCAGTGGCTTACCGAGTGGCTTTACCTCCGAGTTTATCTCAGGTACACAATGTTTTTCACATTTCAATGTTAAGGAAGTACATGCCAGATCCATCTCATGTTTTGAGTCCAGAGGTAGTTCAGCTGGAAGAGAACCTATCTTATGAGGAACAACCGATCCAGATTCTTGACCACAGGGAGCAAGTGTTACGGAATAAGGTGATTAATCAGGTAAAGGTTTTGTGGAAAAACCACATGATGGAAGAGGCAACATGGGAATCTGAAAATGCAATGAGGGATAAGTACCCCCATTTATTTGATAAGTAAATAAATTGCGGGGACGCAATTTTTTAAAGGGGGAAGGATATAACATCCCAAGTAAGTAATGAATAATAGATATTTTTATCTATGTCTATTAATGAATTAGATAGTGTTTTAGAGGCTTAAAATGAAAATAAATCCAATCTTAAGCATGGAATACACTAATATTCGTAAAAGATTGTTTTACTGCCTTATGATGGAAAAACCTTTTAAAATATATCTTTTGAAAATTTTATAAACTATGTTTGTCAAAATAAACTTATTCTTTATGATTGGGACATCAAAATTTACTTTGTGTGAATTTTTGGTATTTTTCTGACAATGTTCATTTTTTAATGAATAGTGAAAAATACTGCATTTTACATCAAAACTGCTTTTTAATCTAATTTATTTATATGATTATATTATCTTTTGAATTTGTTTTGAAGTGAAATTAGAATATATTTTTACCATTTAATCCAATGGTGGTCATTGGAATCAATTTCACTTTGAAATTGGACTTAAACTGGTGTCAATCTTTTGATACTTATTATTTCATAAAAACACACTATTTGCTCTGACAGTGGGAATTAATTATTAAATTAATTAATGTGACTTATATGTTTTTAATTTTGTAAAATATACTTCATTTTTGAATTCAGAATATCAAATATAGCTTAGGGTGAAGTTTTGGTATTTTTCTGAAAAACACCAATTTTTAATGAATAGTGAAACCACTAAGTGGTAATCAAGCAAACTGATTTTTCAGTTAAATGAAAGTTTACCACTAATGTGTATTGAATTTTGAAAATCCGACATACATGGTTTTCATTAGTATATAAAATGTGGTTCAATGGGATGAAAATAATTTTTTGGTGAATAGTAACTTTTTTTTCATTAATCGCGATTAGAGGTAATTAGTGTAATTTAAGGTAAAAATGATATTATAAAAATATGAAAACACCATGACACTTGTCCTACCGCTATTGGATGAGTCATGGCCGACCAAGACAACCCATGGGTCGATTTAGGGGACCCTATGGAGCCACTTGGGTGAGATAATGACTTTAATGCCTTTTTTTAAATAAAGGTGAAAATGACACTAACATAAATTGTTTTACTAAAACAATTTTTATAAGGGGTTATACTAATCATATTTTTGTCTATAAATATTCATTATAAATCTAAAACTATTTCCTACATCATAGTATTTTTTTATAATTTTTAGACATTAAATAAATTAATTTATTTATGACATCATGATGATGCAGCGATGACCTCATTATTTAACGATTAAAATAAAATGGAAAGATAATGTAATATCTAAGACCTAAACTTGTACAAAAACTATTGGATGGGAATATTTATAAGCCTTATCATCTTATCTTCGAAATATATCAATGTGGGACCTTATAAATTCGAAACACTTTTGAAAATAAAATAATAGTTTCATGATTTCCAAAAGTGCCCCTCCTCTCCTCTTATAAAAGGCCCTCACCTCTACCTCATTTCACACACTTCTCAAGCCTTTGGCTCGGCCTACCCCTGCCCATTTACTCTCTCCACATCCCTCTACTCATCCTAGAGGATTCACTTTGGGAATAATCCATTCAAAGTAAGCCTTTAGGCTCAAATAAAAAGGAGTTACACTTTTAAAGGTAATTCATTCTCTCATGTTCATTTGTTTTATTTTGCTTCTCCAACCCCCTAAACTCTCTTTATTTACTTATTTTGTAACAAAACAAGTATCTTAAATATACTAGGATGTTGTTATAAGATTTATTCAAGCTACACTCTCACACAACTACATCAAATGGTTAAAGAACATACGGTTTCCGTGGATGGAAAAATTCTGCCTCCCGAAACGATGATTGTTCAATACTCATTTAACACCTTCAAAGGTGGCCGTTATGATGTCACTATTTTTATATATGATATATAATATGTTTATTATTTCCTTAAGCTTCTGTATTTTTCATTTATGGCATACCATTATTGTTTTCATTATGGGTAAACACGATATCTTCATTTTAGGAAGTGCGGACTACTGCCCCCTGAAAGTGATTTGATTCGTTAATACCATATGTGGGATGTGTAAGGGATAAAGTTAATGATATTATATAAGATAGTATACTTGAATTATAATATAATCTTATATCATTATGATTCCATTCTATAAAATACTAAATAGAAATGGAAGTAGCGTTCATGCGTACGTACGGCTTACCGTCTCCATGAACGGTGCATTTCATTTCTTACCTCTAAATGTGATGTAATATTATAAATACATGTATATGATGAATATATATGATATATATGTTATCCAAATCATTAATATCATTCTGGATATAATGAACCTTTGACCAAATTAACAACATGTAAGTGTAAGAAGTCTATTTTTGACTTAAGAACCAAATACCGACAAAATGAGCATTATTAACTTAAATAATTACATAGTGTTCATGACATGGTAATAAGTGATATAAAAGGAATTATGAACTTGAAAAAGTTTCTTAAGAAATTAGAAATTAACTCAAGTTTATTATTCAGGACATTAAAAAATGATCGAGTCAAGTCGGACCCGAGGTATGGGACTTCGTCTCAATCTCCTTTCATTGAGGCATATTTTGTTTTATACACAACCTTATTTTATGCGGTGTATAAACCCCTTTGACTTTATGTTTATTCAAAAGGAATCTTTTTTATACTAAGTGTTTACTAAACGAAAAAAGGGAATGTTTTTGTCGTACGTATGCGGCGACAATGACTTCTCCGCCGTCGTGACCATTATTTGAGTTTCGGCTTCCTCTACAAGCCAAACCTTCTTTTTAAAAGAAAAATAAATACCATGTTTTACTTTTCTTTTATTTTGGTATCGAAAATGGTTTTCATAATGTTTTTATATCAATGTGTTGTATTGATATCTTGTGATTGAAAGGTGGGAATGTTATGTTTCCTTTATGCATGTTTTATGTGATATGATTATGTTGAGGTTCTTGAGAATTATTATGAAAACGGGTGGTTCCGTGATAAACTAAGGGCGGGTGAGCCCGATATAGCTCTCTAATGCATTGGGTAACACGAAGGAGTGAAACATTAAGGTTTCTCCGAAGAGATTTAGGGAATATACTGTGATGGGTATTCAAAACGTAACCAAGAGGGTTACTCCCTACGTAAGAATGTTATGAATGCCTCAAGTTACCTTTATGTCTTATGATTTCTATGATTATTCATGATTTGATGAGGTATGTTAAAGTGCTTATGTTTTATGGGTAAAGTATGATCTCATCCTTATGTATATATGTACCCATGTTTCCATTCCATATTTCTATATCCCTTACTGAGCTTTTTATGCTCATCCCATGTTTTTTTGAAATGTTTTTCATAGGTCAAGGGAAAGGTACATGATATGATGATAGTGTCAAGGAAGTGTCAAGAAATAATCCATGTTTTATTTTAAATGTGTTTCCATTGATGGGAATGAAGAATACTATCTTTATGTAACCACTTTGTGGAATGTAATTCTAGTTTTATGTTCTAATTCTCTAAAACTCTAAACCTGAAAATATCCTCAATGTGTAATCTTGTAATAACTCAAGATTAAGTAAGGTTTAAGGTTGGGGCCTTATAGTTGGTATCAAAGGTCGGTTTAGATAACTTTAGGAGTTAGAATTATATTAAATGATTATCCAAAAATATTTTTTTTTGAAATAATATAGCATTTAAAGATTACCATGTTGCTTCATCTAAGACATGTTTGTTCAGAATGGTTTTCCGCAGAGGAAACAGGGAAGCAGTGCTAGGAAGGCATACAGAAGGAAATAACCTTCCGAATCAGCATCCAGAAATGGTCGGAATTGGAACTGAACAGTTTGTTGCAGTAATGTCACAGTTGACTCAGGCTATAAATGGTGGTGGTATCCATGCACGAGATCA
The DNA here is from genome assembly GCA_963277665.1 of Viscum album. Lineage (NCBI taxonomy): Eukaryota > Viridiplantae > Streptophyta > Magnoliopsida > Santalales > Viscaceae > Viscum > Viscum album. Next base: position 1,087,690,279 of record OY728164.1, on the reverse strand, counting down.
GCCAGATCAACCGCAGAGGAACATGTCAGTGGTGGAACATTTCATGAGGCAACATCCCCCATCATTCAGAGGATCATCTGACCCTGTGTTAGCTGAAGGGTGGATTAAAGTACTGGAGAAGATTTTCGATGTCATGGGGTGTTCAGACAATCAGATGGTTAGTCTTGCTATTTACCATTTGGAGGGTGAGGCAGATCAGTGGTGGTCTATGGTTAAAAATATTAGGTACGCCGATGAGATTGATGCTCTCGACTGGGATGAATTCAAAGGTATGTTTCTTGAGAATTATTTTCCTAAGGTTGTTCAACTTAGGATGGAAAATAAATTCTTGGAATTGAGGCAAGAGGAAGACTCAGTGGCTACCTATGAAGAAAGGTTCACTCGATTGGCAAGGTATGCTCCAAATTTTATCTGAGACCTTGATAGTAAAATCAATCGTTTTTACTCAGGATTAAAGCCAAAATATCGAAGGGCATTAGCTTCTCGTGAGTTTAAAAGTTATGAAAATCTTGTTAGATGTGCTGAGAAGGTGGAAATGGAGTTTTCTGATGATCAAGTGTTCTATAACAACCTACAGAAGAAGAGACCGAGGTGGCAGGAGAAAGGTAAGAATTCTTCAAAAAAGTCTGATGGTAAGAAAACTAAGTTTCCAGTTTTTGATAAATGTGGAAAAAGGCATGCTGGGGAATGTCTTCTGAATTCTAGAAAGTTCTATCGATGTGGTAAGATGGGACATAAATCTCGTGATTGCACTGGAAAGGATCAAGGTGGAGGTAAGACCAAATTTGACTTACAGTTAGTGAAATGTTATAAGTGCAATGAGATGGGTCACTATGCAAATGAGTGTCCGACAAAGAGCTTGAGTGATGGGAAGCAGTTATACTACAAGCAGAAAGTGGTGGTGAAATCTTTTGCAACTACTTCAGCAGATGTCGGGCCATCAAATAAAGTTGTATCAGCTCCATGGAGCTCAGTTTTTTTCAAAGATTGACTTGAGATCGGGGTACCATCAGCTGAAGGTAAAGGAAGTAGACGTTCTGAAGACTGCGTTCCGTACAAGATATGAAAATTATGAATTTTTAGTAATGCCTTTTGGGCTAACCAATGCACTTGCTGTATTCATGGACTTAATGAATAGAATTTTCCATGAGTTCTTGGATAAGTTTGTGATGATTGTTTTCAAGAATTGAAAAGAAGATTGGTGAATGCTCCAGTTTTGGCACTACCTTCCAGGAATGGTGAGTTTGTTATATACAGTGATGCTTCATTGAAAGGACTTGGTTGTGCCCTAATGCAGAATGATCAGGTAATTTCTTATGCTTCACAACAGTTGAAAACTCTTGAGGTAAATTACCCTACACATGATTTGGAATTAGCTGCTGTTGTTTTCGCTTTAAAAATTTGGAGGCATCATTTGTATGGAGTAAAGTGTGAAATATATACCGATCACAAAAGCTTAAAGTATATATTCACTCATAAAGAATTGAACATGAGACAAAGGAGATGGCTAGAATTAATCAAGGATTATGATTGTACAATTCATTACCATCCGGGAAAAGCAAATAAAGTGGCTGATGCTTTGAGTCGAAAAAGTAATGCTTCATTAGAAATGTTGTGTTTGGAACGTGATCCTTTGGTTAGGGATTTGATGAAATTTGGCATATAAGTTGTTGGTGCAGGAAGTTCTTCTGTTTTGTTTCAGGTATCAGTGAGATCATCTCTATCAGGTAGAATCAAGCAAGCATAGAAGCAAGACAGTGAGTTGCAAAAAAAGGTAGAGCTGGTTTAGAAAGGTAAGTTGCCTGAATTCAACATTGATAATGATTGCGTTTTGAGATTTGGGAAGAGATTGTGTGTGCCTTGTAATTCACAGTTGAAGAGAGAGTTGTTATGTGAAGCTCATAGTTCTCCGTTTTCAGTTCATCCTGGCAGTACTAAGATGTACAGAGATCTGCGAGAGTATTACTGGTGGGATGGAATGAAAAGAGATATTGCTGATTTTACTGTGAAGTATTTGACATGTCAACAGGTTAAAGCAGAGCGGCAGTTACCGAAAGGGATGCTTCAGCCTTTACGAGTGCCAGAGTGGAAATGGGAAAATATATCCCAGGACTTTATTGTGGGATTACCGAAGACATCTTGAGGTAATAATGCAATCTAAGTTATTGTTGATCGCTTGACTAAATCTGCTCATTTCCTTGCTATACGAGATACTTTTTCCCTAGATCAACTTTCCCGTTTGTATCTTAAAGAGATAGTCAGGTTACATGGAGTTCCTCTCTCCATTGTATTTGACCGTGACCCCAGGTTCACTTCTAAATTTTGGAAAGGACTTCATAAGTCTTTGGGTACTAAATTAAATTTTAGTACATATTTTCATCATCAATCAGATGGGCAGTCGGAACGAACAATTCAGACCTTGGAGGATATGCTACGAGCTTGTTCTATGGATTATCAGGGAATTTGGGACCAACATCTTTCTTTGGTTGAATTTTCATATAATAACAGTTTTCATTCCAGTATACAGATGGCACCATTTCAGGCATTATATGGGAAGCGGTGTTGAACTCCAGCTTTCTGGGATGAAGTGGGTGAAAGGAAGTTGATGGGACCAGAATTGGTAGAAGAGATGGCAGAAAATGTTCAGATGATTTAGAAGCACATGAGAACAGCTCAGAGCATGCAGAAGAGTTATGCAGACAATAGGATGAAGGATCTATCTTTCGAGGTAGGTGATCATGTTTTTCTCAAAGTATCACCATGGAAAAGTGTTATACAATTTGGTAAGAAAGGAAAGTTGAGTCCAAGGTTCATTGGACCATATGAAATTCTGGAGAGAGTTGGATCAGTTGCTTACAGAGTGGCTTTACCTCCGAGTTTATCTTAGGTACACAATGTTTTTCACGTTTCAATGTTAAAGAAGTACATGCCAGATCCATCTCATGTTTTGAGTCCAGAGTTAGTTCAGCTGGAAGAGAACCTATCTTATGAGGAACAACCAGTCCAGATTCTTGACCACAGGGAGCAAGTGTTACGGAATAAGGTGATTAATCAGGTAAAGGTTTTGTGGAAAAACCACATGATGGAAGAGGCAACATGGGAATCTGAAAATGCAATGAGGGATAAGTACCCCCATTTATTTGATAAGTAAATAAATTGTGGGGACGCGATTTTCTAAAGGGGGAAGGATGTAACATACCAATTAAGTAATGAATAATAGATATTTTTATCTATGTCTATTAATTAATTAGATAGTGTTTTAGAGGCTTAAAGTGAAAATAAATCCAATCTTAAGCATGGAATACACTAATATTCTTAAAAGATTGTTTTACTGCCTTATGATGGAAAACCCTTTTAAAATCTATATTTTGACAATTTTATAGACTATGTTTGTCAAAATCAACTTATTCTTTATTATTGGGACATCAAAATTTACTTTGTGTGAATTTTTGGTATTTTTCTGACAATGTTCATTTTTTAATGAATAGTGAAAAATACTGCATTTTACATCAAAACTGCTTTTTAATCTAATTTATTTATATTATTAGATTATCTTTTGAAATGGTTTTGAAGTGAAATTAGAATATATTTTTACCTTTTAATCCAATGGTGGTCATTGGAATCAATTTAACTTTGAAATTGGACTTAAACTGGTGTCAATCTTTTGATACTTATTGTTTCATAAAAACGCGCTATTTTCTCTGACAACGGGAATTAATTATTAAATTAATTAATGTGACTTATATGTTTTGAATTTTGTAAAATAGACTTCATTTTTGAATTCAGAATATCAAATATATCTTAGGGTGAAGTTTTGGTATTTTTCTGAAAAAACTCCAATTTTTGATAAATAGTGAAACCACTAAGTGGTAATCAAGCAAACTGATTTTTCAGTTAAATGAAAGTTTACCACTAATGTGTATTGAATTTTGAAAATCCGACATACATGGTTGTCATTAGTATGTAAAATGTGGTTCAATGGGATGAAAATAATTTTTTGGTGAATAGTAACTTTTTTTCATTAATCGCGATTAGATGTAATTAGTGTAATTTAAGGTAAAAATGATATTATAAGAATATGAAAACACCATGAAACTTATCCTACCCCTATTGGATGAGTCATGGCCGACCAAGACAACCCATGGGTCGATTTAGGGGACCCTCTGGAGCCACTTGGGTGAGATAATGACTTTAATTCCTTTTTTTTAATAAAGGTGAAAATGACACTAACATAAATTGTTTTACTAAAACAATTTTTATAAGGGGTTATACTAATCATATTTTTGTCTATAAATATTAATTAGAAATCTAAAACGATTTCCTACATCATAGTATTTTTTTTATAATTTTTAGACATTAAATAAATTAATTTATTTATGACATCATGATGATGCAGCGATGACCTCATTATTTAACGATTAAACTAAAATGGAAAGATAATGTAATATCTAAGCCCTAAACTTGTCCAAAAACTATTGGATGGGAATATTTCGAAGCCTTATCATCTTATCTTCGAAATATATCAATGTGGGACCTTAGAAATTCGAAACACTTTTGAAAATAAAATAATAGTTTCATGATTTCCAAAAGTGCGCCTCCTCTCCTCTTATAAAAGGCCCCCACCTCTACCTCATTTCACACACTTCTCAAGCCTTTGGTTCAGCCAACCCCTGCCCATTTACTCTCTCCACATCCTTCTACTCATCCTAGAGGATTCCCTTTGGGAATAATCCTTTCAAAGGAATCCTTTAGGCTCAAATCAAAAAGAGTTACACTTTTAAAGGTAATTCATTCTCTCATGTTCATTTGTTTTATTTTGCTTCTCCAACCCCCTAAACTCTTTTTATTTACTTCTTTTGTAACAAAACCAGTATCTTAAATATACTAGGATGTTTTTCTAAGATTTATTCTAGCTACACTCTCACACAACTACATCAAATGGTTAAAGAACATACGGTTTCCGTGGATGGAGAAATTTTGCCTCCCGAAACGATGATTGTTCAATACTCATTTAACACCTTCAAAGGTGGCCGTTATGATGTCACTATTTTTATATATGATATATAATATTTTTATTCTTTCCTTAAGCTTCTGTATTTTTCATTTATGGCATACCATTATTGTTTCCATTATGGGTAAACACGATATCTTCATTTTAGGAAGTGCGGACTACCGCCCCCTGAAAGTGATTTGATTCGTTAATACCATATGTGGGATGTGTAAGGGATAAAGTTAATGATATTATATATTATATTATACTTTAATTATAATATAATATTATATCATTATGATTCCATTCTATAAAATACGAAATAGAAATGGAAGTAGCGTTCATGCGTACGTACGGCTTACCGTCTCCATGAACGGTGCATTTCATTTCTTACCTCTAAATGTGATGTAATATTATAAATACATGTATATGATGAATATATATGATATATATGTTATCCAAATCATTAATATCATTCTGGATATATTGAACCTTTGACCAAATTAACAACATGTAAGTGTAAGAAGTCTATTTTTGACTTAAGAACCAAATACCAACAAAATGAGCATTATTAACTTAAATAATTACATAGTGTTCATGACATGGTAATAAGTGATATAAAAGGAATTATGAACTTGAAAAAGGTTCTTAAGCAAGTAGAAATTAACTCAAGTTTATTATTCAGGACATTAAAGAACGATCGAGTCAAGTCGGACCCGAGGTATGGGACTTCGTCTCAATCTCCTTTCATTGAGGCATATTTTTTTTTATACACAACCTTCTTTTATATGGTGTATAAACCCCTTTGACTTTTACATTTATTCAAAAGGAATCTTTTTTATACGAAGCGTTTACTAAACGACAAAAGGGAATGTTTTTGTCGTACGTATGCGGCGACAACGACTTCTCCGCCGTCGTGACCATTATTTGAGTTTCGGCTTCCTCTACAAGCCATACCTTCTTTTTAAAAGAAAAATAAATACCATGTTTTAATTTTCTTTTATTTTGGTATCGAAAATGGTTTTCATAATGTTTTTATATCAATGTGTTGTATTGATATCTTGTGATTCAAAGGTGGGAATGTTATGTTTCCTTTATGCATGTTTTATGTGATATGATTATGTTGAGGTTCTTGGAAATTATTATGAAAATGGGTGGTTCCGTGATAAACTAAAGGCGGGTGAGCCCGATATAGTTCTCCAATGCATTGGGTAATGCGAAGGAGTGAAACGTTAAGGTTTCTCCGAAGAGATTTAGTGAATATACTGTGATGGGTATTCCAAACGTAACCAAGAGGGTTACTCCCTACGTAAGAATGTTATGAATGCCTCAAGTTACCTTTATGTCTTATGATTTCTATGATTATTCATGATTTTATGAGGTATGTTAAAGTGCTTATGTTTTATGGGTAAAGTATGGTCTCATCCTTATGTGTATATGTACCCATGTTTCCATTCCATATTTCTATATCCCTTACTGAGCTTTTTATGCTCATCCCAAGTTTTTTTGAAATTTTTTTCACAGGTCAAGGGAAAGGTACATGATATGATGATAGTGTCAAGGAAGTGTCAAGAAATAATCCATGTTTTATTTTAAATGTGTTTCCATTGATGGGAATGAAGAATACTATCTTTATGTAACCACTTTGTGGAATGTAATGCAAGTTTTATGTTCTAATTCTCTAAAACTCTAAACCTGAAAATATCCTCAATGTGTAATCTTGTAATAACTCAAGATTGAGTAAGGTTTAAGGCTGGGGCCTTATAGTTGGTATCAAAGGTCGGTTTAGATAACTTTAGGAGTTAGAATTATATTAAATGATTATCCAAAAATATTTTTTTTTTTTGAAATGATATAGAATTTAAAGATTACCATGTTGTTTCATCTAAGACATGTTTGTTCAGAATGGTTTTCTGCAGAGGAAATAGGGAAGTAGTGCTAGGAAGGCATACAGAAGGAAATAACCTTCCGAATCAGCATCCAGAAATGATCGGAATTGGAACTGAACAGTTTGTTGCAGTAATGGCACAGTTGACTCAGGCTATAAATGGTGGTGGTATCCATGCACGAGATCAGCCAGATCAACCGCAGAGGAACATGTCAGTGGTGGAACATTTCATGAGGCAACATCCCCCATAATTCAGAGGATCATCTAACCCTGTGTTAGATGAAGGGTGGATTAAAGCACTGGAGAAGATTTTCGATGTCATGGGGTGTTCAGACAATCAAAAGGTTAGTCTTGATATTTACCGTTTGGAGGGTGAGGCAGATCAGTGGTGGTCTATGGTTAAAAATATCAGGGACGCCGATGAGATTGATTCTCTCGACTGGGATGAATTCAAAGGTATGTTTCTTGAGAATTATTTTCCTAAGGCTGTTCGACTTAGGATGGAAAATAAATTCTTGGAATTGAGGCAAGAGGAAGACTCAGTGGCTGCCTATGAAGAAAGGTTCACTTGATTGGCAAGGTATGCTCCAAATTTTATCTGAGACCTTGATAGTAAAATCAATCGTTTTTACTCAGGATTAAAGCCAAAATATCGGAGGGCATTAGCTTCTCATGAGTTTAAAAGTTATGAAAAGCTTGTTAGATGTGCTGAGAAGGTGGAAATGGATTTTGCCGATGATCAAGTGTTCTATAACAACCAACAGAAGAAGAGACGGAGGTGGCAGGAGAAAGGTAAGAATTCTTCAAAAAAGTCTGATGGTAAGAAAACTAAGTTTCCAGTTTGTGATAAATGTGGCAAAAGGCATGCTGGGGAATGTCTTCTGAATTCGGGAAAGTGCTACCGATGTGGTAAGATGGGACATAAGGCTCGTGATTGCACTGGAAAGGATCAAGGTGCAGGTAAGACCAAATTTGATTTACAGTTAGTGAAATGTTATAAGTGCAATGAGATGGGTCACTATGCAAATAAGTTTCCGACAAAGAGCTTGAGTGATGGGAAGCAGTTAGACTACAAGCAGAAAGGGGTGGTGAAATCTTTTGCAACTACTTCAGCAGATGTCGGGCCATCAAATAAAGTTGTATCAGCTCCAGGGAGCTCAGTTTTTTTCAAAGATTGACTTGAGATCGGGGTACCATCAGCTGAAGGTAAAGCAAGCAGACATTTCGAAGACCGCGTTCCGTACAAGATATGGACATTATGAATTTGTAGTAATGCCTTTTGGGATAACCAATGCACCTGCTGTATTCATGGACTTAATGAATAGAATTTTCCATGAGTTCTTGGATAAGTTTGTGATGATTGTTTTCAGGAATTGAAAAGAAGATTGGTGAACGCTCCAGTTTTGGCACTACCTTCTAGGAATGGTGAGTTTTTTATATACAGTGATGCTTCATTGAAAGGAATTGGTTGCATCCTAATGCAGAATGATCAGTTAATTTCTTATGCTTCACAACAGTTGAAAACTCTTGAGGTAAATTACCCTACACATGATTTGGATTTAGCTGCTGTTGTTTTCGCTTTAAAAATTTAGAGGCATCATTTGTATGGAGTAAAGTGTGAAATATATATCGATCACAAAATTTTAAAGTATATATTCACTCAGAAATAATTGAACATGAGACAAAGGAGATGGCTAGAATTAATCAAGGATTATGATTGTACAATTCATTACCATCCGGGAAAAGCAAATAAAGTGGTTGATGCTTTGAGTCAAAAAAGTAATGCTTCATTAGCAATGTTGTGTTTGGAATGTGATCCTTTGGTTAAGGATTTGATGAAATTTGGCATAGAAGTTGTTGGTGCAGGAAGTTCTTCTGTTTTGTTTCAGGTATCAGTGAGATCATATCTATTAGATAGAGTCAAGAAAGCACAGAAGAAAGACAGTGAGTTGTAGAAAAAGGTAGAGCTGGTTCAGAAAGGTAAGTTGCCTGAATTCAACATTGATAATGATTGTGTTTTGAGATTTGGGAAGAGATTGTGTGTGCCTTGTAATTCACAGTTGAAGAGAGAGTTGTTATGTGAAGCTCATAGTTCTCCGTTTTCAGTTCATCCTGGTAGTACTAAGATGTACAGAGATCTGCGGGAGTATTACTGGTGGGATGGAATGAAAAGAGATATTGCTGATTTTACTGTGAAGTGTTTGACATGTCAACAGGTTAAAGTAGAGCGGCAGTTACCGAAAGGGATGCTTCAGCCTTTACCAGTGCCAGAGTGGAAATGGGAGAATATATCCATGGACTTTGTTGTGGGATTACCGAAGACATCTTGAGGTAATAATGCAATCTGGGTTATTGTTGATCTCTTGACTAAATCTGCTCATTTCCTTGCTATACGAGATACTTTTTCCCTAGATCAACTTTCTCGTTTGTATCTTAAAGAGATAGTCAGGTTACATGGAGTTCCTCTCTCCATTGTATTTGACCGTGATCCCAGGTTCACTTCTAACTTTTGGAAAGGCCTTCATAAGTCTTTGGGTACTGAATTAAATTTTAGTACAACTTTTCATCCTCAATCAGATGGACAGTCAGAACGAACAATTCAGACCTTGGAGGATATGCTAAGAGCTTGTTCTATGGATTATCAGGGAAGTTGGGACCAACATCTTTCTTTGGTTGAATTTTCATATAATAACAGTTTTCATTCCTGTATACAGATGGCACCATTCCAGGCATTATATGGGAAGCGGTGTCGAACTCCAGCTTTCTGGGATGAAGTGGGTGAAAGGAAGTTTATGGGACCGGAATTGGTAGAAGAGATGGCAGAAACAGTTCATCTGATTCAGAAGCACATGAGAACAGCTCAGAGCAGGCAGAAGAGTTATGCAGACAACAGGAGGAAGGATCTATCTTTCGAGGTAGGTGATCATGTTTTTCTCAAATTATCACCATGGAAAAGTGTTATGCGATTTGGTAAGAAAGGAAAGATGAGTCCAAGGTTCATTGGACCATATGAAATTATGGAGAGAGTTGGATCAGTTGCTTACCGAGTGGATTTACCTCCGAGTTTATCTCAGGTACACAATGTTTTTCACGTTTCAATGTTAAGGAAGTACATGCCAGATCCATCTCAAGTTTTGAGTCCAGAGGTAGTTCAGCTAGAAGAGAACCTATCTTATGAGGAACAACCGGTCCAGATTCTTGACCACAGGGAGCAAGTGTTACGGAATAAGGTGATTAATCAGGTAAAGTTTTTATGGAAAAACCACATGATGGAAGAGGCAACATGGGAATCTGAAAATGCAATGAGGGATAAGTACCCCCATTTATTTGATAAGTAAATAAATTGCGGGGAGGCAATTTTCTAAAGGGGGAAGGATGTAACATCCCAAGTAAGTAATTAATAATAGATATTTTTATCTATGTCTATTAATGAATTAGATAGTGTTTTAGAGGCTTAAAATGTAAATAAATCCAATCTTAAGCATGGAATACACTAATATTCTTAAAAGATTGTTTTACTGCCTTATGATGGAAAACCCTTGTAAAATCTATCTTTTGACAATTTTATAAACTATGTTTTTCAAAATAAACTTATTCTTTATGATTGGGAAATCAAAATTTACTTTGTGTGGATTTTTGGTATTTTTCTGACAATGTTCATTTTTTAATGAATAGTGAAAAATATTGCATTTTACATCAAAACTGCTCTTTAATCTAATTTATTTATATGATTAGATTATCTTTTGAATTGGTTTTGAAGTTAAATTAGAATATAATTTTACCATTTAATCCAATGGTGGTCATTGGAATTAATTTCACTTTGAAATTGGACTTAAACTGGTGTCAATCTTTTGATACTTATTGTTTCATAAAAACACGCTATTTGCTCTGACAACGGGAATTAATTATTAAATTAATTAAACTGACTTATATGTTTTGAATTTTTTAAAATAGACTTCATTTTTGAATTCAGAATATAAAATATAGCTTAGGGTGAAGTTTTGGTATTTTTCTGAAAAACTCCAATTTTTGATGAATAGTGAAACCACTAAGGGGTAATCAAGCAAACTGATTTTTCAGTTAAATGAAAGTTTACCACTAATGTGTATTGAATTTTGAAAATCCTACATACATGTTTGTCATTAGTATGTAAAATGTGGTTCAATGGGATGAAAATAATTTTTTGGTGAATAGTAACTTTTTTTCATTAATCGCGATTAGAGGTAATTAGTGTAATTTAAGGTAAAAATGATATTATAAAAATATGAAAACACCATGACACTTGTCATACCCCTATTGGATGAGTCATGGCCGACCAATACAACCCATGGGTCTATTTAGGGGACCCTATGGAGCCACTTGGGTGAGATAATGACTTTAATGCCTTTTTTTTAAATAAAGGTGAAAATGACACTAACATAAATTGTTTTACTAAAACAATTTTTAGAAGGGGTTATACTAATCATATTTTTGTCTATAAATATTCATTAGAAATCTAAAAAGATTTCCTACATCATAGTAGTTTTGTTATAATTTTTAGAAATTAAATAAATTAATTTATTTATGACATCATGATGATGCAGCGATGACCTCATTATTTAACGATTAAAATAAAATGGAAAGATAATGTAATATCTAAGATCTACACTTGTCCAAAAACTATTGGATGGGAATATTTCGAAGCCTTATCCTATTATATTCTAAATATGTCAATGTGGGACCTTAGAAATTTGAAACACTTTTGAAAATTAAATAATAGTTTCATGATTTCTAAAAGTGCCCCTCCTCTCCTCTTATAAAAGGCCCCCACCTCTACCTCATTTCACACACTCCTCAAGCCTTTGGCTCGGCCAAACCCTGCCCATTTACTCTCTCCACGTCCCTCTACTCATCATAGAGGATTCCCTTTGGGAAGAATCCTTTCAAAGGAAGCCTTTAGGCTCAAATCAAAAGGAGTTACACTTTTAAAGGTAATTCATTCTCTCATGTTCATTTGTTTTATTTTGCTTCTCCAACCCCCTAAACTCTTTTTATTTACTTATTTTGTAACAAAACCAGTATCTTAAATATACTAGGATGTTGTTATAATATTTATTTGAGCTACACTCTCACACAACTGCATCAAATGGTTAAAGAACATACGGTTTCTGTGGATGGCAAAATTCTGCCTCCCGAAACGATGATTGTTCAATACTCATTTAACACCTTCAAAGGTGGCCATTATGATGTAACTATTTTTATATATGATATATAATATGTTTATTCTTTCCTTAAGCTTCTGTATAATTAATTTATGGCATACCATTATTGTTTCCATTATGGGTAAACACGATATCTTCATTTTAGGAAGTGCGGACTACCGCCCCCTGAAAGTGATTTGATTCGTTAATACCATATGTGGGATGTGTAAGGGATAAAGTTAATGATTTTATATATTATATTATACTTGAATTATAATATACTCTTATATCATTATGATTCCATTCTATAAAATACGAAATAGAAATGGAAGTAGCGTTCATGCGTACGTACGGCTTACCGACTCCATGAACGGTGCATTTCATTTCTTACCTCTAAATGTGATGTAATATTATAAATACATGTATATGATGAATATATATGATATATATGTTATCCAAATCATTAATATAATTCTGGATATAATGAACCTTTGACCAAATTAACAACATGTAAGTGTAAGAAGTCTATTTTTGACTTAAGAACCAAATACCGACAAAATGAGCATTATTAACTTAAATAATTACATAGTGTTCATGACATGGTAATAAGTGATATAAAAGGAATTATGAACTTGAAAAAGGTTCTTAAGCAAGTAGAAATTAACTCAAGTTTATTATTCAGGATATTAAAGAACGATCGAGTCAAGTCAGACCCGAGGTATGGGACTTTGTCTCAATCTCCTTTCATTGAGGCATATTTTGTTTTATACACAACCTTCTTTTATACGGTGTATAAACCCCTTTGACTTTTACATTTATTCAAAAGGAATCTTTTTTATACGAAGCATTTACTAAATGACAAAAGGGAATGTTTTTTTCGTACGTATGCGGCGACAACGACTTCTCCGCCGTCATGACCATTATTTGAGTTTCGGCTTCCTCTACAAGCCATACCTTCTTTTTAAAAGAAAAATAAATACCATGTTTTACTTTTATTTTATTTTGGTATTGAAAATGGTTTTCATAATGTTTTTATATCAATGTGTTGTATTGATATCTTTTGATTGAAAGGTGGGAATGTTATGTTTCCTTTATGCATGTTTTATGTGATATGATTATGTTGAGGTTCTGGGGCATTATTATGAAAACAGGTGGTTCCGTGATAAACTAAGGGCGGGTGATCCTGATATAGCTCTCCAATGCATTGGGTAACGCGAAGGAGTGAAACATTAAGGTTTCTCCAAAGAGATTTAGGGAATATACTGTGATGGGTATTCCAAACGTAACCAAGAGTGCTACTCCCTACGTAAGAATGTTATGAATGCCTCAAGTTACCTTTGTGTCTTATGATTTCTATGATTATTCATGATTTGATGAGGTATGTTAAAGTGCTTATGTTTTATGGGTAAAGTATGATCTCATCCTTATGTATATATGTACCCATGTTATCCCTTACTGAGCTTTTTATGCTCATCCCAAGCTTTTTGAAATGTTTTTCACAGGTCGAGGGAAAGGTACATGATATGATGATAGTGTCAAGGAAGTGTCAAAAAATAATCCATGTTTTATTTTAAATGTGTTTCCATTAATGGTAATGAAGAATACTATCTTTATGTAACCACTTTGTGGAATGTAATGAAAGTTTTATGTTCTAATTCTCTAAAACTCTAAACCTGAAAAGATCCTCAATTTGTAATCTTGTAATAACTCAAGATTAAGTAAGGTTTAAGGCTGGGGCCTTATAATAAATGTGTCATGTCTCATCATCGAATCAAACCAATGGCATTTCATCATTGTGACTCGTCCATGAGAGTAATAATCCAATATTATTATTTTCTCAACAACTCCATAATAACCCACATTTTCAAATCGCGGTCTACTATCTGATGCACTGGCATAACAATATGTTGTGGCATTAACCATAACACCATCATGTTGTGTTCTCATGTTTTTTGCTCGTTCAGTGACAATAAATTTTTACCCATTGATAACAATTGATTTACAGTCACGAACCACGGTATTAGGACCAAAAGCCAAAGCTCTTATTTCCTCAGAGACAGAGTCAGCAGACAAACTCAATACCTGGAATATAAATGACTATTAAAGTTAATTAAATATTTATATAATTATTTTAAACATTAATTTTTTTATACCTTCAATTTTAACCATGCAGAAAACTCTTTGCTATGTAAAGTCTCTCTCCTTATCAAAGATAAAGAACTATGCTTCCTATTTATCATTGTTTTATGTTCCCTGTAGATAAAAAATATTAATAGTTTAACAGATATATATGTAAGATATACATAATCAATTTAGTTACCTGATATAGTCATCGAGCAAATCACAGTTGAAAAAAATTGTGCGATGTTCCATCTCCCGCTCTTCATGTCTTAATGTCTTCAATGTATATGATCCAGTAATTCCTCATGTTTGAGGAAGTGATGGAAAATTGGGTTCAATTTGCTCATATTGTTCTTCTTCATTTCTCATTGGTCTGTTCAATCTTGTAGTAATATCAGACAAATACATCGAGCAGAAATCCATACATTCTTGATCCAAGTAACCTTTCACGATAGAAACTTCGGGATGATTTCTGTTTCAGACATAAGACTTTAATGTGAACATATTTCTTTCAGTTGGATGCATCCAACGAGAAGAAACAGGTCCTCCGATAAGTATTTGAGTGGGAATATCGATAGTTAGATGCAGCATGCATGTGAAAAATGATGGAGGATATATTTTCACTAACTCACACAAAATTAATGGGGCATCTGTCAACATTTTTTGCAAGAAATACTTGGACAACTTTTTAGCACAAAGATCTCTAAAAAAATGTCACAACCGAATAACAACCACCCTTACATTATTGGACAAAAGATGACAGATTTCTATTGGAAGCAACTCATGCAGTAGAACGTGATAATCATGAGTCTTCAAAGATTTTAGCTTCAAATCTCTTCTGTTGACCCATTTAGATATGTTGCTTGAATAGCCATCAGGAACTCTAATAGTCTCTAATACTTCTAGAAATTGTTTTTTTTTTCGCAGTTGTCATCACATAAGAAGCACATGGAAGTTGCCATTTATTTTCACTGATACGTACAGGATGCAATTCTGGTCTGATGCCCCAATCCACCAAGTCACGCTGAGATCGTAAATCATCTTTTGTCTTCCCCTTGACATTTAGAAGAACCGAAAGCAACATTTTGCATATATTCTTTTCGATATGCATTACATCTAAGCAATGACATAACAAATTGGTTGACCAATAAGGAAAATCAAAAAAGATACTCTTCTTCCTCCAATTGTAACAGGTTTCAGTGGAAACATTCTTTCTCTTTCCAGATTTCATTTGACCCTTCCCGAATGAAAAACTGAAATCTTTCAATTCATTAAGAACGTCAGACATATGCTGAGGTGGATCATCAGTCTCTATGATATTATCAAATCTTCGACGATTCATTCTATATGGATGATCCTTTGGCAAGAATCGTCGATGTCTCATAAAACTGAAACTACAGCGATGTTTCAGTCTTCTAGATCGTTTATTCTTCATACAAACTAGACATGACAGTTTTCCCTTCGTGCTCCATCCAGACATCATTGCATAAGCTGGAAAATCATTGATCGTCCACATAAGCGCAGCACGCATCTGAAATATGTCTTTGGAATATGCATCATATGTGCGCACACCCACATCCCAAAGAAGTTTCAACTCTTTTATTAAAGGTTGCATATATACATCAATATCAATACCGGGATCAGAAGGACCAGATATGAGTATACTCATGAAAGTGAAAGGTTTTTTCATACACAACCATGGGGGAAGATTATAAATGTGTATAAAAACTGGCCATGTGTTGTGCGAAGTAAGCATCTACCCAAACGGATTAAAACCGTCGCATGAAAGACTCATCCTCACATTACGCACGTCAACTGCAAAATCAGGATGTCGAGCATCAAATCTCTGCCATGCAAATCCATCTGAAGGATGAACCAACTCATCATTAGTCTTCTTTCTCTCGGTATCATGCCATCTCATTTTTATTGATATGTCATCAGACATAAAAAGATTCTGAAGTCTGGGGTTCAATGGAAAGTGACACATTACTTTTTGTGGAACGCGGGATGGTGTTCCCTCAGATTTTGTCTTCCAGCAAGATGTTCTACATTTTATACAATCATTTCGTTCAGCGGTTTCCTCCCAGAATAAACTGCAATCTTTCAGGCAAGCATGAATTTTGTTTGCTGAAAATCCAAGTTCCTAAACTAAATTCCATGCCATATAGTGGTTTGAGGGAATATCTGCATCATCTGGATGTAAATCCTTCAAGAGGGTAAGAATTTAATCGATTGCTGTATTAGAAATTCCATACATAGTTTTCCCATGAAACAATCGGATTAAAAATTCCAGCTTTTTCATTTTATCGCATTGTCGATATACTGGAGTCATGGCAGCATCATTCAATTTTTTCACCCTATCAATATCATCATTTTCACTAGATGCATCAGCTTTCCTCATATCGATGTCTTCTTGAGTCGAAATCCTTTATTTTTCATGATGACGAATAAACGGAAACTGATCATCTAACAAATTCTCCATTCCTATCCTTTCATTTTGATCATCACCAATTTGAGATTTCATTTTCTCCCTATTGTGATACCACACAAAGTAGTTTTCTTGAAAACCATTTTTGGTTATGTGGTAGCTGACTTCTTCATGGCTCAACCAAGGTCTACCAACAAAATTGGAACATGGGCAGTGTATGCGACCACTATCTGAAGCATTGTGAAATGAAAAATCTATAAATCTCTCCAAATTGTTTTGAAAATCGCTTGAGATCCGATCGGTTTCATACATCTAAATTCGGTCCATTCTGTAAAAAGAATTTATATAAGTCATTTTGTCATAAACAATTCAATAGGATTGAACTTTAATATAAAATACATTTAAGTAAATGATAAAGGAAGAAAATAGTCAAGGTATCAACTACACATGTGAAAAAAACATACAGATGTGTTATTGAAAAAATGTAAAACCAACAAGAAATTAATGTGTTATATCACATCACAGCATGCCTCATCCCATAACCATATTAGTAGGGTATCATGAACATGAATAACATCAACCTTGTGCCATCCTCCTACCCTGCATGACCCCAACCACATGCCACATCTTATTATAGCCTTATCACATCACACCTCACTGGAAAACACTAGGGAAATCATAGTACATCTCACCTGAAGACACATGGACAGTCACATCAAATCTTGACTAAAAACACATGGTCAATCACTTTTGAAGGAAGAGTAGGGAAGACATGGTAGATATCCAACCATATAACCACCATCCTAGATATTAGAAAAAATACCCATAACTCAAAACCTCTGATCGTTGGTAAGTTTATCCAACTCTGGTTGGGAATGTGTAGAAATAACATAAAAATACATGATATATAGATAGCACAAAATACTCAACCAATGGGTTCACATTAACTACATAATCACACACTTAAATACTACCATAAAAAACATAAACCACACCACCACCACACAAGACGCATAGCATTTCTCACTTTCATTTATAATCCACTTCATTCACACTTACATTGTCCATTCATTTAATGTTAAATTAATTAAATCCATTTACCACACATCCATTTCTATTCCATCTCATTTATTTAATATCTTGTTTTTTGGTTTTAACAGCATAATTTATTCCATAGATAACCAGGAAACTAATAAAACCACCACACAATAACTCACCATATCACAATAACCATCGACGCCATGTTACATCGACCAACCATCTCACCAAAACAACCACATATCACAACAAAAATATTGCACATCACAAACCACCGCACAACCAAAACCACCGCACAACCAAAACTATGAATCTTCAAAATTAGAACACAATAAAGAGACATCGTGCCCTTATAAATGTAAATGTGTAATGAAAACATTAATTGGATATACACCGATATAAATATTTGACTACACAATTCGTGGAAAAATCATAAATTTTTACAGAAACCCTAAAATTTGGGAATTAGGAAATCATTCATAGAAGTATATTCTTTATAACAGGTGGAACAAAAATATAGGAATCTAACCTGGTGGGTGGTTATCCGATGGAAGATGTGGGGATTGGAAAGTGATTCTGCCGAGGAATAGCTTCTGGAGGAGCTTCTGGAGATGAGCGGAAGGCTCTGGATCCGCTTCTGAATCATGGGGAGTCCACTGCTAGCATTGGGGTATTTGGGGGGGGGGGGGGGGTTCCCAACGGTTCATAAAAACCGTTGGGAAAAACTAGTCTTTCCAAACAGTTTCATAAAACCATTGGGAAAAATAAGTTTTTCCCATCTTTTCCCAACGGTTTTATGAAACCGTTGGGAAAGACTGGATTTTTTCCACTTTTCCCAATAGTTTCATAAAACCATTGGGAAAAGTCTCTTCTAATAGGTATTTCCCAATGGTTTATATAAACCGTTGGAAAAGACTGAATATACCAACAGTTTCTTTGAACCGTTGGTAAACAACTGTTGGGAAAACTCCCATTTCCAGTAGTGTAAAAAATTATCTTGAGTTATAATCATTTAGAGAAAATATGAGATTTTAGTGGAAATTGATTAAATGATGAAATTATAATTTTACATAAATTATATTTCCTTATGTTTCTGTCAAGATGAAAAAGGAATTACTTAACTCTAGGAAAATAATCTTGAATAAAAAAAAGTTCACAGTATGATCATTTTTGACGAATTGATATTTATTTTTCCCATCACAAATTTATAGTTTTTTGGCCATTGAATTTATCTATGAAATTTTCTCTATCATACTATATTATTTATCGGGTGATATTTTTATCTTCCTTGTATATGTTTTCACTTCCCACTAATGTTATCCTACTTGGAAACCTAATTATGTGATGAAAATCGTACATTCCTTTCTCTCGTTTCAAGGGGATATTTTATTAACCCTCTTTATGATGTGGGTTTTCAATAAAGATATTTTCAAGTGTCAAGAAATTTCTTATCAAGTTCAAGTTTAAAGTTTGAGGATACGCAACACCGAACCCAAACAAACAATGATTATTTAAATATCACCATTTTAAACATTCCATTGAATTTGTATATATGTGAAGGATTAAAAAATTTATGAAATATATATATATATATATCCTAAAAATATTTATAAAGGCTTATTAAATAATCAATCAATTTTTGGTAGTGCCTTTTTATTCTTCAAAATATGTTTTCTTCAAAAATGATTTTTATTTAATTTTATGAAAAAAATATTATAATTATTTTTTAGACCATTTATAAAATTTATTTTAAAAATTGAACTCTATTTTTTATATCAATATATCAAAATTAAATTAGGGTCAAATTTTGAGATTTTTCAGCGAATAGTGAAAAATTTTGTTTTTATATAAAATTGTAATTTTTTTGGTAAATTAATTAATTAAAAAGAAAATTTATTATTTTAATTTGATTTAAAGTTAAAAAAAGTATTATTTATTTGTTTTTAATTTAATTAATTAAATTGAAATTATATTTATACTATATTTTAGTATAAGTTTATTTTTAGGCTTGAAAACTCATTTTTCTAAAAACTATTTTAAAATGAATAATGTTTCTTCATTTTAATTAATTAAAAATAAACCCTAATGAGGAATTATTTAAATTAAATTTATGGGTTATATATCTCAAATTATTAATTCAAATATATATAATTAATATTACTAGTTATAGAGTTAAAGTAAAATCATCTTTTCCTTGAAAAATATATTTTTGGAAAAACTATTTTCCATCATGATTACGGATTTTATTTTAAATTTAATTATTCCACCTATATGAATTTATTTCTATAAATTTTATTAAATATTTGTAATTATATCAATTAATATTAACTAATAATTTTAATTTTGTTTTTTGGATAATATGAATAGTAACTATAGTAAATATTTATTACCACGACAAAAGGAAACAGATTAATTAAGGGTAAAAATAGTTTAACAAAGACAAGAAAAAAAGTAATGCTAACAGTATGAATATTTATATTTACTTTTCATTGAAATAATAATTATATTTATCCTTATTGTCTTTACTTTATAAATTATTAAGTAATCGGTTTGATAAAAATTATATTTTGATACAATAAAATACAAATTATATTTTTAAGTAATATGAGGCTTCAATGAAGACATTCCTTTAGATGAATTAAGGTATTTTTGAAATAAATTATATCTTAATAAATCATTATTATGAAATTATTATTTTTAAATGTAAATCATAAATATATTTTTTATGACGTCAAACGTAATTTCAATAATGGTTTGAAAACTATTATTGTCAAATAAAACTCAACGTTTGTCAATAAATTTCAATTCTATATTAAAAGTGAAAATTCATATATTTAGAAAATTATCTTTATAAATTAAATATTATTTTTGGAATCAGCATGTAGAAATTATACAATGGTTAATTTTTTATAATATTTTAAGATAGTTAAATTTTTAGGTAAAAATTAAATACGGTATAAGTATAATGTGTGTATTATGACCTCATAATGACCCAAAATGGATGCGATAAATACTATAAATGGAATAGATGACTAAATATATGTTTAAAAATTAAAATAATTTTATTTTTTTGTTATTTTAATATTTTTATGAAGCCTTTATAAATTCCCAAAAACCAATTTTATATTTTATGGTTTTAAAATCATTTATTTATAAACATGAATCACTTCTATATCATAAAGGGTAATATTTTAATAATTTCAGTTGTTGGACTTATAAAATCATTAAATAAACTTCTATTTGGTATAAACCATGTTCAAAGACCATGGTATGTTTTTTGGTTTTGGTTATTTTCTTATATAGAGTCCAAAACCTAAGTTTGGGAAATAATAAAGTACTCCCCTCTCTTTTCCAATATAAACACATCCAATATCCCCATTATCATCACTAAAAAACCTTGTAGAAAATAATTTGAATTACCTAACATCTCTATATTCCTCCCAAGTTTCCCCCAATATCTCAAGAATCTCCTCCAAAGATTTTGGGAATCACTCTCTCTAGGTAAGGGATCTCACTCCCTTCTTTTTATTCAAGCACAATTTTTTTGTTATACCTCATAAATTTTATTTGTTTGTGTTTGGGGTATGTTTTAATACATCACTACTACTTACCTTATTATGTACATGAGATGATATTCCTCATTCACTCTCAATAATCCCTCACATGAACCTTTATGTACACCCTTTACCATGCCAAAATTTTGTAAGGGATCTCCCTCTCTTTTATTCAAGCACCACTTTTGTGTTATGCCTCTTAAATTCCATTTGTTCATATTTGGGTTATGTAGCTCTAAATCACTATTACTACACTTATTATGTAAATTATATGATATAACCCATTCACTCTCATTGGTCCCTCCCATGGACCTTTATGTACACCCATTACTATGCCAAAATTTAATAAGGGATCTCCCTCGCTCCTTTTTATTCAAGCACCACTTTTGTGTTATTCCACTTAATTTCCATTTTTTCTTGTTTGGGGATATTTTTATATATCCTCATCACTTTAATTTTTATATAAATGTGATTAGAGACCCATTTCACTCCCATTAATCCCTCTCATTAACCTTTATGTACACCCATTACCATGCCGAAATTTAGTAAGGTGTCTCTCCCTCCTCTTTTCAATTCAAGCAACTTATTAATTTTATGCATTTTATTTCAAAATAATAATAATGGGATATGATTTTACACATCCATATTGCTTTAAATTTTATTTAAAAATAAATATATACCCATTTCTCTCTCATTAAATCATTTTATGAATCTTTTAGTGTTGTTATTATATTGTTGAAATTTCACCTCGATTTTTCAATGCCAAACAATTTTATAGTGAATACTTGAACCCAATTCCTATCAAGGGTGTTAACCTTTATTCACTTAAAATTATTTTATTTAGTACATACTTGTATTTATTCCACACTCCTTTTTTGTGGAATAAAATTTTATGAAAAATTATTTCATTTTGTATGATCTATGTGACACACTTATGATCTGAATAATATGAAAGTGACAGGTGTGATCAGAATTATATAGCGCTCCAATTCATTGGGTAATGTTTTAGTCTCATGATACATAATTAAATGTATTAAGTAGTGAACATAATCTATAATTGTACTTTTTCCATCATGATGTCTTGGTGGTAATCCTTGACCGAGGTTTATGATTTCATGTTTAAATTTATTACCAAATTTCCATATGGAGTTTATGTTATCATGATTTATCAAGTCTCATTGTTCATGTTCATCTTTATCACCCATTTTTTGTTCAATTTAAATGCTTATTCTCAAATATATAATACTTTATTCATGTCATTCCATTTTTATTCTCTTACTGGGATTTATAGATCACTCATTTCTTATGTATGTCACCAGGTTACCCCATACAGTTTTAAGTATGATGGAATATTATGAGCAAGTTAAAAAAGTTTTCAATAATGATGATGTACCTCTTGTTTTAAGTTGTTATGAAATGTACCTAATTACAAAATAAACTATAATTATTGATCTTTTGGGTTGTATTATGTGTAATATTATGTAATAATTCATGAAATAAAGTTTAATAAAGACATGTGTTGTCATAGTTCATATCAAAGATAAGTTTAGTTATTTTTTCGATTAGGATTAGAAAATTATAGCGAAAGACTTAAGTATAAGAAGAAACATAAGAATACAACACTAAATTTTGGTAAAGTATAGAGTAATTGGTTTCTAAGAAAATACATCCCTATCTAGATACTACAAGTGGATATGGATCTTACACGTATGCAACTAGGGTTAAATCCCAAAAACACTTCATTGGGATAGACTCGATTAGGAACTGGTGTACAAAAATGGGTCTTGTTGCATGTCTAGTTTGCCACTCTTAGGGGATATACATTGGTAAATTCACAAGATCAGTACAAACCATTATTATGGGTAAAATAACCATAAGTGTCTTTGTTAGAAAATAAATCATGGATAACATAGATTGAAGCCCAAAAATTCATAAGTTAAAGAATAAATTTCATTTATAAGTTATACCTTTAATGTTTTTGGATTCCATTCTATGTGTTCAATAGTTCAAAAATACTAATCCCTATTTTTTCCTTTATTCTATCCAGTTTATAGAAATAAAATTTACCAAATCAATAACTAATGTGATGGTAAATGCGAGGACTGTCTGAATGGGATGCCTAACATAATGGTAGATCATGTAAGACATATTTTGATTATGCCAAACTGGCTATAAAAATCACATTTAACAACTAGAACATAATTGAGTGTCCAAATACATCAAATAAAAGAACAATGGCATCTCAAGGAGGTTCATCTAAAAAAGGTGATAAAGTAAAAAAGATTCAATTTCCTTCATATAAAAAATGTTGAAATCATAACCAAGGTAAATTCCACAAGGGAACTATAAGGTGTTTTAAGTGTTAAAAAAATAGGTCATAAGTTAGAAATTTTACATAAATAAAATTAATATTATGATATAATGGAATATATTACATCTAATGGAACCCCTTTATTTTTCAATGTCTTAGGTGTAGAGATTATGGTCTTTATATGGTTCAATTCCCTAATCTAAGGGTTAAATACTAGACTAAGGAAGGACATATGCTATGGAAATCATTGAAGTGTAAGGATTAAAGTGTTCATGAATTGGTATTTGAGATTTATAATGGGGAAGTATTGTATGAATGAAATTCAGGATATAATAATCATGAAGAATCTCAGGATTATTCTATGGTATTTTTTCTTTAAATATTTGGAATATATGTTTAATGGTACTAATAACCCATAATAGTGATTTAGTTATAAGGTTATTGATAACCCTTAATATGTGTTTAATTTGAGGATAAACCTAAAGAGTATTGGGATGATATGTATAAGGCTAATATTATGTTTAAAATATTTTATAAAAATTCTGAAGATTTATGTGATGGAAGTCTAGTATGATTAATGATATTTTTGGAAACATATTACAGCATCAAATCTTTTTTATTTTGAGGTGATTAATGATATTTTAGGAGATTTTTTATTTGGTTAAGATATATAAACCCATTGGGATTATTTTAGAAGAATGATATTAATTTTTTGGAGGTGTAAGTTAAAGGGTATAATAAAAACTTTGAGGTTAAAAAATTAATTAATTTTGAGTTTATTAATGTTATATATGGGTATTTATTTAGGGAATGATTGATGTTAAACCTTTGATTTTTTTTGAGTTTTGGAGATTAATGTATTAAGGTTTATTCATTTTTGTTATTATCTTACATTATAATAACCATTTTAGATTTATTGAATGTAGTAGAAATGGATTTTTATTCTTTGGTGTATTATATGATCCAATATATGTTTACTCTAGTGCTTTAAGCACAGAAAATCTTCTTGAGTTCTTGTCATTTGGATAATAGATGATATTGCAGTGGAAATTGATTAAAGGATGAAATTATAATTTTCAAGAAAGTATATTTCCTTATGTTACAATTCAAGAAGATAATGGAATTCATTAACTCTAGTAAAGTAACCTATAATCAAAAAAAATTTCATATTACAATCATTTCTAATGAATTCTTGGTCATTTTACTCATCACATATTTATGGTTTTGTGGTCATTGAATTTCTATATTCCATATTCTCTATCACACGCTATTAGTTATTTTATATTAGTTTTCTCTTCTATGTCTATGTTTTCACCTTCTACTAATGTTTTACTTCTTGGAAACCTAGTTCTGTATTGACCTTCATAATTCCTTGTCTCTCTTTTCAAGTGGATATTTTATTAACCCTTTTTATAATGGGGTTTTCGATAAAGATATTTTCAAGTGTCAAAACATTTATTACCAAGTTAAAGTTTAAATTTTGAGGATGAAATTTATTATTAAAGGGGGGGAATATAATTCCCTGAGTTCTTAAAAGATAAAACTATATTCTATAGCATATGCGATATGCAACACCGAACCCAAACAAATAATGATTATTTAAATATGATCATTTTAAAAAAAATTATTAAATTTTTAGATATGTATAGTATTAAATACTTAATTAAATCTATATATATGATCTAAATATATTGATAAAGTCTTTGTAAATAATCAACCAATTTTTGGTAATGTCTTTTTTTCTTTAAAATATGTTTTCTTTAAAAATGATTTTTATTTATTTTTATGAAAAAACATTATAATTATTTTGAAGAACATTTAGAAAATGTATTTGGTAAAATAAACTCCATTTTTTATATAATAATATTAAAATTAACTTAGGGTAAAAATATGATATTTTTTAGTAAATATAAACTTTTCAGTGAATTGTGAAAAATACTATTTTTATGTAAAATTATAATTTATTTTAATAAATTAATTAATTTAAAAGTAAAATTATTATTTTAATTTTATTTCAAGGTAAAATAATTATTATTTAGTTATATTTAATTCAATTAATTTCATTTAAATCATCTTTATATGACATTTTAGTATAAGTTTATTTTTAGGCTTAAAACGCATTTTTCTGAAAACAGTTTTAAAATGCATAATGTTTATCCATTCAAATTAATTAAAAATAAACACTAATTGGTAGTTATTTAAATTAATTTTATATTTTATATATCAATAAATATTCATTTATATTCATTTATTGAATATTACTATTCATGGAGTTTAATATCATCTTTTCCTTGAAAAATATATTTTTCAAAAAAACATTTTCCATCGCACTTGCAGGTTTTATTTTAAATTAAATTATTCCACCTATATGAATTGATTTTTGAAAAATGGATTAAATATTAAAAATATTATTAATTAATATTAAGTAAGAATTTCAACTTAGTTTTTTGAAAATATGGATAGTAACTGTAGTAAATATTTATTACTATGTTAAAAGGAAAATAGGTTAATTAAGGGTAAAAAAGATTTAACAAAGACTATAAATAAATTAAATCTAAAAATATGAATATTTATATTTAATTTTAATTTTAATAATTATTATATTTATTCCTTATTGTTTTTACTTTATAAATGACTAAGTAATCTGTTTGATAAAAATTATATTTTGATATGATAAAACACAAATTGTATTTTTGAGTAATATACAATTTCTATTAAGAAATTCATTTTGATGAATTAATTAATTTTTGAAATAAATTATATTTAAATAAAATATTATTATTAAATAATTATTGTCAAATTTAAATGATAAATATAATTTTTATGATGCCAAACGTAATTTCTATAATGGTTCGAAAACTGTTATTGTCAAAAAAACCCAGCATTTCTCAATAAATGTCAATTATATTTTAAAATTTAATATTCATATATTTAGAAAATTATTTTGATAAAATAAATATAATTTTTTGTATCAGAACATATGAATTATCCAATGGTGAATATTTCATAATATTCTGAGACAGTCGAATATTCAGGTAAAATTTAAATATGGTATAAGCATATGGTGTATAATATGACATCATAATGACCTGAAAGTGATTTAATAAATACTATAAATGGTATACACAGAAAAATATATGTTTAATATTTAAAATAATTTTATTTTTAGGTTATTTGATTAATTTTATAAATCTTTTATGAATCCTCCAAAACTGATATTATATTTTAAGGTTTTAAAATCATTTCTTTATAAACATGAATCACTTCCACATCTGCAAGGGTAATATTTTAATAAGTTCGGCCTTTTTACTTATGAAATAATTAAAACCAACTCTATTTTTCAGAAACCATGGTAAAAACCCATGGTATAGTTTTTTGTTTTGGTTATTTTATTGTATATATTCCAAAACCTTGGTTTGGCAAATAATAAAGAACTCCCCCCTCTTTTCCATTATAAACCCACCCAATATCCCCATTATCTTCACAAAAAAACCATAGATAACATAACTAATATTTACTACCCTATATAGATCCCTCCCAAGGTTCCCCCAATATCTCAAGAAGAATCTATAAATCTTTTGGGAATCACTGTCTCAAAGTAAGGGATCTCCCTATCTTCTTTTTATTCAAGCACCTCTTTTGTGTTATGACTCTTAAATTCCATTTTTTCAAGATTTGTTTAGGTTTTTATACATCATATTAATGATATTTTTATTTCAATGATATTATATACCTATATAAATTTCATTAGTCCCTTCAATGAACCTTTATGTACACTTGTTACCATGCCAAAATTTAGTAAGGGATCTACCTCTCTTCTTTTTATTTAAGGGCCTATTTTGTGTTTTGCCTCTTAAATTATATATGTTAATGTTTGGGGTATATTTTTATATAGACCTATTACATAAATTTGTATTTAAATAATTTTATATATACCTTTAACTCACATTAATCCCTCCCATGATCCTTTATATACACTCATTACCATGCCGAAAATTAGTAAGGGATCTCCCTATCTCTTTTTTATTTAAGAACCTATTTTATGTTATGCCTCTTAATTTCCATTTTTTCTTTTTTTTTATGTTTTTATACATCCATATTAATTAAATTTTTATTTAAATGTGATGAGATACCCCTTTTACTCTCATTAATCCCTACCATGAACCTTTATGTACACCTATTTCCATGTTAAGATTTAGTAAGGGACCTCTCCCTCTTATTTTCAATTCAATCATCTTCTTCTTTTTATGCCTTTTATTTCAAAATCCTAATGTTGGGATATGATTTTACACATCCCTATTTCTGTTAATTTTTTCTCTAAATAAATATATATCCATTTCTCTCTCATTAAACCATTTTTATGATTCTTTGACTACTGTTGTTATGCTGCTGAAATTTCACCATGATTTTTCTATGCCAAAAAATTGTATAGTGAATAACTATACTCATTTTATATCAAGTTTTTTCACCTTTATGAACTTAAAATTATTTTATTGGGTAATTCCGTGTATTTATTACACACTCCTTTATCATGTAATAAAATTTCATAAAAAATGATTCCATGTTGTATGATCTATGGGACACAATTATGAATGTGAATGATATGAAAGTGATGTGTTCACCCAAAATTATATAGCAATCCAATGAATTGGGTAATATTTTAGTCTCATGATACATAATATAATGGATTATGGAGTTAACCTAATCCATTATGGTACTTTCCCCATCATGATTTCTTAGTGGTTATCTTTGAACTATGTGTATGATTCCATGTTTAAAGTTGTTTTCACATTTATCTGTTCAATTTATGTTATCAATATTTATCATCCCTCACTGTTAATGTTAATGTTTCTCACTAATTTTATGTTCCTTTTAAATTACTATTATATAACATGTATTAATTGCTTCATATTATTCCATGTTTATTCCCTTACTGGGCTTTATAGCTCACCCTTTTCTTATGTATGTTTCGAAGTTACCCCATGCAGTTTTTAGTATGGTGGAATATTATGAGCATGTTAAGGAAGTTTTAAATAATGGATATGTACCCACTATTTTAAGTTGTTATGTCATGTACCTAATTCCTAGATACACTATACTTCTTGATCTTTTAGGTTGTATTATGTGTAATATTCTGTAATAAATCATGAAATAAAGTGTAATAAAACATGGGTTTTTATATCACCATTCACTCTATGGGGTCTAGAGAGTAGTAGATATATCTAGTTAGTACATGAGGAACCCAGTGGAATCCAATAGTTACCTGGTGTGGTATGGATTAACCAGGAATCCTATAGTAATCTCATTGGCTAACCGGTGGCATAGAGCAGCTATCTAATGGCACTAAGTTAGTAAGTCAAAGGGAGAAATTATGGTGGTTTTCAATGGCTTCTCTAGCAATTTCACACATGATACTCATCCTAGATAACCCTATATCATATAAATACATCCCATGGGAGGTTTTTAAATTAATTAAAGTGAACTTCATTGAACTATATCAAATGAAAATGAGCATCATTGACAAAATTTCTTCAATTTTTCCTCATCATGAAAACTATTTGTGCTTATTTCTTCAAAATATTGATCTCCCATATTTATCTCCCAATTTATCTCAAATTCACCTTATTTTTTTATACAAAATTGAGAAAATTTATTCAAAAGGGTTTTTTCCTAAGAAAACCTCTTTTTTCTCACTTTTTAGGTTTTAATCTACCGCTAAAACCAAAATCATTATTTTTTGGGTTCTTAGAAATGAATAAAACCAAGTTATTTTTTTAAGTTTATTGGATACTGCTAAAGTAAAGGTTTTCTGTTCTTTTTATGTTTCTTGGATACCACTAAATTTAAGTTCTATTAATTTATAAACCCTTAAGTAAATGAGGTGGGAGACATAGTGTCTCTTATTGCGCTATTTTTTGAACTCCCTTATCAAATTTTATACCTTGTATTTTATTTAATTTCTATGCCTTTTACCTTTTAATATATTTAATTCAATTAATAAATCAATATTTCATTATATAAATAACATAATCTATTAATTTATATAAATAAATTTCTTTATTTTTTATATATCATTTCTAGTATGCTTATAATTGTTTATTCCATTAAACTTATTAATTATATTGTGTTTACTTTGTTTATATTAACATTCATTTAATTTCATTATTTGTATCAATTTATTTTGTTTTATTTTTAAAAAAATCAATTCAACCCTCCTCCTACAACCTTCCCTATTTTAACCTTACTATTACCAACAATTTTCATCAGTGGAAGACTTTGATTTCAAAAAAAAATAGAAAACTTAATCAATTTCCAAAAATGATCTTTAAAAAATGGATTCTACCTCTAACACTTAAGGAGATCCCAATGGACACTCAATGGTTCATTCCCATTTATTTTAATAAAAATATTATATTTATTTCAAAACTCACATATCAATTTTTCTTGGAAACATAATTAATTCCGTTTAGAAAATTTTTGTGCATAGTTGCACACCCGCTGAAGAATCAAAGGAAAAAATGGACTCCCGATGACATTTTTTCTTTTGAACTAGAGATAAAATCCATGAATGTTATTCATTGTGGTTTAGAACAAAATAAATTTAACTGAGTTTTCACTTGTCAAAATTCCCATCAAATTTTTAAATTACTTGATGTTACTCAGGAAGATTCTAATAAAGTTAAAGACACAAGGCTCAACATGTATAGAAAATTTTTTGAATGTTTTATCAAGCATCCTAATTAATTAATTAAAAATTGATTTAAACATTTTATTAACATATTCATTGTAAGAAAGTATCATGGTGATGTTATTAATATATAAACAGTTGTGAAGAATACAATTTATAATTTTTTATGTTCTCAGGCACCCAAGGTAATGAAAATTCAAGAATCCAAAGATTTAAAGAACATTGTAGTTGAAGAACTCATTGAAACTATCATAACCTATGTGATAACCATGAATAGAAAATCCAACAAATAAGTAAAGAAATTGAACTAAAATAAAAAATGATTTTAAGGAAATTGATCTTGATCTTCCAAAATTGTTTCAAATATTTCACATCTTTCCCAGAATGTAAACAAATTAATGAAGAAGAAAAGATCCTTTCACTGTGATAAAATTGAGAAACAGTGGAAAGAAACTGAGTTAACTTGTTATCATTAAAAAAGGGACACATCAATCCATATTTACTCCTTCTTAAAAGGGAAAATAATATATAAATATATACCTCAAATTTTCTACTTGGTGTGAAAGTAATGAATCCCTCTCCTTATCTGAATCATATAATGATAGTGAAAAATATATCATGGGTGAAATTGAGGTATGTTATGAAACTAATTATCCTACTTATTACACTAACAATTCTTTAATATATTCTTTCTCTTCAAGAAAATTATATTATATAGAATTATTAGATGGATTTTGTGAACTTACCACAAAATTAAAAAAACTAAAAAAGGAATATGATCAAGTTTTTTTAAAATAATAAAAAAATCTAAAGAAAATAAATATTTATCTTTGAAATTAAAATTGAAACCTAATATTTAAAAATTATAATAAAAAATTAATCATATTATAAATTCTCTTAATAATTTCACCCAAGGTGAGTAAGGTTTAAATGGATTTCTTGGTTCTCAATGACATGTAAAAAATGTTTTGGTTGTTCTTCCATAAGTTAAGTAATCACTTAAAAAACTACCACATTTTTAAATCGATGATCAAAAAATAAATTTTCAATTATTATATAAAAATTGAAAATATTATTTATGAATGTGATTGTAAAAATTATCATTACAGTAGTTCTAAGTCAATTTATATCTCTTTTAACACTTTGTTTAGTAATTCTTATAGAAGATCATATGTTAAAGTATGGATTCTGAAATCTCTTTTGGATAACATGAGGGGACCCAAATTTTGGGTACCAAAATATTTCTTTTATTGATAATTTTTTAAGAAAATTGCATCAAGGGAAAACCCCAATGGGATACATGGAACTTGTACAGTGTGTGCTTGAGACATGTGTATGGTGACTACTCTGAGTTCAACTATCTTGAAATTCTTGATAGAAGCTATACCACTTTTGGTGATAAATCAAGGAGTAACATCATGATTACAGTGACTATTGGTTTTTAAAATGTTTCTATTATAAAAGATGTTTTATATATTAAAGGTTTAAAACATAATTTTATAATTATTATTAAATTATGTGATAATGGGTTTAAAGTATCTTTTGAAAATTATTTTTGTAAATATTTCTATTCTGAAGGAAAATATTTATTTTCATCTTCTCATTTTCAATATGTTTATATTATTAATTTAAAATATATTTAAAATAAAAAATTTAAATGTTTAATTTCATAATATTGTGATTTATGTCATTGAAATAGGTTCCTTGGTCATTTTCTCATGCACACAATTTTAAAACTCAACCAAAATCATATAGTATGATATTTACCTAAATTTCATTTCAAAAATAAAATTTCTTATGAACCTTACCAACTCAATAGGAAACACAAAACTACTATTAAATCTAAAAAGGAAGTATCCACCTCTAAGGCCATTTATCTTATTCATCTTTATCTTTATCTACCATCCCATGTTGAAAGTAATAGAGGTAAATCTTAAAATTTTGTAATTATGGATGATTATACAATATTTACATGGGTTAATTTATCATATCATAAAAATGATTCTTGTAAAATATTTATTAAATATTCCAAGAATTTAGAAAATTAAAAAGTCTATAAGATCATATCCATTTGGTATGATCATGTGGGATAGTTTGATGATAAATATTTTCATGAACTTGTGTACTTCACAAGGTTATAATAATTTTTTAACTCTACGGGATCCAAAACAAAATGGGGTTGTTCAAAGATGGATCTAACTCTTAAAGAAATTAAAATATTTATCCTAAATGAATATAAACTCCCTCAATATTTCTAGGTTGAGGTAGTCAATAACAGTTTCCATACCTTGAATCATGTTCTCAAAAGGCCCTTCCTAAAAAAGACCCCCTATGAACTTTGGAAAGGAAAACTTCCTAAAGTTTTATTTTTTAAAGTTTTTGGATGTAAATGCTATATTCTTAACTCCAAATAAAACCTAGGAAGATTTGAACCCAAATCTGATGAAGGTGTTTTTATTGATCACTCAAACTCAAGTAAAGAATATTGAGCCTTTAATAAAAAGAACAAGACCATAGAAGAATCAATTCACATAAAATTTGATGATAATTTACCCAAAAATCATCCCAAAATTGTTTATGTTGAGGTTGAACTAGAAAATTTGACCTCTAATAATCCAAAAACATAAAAATAAATTAAATTTATGGAAAGAATCCATATACCAAGGAATGGGTAAAATTTAAATACCATCCCTTAGAAAATGTTATCGGTGATTTTTAATTCGGTAATCATACAAGAAGGTTGGTCTTAAATGAGTTTGAAAATCACATGTTTTTTCACACCTAGAATCTAGAATATTTATGATTTCATTAATGATAAAAATTTATTACTTGTAATGTAAGAATAATTAAACTAATTTCAAATGAATAATGTTTTTAATCTTGTTGAAGTACCTGATGATCATCCCATTATTAGTACTAAATGGTTTTTCTGAAAAAAAATAGATAAGTAAAGTAAAATCACTCATAAAATAATATAGACTCATAGAAAAAGGCTATATTAAAGAAGAAGACATTCATTATAGTGAGACTTTTTCAATCTTCACATGGAGATAATCTAATAGAATCTTTTTGTAATTCAACACCCAATTAAATTTTAAGTTTTTAAAATGGATGTTAAAAGTAGTTTTTTGAATATATTTATTTCTAAAAAGGTTTTTTCAGAACAACCACCCTATTTTGTAGATTCAAAATTTCCAAATCATGTTTCTAATTTAACTGAAGATATTTATTCTTTTAAACAAACACATATAAATTGGTATGAATGATTTAATAGTTTTTTATTAGAAAATTATACTAAGATGGGCATAGCTTATTCAAATTTGTTTCTAAAATATTTTTCAAATGATTTATTAATTAATAAAATTTATTTCTATGGTATAATTTTATATTATTCTAAAGAATATCTTTGTAATGAATTTTTTAGTTTAATGATAGAAAAAAATTGTGAGTTTTATGGGAGAACTTAAGTTTTTTCTTTATTTTCAAATTTATAAAAATAAATATGGAATTTTTCTCTTCTAAAGTAAATAAAATAATTACATTTTAAATAATTTTTTCATGGATCAAGTTAAACAAATTATTACACCAACTATTACTAATTGAAAGATAATGTTGGATGAATTTGGTAAATCAGTTGACAACAATATTTATAGAAGTATGATTGGAAGTCTTATTTATCATACCACAACCCAACCGAATATCATTTTTAGAGTATGAATTTGTGATAATTTTAAATTAAATACTAAATAATAACATTTAAAATAACATAAAATAATTTTAAGATATTTAAATGTAACTAAAAACCTTGGATTATTTTATCCAAAGGGTACTTATTTTGAACATACATGTTTTTATGATGTCGATTTTTGTGGATTTCAATTAGATGGGAAAAGTGAAAGAAAGAAATTTCACCTACTTAGAGAATTAATTATCTTATAGAGTGGTAAGAGGAAAAAATCCATTGCACTTTCTATGGCTGGATCATAATATATAGTCACGGGGAGTTATTGCACTCAAATTATTTGGATAAAACATACCCTCTTATATTATGGGTTTACATATGATCAATTTACTATTAAGTGTGATAACTCTAGTGCCATTAGGATTTCTAAAAATCATATTCAACACTCTCAAACTAAGCATATTGACCTTAGATGTCGCTTTTTGAGAGATCACTTACAAAAAGGTGATATCATGCTTGATTTCATTAGCACCAATCTTCAATTGGACAATATCTTTACCAAGACTCTTTCTTTAGATAATTTTGATTTTATTTAAGGTATATTTAGGTATAGTATACTTATGAAAGTTATTTATTAACTAAGGAAAACTTGATACATTTTAAATTTTTATTTTCAAATTATTTCTTATATTAAAAGTATGTTTTCAAAACAAAAAAAATATATTTTCAAACATTACATTAAGTTTGGTAAAGTAAATTGAGTGTAATAATACTATAAAATAAAATCATGTCTTGATAGAAACAAGTGGATGTGGTTCGGTAACAGATTATCCTAGATTGTGTTACCTCAAAAAGGGCCAGTTGAATTTTTAATTGGATCTTTACCCTAGTCACTAGCAGTGGACCTTTATTAAACACCTAGTGTGAAACTCCTAGGGAATATTATATGGATTATTGACATAATATTTCTAGGCCTTAATAATGGATTCAAATTTATAGGTGAATATTTAATTTTAAATTCCTTATTTCTCAAAAGTTTTCATATTTTAAATTATTATTTACAAAATCTTTTATGATTTTAAATTCTTTATGTTTTTTTATTTACCTCTTAAATTTCATTATTTTATGGATCCCTATATTTTTAATTCATTAATTAAGGGGTATACTATCTTATAAATTCTAAAATATTCCTAGATAATATGCCTTTTTATTAAAAAATTGATCTTATCTATTTTTTATCAAAATGTCATAAGTTCTTTTCAATATTCCAAGGGAAGGTGTTTTGATATTTTGAGAATCTGCCAGTTTTAAATTCTATTTTTTGAAAATTAAAAGGATTCTTAGTTTTGATTTTTTTTCAAAAATATTAAACTGTATTTTTGTCTCTCTCAAAGTATCATTAATGGTGAGTAACATAATTTCTTTTTTTTATTTCGTAATTTTATTTCTTTAAACTTGTTTATAATTTTTTTTATAATCATAAATGGGGGGAAAATTATGGTAAATATACTTTCTATTTTTAAAGTTTTACTTTGGTTATGTGTTATTTGAAATGTTTTACAATGGGTGAGAAGTTTTTTTCTTTTTTAAAATTTTATGATAAAAATATATTTCAAAATTTTTATTTTAAATATATTTTAAATTGATTTTAACTAGTATTTTGTTAAATCATTTTAAAAACTAATTGTTTTAATCTCTAGAGTATTGAAATTATTTTATAATAACTTTTTTAATTTAATTATTAAATATTGAAATTCCTTTTGAAATTTACTTTGGTATATTCTGAGTGTTTTTTATCATCAAAAAGTGGGAGATTTTTATACCTCACTCTCTAAGACTGTTTTAATTATCACAAACCCATTTTGGGGTTTTAACTATTTCATTTAAGTTTTATATCATTTATATTGTTTAGAAATCATACTAGGTAATAAATCGACCAAATAAAGGAATAAAAATAGTTGTGGAGTGTAATGTTCCGAGTCTAGAGCCCCTCCACTGGTTCCCCATACCCGGTTCGCCACATGACCTCAAGCGCATTTCCCCGAATACCAGAGGCTGCCGACTAGCAGCGAGGGCCTTGGTGAGTCAGTGGGGAAACTATTCCGTCATTTAGTAAGGTATACAAGGTAAGAAAAAAACAATAAATAGCGGAAGCAGTAAACAACATGCATAACAACAGAAACCAAACAGCGGAAGCAATGTATGTATATAACTATGATGACAATAATGTAGCAGGTACAAGTATCTAAGTAAAACAGCAAACACAACAACGTGCTGAAATAAAACTAAAACTAAGTGCAAAATAAAAACAAAGTAAGGTCCTCAGCATCGCGAGCCATGGCTTGGTCCCATGCTCCCCAACTCCTGGTGCAGTCAAGATCCTGAAGTAGAAGGGCGCTTGCCCTTATCTATACCTGCAGCAACATAGTCTGCTTGGGCCCAAAAGCATGGCCCAAATAGGGTGTGAGATACAATCCCAGTAGGCAATCACCCAAATATTTTTACCTAACAGTCAATGAATACATGGCACTAAATAAACAAGAAGCAGTAAACAGGAAAGCACAAGCAGCTACAATCCACAACTCTAACAAGTAAAGCACACAAGTAAGCAGTCAACAACAAGAAGAAAATAGGTAACCCTCTAGGTAGCTCTCACAGTCTAACCCCTATGGTTCAACCTCTAAGTACTAGCAACCCTCTGGGAGGCACACATAGTCTCACCCCTCTGGTTCAGCTACATAATTAAGCAGACTCTCTGGGGAATCACACACCGTCAATTCCCACTATAGTCTCGTATCGTGATAAAGGCTCTCTGGGGAAGCACTCAATGTCAATTCCCCTTGTGGCCTGCGTCGTGGATCTACAGACTCTCTGGAAAAGCACTCAATGTCAATTCCCCCTATAGTCTCGCATCGTAATTAAAAGACACTCTGGAGAAGCTCTTCCGTCAATTCTCCCTTTGGTCTACTACTCTAGGTTCTCACAGTCCTGAGTATAACTAAACATGCTCAGTGCGTGCGTATCGTCCAATTAAACCTCAAGAACTACTTGGCTATCAACTAAGGATCAACAGTAACAAAAGAGACAGTTCCACTATACTACAATAAGGTAAGGCAACTGGAAAAACGCCAAACAGGAAAAACAAGCATGGAAAAGCAACCTGAGCACAAAATAATTTACACTAATCACAAGCAATAATCTCTACTAAAGCAATCAAGCAAAGCAGGAAAACAACAAGGGAAAATAGGAAATATGCAATACCCCATTCAATGGTATTGGTGGAATTTACACATAATACCCATCAAATTTCAACAGAAAGGCACAAACCACCTACCTCGATCCGAGGAGATCGATATACGCGAACCTCGATGAAAGATTCCTCTTAAAACAACATAGATCTGAGAAAACGCACAAAATTTTCATCCCACGATAACTTGGAAACAAGGAGGAATCAAGAAACAAGGCTAAAACAGAAGGAAGAACTCACCGCTACGATTCCAACGCAACTGACCATGCTCGAATCGGAGAACGGATGGCGGGGCGGGAGTTCGTCGAAGATCAGGTCGTACGGTCGCTCTCGGACGGTCGAAAACTGAAGAAGAAGACAAATATGGGGTTAGACGTGACCTCAGTCTGTTTAATGAAAAAGAAAAGAAATTACACGGCGTGTACTTGTAGAGTACACGATGTTTACTTCAATTTTCCGAACTCTGAAATAATCGGCCTCCACCTCAGCCTTACACACCGTGTGTGTGGCCCGGACATGGCCAGCACATGACTTCGAGTTGGGGAAGAGTAAACGGAATGTACTCAGATAATACATGGCGTGTACTTCTGAAATTTCCAGAAAATTAATTTTTTTCAAAAACTCCAGAAAAAGGAAAAACATACCTGAAAAGAGATCCGGGTTCTTACAAACTTCCCCCCTTAAATAAATTTTTCCCCTAATTTCCCTAACGAAGCGGAGAAGGAGAAACCCTGAACAGCTCCGGCCACTACGATCGTACATTGGCCTCCCTCTCCCAGGTCTCATCCTGCACTCGCCCGTACTGCCATAGCACTCATACCAAAGGAACAGACTGCCCACGGAGAACCTTCGTACTATGATCGACAATCCGGATAGGGTGCTCCTCAAATGACGCATCCGCTTCAAGCTCGACTTCCTCAGGCTGAAATACATGACACAGGTCTGAAAAGTAACATCGGAGCTAAGAGACGTGGAAGACGTCATGCATGGACCGGTACTTCTAAGGTAGCTGCAACCGATAGGCGACCGGCCCCACTCTCTCCAAGACATCAAACGGCCCGACGTACCACGGTGAAAGTTTACCCTGTCTCTGAATCCTCTTGTGTCCCAACCTCGGTGCGACATGTAATAAAACCTAATCACCAACCTCGAACTCCAGAGGTCATCTCCACTGATCAGCATAAGACTTTTGTCGAGACTGCGATGTAGCCATCCTCTTCTGAATCAGCTCTATCTGCTCTGAAGTCTCCTGAAAAAAGAAGAGGTCCCAACAAAGCTGCCTCTCCTGCCTCTAGCCAGCATGAGGGTGATCGGCATGGAACACCGTACAAAGCCTCGTATGGTTCCATCTAAATGGTTGCCTAGAAACTGTTGTTGTAGGCGAACTCCACCAGAGGAATATGCTTCTCCCAAGAACCGCCAAAGTCAAGGATGCAATCCCGGAGCATATCCTCAAGCACCTGGATTGTGCGCTCGGACTGGCCATCAGTCTGGGGATGATAAGCTGTAATCAAAAGTACCTGCGTACCCAAGGCCTTCTAAAGTCCCTGCCAGAATCGAGAGGTAAAGTGCGCATCTCTGTCTGAAACAATATAGCACGGAACTCCATGCAGAAGAACGATCTCTCTGATGTAAAGTCTTCCCAGATCATCAACACTGAAGGTTTCCTTGATCGGCAAGAAGTTAGTAACCTTCGTAAGTCTATCGAAGAAAACCCAAATAGC
The DNA here is from genome assembly GCA_963277665.1 of Viscum album. Lineage (NCBI taxonomy): Eukaryota > Viridiplantae > Streptophyta > Magnoliopsida > Santalales > Viscaceae > Viscum > Viscum album. The sequence continues at coordinate 1,087,651,428 of OY728164.1, read as the reverse complement.
ATCGTTCCCATGAGGTGATCTTGGAAACCCGGTCACGAATTCCATCGCAACATAGTTCCACTTCTACTCCAGAATGGGTAACTGCTGTAAAAGCCCCGCTGGTCACTGATGCTCTACTTTCACCTGCTGACAAGTAGAACATCTCATGACAAAACCAGCAACATCCTTCTTCATACCTGGACACCAGTAATGGCGATGAAGGTCCCGATACATCTTGGTGATTCCAGGATGAACTGCCCAAATAGAGGAATGGAAATCCCGCATCAGCTCCTCACGTATGTCTGTTGGCACCCATACGTGTCCTTGTAAACGCAAGATATCATCCTCAACCACTGTCCATCCAGGAAGAGGGTCCTCTCTTGACACACTCTCCCGTAGGACTAAGCCTTCTGAGTCTGATAGCTGCCTCAACCATACCCGATCAAGTAGCGTGGAGGTAACAGCTACAAAAGATAGAAAAGTCTGTCCTTTTCTATCGTGCACCTCCAGATGCATCTCAGAGAATAGATCCATCAGTTTCCACTCACTACTGGCCTCCTGAACTTCCTGAATTTGAGTTCTCCTACTCAACGTAACAGCCACTGTGTTTCCCTTTCCCGGCGTATAGGCAAGCTCGAAGTCAAAGGACTGAAGATACTTGACCCACCTGCGCTGCCTCAGATTCAGATCACGCTGAGTGAAGATATACTTGAGACTCTTGTGGTCAGTGAAGACCACTAAGTGCTCTCCCAGAAGATAGTGTCTCCAACAGCGCAAGGCATGAACAATAGAAGATAACTCCAAATCGTGCGTAGGGTAGTTCCCCTCATGTGGCATCAACTGTCGAGACCCGTACGCAATGACTCCACCTCCCTGCATAAGTACGGCTCCCAGACCGATACCTGAAGCATCACAGTAAATAGTGTAGCTCTTGCCTGGATCTGGAAAGACTAGTATCGGTGCTGACATCAACTTCCCTTTCAGTTCCTAAAAGGCTGACTCACAAGAATCTGACCATAAGAACTTCACCCCCTTCTTGGTCAGTCCTATCAAAGGCGTTTCTAGGTGCGAAAAGTCTTGAATGAAACGTCTGTAGTATCCCTCCAGCCATAGGAAACTCAGTACCTCAAAGAGGTTCTTTGGCTGCTCCTAGGAAACTATAGCTCTCACTTTATCTGGTTCCACTGATACTCCTGCCTCTGAGATAACGTGACCCAAGAAGTGAAACTAATCCATCCAGAACTGGCACTTCGAGAGTTTAGCATAAAGTCGATGCTCTCTCAGTGTTCTCAGAACGATCTCAAGATGTGTGGCATGGTCTTGTTGAGTGTGAGAGTACAGCAAGATATCATCCATGAAGACCACGAAAAAAGAGTCCAAGTAAGGATGGAACACTCGGTTCATCAGTGCCATGAAAACTGCAGGCGCGTTCGTGAGACCGAACGGCATGACTGTGTACTCGTATAGACCATATCTTCTATTGAAGGCTGTCAGGGGTATATTTGATGGTCTAACGCACAACTGATGATAACCGAACCTCAAGTAGATCTTTGAGAACACCCGGGATCCTTGAAGCTGATAGAAAAGGTCATCAATCCGAGGCAATGGATATCGGTTCTTGACCGTCAACTAGTTCAGCTTCCGATAATCCACACAAAACCAAAGGGTACCATCTTCCTTCTTCGCAAATAGAACAGGAGAACCCCAAGGAGAAGTACTGGGTTGAATGAATCCCTTAGCCTGTAGCTCCTCCAACTTCTTCTTGATCTCCTGAAACTCAGGTGTGGCCATCCTATATGGAGTAATGGACACCAGTTCCACTCCTGGCACGAGCTCAATAGAGAAGTCTACCTCATGCTCTGGAGGAAAACCTGAAAAGTCCTCTGGAAAGACATCCCTGAAGCGATCCACCACTGGAGGAAAGTCCAACTGTGGAGTCCCCTGATCATCCAGATAAAGACTAGAAATCTGGGCTATCACCCCTCCTATCCCAAGATGCTCGAGTCCCGCCCGACTCACCTGAATGTCCCATTCACCTCTATGAAGAAAATATTCACCTTCTGGTGAAATGAAACTGACTCTGCGGCGATAACAGTCAATGACTGCGTGGAAGGGAATCAACCAGTCCATGCCGAGAATGAAATCATAGTCTGTCATCTCTAGGACATAGAGATCCCATAAGAAGTGATACCCTGCAACCTCAAGAGGGAACTCTCTACACTGGCGTACACTAGATGTCCTCGTCCCCAAGGGTGTGTCTAGTGTCAACGAGTCAGCAGAAGAAAAGCTGCAGAGTCCAAGGCTCTCCACAATAGCAATAGAGATAAAGCTATGCGTAGCACTAGTATCGAAAAGAGATGAAGATAAAACTGAGGCTACTAAAATCGTACCTCGAATAGTAGAAGGGTCGGGATCCTACTCCTGATAAGTCTGCTCCACAGTGAAAGACTGGCATGTGTTGTGGCCCTACGCCCCTGCCTGACCAATCTGAACTGAACCGCCCTACTGGTGCTGAGGAACTGGTGGCTGACCACCACAGTCTCGACCTCAACCTCGGCCCGAACGGCCGGAATAACTCCAGTTCCCCGACTGGTGAGAAGCTGGTGGTGCTAATCCTGAACGAGGATTCATAGAAGAACCCCGGTCACCAGCTACTAGTGAAAAACCTGGAAAAAAACTCTGAAGGTGACCCATATTGCCGCAAGATCGGCACTCCACTGGGTCCCTCTAGCATTGCGGCCTTGTGTGCCCTGTCCGGCCACACTGATAGCATGTCACCTGGCTGCCTGATGATCCGTCTCACTTCCTAGAATCACCGCGTGTAGGCTCCCTATGGCGCTTCTTGCTGTCATCTGAAGGAAAGCTAGCTCTGGAAGCAGAACCGCCCTGGCTCGCAGCTCTAGAGTCTCTCATATTGTGTTCCGTAATCAGTGCCTAGTTGATGATGGAAGTAATGGAAGTCATCTAGAAGATGTTCACCTGCGAGCGGATCTCCCGCCTGAGTCCATCCTTGAACTTCCTTTCCAAGAACACCCCACTTCCATCCCGAAGGGGTGTAAAACGCTACATCTCAGTGAAATGATAGGAATACTCCATGACAGATAGAGTACCCTTCTCTAAGATCATGAACTCCCAGGCTCGATCGGCCCTCAGGGTCTCCAGGTAGAAGTAGTCTTAGAACAAGTGCTGGAACTCCTCCCAATCCATATCCAGTTGTTGACCCGCCTATGAGATCACATCCCACCACCTCTTTGCGGAGTCTCGGAGCATGTAGGTGGCGATCTTGACCCGCCTCTCTGGAGGTGTCTCCAGATGCTCGAAGATAGTCAGCATGGCTTCCAGCCATGACTCTGTAGCCTAAGGTCCTCCCTCCCCTGAGAACGTGGGAGGATGTTGCTGCTGGAAAACCCACGTCAAGTCTGCCATAGACGAGGCAGGAGGTGGTGCTCCTTGGAAGGCTTGCGTCATCCTCATGAAACCTTCCCTGAACTTCACATCAACGCCTGCAACTGGAAAAACAACTGGTGCCAAGGCTGGCTCGGCTGTGGAATCGACAGGAAGTCCTTGATCAGCCCTGTCTAGCGTCTGATCACTGCCTGACGACAGACGTACGACCGGAGGACGTCTCGGAGGCATAGCTCTGAAAGATCAAAAGAACACCTTAGATCAGGAAAACAAGGACAGAGAACACAAGAGTACAAAACGGGAATAGGGGAAGAAAACACACAAGATTGCAAAACACGACTACACGGCGTGTATAAAACTACACGGCATGTCTTATTAAACCACTGACATGGGTGTGTACTCCTGCCCTACAAGTCATGTACACTTCAAACTACATGGCGTGTTGACCCCAACACACAGTGTGTTCATGAAAACTATTCCCCTGACCGAGTCTCCTTACATGGCTAACCCACACGGTCCGACTCAACCCGAGACTACACGGCGTGTTCTCAACACACAAAACGTGTACTAGACAAGGATTCGGCAACCTGTGTTTGTGAAACACATGGCCGTCTACATGGCTAAAACTTACACGGCGTGCTCCTAATAAACACGGCGTGCATAGGCAAGGTGACCCCATCCTGTTTTGTTCGTGACACGGCCGGGTACCTAGACAAGACTACATGGCATGTTCCAAACAAACACGGCATGTGGAAAAGAAGTTAATGCCAGACCATGTTGTTCATGACACGGCCGGGTACCTGGACAGGACTACACGGCATGTTCCCTAAGGACACGGCGTGTTCTACCCGAGCTTCTCCGGCCCGTGTTGTTAGTGACACGGCTGGGTACACGGCTCCGAACTCACACCGCGTTTACCAATAGTACACGGCGTGTTCTCGAAGTTACTCCCACGAAATCGTGTTCTCCTCACATGGTCAGTGACATGGCCTGAAAACTACACGGCGTGTATCCAAAAAGTACACACTGTGTATTCTGGGTTTTTCTGGGCAGTAGCTCAGAAACTGCTCAAACTCCCAGAAACACTAAAATAAGGTAAAGAGGTGCCAAATTTCAATTCGTGAGGGCCCATACTCCCCGTGAATCAAAGATCAGCATCTCCTATAGTCACATAAAAGGGAGAACAATAGCTCCCTAACATTATAGTAGAGATTCTATCAAGAATCTATCACAACAGCATGCATTATCTACACTAAGTCTATCACAACAGCATGCAATCGCTAATGCACCCTAGATGGCATGGCAAGAATGCATTGCATGTGATTATACAAGTGTCTATATGATGCATGAGATGACATACCCTCATCTCATCAGGTTGCGACAGAAATAGAACCGAAATATTAAAACAATCACCGCACAAGTCATGTGAATCACTCTAGGTGAAAACATATCAACAATAAAACTCAAAACTAGCAAACTGCAATTAATGAGGTACTATGGCCTTTCCCTGTACACGGGTTAGCTACTCCCGAGCACATCTTAATACCAAGTACCGAATATGTCCTATCCCTGGATAAAGTCTCCAAACAGTAAAGCAAGAGAAAAGAACTCCTCTGATACCACTTTGTAATGTCCTGATTCTGAAGCCCCTCCACTGGTGCCCCGTACCCGGTTCGCCACATGACCTCAAGCGCGTTTCCCCAAATACTAGAGGTTGCCGACTAGCAGAGAGGGCCTTGGTGAGTCGGTGGGGAAACTATACCCTCATTCGGTAAGGTATACAAGGTAAGAAAACAACAATAAACAGCGGAAGCAGTAAACAACATGCATAACAACAGAAGCCAAACAGCGAAAGCAATGTATGTATATAACTATGATGACAATGATGCAGCAGGTACAAGTATCTAAGGAAAACAGCAAACACAACAACGTGCTAAAATGCAACTGAAACCAAGTGCAAAATAAAAACAAATTAAGGTCCTCAGCATCGCAAGCCACAGCTTGGTCCCATGATCCCCAGCTCCTAGTGCAGTCAAGATCCTGAAGTAGAAGGGCGCTTGCCCTTATCTATACCTGCAGCAAAATAGTCTGCTTGGGCCCAAAAGCATGGCCCAAACAGGGAGTGAGATACAATCCCAGTAGGAAATCACCCAAATATTTGTTCCTAACAGTCAATGAATACATGCTAGTAAATAAACAAGAAGTAGAAAACAGGAAAGCACAAGCATCTACAATCCACAGCTCTAACAAGTAAATCACACAAGTAAGCAGTCAACAACAAAAAGAAAACAGGTAACCCTTTGGGTATCTCTCACAGTCTAACCCCTATGGTTCAACCTCTAAGTACTAGCAACCCTCTGGGAGGCACACATAGTCTCACCCCTCTGGTTCAGCTACGTAATTAAGCATACTCTCTGGGGAAGCACTCACCGTCAATTCCCCCTATAGTCTCGTATCGTGATAAAGGATCTTTGGGGAAGCACTAAACTTCAATTCCCCTTGTGGCCCGCATCATGGATCTACAGACTCTCTGGGGAATCACTCAACGTCAATTCCCCCTATAGTCTCGCATTGTAATTAAAAGACACTCTGGAGAAGCCCTTCCGTCAATTCTCCCTTTGGTATACTACTCTAGGTTCTCACAGTCCTGAGTATAATTAAACATGCTCAGTGCGTGTGTATCATCCAAGTAAACCTCAAGAACTACGTGGATATCAAATAAGTCTCAATAGTAACAAAAGAGACAGTTCCACTATCCTACAATAAGGTATAGCAACTGGAAAAATGTCCAACAGGCAAAACAAGCATGGAAAAGCAACCTGAGCACAAAATAATTTACACTACTCACAAGCAATAACCTCTATTAAAGAAATCAAGCAAAGCAGGCAAACAACAAGGGAAAAACAGGAAACACTCAATACCCCGTTCAAGGGTATTGGTGGAATTTTCACATAATACCCATCGACTTTCAACAAAAAGGCACAAACCACCTACCTCAATCCGAGGAGATCGATATACGTGAACCTCGACGACAGATTCATCTTAGAACAACGTATATCTGAGAAAACGCAAAAACGTTCATCCCACGAACATTTGGAAACGATGAGGAATCAAGAAACAAGACTAAAGCAGAAGGAATAACTCACCACTGCGATTCCAACGCAACTGACTGTGCTCGAATCGGAGAACGGACGGCGGGGCGGGAGTTCATCAAAGATCTGGTCGTACGGTCACTCTCGGACCATCAAAAACTGAGGAAGAAGACGAATATGGGGGTTAGACGCGACCCCGGTCCGTTTAATGAAAAAAAAAGTACACGGCGTGTACTTATAGAGTACACGACATATACTTCAATTTTTTGTACTCCTAAATAATTGTCCCCCACCTCAGCCTTACACACCATGTGTGTGGCCCCGACACGACCATCACACGGCTTCGAGTCGGGGAAGAGTACACGCCGTGTACTCAGATAGCACATGGCGTGTACTTCTGAAATTTCCAGAAAATTCATTTTTCTCAAAAACTCTAGAAAAAGGAAAAACATACCTGAAAATAGATCTGGGTTCTTACATGGAGGGACACTTTGAAGACCCTCACTATGTAATAGAAATGGAAAATCAATAGAGAAAAATAAGAGCACTAAGTCTATAAGAAACCCATCGACTAGCCAATGGAGCTCACCAAGAACCCGATGAGGTCTGGATGGTACTAGATATCTCCATGTAGTCCACCATATACCTAATGTAAGACATTATGTACATGGTGAGTTCTAGAAAAACCTATAAATTGAAGTAAATACCATTGGCTAGTCGATGTCATCGGGTGGATAACTGTTGGCGTCGAATCAGAAATTCAAAGAGAGCATTTATATTGGTCTTAAATGGATTATTTGACCCTTTAATACCTTCTAATCTACCTAGAGACCATCAAAACCTATAAATTAATTCCACTTTATTCTTATAAATTAACTATAATGAAATTATAAATCTATAGTGAATGATAACATGCATAAGTGACAAAATTATGTCTATTGTTCCTCCTCTTGAGATCTATTTATACTTATTTCTTCATAATTTTAATCTCTCGTATTTCTATTTGTGATGAGAGTTTATATTTTTATTTGTTTTATTTTTTTCTTAAATTTAAATACCTTCACTTAAAAATCCATTCATTTATATTTTTCATAACTTTAATTTATTTATGTGAATTGATTAAAAAATATTTTCCACACATTAATTTATTTTATGTGTAATTTTTTAATATTAATAATAATTTATTAAAATTTAGGTTTACTAATTTTGTTCATGTAATTATAGAATTAATATCTTATGTATTATTTAAGTTATATTATTTTATTTTATTACCATATTCTAATGTTTTAATTTTAAAATACATATTTTATATTGATTTTTGGATAACTATTTTCATTGACATTTATTAAAAAATATTTTCTAACCAAAAGAACTCAACCACATGGGAGATCTGGCCCATAATCCAAAATTTCTTGCATGGTGGTACAGAGGATTCCTAGTGCACATAGTTGAGTGGTTTGGTGTATACGGTCTATAGGGTGCGTGCATGGGTGGTATGCAAGGAGGAAAGCAGTGCGACCTGCACCATGTATGTGTGTGTGATGTGTGTCTAGGTTCTAACCCAGATTTCATCTAGAGAATGGATAGTATTATAAATGTATGAAAGAGTTAATGAAATTCCGATGTGTCATCTAAGTTTTGCATGTATTGTTTATCCGTTTAAAAAATCAAATAGAATGATCATTGTTGGATGAGATGTATCCCATCCATTTGATCGACCCTATAGATTGTTGTCTACCTCCAGCCTTAATTTGAGAATCATCTACAACGCCTCATCCATTCACTATACATTATTATCAATGCAACCATATATTCTCCAATTATGCAGGTAGTAGCCCCTAGATTTGACTCCAGGATGAAAGTAGCTTGACTGGCCTCATTCACTGAGCAGGTAAGCTTCAACATTTCCTGAACTTCACAGTAGCACCACATCTCCACCTAGACTCAACACACACCTACATATTTTAGCACCAAATGCACCAGCTATAAGCCAGTATTCTCCTTTAGCAATCCCCGTGTTTGGATATCATAGATAAACCAACATTCCACAAATAGGTTTTATAAACTTGCTATTAGTTCTTTTTATTTACCTATCATGAGTTCATTTTATCAACCAACCATAAGTACATTTTATTAACCTACCATGAGTGACAAATTTAAGGTACCATGAAGGCTTTTATCAACCAACCATGAATCAGGTATTTAGAGTGACCGTGAGGGAGCATTTTGAAGTTACAATGAGGATGTCTACATGTTATTATAAATCTATATTTATAGTGAATATAAATCTTATTATCACCTATCGTGAAGTATAATTTGAAGTTATCAAGAGTGTTCCAAGTTTCCATGAATCTAATTTTCAAAGTGACTATGAAGAGGTTTTATCAAGTTACTATGGAGGTAATTTTCCAAGTGATTGTGAGTTATATTTTGAAGTTACTATGAATATTTTTTAAGTGACCATGAATATTTTTCAAAATAACTGCAAGTATAATTTTAAAAGTGATCACATGAGTTATTTTACAAATGACCATATGAGGAATTTTATAAGTGATTACAAGAGTAATTATCAAGTGACTACACAGTGAAATTTTTCAGATGGTTAGTATACTGACCTCTCATGATGACATGATAATTTGACCTACCACAAGTCTAATTTCTCACAGTTACTCAATAAACATGGTCAATACATCTCCTTGTTTATTTTGTAAAAAAAATTATTTTCCACCATGCTCTATTTTATAGATATTTTGATATTTTAATTAACTGTAAGTTTATTAAATTCATTTTAATCATTCTTTTTATTTGTAAAATAAGTATATTATATAATGACTATTTATAATCTATTTGATAGATAAAATATCTTGGAAATATTTTGGAGATTAATTAGTTATATTTTATTATTCTATAATATATTTTAGTAATTTATTGATGTTCTAAAAAACTAAAAGTTTCTTCAAATTATTTTTAAAAGTTTATTTATTTGAATATATCTCATATTTACTTATGATAATATTTTAAAGTGTTATAAATATGTTAAATTTAAGAATAAAAGATCATTAGGATTATCTAATAATGAGAATGATAATTAAAATAATTGGTAAATGTTATTATTCTGAGTATTATAATTCTTTAACCTATGGAATGCTATTATTGATTATTTAGACACTCCAAAATATTGGAGTTAATGACATGGGATTAATTGTTGGAATGAAATCAAGGGGGAAAATAAAATAAAATCTATATAGTTTATTCAAATATATTCATGACTATGACACACATGGATATAGAGAGAGATAAACATACATCATTGATATGATCATTGCGAAGTATAGAATCTTGACTAAAACTATTGTTACATTATGAAAATCATGAAGGACTTTATCATTTTGATCATCTACTACTGAAGTGATCGAAGTTCTTGAGTTGTATCGACATTCGTCAACATCTTCTTTACTGTTGTTCTTAATTATTTTGGGTTTTATATTGTTGTATCTTTCTATCATATGTATGTGATTCTAGATTCAGTTTAATTTTTTCTATACAAAAACTATATAACAAGATTATTCCTTATATCCAGAAGGAAGGTCGGGTTATGACTCTTAGACAAAACGTAGGAAGTTTTTGACTCTAGTACAAGTCATCTAGGGTTATACTGCCAAGTTAGAAAAAAAAATATTTCTGTAACTGGCTTATCACTCCCTATCAAAAGTGAGAAATTAGTGAATATCATTATTATCACCTAGTAAATAATTTTCAAGAGTATACTAGGATAATGGTGATATGAACTACTATAAAAAATATTGGGGTTCTTGGTTTTATTTTCTACTACACAATTTTCATTTTTTATTACTATGATAATTATATATTCTTTAAATTTTTAAAAGGACTATTTACCCCCCCCCCTATTTAATATTGTCATCTCACTAGGACTTAAAAATTGATATCATAGAGTGGTTCCATTTTAAGGGGTTGGTTATTACTATTTAATTATATTTTTAAACTACTAATTATCTTAGATCTAATAATCTAAGTAAAGATCCACTTATTTATTATGTAAATTTAGTAATTTGAGTAGTTGAATTATAACACCCTAATAAGTTACAAAATATTTTTTTTTAAATAAATTTAGTTTTTTGATATTTTTCATTACATGAAACATCAAGTTTATTTTTCATTACACATAACACTAATTTTAGTTTGTGTTACATGCAACACCGAGTTTAGATTGCATTACATGTAACATATAGTTTACCTATATTATATGCAACACCGAGTTTAAATGAAATGTGACAAACTATTAAAATATTGTAAATTAATATAATAGTTATCACCTAGCTGATGGAATGATAGGTATGAATAGGATTAACTAAATTATTAAAATATATGTTTTAAACATGTATATATAATGAATTATTTGGTAACCAATTAATTCTAAATGAAAATAAAAACATTTTAAAATAAAATAAATATTTTTGTGAAAAATAATTTTTATGCACACAAATGAGTTTTACCAAAATAAATTAAAAAAAAAATTTGTTTACTGATTTTAATGAAATTTATATATTATATATTCAATAAAATTTTTAACATTCATTTTATGCATTTTCTAGACAGTAGATAAGAATAAATCTAATTTTATGCTTAAAACTATATTTTCTGAAAAGCAGTTTTGTCACCTTTTGTGCACTTATTTTAAAAATAATTTTTGACACTATAAGAAAATTTATTTGAAAAAATTAAATTCATTTTTTAAATAATAATTTCAAAATTATATTATGGTGAATTTTTTATAATTTTCTAATAAGATAAATTTTTGATGAATAGTAAAAAATATTGGATTTATTAAGAATTTTCATTTATTTTAAAGATTTTAAAAACTTCCAAATTGTTTGAATATGGTTTTAAAATAAAAAATAGTTCAATTATATATCTATTAATCCAATTTAGTTCATTTAAATCATTTCCATATTTAATTTTTATATAAAAAAATTATAAACTTTTGAACATGTTCTCTTTGAAAACTAGCTTTCTCGTCGCGTCTGTGGGATTAATTTAAATTTAAATTTCTCTAATTATCTGAATTTAATTTAGAAAAATGGATTCAATATTTTTAATAATGATAATTTATATTATCTAATAATTTCAACTAAATTTTTTACCATATTTAATAGTAAAAATAGTAAAAACTAATTATCGTGGTCAAGGTGAAAATGGGTTTACTGTGGGTTAAACTAAAAAGATAAAGGTTTAAAATGATTCAAAACTAGTCCAAAACAAATTTTATGGAAATATTTATACCTAAAATATTATATTTTCTATAATGTACCATTTTAGATCATTTTGGTATATGAAAAACATGTGTACATCTTTTTATTTTCAAAAATTACAATGTGTCACTCACCTCACTTATAAAAGGTCACCCCCTCTCTTGTCCTATTTACACTTAAAAAACCATTATTTAAATATATTCCCAAATAACTTCATATATTCTCTACTCTCATCCTAGAATCATTATTTTGGTCATAAATCCAATTTAAGAATCCTTTTAGTACAAACCAAAAAAAGTTGTCTAAAGACAAGGTAATATCCCTAACTTAGCATTTTATTTTATTTATTCCTAAACCTATTTAAATTATTATTAAAATATGATTATATAATAAAATCATTATATTCTATATACTGAGATATTATTATGGTAATATAATAACCTAAATCCTTCTCCTCTTTCATCAAATGTGTTATGAAATCATCATTCCTTTGTACGGCGGGCTACCGCCTCGTGAACCAATGTCATTCATTTTTTCATTACCACCTATGAAGGTAAGATATAATGATGTATTAAATGTTTACATGTTATATTTATGATATTATTATAATTATTTAATTATTATATCACATATAACTTATTAATTTCCATTCTGTGAGAATACAATAACGTCGCTCGTATGTACGGCGGACAACCACCTTGCGAAGTGATGTAATTCATTCATGATTTTTATAAATAAGGATTTTTTATTGATAATATTTAATATATATGACATAAAAATGTTTCTTTATTTTAAACATATTATTTACCATTATTTATTTCAATCTATCAAGAAAATTGAAACAATGTTCATGCATATGTACGGCCTATCGTCTCTGTGAACGGTGTATTTCATTTTCTACCTCGAATTTTTATGGATTACTATAAATAAATATATAATGAATATATATTATTGTTATAAAATGGTTAAAATTATATATATTATGGAACCATGATCTAAGTAAGAGGATTTAAAATAACAAACCAAATAATACATGAAAAATGAAGCAGTTATTACCCAAAACGTAATTTCAACAGGGAATTGTTAATAAACAAAAAATAAAAGGTCATAAATAAATAATTTATGGTATGATATATATAATTATGGTTATTTAATAAATTTATAATAAACTTATATTTATTATACAGAAGTTTTTAATGTTTATAAAGTAATTTGATACTTGAGGTAAGGTATTTCTGTCTCGGTTTTATTTTCTGTGAGACACAAGTCATGTTCACCATGAGTTCCTTTTATGAGGTGTATATATGGACCATGAATTTATTTTATGATTATTATAATAAAAATTATGTAGATTCACATATCTATTTTAATATTTATCCTTCATGGGGCTTACGATTCAAGAGATTACCAAATCATTAAGGGGTTTTTTCACAATTTCTTTCTTTGAGACATATATGGTGTTATGCACCAATATTATTTTGTGCGGTGTATATACCACTCCTTTGAAATTTTATATCATTAATCTTATTTTATTCATTATATTTTAATTTTTATTTAATTTTTTTCTTTCATGGTTCTTACAATTAAATGTTTCCGAAGTGGTAAGAGTTTTATGTTACAATCTTATAATTTATCAGCATTGTTTATGATTGTGATTTGAATGATGAAATATTATTATCAATATTTCAAGAAACTCGTTAATTTTATTCTACTCTAGTTATGTGATTATAATTCATGGTTTCCGTTAATTTTCCTCTCTTTATGTACTCAAGATTTTAAAATAATTTATTTAAGAAAAATCATCATTATTTCTATTTTCAGTCAAAAAATCTTTTTCTTCTAAAACCAAGTTTTCTAAAAACATTTTCAAATTTTTTTTAAAATTATTAAAATGATTTATTAAATAAATTTTTAACTATATTTTACTTTTTATAATAATTTTTGAAAAGAAACTTTATGTCATTTTTCAAAAAATTCTCATTTAGATTTTACTGAAAATGTGAAAGAAATATTTGTTTTAAAATGAATGGCATGAATAGTATTTTACCCCATCATAACCAAATCAATATTTTAAATATTCCTTTATAATTTTAAATTTTATATTAAAATAAAAGGATTTCCAAAGTGTTTTATGAATTTTTATATTTAAAAATTATTTTTCAAAGCACAAATCTATTTTTCCTCAAGAAATGTTTTAAATTATTTAAAGCTTCCTTTATATGTTTCCAAGGCTATATTTAAAGAAAATGATTTTAAACATGTTTTATGATTTAAAAAAATTCAAAGTGGAAAGGTTGTATTCCTAAATAAATGTTCCAATTTATCATTAAAAATCATTTTTCATCTAACATGACATCCTTTGATGTTACTTAGGATTTATTGGGGATAAGATTGAATGATACCATTATTATTATTTCTTTGGATGATTAATTTTTATATTGATTAAGATTCTATGAAACCCACTTATTTTTCATTTTTTATTCTATGGTGAATTGATGAAATGATTATGAAACCCTTTTTCTTTACATGGGTTGCAATGTGATGATATGATGAATGTTTTATGATATTATGGAATACATAAGTGTGGTTTTCATTAGGAGATGGTTGGGGCCTATATCTCCCACTAATTAATTAATGAAATATTTATATATCATGAGATAAAAATGGGAAACAAGTTTATGGGATTGATCTATTGTGGGAAACATGTGAGTCCTGATCCATTATGGTAAATAGGTGTGTCTTAATCCATAATGGGAAATAGGTGATAAGTCTTGACCCTCCATGTTGATGGTATTGGAAGTTAACCTTGACATATGAAATGGTTTCTATATTTATGATGGTTACACACTTTAATGACATGATATTATGGTTAATGATTGATTTATAATGATTTCTCACCCTTATGGACTATGTTTTATGAAATAATAAAGTTTTATGGCATGACTTGTGTTTATGATCTATGAAAATTTTGGTATGAACTTCATAATTTATGTTCATGATCACATACTGTTATTTTTATCTTATGATTTAGAATGATCATAGATTGATATCTTCTATATTTACCATTACTGAGCATCTGAGTTCAAACTTTCTTATATTTTCTTTCTAAGGTTAGGAAGGATGTTTTTGGTTGGGTATGCCTAAGAGAAGTACTATAAGAGAAGGTCTTTGTGGGAGATATTGAAGATATTTCATGAGATAAGAATATTATTTTTATATTATCCAAAGACACTAAACTTTTATATTCCTTAGTGGTGTGTTTATGAAATTTATTGAATATTCATCTAAAAATATGTGATATTTATGTATAAAAACATGTCTCGTTATATTTTTTATTAGGGTAAAGGTTTAGTTAACACTTGGAAACTAGGATTAGAAAAATTTAGGGAAATACATAGGTATGTTTATAAGGTTATTTCTTGGGATGTATCTAAGTATAACACTAAGGATTTTTTAAAGTATAGGAAAATGTCTTGGAATTTTGGTAAAGGATATATAAAGTGTATTCCAAGAAATTACATCCATGTATGGATACTAAAAGTGGATATAGATCTAGAAAAGAGGTACTTAGGGGTAAAAACTCTGAAAAGGTGCATTGATATACACTCGATTATCACCTGGTGCATGACAATGGGTCTTTCTTCATGCCTGGTTTGACACTCTCAGGGGATTTCTTTGAAGATTCAGAAAATATTTATGAACCATCATGAAGGATTTACATAATGACCATAAATGAACTAGGTTAAACCTAATTTTTCATGGATTGGTAATAATTTTTCATGATTTAGACATCCTATAAGTAATTTTTCATGATTTTTTGGTTTCCCACTATGAATATTGTTACTCAAAATATGATTTTCGGTTTAAGTCAATAGAGGTAACTAGAAGGAAATAGATCAGTGTTGAATATGATAGAAAATGTGTTAATGAGAAATCAAATGGGATGACAACTAGAGTGAAGGATATTATGATTATTTATAATCAGTTATCCTTATATATGATTAAAAACTTACACATTAACCAACTCTTAGACTCTCCAAATAATATAAGGATAGAGTTCAAGTGATGGAGACCATAGAGGAAAGAAGATTCAATTATCTATATGTATAGAATGTGGGAAAAATAACCCAAGTGGATGTATTAGATGAACTGGGAGATGTTTGGATTATGGAAAAGAAGGACACAAAGTAAGTAATTATAAAGAAAAATTGAAAAGTTAGGTAACCAAAATGGATGATAATAATGTTCTTCCTAAGATATCACTGATGGTTGAATGTTTCAAATATGTAAAGTATGGTCATTATGAAAATAAATGTCCTAAGGGGAAATGTCATAAATAGAATCAGCAATGTGGTTCAAGTAATAATTATATTTTTGATGATGAAGAGACCAACAATGAAATATGAATGTTATAGGATATTATAATAGTATTGTGTGTGTTAAACATAAGAAGCATGGTTAGATTGAGGTGGATTATTGTTAAGGCATGATTTATATTTCATATTATAGGAAAGAGGTATTAATGACTAAGATGATGGATACTAGTTAATGGTTTAAAAATGAAGTGGAATGATTGAAGTGTTTGTGTATGGAAATTCAAGAATTATAAATCATAAAATATATAAGTATTGTTCTATATAAGTTTTTCATTAAGTATTTTAAATAATATGATTAATGGTATTGATGACCTAGAAAAGAGATTAAATGGTAAGGTGATATTTCATGTAAAACACATGATTAAGGAAAAGATATCCCTTAATATGTTCTTGATGTTGAGATAATGATGTTGGGATAAAATTATGATTGGTATTGATAAAGTAAATTGGATAGTACTGATTACCATAGAACTGATTAATTATTTTTTCAAAATGTGTTTTATGTTATAAATGATATATTTTATAGTATTTTTGGATTTATGGAATATATTCAATAATCTGTGGTTTTATTTAAGGAAGGAGGAATCATGCATGTTTTCATTAAGGTTTTATGGTAATTATGGTTATTACCATGCTTCATGATAATTTGTGACCAAGGTATTCACATATTTGGTATGTGAAAATTAAGAGGTACTTTATGATATTTGTGGGATTAATGTTAAGTTGATTTCCATATTTTTAGGGAAATTCATTATAAATTTTGAATTTTTTAAGGTTCATGTGGTTAACCATTTATAGAATGGTTTAAGTTGAAATTTATATTAGGTTTTAGAGATTAATTTATTACTTCACTATATCAATATTTATTCATATTGGATAACTTATGCAAACCAATTTGTTATAATGATAACTAGATATAAAAGGAATAAATTATAATTATATTTTGGATCTTATGATCTATTAGTGCTTTAGGCATAAAAAATTCATCTTCATTTTTTGGATTAAGAGATGAAGTGGAAATTGATCGAAGCACAAATAAAAGATGAAATGTTTCTTATGATATAAAGGAAAGTTAAGACCTAGGTATATCGGTCCCTTTGATATTCTTGATTGTATCGGGATGGAAGCCTATCAATTGGAACTTCCACTAAACCTCTCCCAAGTCCAGGATGTGTTTCATGTATCTCTCTTGAGTAAGTACATACCTTATTCATCACATTTACTGATCTTAGAGGTCATACCGTCGGAGCATGATCTTTATTATGATGAACAACTGATGGAGATTATGTATCATATAGAGAATATTCAAAAAAAAACAATACCACCCACCTAGTCAATGTTTTTTGGTGAAACCACCAGCTTAAGAAAGTTATCTGGGGACCTGAGGATGTAATGAGTCAAAATTATCCTCAGTTATTGGTACCAAAGTGATGAATTTCAAGGGTGAAATTCATTTTAAGGTGGGATAATGTAACACACTAAGATTTTACAAAATATTTTTTTCAAATAAATTTAATCTTTTTTATATATTTCATTACACACAACATTGAGTTAGGATTAATCACAAATAACACCAAATTTAGCAATAATTACACATAAAACTGAGTTTTTCTTTCATTATATATAACACTGAGTTTATTGTGCATTATACGTAACATCGAGTTTAAATTATATGTGACATAATATTGAAATATTATTATTTAATACTATAGTTATCACCAAGCTATTGTAATGGTGGGTCTGAAAAGGATTAACTAAATTATAAAAATATATAGTTTACACAGGTATATATAATTAATTATTTAGTGACTAATTAATTATAAATAAAAATTAAAACCATTTGAAAATAAAGGAAATCTTTTTCTGAAAACCTATTTTTATGAAAAAAATGTGTTTTAACATAATAAATTCAAAAAAAACAATTTTTTGAACTATTTTAATGAACAATATATATATATATATATTCAAAAAAATATTTAACATCCATCTTATGCATTTTATACATATAATATAAGAATAAATTAAATTCTATGCTTAAAACAACATTTTTCTTAAAAGAAATTTTGTTTCCTTGTGTGAAATTATTTTAAAATAAATTTTTGATACTTTTAGAAAATTTATTTAAAAATATTAAATTAATTTTTTAAACCATAATGTCAAAATTATCTTAGGGTGAATTTCTGAGAATTTTTTAAGAAGATAAATTTCTTTATGAATGGTGAAAAATAATGGTTTCATTGAGAATTGACTTTTACTTTAAATATTTTAAAAACATCTAAATTTTTTTAAGATGGTTTTAAAAGAAAAATTAGTTCAATTATGTATCTATTAATCCAATTTAGGTTATTAGAATTTTTCTCCTAGATAATGGATAGTTGAACACACAAAAGGCGGTGACTTGAGTTCCAAAAAATTATTTTATAAAAAACCACCCTCTTCAGGTATGATCATTAAAATACTTTTCCTTAATAAAAATTAGAATGGAAAATCAAAACTTAAATAAATTAAATCAAATATGATATATTTATAGTAGTTAGGGGAACAAAAATTCCCTACTCTACTCCACCAACACTCTACTCCATGTGTTCGGTGATTTTCACTATAACAACCCTTTTACCAAGGGCTCCCAATTGAGTAAAAGTAGTTGTAACTTAATACAAAGGTCCATGAGCTTTAAAATAGTAACTCCCTTTAAAATAATTATCAAAGGTATTAAACACACTCTTTCACTGAGTGTAAAAAAGATAGAATGAAACAAATATTAAAGAGAAATGTTTGCAACATATAGTTACAAGAAGAAACTAATAGTAGATGAAGATTCATCTTGAGAATATGATATTTTTTAAGTTGTAGCTTAGTATAATCTTTAGTTCACCTGATATAACAGATAAGTATATCATGAAAGTTTTGCTTTTGATATTTTCTATGTACAGGTATTCAATAGTATTTGAATGTAAGTTCATTCTGTATAGGTAACTATCTATCTCCTTGTCATATCTTCTCATGAAGCGATTAGATAGTCCTTTTATAGATCATTTTAAACTTAGTCATGATATAATACTAAAAAACAAGAGATACACATAGTTATATTGATATGATAGGATATTAAGGATATGCATCCAATACTTCCAAATATTGAAATTACTTTTGTGGTAGCTATGTCGGAACTCTTCTCGTTCTTAGGATATTTCCATTCATAGAAAAGTGATATACTATGAAAAATAATCTTTAAATGGATAATAATTTTTTTATAAGCATTATAATTATTAAGTGACTTATCAAGATATTAACAAGGTAATAATGGCATATGGGTAATATTTCTTAAGATATTCAAATAAAAGCACTTTTCACCATAAGATAACTTCTTGAGAGATTTTGTAAGATAAAATAGGTATGAGAAATAGATAATTCTTCAGTGTAAGATAAATATGTTACTGATATTCAGCACTTATATTTTTCAACTTATTTTTCTTCATAAGATAATGTTTTAGGAATATCATTTTTTTAAGATAATATCTTCTAAGGAATCATCTATCTTAAGAAACTCATACATTCTCTTTATAAGATAAAGTCTTACGTAGTAGGATAAACTTAAAAAAATTGTAATTATAAGAAAATTAAATATATTCTTAAATTAATTTATGATAAAATGCTTTTTCAAAGATCAAATACTTTACCCATAAGAAAAACACTTTGAGAAACTACGCAGGATAAATTTTTTTGACAAATATAATCTGAAACACTTAGGATAAACTTGTTAGAATAAAAGTAGAGATTTTCTAAATCATAAAAATACATAAAACTGATATATTTTTGAATAACATACTCTTTCCAATAGGAATAATTTTCATATTAAATTTTGATATAAATTTTTTTTAAACTTTTGAACATTTTCTCCTTGAAAACCCACTTTCTCACCAGGTCTGTAGGATTAATCTTAAATTAAATTTTGCCGCTTATATGAATTAAATTTGTGAAATGGATTTAATATTTGGAAAAATAAAATTTAATATTATTTAATAAATTTAAATTAATTTTTGGCATAATGAATAGTAAAAATAGTAAAATTTAATTACTATGGTTAAGGTAAAAATGGGTTTACAGGGGGTTAAACTAAAAAGATAAGGGTCAAAAATAAACCAAAACTTTTCAAACACCAATTTGATGGAAATTTTAGACCTAATATATTCTATTTTAAATAATTAACCATTTTTTTTCCTTTTTTCATGTGAAAAATGTGGATACACCTTTTTCATTTCAAAAATTACAAGTGTGCCACTCACCTCACTTATGAATCATCATCCACTCTCCTCTCATATTCACACTTAAAAAACCATTTGTTTTTAAAAATACCTGCCCAAATAACTTTTTTAATTCCCAAATATCATCCTAATATCCTTTTTTTGGTCATAAATTCAACTTAATAATCATTTTGGTGTAAACAAAAAGAAGTTGTTTGAAGAAGAGGTAATGTCCCTAACCGTGCATTTTATTTTTATTTATTATTCAACCTCATTAAATTATTATTAAAACATGATTATATAATAACCTAGTTATTATAAATATACTGATATTTTATTTTGTTAATGGAATAATCAAAATCCTTCTCCTATTCCATCAAATGGGTTACAGAATCCTCATTTGTGTGTACAGTTGACTACTACCTCGTGTATTGATGTCATTTTTTCCATTACCACCTATAAAATCGAGATATAATAATGCATTAAATGTTTAAATATGATATATATTACATTATTATATTTATGGAATTATTATTTCACTTACACATTCTTACTTTCCATTCTGTGGAAATATGATAATGTCGCCCAAGTGTACAACGGACTACCGTCTTAAGAAGCTAGGTGATTCACTCACGCTTTACATGGAAGGTAATAAGGATGGGTTTATGAAAATATGTGATATATATTACATAAAAATTATTATATAATGGTAATATATTATTTAAATTTCTTTCAATTCATCTAGAAAATGGAAACAACTTCCATGCATATGTTCGGTTTACCGTCTCCATGAACAGTGTATTTCATTTTCTACCTCTAAATTTGATGGATTGCTATAAATAAATATATAATAAATGTATATGATCTTTATATAATGTTTAAAATTATTGATATGATTTAACTGTGACATAATTAAGAGGACTAGAAATACAAAACCAACACATACATGAAAAATGAAGCAGTTATTTCCAGAAATGTAATTTTAACAAGGAATTATTAATAAATGGGTGATAAAAGGTCATAAGTAAATCATATATGATATGATATATATATATATATAATTATAGTTATGTTATATATTTATAACAAAAATATATTTATTATATATTAGGTTTTAATGTGTACAAAGAAATTGAGACTTAAGGTAAGGGATTTTTGTCTCACTTTTATTTTCTATGAGACACAAGTCATGCTCACCATAAGTTTCTTTTATGTGGTGTATATAATACACATGAATGTATACTATTATGATTATCCTTAAAATTATATGTATTTACATATCCATTTTAGGATCTCTCTTTCATGTAGCTTAAGATTCAAAATATTACCAAAGTGTAAAGGGATTTTTGTCTCAATTTTTCTTCTTTGAGATATATGTTGTGTTATGAACCTCTATTATTTTATGAGGTGTATATAATTACCATTTTAAATTTTATATCATGAATATCCTTTTATTAATTATATTTTATGTTTAATTTAATGTTATTATTTCAAGGGTATTTTGATTCTATGTAACCAAATTGGTAAAAGTTTTATGTTACAATCTCATCGTTGATTAGGATTGTTTATAATTATGCTACAAATGATGAAATATTATAATCTATCTCTCATGAAACTCATTAATTTTATCCTACTATATTTATTTCATTAGAATACAATTTTTACCTTCATTTTCCTCTCTTCATGTACTCAATAGTTCAAAATAATTTTTGTAAGAAAAAGTATCTTTATTTCTCTCTTCGGTCGAAAACCTTTTTTCTTCTAAAATAATATTTTCCAAAAAAAATTAAAAAAAATTAACAATATAAAAATGATTTAATAAGGAAATTTTTACCCAAATTTTACTTTTTATAAAATTTATTTAAAGAAATCTTCATGTCATTTTCTAAATAATGCACATTTGGTTTTTACTGTAAATGTGAATGGAATCATTTTTTTAACATGTATTTCATGAATGGTATTTTACAAAGTAATAAAAAAATAATTTTTTTAAATATTCCTTTATTAGTTTAAAATTTTATTTTCAGAGAAAAGTATTTCCAAAATGTTTTATAAATTTTTAGTTTTAAAAATTATTTTTCAAATATGGAAGAATATTTTCCTTAAAAAATGTTTTAAATGATTTTTAAATATTCCTTTATAAATTTATAAGGTTATTTTTAATAAAAAATATTTTTAAATATTCCTTTATAAATGTTCCAAGTGATATTTCAAATTCATTTTTCATCTAAGATGACATCCTTCAAAGTTACTTATGATTTTATAAGGATAATATTAAATGATATCATCCTTATTATTTTTATGGATGTTTAATTTTTATGTTGATGAAATTTTTATGAAATCCACTTATTTTTCATGGGTTATTCTATGGTGAATTGATGAAATGTTTATGAAACCTTTTTTCTTTACATGGGTTGTGATGTGATGATATGATGAATGTTTTATGATATTGGGGTACACATAAGTATGGATTTCATTATGAGATGGTTGGGACCTATATATCCTACAATGCAATGGGTAAAGATTTATATATAATGAGATAATAATGGAAAAAAATTTGATGACCTTGATTCACTATGGGAAACATGTGAGTCCTGATCCACTATGGGAAATAGGTGTATCCTAATCCATAATGAGAAACAAGTGATAAGTACTGATCCACTATGTTTATGGCCTTAGTATTTAACCTTGAAATATGAAATTTTTTTCTATATTTATGATGGTTCTACACTTTTGTGACATAATATTATGGTTCATGATTGATTTACAATGATTTCTCGCTCTTATAGAGCATGTTTTCTGAAATGATAAATTTTTATACCATAAATCATGTTTATGATCTATATAAGGTTGGGTATGAACTCTATAAGTAGTGTTCATGATCAAATACCCTTATTCTTATATTATGATTTCATATGATCATACACTGATATCTCATATGTTTACCCTTACTGAGCATCTGAGCTCATCCTTTCTTATGTTTCATTCCCCAGGTTATAAAGAAATTTTTAGGTAGGGTATGCATAAGAGGAGTGTTGTGTGAGAATATATATGTGGTATATGTTGAAGATTTTTCATGAAATAAGAATATTATGTTTCTATTATCCAAATATACTAAACTATTATGGTCCTAGGGAATGTTCTTATAAAATATATTGAATATTCATCTAAAAAATGTGATATTTATGTATAAAAACTTGGGTTGCAATATGAATCCCATCAAACCACCCCATTTTAATATAATCAGCTATGTATACTAGAAGGATCATATAGAGTTATTTATAAAAAATATAGTTCTTGAATTTTAGGATATCATGTCAAAACATTATAAACTATTTTATGTAGATCTATAAACTCTAACGGGAAATGATGATATAAAATGTGTTCTAAACTACAAAGTTATGAATTAGGTGTATTGTTCTTTAAGTATAAATATGCATATCCATATTTCATCATATAAAAATTCATCTAAAATCTGGATGATTTTAAAAGCCACTCATCAAGGAACTGATAATTTGCAAAGAACCAAGCTTGGAATTCATAGGGCTGAATTTCAAGAATTCATAATGAATGATCAAGAGAGAATCAACAAGATTTACATTAGATTAACTAAATTTTTAAAAACATGGTTACGCTCAGGGAGACTATAAATAATTAAGTTCTTATTGAATGAATACTTAGAGCCTTGCCTAAAAGGAGGCACTCAAAGAAGGTTTTGATTGAAGAAAGTAATTATTTCACTAAGAATTCAATGGATGAACTGATAGGATCACTTCTTTAAGACGAACTTGAGATGAAGAATGATAATGAGGAAGATCATGAAAAAAGGAAATTTATTGCATTCAAATCTAATATAGATGTTTCTATTAATTTCTTTTATTCTGAGTTATGGAAAATCAATAAAGATGAAATAAAAAATCATACTAAAGTATTCTAAAAGTACATGAAAAGAAAGAGAAGCTTTTAGAAGTATATCAAATGAGATCATTAAAAGGATCATTGAAAGGGAATTAAGAAAGGTAATAGTAGTAAATATAATGTTTCAAAATTAATATGTTATGAGTGAAGAAAAAAGGGACCTATCAAATCATACTATCTGAAATTTAAACAGGAATGGAAAGAAAATAAATACAAGAAGTTAAAATGCACATATCATGCTGGATGGAGTGTCATAAAGAAGTAGGAATTAGTCAGTAATGATTCTAAGAGTGAAAAATAATGAACCAGCCTATGTTTTATGGAAATAAATATGAATTAGGTAAACACTGATTTGGATTACAGTTTATATTGTGTGTTTGATAGTGAAACAGAAATTAAAAAATTCATATAACAAAATGAAAAGTTTCAAAGTGATATTTTGAGAATGGATAAACTATATAGAGAATTGAAAAGAGAAAATAATAAAGTTAAATAATAAAAGTAAAAAAACTGAAAGTTTTTACATTAATAAATGTAGAAAAGAAAAGTGTTATAGATTCTGAACTGATAAATCTCAAATATGAGAATGAAAGAATAAAATATTTCATTTAAAAACTGATAAATATAAAAATAGGAGATTAAATTTAGTTTGTGTTGACTTAGATAAAATTGAAAATGAATGCAAGAATCTCAAGAAATAAAATTAGAAATTGATAAATATGGTATCATGTTAAAATGTGAAATTTTGTGATGACCTAGAAGTTATTTAAAAATATAATGAAAATAATAATAGATAAATTGTTGGATTTAAATATACCTTATCTATTTTTGTTTGAGGAAAATAAAAATTTAATAAGATTATGTCTATGAACAAACCCAATAAAGATAAAATTGTATTTGGTTATAATTTTCAGATTCATAAGTTGTATCGAACTACTTTTGTTAAAGATTGTAATGGGTATGTCTCAGATGTTACATGATTTAGATGTAATTTGAAAGGGGATTATGAAAAAAAATGTTCTTTAATATTTACTCTATCACTAGGCCACACAAATACTTTTATTTATAAGAATTTATCATGTAGATTACCCTATAATAAATTTATTAAATCAATATAGGTTATCAAAAGTTTTATAATGAATCCAACTGGACCCAAAAAATCTAATGTACCAAAACATTTGTCTGCTTAATATTTTTTATAGAAAACCTAACTAAATAATTCTAAATATCCATGGTATATGGATAGTGGATTATCTAGGCACATGACTGGTTATGTTTCTAAACTTTTATCTTTTAATTAAAGTGATGGATGCACTGCTAATTTTAGTGATAACTATAAAGGAAATTTTATAGGTTTTAGAGAAGCATGAATATTCAAATATGTTATAATTTCAAAATTATTGTATGTAGAGGGGTTAAAACACTATTTAATTAGTATTTAAAAACTTTATGGTGATGTAATTAGTTTGATGTTTGAAGATAATAAATGTATTATTTATAAATATAATATTGTTTTATTTTATTCTAATTGAAAAGGAAAATATCTACTATAAATATTTTTTAGAACTAAACCGTAAAAATATAAAGTGTTTAAATTTTATAGAAATAGTACATATTGTTTATTAAGTAATATTGGTACATGTTTATCTTCAACAATTGTACAAGTTTCCAAAATATGGATAGGTTCTATAACTTATGAAATCTAAAGCAAATATTTCTGGTGTGATTCTTGTCTAAAGGTTAATAAGCACAAATAGACTTTTAGATCAGTTAACAATGTCAATACAACTAGATGTATAGAACTACATCATCTTGATTTATTTGGGAGGTGTAGGGTTCGATTCCTAGGAGCTTGTTCTTGGGTGAATTTATCCTTCCCTGGGATCTAATCATCTTTCTCGGTTACCCAGTTCCAAACTAGTTGAGTAGAAGGGTGAAACCCACCTATGCTAACAAATTGGTTTGTCTAACCATCATTGCTCAAGTTGTCACCCCACAGGACGCTCTACCATTTCAGTTGGCAACGGCTCCTTCCTGACTAGGGATCTCTCTAGAGTTACCTTTTCATGGTGAGGGGGTTCCCTAGTGTGGGTGGTTCTAAAAGGATACTCTTTTGGATTACGTTTCTAAAAGAAAATAAAAAAAATGTGCTTATAATTATAGATGATTTTTTTAGATTCACTTGGACTCTTTTCTTATCTCATAAAATTAAAACCCTAAACAATTTTCTTAATTTCTATAAATATATTCAAAACCTAAAAGTTTATTTAATAACATAAATTATAATTGATAAAGGATG
Source organism: Viscum album (assembly GCA_963277665.1). Lineage (NCBI taxonomy): Eukaryota > Viridiplantae > Streptophyta > Magnoliopsida > Santalales > Viscaceae > Viscum > Viscum album. The sequence goes on along the minus strand of OY728164.1, from coordinate 1,087,624,848 downwards.
AGAAATTGTTATCTTGGATTTGAAAAAAAATAAAGATAATGGATATTTCAAAAAAATCCTTAAAATACTAAAAAAATATGGTGTTGTAGAAATTAAAGAAAAATTATTAAAGAAATGGAAAGGACTATGCTAAATTAATTCCAGTTACCAAAATATTTTTTAGATTAATCATTTAATACTAATTTATATATCTTAAATAGAGTTTACATTATACTGATGTTGAAGAAAACCCTTTATGAACTATTTAAATAAAAGAAACCTAAGATTGGTTACTTTAACTTTTGTAGTTTTTAAGTATATATTTTAAATATATAAGATAATATAGACAAGTTTGATGCTAAAATTTTTTATGGTATCTTTCTAGGATATTCAAATAATAGTAAATCTTATAGTGTTTATAAAAAAAGAACCATGTCAATAGAGGAATCTATATATGTAAAGTTCTTTAAAAATAATAAAAATAGATTGTAGATTCTGATAATCCTTGTGAATAATTTAAAGTGTTCAGCTTTGATAAATATAAAACAAAAAATGATAATGCATCAGCTGAGTGGTATCACATATCTTCTCAATATGAACCTATGAATGGGAAAACACATAGAGATAATTATTTAGAAAATGTAATTGGAAATGTTGAATCTAGAATAAGAACTAGTAAATCATTTTTGAAATTTTATGAAAATTTTTCCTTTGTTGCTAATTTTGTTCCAATTAATGTTAAATAAGCATTGAAAGATTCAAAATGGATAAATGTTATATATGATGAACTTAATCAGTTTGAAAGAAATAAAGACTAGAATATGGTTAAATTTTCTAAAGATAAACAATCTATTGGAACTAAATGGATTTTTCAAAATAAAATAGATGATTCTGGTAATATAGATAGAAATAAAGTTATACTATTTTCCCAAGGTTATTTACAAGAAGAAGGTATTTATTTTTAAGATTCATTTTCATCAATTTATAGAATAGAATTCATTTAGATTTTATTATCTTTTTCATGTTATAAAAATTTTAAATTGTTTAAAATGGACGTAAAAAGTGTATTTTTTTAATGTGTAATTTATGAAAAGTTTTAAGTTAATCAACCACCTAGTTTTGAAAATGATTAATTCCAAAATCATGATTTAAAACTATCTAAGGATTTTTATGGTCTAAATCAAGCTCCAAGATCTTGGTATGATAGACTAACTATGTTTTTGTTGAAAAATGATTTTAATAAAGGAATGGTTGATCCAACTTTATTTATATATAAAGTTTCTAGTGATATTTTAATTGCATAAAATATATTAATGATATTGTATTTGTATATAAAAATTATATACTCAACAATGAACTTTAAAAATTAATGACAAATTAATTTTATATGATATTAATAGGTGAATTGAATTTTTTCCTTGTTCTTAAAATTTTAAAAATAAAAGATAGAATTTTTCTAAATCAAAGAAAATATTCCAACGAGTTGGTAAAAAAATTAAATCTTGATTCTTGTAAAACTATGATAACCCAAATGATCACCAATTCTAAATTGAATGTGGATGAATCTATAAAATTGGTGAATGATAAAATGTATAGAGTAATGATAGGAATTCTACTTTATTTGACTACATCAAGGCCTGATATTGTGTTTTTAGTTTGTATCTATGAGAGATATTTTTTTACTCTAAAAGAAATTAATTTGAAGGACATCAAAGAATATTCAGATGTGTTAAAAGGAATGGTTAGCACTGGTTTATTTTACTCCAATAATAATTGTTTCAATTTGTTATCATATTATGAATCTGATTTTGGAGGATACATACTTGAAATAAAAAAAACACAAGGTATGTGTCATTTACTCAGTAAATCTTTAATATCATAGAGTTACAAAAATAAATGGTCGGTTTCATTATCCACAATTGATTATATTGTTGTTTCAAATTATTGTACTCAAAGTCTTTGGATAAAACAAACTTTATCTGATTTCAATGTTTATTTAGATAATATACCTATATTTTGTGACAATGCATCTACTATTTCAATATTTAAAAATCCGTTATATCATTATAAAATAAAATATATTGATATTGTATTTCATTTTTTAAGAGATCATGTTAATAAATGGGATATCATTTGTGAATACATTCTAATAGAAAATCAATTTTCATATATCATTACTGAAGTATTAGATTCTTTGAGGTTTGAGAAATTAAATTTTGAACTGGGTATGGTGGTGATTTAGTTTTTGAGACAATGTTAATATTTTTTATTGCTTATATATCTATGTTAGAAAATCATGAATTTAGGGAGAGTTTTCCCTTTCTTTTTTTACAAAATTTTTATAATAATATTTTTATTTGGAGTTTCTTTTTTCTTTTAGATAAATTTGAAAAGGGGGGATAAAATTTGGAATTTTTCAAAAATTAAAATTTTGGTTTTGGTTTTGAATTTTACAAAAAAGGGGGATATTGTTTATTCTGAGAGTTTATGTTTTATTTTATTTTTTTATTTTTTTGCTAAATTGAAATCCTTTTATTTAAAAATAAATTCATTTATACTTTTCATAACTTTATTTGATATATGTGAATTGATTAAAGAATTTTTTTCCACGCATTAATTTTTTTAAGTGTTATTTTTCTGTATTAATAATACTTTTTAAAAATATAATTTTACTAAGTTTTTTAATGTAATTATAGAATTAATATTTTATAACTTATTTATGTTATCTTATTTTATTTTATTACCATATTTTAAGGTTATAATTTTAAAATATATATTTTATATTTATTTTTTTCTAACTCTTTTTTTTTCTTTATTAATTTTATTGTCCATCCAATAGACCTCAACCATGTGGTAGAGCTATCCCACATGACACAAGAGCTCTCATAGTGGTACAGAGGATGCCTAATGCACATAGTTAAGTGAGTGGGAACATATGGCCCGTAGGGTGCATGCATGGGTGGTTCACAAGGGGAAAGTGGTGTGGGCTTCCCCATGTACGTGTGTGTGATGTGTGTCCTGGTACCAACCCCTGCATTGGATCAACATATTAGCAACACAGATAGTATTATAAAGGTATACAGCATTGAATGTAAGTTTGATGGGGGATCTAATCCATACATGTATTGTTCATCCATTTAAAAAATCGAATAGAACTAGCATTGTTCGATGAGATGTATCATAGCTATTCAATCGACTTGATAGATCGTCTTCTACCTACATCCTTCATCTAAGCGTCATCTATAGAACCAAATTAATGCACTCTATATTACTATTAGTGCATCCATCCATGCTTTGACTATGCAGGTATTGGCTCCAAGATTTGACACCATCATGAAAAAAGCTGAACTGGCCTCACGCACTAAGAAGGTTACCTTCAACCATGTTCAAGACTCAAAGAATTACCTCATCTTCAACTTGACTCAAAAAACCCCTATAACTCACAGAACCCAGTACACCAACCCCATGTAGCTAATCACATTTGTTATAACCCTTGGTTCAACATCATAAATAAATCAACCTACCTCAAAGAGGTTTTATAATGCAATGATCCTCAATAGGCTATATTCCAAAACGAAATCAACTACGTCAACCAGCTAAGTGGCACCCAAATACCTATCCATATGCCACATGAAAATTATTGTCCCCTATCGTATGGGGATTTATTTCGCCTCTTTCATAACACAAACTTGGGGCCTCTGAAAAAACACCCCAACAATGACCATTATGAGTATAACCAAGCCCTTAGATTAGTGGTCCTCATAATAATCCTCAGTTTGATGTCATTCCATAGGTCCTGAGTTTGAGTTACAGGGGGAAATACTCAAATTGTAGATGATATTACCTTCAATGTATAAAGTGGAGAGGTGTTTGGATGCCACTTGGTCAGTTTATGTGTCCAATTGCAATGTGGTATGTGGAATATCAATGATTTTTACATAAAAACGAATAGTGTCTTCCATGTGGAAAATGGAGAGGCATTTGGACACCACTTATCTGATTGATGTGGATGATTGTGGTGTGTCGTATAGCATACTGAGGATCATTACATAAAAAGGTGTCTTTTATGTAACGATACTCGGTAGGCCATACACCATACTACAATCGTCCATGTCAAGTGGCCAAGTGGCATCCAAATTCCTCTCCACTTTTCAAATGGATAATACTATTCCCTACCATACATGGATTTATCCCCCCTCCCCCATAACTCAAAATTGGAATCTCTAGCATAACATCCCACTAAGGAGAATTACCAATACCAATATGGCATAGTGGTACTCCTAATGCTCCTCGGTGGGATATTATGCTATATGTACTACATAAAAGTTATGGGGGATTAATAATAAATCCTTAGATGGTGAGTGATAGTACTAGACATGTGGATAGTGGAGAGAAATTTGACAGTCACTTGGCCGATTGACGTGGCTGATAAGGATATGGAATATGGACTACTAAGGATCGTTACATAAAAATGGTGTGCACACTAGCATTAATGAATGAGATCTCATTAGAACTCAACAGATAATCATAGTGGTACTTGTAATTCTCCTTAGTGGAATGTTATTCTAGAGGTCATGAGTTCGATTTATAGGTAAGGCAGGATAAATCCCTATATTTAAAGGGAAAGTACCTACCACATGTCAAGTGGATAGGTGTTTGGATTCCACTTGTCTGGTTGACATGGCGGGTTGTGCTGGGGTAATATGGACAATCGAGTATCATTACATAAAAATTCACTTTTTATATAACAATCCTCTATAGGCTAGTGGTACTCATAATGCTCCTCAGTGGGATGTTATGCCAGAGGTTTCGGGTTTGAGTTATGGGGGAGGAGGAATAAATCCTCACATGGAATGTACTATCCTCTACCATCTGGGGATTTATTCTACCTCACCCATAACTCGAACTCAGGACCTCTAGCATAACATCCCTCTGAGGATCCTTACTAATACCACTAGCCTACCAAGGATTGTTACATAAAAAACACCTATTATGTAATGATCCTCGATAGGATAGTGGTACTCATAACAATCCTCAGTGGGATGTTATTATAGATGTCCTAAGTTTGAGTTATGAGGGAGGAAAGATAAATCATTGGATGGTTGGGGATAGTGCTTGTATGTGGAAAGTGGAGAGTTATTCAGCCTCCACTTTCCTAGTTGATGTGGCCAATTAAGGCATAGTGTATGGTCTATAGAGGATTATTACATATAAACCTACCATTAGTTCATTTTATCAACCTATTGTGAGTTCATTTTATCAACCTTCCATAAGTTCATTTTATAAATATAGTGTGAGTAATAACTTCAATCTACCATGAAGTATTTTATCATCCTACCATGAAGCGGCTATTTAAAGTGACCATGAGGTAGCATTTTGAAGATACCATGAGTATTTATATAAGTTATCATGAATCTATATTTATAGTGACCATAAAGCATATTAAAATCTACCATGAAGTATAATTTGAAGTTACCATGAGCGTTACATGTTACCGTGAAGGTAATTTTCAAACTAATTGTGAAGAGGTTTTATCAAGATATCATGATGGTAATTTTACAAGTGATCGTGAGTTATAGTTTTAATTTACTGTGAATACTTTTTTTAAGTGAAAATTAATATTTTCCAAAGTGACCATAGGTATTATTTTACAAGTTAACGCATGAGGTATTTTAAAAGTGACCACATGAGGTATTTTACAAGTGACTGCAAGAGTAATTATCAAGTGATTTCACGATGAACTTGTTCTGATAGTCAGTATACTAATTTCAAGTAATGACATGGTAAGTTAACCAACTGCAAGATCAATGTCTCCCGGTCACTCAATAAACATGGTCAATACATCACCTGGTTTATTTTGAAAACAAATTATATTTTCCATCATCCTCTGTTTTAGTGAAATTTTGAGATTTAGTTAATTTCAAGTTTATTAAATTCATTTTAATCATTATTTTGAATTTGAAAATAAATATATGATAGAATGAATATGTTTAAAATATTTTATAGAGAAAATATCTTAGAAATATTCTATAGATTAATGAGTTGAATATTATTATTCTATACTCAATTTTAGTGATGTATTGATATTCAAGTAAATTGAAAGTTTATTCAAATAATTTTTACAATTTTTTTCATTTGAATAATTCTCATATGTACTAATGAGAATATCTGAAATTGTTTAAATAATTTTAAATGCAGGAATAAAAGATCATGAGGATTATCTGATAAAGAGTGAGATAATTCAAATAATAGGTAAATGGTATTATTATGAATATTATTATTCTATAACCTATGAAATGTTATTATTGTTTATTTAGATGCTCTAAGACCTTAGAGTTAATAATACAGGATTATCCATTGGAATTCAATCAATGCAAAATGCGACAAAGTAAAATCAATATAGTTTATTCAAAATGATTGACTGATGTGACACATATGAATATAGAGTGAGAAACTTACAACATTTATATAACAATTGAGAAGTAAATAATTTTGAATACAAATGTCATTAAATTTATTTCATCATGAAGGACTTATTTATTTGATTATCTACTAATGAAGTGATCGAATTTATTGAGTTTTATTGACATTCATCATTATATACTGGATTGATGTTATTAATTATTTTAGATTTTACATTGTTGTATCTTTCTATTTATTATTTTATTCTAGATTTTGTTTAAAATTTTCACATACAAAATATGTCTAACTAGGTTATTCCTTCTATCCAAAAGGAAGTTTGGGTTGTGACTCTCAGATAAATGTTAATTAGGTTGTGAATCTTATAAAAGTCAGATAGTGTGATACTACCAAGTAAGAAAAAAGTATGCTTGTAACTGGGTTATCACTCCCTATAAAAGTTAGGAATTAATGAATACCATTCTTCTCACTAAGTATAAAATATTTAAGAGTAGATTAGGATCTTGGATGTAATGTCCCCTCGATTAATCACTCTCTCAGATGGCCAAATCAGATTGGTTATAGCACCTCAAGCACACCTACCTGTATGCTAGAGGTTGTCAACCAGTAGTGGGGGTGGGAAGAATATAGTGGAGAGACTATAACACCTGCTATAGAGTTATAATATAGTGGAAATAACCAAATATCAATAAATATCAAGGTAATGGAAATATCATAATTAGTATAACATACAACTAGGAAGTAAAGGGACGAACCAATAAGCCAACAATAAAGAATCATGTAATGTCATGATGGAATGTATCTAAAAGAAAAACTAGAAGTAATACAACTAAAATAATAAGATGAAACAAATAAACTAATAAGACCCTAGTTCCAACCCCCATGTTGATCATGTCTCCAAACTCTAACCCATCCATAAAGAAACAATCAGAAACAAGGTCCCTTTCCTTTGTACATACCTACATCAATGTAATATGCTTAGGTACCAAATGGCGGACCAAATAGGGTGTGATTGTAACACCCCAACCCCAGTTACCGATAGTTGGTGCATTATTACATAACATTGGAATGATACAAGGAATCATATCCCAAAAGACCGATCAGTTTAGTAGCCTTGGAATTACTAGATACATACATAAGTTTTACATTACATTATGAATTGAAAAAAAACATTTCGTCTCCATAGAACACACTCATATCCCATAGCCTATCCCTATAGGTTAGTCATAATATACTTCTTCACATCCTGGGAAAAAATAAACATAATAAATGGATGAGCTCGGATTCTCAGTAAGGATAACAATATAGCGGAAACTTTTATAAATAAGCAAAAACATTTAAGGAAATGTATAAGAATAAAACACAAGCCTTTTAAACATAAACTTCAGCATAATATAGCAAAGATAAAACGAATAATTCCATTTACTTATTTACATGGATATTATACTAATCAAATAATCACATGTAATATCAATAGCTAATTTCATAATGATGGAATGCATAATATTAGACATCATAACCACATAGTCAAGGCCTCATACCAAGACTATAAATAATATTTTGTCAAGGCCTTGTTCCAAGACACTAGTTTGTCTCAGTAGACGTACCGATGCATCGAGGAGCTATAGCAGGCTCCACTTATCACTTGATAAGTCCAATGAATTCCTCATATGAAAAGGGTGAAACATAACATAAACATTCGTATTAAAACTAGCATATTAAATGTTAACACTTTAACTATAAACCATGAATGATATAAAAATAAAACATACATATTCAAACATATCAAAAAACCTTCAATACAATATGGAAGATTTTATCATAATAAATCAACTTCAAACAAGTGTAAAATCCATCAAAGGATGTTGACATAGATGAAATAAAAACTATTTGAGAGAAATATCTCTTTCTATTTTGAAATCATTTAAAAGTCATGTAATTATAAAATAAATAATTTATTTTGAAAGTATCCTTATAATATTGTAAGGGAAGATTCGAAGGTGTTATAACGGTGGAAAATAGGCGCACTCACCGTATAAGTTAAAAAAAACAATCTTACCGTAATTTGTTGAAAAGTTTATAAAGTACCTTGTCTGAAAAATGATAGAAATATTCCTTTAAAAATATTTTATAAAAATTCAAACAAGGGTATAAATTACTTTAACCCATAGTCTAGTAAATAATAAAAATATTTTGAAATACATTTTTAAGAAACATGGATGTGGATGATAAAGAGGTCCCAGTAGATATTTATATATAAATAATCACGGATAATAAAAAGATTGTAAAATTAACCCTTACATTATAATTTTCCTTGGTAGAGGATATCTTAACCTATTTTATAATAGTAAAATAATTTTTATTAAATTTTACAAGAACTATATACAAAAATATGGTATCATATATGATCTTCTAATATTACTTTGTTAATAATATTTCAGTAGTATCATTGTTTCGGGTGTTAACTGATTCGTTTTCATTTATATGTTTTGTTATGTAAGTCATGTTTGATGTGTATATAATGTATTTGATTCATATACATAATGATATTAAGTTCTTAAGCATTATTTTTAATCATAAAATGAAAATTATTCTTGAATGGTTACGATGGGGAATGAATCTTATCGCATTCACGGAGACTGTAATTTGTATGTACGCACGAGCGACAATATCATTATATTGATGGTAAAATCATATGTAATTAGATGGTATATCATATATAAAGAATCATTAACATTTTATATTTATTATTTACATCAATTATACTCATTATTATACCTATCCAAATAATGAAGTATTGAATAACAAACTGCACTACAACGTGGAGACGGTGAGTCGTACGTACGCACGTATGGTGACTTTGTCATTCATAGGATGGATAAAATAATTAATATGGTTGTACCATATTTATAATAGCATCATAGTATGTAGAAGGTACTAGAGTTATTATTTTGTTATTCAAACAACAAATAAAGAGGAAGTGGAAGAAGAAAATAACTTTGAAAGAGGTGATGAAGTAATTACCTCTTCTTCGGGTGCTTCCTTTTGATTTGATCAAAAGGGATCCTCAGGTTGGATTTATGATCAAAGTAAGGCCTATTGGTTTAATTTAGGGTAGTTTTTAGGATATTTTAATGGGGTTTTTCCAAGCCAAATTGATCTGGAGGTGTGAATTTGAGAGAAGAGGAAGTACCCTTTCATAAGAGAGGTGAGGGGAACTTTAGGAAGAGCATGAAATATTATTTTATTATAAAATAATATTCGGTTTCTAATGGATAAAAATGGATTTATTTAGAGGATAAGGTGGTTTGATGTCAAAAATCTCTCAACCAATGGGTTTTAGACAAGTTTAGGTCACCATATAAACCTTATCTTTTAGATTTAACTCTTAGTTAAATAGTTTAACTTTTACAATGTCTTCCGGTATGTTTATATAACATGGTTAATAAACTTACTATAAAATTTCAAGTGAACCTCAATTGTTTCCTTAATGACATATCTATAATTATATAAGTCCTTTGGATGAAACTTATATTTTTAGGAATACTATATCATTTAATAATATGGTATTTATTTTAAAAACTCATTTATGTCAATTTTAACAATATTTAGTATTAGGTTTTTGTGAATGTCATAAAAACTTTATCACTTCAAAAAAATACATTAAATAAACCCTAAAATTTCATATTAGTCGATAAAATTTTTGTAATGTATCAAAAGTCTCAATTTACATTTATTTTTATATTTATAATATCAATTATTTTAATCTTTTGTTAATAAGGTAATTACTGCATCATCATTGTGTCATATATAAATTTAATTATTTAATATCTAAAAATTATAAATAAAATACCATGATATAGGAAATATTTTTATATTTTTAATTAATATTTATAATCAAAATTATCTTAATTATAACCCTATATTACAAATGTTTTAGTTATTAAACTTTGAATTTAACACTTTTAACTCTTCATTAAATAAAATAATAATAAATGTCCTAATATAATAAAAGTGGACCAAAAGGATCATATTTTATTCCTAAGATTTATTTTGGTCGAAATAAACTTATCTGGTAGAATTAGTACATGGGTTAGGGTAATTATAATATCAATTTTACCTTTAATTACCCTATTTAATTTTAACCGTGGTAAATAAAATTCAACAGTTACTATTCACCAAAAATTATTTTCTTCCTATTGAACCACATTTTACTTACTAATGTTAAACATGTCTCTTGGATTTTTGAAATTCAATTCACAGAAGTGGTAAAATTACGTTTTATGCAAATTTTCAAATGTACCTAGAAGGTGGGTAAAAGACGTTAAAAAAATTCAATAAACTTTTATACATCTAATCTTATTATAAAATGACTCCAATGAATTACATTGAACTAAAATAGGTATTATGTATCTATTTTGACTTTAAAATAAATTTAAATCAAAATAATAATTATTTAAAAAAAAATCGGTTTTAAACATTAACGAAGTGTTTTTCACTATTCATCAAAAATTGAAAGTTTTTAGAAAAATACCAAAAAATAACCCTAATCTAATATTGATATTCTGAATCCAAAAATGAAGTCCATTTTGAAAAATAAAATTTATAAAATTTCAAAACGTGGTTATTACTATCCATAACTACTAGTTTGATTGGTCGTGGTGTCCTAGAACTCGAAGTTGCATACAGCGCAAGTTATTGCATTATTAAAAGAGAAGCGTACCGTGGAAGATTGGGGTGTTACATTCTTCCCTTCTTCAAATAATGTTGTCCTCAAAATTTCTAAAATATTACTACATAAAAAGATTCAGGTGGTTCTTCATCATAAGTTTCCCAAGTCCCCACATTGCCTCTTCCATCTTATGGTTTCTCCATATAACTTTTATCAAACGAGTCATTCATTTTACCAAAACTTGTTATATAGTATCAATAATCCTAATGGGATCTTCAAAATAAGACAGATCGGGTTCCAGTTCTATTTCTTCATAGGTGAGTACATGTGTTGGGTCAGGCATGTATTTTCTCAACAGTGATACGTGGAACACATCATGAACTTTAGAGAGACCTGGCGCAATTTCCAAATGGTAAGCTACAACTCCTATTCATTATAAAATTTCGAAAGTTCTGATTTACCTGGGACATAATTTACCCATCTTACCAAATCGTATAACACCCTTCCATGAAGATACCTTCAAGAAAACATGATCTCCTACTTGAAATTCCAAATCCTTCCTTCGGTTATCAACATAGCTCTTTTGCCTACTTTGAGTTTCTTTGATGTGGGTTTGGATAATCTTCACCTTTTCTATTGTTTCATCAACAAGCTCTGGGCCTATGAGTTTTCTTTCACCAACATCATCCCAACAAGTTGGGGTACAGAATATCTTTCCACATAACTCTTTATATGGTGCCATCTGAATACTTGAATGAAAGATATTGTTATAGGAAAATTCTACCAGAGGTAAATATTGATCCCATGTACCTTGAAAGTCAAGTGAGCAAGATCTCAACATGTCTTATAAGGTTTAAATAGTCTGTTCTAATTGTCCATCAGTTTGAGGGTGGTAGGCAGTGCTCAAACGAAGTTCAGTATCCAGGGCCTTCTGAAGACTTTTCCCTAATCTTGATGTAAAATGAGTATCATGATCAGAAACAATCGATAGGGGTATTCCATGAATTCTTACAACTTCATTAATATATAGTCCTGTTAAACATTCAAGTGGTAAATCTTCTCTTATATAAAGAAAATATGTTGACTTGGTAAGATGATCAACAATGACCCATATTGCATCATTCCTTCTATGAGTCTTTGTTAGTCCCATGACAAAGTCCATCATAATATCTTCCCATTTCCACTAAGGTAGGGTAAGAGGTTTAATGACTCTTCTAGGATATTGTCTTCTAGCCTTAACCTATTGACAAACCATACATCTTTACACATAATCAGCAATCTCCCTCTTCATGTTGTCCCAAAAAAATGTTCCTTCAAATCTCTATACATCTTAGTGCTACCAGGGTGTATAGAGAAATTTGATCTATTAGAATCATACAACAATTCCCTTTTTAGATCAGGTATAACGAGTAAACAAAGCCTCCTCCCAAATTTCAAAATTCCATCTTCATATAGGAAGTTAATAAATCTCCCATCATTCACAGCTTTAATTTTTTTTTGAAACTCCGCATCATTAGTTTGAGAAATTTTTACCCTTTTTAGTAAAGATGGTTTGGAAACCATTTGAAAAAGTATAGATGTTTCACCTTCCATGAATATTCCCATATTCATATTACTAGATCTATGAACATAGGATCCCTTTAAACCCTCATCTTGTTCAAAACTCCATGATCCTTTCTGCTCAAATCATCTGCCACCTTATTTTCCTTCCTTGGGTGGTAGTCTATAGTGCAATCATAATCTTTGAGTATTTCAAGCCATTGTGTCAGCCTCATGTTGAGTTCTTTTTGTAAGAAAATATACTTTAAACTCTTTTAATTGGTATATATCTCAAATTTTTTACCATAGAGATAGTGTCTCCATATCTTCAAAGAAAATATTAAAGCTTCTAACTCAAGATCATGAGTAGGATAGTTTTGTTCATGAATTTTTAGTTTTCGTGATGCATAGGCAATAACCCTATCATTCTACATAAGTACACAACCCAGTTCTTTCTTTGAAGCATCACTATAAATAACTAACCCATCATTCCCTGATGGTAGAGTCAATATAGGATCATTGAATAATATTTTCTTAAATTCTTCAAAACATTATTCACACTCTTTTGTCCAAACAAATTTAACCCCTTTACGTGTGACCTTGGTTAATGGGTTAGCCAATCAGGAAAAATTATGGACGAAGTGCCGATAATGACCTACTAAATCAATAAAACTATGTACCTAAATTATACTAGTCAGTGCTGGCCATTATTGGATTGCCTTTGTCTTTGAAGGATCAATAGAGATTCCATCCTTAGAGATAATATGGCCAAGAAAATAAATCTCCTGAAGCCATAATTCACACTTTTTAAACTTCCAATATAATTAATTTCTTCTAAGAGTTTTTAGAATAGTGCACAAGTGATTTTAATGATATTCGTAGCTTTTGGAGTATACCAAGATATCATCAATAAATACCACTACAAATTCATCAAGATATTACTTGAAAACTCTATTCATTAGATCCATAAAAACAGAGGTTTTATTAGTCGGTCCAAAAGGCATTACTATAAACTCGTAATGCCCATACCTGGCATGAAATGTTGTCTTTGTAATGTCTTCCTTCTTCACACACTATAATGACCCAATGTTTTTCAATGGAAAATTTCCTTCTTATATTTATGTCATAAAAACACAAAATAATAAACTACTAAGTGGTAAGTGACCTTTAAACATAAGTTTGTCACTCCTATGTTTGGAATTTTGAAAATCTGACATACACGGTTGTGTTCAAGATGTTTTTTTGGAGTCTAATGAAACAAAAATAATGTTTGGTGAATAGTGACCTACCCTTATGAATAGTAACATACCCTTATGAATAGTAATATTACCCTTATGAATATTAAATCATCCAATATAAGAGTAACATTCACTACTGAAAATCCAGCATTTCCCAACGGTTTAGAACCGTTGGGAAAGGCTGCAGAACCGTTGGTATATGTTATACCAACGGTTCTTCAAACCGTGGGGAAGTAAGCCGTTGGGAAAGGCTTTTCCCAACGGTTTACACAGAACCTTTGGGATAGGTCAGAAAAAATCAACCTATCCCAACGGTTCTGCCAAACCGTTGGGAAAGGCCTTTCCCAACGGTTTGGCCCGTTGGGAAATCAACAGACAATTTTCTTTCCCAACGGTTTACAAACCATTGGTAAAAACAACCCTGCAACAGGGTATCCCAACGGTTTCAAACCGTTGGGATAGGTTGGCATAGGCTTTGCTGTGCAAATTGCACAGCAGCCTGCAATTTGCACAGCAGGTCTGGTTTTTGGGCATTTTCATTTCAATTTTCAATCCAATTATGACCTCTTTTTCAATTCATTTTTCAATAAAATTATTGTACCAGTAACACATATAATGCATACATATAGAGAACAAACCAACACATACAAATAATTAAAACCAACCAACCAACACATATAATGCATCCTGAAAATATACACATCCATAATTAAAGTAGAATTCATAACATAATTATAAACATACATAATTCATTTAGAATTCATTTTAAAATTTAGATGACAATTATATGTGGAATCCGAAATTCAATTCATAATTTGATCGGTTTTTTCTATACCATATATTTTTACCTCAAATGATGTCCATTTTAAACAAAATACATACACCTGAAGTGATACCGGCCACACCGCACCTCATATTGAGGCGGGGTTGACTCGTACACGTCACATTTGACCCATGGATTGTTGTGCTAAAGTATCGACACAATCCGAATACGTTTGGTCGGTTTTCCGTATGCCAGTTGATGTTTTTCACTTAAAATGGTGTTCTTTTGAAACAAAAGACGGACACTATGAGTGGTGCCGACCACACCGCGTCTCCAATTGAGGCGGGGTTGATTCGTACATGTCACATATGACCCATGGATCATTCTCCTAAAGTTTAAATGGAAACCGAAAGCGTTTGGTCAGTTTTCCATATGTACTTAAAATGTTGTCCATTTTAAACAAAAGAGTGACACTCAGACTAATCCTGACCACACCGCGACTCAGATTCATCCCGGGTTGGCTCGTACATGTCACATATGACCCATGGATCGTTGTGATAAATTATCAAAAGATTACGAATGCGTTTGGTCGGTTTTGCGTATGCCAGTTGTTCTTTTCATTTATAATCATGTCCATTTTAAACAAAAGAGACAGAGTTAGAGCGGTTTCGGCCACACTGTGTCTCAGATTAAGACGGGGTTGACTTGTACACATCACATATGACTCATGGATCGTTTTGCTAAAGTATCGATAGAATCCGAATGCGTTTGGTCGTTCTTTTGTATGTCATTTGATGCCTTTCACTTAAAATGACGTCCTTTTGAAACAAAAGACGGACACTTTGAGTGGTGTCAGCCGCACCGCATGTCGGATTGAAGCAGGGATGATTCTTAAACGTCACATAAGACCCATGGATCGTTCTCCTAAAGTTTCAATAGAAACCGAATCCGTTTGGTTGTTTTTCCGTATGTACTTAAAATGGTGTCCATTTTAAACAAAAGAGAGTCACTTAGACTTATCCTGGCCACACCGCGACTCAGATTTATCCTGTGTTGGATCTTACACGTCACATATGACCCATGGATTGTTGGGATAAATTATCAACAGATTTGGAATGCGTTTGGTCGGTTTTCCGTATGTCAGTTGATGTTTTTCACTTAAAATGACGTCCTTTTGAAACAAAAGACGGACACTTTGAGTGGTGCCGGCCACACCACGTCTCCGGATTGAGCTGAAACCACCGTGCAACATTCTAATTATTATTCGTGATGTGTACGTGCAGACGGCATGTCAATGGGGCGTGCGGTTTGCGCGGTACGACTCAATATTCGTGTTTTAAGTGATGCGCGCGCTTCGTAAACGCGCGTGAGGGGGGTCCAAACGGGCCAAACGAAGTCGGAATGACCTGAAATCAAACGAAAAATATGGCAGAGTGATTTATGAAGTGTTCGAGCAGACGGCACATCAATCGGACGTGCCGTGTGCCCGCGGTGACAGACAACGCAGTTCTGGTGTCATAAACGGCCAAAACGGGCGTCCAACGGACAAATTCATAGCGGACGACCTCAGATTGAGCTGAAACCACCGTGAAACATTCTAATTATTATTCGTGATGTGTACGCGTAGACGGAACGTCAATCGGACGTGCGGTTTGCACGATACGGCTCAATATTCATATTTTAAGTGATGTGCGCGCTTCGTAAACGCGCGTGAGGGGGGTCCAAACGGGCCAAATGAAGTCGGAATGGCCTGAAATCAGACGAAAAATACGGGTGAGTGATTTATGAAGTGGTCGAGCAGACGGCACGTCAATTGGACGTGCCCTGTGCCCGCGGTGACCGACAATGCAGTTCTGGTGTCATAAACGGCCAAAACGGGCTTCAAACGGTCAAATTCATAGCGGACGACCTCGGATTGAGCTAAAACCACCGTGAAACATTCTCATTATTATTCGTGACATGTACGCGCAGACGGAACGTCAATCGGACGTGTGGTTTGCGCGGTACGGCTCAATATTCGTGTTTTAAGTGATGCGCGCGCTTCGTAAACGCGCGTGAGGGTGGTCCAAACGGGCCGAACGATTTCGTAATGGCCTGAAATCAGACGACAAATACGGGTGAGTGATTTATGAAGTGGTCGAGCAGACGGCACGTCAATCGGACGTGGCGTGTGCCCGCGGTGACCGACAACGCAGTTCTGGTGTCATAAACGGCCAAAACGGGCGTCAAACGGTCAAATTCATAGCGGACGACCTCGGATTATCCTGAAAACACCGTGCAACATTTAATTATTATTCGTGACGTGTACGCGTAGACGGCACACCAATCGGACGTGCGGTTTGCGCGGTACGGCTCAATATTCGTGTTTTAAGTGATGCGCGCGCTTCGTAAACGCGCGTGAGGGGGGTCCAAACGGGCCGAACAAAGTCGGAATGGCCTGAAATCAGACAAAAAATACGGGTGAGTGATTTCTGAAGTGGTCGAGCAGACGGAACGTCAATCGGACGTGCCGTGTGCCCGCGGTGACCGACAACGCAGTTCTGGTGTCATAAACGGCCAAAACGGGCGTCAAACGGTCAAATTCATAGCGGATGACCTCTGATTGAGCTGAAACCACCGTGCAACATTCTAATTATTTTTTGTGACGTGTAAGTGCAGACGACATGTCAATCAAACATGCGGTTTGCACGGTACAGCTCAATATTCGTATTTTAAGTGATGTGCGCGCTTCGTAAACGCACGTGAGGGGGGTCCAAACGGGCCAAACGAAGTAGGAATGGCCTGAAATTAGACGAAAAATACAGGTGAGTGATTTATGAAGTGGTCGAGCAGAAGACACGTCAATCGGACGTGCCGTGTGCCCGTGGTGACCGACAACGCAGTTCTGGTGTCATAAACGGCCAAAACGGGCGTCAAACGGTCAAATTCATAGCGGACGACCTCGGATTGAGTTGAGACCACCGTGAAACATTCTCATTATTATTCGTGATGTGTAAGCGCAGACGGCACGTCAATCGGACGTGCGGTTTGCGCGTTACGGCTCAATATTTGTGTTTTAAGTGATGCGCGCGCTTCGTAAACGCGCGTGAGGGTGGTCCAAACGGGCCGAACGATTTCGGAATGGCCTGAAATCAGACGACAAATATGGGTGAGTGATTTATGAAGTGGTCGAGCAGACGGCACGTCAATCGGACATTCTGTGGGCCCGCGGTGACCGACAACGCAGTTCTGGTGTCATAAACGGCCAAAAAGGGCGTCCAACGGTCAAATTCATAGCGGACGACCTCGGGGGCTGTCCGGGGGGCTATCCGGGGTCCAGGGTGGAGGGTTGGGGGCTGTATGGGGGGCTGTCTAGGGGGCTGTCCGCGGGGGCTGTCCGGGGGGGCTGTCCGGTGAGTGTCCGGGGGGCTGTCCGGGGACCAAGGAGGAGGGTGGGGGGGTTGTGCGGGGTCTGTCCGAGGGGTGTTTGGGGGTTCTTCAGGGGGTTGTCCGGGGTTGTTCAAGGGGCTGTCCGGGGGTTGTTCAGGGGGTTGTTCAGGGGTTGTTCAGGGGTTGTTCAGGGGGTTGTCCGGGGTTGTTCAGGGGGCTGTCTGGGGGGTGTTTGGGGGTTGTCTGGGGTCCAAGGGGGAGGGTGGGGGGGTTGTCTGAGGGGCTATCCGGGGGGCTATCTGGGGTCCAGGGTGGAGGGTTGGGGGATGTACGGGGGGCTATCCGCGGGGCTGTCTGCGGGGCTGTTCGGGGGGTGTTTGGGGGGTGTTCGGGGTCCAAGGGGGAGGGGGGTTGTCCAGGGTCCAAGAATGAGGGGGGTTTTCCAGGGAGTTCACAAACACACAACCACTAAAAGACAACAACATCCATAAAAACAGACAATATATAAAAATAACTCAACTCCAATACTATATTACGAGTCTAGATAAAACCAACAACTAGAATATATTAAACATCAAATCTCAGTAATATAAGTCAAAAATGTAACGGATCAACATGTCCCACATCAGCATCACCATCACCATCATCATCATCATCATCACCCTCGTCATCATCCTCCTCATCGTCCTCACCCTCCATAGCGCCTTCCTCCTCGCCTTCGCCCTCCTCCTCGCCCTCCTTATCTCCCTCCTCTTCCGCATCAGACTCCTCGCCATCATCATCTTCAATCTGGACATCGGCCTGACCACCACTGGAACTACCACCTGGTGCACCATATATAGAATGTATTGACGACATGTATTCATCAATCGCTAGGCTGGCCTCTGCTGGAAGTGTTGGACGTAGAACTTCAATAAATTTCATAAATGCACTGTTTGCCCTAGCAGACTGTTCTGCCGTCTCTGTGGCCCTTTTCTCAGCCTATTCTGCCTGTGCCCTAACTTGCTGCAGCTCGGTGGCACTACAACTCGTACCTGAGGCAGGACAATACCTCTTCGGGGCTATCCTAGGTCGGAAGCGTACTCTGCCAGAATGATCCTCTCCCAACACCTGATGTAAGTGATCAGATGGCCCAAAATTGTCTGCTTCTTGGGCATCGAGGGCCTCTAAAGCATCCTGTTACAAATATAAATATATTATTAAGTTATGAAATAGATATTAAAATATAAAATCAACAGATTAAAACTTACAATCTGCTGCTGAGTCGCTTCGTTGACAGCACTTTCATCCTTTTTTCGTCTACTCGAGCAAAACAGTTTTGCTTGAGGCACACGTCCTTCAATATTTTGTACTTGCCTCTACAATGACATTGAAAACAAAAGTTATATAAAAACTTTAGCAAATTATTAAATAATTGAGGAAACAAAAGAAAATGTAAGTCGTAAAGAAAACTTATAAACAATTGTCATACCTGCTGCCTCTCATGATCTGGCATCGTTGTGCGTCCTAGTGTATGGAGGTATTTTTTTGCATCAATGTTTTTTTTATTTTTTCCAGATGATTCCTAAATAAAATTTGATAATGAAAAGGATAATATTAATGCAAAACTTGAAAGTTATTATTTAAATACCTCAAATGTAATTCATACCTTAAACTGGGTACTCGTCCAATGAGTAATCATCTGACGATACTGCTCTATAGGACAATCATCCACGGCTGGTACCGCCTCTAACTCAGTGCCAACTCTAGCACACCAGCCAATATACAGCTCATGCTTGTAGGATCTCCAAATCTCGCCTAAATCCTTTAGACGTTCCAGTCGTGCACCCTCACCATCAGGAAAATTAAATCGAAGCTGAAATCAAAATATTAATTCATATAAATACAAAAATAATTCATGGCATTAAATACAATAGATTTTTTTACCCATATCTCTGCCCAAGCTCTATCTTTGACCTCATGTGGCAAATTTCTCCACAAAAGCGGGTTGACGGGAATGATGTCAGAGTATTTGGCAAGCATCGCCAGAAAACTCCGACATTGCTGCCCTGTTTTCTCAACCATCTGATTGTCTTCATTATATTCCACCATAACCTGTGTGCGACGGTAACGCATGCGTGTACGGCCCCTCCCCCACCTCCTGTTAGTAGATGTATCTGTCATGAAAGAAAAACAAATATTTTATCAAAACATGTTATAATGAAAATAAATATTGCTATAAAAATTTGTTAGGGTTTTATAAATATACCTGCGCTAGTCTGATCAATGAGTGGCGCCGGATCCACAGAACCTGATGGAACACCCTCTGGTGGAACAGTATTCAAAGACGATGGAATATAAAAGCTCGGAGAGACAAAAGTAGAAGGAAAAGAAGATGGAACAGTTGTATGACCTGATGCTGACTGGAGAGTGGGAATCATCATGGGATGTGAAAATGATGGGGCAGAAGATGCAGAAGGTAGCGAAAACATGGGAGGCCTAAATACCCTGTGTGTCCCTAACGACACACCGGGATCAGAATGTGGGAAGGCTGAAATGTCAGTGGGAGGGGCAGGGTCTAGTCGGGCACGCGCAGCTCTACGTCCACCTCTGGTACGAACCCTCCTCGTACCACCGGCCTGAGTACTAGGACCAGTACTAGGCTCCTCGTCGAATAACTGTCGACTTAATGGTGGATCCTACAAAAAAGTTTACAAAAAAAATTAATCACATGACATTATATATTCTGTAAATATATATATATATATATATATATATATATATATATTTGAAATAAAGTACTCATTGTAGGCACTAATGGTGGAATGCCCATCTCCTCCATCCGACGATTGTTCTCCGTCATTTTTTTTCTCCGTCTCTCTTCAATTGGCTGCATTTCCTGCATTTGAAAACAAATATGTAATTAATTAGAAAAAGAAAATTAATCTGTAAACCAAAAAACTAAATATATGAGGGAATGAGGGGATTTATTGGTAATTTAGCTATCAATTGTTTTAGAAGAGCTTGAATGAATTTAATAAAACATACAAGTTGACTGGGCACACCGGCTGGCCGGTGGTGTCTCACCAGCTGGCTGGTGGTCCACCGGCTGGCCGGTGTTGAGCTCCCGGCTGGCTGGTGGTCATCCACCGGTTGGCCGGTGGCACCAGGCAGTGGGCAAGCCTACTGCCTGGGTCCTCCAGCTAGCCGGTGGGCAAGAACCGGTTGGCCGGTGACCATACCGGCCAGCCGGTGCGCTAGCACTGGCTGACCGGTGGATCTGGCAGAAAGCAATGCTTCTTCCAGAGACCACCGGCTGGCCGGTGGGAATCCACTGGTTGGCCGGTGGACTCAGAGAGTCCACTATCAGCCTTCTTGGGCCAACTCCTGGGCAACCTTTTTCCTAGCATCAAAACACTTGAAAACAAGTTAGAACACGATGAGAGTGATTGTGATCATTAAAATCCAAGAGAGAGGGGTACAACAGTAATGTTCACCAAGTTAGAAATATTGTTTGATTTGGTTTGAATACAGTTCAATTCCAAATTAGAAAATGCAATTCAAATAAAACAGCAACCAATAAACATTGAAAATTCACATAACGGTCAAGTCAGATAAAACATATTTGTGATCAATACTAAATAAATATGAATATTACCAACCTTAACAACCCAACTCGAGGTAAACCAAAAGAATTAAGAACATGGATGAATGATTCTATATATTTCCAACCACAACTTCAGGTTCACAATCAACTTTGACAATTGAGCTATTGGAGTCATCAAAAGAAATAAATGGATTGGTTCCAATGGCAATAGGGACAGTGTCAATTCCATCATCAGCATCATCAAAAATATGTATTGGAATTACTTCAACTACGACACCAAATTCAGGTTGAAGTTGATCTTTGACATAAAAAACTTGTTTATCCATTGATGCCAACACATATGGTTCTTCAGTTGCAAGAGTGCGGGTCATATTAATTACTCAAAATCCACAATCATCAATAAATGTGCCATGTCTCATCATTGAATCAAACCAATGGCATTTCATCATTGTGACTCGTCCATGAGAGTAATAATCCAATATTATTATTTTCTCAACGACTCCATAATAACCCACATTTTCAAGTCGCGGTCTACTATCTGATGTACTGTCATAACAATCTGTTGTGGTAGTAACCATAATACCATCATGTTGTGTTCTCATGTTTTTGGCTCGTTCAGTGACAATAAATCTGTACCCATTGATAACAATTGATTTACAGTCACGAACCACGGTATTAGGACCAAAAGCCAAAGCTCTTATTTCCTCAGAGACAGAGTCACCCCCCCTGGACAGCCCGTACCCCCCCGGGATAGCCCCGCCCACCCTCCCAAATAGCCCACACCCCCCTCCCCTGCAACCCCACCACCACCACCTAGACATACCAACCCCCCTGGACACCCCACACACCCCTCCCCCACCAGGACACCCCACCCAGACCCCCAAGACAGCCCACACCCCCTGGACAGCCCCGCCCACCCCCGTGGACAGCCTTTCCCACCCCCGTGGACAGCCCCTCCCACCCCCGTGGACAACCCACCCACCCCCGTGGACGCCCCCTACCCCCTAGACAGCCCAACCACCCCCGTGGACAGCCCACCCACCCCCCTCGACACCCCTTCTCCCTATGGATAGCCCCCCACCCCCTTGGATAGCCCGCCCACCCCCCTGGACACCCCTACCCCCTATGGACAGCCCACCCACCCCCCCTGGACAGCCCGCCCATGCCTCCTTGACAGCCCGGCCACCCCCGTGGATAGCCCTTCTACCCTTGTGGACAGCCCGCCCACCCCCGTACCCCCCCTGGATAGCCCCGCCCACCCTCCCAAACACCCCACACCCCCCTTCCCTGCAACCCCACCACCACCACCTAGACATACCACCCCACCTGGACACCCCACACACCCCTCCCCCACCAGGACACCCCACCCAGACCCCCAGGACAGCCCACACCCCCTGGACATCCCCTCCCACCCCCGTGGACACCCCCTACCCCCTAGACAGCCCAAGCACCCCCGTGGACAGCCCACCCACCCCCCTCGACACCCCTTCTCCCTTTGGACAGCCCCCCACCCCCTTGGATAGCCCGCCCACCCCCCTAGACACCCCTACCCCCCGTGGCCAGCCCACCCACCCCCCCTGGACAGCCCGCCCACCCCTCCTTGACAGCCCGGCCACCCCCGTGGATAGCCCGTCCACCCTTGTGGACAACCCGCCCACCCCCGTACCCCCATGGACACCCCGTACCCCCCCTGGATAGCCCCGCCCACCCTCCCAAACAGCCCACACCCCCCTCCCCTGCAACCCCACCACCACCACCTAGACATACCACCCCCCCCCCTGGACACCCCACACACCCCTCCCCAGCAGGACACCCCACCCAGACCCCCAGGACAGCCCACACCCCCTAGACAGCACCGCCCACCCCGTGGACAGCCTTTACCACCCCCATGGACACCCCCGCCCACCCCCGTGGACAACCCACCCACCCCCGTGGACACCCCCTACCCCCATAATCCATTATCCAAAACATATCAAATTGGTTTTAACACAATCCATAATTCCCACAATCCATTATCCAAAACATGTAAACGTCCCAACTCTGATTTACATGTTTTGAACACTCTCCTTCCAAACATAGAATACAATAACATTAAATAAGTCTTCACAAACACAAAAAATATCCTATTTAGATATTAATTTCAATAATCAATTAAACCACCAACACCTGGAAAAAATCTATTCATTAAAACAACTACAACAATATGGTTGAGATCAAATTTTACCTATTCGTATTGGGTGTACCAGTTGGGATGGGGGGTGCTGGTGTTCGGATTCGCAAGAGCAGTGGAGTCAGATGGGGTTCGCGAGAGCACCTGAGCGAATAGATTAGGGCTCTGTCCGAATGGGGAGAGGAGATCGCGATCTGCAATTTGGGGGAAACCTTTGCCAACGGTTTATAAAAACCGTTGGAAAAGGCACACATTTCCCAACGGTTCACTGGAACTGTTGGGAAATGTGTGAGTTTAGCACCCCTTTCCCAACGGTTCCACTGAACCGTTGGGAAATGTGTGATTTTAGCACCCTTTCCCAACGGTTCCAGTGAACCGTTGGGAAAGGGTCCACCGAAATTCTCTTTGCCAACGGTTTTCTTAAACCGTTGGCAAAGGCTCACTATACCAACGGTTTAAGAAAACCGTTGGTATACTGCCGTTGGGAAAAGACTAAATTCCAGTAGTGATTACCTATAGATAAGTAAATAAAATTTAGTCATCTTAGAAAGTGACAATTTGACCTTAGTAAACGTTTTGGTATTTTCTAAGTCATAAATAATTAATTAATTTAAAAGAATATTTAATTCCATGTAATGTATTCATAAATTATTTAATTAATGTCTTATAGTTTTTAGATAATTTTATAAGACCCTAGGTAATTTTTGGAAGCACTATAAAATCAGTTTTAATCTTAAAAACTGTTTTTTTAAGTAAATTATGATTTTAATTAAATATTAAATTAATAATATTTAGAAAATTATTTTTGAAAAATGGACTTCATTTTTGGATTCTACAAGTTGAAAAATGTTTGGGGTAAATTTTTGGGTTTTTTCTAAGATACTTGAATTTTTTATGAATAGTAGAATCCGATAATTCACAATAAATGCTAAATAATGTATTATTTGAGTCATCGATGATGCTCTGCTGATGTAAGCCCACTTGGTTCGGGATTACATTATAAAATTACTATTCTTGGTCATTCAAGACTCACTATTCCTTTTCTTTTGTGGAAATAATAAACTAATGAATTTTATATTAAGGAAACCCCTCTCCCCCCACAATAAAAGACACCCTTCACTCCCTCATTTCCTCACACCTCTCAAGCTCCAATCCTTCTCTAAAATCTGCCCAAACATCTTCCCTATCACCTCCCCCACGTCCAAAATCTTCTGGTCTCATCAAAAGACCAAGACTAGCTTCCTTAAGGAGGATCTCAAGAGGAAGATTTAAGAGGTAATTTCTCTCCCTCTTCTCCTTTAATTTCCTTTCAAGTTCAAGTTCCTTTCCTGATATCTCCCAACCTATATTCATCCAAATTGTTTTGTAACTCCAGTATTATACAAATACTGTAATTTTATGATTATAATGGGATATTATATCATCCAACCCCCTTTCCCTCTTCCTTTTATTTTATTAAAGAGAACGTTGTTCATGAGGTGTTAATTTATCACCTTCAAAAACGACATGCTCTCTTATTCCATTTATACATTAAGATATGGTCATGAAACCATTTTTATGGTTGAACCATAATATTTTATATGTATTATGTTCTATTTTAAGTTCTGGAAATAACCTATGGACATATTACTAAGTGAAAAGTTAAAACAATTTCGTTGCGATGCAAAAACCGCTCAATTTAACCCAAATAATCATCATTTAATTCTTAGATAATGATTCATCCACATGGAACTAATTTGATAATTCACACTCTTGTAATATCATTAATAACCTGTAATATCATTTCTAGATGTTTACCCATGTTCTACCCAAACATAAATTTAAAAATACAAGTGAACCACTCAAGAAAACCATAAAAACGAACATCCCCGAACAATGTTTTTAAACTCTATAAGTCATCCAAAGGAACATAATATGACATAATAAAACCAGAATGAACCCTATTAATGTATAAAATGTTATTTTATTTCTAATTAATTAATATAATTTCATTATACATGACATTAAAGAGAAGGAGGCATTCGAGTACAAGGTAAGGGGAAATTCTCGAACCCAACTTTCATCCTTCGGGTTCTACCCCTTTCACTCCATTTTTGATATGGTCACTCCTCAAAGATCATTTTTTCATCATTGACTTTACTTTTCTGGGATATAAATGTTTGTCACTTGTTTTTATTTCCATCAAAAAAATTTCCAAAAGAACTCCTCCTTTAAGAACACCCCTTTTACTTCTCACTCAAGGTGGACGGTTCTTGTAACATTTATGTTATTCCCTCTTTCTTTTGGG
Organism: Viscum album; assembly: GCA_963277665.1. NCBI lineage: Eukaryota > Viridiplantae > Streptophyta > Magnoliopsida > Santalales > Viscaceae > Viscum > Viscum album. The sequence goes on along the minus strand of OY728164.1, from coordinate 1,087,598,825 downwards.
AACCCAAAGCTTATGAATGTGTTATTATGTGATGAAACCCATTCCTTTTCATGGGTTAATTATGTTAATTTATGTTATATGTTTATTGTGGCAACCATGATAAATTATAATGTTATGATGTGACGTGTGCGCCCGGAATTATATAGCGCAATATGAATGTTTAAATGTGACGGGTGCACCCAAAATTATATAGTGCTCCAATGAATTGGTTAAAGTGATGAATCTCATGATTAAATGTGAAATGATGTATGAACAAGATGCTAGCTTGGTTCACAAGTATGTGTGGTAGTTAACCACTAAGACATGATGTTTCATTTTTATGCTTTGCCACATTTCAAGTTTATTATTTATGCTCCTCTCATATTCATGATCTTTTGACTATGTTATGATTATGCTCACCCCATGATATATTGTTCTTATCTATCCTCTTACTGGGATTTTAGCTCACCCATTTTTATTTATATCCTCAGGTGTCTACATGTACTAAGGAGAGTACAAGTGCCAATAAGAAGCTATAGAAGAAGAAATTAAATGAATGTTTATGGTTAATGTTGAATTTGTTATGTATGGTCCTAGTTTTCCCAAGACACTAAACCTCTGGATCCTCTATGTGTAATACTATTATGTTGTTTATCTTTGAAATGATGTAATAGAAATGTAAGAAAAGGTCAGGTCGCTATACACACAACTAATGATATCCAGATCAAAGGTCAATCATTGAAAAATATTGAGCTCCCTGAAGTTGATCGAATAAATCATCAATGTGAAGTAGGGGATACTTGTTCATTATTGTTATATCATTGATCTCCTTGTAGTTAAAACATAACCTTATAGATCCATCTTTCTTTTTAAAAAACTAACAGGGGATCCCCATGGAGAAACACTAGGGATAATAAATCACTTATTACTCAATTCCTATAATTGTTTCTTTAGTTACACTAATTACACATTGGTTATTCTATAAGGGGTCTTTGATATGGGCCATGAACCATGAATTAATTCAATGAAAAACTCAATTTCTCATTCTGGTGGATGTCCAGGTAAATCCTCTGGAAACACATCAACATATTCTTTCACAATAGGTACATCCTCTATTTGAACATTATTTTCCTCACCCATAGTTATTTTATTCCCTTCCTCCCCAATAATTGAATTTAGTAGAGCTACTGGGGGTGGATCTCGATAAGAATAATATGGTGACGTTTATACTCTAAATTTAAGGTATTCCTTATCATGATCAAAAAATTTAACCTCCTTATTCTTATAATAAATTTTAGCATCATGGTCTGAAAGCCAATCCATACCAAGGATTATATCAAATTAAATCATGGGTATGACGATAAGATCAGCAGATAAAGCACGTTTATATGTCATAATGGTAACTGGTTATCAAGAATTTGTTGCAATGATACTTCCCTTAGAAGTTTTGATTGAAAACTCCCTGGTTAAATCAAATTGGAAATATCTAATTTTCTTATAAAACTGAGAAGATATGAAACAATTTAATGATGTATAATCAAATAAAGTATTGGATAAATTTGAAAAAAAACATTAAATTACCTGTCACCATTCCATTCATAATTCCCCATTTCTCTACAATTGTAGTATTCCACATTGAAAACCTCTTTCTTCCCCTTGCAATCATGTGCTTGGTGTAATTATTTACCACACTTGTAACAAACTTCTATTCCCTTCAAGTAAGTACCAGAGTGTTTCTTCCCACATTTACTACAGGATGGAAATTAAACTGTTCCCTTATTCCCCTTATTTCCATTTCCAGAGTGTTCAGAAGATCTCTTCTTCTCTTACTTTTGTTTAAAGTCGTAAGACTTAGAGAATTCTTTTTTCTGTCTTGATAGCACATGCGACTATATCTTCGTATGACGAGAACCATTATGAGACTAATTCTCGATGGAGAAATAGCTTTAACCCATAAAATAATCGATCAATCTTACTCCTTGGGTTATGTATATAATCTACAACATGTCTTGCTAACCTTGTAAAGTTAGCCTCATACTTTGCGACATTTTCATCCTCCTTTTGCATCAGACTCATAAATTGTCTTTCCATATCTTTTCGATGGTCATGAGGAAAGTATTTTTCTAATAAAATCTCTTTAAACTCGATCCATTCCATATTTTATACTTCTTCATACTCCTTTGTGTTTTTAATTAATGAACACCATTGATCTGCATCTCCTGTGAAGTGATAAACTTCCATGAAAACTTCTTCCCTTTCACTACCCCCCAAATCGTAAAATATTTTCTCTAAGGAACTTATTCATTGTTCAGCTACAAATGGATTTGTAGTCCCATTGAATGTTGGTGGTTGTTACTTCATGAAGCAATATAACATTGATCCTCCACATTTTGGATCAGGGTGCTCCATACAGGTAAGGTTATTATTCATAACCTGAGTGAGTTGTCCCGGTATGGTTATAAGATGTTCAGTACCAGTTGCATCACCAGCTTCACTATAATTATCTTGAGTAGGAAGAAAATCCCTACACGGATTTTGTGCGTTGATACGATTTCCATTCCTTCCACTAGGTGTCATTTCTAAACAATGGCCTACACTAGTGTCGGTTTATGAATCTCAATGCATAATTCCTAACTTGTAAAGCACTTAACATAAATTGAAGAGTTTATGCATATAATCCATAATCATAAAACTATTTTCTTTGAGGAATCATTTACTCATAAATCCTTTATAAGGGTTTGTAAAGAAAATGTGAATTATCTTAAGAATATCCCCTAGGAGTTTCATAACCAAGAGTGCAGCAAGGTCTGTTGTCGTGTACCAGGATACCCTAGGTCAAGCCCAAAACTCCTTGTCATAGTTTCCACTCCAAGGTATATCTTTTCCAGAGCCACCACTACCTTCTCATATCTATATAGGGATGTATTTCTTGGAAAATTCTTAAAATATTTACATTACTAAAATTATAGGAAGTTCTTTTATACTAATCATCAAAGTCTATCTTAGGGTAATGTTCTATAATTAGAGTTTTTCTAAATCTAGTTTCCAAGGTTTGTACTAAACTTCCTTTGATACCAACTGTAACACCCCGACCCCAGTTACCTAGAGTATTTGCATTATTACATAACATTGGCATGATATAAGGAATCATGTCCCAAAAGACCGATCAGTTTAGTAGCCTTGGAAGTACTAGATACATATATAAGTTTTACATTACATTGTGAATTGAAAAAAAAATTGTGTCTCCATAGAACACACTCATATCCCATAGCCTATCCCTACAGGTCAGTCATAATATACTTCTTCACATCCTGGGAAAAATAAAACATTAGAAAGGGGTGAGCTCAGATGCTCAGTAAGGATAACAATATAGCAGAAACTTTCATAAATAAGTATAAACATTTAAGGCAATGTATAAGACTAAAACACAATACATTTAAACTTAAACTTCAGCATAATATGGAAAAGATAAATCAAATAATTTCATTTACATATTTACATGGATATTCTACTAGTCGAATAATCACATGTAATATCAATAGCTAATTTCACAATGATAGAATGCATAATGTCAGACATCATAACCACATAGTCAAGGCCTTATACCAAGACTAAAAATAAGATTCTGTCAATTCCTTGTTCCAAGACACTAGTTTGTCTCATGATACCTAAAGATGCATCTATGAGCTATAGTGGGCTCCACCCGTCACTTACTAAGTCCAATGCATTCCTCATATGAAAAGGTTGAAACATAAAATAAACATTTGTATTAAAACTAGCATAAGAAATGTTAATACATTAACCATAAACCATGAATGGTATAAAAATAACACATCCATAGTCAAACATATCACAAAACCTTCAATACAATATAGAAGATTGTATCATAATAAATCAACTTCAAATAAGTGTAAAATCCATCAAAGGATGTTGACATAGATGAAATCAAAACTATTTGAGAGAAATATATCTTTATATTTTGAAATCATTGAAAAGTAAATTAAATATAAAATATATCATTTATTTTTAAAATGTCCTTATAATCTTGTAAGGGAAGATTCGAAGGTGTTATAATAGTGGAAAATAGCCACACTCTCTGTTTAAGTTAAAAAACATTCTTACCTTAATTTGTTGAAAAGGTCATAAAGTACCTTGTTTGGAAAACGACCGAAAGATTCCTTTCAAAACATTTTATAAAAGGTAAAACAAGGGTATAAATGACTTTAACGCATAGTTTATTAAACAGTAAAAATGTTTTGAAATACATTTTTAAGAAACATGGATGTGGATGATAAAGAGGTCTCAGTAGATATTTACATATAAACAACCTCGGATAATAAAGAGATTGTAAAATTAACCCTTATCTTGTAATTTTCCTTGGTTGAGGGTATGTTAACCTCATGTATAATAGTTAAATCATTGTCATTAAATTATAAAATAACCACATACATAAATATGATATCATATATGATCTTCCAATATAACTTTGTTAATAATATTTCAGTAGTATCATTGTTTTGAGTGTTACCAGATTCGTTTTCCCTTATATGTTTTGTTATATAAGTCATGTTTTTTATGGATAGGATGTATTTGATTCATATCCAGAATGATATTAAGTTCTTAAACATTATTTTTAATCATAAAATGAAAATTATTTATGCATGGTTACGATGGGGAATGAATCATATCGCGTTCGTGGAGACGGTAATCCGTACGTACGTACGAGCAAAAATATCATTCTATTACTGGAAAAATTCTATGTAATTGGATGTTATATCATATATACAGAATAATTAACATGTTATATTTATTATTTACATCAATTATACTCATTATTATACCCATCCAAATAATGAAGTGTTTAATAACAAACAACACCACGACGTGGAGACGGTAAGTCGTATGTACGCACGTATGGTGACTTTGTCATTAATAGGATGGATAAAATAATGAATATGGTTGTATAATATTTATAATAATATCACATAATGTATAAGGTACTGGAGTTATTATTTTGGTATGGAAAAAACAAATAAAGAGGTAGTGGAAGAAGAAAATAACTTTGAAAGAGGTGATGAAATAAATACCTCTTCTTTGGGTGCTTCCTTTTGATTTGATCAAAAGGGATCTTAGGATGGATTTATGATCAACTTAAGGCCTATAGATTTAATTTAGGGTATTTGGGAGGATATTTGAGCAGGGTTTGGCTGATCCAAATGGATTTGGAGGTGTGAATTTGAGAGAAGGAGAAGTACCCTCTCATAAGAGAGGTGAGGGGCACTTTAGAAAGAGCTTGAAATATTATTTTATTATAAAATCATGTTCGGTTTATAATGGATCCAAATAGATTTATTTTGAATATAAGGTGGATATGGGTCGAAAACCTCTCAACCAATAGGTTTTAGACAAGTTTAGGTCACCATATTAACCTTATCTTTTAGATTTAACTCTTAGTTAAATAGTTTAACTTTTACATTTCCTTCTTTTATTTTTATATTACATGGTTAATAAACTTACTATAAAATGACATTATAACCTCAAGTGGTTCATTAATGACATATAAATCATTATATAAGTCCTTTGGATGAACCTTATATTTCTAGGAAAATTATATCATTTAATAATATAGTATTTGTTTTGAAAATTCATTTATGTTAATTTTAACACTATTTAGTATTTGGTTTTTTTATAGTCATAAAAAATTTATAACTTCGGAAAAAATAAATCAAATCAACCCTAACATGTCATATTAACCTATAAAATTCATTTAATTAATCAAAAGTCTAAATTTACATTTATTTTGATATTTATAATATCAATTATTTTAATATTTTATTAATAAGGTAATTACTACATTATCATTGTGTCGTATATAAATTTATTTATTTAATGTTTAAAAATTATAAATAAAATACCATGATGTATTAAATCTTTGTATCTTTCTAATTAATATTTATAATTGAAATTATCTTATGTATAACCTTATATTACAAATGTTTTAGTTATTAAATTTTGAATTTAACACTTTTAACTCTACTTTAAATAAAATAATAATAAATGTCATAATCTAATCCAAGTGGACAAAAAGGGTCATATTTTATTCCTAAGGTTGATTTTGGTCGAAATACACTTATCCAATAGAATTATGACATGTGTTAGGGTAATTATAATATCATTTGTACCTTTAATTACCCTATTTACTTTTAACCGTGGTAAATAAAATTCAAAAGTTAATATTCACCAAAAATTATTTTCATCCTATTGAACCAAATTTTACTTACTAATGTTCCTAGAAGGTGGGTAAAAGATGGTTAAATTACATCTTATGCAAATTTTCAAATTTGCCTAGAAGGTGGGTAAAAGAGGTTAAAAAATCAATAAAATTTTATACATCCAATTTTATTATAAAATGACTCCAATGAATTAATTTGAACTAATATAGGTATTAAGTATTTATTTTGACTTTAAAATAAATTTAAATAATAATAATGATTATTTAAATAAAAATTCGGTTTTAAACAATAACATAGTGTTTTTCACTATTCATCAAAAATTGAAAGTTTTCAAAAAATACCAAAAATTCACCCTAAGATAATTTTGATATTCCGAATCTAAAAATGAAGTCCATTTTGAAAAATAAAATTGATAAAATTTTAAAAAGTGGGTATTACTATTCATAACGGCTAGTTTGATTGGTCATGGTGTGCTAGAACTCGAAGTTTTATACAACGCAAGCTATTGCGTTATTCAAAGAGAAGCGTACCGTGGAAGCTTGGGGTGTTACAGTGAGTCCAACTCATTAGATTGAAACCACCATGTATAAAAAAATCTAGTCTAAGAAATATAGTGAATGAAATAAGGCAAAATAGGGTATTAATTTAATGAATTAATACTGCACATGATAATAAACATGTTGTACCTCAAGTTCTGGAGTGACACCTGGGGCTAACCCAAAACCTGATTCGACACCCTGCCAGATATCTCTATCCAGGTAAGGATCCTCCTACATCAAGACGGGTCACCCAAAAGGTGTAAGATTCTCCGACCAAGGATTAATCGCTCATAACATGTCATAACAAATCGCCTCTTCCCACAAACTATTTAGAGCCTATCCTTCATGAATCAAGTGACCGTGTATCCGGTCCTCATACATCTAACATAATCAAACACTCTATCCTCAGGCATCAGGTACTTGTGCACCTATCCCTCAATCGGTACAAAAAAACATGCACCAATACCTCATTAATTAATAAAAATCTTGATCTATATCCAAAAAAACTCAACATGTCAATAAGCATCCTACCCTCGGGTATCAATCACATCGATGTTATATTATCTTCAAATATAAGCAAGAAAAATCACAAGGTCAATAACAAACCTTCCAAACAAATCATCATAAGACACTTTATCAAATTATCATTTGTCCAGTAATATAGATTTCATTAATCTAGGTTCCCAATTATCATCATATTTATATCAAACCAGTTTCATTTATCATTTAACCCCAAGGTTATTAACATATCAGTTAACTAAATTTAGTCGAGGTGATTCTTCTTTAAACAATCAAACAGTTTACATGTTATGCCAATTCATAAGATTAATATAAAAATAAATCAATTTATCCAATTTATTATAGGTCTCTAATGTTAAATTTACTTGGTCTCAACAAGTTCTAAGTATGGTACACCAATTGGGTGACCGTGGGTCTTAGTCTTCACACCTATGGACCCAATGGAATCTAATGGATGATCTAAAAGAAAGATTATAATTTAACAGGGATTATTGAATTTATTTGGCCGTTCACATGGTGTGTCGGTGTGATCGTGCATATTTCACAAACTATCGATAATTAAGTAAGGAAAAAGTGATATGTTTTAGACCACCCACCGTAAACTGGAGATCAATGCAATGCTTCCAATCGGTAACACCAACAAGAGTGATAGTGAAAAAGATTTTATGATGGAACCTAGATCAAAAAGATCAAGATAAACACCCAAACTAACCATGGTCAAATGTTTCCATTGCTGCAAATAGAGAACAAAAAAATATAGGGGAAAACCTAAGCAAAACAACTCATCAGAGATTGATCACTTGAATAAGATGTTGGGAATAGAGGAAGGTGCTCCAAAATCATCTGGAAATTTCTTAGGTCTTAAAATAGGGGATATGCAGTGGATGGAATGAAAAATATATATGCATATCATGGATTTAAAACTTCTCATCCTGAGAAATACATGGCGTTTAAATGTGTTACATGACATGTAACTATTGATTTATGAGGTATGAAAAAATTCATGTTGTCTTGGGTGAATTTAATCCTTCTCGGACATTACACATCATGTAATAGATTCACAATGTGTATTCATTTCACATCATGAACCTGGATCACAACTTGTTCCTAGTGATAGTTATACATCATGTAATTTATTTTCACGGTGTATAAATTTCTTGCATGCAGCTTCAATCCCATCTTCTATAGAAAACCCCCAAACCACCTTTGAATCCTTCCAAACTCCTATAAAACATTCATAATCCCTTTTTACACATTTATACCTATAATCCATTAATTAAAACAAACATACATCCTCTAACTTTTGTTTATTTTCCCCAAAAAATTCTCACCATATCTAAATGAGACTTGACCACCAAGGTTTAAAGATGAAGTAAAACCAAATGAAAGATGTTTAATGGAAAACTAAAAGAGGGACATATCTAGAAAAATACGGGATATTATAACCTCTCCACTATATAATATCTCACCCCTGATCAACTCTAAGAATCGCAGTGGGGTTTCATCCAACAAGTCTGGATACTAATCTTACATATTAGAATTCTTATCTTGGTTATCCTATTGAACACATCCATGCTTCCACTACACTCGAAATAGATTTATAGTCTTTCCCAAGAGATACTTATCACTATGGTACACAATCTGTATAGATTCTCCTTAAAGGATGCATCTACTCCAAGAATGAAATTATCAACATCTACCACATGAGAAGGGTCGGAATGATATCTCTAATGTTGTGACATGTGAAACACATCATGCATGAAATTGTAGCATTATGTAAGGTCTAATTAGTATTTCCCTACACCGACCCTTTACACTATCTCAAAAATGCCTAAAAAACCTGGGTATTAGCTTTCCCTATTTCCTAATAAAGTATTTTACGAACCTAGGTGACACCCAAAGTAAAACATAATGGCCAAAATCAAACTCTAGTGGTCATAACAGATGGTCAGTGTAAGATTTCATCTTACTCTACACAGTCACCAACCACCTCCTAATCAACTAAACCTGCTCAGATATCTCATGCATGAGACTAGGTTTAAAAAATGTTCAGTCACCTACCTCCAGCCAACAAAGAGGTGAACGGTATGGCTTGACATATAAAGGATTAAAATGTGTCATCTATATCGATTTTTGGAATCTATTATTATATGAAAACTCTATGATTTTTATATGTTGCTCCCACGAACCATCGAAATACAAAACACATGATCATAAAATATCATCCAAAATTTGAATAGTTCACTCATATTGACCATCAGTTTGAGGATGATAATTCATACTCAGAAGAACCTATGATCCTAGAGCCTTATAAAAACCTGGTTAGAACCAAGATGTGAAATTAGGATCTCTATTAGAAATTATACTCCTTGTAACATTGTGTAACCCAACTATCTCTCACATGTAGAGACTACCCATATCATTAACATTGAAGGTCTCCCTAGTAGACAAGATGTAACATCCCAGGTAAATAAAGAATATGAAATTTTCATATTTATTAATATTTGTGAATAGAATGTAAATATTACTTTAAAGGGAATTCTATGTTCGATGGAATACCCAATACACAACAACGAGTTTCTTTGAAATCTTACGTTGCACACTAATAATATAATATTATTATTTTAAATGGTAGTTAACACCTAACTATTGTAATGGAAGGAATGAACATAACTAACTACAAAATGATTATATATGTTTTTTAAATATTTTAACAATTACCCAATAAATGATAGAGGCTTAAAATGCGAATGAATCCAATTTTAAGTATAAATATTTTAATATTCTTTAAAAGGTAGATTAACCGCCTTTTGATGGAGAACTTTTTTTAAACAACTTTTTCTCAATTTTATATGTTATATTTGACAAAATAAAATCCTTCTTTAGAATCGGGACATCAAAATTTACTTTGTGTAAATTTTTGTTATTTTTCTGATAATGTCCATTTTTTAATGAATAGTGGAAATGCTGTATTTTAATTCAAAACCTCCTTTTAATATAATTTATTTATATGGTTAGATTATCCTTTTAATTAGGTTTAAAGTTTATTTAAAATATATTTTTACCATTTAATCCAATGTTGGTCATTTGATTTAATTTCACTTTTAAATTGGACATAAACAAGTGTCAATCTTTTGATAGATATTATTTCTTAAAAACACGCTATTTATTTTGACAGCGGTAATTAACTGTAAAATTATTTAATGAAACTTCTATGTTTTGAATTTAGTAAAATAGACATAATTTTTTAATTTTTAATATCAAATTTAATTTGGATAAATTTTTGGTATTTTTCTGACAAATGTTCATTTTTAATGAATAGTGAAAAATACTGCATTTTACTTCAAAACTGCTTTTTCATCTAATTTATTTATATAGTTATATTATTATTCTAATTTTCTTTAAAGTTTAATTTAATTATGTTTTTATCACTTAATACAATTTTGTTCATTGGAAGTAATTTCACATTTCAATTGGATGTAAAAACAAGTCAATCTTTTGATAAATTTTACTTCTTAAAAACCCATCATTGGTTTTGACAACGGGAATTATTTTTAAATTAATTACTGTAATTTATGTGTTTGTAATTTGGTAAAATGGATTCCATATTTGGAATCAGAAGGTCCAAATTATGTAATTAAGACTCTTCTGTTTTTGGACATTATGAATAGTAACGACGACAATTATCTTTAATTGTCGTGATTAATTAGTAATCAGGTAGTTAAGGGTAATAAAATAATATCAAAATAATATAAAATGACCCCAACATGTGTCCAAATCCTCTTTTTTGAGTCATGGCCGACCATGGGAAGCTTTTTACCAAACTTGAGGGGTCATGGAGTCACATGGGTGTGATAGTGACATTTATGACATTATTTTAAAAAAAAGAGAAATATAACAAAGGTTTGTACATCCTAAGTAAAACAATTTTAATTTTTTTTAGATAAATTATCTCTTAAACTATAAATATTCATTGGAAAGATAAAAATATTTCCTACATCGTGGTATTTTTTATAATTTTTATACATTAAATAGATAAATTTATTTATGACACCATGATGATACAGTGATTACCTCATTAATGAACGATTTAAATAAAATGAAAAGATAAGGTAAAATCTAAGACTTACACTTGTTGAAAACCTATTAGATGGGTTGATTTAGAACTCTTATCACCTTATCCTCAAAATATATCATTGTGGTACCTTTAAAATCTGAAAACCACTTTATAATAAAGTAACATTTCAAGAATTTCCAAAAGTGACCCTCCTCCCTCTTATAAAAGGCCCCCACCTCTACCCCCTTACCCACACCTCTCAAGACCTTGGCTCGTCAAACCTCTGATCATATTATCTCTCAACATCCCTATCTTACTCCTATAAGCCTCACTTTGGGCAGAAGTATTTCCAAGGAAGTCTTTGGCTCAAATCAAAAAGAGTTACCCAATTTAGAGGAATATAAAGAAACGAACAAGACAAGTAGGACTTGAGGTAAGGGGATTTCTTATCTCACTTTTAATTCTGTGATATTTCCATTGTTTGCCAATTATTTATTGCATGTGGTGTATTTTGTACTTGCATTTGATATATATTATCATGATTCTATTTATATTCATGGTATTATGTGATTCATTTGGTTCTTATTATATTTTGGTCATATGACTCAATTGATTACAACGAGGTAAGGGGTTTTTATCTCACTATTTATTCCCATGAGATTCATGTTATATTTGTCACTATCTCATTTTAGTGGTGTATGTACTACCCATTATTCTACTCTTTGTGTAATATACTTTCCTTTATGGGTATTTACATCAACATTGTATAGTCCTTCTTTCATGGGGTTTACATTTCGAAAGTTACCCAAATTGGTAAGGGAACCATTCACCCTCCTCTTTTTAAATGACTTCTTTTTGTAAGGTATTTTAATTTACATCTTATTAATGTTGGGATATGTTCTTATATATCCTTATTTCTGTAAATTTTATGTCCAAATGTTGAGATACCCTTTTATCTCTCATCAACTCATTTTCTGAATTTTAAAGTGATTTCGTTAGGCTGTCGAATTTCTGTAAGGGAACTTCTTAACCCAATTTCAATTCTTTGGGTTAAACCTCTACTTCTTGATTATTTCATGCTATGAATATGTGTGGATGACCTTTGATTGTTTTACACTTAATATCCACTTAAATTGGGTGTATTTATATTTTTCACACATAATTATGTAATTGATTTATCCTTAATCTAAGGATACCGTCTTTGTACGGGACTTCATCGCAATCTCATTTCATTAAGGCATCTTTTTATTTCTACAAGACTTTATTTTATATGGTGTATAAAACCCTTTTTACTTTTCATTTCATTCAAAAGGAATATTTTTACACGAAACGTTTTACAAAACAATAAAAGGAATGTTTTTTTGTTTTATGTATGCGGCGACAACGACTTCTCTGCCGCCGTGACCACTATTTGAGTTTCAGCTTCCTCTATAAGCCATAACTTTTTTTAAAAGAAAAATAAATAACATGTTTTACTTTTATTTTATTTTGGTATTGAAAATGGTTTTCATAATGTTTTTATTATATCAATATGTTGTATTGATATCTTGTGATTGAAATGTGGAAATGTTATGTTTCCTTTATGCATGTTTTATGTGATACGATTATGTTATGGTTCTTGGGCATTGTTTATGAAGTTGGGTTGTTCTATGATAAACTAGGGGCATGTGATCCCAAGATAGCTCTCCAATGCATTGGGTAACGTGAAGGAGTTAAACACTAAGGTTTCTCCGAAGAGATTTGGGGAATATACTGTGATAGGTATTCCAAATGTAACCATGAGGGTTACTCCCTACGTAAGAATGTTATGAATGCGTCAAGTTACTTTTATTTTTTATGATTCATATATGTATTTCAAAAATCTTATGATTTCATGAGGTATGTTAAAAAGCTTATGTTATTTATATATTGATGATCTAATGTTTTTTTCTTTGTGTATCCCTTACTGAGCTTTTTATGCTCATCCCATGTTTTTGAAATGTTTTTTACAGGACATAAAGTGGAATAGGGTCAAGGATGGTATTAAGGAAATGTGATGCTATCTAAAACATGGAACTAGACATGACTCTTTTGTTCAAGATTTTTTATTTTGTAAAAAAAAATGGAAACTGAGTAGAAGTGTCTACTTTGTAATCATTGAGATGTAATAGTTCTTTCCTAATTCTATAAAACTCTAAACCTAAAAATATCCTCACTATGAATTTTTCATTTAATTCATGATTATGTAATTTATTAAGGCCAGGTCCTTAAAGTTTGTATCAGAGGTCAGTTTAGATAACTTTAGAGGTTAGGGTATTCTTTAAGCACAAGTGACATTACCATAATGGTTAGGATTTTAGAAAGATTAATAGTTATTTTTATAAAGTGAATGAGTTTAAGATAACATGAATAAGTATATATTAGTATTTACCCTCATCATAAGATATTATATGATGATTTTACTGATATACTCACACTAACCTTTTTGGTTTTAGTAAATGGCTGGATCTATTAGGCACCAAAGTAACAGTGGATGTAAAGAAAACTATGATGGTTTTTTGAACGAGCAACTGAATGATATGGGAGCTGCAATGAGAACTCTTTTGATTATTCTCAACCAACTATCTAGATTCATGATTGACCACCTGAACCTTAGTGATTTTTATAAGGCATCATATATGCGAGAAACAAATCCCTACGGAAGTTCAGGTAATAATCAAAAAGGTAAGTATGTTCAAAAACCTATGTTTCAAAGATGTGGAAAGAAACACATAGGAAAATGTTTCAAAGGGATAGAAAGATGCTATAGATGTGGAAATGAAGGTCATAAAGCAAGACCCTACCATGGAAAAAGTAAGTATCTGGTTGAATCTAGGAAAGGTAAAGAAGTTATTTCTGAAGGATCAATTGAATGTATTAAATGTGGTGTGCATGGTCATTATGCAAACACATTTTCTATGAAGAAGTTTCAGAAATGGGATCACCAGGATTGTAAAAATATTTTTTTACCAATACCTAATTCCATTCTGATTGAGGATAAAGAAACTGACAATGACCAATGAAAGGTTTGGATTATTTCTTAACATATGTTTTCCTATTATTGAAATATTAGGATATGATTCGTGATTTTGTTTGTAGGAAATAAGTATTTTAGAATAAGTTGGAAAGGAATTCTTAATGGATCATGAAGAATATTGAATGAGTAAGAAATCAACATATAAGGGATTCAAGAGTTATGGTAGATTTTAGGATGGTGAAATTCTTAAAATTATTAAGGCACTTTTGATGATGATATTACATTAGAAGAATTTTTATAGTATCTGTAGCCCTGATGTTTGAAATATGAAAATTTTATTCAAGGAATAATTATCTTTTCTTTTGTGGATATAGTTATAGAGAACCATTTTGGTTTATATGATCCTTGAATTTGAGGTAATTACTGGTTAATACATTTTGGAATGAAAAACAAAAGTTATTAGATAACCTTTATGGTTAAAATATGTTATGGTTATTTTTGATGAATTTATCTCTTTTTGGGAATGTTATAAAATTATGTAGTTTTTGAAAAGGGACAACACACAAACCGTGTGACAACCCATCACGTCGGACAAAGCTGCAGGAATTGAACCCACAACCAAAGTGTGACTGGTATTTATCACCTACCACTGGACTACGTGAAGTCCTTGGTTAGTATAACTAATTCTTTTTAGTTAGAAGATCTTATGAATCAGGAATAAGTTGATTTTGGGAAATGATTAACCTGTCATGGAGAAGATGTGATTAGGTTAATTACTTTTTAGTATGCAACTTTAAGAGTAATTGATGTTATTTGGAGATAAATGTTAAGATTTACCTTAGAAGACTGTGTGATTAAATCCTTCAGAGATTTGGGTTTCAATCTAAGTTTGTATTAGTTTGAAGAATTTTATGGATAGTTGTTTATTTAATGGTCTTTCTTTAACCTTGAGCTCTTTTTGTTGAATTTTGGAGATTAAGAGTAGTATTTATTTTTATAAATTATTATCCTTTTGGGGATTAACTGATCTTGTACTAACAATTTTGGTTTTTGTTAAGGTCTAAAGACATGTGAAATATATAGTTCATCTTTTGTGGATTAGGTGATTCTCAAGAAGTTGATTATAGCGCTCTTAATGTGAACAAGTCACCCTAAATACTCAACTTTTGGAGAAAATATGAGTTTGTGTTAGAAATATAATAAGAGATGAAAGTATACATGACAATTAAGTATGTTTCCTTATGATTTAGTTAAGCTCGTAAATAAATTCCTCAATGAAAAGTAACTTAAAATAAAAATTTTTTCTATTAACTTTTCCTACTGGGGATCAAATACCGTTTAACCCATCACAAGTTTGTGATTTTCTGGTGGTTAAATTTCGCCTAGACATATTTTCTATCACACTCCATCAGAACTTGATGGTTTGTTTTCTCCTCCATGTCCATGTTTTCATGGAATCCTAGTATTTATTTTCTCGGTTGACCTTTGTACTTTTCTTTCTTTCTTTTAAAGTTATAGTTTAATTTACTCTTTTTCGATGTGGGGCTTTCAATGAAGTTTCTGAGCCCAATTTTAAAATTACGAGGATGCAATTCCCAAAAGGGGGGAAGGATGTAACATCCCAGGTAAATAAAGAATATGACATTTTCATATTTATTACTATTTGTGAATAAAATGTTAATATTACTTTAAATTTAATGCTATGTTCGATGGCGTACCCAATACGCAACAACAAGTTTCTTTGAAATCTTACGTTGCATACTAATAGTATAATAATATTATTTTAAATGGTAGTTAACGCCTAACCATTGTAATGGCGTGAATGAATAGAACTAATTACAAAATGATTATATATGTTTGTTAAATATTTTAACAATTACCCATAAATGATAGAGGCTTAAAATGTGAATGAATCCAATTTTAAGCATAAATATTCTAATATTCTTTAAAAGGTCGATTAACAACCTTTTGATGGCGAACTTTTTTTAAAAAAAAAAATTTTTGTCAATTTTATATGTTATATTTGACAAAATAAAATCCTTTTTTAGAATCGGGACATCAAAATTTACTTTGTGTAAATTTTTGTTATTTTTTCGATAAAGTTCATTTTTTTATTGAATAGTGGAAATGCTGTATTTTAATTCAAAACCTCCTTTTAATATAATTTATTTATATGGTTAGATTATCTTTTTAATTGGGTTTAAAGTGTGTTTAGAATATATTTTTACCATTTAATCCAATGGTGGTCATTGGAATTAATTTCACTTTGAAATTGGACATAAACTAGTGTCAATCTTTTGATAGATATTATTTCTTAAAAACACGTTATTTGTTTTGAAAGTGGGAATTAATTATAAAATTAATTAATGAAACTTATATGTTTTGAATTTGGTAAAATGGAAATCATTTTTTAATTTGGAATATCAAATTTAATTTGGATAAATTTTTGGTATTTTTCTGACAAATGTTCATTTTTAATGAATAGTGAAAAATACTGCATTTTACTTCAAAAACTGTTTTTTCATATAATTTAATTATATAGTTAGATTGTCCTTTTACTTGGTTATAAAGTGTAATTGAATTTTTTTTATCACTTAATACAATTTTTTTCATTGAAAGTAATTTTACTTTTCAATTGGATGTAAAAACATGTCAATTTTTTGATAAATTTTACTTCTTAAAAACTCATCTTTGGTTTTGACAACGGGAATTATTTTTAAATTAATTACTGCAATTTATGTGTTTGTAATTTGGTAAAATGGATTCCATATTTGGAATCAGAAGGTCCAAATTATGTAATTAAGACTCTTTTGTTTTTGGACATTATGAATAGTAATGACGGCAATTATCTTTAATTGTCGTGATTAATTAGTAATCGGGTAGTTAAGGGTAATAAAATAATATCAAAATAATATAAAATGACCCCAACATGTGTTCAAATCCTCTTTTTTGAGTCATGGCCGACCATGGGAAGCTTTTTACCAAACTTGAGGGCCCATAGAGTCACATGGGTGTGATAGTGACATTTATGACATTATTTTTAAAAAAAGAAGAGAAATATAACAAAGGTTTGTACATCCTAAGTAAAACAATTTTAATTTTGTTTAGACAAATTATATCTTAAATTATAAATAGTCATTGGAAAGATAAAAATATTTCCTACATCATGGTATTTTTTATAATTTTTATACATTAAATAGATAAATTTATTTATGACACCATGATGATGCAGCGATTACCTCATTAATGAACGATTTAAATAAAATGAAAAAATAAGGTAAAATCTAAGACTTACACTTGTTGAAAACCTATTAGATGGGTTTATTTCGAACCCTTATCACCTTATCCTCAAAATATATCATTGTGATACCTTTAAAATCTGAAAACCACTTTATAATAAAGTAACATTTCAAGACTTTCCAAAAGTGACCCTCCTCCCTCTTATAAAAGGCCCCCACCTCTACCCCCTTACCCACACCTCTCAAGACCTTGTCTTGTCTAACCTCTGCTCATATTATCTATCCACATCCCTATATTACTCCTAGAAGCCTCAATTTGGGCATATACTTTCCAAGGAATCCTTTGGATCAAATCAAAAAGAGTTACCCGGTTTAGAGGAATATAAAGAAACGAACAAGACAAGTCAGACTTGAGGTAAGGGGATTTCTTATCTCACTTTTAATTCCGTGAGATTTTCATTTTTCACCAATTATTTATTTCATGTGGTTTATTATGTACTTCCATTTGATATATATTATCATGATTCTATTTATATTCATGGTATTATGTGATTCATTTGGTTCTTATTATCTTTTGGTCGTATGAATCGATTTATTACAATGAGGTAATGGGTTTTTATATCACTATTTATTCCCATGAGATTCATGATATATTTGTCACTATCTCCTTTGAGTGGTTTATGTACTTCCCATTATTCTACTCTTTGTTTAATATACTTTCGTTTATGGGTATTTACATCAAATTGTATAGTCCTTCTTTCATGGGGTGTACGTTTTGAAATTCACCCAAATCGGTAAGGGAACCTTTCACCCTCCTCTTTTTAAAAGACTTATTTTTGTAAGGAATTTTAATTTACATCTTATTAATGTTGGGATATGTTCTTATATATCCTTATTGCTCTAATTTTTATGTCTAGGTGATGAGATAACCTTTTTATCTCTCATCAACTCATTTTCTAAATTTTAATGTGACCCCATTAGGCTGTCGAATTTCTATAAGGGAAATTCTTAACCCAATTTCAATTCTTTGGGTTAAACCTCTACTTCTTTATTATGTCGTACTATGAATATGTGTGGATGACCTATGATTGTTTTACACTTAATATCCACTTATATTGGATGTATTTATATTTGTCACACATAATTTTGTAATTGATTTATCCTTAATCTAAGGATACCGTCTTTGTACGGGACTTCATCTCAATATCCTTTCATTAAGGAATATATTTATTTCTACAGGAATTTATTTTATACGGTGTATAAAACCCTTTTGACTTTTCATTTCATTCAAAAGGAATCTTTTTACATGAAGTGTTTTACTAAACAACAAAAGGAATGTTTTTTTTGTCTTACGTATGCGGCGACAACGACTTCTCCACTGCCATGACCATTATTTGAGTTTCGGCTTCCTCTACAAGACATAAATTTTTTTTAAAGAAAAATAAATACCATGTTTTACTTTTCTTTTATTTTGGTATTTAAAATGGTTTTGATGATGTTTTGATTATATCAGTATGTTTTATTGATATCTTGTGATTAAAATGTGGAAATGTTATGTTTCCTTTATGCATGTTTTATGTGATACGATTATGTTATGGTTCTTGGGAATTTTTTATGAATTTGGGTGGATCCATGATAAACTAAGGGCGGGTGAGCCCGATATAGCTCTCCAATGCATCAGGTAACACAAAGGAGTTAAACACTAAGGTTTCTTCGAAGAGATTTAGGGAATATACTGTGATGGGTATTCCAAACGTAACCATTAGGGTTACTCCCTACATAAGAATGTTATGAATGCCTCAAGTTACTTTTATGTTTTATGATTTATATGTTCATTTCAAAAATCTTATGATTTCATGAGGTATGTTAAAAATCTTATGTTATGTATATATTGATGATCTAATGTTTTCTTTCTTTGTGTATCCCTTACTAAGCTTTTTATAATCATCCCATGTTTTTGAAATGTTTTTCACTGGACATAAAGTGGAATAGGGTCAGGTATGGGATCAAGGAAATGTCATGCTATCTAAAACATGGAACTAGACATGACTCTTTTGTTCAAGAGTTTTTATTTTGTGAAAAAATGGAAATTGAGTAGATGTGTCTAATTTGTAATCATTGAGATATAATAGTTATGTCCTAATTCTCCAAAACTCTAAACCTAAAAAGATCCTCAATGTGAATTATTCATTTAATTCATGATTATGTAATGTTTTAAGGCCAGGTCCTTATAAAAGAAGTGGTATACCTTCATCAGTCAATCTCTGATCACCCTTAGTACATCATTCTTATGATGTTTCATGGGTAATAATATCACAAAATTCATAAAAATATCATCCCGTTTTTATTCAGGGATAGGAAGTGGTTGTAATGGGCTAAAAGGCCTCTAGTTCTTGGATTTAACCTGCTAATAGGTGAAACATATCACCAAAAATATTGATACCTCCTTCTTCATTCCTGAACACTAGTACTATCTACAGAGATCATGATACATCTTTATCAAACCAAGATTTACCTCCCATCTAGAAGCATGAAACTCTCCCATCAGCACCTTACACAAGCCCATAGGAACCCATACTCAGCCATAGAAAATAATAGAATTATTTCTAATAAGCGAACATCATGATGGTGGATCCCCACCATATAAGTTGTACCTCATAGCTAATCCCTCCAGATCAGATAACTTCTCAGTCTTGATCTAGTCTAAAAGAACTGGTATAACATATGTCAAAGTCAGATCTACTTATCCCTGGGACTCCTAGGAATCTAGATACTTGTCTTCAAAGAGTTTAATCATCCTCCACTTATCATATGACTCCTATATTACTTATGTATGCATCTTACGGATCAAGGAATCGTCAATGATGTTTCCCTTTCCCTGTGTATAATCCAACTCAAAGTCAAAATATTACAGATAATCAACCAACCTCCTCTATTGAAGTTTTAGGTCCCGCTAGTAAAAGATGTACCTGAGGCTCTTGTGGTCTATGTACACCAAAAACATATCCCCCAAAAGATAGTGTCTCTAGAAAATCAAGGCATATACCACCATATCTAACTCCAGATCATGAGTAGGATAATTCCTCTCATGCGGTCTTAGTTGTCTAAATCCATAAGAAACAACTTGATCCTCCGACATTAGAATCACTCTAAGTTCAACTCCTGATGTTTCATAGTACATGGTATATTATTTACCTAGCATAGATAAATTGAGTATAGGTGTTTATTTTAGACTACTCTGTAGATCCTAAAAATCTCTCCTACAAGGATCCAACCAAACAAACTTCACTACTTTTTTATTTAGCTCAGACATTGGCTCTACCAAACAGGTAAATTCCTAGATAAAATTCCAACAATAACATAATAAATCCAAATAAATTTGAATTTTGAAGAAATAATTAGGTCGCTCCCAAGATACCATGAATGAAACCTTCTTTGGGTCCACTAACACTCCATACTCTGAGATGAAATGACTTGAGAAGTACACTTTATCCATCTAGAAACTGCATTTGTTTAGCTTGAAATAAATTCAATGCTCTCTCAATGTACTAAGGACGATGTCAAGATGTTGGAAATGATCATTCGCTAACTAAGAGTACACTAAGATGTTGTCAACAAAAATCACCACAAACTGATCTAGAAAAAGATGAAATATCTAATTCATCAAGTTTGTGAATATTGTTGATGTGTTTTTTAAACAAAACGGAATCATCACAAACTCGTATAATCCATACCAACTCCTAAAATAGTTTGAGTTATGTATGATGTTCTCAACCTCAAATGTTGGTTCTCTAATCTCAAATCAATCTTGGATAAGTTCTTAGAAACTCTCAGCAGATCGAAGAGATTGTTGAAAAAAGGAAAAGGATATAGTTTCTTGACCATCATCTAGTTCAATCTCTAATAATCCATACATAAGCACACACTTCCATCATCCCTATTGTAGAAAATAACTAGAGAACCCATGGAGAGGTACTAGGCTGTATGAAAACTTTAGATTCTAGATCTTACAACTAAACTTTTAAATCCTAAAGCTCTGTCGGTGTCATCCTATAAGGTGGAATAGAAATTGGATCTGCTCCTAACACCAACTCAATCGTCAACTTGATCTACTGCTTGGGCGGTAAGCCATAAAACTTGTTGGGAAATAAATCCTAAAAATAGACTACTACTATGGAAAAACTATCATGATTCATGCCTCTATTATACAAAAGAAAGTATTTTTATCTAATCCATGATGTAATATAAGCTACACTGAATTGGTCCTGTATGACCGGCTTAAAGATACCACTCACCCTGGTGAGTATAGATGCCCTTTTCTAGAGATAGAAAGGTAACTCTCCTATAATAAAATTTGGTATAATCCAAGTATAGAACTAACCAATTTACACAAATAATCACATAGAATCCTATAATTTCCAACAAAAAAAAGGAAATGAAAGCCACCAATTTCAATGGAATACTCCTTATGGTGCTTGATACCCTCTATTTGTAGTCCCAATAGTGTTCCAATGGTCATGACCCCATATATGATCTAAACTTCTAAAACCAAACCATTTGAAAAAAGAGAAAATTAAAAAAAAATATGATCCTATAATATTAAAAAAATGCAAGCTAAGGTGGATGATACAAGAATCATATGTATAAGATAGAAGGTCCTTCATCCAAACCGGTTAGAGTAGACTATATAGCATGTAGCTAGCATGACCCTCTGCCCTAGTCTCTATTCTGACTCCCCTGTGTTGTTCCCTATGAGTGTTATTATCACTCCTACAATGGGGTACCACATATCTTTCCATGGCTTGAATGGCCAGTAGAACTCTAGCTACCGGTCTGCTGAGGGGTAGCAGAGACCCTACTAGACTTAGGTTCCTATCCTGATCCCCTACCACTACTATAATTTAAAAATTTCCCACAAAACATCTAAAGATGATCCAACTTTTTATAGACACATCACTCTACTATGGAGTGAGGAAACTATGGGCACTTGTGGCCCAACCATGTACACTGAAAACACTACACTGAACCACATTCCTAAGGTGAAATCCCACTTCCTTCACTGCTCTACCTGCTACTTCTCTAGTGATAACTATCAGAGTGGCACTTCTTTCCACTGGAAGAAGAGTTCCCAAATTTTCATGTTAAAACTATTTGGACACTACTCAAGGCCTCTCTCGGATTCCCTTATGTGATGAGAGTCTGACTCATCATGTCATTAAGGCTACTTAAGTGAAAGACATTCACCTGACACCTGATCTCATAGCAAATCCCACTCTAAAAAACATCTCACCCTGAAAATCTCATCAGCTACTAAGGATAGAGAAAAGCACTGCAAGTCGATGAAGTGTCTGGCATAATCCAACACTAACAATATTTCCTGTGTTAGATGCATGAACTCAGGAGCCATCTCATCCATCAACGTATCATGATATAAGTTTATTAGGAACTTCTCCTTGAATTATTTCCAAGATAACTCCTATTTTTGCCCATATTTCTCTAGAATATCCCACCAATGCTTGGTAGGTCCACGAAGCATGTATGCAGTAGGATTCACCCTCCAATCGGTGGGTGTCTCGAGGTGCTTGAAGATTGTATGGACTAAATTAATCAAGAACCTAGCTACCTAGGGGCCTCCATCCCCAGTGAATGTAAGTGGATGTTTTAGATGAAACTCACTTTTTAGCTTATACATTGATGGCATGGTTAAAAAGGTATCCCTTTCTAGGGATGGCATGACCCCCCAAGAAGGTGTTACAAAGCTGAACATCCACTTGATTCTCAGGAGCTATAGGAAGCTCCAATTCAGATACATTAGGATCATGATCCTTACCACTCTTCTAACTCTTAACTTAAAGATGACGTAGAGGCATTTTCTATTCAAGATAAACACACTCCTTAGAACACAATAGGAATTTAAGGTAATTATGATGGGGTATTTGCGACGAATGCCCATCGTAAATACCATGTCGCCGATTATGGCATCGCAAATGGGATTATTTACAATGGATCATCACAAGTAATTATTATTTGTGATAGATGAAGGATCCATCTCAAAAGGTTCATGTAAGATTTTTAAATATTCCTTTCATGATGATCTGTCACAAAAGATAGACGATCGTAAAAGGTTATTTGCAACAGATAAAACCATCTGTCATAAATAATAATTTTTTCCAAAAAAATAAAAAATAATTAAATTTATTTAAACAAATATATAAAAAACTAATAAAAATTTTAAAATATATATGTATTTAAAAAAATGTAAATATTGAATAAAATAAAATTAATTTACAAAATAAATATATTAAAAACAATTAAAATAATTTAAAATATTGAAATTAATTAACATATTAAATATATAAAAAAATAATATAAAAATATATATTTAAGAATAATTGAAAACCATAAAATTAATTAAAATGTGTTAAAAATATTAAAAAATTAATAAATTTACAAATATTTAAAAAACATTGTAGAAAATTAAACAAATTAAAACAGATATAAAAGTAATACATCAGTTAAAAACTAACATTTCTGTCATACCAAATTACAAAAAAGACATAAAAACTTCATAAATCATCAACTATTGTCAGGTGGAGGAGGATCACTCGAAGGACCAGGGGGATGAAACTCCATACCAACGCTACGCACAAGTCATTGTATATACTCCATCATCTCCTCATCTCTCAGACACTTCTACTCATGCTCCTCCTCCCTCTAGTTTTTCATCTGTTTTATCATCTCATCTTGAGCTCTCAACCTCTCCTCATACTATGCAATGGATGATAGCATCGATGAAAACTCTCCATAAGATCCCTTCGTGCTCATTGATGTCATCGCATAAGTACTATAAAAACTTGTAGGTGTCAGTTGAGAACAAATACCAACCACTCGGCCTCTCCCAACACCCTAAAAAGTCTCATGTATCCAAGACCCCTCATAAAAACCCAAATCAGCATTAGCGTCTTGTTCGGTCTCATTTTGACTCTCCCATGAATGAGAAGTATCAGCCTCATATGTTTTCTTTAAATATAATGAAAATTTATAATAACAATAAAATTAATATTCATGACATTTTTTAACAAAATCACTAACCACAATAAGGCGTTATCGTTCACCTACAACTTATCCTATATGAGGATCAGTATACATCTTCTTATAAACTTCAAACTCCATAATATATGGGTTAGTAGTAGCATGTATAATATAACAAACATGTTATAGTTAAAATAAATATACATTAATAAATAATACCACTTACCATATGCCATCAATGTATTCCAAATATATGACTCTTGGACCTATGGGTGACCACTTTCCTCCCCCAACTCTGACATCCAGCTGATGATCTACTCCTAAAAGTCTCTCCTAAATTGAAGAAGCACAACACATCCCATACCGGATTTTTTATATAGCTGGGATGATAGGATTTGCAAGACTGGTCTAAAATGGTAGCACAAGCTTTATCTATAGCTTGCTTTTTGATGTTGTGCAGAAACTGATGAAAGTGTTAACATATACAATTATCCCATGCCTTTCGGATAAAACCACTCTGGCTATCAGAAATCAGAGAAAATAAATTCTAAAAGACAATTAAAAAATGTGTTAGTAATTAAATAAATTTTAAAAAATTATATATTATTTAATAACATAAAATTTTGTGGTCGAACATCTGGTCATGCACGGAAATGGGTACCAGGTCCCATGACACCTAGGCTCAGAAAATTAATTTATCAGAATCATACTATCCTTCTGAGTGGCTAAATGTAAAATACTTAGAAAATTGAAACAAATATATAATCATAAAATTATTATAAAAATTAATATGGTTAGTTAATATAAAATAAATATCTTAAACAATTAAACATACCTATGTAAATGAGGATCAAAATCAGCAGATGGTTGTCTCTCTAGAATAGGATCTGGAATCATTAATCAAGAAAGACTGTGCCCCCTCCTAGTATGCGCACTAGCCTGAGGGGGAGGATATGAATCGGTGTCATTTTCAGGAATTCCAGCATCAGTGAGAGAACGTAATATATTTTTAGGATAATCTCCATCCACCAAAAACAAATATTCTCCCCAATAAGAGATTTTTAAAACAGATATGAAATATAAAAAACTAATAAATGTCAAAATAAAATAATGTTACCTGTAATAGATTGTTAATACAAATATGAGATTTAAAAAACTAATAAATATCATAATATAATAATTACCTATAACTAAAGACCTGAATATAATCAATCATTATCTTCATCTCCATTTTCATCAACATCAATGTCTTCGTCCTCATCTTCAGCATTTTCAACTTCCATATGACTTTCAGTTTCATCATCCCTTATTACTTCATCAACATTATCTATATCATCGGCCCTTAACTGGGGGGTTTCATCATCAATATTTATATCCCATTGGGTAAGAGAAATATTTTGTGATGTTTCTTGAAAATTTTCAATATATTTCACTTCCACAAAACCATTTTCATTTTCAATAAATTGATTTTCATGTGATTTCATTTTTATCACACTCCACTAGTCCTTCAAATCTCTTGAAACATTATAGTAATTTTTATAGTAAATTTTATGTGATTTATGTGCCAATATAAATGGTTCATTTGATGAAACAAGACTGTTATATTTAATGTCAACGTCTCCATGTTGTAGATGAACTCATAACCCCTGATCAGTATCAAACCAATGATATTTAAACATTATAACATAATTTGGTCCAAGATAATATAACTCAATTATTTCATCTAGTATACCATAAAATTAAAATTCACTTTCCTTATAATGGTATCCTTTCAAACGAACACCACTATTCATTGATTTCTTTGAGTCTCCATATATGAATGTATGGAATCGAAATCCATTAACCACATACCCATTATAATATCTTACCAATTTCGATGGAGGGTTTTTTAGCACACATAATTGACTGTCAATTTTATTTTCATGTTTCATTACCTGTAAACAATAAAAATTATTAACAATAGATATCATTGAAAATTTGATTTAATATTCCATCGAAATAAACTTATCTTACTAGTCTTTGAAACCGATATTCAAAATTTTGTTTTCAACTTTCTTCAAGAGCAGCATATGTAATTTGTATTTTTTTCGATATGGTCGTCATATAGGCTAAAAAAAGTTAATGTAAATAAAGAGATATTTTATAAATATTTAACTAAATAATAAAAAATTAGTACTTACTGCACAAATCATTTCATTTCTTCACAATTCAACAGAACATAAGTTTGAGCTCTGTGCAGTTCTTCATCTATAAGTCATCGCTCACAATAACCACCGAAACAAAGATTGTGCTGATTAAAATCTAACAAATGATGGTCTGTGACATCATCAACATTTGTCTCATTACAACCCATGCGATTATTTTTTGAGGATATTCCGACTAAAAATAATAAGAGTAGAAATTTGAAATTTTCTCCTCTAAGTATGCTTCTACAATCGACCTTTCAATAGATGCTTTGTTATGTACTTTCTCCTTTAATTTTGGCATACATCACTCAAATGGATACATCCACCGAAATTGTATCGACCCTCCACATTTATCTTCATATGGAAAATTTAATCTTAAATGTTCCATGTAATCAAAGAATCTCGGTGGGAATATTTTCTCAAATTTATATTAAATTAAAACATCTTTTTCTAGAAAACTTGATACATTATAATCTGATGTTGTCACACAAATATATCTTGAATGGTGTATCAAATGATAAATTGGAGATCACCATTGGATCTAGGATGTGAGGTTTACCCTAAATGTGACATTATATTTGTGAGTATTGGGTGTTTAATTACACTGCATACGAGAGTAATTCATTTAGTATTTTTATTATAATTTCTTATAAAAATTTAAAATATCTTTTAAACTATGTATCATATGAAAAATTGGATACCATCATTGGGTCCAGGATATGGGGTGTACCTTAGGCATGACATAACATTTGAATTTATAATAAATATTATTAATGTTTAACAATTACTCATATTTTTTCTTTTAAAAATTAAAAAAAATCATAATTTTCTCATATTTTCAAATTATTAACAATATTTTATAATTAACACTAATATTTACTATGTATTAATAATATTGAAAAAATAATTATTAGTTATTATTAATTATGTAATGATTATTATTAATGTAATTTTTTATTTATTTATAGATTTTTTTACTTTTATATTTTTTTCCAATTATTATTATGGTTTTATAATCATTGGTAATATTAAAAATTTATTAATAATGATGACTAATTAATTGTTAAATATTATAAATTATTTACATTAACACAATATTTTCAAATATAGTATAAATTATTGTAAAATATTATAAATTGTTAATATTATACTATATAGTATAAATTATTGCAAATTATTATTATATTATAGAATAAATTATTATTAAATATTATTATACTATATTTTTAAATTGAAAATATTTTACAAATTATTATAGTATAAATTATTATTACTATAGTTTAAATTATTATAGAATAAATTATTATAGTATAAATTATTATAGTATAAATTATAGTACAAATTATTATAGTTTAAATTATAGTTTAAATTATTATTATAGTATAAATTTTTATTATAGTTTAAATTATTATTATAATTTAAATTATTATTATTATAGTTTAAATTATTATTATAGTATAAATAAATATAATAGTTCAAATTATTATTGTAATATAAATTATTATTATAGTATAAATTATTATTATTGTAGTATAAATTATTATAGTTTAAATTATTATAGTTGAAATTATTATTATAGTATAAATTATTATAGTTCAAATTATTATAGTTCAAATTATTATAGTTCAAATTATTATAGTTCAAATTATTATAGTTCAAATTATTATAGTTCAAATTATTATAGTTCAAATTATTATAGTTCAAATTATTATAGTTTAAATTATTATTATAGTTTAAATTATTATAGTATAAATTATTATAGTTCAAATTATTATAGTATAAATAATTACAGTTCAAATTATTATAGTGTAAATTATTATTATAGTTCAAATTATTATTATTATTATAGTATATATTAATATAGTTTAAATTATTATAATTAAATTTTTTATAGTTCAAATTATTATTATAGTATAAATTATTATAATTCAAATTATTATAGTTCAAATTATTATTATACTTAAAATTATTATAGTTCAAATTATTATTATAGTTCAAATTATTATTATAGTTAAAATTATTATAGTTTAAAATAGTATTATAGTTTAAATTATTATAGTTCAAATTATTATTATAGTTCAAATTATTATTATAGTTTAAATTATTACAGTTCAAATTATTATTATTATAGTATAAATTATTATTATAGTTCAAATTATTATTATAGTTTAAATTATTATTATAGTTTAAATTATTATTATTATAGTTTAAATTATAATAGTATAAATTATTATTATAGTTCAAATTATTATTACAGTTCAAATTATTATAATAGTTCAAATTATTATTATAGTTTAAATTATTATTATTATTATTATAGTATAAATTATTATTATATTGAAAATTATTATTATATAGTATAATAATAATTTTCAAATTATTATTATTGCAAATTATAATTATTGCAAATTATAATTATTGCAAATTATTATGGTTGTAAATTATTATTATTATTATTATTATTATTATTATTATTATTGCAAATTATTATTGTTTTATTATTTCAATTTATTATTGAAAGTTATTATAATTGAAAATTATTATTGCAAATTATTTCAAATTATTATTATTATTGCAAATTATTTCAAATAATTATTATTATTGAAAATTATTATTATTATTATTATTATTATTATTATTATTGCAAATTATTATTGAAAATTATTTTTGAAAATTATTATTGCAAATTATAATTGAAAATTATTATTATTATTATTATTGAAAATTATTATTATAATTTGAAAATTATTAGTATTATTATTATTATTATCATTACAAATTATTTTTATAATAATTATTATTATTATTTGAAAATTATGATTATAATTTTAAAATTATTCTTATTGAAAATTATTATATTATTGAATATTATTATTATTATTGAAAATTATTATAGTATATTGTTATTTCAAATTATTATTGTTAAAAATTATTAATATCATAATAATTTTCAAATTATTATTTTTTTAAATAGTATATATTATTGAAAATTATTATTATTGTTAATATTTTTATTATAGTATATATTATTGACAATTATTATTGTATTATAGTATAAATTATTGTTAAATATTATTATACTATATTTTTAAAATTTTTTATAAATTGTCAATATTATTGTTAATATTATAAATTAATACTATTATTGTTAAATATTATAAATTATTTATTTATACTATATTATAAATTACTTTTAGATATTATAATTTTATAATCATTGGTGTACTATATTTTTTAATTTATATATATATATAACACATAATCAAATCTATTTACATCAAATTAATTTTTACACATTTTTTCAAACAAATTAACATATCAAATCTATATATATATACATACATGCACACACACACAAATTTACATATATTTTGTCAAATTTTCAATAACCAGAAACATATTTTTAAAATCAATTATATATATAAAAATTGCACGAACCGTATTAAAAAATAAACATGCAAATCAAGTAAATTTCTAAACCTAAAAAAATTACACAAACCAAATTAAAAAAATTACAAGAACCAGATTAAAATTTACACAAATCAGATTAGTAGAAAACCTAAAAATAAATTGAAATAATTTACACAAACTAGATTAAAATCAAAATAGAGATTAATACAATTGTGTCAATCCTAAATATCAAATAAAACATGAAAATTAGGTAAATTTCTAAACTTAGGGTTTGAACAAACTAGTAGAGTACCTAAAAATCAATTAAAATAATTTACAAAAACCAAATTAAAATCAAAATAGATATTTATACAATTGAATCAATCCTAAATATAAAATAAATCATGAAAATCAGGTAAATTTCTAAACTTATGGTTTGACCAAAATAGTATATTTAACATTTAACCAAAATACGCAAAAAAAATTGATGTAGAACATAAGTGTAGTCCATACATTGAAGATCTGATCTGAAATCAGTAAAAAAAATTGAGAAGAATGGAGCTGCACAGAGCTACTTTGAATTGGGTGGATGGGTAGGGTTTGCAGCGACGTTCAGGAGAGGTAGGTGAAAGGAGATGAGGAAGAAAGGAGAGTCGCATAAATGTTAAGACGGTGGGGTTTTTTGGTGATAGACTATTTGCAATGGAATTAATGTCATCGCAAATAGTTTTTTGTCAAAATTATTTGCAAAGGACACTAATTTCCATCGCAAATAATCCCAAGCCAACAAGAATTTTCAATGGATTTAGTTATCCATCGCAAATGCTCATCATGATTACTTTTGCACTAGGCAACAGGAATTTCCACCAAAACTATTTGTGACAGATTATTTATTCTCTCACAATAAATCATTATTTGTGAAAGAATATTAATTCCATTGTACAAAATAACAGGAAAGGAACTATTTGCAATGGTTCATCGGCCCATTGCAAATGATCGAATTTATAGTAGTGGAACACTGGGTACACAAAATATCAACTTCAACATGTCATAAAAATAGAGAAAAACTAGCTCATGGACTCTCTAAACATGGTTTAATAATTGAATTGGAATAACATAACAGTTCATTTATTCCCTTTTTCATTAGAAAAAACAGGTATCTCATTTCATAGTTCATAAAGTAAAATACATCACATGCATTAATTACGTCCCTATCATGAACAAGGCATGTCAATATATATACTTATGTTCCCATCATGATGCATGCATACTAATATCGCGTTATACTAACCCATGAGTATAAATATCAAGAAACCAAGAAACAATAACATCACACAACATGTGAATCACTATAGGGTCCTGAAAATTCTGAAAAGGGAAGAAAACACCCCCCCCCCCCTCCACCCCACAATCACTTTGGAGAAGGAAGAAAGTATTCTTATAAGTCAAGAAAGGTGAATGGACTCAAATCAAGTTGAAAATTTCATAACAAACTTGAAGGAATTCAAATTTTTAAGGATTTTCAAATGGCTAGTGTACCATCACCGGGAAGGGTCTGCAAACCACCTAGATCGTGAACCAATAGGTAAGAGGAACAATTCGTGATCCACTGGCCTGTAGAGCAATGGCTAGTGAATAAGACATATTTCAAACCACATCACTGAAGGAATCGTGCGCTTGAAATCCATCCATGTACCATCTTGCAAACTTATCAGTTTGCAGACGAAGCAAACCAGCAGGGTTCTGCGAACCATTATCGTGAATCAAAGCCTCCGCAAACCCCAGTTGACTGAGTCTTCTACATGTCAGGATATCTCCTCATGGGCCTCCTCAAATGGTGTTGTGTTCCCAATAGATACAATTTTTCTGATTCTCTATAAAAGGGAGCACAGCAGGAAGGATGAGAGGACAGACAAAGAAAGCCTAAAGGGAACTCAGAGGTTGGAATTAAGAATTTGGAGAAGATTCCAGCTTCAGTCTTGATTCATCAGCAAATCCAAAATCGCGAACCACACTCTTTGTAGGTACAGCTGGCCGCAAACCATAAAACGGGGGTATTGAATAATAATAACAGAACTGCAAACCTAATTGGTGAACCATGAACCACATAGTTATCATAGATTAACTCCCCGTAAACGATAATCCCCCAGACCCTCCTTCAATATGGTGCTCCATGTAGTGTACCGCTATGCGGACTAAACCAAAAACCGTGTACTGCACCAGTACGCGGATGGAACCCAAAGTGGCGTGATGGGCCGCGCACCACTATGGTATGTGGTTGTCTATACCCACGCCCTTGTACCACATTGATACACAAACAGACCCTCTCTCGTATACCACTATGGTATACGGATCCTCCCCCATCCCGCATGAGAAACCAATATGCAGAATGGGGTATTTTCATGTATTGTTTCCTCCAGTTCCAGCCTCACCCCTCTATTACCGTCCAGTCCTCCATAATACCTCCACTAACCAGTCCTTCTATATTAGGCCAAAGCCTACTCCAAAGTCACTAGACCTGTATAATCAGACTATCAAGTGCATCAGCGCACCCCTTTGAGTTTACATACCCATGGTAAGCGGAGTCATGAAGGCTATCACCGCAATAGTTCGGGCTTTGGGAATACATGTGGGTCTACATTCCCATGGAAACCTAGATTCCAACCTTGGGATGCTAATGTGAACCTCCTCATTCTAGGGATTAAGGGTGATCACTTGGTTTTCCATTCAATGAGGAATATTTATTAGTCGAATGAGTTATATTTTCTTCTCATTTGATGAGGATGAAACTCCTCCCCTTTCCCAGAACGTATTTTGGGGCCCTCCCACTGAGGTAAGTCCCCAATTTTTTGAGGTCGGGCCGCATGACCTTTAATTCCATTTCACATGGAAAGTTTCATCGCTCTGCTCCCTCACCCACGGATGCCTTGGCCTCGTCTGTCATGGGCTCTCCCTCTCCCACCAACAGAAGAGTAAGCATGTGCTTTGTTGAATCTTTCATGTCCTCTTGTTTCTCACACAGACCATGACTCGTGTGGGCTTAGAGGTTTGTGACGATTACAACATCCATACAATCTGAACTATGAGAACTCTGATTCCTGATCAAATTAGGATACGTATGATGCCTACCTGAAGGCCTGAGCTCAAAAGGGTTCTCATCCAAAAGGGTTCACCCAATCATGTTTACCTCAAATGGGAAGCTTCCATGCATAATCCCCACACAATATTAACTACGAGAACTCTGGTTCTTGATAAAACTAGGATACGTAGGATGCTTACCTGAAGGACCGAGCTTAAAAGGGTGCCCATCCAAAAGGATCCACCCAACCATGTCTCCTCAACTAGGTAGCATCTATGTGTAATCCCCATCCATTCCGAACTATGTGGGTTCTGATTCCTCTATCGATGATACATATGAAACCCATATTATGGGTTCGATCCCAACATCAAATCACTTTATATCCCCTCTAGATGATGATAAACTCCAGAGCACCTTATTATATGGATCAAGTCAGCATCACCTCTGTAGCATCAAATATATGCATGTCTACGATGATCTTGAAAACCAAGGGTAGCCATTATGAACTATGTGGGTTCTGATTCCTCTCCTAAGGATACGTAGTAAACCCATCTTATGGGTTTGATCCCAATATCAAATCACTTTCCGTCCCCCAGGATGATGATATACTTCAGAGTGCCTTATTATATGGATCAAGTCAGCATCACCTCCATAGCATCAAATATATGCATGTCTACGATGATATTGCAAACCAAGGGTTGCCCGTGGACACACTCTTTGGGAATAAACCAAGGATTAACAAAGATATGAAAACAACTTAAATCTATAAGAGAGTCCTGGAACATGAAATAATCTTCCCTCAGAAGGGTTCTGTGAGCCTGACTTCCCATCCTCTCGACCAATAGAGTCCTTAAGTGTCATTGGCTGAATCATCAATCAACGAGAACCTACCTTTGGAAATTAGGTTCATGAATCATGGATACTAGGGCTGTTGGGCATTCCTGGATCCACGAATAAACTTGTTGGAGACCATCTGAGGAAGTTATATCTGAGGAGGACCGATTTCACAAGTACTTGACCCCACGCAATCGCCCGTTGGGATCAATCTGACTGTGGAATCTCTTTCATAATGCGAAGGGGGTGAATTACCCAATCCCCATGGGTTAATCCAACCTTCTTTAAAGGATAATGATGTATAATGGTTTGAAACAAATGAAATGGTGAATTTTATAGGAAACTATCTCCAGAAAAATAGACAGTTGATGATCCTCATTGGACCATTTTCGCACCACCTGAAACACGTCACCTCTGAGGTGGAACAAAAATGGTGAACCTGATGTGAATCCTTAACCAAGGTGATGGTTCTACCCAAATGATAATAGACACAAAAATATTTTGCATGTCGGGCCATTTTTTTCGCTCCAGTATGCGTGAAATGCGCCACCTTGAAGGTGGAACAAAAATAGTGAGCCTGACGTGAATACTTAACCAAGGTGGTAGTTCTACCCCAATGATAACAAACAGAAAAGGATACTGCACGTCGGGATATTTTTTTCGCCTTGGTACGCATGAAACATGCCACCTTAGAGGTGGAACAAAAAATGGTGAACCCAAAGTGAATCCTTAACCAAGGTGGCGGTCTTACCCCACTCAATCCCCTTCGCCCCACAATAAAAAAAGAGGGGAAGTGGGGAAAGCTGGAACGTCATATTTGAATATGTTTAAAAGAATTCTACTTTGATGAGTTTTTGTGGTCTGCATGTCATATATGTATATTGAGGGTTCCCACAGAGCAACCTTCAATCCAAATGACATACTGACGATCGATACAGGCACACACATCAGCAATCCCGTAGGTGGTCGAGGCCCCAATGAAGAGCAGGAACACCTCACCTACCCAATGTCTTCAACATTGGGTATCCAACATGCTGATTAGGGAGTACCACAAAAATGGTACTCTCACCACGTTGAAGGCCACAAGACAATCCCTCTAGTATGAAAAGTTCTGCCAGCCACCTCCTCTGCAGTGGCCGACACCCCAGCATAAGGCGGCCTCGGTGGTCGTCTCAAACCATTTTGGGAGCATGTCCCCAGAACATGAAAACGAGTACCTACCTTATCTTAGAGAGGTAGATTAAGTCGATGATGACAACTTCATCTCAACTACACAGGGGTCCTACTCACGGGCCCTGCTAGAGAGCATCACCACCGACACCGGATGACCAAGACTCCTCCCACCGAAGAGGACCTCATGTTGAGGGCACCTGCTGAAGTCTAGGAGACCCAGGCCCCTCATGCTGTCTTCTAAGGGCAATGAATATATAATCAGGAACACGTTGTCACCCTAGTTCCTGAGGAGCAACTCTGTCGTACTAACACAGCGGCATTCAACAGGCAGACATACGACTCTGCCCCCTCCACTCAAACCCACCACATAAATAAGGTGGCACAATATGATCACATGCATGTTCTTGCAGGTTCTCTCTGGTCCCGTCATGCAGATAGAGTGGAAAGCTACAAGAAGATGTAGATATCTACGGAGTCACTATAAGCCTGCCATCCAAATAGGGAGGCAACTAGGTATACGTAGGTAGAAATACCTAATGATGCACGATAATGATTCCATCCAAATAGGGTAGAAACTAGCTATACGCAGGCACAAATACCTACTGATTCACTACAATCCCTCAATCCAAATAGGGTGGAAACCAGCTATACGTAGGCAAAAATACCTATTGATGCACTACAAGCCTTCCATCCAAATAGGGCGGCAAGAAAATATGAGCAGAGTCAAATTCCTGCGAATGTATACAAATCCCGTGAGACAAATACAGTGGCAAGTGATCATATGAAAATCCCCAATCACGAATATGAAGACCACCAATCAAATACGGTGTCAACCAGAGAAGAAAACTAGTGGAAGACTCGTTCCCCTATACTGGCACAAGAGAACAGTCAGTATCTACTGGCGCCTCATGGAGGACCAGAGCAGGCACAAACTCCTAATCCGACATCAGAATGGACCATCATACCCATTCCAGCCAAAGAAGTAACTCAGCACATCCTAAAAATTATGGAAGATCAGACATTGATTCCATACCATATCCTCCAAACATGCCAAGATATCATTGCATCAGCAGCAAAGGCGAGAAACCGGGCCCACGACCTGGTTTCCTCAAACAGGATGACTCACTCACAAAATGAGTTAGTCACTCCAGAGTGATTATGCATCCCTGTTCCAGTCGAGGAGGGTCAATGGAAATATCCTGTGATATATAGACAACCGGATTGGGAACAAATTTTTGTTCCAGTTGGGGAACGTTGGTCCAACGTGGTGGCCGCTCCAGGGCAGGAATATATCCCTATCAGAACTCAAGATGTCTGTCAGCATATCCCGGCGGCATCACGGGACCCAACAAGATAGGGACCCATACATGAGGGTCATTAACAATAGCAGATAGCCCTGGTTTCCTGCAATAGAGCGCTCAAAAATGAAATGCGCTAAAGGAAACTGGAAAATAAAGAGCACATACATGATCCAGCTCTGCTAGAAGCTAGGGTTCTTGATGCCCTCAAACATATATCAATAAAGGCTCAAGACCTTGTCAGTCCATTACTAAATTATGAAAGTGGCGGTAGCAGTTGTGAAGTCCCTCCCCGCAATATCGCTACCATTAGCTCTGAAGTTCATCCATAGAGCACCCATGGGGGCTCGCTTTGTGGTCCAGGAATGATCGATCATGAGAGCCTATCTCCTGATGGGCATCAGGGTAGTCATCCCCTCGACCGGAAGATCAGACAGCAAGAAGGCCCTCCCCTTGTTGTCGTCCACCCTGATGGTCCTCCCCAGGGTATACGCTATAGATATACTTCTCCCTATAGTTATACATCAAGTCATGATGGTATTCCTCGCCATGATGATGGTCATTGAGAAGGACCTCCTCGCAATGGCAGTTTCTGTGAAGGTCCTCCCCCTAGTAACGTCAAGAAATGAGAAGGTGCTCCCCTCATTGCAGTACATCCTAAAGGCCCTCCCTAGGACGTGCACTGCAGAAATTCTCCATGCATCCAGGTATCGAGTCATGATGGTAGTCCTCGCCATGATAACGGTCATTGCGAAGGCCCTCCTCGCAATGGAAGTTGTTTTGAAGGTCCTCCCCTCAGTGAAATCAAGTAGCAAGAAGGACTTCCCCTCGCTACATCCCACCCTGAAGGTACTCCCCAGGGTATACACCGTCAAGAAAATTCCTACAGTTGGGCATCAAGTTACAATAGTAGCCCTCGCCATTGCAGCACCAATTGAAAAGGCCCTCCCCGCAATCCAAATTTGTACTGGCAGGAAGGTCCTCCCCTTTCCAGAACAAATGCGAGAAATACCTTCTATGTTGAGGTGCTCAAAAGAAGTCAGACACATCAGGCACTCCGTCTATAACCAGTGATATTCTTTCTCAACCATAGGATGGCCCAGGGCCACGCTCATCTTCTGAGTCACCCCTGTGCCATCTGCAAATCATTAAGGCTCCCACCAGCTCGTTTTCTTGAAACGAAATAATTAAGAAGCAGTCGAGTTGGGCATATCAAGTAGAGGATCTCCTGGAAGAACAACAGTAGGATATGTTTCTTATGATAAGAAAACTATCTAGGGATAATATATCAGTGATGTATTGGCCTATGGCAACTTCTCATTTCGACATACTAGGAGAGTTGTCTAGGGAATTCACGCATGACATTCACCTCAATATATGGACAACCCTTCACCAGCTGAAAAAAAAAGTTCCTGCCCTATGAAGGGTATGCGGACCATGTGTAACACCCCAAGATTTCATAGTACGTTATCTCTTCAAAGTAATTCAATAACTTGCGCTACACGCAACACCGAGTCCGAGCGCACCACGACTTACAAAACTAGTCGTTCAAAAAGCAGTTATGAATAGTATTAACTGAATTTTGAATTTTATATACTTCATATAATTTCAGAATCTATATTATGTGTTTCTTATATATAATATAAGAACAAATTCATTTTTTTAGATAAAAGAAGTATTTTTCAAAAAAATGTAATTTTACCGCCTTTTAATGGAGAACCCTTTTTAAAAACAATATTTGACCCTTTATATATTCAATTTAATGAAATTAAATTCTTTTTAAAAGAAGGACATAAAAATTTAGTTTGGATAAATTTTTCGTACTTTTCTGATAACTTTCATATTTTGATAAATAGTGAAAAATGCTAAATTTTAATTGAAAATAGATTTTTTAATAGAAATAATTTATAGTGTTAAATTATTCATTTGAATGGTTTGGAAGTATAATTAGATTATATTTTTATCATATAATACAATTTAGGTCATTATAAGTAATTTCACATTTAAAATTGACATAAACACATGTCAATCTTTTGATAGTTTTTACTTTTTAAAAACTCGCTTTTTGATTTTGACAATAGGAATTAATTTTAAATTAATTAATGAAACTTCTATGTTTTTAATTTGGTAAAATATAATTCATTTTTGAATTCATAATATCAAAATTAGCATAGGGTTAATTTTTGGTATTTTTCTGAAAACATTCAATTTTTTTATGAATAGTGAAAAATAGTGTGTTATTGTTTAAAACGGACTTTTTATTTAAATAATTATTTATTTTATTTAAATTAATTTTAAGTAAAAATAGATATATAATACCTATATAAGTTCAATTTAATTCATTGTAGTCATTTTATAATAAAATTATATGTATAAAACTTTATTGAACTTTTTAACGTCTTTTACCCACATTCTAGGCACATTTGCAAATTTGCATAAAACGTAATTTTACCGCTTCTATGAATTGAATTTCAAAAATCTGAGAAACAAGGTTGAAATTAGTAAGTAAAATTTGTTTCAATAAGATGAAAATAATTTTTGATGAATAGTAACTTTTGACTTTTATTTACCACGGTTAAAAGTAAATAGGGTAATTAAAGGTAAAAATGATATTATAATTACCCTAAAACATGTCCTAATTCAATTGGAAAAGTTTATTTCGACCAAAAACAACCTTAGAAATAAAATATGATCCTTTTGGTCCACTTGGATTAGATTAGGACATTTATTATTATTTTATTTAAAGAATAGTTAAAAGTGTTAAATTCAAATTTTAATAACTAAACCATTTTTAATATAGTGTTATACATAATATAAATTTGACTATAAATATTAATTACAAATATAAAATTATTTCCTACATAATAGTATTTTATTTATAATTTTTATAGATTAAATAATTAAATTTATTTATGACACAATGATGATACAGTAATTACTTTATCAATGAAAGATTAAAATAATTGATATTATAAATATAGAAATAAATTTAAATTGAATATTTTGATACCATCCATAAATTTTCAAGGTTAATATGACATTTTAGGGTTGATTAAATAAAAAAATTTTGAATTGATAAAGTTCTAATGACTAACAAAAACAAAATACCATATAGTGTCAAAATTGACATAAATGAGTTTTTAAAAAAATACTATATTATTAATTGATATAATATTTCTAAAAATCTAAGGTTTGTCCAAAGGACTTATATAAGGTTATATATATCAATAATTAACCACTTTTTGTTTTCTCGGCTTTTTATAGTAAGTTTATTAACCATTTATTATAATAATACAAGAGTACATGGTAAAAGTTAAACTATTTAACTAAGAGCTAAATCTAAAATATAGGGTTAATATGGCGACCTAAACTTGTCTAAAACCTATTGGTTGAGAATATTTCGATCCATACCCACCTTATATTTGAAATAAATTAATTTTGAGCCATTATAAACTAAAAATGGTTTTATAATAAAATAATATTTCAAACTTTTCCTAAACTGACCCTCACCTCTCTTATAAAAGGGTACTTACCCATCTCTAAAAATCACACCTCCAAAGCCGTTTGGCTCGGACAAAACCTACCCAAATCTCCTCCAAACTTTCTTCACTTCAACCTAGAGGCACTACCTTGAGCATAAATCCAACCTAAGTATCCCTTTTGTTCAAATAAAAAAGAAACACCCAAAGAATATGTAATTATTTTATCACCTCTTTCAAAGTTCTTTTCTTCTACCACTTTCTCTTTCTTTGTTATTTCCATACCAAAATAATAAATTCAATACCTTATACATACTGTGATATTATTATAAATATGGTACAACCATACTCATTATTCTATCCATCCTATGAAGTATAATGTCACCATGTGTGTGTGCGTACGGCATACCATCTCCACGTCATGGTGTAATTTGTTATTCAACACTATGTTATTTGATGGATATAATGATAGGTAATATGTATATAAATAATGAAAATAACATGATAATTTCTTTTTACAATTAATATATCATCCAATTCCACACCTTTTAATCATTAAAGAAATGATATTGTCACTCGTGTGTACATACGGCTTACCGTCTCCACGACGCGATGAGATTCATTTCCAGGTTCACCATTCAACAATGATTATAAAAATATATATTATTAATAAGTATGTAATATATGAAATAATAATTCTACTGGATATATATGTGTGTGTGTGTGCGTACTTACATATATCTTATTCACTTACTTCCGTTCAAAGCGATATGAAAACGGAAACATCGTTTATGCGTATGTACGGCCTACCGTCTCCATAAACGGTGTTTTCCATTTTGTATATATATATATATATATATATATATATATTTAAATTCTAAATATATATATTATATATAAATAATTTTTTATATTCTAAAAGTATTTAAATCATTATCTAAATTATACGATCAAGAATAACAAGTTAAAACACATACGATAAAGAAAGTGATTATTACCCAAAATGTTAATTTAACAAGTAAATCATTATTAAATGGGTAGTATAAAATCATAAATGAATCATGTATGATATGATAAATATGAATATAGTTCTGGTATAATTTAATAACATACTATGGTCATTATACAGGAGGTTAAACATACCCTCGACCAAAGGAAAGTGCAAGGTAAGGGTTAATTTCTCAATCTCATTATTATCTAAGATTATTTATGTGTAAGTATTTTCTAGGAAATATTTATTATCCATGTCAAAGTTTCATAAAATACATTTCAAAATGATTATTTTAAGGTACTCTTTAACTAAAACATCATTTTAAATTTTTTAAATATTTATTCTTCTAAATCTTTCTCATTAATGTCCATGTTTTCAAAATGGTTTTAAGGATTTATTTATATGGACATGATGGTTTTAAAATGTTAATTAATTTCAAAAGTTTCAAAGTGGTGTGGGACACTTGGATTAAAAAATTCCTTTTAAATTAATTCCTTTATAAATGCGTGACTTTTAAATTATTTCACAAAAAGGGATATTTCTCTAAAAAAAATTACTAATCATTTTCAACTATGTCAACATCATTTACTGGATATTATTCTTGATTAAGGTTGATTTATTATAATAAAATCTTCCTTATTGTATTTAATGAGTTATGATATTTTTTACTGTGGATGTGCTATTTTTATACCCTTCATGTTTTATGGTTGAAGTATTGACATTTTGTATGCTAGTTTTAATATAAATGTTTATGTTATGTTTCAACATTTTCATATGAGGAATGCAGTGGACTTAGTAAGTGACAGGTGGGGCCTTCTATATCCCCTCGATGCATCGGTGAGTCTCATGAGACAAACTAGTGTCTTGGCATAAGGCCTTGAAAAAAAAATATCTATTGTCTTGGCACGAGGCCTTGACTATGTGGTAATGATATCTGGCGTTAGGCATTCCCTCATTATGAAATTATTTATTACTTTTGATTATTAGACTAGTAGAATATTCATGTGCATGTTTATATGGTAATGTTTGATTTATTTTCACCATATTATGTTCAAGTTTATGTTTAAAAGGTTGTTGTTTTTTTACACATCTCACCTTAAAAGTTTATAGTTTCCGCTAAATTGTTTACCCTTAGTGAGCATCTGAGCTCACCCCTTTCTTATGTTTTGTTTTCCTAGGATTCCAAGAAGTATATTATGTTTGATATGTAGGGTTAATCTACGAGAATAATGGCATTCCCAACAGATTATTTATGTTGTGTTTTATGTTTTAATTTATAATGTAACATTCATGTATGTAATCTATTTTATAATACAACAAAACTGGTCGGCCCTTCGAGACTTGATTCCTTGTAATCATGCCAATGTATTAAAATAATACACAGGCTCTGGGCTTCTGGGGTTGGGGTGTTACTCCATGTCAACACGTTAAGGGAGATTCTCCATCTAATTGACCTCAATGCCCTATTGTTTGCATGGCAGACACGATCAGAAAGGCGAAAGAAAAACCTTGAAATGGCTTGCCTCCATGCACTGCATAAGTCGTGTCGCCTCATGGGTGACACCCCAGAAGGAGTTCACATTCAGGGATGGGGAGAACATGGGGCACTACACTTCAACTCTCATCCCATCTAGAAGGCCCCATTGGAAATGACATCGTTCAATGTCATTACCCAAAGGCAACAATCAAATGAAACCCCTGCTCAAGAAAGATGGGATACTCAACAAAAACCGGCCCAGAGTAAGTCTCAAAAGATTCAGGACCAAAGGGATCAAGCCATCGAAAAGATTCTAAGTCAGGCAACCAGGAACATCCAATAGGCTTCCTACCTAAGGGAATCCAACCAGCAAGTAGTGATCACATCTTAAAAATACCATATACTCCATGTAGGCCTAATTCCACACTTGGCTCATACCCACGTAGGAGTACGTGAAATTGAAAGGGTAAAAATAGTGATGGCTTCCGCCACAATGCGGGGACAAACCCATCCCACTGGGCTGAGGGCATTTTTAAATCCAAATTCCCTCATAAGACCAAAAAATCCAGGCCGTATAACATCAATGGAAGAATGGGAACAACCCCATCCCACAGGGTTGGGGGGAATTTTTACCTCAAATCTCGTACAGTGGACGTCTATCTTCCACCGTCTAAGAAAAATGATGGACAGAGGAGTTACCCATACCACCCCTTCTCGTGGTTCCCACCCTCTTAGACAAAGATGTGTTACGAGGTCAGAACAAGGTTCCCTTCGAGTCAATATTCGCCAAGAAACCCGAATAATATCATATAATGAAATGAGAAAGTCCAACAAAGGGCTCAAAAAGCCTTCCTATCATTCAGCACCGGGTACACCACCCCCAATGCTGTATGACTTTGTAAACATGGTAAATGTCAACTCCACGGATCTCATAGGAAAGGATGTGGAGGGAGAGGACACAAAGGAATATTGTTCCCTCCTAGAGGTATCCCACACTGAGCCCAATGGTGTGCATACCCAGAACCAGAGAGTGGTCCTAAATCTGGGCGCCCCCTCAGTTAACCCGGAATTACCTCCCACTCAAAACCCCAACAAGGAGAAGAATAAATCCAATGTCATCTATGACCCACCTCCTCCTCCCCATAGAAATGTGTCTCTCAGTCTCAAGGAAAGTTTTTCTAAGAAGGAGGAAGAAATGAAAGATCTCAGGTGAATTAATGTCGAGCTACATTGATGGAGTTACCTTTTTGGATGTGTTCCCCCTACAGAACGTTAGCAGATACTCCCAAAAGTGGTGTCTATACCACAGGAACTTATCTTGGTGAATGAATCCAAGCTCGGAGGTACGTTCAACCCAACCCTGGAAGGACATCAAGACTTCCCCCTGCAAGGAAGGCAGCCAGAATATATTCAGGTAAACCCACAAATGATACCCCTAGTTGGGTATCAACCCTAAATTCCAACAGCACCAGCACACCTAGTCTTGGCCACTGCCACACCAACTCAAGTTCAAGCCTGAAAAGATATGCATCAAGGTATCTTGAACACCATTGAGCAATTAAAATCTAGGTTAGAATCCATGGAGGGGTGGTGCACTCCGATAAAGCTAGAGAAAAAATCCTACCCTGATTGGGTGAGCAATGTTCTACCACCACCAAACTTCAGAAATCCAGTATTCCCAGTATTCAATAGATCGGGGGACCCGGAGTAGCATTTAATGCACTATGCCACTTACTAAGAACTCATGATGGGAACTCCATAGTGGTAAGAGGTGGTAAAAATTAGGTGCTTCATACGAACCCTATAGGGCTCAGCCTTCGTATCGTATACTAGCCTGCCAGCCAATTCAATCACAAGCTAAGAGGACCTCTTATGATAGTTTCTCTTACAATTTAGTTCGACGATGCCTAAGACAGCAATCAGTGACCTCATGAACTGCAGAAAGAGAGAGAGAGAAAGAGTATCAGACTTCATTTCCATTTGTAAAGGCCTGACTTATTCCCTGAACCAGCCGCTCCCCCTGGATGAGATGCTCTCCATGTGCATCAATAACCTTCGGGATAAATTGCGAACACTACTCATCCTGGTGAAGTACACAAGTGGGTTTAGATATTTCTCTACCATTAAAAAAATAATAGAATACTCCTTGTATCGGGCCAATCTTAAATCCTGAGTGGCCCCATAATCCCCTGGGAAAAGAATGGGAAAAGCTGAAGTGGCTTCTATCATGCTTAAGCCACCCCCGGTACAAGCTCCAATTGTGAGGCCCCCACCGAACCCTACAGGACCCCCTGGATGCCAACAGCCACCCCCACCTCAGAAAGATGAGTGACGGGGTGCTAAGAGAAATCAGTTATAAGAACTAAGAAATAAAGTTTAATCATTCTGAGATTACCAGGTTTGCATCTACTTCATAGTTGCTATGAAATGCAATCTGATCCAGCTAC
Organism: Viscum album; assembly: GCA_963277665.1. Lineage (NCBI taxonomy): Eukaryota > Viridiplantae > Streptophyta > Magnoliopsida > Santalales > Viscaceae > Viscum > Viscum album. Next base: position 1,087,553,878 of record OY728164.1, on the reverse strand, counting down.
CAGAGCCAAAGTGAGCCGATGAAGTGGGTTTTGAAGACCACCCAAATTATTATCTCTCTCACCAGATACTGGGATATACCATCCAGGAATGCTTTGTTTTCAAGGATATCCTACAAAATATGGTGGATTCCAGGAAAGTCAAGTTGGGCCCACCACCCGCACAAGTGGCGTATGTTTCCACCTCAGACTCAGGAGTGGAAGAGGAATGGAAAACAGTTGTTGTAAATAGAAAAATTTTGATAATTAGATGACCCAAAATACTGTCAACAGATTCCATGGAATCCTCCAAGTGCAGTTGAAACAACCAACTATGCCCCCAAAATCTCGTGATACAGCATAGCCATCCTCCTCGGCCTCGCATCCCTCTAAAGGCCAGAAGGGAAAAAAGAAAGAGCAAGAAGATGAGATGACACCAAAGCTGAAGTCAGTGTTGACGCTTTCAGACTTCATGCCAGCAGACTTGGAATGATGGGCACCACTCCACCAAATGGTACGATGGGAACCGCCCCGCCAAACGATGCCATTAGAAGGAGATAGTCAAACAAAAACATTGTTAGATCAAGAACTGATCTTCATCTCTATTAATGTCATTCACTTGATGGACCTCTTCTCGGATGGAGAATATGGCCACGAACTTGAATTCCCCATGCCCAACCGAAGAGCTAGAGGAGGAGGTCACAGAGGCCGGATTTTCCCTGGAAGTCATGATCATGGCAGGAGTCAAATTCTCAGCCACACCATAAATCAAACCGTTAACATCAGGAAACTCATGGAAAGACCCTTCGGAAGATGAAATAAGAACCAGAATGCTCCCTATCCCCAATCGGAAGAAATACAAGTCTAGTTATCTTGGAATATCAATCAAGGGAAGAAGAAATATCAAATTTCCTAAGGCATATAGGCGGACCAGTTCGGCCAAACATGGAAAGGACCACAGTACCATCGGCCCCTCTTACAGGGGTTGAACCCTCTATGTCAAAAGCCCAAACCCCGAAAGTGTTTGTAAAAGAGCAACCCTGGGCTGGGAAGAACCGACCTTTTGAGTAGAATTATGATATTATAAAATATCTAGCTTCAGTACCACCAAAATTTTCAATCTTGGATGCATTAAGTCTGTCCGTAGATCTTAGGGAGGCACTCATTTAATCCTCACTAAGTCCCCAAGAGTTCAAAGTCGAAGTAGCAGCAGTCGAAGTCTATCGGATAGAGACCAGTCCTGAAGAATGTCATGTAATCATCTCCTTTACAGATAGGGATGAAGACACCATTATACGAGGGAACATCAAACCCTTATATGTGTCCGACAAGATAAATGGAGTCGATGTCTGAAGGATCTTCATTGAAAATAGCTCTGGAGTCAACCTCCTCCCACTGCGAATGCTTCATCGGTTGGGCTATGATGAAGACAGCTTGACACCCTGCACCACAACTCTGCTGGGATATGAAAAAAGAGATGTAACACCCCAAGATTCCAGAGTATGTTTCCCTTTGAATAATGCAATAGCTTGCATTGTACGCAACTTCGAGATTCTAACACACCGCGACCAATCAAACTAGTCATTATGAATTGTAATACCCACTTTTTAAAATTTTATAAATTTTATTCTTCAAAATGGACTTCATTTTTTAATTCATAATATCGAAATTATCTTAGGGTGAATTTTTGGTATTTTTCTGAAAACTTTCAGTTGTTTGATGAATAGTGAAAAACATTGCGTTATTGGTTAAAACCGACTTTTTATTTAAATAATAATTCATTTTATTTAAATTTATTTTAGGTAAAAATAGATACATAATACCTATATAAGTTTACTGTAATTCATTGGAGTCATTTTATAATAATTTTAGATATATAAAATTTTATTGAACTTTTTACCGTCTTTTACCCACCTCCTAGGAGCATTTGAAAATTTACATAAAACTTAATTTTACCACTTCTGTGAATTGAATTTCAAAAATATGAGAGACACAGTTGATATCATTAAGTAAAATGTGGTTCAACAAGATGAAAATAATTTTTGGTGAATAATAACTCTTAAGTTTTATTTACCACAGTTAAAAGTAAATAGGGTAATTAAAGGTAAAAATCATATTATTATTACCCTAAAACATGTCCTAATTCTATTGGATAAGTATAATTCGACCAAAAAAACCTTAGGAATAAAATATGATCCTTTTTGTCCACTTGAATTAGATTAGGACATTTATTATTATTTAATTTAAAGAAGAGTTAAAAGTGTTAAACTCAAGTTTTCATAACTAAAACATTTTTAATATAGGGTTATCCATAAGATAAATTCAAATATAAACATTCATTAGAAAGATAAAAATATTTCCTACATAATTATATTTTATTTATAATTTTTATACATTAAATAATTAAATTTATTTATGAAACAATGATGATGCAGTAATTACCTTATTAATGAAAGATTAAAATAATTGATATTATAAATATCCAAATAAATCTAATTTTAGACTTTTAATTAATTAAATTAATTTTATAGGTTAATATGACATATTAGGGTTGATTAAATGAATTTTTTCTAAGTAATAATGTTGTTATGACTTTAACAAAAACAAAATACTAAATAGTGTCAAAATTGACATGAATGTGTTTTTAAAAGAAATATTATATTATTAAATGATATAATATTCCTAAAAATCTAAGGTTCAGACAAAGGACTTATATAAGGTTATATATATTAATAATAAACCACTTGGGGTTCTCTTGTCTGGTTATAGTAAGTTTATTAACCATATAATATAAAAATACAAAGAGACATGGTAAATGTCAAACTATTTAACTAAGAGTTAAATCTAAAAGATAAGGTTAATATGATGACCTAAACCTGTCTAAAACCTATTGGTTGAGATTTTTTCGACCTATAACAACCTTATATTAGAAATAATTCATTTTGGATCCATTATAAATCGAAAATTATTTTATTATAAAATAATATTTCAAGCTTTTCATAAAGTGACCCTCACCTCTCTTATAAAAGGGAACTTCCCCTTCTCTTAATTTAACACCTAAAAAGCCTTTTGGATTGGCCAAACCCTTCCCAAATTCCCTAAATTTAACTTATATGCCTTAATTTGATCATAAATCCAATGTAAGGAGCCCTTTTGATCAACTCAAAAGGAAACACCTGAAGTAGAGGTAATAATTTCACCACCCTCTTTCAAGTTCTTTTCTTCTTCCACTTCCTATTTCTTTGTTGTTTCCATACCAAAATAATAAATCCAGTACCTTATACATACTGTTATTTTATTATAAATATGGTACAACCATATTCTTTATTCTATCCATCCTATAAATGACAAAGTCACCATACGTGTGTACGTACGGCTTACTGTCTCCACGTCGTGGTGTAGTTTGTTATTCAAACACTTCATTATTTGGATGGGTATAATAATGCATATAACTAATGTAAATAATAAATATAACATGTTAATTATTCTGTATATAGGATATACCATCCAATTACATATGATTTCACCATCAATATAATGATATTGTTGCTCGTGCATACGTACGGATTACCGTCTCCACGAACGTGATGAGATTCATTACCCATCGTAATCATTCAAGAATAGTTTTTATTTTAGGGTTAAAAATAATGTTTATGAACATAATATCATTTTTTATATGAATCAAATACATCCTATTCATAACAAACATATCTTACGTAACCAAGCCTATAAAGGAAAACGAATCAGTTAACACCTGAAATGATGCTACTACTAAAATATTATTAACAAAGCAATATTAGAAGATCATATATGATATAATATTTACATATATGGTTCTTTTATAATTTAATAACAATGATTTAACTATTATATAGGAGGTTAACATACCCTTGACCAAGGAAAAGTACAAGGTGAGGGTTAATTTCACAATCTCTTTATTATCCGAGATTGTTTTTACATAAGTATCTACTGGGACCTCTTTATCATCCACATCTGTGTTTTCTTAAAAATTTATTTCAAAAAAATTTTAGTATTTACTAGAAAATGGGTTAAAGTCATTTATACCCTTATTTAACCTTATATGTTTTGAAAGGAATCTTTCCGTTGTTTTCCAAACAAGGTACTTTATGACCTTTTCAACAAAATTAAGGTAAGAATGCCTTTTTTAACTTATACGACGGGTGCGGATATTTTCTGCCGTTATAACATCATCGAAGCTTCACTTACAATCTTATAAGAATATTATAAAAATAAATGTTTTATTTTATAATTATGTGAATCTTAAATGATTTCAAAATAGAAAGAGATATTTCTATCAAATAGTTTTGATTTCATTTATGTCAACATCCATTGATAAATTTTAAACTTGTTTGAAGTTGATTTATTATGATACAAATATTTCATATTTTATTTAAGGTTTTGTGATATGTTTGATTTTAGATGTGTTATTTTTATACCATTCATGGTTTATGGTTAAAGTATTGACATTTGGTATGCTAGTTTTAATACGAATGTTTATGTTATGTTTCAACCTTTTCATATGAGGAATTTATTGGACTTAGTATGTGATGGGTGGAACCTGATATAACTCCTCGATGCATCGGTGGGTCTCATGAGACAATTAGATGTGGAATTGGTTGAGGCCTTTCCCAATTTGATATATGGTTTTGACCGAGGCCTAGATCATTTTTATACATCTTGCTTGAGTCCTTGACAAGATGTTCCAGAATGTCTGGAATTATACATTCCCTCATTATAAAAATAATAATGATGGTTCATGTGGTTATTCAACTAGTAGAATACCCATGACTATTTTTTATTATGTAATTATTTACTCAGCTCATATTCCTTCCATAAACTGTTCATGTTTATTATTTATAAAGGAATGTTTTTTTAATTATTCATTATGCCTAATGTTTATGTTATCTTATATTGTATTGCATACCCTTACTTAGAGTTTGATCTCACCCCTTTCTTATGTTTCATTTTCCCAGGATATGAAGAAGTTAATTATGAGTGACTTTCAGGCATAATCTAGGAGGCTTGGATGTTTCTAATGGAATAAATTAGTGTTGTATTTATTTTCAAGTTGTAATGTTGAACTTATGTATGTATATTGTTTCTAATAATACTAAACCGATAGGTCTTTCGGGACATGATTCCTTGTATCATGTCAATGTTATGTAATAAAGAAATAACTCTAGGTAACTGGGGTCGGGGCGTTACAAGAGAGAAGAAACCATTGGGATGGATCAATCTTAAAACTCGGCTCGGAGACCTCACGTCAGATTTTGAGTTCCTGGTAGTACGGAAAAGTACAACCTTCAATGTCCTATTAGAGAGGCCCTGACTACATCAGCACACTGAAATTCCTTCATCATACCATCAATGCATCAAATATTGAACTAATGGAAAAATGGGACATTTCACACTAATAAATCCATGTTTGAGTCTTTTGAGTCACATTATATCGACTTAGGGTTCTATGAATCTGAAGAAAAACGTATCTCGGCCAATGAAATTGATTGGATTACTGCCCCGAATGGATTGGAAATGGCTCTCGCCGACCCCCTCCAGCAGCTTAGGGAATAGTATGTATTACTCATAAACCAATTTGAATGCACGAGTGCAATTCTGGATGCAAACTCAATCATCTTCATGGTATCTGTTATGGAAACCAATTCCAAAGACACGGGAGAGCAGGCTGGCTCCCATGATGTTAGAAAAATCCCTATCAAAGATGCTCTCGGCCCATCCTTGGGACCTCAAACTACCACTACCTCACACACTAAGTAAAAATACGATTTTTCTCCCAAAATTAGAGAGTTCATCTCAAAAATTATCTCTCCATAAGAAGAGGAAGAAAATTAATATGATGATGAAGATGGAGAAGAAGAATAAGAGCTCAAGGATGCCCCTCATGCATTCGAAGAAGGTGTCTCCACCACAATTGATGAACTTAAAGAGATAAACCTAGGCACCAAAGATGACTCACGGCCCACTCTGATCAGTGTGGCTATGCCTGTTGAGGAAGAGGAGTCATATACCTCCTTCCTAAAGAATAATTGAGATGTGTTTTCCTAGAATTACACTGAAATTCCAAGACTCAATCCTGAGGTTGCCACTCATCATCTGGGCTTACCAGAAGATCATCAGGGCTATAAGAAGGCAGCCAGAAGGACCCACCCGATGCATGCTACCAATATAGAGGTTGGGGTTGATAATCTAATCAAAGACAACTTCATATGGGAGTCTAATATTCGATCTATCTGGAAAACATAGTCCCTATCAAAAAGAAGAATGGACGGATTAGAATCTGCATTGACTTTAGGGACCTTAATCAATTTCCCAAAAACGACTTCCTGGTCCTGATCATAGATTTTTTTATCAATGCAACATCAAGATATGAGGTTATCTCTTTCATGGATAGCTATTATGGATACAATCAAATTTAGATGGCCCGGGGAGATTAAAAAACTACTAATTTTTGGGGGCCTTAGGGAGTTTTATGTTATAAAGTGATTCCCTTTGGTCTAAAGAATGTCTGAACTACATATCATTGCACCATGAATCATATCTTCAAGCCCTTCTTGGGAAGATTCTTTGAGTGTTATGTCAACTATATGGTGGTTAAATCACGACAGCGCTCAAAGAACCTGTCCAATCTTGAAATTATCTTCAACAAATTGTGACATTGTAGTTTAAAGATAAATCCACTAAAGTGTGACTTTGGCGTTACCTCTAGAAAATTCATCAGTTTCATTGTACGCCATCATGGCATCGAAGTCGAACCTGAGAATACAAAATTCATCCTTGGAATTTCCCAGCCTCACAACCTCACCGAGTTGAGAGGTCTCTAGGGGAACCTCGTCTACATTCGGTGCTTCATAGCCAACTTGGCAGGTAAATGCTTACCTTTCACTAGGCTCATGAATAAAGGAGCTATGTATGAGTGGGATAATTATTTCCAAGAAGCATTTGACAATCTCAAAATATATCTCCTAATCCTTCTAGTTCTAATGCCACTAGTTGAGGGGGGCACTCATATTGTATGTAACCACCTTGGAACAGTCATTAGATGCCTTCCTCGTGTAGAAGAATGATGCCTGCAGTGAGAACAGCCTCTATTACCTCATCTGAACAATGATTGATATTGAAACTCGGTATTCAAAAATTGAAAAGAACTGCCTATCCCTAATCTTTGAAGTTTAGAAACTTAGGCATTAATTGCAGTACCATGAGGTCCAACTGGTTTCCCTCTGCAACCTGCCCAAATACATCCTCAACCATACCATTCTAAATGGTCACCTATCATGATGATTGATCATCCTACAACAATCTGACATACAGTATGTACCCCCTGAAGGATATCAAAGGCCAAGTGTTATCATACTTCTTAGATGAGGACCCCTTGGAAAAAACAACATCGTTGGATGCTAAACATTTAAATGAAGATGTGTTCTCCATCCAGGAGGACCCCCAGACATGGAAGATGTACTTCGATGGTGCTTCCTGAAGCCCGATAGGGAAAAGGATGGAGGATCCAAATATTAACAAAGTGGTGCTAGGAATTATACTCATATCCCCAAAAAATGTCATATTTTCATACTCTTTCCTTCTTTTGGAAGGTTGTACTAATAATGAAGCGAAATATCAGGCCCTCATTGCAGGAATGGAACTAGCACTTCATGTGTAGTCCAAACACCTAAAAATAAAGAGTGATTCAGAGCTAGTCATCAAATAGGTCAATGGTGACTATGCCATCAAGAAAGAAGTATTTATTCCCTTGATGTACCATATTCAAGAACTGATGGAAGAATTTATATCAGAACAAGCATTGACTTATGTCCCTCGGTCACAAAATTCCCAAGATGACACTTTGGAAAATGTAGCCACAGCCCTGGCTGATCCAGACCGGGGTGAAACGGTCATTAACATTTCCCACCTCTAGATGGTATTTCCATTCATCTAGAGAAATAAGGAGGAAATTGAAAAAATTAGACCTGTTTCTGAGCCTCATGGTCACACCACCATTTGGATGACACCCATTGAAAATTACCTTCGGAATGAGGAACTCCCACCAGATAGGGCAGGAAGGGTGCAGGTCCAAATATGGGTAGTCAACTTTATCATATACAATGGGTTAAACCAAGAAAATTTTATCTATAAATGAGGCCTTAAAGGAGTCCTTCTTAGGTGCATTGATGGAGAAGAGACTATCATCATCATGAAAGAAGTGTATGCCAAAGCTTGTGGAGTTCACCAATCAGCAACCAAACTCTCTCACCAAATCTGAAGGCTTAGGTATTACTGGCCTACTATGATATAGGATTGTTCCATATTCACCAAGAAGTGGCATTCCTGCCAAGTTCATGCTAATTTCATACACCAAACCCTGGAGTTACTTTATACAGCTAAGTACTCCTTGTCATTCGCCACTTGGGGGATGGATGTTGTGGGACCATATCCTCCCACCACATCCAAACAATTCAAGTCCATACTCATGGAGAGTAACTTCTTTTACAAATGGGCCGAAACAATACCCCTTAAGTAATTCAGGGTGAAAAACATCATTAGCTTTGTAAATACCAACATAATTACCAGATTTAGTGTCCCTCATACAATAATGACAAACAACGGCACCAACTTCTACTCTACTAAGTTGGACAATCTATACCAGGAGTATGGAATCAAAGCCAACCATTCATCTTGCTACCACGTGGCAGCCAATGGTAAAATAGAGGCTTTCAAAAAGACTATGTCCAAAATACTCCAAAATATGGTTGATAAGGACAAGAAATTGTGTCCAGATAAGCTCCTTCAATCTTTGTGGGCTTACCGGACCATGACCCGCACCACCACCCAGGAAACCCCGTACTCACTAGTATACGGGGCAGAGGTGGTTTTTCCTATAGAAATACAATAGCCATCACTTCGTGTGGCCATTTTTGATCAAATTTCCATGGACGATAAATCCCAAAGACGTTTTGATGAATTGGAACAGCTAGACAAAAAAAGGCCGCACACTCTAAACCATTTGGAAATCTACCAAAATCATATTGCACGAGCCTTTAACAAAAAGGTTCACCTTTGATATTTCCTCGATGGAGAAATGGTGTTAGTCCTTATAACACTGATGATACTCAGGAATAATCCCCCAAATCTTGAACCAAAGTGGGAAGGACCATATGTCATACATAGGTTCTATTCTAATGGAGGATATTCCCTGATATAGATAGACAGACAGCTCATCACGACTCCCACAAATGAAAAGTTCCTGAATAAGTAATTCACGTAATGGCAACGCCTATGTCAAGGTCCAAACTCTATGACCCTAAACTATGAGTTATATGGTCCAAAATCTATGACCTCAAACTATGAGTCATTTTCCTTTCCACGTGATGTTAAACTGTAAAGAACTCATCTCTAAAACATGAAATTAAACTGTGAATCATGACCTCACTATAAGACGTTAAACTACATGGCATAACCTATCCTAATCGCAAGACAATAAACTACATGATCTCTCATAGAACTATGTACGGATTGATTCCTTCCCTCACAGGATATGTAGCGATGCCTCGATCCTTAATCTTGGCCCATCCCCCACAAAAAAAAATTACCCCGTCATATTCTCTACCTCCCCACACTTGTGAAGGAAACCCTATGTCCACTCCTTGTTTCTCACATCGAGTATAAATCATGTGAGGTTAGGATCAGTGGTAAGGATTATCTTATGAAAAAATATATAGAGAGAGAGAAATATTGTAGACCTAGAACCTGTAGCAAATTAAACAAAAATGTCCCTACATATGGACTGAGCTAGATCGGTACAGAGAAAATTCAAAACTACATGCGGCTTGATTCCTTCCCTCATAGGATATGTAGTGATGCCCAAATTTAGAATCCTGGCCCAGCCACCATAAATGAAATTATTCTTTCCCCGTGCATAGGTCATAATTTTATGGGGAGTCCATGAAAGATTCTAATTACATGATGATAAACTATGAAATTCTTCAAGAGTTATGTGTGGTCCAGTCCTCGGTGTCATGAGATCCTGCACATTCCCCCCACTTATGAGAAGTAAAAAGATCATGCTTCCCCCTATACATATGATTCAGACCTATGTGGAAGCTCTAGTAGTTTAAATTTAATCATGGTATGGGTATTCTTTATGTTCCCAGGCACATCTTTCCCATTTTCCAAACTCCATACACCGAGAAAACTTGGATCCCTATAATCCTTCAAGCCCATCTGAGACGGAAAACCAGTGTCATGCGGACACCTTTGTTTAACTATGCACATCATTCCCCAGAGGCTATGCATATGTTTCCCACAAAAATGGACATCAATCAAAGTAAAATGTGTCCCCGGGAGAGTCTTGTCCTATCTCAGTACACCCAATGGATTCCAAACCCCATGTCATCCCTCATGATTCAAGTTTCCTCTAGGACTATGGTTTACACCTTCTATCATCACTCACATCTAGGGAATGCCAGATCATCCTGATTATGATTAACTCAAAACTGTTAAGGATCTTTATGAAAGTATAATCTTCCTCACAGCATGACTCTAAACTACACAGCATCATGTCCTCACCATACGACATTAAACTGCAAGGCCAAAATCATCCTTTTTGTACAAAATTAAACTACATAGAAATGGTTTAAGCCTAAAGTTCCCTATGATGTTGATTTTTATATTCCTAGGGAATGAATCATAATCCTTGTGATCCCTTGTTTCTCACACTGAGCATAGATCATGTGAGCTTAGGGATCTTAGTGAGAGATCCACCATGACATTATGACAAAATGATCCAAAAATTCAGTCCAAGTAGCACAACCCTAAAAGGCATGTCACGATTCCCTTCCTTGAGAGGAACCCCACTTCCTGGCCATACGATGTTAAATGACTAGGTACTCCCAAGATGGAATGAATGCCACACCCAGCGTACGAGTCAGATCTACGTAAGGGACACCTAATTCCATGAGTAAATCGCATCCCAAATTTCCCCAATATGTCCAGATACACTCCTTCCATATCTCAAACTCTATTCTTTTAGAAATCTTGAATCCCCATAATCATTCAAGGCCATCTGATATGGAAGGATAGTGTCTTACAGAAACCTTTGTTTTGGATATGCACATCATGCCCCGGTGGCTCTACATATGTTGCTCACAAAAATAGTCATCAATCAAAGGAAAATTAATCCCCGGGAGAGTCCTCTCCTATCTCAGTATTCCCAATGGATTCTAAGCCTTGTTCCACAACTCCTAATTCAAGGGACCTCAAAGTCATGGTTTACATTTTCCTCCCTACACACATCCTAGATATATCAGAACATGTGGGCCCGATTCATCTCTGGTACCTTTTGATGTTTCTAAAGATACCACATCCATATGCATGAAGTTTATCTGCATAAAAAATAAGAGTTCCCACACTCATTTTTGTGTTTCCCCTAAAGAAGTTTAGATAAAATGACCCTTATCATGTTCAAGTGACCCCTTTTGTTGAAGGTCACATACTGTATTCAGAGAGTTCCCAATCTCCATAATCTGCCATAGCCATCAGAGATGGAAGTCCAAGGTCCTGTGAAATACTTTTTTTGACTATGCACATCATGCCCTGGAGGATCTACATATGTTTCCCATAAAAAATGGACATCAATAAAAGGAAAATTCATCCCCAGGAGAGTCCTTTCGTACGCTCAAATTACATTCATGTCTTGTCACACCCCCAAATTTGGAAAACTCCTGGATAATGGCTTATATGACTTCTTATTTTCTAATTCCCCTAACATAAAAAGGAATTATAATTGAACTGACCATTCACCATCTCTTCCTCACAAGTATGAACCGTGTGGGAATAGTTGCCCATCTAAAGCTGACATGAATGTCCCTAATGTTTTCAGACACCATTACTTAGGCCAGCCACCCACTATGGCTCCTGACATCAAAATAAATTTAAAGTATTGAAAATCCCACCAGTCCATCAGAAATGGAAGGCTAGTGTCCTGCAGACACCTTTGATTAACTATGCACATCATGCCCCGGAGGCTCTACATACATTTCCCACAAAAATGGTCATTAATAAAAGGAAAATTCATCCCCAGGAGAGTCCTCTTCTACTTTTTTAATCCTAAAATGGCTTCTAAGCCTCATACATTTCCAAAATCCACAAATTAAGGGTCAATAAAAATCTCTAATCCATGTCTAAAGGATATTAGAACATTCTTGGTTGACGATCTTGAATTAGGGCCCTACCCTGTTAAATTTGGTCAAAACAGTTCGACTTAAAACATCAATAATGAGTTTGATTGTCAGGACTATGAACGACCAATGAAAAAGACACCATACTTTCTAGAGTAAAAATTCACAGAAGGCACCTCTAGGTAAAATTCGAGTATTGGTTCATTAGAAAAACATTAAGCTGTCAAAAAAAGGTGTAAATCTTGTTAGGTCAAAATCCCACAAAGGGAGGCCTAAGAAAAAGTCAAGTTATTCCCGTTAAGCCCATTCTAAGCAAGCATAGGAAAAAATTAGGGTAATAAAAAAAGATATAAAATTTTGTGAGGTGTTCCATAAAACCTCAGCAATAGTGGAACTACGCTTGCTGAGTCTCGCGGCTTAGGCAAATATTAGATCTCGGTTCGATTATTTCAGTTTACCGATCATGTTTTAAAATTAATACCTAATTGAAATGATGCTTATGATTGATTACGATCAATTGAAATGATAGTAAAAGGTAAATAAGAAGTGTTTAAAAGAAAATTGGTTCCATCATATTTCATAAAAATGTATGGTGGGCATCCAAAGCCTAGATCCTCATCTTATAAGCAAGAAAGAACCTTTACAAGAGACGTTCGACAGAGTTGTAGAGTTTTATCAATGATTGGTACGACTCTTTAATGTCCTTTCGAATCTTCAGTAAATTCGTAGTCTCGGCCTCCGCACTTTCCTGCAGTACCTCTGCATCCCTCATGGCTTGGAGGCCGGTCCTTTATCCCTCTTTCATTTTCCATATCCCCTCCTCAATGGTGGCTACGGCCCGAGCCCGCTCCTGTTTGAGTCGATCCAGTTTCTAGATTTATTTCTCCACTTACTAGTCAAGTTTTTCTATCAAAGACTCTTGCTTCATGAGTTCGTTTTGCAACTTTTCAACCATTCCAGCATGAGTGGCAGCTTTTTCAATGATAATTTTCCATGTATCATCTAGATAAGTCGTCAACTTCGCCACAGAAAGCCAAGATTCAACCGCATCGGTTTCTTCCTAAGCAACAACCACCTACCTTACTATATCATAAATTACATGGTAGTTAAATCCACCGAATCCCAAGACCAAAAATTGGTGGTGTAACTTTGAAAATTTCACTGGCATCCCAGTCAATGGAGTCTAGAAGATTAATCTCCAAATGTTCCTCCATGCCTTTTCTCAAGTGGGACGAAGATCGAGTAGGATTTCTTGGTCGGTCTCAAAATCACTCCTTGACGATGAAATGTAGTCAAGAATTAACATCACTGAAGAGGGACTTGATTTAGTAGCTATACCGTGGCTCGTCCCTTCAGTGGCCTCGTCTCTGGTAATTGTAATGGATGATGAAATAGGGGTGTCTGCCGCTATTTATAAGGGTTGTGGTTGTGATTATGAGGATTGGGTGGAGACAAAAATACCTACCACCCCCACAACAATACCTCTATCCAAAATAGGTGGTTCTACATCTTCAATCATTAGGTGTGATCCATGGATACGTGGGAATATTGAATACCTGGGGCCATGCTCAACCTAAACACTAGCCCTCAAGGTGGCCCTCAAAAGTTTGTTGGTCAATATAAGGCTTGTGGGGATAGTCATCCCAGATAAGGGTACTCGTCTCATAATCTTGGGGGTAGAAAACATAACTCCTCTCAAAACTGGAAAAATGGCATGATAGCCCATTCCAAATTTTCAGGGGTCAGGATGTCAGCCTCCCCTACTGTGAATTCCCTAGAGACACCATGAGTAGGAGGAATACTAGTTTACGAAGTGGCTCCCTCCATAGGTGAAAAATCCAATCTATCAATATTGATTGACTCCTCTATATTTGAAGCCCCTCCAAGATTCAGCAAGGCCTAGGGCTCGCCACTAGATTCGGCCCCTTCTATAAAGACCACCTTATCTCTCTCTATGAGGGTCAGCTCAGCATGGTCAAGTGAGCCCTTAATTTCTGGATGTCTTTACATTATTGGGGTAGAGATTGTTTAAGCAGGAGCAGGTACACCGGAGGTGTTAGCAGCACCCCCAGTCTCTTCAAATGGCCATGTTTCCCTCATTCGGTCAGCCACAACAGATGGCAACCCATCCTCTACCCTAAAGGATACGGGAGCTGTAGATGCTTAAGAGGTCATCATCTGGTCACCAATAGGCCCTACATCAAAGTACATATATATACCGATTAGTTGAAAATATAATGGTACTTGGTTCGATTATTAGGTGAACAGAAAATTACTTGTGATCCCCCTTCGAATACGCTTGGACTGTTGGGAGGATTGCTTGTGTTTCTTTGACTGTTGGGGGGATGTCTCCTAAATAAGATCACCAAGAGGATCTAGAGGAGTAAATTACCTAAAAGGTTCTGCAATAACTTCTTCCATATGTTCTTGGGCTCTAGGGGATCCTTCCGTAGTACCCCTATTGTTGATGGGGTGCACTCCCCAACCGCAGTACCTCCAAGAGAATAAATCATGGAAAAATATATTTCACGAGATCATGTAGGCCCCTACAAAATAGGAAAGGGAGTAAGGGGAAAACTTTCATCATATTTTCAATAAAATAAATTAAGACCAGAGTTTGTGCCTAGAACAACCTCTCCCATAAAACGCGGGAGTACTACCATCAATGCCATGCAGTCTAACCAGTAATGTCTATCTATAGGAGTGTGAAGACATTTATCCATTTCAGTCAAGCCAGCAGCCACCTCATCAAGATATTCTTTGGCTGAAATACTGGTATGAGCGATGGATCCCCAAAAACTCAGAAGATCAAAGTGTACCCTCTGAAGGATCCTCCATATATCTTCATTTGAAGCACTCACCCTCAATTCATCCTAGACTCTCCAGGTGTCAGGAAATGCAGCCATAATTAGGATGGCCAGTGCTGGAGGATTGGCGCAAGGAAGTGAAGCGGGTTTCGATAACCGCAAACATTTCCAAGGGGTCCCTGAAAAATTGGGATCTCGAGAAGAGGAACGTTTATGAGGTGATGGGATTAAGTAAGAAGCTTTTTCCATGGTAGCCAAAATAGGTAATCCAACGAATTCATCATCCTCATCAATGGATTTTGGTTGTATCATGGTAAGTACCCAATGTGAGTAATTATGGTGACCACTTTAGGAGTGGATGAGGGTCTCGAGGTCCTTAAGATAGAAACCAACCCTTTCTGGATCCTCATCAAAAGAAAGGTCAGTTTATGATGACATGTATCCAATGCCAGTAAGGGAAACTTCCCTAGTTTGGAGGAGCTACCATAAATCACAAGGGGACCAATCATGGGTAGATGGATGAACTTTCAAAAGGTCCCATTGCCTCCAGTCCACTGGAAAATTAGCCTCGGAAGGAATGGATTATGGACTCCCAACAATAGCTACAGCATCTTGTTCAGCCGCCCATGAGGTCACAACCCTGTCTTTCACAACTTTCCTCGGGGGGGGGGGGGGGGGGGCAGAGGCCTTCGAAGGACTTTTCCCTATCGAGAGTGCTCAACCAATCCCTTTTGTTTCTCCTTTACCTTCACCTTAGATGCCTTGTAAGTTGTCACGATGGGAACCAGATCGGCTAATTGGCCATCAGGATATGATTTAACCCAAGCCTCGGCATAGTTTTTAGTAAGGAATGGCACGGAATCCCTAGGATTCGGAAGTCTAGCCTGGATCTGGGTGTCGCACCAGGTGAAAATTATCCATAATTGATGATATATCATCAGATTATTTTCCTAACGAGCATTGTTGAGAGTAGGACGGAATAACTTTTGAAGGCAGTTGAATTGTTGACTAAATCTACAGGGTGCATATCCCTCGCAAATAAGTTCCCCTCTGATACGGGCAACCAGGATTCCTTCTCGTAGAGAAAAGAAGTAATCTTGGTTGATGAAGTCTTCAGATGCATTATTTTTAATAGTACCAGTATAGGAATCATAAGGATGGTAGGAGAAACATTCGTAAATGTTGAGACAAGCCATTAAGTCCTGCTCATTCTTTTCAATTTGCTCCTCTTTCTTATCCTGTGAAGTCCAAGCTATCGGCATGACCCCACTGGTGCTCTGAAGATACATTCGGAGGGTGGAATGCAGAATTGGTAAGGAATCGATGAAGTAAAATCCTCTATGTGGACTCATATCTAGCTCCAATGAATTTGGAAGGGCCCAATCATCTGATAAGGTGACCCCCCCCCCCCCCCCCGCTGATTTGACCTAGTAGGTGGTAAATCTTGGACAACACTGGGATAGCCAAACTGATACATTTTATGGTGTCCAACTGAGTAGCCATGATAAAGTTTGAGGCTCTTACACCACCATATTCCCACACTGGTAGAAGCCACCTGCTCAGGAACATGTCTAAGAAAGCCTCCATTCAAAATAACTGATTGAAATTTGGGATGATCCCCCATTCCCATTTCTAAAAATTCCCCTCTTCTAAGGTGGGCCAATAAGTACTCGCTCGCCTCTGGGTGGTTTTGGTAGGACAAGCCATGGGTCTCTACAGATTGGGCTCTAGACCATTATGCTTAACAAAATCACCAAACCAGTCATCAAAAATAACATCCTACTTCGAATAGGGGTCGTTTTCCTTCAGAAGTTCCTTTGCTTGGACAATGAGTTTCTTGGACAAAGGGGGGGTTCTTTCCTCATCATTCCAAATAGAGGGAGAAGGAAGAAATTCATCATAAATTTTCCCAATGATAGAGACTCTTGAAATCAGTTAGATGTCCCAAATACTGATTTCGACCTCCCCATGGGTCATGTGGAAGATGTTTGTTTCTGGACTCCACCTGCTTAGGAGCTTTGAAATAAGGGCAGTAGGACAATGGTTGTATGTCTGAGAAACCCAATCGGCCTCGTACAGCCCCACAGTCTATAGCTTGGTTCATAATTATTTGCAACTCTGGAGAACCTAAAAAGGCTACCCCCAGTCCAAGCGAAATGATTCCCCAAGGTGAAGATCTCGTTGGGATGACAAACCATGTTGCTTGTTTATTATATCCTTCCTCGTAATGATCTAGTAACAGTGGGTTTTCTGGTCGGGCATCCACTGCACCCCCTCTAAATTTTGAGGTGCATAGTTCAACAAAGACCTGGAGGTAGTATCCCTCTGAAGGTACCTCCCCTTGTAAGAAATAAAAACCTTCATAATAGAGGTATTAATTATCCAGGCGGTTGGCTGATCAATCAAATTTGGCACTAAGATCATTGTGTCAGACAATATACCAAACCCGTAAGGAGGAAGCCTGTCCGAAGTCAGGTACTCCCATTGGCCCACTATAAGTAGATTATCTAGAGATTGGTGAAATGGGATGACTAGAATTTTTTTGTAAACCAAAGTTGCCATGTTCTTTGATCTTTCTTCAGTGGTAGACAGAGGGGTAGCAATAGTATCCTTAGAAGAAGCAACAATTTCAGCAGCAGCCTATGAAGCATCCATTGTATCCTACACAAGAAGATCCAGAAGCTGACAGAAATTCGGTCTAATAAAAAATTGTTGTTGGATAAAGGCTATGGAGGAATGGCTAAAGGACTCAAAAATATATCCACATAAGGCTCTGCATACTATTTATAGAAACGATACGTGGTAGACACATCCCGCATAGTGCCTATTGTGCGGAAGCAACCCCACCTATAGCTACAGTACTCAGATAAATTTCACCACATACAGCCATGGTATGCGAACCATCTATGAGGAATTGGCCCATGGATCATTTTTTTGTGAACAAAAAGGTTCACGAAAGGTTCATACCATGAACCTAGGCCTTGATTAAGTTCATGTTCAGAAGTTTCTGATTAAATTTTAAGTACATATGATTAATTCTTAAAGTTCGGTTCACCAATCCAAGATCGGTATGTGGACACACAATCCACGTAGCATCCTCCTACGTGAGATCTGGATTTTAATTTTAAAGTTCCACAATGTCGTTCGTGAAAACCAAATATATGGTACACAGACAGAGAAATGGAAGAAATTTCGGTTTGTTGTACGTACGAAGCGGCTCAAAAATGGTATTTTCACAAGGATCACGATACACGAGAGCAGAGGAAGCTGATGAAGTCGAAAACGCCTTTCTCTTAGAGAAACAATAAAATAAAAATGACATGGGGCCCTATATATATGTGTGGTCCCCTCCTACCGGGTTCATATGTTCTACCATGAACCATTTTAGTTCAAGACCACTTCTACATCAAAAAATTCCCCCTTTAGTTATGAATGGACCCCATTCCGATGGGGGGCATTTGTAGGGTCTTGAAAATTCCTCCAAGGGAATAAAATACCCCCACAATCACTTTGTAGAAGGAAGAAAGTATTCCTAAAATTCTAGGAAGGTGAACGGACTCAAATCAAGTTGCAAATTTCATAAGAAACTTGAAGGAATTCAAGTTTTCAATGATTTTCAAATGGCCCGCATACCATCACTTGGAAGGGTCCGTGGACCACCTGGATCGCGAACCAATAGGTATGTGGAACGATCCGTGAGCCACTGGCCTGCGAAGTGATGGCCAGCAAACAAGGCATAATGCGAACCGCTGAAGGAATCGTGAGCTTGAAATCCATATGTGTACCATCCTGCGAACTTATCAGTTAATGTAAGAAGCGAACCAGTAGGGTTCTGTGAACCATTATCATGAAATAAAGCCTTTGAAAACCCCAGTTGACTGAGTCTTCTATGGGTCAGGATATCCCCTCATGGGCCTCCTCAAATGGTTTTGTGTGCCCAATAGATACAATTTCCATGATGCTCTATAAAAGGGAACACAGTAGAAAAGAAGATAGGATGGAAAAAGAAAGCCTAAAGGGGACTCAGAGGTTTGAAGTAAGATTTTGGAGAATATTCCAGCTTCAGTCTTGATTCATCGGCGAATCCTGAATCGCAAACCACACTCTTCGTAGGTACAGCTGGTCTTGAACCATAAAACGGGGGTATTGAATAATAATAATAGAACCGTGAACCTAACTGGTGAACCATGAACCACATAGTTCTCATGGATGAACACCCCATGAAAAATAATCCCTCGAACCCTCCTTTAATATGATGCTTCGTGTAGTGTACCATTATGTGGACTAAACCCAGCATCGTGTAATATATCAGTACATGGATGGAACCCAAAGTGGTGTGATGGTCCGCGTACCACTATGGTATGCGGTTTTCTATACCCATGCATGTGTACCGCATCGGTACGCAGAAGACCCCTCTACCCACATACCACTATGGTATGCAGAGCCTCCCCCATCCCGCATAAGAAACTAGTATGCAGAATAGGGTATTTTTGGGTATTATTTACTTCGGTTCCAATCTCACCCCTCTATTACCGTTCAGTCCTCCGTAATACCTCTGCTAACCAGTCCTTCGGAATCATGCCAAAGCTTCTTCAAAAGACACTATACCTGTATGATCAGACCATCGAGTGCATCAACATGCCCCTTTGAGTCTACATACCCATGGTAAGCGGAGCCACGAAGGCTCTCCCACAATGATTTGGGATTCGGAAATTCCTGTGGGTCTACATTCCCATGGTAACCTAGAGTCCAAACTTGGGATTCCTATGTGAACCTACCCATTATAGGTATTAAGGGTGATCACTTTCTTTTACATTCAATGAGGAAAGTGATCAATCGAAGGAGTTATGTTTTCTTATCCTTCGATGAGGAAAAACCCCTCTCTTTTTCGAGAACATATTCTGGGGACCTCCCACTGAGGTAAGTCCCAAATTTTCTCTAAGGTTGAGCCACATGATCTTTAATACCATTTCACATGGAAAAGTTCATCACTTCGTGCCCTTTCCCATGGTCAACTCAGCCTTGTTCTCCATGGGCTCTCCCTCTCCCACCAACAGGAGAGGATGCATGTTCTTTGTTAAATCTTTCAAGTCCTCTTGTTTCTCACACTGAGCATGACTCACATGGGATTAGAATTTAGTGATGATTAAAAAATACACACAATTTGAACTATGAGAACTCATATTCCTAATCAAACTAGGATACATAGGACTCCTACCTAAAGGCCCGGTCTCAAAAGGGTGCCCATCCAAAAGGGTTCACCCAATCATGTTTCCCTCAAATGGGTAGCTTCCATGCGTAATACCCACACAATCTGAACTACAAGAACTCTGATTCCTAATCAAACTAGGATATGTAGTATGCCTACCTAAAGGCCCAATCTAAAATGGGTGCTCATCCAAAAGAGTCCACCCAACCATGCCCCCTCAACTAGGCATCTTCTATGCATAAGCCCTAGCCATTCCGAACTACATGGGTTCTGATTCCTCTCTAGAGGATACTTAGAAAACCCATATTATGGGTCTGATACCAACATAAAATCACCTTATATCCCCCCTATATTATGATAAACTCTATAGCGCCTTATTATATGGCTCAAGTCAGCATCACCTCCATAGCATCAAATATATGCATTCCTACGACGATCTTGCAAACCACGGGTAGCCCGTGGATACACTCTTTGAGAATGAACGAAGGATTCATGAACATATAAACACAACTTAAATCTATAAGAGAGTCCCAGAAAAGGTAATAATATTCCCCTGAAAGGGTGAAGTGAGCCTGAATTTCCATCCTCATAACCAATGGAGTCCTTAAGTTTCATTGGCTGAATCATCAATCAACGAGTGCCTGCCTTTGGAAAGTATGTCCATGAATCATGGATTCTAAGGCTGTTGGGAATTCCTGGATCCATGAATAAACCTATTGGAGACTATCTGAGGAAGTTATATCTGAGGAGGACCGATTTCACAAGTACTTGACCCCACGCAATTGCCCACTAGGATCAATCTGACTGTGGAATCTCTTTCACAATGCGAAATGGGTGAATTACCCAGTCCTGTGGGGTTAATCCAACCTTATTTAAAGGATAATGACACAAAATGGGTTGAAATAAACGAAATGGTGAATTTGATATGAAACCATATCTGAAAAAAAGATACATGTGACGATCCTTGTCGGACCATTTTCGCACCACCCGAAACGCGCCACCTCGGAGGCAGAACAATCACTATGGGGGAAATAGCATCAACTGTAACAGGTGAACATCATGATCAACAATCTTATCCCTGGGCACTAATATTTTTCCCCCATACATGGGTTAGCTACTCCCATGCACAATCTCATTTCCAAGTCCTAACACATTCTATTATCTTTATACCTTTCCCCAAATAGTAAAGAAACATAATAGAAAAATGTGTTGCCTCTAATACCACTTTGTAGTGTCTTACGATCTGAAACTCTCTCATGGTCCAAATAAAGTTTGTTGTGGGACCTCAAACATGCCTCCCCATACGCTATAGGACACCAACTATCAATGTAGGGTGGGGATAATATATTGGGGAGACTATACCCCCTAGTATAGAGTTATAATATAGTGAAAATAACCAAATATCAATAAATATCATAGTAACAGAAATAGAGGAAACAGTATAACATACAAGTGGGGAAAAAAGGAGGAACTGATAAACTAATAATAAAGAATCAAGTAATCTTAGTCTATAATGTATCTAAATGTCAAACTAAAAGTAATAAAAATAAAATAATCAACTGACACAAATAAACTAAGAAGACCCTAATCCTGAACCCCATGTCTGTCTCATCTCCAAACTCCATCCCATCTAGAAATCAAGAATCAGCAACAAGGTATTTTACACTTTTCCATACCTATATCCCTGAAATCTACTCAAGTACCAAACAGAGGCCTAAATAGGGTGTGAGTAAAAATCAGTAGGCCAACGCCACCATTTATAAACAAATATAGTCTGATAAATATAGTTCATGAAATATGGTGAAAATAGGGTATTAATTTAATGAATTAATACTTCACATGAAAATATACATGTTGACCCTTAAGTTTCGAGTTGACACATGGGGCCAACCCAAAATATACTTTAGAACCCTACCGAATATCTATTTCTAGAGAAGGATCCTCCTATACTGGGACGGATCACCCAAAAAGTGGCAGATCCTCCTACCAAGGATGAATCACTCAAAACATTTCATAACAAATATCCTCTGCCCAAAGGCTATCCAGAACCTCACCCTCAGGCATTAAGTGATTGTACATCTGGTCCTCAAATATCCAACATAATCAAACACTCTACCCTCAAGCATCAATTAATTGTGTGCCTAGCCCACATGCAATATGAAAAATCATGCAATAATCCATCAGACATTAACAAAAATCATGAGTCATATCCAGACAAACTCAACATGTTAATAAGAATCCCACCCTCAGGTATCAATCATATCAGTGTCATATAAGCTCAAAACCTAAGCAATAAAAAACATAATTATAATAACACGCATGCCAAATACATAATCATAAGACACAATAATCCATTTATCAAATTATAATTTGTTCAACTAAGTATATTTCATTAATTTAGGATCCCAATTGATGGTACTGGGGAACAAAATAGAATTTGGTGGTCTGGGGATTTCGTTTTGTTCACTATAGATCAACATAACAACATCATTGTCGATGAAGTACTACCTCAGTTTAAGCCCAAGGATCATGCGTGAATAATATAAAGCACAAAAATAAACCAAAAATGCCTAGTTTAATTTGAAGTCGTGTGTTTATCATCATCTCATCATTGGTAATCGATGCTTAAAGAATCCAAATTTGAATTCTTCTAGATCATCCACACACACTTCAAAAATCTATGGGAGTGTCAATCGTAGAATTCTAGGTGCTAGCTTGGAAATCTAATGATGACTTTGATGTTCCTATGATCATTGCATTGACGTTCTAATGATGTGTGAGGGAGAGCTCTATTTGATCACTTGGATCAAGATCTCATCTCGCTAGAAAGAAGGATAGGATATAGAAGTTCTCAAGCGCTCTATGAATAGCACACATGTGAGAGCCTCTCTCCTCCTATATATAGTGTGTTATGAAATTACCCAGAAAAGGTTCCCTGGCCCCTGAATATTTTTACATGCTATATAAATAATATATTATGAATACTGTATTTATTCATGAATATCATTTATATTTTTATCACTTTATTGTAATATAATATAATACATGGTAAAAACTGAGTCATTAACTCAACTCGTCATTCCCGCAAATTTTAAATGAACCTTTAATATTAAAAAAATATTCATTGAAATAATATTCTTCGTTTATTTACTTTAATACTCATAAATAAATTTAATAAATAAATTCAACCCAATTACTCTTTAATTTAATAATAATATATTTATTTTTTAGTGATCAATAAAACCGGACAACTCTCAGACCCTGTAGTGGGGACAACCATGTCCTACATACCTATTCACCTAAATAGGTAAGATTCTTGAATATTCTATTGTGAGTGACCCTCTAGGCACTTATCTCAATAGTAGTGAATACTATTCACATATCAAGATTGGAGTCTAGCAACCCATCAAGGCCCCTAAAGAGATAAGGAGTAGTTATAGCAATGACAACCAACCTAAAAACACACACCATGTAATATAATCTCTTTTTCATTTGATATATCATAAACAAGGATGCACACTTGTGTCATCATCCTTTCTTGATTTATTATTTTTTTATCTAACTAGATGGATTTACCCTTGACTACCATGGCCATGGATTTATGAAGGTACTACCATCCTGATTAACCTAGACTGAGATATTACTTCCTCAAATCAAAAGTAACAAATTATATCTTGACCATTCAACCAATTTCATTCCACCAATAACGCACCCAACATAAGCTACCTTGCCACTATTTCATTATCATGGTTTTTTATTGCATCAAAATACACGATCAAATGACACACATTTATAATGATCTCAATTAAAGAGACCAATACACATGTCCATAGATAGGAATATCCAATGATACCTGAAACATGTGATGTTCCTATTGGAAGGTATGTCCTCATGATCTCAACTACTATAGATCACCAAGTGTGAACTTCATGAGAATAAGTCTCAATGATTATGATCCCCTGACACCTAGTAGTCAGAAATCATTGTGTCCATTCAGTATGATGTATCTAGATCATAGGAAATTTATTTAAGATTAATTTCATTGTGTATCAAAGTTCTCATTATAGCATGGGATCTGTTATAACCTTTTGATATGATAAATAATATATTGAAATTACCATTAAATAGTGGATGTGGAAATGTCTACACTATAATGGTAAGTAAACATCATGCATAACTCATTGTATCCATGATATGGTAATCAAAAGTGCTGATAAAGGTAGGTATAGGGAACCCACTTTTACAACACTCCCACTTTCACTAGAGAGAACTTTGTCACCATACTTTTTATCTCTCACATAATTAAGGTCATGTTGTTGAAGAGTCATGGATTTAGCTGTTGGGTCTACCACGTCTCCACTGCATGGTTATTCTACTATGTGTGACCACACCTCCTTAAGTTAAACTTTTCAAGAGTTGATATTCCCAAGTTTATTCCCTTTTTTACACTACAAAAACTTAACATATTGGCTTGTAAGAGTGTCATACTTTTCATTATAATAATAATTTACTGACTAGGTGTGATTTCAAGAATTGGAAAAAAATTGCATTTAATACACTACTTATTAGTTGCCTCACAAGATGCAATGAACTCGGTATTTGTAGACATGGATTCCATAGGCTTAAATAAGCTTGTCTTGCTCATTACCTTAGCCTAACTATGATATTATATCACATTGATCCAATGAAGACTAGTTTGTTTCCCCTCAAAACTAGTATCTTTTCTTCTCCACATACTAGGAACATATCCTTTGTACTTATCCAACTGTAATTGGATAGTTCTGACTGCATCCCTTTAATTTCTCCTAGATATAGATGATATTTACCTACTATAAAGTATATGTTGGAAATATCATATTTTATACAAATTGTGGCATATGTGATTGATCCATCACTGAAGAGTATGAAATTCAACTCACTACATTAATCTCCTCTTATTCCCATGCATACATTCTTAGAGAGATTTATGCCATGTGGTTGGTAACAATTCTCTCTTGAATTGGTCCAACTTGTATTTTTCAATACCTTGTAAGTATATTTAAGATTGAATAGGTCTAAGAAACTATTATATTTTCCTCAATAGATCATTTTTCCTATAACTTTGGTTGCTACTTTAAGTCAATCACTGGAGAATTACTTTCATTTTAGTCTTAGGTAACTGTAAGACCAATTACTATTCTCTATATATTACCTAACATATTATACTTTTAAAACCATTTAACTCCCACTAACATTTGGTATACATATGGAAAGTATTCATTCCAAATGAATATTATATGATCTAGTGCTTACTTTAATCTTAAACTGGATTATAGTAACTTACACTCTTTATTAGAATTCCATGGTGTTACCATCCCTTTCTAGTTGTGTCATATAGACACCTTCCATGATTGGTGGTATTTACATCAAATTCTCAATATAATAATTATATAAAATATCTATGGAAAACAAAATTATAATATATTTATCTGTAACGACTTGGTATAACCAAACGTGCCATATTGGTAGTATGCTTGTACCATCCATGTATCATGTCACTTGAATACCCACCACAGTACTTAAAATAATAATCCCCCTATAATTTTCTACATGAAATCCACTATTTAATTTTAATTGATCTTGTCAATTTTTATGGCATCCCATATTTTTATTACATAAGCTTTTTATTACAAGGTACAAAACAGAGGATATTTTAAAATTTAGTTTCTCGGGAATCTGGAACATAATACATGAAAACATAAAAAAATATTCTAATCCACTTGATAGGATTATTCATGGGTTCATCCTAAGTAAATTTACTACATATCATATCTTGGGAACATACATCAAAGGAAAGGGGTGATCATGAGGTCTAGTAATGGATTACACAAGGGAAACAGTTTACATGAGATCATGGGGAATATCAATAAGAACATGAGGAATGTCATTAAGGCATGAGAAAATAAAAAAGAAAAGTATAATAATAAAAACAAAATAAATCATAACATGGAAATGTGGATAAAATATTTAATTTAGACATTCATAAGCATGTCACCAAGGTGTTGTAAATGAACATTACTAAGGTTATTCACCAAGGTATCGTAAAACATGTCATTTATGTAGATTAAATTATTTACCCAATATATTGGAGTGCTATCAGGGAACTCCCTTCATATATCTTAATTTAATTTGAACCAAATATATCATAACAAATTATCTCATTAATAACACATGGATATTAAATAACAGGTTTCTTATCAAAATCATGGTGTACAAAAGTGTTTAAAGACATAATCATTGCATCATTTTTATCCCATGAAAAGGGAAAGTGGGTTTATTATGTATAAATACCAGAATTAATAAATAATTTTTATATATATTTGAATACCCATAGAAAATAAAATGGGTTTTTTATCCACAAAATGGAAATAAAATAGAATTTCTTGAGGAGAAGAGATAAATTTTGAGAAGTAAATTCGGCAGCATAACGGGTATAAAATGTGGTTTTTGAAAAGGGTAAAATGAGAGGGGATAAGGATATACCATTGGAAAAAAAATAATTTGGAATTAAGGGTATGATAAAAATAGTAATAAAATATAGTATCCATAACATTTAGAAAACATATATAAAAAGTGGCTCTTGAATTAAAGAGAAAAGAAGGATAATTCTCTTACCTTGAAGATTTACTCTTAAATCTTAAGGAATGGAACTTTGGGGGCTTGAAGAAACCTTGGGGGAATAATTGTAAGGAAAAAATACCATAACTTCATGGAGTATGTATTGGGGTGAATAGGATAGGTGAAATGGGTGGGTATTTATAGCAAAAGTGGAGAATTTGTTTAATAATTTCTAAATATAGGTTTTGGAAAACTATGTTGTGGAAAATAAAAAACCATTGGCTTACCCATAGTTTTTTACCATGATTTTGGAAATTTGGGTCATATTTTAAGTTATTTTAACCCACAATAACTTATCATCATATTATATTACTTCTTTTGTCAAGGAAAATTTTTGTTTCCACAAAGTAATGTTTTTAAAATCAAATTTTCTATTTTAGACATTGGAAAGTAAATTATAGGTTTGGAAATTGATTAAAATCTATTGAAATACTTTATATTAATAAAATAAAATATTTTGAGTTTTTTATTGTGGTTAATTAATTATTAAATCATTAGGACATAATTATGAAGTCATTAAACATACTAAAAACCCAAAAACTGTATTTTTACTATTTACAAAAAAATAAAGTATTTTAGAAAATTATCATAAATTCACACTAACCTAATTTTGAAATTATAATTTCAAAAATGATGTTTATTTTATCATAATAATTCTCAAAATATGATAATATTAACTTTTAAATACAAAAAACCTTATTTATTAAAAAAATATCAAGTTGAAATGCATAGTCAAATTTTTTACGGTTAAAAATTTTCAATGACATAATAAAATTATTTTATCATATATATTTAAATAAGAGTGTTTTTATCATGCCATTTAATTAAAATAATAATTATTCATAATAACATAGTTTATTATAAAAAAATTATATCCTTTCTGAATAGTTCAATTTGTGTCCAAAAATCAGTTTATCAAATTCTGTATCAATTAAACCTACGTTTTTTATTAAGAAAATGTCACGACCCGTCCTCGGGGCCTATGTCGTGACTAACCCAAGCCCGCCTCCCATAGGCCAGGGGCTGGTGACTAGCACCAAGGGCGTAAATCCCAATAAAAATGGAAATCATTGCCTTTATAAAGTAAACAAACACCAGAGTAAGCAAGCTGAAGTAAACACTAAGTAAATTGGTTACAACTGTAAGTGCTGGAAAGTAAATGGGCCAGAATACAAACCCAACTGAAGTAAAGTATAACTGAAAGAAAGTAAAGCAACTGAAAAGTAAATCAGCAATGTCGAGTCGTCCACTGGAAGTCCCACCTGAAGGGTGGGTACAGATATCCTCTTCAGCTCCTCGGGTCCAACCGTCCGCTCCGTGTACGTTCCGCCCAGTGGTCCACCTCCAGGTACCGACTTGTTCCACAAGCCTCAATCGCAATCAGAGTTGTCCGTCGTCTGCATCCAACACAATGTAGTGTGGGCATAGCCCGTGCAGGGGTGATGATATGCTACTCAGTAGGGACCCCGAGACCCCCGAAGGTCTCCCAGAATCCACAAAGGATAATCCACAAAGGAAATATACAATCACGAAGTAACATCTAACACTACTTAGGTATATGCCCATACATATACCTAAGTCATCAATTCCAGTTCGGCTCCAACATCCGAGCCTAAGTTCGATCACGTCCACAAAGGATAGTACAACACAATCCACACAGGAAAGCACAACCCAATCCACATAGGAAAACAAGTCAATCATATCGAAGATAATGATTGAAAGTCAAGACTCAGCTCACACAGGTATACTTATTCGTACGGTGATAGAGATGATCATATGTAGCCACTGATTCATCTAAGCTGGGACCCATGTAGGATACTAGACCAGCTAAGTTGTTAGACCCACATAGGATACAAGACCAGCTACTCTGCCAGACCCACATAGGATACAAGAATAGAGTCAAACACTGTCAGACCCACGTAGGATACAAGAACAGTAGTACTGTCAGACCCACGTAGGATATAAGAACAGTAGTCATCTCCGTCGAACCCAAGGAGGATTTCAGTATGGTCTTCATCACTTCCAAACCCACGGAGTATTTCAATGCAGTCGCCATCACTGCCGAACCCACGGAGGATTTCAGTGCAGTCGTCATTGTCGTCGTAGTCGCAGCCAGCTCTAGGGTTCCCGCACATAGCATGCTCATTTCCGGGAGGGTCCGCTCCACAAGTCAAGAGGGCGATACATCAACTGACACGTATTCCAAAGTTGATGTATCCCAAAGTTCCGTCTCGGAAAAAGGAACTCAACGTGATAGACGGCGCGTCAATCGGACACCCGATCTGAGAGTTATTGGCTTTTTTGTTCCAGGGGCCCAGTTGGTTTTTAAGTCAAAACCAACCTGACCATACTCCAACTGCATCCAAACCTTGAGCGGAGTAATACAAAAGGTTCTTCTCACTAACAGGAATCCAACAAAGTCGACGGCACGTCAATCGGACGTCTGGAGCTCAAGTTATAAGCGTTTCCGCTCCGAGGGCCCGGTTGGTTACGTGTTCAAACAAACCTAGACATACCCAAAGTTATCCAAAACCTTGAGTGTAAAATACCGAAACGACCGTCTCGATCCAAGGATTTCATCACAACTGACGGTGCATCGATCGGAGGTCTGTAGCCCAAGTTACGGGCATTTAAACGAACCTGACCGGTTTTAGGGGGTTTTGGGCCCGGACCGACCCGGCCCTAGACCCTCTGGGTCAGCCCGAACTGGGTCGACCCAACCTGGGTCCAGGTCTAGCCCATCAAGCTACATCCTGGCCCGGATGGCGCGGCCCGGCCCGGCCGGTGCGGGCGCCGCGCGCCGCGTGAGCGCGGAAGGGGGGGAGTCGCCGCCCCCTTCAAATAGACGGCGGACCCACGGGGGGTCCGCCTGCTTCATTGACCGGGGGTTTAATCCCCTAGTTTTTGGATCTGGACATCCGTAACGGCCGACCAGGGTGTCGCGCGGGACCAGTCGGTCCTGCCCCCTGTGCACCGGCGGCCAGCGGCTCCGGCCGCCCTCTCCTGCCCCCTGTGCACCGGAGGCCAGCGTGGACCTCACATCGAGGGGAAAGTTTTGAGATGGTTTAGGGAATTTTTAATTCCCGAAATAATAGGCCTCGGTGGCGCGGCACGTACGTCGAGGGGTTTGACGTCTTTCCAGGAACCTTGTTTTGAGCGGCGCGGACGCATGTGACGTCTGCTTTGAGTGCCGTCAGTTGCGTTGGGACCCTGGCGCAAGGACGAAGATTTCCAGGGCGGTTTCGGGCGTTGAGACTGGATTTGAGGCGTGGGCCCCACGGGCCGTCTTTCGAGCTGCGTGCAGCGTTTCACGCCTTTTTCATCAGACGTCCGTTCGGGGCATGCGAGCAGTCATTTCTGGATGTTTTTCCGAGGGGATTGCAATGGTGCAATCCGCCCGCCCCAATTCGGCACGATGGTGCGGGGCCCACGAGGGTCGTTTGGGTGTCGACGGCGATTTTCTATCTCTATCACCGGGCGACCGTTTTTGACAAGCGAGTAGTTCATCTTGTGTGCTTTTTCGAGATGATTGCAACGGTGTGATCCGTTCGTTGAGTTTCGGGACTGGGATACGGGTCCCACATGGCACCGCTCATGTGCGGTGCGCCGGGATGCACCTTTTTCTCCGGATATCCATTGCACTCGAGTGAGTAGTGCTTTTGACGTGTTTTCCCGAGGGGATCGCAATGGTGCGATACGCCCGACTGTTTTCGGGGCCGAGGCTCGGGATCACGGGACGCCGTTCGGGCATGAGGCGGTGTTGGTGACTTTTCCATCGGATATCCGTTGGAGGAAAGTAAGTAGTCTATCTCGCCTTTTTTTCTGCGAGGATTACAACGGTGTGATCCATTTGGCTATGCGGAGCCTCTTGTGCGATCTAGTGAAAGGTGGAAATGTGAAAGATGCTCTGATGGCGGTTCTTCTCGCCGTGTTTGTAGAGAACCCTTGGCGTGTGATCGATCATTCTTGGGAGAGTGATACGAATGGTTCACGAGATGTGGCTGGCCATGCCTGGGCCTTTGAGGTGGAGTCGTTATGTCACGCCTTCGCGTTGACGTTGGGTGTCGTGTGAACAATAGCCCTTGGGCTGGAGACGAGGTATACTCTGGGAGTATACGGGAGTTCTTGGAGGTATGTGTGGTTTGTACTTGAGATGTTCGTGCGCTTGGTTGGGGTTGAATTGGGTCCACACGTCGTGTGGGCCCCATGTGCATGCTGTGTTCTACTTTGCGTACCTTGACCTCTCGTGACGTAGAGGGTCCCTCTGTGTGTTTGTTGACCAGCAGGGTGGAGTTTTCCCCTAGCTCTGTGCTCGGTTGTTGACCAGTAGGGTTGAGTGGTCTCCCCCTGGTTTCGTTCTCGATGGGTCGGCCAGTAGCGGTGCTAGTGGCACCCCGTGATGGAACAGGCACTGAACCACTTTTGGGAGAGTCGTTCTGGAGTTGGGTGGTTGCGCGATACCCAATCCATGTTCAGTTGGCCAGTGTTGTACCCTCCTGTAGAGATGTCCAGAGCAGTTCTGAGTTTTACCCTCTAGCGGGGCTGGGCAATGGGTTACTCATCGACTTCCTCGGGCTTACCCTCCAGCAGGGCTGGGCAGTGGGTTGCTCACTGACTTCTAGGGCTTGCCCTCCAGCAGAGACTGGGCAGTGGGTCACCCGACGCTATTAGGGTCTACCCGCCAGTAGAGACTGGGCAGTGGGTCACCCGACGACCTCTTAGGGTCTACCCTCCAGCAGGGCTGGGCAGTGGGTCACCCGTCGTCTAGTTCCAGGTCTTCCCTCCAGCAAGGCTGGGCAGTGGGTCGTCTGTCGACTTATTCTAGGTCTACCCTCTAGCGGGGCTGGGCAGTGGGTCGTCGGATGATGTCTTATGGTTTACCCTCCAGTAGGGCTCGGCAGTGGGTCGCTTGATGATGTAATTTGGTTTACCCTTCAGCGGGGCTGGGCAGTGGGTCGCCTGACGATGTATTAGGGTTTACCCTCCAGCAGGGCAAGGCAGTGGGTCACCCGATATCTGGTTATGAATTACCCTCCAGCATGGCTGGGCAGTGGGACACCGATTGGCATTCCAGGCTCAGTCCTTTTTACTAGGCTAGCCTGTGGCTTTCCTCCATGATTACCAAAGCGAGACCCCTGGTTACGGGTCAGTGTTGTGACGACCTTAACTTTGAGGAGACCTATCGACTGTATGGCAGTGATGAGGTGGGGTTTGACTTTCCCTATAACTCTCAAGTAAGAGGGGCGCTTTCCCCACCGAGACGCGTTCTTGTGACACGATTTAAAACCGTGCGGGCGAGTCAGTGCCGCCCAAAGCGGATAGTGTCAAGGTGAGGTGATTGAGCCCCTTGGCTTGTGGTTCAGGGCAGACGTGCAGGATGCTGGGCATCGATGATGGTGTTACTTCTGGGACTGTTGGATACTTTTTCTTGGGCTGAGCTACGGGACGGAGATCCCCTTACGAGGTTGTTCGGTCTTCTTGGCAGAGCATACAAATATGTATATACCTTGTTTCCGGTACCCAATTCTTGATTTTGGTTACTCTCCTTCTAGGAGAGGCGAAGATGCGCGGGGTATGCCACGTGCTTTCTGTGTCTAGCTTCTCATGGTTGGACGAGTCTACTCTCCTGCTATAGGTAACGAAGACTCAACGAGAAGTTCGTCTTCTCACCATTTCCAGCTCCTTGTGCCTGGACGAGTATACCTTCTTTCCTCTTGTTGGGTTGAGCTGGACTCTTTACTGCACTCTCTTTTGTACTCCTTTACTTTTCCTGTTCGCTCTACTACTCACCCTTCGATACCTCCTTTGTTGCTCCCTCGAGCCTTCGGGGTATCCTACTGAGTATTTTTATACTCACCCCTGCTTGGGCTTTTCCTACACTTGGTGTTACCTTGTATGCGATGGACAGGTGGAGCGTGACTTCAGTGGAGCGTAGGAGCTTGGGAGCTTGGACCGCGTGCGGTGGTCATGGCCGAGTTCCAGGTCGGAGACCCGTCAGCTGTTTCCTTTTTGTTTACCTGTTGCCATGTTGTGGCACCTTTTCTGGTTGGGCGCGTGTTTTGACCCTTTTTCCTTTCAGCACTGTACTTTGTACTATTAGAGGTCGATGCACATTGTGGTTTATTTATAGCAGTTTCCCTTTACTTTTCCTTTTACTCTGTACTGTTGCATTGAGTTTGATGCGTGTGTGTGTACAGGTACTTAGTCAAACGCCTCCCTGAGTTATTGTGCCTTCGGCGCTGGTCGCCAGCCCCTGGCCTATGGAGGCGGGCTTGGGGTAGTTGTGGCTCGAGCCCGGGTAGGGTCGGGTCGTGACATAAACAAAGAGATTATTACCCAAAATGTTGCTTTAACTAGGAAAGAATTAATAAATGGGTAATATAAAGTCATAAATGAATCATATACAATATCATAAAAATTATTATTATTCTGTAAGAAGTTAATAATATTTTTAAAACCATTATACATTATTTTTGAACATGTATAGAGAGTATCAGACCTAAGGTAAGGGAATTCCATCTCACTTTTAATCTTCAGGAGATATAAGTCATGTTCACCACCTATTTATTGTGTGTGGTGTATGTACTTCCCCTATTATATTTGATATCATGAATAAATTTATCTTAATGGTATTTAAAGATTAATTTGAAGATGTTGGGCTTATTATTTAAATGTTCAAATTGGTATGGGATGCTTTGAATGTTTAAATAATTAATCCTTTCTCCATTTCAATATTCTTGATATTATTTTACATAAATATTTATATGGATATAAAAGGATTGTAAAGGACATTTTATGTATATTTTTAAGTTTATTAAAAAATTCAAAACAGAATATTTTTAAGGTTTTATCTAAGGGACTCTTTAACTAAAACATCATTTTAAAAGTTTCAAAGATTTATTCTTCCAAATCTTTCTCATTATTGTCCATGTTTTCAGAGTAATTTTGAGGATTTATTTATATGGACATAAATGTTTTAAATTTTTAATTCCTTTAAAAAGTTTCAAAGTGCTATAGGAAACTTTGATTCAAAAATCTCTTTTTAAATGTCTTCTTTTATAAATTATGTGACTTTTTAATGTTTTCAAAGTAAAAAAAGGTATATTTCTCTCAAAGATTTTTAATGATTTTTTTATATTATTTTCATCTATTTCAACATAGTTTGTTAGATTTTATGCTTAATTGAGGTTGATTTGTTATGATAAAATCTATCGTGTTGTATTGAAGGGTTTATGGTATGTTAGAGTATGGATGTGCTATTTTTGATACCATTCATGATTTATGGTTAATGTATTAACATTTCATATGCTAGTTTTAATATGAACATTTATGTTGGTTATGTTTTACCCCTTTCATAAGATGAATGTATTAGAATTAGTAAGTGATAGTTTAGGGACCGCTTAATGAAATCCATATGGATTGGGGACTGGTTAATGAAAGCCCTACGGGTTGTGGATTGGTTAATGAAATCCCCTCAATGCATTGGTAGTTCTCATGAGACAAACTAGTTTGGGTTTTTACCCACTTATGTATGTTCTTAGAATGATTCTTTGATGGTATGATGCCCGAAATTATGAATTCCCTCATTATGATATTAATTATTATTATTACATGTGATTATTTGACTAGTATAATATCCATGGTTATGCTTATTTTATGTGGTATTATTTTTTCTTTCCATATTATGCTGAAGATTGTGTTTAAAAGTCTTGTGTTTCATATTTATACCTTGCCTTAAAAGTTTATGTTTATTTATGATAGATTCCGCTATATTTTTTCCCTTACTGAGCATCTGATCTCACCGCTTTCTTATGTTTTATTTTCTCAGGATTCCAAGAAGTGTTTTATGATTGATTTACAGGGTTAATCTAGGAGAATAATGGAGTTATCAAAGGGTTATCTATGTTTTATTCTATGTTTTGAATTGTAATGTAAATTCCATATATGTAATCTATTTTTCCAGGACTACTAAACTGATCAGACCTTTGGGATTTGATTCCTTATAATCATGCTAATGTATTAAAATAATTCACTGGATCTGGGCTTCTAGAGTTGGGGTGTTATAGTTGGTATCAAAGGAATTTTAGAAACAATATTGGAAATTAGATTTAGAAAACATATATTAGGGAAAATAACCCTAGGATAGACTTGGAGGATAAGTATAGAAGGACGTCCTATAATTTTGGTAATGTAGATATTATGTGGGTATTCCTAGAAAATTTATCCATGTCTGGATACTACAAGTGGACGTGGTTATGGAACAGATGTGCCTAGGAGTAACAACTCCAACAAGGTGTTACGGGCATGACTCAGGGTAACCTAGTACACAACAATGGGTCTTACTGCACATCTTCTTTGACACTCCCAGGGAACATGCTTAGGATAATTCACATTTTATTTACAAACCATTATGAAGGATTTAAAAGTAAATATGTCCCCAATGAAATCATTTTTTTATTATGAAACTAGATACACATAAATCATTAATTTATTTTAAGAATTTTTCTATTTTTGGATTATACATTGCGATGTGATCTAACCTAGTGTATGTCATCATTTTGAAATGGCACCCAGTATAAGGAATTTGAACCTCACTGGTATACGTGATCCAAAGAGTAAGAAGGATCATATATTTCATGGTCTCAAGTTAATATTTCAAAAGGAAATAGTCTCCTAAGAATTTTAATCATATGAGGACATAATATCAAGTGATAGCAGGATAGGTAAAGAGTACTCTAAGTATTACGGATTCATAGAGAAGTATGAGAATAAAAGGATAGATGGGGGAAATGGATAAAGGGAAGAAGGGAAAGAAATATTTTCTTGCATGTGATGACTATGGAAAGAAACACCTCAGTGCCTGATTGAGAGGAAAAGGATTTTGTTTCAAGTGTGGAGAAAAAGGCCACCATGCATACAATTGTAAGGAAAAGAAAGAATTTTCTGATGCGCAATATTTCCACTGTAAATATATGGTGCACTATGAAAATGAATGTCCCAAGCATTAAGTAAATATAGCTCAAAAAGTAAAAGGTATCAAGGCCAAGCTTATGTTATTACTACATTCAAAGTGGAATAATTAATGTAATTGTGTTATTGGATTCAAGAATTATTCTATGAAATTATGATTATGAGAATAATGAGATATAATTATTGTATTGAAATACTTTTTCATTAAGTATTTGGAGGCATGGATGTTTTCATTAAGGTTTTTAAGGTGATCAAATATTTGGTATGTGTTAGTAAGAGCTAAATTACATTGTTTGGGGAATCTGATGTTATGATTAATTTTAGAAATTTAGAGATCTTTTTAGACTGTTAATTTGGAAAAGGTATTTTAGAAAAGTATTAAGTTTGGAATAGAGTAAGTTTAATATTGTATATTATTGTTTGAAGTTAAAGTATGATTTATTGCATACTTTGGGATAAACTTTTTGGTTTTAGTAAGAATTTAAATGATGAAGGAAATTATTTCAGGCCTTATTATTTATCAAAATTTCAGTAGGTGTGAAAAAATCATTTTGAGATTTCATTTCTAGGTGTAAGGGATGAATTGAAAATAGATTGAAGCACAACCAAATGATGATATTATACTTATGAGATGGAAATAAATTAATTAAGTGCTTATCTGAATAGTAAAATAATTCTTTAACTCTAGGGAAAGAATCTTGAAACCAAAAATGTTATCCGAGTAATATTTTTGATGAGTGAAATAGTCCCTTGGATCATCACATATTTATATCTTTGTGATTGTTAACTTTTTCCTAATAATGTTATATATCACTCTCCAACAGAACTTTATGGTTACATTTTTATTTCATGTCCATGTTTTCCTAAATGGAACTCTTATATGTGTTATCTCTGGTAACTTTTGTACTTCACTTTCTTTATTTTAAATTAAACCTTTTATCGACCCTTGTTCCGATGTGGGATTTCGATAAAGAAATTTTTGAATAGTCAAACCTTAGTTACCAAACCCGAATTTAAAAATTTCAAAGATATAGTTTATTGAAGGATGGTATAATTTAACACCCCAAGATTTCATGGTATGTTATCTTCAATAGCTTGTGTTGCACGCAACACCAAGTTTGAGCATACCATGATATATTAAATTAACTGTTTAAAAAGAAGTTATGAATATTATAAAGCACATTATGAAAATTATAAATTTTATTTTTCAAAATGTACTTCATTTTTAAATTAGGAATATCAAAATTATCTTAGTATGGTTTTTTGGTATTTTTCTGAAAAGTTTCAATTTTTGATGAATAGTGAAAAATACTACATTTTAGTTAAAAAACAACTTTTTAATTTAAATAATTATTTTAATTTAAATTGAATTTAAATTTAAAATAGATAAATAATACATATATTAATCCAATTTGGGTCATTTGAGTCATTCTTATAATAGAATTAGATATAAAAAATATTGAACTTTTGAACGTCTCTTTTACCCGCCTTTTAACCACATCTACGGATTAGCATTAAACGTAATTTTACCACTTCTTTGAATTGAATTTTGAAAAATGTAAATACATATTTTTAATCATTATGAAAAATGTGGTCCAATAGGATCAAAATAATTTTTTGTGAATAGTAACTTTTGGATTTTATTTACCATGGTTAAAGGTAAATGGGGTAATTAAAGGTAAAAATAATATTATAAAATTACCCTAACACATGTTATAATTTCATTGGATAAGTTTTTTTCAACCAAAATAAACCTTAGTTAAAAAAATATGATCCTTTTTAAGCCACTTGTGTTAGATTAGTACATTTATTATATTTTATTTAAAGAAGAGTTTAAAATGTCATATTTAAATTTTAATAACAATATCATTTTTAATGTGAGATTATATAAGTGATATGGTCAAATATAAATATTAATTAAAAATATAAAATTTTTATATACATCATGATAATTTATTTATAATTTTTATACACTAAATAATTAAAATAAATAGTGACACAATCATGATGCGGTAATTGATTTATTAAAGGAAGAATTAATTAAATGATACTAATAATATTAAAATAAATATAATTTGAAATATTTTATGCATCCAATAATTTTTTGGATGACATTAAAATTTTAGGTATTATTTAATGTAGTTTTTTTGAAGGAATCAAGTTTTTATGACTTTAACAAAAATCATGTATTAAATAGTGTCAAAACTGTCATAAATGAGATTTTAAAATAAATACTATTTTATTAAATGATATAAAAGTCATAAAAATATAATTCTCATCCAAATAACTTTTATAGTGTTAAATATCTCATAAATTATCCAATTTGGGTTCATTTTTCATTTTATAGTAACTATATTAACCCTATAGTGTAAAAAGAAAAGTAGACACGGTAAGAGTCAAACTGTTTAACTAAGAGTTAAATCCAAAATATAAGGTTAATTTTTTGACATAAACTTGTCTAAAAATAATTGGTTGAGAGTATTTCTAACCATCCTTATATTATCCTCTAAATAATTCACTTTAAATCTATTTAAAATCAAAAACCATTTTATAAAAAATTAATAGTTTCAGAGTTTTCAAAAGCACCCCTTCCCCTCTCTTATAAAAGGGAATCTCTCCTTCTCTTTTATTCACACCTCTAAATCCATTTAGTTCGGAAAAACTCTACCAATTTCTCCAACCAACTTCTATAACTTCATCCTATAGTCTATACTTTGGGAAAAAATCCAACCTAAGGATTCCTTTTGTGAAAATCAAAAGGAGACACTCGAAGAAGAGGTAATTCTTTTACTAAATCTTTCAAAGTTATTTTCTTCTTCTACTTACCTTTCCTAAGTTGTTTATATAATAAATTAATAAATACAACATATAATATATTATTATATGTTTTTATGATTATGGTAAAACCATATTCCTCCTTTTACCCTTCCTATGAAAAATAATATCACCTTGCGTGCATGCGTATGGCTTACCGCCTCCACACCATGGTGTAAACTATTTTTCATCTATACTTTATTTTGATAGGTATAATGATAAATATAAAGGATTTAAATAATAAATAAAACATTATATTGTTTCTTTATAATTCATATTCCATCCAATTCCTTACCCTTTACCATTACGGATTGATATCGTCGCTCGTGTGTACGTACGGTCTACCATCTCCATGACGTGATGAGATTCATCCTCCATTATAACCATTTCAGAATGATTATAAAAAAGTATATACTGAATAAATATGAAATATATGACATAAATATGCTACTGTAATAATATATATAAATATATATATATATATATATATATATATATTCCATTTACTTTCTTCCATTCAATACGATAAGAAAACAGAAACAGCGTTCATGCGTACGTACGACCTACCATCTCCATGAACAATGTGTTCCATTTCATTTATCTATCTATTATATATATTTATATAATGAATATATATGATATATAAAGCATATTTTACATTCTAAAAGTAATCAAATCATGATCTAAGTAACAATATCAAGATTAACAAGTCAAAACACGTATGATAAACAGAGCAATTATTACTTGAAGCGTTGCTTTAACTGGGAAAAATTTAATAAACAGGTAATATAAAGTCATAAATGAATCATATATAATATCATAAAAATTATTATGATTCTAGTATAAGTTAATAATATGTTTAAAACCATTATACAAGAGTTTCAGACATGTACGGGGAGTATTAGACCTAAGGTGAGGGAATTCCATATCACTTTTAATTTTTGTGAGATATATGCCTTGTTCGCCACCTATTTCTTGTGTGTGGTGTATGTACTGCCCCTATTATATTTTATATCATGAATAAATTTATCTTCATGGTATTTAAAGATTCATTTTAAGAAATTGGGCTTATTATTTAAATGTTCAAAGTGGTATGGGATGCTTTCAATGTTTAAGGAATTAATCCTTTTTTCATTTCAATATTCTTGATATTATTTCACATATATATTTATATGGATATAAAAGGATTATAAAGAAAATTTTATGTCTATTTTTAATTTCATTAAACAAATTCAAAAAATAATTTTTTTAAGGCTTTATGTAAGGGACTC
This sequence comes from Viscum album, assembly GCA_963277665.1. Classification (NCBI taxonomy): domain Eukaryota; kingdom Viridiplantae; phylum Streptophyta; class Magnoliopsida; order Santalales; family Viscaceae; genus Viscum; species Viscum album. Next base: position 1,087,513,965 of record OY728164.1, on the reverse strand, counting down.
TTTAACTAAAACATCATTTTAAAAGTTTTAAATATTTATTCGTCCAAATATTTCTCATTAATGTCCATGTTTTCAAAATGGTTTTGAGGATTTATTTATATGGACATGAATATTTTATAATTTTAATTCCTTTAAAAAAATTAATGTGGTATGGGCCACTTTGATTCAAAAATATCTTTTTAAATGTCTTCTTTTATAAATTGTGTGACTTTTTAATGTTTTCAAAGTAAAAAAAGGGGATATTTATCTTAAAGAGTTTTAATTATTCTTTTCAATTATTTTCATCTATTTCGACATTTTTTTTGGATTTTATGCTTAATTGAGGTTGATTTGTTATGATAAAATCTACCATATTATATTTAAGTATTTATGGTATGTTTGATTTTGGATGTTCTATTTTGATATCATTCATGTTTTGTGGTTAATGTATTAACATTTCATATGCTAGTTTTAATACAAATGTTTATGTTGGTTATGTTTTACCCCTTTCATAAGAGGAATGCATTGGACTTAGTAAGTGATAGGTTAGGGACTGCTTAATGAAATCCCTATGGGTTGGGGATCGGTTAATGAAATCACCTTGATGCATTGGTAGTTCTTATGAGACAAACTAGTTTGGGTTTTTACTAGCTTATGTATGGTCTCAGCATGAGGCCTTGATGGTATGATGTTCGGAATTATGCATTCCCTCATTGTGATATTAGTTATTTTTATTACATGTTATTATTCGTCTAGTAGAATATTCATGGTTATGCTTATTTTTTATGGTATTATTTATTCTTTCTATATTATGTTGAAGATTGTGTTTAAAAGGATTGTGTTTCAGATTTATACCTTGCCTTAAAATTTTATGCATATTTTTGATAGCTTCTACTATATTGTTTACCCTTACTGAGCATTTGAGTTCACCCCATTCTTATGTTTTATTTTCTCAGGATTCCAATAAGTGTTTTGTGATTGATTTTTAGGGTTAAGCTAATAGAATAATGGAGTTATCAAAGGGTCATTTATGTTGTATTATATGTTTTTAATTATAATGTAAAGTCCATGTATTTAATCTATTTTTTCAAGACTGTTAAACTGAACAGTCCTTTAGAATTTGATTCCTTGTAATCATATCAATGTATTCAAATAATGCACCATATCCAGGCTTCTGGGGTCGGGGTGTTACACAAAATATGATAATATTAAATTTTAAATACAAAAAACCTTATTTCTTAAAAAAAATAGCGGGTTGAAATGCATTGTCAAATTTCTACACTTAAAAATTTTCAACAGCGTAATAAAATTATTTTATCATTTATATTTAAATAATATTATTTTCATAATACCTTTTCATTGAAATAATTATTATTCATAATATCGTTTTTTATTATATTATAAAATTATATCCTTTCTGAAAAGTTTAATTTGTGTCTGAAGATCAGTTTATCAAATTCCATCTCAATTAAGCATATATTTTTTATTAAGAAAAACTATTTATGGAATAATAATTTTATTTATAAAACGGAATTACACTTTAAGTAATTAAGTCCTGGACATATAAACTCTTATAACACCCACGTACGGCCTAAGGGTATGGTGTGTGATGGTGATATATTCATGGGATGGCTCATCTAACATTGACTGAGTGGTAATTTCCATTAACTTGAACTTCTCCCGTAGGTGATTTCATTCTAGCTTCACTTATTGAAGATCGTCTTGGGCTTTGTCAAGGGAGAACCTTAGTGATGCTACCTCCCTCCCAAGTTCTGACAAATGGGCTTCATACAGCATGACTCTACTGGTTGAGTTCTCTTTTCTGCATTAATTATCCTTTGTCATTTCTACTTAAAAACACTAATTATAACGTTAAAATTATTACCAAGAGTATAGTTCCCAAATGTCATATTAACCAATGGTCATATAACAGTTGAATATCAATGGTCACATTTACCTTTATACTCTATAAATACCACTTCATTATTAAATAAATATGGTTTTATTGTGTATAATATAATATAACACACGTTTTTAGGAAACAAATATCATTTAAAAAGTCTGGTTTGTTACAATTTTAGCTAATTTTCATATAATTCTTACTTGTAGGAATTATTTTTCTCAATGAATAATATATAACCAGATATGGTGAATATAAAACCAAAACTATGGTTTTAACCTTCTTGTGTAGTATATGTCTCTAGAACATTCTCTTCCACACCTCTAGCTGAACTAATTCTGAAAGCTTTTTGGCATACCTTTATTTTTAATGGTTTCTTTGTCCAAATTAAATAATTATATACATAGATAATACCTAAGTTGTTTGTCCCTATTGAGTCTAAATACCATACTGGGTATATCCTTAACATACACATTTAGTTTTTCTTGACAAAGAATTGTCTTTCCACAATTTGGTATGTAAGTCTTACATTTTATATTCATTGGGTATTGTCTATGATTCAAGTATCACAGAACTATTGGTTAACTATGAGATACCAAAAACAACATTCATTACTAAACTTGGAATAATGTCTCTTTATGTATAAAGGACACATGAGATAAATGTTTTGGTAATACACAATAAAATTTCTACTAGAATCATTAAACTTGAAAATTATAAGTTGTGTGCTTCTCACCGCTTGGATAATACACCTTACTTCTCATAATGTATCTATACATGGTTATTGTTTTCAAATACACATATGTGATTAGAATAATGTATTTAATACCCAAGTATAATAGAAATATTACATGTAATTGAAAATGAAACAAGATTTGAAGGGGCAGTTGTTTTAATTAGTCATACCCTGAATAGAAATGAAATCATGAATGAGGCACAATGATTTTACTTGGTTCACCCTCACTGGGATACGTCCAAGGATCATACAACGGCAATGTTCCTATGTACCAAATCCACTAAGGCTCACTGCCAAAAAATAAGGTTCGGACTAGATCACTTCTATGCTCAGGCTCACTGTCTTTACAATGTTTAAGGTCGACTCACTACTTTTCCAAGGTTCACTCCCTAACTCTCTTTCAATGGATCACTAATGGTGAAAAGGATCACCTTTTTCCTCTTCCTTTTCTCACTAATCTAGAAATAATCCACACATAATTCATAGACATATAGGTCCCTTTATTATCAATAATGAATGCATCATCAACTGTAGGTAAATGCTCTGTTGAAGTATCACTTTCATCCACTTGATGAATATCTACCTTTCCACGTACTGTTAGTTTGTGGAAATTGATTTCGTGAACTATTTTAGTCCCTTCATGAACTTCCTTACATCCTTCGTGAACTGCCATGTATTCTCTTTGAACTTCCATGTACTGCATGGTGCTAGTGCTTTGCAGACCGCCATTGCTTCATGGTCTTCCTTCGCTCTACGAACTGGTTCTCCTTTGAGGAATACAATGTCCTACAAATAACCTTTTGTGAACTTTATTTGAAAAATACCTCCTTCACAAAATTTATCCATCATAAAATACTTCCTCCTTTGTGGAATCCTCCCTCACGAACTCTTCTCCTTTGCGGAATCCTCCCTCGCAAACCACTTCGAACTTACCTGAATTCTTCCAATAGCAATGATCTTCTCTAATGAAATTATCTCTATTAATGATGTAATTAGGGTCCTTTATATAGGAAATTAAATCCTGAAAAACCTACTAATTATAAATACCCAAAACTCCAATGTGGTACAACCATCACCATGAACTGTTATGCGGTCTGCATAGTGCCTTAATCCTTTTGCGGCAGTCGATGTCATCTGCAAACAAAAATACTTTGTGGCTCCTTAAATCACCACCTCAATTCCTAAAATGAAAAGCCTCCCATGAACGATGAGCCTCCCACAAATGAAGAGCCTCCCGAAAACTTATTTCGCTACACAATTCACATAGCGCACTTCGTGATTCGCATACCTCCTTTGTGGTCTGCATAGCACAGCTACACTACTATGCATTCCACAGACTCCATGCTTTGTAGTCCGCAAACTATGGTCTGTATACTCCTTTGTAGAAAACCTTCCTTTTTCAAAAAACAAACTCCTGATTTTTATGCCCAAAAATTTTTCAAACACTAGGAAACTGTGCCACCTTAAAGATCTGCTTTGGCAACACCAACCAAAGTAAAATGTGGTCATTTGGATTTTTCAAGAAAAACAAACACCCCAAAAATACTATGATGACACCTTGAGGTATTTTTTCCCAACAATATTTCTTGGAGAACCTTTACATATATGGTAACAAAGCATTTTCTCCATACTGTTCATTTTGTAATCTTAAACGAAACTAGAATATTTGGGTGAAAAAGATATAAGAATGGAATTTCTTGAAAGATCATGATTTGCCTTTCATATTTACATGCAACCAGTGTAATTATCACCAATTCATATCTCGCTTCATTTTCTCCTCGTAATCTTCTCAAAGATGAGACAACATGTAAAATCATCGATGTCCCGATGTTTGTATCCATAACTCACATCAGATGTTGATGATAGCATTATGAAAAAACTGTCATATGCATCATACATGAGTCTCCTATAAGAATTTTTTACCCTTGCTTCTTGAGGTGACTTAGCAAGTATTGGGGACACCAATATCTTGAATTTCTAATATTGTAATACTTTGCACAAGCACTGGTATGAATTTTGGAGAATTGTGCCAGTTTGGACATTTTTCTTTGTTCATGATTATTGTTGTGTTCTTGTGGTATTACTTTCCATTTTCTACAAAAATAAAATCTATCAGATTGTATTTTATCTTGATTATTGATTTATACATTATTGATTAATTAATTAAAACCTTAAAAGTCTTCCACTAATTTATCGAATTCTAAGAACTCTTCGTACTAGAATTGAAATACTTTGTCACTTGAGTATTCTAGTGGCAAGGATCCTTGAACCTCCCCTCATTGCAGCGACTTGGGTTTTGGCCCTATCAGACTTTGGAATATTCTTATGAATAATTCTAGAGCTAGGTGCAAAGACGGCGTGTGATTCCGAGGATGGGTGTGCCCGAAATTAATTTTATAAAAATATTAAGTATTTTTATACTATGCACATGGTGGGGTTGTGTTTTCTCCTAAATGGTAGCTCGGATCAGAAATATGAGAGCACAGTTGCATCCAGAGCATGTCGTTCACCCTAGGCGGGGTGTAACCTTTGTGGGCACGGGCCTACTGTCGAAAAAGGTGATCAGTGGTGTTTTCGTAAATAAATGAACAAGTTTATTTACGTGTGTTGGTTTGAATAACTCCTGAATGGAGTCTTAGATTGCAATTTTGAGTGTGATGTTGCATTCAGAACATTGTGTTTACCCTAGGGGTTCCCTAAACATTGTCTGCACCGGGTGCGGGGTCAGAGGCGAGTCAGGAGTCGTACAGTTGGATTGAGAGGATTTAATTTAAAAAAAATTAAATCCCTCTCCCCTCACCTTTCCCTTGTGCGTAAGATGAAGCGGAAGCCCCTACCCCCTCCCCCTCTTTGGCAACAAATGAATCGGAGGCTGAATCGTCGAAACGAGGTGTTGTCGGACTCGGATCTTGACGGCGGACGCTCCCGGATCGTGTAGCAGCAGCAACAGAGCATGCAAAGCGTCAGCGATCCACCAAAAGGTAGGCGGTTTGAGTTTTAAAATCCAGGATCCCTTTTATACTTTATTTTTCTTCAAATCGTCATAAGGGTTGTGTAGTTTGGGTCCCGAGGTTTCTGAAACATGTTACGAATCTGAATTTGGAGCACTGGGGTGCTCCCGGTGGCTCCCATAAGTTTTCCGATGGAAAACCCGGTTTTCCGGCAACGAGGGCGGTGGCCATGGTGGATTCCGGTGAAGCGACGGCGGTGCAGCAGCGGCGTGGTGGAATCTGGCGGCGGCGTGGCGGTTTCCAACGGCGGCGTGGTGGTTTTCGGTGAGGCAGGCAGTGGTTCGGCCAGGTTTTTCCGGGGGTTATTTAAACCCCTGTAACTCGCAAACCGGAAGTCCGACTTGAGAGCCGTTTGTGGCAACGCAAAGCTTGCATCGAGATGGACCTCTTGAGATTCTTTAGGGAATTTTTTGAGTCGTTTTCTTGGACCGGGGCCATGAAACATTGAAAATAATAATGCTATTTTATTATTTTCAACTTCGATCCACCATAACTCATGCACGGAGTGTCCAAATGACGTGCTATCAGTGGAATTGAGACTCCGATGGTACGGTGTAATTTTCAAGATAGTTTCTGGGTGTTGTGACCATGAACAGGGTGTGATCCCCACGAGATTGGGTTCTAGTGTTTACGGAGAAACGTGACTTTTTCGCCAGGTGTCCATTTTGGATGATCGAGTAGTCGATCCTGTGTGTTTCTTCATGGGGATCACAATGGTGTGATCCGCTTGATGATTTTCGGGATCGTGGTGTGGGCTCTACCCGGGCTGGCTTCAGTGAATAGTGCCTTTTTCACCGAGTGTCCGTTTTGGGCAATCGAGTAGTCGATCTCGTGTGTTTTTCTGAGGGGATCGCAGTGGTATGATTCGCTTGATGAGTTTTGGGATCGTAGTGTGGGCCCCACATGGGCTAGCTATGATAAATAGTTCCTTTTTCACCGATTTTCTATTTCGGGTGAGTAAAAAGCCTATCCTACGTGTTTTTCCGCGTGGATCGCGATGGTGGCCTCAATATCGGCCTTGGAGATGCGCGGTTTAGCATTGTGGCGGGTCGCTCGGGTTAGCGACGTTTGGACCAGCAGTGGTTGAGGGTACTCCCTTGGTTCGTTCCTACGAGGGTTTGCGCGGCATCACAACCTTAGTATAGGTTTGTGATCCTCTCGATGGGATGTTTAATCTGTTTGAGTTGTGGCATCCTTCGGTGGGCCCGGAGCGGGATTCTCTAGCATCATTTTCCTAGATAGGGATCTTAGTATTGTTGTGACTGCTTATCCACGAGCGGAGATCCCCTATCTAGCAGTTTAACCCTGTAGGGTTTGTGGAATCATCGGGAATATGATCCCCTACGCAGTGGTCCATGCTCAGTAGGGTTGTGGAATCATCGGGTATACAATCCCCTACTCAGCATGAGGATTACAGTAGGGTTGCAGTATCATTGGTTATATGATCCCCTACTCAGCGCGTGGTTTCTGTAGGGTTGCGGCATCGTCAGTTCGATCCTCTACAGTGCGATATGTACCAGATAGGGTTTTGGTATCGTCGTGACCGTTGTGACACGGGTGATGATCCTCTATCTGAGTGACGTTTTTCTGACGAGTGCCAGATCGGGTTGTGGTATCCCCTAGTGAATCCTGGGAGTGATCCCCTATCTGTGAGATCTACGAATGCCAGATCAGGTCGTGGTATCCCCCAGTGGACCCTGCGAGTGATCCCCTATCTGTGAGATCTTTGTATACCGGTGAGGGTTCCGGTATCCCCTAGAGGGCCCTAGGAGCGATCCCATATCTGAGGAGTTTGGTGTTTATGTTGTTTCAGCGAGGTTTCCTCAGTAATGATATCCGACAAGTGTGATCTCTCGGGTGAGCATCTGAGATGTTTGTGTGGGACCTGATGGACTGTATCTCTCAGACGAGTGTCATCTGGGATCACAGTGATCATGGAGTGTGCTCTCCTGGTTGTGAACCATTGCTGGTGATGGGGTCGGTACCTCATGTGGTTGTTTATGTGATCTGAGTATATCTGGATGTTTTTTTGATATACGTAAGAGTGTATATCTGAGCAGATGTTCATGGTATATGTATGGGTGTATACCTGGGCAGATGTTCGAGATATATGTTTGGGCATATACCTGAGTGGATGTTAAAGGTGTATGTATAGGCATACACCTATATTGAGATGACTAGTTGTGTTTAGCCGAGGATGGTCACGAGATGGAGTTTCTCTCTCGTCTGGGTTCCCTCTAGCTAGGATGAGTGGACTGTTGCCTTTCAGTTTCTCTCTTTTGTTTTGGGTTTTTGGGGTGCATACTGAGTATTTTTATACTCACCCCTGTATGGGCTTTGCCCGCACTTGTTTTTGTCTTGTGCAGACCACAGTCCTTTCGACGGTGTCCCAGGAGGACCTGGAGTAGGCGGAGCTGAGTGAGTAGAACTGACCGTGGAGTCTTACTGGAGTTGTGCCGAGGATCTTTTCAGTGGTGCTTTTGGCAGCGTACACATTCTTCTGATTAGTTTGGACACTTTTGTGGTTTTCCTTTGGTGGGACCTGTTTTTCCCTATTGTACTTTTGTTGTACTCTGGTTGTGGGTTAGATGTATGCATGCATTTCTTTTCAATTTTTATATATATATTTGCATTGTTGCATGGAGGTGTATGTGGGTGCGTGTGTATGGGTACCTTAGGCTAATGTCTCCCATGTGTGTTATAGCCTACTCAGTGCTAGTCACCATCCCCTGGCCTATTGAAGGAGGGCTTGGGGAGTCACGGCTCGAGCCCTTTTGGGTCGGGTCGTGACAGAGTGGTATCAAAGGAGGTTCCACCTTTGGGATCTCTGAGCGTAGTTGGTTTAGTTGTGCGCTTGGTTTGGGTTACATAGCGGCAATGTTATAATGTTTAGTGTTTGAATTTCAGGCTAGGGACTCCAGTGTTGGTGTGGTGGCCGACGTATCCATACACCAGGACTCTGATAACCTGGATTTTGACTCATGACATTCGTACACTGTTCGTAGGGAAATAACGGTACATACATCATATAGGACTGGGTTTTGGGTTTTTCCTTGTCCTTATTGAGTTAGCTCTCCAGATATACTATTTGACTGTTGTGCGTCTTGATTGTATTTCAGGATGCCATCATGATGATAGTCAGCAAGGGTTCCGCAGTGAGGTTGTGGTGATGATTCGCCCCATGTAGAGGCTGTAGAGCAGGGCACAGGTTCTGAGGCTGCACCTCCAGGTGGTCCACCAGTTGATCCAGCACCTTTCAAGTAGCCGGTTGTGCCGGTAGTGCAGGATAAGGTTGCGCACAGGCTGAGTGCACTGCATGAGTTCCATAGGCAGCGACCTCTGTGGTTCCAGGGTGATCCAGACCCTCAAGCAGTTGATGACTAGCTCGAAGCAGTCACCCGAGTTTTCTGCATATTGAGGACACCCCCAGATCAGATGGTGGTCCTAGTAGAGAGCCTTCTGCATGGTTCGGTCGAGCGATGGTGAAGTTTGGTGATGCAGTCCCATGATGAGGAGACGCTCACGTGGGCAGAGTTTGAGCAGCTCTTTAGAGAAGAGTTCTATCCGGTGACGCTGAGGTCAGTGTGGATTCTGGAGCTTCTACAGCTTCGACGGGAGGGCATGACTATGTCAGAGTACTCAGAAAGGTTTACAGACCTGTCGTGCTACTCCCTGGATATGGTTCGAGACTCGTTATTTGTGGATCGGACATTCAAGTAGGGCCTACGCAGATATATCCAGGCAGGTGTGGTTTCCTTGTGTCTTTCCACCTATGTTGGAGTGCTGGAGCGAGCCTTGGTGGTGGAGAGATTTTTAGCTGAGCAGATTCAGCCTGCCAGTGTTGGGCACGTGGCAGCTGAGATGTCAGTATCTGGTAGCTGGTGGCAGGCATAAGGGTCTGTACGTGGCCGACGTTTCAGGAGGCGACCCCAGGATGGAGGATCTGAGGCTTAGGGCTCACAGGCCAGTTTTGGTTAGCCGCAGGAGAGGTGGTGTTACGCTTGCGACGGTTGGGGTCATCTTGCTAGAGATTGTCCGACCCGTCATGTTGCTGAGAGGGAGCCAGTTGATAGGCCGCCTTGGTAGCGGTAACGTCTTGATCAAGGAGGTCCGTAGGGCAGCGGACATGGCGATGGAGCTAGTGAAACAGTAGGAGGTGGTTGGAAATATCAGATGCCACCACCACCACCCCCAGGTGGTCTACGCTGGGCTTAGGGAGCTGGTGGTCGAGGGCAAGGATAGCTTCAATCCTTAGATTATATTGACCCAGAGGCTCTGTAGATAGATAGAGGTATGCCTTGTGTCCTTTCTACTTTCTGCAGTAGTTTTGATAGACACTGTTTAGCGGTACTCTTCCATTTCCGTTGCTTGCTTGAGTTTTGTTCAGGGCGTTGGTATGACCCTGTGTGGGCATTGTTCGGCGTTCTTCGAATGCGTGAGGAAGATAAATCCTTCCCCAATCGAGACATGTTTTTGTGACATGATAAAAACCGTGCGGGCGAGTCAGTGTTGCCCAAAGTGGATAGTGTTGAGGTGTGGTGGATGAGTCCCTCTAACTTATCTGTTCAGGCAGGGGTGTTTGTTGGCGAACTCATTGGTGTGGGAGACCCAGTTGAGATTCTAGTTGCCTTCCTTGTGCTTATGGATATTTGGGGATGAAAAGTTCTAAGGTGGGGAGGATGTAGCAACTTGGGTTTTGGCCCTGTCAGACTTTGGAATATTCCTATGAATAATTCCAGAGCTAGGCATGAAGACGGCATGTGATTCTGAGGCCTGGTGTGCCCGGAATTAATTTTATAAAAATATTAAGTATTTTTATACTATGCACATGTTGGGGTTTTCTTCTCTCCTAAAAAGTAGCTCGAATCAGAAATCTAAGGGCACAGTTGCGTCCGGAGCATGCCGTTTAGCCTAGGTGGGGTGTAACCTTTGTGGGCGCGGGCTTGCTGTAGAAAAAGGTGATCAGTGGCGTTTTCGTAAATAAAAGAACAAGTTTATTTATGTGCGTTGGTTCGAATAACTCTTTAAAGGAGTCTCAGATCGCAATTCTGAGTGTGATTTTGCGTTCAGAATGTCGTGTTTACCCTAGGGGTGCCCTAAACTTTGTCCGCACCGGGTGCGGGGTCAGAGGCGAGTTGGGAGTCGGACAGTTGGATAGAGAGGATTTAATTTTAAAAAAAATCAAATCCTTCTCCCCTCACCTCTCCCTTGTGCGTACGATGTAGCGGAAGCCCCCCCCCCCCCCCCCTCCCCCTCTTTGGCGACGAACAAAACGGAGGCCGAATCGTCGAAACGAGGTGTCCTTGGACTCAGATCTTGACGGCGGATGCTCCCAGATCGTGCAGCAACAGTAACGGAGCATGCAAAGCGTCGGTGATCCACCAAAAGGTAGGCGGTTTGAGTTTTAAAATCCCGTATCCGGTTTATGGGTTTTTTTTCTTCAAATATTCATAAGGGTTGTGTAGTTTGGGTCCCGAGGTTTCCGAAACATGTTACGGATCTGAATTTGGAGCATCGGGGTGCTCCCGGTGGCTCCCGGAAGTTTTACAGCGGAAAACCCAGTTTTCCAGCGATGAGGGTGGTGTCCATGGAAGATTCTGGTGGCGCGGCGGCGGTGCGGTGATTTCCGGCGGTGGCACGGCGGAATCCGGTGGCGGCGCGGCGGTTTCTGGCGGCGGTGCGGTGGTTTCCGGCGAGGTGTGTGGTGGTCCGACCAAGTTTTTCCGGGGGTTCTTTAAACCCCTGTAACTCGCAAACCAGAAGTCCGATTTGAGAGACGTTTGCGGCGACATGAATATTGCATCGAGACGGGCCTCTTGAGATTCTTTAGGGAATTCTTTGAGTCGGTTTTTTGGCCCGAGGCCATGAAACGTTGAAAATAATAATAATATTTTATTATTTTCAACTTTGATCCGCCATAACTTCTGCACGGAGTGTCCAAATGGCGTGCCGTCAGTGGCGTTGAGACCCTGATGGTACGGTGGACTTTTCAAGATAGTTTTCGGGTGTTGGGATCGAGAATAGGGTGTGGGCCCCATGAGGCTGGGTTCCGGTGTTTGCGAAGAAACGTGACTTTTCTGCCGGTGTCCGTTTTGGACGATCGAGTAGTTGATCTTGTGTGTTTCTTCGTGGGGATCGCAATGGTGTGATCCTCTTAACGATTTTTGGGATTGTGGTGTGGGCCCCACCTGGGATGGCTACAATGAATAGTACCTTTTTCACCGAGTGTCCGTTTTGGACGATCGAGTAGTCGATCTCGTGTGTTTTTCCGAGGTGATTGCAGTGGTATGATCCGCTTGATGAGTTTTGGGATTGTAGTGTGGGGCCAACATGGGATAGCTATGGTGAATAGTGTCTTTTTCACCGGTTGTCAATTTCGGGTGAGTAAACATCCTATCCTCCGTGTTTTTCCGCGTGGATCGTGATGGTGGCCTCGATATCGGCCTTAGAGGTGCGCAGTTTGGCGTTGTGGCGGGTCGCTCAGGTTAGCGATGTTTGGACTAGCAGTGGTTGAGGGTACTCCCTTGGTTCATTCCTACGGGGGTTTGCGCAGTATCACAACCTTATTATAGTTTTGTGATCCTCTCGATTGGATGTTTAATCTGTTAGAGTTGCGGCATCCCTCCGATGGGCCCGGAGCGGAATCCTCTAGCATCATTTCCCTAGATCGGGTTCTTGGTATTGTTGTGACTGTTTATCCACGGGCGACGATCCCATATCTAGCAGGTTAACCCCATAGGGTTTGTGGCATCATCGGGAATATGATCCCCTATGCAGTGGGCCATGCTCAGTAGGGTTTTGGCATTGTCGGGTATACGATCCCCTACTCAGTATGAGGATTATAGTAGGTTTGTGGTATCATTGGTTATACAATCCCCTACTCAGTGCGTGGTTTCTGTAGGGTTGTGACATCATTAGTTCGATCCCCTACAGCGTGAGATATACCAGATAGGGTTTCGGTATCGTCCTGACTGTCATGACACAGGTGACGATCCTCTATCTAAGTTATGTGTTTCTAAAGAGCGTCATATCGGGTTGTGGTATCCCCCAGAAGATCCTGGAAGTGATCCCCTATCTGTGAGATCTACAAATGCCAGATCGGGTTGTGGTATCCCCCACCAGACCCTGGGAGTGATCCCCTATCTGTGAGATCTTTGTATATCGGTGAGGTTTCTGGTATCCCCTAGCGGGCCCTAGGAGCGATCCCCTATCTGAGGAGTTTGGTATTTATGTTGTTTCAGCGTGGTTTTCTCAGTGATGATATCCGACGAGCGTGATCTCTTGGGTGAGCATCTGAGATGTTTGTGTGGGACCCGATGGAGTGTATCTCTTAGATGAGTGTCATCTGGGATGACAGTGATCATGGAGTGTGCTCTCCTGGTTGTGAACCGTTGCTGGTGATGAGGTCGGTACCTCATGTGGCTTATTGCGTGAGTTGAGTATATCTGGATGTTTTTTTGGTATACGTAAGAGCGTATATCTGAGCGGATGTTCATGGTATATGTATGGACGTATACCTGGGCAGATGTTTGAGATATATGTTTGGGTGTATACCTGAGTGTATATTCAAGGTGTGTGTATGGGCATACACCTGGATTGAGCTAACTAGTTGTGTTTAGACGAGGATGGTCACGGGATGGAGTTTCTCTCTCGTCTGGGTTCCCTATGGATGGGATGAGCAGACTGTTGCCTTTCAGTTGCTCCCTTTTGTTTTGGGTTTTTGGGGTGCCTACTGAGTATTGTTATACTCACCCCTACATGGGCTTTGCCTGCACATGTTTGTGTCTTGTGCAGACCACAGGACTTTCGACGGTGTCTCAAGAGGACCCAGAGGAGGCGGAGCTGAGTGAGAAAGACTGACCGTGGAGTCTTATCGGAGTTGTGTCGAGGAGCTTTCTGGTGGTGCTTTTGGCAGCGTACCCCTTCTTCCGATCAAGTTGGATGCTTTTGTGGTTTTCCTTTGGTGGGCCCTGTGTTTCCCTTTTGTACTTTTGTTGTACTCTGGTTGTGGGTTAGATGTATGCATGCATTTCTTTTCAATTTATATATATATATATATATCTGCACTGTTGCATGGAGGTGTATGTGGGTGCATGTGTACAGGTACCTTAGGCTAATGCCTCCCATGTGTGTGATAGCCTACTCGGCGCTAGTCGCCAGCCCCTGGCCTATTGGAGGCAGGTTTGGGGAGTCATAGCTTGATCCCTATTGGGTCGGGTCACGACACTCATAGTCTACAAGTTATGGTTACGTCACTACTCGGAGAGTTCAAGGTAGGCATTTGACTAGTCAATTGCATTAACTCGTGGTTCCTTGATCTATTTAGCAAAGTCTCCGCTTCTAAAATCACAAATTTGATTTACTCAACTCTTGCCTCTAAAGTTTTAGCAAGCTAACTGTGGTTACTCATTTTTTGTCAACTTTAGTTAAGTCAATTCACCATTCTCATAAGAACTCCTCAGTAGTAAGAGGCGTCATCAACTATGGATGACCTAGCACCCCAAGCATCTGGGTTGTGTAAAACTCAAATGACGGAAGGTGTTTGCAACTTAATATTTTTGTGACGTTTTTTATTATTACATGAAAAAATGAAATCATTTTATATTTCATAAGAACATACTATGTGATCGCACTCGCAATTGATCATGTAATAAATAAAAAAAATATTTATCGCATTGCATGTTCATTTTATCTGTGCATGCTTGATTATTATTTTTTATGATCACACATAAAACTACATATACATAAAATAATAAATCATGCATAAATAAAATAAGATGACTTGATCATGAGCTAATACTAATGGTTGATCTATTGAGTGAATAATGGATCAACCTAGACCCTAGGAGTAACTCCTTGAGTCACATCGCTTGCGACTCGAGTTGCAGTGCTCACCCATCCAATGTGTCAAACTCATGTCTGGTGCATCACCAAATCTCAGCGCGAAGTACGTCACTACTCGTCCTCGTCTGTAATGACCCATATTTTCCATGTAATTTTTTTTAATAACATGGGAATATTACGAGTCTGCGAAAATTGGCGACGTATGATTCCAAGGGTCGGAGTTCCCTGAATGAATTTCAGAACTTTTTTTAAGTACGTTCAGTAAACGTGCGAGCGGGTTTTTATAACTTTTGAACTGGTGCTCGGAATTGAAATCTGAGGACACCGTTGAACTCGCAGCGCTGATATTCTCTTAAAGAGACCTTCACCTCAACCGTAGTAGGTCGAGCATGAAAGTTATTTTTCATGTTTTTCGTGGAAATGGAAATAAAATAAAGAACAAATTTTATTTTATTTTTATAACCTCTATTTTTAAATTATGGAGGTAGGGACCACCCGATCTAGAAAAACCCCCAATTTAAATTCTTGGTGGTGGGGACACCTGAACCCCTCTTAATGGGGGAAAACCTCTCAAATCTCCAATTAATAAATTGATCCAACAATAATTAATTAAATGTGTCAACTTTAATTAATTGTTAGACTTATTTTTTAATAAGTTGGATCTTCATTTTTGTTGGGTTGGAGGATTTTGTTGGCAAAGGAGCTTGGGAAAATTGTGGAGAAACGTTCTCTCCAACGAAGAACTTTTCCTCTTCAACGAAGAACAAGGAACCGACCCCGAACACGGATCAGAAACACTTTGCAGAATCAAAAAACGTTGACGTTCTTCAATGACTTCATCTTCTATCTCTCAACTCCTCCAACGAACGACAAGGTAGGGTTTGTTATTTTGAATACCCCTTAATAGTTCTTGACATTCTCCATGATTCAAGAACAAATAAGTCACTTGTTACCGTTCTAATGTGGAGGGTTCGGGCCAAACGAACACAGCCCGACCTCTCTGAAACCTTTTTGGATTGTGGTGGTTTTAAATCAATGGTGACGTCCTGAGACGAGTGCATAAAGACTACGGAATAAAGAACGGGCCACCGGGGCGTGCCCGGTGACCCGAGGAACATCGTCGGTAATTCGTGCCAACGACCGGCACCGGTGGGGCTCAGGAGCGACGGCCGACCCTCTAGCCAGGCACGAAGATAGCGGCGGTGCAATCACGCTGCCGAAGAAGGGTCTCGGCCCGTTGGCCGCGGAGGAGCGAGGGCGGTGGACGGCGCACAGCCGGTTGTGTCGCTGTGGTGGAAGCGCGCATCCGCACTGCCCGGCATGTAGGGGCCGCGACGCAAGGCCGCGGCTACGATGGAGGGGCGGTCAGCTCGCTGTTAGCCGCCAGTGATAGTGTGGCGCGTGACCGCGCTGCGCGGAGGAGGGCTGGTCGTCTAGCCAGCCACGAACCGAGCGGACCGCCCAGCGGACCGCCCAGTGGGCTGGGCTGCGTCGGCGAGCCAGGACGGACCCAGCAGGCTGGGTCACACCCAGGGCTGGACCTGGGTCGGGTCGGCCCAGTCTGGGTCGGTCCACCTGGGTCGGACCGAACCCGGACCAGTTTCGACCCTTTTTTCTCCTTTGATCGTATCTTGAGCTACAGGCATCCGTTTGACGAACTGTCTGCGGTGCCGGAAACCTTGGATCGAGATGGTCCTTTTGGTATACCCCACTTGAGTTTTGGGTAAAGTTGTGGTACGGCTGGGTTGGATCGAACACGAATCCAACCGGGCCCTCGAGACTAAAAGGTCAATAACTTACAGAGCAGGCATCCGATTGACGCACCGTCTGTTGCGTTGAGACCCCTACCACATGGTGGTCCTTTGGAATACTTCTTCATGGGACTTCATGGCAGTTGGAGTTTCAAACTGTAGCTTGAGGAGTGGATCCTCCCAGAATCAAGCGAGCCTAGTGCGGGAACCCTGTAGCTAGCTATAACATGAAAAAGGGATCCTATGTGGGTCTGTGTTTTAGGATCCTGCGTGGTTTTGTGTTCCAGTATCCCTCTTGGATCAGCTCTAGGAATCCATGTGGGACTACTCTAGGAACCTACATGGTTCTGTTGTACTAGGATCCTATGTGGGTCTGATGATCTAGGATCCTACGTGGGTTGGATGATTTAGGATCTTACGTGGGTCTGCCTCTTAACAGAGTAAGGTGATTCATTAGTTACATCTAATCATCTTTACTATTGTACCTATGTTATACCTGTTGTGAGCTAAGTCCTTACCTTTTTGGTATTCTTCTATGTGGTGTTACCTTTGTGGTACTTACCTTTTTGGTGATACCTTTGTGGTATTCTTCTGTGTGGCGATACCTTTGTGGTACTTACCTTTGTGGTGATATCTTTGTGGTATACTTCATTGTGTCTTTACCTTTGTGGTACTTATCTTTGGGGTGTTATCTTCGTGGTAATCTTTCCTCCATGGAAGAGTTGAGCTTTGAGCTTTTGAGTTGGTCCTTGTGTTACCTCATGAATGAGATGGTTATACTTGATAACTTAGGTATATATATAGGCATATACCTAAGTATGGATGACTATTGTTTCCATGATTTGTGGTTTGTCCTTTGTGGATTTTGTGAGACCTTTGAGGGTCTCGGGGTCCCTACTGAGTATCGTTATACTCACCCATGCATGGGCTGTAAAGACCTGGAATTTCCATGTAATTTTTTTTTAAATAAATGGGAATTTTACGAGTCCGTGAAAATTTACGGCACGTGATTCCGAGGCCCGGAATGCCTGGAATAAATTTATGAACATTATTTCGGGTACGTTTAGTAAACGTACAAGCGGACTTTTATAACTTTTAAACCGGTGCTCGGAATTGAAATCTGAGGGCACCATTGAACTCGCAGTGCCGGTATTCGCTTAAGGAGACTTTCACCTTGACGGCAGTTGGTCGTGGGTGAAAGCTAATTTTTGGGTTTTTCGTGGAAATGATAAAATAAAATAAACACACGTTTTGATTTATTTTGTTGTGACCAACCTCCATGTGGAAGTTGAGAAGTGGGGACCACCAGATCTTAACCTTCCATGAGAGGTTATGGTGGTGGGGCCACCTGAGCCTAACCTCCCATGAGTGGTTATGGTGGTGGGGACCACTTGAGGTCTAAACCTCTTCAACTCCCTCATTAATGCGGAGCAGCCTCTTGAGCTTCCTCCACATTAATTGTGTCAACCCTCCAATATTAAATGTGCCAACCCTCCTTTATTTAATTTTGTGCCAACCTTATAAATTAATTAAGTGGAGCCAACTTAATTAATACTTTTTGAATTTTATGCCAAAGAACTAAATAGCCAACATAATCTATTATGTTGGCTACTTGGCATTTTGGAGGAATTGGGAGAGGAGAAAGCTTTGGGAGAAATAAAGTTCTCCAACGAAGAATGCTCCACCAACAAAGAACGTCGACCTCCTTCGAACTTCTTCCTCGGGACTTCTTCCTATGTGGGACGTCTTCATCTACGATGAATCGACGTCCATACTTTCTTCTCACACCAACGTCAACAAACAACCCGAGGTAAGGGTTTATTTGCGTGTGAATATTTCTTCCCATGTATACCCCTTCTTTTTCTTTTACGGGTTGGGAACAATAATTGTGGGAGGATGGGATTTCATGTTCATGTTCTTAATGAGCCTTTTTCTACCACCCTAACACGGAGGGTACGAGCCAGACCAACATGGCCCGATCGTTCCGCAAATCTTGTGTTGTTCTTCGCAAAGGTGGAGGACGGCGACCAACCACGAAGGGGGCACGAGAACAGCGGTCGGCACCACCGCCGGCCGCGACGAAGGCGACGACGCAATGGCGCTGCCCCGCAGCCACCGCTGCCGCCCCGCGACCTCCGTGCCAACCGCGGCCACCACCGCCGTCCGTGGCTCCGCACCGCCCCGCGGCCAAGGCACCGCCCTGCGGCTGAGGAGTCGTCACGCGGCCGAGGCGCCGTCCCGCGGCCGAGGCGCCGCCCCACGGCTGAACCGCTAGCCCATGGCCGGACCGCTGCCTCGTGGCCAGACCGCTGCCACACAGCCGGAACGGCGCCCCGCGGCCAGACCGCCGCCCCTCGCGTGGCCGGACTGCCACCCTGCGGCCGGTCCGCTTCCCCGCGGCCGGACCGCCACCTCATGACCAGACCGCCACCCCACGGGTCGCGTCGTCCTTGGTCGAGCTGCCTCGGGCCGAGCCGAGCTGCCCCGCGCCCTCGCGGCACCCCTCGGCCGAGCCGCCCTCGCGACACTCTCTGCGGGCCCTCGCGGCCTGCCGGACCGGGCCGAACCTAACGGGTCGGGCTGCACTGCGGGTCGGGCCAGACCCAACGGGTTGGGCCAGGTCAACTTAAACCAGGTTGGCCCAGGCCGGGTCGGACTGGACCCGGGCCCACTACGACCCATTTACATACTTTTGGTCATAACTTTGGCACCGGATGTCCATTTGAAAAAACCATCAGTGGCACTGGAAATCTTGGAGCGAGACGGTCCCCTTTGATGATACCCCACTATGTTTTGGATTGGGATGGGGTACGGTCATGTTGGATCGAGCACGAATCCAACTGAGCCCCCAGGACAAATAGGCTAATAACTCACAGACCGAGCGTCTGATTGACGCATCGTCTGTAACGTTGAGACCCCTATGACGTGGCGGACCTTTGAGATACTTCTTCGTGGGACTTTGTGGCAGTTGGAGTATCGATGAGTAGCTTGTGGAGCGGATCCTCTCGGAGACGAGCAAGCATAGTGTGGAGACCTAGTGGCTGGATGAGACTTGACGACTGCTGACTGTTTCGACTCGAAGTGACTCGACAGGCCCAGTGGGGAGCGCCTTGGTGACGCGGCAGACCCACGGTACTCGACAGGAGGAGTACCTCAGCAGGTCATGATGGGGAGCGCCTCTGTGTGACGCAGCAAACCCACAGTGGGGAGCGCCTCTGTGTGACGCGGCAGACCCACGGCACTCGACATGAGGAGTACCTCAACAGTCCAAGGTTAGGGGGAAGCGTCTCTGTGTGGCGCGGCAAGCCCACTGTACTCGATAGATGAGGAGTTCTCCAGCAACCGAGGTGTTCGACGTTGTGTTCGGAATGTTGCTTGATACTACCCCTAGAATAAATCTTAGTTTGAGCTGAGTCATTATCTCTATGTTTTCCTCATGATTGAGATGTATTACTTGATAACTTGGGTATAGGTATGGGAATATACATAAGTAAGGTTCTCTGTCAAATTCATACTTTGTGTTTTATCCTTGTTGGTTTTTGTGAGACCTAGAGGGTCTCGGGATCCCTATTGAGTATCGTTATACCCACCCCTGCACAGGCTATGCCCGCACCTTGTTGTGTTGGATGCAAACGACGGACAGCGTTAACTGAGGCTGAGAGTACCAGGACTGGACGGTACCTAGAGGTAGACCATATGGCATGTGGGTGCGCAGAGGAGACAGGTGGACGTGGAGTGCTGAGGAGGCGATCTATACCTACCCTTTAGGTAGGAACCTCGGAGAATGATCCAGTAGCTGTTCTTTTCTATTTCTTCAATTGTATTTTATTTCAGTTGTACTTGTACTGATGTGGTAGTGTTTTCACACTCTTTGCCACATCATTTTTGTATTTTTTTATTGACTTTTTTATATTAAAATGTTGTTTTGTATTAAATAATTGATAATTATTGTGTTTTTGAACTTGTTGTGTAAAATAATCAGTTTTTAGTTTAAAACATGCGTTTTAATGTGCATTAGTGTCATTTTAAATAATTCTTAAATTAATTTAGTCTTGCAAATTAGACTTTTATGTATTTATTCTTTTATTTTTATAATTTTTCATTCTAGTTAGTTTATTAATTCATTAATTGAATTAATTGATTCTTTATTCTTTAAATTGTAAATAAATAACTCATTTTAGTTTTTTTTGTCTTTTAATAATTTAATTAATTTTAACAATTTAAGTTTATTCAATTAATATTTTTTATTCTTTAATTTACTTCATTAATTCTTTAATTAATTGGCTAATTAATTTAAGTGAGTGACTTTAAAAGAATTAATTTATTCTCTAATGAATTTGTTTATAATTTTTAATACAATTAAATTAATTCATTTAAATAAAACACAATTAATTTTATTATTTAACTTTGTTTTATTTATTTAGTTTTTAATTCAATTTAATATGTTAATCAATTTTTTTAGTTTTATTTAAATTATTAATTTATTTAATCTCTTGTTTTTATTTTGCAGGTACTCACGGTGGCACATCTCACCGTTTTCACCCCTCACGGTCTCATCGTTTCTCCTCACAATCTCATCACTCACGGTGTCGCCGTTTCACAATTGTTGTCCCACCATCAGCGCCACACCCCCAATTTTATCACGGTCTCACCGTGACACTCACGGTGCCTCAATCACCGTCTCGCTATTTTTTCTCTACCCACCGTTTCAGCTCTTCATTGTCTCACTGCTTCACGTCCCACCGTTCTACACCCTGTTTCACTGTTCTTGAGCCACATGGCAACAACCCCTTCCATCCCCGTTGCCTCACCAAACCAGAACAGTAGAACCAAATTCAAACCAAGGTAAGAAATTGATAGCAGCGGCACAACCTCATCAACATCAGAAATTCTACTGGAGAGGAACCGAGAATCAACAGCGGTATAAAAATTAACTATTTAGGAGCGATTCAACCGAAATAATAAATATCTCGCTAGATCTGAACCAGGACCAGGACCCCGAGGGACACATTCTACCTGAAATCGGCTGCTGGAGAAGCCTCTGCTCAGTCGAACCCGCACCCTCACCGCACGCCGCCCTTCGGATCCCGCCGGCCTAAGCCGCCTCATGCCGTTACGCCGCCTTGCTCCTGCTTTGCACCGCACCCCGGCCTCACTCCGGTTCTTCGCTGAGACCCCCTGAAACGCCGCCACCTCCATCCCTTCCCTTTTCTCTCCCTCCAGCCATGGTTCCCCCTCACAACGCATCCCCTGCTCACCGGTGAGCCACCCGAAGCCCGCACGGCCACCGCGACCCTGGGACTATGCAGCAAACCTGCCACCATCTCGCACTCCTCTTCTCCCGTCCCGTCCCAGAAACACAACAACATACCAGTGTACAAACCACAACATTTCAAAATCAAATCCAGAGTAGAAGAATTCATCAAATATTGCAAATCTAAAACCAGTATAAATCCAAATTTTCATAAGAAACCTAAATCTTACCAGAATTGAAATCCCTCGAACCTAAATCCGCCACACAAACCCCTGCCCCCGCCGCAAGCTTGTGTCGCTGGCCGAACCTCCCTGGGCTCTGTCCATGCTTCCCCCTCACAACTGCATCTCCTCGCCGCGCGAGCAGACCCGAGCCGCACCACTTCACATCCCCTTCCAGCAGAACCTGAACCCCGCAAGCCCGCACCATCTGAGTCGTCGCCGCTCCGAGACTCCTTCCCTCCCCTCCTGCACGAAGTCGTCGCACCGCATCCACCCTATTGGTCGAACCCCTGCGTTTCACATCTCCACCCGGCAAGACCCGCAGCCGCCCGCATCCACCCTATTGGTCGCACCGCATCCACCCTATTGTTCTATTATATTATATCGTATTATCTAATATATATATATATATATTATATAATATATATATATATCACATACAATACAATAATAATAGGTATATTAATATGATTATATTTGGTTTTATATATCATAATAAAATATGTTATTAATTAAATACAATAGTTATAATAGTAATAATAATATTAAGTATTATATATATATATATATTAATAAGTATTTTTATTTAAGTAATAATATTAATATATAAAATATAATAGTTTTATTTTATTTTTTATTTGATTCACGTGCGTTTGTTTGTGCAGGGGGGGCTACTGGTAGAAGCGGGGACAAATTAAGTAGTTCGTAGGAATAGCACGAGAAGATTCTCAAGGTCGTTGCAAGGGATGGTTTGCGCTTACAGGGAGTTCACTCAAGAGCTGGTGACGAGTGTGTTGAAGCGTGCCATGTGGATAGACACTTCCTGTTAGTTTAGTTTTTTTGTTTTTGTCTCTAAATAAGAGGACGCACAACTCCTATCCAGGAGCAAGGGTCAAGGGCGGAGGCCAGGAGCCAAGACCATAACAGTGGCCGGGGAGGCACCATTTTCACAGTGGTGGGGGAGACTCCACCACCAATCACCATCCATTCCATACCACTTCACCGGACTGAAACTCATCTTCGACCTGGAGACGGGTTCCCGTTCCTCCATTTCATCCATCCCTCGTTGCTCTGTTCTAGTTTTGATTTCAATTGTGTCTGTAAATACTTGTGTTCTGTTTAGTTAATTGAATTGTGATTTTAGTTATGTTTGATTGTTTGTGTCGTTCATTCATCCTCACTTTGTGTTGAGATCTTCAATCTCCAGAAATGGAGATCTAATTTGCGGGGCTGGATCCAGTTTATGAAACCCGACACGATCTGGAGATCCGCACATTAATGTGATCACGTTCTTTTTATTCGGCTTGGTAGATCGCGACTGCGAGTTAGATTGAGCGATAGTGAGATCTTACACAGGACAATCAGATACTTTCTTACATAATTTCTTCTCCCCTTTCTGTCTTGATTTCTCGAACTGGGAATCAATATTGGTTGTGTAATTTGACGATCTTAGCAGGATCATTTTTCCGAGTGACAATCTTTGGCTGGTATGACTTTGCTGAGTGAATCACCTTGTATTTCGGAGGAATGCTTGAGTAATTAAGAACTTCGATGCTTGAGTGTTTAATTTCTAGGCGAGATTGGTGTGTGATCCAAGACATCGATCATGCACTGAGCGAAGTGGAGAATTGTTGATCAATTTCTTAAGTTGGTCTAGGATAGGGAGTAGAGGGTGAATTAACCTGGGTTCGACCTTTGTCTCACTGACTTTTGTCTTGTCCTGGCGTCATCTGTTTGTTTTGTGCCTTTTGTTCTGTCCGCGCCTGCTTTCTTTCCCTGGTTTTGTCCTGTGTTTCTGTGTTCTTCACTTTTTTTCATCATTGTTTCCCTCTCCACTGCTCTCTTCAGTACTGATTAGTGATTTCTTAGGAGTTTTTTTTTATGTTTTCAAAGTTTTTTTAAAAAATACAAAAATATTTTTGGAACGACCACTTAGGCTCTCGACACTGCTTCCTTGAGAGCGACCCCGAGGTTAGCCATTGTGCTATATCTTGGGTCTTTATAAATGTAAACTTGACCGTCCTCGCGACAAGGACTCCCGTCATGTTCCTTTACTGTTGGGCTTGTATTCTGGCCCCCTTTTTACTTTCAGCACTCTTTTGGTTATACAGTTGACTTGCGTTCGTATCTTGATGTGTGTTTGGTTGCGTGTTTTTACAGGTTATAAAGGCAATGCCTTCCCAGTTTTTAGGGAATACACCTTTGGTGCTAGTCGCCAGCCCCTAGCCTATGGAAGGCGGGCTTGGGGTAGTCACGGCACGGGCCCCGGGGGACGGTTCGTGACAAATTGGTATCAAAGGAGTCGGTTCTACCACAGAACTAGGACTCTGATCTTTTCTGTGAAGCAATAGTGTTAAGTGTAGTGAGTGCGGTTTTCAGTTCAGGAAGTCCATTGTTAGTGCAGTGGCCGACGTATCCATACACCAGGACCCTGACTTCAGATTTCCGACTCAGTGCACAAAAACACTGATTGCATGTGCGTTTTAAAAAAGTTTTCTTTGTGATATTTTGAGTCAACTCACCAAGTATAACTTTCATCTCACCATGTATAACTTTTTAACTGTGGTGCACCTGTTTCTTTTCAGGATGCCTCCACGAAGATAGCCAGCTAGAGTTCCGAGAGTTGTATGCACTGATAGCCCACCGAGCGACGAGGCCTAAGTGCAAGGCCCTTTTCCAGTAGAGGCACCAATGGAGGTACCATCGGTACCATTCCCCATTGGGCCACCGATGCCACCAGCCCCAACAGCAGACGGTGCATGCCGCTTGAGCGCATTGCACAAGTTCCAGTGCTAGAGGCCACCCAGGTTCATGGGAGAGATGGACCCACAGGCGGGTGAGGATTGGTTGGAGGTTGTGGTGAGAGTTTTCCGACTGGTAGGGACATCAGCCGATCTCATGGTGATTCTTGTTGCCAGCCTTCTACAGGTAGTAGCAGGCAGATGGTGGAGATTGATGCTCTGAGTCCACGACGAGGTGACGCTTCTTTGGGAAAACTTTGAGAGCCTGTTTCGGGTAGAGTTTGTCCCAGCGACTCTTCGCGCAGTGCGCATTCAGAAGTTACTTCATCTGCAGCAGGGTAGCATGACTGTAGCTCGGTACTCAACGAGGTTCACTGACCTCTCATGTAAAGACCCGTAAAATTCAAGGGAATTTTTTTTTCTTAATTTTCATTGGAATTTTACAAGAACGCAGTTTCTGACGGCACCTGATTCCGAGGCCCGGTGTGCCCGGAATCAATTTCTGAAGTTTAGCCCGGGTACGTTCAGTAAACGAACGAGCGGGTTTTCCTAACTTTTGAACCGGTGCTCGGAATCGAAATCTGAGGGCACCGATGGAACCGCAACGCCGGTAATTGCTTAAGAACACCTTTTCCGGAGTTGCGTTTGCTCGGGTGAAGTTATTAGTTAATTGGTTTAACTAAAGAATAAAAATAAAATTTGTGCAACCAATTTTATTTTTATTTAAGGTAGCTTAAACCTATGCTTGGAGGTTGGGGTGGGACCCACTAGTTCCTAACTACCCCAGGTAGGATATTAGTGAAGTGGGGCCCACACGAGCCCCACCCCCTTTATTTCCTTTTTTCCTCCCGCGTGCATTTAATATGGTAACTCACCCGCACCCCCCTCTTTAATGACAAGTCAACTCTCATGTTTAATTGGATTATTAAACGCCTCATTAATTGGTCAACACACGATAATTAAATCGTGATTTAATTTTGAATTTCAAAAACAGATGGCATGAGTAATAAAATAAGGCAACGCCTTATTTTATGATGGTTGTTTCGTTGCGCGAGAGGGATTGGGAGAGGAATTGCTCAAAGCCTTTGAATATTCATCTTCTTCGTTGGAGAACGCGAAGAATGACGAATAACGCCGACCTCTGAAGGAAGACAATGAAGAACGCTAGTTCCCCGGAGATCGATGACGCGACGCCGTGTACCGCGACGCCAACGATCCTCCTTCCGTGACGCTGTCTTCCACGACGTCCCTTCCCCGCGACGAACCTTCGTTCAACAACGCTTGAGGTAGGGGTTATTTGTTTTTGCCCGTGAATTTTTCCTTTTTCGTTCATCGTCTTTTATTTTTTTGGGCCGCCTGTTATCGTAATAACGGGAGGAGATCGGACCGCACGAACACGGCCGACCCTCTTCCCCCTTTGATGATTGTGTTTGATGCGGTTCGAAAGAAGGCGGCGCGGTGCAATGACACTGCGCGGAAACATGGGTAAATGTTGCGAAGATGCGTGGCGCCGTCGCACCGCGCCGTTGAGGCGAAACGAACCCGCGGCCGGAGTCGGGCCGCAGAGAAGGGGCGCGGCGCCGTCGTGCCGCGCCGGAGAACCACGAAGACACTGCGGCCGGAGCGAGGCCGCGGTGGAGGGGCGCGGCGCCATCGCGCCGCGCTGGTCGGACAAGGCCGCGGCTGTGCAAGGTGAGGTGGCCGGAACCGCCGGCCGTCGGCACCTCGGAGGGGCGGGACCCCGGCGGTCCCGCGACAGCAGCACCGGCCGGCCAGCTTCCAAGAAACCGGGGGTCGTAACCCCCGGCTGGCCGAAGGAGCGGCACCCCACGTAGGGGCCGCGGTTTATCAATCAGGGGGGTAGCCCCCCCCCCCCACCCTGTTCCGCTCAGCTCGGCACTAGCCGAGCTGGCCGCGCGGGCCGTGCGAGTGCGCCAGGCCACCGGCCGCCCAGGCCGGGTCAGGCCGCGCCCTAATAGGCCGGACCCGGATCCGGTTCGGGTCGATCCTGTTCGGGCCGACCCAGGGGGGTCTTGGGCCGGGTCGGTCCGGGCCCAAAACCCCCTATTTCCAGACAGTTCCGTTCAAACGCCCGTATCTTGGGCTACGGACCTCTGATCGACGCGTCGCCAGTTGCGATGCGATCCTTGGATCGAGACAGTTGTTTTGGTATATTACACTCAAGGTTTTAGACAACTTTGGGTATGTCCGGGTTGGTTCGAACACGGAACCAACCGGGCCCTCGGAGCGGAAACGCTTATAACTTGAGCTCCGGGCGTCCGATTGACGTGCCGTTGACTTTGTTGGATTCCTCTTAGTGAGACAAACCTTTTGGATTAATCCGCTCGAGGTTTGGACGCATTTGGAGTGTGGTCGGGTTGGTTTTGACTTAAAAACCAACCAGGCCCCTGGAACAAAAAAGCCAATAACTCTCAGATCGGGCGTCTGATTGACGCGTCGTCTGTCACGTTGAGTTCCTTTTGTCGAGACGGGACTTTGAGATACATCAAATCCGGACTACGTGTCAGTTTATGTATCGACCCCTTGGCTCGTGGAGCGGACCCTCCCGGAAACGAGCATGCTGTGTGCGGGAACCCTAGAGCTGGCTGCGACTGTGAAGACTGCACTGAAATCCTATGTGGGTTCGGCAGTGATGAAGACCGTACTAAATTCCTCCGTGGGTTCTACGGCGATGAATACTGCACTGAAATCCTATGTGGGTTCGGCATCGATGGAGACCGTACTGAAATCCTATGTGGGTTCGACGACAATGACTATTGTTCTTGTATCCTACGTGGGTCTGGCAGTGTATGACTCTGTTCTTGCTATCCTACGTGGGTCTGGCAGAGTAGCTGGTCTGTATCCTATGTGGGTCCGACAGCTTAGCTGGTTTAGTAGCCTACGTGGGTCCCATCTTAGATGAATCAGTGGCTATATTTGATCATCTCTATCATCAAAGAAGTATACATGTGTGAGCTGAGTCTTGACTTTCAATCATTATCTTTGATATGATTGAATTGATTTCCTATGTGGATTGAGTTGTGTTTTCCTGTGTGGATTGAGTTGTACTATCCTGTGTGGACGTGATCGAACTTGGGCCCGGATGTTGGAGCCGAACTGGAATTGATGACTTAGGTATATGTATGGGTATATACCTAAGTAGTGTTGGTTGTTACTTCGTGATTGTATCTTTCCTTTGTGGATTATCCTTTGTGGATTCTGGGAGACCTTTGGGGGTCTCGGGGTCCCTACTGAGTAGCGTATACTCACCCCTGCACGGGCTATGCCCGCACTACGTTGTTTTGGATGTAGACGACGGACAACACTGATCGTGGTTGAGGCTAGTGGAGCAGTCGGTACCTAGAGGTGGACCACTGGGCGGGACTTACATGGAGCGGACGGCTGGACCGAGGAGATGAGGTGGCTATCTGTACCCACCTTTCAGGTGGGACTTCCAATGGATGGCTTGACGTTGCTACTTTACTTTCAGTTGTTGTACTTTCTTTCCAGTTGTACTTTACTTTCAGTTTGGGTTTGTATTCTGGCCCATTTACTTTCCGCACTTACTTTTGTACCTAGTTTTACTTAGTGTTTACTTCTGCTGGCTTACTCTGTGGTGTTTGTTTACTTTATAAAGGAAATTCCTTCCCCTTTTTGTCGGTATTTACGCCTTGGTGCTAGTCTCCAGCCCCTGGCCTATGGGAGGCGGGCTTGGGGTAGTCACGACATGGGCCCCGAGGACGTGTCGTGACAAATTGGTATCAAAGGAGTTCGGTTCTATCGCAGAACTCCGGACTCTGATCTTTCTTCTATGTGAAGCAATAGTGTTAAGGGTATTGAGTGTGGTTATCAGTCCAGGGAGTCCAGTGTTGGTGTGGCGACCGACGTATCCATACACCAGGACCCTGACTTCTGATTTCCGACTCAATGCGCGAAAACATTAATTGCATGTGTGCTTCAAAAGTTTTCTTTGTGATTACTTTGTATTATCTCACCAGATATACTATTTTGACCGTGGCGCACCTGTTTATTTTCAGGATGGCACCACGACGGCATCCATCTAGGGTTTCGAGCTTTGTGCGAGACGACATCCCACTGAGCGACGAGGCCTCGGTGCAGGGCCCTTTTTCAGCGGAGGCACCGGCGGTACCACTACCCGCCGAGCCACCGATGCTACGAGCCCCAGCCGCTGAGAGTGCATGTCGCCTTAGTGCACTGCACGAGTTTCAGCGTCAGAGACCGCACAGGTTCCGCGGGGAGACGGACCCTCAGGCAGCTGAGGATTGGCTAGAGGCGGTTGTGCGAGTGTTCAGGTTAGTGGGGACACCAGCTGACCTCATGGTGATCCTCGCAGCGAGCCTCCTGCATGCGGCAGCAGGCAGATGGTGGAGCTTGATGCTCCAGGTGCACGACGTGGCATCTATCCTCTGGATGGACTTCGAGAGCCTCTTCAGCTCGGAGTTCGTCCTAGCCACCCTCTGTGCGGTGCGCATCCAAGAGCTTCTACAGCTGCGGCAGGGCAGCATGACGGTTGCCCAATACTCGGCAAGATTTACCAATCTCTCGCGCTATTCGACGGACATGGTACGGGACCCATTCTTCTGGGCTCAGACCTTCGAGCAGAGACTGAGGCATGAGATCAGGACGTCGATGATCTCCCTCAGCATTCCGACACAGACAGGAGTACTGGAGCGAGCTCTTCTCATAGAGAGCTTTCTTGTTGAGCCTACGCCAGCAGTGAGACCTACCGCAGGGCGACATGTAGCAGAGTCGTCTGCAGCTAGCAGTCGAAGGATGTCACAGGGGTCTAAGATGACCGGACTATCAGGCAGATGACCTTAGGACACTGGCTCAGAGGTGCGGGGAACACGGTGCAGAGCCAGCCTTCCGAGGAGCAAACAGTGCTACGCATGCGGCGGGCAGGGCCACATGGCTCGTGACTGCCCGACCCGCCGTGCAGAGGAGCAGTAGACGGTTGAGGGTCCACCCAGGCAGAGGAAGAGGGTCGACTATGGCGGTCCGCCGAGAGCAGGCAGACCAGGCGGGAGAGCTGGCCAAGCAGCAGGTGGTGCGAGACGCTTTGAGGCTTTACCACCACCACCACCACCAGGAGGTCCACCCCGACCACAGGGAGCTGGCGGGCAGAGACAGGCTCAGCTTCAGACAGCGGAGGCCTACGACCACGGCGCGCCAGAGATGATTCGAGGTACTATCTATGTCTACTCCACCCTTGTTGCAGTTCTTATAGACACAGGAGCGAGTCATTCTTTTATTGCCGCTGCCCTTGTTTGGAGCTCGGAGATTTCGACGGATCTGTTGGCTCGATCCTTACGGCTAGAGACTCCTACGGGAGCATACTCAACGATTACGCACTGGTGCCGAAAGTGTGAGCTTACTCTAGAAGGTGAGAGCTTCGACTGGGATCTTCTTGTAGCGGCGTCGAGGCCTTACGACGTCATCTTGGGCATGGATTGGTTATCTACAGTTCATGCTCAAATTGACTGTATTAGGCGCAAGGTGCGGTGTGTACGCACCGATGGGAGAAGGTTTACCTTTACCGGCGAGAAGGGAGCCTTTGCAGTGTAGGATGGACTCACGCAGAGGAGAGGACAACCCATCACTCATTAGTTGGCTAGCCTCATCCTAGGAGCAGTTGATGTGCGGAGTCCGAGTTTTCCTGTAGTGGTGGATCAGTATGCGGACGTTTTTCCCGATGACGTCCCAGTACTACCTCCTCACAGAGAGGTAGACTTCTATATTGACCTATACCCTGGGACAACCCCGATATCCACTCCAGCATATCAGATGGCCCCTACTTAGCTTTGAGATCTACGGGTACAGTTGGAGGACTTGCAGGGAAAGGGATTCATCTGACCCAGTGTTTCACCCTGGGCTTCCCCGATATTGTTCGCCAAGAAGGCAGACTAAAGCTTGCGACTTTGTATCGACTATCGTCTCCTGAACCAGGTGACCGTGAGGAACAAGTATCCGCTATCGAGGATTGATGACCTCTTTGATCAGCCCAAAGGAGCACGGTGGTTCTCGAAGATAGACCTTAGATCAGGCTATCATCAGCTCAGAGTTCGAGATGAGGACGTGCAGAAGACAGCCTTCAGATGTCGGTATGGCCACTATGAGTTCTTGGTTATGCCTTTCGGCGTAACCAATGCTCCAGCAGTGTTCATGGGTCTCATGAATAGGATCTTTCAGCCATACCACGATCGATTTGTCGTGGTCTTCATCGACGACATTTTGATATACTCGACCACTGAGGAGGAGCACGCCTACCACTTGCAGGTTGTACTAGACACACTCCGAGAGCACCAGCTTTATGGAAAGCTCTCTAAGTGTCAGTTCTGGTTACGTGAGGTCCACTTCTTGGTACACGTCATCTCTGAGGTGGGAGTTGCGGTGGATCCTACGAAGATCGAGGCAGTGCTAGCTTGGGATCCACCCAGGAGCGTGACGGAGGTGCAGAGTTTCTTGGGGCTAGCTGGGTACTACCGGAGGTTTGTGCCAGACTTCTCCAGAGTTGCGACACCACTCTCAGCTTTGATAAAGAAGGGGAAACCCTTCGTGTGGTCAGAAAGATGTCAGCAGAGCTTCCAGGAGCTGAGACAGAGATTGACCAGCGCGCCTATCTTGAGGCTACCAGAGGAGGGAGTAGGGTACGTAGTCTACTACGATGCATCAGGGACCAGACTCGGATGTGTCCTGATGCAGGAGCGGGCTGTGACCACCTATGGATCACGTCAGTTGAGGCAGCATGAGCAAAACTACGCTACCCATGACCTGGAGTTAGCAGCAGTGGTCTTCGCTCTGAAGATGTGGCGACACTATCTGATGGGCGAGCGCTTTACAGTCTACTCTGACCACTAGAGTCTCAGGTACATCTTCTTGCATAAGGACCTGAATCTAAGACAGCGGCGATGTCTTGAGTTTCTCCAGGACTATGACTTTGAGATGGTCTATACTCCTGGAAAAGGGAACGTAGTAGTCGATGCTCTTAGCAGGAGGACGGGCATTCAACTACTCGGGGAGGCGACAGAGTAGCTAGTCGCTTTGCAGATATCCTTCGTGGATAGAAATGGAGCAGCCTTTCTTCAGTCACTCACAGTCACTCCTCCACTACTGCAGCGGGTTAGAGAGGCACAGCGTGAGGACGCTGACTGTGAGACGCGGCGTGCGCAGATATCCTCAGGACAGACACCTGATGGATTCTCTATAGGAGGAGAGCACGACGTCCTTTTCAGAGGACATACCATGGTACCAGTTGCTTTACAAGAGGAGGTGTTGAGAGAGTTTCACACTTCCCCTTTAGTGGTACATCCAGGAGTGGCGATGATGTACCAGGATCTCAGACGACAGCACTGGTGGCCGGGTATGAAGAAGGTTGTGGCAGAGTTCGTTTCTCGATGCCTCACCTGCCAGCAGGTGAAGCCAGATCACCAGGTACCAGCAGGCTTGGTACAGCCCTTGGAGGTCCTGGAGTGGAATTGGGATGGGATATCTATGGATTTCGTGACTGGACTTCCACGCACTTCCAGAGGTCACAACTCCATTTGGGTGATTGTCGACCGACTCAACAAGTCGGCCCACTTCTTACCCATCAGAGAGCAGGGATCAGTAGAGATCTTGGGACGTCTCTACGTTCAGGAGATTGTACGGCTTCATGGTGTGTCATCATCTATCTTCTCTGATCGAGATGCTCACTTTACTTCCCGTCTTTGGAAGGGGTTGCAGGAGGCATTCGGTACGCAGCTACGTCTGAGCACCGCCTTTCACCCTCAGACGGATGGTCAGACGGAGAGGACCATTCAGACTCTCAAGGACATGTTCCATGCATGTGTCCTCGACTTTGATCGCAGCTGGGAGGACCATTTACCCTTGGTGGAGTTCGCGTACAACAACAGCTACCACTCCACCATCGGGATGGCACCATACGAGGCATTGTACGGCCGACCTTGCAGATCACCCCTGTGTTGGACAGACCCAGGGGAGTCAGCACTTGTGGGACCAGAGATGGTCCAGGCCACGACAGAGAAGGTTCAGGTCATCCAGGAGCGGATGAGGACAGCTCAGAGCCGGCAAAAGTCTTATGCTGACAGGAGGTGGAGGCCACTAGAGTTTGAGGATGGTGACCATGTTTTCTTGCGGGTCTCACCTCGACGTGGATTACGGAGATTTGGCCGAGGCGGCAAGCTATCTCCATGCTTCATCGGACCATTCCAGGTCCTCAGCATGGTAGGCGAGGTGGCTTACCGCCTGGCTCTACCACCTCAGTTGCACCGGGTGCACGATGTCTTCCACGTATCTCAGCTAAGGAGATACGTGCACGACCCGACGCATATCATCGACCATGGGGAGCTGGACATTGACGATGGGGAGACTTTTGCGGAGGTCCCAGTGGAGATCAAGGATCGACAGGAGTGAGTCCTACGTGTATGGTCGATACCTCTAGTGCGCATCAGATGACAGCACGGGAACCTCCAGGAGAGCACGTGGGAGCGGGAGTCTCAGATGCATGCTCAGTACCCACACTTGTTTCCCTAGTTTATGATGTATCTTTATGGGGACGTAAAGCCCTAGGGTGGAAGTAATTTAAAGACCCGTAAAATTCAAGGGAAATTTTTTACTTAATTTTCTTTGGGATTTTACAAGAACTCATTTTCTAACGGCACCTGATTCTGAGGTTCGGTGTGCCCGGAATCAATTTTCGAAGTTTAGCTCGGGTACGTTCAGTAAACGAACGAGCGAGTTTTCCTAACTTTTGAACCGGTGCTCGGAATCAAAATCCGAGGGCACCGATGGAACCGCAGTGCCGGTAATTGCTTAAGAACACCTTTTTCGGAGTTGCGTTTTCTCGGGTGAGGTTATTAGTTAATTGGGTTAACTAAAGAATAAAAATAAAATTTGTGTAACCAATTTTATTTTTATTTAAGGTATCTTAAACCAATGCTTGGAGGTTGGGGTGGGACCCACTAGTTCCTAACTACCCTAGGTAGGATATTAGTGAAGTGGGGCCCACACGAGCCCCACCCCTTTATTTCCTTTTTTCCTCCCACGTGCATTTAATATGGTAACTCACCTGCACCCCTCTCTTTAATGTCAAGTCAACTCTCGCATTTAATTGGATTATTAAACGCCTCATTAATTGGTCAACGCATGATAATTAAATTGTGATTTAATTTTGAATTTCAAAAACAGATGGCATGAGTAATAAAATAAGGCAACGCCTTATTTTATGATGGTTGTTTCGTTGTGCGAGAGGGATTGGGAGAGGAATTGCTCAAAGCCTTTGAATCTTCATCTTCTTCGTTGGAGAACGCGGAGAACGACGAAGAACGCCGACCTCCGACGGAAGACAAAGAAGAACGCTAGTTCCCCGAAGATCAACGATGCGACGCCGTGTACCGAGACGCCGACGATCCTCCTTCCATGACGCCGTCTTCTGCGACATCCCTTCCCCGCGACGAACCTTCGTTCAACAACGCTTGAGGTAGGGGTTATTTGTTTTTGCCCATGATTTTTTCCTTTGTTGTTCATTGTCTTTTTTTTTGGGCCGCCTGTTATTGTAATAACGGGAGGAGGTCGGACCGTACGAACACGACCGACCCTCCTCCCCCTTCGATGATTGTGTTTGTTGCGGTTCGAAAGAAGGCGGCGCGGTGCAACGACACCGCACGGAAACATGGGGAAATGTGGCGAAGATGCGTGGCACCGTCGCACCGCGCCGTTGAGGCCAAACGAACCCGCGGCCGGAGTCGGGCCGCAGCGAAGGGGCGCGACGCCGTTGCGCCGCGCCGGAGAACCACAAAGACACCGCCAGCCGGAGCGAGGCCGCGGCGGAGGGGCACGACACCGTTGTGCCGCGCCGGTCAGACAAGGCCGCGGCTCGAAGTCGCGGCGGTGCAATGTGAGGTGCCCGGAACCGCCGGCCGCCGGCACCTCGGAGGGGCGGGACCCCAGCGGTCCCGCGGAAACAGCACCGGCCGGCCGGACCGGGCCGACCAGCTTCCAATAAACCGGGGGTCGTAACCCCTGGCTGGCCAAAGGAGCGGCCCCACATGTGGGGGTCGTAGTTTATCAATCAGGGGGGCAGCGCCCCCCCCCCCCTGTTCCGCTCAGCTCGGCGCTGGCTGAGCTGGCCACGCGGGTCGCGCGAGCGTGCTAGGCCACTGGCCGCCCAGGCCAAGCCGGGCCGCCCCGGCCGGGCCGGGCTGGGTCACGCCCTAATGGGCCGGACCCGGACCTGGTTCGGGTCGACCCGATTCGGGCTGACCCAGGGGGGTCTTGGGCCGGGTCGGTTCGGGCCCAAAACCCCCTATTTCCGGACAGTTCCGTTCAAACGCTTATATCTTGGGCTACTGAACTCCGCTCGATGCACCGTTAGTTGCGATGCGATCCTTGGATAAAGACGTTTGTTTCAGTATATTACACTCAAGGTTTCAGACAACTTTGTGTATGTCCAGGTTGGTTCGAACACGAAACCAACCGGGCCCTCGAAGCGGAAACACTTAATACTTCAGCTCCGGACGTCCGATTGACGTGCCATCGACTTTGTTGGATTACTCTTAGTGAGACGAACCTTTTGGCTTAATCCGACCGAGGTTTGGATGCAGTTGGAGTACAGTCGGGTTGGTTTGACTTAAAAACCAATCGGGCCCCTGGAATGAAAATACCAATAACTCTCAGACCGGGCGTCTGATTGACGCGTCGTCTGTCACGTTGAGTTCCTTTTGTCGAGATGGGACTTTGAGATACATCAAATCCGAACTAAGTGTCAGTTGATGTATCGACCCCTTGGCTCGTGGAGCGGACCCTCCCGGAAACGACCAAGCTGTGTGTGGGAACCCTAGAGCTGGCTACGACTACGACTGTGAAGATTGCACTGAAATCCTATGTGGGTTCGGTAGTGATGAAGACCGTACTGAAATCCTCCGTGGGTTTGACGGCGATGAAGACTGCACTGAAATCCTATGTGGGTTCGGCAGCGATGAAGACCGTACTGAAATCCTATGTGGGTTCGACAGCGATGAAGACTGCACTAAAATCCTATGTGGGTTCGGCAGCGATGAAGACCGTACTAAAATCCTCCGTGGGTTCGACGGCAATGACTAATATTCTTGTATCCTACGTGGGTCTAGAAGTGTCTGACTCTATTCTTGTTATCCTACGTGGGTCTGGTAGAGTAGTTGGTCTGTATCCTATGTGGGTCCGACAGCTTAGCTGGTTTAGTATCCTACATGGGTCCCAACTTAGATGAATCAGTGGCTATATCTGATCATCTCTATCATCGAAGAAGTATACCTGTGTGAGCTGAGTCTTAACTTTCAATCATTATCTTCGATATGATTGACATGCTTTCCTATGTGGATTGAGTTGTGTTTTCCTGTGTGGATTAGGTTGTACTATCCTGTGTGGACGTGATCGAACTTGGGCCTGGATGTTGGAGCCGAACTGGAATTGATAACTTAGGTATATGTATGGGCATATACCTAAGTAGTGTTGGTTGTTACTTCGTGATTGTATATTTCCTTTGTGGATTATCCTTTGTGGATCCTGGGAGACCTTCGGGGGTCTCGGGGTCCCTACTGAGTAGCGTATACTCACCCCTGCACGAGCTATGCCCGCACTACGTTGTGTTGGATGCAGATGACGGACAACACTAATCGTGGTTGAGGCTAGTGGAGCAGTTGGTGCCTGGAGGTGGACCACTGTGCGGGACTTACATGGAGCGGACGGCTGGACCGAGGAGCTGAGGTGGCTATCTGTACCCACCCTTCAGGTGGGACTTCCAGTGGACGGCTCGATGTTGCTTCTTTACTTTCAGTTAATGTACTTTATTTCCAGTTGTACTTTACTTTCAGTTTGGGTTTGTATTCTGGCCCATTTACTTTCCGCACTTACTTTTGTACCCAGTTTTACTTAGTGTTTACTTCTGCTGGCTTACTCTATGGTGTTTGTTTACTTTATAAAGGCAATGCCTTCCCCTTTTTGTTAGGATTTACACCTTGGTGCTAGTCTCCAGCCCCTGGCCTATGGGAGGCGGGCTTGGGGTAGTCATAGCACGGGCCCCGAGGACGGGTCGTGACATCTCACGCTACTCCAAAAATATAGTGCGGGATCCATTATTTAGGGCCCATACCTTTGAGCAGGGGCTCAAGCAGGAGATCAGGTCTTTGATGATCTCACTCAGCATCCCAACGCAGGCGGGGGTGTTAGAGAGAGCCCTCCTAGTGGAGAGTTTCCTTGCTGAGTAGTCTCTAGTAGCGAGACCCACCACCAATCGACATGTAGTGGAGTCTTCTGTAGTTGGAAGCAGACAGATGTCGCAGAGGTCCAAGAGGACCAGACCTACAGGTGGACGACTGCAGGATTCAGGGTCGGTTGTGCGGGGCACACAAGACAGAGTCAGTCCTGCCAGGAGTGGGCAGTGTTATACATGTGGCGGGCAGGGTCACATGGCTTGTGACTGTCTGACCCATCGTACGGATGATCAGTAAACGGTCGAAGGACCACCCAGGTAGAGACAGAGGTTCGACCAAAGAGGTTTGTAGGGAGCAGGCGAATGTGGAAGAGGAGCTGGTCGTGCAGCTGGCGGTGGGCGACAATTCGAGATGTTACCACCACCACCACCATGAAGTCCACCCCAACCGCAGGGAGAAGGTGGACAGGGGCGAGCTCAGCTCCAGGTAGCTGAGCCTACGATCATGGTGCTCTGGAGATGATACGAGGTATGATTTGTGTCTACTCCACCTTAGTTGTAGTACTTATAGACATAGGTTCTAGTCATTCTTTTATTGTCACTGCCATCATTCGGAGCTCAGAGATTCCGATGGAGTCATTTTCTCAATCCTTACGGCTAGAGACTCCTACGGAAGTGGATTCAAAGATTACAAACTGGTGATGGAAGTGTGATCTTACTCTAGGAGGCGAGAGCTTCAGTTGGGATCTCTTAGTAGTAGTGTCGATCCCTTACGACGTCATCTTGGGTATGGACTGGTTATCTACAGTCTATGCTCAGATAGACTATATTAGGCGCAAAGTGTGGTGTGTCCGTACGGATGGGACTAGGTTTACCTTCACCAGTGAGAAGGGAGCCTATGCAGTGCAGGATGGACTTAATCGGAGGAGAGTGCAGCCGATCACTCATCAGTTGGCTAGTCTTACCCTCGAATTTGTTGATGTGGAGAGTATGAGTTATCCTGTAGTGGTGGACCAGTACATGGATGTGTTCCCTAATGATGTTCTGGGTCTACCTCCTCACAGAGAGGTGGACTTTTACATTGACTTGTACCCCAGGATGGCACCAATATCTACACCAGCATATCGGATGGCACCCACGGAGCTTCGTGAGTTGCGGGTACAGTTAAAGGACTTTCAGGGGAATGGATTCATTCGGCCCAGTGTTTCTCATTCGGCAACCCCGATTCTGTTTTCCAAGAAGGAAGATGGGAGCTTGAGGCTTTGTGTTGACTATCGGCGCTTGAACCAGGTGAACGTGAAGAAAAAGTACCCACTCTTGAGGATTGATGATCTCTTTGATCAGCTGAAGGGTGCACTGTGGTTCTCGAAGATAGACCTCAGATCAGGCTATCACTAGCTCAGAGTGAGAGACTAGGATGTGGAGAAGACGACCTTCAGATGTCGGTATGGCCATTATAAGTTCTTGGTTATGCCATTTGGCATGACCAATGCTCCAGCAGTGTTCATGGGACTCATGAATGGGATCTTTCAGCCATACGTTGATCGCTTTGTAGTGGTCTTCATCGACGACATTCTGATCTACTTGGATACTGAGGAGGAGCATGCCTATCATTTGCAGATAGTACTGGACACACTCTGAGAGCACTAGCTTTTTGGTAATCTCTTGAAGTGCCCATTCTGGATCTGAGAGGTTCACTTTCTGGGACATGTCATCTCAGAGGCTGGAGTTGTCGTGGATCTAGCAAAGATTGAGGCGGTACTTTCTTAGGAGCCACCTAGAAGTGTGACAGAGGTACGGAGTTTTCTGGGTTTGTCTGGATACTACCGGAGGTTTGTGCCAAACTTCTCCAGAGTTACAACACCACTATCAGCCTTGACGAAGAAGGGGAAACCCTTTATTTGGTTGGAGAAATGCCAGCGGAGTTTTTAGGAGATGAGGCATAGGCTGACCACTGCCCCCATCTTGATACTTCTAGAGGAGGGCGTAGGGTACATAGTTTACTGTGACGCATCAGGGACCGGAATCAGATGTGTCCCGATGCAAGAGCGAGCAATGATCACATATGGTTCTCGACAGCTGAGACAACATGAGTAGAACTACGCTACCCATGACCTGGAGTTAGCAAAAGTGTTCTTCGCCTTGAAGATGTGGCGACACTATCTGATGGGCGAGCGCTTTACCGTGTACTCTGATCACAAGAGTCTCAGGTATATCTTCTCTCAGAAGGATCTGAACCTGAGATAGTGACGTTGGTTTGAGTGCCTCCAGGACTATGACTTTGAGATAGTCTATATTCCTAGGAAGGGGAACGTTATTGTAGATGCACTCAGCAGGAGGTCTGGTATACAGCTGCTAGGTGAGGCGACGGAGCAGATGGGCGCTTTGCAGATATACTTTGTAGATAGAGATGGAGCAGTTTTCCTTCAGTCTCTTATAGTCACTCCCCCACAACTTCAGTGAGTTAGGGAGGTGCAGTGTGGGGATGCTGACTGCGAGACACGACGTGCTCAGATATCCACAAGGCAGGCACCTGAGGGATTTTCAGAAGGTGGGGAGCACGTCATCCTCTTCAGAGGACGTACCATGGTACCAGTGTCACTTCAGGAGGAAGTGTTGAGAGAGATCCACACTTCCCCTCTAGCGGTACATCCAAGAGTGGCAAAGATGTACCAAGATCTCTGACAATAGCACTGGTGGCCGGGAATGAAGAAAGCAGTAGAAGAGTTTGTTTCTCGGTGCCTCACTTGTCAGCAAGTGAAGATGGAGCATCAGGTACCATCAATCTTGGTTCAGCCTTTAGAGGTCCCAGAGTGGAAGTGGGATGGGATATCCATGGACTTCGTGATAGGAATTCCACATACATCTAGAGGCCATGACTCTAATTGGGTGATCGTCGACCAACTCACCAAGTCGACTCACTTCCTACCGATCAGAGAGAAGGGTTCAGTAGAGAGCTTGGGACGCCTCTATGTGTAGGAGATTGTGCGGCTACATGGAGTACCTTCGACGATTGTCTCTGATTGTGACACATGTTTTACTTCCCGGCTATGGATGGGGTTGCAGGAGGCTTTCAAGACGCAGCTTCGTTTGAGCACCGCTTTCCATCCTTAAATGGATGTCTAGACTGAGCAGACCATACAGACCCTCAAGGACATGTTGTGTGCCTGTTTCCTCGGCTTCGGTCGCAGCTAGAAGGATCACTTGTATTTGGTGTAGTTTGCATACAACAACAGATATCACTCCACCATAGGGATGGAACCTTTTAAAGCTTTGTACGGGTGACCTTGAAGATCACCTTTGTGCTGGACTAACCCAGGGGAGTCAGCACTCGTGGGACCATAGATGGTACGGGCTACCACATAGAAGGTGCAGATCATCCAGGAGCGGATGAAGACTGCACAGAGCAGGCAGAAGTCATATGCCGACAGGGGATGAAGACCTATGGAGTTTGAGGATAGCGACCACGTCTTTCTACGGGTCTCACCTCAGCGAGGTTTGCGGAGATTTGGCTGAGGCAGCAAGTTATATCCGAGATTCATCAGACCCTTTTAGGTCCTCAACAAAGTTGGTGAGGTGGCTTACTGCTTAGCTCTTCCACCTCAGTTGCACCAGGTGCATGACGTCTTCCACATATCCTAGCTGAGGAGATACGTGCATGACCCTTCTCACATCATCGACCATGGTGATATGGACGTCGACGATGGGGCGACTTTTACAGAGGTTCTAGTAGAGATTGAGGATCGAAAGGAGTGGTTCCTTTGT
This sequence comes from Viscum album, assembly GCA_963277665.1. Taxonomy (NCBI): domain Eukaryota; kingdom Viridiplantae; phylum Streptophyta; class Magnoliopsida; order Santalales; family Viscaceae; genus Viscum; species Viscum album. The sequence continues at coordinate 1,087,473,555 of OY728164.1, read as the reverse complement.
GAATGGTTAATACCTCTAGTGCGCGTTCACTGGTAGCACGAGAACCTCCAGGAGAGCATATGGGAGCAGGAGGCTCAGATACGTGCTCAGTACCCCCACTTGTTTACCTAGTTTGAGTTGTGTCTTACGGGGATGTAGAGCCCTGAGGTGGGGAGAATGTAAAGACCCATAATTTCCATGTAATTTTTTTAAATAAATAGAAATTTTATGAGTCCGAAAAAATTGACGGCACATGATTCCGAGGCCCGGAGTGCCCAGAATGAATTTCTGAACTTTATTTCAAGTACGTTCAGTAAACATACGAGCGGGTTTTTATAACTTTTAAACTGGTGCTCGAAATTAAAATCTGAGGGCACCGTTGAACTCGCAGCACCGGTATTCGCTTAAGGAGACTTTCACCTTGATGGCAGTTGGTCGAGGGTGAAAGATAATTTTTGGGTTTTTCATGAAAATAATAAAATAAAATAAACACACATTTTATTTTATTTTGCTGTAACCAACCTCCATGTGGAAGTTGAGAAGTGGGGACCACCAGACCTTAACCTCCCATGAGAGGTTATGGTGGTGGGGACCACCTAAGCCTAACCTCCCATGAGAGGTTATGGCGGTGGGGACCACCCGCGGTCTAAACCACTTCAACTCCCTCATTAATGAGGAGAAGCCTCTTGAGCTTCTACCACATTAATTGTGCAAACCCTCCAATATTAAATGTGTCAACCCTCCTTTATTTAATTTTGTGCCAACCTCATCAATTAATTAAGTGGAGTCAACTTAATTAATCCTTTTTGAATTTTTTGCCAATGAACTAAATAGCGAACATAATCTATTATTTTGGATACTTGGAATTTTTGGAGGAATTGGGAGAGAATAAAGCTTTGGGAGAAATAAAGTACTCCAAAAAAGAACGCTCCGCCAACGAAGAACGCTGACCTCCTTCGACCTTCTTCCTCGGGACTTCTTCTGATGTGGGACATCTTCATCTATGATGAATTGACATTCGTACTTCCTTCTTGTGCCAACTTCAACGAACAACCTGAGGTAAGGGTTTATTTACATGTGAATATTTCTTCCCATGTATACCCCTTCTTTTTATTTTGCGGGTTGGGAACAATCATTACGGGAGAATGGGATTTCATGTTCATGTTCTTGATGATCCTTTTGCTACCACCCTAACACGGAGGGTACGGGCCAAACCAACATGGCTCGACCCTTCCACAAATCTTGTGGTGCTCTTCGCGAAGGTGGAGGACGGCGACCAACCACGAAGGGGGCACGAGAACGGCGGCCAGCACCACCGCCCGCCGCGATGAAGGCGTCGGCGCAACGGCGCCGCCCCGCGGCCTCCGTCGCCGCCCCGCGGCTATTGCTGCCATCCGCGGCTCCGCACCACCCCGTGGCCAGACCACCGCCCCATGGCAGGACCACCCCGCGCGACCGGACCGCTGCCCCGCGGCTGGACCGCCGCCACTCACGCAGCCGGACCGCCACCCCGCGGCTGGTCCGCCTCCCCATGGCCGGACCGCCACCTCGAGGCTGGACTGCCACCCCGTGGTCTCGCACCATCCTTGTCCAAGCTTCCCCAGGCCGATCCAACACGCCTCGTGCCCTCGCAACACCCCTCAGTCGAGCCGCCCTCGCGGCACTCTCCGCAGGCCCTCGCGGCCTGTCGGGCAGGACCCAGCGGGCCGGGCCGAACCTAACCGGCCGGGCTGCACTGCGGGCTGGGCCAAACCCAACAGGTTGGGCTAGGTTGACCCAAACTGGGTCAGCCTAGGCCGGGTCGGGCCAGGTCGGTCCGACTGGGTCGGACCGGACCCGAGACCACTACAACCCATTTACATACTTTTGGTCATAACTTTGGCACCGGACATCCGTTTGACGAATCGTCAATGGCGCTAAAAATCTTGGAGTGAGATGGTCCCCTTTGATGATAACCCATTGTGTTTTTGATTGGGATGGGGTACGGTCATATTTGATCGAACACGAATCCAACTGGGCCCTCGAGATAAAAAGGATAATAACTCACAGATCAGGTGTCTGATTGACATGTCGTCTTTTACGTTGAGACCCCTATGATGTGGAGGACCTTTGAGATAATTCTTCATGGGACTTCATGGTAGTTGGAGTATCGACTAGTATCTTGTGGAGTGGATCCTCCCGGAGATGAGAGAGCATAGTGCAGAGACCTAGTGGCTGGCTGAGACTTGACGATTATTGACCGTTTCGACTCAGAGTGACTCGACAAGCCCAGTGGGGAGCGCCTTGGTGAGGCGTAAGACCCACGGTGGGGAGCGCCTTGGTGACGAGGCAGACCCACGGTACTCAACGGGAGGAGTACCTCAGCAGGCCTCGAGGGGGAGCGTCTTTGTGTGACGCGACAGACCCACGGTGGGGAGCGCCTCTGTGTGACATAGTAGACCCATGGTACTCGACAGAAGGAGTACCTCAGCAGTCTAAGGTTAGTGGGAAGCACCTCTATGTGACGCGGCAGGCCCACTGTACTCGATAGATGAAGAGTTCTCCAGCAGCCGAGGTGTTCGACGTTGTGTTCGGAATGTTACTTGATACTACCCCTAGAATAAATCCTGGTTTGAGCTGAGTTAGTATCTTTGTGTTTTCCTCATGATTGAGATGAATTACTTGATAACTTAGGTATATATTTGGGCATATACCCAAGTAAGGTTATCTATCAATTTCATACTTTGTGTTTTATCCTTGTTGGTTTTTGTGAGACCTAGAGGGTCTCGGGGTCCTTACTGAGTATCATTATACTCACCCCTGCACGGGCTATGCCCGCACCTTGTTGTGTTGGATGCAGATGACGAACAACTCTAACTAAGGATGAGAGTACCAGTACTGGACGATACCTAGAGGTAGATCATACGGCGTGTCGGTACGCAGAGGAGACGGGTGGATGTTGAGTGCTGAGGAGGTGATCTATACCTACCCTTCAGGTAGGAACCTCATAGGACGATCCAAAATCTGTTCTTTTCTCTTTCTTTAGTTGTACTTATACCTTTACGGTTGGGCTTGTATTCTGGCCCCCTTTTTACTTTCAACACTTTTTTTGTTATATATTTGACTTGCATTCATATCTTGTTATGTGTTTGGTTGCGTGTGTTTACAGGTTATAAAGGCAATTTCTTCCCAGTTTTTAGGGAATATGCCTTTTGTGCTAGTTTCCAACCCCTAGCTTATAGAAGACGGACTTAGGGTAGTCACGGAACGGGCCCCGGGGGATGGGTCGTGACATAGGCTATGCCCGCACCTTGTTGTGTTTGGTGCAGACGACGGACAACGTTGACTGAGGGCGAGGGTACCAGGACTGGAGGTAGCACAGAGGTGGGCATAGATGAGGCATACCGCAAAGACGATCGTTCGATAGTTGTACCTACCCTTTAGGTAGGATCCTTGGCGGGTGTTCAGAGGAGTTTTTTTCAGTTATACTTGTACTTTCTAGTTTTACTTTTTCATTTTAGTTGGGCTTGTATTTTAGCCCCTTTTACTTACTGTATACACTCTTTTTTACTATACATTTTACTTGTGTCCGTATCTTGTTGTGTGCATAGTTTTTGTGGGTTTACAGGTTAAAAAGGCAATGCCTTCCTGTTTTAGGGAATATGCATTTCAATGCTAGTCGTTATCCCCTGGCCTATGGAAGGCGGGCTTGGGGTAGTCACGGCACAGGCCCCGGGGGACGGGTCGTGACAAATTGGTATCATAGGAGTCGGTTCTACCGTAGAACATTGGACTCTGATCTTTTTAATGGAAATAGTGTTAAGTGTAGTGAGTGTGGATATCAGTTTAGGAAATCCAGTGTTGGTGTGGCGGCCGACGTATCCATACACCAGGACCCTGACTTCTGATTTCTGACTCAGTGCACAAAAACTCTAATTGCGTGTGTGTTTTGAAAAGTTTTCTTCGTAAACTCTTCGAGTCATCCTACCAGGTATAACTTATTGACTGTGGCACACCTGTTTCTTTTAGGATGCCTCCACGCAGACATCTAGCTAGGGTTCCGAGTAGAGTACACGATGATAGCCCACTGAGCGACGAGGCCTCAGTATAGGGCCCTTTGTCAGTAGCGGCACCAGAAGTACCATTACCCATTGGGCCACTGATGCCACCAGCCCCAGCAGAAGAGGGTGCATTCCGCTTGATTACGTTGCACGAGTTCTAGTGACAGAGGCCGCCCAGGTTCAGGGGTGAGACAGACCCACAGGCGGCTGAGGATTGGCTGGAGGCTGTGGTGAGAGTCTTCCGACTGGTAGGGACACCAGGTGATCTCATGGTGATCCTTGCCGCTAGTCTTCTACACGAATCAGTAGGAATATGGTGGGCCTTGATGCTCCAGGTTCACGATGAGGTTACACTTCTTTAGGCAGACTTTGAGAGCCTATTTTGGGAAGAGTTTATCCCAGTGACCCTTCGTGCAGTGCGCATACAGGAGCTTCTTCATCTGCGACAGGGTAGCATGATTATGGCTCAGTACTCAGCGACGTTCACCGACCTCTCATGCTACTCCACTTATATGGTGCAGGACCCATTCTTCAGGGCTCTGACCTTCGAGCAGGGACTCGGGAGGGAGATCAGGGTATCGATGATTTCTCTCAGCATCCCTACTCAGGCGGGGGTGTTAGAGCGAGACCTCTTAGTGGAGAGTTTTCTTACTGAGAAGTCACTAGTAGCGAGACCCACCATCGGGCGTCATGTAGCGGAGTCTTCTACAGCTGGAAGGAGACAGATGTCACAGAGGTCCAAGAGGACCAGACCTATAGGTGGAAGATCGCAGGATTCTGGGTTGGTTGTGCGGGGCACCGGAGACAGAGCCAGTCATGGGAGGAGTAGGAAGTGTTACGTATGTGGCGGGCAGGGTCACATGGCTCGAGACTGCCCGACCCGCCGTACGGATGATCAGGAGATGGTCAAAGGAACGCCCAGGCAGAGATAGAGGTTCGACCGAGGAGGTCCGCAGGGAGCTGGCCGACGTGGCAGAGGAACTGGTCGTGCAGCTGGTCGTGGGCGACGATTCGAGATGTTACCGCCACCACTACCAGGTGGTCCACCCCGACCATAGAGAGCAGGTGGATAGGGGCGAGCTCAGCTCCAAGTAGCTGAGGCCTACGATCACGACACTCCGGATATGATACGAGGTACGATCTGTGTCTACTCCACCTTAGCTGCAGTACTTATAGACACGGGTGTCAGTCATTATTTTATTTCCACTGCCCTCGTTCGGAGCTCGGAGATTCCGACGGAGCCGTTGGCTCGATCCTTACAGCTAGAGACTACTACGGGAGCAGATTCAAAGATTACGCACTGGTGCCGGCAGTGTGAGATTACTCTAGGAGGTGAGAGCTTCAGTTGGGATCTCCTAGTAGCGGCATCGAGGCCTTACGACGTTATCTTGGGTATGGACTAGTTATCTACAGTCCATGCTCAGATTGACTGTATTAGGCGAAAAGTGTGGTGTATCCGCGAGAATGGGACTAGGTTTACCTTCACTGGCGAGAAGGGAGCCTTTGCAGCACAGGACCGACTTACCCGGAGGAGGGTGCAACTGATCACTCATCTGTTGGATAGCCTTACCCTCGGAGCGGTTGATGTGGAGAGTTTAAGTTATCCTGTAGTGGTGGACCAGTACGCGGATGTCTTCCCTGGTGATGTTTTTGGTCTACCTCCATGCATAGAGGTGGACTTTTACATTGACTTGTACTCCGAAAAGGCACCGATATCTACACCAGCATATCGGATGGCTCCCGTGGAGCTTCATGAGTTGTGGGTACAGCTAGAGGACTTACAGGGGAAGGGATTTATCCGGCCCAGTGTTTCTCCTTGGGCAGCCTCGATTTTGTTCGCCAAGAAAGCAGATGAGATCTTGAGACTTTGTGTTGACTATCGGCGTCTAAACCAGGTGACTGTGAATAACAAGTACCCACTACTGAGGATTGAAGACCTCTTTGATCAGCTGAAGGGGGCATGGTGGTTCTCTAAGATAGACCATAGATCAGGCTATCACCAGCTCAAAGTACGAGATGAGGATGTGTAGAAGATGACTTTCAGATGTCGGTATGGCCACTACGAGTTCTTGGTCATGTCGTTTGGCGTGACCAACGCTCTAGTAGTGTTCATGGGACTCATGAACAAGATTTTCCATCCATACCTTAATTGCTTTATAGTAATCTTCATCGATGAAATTATGATCTACTCGGCTACTGAGGAGGAGCATGTCTATCATTTGTATATAGTTTTGGACACTATCCGAGAGCACCAACTTTATGGTAATCTCTCGAAGTGCCAGTTTTGGATCCGAGAGGTTCACTTTCTAGGACATGTCATCTCGGAGGCTGGAGTTGCGGTGGATCCAGCAAATATTGAGGCGGTACTTGCTTGGGAGCCACCCAGGAGTGTGACGGAGGTATAGAGTTTCCTGGGTTTGGCTGGATACTACCAGAGATTTGTTCCAGATTTCTCTAGAGTTGCAGCACCTTTATCAGCATTGACGAAGAATGGGAAACCCTTCGTGTGGTCAAAGAGATTCCAGTGGAGTTTTTAGGAGCTGAGACAAAGGCTGACCAGTGCCCCCATCTTGAGGCTTCCAGAGGAGGGTGTTGGGTACGTAGTCTACAGCGACACATCAGGGACCGGGATTAGATGTGTCCTGATACAGGAGAAAGAAATTATCTCATATGGTCCTCAATAGATGAGACAGAATGAGAAGAATTATGCTACTCATGACCTTGAGTTACCAGCAGTGGTCTTTGCTTTGAATATTTGGCGACACTATCTGATGGGCGAGCGTTTTACGGTCTACTCTGATCACTAGAGTCTCAGGTATATCTTCTCCCAGAAGGATCTGAACCTAAGATAGCGACATTGGCTTGAGTTCCACCAGTACTATAACTTTGAGATAGTCTATACTCCTGGGAAGAGGAATGTTGTAGCAGATGCACTCAGCAAGAGATCTGGTATACAACTGTTAGGTGAGGCGACAGAGTAGCTAGCCGCTTTACGGATATCCTTTGTGGAATGTGATGGAGCATCTTTTCTTCAGCCTCTTACAGTCACTCCCCCACTTCTTCAGAGAGTTAGGGAGGCGCAACTTGGGGACACTGACTGCGAGGCTCTACGTGTTCAGTTATCCTCCAGGCAGGCGCCTAATGGATTTTCTGAAGGTGGGGAGCACGTCATCCTTTTTAGAGGATGTACCATGTTACCAGTGTCACTTCAGGAGGAAGTGTTGTGGAAGTTCCACAAATCCCCTCTAGCGGTATATCCAGGAGTGGAGAAGATGTACCAGGATCTCTGATGGGATCTCCGACGACAACACTGGTGGCCAGGAATGAAAAAAGTAGTAGCAGAGTTTGTCTCCTGGTGCCTCACTTATCAGCAAGTGAAGGCGGAGCATTAGGTACCAACAGGATTAGTTCATCCTTTAGAAGTCTCAGAGTGGAAGTGGGACGGGATATCCATGGACTTCGTGACAGGACTTCCACGTACATCCAGGGATCATGATTCTATTTGGGTGATCGTCGACCGACTCACCAAGTCGGCCCACTTCCTACTGATCAGAGAGTAGGGTTCAGTAGAGAGCTTGGGACGCCTCTACATGCAAGAGATTTTGCGGCTATATGGAGTACCCTCGATGATTGTCTCCGATCGTGATGCACATTTCACTTCCCGACTATGGAAGGGGTTGCAGGAGGCTTCCGGGATACAGCTTCGTTTGAGCACCGCCTTCCATCATCAGACAGATGGCTAGACTGAGCGGACTATTCAGACCCTCGAGGACATGCTGCGTGCTTGCGTCCTCAACTTCGGTCGTAGCTGGGAGGATCACTTTACCTTGGTGGAGTTTTCTTACAACAACAACTATCACTCCACCATTGGGATGACACCTTTTGAGGCATTGTACGACCGACCATGCAGATCGCCTTTGTGTTAGACTGACCCAGGGGAGTCAGCACTCATGGGACCAGATATGGTATGGGCTACCATAGAGAAGGTACAAATCATCCAGGAGTGGATGAAGACTACACAGAGCAAGCATAAGTCTTATGCCGACAGAAGACGGAGACCTCTAGTGTTCGAGGATGGTGACCACGTCTTTCTACGGGTCTCACCCTGACGAGGTTTTTAGAGATTTGGCTGAGGTGACAAGTTATCTTCGAGGTTCATCGGACCTTTTCAGGTCCTTAGTAGAGTTGTCAAGGTGGATTACCGCTTAGCGCTTCCATCTCAGCTGCACTGGGTGCATGACGTCTTCCACGTATCCTAGCTGAGGAGATACGTGCATGACCTTTCACACATCATTGACTGGGGCGAGCTGGACATCGATGATGGGGCGACGTTTATGGAGGTTCCAGTGGAGATTGAGGATCAACTGGAGAGAGTCCTTCATGGACGATCGATACCTTTGGTGCGTGTATGTTGGCAGCACAAGAACCTCTAGGAGAGCACATGGGAGCGGGAGGCTCAAATTCATGCTCAGCACCCCCACTTGTTTCCTTAGTTTGTGTTGTAGCTTTTGGGGACGCAAATCCCTGAGGTGGGGAGAATGTAATGACACAGATTTTCCATGTAATTTTTTTAATTATATGGGAATATTACAAGTCCGAAAAAATTTAAGACGCATGATTCTGAGGCCCGGAGTGCCTGGAATGAATTTTTAAACTTTTTTTAAGTATGTTCAGTAAACTTGTGAGGGGTTTTTTATAACTTTTGAACCAGTGCTCAGAATTGAAATATGAGAGCACCGTTGAACTCGCAGCACCGATATTCTCTTAAAGAGACTTTCACCTCGAGCACAGTATCGAGGTTGAAAGTTAGTTTTCATGTTTTTTGTGGAAATAAAAATAAAATAAAGAACAACTTTTATTTTATTTTTATAACCTCTCTTTTTAAATTATGGAGGTGGGGACCACCTGAGCTAGAAAAACCCCTAATTTAAATTCTTGGTGGTGGGGACACCCGAACCCCTCTTAAAGGGGGAAAACCTCTCAACTCTCCAATTAATAAATTGATCCAACTATAATTAATTAAATGTGTCAACTTTAATTAATTGTTAGACTTATTTTTTAATAAGTTGGATCTTCATTTTTGTTGGGTTAGAGGATTTCGTTGGAAAAGGATCTTGGTAGAATTTTGGAGAAACATTCTCTCCAACGAAGAACTTTTCCTCTCCAACGAAGAATGAGGAACCGACCCCGATCCCAGATTGGAAGCGCTTTGCAGAAGCAACAAATGTCGATGTTCTTCAATGACTTCATCTTCTATCTCTCGACTCCTCTAACGAACGACAAGGTAGGGTTTGTTATTTTGAATACCCCTTACCCGTTCTTGACGTTCTTCATGATTCAAGAACAAATAAGCCGCTTGTTACCGTCCTAACGCGGAGGGTTCGGGCCAAACGAAAACGGCCTGACCTCTCCACAACCTTTGTGGATTTTGGTGGTTTTAAATCAATGGCGACGACCCGAGATGAGTGCGGAAGACTGCGGAATGAAGAACGGGCCACTGGGGTGCGCCCGGTGCCCCGAGGAACGTCGTTGGAGATCCATTCCAGCAATCGGCACTGGTGGGGCTCGGGAGCGGCGGTCGGCACTCTGGCTGGCCGCGAAGACGGCGGCGGCGCAACCGCACCACCGGAGAAGGGTCGTGGCCCGTCGGCCGCGACGGAGCTAGGGCGGCGGCCGACACACGGTCGGCCACGTGACAGGAATGGTGGCGCACGTCTGCGCCGCCCGGCATGCAGGGGCCGCGACGCAAGGTCGCGACAGTGATGGAGGGGCGGTCGAATCGCTGCTGGCCGCTGGTGATGGTGTGGCGCGCGACCGCGCCGCGCAGAGGAGGGCTGGTCGTCCGGCCAGCCGCGAGCCGAGCGGACCACCCAGCGGGACGCCATCTCGGGCCATGCCAGCGGGTCGGTCCCGACCTGAGTCAACCCGAATCGGGCCGGGCCGGGTCGGATCGAACCCGGACCAGTTTCGACCCTTTTTGCTCCTTCGGCCATATCTTGAGCTACGGGCATCTGTTTGATGAACCATCTACGGTACTGGAAACCTTGGATCGAGACGGTTATTTTGGTATACCCAACATGAGTTTTGGGTGTTGGGAAGGAGAGTGATGGCAAGAGGGGGGGTGAATTGCCTTTTAAAAAATAATTAACAATTTAAAAACAAAGTTAAAAGTGCAGTGGAAATAAAAGAGGCAAGACACAAAACTTGATAACGGAGTTCGGCTTAAACCAAAGCCTATGTCTCCGCTCCCAACTCAATCGTTGAGAGATTTACTACCGCTTGCTTTTTAATGGTTTTAGCAAGAAACCCACTAGACTTTAAGGTAGTCTAGAACCTATTACAGCTTGCTTTTAATGGTTGAGCAAGAACCCACTAGCCTTCTTACAGGTGAAGGCTAGCTCACCTATGACTCAAGCCTTTTAAAGGGAAGTCTTGACTAACCTCTTCACACCTTGAAGGTGGTGTGAAAACCCAAGCAAAGGGAAGATGAGAGAAAGAGGGGTTTGTAGGCACAAACCCAAATTGATGCTCAAAATAATAAAACAAGAAAAACCGTAATGTGGAGAAGTCTTGGGTGCCAATGGATTGATTAGAGTTGATGAAGAGCGCTCCCAAGCTTCTATGGTGATGCTCCTTGGATGTGGAAATGGGTTGGAGCAATTGAGGTTCCTTGGAGGAATGCGCCGGTGGTTCGCCAAGTGATCGAAAAATGTTCCCGTGGGCTACCATTACGTTTCCGGGGCTTCCTAGTCCTTTATTTATAGAGGGGGAACCCTCAAATGGCCTTTGGGGGTCTTCGGAGCCGTTGGAGAGGCCTTCGGAGCCGTTGGGAGTCAAGTGGACAAGTCTGGTCAAAGCCCAACGGCTAGTTTGACTGGCTCCACCGGCTGACCGGTGCTTGGCCACCGGTTGGCCGGTGCTTTGGAAAATGGAGAGGCCTTCTGCCCAGGCGCCACCGGCTGGCCGGTGAGGAGGCCACCGGTTGGCCGGTGGTGAGACAGTAGGTGTCCCTTCTGTCTGGGTTCCATCGGCTGGCCGGTGATGGGACACCGGTTGGCCGGTTGTCTGGACAGAGGGGATGCCTTCTGTCAAGATTCCACCGGCTGGCCGGTGGTCATCCATCGGTTGGCCGGTGGACTGAAATCAGTCCACTTTTGACTTCTGGCTTTCTTGGCCCAATTCCTTGGCAACCTGAAATCATGCCTATCATCCAAAAACACTTAAAACAAGATTAGATAAATAAGAGAGTGATTGTGATCATGAAAATTAAACCATGAGGGGTACGATAGGTACAACAATCTCCCCCTATTTTGATGATCACAATCACAAAAACAAGCAATGTAAAAGACTGAAATGAAAGGCATGCTTTAAAGGATAAAGCAAAGCATGAGAGAAAGATTTGTCCCCCAATCAACCAAGAATTTCTCCCCCTTTGTGATTATCAAAATAGCACGGGGCATAAAACTTGATTGAGGGAAGGGTGAAAAACAAGATAGAGTTTTTAAACCAATTGAAATTTTTGAGATTTGAATTGAAAGTTTTGAATTGAATGTTTTGAATTGAAGGTTTTGAATTGAAAGTTTTGAATATAAAGCAAAAAGGTTTAAACGATCCTAACTCCCCCTAAATAAAAACAACAAATCACCGGGGAGAGGATTTTAGAACCGAGACAAATTTTGGTCCGGTGAGACTCGCTAAAAGGGATTTTTCAATCCAAACTTGTCTAGTGGCGGGTCTTCTCCTATGAAATTCATCATTAAAGGAAATGGTTTTGGGCCTTCCATACCGGGCATTTTTGCAATCGCACTCATCAATTAAGTGCCCGGGTTTTTTACAATAGTTGCAAAATTTATATTGGGAGCTCCCCCTTACAAAAATAGTAGGAGCATGGGAAGAGGAAGCTTGCTTGGAATATCCAAGCCCTTGGGTGGTTCTAGATACGCATTGGGAACCAAGGAGCTTCGAAAGGTTATGTTCACATTCGGTGAACTTAGCTAGGGATTTCCTTAAATCCTTGATTGTTAATTCCATAGAATCAACATCGGGAAGGTTTTGGATCTTGAGGGACAACTCCTCCTTTTCTTTGAGAAGTTGTTCCTTTTCGGAAGAAAGTTTTTTGAAATTCTTTTTTAAAGCAATAAATTTGGAAGAAAGTTTGTGAAAGCCTTCCTCCAATTGATCTCTAGCATGTTGGAGATCCTCATAAGATAAATGATTGAAAGAATTTGAAGAAATAGAGGATGAGGAGTCGGAAGAGGCACTAGTGCAGAAAATATTTTTTACGTCGGTTATTTTTCATTATTTACGTCGGTTTTTAGGCGACGTTAATACTGATGACGTTATAAATAACGTTTTTTACGTCGGTTATTTAAAACCCGACGTAACATCCCTAACATCACGGTGTTTATCACGTCGGTTATTAATAACCGACGTGAAAAATGATGGGGGATGGGGATTTATAACGGCGGTTATTATATAACCGCCGTGATAAACCGCGGGTGGGAGGGTTTAGCACGTCGGTTATTATATAACCGACGTGATAAATATGCGCGGGGGGGTTTATCACGTCAGTTATTTCTAAACCGACGTGATAAAACGCCTGGGATATCGTTTATCACGTCGATTATGACATAACCGACGTGATTAACCCTTCCCCGAGCCTATTATCACGTCGGTTTCTTAAATAACCGACGTGATAAAAAGGCCTGGGAAACATTTTAGCACATCGGTTATCCAATAACCGACGTGGTAAATCGATTCCCATGCCTTTTAGCACGTCGGTTATATTAAGAACCGACGTGATAAAAGGCCCGGGAACGGTTTATCACGTCGGTTCTCGAAAAAACCGACGTGATAAACCCCTACTGATTTATTTACCACGTCGGTTATAAAATAATCGACGTGAAAGCGATATTTTTTTTTAAAAATAATTGCACTGCTCTCACCAAAAAGCCACCAGAAACCAAACAACAAAAATAACCATGCCAGCCCTCCCCCAAGCCCCAAATGAACCCCACCCTCATCTATACCCACCTAACAACCTGGCCAGCCCTCCCCCACCACATTGGAGCCCCACCACAACCCTTGGACACCCCCCCACCCCTTGGACAGCCCCCCCACCCTCATTTACACCCCCACGACCCCTAGTACAGCCTCAAACACCCATTGGACACCCCTCCCATATCCCTTGGACACCCCCCACCCCTTGGACACCCCCCCACGACATCCCCCCCACCCTCATTTACACCCCCAAGACCCCTAGTACAGCCTCAAACACCCATTGGACACCCCCCCACACCTTAACAGCCCTCTCAGACCCCTTGGACACCCCCCCCCCCCCCCCCGAGCCCTTGGACAGCCCCAAACACCCCTTGGACACCCCTCCCATATCCCTTGGACACCCCCCCACCCTTGGACACCCCCCACCCCTTGGACACCCCCCCACCCCTTGGACAGCCCCCCACCCTCATTTACACCCAACCGGCCCCTTGGACAGAACTCCCAGACACCTTGGACACCACTCCCATATCCCTTGGACACCCCCCCACCCCTTGGACACCCCCACCCCTTCGACAGCCCCCCCCCCCCCCACCCTCATTTACACCCCCCGAACACTAGGACAGCCCCAAACACCCCTTGGACACCCCTCTCATATCCCTTGGACACCCCCCCACCCCTTGGACACCCCCCCACCCCTTGGACAGCCCCCCCCCCCCCCCACCCCCCTGGACACCCCCCTGACCCCTTGGAAACCCCCCCCCCCAACCCCTTGGAAACCCCCCCATCCCCTTGGACAGCCCCAAACACCCCTTGGACACCCCTCCTATATCCCTTGGACACCCCCCCACCACTTGGACACCCCCACCCCTTGGACAGCCCCCCCCCCCCCACCCTCATTTACACCCAACCGACCCCTTGGACAGCCCCAAACACACCTTGGACACCCCTCCCATATCCCTTGGACACCCCCCACCCCTTGGACACCCCCCCACCCTCATTTACACCCCCCGACCCCTAGGACAGCCCCAAACACACCTTGGACACCCCTCCCATATCCCTTGGACACCCCCCAAACACCCACCCACCCCCTTGGAACCTCTCCCCCCATACCAAAATCTAGACCAGAAAAACCATCAACAGTAGACCAAAACAAGAAGTAGAGAAAAATTAAACATTCACTTATATAACATTTAAAACTTACACTGTCAACTTCAAAAAAAAACTAAATCCAACCTAAACGACTACGAAATACACAATTACATTGACAATATTCAAAATTACATTTTACATTACAAACAACTAAAAGTCAATCAAACCTGTAAAATAATTTGACCACTCCACTTGTAAGTGTTTGATATCTTCAGCAGTAAAGGGTTGAGGGTCATCAAAAATCTACAAAGGAAAAGGATAGTAGTCAACGTGTATAATGAATAAATCAAATTGAAATATTATGAGAAAGAGGAAATCTTACCAGGTCAAAACTCAGAACTGTCCCAGTTGTTATTATTTCATACATAAATCTTAACATGTAATATCCGCATTCGATGATGCCTTGTTGCTCATGACATTTCTGTTTGAATGAGTGTAAATTCAATATATTATTTTTATGTAATAAATCAAAATGTACAAATTATAAATGGATATTTACCTTCACATGTACATATTTGATCTTGAAATTCCTTTTCTTTGCGCTTTTTCGAAAGTGGACCCATGCCCTGTTAGAAAATAATACGAATGGGGTAAATTTAAAATTCATTATAATATATAAAACTATTGTGAAATTGAAACTTACGTTTCCAATATATTCTTAAAACTTTCTCGCACATCATCATGGAGAGAGCATATCCAATAAAGTGCTTTCTCCCTAGGGAAAAAAACCCCTAACATCCAATGATCCCTGATAAAAGGAAATTTAACGTTAGTGGTTTTTTATGTTAAAAGATAATTAACTCTTTGAGAGGGATGTGTTTCATACCTCTCACAAAAAGGCATCATCCAACACTGTGTGATTACATTCTTTTCAAATCTATCAGCAATATAAATCATTCTTTGTTCCTCATCCAATGCACATGCTTCAGGGGAAATCAATTGTGGGTCCACGAATCCATATACATCTGTCAGCTCATTCCTCTCACAAATTTTATACAGATACCTAATACAAAGCTGACATAAGTATACATTTTTAATAAATATAACGCAAGGAAAAGGTATTAAGACTTACATGATAAAAATTTGCACCACGTTGATGCCCAACTTATCTCCAGTGAAAAACTCCATGATATCAGTTTTCATAATCCCCACACTTAGTTAACATCCACAGACATGAGCTTCCATTGTAAAGTCATAATGATCCGCCAACAAATTTGAATATCTTGACAATTTGTCAAGACTGCTAGTATCTGCATCTGATGTCATAGCTATCTGTCTTTGTTGTTGTCTATACAGTATTTCTTTACCTTTGAAGTATTCCTGTAAAAATAAATTGAAAAATATATTAGTTTTCAAATGATAAAACATTAATAAAAATATAAAATAAAAGATATAACATCCATACCTCTATGGTAATGAGTCGAAGAAGTCTGGATGGCCAAAGTAAAAAATGGCCGATACTATGTCCAACTGTCGTCACCTCATCTGTAGGTAATGGTATCCGAGCTGATCTATCTATAATATCCTGTACAGTGACCCTATGATTTTCTACCTCTAACTGTTGATGATGAACTGTATCTCCTATACAATATACCATCCCATATGCAACTATATGATGTTTAGGATCATCAACATACAACTCACAATAAGTAGGTAGCTGCGGCGGAGGAGGAGGATCAAAAATGGGGTCCGCAGGCTGAGGTGGGGGAGTGGGAGATACTGGGAGAGGTGGAGTGGGAGCTGCACCCTGAAATTGTCTTTGCAAGTCTGCAAACATAAACTGCACCGATGCTCTAATCTTGTCCTCCATTGTCGCATTAATATTATGGACTTCAGCCTCTAAGGATTCTATTTTTTTTATAAACTCCCTCAACGTTAGAAGTTGAGGAACGTGGCAACACTTTTCTTACCGATACACCTGCCGGATATCCTCTTACACGGCCAGGATGTTCGGGATTTCCCAATGCCACAGATAAAATATCTTCCCTCCCAGATGGTGTAAATGTCCCCTGTGAACTCTGCTCCTCAAGAGAGTCCTGTAATAATTAATTGAACATTTCTATAATGATTGGAAATATATGACGAAAATAGTAAACTTAAATAAATAAAATAGATATCTTACAATCCTCTCAACTACGAGTCTCGATTCTTCCGAAAGATATTGTCCTTTTTTGCCCTTCCAAGCTCTTTTCCGTTTCTCATGTCTAGATGGAGGGGATGGAGGGGCCACCTCTCCAGAGCTTGAAGACTCAGCTCTTAGTTGTTGAAATTTTTCTGCCATCATTTGTTCTTCCAATAATGCATACCCTCCCCGAGATAAACTATGAGGGTGTACATTTTTAGATTGGATCTCTTGATGAGCTTTCCTTGTTTGTTGTAAATTAAGAATAAGTAATCATTAACAAAACAATAATAAGATCATTTATATAAGAAAGCTTATAAAAGTTTACATTTCCCTTACCAAAAATGATTCTTTTCTTCTACTTTCTAAAAATTGTCTCCATGTGTCTTCATCTATAAAAGGATATATACGACATGGATTCTCACGACTCCTATGACCATAAATGAAATCAGATGAGAGGGTTGATTTGAAATCCCTCCATCTCCTAGCAGCCAACGATAAGCATTTCTTCCTGACTCCTCCAGTGTCAGGAATATCAAATGTCATCTGATAAAAAAGAGGTTAAAAATATTATATATACTATAAACATTTAAAGAACAGTCAAACAATAGCAAAAGATCTTACCAAAATGGTCTCCCATAGCTGAGAAATTATCGCCTTATCCACACTTCTCCAATCATCATAGAGAATGCTTACTTTGCTCTTAGCCTGAGTTGCTACAAAACCCTTAAAATATTTAGCATTTGGACCTCTAGGAAGATCATCATCATCAAACTCCACGACTATCCTCTCCTCCTTCGTACGGGCAAGTGATAATTTTGGTAAACGTGTGCACCCACGCTTACCAACCTTTGAACTCTTTTTCGTAATAGGAGCATGTGAATGTTCCTCCCCAGATGTATGACCAATATGCTCATCTCCAGAATCATGTGGCTGATCAACTGATTGATCTGTCATTTTCCTTCAAATCAAAAAAACAAACATTAGTTCACAAATATACAAATTCAAATATTGTAATACTACTTAATCAGAAAATAGAAAAGTGTACTAAATTACATAATAGTAAACATTGGTAATATGGTAAGCATGTTAAACAATGATAAACATGGTAAACACAGTCTGTTGTACCCCTCTCTCTTGGATTTTAATGATCACAATCACTCTTATTATGTTCTAACTTGTTTTCAAGTGTTTTTGTTGATAGGAAAAAGGTTGCCAAGGATTTGGCCCAAGAAAGCTGAAAAGTGGACTCACTGAGTCCACCGGTCAGCCGGTGTGAGCTCACCGGCCAGCCGGAGGACCCAGGCAGTAGACTTGCCCACTGCCTGGTGTCACCGGCCGGCCAGTGGACCAGACAGCCTTGCTCTGTCTGGGCCACCGGCCGGCCGCTGGCTCACCACCGGCCGGCCGGTGGACCAGACAGAGAGCCTTCCTCTGTCTGGACCACCGGCCGGCCGCTGGATCACCATCGACCGGCCGGTGGACCAGACAGCCTTCCTCTGTCTGGACCACCGGCCGGCCGCTGGATCACCACCGGCCGGCCGCTGGCTCATCACTGGCCGACCGGTGGACGAGACAGAGCTTTTCTGTCTGGACCACCGGCCAACCGGTGATCCACCACCGGCCAGCCGGTGCGCCCAGGACTTCTCCTCTTTACGGTTTTTATTGTTTTATCATTTTGGTTTGATACATGTTTTAATAAGTAAAAAATTTACAATATCTAACATTATATGAAAAAACTAAATGTAAACAAGAAATAAACATGTGTTACCTGTAATTTTAGGAATGTACAGTTGGATTGTTTTCCCAAATTCCTTCGTCGTGATCGTTCCTTATGGCACAAACCATGTCTTCAACATACTCATCATTATGTTCTGTTAATCTTTCCATGGAAGTAGGGATCTCACATAAATCAGCATCTTCATCAAATTCATCCTCACCAACATATTTTTTTCCCTTGTAAAACAACAGCCCACTGCATATCTGATTGATCTACTACATAGAAAATTTGTTTGGCATGTGTTGCCATTATAAAAGAATCAGTTGTGTCTTCCAATCTATTCAGATTAACAAGTGTCATTCCAAATTTATCGTGTCTGACACTGTTGTTACCGATAAACCATTTACAGTTAAAAATAGGAACTTTAATTTTAAAGTAATCAGCCTCCCATATGTCTTCAATCACTCCATAATATGCACTTGATGCCGAAATTGGGTTTCTGTCCTTAGCACTCGAAAAATGCATTGCTTCTGCAAACACCAATACACCACTATTCTGAACTGCACTTCTGTTGTCCAGAGCTTTCGTATGAAATGTATAGCCATTAATGTCATAAGCGGACCATGTTATCACATTTAAAGATGGACCACCCACTATCCATTTTAATGTCTCTGATACATCTGATCTACCAAGCAAGGTCTTTTTAAACCATGGCAAAAAAAATTTGTTGTGCTCATTCAAAATCCACATTTCTTTCTTCTTTGGATGACATTGTTTCAACTCATTAATATGCAATGTGATATACGGTTGAACATCAGCTATGTTATTCAAGATGTATGATTCTAACTTCTTCATCTGTTCAGCTGACAGTGATTTGACTTTCAAGCCACGAATCCCCTTTCCCTCATTATTAACCCGTTCATGGCGAGATGGAGGCAAAACTATGTGTTGATCCGTAGCCAAGTAGCTCATACAAAACTCTGCTACCTCCTCAGAAATATACTTTTCAATAATGGAGGCTTCAGGTTGATATGGATTTTTAACATATCCCTTTAATATTTTCATATACCTTTCAAAAGGATACATCCAACGAAGATATACAGGTCCACAAAGCTTTATTTCTCGAACCAGATGAATCATTAAATGCACCATCATATCAAAAAAAGTTGGAGGAAAATACATTTCCAAATGACAAAGTATAAAAATTGCATCCTTTTCCAAAATGTTCAAAGCATTCACATCAATCGCCTTATTACAAATTGAATTGAAAAAATAACACAACCTCATTATAGTCTTTCTGACACGGATGGGCAATATTCCACGCAGTGCAACTGGTAGAATTTGTTGCATCATGACGTGACAATCATGTGATTTCATACCTATCAACTTCAAGTCTTTCAATGAGACAAAATTTTTTACATTTGAAGAATATCCTTGAGGCACTTTGATATCATGAAGACACTGACAGAAGATACTTTTCTCCCTCTTCTATAATGTATGACAAGCTGGGGGAAGAAATGTTCGTCTTCCTTTAGGAGTGGGAGATAACTCCAAACGTATTCCCATTGATAGTAGGTCTAACCTTGCATTCAACCCATCTTTTGTCTTTCCTTTAATATCTAGCAATGTTCTGATCAAAGAATCACAGATATTCTTCTCCATGTGCATGACATCAATATTATGTTTGACTTCATGATACCTCCAATATGGTAGCTCAAAAAATATTGACCTTTTCTTCCAAATATGTCTATCATTACCAGATTTCTGTGTCTTTCCCAATGTCACATCAAGGTTTTTCACCCTCTCAAAATACAAATCTGGGGATAAAGGTTTTGGAGCAGTATCAAATTCTTGTGAGCCATTGAATTCCTTTTTTAGTCTTCTATAAGGGTGATCCATAGGCAAAAACTTTCGATGACCCATGTACACTATTTTCCTCCCATGATGCAATTGACAATATGACGTCTGTTGTTCGCAAATTGGACATGCTTTATGCCCTTTAACACTGTATCCAGACAAATTTCCATATGCTGGGAAGTCATTTATAGTGAATAGAAGCACTGCATGCAGTTGAAAATATTCCATTTTATAAGAATCATACACCCTAATACCATCAGCCCATAACAGTTTCAAATCATCAATCAGCGGTGACAAGTATACATCAATATCATTGCCGGGTTGCTTTGGACCAGAGATCATGATACTCAACATGACATATTTGCGCTTCATACAAACTTCAGGAGAGAGGTTGTAAATTACCAATAAAACAGGCCATGAACTATGTGTGCTACTGAGGGTTCGGTATGGATTCATTCCATCTGTGCACAAGCCTAGTCTCAGATTTCTAATTTCATTTCCAAATGTAGGGTACTGGGCATCAATTTTCTTCCATTGTGGACAATCAGCTGGATGACGTATTTTTCCATCACATACCCGCTCATCAGCATGCCATCTTAACCTTTTTGCATCATGTGAATTAGCAAATAAATGTTTGAAACGAGGAATTATAGAAAGATACCAAAATACCTTTGAAGGGAGCTTTGTAATCTCTACATCAGCTTGTGATTTTTCTTTCACCTTATACCGTGATGTCCCACATTTAGGACACTCTTTCAAAAATTCATATTCCTTCCTATATATAATGCAGTCATTCGGACAGGCATGTATTTTCCTGTATCCCAATCCCATCAGGCATAATATTTTTTTGGCCTTATAATGTGAATCTGGAAGATCGTTATCTTTTGGAAGAATGTCTTTCATCAATTGTAGCAGCTCTGTAAAACTTCTGTCACTCCATCCATGTTTCGCCTTCAGGTTAATCAATCTTAACACTGCCGACAAAACCGTAAAATCTGTACAACCAGGATATAATGGTTTTTCGGCATCACCATATAGACGTGCAACTGTCGGTTCTATCTCAATTTGTTCTGCTACAATATCGCGAATCATTTCTTCAATTCCATCGGAGTTACCATCTTGCGATTCATTATCATCAGTGACATTCTGTCCAGTTTTGCCATGCCAAATCCAAGGGTTGTAACTCGGATTGAAACCATGACAAATCAGATGATCTTTTATCTCTCTACTTTTCAACTTCTTCATATTCAGACATTTCAGGCATGGACAGAAAAAAATGTCACTACTTGGAACATTTCGTTTAGAAAATTCCAAAAAGGCATCAACACCTTCCTCATATTCATTGCTCATTCGATGTGTCGTAATCCAACTTCGACTCATTATTACCTATAACAAATAGCAAAAATATATATATTTTTTAGATAAGACAAATATACGTTTATATGAAAAAAATCATAATTTGAATGTAAACAATTTTGAAATATAAAACAAATCGATGTGTATTTAAAAAAATATGCTTGAATATTATTTTTTAAACAAAATATAGTAAGATATAACACCCCCCCCCCCTGGACACCCCCCGACCCCTCTGGACAGCCCCCCGCCCCTCCTGGACACCACCCCCCACCCCCTACCCCCTTGGACACCCCCTGGACATCCCCCAACCCTCTGGACAGCCCCCCACCCACCCGGACAACCCCAAATACCCTCTGGAGAGGCCGCCACCCACTTGGACAGCCCCCCACACCCATCCACCCCCTTGGACACCCCCCTGGACACCCCACCGACCCCTCTGGACAGGCCGCCACCCCCCTTGGACAGCCCCCCACACCCACCCATCCCCTTGGACACCACCCTGGACACCCCCCGACCCCTCTAGACAGCCCCCGACCCCTCTAGAAAGCACCCCCACCCCTCCTGGACACAACCCCCCACCCCCGACCTGCTTGGACACCCCCCTGGACACCCCCCAACCCTCTGGACAGCCCCCCACCCCTCCTAAACACCACCCCCCCACCCCCTACCCCCTTGGACACCCCCCTGGACACCCCCCAACCCTCTGGACAGCCCCCCACCCCTCCTAAACACCACCCCCACCCACTACCCCCTTGGACACCCCCCTGGACACCCCCCAACACCCACCCACACCCTTGGACAGCCCCCCACACCCACCCACCCCCTTGTAAACCCCCCTGGACACCCCCCGACCCCTCTGGACAGCCCCCCCGCCCCTCCTGGACACCACCCCCCACCCCCTACCCCCTTGGACACCCCCTGGACATCCCCCAACCCTCTGGACAGCCCCCCACCCACCCGGACAACCCCAAATACCCTCTGGAGAGGCCGCCACCCACTTGGACAGCCCCCCACACCCATCCAACCCCTTGGACACCCCCCTGGACACCCCACCGACCCCTCTGGACAGGCCGCCACCCCCTTGGACAGCCCCCCACACCCACCCATCCCCTTGGACACCACCCTGGACACCCCCCGACCCCTCTGGACAGCCCTCGACCCCTCTAGAAAGCACCCCCACCCCTCCTGGACACAACCCCCCACCCCCGACCTGCTTGGACACCCCCCTGGACACCCCCCAACCCTCTGGACAGCCCCCCCCCCCCACCCCTCCTAAACACCACCCCCACCCCCTACCCCCTTGGACACCCCCTGGACACCCCCCAACACCCACCCACACCCTTGGACAGCCCCCCACACCCACCTACCCCCTTGTAAACCCCCCTGGACACCCCCCGACCCCTCTGGACAGCCCCCCACCCCTCCTGGACACCACCCCCCACACCCTACCCCCCTTGGACACCCCCCTGGACACCCCCCAACCCTCTTGATAGCCCTCCCACCCCCCTGGAATCACTGAAAATTTACCATAACAAGAAGTTGGGCCATTCAAAGAATGTTTTTAGGTGTGGAGGAAGAACTGAGTTTCAATAGATAGAGAAGGAACTCGACATTAGGTTGTCTATTCCAAGTGTGGATTTGAAGGAGTTAATGTTTGTTCAGTGACCCAAGAGATTGAATCAGAAATTCAGATGTTGTGCCATTTTCTCATGATGAGGATGAATAATTGGTGGGGTTGACTTTTAAATGGAGAGCTTAGCAGACAATCATATTTTCTATAGATCAGTAAAGGATGTTAGCATCGAACATAAGGCTTAAGGGATGCTTTCAGATCCAAATATGTATGTTGATGGATGCAATGGATCTAGTAGAGGTTCTAGAAAGAATGGTGGTTTTTATTTGTTTAGGATAAGTAGTGAAGAAAAAACTAGTTAATTTTTTACTTGCTGAAAAGAGGGTATCTAAAATTTTTAACATGCCGAGGGGAAATCTGGCGAGTCCTCCTCGTGAAACTTTGTTTGCAGGGGGTGAAAATGGTGATGTGATCCCAAATCCATGCACCTATGTCATGGTTGTGTGTGAATAAAGTAGTAACAACTGTAAAAGGGCAACCCATCCAAATGGACACGCCCCAACCCTCTCGGGGATTTATAGAAAACGATGAAAAATTAGTGAAATCATAAAATTAGTCAATATTGCAAGTCGAACTAATAGATCTAGGGATGATAAATAAGATTATGGTGCCAAAATGAGTTAAAAGGGTTCGCAATAGAAGAATCTTAGCTAGTTTCAACAAAAAAATCACAACACATATATATATACTATCCGCGAAAAAAAAACGAACGAGTGGGAGGATTACCTGAGTGCTGCGAGTTTAGATGATTGATCCGAGGAGATTAAATATGAGAAACGATGATCGCAAAACGAATCTAAACCAACGAAATGGAAGAGTCGATTCGGGTTTACGCGCGAGAGAGACGAGTCGCGACTGTCGAAGGTAAACTCGCGAATGACAATCCACGGGTCTGGGTAAATTTTTAAATGAGTTATCACGTCAGTTATTCAATAACCGACGTTATAATTTTTTTAAAAACATTTATAACGTCGGTTATTCAATAACCGACGTAAAAACCTTCCTCCAATTCTTTTTTTACGTCGGTTATTTTATAACCGACGTTATAAAGGGCTCAAAATCCGTGTTTTTTTACGTCGGTTATTCCATAACCGACGTCAAAAACATCTGCGGATTCTTTTTTTACGTCGGTTATAAAATAACCGACGTAAAAAGGCCTTCAAAAACCGCGTTTTTTACGTCGGTTATTGAATAACCGACGTAATAACTCGTACATATGTCGGTTTGTTACGTCGATTATTGAATAACCGACGTAACAAACACCCCCCGCTTCTGTTTTTTACGGCGGTTAATGTATAACCGACGTAAAAAACAAAGCCGCACGATTAATAACGTCGGTTATAAAAATAACCGACGTTAAAGGTGTACTAAACACAGGTTTTTACGTCGGTTATTAAATAACCGACGTAAAAACCTCGTTTTACATATTATGACGTCGGTTTTATATAACCGTCGTAAAAAATGGTGACGTAAAAAACGTTTTCTGCACTAGTGAGGATACCTCATGAAATGCCATTAGGCATTTTTTACCGTTGTCACTTGAGGAGGAGGAGGAGGAGGATGTGGAGCTATCACTCCATGTGGCCTTGAATGCCTTCTTCTTTTCCTTTTGCTTGGCCTTTTTCTTGTTGAGTGGACAGTCGGGCTTGTAATGGCCTTTCTTGCCACACCCGTAACATGTTACCTCGGGCTCGGATTTTTCGTTGGGTTGAGCCTTGCGGGATTTCTTCTTCTTGTGCTTCTTCATGAATTTGTGCATTTTGCGGGCAAGATTCTCCATTTCTGAATCGCCGCTTGAAGAGGAAGACGATGAGGAGGAGGAGCTTTCTTCTTTTTGAACTTTGAAGGCGATGTTCTTTGGAACTTTGATCGGTTTGCCTTCCTTTTCAGCTTGCCTCCTCATGGTGATCTCGTAGGTCATGAGGGATCCGATGAGCTCTTCGACCGGCATGTTCTTGATGTCTTTTGCTTCTTGGATTGTCGTGACTTTCGGTGCCCATGAACTTGGTAAGATCCAAAGGATCTTCTTGACCATCATCTCTGCAGAAACATCATCTCCAAGAGATTTTCTTCCATTGCAAACGTCAGTAAAACGAGTAAACATTTCAGTAATATTTTCAGATGGATGCATGGTAAAAGACTCAAAATCTTGACGGTACATATCCAATCGAGTATCCTTAACTTTGTTGGTCCCCTCATGGGTAACCTCCAATAGTTTCCAAATTTCATGAGATGAAGTGCATGTGGAAACTCGATTGAATTCATTACGATCAAGGCCACAATGAAGAGCGTTCATGTCTTTGCCATCAAGCTCGAAATTTTTAATATCGGCTTGAGTCCATTTGGATTCATCGGGAGAAGAAAGAGAATAACCATGCATGACAATTCTATAAATAGGATAACCTATACTTCTAAGAAAAGTGGTCATGCGGGTTTTCCAATAAGTATAATCGGTTCCATCAAAGAATGGAGCACGACCCAAAGAATAGCCTTCGGGGGTGAAAGAAGTTGAAGCCATCACAAAGGATCTTGAATTTGAAACCGGTTAGGGTATTACTCAAATTTTGCCTTTGATACCAATTGTTGGGAAGGAGAGTGATGGCAAGAGGGGGGGTGAATTGCCTTTTAAAAAATAATTAACAATTTAAAAACAAAGTTAAAAGTGCAGCAGAAATAAAAGAGGCAAGACACAAAACTTGATAACGGAGTTCGGCTTAAACCAAAGCCTACGTCTCCGCTCCCAACTCAACCGTTGAGAGATTTACTACCGCTTGCTTTTTAATGGTTTTAGCAAGAAACCCACTAGACTTTAAGGTAGTCTAGAACCTATTACAGCTTGCTTTTAATGGTTGAGCAAGAACCCACTAGCCTTCTTACAGGTGAAGGCTAGCTCACCTATGACTCAAGCCTTTTAAAGGGAAGGCTTGACTAACCTCTTCACACCTTGAAGGTGGTGTGAAAACCCAAGCAAAGGGAAGATGAGAGAAAGAGGGGTTTGTAGGCACAAACCCAAATTGATGCTCAAAATAATAAAACAAGAAAAACCGTAATGTGGAGAAGTCTTGGGCGCCAATAGATTGATTGGAGTTGATGAAGAGCGCTCCCAAGCTTCTATGGTGATGCTCCTTGGATGTGGAAATGGGTTGGAGCAATTGAGGTTCCTTGGAGGAATGCGCCGGTGGTTTGCCAAGTGATCGAAAAATGTTCCTGTGGGCTACCATTACGTTTCTGGGGCTTCCTAGTCCTTTATTTATAGAGGGGGAACCCTCAAATGGCCTTTGGGGGTCTTCGGAGCCGTTGGAGAGGCCTTCGGAGCCGTTGGGAGTCAAGTGGACAAGTCTGGTCAAAGCCCAATGGCTAGTTTTACTGGCTCCACCGGCTGACCGGTGCTTGGCCACCGGTTGGCCGGTGCTTTGGAAAATGGAGAGGCATTCTGCCCAGGCGCCACCGGCTGGCCAGTGAGGAGGCCACCGGTTGGCCGGTGGTGAGATAGTAGGTGTCCCTTCTGTCTGGGTTCCACCGGCTGGCCGGTGATGGGACACCGGTTGGCCGGTGGTCTGGACAGAGGGGATGCCTTCTGTCAAGATTCCACCGGGTGGCCGGTGGTCATCCACCGGTTGGCCGGTGGACTGAAATCAGTCCACTTTTGCCTTCTGGCTTTCTTGGCCCAATTCCTTGGCAACCTGAAATCATGCATATCATCCAAAAACACTTAAAACAAGATTAGATAAATAAGAGAGTGATTGTGATCATGAAAATTAAACCACGAGGGGTACGAGAGGTACAACATTGGGTAGAGTTGGGGTATGGCCGGGTTGGATCAAACATGAATCTAATCGGGCCATCAGGACTAAAAGGCCAATAACTTACAGACTGGGCGTCCGATTAACGCACCGTATATTGCATTGAGACCCCAATCACGTGGCGGTCCTTTGGAATACTTTTTTCGTGGGACTTTGTGGTATTTGGAGTTTCTACCTGTAGCTTGAGGAGAGGATCCTCCCGGAATTAAGCGAGCTTAGTGCGGGAACCTTGCAACTGGCTGTAACATGAGAAAGGGATCCTATGTGGGTCTGTGTTTTGGGATCCTATGTGGGTTTGTGTTCCAGTATCCCTCTTGGATCTGCTCTAGTAATCCACATGGGACTACTCTAGGATCCTACGTGGGTCTACTGTACTAGGATCCTATGTGGGTCTGATGATCTAGGTTCCTACGTGGGTCTGATGATTTAAGATACTATGTGGGTCTGCCTCTTAACAGAGTAAGATGATTCTGTAGTTACATCTAATCATCTTTACTAATGTACCTATGTTATACCTAGTGTGAGCTAAGTCTCTGCCTTTGTGGTATTCTTCTGTGTGGCGTTATCGTTGTGGTACTTACCTTGGTGGTGATACCTTTGTGGTATTCTTCTGTGTGGTGATACCTTTGTGGTACTTACCTTTGTGGTGATATCTTTGTGGTATACTTTTGTGTGACTTTACCTTTGTGGTACTTATATTTGGGGTGTTATCTTCGTGGTAATCTTTCCTCCGTGGAACTGTTGAGCTTTGGGCTTTTGAGCTGGGCCTTGTGTTTCCTCATGAATAAGATGGTTATACTCGATAACTTAGGTATATGTATGGGCATATACCTAAGTATGGATGACTGTTGTTTCCATTCTTTGTGGTTTATCCTTTGTGGGTTTTGTGAGACCTTTGAGGGTCTTAGGGTCCCTGCTGAGTATCGTTATACTCACCCCTACACGGGCTATGCCCGCACCTTGTTGTGTTTGGCGCAGACGATGGACAACGCTGACTGAGGGTGAGGGTACCAGGACTGGAGGTAGCACGGAGGTGGACATATACGAGGCGTACCGCAGAGACGATCGTTCTAGAGATGTACCTACCCTTCAGGTAGGATCCTTGGCGGGTGTTCACAGGAGCTGTTTTTAGTTATACTTGTACTTTCCAATTTTACTTGTTATTTTCAGTTGGGCTTGTATTCTAGCCCCTTTTACTTACCGTATACACTCTTTTTACTATACAGTTTACTAGTGTTCGTATCTTGTTGTGTGCTTGGTTTGTGTGAGTTTACATGTTATAAAGGCAATGATTTCCCATTTTAGGGAATATGCCTTTCGGTGTTAGTCGACAGCCCCTGGCTTATGGAAGGCGGGCTTATGGTAGTCACGGCACGGGTCGTGACATCGTCATTATACAATAATACTCGCATGCAGGCGAGGGGGTCTTAGGAGTACAAAATACAGCAGATAAATTGGACATGCGGACCCTTATACATATAATGACGCATAGATGACACACAAATCATCATTTATTAAACTTATTATTACAAACATGCATTGTCCCCTGAATGGCCCAAAGACCTTTTTATTTGATTTTTGGATAATCTCCTTTTTATGGGTTGAAGGGGAACTCTTACATGACTCGTAGGCACAAGGCCCATACACCACCCAATAAATGACCTCAAAGGCCCGAGACCTGACACACTTGAAACAGTCCCTCCCGAGCATCTACTTCTTGAAGGTGCCTAGCTCCCCTCCTCGCATGGCTGATCGGATAGCATTACCCCGTGTAGAGTTGCACGGTGTCTGGTCCTGATGGCAGTTGTTGTAAAGACCCAAAAATTCAAGGAATTTTTTTTTAAATACTTTGGAATTTTACAAGTACGCAGTTTCTGACGGCGCTTGATTCCGAGGCCCGGTGTGCCCGGAATCAATTTTTGAAGTTTAGCTCGGGTAAGTTCAGTGAACGAACGAGCGGGTTTTTATAACTTTTGAACCGGTGCTCGGAATTAAAATCTGAGGGCACTGATGAATTTGTAGCGCCGGGATTCGCTTAGGCGAAGCTTAAATTCAACCAACAAGGGTCGGACGAAAAAGATAAGTTTTTAGACTTTCAGAAAAAGAATTATATATAATAAAATAACTATAAGTTATTTTATTCTTTTTCTTCCACCGTCGAGCGACAGTTGGCGGAATCGCAGTGTAACGACAATCAATAAATGAGGTCCATTTAATGACTCGTCTCTTTGGTTGTGTAACAGAAATGCTCGTGTGTTTAATAGGTTCATTAATTTAGGCTCATTAATGAACCATAATAATGAACACAACGTGAGGATTATTTCTTTTATAAATCAACTCTTTGGAAAACGATTTGAGAACCCGCGGGAGGAAGCTCTGAAGAAACGCCAACGACACTGGCCTCTGAAGTAGAACGATGAAGAACGCCGGTTCCTCGGAGATTGACGAAGCGCCACCAAACCTCTTCCCCGCGGCCAGAGAGGAGACGCCGCTTCCTTCTCGGCGTGCCCCGACGACGCCTATGATCCTCTTCTCCACGACGCCGTGTACCGCGACACCGACGATCATCTTCCGGGTTGAGGTAGGGGTTTTGGTTTACTTTTCTTTATGTGAATTATACCCTCGGCGTGGCGTATAATTGTTGGGAGTAATTTTGAACCGCTAACGCGGTGGGTGCGGACCAACTAACAAGTCTGAACCCACCGTTATTCAGTTCTTGATGTACGAAACGTATGGATATGGCGAAGTGGGACTGGAATGGAATTTGGAGGCCTTCGCGGTGATGAACAGGTCCCGGGACGACCACAAGCGCAGACGGGAGCAAGAACGGACCACCGGAATGACTCCGGTGGCCCGCGGAAACCTCCGGCGTCGCGGGTCGTCGGCGCGGCAGCAGGCGGTCGGATCCCGCGGCCGCGCGGGATCCGGAGGGGACGCGGCGACCGCGCGTCGCGTCCATGGAGCGCAAAGGAGGGGGGACCGCGTCCCCCCCTGCTCGGCCCACTGGCCGAGCTAGCGCACCCCCCCGGTCGGACCGGGGCGGATCGCGCGGACCGAGCCGGGCCGCGCCCAGCCGGGCCGGACCCGGTGCGGCCCGACCCGGGGGGGTTGGGCCGGGTCGAGTCGGGCCCAGACCCCCCACTTCGGACCATTTTCGGTCTTTTTGCCCATAACTTGAGCTACGGACCTCCGATCGACGCACCATCAGTGGCGTGGGAATCCTTGGATCGAGACGGTCGTTTCGGTATATCACATTTGAGGTTTCGGCAAAGTTTGGGTACGGCCAAGTTGGTTTGAACTTGAAACCAACTGGGCCCTTGGTGTCACGACCCGTCCTCGGGGCCCGTGTCGTGACTACCCCAAGCCCGCCTTCCATAGGCCAGGGGCTGGCGACTAGCACCAAAGGCGTAAAATCTCGATAACTGGGAAGGCATTGCCTTTATAAAAGAAAACAAGCACCACAGAGTACAAGCGGAAGTAAAACACTAGGTACAAAAAGAAGTGCTGAAAAGTAAAAAGGGGCCGGAAATACAAGCCCAACTGTAAAGTACAACTCGAAAGGGAAAACAGCGACTGAAAAGTAAAGCTGCTACGCCGAGTTGTCCACTGGAAATCCCACCTAAAGGGTGGGTACAGATAGCTCCTCTGCTCCTCGGGTCCCGCCGTCCGCTCCGAGTATGTCCCGCCCAGTGGTCCACCTCCGGGTACCGCCTCGTCGTATAGTCCACCTCCAGGTATCGTCCATTCCTCGAACACTCGGCCTCTGTCAGTACTAGCCGTCGTCTGCAACCAACACAATGAGGTGCGGGCATAGCCCGTGCAGGGGTGAGTATAACGATACTCAGTAGGGACCCCGAGACCCTCAAGGTCTCACTAAAACCAACAAGGATAACCACAAGAAGATCTCAACAGATAAACTCTACTTAGGTATATGCCCATACATATACCTAAGTTATCAAGTAACCCATCTCAATCATGAGGAAACACAAGGATCATGAGATCAACGGATAACCACTACCCAGGTATATGCCCATACATATACCTAAGTTATCAAGTAACTCATCTCAATCATGAGGAAACACAAGGATCATGAAATCAACGGATAACCACTACCCAGGTATATGCCCATACATATACCTAAGTTATCAAGTAACCCATCTCAATCATGAGGAAACACAAAGGTCAAAAGTCTCAGCTCAAACCAGGATTTTCATTATCGAAACCGTAACTACTGAGGAGCTCTGTCTCTAGAGTGTACAGTGGTCCTGTCACGACTCCGAGGTACTGCTCACTAACCTAAGACTGCTGAGGTACTCCTCCTGTCGAGTACTGCGGGTTTGCGGCCAACTACCTGGCGCTCCGTCCGCTGAGGGTCTGTCGCCAAATACCGGGCGCTCGCCCATATAGCCTACTGAGGTACTCCTCCTGTCGAGTACCGCGGGTTTGCTGCCAACTACCAGGCGCTCCATCCGCCGTGGGTCTGCCGCCAAATACCGGGCGCTCCGTCCACTGGGCTAGTCGACTCACTCCAAGTCGAGTCGGTCAAGCAGTCGTCAGGTCTCAGCCGACTACACGGTCTCCGTACTCTGCACGCTCGTCTCCGGGAGGGTCCGCTCCACGAGCTACTGGTCGACACTCCAAGTATCACAAAGACCCGCAAAGAAGTATCTCAAAAGACCGTCTCGTCACAGGGGTCTCAACGCAACAGACGGCGCGTCGATCGGACGCCCGGTCTGTGAGTTATTAGCCTTTTCGTCCCAGGGGCCCGGTTGGTTTCGTGTGCGAACCAACCCCGGCCGTATCACAACAGTACCCTGAACTCCCGTAGGGTATACTCAAAGGGACCGTTACTCAACGTAACCACCAACGTCGCTGACGGTTCGTCAAACGGACGTCCTGTCTGAAAGATATCAGTTTTCCCGTTCCAGGGGCCCGGTTGGATTTCGGGTGCGATCCAACCCGGCCACTACTAACTGTATCCAAAACTCGGGCGAAGGATACCAAAAGTTCTGTATCGTAAACAGGAACTCAACGCAACAGACGGTGCGTCGATCGGACGCCCGGTCTGAGAGTTATTGGCATTTTCGTTCCCGGGGCCCGGTTGGTTTTTAAGGCAAAACCAACCCGACCGTACTCCACCTGCGTCCAAACCTCGGGCGGAGTATGCCAAAAGATCCTTCTCACTAAGAGGAACACAACACAGCTGACGGCACGTCAATCGGACGCCCGTAGCTCAAGATATGAGTGTTTCCGCTCCGAAGGCCCGGTTGGTTTTGTGAACAAACCAACCCGGCCGAACTCAAAGTAATCCGAAACCTTGAGTGCGATATACCGAAACGACCGTCTCGATCCGAGGATCGCGTTGCCGCAGACGGTTCATCATTCGGAGGTCCGAGGCTCAAGATATGACCAAAAGACCGATACTGGTTCGAAACGGGGGGGGTCCGGGTCCGGGCCGACCCGGCCCGACCCCCCCTGGGGCGGCCCGGCCGGCCGGCCGGCCGGCGGTGCGGCGGCGCAGCGGCGGTGGCGCGGCGGCCGGCGGCGGCGCGGCGGCGCAGCGGCGGTGGCGCGGCGGCCGGCGGCGGCGCGGCGGCGCAGCGGCGGCGGCGCGGCGGCCGGCGGCGGCGCGGCGGCGCAGCGGCGGTGGCGCGGCGGCCGGCGGCGGCGCGGCGGCGCGGGGGCCGCGGCGGCCTGACGCCGCTCGGTGGCTGCACGCGGGGGGATCAATCCCCCGCTTCTTCAAATGGCGGCGCGGCAAAGCCGCGCCGTTTTTGTCAATCAACGGCCCCCCTCCTGGGGGCCCGCTTTGAAGAGGATCCGGGGGAGCCGCCTGCCCCCCCCCCCCCCCCTCATGGAAACCGCCCCCCTCATTAAGAGGGGGGGTTTTATGAGCCGGCCGGGGGATTAATTCCCCCGGTTTACTGCCTTCCGGCCGGCCAGCTGGCCGGCCGGTTTTCTCCAACGGGACCGGAAAATCCGGTCCCTTCTTCGGCTTCCGACGCCGGCGGCCCGGCCGCCGGTCTTCTCAAATCGCCGCGGCCCGGAACCGGCCGCGGAATTCGTCATCCGGCGCGGTGCGACGGCACCGCGCCCCTCCGCCGCACCTCGATTTCTTTCAACGCGGCGCGACGGCGTCGCGTTCTTGTTGTTTCTTCCATGGTGCGCGCGCGACGGCGTCGCGTAAGTTAAACGTACAATTATCCGCGTGGTGCGACGGCACCACGCCACCTTGCTTCTGCCCGCAAGAATAAACAACATGAACGATGGAGGGGGGTTCGGCCGTGTTCATGCGGTCCGGCCCCCCCTCACGTTAAATAATAACACAACTTAAAATAATGAAGTGTCTCACGTTAGACATGCTAGATCCACGATCAAGAACGAAATAAATAAATATTGAATCAACAACCCCTACCTTGGTATAAGGTTCGAAGATTTGTCAACGTTCCGCGGAAGACGACGTCGCGGAGGTCGGGCGTCGCGGTAGCCGTTCGTCAAATCCGATGACGAAGGGGTGCGTCCGAAGAGACACGTCGTTGGCGAATACTTGTACACCGACGAAGGTTGTCCGAGGAAGAAGCGGTGTCCTCACTCGTTGACACGGAAGACGAAGAAGAGTGGAGCGGCGTTCTTCGTCGGAACTTGAGCGTTCACGTCAAGTCTTGAGGAAAGTCAAATAAAAAGAAAACAACGAACTCAAGAACCCCTACCTCGATAGTCGCACGTTGACGTAGTCGTGGAATATCGGTGTCGATTCCTTTGACGTCGGAGGAAGAGTCGTTGTCGATGGCGTTCGTCGCAGAAAACCGTCGCGGAAGAGATGACGCGGAAGAAGTACGTCGCGTCGCGGATACGGCGTCGCGGATGGACCGTGTTCTTCGGCGGAGAAGTTCTTCGTTGAAGAACGGCGTTCTTCGCGTTCTTCGTTAAGTTTGACGAAGATGAAGAAGACTTCCCTACTCTCTCAAGGAGATAAAAATTCTAACAAAATAAAATAAGACTCTTTCTTATTTTATTCACACAACCCAACCTCTTTGAATTTCAAAGGTTTGAAATTCAATAACCACACACAACTCACCTCATTAACTCATTACATTTAAGTCATAGGTTTATAACTTAAGTTAACATAATTTAAGTGGGAGTTGAGGGGGTTTTAGAGGATATGAAGGGGTGGGGTTTGTGTGGGCCCCACCACCCTCATAACCTCCCATGGGAGGTTGGGTGGTTACCCAACTTCCAACAAGAGATATCACTTAGAGTAAAATAATAAAAATTGTAGTGTAATTACAAAGTAAACATCCACAATTTTTATTATCAACACTCGCATGAACGCAACTCCAGAACAGGAGTTCCTAAGCGTATACCGGCGCTACGGTTCCATCGGTGCCCTCGGAATTCGATTCCGGGCACCAGTTCAAAAGTTAGAAAAATCCGCTCGTCCGTTCACTGAACGTACCCGAGCCAAAACTTCGGAAAATGATTCCGGGCACACCGGGCCTCGGAATCAGGTGCCGTCAGAAACTGCGTTCTTGTAAAATTCCAAAGAAAATTAAGAAAAAAATTTCCTTGAAATTTACGGGTCTTTACACTTGGAGCGAAAAACCAACCGGGCCCTTAGAGTACGGTCGGGTTGGTTTTAGCTTAAAAACCAACCGGGCCCCTCGGACAGAAAAGCCAATAAATCTCAGACCGGGCGTCCGATTGACGCATCGTATGTCGCATTGGGTTTATTTTGGAGAGATGAAACTTTGGGATACATCAACTCTGGACTTCGTGACAGTTGATGTATCGACCCTCTTTTGCTCGAGGAGCGGACCCTCCCAGAATCGAGCATGCTGTGTGCGGGAACCCTAGAGTTGGCTGCGACTGCATCGACTTCTGTACTAGAATCCTCCGTGGGTTCGACAGCGACGACTACCGTACTGGAATCCTCTGTGGGTTCGACGACGATGACTACTGTTCTTGTATCATATGTGGGTTCAGTAGTATTGACCTCTGTACTTGTATCCTATGTGGGTCTGGCAGAGTAGCTGGTCTTGTATCCTTTGTGGGTCTGACAGCTTAGCTGGTCTTGTATCCTATGTGGGTCCGACAGCTTAGGTGAATCAGTGGCTATATCTGATTATCTCTATTGCCTTACGAAGTGTCTACCTGTGTGAGTTGAGTCTTGATTTTCAATCATTATCATTGATGTGGTTGACTTGCTTTCCTGTGTGGATTGGGTTGTGTTTTCCTGTGTGGACTGGGTTGTGCTTTCCTATGTGCACTGGGTTGTGCTTGGGCTCGGGAGCTGGAGCTGAACTGTAACTGATGACTTAGGTATATGTATGGGCATATACCTAAGTAGTGTTGTTGATACTTCGTGATTGTATCTTTCCTTTGTGGTTCATCCTTTGTGGATTCTGAGAGACCTTCGGGGGTCTCGGGGTCCCTACTGAGTATCGTATACTCACCCCTGCATGGGTCATGCTCGCACTACGTTGTGTTGGATGCAGACGGAGGACAACACTGATCGAGGTGGAGGCTTGTGGAGCTGGACGGTACTCGAAGGTGGACCACTTGGCAGGGCGTACATGGAGCGAACGGCCGGACCCGAGGAGCCGAGGAGACTATCTGTACCCACCCTTCAGGAGGGATTTCTAGAGGATGACTCGGTGCTACTATTTTACTTACTGCTGTTGTACTTTCCTTTCAGTTGTACTGTACTTTCAGTTGGGTTTGTATACTGGCCCATTTACTTTTTCAGCACTTACCTTGTACTCAGTTTTACTTAGTGTTACTTCGCTTGCGTACTCTATTGTGCATGTTACTTCATAAAGGCAATGTCTTCCCTTCTTTTGGGATTTACGCCTTTGGTGCTAGTCGCCAGCCTATGGAAGGCGGGCTTGGGGTAGTCACGGCACGAGCCCCGGTGACGGGTCATGACAGTTGTCATACTCTCTCATTCTTCTAGTCCGATTAACTCTACTTTGGTGGTTGCTATTTTTTCTCGGAATCCTCATCTGGGCCTGCTCCTGTGTGGTATGCGCTTCTTTGGTCTTTTTTTGTGGCCCGAAATCCCTGTGGCCCGAAGGCCATTAGTGGCCCGAAGGCCCAACAGCCCGAAGGACTTTGGTGGTCTGAAGGCCCTGAGACCTGTAGGCCCAAACCAGTTTCTCGAAGGCCCAAATCGGATGAATAGTTTCGGCTGCTACAGTACTGTTACAGTGACCCAAAAAATCACCTCGGGCTTGAGAGGGGAGCTTCAGCGGAGCAGCGGGGTCCTCCTCAGGTGTGACTAGATAAAGAGGTTGCAGCGATCTCTGGTGTGCCAGCTCACGGTTCGATCAGGGAAGGAGAGAGGCGTCGCGACTTTGGATGTCAGGTGGGGCGACGACCGGTAAGGGAGGGCCATGGAGGAGGAAGCTGACTGGCTAGTTTATTTATTTATTTATTTTTTGGCCGATAGGGGTGTCACACCCTCACATTTTTTTTCTTAACCTATGACAAACAAGGGCACAGCTCCTGTTTATTGACTTCCAGAAGCCCATCCATTTAAAAAAAATTATAAAAAAATTGTTTTGTCAAAAGTCTATTATATAGGCTTTTCAAAAAAAATTAAATAAAATTATTATTTTTAAAAAAAATTACTTCACAATTTCGTGGAAATAATCCTCACTGAAAACACAGTTCTAGCCATCACCAGTAGGAAGGCTGGGGTTCACAAAAATTAATTTTATCGATTGTCTTCGGGTATATTAATAACATATAAAATATATGTGTGTTCTTAGAAAAATAATACCCACAAAAACGAGTTCAATTCGTATTCAAAACTTGAGATGACCACAGACTAGTCATCCGGGATCGAATTAAAACATCGTCTGTAGCTCTCATTAAATTTAATGCAAATTTCATTTTCCTTGATTTAAAATCCTCACACGTCACTCTAATACCAATTGAAGATACTGGGGCGCGCAGCGGAAGCCGATGGGCTGAGAATTTAAAAAAATTCACCAACGATCAACGTAACATCACCATTGTTGGCAAAGCACTACCTCGGTTTAAGCTCGAGGATCACGTGTGAAGAAGATTAAGCACAAAAATAAACCAAAAATATCTGGTTTGATTTGAAGTCGTGTGTTCGTCATCGGCTCGTCGTCATTGATCACTACTCAAAGAATCTGAAGTCGAATTCTTCTAGAACATCCACATGTGCTTCAAAAATCTACGGAAGCATCGATTGTCGAATTCTGGGTGTTAGCGCAGAAATTTGACGACGCCTTCAACGTTTCTATGATCATTGTGCATCGATGTTCTTGCGATGCGTGAGGGAGAGCTCAATTCGATCACTTGGATTGTGAACTTCTCTCTCTAGAAAGCGAGAGATGAGAGAGAAGCTCTCAATAGGTCACAGTGAATAGTACACATGCGAGAGTCTCTCTCCTTGTATATAGTGTGTTATGAAATTACCCGCAAAAGGCTCCCCGGCCCCGGAATATTTTTACACTATATAAGCAATATATTATGACTACTGTACTAAGTCATAAATATCATTTATATTTTTATCACTTCCTTTTAATATAATATATTACATGATAAAAACTGAGTCATTAACTCAATTCACCATTCCCACAAATATTAAATGAACTTTGAATATTAAAATAATATTTGTTCAAATAATATTCTCCATGTATTTACTTTAATACTCATAAATATATTTAATAAATAAATTTAACTCAATTATTCTTTATTTGAATAATAATGAATTTATTTATTTATCGATGATCGATAAAACTGGACAACTCTCGAACCCCTTAGTGGGCCCCACCATACCCTATATACCTATTCACCTGAATATGGCAGATTTTTGAATACGCTATTGTGTGTGACCATCTAGGTCATTATCTAAATAGCAGTGAATATTATTCACAGACCAATAGCGAAGTCTAGCAACCCATCAAGACCTGTAAAGAAATAAGGAGTGGTCATAGCAACGACAACTAACCTACGAACATGCACCGTGTAATATAATATATTTGTCATTAGATATCTCATAAAGGAGGACGCACACTTGTCTCATCATTCTTTCTTACTTTATTATTTGTTGATCTAACTAGACGGATTTACCCTCGACTACCATGGTCATTGATTTATAAAGGTAATACCATCCTGATCAATCTAGCCCGAGATATTACTTCCTCAACTCGGAAGCTACAAATTATATCTTGATCATTTAACTAATGTCATATCATCAATGACGCACCCAACACAAGTCACCTCGCCACGATTTAATCATCATGGTTTTTGTCTTGCATCAAAGTATGCGATCAAATAGTACATATTGGTAATGATCTCAAGTCTGGAGATCAATACACATGTTCGTAGATAGGAACATTCAATGACATCTGAAACATGTGGTGTTCCTATTGACGGGTTTGTCCTCATGATCTCAACTACTAGAGATCATCAAATGCGAACTTCATGAGAAAAAGTCTCAATGCTTATTAGTCCCCGACACCTGATAGTCAAAATCAATTGTGTCCAGTCAGTATGATGTATCTAGAGCATAAGACATTTATTTAAGATTAATGTCATTGTATCTCGAGGTTCTTATTATAGTCTGGAATCTTCTATAATCTTTTGATATGATAAATAATCTATGGACATTATCATTAAATAGTGGGCATAGAAATGTATACACTATAATGGTAAGTAAACATCATGCATAGCTCATTGTATCTATAATATGGTAATCAAAAGTACTGATAAAGTTGGGTCTAGGACACCCACTTTTACGGCACCAATTATCATCATAATTATATCAAACCTATTTCATTTATCATTTAACCCCAAGCTCATTAACATATCAGTTTCATAAGATTAAGCCAAAAACCAATCAATTTATCCAATTTATTAAAGGGCTAAACGTCAAATTTATTAGGTCTCAACAAGGTCCAAATATGGTACTCCAATCGGGTGACCACAGGTCTCTGTCTTCACACTTATGGACCTAATGGGATCCAATGGACGGTCTAAAAGAAATATTATAATTTAACAGGGATTATCCAATTTAATTGGTTGTGCGCGTGGTGTGTCGGCGCGATCGCACATATTGCACATACTGTGGATAATTAAATCAGGCCAAAGGGATAAGTTTAAGACCACCCACCTTAAATCGACGATCAACGGAACGCTTCCAACCGGTAATGCCAACAAGAACGAAGGCACAAAAGATCGTAAGAAAGAACCTAGATCAAACAAGATCAAGATCAACACCCAAACCAACTGCAGTCAAAAGTTTCCACCATCACAATCGAAGAACAATGGAAGAGAGGGGAAAACCTAAGCAAAACAACTCACTGAAGATTGATTGCTTGAACGGGTCGTTCGGAATGGAGGAAGGTGCTCCAAAAGCGTCTGGAAATCACCTAAGGCTTGAGAGAGGGGAGCTTTAGCAGATGGAATGAAAAATACATACACGCATTGTGGCTTTAAAACTGCTCACCCCGAGAAATACACAACGTATAAATGTATTACACAACGTGTAATTCTCGATTTATGAGGTACACCAAAATTCGCATCACCTCAGGTGAATTTAACCCTGCTTGAACATTACACGTTATGTAACAGCTTCATGACGTGTATTCATTTCACGCTATGAACCTGGTTCACGACTTGTACATGGCGACAGTTACACGTTGTGTAATTCATTTCCACTACACAATTTTCAATGATAATTATATTTCCTTTAAATTTTTAAAAAGGACTATCCACACTTATGGACCTAATGGGATCCAATGGACGGTCTAAAAGAAATATTATAATTTAACAGGGATTATCCAATTTAATTGGTTGTGCGCGTGGTGTGTCGGTGCGATCGCACATATTGCACATACTATGGATAATTAAATCAGGCCAAAGGGATAAGTTTAAGACCACCCACCTTAAATCGACGATCAACGGAACGCTTCCAACCGGTAATGCCAACAAGAACGAAGGCACAAAAGATCGTAAGAAAGAACCTAGATCAAACAAGATCAAGATCAACACTCAAACCAACTGCAGTCAAAAGTTTCCACCATCACAACCGAAGAACAATGGAAGAGAGGGGAAAACCTAAGCAAAACAACTCACTGAAGATTGATTGCTTGAACGGGTTGTTCGGAATGGACGAAGGTGCTCCAAAAGCGTCTGGAAATCACCTAAGGCTTGAGAGAGGGGAGCTTCAGCAGATGGAATGAAAAATACATACACACATTGTGGCTTTAAAACTACTCACCCCGAGAAATACACAACGTATAAATGTATTACACAACGTGTAATTCTCGATTTATGAGGTACACCAAAATTCGCATCGCCTTAGGTGAATTTAACCCTGCTTGAACAATACACGTCATGTAACAGTTTCATGACGTGTATTCATTTCACGCCTTGAACCTGGTTCACGGCTTGTACCTGGCGATAGTTACACGTCGTGTAATTCATTTGCATGATGTGTAAATGTCTTGCAAGTAGCTTCTGTCGAAAACCCCAAACCACCTCTGAAACATTTCAAACTCTCGAAAAACCCTCGTAAGCCCCATTTACACGTTTATACCCAGATTCTATTAATTCAAACAAACATGAATCCCTGAACTTTAGGTCATTTTCTTCAACAGTTGCTCTCTGTCTCCAAACGAGACTCAACAACCAAGATTTAAAGATGAAAGACAACCAAACGAAAGATGTTTAAGGAAAAACTCAAGGGACGTATCTGGAAAAAGACGGGATCTTACATTGGTGATCCGAACTTATGTAAAAAATATTGTGTTTTCTTTGTTTTATTTTCCACTACACAATTTTCACTAATAATTATATTTCCTTTAAATTTTTAAAAAGAACTATCCCCCTCCCCCCACCCCCTCTAGTAAGTCTTGTCATCTCACTAAGACTTAACACTTTCTCTCATATTCTCCATTTCATATTCTCTGTCTTTTTAGAGAATTGAGAGCATTTTTTCAAAGGGTTTGTGGTAATCAAACCTCCATTTTCTCTCTTTTCGGATTCTCAACTAATGCTAAAACAAAGATCTTTCTTTTTGGGTTCCTAACAACTGTTAAAATCAAAGATTTTTTTTCAAGATTCTTGGTTGCCGCTAAAGTCAAGGTTTTGTGCTCTGTTTGGGTTTCTTGACTATCCCTAAAGTCTTGATCTATTAATTCGTAAACTCTCGAGCAATTGAGGTGAGAAACATGGGGTCTCTTATTAAGTTATCGCCAAACTCCCTTGTCAAATTTTATGCCTTACATTTTATTTACTTTCCGCTCATTTTACTTTTTAACCTTTCTTTCAAATAATCAATTTATCTTTC
Source organism: Viscum album (assembly GCA_963277665.1). Taxonomy (NCBI): domain Eukaryota; kingdom Viridiplantae; phylum Streptophyta; class Magnoliopsida; order Santalales; family Viscaceae; genus Viscum; species Viscum album. The sequence continues at coordinate 1,087,432,567 of OY728164.1, read as the reverse complement.
ATCATATGAACCACTTAATCTCTTCACTTATATAAATCAGTCTCTTGCTTTTTATATTACAACATTTCCCCTACTCATATACTTTTGTATTCCATTAAGCTTATCAATTCTATTACACTGTTAATTTAACATTGGCTCGATTGCATTTTTTGTATCACTTTATTTTGTTTTGTTTTTTAAAAGGGCAATTCACCCTCTTCCCATCATTTTAACAATGACCAACAAAGCAAAAAGAAAACAACCAATACAAAAAAGCACCAAATATGAGATAGGAGGTGACATAGATTACAAGAACAAAACACAAAAACAAAACTGAAGTAAACAGAGGAAATGAGATTATAAATACTTATAATCAGTTGGTCTCACCACTGGGATTCTTGCAAGAAAAAGGTTTCATTGATGTTTTGTCTAGGCATTGAGATCATTTGAATGTCGCCTACAAAGCAAGCAAGGGGCTTCTCCTCGCAACGTGCAAGCAACGAATCTCTACTAAAGGTGATGCGTGAAATTAAAAACTTTACAATAAAATAAGGGGAAAAATAATTTTATATGCCGTGTTATTTCATTCCTTGTGAATTTCAATTTCATTTGATTTTATAAAAAATATTTCCGGCCGCCAATACGGAAACATCACCCGTCATCTGCAAACTGTCAGCTCAAAAGCACCCTTTCTAGACGACCCGTGAGATCCGAAATTTCTGTCGTGGACCCCCACAATTGACAGTTCAAAAACCACCTCCCGCCACGGGTTACCCGGAAACAACATGACCCGTCTCTTTCCATGGGGCTCCGCATCCATTTTATTCCAAAATATGCAGCCCAACAAATTTCATTTATCCAATTCAAACACTGGATCAAGATTCAAGCTTGCAGTCTCCTCTGTTTAACAAGAAAAGTAACAGTGATGATGAAAGCAAAGCCCACAATTCTATAAAACACTAACAATCAAACGATCCATGGCTTCCTTCCTGTGAAGGCTGCATTTCCTTGTAACACAAGCGACAAGGGTCTTCACATTAAAACCAGAAGCAAAGCCCACAATTCTATAAAACAGTAGCAATCACAGGATCCATGGCTTCCTTCCTTTGAAGGCTGCATTTCCTTATAACACACGCGACAAGGGGCTTCGCATTAAAACCAGAAGCAAAGCCCACAATTCTATAAAACACTAGCAATCACAGGATTCATGGCTTCCTTCTTGTGAAGGCTGCATTTCCCTATAACACAAGAGATAAGGGGGCTTCGCATTAAAACCAGAAGCAAAGCCCGCAATTCTATAAAACACTAGCAATCACAGGATTCATGGCTTCCTTCCAGTGAAAGCTGCATTTCCCTATAACACAAGCGATAAGGGGCATCACATTAAAACCAGAAGCCCCCCATCACACACAGGAACCTACTTGGCTCCAAAACGAACAGCTCCCTGGTTCAGTTATGAACCCGTGTCCCCGCCACTTGTCGCTGGATCGAGGGCTATCTGGCCGGCGAACGCAAGCCTGGCCAGTTCAGATTTTTCAAGCCCCTTTGCAGGCCCCCAGCCATACCCATCTCCATCCCTGCCGTATTTCGCCATGGCATCTTTGAATTTCTTTATCTGCAAACACCCAACCCCGGGATTAATTAAAGGGCATTCTCTTCCCTCCCAGCGGATGAGATTCTTACGGTTGCATTGGTGCAGCTGAAGCTGCATACCCGGCCCTTCGCTCCTCTGTAGAAGATGAAGAAGGGCAGGACGCGGACGCGGAGGCTGCGGCACAGCGTCTTGAGCTCTTCGTAGTTAATCTTGAGGAAAACGGCGTCTGGGTTCTCCTCCGCCAGTTGAAAGATCTGACAACAAGCAAAACCAAAGGCCGCTAAGATCTGGATGGAGCATTGCAGGATTTGAGGATATGGGAATTTTACAGTAGAAGCCCACCTTGGGATGAAGAGCCCGGCAACCGCCGCAGTCAGGGGAATAGAAGTCCACAATAACCAGTCTCTCTCCGCCGCTCCTCAACGAATCCACCAAGCCCTGGGCGGAAGAGATCTCGTATATGTTAGGTTTTAGGGTTTTCTCTATCCAGATCGATGCTTCTGCCTGAAATCCAATAGCCCAGCAAGTAGACAGCGCGAACTTCAAAACTTGTTAGAAACAGAAAAGAGGAAGAAATTAGAAGAAGAAGAACTGCAATTACAGAAAGGGGGGCCGGCGCCGTGGTTCTCCAAATCGCAGAACCTTTCTGATCCGAAACAAACGAGAGTCCCCCGTTAAATTCAGAACCCAGAATTGGGAAATTTGTTTCCCTGTATTGGAAGGGGCACACAGGCGGGGCAAACCCTAGAACCTCCATGGTTCTCGACTGGAACGCAGCCCCGTTCAACCCAAAAAAACGTACACCGGCGTTCCATGAACAAGCCATTTCTACGTTGCAGCTTTCGATTTCACGGAACGGAAGATTTGAAGGGAAATAAATAGAAAAAGCAGGGATTTCGGTCGGGAGAAGAAGTCTATTGTTTGGAGTTCAAACAGAAGAAATGAAAGCGAAAGGAAAGTGAAACCACCCGAACCCGCTTCCGTTTCTTCGCTCCTTTAAATAAAAATAAAAGCGCCGCCGTGCAAGCGAAGCGCGGACTTTCTATTATGCGACAAGGATTGATTGGATGTTGGCGCTGCGTCGTTCTTTGGGATTTGAAATGAGGGAAGCTTGAAGAAGACGAGTGTGGTGTTAACCCGGCAGGGCGGGTCGAATACAGGACCGATTATTGAGCAGTCCGACCCGATTCATATAAGGATGCGGAATTCCAATTCATAAAAAATGCGGACTTAAAAAATAAAATTATGACCCAATCCATGCAAAACCCACGGACTAACAGGTCAGCCCATCAAATTATATATTATTTGATAAAGTTTTGCATAAAAATATAAATATTTAAAAATTGGTGAAAATATTTAGTTTTTAATTAACAACAACAACCATTAAAAAATTATATATTTGATGATTTATAAGATCAATATCGTCTCATATGCACCATTTAACCTGACGGTCCAAACCAGTTTATGGACAACAATACCCCTGTGCCTCTAATTAATACTGCAGGTCGCGGAGTAAAGTCCTCGGGCCTATGATTTATTGTAGTTTTCTTCCTTGTGTTGTGTTCCGCGGTGGCGGATGTAATCGACCTAGTATACATATAATAATATATATTATTTATTAAATAAATTTATATAATACATATATTATATATTTAATACATATACATATAATATATATTATTTATTATATGTATGTAATATCCGATAGAAATTTCGATTGAAAAATTAATGTGCAAATTTCTATTAAAAATTTCATGTGTAATTTTCCAAAGAAAATTTACACTTCAAATTTTCAATTAAAATTACAACAAAAATATATTAACACATAAATAAAAAAATGTAACTTTTCACCGAAATTTTGCATTGCAAATTTGCACAAAAAAACTTTTACTGAAAAATTAATTTGAATCTCCATTGCAAAATTCCACTTGATTTTTATTACAATTATACTAAAATTTTGATTAACAAAATTCTAAAATAAATGCATGTTGAAATTCTTAGTTTAAATATATTAACACGTAAATAAATAATTTAATTTTTCGCTAAAAATTTGAACTGCAAATTATCTATGGAAATTTTTAGTGCAAACTTCTGCTGGAAATTTGCGATGCAAATTTCACTGAAAAACTGTAGTTCAATTTTTTACTTAAAATTTCAATGTAGTTATATGAAAACATAAATAAAAAATTTAAATATTCAACAATTAAAACTAAAATACAAATATATTAATACATATATAAAAAATGTAAATTTTAACTGGAAAATTTCATTTAAAATTTGCACAAAAAACTTTTAGTACATACTGCCACTGGAAAAGTTTAGTTCAAATTTCCACTTAAATTTTGAGTGTAAATTTCTATTTGATTTTTATTATAATTATACTGAAAATTTGATTAACAGAATTCTAAAATAAATCCATGCTCATATTTTCATTTAAAATACATCAACACATAAATAATATAACTTTGCATTGAAAATTTGAATCGTAAATTTTCTATGGAATTTTTCAGCGCAAACTACCACTGAAAATTCTCAATGCAAATTTGCATTAGAAACTGTTAATGTAAACTTCCATTAGAAACATCCATTTACAACTACAATAAAAATATATTGATATATAAATAAAAAATATAAAATTTAATTGGAAATTTACATTGAAAATTTACACTGGAAACTCTTAATGGAAATTTCCACTGGAAAATTGGAGTTAAAATTTTCATTTAAATGTCTAATGTAAATCACCAAATTATATTTTCTATGCATTGAAATTTTACTGTAATCAGTGTAAATCTGTACTCAAAACTTGCGCTAAAATTTTACACTGAAAAATTTGTATCGGATACATGATTATCAAAATTTTAAAATAAATACATGTTTAGATTTTCAATGCAAATATATTAATACATGATATAATTATATATTTATTATTACTGTTTCTTATTTTTATTTATCCTATTTATTAATTTTTTCTAAGTTAATTTTGAAAACTCATAGCAATGTATATTTGTTAAAATTAAACAATGGATGTTATATTTTTTTTAATTGTATGATGTTAAAAAAAATTATAAAAATAAAAAGCTTACATTAACATAAATTCCATTTAAAAATATAATGCTAGACATTATTTTTTATTTTAAAGGGCTATAAAAATATAAAAATATTAATATTTAAAAATTATAATAATAAAATTAATATAGATAAATCAAAATACCATTAAAGCATTGTATTAGAAACAAAGGGTAGTCTTGTATATCTATTTTTAGAATTATTACATCAATTTTTCAATACATCAATCCCATCTATTAATTTGGTGTTACGCTCCAAAAAACACACACGCGTCATCCACCCCGCACACAACCTGACCGTCAAGTTCAAAACCCAACACAAGACAATATTTTTCATAATTTATGTATGGTTGTATTATACTTGAACTGTTTTTTTTTTCCACACTCATGTTAATTTATTGCATTACATTATTTTATTTTATTTTTCAAACACAACTTTTTGGAATACCAATAATTGCATGTCAAACGGGACTCGCGGACACCCAACGGGCTACCCCGCACGGGCTGTGAGTTTTGTGGGTTGGATCAAATGCGGTTCGAATTTTTGCGGGTCTAAATATTCAAAGCCCCAACCCACATAAATTCATAGGCTAACAGATCGGCCCGGGTACTTGCGGATTTTTTGACACCTATAGATGTGAAGGTATATTTACCAATAACAATAAGTCATCTGATATTCTATTAAATTTGGTTTTTTATTTGTACACTTATTGCTCTCTTATTGTTGTTTTCCCTCCAAAATTTTCATCATCCGTTTAACTAACATGTTGGTTCAAATTATCCCTCTCTCATGTTTTTCCGCTAGGTCAACCTTTCCTCTTCCGATCGCTGATCAGTTCCTCCTGGCATCCTCGACTCCGCTCCCGCCTCCGCCACACCGTCTCTGTTTCCCATCCTCCAGCTTTCCATCTTCCCATCCACCCGCATCTACCTACTCGTAAACATTCATTCAGCTACGCTATTCTCCCCCTCTCGAATTTCCCGTTACACCGTCTTCTCCATCTATCAATAGATTCCTCCTTGCCTCCTCATCTTCGCCACACCGTCATTGTTCCCCATCCTCCAGCTCCTTGTCCTCTCGGCTACTTGACTTTGCCTCCCCGTCTTCTCAGAAGCCCACATAAACATCTCTCCTAGGAACCCTATTCGTCTGATTTTTTGTCACAAAATCTAAGTGAAGGTATGTATATCTTTATTATCTAATTCCATATTGATGTGCGAGTCCCATATTTCTGTGGTTTCCAACCTGTATCTTCCCCTCTTCAACTCGATCTGTAAGTTCGCACGCTTATCCAACAACCACACTCCTCAACAAAGCTATTACTCTTGCCTCATGCATGCATCAAAATTTCCTATTACCTGATTCTTTATTCTTAAAATCCATTCATCTAACATGTTCATATAGATTCACAAATTAATTCCTCTTACGACATGACAGACTTTTGCATAAAACGTAGTTTTATATATGCAATGGAAACATTCCTATTGATTCACAAAATCTCTTCATTCACTTTTGAGTCTAATTGCCTATATGTCATTTCAATGTCGACAATTACTTTTTCTGATCGAGCAAAACATGTTCCTATTTAGGTAAGCAGTTCTTAAATTAATGGAGTTTTTTCCTGCAAAATAGTTTACATATTTATGCACACCTACGTCCCCAAATGCATCCAACCTTTTATTTCCATATTACGATAATGATCAATTTTCCCCAATATGCAAAGTGGTTTATCAATTCGAATGAGACGACAATCGAAGGTTCCAGGCGCAACGAAAGCTCCATATGAGATATGCCCAACTCAAATTTTTGTCATAATTGATGATTAATCTGAGATGTACATCGATGATAAATACTGTGATCAACAAAATTGAATAAAAGATTAATTGACGTGAGAACGCCGAAACCAAAACACATGATCATCACATAATGATTTATAATTAATTTGATCAATTAAAAAATTAACTTGTGATGAATTATTTCTCTGTTTATGAATATGACAATGTATCTACATCGCACCGTCATTGCATTGTAGAAATCAACTGTAGATTCCCTATAGCGATGATCCACACGTGCTCCACGAACTTCCAGACGTCACCTTAGGAATCCCTGGGTGCTAGCGTGGTAGACCATGATGCTTGCATCATACAACTTTGATCGTCCCGAGAATCGCTTCAAGAAGGATTATATTTGATCTTTTTAGAATCGAGAGTGGTGATGGAGGACCGCTCTCTGTCCTCGAGAGCGTTGTTAGAGAGGGAGCTTTATAGGGATTTAAGAAAATTCCCGAGACGTTGTGCACAACCAAACCAAATGACAACCACTCAATTAGAAATGATATAATTGAGTTTAAATAATGTTATGGTTAGAAAATAATAATTGCACATGTACCCTTATTATTTCCTTAATCCTTGCGGAACCTGATGTCTATAATAATAATAATAATATTATTTATTGACATGCACAAAACTAGAGATTTAATTAAATATTATTTATTCAAATAATATTTAATATATATTATTTCTCACCGGACTATTAAACTCAGTTTGACATTTCTCCACAATATTTATCAGACCTTGAATAATGACTATTTATTTAATAAATAAATATCATTGCATTATTCACCAATAAATAAATAAATATTATATTCATTAAAAAACAAATAAATATTTATTAAATATTCTGCTTATAAAATATTCTCTCGAATAACCGGTGATATAATATATGAGATCAAACAAAAATAAATAATTATCAAACCCCATGTGAGAATAATATTTAGTCAACATGTTAAATAATAAATAATAATATTATTCTATTGAGGTTCTGAACACACTTAGTGTGTGACCATCTAGATCTCTTTCTCAGTGACATTTGGTGAAGTTGCCTAAAGTCCAAGTTAAGCGTCTTGCAACATGTTAAGACAACCATAGAGAAAGTAGTTATGTAACATCCCAGGAAAATAAAGAATATGACTGTCACACCCAGACCATGTTGGTTAATTATTTTAATTATTATATTGAGTTTCGGTAGAAGACGGGTTGAGTTTTAAAGTTTCGGAAGCCTTTTTTTTGTGCGGTCAACCCGCACAGTTAGGGGTAATCATGCGGTCACCCAAGTTTAAATAAATAAATAAATAAATAAATAAATAAATAAATAAATAAATTCGATGAAGATAAAATGCGAAGTAAAACAAGAATGAATAAATAAATTAAAAGAATCCTCAACAATAATAATAATGTTTATATATATATATATTTATAATGTTATTATTATTTCTATTAGTAATAATATTATTAGTGTAGAGTCTTTATTTTATTTTATTATCTCATTCTAAATCTTTTTTTTATTGTTTTTATTTAATTGTTTTTTTAGGGAGGAAACCCTAGGAGGGGCATCGCCCCCCCCCCTCTCTTCCCGCTCGTGGCGTTGCACACCCCCTTGGTGCGGCGCGATCGAGCCTCCCCACCACCCTGTTTTTTTTCTTCGGCGCGCCACACATCAACAGTGCTCCGCCCATCTTCTTCTCCCTCGGGCCAGTAGCGCTCCGCTCTGCTCCTCCTCCCTCGGCGCACCAGCGCACCAACGCTCCGCCCTACTCCTTCTCCCGATCTGCACCAGCCCGACTATTCCCTCTACCCTGCTCACGCCGCCACATGGTTTCCCCCCTCCCCTTGTGCTCAAACTTTGTCCGACTCCATCCAGCGTCGGTGGCCCGACCTCCTTCCATCACGACCGAACTACTCCAGCGGAAGCGACCCCCTGCTCCGGCCTTCGCTCTGTGCACTTTCCCCGGCCAGACTCCCCCTCTTGCTCCGACATCTCCCCGACGGTACCCCACTCCGGCCGGACCTCCTATCTTCCGGTGCCGCATCCCCCTTCCTCTAGCAGTGCACAACCCAACAGAACCCCCCTGTTCCAGCGGCTTGAACCCCCTTCGCACACCAGTCTGGCCGAAACCCTCTCTTCTCACTCTCTCGCCGACCCAACAACAACCCGCAACACCTTTGGCCGGCGCATCCCCTTCTTCCTCTGGTGGCCGTTGCGGTTCCCTCTGATAAGATTCACCCCCCTTCTATATCAATTTCTAAAATTCTACTATGGTTATGAAAATTTACCTTTGATTCTAAGTATAAATATATTTGAAATCCTTGAGGTGCTTTGAACTCATTTTATTTCTTGGCCTTGACATAAATGGTTGTTTTCTTCTGTCCTTGTTTTATGATTTAAATTGAAACATTTAATTATGTTGGGCTTTCCATAAAAATGCATTTGTGTCTTTCTAATGGTTTTAAAGTGGAGAAATGGGTCTTGGACGGTTGGGTTTTCCTTTTGGTGAAGATGTTCTTTTAAAGTGAATTGAGTTTAAATTGAGGTGTTCCCCCGAATGACTTTAAATGGGGTCTCTCACTTTTATTTCAATGGGGGTTTATGCATTCTTTATGTTTGAAAAAAATGCCAATGGATGTTTTCACTATGAAATACACTAGATCTTTGGGATTTAGGCCAATTGGTTTTTGAGCGGGCTTCCTTTGTGTTTAAAGGGGGGTTCCTTGCCTTAAAGGGGTGATTTGGTTTTATAAAGAGAAAACGGAGTTCCCTTGAATTATTTGGTTATGTTAGAGGGTATGTATTCTTTCCCTTGATTTATTAATGATGGAATGATTTATTTATTAATTAATTGAAACCCTAGGTTAGATTTTGATTCGGGTTTTGTGATTTTGCGGTTTAGGGTTGTGCGAATGGTCCCCTGAGACCTATTCTTGTGGATTCCGTCAACCACCGCCGAAGGCGAGGTGGTTCAGAATATTTTGGTTCCCCGCCACCATCTGAGGTATGGATTTTATGCTGTTGTTTGGTTTCGCACCGTCTTAATTAGGGTCTTTATTTGTTTTAAGGTTTGTAGTATTTGTGGTGTAGTGCATTGAACTCCGCTTTGTGGTCTCGAGCTGCGGGTGTCAAGAATGCCTACATGTATATGCACAGGGTAAGACATATATATATATATATGCCCTCTTTGTACATATTCCCTCATGGCGCGGGGAATATGTGCAATGAAGCTAGGGGTATTTATATATATATGTATAAATGCATGTGCGTATAAGCGCGAAGGGTCAGTTCGAGTGGTCGTCTTAAAAAAAAAGCAGCATGTTGAGGTAGGATCTCTATGCATTAACCTTTAAATTTAAGAATCATTTATTTCTTGCATTTCACACCTAGTTTTAATATTAATTATTGATATATAACTCTTAGTAAAATTTTCTGTCTTGAATTGGAATGGTTTATTTCTTATAATGTGTTCCAATAAGTGGTTTGATTGTGTTTTAACATCAATTGCCTGATGAAATTCCCCTTTGGGCTTTGTGAATGTGTTTTGGATTTAAAATTCTGGTTTGGGTTTCTTAAATGGGTTTCGAAGTGTATTTCTGGTTTTCAAAGTGGCGTGTGTGTGATTCCTTCATAAATGTTTTGGCATGCGAAAATTATGTGAGGCTCGGTTGGCACTTTTGTAAATCTGGTTATCTTAAGAAAACTCTCCTTGGATGTGGTCCCCTTGCTTTGGTTGAGTTATATGTTATGGAAGGTCCGCTGGATAGGACTTTCCTATGATCAAACGGTTGAAAGGCGAAGGACATATTCCTTGGGGTGACTCGGGGGTGACTTTGTTGTGTGTGTTGACTGTGTGAGGAATGTACTTGTGACTGCTTGTTTGAAATTATTGGCTCACCCCCTTTTTTAGTCTAAACATGGGAACCTAGCATAACGATCAAAGTTTCAGTGAACGATTGCTGCACTAGTTTAGACTACACACTAGCTAGTGGCCCCTAGTATGGATGATAATCTACTGGGGGATTGAGCCCCTCGGTTAGGCCAGGTAGGGCGATACCGAGCGTTTTGGAATTATGACGCCATCGAGAGTAGGCATGCCTTCGGGATGAGTCACATCTATAGTACGTTCTAGACTATTCACGAGCTCCTAGGCTTTCCCATGTATATATACACTTAGTCATCTGTGGCAGATGATTGAGGTGCTTTGTTTGGTTAATTACTTTTGCTTATTATTTCCCATTGCCCTTGTGTGATTATTGCTTTTGCCTTCATGTATGATGCGTCTCTTTGTTAAAGGGGATAAAAATGATCTTCAAAGGTTTGTGGAAAAAGGGTTTTTAAAATGTTTTACACTTCTCTATCCCTCTTTCTCTAAAAAGGTTAAAGCTTCATCTTTTGAAAAGAACTTAGTTTAAAATATGAAGGGAAATGGATTGTGATTTGATTTTAAAGAAGAAAATGTGTAAAAAACCTAGTTCTATACATTGTATTTCAAACTTGAAATTGATGGATCTTTTATTTTAAAGAAATGCATATGAGAATAGATTGTTTGGGCATGCCTACTAAGTTTTAATACTCATGCCTATAATTTTACCTTTGTTTTTTTAGCTTCGGTTGTTGCGCCTTGTTCGGATTCAGTCGCCATAGTGCGACGTTGGATTGAAGTTGGTGGTGACCCATAGGATCACATGGAGGTATGTACAACTTTGTTTTCTCGCCGCTCCTAGTTTTCGTTTTCATTGTTCATTTTTTGTTTATTTATTTGTCTTTCATTTATGGGCCAAATCGTTCCCACTTGTTTAGTTTTGATGCCCGACAGTAGTTGCCAGCCCGTGGGGATCAGGAACGCCCCTCGGGCCATGTCGCAGGCTGACTCGGGTGACCGGTTCAGGGTTGACCCAGGTTGGTTCATGACAAAATGGTATCAAAGGGAGGTTCTTGTGATTTGGGATGTCCGGTAGATGGAGATTAGGACTGTCGGGGCTTAGGAGGTAGGTTGCGGGTCGGTGCCTGATCACCACTGCTCGTGACGGTACCAGGGGTAGTCTGGATTTTCAGTCTTCTGTCTTTGTTTTGGATTGAGGGATGAAAATAGAGGTGACTTGGTGTCACGTTGTGACCCCACATGAAGTAGTGATCCATGTGGAGCCCAGGTTCCCGGTTCAAGGTTCTCTGGTGTTATGTCTTACTTGGGGCGTGACTCACTACCATGTCTCCGGGTTGGGCATAAGCACTAGTTCCTCACTCCGATTGTCTATTGTTGGTTGTGATCTGTCTTTATTTTTGGTTGGTTTTAGAGTGTTTTTGTAAATGTAGGTGGTTTTGAATTGAAAGGGTTCTTTATCTAATAGTTTTAAAATTGAAAAGGGGTTTTCTTTCAAGTTGTTTTGAAATTGGTGAAGTGGGTTTTTAAAGAGTAAGTGTTTTGATCTAGAAAATTTTGGATTATGTTTGGATTTGGTAATGGAACAGTAAGTGCAACCCTTGGTATCCCTTAGGATCGTCCGCATATGTGTGGGTAGACACGTGAAGTGCACATTGACGCATATGTACGGGTGATTTGAATGTAAAGGGATGAAGGCTTATGCGGCGGTTCATAGGATGCCAAGGGTGGGGTTTTAGAATTTAAGGCTTGGCTTGATTTTTCTAAAGTGGACTTGAATGAAAAAAAAACCGGGACTTGGTTTTTCTTGAAAAGTGGGTTTTGATATTTTGAAAAGATGATTTTGCCTGTGTTTGTGTATGTTTGATTTATGAATCTGTTACCCTTGGCTTTTGGTGTTGCTTTGGTTGTGTTTAAGATTGTTTGGGATTCCGGACCGGTAGTCTTGGCTCGAGGTGTTTCTTTTGATTAAGTTTGGCTTGATGCCAGTTGCGATTTTGTTTTTCATGTTCTGAATATGCCACCTAGAAATGTCCTCAAAACTTGTTAATGAGTCATGCCCAATTCTGGTTTCTATAGAGTGTTGCTTGTCTTTTGAGGCATTCAGGGTTCGTTAGGGGCAATGAAGTGGGTTGAGGGGAGTAAATAATGTCTTCAGGTGGTTGGGAACTCCCGAGTTTGTTAGAGTTTGTATTGTATTGGGTTTAGTGAATGGTCCAACTTCGGACCAATGGGGGTGGATGTCTCATCATACTTGGAGTTGGGATGATGTGGGAGGTTTTTAAGTTCGTCTTCATCCAGTGGATCATACCTGAGGAGGTGAAGGCAAAAAGAGGTGAGAGCCCGTCCGTAGTTAACAAGGCCAGTGGTTGGCGAAGGCCTGTGTTGGCCACTTTAAGGAGTCGACATCTGGAGCACAAGTTCTTGGCAAATCCGGCGCCTTTCTTCATTCATAAGGGTTCCCCATTTCGCGAGTGGGGTGTACGAGATGAAACTTCTTCTGAAGAAATCCCTTTTTTGTTGGTGTCGACTTCTGGTTCGTCAGACTACTTTCTAATGTGCCATCAGTGTTGCCGGTTCGAACATCCTAAGACATCTTGTATCATACCTCCAAAGTCCGGCTATTGTGTGACCGTTCGAGTCACTGGGAAAGGTTCTGAAATAAGTGTCATTCGAAGGAGTCCCAATCGGGGGATGCTCGTGTCTGACTGTGAGGCATAAGATGCTTCACCCATTAGAGCCCCAACCTCACGTCCCGGGGTGAAGCTCGCACACAGTCAGGGCGTCAGAGGCACGTGAGACCTTTTCTTGGTTCTTTATCTTTCGTCTTGTAATAGAGACATTCATGATTTCCTTGTCCTTGTTTTCCCGCTATTGTAAGTTCATCTTTTGCAGTAATAGTGTGATGAACTTTTTTTTTTCATGATCGTAGCAGTTGCGTTCTTCTGAATGTGGCCTCTAGAATTGTTCTTTTTTTCTTAAAAGGGTATTTGGCCTTATGTGGGTTGGTCCCAGTTTTATTAGTGATTGTTTGGAGATGTGAGCGTTGAGGGTTTTTGTCTTGTGCTGAGAGTTTCGGGTTTTAGTGGAAGCGTTGTCTCGCTTGTACTTAGGGAGTTGGATGTGTTGGGAGTTTTAAATCGGTTTGGGGAATTCTTAGTTCTAGTGGTGTGGTTATAGGGAGTTCCTTGTTTTGGTGCCCCAATATGTAGGGTGGCCTTGTAGTGGTGTTCCGTTTAAGTCTTAGTGGTCCCGCTCAACTCAAGTGGAGAATTCCGTATGTTCATGTTGGGAGTTCCTGCTTTAGCCCCTCCTCGGGTTGGTGTGCGTGGGTTTTAAAGTTTCTGTGTTAGTCAAGTTCTTGTGGTGGGGAGAAACCTCTCGTGTTCTCCCCTTGTTTTATGTCATGGTTTCTTCGTGACCGGTTGGGTGTGACTTGTGGAGTGAATCGTCAACTTGAGGTTCTTGATTTTCCTTTTGGTTCTGTCCGGGCACGGACTCAAGATTTGGCTATCTTTTGACTTGGTGACTTTTTGGGGGCAGAAAGTGTCTGTGGTGTGGAGAATTGTCACACCCCGACCATGTTGGTTAATTATTTTAAATTATTTTAATTATTATATTGAGTTTCGGTAGAAGATAGGCCAAGTTTTAAATTTTCAGAAGCCTTTTTTTGTGCGGTCAACCCACACAGTTAGGGGTAATCATGTGGTCGCCAAAGTTTAAAATAAATAAATAAATAAATTCGATGAAGATAAAATGCGAAGTAAAACAAGAATGAATAAATAAATTAAAATAATCCTCAACACTAATAATAATTTATATATATATATATTTATAATTTTATTATTATTTCTATTAGTAATAATATTATTAGTGTATAGTCTTTATTTTATTTTATTATCTCATTCTAAATCTTTTTTTATTGTTTTTATTTAATTGTTTTTTTTAGGGAGGAAACCCTAGGAGGGGCATCGACCCCCCTCTCTTCCCTCTCATGGCGCTGCGTAGGGGTGTCCAGACCTGACCCAACCCGACCCGACCAGGTTGGGTCGGGTTAAAAAAACTATTCCACAGGTTGGGTCGGGTTGAGTCATAATTTGGTCGGGTTGGGTCGGGTCACGGGTTGGGAAACATAACCCAACCCGACCCAACCAACCCGATAGCCACTTGTATTGCGTCGACTCGCTGAGCCGATATTCCTCTCGCGTGACCCCTTCTCTCGTCAGTCTTCACTCTATTTACTCCCTCCCTCCCAACCCGAGGCCCTTTCAATCATCTTCCTCCTTGCCTACCTACTACACCCATGCCAACAATCCATCCTGCTCGGCCGATGTTGTCACTACCGCACATCACCCCCACCTCTACTATTGTTTCTGCATAGCCTTCCCTACTGTTCATCGTCTCTTCCACCTCGTCCGAGGGCCACCACTCCACCGCACTAACCCTAAGGCCATCATCTCACTACCGCCTTCCTCCTCCGTCTCGGCTATGACTACGACACCAGATCCACCAGGGAGGGGATATCTTTTTTCTCTAGATCCAAGATGAGTGTTGGGGTTTCATCCAAGGAATCCAATCATAGAGGATCAGGAAGTGATTGATTTCGATCGAGCGTGGAACTAAACCTAGAAGCGCTGGAATTTTTCGATAGTGGGGATCAATTTTTTATTTTCACATCATTCTAAAAAAAATTCTTTCAATTTTTTAGGAGAAGTGCTGGAATTTTTCGGGCATGGAACTGAACTTAGAAGCGCTGGAATTTTTCAAGCGTAGCGATTGATTTCGTTCAAGCATGTAAGAGAACTTAGAACTGTTAGAATTATTAATTTTTTGCATCGTTCTACTGGTTTTTCATGGTGTTTTTTCGACAATGGGGGTATGGAAGTGCGATTTCTACTTGGAGGCGAAGAATATTGTGGAGGATTCTCATAGAACCACCACGGTCATTGTCGCCTTCATTAGTACCCGCCTGCCACCGATGATGGATGCTCCACTGCCTCCATTTTCAAGAATATTGATTGCAGGACTTGGAGGCATAGAGAGGAAGCTCCTTATTGGGTGGAGGGGATAGCAGTTGCACTAGGTCAAAGCGGAGATGTCCTACGGGATATCCAAAAACAGTCGATTTTTTTCCCATAAACCCATAAACCTGACCTGACCCAACCCAATTCATTACGGGTTGGGTTGGGTCAGGTCTGAGCTAAAAAACATGCCTGACCCGACCCAACCCGACCCGACCTCTTTCGATCGGGTCGGGTCAAAAAACCCCATCAAACCGACCCAACCCGACCCATGGACACCCCTAGCACTGTGCGCCCCCTTGGTGCGGCGCGATTGAACCTCCCCACCACCCTATTTTTTTTTCTCCAACACGCTACACATCAACAGTGCTCCACCCATATTCTTCTCCCTCGGTCCAGTAGCTCTCCACCCTACTCCTCCCTTGGCGCACCGGCGCTCCTCCCTACCCATTCTCCCGATCTGCACCAGCCTGGCTATTACCTCTACCCTTCTCATGCCACCACATGGTTTTCCCCCTCCCCTTGTGCTCAAACTTTGTTCGACTCCATCTAGTGTCGGTGGCCCGACCTCCTTCCATCACGGACAAACTACTCCAGTGGAAGCGACCCCCTGCTCCAGCCTTCGCTCTGTTCACTTTCCCTGACCAGACTCCCCCTCTTGCTCTGACATCTCCCCGATGGTACCCCACTCTGGCCGGACCTCCTCTCTTCCTGCACCGCATCCCCCTTCCTCTAGCAGTGAACAACCCAATAGAACCCCCTATTCCAGTGGCTCGAACCCCCTTCGCACACCTGTCCGACCGACACCCTCTCTTCTCAATCTCTCGCCGACCTAGTGGCAGCCCACAACACCTTTGGCCGGCGCATCCCCTTCTTCCTCCGGTGGCCGTTGCGGTTCCCTCCAGTAAGATTCATCTCCCTTCTCTATCAATTTATAGAATTCTATTATTCTTATGAATTTTTACCTTTCATTATAAGTATAAATATATTTGAAATCCTTGAGCTGCTTTGAACCCATTTTATTTCTTGGCCTTGACATAAATGCTTGGTTTCTTGTGTCCTTGTTTTATGATTTAAATTGGAATATTTAATTGTGCTGGGATTTCCATAAAAATGCATTTGTGTCTTTCTAATGGTTTTAAAGTGGGGAAATGGGTCTTGGACGGTTGGGTTTTCCTTTTGGTGAAGATGTTCTTTTAAATTGAATTGAGTTTAAATTGAGGTGTGCCCCTGAATGACTTTAAATGGGGTCTCTTACTTTTATTCCAATGGGGTTTTATGCATTCTTTATGTTTGAAAAAAATGCCAATGAATGTTTTCTCTATGAAATACACTAGATCTTTGGGATTTAGGCCAATTGGTTTTTGAGCGGGCTTCCTTTGTGTTTAAAGGGGGTTTCCTTGCCTTAAAGGGGTGTTTTGGTTTTATAAAGAGAAAACGGAGTTCCCTTGAATTATTTGGTTATGTTAGAGGGTATGTATTCTTTCCCTTGATTTATTAATGATGGAATGATTTATTTATTAATTAATTGAAACCCCAGGTTAGAGTTTGATTTAGGTTTTGTGATTTTTGTGGTTTATGGTTGTGCGAATGGTCCCCTGAGACCTATTCTTGTGGATTCCGTCAACCACCACCGAAGGTGAGGTGGTTCAGAATATTTTGGTTCCCCTCCACCATCCGAGGTATGGATTTTATGCTGTTGTTTGGTTTCAAACCGTCTTAATTAGGGTCTTTATTTGTTTTAAGGTTTGCAGTATTTGTGGTGTAGTGCATTAAACTCCGCTTTGTGGTCTCGAGCTGCGGATGTCAAGAATTCCTACATGTATATGCACAGGGTAAGACATATATATACATTCTCTCTTTGTACATATTCCCTCATGGCGCGGGGAATATGTGCAATGCATCTAGGGGCATTTATATATATATATGTATAAATGCATGTGCGTATAAGCGCGAAGGGTCGTTTCGAGTGGTCGTCTTCAAAAAAAAGCGGCATGTTGAGGTAGGATCTCTATGCATTAACCTTTAAATTTAAGAATAATTTATTTCTTACATTTCACACCTAGTTTTAATATTAATTATTGATATAGAACTGTTAGTAAAATTTTATGTCTTGAATTGGAATGGTTTATTTCTTATAATGTGTTCCAATAAGTGGTTTGATTGTGTTTTCACATCAATTGCCTGATGAAATGCCCCTTTGGCCTTTGTGAATGTGTTTTAGATTTAAAATTCTGGTTTGGATTTCTTAAATGGGTTTCGAAGTGTATTTCTGGTTTTCAAAGTGGCGTACGTGTGATTCCTTCATAAATGTTTTGGCATGCAAAAATTACGTGAGGCCCGATTGGCACTTTTGTAAAATTGGTTATCTTAAGAAAACTCTCCTTGGATGTGGTCCCCTTTCTTTGGTTGAGTTATATGTTATGGAAGGTCTACCAGATATGACTTTCATGTGATCAAATAGTTGAAAGGCGAGGGGCATATTCCTTGGGGTGACTCAGGGGTGACTTTGTTGTGTGTGTTGATTGTGTGTGAGGAATGTACTTGTGATTGCTTGTTTGAAATTATTGGCTCACCCCCATTTTTAGTCTGAACATGGGAACCTAGCATAGCGAGCAAATTTTCAGTGAACGATTTCTGCACTAGTTTAGACTACGCACTAGCTAGTGGGCCCTAGTACGGATGATACTCTGCTGGGGGATTGGGCCCCTCAGTTAGGCCAGGTAGGGCGATACCGAGCGTTTGGGCGTTATGACATCATCGAGAGTAGGCATGCCTTCAGGATGAGTCACATGTATAGTACGTTCTAAACTATTCACAAGCTCCTAGGCTTTCCCATGTATATCAGCACTTAGTCATCTGCGACAGATGATTGAGGTGCTTTGTTTGGTTGATTACTTTTACTTGTTATTTCCCATTACCCTTGTGTGATTATTGATTTTTCCTTCGTGTATGACGCGTCTCTTTTTTAAAGGGGATAAAAATGATCTTCAAAGGTTTGTGGAAAAAGGGTTTTTAAAATGTTTTACACTTCTCTATCCCTCTTTCTCTAAAAAGGTTAAAGCTTTATATTTGGAAAATAACTTAGTTTAAAATATGAAGGGCAGTGGATCGTGATTTTCTTTTAAAGAAGAAAATGTGTAAAAAACCTAGTTCTATACATTGTATTTCATACTTGAAATTGATGGATATTTTATTTAAAGTAAATGCATATGAGAATAGATTGTTTGGGCATGCCTACTGAGTTTTAATACTCACGCCTATAGTTTTACCTTTGTTTTTTAGCTTCGGTTGAAACCTTTCTTGGATTCAGTTGCCATAGAGCGACGTTGGATTGAAGTTGGTGGTGACCCATAGGGTCACATGGAGGTATGTACGACTTTGTTTTCTCGCCGCTCCTAGTTTTCGTTTTCATTGTTCAGTTTTTGTTTATTTATTTTTCTTTCATTTATGGGCCAAATCGTTCCCACTTGTTTAGTTTTGATGCCCGACACTAGTTTCCAGCCCGTGGGGATCGGGAACGTCCCTCGGGCCATGTCGTGGGCTAGCTCAGGTGACCGGTTCAGTGTTGACCCGGGTTGGTTCGTGACAATGACATTTTCATATTTATTAATATTTTTGAATTAAATATTATTTTTATTTTAAAGGGGATTCTATATTCAATGGCGTACCTGACACGCAACAACGGGTTTCTTTGAAATCTTCTACTGCACACTAATAATATAATATTATTATTTTAAATGGTAGTTAACACCTAACCGTTGTATTGGCATGAATTAATAAAACTAACTTAAATATGATAATATATGTTTGTTATATGTTTTTACATTCATCCAATAAAAGTCAGAGGCTTAAAATGTAAATGAATCTAATTTTAAGCACAATTTACTTTAAAAGGGCGATTTACCACCTTTTGATGATGAACCCTTTTTAAATATAGTTTTTGTCACTTTTACATATTATATTTGAAAAAATAATTTTCATCTTTAGAATCAGGTCATAAAAATTTACTTTGGATGAAATTTTGATATTTTTCTGATAATGTTCATTTTTAATGAATAGTGAAAAAATGCTGTATTTTAATTCCAAACCGCCTTTTAATCTAATCTATTTATATGGTTAGTTTATCTTTTTAATTGGTTTTAAAGTTTAAATAGATTATATTTTTACCATTTAACCCAATGTTAGACATTGTAAGTAATTTCACTTTGAAATTGGACATTAACAAGTATCAATCATTTAGTGGTTATTATTTCTTAAAAACATGCTTTTTGTTTTGACGATGAGAATTAATTATAAAATTAATTAATACAACTTCTATGTTTTGAATTTGGTAAAATAGAAATTATTTTTGAATTCGGAACATCAAATTTATCTTAGAGTAAATTTTTGTAATTTTTCTAAAAACCTTCAATTTTTGATGAATAGTGAAACCACTAAGTAGTAGTTAAAAAACTGACTTTTTCATTTAAATGAAATTTTACCGCTTCTGTGAATTGAATTTCAAAAATCTGACATACATGGTTTTCATTAGTAAGTAAAATTTGGTTCAATGAGATGGAAATAATTTTTTGTGAATAGTAACTTTTGACTTTTATTAACCACGATTAAAGGTAATTAGGATAATTTAAGGTAAAAATAATGTTATAATAATAAAAAATTATCTTGACACTTGTACTAACCTTATTGGATGAGTAATGGCCGACCAAGACAATCCATGGGTCAATTTTGGGACCCCATGAAGCCACTTGGGTAAGATAATGACATTAATAACTTTTTATTTAAAGTAAAAATAAAAATGTCATAAACATGTATCATTTTACTAAAACAATTTTTACATGAGGTTATATAAGTTATATTTTTGACTATAAATATTCATTGGAAATTTAAAAAGATTTCCTACATTATGGTATTTTTTTTAATAATTTTTATACATCAAATAAATAAAATTATTTATGACACAATGATGATGCAATGTTTACGTCATTAATGGATGATTTAAATAAATAAGAAGATAAAAATTAAAACAATATCCAAAACTTATCAAATTCTTATTGGATGATTTTATTTCGAACATGGGCCACCTTAGCTTTGATTTTAATGATTTTTAGACCTTTAGAAACTGAAAATCATTATATAATAAAATAATATTTTTAAACATTCCAAAAGAGCCCCTCCTCTCCCTTATAAAAGCCCTCAATTCCTACCCATTTCTCACCCTTCTCAAGCCCTTGGCTTGTCCAAACTCTGTTCCAATAATCTCCCAAGATCCCTCTATTCATCCTAGAAGCCTTACCTTTGGCATAAATAACTTCAAGAAACCCTTTTGGTTCAAACCAAAGGGAGTTACTCGATTTAAAGGTAACGTCTCCTCTTAAGTTCTTTTATTTTATTTTACTTCTTCAACCCCCTAAAATCTTTTTATTCCTTTCTTTTATAAAAACACCGGTATCCTAAATATACAAGGATTTTTTTATGAGAAGTATTCGAGCTACATTTATACACACCTCCATCTAATGGGTAAAGAACATACTGTTTCAGTGGACGACGAACTACCGCCTCACGAAACGATGATTGTTCAATTATATCCTACCACCTCTCATGGTGGCCATTATAATAGAAATATATCTATATATGATATATATTATATTTATGTTTTCTTTATTCTTCTATATTTTCCTTTTTATATCATACCTTTATGGTTCCCATAATGGGTAAATGCGATAATTTCATTAGAGGAAGTGCAGACTACGGCCCCCTCAAAGTGATATGACTCGTTCATGCCATACGAGGAACATATAAAGGATAGAATTTATGAAATTATGTAATGTATATGAAATAAATATTATACTGAAATTATAATATACCTATTAATCACTATGTTTTCATTTCATTAAAATATGAAATAGAAATGAAAGTAGCATTCATGCGTACATACGACTTACCGTCTCCATGAACTGTGCATTTCATTTCTTATCTCCAAATGTTATGTACTATTATAAATGCATATATATATATATACTATATATATATGATATATATGACATCTAAATGATTAATATCATTCTGAAGATAATGGACTTTTGACCACATGGACAATTTATAATTTTAACAAGTTCATTTTTGACTCAAGTTCCGAACATTGACAAAATGTCCGATATGAGATCAAATAATTAACTAATTTTTATAGCAAGGTAATAAGTAATATAAAAGGAATAATAAACTTGAAAAATATTCTTAATCAATTATAAATTAACTTAATTTTATTATTCAGTAAGAACAAGGAACATACGAGTGAGTCAAGTCGGACAACGAGGTAAGGTATTCTTATCTCACTTTTAATTCCAGGAGATTTCCATTGTTCACCACTTATTTACAGAATGTGGTGTATTTTGTACTAACATTGGATATATATTATCAGTATTATCTTTATATTCATGGTATTTTATTATTATTTTGGTGGTTAGTAATTTTTGTTCATACGATTCGATTGAATACAACATGGTAAGAGATTTTCATCTCACTTCTTATTCCTGTGAGATTCATGGTATATTTGACACTATTTACTTTTGTGTGGTGTATGTAATGCCCACGATTGTACTATTTGTATAATATACTTTAATTTATTGGTATTTACATATTCTTTATATGATCCTTCTTTCATGGGGTGTATATTTCGAAAGTTACCAAATCAGTAAGGGAACCTTTCAACCTTCTCTTTTAAGTCATGACTTCCTTTATGTTATGTCTTATAGTTCTATTTTATTATGTGGGGTATTGTTATTATATATCTTTAATAATTTAAATTTCATTTACAAATGATGAGATACCCTTTCCGCTCTCATCAATTGATTTTCTGAATGTTTATGTGATGCCGTTAGGCTGCTGAATTTTCGTAAAAGAAATCACGCTTTCTCTTTCTTTCCAAGTTTCCTTTTTCATGTGGCGTGTCATTAAAATATCCACAACATGATCTTATTTCTTTTTATTATGTACCTATACTTCAAAATGGTTCATTTATGGATGGTATACCCTTGTCCCCTCTCTTTTTATTATTTTATAAAACCATGATATATAGCCGTTATGCTGTAGAAATTTCGCCTCAAAATTTCTTTCTCCTTCTCCCAAGAAATTATCTTGTTTTATATAGGTGAATACCCATAACTATTTAGTTTCTATGGTTGTTCATAAATATACCAAAAAATATATATTTGATTCTGGAATTGACATACATATAACCCTCACTCCCTTTCCATGGGTTATAAATGCCATAATGATCTTATTTTTAAGCACTTTTAAAATGTCACGATTTTTAAATGAACCCATTTATTTTATTATATATGGGTTATTTATGAAATTTTTGATTATTATCTATGTGGATCACATGAAAGTAAAGACATATTAAGGGTGCGCCCTGATAGCGCTCTAATTCATTGGTTAAATAATTAATCTCTAGAGATGACAAGTTTCATGATACCTTGGTGAATAACCTTGGTAATTTTTATGACACCTTGGGGATGAACCTTGGTTATATGTTCATGAATGTATAAATGAAATGTTGTAGCCACATATTCAAGTTATGATTCAAGTTATTTTTATTATGATATTCATATTCTTCCATTGCTCATTCCTTTATGATTTATATCATGTTCTTATTAATATTGCTCAAGATCACATGTCAACTGTTTCACTTGTTTTTCTTACTGAGCCTTCTGCTCACCATTTCCTTTTATGTATGTCTCCAGGTTATGAGATGCAGTAATTTTACATAGGATGAACCTATTATGAAGCCTTAAAAGTGTATTAGAAGGATGTTTTATGTTGTTTTCATGTATTATGTTCCTGATTTCCAAGACACTAGACTTTAAATATCCTCAGTTTTTTTAAATGTAATGAAAAGTTATGAATTAAAAAGGTGGGATGCCATAAGTTAATGCCTCAACAATATAAAACCTTATATAGATGCTTACTATGTAATATAATCTCTTTATCATGATATCTATAATCAAGAAAATTGCATGTTAGTGTCATCAACCTATGTGCTCGATGTCTCTTTCTTTGACTTTTTTTAGAATTGAACTTGCCCACAGAACACCATGACTATGGATTTATTTAGGCCGTATCACTTCTATAAAAGGGCCCATGATAACAAATTCCGTTAAAGAACAGAAGGGAAAAATCATTTCTCGCATTATTCATTAATGAAATATTACTCGCGGCGCGCCCAATGTATCCTATTTCAACACGAACATATGCCATCACGATTTTCACTAATACATCAAAGTAAATGACTCATAATATCCAATAATAATAATATTAAATTCTATTCATACTGTCAGGTCTTGTTATCATAATCTCATACACCAGAAATCACCAAGGGCGAACACCATGAGAAGGTGCCTCAAAGTCCTATGAATATTTAATCCTAATAACCTATATCATTTGTGTCCCTCAAATTATTTCATCCAGATCTAGAACATATATTTAAGAATAATATTGCGATACTTCTGGGTTTACATCTTTACGGAGAACTACTATGACCATTCAATGTGAAAACTACTCTTAGGACATAATCACATACTACATCACGCAGAACAACAATCATGATGTGATAAGTAGTTTATTAATATTCAGAAATATGAATATATGTGATCATAAAGTACACAAAAGTTGGTTCGAGGGAACCAACTCCAACAGACTCCCACTTGCACCAGAGTCAACTACTAACAACCTATAGTCTTATATCTCTCACATAATACTCATTCTTCTGCTGAGATAATGCATTAGTCAAGGGGTCCACCATGTTTTATTCCATGGAAAGTCTACTTACTCAAACTTCACCCATATGAGAAAAAATCCTTCATTAGGTGATACTTCCAGAGTATGTGTTTTGTCCACTGGTGTAAACTTAACACTTTTTCAAGAGCCACCACTATAGTATTATCACAATATAACATGAAAGGGTCTTTAATATTAGGTAACACATTAAGATCCTAGAAAAAGTTTCATATCCAAACAACTTATTTTGATGCATCAAAAGTCACAATATACTTAGACTCTACTGTATAATTGGTGACAACTGGATATTTTGAACTCTTATAGCTTATAACTCCATCATTGAGACAAAAGACATATCCTGAATATGAATTTAGATCATTCTAACCCATTTAAAAACTAGCATCAGTGTAACCTTTAATGACTAGCTCCTCATCTCCTACATACACTATGAACATATCCTTAGTTCTTCTTAGATACTTAAGGGAAACCTTAACACCAAATCAATGTTTCTCACATGGATAAGTTTGATATCTTCCTACCATGCTCAATGTATAGAAAAGATCAAGTCTAGTAAATAACATGACATACATGATTGATACTATTGACAAAGCATATGAGATCTTGATCATTCTCTCTTTATCCTGTTGTATTTGAGGACACATTTTTTTAGAAAGATGTATACCATGTGACACTAGAACCAATCCCCTCTTGGATTGTTCCATACTAATTCTCTTTAGTATCTAGTCAATGTATGTACCTTGAATTAGTACACATATCCTCTTTGATCTATCATGAATGATCTTAATCTCTATAATGTAGGTTCATTCACCTAAGGCCTTTATGGATAAGCATTTTTATAACTAGTCCTTATCAGACTGTATGATTGGTATGTCATTTCCAGTAAGTAATAGGTCCTCAAGATATACTGCTAGGATAATGAACTCATTCCCACCAAACCAACTATAAATACATGGATCAAATTTGTTCTTAATGAAACCATATTATTTTATTACTTCATAAAACCTAATATTCCATGACCTGGATGCTTGCTTCAATCCATAAATGGATCTCTATAACCTGCATATCCTTTTGGAATCACCTGGACTCACAAACCCTTCTGGTTGTGTCACTTGAAGGTTCACATTAAGGAAAGATGTTTTTTACACCCATCTTCCAAATTTAAAATTCATAGTAAGCTACTATATAAAGTATAATTTTGATAGATTTAAACATAGAAACTGGAGAAAAGGTTTTGTCATAGTCAATTCCTTGACGTTGTTTAAACCCTTTAGTCACTAGACTTACTTTATAGGTACTTACTTTACCTTCCATCTTCTATAAGAGGTTTTTGATATTGGCTTGGATACAGGTATGAGTTCAATGGATAACTCTACCTCTCTTTCTGGGGAAGGTCCAGGTAACTCTTCGTAAAATACGTCAATTTATTCATGAATAATGGGGACATTATCTATATTTATACTTTGATTTATTTATCCTTTTCACTGATCATATCCATAAATAATTCTACGAGTGTAGCGTCCCACCCTAGATTCCACTTAGCGGTGCCTTGAGATGGTGGCCATAAAACCTCAAGTGCGCCTCCCTAAACACTAGAGGATGCCGACTAGCAGTGAGGGTCTAGGGTGTGTCCGTGGGGAGACTATTCCATCATTGATTAGAGTGGAGTACAACAATAAGTATGGAATAAGAAACTACATAAGAAGAATCCATATGACTGGAACAATAACCCACCACAACAGAACCAGAAATGAATGATAGATAATAATAGAAATAAATAGAAATAAACCAAGTAACATAAGTGAACAAGAGGAATCTAAATAAATAATAGATTTCAATGATGATGATGTTATACAAAAATGAAAATGAAAGGGCAGGGGATACTGTCATATAACACATGATAACAAAATATAAAAAGGGAAAAAAACCGATATAAATAGCATCTCGAGTATAGGATTGGTCCTCTACCCCATAGTACATTCTAGAACTGATGATTAAACATTGGAAGCTAGTTGCTTCCCTTTATATATACCCGAAGTCATGAAGTCTTCTTGGGTACCAAAGGCAAACCAAACAGGGTGTGAGATATAATCCCAATATTCCACCACCAATAGTGTCTAGATCAATCCATCTTGTACAAAATATAATGAATAGTGTGCCATAAATAATAAACGCTAGATAAAAATAAATAAATAAATAAACCAGAATGGGTTCCAATAGGATTCCCATCTGATTTTACTTGCTCCAGCCTAAGATGGTGAGTCTGAACCAAGAGAATATGTGAAGGTAAAGTAAGGTAATGATGTGTAAGAAGGTGGACTGTCCCCAAGCTTGTTATTGGTCTTAAAAGACATGTCCCTCAGTTTAAAAAACCAAGATACCACTTCTTAATTAAAAACATTCACTTGCTTATTAATTAAATTAAACCCTTTTTAAGTTAAACATTCATGGATCCTTACTTGGCTAGGGCTCTACCTACGGGCAATGACCCCTTTATGGGGGAGGGGGGTGACCATGTTTGGAGGGTTAAAAAAGGCCACACATGAGAATTACATTTTAAGAAAAGGAATTAAATTAAACCCTTTTTATAAAAAATATGAAGAATCACCCTTAGCCCATCCATGTAAATTATTAAGGAATTCCATGTATCACTCAAGGGGATTGATATGAGTCTAATGCCTAAGGAGTCTATCCAAGGTTACCCAAGAATGAAGTCCCAAGTGTCACTCCAGGCATGGTTTGAATATAGCACAAACTATCCTTTGATTCCATCCCTAGTATCTCACATAGGGGCCTGAGTATCTCTCATGGCATGGTAGAACCATCATGCCATCGATCCCATCCATAGGGTCTCCCCTAGGGAACTAGTGTCACTCGTCTGTAGTTAAAATACAACAATTCTCAATGATCCCATCCCATGCATATCTATTGTCACCCCCAAAATATTTAAAAATCATTAACAAAATTCTAACTAAGGCATGATGATCACGTCTAAGGGGTCCTTAAGTCAGAACCCCTTTGTATCTCCCTCGACACTAAGGTGAAAGCATTTAAACAAGAATTTATATTGTAATAGGCAATTTGGTCAAGGAATTTAATTAAACAAACCATTTATGGAATAAGGGTAATGTATAAGCACTTGACCAATTTACTTAGTTTAGCGAATTCATTCATGGAATGTGATATAAGGGCTTAAATTATGGTTTATCACCATAAATTAACTAATTTATCATATCAATGTATATATGGTAGGACAAAACCCATCAAGGGGTGTTAGGAAATTCAGGATAAGGAGAAATTAGGCCTCTAAGGTGGAGCACACCAATTGGGGTGGCATAAGTCTAGGTGATCAACATGAGGGGTTGATTTTCCACTAGCCAGGGTCACAATTTGCAAGGTAAGACTTTCCATTTAATTTAATTAGCAATTATGAGGCATCTCCAGGAAGGTCTGGCTCATGGACCATTGATGTAAATTATATAACACAATGAAATAAGGGGAAATAACCTAGAGTACCTACCTTTGCCTCGTAGTTCTTACACCATCCAACATCCACCTTTGATTCATGCTAGAATGGAAGATATCGAAGAAATTGTTAAATGCCCTAAAAATGAGGAAAAATGAGCTTACACTAATATAGTTAAAAAGAGGATGGAAGCAACTTGAAATAGATAAGATAGGATCATGGAGCTTATTGAGATCTTTCTGATGGATTCGACAGTGAGAGAAACAAATGATGAATATAGGAGTTGCCTTTATCCCTAGGTTTAGAAGGAGGAGAGTTCTTATGGGAGGAAGAGGGTTCATCCACTAGAGAAAAGAAGAGGAAGATGGGTTTTAGGGATTTAAAACATTTTAAGGGGAAAATCGTAAAAACACCCACACAGGAAAGGGTACACGGTTGGCCAAAACATGCGCCAATCGTGCTCCAAGCCATTGCTCAAGAGGACCCTTGCACGAGCTAGGAACACAGTTTGATTAACCATGAAAAACATGTTCAAACTTCCTATGTTAAAAACTACAGGTGGACCACACAGGCATGCTCCTAGGTCCACAGGGTTGTAGAAAAACTGTGTGGCCCCCAACACCCCATTTTTTGAAGCCACATGGTTAGAGAAACCATGCTGGCTGGGTGCCGGCTAGTCCACCTCTTCCAAAATCAGGGATCCGGGCTCCAAACGAGCCTCAAACACCCCCGAGACCTCCTCGAATCCCTCAAGAAATGATATTAGGGATGAACAAGATAATTTAAACAAAAAACAAATGGTTCATACCTTAGAGAAAATCAGAGACATTACATTCTCCCCTCATTAAGATAACTCGTCCCTGAGTTTCCCTTTTGAGGGTGGTGAAACATCGTTAGAGAAGAGTTCCAACAACTGTGCACATAAATCAGACTCCCTATCCCAAGTCTCATCCTGTACATGTCCGTACTTATATAGAACCTAGAACCAAGGAACTGACCTACCTCAGAGAGCCTTCGTGCTCTGATCAATGATACATATCAGACACTCATCGAAGGATTCATCCACCTCCAGCTCAATATCGTTGGGGTCAAATGAATGATATGGGTCAAGATGATACCATAAAAGTTGCGATACATGGAAGACTTCATGCATAGAATAATACCTTTGAGGTAACTACAATAAATAGGCTACCAGCCTAACTCTCTCCACTATCTTGAAGAGCCCGACATATCGAGGTGATAACTCTCCCTATCTCATGATTCATATATAACCCAATCTAGGAAATACACACAGAAAGACCCGATGTCCCACCTCAAACTCTAAAGGTCTATAATAACGATTGGTATAAGAATTATGCCTAGAATGAGCTGCAGACACATGCTTCTGAATCAACTATAATTGCTCTGAAGTCTCCTGTATGAGACGAGGATCTAGTAGAGCTGTCTCACCCGCCTCTAGCTAGAACAGAGATGAATGATATGACCTTCTGTAAAGGGACTCATACAAATCCATTTAAATTATTACCTGAAATATGTTGTTGTAGGTAAACTCAACCAAAGGAACATTCTTTTCCCATGAACCTCCAAATTTAAGGATGTAGGCTTGAAGCGTATCCTCCAACACCCATATCGTCCACTCGGGATGTCCATCGACATGATAGTGATATGCTATACTCAAGAACACCTTTGAACCTAGTGCCTTTTATAACCCTTTCTAGAACCGCGATGTAAAAAAAGCATCTCAATCTAAAATGACAAAACAAGGAATACCATGAAACCACACTATATCCCGAATGTATAACCTTCCAAGATCATCAAAAAATAAGGTTTCCCAGATAGGTAGGAAGTGTGCATCCTTATTAAACCTATTGATGATCACCCATACGACATTTCTACCTCAAGGGGATCCTGGAAAGACCATACAAAAATCCATTGTGATGTCATTCCATTTTCAATCAGGAATGGATAGAGGTTGTATAAGTCTAGTAGGTCACTGGTGCTCTACCTTCACCTATTGACAGATGGAGTACCAAGTGATAAAGCCTGTTATCCACCTCTTCATTCCTGACCACCAATACTGATGCTGCATGTCTCGATACATCTTGATAAGACCAGGTTGAACTACCCAAATAGAGGCATGCGATTCACTCATCGGATCTTCCTATATATCTGAAGGCACCCAAACATTCCCACAAAAAAGTAAGGTATCATTCACATCAACAACCCAACCAGGAGGCGGGTTCTCTCATATAAAGATATCCCTCAAGATGAGGCCCTTATAATGAGATAACTATCTCATCCGAACCCATTCCAAAAGGGAGGATGTCACTACTAGAGCTGCTAAGACTAGTTTCCCATGAAACTCTTGAACCTCCAGATGCATCTTAGAGAACAATGTCATCAACTACCATTCACTATTGGCCTCCTTGATGGGTTGTGTCTGAGTTTTCCATCTCAAGGATCTAGTTACAAAATTTCCCTTTCTGGGTGTGTAAAAAAGATTAAAATCGAAAGATTGTAGGTATTATACCCACCTGCGCTTCTTGAGATTCAAGTTTCATTGAGTGAATAATTATTTGAGAATTTTTGTGATCCATGTAAATAATTAATCACTCACCTAATAAGTAGTGCCTCAAATAGTATATATCATGAAATACAACTGCTAGATTAAGTTTATTCATAGGATAGTTCCACTCTTGAGGCCTCAACTAGCGGGACCCATACACTACAACCCAATCACCTCACATCAGAACAGCCCCAAACCAGATTCCTGAAGCATCATAGTAAATAGTATAGCTTCTTCTTGACATAGGAAGAATCGAGATTGGTGCTGAAGTTAGTCATTCCTTAATGATTCCCATTTCTAGCTTTTTTAAATCTACAAATATTGGACCCTTCTTAATTCTCATCATTGATAAAGATGTAGGATCCTTTCTACTTAGAGCATCTACCACCTTATTTTCTTTATCAGGATGGTAGTGGATTAAGGAGTCATAATCTTTGATGAGATATAACTATCTTCACTGGTTCATATTAATCTTCTTTAGTGTGAATGTATATTTTAGGATCTTATGATTTGCACATATCTCACACTTCTCCCCTTAGAGATAATGCCACCAGGGCAGGGGGTTGTGCTTCAACGATGAAGGGAGTGACCTTCTGTGACATTGGGTGGTCCGCTCTACCGTGGAGAAGGGGCCGTGTTCTTGATCTACTATGGCGAGGGTGGTTAGTCCTTTCTTCCGCGATGGAATAATCTGCTAGAGTGAGTGGTTTGGATGGTTGGTGTGGCCTGTCTATGAGATCACGAGTGGTTTGGGTGGCAGAGATGGGATTTGAGGTTCTTTGCGCATTGTCGTCACCAGGGTGGACTTATTTTCAGACTTCGTGGGTTCCTCTCATTGTCTGTATGCTTGCTAGTTTTGTAATCTTGTGTGGGTGCCTCCCCAGCTTAGATCTGATTGGATTCATGCCTAGAGCGGAACTTCTGATCCTGATTAGCATGGTCCCCCTCTTAGGTGATGCTCCTATGATGTGGTTTTTGGGACTTCCAGCCCTAGGTGGCGTTGGACTAGATTTTTTGCTTCTTGGAGCATCTAGCCTCTTCAATTTTTTCGTCTGCGACTATAGTTTCAAAGGGAGTATTATGGGTTTGTTGCAGCGAGGTAGTCTTCCGATGGCAGCTCCAGTGTTCGGGATGTAGTTTTTTTTCATTGATGATTTTTGTTTTGTTTTTATTTATGTCTTGGTGGATGTCTTTCATGGTGGTTTTGCGATCAATGATTCTATGGCCTGTGGCCCGTGCTCTAGAGCCTTTTCAACCAGACCTTCTTCAAGGAGCTTCTTTTGATGAGGTTCAGAGCATAAAGTTTTTACTTGATCATTGCTATTCAGATTTGGATGTTTGTGAGGGTATGGATTTTTTCATCGGTACCAGGCCCTCGCAATTACATGGGACGGTTTACCGGTAGTGATGAGAAGGTGGAAGATGGACTTAATATTTTTTATGCTGGGGAGGAGCTTTTGTTTGTAGCCTTGTTCTGGTTGATGATGGCTTCTGGAATACTGGGGCACAATTTATGTCCTTATGTATTTTAAGTCTTGTTGGTTCCCCCTTACCCATTAAAAGGGGTTTATGATATAATAAGAAAAGTAATTTTTAGATAATGCCACCATATTTTCAATGAAAAGATCATAGTTTCCAACTCTATATCCTGTGTATGATAGTTTTGATCATAAATTTTCAACTACCTTGAGGTATAGGTTATCAATTTATAATTTTTCATCAGTACACAGCGTAATCCCTTCTTTGAAGTATCAATGTACACCACAAAGAGTTCCCCACTTGTCAAAAGTGTGAGTAGTGGTGTCGTGATAAACCTCTTTTCTAACTCTTTGAAATAGTCTTCACATTCACTGGTCTAGAAAAACTTCACTCCCTTACAAGTTAGCTTAGTTATTGGGTTTGAAAATAATGAGAATTTGTTCAAAAATCATCAGTAATACCTAGCTAGAACAAGGAAACTACATATATCCATTACAGATGTTGCCTTGGACCACTTTTTTATTGTCTTTTTCTTAGAAGGGTCCACCGATATTCATTTACTGGTGATTATATGCTCCAATAATTATACTTCCACCATCAAAAACTCACATTTACTATACTTTTCATAGAGTTTATCCCCTCTAAAAGTCTTTAGAATAGTATTCAGATGCTCCTCAAGCTCCTCCTTGATTTTTGAGTATATCATAATATAATTGATAAAAACTACCACAAAATTTTCATTGTAATATCTAAAGACTCTATTAATTAAGTCCATTAAAATTGATGGAGAATTAGCGAGTCTAAAGGGCATCACTATGAACTCATAGTGTCCATAACTTGTTTGAAAGACAATCTTGGGAATACCTTCCTTCATCACCTTCAATTGGTGATATTCAGACCAAAGTTCCATCTTAAAAAAATACTTTTCCCCACACTGTTGATATAAAAAGTCATCTATCCATGGAAGGGGATACTTGTTCTTTATCATGATTTTATTAATCTCATGATAATCGATGCAAAGGCACATTGATTCATCCTTATTCTTGAAAAATAGGATCGATGAACCCCATGGTGAAGCACTCGGGCATATAAAACCCTTGTCCATATTCTACTTTAACTGCTTCTTTAGTTCCTCAAACTCAATGGTGGCCATTCAATAAGGTGTATTTTATATAGGAATATATCCAAGAATAAGTTCAATTGAGAACTCAACCTCTCGATCAGGAGGAAGACTAGTAAATTCTTTAGGGAATACATCAGTATAGTCCCTCACAATGGGAATTTCTTAGATAATGATTGTCTCCTTTGTATTAATCATTTGAGATAAATATTCTTGATCATAAATCAGTAAAATCCACATTTGAGATGATGATTCTAAAAGAGATTCATCCTCCTCCCTACACTTGTACAGAATTGGAGGATTCTTCGAGATGTGAAGAGTGATCTATCTTTACCAATAGTTGATGTTGGATTTGTATAAAGATATCCAATCCATGCCCAATATAGAATTAAACTCCACTAAAGGAAGTAAGATAAGATTTACTAAGAGGTTCAGTACACAAACATTAACAGGGGAGGAGTCATAAACTTTGTATGCAATAATTTCCTCATTTTCTATTCTAATAGAAAACTCAACCTCTATATTTTGAGGTGGTGTTTGAATAGTTATACTAAACTTGAAATATATAAAAGAATACGTAGAACTAGAATCAAATAGTACGTTCTCTATTCTTGAATGAATAACCAGTGCACCTGTCACCACATTAGTATTGAGATCCACCTTAGTAGTAGTGATATAATATGCCCTTACTTGCTACCTTGGAGATTGTTGTTGTTTATTTCTTCAAACAACCCTTGGATCAGGGTAATGGTTTGCATAATTCCCATGTTACTTGTAGTTGAAACACTGCAATATAGGCTGAGTGTTGATTTAAACCTTCATCTCTTCTTCCACATTGGTGGTATTCTTCATATCCCTTTGGCAGTTAATAGCCAGATGCCCCATTCTTACACATTTGAAGCATTTCTTGGTTCCCTTTGGACTTTTCCCAGGATACTTATTCCCACAATTTTGATATGTGGGATATTGGGTTTTCTTTCCATCATGGGATATAACTATTGATCCTTCCATATTAAACTCCATTTTCCAATTTTTTCCCTAGTCCCATGAGACCACCGATGGTCTCTGATCTCCATTTAAACCTTGAGGTCACAATAGAAAATATCCTCATAGATATCAAAGTTATGAATCACCAATGATTTTCATAGACTCAACTTTAGATCACTAAAGAAGTGATCCACCTTGATTTTGGTGTTCATGAAAAAACTGAAGGCGTATCTTGCAAGACTTGTAAATTTTGCCTCGTACACCCTAATAGACTCGTCTTCCTTTTGCTTCAGTCTGAGGAACTCCATTTCCATATTAAGATAGAGATTTCTGGGAAAATATTTATTGAAAAATATTTTCTTGAAATTTTCTCATTCCATGGAATCAATTTCCTATTTGGACTTTGGGTTCTTGATCAATTTCCACCATCGATCAACTTCCCCATCAAAATGATAGACTTCTAGCAGAAATTTCTCTTCTTTTGAGCACCATATGACATATAATATCTTGTTAATGGAGTTAATCCATTGTTCCATGATGAGGGGATCAAAATATCCACTAAACATTGGAGGCCTTTGTCAGATGAAGGATTTTATGGAAACTTGTTCTTTCTTAGGAGAAGGAGGGATTTCTACATGATTCAAGTTATTATTCACAACTTGATTCAGCTGAGCAAGTACTATCATAATGTTTTGAGCACCTATTCCCATCATATTTGGCATATCATTAGGGAAATCATCACATTTCCTATCACATTGATTTTTGGCATCCATTCTTATATTTTCAGCCATTAACTAAGAAAAAGAAAGTAGAATTAGGGGGATTGAATAATTATCTAATAAGAATATAAAAGGAAAACATGAACATAAAAGGATAAAATTTCAAATGGAAATCATATACTAACTTCTGATTCCCTATGTTTCAATCTAGGTTATCCATGGTGTTAGAATTATCCCTATGGTTCTTACTAAAGTGCTCTAGTCCTAATCTCTAAAAATAAATTGACCATCCTTTGATACCAACTATAGTAACCCTAAAATTTTACACATATTATTACATGATTTTAACTATAAAATATAACCAATTATCATAAAGTCTAGTGTCTTTGGAAGATTAGGTACATAAAACTGAAAACATTGGACAAAAATGCATATTTTATTTAAAATCCATAATGAGATCCTAACTTCCTTTGAGCCCTTAAATATGCATAGGATAACCTAGTAAATACATTAAAAAGGAATGAGATAAAAAAACTAATAAGGGAATAAGTATATGAATAAATCACAACACATGGGTTAGAATGTTAGGTACCGGGACAAGCAGCGAAAGCCTATGGGGTGGGGAAATTAAAATTTTTTCACATCACCAGAGCGGCATTACTATATCGACTCCGGTGTGATATCCCAGTACTATCTGAGGACCACACATGGATTTGATAGAGCACAAAATATAAAATGAACAAATACCTTGTTCAGATCCGACGTGCGCAAGTGTGTCACATGATACCAATGAACGTCACTCGAAGACTCCGACGTCAAAGTCCTCTAGATCATCCACACATGCCTTTCAAATCTGCACATGCATCATTCATTGGAATCCGAGTGCTAACGCGACACACCAACGATATCCTCGACGTAGCAGTGATCACCGCAGGGCAAGGAACTTCGAACCATGAAGGAAGTTCTTGAAGTTATTCCTTGCTTGAGAGGATCTCTCTCTAGAATCTATGAGGAGAGAAAGGCTCTCAAAATTGATACATGAATAGTTCCAAGGGGAGTACCTCTCTCTTACTTATATAGGGGATATTTAAAATACTCGGTATGGGTTCTCGACCCCCGTGTAATAAATATCCTTTGTATAAGTACTATAAATATTTATTTATTTCAAATAAAATTATGCCATAAATAATATTTATAATTTTATCACTAATTGCAATTAAATTTATATTGCGTGATAAACTTGAGTCTTATAGCTCGACTCACTTCTCCTGAAAATATTAAACAAACCTTGGATATTTAAATCTGTTCAAATAATATTTTATTTTTGTATTTACTAATCACTTGTAAATATATGTTATAAATAAATTCAACATATTATTCCAAGATTGAATAATTAAAGAATTTATTTATTACTTGGTGATCCATAGAACTTGGATAGTACTTGGACCTTTTTGGTGGGGCCCACCAAGTTCTATATTTCTATTCACAGAATAAGGCAGATTCTCAAAGCGCTATTGTGTGTGACCCTCTAGGACCTTACCTCAATAAGAGTGAATAATATCCACTGACCAAGAGCGGGGTCTAGCAACCCATCAAGGCCCCTATAGAGTCAAAGCACCGACATCCTTCCTACGAACACGGTCTCTGTAATATAATCTCTTCATCATCGATATCTCAATAAAGAAGAATGCACACTATTGTCATCATCCTTTATCTTGCTTTATTTTATTTGTTGACTTTTCCGTATAGTCTTACCTTCCAATACCATGGCCATGGATTTAATGAAGGTGAAACCATCCTAATCAACCAGGCCCGAGATATCTCTTCTTGAACTCGGAAGAGACAAATCCTTTCTCCATCATTCAATCAATTCCATTCCATTAATGATGTACCCAATACAAACTACCTCACCATAACTTTATCTCCATGGTTTTCACCTTGCATCAAATGTACATAATTAAATGACATTCATTGATAATGATCTCAAGTCTGGAGAACATTACACATGTCCGTAGATAGGAATGACCAATGACACCTAAAACATGTGGTGTTCCAGTTATGTGGCTCTATCCTCATGATCTCAAATACTAGAGATCATCAAGTGTGAACTTCATAAGAAGAAGTATCAATGCTTATGAGACCCCATCACCTAATGGTCACACATCATCTGTGTCCTTTCAGAATGATGTAACTAGACCATAGGACATTAGTTTAAGATTACTGTCATGGTATCTCGAGGTTCTCATTATAGCTTGTGATCTACTATAACCCCTTTTGATATGACATGTAATTTAAGGACATTTCCATAAACAAAGTGGATGAAAAAGTATATAAACTATTATGGAAAGATAAACACATATATTATAACAAACTGCATATATGTAGTGGTAATCAAAGTACAATACAAGTTGGGTCTAGGGAACCCAATTTCAACACTCCCACTTGCACTAGAGCCAATTGTTAACAGGTTTCAATCCGCTAGCTCTCACATGAGAATCATGCTTCTGCTGAGAAATGAATTTATTCAGGGGTTCTGCCACGTTATCCTCTATGGCTACTATACTAACTGTGACTTCACCTCTTTGAGTAAAATCCCTCAAGAGATGAAATTTCCGAAGAATATACTTTGTCCTCTGGTAAGAACTGGGCTCCTTGGAAAGCACCATTATAGTAGTATTATCGCAATATACTGGAACATGGTCTGCACTACTAGGCATAACACCAATTTCTGAGATAAATTTTCATATCTAGACTGCTTCCTTTGCTGCATTGGAAGCTTCAATATATTCTGACTTTGCTGTAGAATCAACAACCACAACTTGCTTTGAGATTCTCTAGCTCACTACAACACCATTCAGGAAAAAGATGTATCTTGACTGCAATTTCAGATCATCATGATATGTCTGGAATCTAGCATTAGTGTATCCCCTCACTACTAGTTCCTCATCTCCTCCATACACCAAAAACATATCCTTAGTATGCCTTAAGTACTTTAGGATAGTTTTAACAACTGTCTAATGTAGTTATCCTGGATTGTCTTGATATCTACCCACCATGCTTAACGCAAAGGCGACATCAAACCTAGTATATAGCATGACATACATGATATAACCCACTGCCGAGGCATAAGGGATTCTACTCATTCTGTCAATCTCCTCCTGTGTTTGAGTACACATTTTCTTAGAGATATTTATACCATGTGACATAGGCAACAATCCTCTCTTGGATTTTTCTATATTGTACCTTTTAAGTACCTTGTCAATATATGTACTTTGACTTAGCCCAAACAGCCTTTGAGATCTATCTCGATAGATCTTGATCCCTAGAATGTAGGCTGCTTCACCTAAGCCTTTCATGGAGAAGCATTCATTTAACCAAGTCTTAACTGACTATAATACTTTCACCTCATTTCCCATAATTAATATTTCATCAACATATAACACTAGGAAAATGATGGCATTCCCTTTAACCTTTTTATAGACACAAGGATCACTTTCATTTTTGAAAAAACCAAAATCTCTTATGGCCTCATCAAAATGAACATTCCATGATCTTGGTTCCTACTTCAATATATAAATGGATCTCTACAGCTTGCATACTTTATTAACATTATTTGACTTAACAAACCCTTCGGGTTGAGTCATATAGACGTCTTCAACCAACTTCCCATTTAGAAAAGCAGTTTTGACATCCATTTTTCAAATTTTATAATCATGAAAGGCTGCTATTGCAAGTAATATTCTAATGGATTTAATCATTGCTACTAGTGATAAGGTTTCATCATAGTCAATACCTTGATGTTGCCTGAAACCCTTTGCAACCAATCTTTCTTTAAAGGTATTAACCTCACCATCCATGTCCATCTTCTTCTTGAATACCCATTTGAATCCAATGGGATTTACATTAGCTGGAGGGTCTACCAAAATCCAAACTTTATTTTGGTACATGGACTCCATCTCAGAATTCATGGTTTCTTTCCATTTAGCAGCTTCTTTGCCTTCTACTGCTTCCTTGTAGGTTAGAGGTTCATCATCCTCAAGGAATAATGTGTCACCTAACTTGGTGACAAGAAAACCATAACTCTATGGTTTTCTAACCTCTCATGTAGACCTACGCAGTATTTGTGTCTCAGGAACAACTTCTTATTCCACTTGTTCTTATGAATATTATTCCTCTACCAACTCTTGTGCATTTGGAGCATTAACTTCATTGAAGTCAATCTTGATCCCACTATTTCCAATATAAAGGTGTTCCCTTTCTAGAAACATGGTGTATCTTTCCATAATGAATTTTCTATCTAAAGGGTTATATAGGTAATATTCTTTAGTTTCCTTAGGATAACCTATAAAGATGCACTTGGTGCTTCTGGATGCTAATTTGTCACTTGGTAAAGTCTTGACAAATGCCTCACACCCCCATACACATATGTGTGTCAGACTGGGTTTCTTTCCATACCACAATTGATATGTAATCCCATCTATAACTTTAGTTGGTACTCGGTTAAGGGTATATGCTGCTGTCTGCAAGGCGTATCCCTAAAAGGATAATGGAAGAGTTGTATGACACATAATTGATCTAACCATGTCAAGAAAGGTCCTATTCCTCCATTAACTAACACCATTCCATTGTGGTGTATAAGGAGGAGTGACTTGGGATACTATCCCACACTCCTTCAAGTGATCAATGAATGCTTGGTTAAGATATTCTCCGCCTTGGTCTGAGCATAGTGCTTTTATCTTTTTACCAAGTTGATTTTCTACTTCATTTTGGTATTCCTTAAAAAAATGAAAGGAATCAGAATTATACCGCATTAAGTAGATATATCCATACCTACTATAGTCATCTATAAAAGTAATGAAGTATGAAAAACCACCCCTTGCCTCTACTGGAAATGGACCACATACATCAGTATGTATTGATTCCAATACTGCATTGGCTCTTTCTCCCTTTCTTGATAAAGGTGCTTTGGTCATCTTTCCTTGTAAACAATCTTGACACACATCTAAGGGTTCTAACTGTACCGAGTTTAAATAATCTTCTTGATGTAATATTTGTAATTGATTTTCATTTACATGACCAAGCCTAAAGTTCCATAGGCAGGTGATATACAAGTCATGTTGGCTGTTTTTGTCATTGATTTCCATTACGGGGTTCTCAAGTTCCAGCATATATAAACCATTGTTAAGATGTTCCATACCATAACATATGTTATCTATAAAAAAGAGACAACATTTATTTCCAAACATGAAATAGTAACCCATAGTGTCTAGACTCGACATAGAAATAATGTTTCTGATAACATAAGGTACATAATAGAAATTGTTTAAAACAAGAACCAAAACAGTTGGCAAGGTTATGTGACAGTCTCCCACTACCAAGGCTGCCAGACTTGCACCATTTGCAGCTCGGAGATCCACTTGACCTTTTGCAATCTTCTTGAACCTACTTGGTTCCTATATATGAATACAAATGTATGAGCCACATGTCGTATCCAATACCCAACTTGTAGATAAAGATAGAATGCATTCAATGACAAAAATACCTGAAGTAGAAGCATCAATTTGATTCTTCTTCCCAGCTCTGCAATTATTCTTCCAGTGACCTTTTTTGCCACATCCAAAGTAGACAACTTCCTACTCATTACTTTGCCTCTGAATCTTTGTCTTCTTTGTAGGATTATGCATTGGTGTCTTTGGCCTTAACTTGGCCTTAGACCCCTTTGCCTTGCCCTTGTTTTTCTTGTTCACTATAAGGACAGATGAATTGGTATTTTTCATATCCTTATCAGCTTGGAAAACTAAATCCAAAAGTTCCGGGAGTTACTTTTTCATATCATTCATGTTATAATTGAAAATAAAAGTCGAGAAGCATGATGGTAAAGAGACAAGAAAGAGATCCAATGCTAGTTCTTGGTTCAATTTTAACCCAAGGGATTCAAGCCTTTTAATATACCCAATCATCTTGAGTACACGAGGACCAGCTTGGTGCCCTTATGCTAGCCTACACTTATAAAGAGAACTTGAGATCTCATACCTTTCTTGTTTGGCCCTCCCTTAATATAATTCTTGGAGATGTGAAAGCATATTGTAGGCATCATCATCCTCATGCATTTTTTTCAATTGGATGGACATAAATGACAACATGATGCATTGTACATCAATTGCATCATCTACATGCTTTTTCTATTTATCTTTTTTCTTCCTTGATTGCTCCCTGAGGAGGCTCAACAGGAATAGGGGATTCCAGCACATGTAACTTCCTTTCTTGGTGCATTACTATGCGCAAGTTCCTGTACCACTCCTGGAAGTTATTGCCGATTATGATATTTTCTTTATCCAGAATCTATTGCAGTGATAAAGTACTTGTGGTGTTGGTGATTTCCATCTTAAATCTACATCAGATAAACATTTAGCAGTTAGTACTTTATCTTTATTACCTTTTGACATTTATGATTAATAAATTATTATATCATTTTAATGTCTCCCACTATTTTAGCGAACCTTAATAGCCCTCACTATTAGATTCAGAATACTCCGTCGCTTGAGTATTCTAGTGGCAAAGATCCTCGAAACCTCACACATAGTCTACAAGCTATGGCTACGCCACTACTTGGAGGGTTTCAAGGTAGGCACTAGACTGGACAACCACTTGGATTGTGGTTCCTTATGTTGTTGAGTAAAGTCCCAACTTTTGGAATCTGAACTTTATTCCCTCAACCTCTTGCCTCTAAAGTGATAGCAAGTTAGCTATGGCTAAACCTTGACTACTCACTTTAGTTAATTCGACCCATTTATCTCATGAAAATTCCCCAGTAGTAAGAGGCACTCTCAACTATGGCTAATGAGCACCCCAAACAGCCGGTTTAGTTTAGATGTGAGAAATGGAAGGTGTTTGGACTTAATATCTCTTTGAGGGATTTTAATATTTATTGACGAATAATACATTTCTATCTATATGTTCAGTCTATATTGTCGCGCTCACAATAGAACATGAAATAGAAATATATTCATCAATTATTTATGCATTTTTTATCTTGATTACTATTCTATGTGATCAAGAAATAATCATGCACTCGCATAAAATAATAAACTTTGCATAAAGTAAATCATGCAATCTGGCTAGTCTTGAGCATTCTATAAATATTGATACATAATGGATCAATCTTGACCTAGGGGAATCTATACCTGAGTCGACACCTGACTCACGTCACAGCCATCCCTAGTGCAATGCTCTCATCTCCCGTCTGGTTTACCGCCTCGACTTGGCGGGGTCTTTATCTCGGATCACCATCATTTAATTACAAATGTACTCGTATGCAGACGAGGGGGTCTAGGGGTAAAAAATACAGCTCATGCATTGGACACACAGACCCTTATACATATTTGAATTAAAAGGAAGATTCAAAGACCGTCATTTATCTAATTAATTATTACAATCATCGCACGCATTGAATAAAAAATTAAATAAATAAAAAACACCAAACATGCATAGTTCGGTCGCTTGCTCAAGACCAGTTGGTAAATATAAAGCGCGATTAAAATTAAACTGCAATGAAATTTAAAAAGTATAGGGTTTCTTATAAATTAAATGAATTTAAATAAATTCAATTAATTTATCTTTATCAATTACAACTATTTAATTTAATTTCAATTCCAAAATTAAATTAAAACATCAATTTAATTTAACTATAAAATTAAATTAAACTATTAATTTAATTTTAATTATAAAATTAAATTAAAATATTAATTTAATTTAATTCTAATTAAATTAATGTTTCAGATTAAATTAAATTTAAACCCCAATCAAATTCTAATTAATTTAATTTAAAAAACTAAATTAATTAAAAAATTAAATAACCGGGGTTACCTCTAGCCGGGAAGGAGTCCGATAGGATTGAGAACTGCCGCGAGTATCTTACTGGAGCAGTGGTAAATCACGGCGTGACCGCGGTGTGACCGTGGTGTGACCGCGGTGTGACCGCAGCGTGACTACGGTGTGACCGAGCCTTGACCGCGACTTGATTGTGGCATGTTTTCCCAGTCCAATAGCACTCACGACGGCAACGTCTTCTGGCCAGCGGTGAAGGGAGCGGGAGGTGGCAGCGCAATGCTCCGACCAGTCGTAAAGGCGGTAGCACGCTGTTCTGGCTAGCCGTAGGGGTAGCGGCCTGGTCCGACGCGACCTGGACCGGCGGCGGCCTTGTGCGGCAGGGCCTAGACCGGCGACGACCTAGCACAGCGCGGTTGGATCCGGCAGCAGCCTGGTTCGGCGCGGCCAGGTCCAGCGTGGGGTGAGTGGGGCGACAGTAGGGAGTGGCGCGGGGTGGTGGTCCAACTGCAGAGGAGGCCGGTGCTGGCAGGGAGGTGCAGTCCAAGCGGGGCGGCAGCAGGGAGCTGCGCGGGGCGGCGGTCCGGCGACCTGGCACCTCTCGTACGCGCCGCTAGGGTTTTCACCCTAAGGGAGGGGGGGCTACATCGGGTGAAGAAGAAGACCCATTTGGGTCTTCTATCTTTTTTTTATAATATTGTCCTTAGACAAATAGACACCCCCCTTTTTTTTAAATTAAAAGTGAAGAAGACCCCAAAATGGGGTCTTGGTCTCCCTTTTTTTATTAAATTAGAAGTGAAGAAGACCCCAAAATGGGGTCTTGGTCTCCCCCTTTTTTTCTAAAAAGGAAGACTTGAAACCAAGTCTTTAAATAATAT
Source organism: Viscum album (assembly GCA_963277665.1). NCBI lineage: Eukaryota > Viridiplantae > Streptophyta > Magnoliopsida > Santalales > Viscaceae > Viscum > Viscum album. The sequence goes on along the minus strand of OY728164.1, from coordinate 1,087,389,362 downwards.
TTTATTTGAGGAAAAATAAAATATATTATATTATAATATTATTTTATTTATCTCATAAAATTAAACTTACCGGATTATTTTCGGCTACCAGATTCCGGCCAAAGCGTGGCTGGATTTCGGTAATTTTGGAAGAACACATTAATGAAATTAAAACACGTTCTTCTAAAAAATTTAATCCGAAGAAAAATTAAACTGATGAGTCGATCCAATTAAAATTTTCAAATGGCCATAACTTGGCCATTCAAAAATGGATCAACTCGCTGTCGGTTGTGTTGGAACCGATTTAATCCCCCGTATTTAAATTTTATGCAATTTAATTTTTCCTTTGACTCTAAAAAATATTGTGTCGCTCTGATACCACTATTAGGTATCGGAACAGAAAACAGAAGCTGGTGGGCTGGGAAATTAAATTTTTTTCACATCACTAGAGCAACGTTACGACGTCGACTCCGCTGTACTATCCTGGTATGGTTTGAGGACCACGCGTGGATTTGAAAGAGCACAAAATATAAAATGAACAAGTACCTTGTTCGGATCTGATGTGCACAAGTGTGTCGCAGGATGCCAGTGACTGTCGCTTGAAGACTCTGATGTTGAAGTCCTCTAGATCATCCACACACGCCTTTCGAATCTACATGTGCATCGTTCGTTGGAATCCGGGTGCAAGCATGACACACCAATGATCTCCTCGACGCCGTAGTGATCACTGTAGGGCAAGGAACTTCGATCCATGAAGGAAGTTATTGAAGTTCTTCCTTGCTTAAGAGGATCTCTATCTAGAATCTAGGAGGAGAGAGAGGCTCTCAAAATTGATACATGAATAGTTCCAAGGGGAGAGCCTCTCTCTTACTTATACATGGGATATCTAAAATACCAGGTATGGGTTTTCGACCCCCCGTGTAATAAATATCCTTTGTATAAGTACTATAAATATTTATTTATGTCAAATAAAATTATTCCATAAATAATATTTATAATTTTTTCACTAACTGCAATAAAATTTATATTGCGTGATAAACTTGAGTCTTATAACTTGACTCACTTCTCCTGAAAATATTAAACGAACCTTGGATATTTAAATCCGTTCGAATAATATTTTATTTTTGTATTTATCGATCACTTGTAAATATATGTTATAAATAAATTCAACATATTATTCCAAGATTGAATAATTAAAGAATTTATTTATTACCTAGTGATCCATAGAACTTGGATAGTACTCGGACCCTTTGGCAGGGCCCACCAAGTTCTATATTCCTATTCACAGAATATGGTAGATTCTCAAAGCGCTATTATGTGTGACCCTCTAGGCCCTTACCTCAATAGCAATGAATAATATCCACTGACCAAGAGCGGGGTCTAGCAACCCATCGAGGCCCCTATAGATATAAGGTAAAGTCAAAGCAACAATTACCTTCCTACGAACATAGTCTGTGTAATATAATCTCTTCATCATCGATATCTCAATAAAGCAGAATGCACACTAGTGTCATCATCCTTTATCTTGATTTATTTTATTTATTGATTTTTCCAGACGATCTTACCTTCCACTATCATGGCCATGTATTTAATGAAGGTGCAATCATCCTAATCAACCAGGCCCGAGATATCTCTTCCTGAAATCAGAAGCGACAAATCCTTTACTGATAATTCAATCAATGTCATGCCATTAATGACATACCCAATAAAAACTACCTCTCTATGACTTTATTTCCACAGTTTTCTCCTTGCATCAAATGTACATAATTAAATGACATTCATTGATAAAAATCTCAAGTCTAGAGATCATTACACTTGTCCGTAGATAGGAACAACCAATGACACCTGAATCATGTCGTGTTCCTATTATTTAGGTCTATCCTCATGATCTCAACTACTAGAGATCATCAAGTGAGAACTTCATGAGAAGAAGTCTCAATGCTTATGAGCCCGAAACACCTGATGGTCACACATCATCTGTGTCCTTTCAGAATTATGTAACTGGATCGTAGGAAATTAGTTTAAGATTGCTGTCATGGTATCTTGGGGTTCTCATTATAGCCTGGGATCTGCTATAACCCATTTTGATACGACATGTAATCTAAGGACATTTCCATAAACAAAGTGGATGCAGAAGTATCTACACTATTATGGAAAGATAAAAACATGTATTATAACAAACTACATACATGTAGCGGTAATCAAAGTACAATACAAGTTGGGTCTGGGTAACCCACTTCCAACATAGAATACATATCATGATGGCATAAAATTCATGAATATACATAAGGAAGCATAACATATGTAATCATGGTATCATAGAAGATGTGGAAAAAACATACAACATGAAATAAGAACGAGTCAAGGCTCATTTCACATGGAGAAGTATGAGTCAAGTCTAACCACCAAGACCGCTGCACATAGAGCACAAGTCAAGGCTAACCACCAAGACCATTGCACATGGAGCAGAAGTCAAGGTTAACCACCAAGACTATTGCACATGACATCTCATGAGACTAAACATTACCCAATGCATTGGAGATATATCTAGGTGCACCCATCATAACATGTTAATGAATATGTTTACCACATATAGAATCATACATAATGAATAAAATATAAACATAAGGGTTACCCATGGAAAGAATTGAGTATCATAACCATGTGAAAAGGCATAACAAAAGGGAATATCATAATGGTGTCCATAAAAGAATGGATTTAAATAATAAATGGAAATTAATAAGGTAAAATAGGCATATATTATGAAAATTTATGCCAAACTGAAGTGAAAACATGTAAAAATAGAGTTTAAAATTTTATAGAAATAAAACATTTTAGTGCAGTTTAAAGAAAATATTAAAGAACATTTAAAGTGGAAAAAGAATAATCTTTTATATAAAACATAAATTGAACCAAGATAGTTTTTCATGATAAAATGAGTGATTTTAGAAAAATAATGCTGGATTAAAATAGATTATGGGTTGCACTTGGTAACATGTAAGAAGTTGGGAAGTTCACTTAAACCGGGCTTGCTTATCGGGAAGAATTGAGAATAGAACCTTTTTAAAACATGAATTTCCATGTCAATGAAGGATTATATGATATTAATACATTATTTTGGAACATATACACATAATTTATAATAATTAAATAAAAATAAAGAAGAATTACATTGGGTTAAAGAGAGATAAAGAGTAACCCGAAGAAAAAATGGAGGTTCAGGTAGAATCCCTTACCACTTTGCAAACACTTGAAACATATACCCTATAAAATTAATGATCATAAAATAAGACATTTCATACCATAAAGATAAATATATTAATGATATTATACATCAATGGGTATTATACATACACTACTCATAATAAATAGTTGTGAATAAGGAATATCTCATAGAAATAAAAGTGAGATGTGAAAACCCTTACCCAATGTTCGAAAGTGTTCTTCACTTGTGTATAATCTCATAGATAATGAAATTATATTAATTAATAATTTAATTTAGAACTTATTAAACATGTATTTGATTTATTATAATTTTATTAAGTTTATTTATGGTCTTTTTGATGAGTTATAAGATTAAATTTCATCGTTCGAGAGGATTCGTTTCCTTGGTTTTCATGATAGGTTCACTTGTATTCGTGTATAGAAGATCATGTAAAATGGGAATAGTTATGCAGAATTGAAATTATATGTTATTAATGAAATTATATAATATTAAATGGTTATTTATATCATTTGGTTATATTTTATGAGGATGAATCACTAGATAAAACTTTAGTGATAATCGTTGGGATTATTTTGGCGGTTTTCAATCATTACAAACTAGCTTTGTTTTATTATTTAATATTATGTATATATGTTAGTTCCAGAACATAATATAGGATTTAATACATAAATTATAATATGGTTTAACCATAAAAATGGTTTTTTTACCAGCCTTTAAGGCATCAAAGGAAAATGAAAATTCATCGTCCATAATGTCTGTAAATTAACACATCACAGATGATGTTTTCATTTATAGAATAAAAGAGAGAGAGGAAGGAGTTTGATGATGGATCTTCCATTAAAATAATATAATTACTATATATAAATTATACTGGAGTTATCATTACACTTGTAAAAGGGGAGTTTAGTAGAATATAATAAAATAAAATAACTTGAAAAGAAATTAAAGAAAATGGAAGAGGGTTTTACCTCTTGAACTTCTTCTCCTTGAGGACCTCCTTAGGGAAAAAGGGTTTGGTCTTTTTGTTGATAAAAAAGGATCATAGACATGGGGAGAGATGTTTGGGAGAGTATTTTTCATAAATTAGACAATATTCAAGGCTTAATAGGTGTGAGGTGAAGAAGTGATATTTATAGTGGAGGAGAGTGATGTTTTTTGATTACTATATTCATTATTTTATTATTTTACTCAAGAAAAGAAATAGTGTTTATTCTTGTGGCTAAATACTATAAATCGTGCATTTTATTTTGAACTAATGGTGCTTACATCATCCATCCATCATCCATGACTCGATAATTCATGTATTTAGCTTATACCGCAAATCACTACATTTTACTATTCACCAAAAATTCAACTATTTTAAAAAAATCCCAAAAATTCACCCTAAATTTTTTTTGACATGAAGAATTTAAAAATTAAATTCATTTTATGAAATTAATTTTATAAATATGATAAATTTAATTTTTAAATAAAATCATCATTTATTCAAAAAATACCAATTTTAAAATTATAATTGATTTATAACACTTTAAAAAATTAATTAATGTCTCATAAAATTATCTTATAATCATAAGAAAACAAAATAATAATTCATTAATCTATTTTATGAAAATAAATTTTCTTTTAAATCATTATAATAATGATAAAATTGTAAATAAACAATTATGTTTCAAAAAAATATCAATAATTAATTTAACATTTTTAAAACATTTATTTACTTATAATATGATATAATTATATCATATTTTCATTTAATAGATGATTACATTTTATATATACTTTCATTGGTGAGGTTACTATTCTATTGATAATATTACTATTCCTAAGTGTCACATTACTATTCCAAAATTCAAGTTACTATTTCATCGGTATAGGTTTCTTAATTTCTAAAAATTCCACTTATTTCATTCATTCTTCATTTATAAAGTTTTTATTGTGTTATCTATGTGATTTTATGTGATTTATATTATATTAAATAATTATAAGAAGATAATTTCCATTGATAAAATTCTTGGTCATTACATTCTCCCCCCATTATGAAATTTCTCCCTTGAAATTTGGTTTTACAACTAAGGGGAAAACAAGTGAGGGTACTTATCCTTCATTACTTTCTCGAGTTCCCTTATTACCTCTTCATACTTAAGGTTCTGCCATAGTACTTTGACTAGGTGAGTGGTATTATTCAGTAGAACTTTATCTCTACAATCCAAGATCTTCACTGGATGTTCCTCATAAAGGAGATCATTCTCCAACTATACCACCTTTGAATTCAGTACATGTGAGGGATCTGGTATGTACTTTCTCAAGAAGGATACATGGAATACATCATGTACTTGAGAAATAGAAGGCGGAAGTTCTAGTTGATAGACCACATGTGTGACAAGATCAAGAATCTAAAAGGGGTCAATGTACCTGGGACTTAGCTTTCCTTTCTTCCCAAATCTCTTGATCCTCTTCCATATAGATATGTAGAGGAATACCATGTCTCCAACCTCAAACTCTAGGTACTATCTATGATTGTCTGTACAATAGTTTTTTCGACTTTGGGATACTTTGATGTGATGGTGAATGGTTTTCACCTTTTCCACCATTTCTTTGACCATTTGAAGTCCTAACAGTTTATGTTCACCAACCTCATCCTAGTATGTCGGTGTTCTATATATTTTCCCATAAATGGATTCATATATATCCATTTGGATACTCTAGTGGAAACTATTGTTGTAAGATAACTCAACCATAGGTAGATGTTGATGCCACCAATAGTTTTCTCAAAGATCTCAATAAATATTGGTGCTCCCTGGGTGAATAGAGAAGGTTGAGTTGTGTGCATCATTCATAATATCTTTCTTTATCATAGAATTTTATGTTGCATATAGTCATGACCCAAATCTTATGACTCCATCCTCATCGATCTTGAACTTAGGGGATTTCCCATTTTTGATAGCTTCCACCCTTTTCTATATTTCCACATCATTTCTTTGAGCATCCTTTATTTACTCCATAAGGGATGGTTAAGAAATCATTTGAGAAAGGATTGATGATGTTCCTTAATTAATGATTCCCATGTCCATCCTTTTTAAATCTATGAATATTGAATTCTTCTCAATTTTCATCAAAAATAAAGATGGAGGATCCCTTCTACTTAGAGCATACACCACCTTATTTTCTTTACTAGTATAGTAGTGGATTGAGAAGTCATAATCTTTGATGGGTTCTAACCATCTTCATTGGTTCATATTAAGCTTCTTCTGTGTGAATGTATATTTTAGTGTCTTATAATCACTATATATCTCACACTTCTCCCCATATAAATAATGATAATAATTTTTCAATGAAAAGATCACAACTGCCAACTCCAGATCACGCGTTGGATATTTTTTCTCATGATTTTTCAACTTCCTTGAGGCGTAGGCTATCAATTTATCATTTTTCATCAGTACACAACCTAATCCATTATTTGAAGCATCACTATAAACCATAAAGATTCCCCCACTTGTCTTAAGTGTGAGTACTGGTGTAGTGATAAACCACTTTTTAACTCTTTGAAACAGTCTTCACATTCACTGGTTTGGAAAAACTTCACCCCCTTATGAGTTAGCTTGGTTATTGGGTTTGAAAATTGTTATAAGTTCTTCAAAAATCATCGGTTATACCAAGATTGACCAAAGAAACTATGGATCTCTATTACAAATTTTGGCCTAGGCCACTCTTTGATTGAATTTGTCTTAAAAGGGTCAAAAAATATTCCTTTTCTTGTGATTACATGCCCCAATAATTATACTTCCTCTATCCAAAACTCACATTTACTATACTTTTCATAGAGTTTATCCCTTCGGAAATTCTTTATCATAGTATTCAAATGATCCTCATTCTCCTCCTTGCTTTTGTAGTATATTAGAATATCATCGATAAAGACTACCATAATTTTTTCAAGGTAACCTCTAAAGACTTTATTCATTAAGTCCATGAAAATTTCTCAAGCATTAGTGAGTCTGAAGATCATAATTATGAACTCATAGTGTCTATGCCTTGTTCGAAAGGAAGTCTTGGGAATATCTTCCTTCCACACCTTCAATTGGTGATATCCTCACTGAAGGTCCACCTTAGAGAAATACTTAGACCCACGTAGTTGATCGAACAAGTCATCTATCCATGGAATGGGATACATGTTATTTATAATGATTTTATTGAGATCACGATAATCGATGCAGAGATACATTGATCCATCCTTCTTGACAAAGAGGGCTGAATCACACCATGGTGAAGCACTTGGGCATATAAAACCCTTGTCCATATTCTACTATAACTATTTATTTAGTTCCTCCAACTCGATGGTGTATTTGATATAGGCATAGATCCAAGAATAAGTTCAATTGAGAACTCAACCTCTCGATCAAGAGGAAAACTTGTAAATTATTTAGGGAACACATTAGTGTAGTCCCTCACAGTGGGCATGTATTCGATCATGATTCTCTCATTTTTTTCAATCATTTGAGCTAGATATTATTGCTCATAAGGAAGTAATATCTACACTTGAGATGATGATTCTAAAGGAAATTCATCCTCCTTCTTACACTTGTACAGAATTGGAGGATTCTTTGTGATGTGAAGAGTGATCTCCCTTTCCCGATAGTTGATGTTGGATTTGTATAAATGTAGAAAATCCATTCCAAATATAGCATCAAAATCCACCAAAGGAAGTAAGAAAATATTTTCTGGGATGTTCAGTACACAAACATTAATAGGGGAGGAGTCATAAAATTTGGATGCAATAATTTCCCAATTTTCTATTCTCACAGATAACTTAACCAAAATATTTTTAAGGTAGTGTTTGAATAGTTATACTAATATTGAAAGATATGAACGAATTATTAGAAATAGAATCAAATATTACTTTCATTATTATTGAATGAATAACCAGATTACCTATCACAAAATCATTTTTAGGCTCCACCTCAGCAATAGTGATATCATATTCCCTTCACTATATCCTTGGAGGTTGTATTTGTTGATTTCCTATAGAAATCCTTATCTTTGGGTAATGGTTTTCATAATTCACATGTTCCTTGAATATGAAACACTACACTAAAGGCTGAGTATTGATTTAAACCTTCCTATTTTCTTCCACATTGGTGGGATTCTTCATATCCCTTTGACTGTTAATAGCTAGATTCCCCATTCTTCCACATTTGAAGCATTTCCTAGATCCCTTTAGATAGTTCCCCTGATTATTGTTCCCACAATTTTTACATGTGGGATATTGGATTTTCTTTCCATCATCAAATTTATATATTTATCCTCCCATATTACACTCCATTTCCTGTATTTTTTCTCCAGACCCATGAGACCACTGATAGTCTCTGATCTCCATTTCAACCTTGAGGGAACATTAGACAATCTTCTCATAGCTATCAAAGTAAATAATCACCCTTAATTTTCATAAACTTAACTTTAGTATTCTAAATAAGCAATACACCTTGCTTTCGGTGTTCATGAAAAATATGAAGGCACATCTTTCAAGCCTTGTAAAGTTTTCCCCACATGCCCTGTTAGACTCATATTCCTTTTGTTTTAGTTATTGGAACTCCCTTTCCATCTTAAGATGGAGGGTTCAGGGAAAATATTTATTGAAAAATATTTTCATCCAATATTCGCATTCCATGGAATCAATTTCCTCCTTGGAATTTGTGTTATTGATCAATATCTACCACTTATCAGCTTCCCCATCAAAATGATAGACTTCCATCACAACATTTTTTTCTTATAAGAAATGGTGGATAACGAATATCTTCTCAATGGAGTTAATCTATTGTTACACGATGAGGGGATCATAATATCCACTAAACATGGGAGACCTTTGTCACATAAAGGATTTTATAAAAACTTTCACTTTATTAGGATAAGGAGGGAGTTCCATGAAATTTAAGTTATTATTCATAACTTGATCCAGTTGAGCAAGTACCTTTATGATATTTTGATAACCCGTTCCCATCATATTTTTCATATCATTAGGGAATCATCACATTGCCTATCACATTGATTTTTGGCATGAGTTATTATATTTCCATCCATTAAATAAGAAAAATAAAGTACAATTAGGGGGATTTGATACTTATATAATAAGAATATAAAATGAAACTTTGAACATAAAAGGATAAACTTGAAAATTTAAATCACATTCTCACTTGTGATTCCTTATGTTTAAATCTAGGTTATCCATGGCGATAGAATTATCCCAAAGGTTCTTAATAAAGCAATCTAGACCTAATCTCAAAAAATAACTAGACCATCCTCTAATAGAAACTATAACAGACCCATCCTTTTACACATATTATTGTATGATTTTAACCATCAAATACAACCAATGATCGTGAAGTATAGTGTCTTTGGAATATTAGGTACATAAAAATGAAAACATGGTACAAAAAAACACATTTTATTTAAACTCCATAATGAGCTCAAAACTTCATTTGAGCCCTTACATCCACATAGGATATCCTAGGAAATACATGAACAAAGGGATGATATAAAAATTCTAGTAAGGGAATAATCATATGAATAAATCATAGCACATGGGTTAGAAGATATATCACGATGGAATAAAAAGGCATGAATATACATAAGGAAGCATAAAATATGTAATCATGGTATCATAGGATATGTAGAAAAAACATAAAACATGAAATAATCATGATTAAAGTCTCACTACACATGGAGTATCATGATTCAAATATAACCACTAAAACCGTTTCACATGGATCATGATTCAAGGCTAACCACAAAGGCCGTTGCACATGGAGCATGAGTCAAGGTTAACCACCAAGACCATTACACACGACTTATCATGAGGCTAAACATTAAACAATTAATTGGATAAATATATGAGTTCACCCATCATAACATTTTCATGAATATGTGTTCCACGTGAATAATCATACACAAGGAATCAAACATAAACATAAGGATTACCCATGGAAAGAATTGGGTATCATAACCATGTCAAAAGGCATAACAAAAGGGAATATAATACAGATTCCATGAAAGAATGGATTTAAATCATATATGGACATTAATAAGGAAAAATATTCATAGGTCATGATAAGTGATTTCAAACTGGAGTGAAAAAATGTAAAAAGAGCGTTTAAGAAACTTTATAAATAAAACATTTTAGTATAGTTTAAGGAAAACATTAAAGATAATTTTCAAAGGAAAATGAATAATATTTTATATAAAACCAAAATTGAACCAAGATAGTTTTTCATTATAAAATGAGTTATTTTATAAAAATAATTGTGTCTTAAAACATATTATGAAGTGCAGTAGAAAACAGAAAAGAAGTTGGGAAGTTCCCTTAAATCAGGCTTACTTATCGGGAATAATTGAGAAGGGAACCTTTTTAAAATATGTATTTACCCATAAAATAAGGATGATATGATTTGGATACATGATTTTGGAAAATATAAACATAATTTATAATAATTGAATAAAAATAAAGAAGAACCACATTGGGGTAAATAGAGAGAAAGAGTAACCCGAAGGAAAAATGGAGGTTCGTGTAGAATCCCTTACCACTTTGCAAACAGTAGAAACATATGCACCATAAAATTAATTATAATCAAATAAGACATTTAATAAAATTAATATAAATATATTCATGATATTATACATCAATAGATAGTATACATACACCAAACATAATAAATAGTGGTGAATAAGACACATCTCATAGAAATAAAAGTGACATGAGAAAACCTTTATCTTATGTCCGAAAGTGTTATGAACTTGTGATTAATGTCTCGGATAATGAAATTAGATTAATTAATAATTTAATTTAGAATATATTAAAAATTTATGTTAATTATTATAATTTTATTAAGTTCATTTATGGTATTTTTGATGAGTTATAAGATTAAATTTTGTCACTTGGGAGCATTCATTTCCTTGGTTTTCATGATCGGTTCACTTGTATTCATGTATAAAAGATCATCTAAAATGGGAATAGTTGTCCAAAATTGAAAATATATACTATTAATTAACTTAAATAATATTAAATTGTTATTTATATCATTTTTTTATATGTTATTAGGATGAATCATTAGATAAAACTTTAGTGATAATCATTGTGATTATTTTTACGGTTTTCGATCATCACAAACTTGTTTTGTTTTATTATTTAATATTATGTATATATGTTATTTACAGAGCATAAAATAGGCTATAATAAATATATTATAATATGGTTTAACCATAAAAATGGTTTTATTACCATACTTGAAGGCGGTAAAGGAAAATGAAAATGCATTGTCCACGATGTCGGTAAATTGACACATCACAGACGATATTTTCATTTATAGAATACAAGAGAGAGAAGAATGAGTTTGATGATGGATATTACATTAAAATGATATAATTATAGTATATAAATTATACTGTAGTTATAATTCCACTTAGACAAGGGTAGGTGAGGAGAATACATGAAAAGAAAAAACTTGAAAACAAATTAAAGAAAACGGAAGTGGGTTTTACCTTTTGAACTTATTCTCCTTGAGAAACTCAAATAAAAAGGGTTTGGTCCTTTTTTGGGACCAAAGGATCTTGAAAATGGGGGGATTGTTTTGGGAGATTATTGGGCATAAATTTTACAAGCTTCAAGACTTAAGAGGCGCGAGGTAAATATGTGGCGAGGGGTGATATTTATAGTGGAGAAGAAGGGTGTTTTTTTGATTATTCTATTTATTATTTTATTATTTTGATAAAGAAAAGAAATATTATTGATTATTATGAATAAATACTATAAATATTAAATTTTAGTTCTAACTAATGGTTATTACCTCATCCAAACATCATCCATGACTCAATAATTCATGTATTTAGCTCATATCGTAAATTACTGTATCTATTCACCAAAAATTCAACTATTTTAGAAAAATCCCAAAAATTCACCATAATTTTTTTTCACGTGTAGAATTAAAAAATGAAATCCATTTTATGAAAATAATTTTCAAAATATGAGAAATTTAATTTTTAAATAAAGTCATCATTTATTAAAAAAATACCAATTTTTAAATTATAACTGATTTTATAACACTTTGAAAATTTAATTAAGGTCTTATAAAATTATATTATAATAAAAAAAAAAATAATAATTAATGAATATATTTTATGAAAATAAATTTTCTTTTAAATCATTATAATAATGATAAAATTGTAAATAAACAATTATGTTTAAAAAAAATATCAACACTTAATTTAACAATTTTAAAACATTTATTTACTTATACTATGATATAATTATATCATATTTTTATTTATAAGATTTCTAGGTTTTATATATACTTTCATTAGTGAGGTTACTATTCTATTGGTAAGATTTCTATTCCTAAGGGTCACATTACTATTCCAATGGTCATGTTAATATTCCATCGGTATAGGTTCCTTAATTTTTAAAAATGAAACTTATTTCATTAATTATTCATTTATAATGTTTGTATTGTGTTATATATGCGGTTTTATGCGATTTATACTATATGAAATAATTATAAGAAGGGAATTTCCATTGATAAAATTCTAGGTCGTTACATCCTTGCCTCCTCATCTTCACTACACCATTACCATTCCCCATCCTACAGCTCCCTGTCTTCTCAACTACTCGACTCTGCCTCCGTGTCTTCTCAAAAGCCCATGCAGTATCTCTCATAGGAACCCTATCCATCTATTTTTTTCCACAAAATCTAAGTGAAGGTTTTTATATCTTTATTATCTAATTCCATATTGATGTATGAGTCCCATATTTCTATTGTTTCCAACCTGTATCTTCCCCTCTCCAACTCTATTTGTAAGTTTGTAAGTTTGTCTAATAACCCCACTCCTCAACAAAGCTACTACTCTTTCCTCACACCTGCATCAAAGTCCTATTACCTAATTCTTTTATCTTAGAATCCATTCATCTAACTTGTTCATATAGATTCACAAATTAATCCATATTACACCATGACTGTTTTTTTTCATAAAATGTAGTTTTATATATGCTATGGAAACATTCCCATTTATTCACAAAATCTCTTCATTCACTTTTGGATCTAGTTACCTATATATTATTTCAATATCGAGAGATAATTTTTCTATCCTATAAAAACATGTTCCTATTTAGGTAAGTGGTTCTCAAATTAATGGAATTTTTTCTTGTAGAATAGTTTACATATTTATGTACACCTATGTCCCCAAATGCATCCAACCTTTTATTTCCCTAATATTATAATGATGATTTTTCTTTTTTTTTTTGTAAAAATTCATCCTCTTTTAATAAATATGCTCTTAATATCATTCCAATATGTAGTTTTAAGGTTCAAATTCAATGTTGTTATTTACATATTTAATTTTGTTTGTTGATGTTGAAAAAAACCATTTTGTGTTTAGGTAACCCTAAAAAAAATTAATGGAAACTATGTATATATAAAACTATTTTCTAATTTAATTTTATTCATACATTTTTCAATTGGTTAACCACATATTGTTTGTTTTATAAGATTATTGATTTCACTTTGATTCCTTTATATTTTTAAAAATATATAATGTCTTTATTAATATGTCATATAAAAATGTTTCATTATATTCTTATTGTAATTTTTTCATGTCATTATAAATTACATGGAATGTTATGTTCACATAATACAGCGTACTGTGTACCATGATTTTGCTGAACTCCTTAATAATAAATTATGAAGATTTTATATGTGAATATGAAATCAGTGTCAAGTTTCATAGAATCAATGGTCCGTAGAATATTTGTAAGGTGACAACAATAAATTAGTTTTCAAATAGATATTTATCTTTACTTCAACTTGTTTGGTGAATTATGATTTATTCTCTACATGGATTTATTTTATTTTTATAGATACAGGTTCAGAATCTCTTTCAAAATTATTCGATTAAAACTAATGGAATGTCATCTGGTGGTATACACAAAACAATGTCAATGGATGACAACACACGAATAGGAACACGTCTTCCATTAGAATATATATCTATGAATGGCTCAGTTATTTAAATTTTACCATTACAATATTACTTCAATTTTTAAGAAATCACAATGAACATTAAATTTTTATACTATAATATCCTTTAATTAATGGTGAGTCAAGAACCTGATAGTTTTTCCACCTTAATGATTAGACCAAACAAGTAAAAACAAAGGATGCATACCATTTTATAAAACATTCCTTCAAATTTTAAGTATGTTGTTACTGTAATACAATTGACACTTTGGCCCATATGTAAGAATTTCATGTATGAACTCACTCAATGTTATCTTCTCAATCACACCAGGTTTGAGAAATTTTACCGATATTGTTCATGAATCAACACTTCCTAGTGACAATATGTAAAGTGGTTTATCAATTTGAAAGAGGCGATAATTGAAGGTTCTGGGCGTAACGGAAGCGTCTGATGGGCTATACCCAACTCGACTTTTTTTCATGATCACTGATTAATTTGAGATGTTCATTTACAATAAACTCCATGACCAATGAAATTGAATCAAAGATTAATTGATGTGAGAACACATGAACCAACATATAGGATCATCACATAATGATTTATAATTAATTTAATCAATTAAAAAATTAACTTTTTATGAATTATTTATGCTTTGATGAATATGAAAACGTATCTACATTGTACCATCATTTCATTATAGGAATCAAGTGTAGATTCCCTCTAGTGACGATCCACACATTCTCCAAGAATCTTCAAATTTATCCATAGGAATATTTAAGTACTAACATGCTAGATCATAATGCTTTCATCATACATCTTTGATCACCCTAATAATCACTTTAAGAAGGATTCTATTTTATCTTTTTAGAATTGAGAGTAGTGATGGAGGAACCCTCTCCATCCTTGAGAGCATTGTTAGAGATGGATCTCTATAGGGATTTAAGAAAATTCTCTAGATGTTGTTGTGCACAACCAAACAGAATGACAATAACTCAATTAGAAATAATATAATTGGGTTTAAATAGTGCTATGGTTTGAAAATAACAATTTCACATACACCCTTATTATTTTATTAATCCTTGAGGAACCCCATGTTTATAATATTAATATTATTATTTATTGACTTGCAAAAAACTAGAGAATTAATTAAACATTATTTATTCAAATAATATTTAATATATATTATTTCTCACTAGAACATTAAACCCAGTCTATTATTCCTCCATAATATTTATCGGGCCTTGAATAATGGCTATTTATTTAATAAATAAATATCACTACATTATTCACCAATAAATAAATAAATATTATATTCACTAGATAACAAATAAATATTTATTAAATATTCTGCTCATAATATATTCTCTCGAATAATTAGTGACATAATATATGTGATCAAACAAACATGAATAACTATTAATTTACATATGAGAATAATATTTAGTCAATATGTTAAATAATAAAGAATAATATTATTTTATTGAGGTTCTGGATACACTTAGTGCATGACCCTTTCAACCACTTTCTTAATGGCATTAGGTGAAGCATCCCAAAGTTGATGGTAAACATATTACAACACATTAAGGCACCCATAAAGAAATTATTCAATGGTGAAACAACATAAAACCTCATATAGATTCTTACTTTGTAATATAATCCTTTTATCAGGATATCTCTAATCTAACAGGTTGCATACTGGTGTCATAAACCTGTGTGCTTGATGTATCTTTCTTTGAATTTTCAAAATTGAACTTTCCCACATAACACCATGACCATATATTTATTTAGGTTGTATCAATTCCATCTAAGGGCCCGAGATATCAACTTATGTTAAAGAACATAAGGGAAAAATCTTTTCTCGCATTATTCATTAATGAAATATTACTCATGGCACACTCAAAATATCCTATTTCATCGTGAACATATATAAACATGGTTTACACCAATACATAAAAATAAAAAACTCATAATACCCATTAATGATAATATTAAAGTATAAGGATCAATACAAATGTCTGAAAATAGGAACATCCAATGAAACATATAAATGTAGATTTCATACTGGCAGGTCTCATCCTCATAATCTCATACACTAGAAATTACCAAGGAAGAACACCATGAGAAGATTCCTCAAAGTACTATGAATATTCACCCCTAATAACCTATATCATTTGTTTCCCACAAATTATTTCATCCGACTATATAAAATATATTTAAGAATACTATTGTGACACTTCTAAGTTATCATCATTATGGGGAACTACTATGACCTTTCAGTGCAAAAACTACTTTTAGGACATTATCACATACTAGGTAACGCAGAATAATAATCGTGATGAAATAATTAGTTTATTAATATTCAAAAATATAAATATATGTGATCATAATGTACACAGACGTTGGTTATAGGGCAGAAACTCCAACAGACTCTCACTTACACTAGATTCAACTGCTAACAACCTTCAGTCTTCTATCTCTTGTATGATACTCATGCTTCTTATGTGATAATGAATTAGTAAATGGGTCCACCATATTTTATTTTGTGGAAACTATACTTACTATAAATCCACCCATCTGAGAAAAATCCTTCAAAAGGTGATACTTCTAGAGTATGTGTTTTTTCCATTGGTGTGACCTTGGCTCTTTTTCAAGATCCACCACTGTAGTATTATTAAAATATAACGTGATAGAGTCTTTAATGATAGGTACCACATCAAGTTAATAAAAAAAATTTCCATATCCAAATGAATTCTTTGGTTGTATTTGAAGTCATAATATACTTAGACTCCATTGTAGAATCAGTGACAACTGGATATTTTGAACTCTTCCAGCTCACAACTCCACCGTTGAGACAGAATAAACATACTTACTATGAATTTAGATCATTCTAACATATTAAAAAACTAGAATAAGTGTAACATATGATGAATATATCCTCCTATCCTCCATACACCAGGAACATATCCTTAGTTCTTCTTAGATACTTAAGGGAAGCCTTAACACTAGATTAACGTTTCTCACCCGGATTAGCTTGATATCTTCCTACCATTATCAATTCATAGGAAAGATAAAGTATAGTATGTAACATGACATACATGATCGATCCTATCACCAAATCATATGGGATATTACTCGTTCTCTCTTTATCCTGTTGTATTTGAGGATGCATTTTCTTGGAAAGATGTATACCATGTGACACTAGAACCATTCCCCTCTTGGATTGTTCCATACTAAATATATTTATTATCTAATCAATGTATGTACCTTAACTTAATCCAAGAAACCACTTTGATCTATCATTAATGATCTTAATCTCTAGAACATAGGTTACTTCACCTAAGGCCTTCATGGAGAAGAATATTTATAACTAGTCATTATCAAACTATATGACTAGTATTTCATTCCTAGTAAGTAATAGGTAATCAAGATATACTACTAGGATAACAAATGTATTACCACTAAACCACTTGTAAACACATGGATCACATTTTTTCTTAATGAAACTAAATTATTTTATATCTTCATCAAAATAAATGTTCCATGACCTAGATGGTTGTTTCAATACATAAATGGATCTCTATAACTTGTATATCCTTTTGAAGCCACTTAGAGTCACAAACCCTTATTGTTGTGTCACATAAAGGTTCACATTAAGGAAATATATTTTGATATCCATTTACCAAATTTCATAGTCATGGAAAAATACTATATAAAGTAGAATTTTTATGGATTTAAACCTGGAAATTTGAGAATAGGTTTCATCACAGTCAATTCCTTGAAGTTGTTTAAACCCTTTAGCCACTAACCAAACTTCATAGGTACTTAATTTACCTTCAATATTCTATAAAAGGTCTTTGATATCATATTGGATCCAGTCATGAGTTCAATGAATAACTCTATCTCTTATTCTGGGGGAGGTCTAGGTAACTCTTCCATAAATATGTTAATGTATTCCTGAATGATGAGGTCATTCTTTATCTTTACACTTTAATTTTGTTCTACCTCATCACTGATCATCTCCACAAGTTAGGATATGGGAGGTACTTCTAGACAAAGATCATGTTGGGATATCTTTCCTTTGAAAATTATTGTAGGTTGTCTATTCAAGAAAATTGATATTTCCTTGATTATGCATTTGATATTAACATTATAATTTGAGTTCTAATCCATCCCTAATATAGAATTGAATTCCACAATGGCAATTACTACTAGATTTGGGATGAGATTATATTCACCAAAGTTAATACTAGAGTTTCTATACACTGTTTATTCTAGGATAATCCCTCTAAAAGTCTTGACTGATAACTCCACTTCTAGAATTTTAGTTATTTATTCTATATTATTTTCAAACATGGATGAAATAAAGGAATTCATAGAACCAGAATCAAAAAAAGTACTTGATAGATTTGAGACACAATAAGAGTACCTACCATCACATCATTTAGAGTCCCTACTTCATCCTTAATGATAGAAAATTCACGATCTTAATCCCTTATCCTATGCTGAGATTAATGGTGGTTCCCCTCCATCATATTCTAATTTGGACATTGATTGTAAAAGTTCCTAAGCTATCTACACTTGAACCATTGAAATTCCAACTGGTCCTACACCATCTTTCCTTTATCATTAGTGTTGATAAGTTGAGGTTTCACCTCACCATGACATTTTTGAGCTATATGGCCATCTCTTCCACACTTATATAACTTTAAAATCCCAAGAAAGTAGTTCCCCAAATGATTCTTCCCAGGAGTTTCAATTTCTTTCCTCCTCTTTTGTAATTGAAATTATTCCCTAAGTTTAGCTTCATTTATCTCTTCTTCTCATTCGATCAATGTGACCAATAAATCTCTCTAAACTCCAATCCTACCTTCATAGAACTCCACACTATCTCCTCATAGTTTTAATTATCTTGATTTTCTAGGTTCATCCATATGTGGGGTATCATTAAACCGAATAATATATCAACTTTTACCTTAAGATCCATAACAAATCTAGAGAATTATAAATAAAGTCTTTTAAATTTCATTTCATAGACTCCCACTAGTTCATTTTCCCTTTGTTTCAACTATAGGAATTCATTATTATTTTTTATTTGCATATAATGGGGAAAATATTTATTGAAAAAGATTCCCCTGAACACTTTGCACTCCATAAAATCAATATCCCTTATTGGATTCATGTTTTTAATAAGTTTCTACCACTTATCAACTTATCCTTCTAAGTGGTATACTGCCAAGGTGAATTTATCTTGCTCCGAACAATGGAGCACAACAAAGATATTTTCTATAGATATTATCCATTGTTAAATAATCAATAGATTGGTAGATCCACTAAAAGAAGGTGGTTATTAAAGTATAAAGGACTCAATGGAAATTTTTTCCCTTCGAGGTGAATCTGGTCTCTCTACTTGATTCAAGTTATTGTTCATAACTCGAGTTAGTTGATTCATCATCCTCATGAATTTTTTCATTCCAGCTTACATTGGAACACCGTTAGTGCATTTTCCATTGCACTCATCATTTACACGGTTCCTCCTATTTCATTTCCTTTTTATAAAATAAGAAAACCCTAGTGAGAAATATGCTACTTTTAAAAATATTATAATTCTAAATGGATTTTATTTCTTAAAGAATCATGATTAAATATGTTATTAATATCCTCTAATAATAATTATATTTTCTATATATCATTCATAATGGTCTATAAAAATATTTTGATTAACCAAACATATCTCCTAGGAGTGTCAAACCAGGTGTGATTCAAGGTTCATTTTCATGCACCAATTCCTATTCAAGTCTATCTCAAAGTTGTGTTTTTAGGTGTAACCCCTAGGTACATCTATTCCAGAGCCACATCTACTTATTGTATCTATACAAGGATGCATTTTTTTTGGAAACCACTTAATTAATACTTACCAAAATACCAGGATGTTTTTCTATATTTAGACTTGTCCCTGGGGTTCTTCCTAAAGTTTTAAAGTCCTAATTTCCATAAATAACTAAACCTCCCTATGATACCAAATATGGAATCCCACCTTTTTATTACACAAATTTTCATCATATGGTACAAATAGAGGATCTTTTAAAGTTTAGTTTCTTGGAAATAAGGTACATAATACATGAAAACATAAAACATTATTTTAAATACACTTGAAAGACATATTCATGGGTTCAACCTAAGTTACTTTTACTACATACCATATTCTAGGGACATATATCAAAGGAAATGGATGAGCATGTATCCTAGTAAGGGAATAAGCAAGAGTGACATAAAGCATGCGATTATGAGACATACCTATAAGGACCCAGCCTTAAACCTTACTTAATCTTGAGTTATTACAAGATTACACATTGAGGATCTTTTCAGGTTTAGAGTTTTAGAGAATTAGATCATAAAACATGCATTACATCCCACATTTAAACAAAGTGGTTACATAAAAGATAGTATTAATTTTTTCCCATCAACGAAAACATATTTAAAATAAAACATAGATTCTTTCTTGACACTTCCTTGACACTATCATCATATCATGTACCTTTCCCTTGACCTGTGAAAAACATTTCAAAAACTTGGGATGAACATAAAAAGCTCAGTAAGGGATATAAAAATATGGAAAGGAAACATGAGTACATGTATACATAAGAATCAATGAAATCATACTCTATTCTTAAAACATAATCACTTTAACATACCTCATCAAATCATGAATAAATCATAGAAATCATAAGACATAAAGGTAACTTGAGGCATTCATAACATTCTTACGTAGGGAGTAACCCTCTTGGTTACGTTTGGAATACCAATCATAGTATATTCCCTAAATCTCTTTGGAGAAACCTAAATGTTTAACTCCTTCACGTTACCCAATGCATTGGAGAGCTATATCGGGCTCACCCGCCCTTAGTTTATCATGGAACCACCCATCTTCATAGTAATGCCCAAGAACCATAACATAATCGTATCATATAAAACATACATGAAGGAAACATAACATTTCCACATTTCAACCACAAGATATCAATACAACACATTGATATAATAAAAAAATTATGAAAAACCATTTTCCATACCAAATAAAAGAAAATTAAAACATGGTACTTATTTTTCATTCAAAAAAGTTATGGCTTGTAGAGGAAGCTGAAACTCAAATAATGGTCACGGCGGCAGATAAGTCGTTGTCGCCGCATACGTACGAAAAAAACATTCCCTTTTGTTGTTTAGTAAAACTCTTTATAAAAAAATATTCCTTTTGGATAAACTTAAAAGTCAAAGGGGTTTATACACCGTATAAAAGAAAGTTGTGTATAAAACATAATATGTCTCAATGAAAGGAGATTGAGACGAAGTCCCATAAAAAGATCATTTTTTAAATAAAATAGATCTATTATGTGTATTCACTATAAGTACACATAAAGAATTTACAAATAAAATATAAGACATAATAATATCATGACATAATTTGAATGTAGGAGATTAACCCAAAGAATAGAAATTGGGTTAAGAAGATCCTTTACCCCGGGTCTGACTTGACTCGACCGTTCTTTAATGTCCTGAATAATAAACTTGAGTTAATTTATACTTTCTTAAGAACCTTTTCAAGTTCATTATTCCTTTTATATCACTTATTACCATGTTATGAACACTATATAATTATTTAAGTTAATAACGGTCATTTTAACGATCATTGGTACTTGAGTCAAAAATATGCTCTTTATAATTACAAGTTGTTCATGTATCCATTATATCCAGAGTTATACTCATGATGTATATATCATATATATCATATATATCCAGTATATACATGCATTTATAATATTACATAACATTTAGAGGTAAGAAATGAAATGCACCGTTTATGGAGACGGTAAGCCGTACGTACGCATGAACGCTACTTCCATTTCTATTTCATATTTAATGGAATTAAAACATAATGATACATAATAGTATTATAATTATAGTATTGTATCATATATAATATCATTCAATCTATCCTTTATACATAACACATATGGTATTAACGAATCAAATCACTTTGAGGGGGCGGTAGTCCGCACTTCCTAAAATGAAGATATCACATTTACCCATAATGGAAACCATAAAGGTATGCCATAAATGAAAAATACAGAAGATTAAGTAAAACATAAACATATTATATATCATATATAAATATAGTTTCATCTTAATGGCCACCTTTGAAGGTGTTAAAAGAATATTGAACAATCATCGTTTCGTGAGGCAGAAATTCGCCATCCACAGAAACAGTATGTTCTTTAACCATTAGATGTAGGTGTGTGTAAGTGTAGCCCAAATAATTCTTATAACAACATCATAGTATATTTAAGATACTGTTGTTGTTACAAAAGAAATGAATAAAAGGAGTTTAGGGGGTTGGAGAAGAAAAATAAAACATAAGAACACAAGAGAAGACACTACCTTTAAATCGGGTAACTCTTTTTGATTTGAGCTCAAAGGCTTCCTTGGGAAGACTTATACCCAAGGTGAGGCTTATAAGAGTTAGATAGGTATGTGGCGAGACAAAATGGGCAGGGGTTGGCTGATCCAAAGGCTTGAGAGGTTTGGGTAAGGTGGTAGAGGTTGGGGCCTTTTATAAGAGGAGAGGAGGGTCACTCTTGGAAAGTTAAGAAAAGATACTTTGTTATAAAATTATTTTCGGATAAAAGAGGTCCCAAAATTATAAATTTCGAGGATAAGGTGATAAGGGTTAAAAATCCACCCATCCAATAGGTTTTTGACAAGTTCAGGTCTTATATTTTACATTATATTTTCATTTTATTTAAATCGTTAAATAATGAGGTCATCACTGCATCATCATGGTGTCATAAATAATTTAATTTATTTTATGTCTAAAAATTAGAAAAAAAAATATCATGATGTAGGAAATATTTTTAGATTTCCAATTACTATTTATAGTAAAAAATATGACTTTTATAAACCCATGTAAAAATTGTTTTAATAAAACAATACATGTTTGTGTCATTTTTATTTTATCATTAAATAAAAGACATTAATGTATTTATCCTACCCAAGTGGCTCCATGGGGTCCCAAAAATTGACCCATGGGTTTTCTTGGTTGGCCATGACACATCCAATAAAGGTAGGACATGTGTCAAGTTAATTTCATATTATTAAAACATTATTTTTACCTTAAACTACACTAATTACCTCTAATCACGATTAATAAACTTAAAAGTTACTATTCACCAAAAAATTATTTTAGTCCCATTGAACCACATTTTACTTTTTAATGAAAACCATGTATGTCGGATTTTTGAAATTCAAAACACAGAGGTGGTAAAATTTCATTTAAACGAAAAATCAGTTTTTTATGTACCACTTAGTGGTTTCACTATTCATCAAAAATTGAAGTTTTTCAGAAAAATACCAAAACTTCACCCTAAGCTATATTTGATATTCTGAATTCAAAAATGATGTCTATTTTACAAAATTCAAAACATATAAGTTAAATTAATTAATTTAATAATTAATTCCCGCTGTCAGAGCAAATAGCGTGTTTTTATGAAACAATAAGTATCAAAAGATTGACACTAGTTTAAGTCCAATTTCAAAGTGAAATTAATTCCAACGACCACCATTGGATTAAATGGTAAAAATATATTCTAATTTCACTTTAAAACCAATTAAAAATATAATATAATCATATAAACATATTAGATTCAAAAAGAGGTTTTGAATTAAAATACAACATTTTCACTATTCATTAAAAAAAGAACATTATCAGAAAAATACCAGAAATTTATCCAAAGTAAATTTCAATGTCCCAATCATAAAGAATAAGTTTATTTTGGCAAAAATATATTATAAAATTGTCAAAAGATATATTTAAAAATGGTTTTCCATCAAAAGGCAGTAAAACAATCTTTTAAAAATATTAGTGTATTCCATGCTTAAGATTGGATTTATTATCATTTTAAGCCTCTAAAACACTATCTAATTCATTAATAGACATAGATAAATAAATATCTATTATTCATTACTTAATTGGGATGTTACAATACCAATAAGAACATGATGCATAATAATAATGAATGAGAAAGAGTTATATCATAATAATAAGAACATAAATCATAAAATAGAAATATGGCTACAACATTTAAATTATATGTTCATAATCATATCACCAAGGTTTATCACCAAGGTTTCATAAATGAAAATTACCAACGTTGTTCACCATGGTATCGTAAAATATGTTATCTCTAGAGATTAAATTATTTACCCAATTAATTGGAGTGATATCATGGTAAAAACTCCATATATATTAATTAATTTTATCCACATATATCATAATAAATAATTTCATTAATAACCCTTGGAGAATAGATAATGAGTTTCTTATCAAAATCATGGCGTACAAAAGTGCTTAAAGACATGATCATCATGATATTTTTAACCCATGAAAATAAATATGTGTTTCATATATGTAAATACCCAAATAAAAAAATACAATTTTAATATTTTTGAATAAACTTTGAAAATAAAAGAGTTTTGGGTTTTCAAATAAAAATTAAAAGAGAATTTCTCATGTAAAAGAGAGAAATTTGAGAAGTAAATTCAGCAGTATAACGAGTATAAAACATGGTTTTAGAAAAGGGTAAAATGAGAGGGGAAAAAAGTATCCCATTCATAAAAGAATATTATTATAGTAATGGAATAATCAAAATTGTACAAAAGAACTTAGTTTGTAAATTAGAATACATACCACATGAAAATGGAACTTGAATGGAAAAGAGAAGTGAAGATTTCCCTTACCTTGAAGAGTTGTTCCTAAAACCTGAGGATGGAACCTTAGGGGATTGAGGAAACCTTAGGGGACTAATTGGGAGGAAAAACCACCATAAATTCATGTAATATGTATTGGGAGTGATTGGGAATGATGAAATGGGTAGGTATTTATAGCAAAAGTGAGAAATTGTTTAATAATTTCCAAATACAGTTCTTGGAAATCTTGGTTGTGGAAAATGAAAAACCAATGGCTTACCCATGGTTTTTGCTCATGGTTTTTGAAATTTGGGTCAAATTTTATGATATTATAATCCACCATAACTAAAAAACTTTTTTAATACTTATTTTTGGAATGGAAATGTAAATATTCCACAAAGTAATGTTTAAAAAAATTAAAATTTCCTTTTTAGACTTTGGAAAGTCACTTATAGTTTTAGAAATTGATTAAAATATATTAAAATACTTAATATTAATAAAATAACATGTTTTTTGTTGTGTATTGTGTTTATCTAATTATTAAATCATTATGATATAATTATGAAGTCATAAAATATACCGAAAACTCAAAACTGTATTTTTTACTATTCATGAAAAAATAAATCATTTTAGAAAATTCTTATAAATTCATTATAATATAATTTCAACATGATGATTTCAAATATAATGTTTATTTATCCATAATAGTTCTATAAATATAAAAATTTTAACTTTTAAATATAAAAATCATTATGTATTTAAAAATAAAAGTTTTTAAGGCACAGTCAAATTCTTGACACTTATAAAAAATTTCTTAGGCCATTATAAAATTATTTTATCCTTTATATTTAGGTGAGAGTTTTTTAAAAGAATATTTTATTAAAAAAAATATTATTCAAAATACTTGAGTTTATTATAAAATTGTATATATTTTATAGAAAAAACATAATTATGTTTCATTTTCATCCAAAAATCAATTTATCAAATTCATCTCAATTAAATCAATATTTTATTAAGAAAAAATATTCTTAAAATTAAATTTAAAGAATAACCATTTTATTCATACAAATGAAATTATAATTTATGAAACTAAGGCCTAGACATGTAACCCATTATTACTCCCACGTGTTTTCTAAGGGTGAGGTGTGTAATGGTCATAATTTCATGGGGTGGCTTAAAAACATCAAATGAGTGGTAATATACACTAACTTGAACTTATCCCATAGGAGATTTTGTTCAAGATTCACTTTTTAAAGCTCAACTTGGGATTGGTCAAGGGATAACCCTAGTGATTCTACCTCCCTCCCAAGATCATAAAAAAGGGATTCAAATGAAACAACTCTACTAGTTGAGGGAATCAATTCTCCTTTATATATCCATTATCCTTTATCATTTCTACTTATAAACACTAATTATAATGGTAAAATTATCAACCAAGAGTATAGTTTCCAATGGTCATATTGACCAACAATCATATAATGGTCTAATCCCAATGGCCACATTTCCCTTTATAGATTATAAATACAACTTCATTATTTCATTCAAAATTCACTATAATTTCTCCCTAAGGTAATATTTTCATTTCTTAAGATGTTTATTGGTTTATTAATTTGTTTTATTTATATAGAATTTGCAGTGGGGGTGATGATTCTAGTAGATTAGGGTGATCCTTATTTTATCATTTTAGCTTTTATATTATATATTTTTTGTTCAATTTTAATGTTTGTCATTTTAATTGGTTTCATAAATGACTAATGTAATTATAATTGTTAATGAGATAAAATTTTATTGGTTTATCTTTATTTTTTATGTGTATAATATTATATATTATGTAACAAATATTTATTTAGGAAACAAATATTATTTAAAAAGTATGGGTCATTACATATGTATCCAATAAGCTTAACTACATAAGGCCCAACTGGAAACGACTCTCCAAGCTTGCATGTAAATAGTGTATTGGAGATCTAGTATCTCTCTTTTATCACTTTATCTTTATAGCGATCATGAAGGTGAGGAATCATGCTATATGCATCCATGTCCACGTGTTGCTTCATAAGATCATTAAACATGGATTATAGCATAAAACATTGGACATATATGGTATTGTCCAAATTTTTCTCATAGAGAGAAAAATATTCCTCAGTAGACCTTTTTCCAGGAACTTCAGGAATAGGATTTTTCAACACATATAATTTCTTTTCATGGTGAAGGATAACATGTAAGCACCTTTACCATTATTGTAAATTAGTGTTAGTAAGAAGGTTATCCTTATCAAGTATGGATCATAGTGATATGTTTGAAGTCATATTTATTTTCATTTCTATAATTAAGAAGAGAATAATTTTAGTAATTTATCTGATAAGAGTAGATAATAAATATTATATTTATTAATCTCCCACTATTTTATTAAAACCCAATAGCCTCTACCATTGGATTCAAAACATCCTGTTGCTTGAAAATTATAGTGTTAAAGACCCATATTACCCTTATCATAACCCATACTTGGGCCTAAAAGGTTATTTTATGGGGTTTTGGTATGAATTAAAATCTCCAACTGCATTAATAATAGTTACTTAATCTATTGAGTGGACTACCTAATCCTGAAATCCTGAAATTAGATTTTCTCAACCTTTTACCCTTAATTACACCAAGTCCTGCTTGGGTAGCCAATCTTTGATGCGAACTTAGTTAAGTCGACCCAAAAATTCAAGTTAGAATTACTCAATAATTTAAATCACCCCAACTTGGGTCATTAAAGCACTTAAACTATGGTTTGATTTTGATTTAAGTAGTGGAAGGCTATACTGACTTTATATATATATATATAACTTGTATTTTTATCTTCATGTGAAATTTCCAATTTTATATTCATTACATGATTATTAATATTAAGTATATTTACTTAAGTGATTAATTATGGAATATATAAAATTCACACATAATCCCATTTATTTTAGTTTTATCTTGCATGATTGTTAATTCATTAATTCATGTGATCATGAAAAAACATCCATAATGAAATGAACCATAAAAATTGATAGAAATAAAATAATATAGTGATATGATCATGGCCATTTAATAATGGTTACTTTATCTAGAAAATGATAAAATAACCATAAAACTATAGGGAAAACACCTTGAACCATGGCTTGGTTCATGTTGTATCTTTCCACCTATCCACCCATGTACCTCTTGGATTGGTTTTGCCTCGACTTCAAACTTGAACCGCCTCCATTATCTTGGTATTTCCATAAATTACATAAGATTTTACTCACATAAAGGTGAGGGGAACTAAAGGATTGGTTAATGATTTTACATGAAAGGAAACCATGGGCACACATGACCTTATATAATGAGAGGAGGGATGACGTGGAGACCATCAATTCAATTTAATAATAAATTAAAAAGGAAGACAATCACATAAAAAGGTATGGTCTATGCTCATGATCATCCACATACATGCAACAAATTGTGAATTTAATAAAAATAACATTCAATTATAATCATTTTTATTCAATATTAATAAAATTTTAATTAATTAACCATCTTCTTTAATTAATCAATTCTTTTATCTTAATTCTCATCTGAACTTTCTTGAGATTCTCATCCATCATAATTTAAAAAAAATAAAAATAAAAATATTTAAAATTAACTATTTAAAAAGAATGTACCTTGGAAAAAAATAGTGATTACCAATCCAAACCACCCAAATGTATTATATTTATAAAATCCATCCTTTTTATTACATAACTTTTCATTACATTGTACAAAAAATGGATATTTTAAAGTTTTTTTTCTTAGAAATAAGGTAAATAATACATGAAAACTCAAAACATCCTTTTAATAAATAGGAAAGTATTATTCATTGGTTCATACTAAGTATATTTACTACATATCATAACCTCGGGATATACATCAAAGGAAATAGTGAGCATAAAGTCTAGTAAGGGAATAAGCAAGGGAAACAGTTTACATGTGATCTTGTGGAATATCAATAAGAACATGAGAAATATCATTATGGAATGAGAAAGAGAACATGAGGAATATAAAAATAAAAATAAAATGAATCATAAAATTTAAATTTGGGTACAAAATTTAACTTAGACATTCATAATCATATCACCAAGGTCAATCACCAAGGTACCGTAAATGAAAATTACCAAGGTTATTTACTAAGGTATCGTAAAACATGTCATCTCTAGAGATTGAATTATTTACCCAATGAATTAGATAAATATCAGGGAACACAATTAATATGTATTAATTTCATGTGATATATATATATTATAACCAAAAATTTCATTAATAACCTGTGGAGAATAAAATAAATGGGTTTCATATCAAAATCAGGGCGTTTCAAAAGGGCTTAAAAACATGATCATTATTTCATTTTCAGCCCACAAAAAAGGAATTTGGGTTTCATTTATACTAATAACAGAATAAAATAAATCATTTTTAAATATAGGTGAATACACTTAGAAAATAAATAGTATTGGGTATTAAAAAAAAACCAAAATAGAATTTTTTGTGGAGAAGTGGGACATTTTGAGAAGTAAATTCAGCAGCATAACAGGTATAAAACATGGTTTTGAAAAAGGGTAAAATGAGAGGGGAAAAGGGTATCCCATTGATAAAAATAATTTTTAAGTATGGGTATGATCAAAATGGAAATATAATATAGTAACCATAACATTTATAATACATATACAAAAAGATATTCTTGAATTGAAAAGAAAAGAAGGATAATTCCCTTACCTTAAAAAGTAACTCCATAAGCTTGAGGATTGGGACCTTGGGGGATTTAAGACACCTTATGAGGAATTATTGGAAGTTAAAACTACCATATTTTTATGGAGGATTTATTTTTAGTGAATGAAAATGAATAAATGGGTTTTTATTTATAGAAATAGTGGAGGATTTGTTTATTAATTTCCAAATATAGGCCTTGGAAATCTAGGTTGTGGAAAATGAAAAACCATGGGATTGCCCATGGTTTTTACCATGGTTTTGGAAATTTGGGGAATATTTTATGTTATTTTAACCCACTAGAACCAAACATAATATTATATTACTTATTTCTTCAAGGAAAAGTAATTTTTTCACAAAATAATATTTTTAATGTTAAAGTTTCCATTTTAGACTTTGGAAAGTAACTTATAGGTTTGGAAATTGATTAAAATCTATTAAAATACTTGATATTAATAAAGTAATAAATTTTAGGTTATGTATTGTGGTTAGATAATTATTAAATCACTATGATATAATTATGAATTCATTAGACATACCGAAAACCTCAAACTGTATTTTTACTATTCATGAAAAGATAAATTATTTTAAAAAATTCTCATTAATTCACTATAACATAAATTAGATACGTTGATTTTAAAAATTATTTTTATTTTATCATAATATTTTTCTATTTATGAGAATTTTAACTTTTAAATATAAAAATACTTATTTATTAAAAAATAACAGGTTGAAAATGCATAGTAAAATTTTTAACCCTTAAAAATTATCAATATCATAAAAAAATTATATTATCACTTATATTTAAATAAGAGTGTTTTTATCATAATATTTCCTTAAAATATCATAATATTTACATCCTTTCTAAAAAGTACAATTTTTGTTTGAAAAATCAATTTATCAAAACTATTCTTAAAATGGAATTGACAGAATAACAATTTTTTTATACAAAGGAATTACACTTTAAATAACTAAGTCCCGAACGCATAACCCCTTATTACACCCATGTATTCCCTAAGAGTAAGGTGTGTGATAGTGTTATTTTTGTAGGGTGCCTCATCTAATATTGATCGAGTGGTAATATTTACTAAATTGATCTTCTGCCATAGGAGATTTTATTTAAGCTTCACTTGTTGAAGCTTGGGTTGGGATTGGTTAAGGGTGAACCCCAGTGATTATACCCCCCACCCAAGTTATGAAATATGGGATTCAAATGGAATGAATCTACTGGATGAGGCCAACAAATATTCTTTCTGTATAATTTATCCTTTTTCAAATTTTACTTATAAAATCTAATTATAATATTAAAATTATTATCAAGAGTATAGTTCCCAACAGTCATATTGACCGACGATCATATAACGGTTAAATCCATATGGTCACATTTCCCTTTATATTAACTTAATTATTAAAGAGTTATGGTTTTGTTATGTATAATATAATATAATACACATTTTCAAGAAAAAATTATCATTCAAAAAGTACGGGTCGTTACATTATCCCCCCTTAAGAAATTTTATCCACAAAATTTCAACTTTTTCTCTCAGTTGAGAAAAGGTATGGGTATTTCTGCCTCATTATCTCCTCCGGTTCCCACACTACTTCTTCATATTTACAGTTCCTCCAAAAAACTTTGATGATGTGGGTAGTCTTGTTGCGTATAACCTTATCTCTATGGTCTAAGATCTCCACTGGATGCTCCTCATAAGAGAGGTCATGTTTCAGTTGTACCACCACCAGATTCAGTACATGTGAAGGGTCAAGTATGTAATTAATTAAGATATATATGGGGAATATATCATGAACTTGAGATAAATTTAGTGGAAGTTCTATCTAATAGGACACTGATATTATGCGATCAAGGATTTCACAAGGGCCAATGTAACTAGGGGTAATCTTCCCTTTCTTCCCAAACCACATGACTCTCTTCCATAGTGATATTTGAATGAAAAATTTGTTACCAAAATCAAAATCCAAGCCCCTTCAATGGTTTTAATCATAGGTCTTCTTCTGACTCTGAGCATCCTTAATGTGTTGTTGGATAACATGAACCTTTTCTATCATCTCTTGCACAAGAACATACCCAATAAGATTTATCTCAATAACTTCATCCCAAAAATTAGGATTTCTGCGTCGCTTCCCATATGGATCTTCATAGGGTACCATTTGAATACTTGAATGAAAAATTTTGTTGTATGAAAACTCAAATAATGAGATATATTGATCCCATCCACCTTTAAATTCCACTGAGCATGTTCTCATCATGTCCATGAGTGTTTGAGTATTCCTTTCAGATTAGCCATCAATTTGGGGGTGGTAGTCCGTACTGAAATTCAATTAGGTACTTAGATAATGTTGAATACTTATCTAGAATTTTGTTGTGAACCTTACATCATGATCATAAATGATAGAAAGTTTCACCACATGAAACCTCACCAAATCCTTTTTATAATTCTTGGAAATCTGTTCAAGAGAGAAATCTTCCCGAATAGCAATGAAATGGGTAGCCTTGGCGAGTCAATCCACTATAACCCATATCACATTGTTTTCTTTGGATATTATTAAGAGACTAGTGAAAAAGCCCAGAGTGATATTGTCCCACGTCTATGTTGGTATGGGTAATGGTTACAATACCCCTTTAGGAAGTTTTTGCTCTTCCTTCACTTGTTGACACACCAAGAACCTTGTAGTGTATTCCAAAATATCCATTTTCATGTTATCCCACTAATAATGATCACAAAGGTCCCTATACATTTTCATGATTCTAGGATATATGTATAAAGTAGAGCTATGAGATTTATACATCATCTCCTTCCTTATTTCTAGAATATATGGAACACATAGCCTTGTATGAAAATTTAGTTACCTTCTTGATCAATATTGAACTCAAGAAACATCTCATTCTTCACAGACTCTATCTTCTTTTGTAACAAGGGATCTTATATTTGAGATTTCTTGATCTTATCTAGTAATGATGGTTGGGAAATCATTTGGGATAGGGTTTATGAGGTCCCTTACCTTACAATTCCCATGTCTAATTTACTAGTTCTTTGATCAAAGGATCTCCTTGAATCCTCATCATTGCTAGAACAATTGGGTCTTTCTTACTTAATGTATCAATAACTTATTTTGATCTTTTAGGATGATAATGAATTGAAAAATCATAGTCTTTAAGAAGTTCCAAAAATATCTTTTGTCTCATGTTCAATTCCTTTTACGTGAAAATATACTTCAAACGTTGGTTGTATGTGCATATATCAAATTTCTCCCCATAAATATAGTGCATCCATATCTTTAGAGCCAAAAATAACCACAACTAACTCCAGTTAATGTGTAGGATAATTATACTCATGAGGCTTTAACTGTCAAGATGCATAAAAAATCACCTAGTAATTTTTCATGAGGATACACCCAATCAATTTTATAGATGCATCACTAAAAATAACGGATCATTATTCAATAGTGGTTTGAGTTAACACAGTTTTAGTAACCAATATCTTCTTCAGATCTTGGAAACTTTCTTCACACTCCTTTGTCCAGATGAAATTAGCACCCTTCTGAGTTAACTTGGTTAGTGGATTAGAAAGTCATGAAAAGTTTTTTTCAAAAAAATCCTACAATATTCTGCTAAACCAAGGAAAATACAAATCTTAGTTACTATTATAGTATGAGGCCCCTCCTACACAACCATTGTCTTGGTAGGGTCAACTGGGATTTATTTATTGGTTAGAATGTTCCCCAAGAAAAAAACTTGTTGTAACCAAAATTCACATTTTATGAACTTTCCAAGCAGACTCTCCTTCCTCATAGTTTTCAATATAACCCTTAGATGATCCTCATGCTCCTCACGAATTTTGGAATATATCAGAATATCAATAATAAAAACTACCACAAAGTTATCAAGGTAGTTATTAAAGACTCTATTAATTAAATATATAAATATAGTAGGATCATTAGTCATGCCTAAGGTGATAATAATAAAATCATAATGACAATATCTTGATCGGAAGGTGGTATTTGTAATATCTTATTTATTTACCCTCAATTGATGATAACCAGATCAAAGATCAATCTTGTAGAAGAACCGAGCCCCATGAAGCTAGTAAAATAAATCATCAAACCTTGGGAGACGGTACTTTTTCTTCACTGTAATTCTATTAAGTTCTCTATAATCAATGCATATCTGCATTGATCTATCCTTATTCTACAAAAATAGAACAATTTCTCCCCAAGTAGACACACTTGTTCAGATAAATCCATTATCTAAAAGATCTTGAATCTATTTCTTTTATTACTCTAGCTCTACATTCTCCATTCTATATAGGGTATTTGATATCATCTTGGATCTAGGTATGAGTTCAATGGATAACTCGACCTCTCTTTATGGGGGAGGTCAAAGTAACACTTCAAGTAATACATCAATATATTTTTAAATTATGGGGACATTTTCTATTCTTATACTTTTATTTCCTTCTTCCTCTTCACTGATCATCTCCATAAATAAGGCTATGAGTGGTGATTCTAGAAAAAGATGAGGCCATGATATCTCTCTTTTGAAAATAACATTAAGTTTTCCATTCAATACTATTGATATTTCCTTGATTGTATAGTTTATCTCAGCATTATACTTTGAGAACTAGTCCATCCCAATTATAACATCGAATTACAGAATGGGAATGAATACTAGATTTGAGATGATATTTTTCTCTCCAAATACAATAATAGAGTTTTTATACATAATTTATTCTTGGATAATCCCTCCAGGAGTCTTGATCAATAATTATACTTCTATAAGTTCAGGGATTGATTCTATATTATTTGAAAACTTGGAGGAAATAAAGGAATGTGTAGAACTAGAATCAAACAAATTACTTGCTAGCTTTGAGAGAACAATGAGAGTACCTACCACCAAATAATTTAGAGCCATTACTTTAGCTATTGTGATAGAAAATTCCCAAACTTTCTACCTTGTGATATGATGGGGTTGATGGAGATTCCCCTCTATTACCTTCTGATTTTAATAGTGATGTGAAAAGTTCCCAAGCTATCCATACTTATAGAATCACAATTTAGGATGGGCCTAAATCATCTTCCCTTTGTCTTTAGTGTTGATAAGATAACACTTCACCTCACTGTGATAGTTACAAGCTATATGAACATATATTACACACTTGTACCATTTTCCACTCCCAAGCAAGTAGTTCCCTAAATGCTTCTTCCTATTTTTTAATGTGTGAAGTTACAATTTATTTCCTCCACTTACATGATCAAAGTTCCTTACTATGTTTGGATCCAAATATCTCTTCTTTTCATTCGATTTTTGTAACCAATGCATCTCTTTGAACTCCAATTCAACCTTTATAACACTCTACACTATCTCCTCATAGCTTCTATAGTCTCGATTGACTATATTCCTCTATAGATGGGGTCTTATCCCATAGAAGAATCTATAAAAATTTCCATTAGTATCAATAAAAAATCTATAGCTTTAATGAGAAATTCTTGTAAAGTTAATGTCATATCCTTCCATATATTAATTTTTCTTCCACTTTAGCTCTATTAATCCCTTGTCTATTTTCATTCATATCAAATGAGGGAAATATTTATTGAAAAAGGACCCCTTGAACTCTTCCCACTCCATATCATCAATATACCTTCTTGGATTTGTGTTTTTAATCAGTTTCTATCACTGATCATCTTCTCCCTTTAAGAGGCACACATCCAGGGTCACTTTCTCTTGTTTAGAACAAAAAAGTACAGAAAATATATTTTCTATAGAGCTTATCCACTGTCAAGAAATCAATGGGTTGGTAGATCCACTGAAATAAGGTGGCTATTGATGCATAAAGGACTCAATGGAATGTTATTCCCTTTAAGGTGAATCTAGTATATTTTCCTGATTCAAGTTATTATTCACAACTCAAGTTATTTGATAAATCATTCTCATTTAGTTTTCTATTATGGATTCCATCGGTGGGCTATCAACGCATGGTCCATTGAACTCACTGTTTATGTGGTTCCTCCTATTTCCTTATATTTTCTAAAATAGGATAACCTTAGTGAAAAATGTGTTTCTTTTAATAATCATATAATTCTAAAGTAATTTTATTTATTAGAACATCATGCTTAAATATGTTATTTTTTATATATCCATCGTAATGGTTCACAAAACGATTGTGATTAGCCAAACATATCCCCCAGGAGTGACAATCCAAGAGTGCAAAAAGGTCTGTTTTTGTGCACCAGTTTCCCTTTGAGTCTAGATCAAAGTGGTGTTTTTAGGTGTTACCCCAAGATAAATCTATTATATATCCACATCCACTTGTTTATATCCATACATGGATTTATTTTATCGGAAACCACTTACTTAATACTTCAACAAAATACCAGGATGTTTTCCTATAATTAAACTTTTATATAGGTTTATTCCTAAAGTTTAAAGTCCTAATTTCTATAAATAACTAAATCATAATTTGATACCAACTATGGCATCCCACCTTTTTAATACATAACATTTCATTACATTGTACAAACAAATGATCTTTTAAATTTTAGTTTCTTAGAAATAAGGAACATAATACATGAAAACTTAAAACATAATTATAATACATATGAAATCTTATTAATTGGTTCATCCTAAGTAAATTTACTGCATCTCATAACCTGGGGACATACATCAAAACAAAGGGTGAGAATAAGTCCCAGTAAGGGAATAAGCAAGGGAACAGTTTACATGTGATCTTATGAATATCAATAAGAACACAAGGAATATAATTATGTTATGAGAAATATAACTTGAGGAATATCATAATAAAAAGAACATGAATCATAACATGGAAATTTTCCTATGACATTTAATTTAGATATTCATAAGTATATCACCATGGTTAATCACCAAGGTGTCGTAAATTAAAATTACCAAGTTTATTCACCAAGGTATTGTAAAACATGTCATCTCTAGAGATTAAATTATTTACCCAATGTATTCGAGAGATACCAGAGAACACCATTAATATGTATTAATTTCATGTGATCTAAATAGATCATAACCAAAAATTTTATAAATAACCCATGGAGAATAAAATAAACAGGTTTCATATCAAAATTATGGTGTTTCAAAAGTGTTTAAAAACATGATCATTATGTCATTTTCAGACTACGAAAAAGGAATGTAGGTTTAATGTATGTTAGTACCAGAATAAAATAAATAATTTTTACATATATGTTAATAACCATGTAAAATAAAGAGGCTTGGGTATTCACAAAAAGAAAATAAAATAGAATTTATTGAGGAGAAGAGAGAAATTTTGAGAAGTAAATTCAACAACATAACGAGTATAAAACGTGGTTTTAAAAAAGGGTAAAATGATAGGGGAAAAGGGTATCACATTGATAAAATAATTTTAAAGTAGGTTAATGATTAAAAGGTTAATATAATAAAGTAACCATAATATTTATAAGACATATACAAAAAGAGGTTCTTGAATCGAAAAGAAACAAAGGATAATCACCTTACCTTGAAAACTAACCCCTAAAACTTAAGGATTGGGACCTTGGGGGCTTTAAAACACCTTGAGAATTAAAACTAATATAGATTCGTGGAGGATGGATTTTGAGTGAATGTAAATGGATAAATGGGTGGGTTTTTATAGCAAAAGTGGAGGATTTGTTTATTAATTTCCAAATATAGTCCTTAGAAATCTAAGTCATGGAAAATGAAAAACCATGGGTTTGCCCATGGTTTTTGCCCATGGTTTGGGATATTTGGTATATATTCTATTTTAATTTAACCCACAAGAACTAAAAACCATATTATATTACTTCTTTTTTCAAGGAAAATTAAAGTTTTCACAAAATAATAATTTTAATGTTAAAGTTTGAATTTTAGACTTTGGAAAGTAACTTATAGGTTTGG
This sequence comes from Viscum album, assembly GCA_963277665.1. Lineage (NCBI taxonomy): Eukaryota > Viridiplantae > Streptophyta > Magnoliopsida > Santalales > Viscaceae > Viscum > Viscum album. Next base: position 1,087,351,761 of record OY728164.1, on the reverse strand, counting down.
AAATTGATTAAAATATATTAAAATAATTTATATTAATAAAATAAATTTTTTTGGTTGTGTATTTTGGTTAAATAATTATCACATAATTATGATATAATTATGAAGTCATTAAGTATACCGAAAACCTCAAACTGTATTTTTACTATTCATGAAAAAGTAAAGTATTTTAGAAAATTTTCATTTATTCACCATATCCTAAATTCAACATTTTAATCTCAAAAATTATTTTTATTTTATCATAATAATTATCTAATTATGATATTTTTATCTTTTAAATATAAAAATAAAAATTTATTAAAAAAATAACGGGTTGAAAATGCATAGTAAAATTTCTGAAACATAAAAATTTTCAATGTCATAAAAAAATTATCTTGTCATTTATTATTAAATAAGAGTGTTTTTATCATAATATTTAATTAAAATAAATATTATTCATAATACCTTAGTTCATTATGAAATATTTAAATCCTTTCTATGAAGTACAATTCGTGTTTGAAAAATCAATTAATAAAAACTATTCTTAAAATGTAATTGATGGAATAAAAAATTTATTTATTAAAGGGAATTAAACTTTAAGTAACTAAGTCCTAGAAATGTAACTCATTATTACACCCACATACACCCTCAGAGTAAGGTGTGCAATTGTGGTAGTTTCATGGGGTGCCTTGGCTAACATCGACTGAGTGGTAAACTCTAATAACCTGAACTTCTCCTGTAGGTGATTTCATTCAAGATTCACTTATTGAAGATCGAATTGGGATTGTTCAAGGGTGAACCATAGTGATGATAAATACCTCCCAATTTTTGACAGATGGGCTTCAAATAGTACAACTCAACTGGTTAAGGCCATCAAATCTTCTTTTTGTATCAATTATCCTTTGTCAAATTTTACTTAACAACACTAATTATAACATTAAAATTATTATCAAGAGTATAGTTCCCAATAGTCATAATTGTCCAATAATCATATAACGATCAAATATATATTGTCACATTTCCATTTATATCCACTTCATTATTAAAGAGATATGGTTTTATTGTGTATAATATAATATAACACACATTTTTAGGAAATAATTATCATTAAAAAATTCTAGGTCATTACAATATTCGTATACTGTTTACTAATGAGACATGTGGAATACATGATTTATCATGTAATTTCATAGCATGAATAAGTAAACTAAATGACACATATGATACATGTTATTTACGTATCATGTTATGTTTCAATGCATATATAGTAATGATTTTTATTATGACTTATACATGATATGCAATTCCGAATATTATGCATAAATTAATTAGAGATTTAATATATATAAAACCCATCACATGGCATCAAAACTGTAAAATAAATGACAAAAAAAAAACATTTTTTTATAATTAGTATAATAAATTTATTTTTAATTATGTGTAAATTTTTATTACACAAAACATGTAAAATCCAGCTACACTTCATGTATAGTTATCACCGCCTATCCATGGCACATGCCTAGTAAATCAGTGTATAATTGTGCCACAAAAATTAATAGAATACATGACGTGTACATGAGCTATACATCATGTGGTCTCTGAGGTACAAAGTCACCCATCACGTTGGTGATGTATGAAAATACACATCCTGTCTTGGACTGATGGACTACATGTCATGTACAAATGTTACACTTCTTGTAGTCTGGATAACCATGAACTATGTTGGCCCGACCAACATGCAATGTATTTAAATATACATCGCATTTAATAAATGAAAGATGATTGAATTAATTCTAAATTAATTCATGAATAATATTGGTTAATTAAACATGGGTACATTACATGCACCAATGGGATATAAGGCATGTACTCTTGTTCTATTTTCTAACATCCTTGGTGCCTTTAGGTGATTTCTTTGAATGTTATTCATCCATATAATTAATAGATTTTTATAATATTTGAGATAATGAAGGGAAGTAAGAGAAGATATTATGATTTAGATTGAAGAATAATTCAACTAGAATTAGAATCTAACAAAAAATGTTTAAATAAATCAATGATATTTAAATAATTATAAATGATTATGTGACCAGTATAATACCACTTGAAGGTTCTGGGCATAGAAGAAGTTCCATATGGGGTTTACCCAAATTGTATTTTTGTTATAATAAATGATTAATCTGAGGTGTACATCGATGATAAGCATTGTGACCAATGGAATTGAATCAAATATTAATTAATATGAGAATTCCAGAACCAAAAGACATGATCATCACATAATGATTTATAATTAGTTTAATCAATTAAAAAATTAACTTATGATGAATTATTTATTAATTAATGAATCTAACAACGTATCTACATTATATTTTCATTTTTTATAGGAATTAAGTGTATATTTCCTCTAATGGTGATCCACATGTGCTCCACAAACATCCAGATGTCAACGTAGGAATCTCCAGGTGCTAGCACAATAGATCTTAACACTTGCGTCGTATATATTTGATCACCCTGAGAATCTCTTCAAGAAGGATTCTCTTTGATCTCTCTATAATCAAGTGGTGGTGGAGGAGGATCATTCTCCTTCCTTGAGAGTGTTCTTGGAGAGGGATCTATCTATGGATTTGAGAGAATTCTCAAGATAATTTTGTGCACAACCATAAAAAATCAAAACCAATTAATTAAAAATAATAAAATTGGGTTTAAATAGTGTTAGAGTTAGAAAATAATAATGACACATTCACCCTTATTATTTATTTTATCCTCCCAGAACCCCATATATATATAATAATAATATTATTTATTGATATTTGAAAACTAGTGAATTAATAAAATATTATTTATTCAAATAATATTTAATATATATTATTTCCCACCAAAACATTAAACTCAATCCACCATTCCTCCACAATCTTTATTAGGACTTGAATAATGACTATTTATTTAATAAATAAATATCACCACATCATTTTACAATAAATAAATACATTTTATACTCATTAAATTATAAATATATAATAATTAAAATTTTTGATTATAAAATATTCTCTCAAATTACTAGTGATGAAATATTTGAAATCAATAAAATATGAATAATTATTAAACCACATGTGAGAATAATATTTATTGAACATTTTTGTTGGGAAAAAATCCCTCAAGGTAACATTGAAGATTTTTTGGGTTCATTGTGTTTTTTGAAAAACATGGTTTCCATGATAATTTGTTGATTTCTAGAGATATTATTGAAGAAATATGTTGAAAAATAACCATGAAAAAGGAATGAATGATCTGGAGGTGATAAAAAGAGAATGTATACAAGGTGGTGCTATTTTCTAGTGTTTGCCAAATTTTTGGGTCCAAAAATTAGAGAATGGAGAAATTTTTTTTTGGAAAAGGGAGTTGTACGTCAGTGTCAATGAGCCTTAGAAAGTTTTTATTCATTCATGTTTCAAAATTTGAACATCAAAATATGGAAAAGGAAATAAGGGTGCGCAAGTTTTGGAGTGGCGCACAAGGCGAGTTGCATGGTCGAGGCTTGGGCGAATGGACTAGTGCACTTGGGGGAAAGTTGCACACCATGCGCTCAGGGTCTTAAAAATTCCTATAAATAGATGGATACCCCTCTAATTTTGTAGAATCTAAACACATAGAGAGAAAATCAGAGCTCTATTCATGAAAGTGGTGAGGGCGTGCAAGTAGTGATTTATTTATAAGTTGCGTTCCAGATGGTAGTAGCATGCCAATAGTGAGTTGGGAGTACAAGGGTGTATGTCATGAAAATTGTGAGTATAAGAAGGATGTGTCATGAAAGTTTGGAGTAGCGCACAAGTTGGTTTTTTCATAACAAAGGTAACACTTGCACACCATGCTTAAAGTACTGCACAAGTCATCCTGAGGTTGCGCAAAAGTTGGAAGTTGTCCAGTATATCTGTGGTAAAGAGGTATTCATCAGTGGATTAAAGTAAAAGTTCAACAGATCATCTATCTACCATTTAGTATGAAACATTCATGCAAATTAAGGGACCTAAAAGTCTATAAACTATGTGTGGATCCCTTCCAAGAGCATTGAGTGAAGGAAGAGGAAGACGATGATCCTTTCCATCAGTAGTGAGCTAGAGAAAGAGACATAGGGATTGAACCTTGGAAAAGTAGTGAGCAGACCCAAAACCATGTTAAGGAAGTGAGCCTAGGAATATAAGTGATCTAGTCCAAAACCTTGTAAAAAATAGTGTGATTTTATTGGATTTGGTACATCAGAACATTTCCATTGTATGCTCTTTGGATGTTGCCTTTTGAGGGTGAACCAAGTAAAATCGCTATGTCTTGTGCATGATTTAATTTCTGTTCATATTTTTATATGGGATAAAGAGAGAAGTGTGTTTTTTTGTTGATGAAAAAAGATCAAAAGGGGCATTAGTTTTAATATGTCATACCCGAATTCAACCCCTCTCAAGGTATTTAGCCTAGTGGACCTAATAATTTCAAATAATAAATAATAATATTATTTAACTGTGGTTCTGGATATGATGAGAATGTGGACCTCTTGGCCTATTTCTTAGTAGAATTAGGCAAAGAATCCTCAAACATAAGGTAAGAATCTATAAAAATTCCAAGGCACCCATTGATAAATAAGTTAATGTAGCAACAATATAAAACCTCATATGGATTATTTCTGTGTAATATAATCCCTTTATCATGATATTTCTAACCAAACAGGTTGTATGTTGGTGCCATCAACCTATGTGCTCGATGTTGCTTTCTTTTACTTTATATAATTTAACTTTCCCACAAAACACCATGGACATAAATTTATTTTGGCTGTCAATTCCATCAAAGGGCCTGTGATATCATCTTACATTAAATAAAATAAGGGAAAAAATCATTTGTCACATTATTCATTAATGAATTATTACTCGTGACACACCCAACATATCCTACTTCACCGAGAACATATGTCATCACAATTCTCATCAATACATCAAAGTACATGACTCATAATATCCATTAATAATAATCTTAAATTCAAAGGATCAATGCATACATCCATAGAGAGGAAAAAATAATGACACATATAAATGTGGATTTCCTACAAGAGGGTCTTATTCTTATAATATCCTATATCAGAAATTACCAAGGGCATATACCATAAGAAGGTGAATCAATGTCCTATAAGTCTGAACATATGATATCCTATAACATTTTTGTCCCTAAAACGATTTAATTTGGTTATAGAACATATATTTATGAATACTGTCATGACACTTCTGGGTTCTCATCATAGTGGGGAACTTCTATGACTTTTAAGTGCAAAAACTACTCTTAGGACATTATCACATACCATGTCATGCAGAATAACAATCATGATGTGATAAATTGTTTATTAATATTCAAAACTATGTATAAAAGTAATCATAAAGTAAATATAAGTTGATTCTAGGGAACCAAATCCAATAATAATTATTTAAGTTTCATAGGTTTCATACTAGTACTAAATGTTGACAATTTTCATTTAATGAATAATATTGCCGATCCATTTCTCTTATAACATGAATCATTTTACTAAAAATGTTAATGGAAATTTCAATTCATCTACTAAATTAGGATTTTATATATAAAATTAATTTATAATAGAATGGTTTACTTTGAAATATATTCAAGGTTTATTTTGTTTTATTATGTTTTCAGGATAAAATTTTACTATATATGTCTGTCATAGCCAATTTTCACATGTTCAACCTTTAATAAACAATGTACCATCATGAAGACATGTAATATCTAATGGCTTGATACAAGTTGTGGTACATTGTGAAGGTATATCCATAAAAAATTTTTTTATAGACATTTAAACAATTTACCATCTTTACATAATTTAAAACAAAAAAATATGTTAAATTCAACTATCATTTGATAATGTATAAAATACACTGTTACTAGAAATTACTGAAATCATAGGTTAGTTGATTATTTTCCTTTATTTTACTAATAACAACATATATTACATATCATTTAAAAATTATTATTACCTTTCATTAAATGTTTCATAATATATTTTATTATCATTTTAGTATACTCAGATATTGGTGATCCTTTTCATGTATACTAATATTTTAGTTCACAATTTTGGTTTGAATAGAGAAATAAAAAATGCAGCACCAAAAAAAAATCAAAATTTCTATTTATGTTGATCACTAGGAAAGATTTTATTAGACTTACTCCCTTCTTATTTGGAATACCTAAAAACATTGTCTTTTATTCATGCATCTACTGAGGAAAAAACATTACAAGAATATATTCTAATTTAAAATTCAACATTCAAATTCACATAAGTGGGCTGGAGAGTTGAAAAATAAATCAATAATGGAGGGTATCCAAATATATTTAGACTAACTGGAAAAAAATACCACTTCATTGGTAATTTATTTCTTATTTATGGACCACCACCAAAGTTTACGTAACTCTATGTTCATGACACTGTAAATGATACCCATAACAAAATAAGAGTTGTCAGTTAATTGTAAATTTTTTTAAGAATATTTTTCTAAACCATTTCTATTTTAAATATGATATTTTGTACATGATATTTTGATAAAAATAATGTTAAATCATCTATTAATTATAAGATTTTAAATAACCTACAAAAAATATTGATGAGATAAATGCTTTAGATCATCATTTTAAAAATTCAAGGAACATTATTTAGTTAAATTAAATTATAAATTTAAACCAATGACTTCTTAAATGATGAGGAATTGATGCATCAACTTATAAATTACCAACCAATTATAAAATCATGATACTTATTGTTAGTGATATTGAATATCTTAACCAAGAAAGGGATATAATCATATAGATAAAGAGTGGTGAATTACAACACATACATGAGTTTCAACTGTTGTACCTTCTATTATAATATCCATTTATTTTCATAGGTGGTAAAGATGGATATGCTGAAAAAATATATCATCATACCACATCCTTTAATAAAAATTCTAAGCTCCATTAAGTGACTATGTGAGGATACTTTTCTTATCACCTTCAGTTTTGTTCCATTGATAAATAAAATCTGCTACATTATAGATGGTTGTTTCAATAGTTTTTTTGTATATTATTATAAAATTATTGAGACTCAAATAATTTCATTTATCTACTTTAATAAAAAACAATTGATAGTTGAGATTTACAATGGCTTTCAAGATTAGTACCTTAGAGCTGGCCATGATGGTTCTTCATATGGAATGTGTACAATTTTACCTTCAACCCTCATAGGTGGTTAAAGTTACATGATTCAAAATTAACAACATGTGATGTAAATCCATAATTAGGCAATATATCAATTTTATTAACATTCACACATAATCCAATATTGCCGGAAATTTATAGATTTGTTGCAATTAATAATCTTTGACCTTCAGGCTGTCCCCAAATACTATCAAGAGTATTCAATATAAATGTTTATCATCTAATGAAATATTTAAGAGAAGGATGTTTCTTTGTAAAGTATTGATTAGGTAATTTAGTTAAAAGTTACTATTCTTAATTTTTTTCAATGATTTATATATGTATCATATTATATTCTATTTCAATAATTTTATCCTTTTACATGTAGTTTTTCTCATAGTAGAATTCCAAAAATGAGGTTGCCTCATGTGCACATTCTCCAATTTATTTATAATGAAAAAAGTATCTACTTCAATAGATATAAACATAATTATCCCTGTTGAAATTAAAAATAAAGTCACCTATCCAAGACTATATGAAACTATTAAAATTTTTATGATCTATGGATCATGTGGTGATGCTAATCGTTGATCACCTTGTATGAAAAATAAAAAATGTTCTCTATTTTACCTAAATAAATTTGTTTTTCATAAAGTAGTTGATGATGATTGTTATGAAATTTATCAAAGAAGGAATAATGGAAGCACTATTTTGAATAATGATGTTCATTTGGATAATAGGTTTTTCCCATACATTAACTTATTAATATTAAAGTGTCAAAATCATTTAAATATTGATATTTTTAACCATTAAAATTATATTAAATAAATTTTTAAATATATTAGAAAGGGAAATTATCATGTGATAATGGAAGTTTATGATACCAGAAATAATCACTTGTATGAGAAAAATGTTGATTATATCAAAATATATTATGATCATCGAAACGTATCTCATTATAAAGATTCATGGATATTTTTTTCTTATGATATCCATAACAGATATTATCCAGTATAGAGGTTACATTTTCATCTACCTGGAAAACATAGTTTCACTTACACTGATAGTGAAAATATTTAATATATATTGACTAAAATAAACATTTCAGATACAATATTTTATTCTTAGTTTGAAGCAAAGGAAATATGTACAAAAGTTAGAAAACTAACTTATACAGAATTCATAATAAGATTTGTTTACAATTCATGTGAAAGAAAATGGTTCCCCCAGAAGAAGGGTTTTTGTATTGGTAGACTCTATTATATACCACCCACAACTGGAGAGCTATATTACTTGAGAACACTACTTACTAAGATCAAAGGTCTAACTTCTTATCAAGATATATTGATATTTAACAACAATATCCATTACAAATTTAGGAAAGAATATTATAGTTTATTATTATTAGCCAATGACAGTGAGTTTATTGAAGCTATTAAATCAGTATCACTTTGGGGTATGAGACACTCTTTTCATAGATTATTTTACAGAAATTTATTCTCAAATAATATGTATCAAACTCACATTGTTTGGAATGAAACATGGAGTATTATTAGTGAATACTTTCATTATATAAAATGACATTGGTTTCAAATACAAGGTATACCATTTCAATTTATTGGGTTTTTTATATGTAGATCTTATTTTCTATTCTACTATAATTATTCTTAAAATATTGTGTATAAAATCTCTATGAATTTTTAATTTTTATTTTATTCTTATCACATTACATGTATCTTTGTAAAAAATGACTTTGTTAGATAATGTTCATGAGGTTTTTTTGTAGATATTTGATATTTTAGTAACATGTTTAATAACCGAATATTTTAATTGTGTATTCATACATCTTATTTTAAATAGTTGATAGTTGATTTGTAAAATTTGTATTTTTTTTGACATATAATCCACCAAGACACATAAAATATGATTATTAAATTCAAAATGTTCATCCCACTTTTTAAATGGAATCTTTATTAAAATGATTTTCTACTTCTATCTTATTCCATTTTTTAATTAAATTAAAAAACAATTTCTTAACTTCCTCTATATCATTTGATATTTCTTGAAAACAAAAATAATTCTTGATCACTATTATAATAATAGTTTCTAATATAGTTCTCTATTTATTAGATTTAACACTCATTGATAATCAAAGGAAAATGTATTCTTTACTCAAAATAGACAATATACTGCACCACAATGGTAGATATTTATATTACTATCCTTCATTATCAGTTATAGATATAGTACCAGATATTCAAGGAAATTGATTAGTTGCAGAATAAATTAATTATAATAAGTAAATACTCAGGTTTGAGTATCAAACTCTACAAGGTAGGATTACCATTGGATATAAATAGGTTATGGATATCATTATGTGTTCATTAACTTTTACTACTGCTAGTTTTTTTCTTTCATGGATATAGAGGAACATGTAAGACTTTCATTTGGATATATTTAACATGTCTATTGAAACCATAAGGTAATATTACTATTGTAGTTTCTTTTAGTGGAATAACATTATAAATCATTCTAGGTGGAAGGAAAACAGACTCAAAATTTTATATTCCAATATAGGTTAATGAACATTCAGTTTGTAATATCCAACAAGGAAGTGATATTGAAAAAATAATTTAATTAAAAAAATAATTATTTAGGATGAGGAACCAATGATTAATAAACATTGTTTTGAAGCTATTGATCATTATTTTATAGATATAATGTCAGTAAAAATCATCAATGCCTCAAAATTACCTTATAGTAGTCCTACTACTGTTTTGGGGGGTTACTTTAGACAAATATTACCTATAATACCAGGTGGAAAAATAAATGACATTGTGTTTTCAATTATAAATTAATTATATTTTTAGAAATAATATCAGGTTTTAACTTTGGAAAAAAATATGATACTGCAATCATATTCCTTTCATGATGATTTAATTAAACTCAAAAAAAATTTGAATGGATTTTAGATATTGGTGATGGTAAAATTTGTGACCAAAATGATTGTGAAATAATAATATAAATTCCTTCAACATGTCACATTACCTCAGTTGACAACCCAATGTATGCAATTATTAACTATACATACCCAAATTTCATTTACAACTATTACAATATGAATTAATTGAAAGACCATGATACATTGGCTCTAAACTATGGTATTATATAGGAAGTAAATGAATACATGTTATCATTGACTAGTCATGAAGCCATAGATTATTTTAGTTCTGATTCTATGTGCAGGGAAAGTTTTTATACTGATAGGGCATAAAACATTTACATGCTTGACATTTTAAATGGCATCGTTATCTCTTGGTTTCCTCCCCATAAAATAACTTTGAAAATTAGTGTCCCAATTTTATTAATAAAAAATATAGATCAATCATTGGGTTTATATAATGGTACTTGGTTGATTGTTAGAAACTCATGAAATCATGTGATTGTAGGAAATATTTTAACTAGATTTCATTGTAGGCATCTTGCATTCATACCAAGAATTAATACAAAACACTAATATTATAGATGTCATTTAAAACTAAAAATATGGTATTATAATTTGATTGTTTCTTGTGCAATGAATATTAAAATAATTCAAGGGAAGTCACTTTATTATGTTGGGATATATTTTTAAAAGACTATCTTCTATCATGGAAAATTGTATGTTGTAGTATCTAGAGTCAAATAAAAAAATGATTTGAAAATAGTGGTAGATGATAAAGATAACACATCCTTTGATTCCACACACAATATTGCATACAAAGAAAATTTTGATAACTTGTATTAGGTATCCATTGAGTTACAATAATTTGTTGTGAATGTATTTTTTATATTGAAAAAACTTATAACATAATTCTTTTTATTAATTGTTACATTATTTTATATGTTCAATGAATTGAATTTTATAGTGTTACAATAATGTCACAATAATTTAATTTGTTAAATGAAATTACCCTTGAAGATGATGAAACTTTAAAAATTCAAGTTCAGATTCTCAATTTTTGGTACACTACATCTTTTAACTAATCCAATGATATTATTACTATATACCTCATTGTTTTTTATGAAAATGTGAGTATGACATATAAGTCTAAAAAATTAAATTTTGAATTTCTTAATATTTGATTAATACGTATAGTTAGTTTTTTACAATATTCCATCATAATGAGAATAAATTATTTTATTTCTATTTTTTTAAATATTAAAATATGTTATATAGGGAGTAAAGATTAAATGTATAATAATTGGACATCCATTAATCTAAATATTCAAAACAATCCTTCATGAAGGTTTTTTATACCTTATACAACATTTAAAAATTGATCCAAATGAGGCTATATTCTTGGGAACTCAATATGGATGGATATTTATGTTTACATCAACCACCCATGTCCATCTATGTGATGGAAATTTTCCACTCCTTAACTTTGTTTTTATTTTTTTGATGATATTATCCAAAAAAGGGTTTCAGAAGAACATCTTATGGGTAACTATTATTTCAAGTTTCCATATTTTCCTACTATGTATTTTCAACACACATATAATTAACACAAATATACTTACAATTATATGTATAAAAATTCCTCACACATTATATTCATTACTATTTTTTAATTCTTTTATGCTGTAGAAATTATTGGTCATTAGCATCACTAATAGCCAATGAAATATATGGGGCATTCCAATAATAAAATGAAAATTGTATTTGAGGATGAAAGGTTATCCATTTTTATAATTTAATATAGTTGACCGATATAATATAATAAACATATTTTAACTTTTATTTGGTTTCATAGGGATACGAGTTCATTGTAGTTTATGGGGTGATTTTGTAACAGAAATGTCAAATTTTTTGGAACAAAGCATCGAGTCGTATACTATTTTAGTGTTGAAACTCATGAGTCCAGTAGAATAAGTTGTAAAAGTTATATATATTCTTACCACCTTACCCTTTAGATATTATATTCATTTTGTGAATCCCTTTAAAAATTACTTTAACCCTTTGTTTTGGAATTTTATACAGATTTAATTATTGTGACCTCTTTCTTTAATGAAAAAAATTACAATTTAATCTTCATATTCCAGTATTTGAGACATTGAAAAAAAAGTATTACATAAACCAAAAATAGGTGTCATTTTTTTCTTTTATGTTCTATCCACAATCTATTTATTTTACCCTATTTCCAATTGAAAATATTCTTTATTTATCAATTTTTAGGTTCACATCTCTAAGGATATCACAAATTCTTAGTCCTAAAAAAAACCATATACTCCTTCTATTATTCCTATACTATACTGGAACAAAAAAAAAATAATGATATAAAAAATTTTCAACAGATAACAATTTTTTATGTTTTTAATTATGATGTGAAATATGATACAAATGCCTTATTAGTTTATGTTATGTAAAAGAATAGAAAAATAACTAATCATACTATTTCATAGCCTATAAGGTGTTTACCTATAGTGAAAATATATAAAATTCAAAGCACCTACATTTTGTATTATGAACCATGTAACACATACATGAAGAGATTTGACAAATCCGATGAGAATATTTTATGTCACAATTACAATTCTTCTCTTACATGCGCTACTCCAATGTTTTTATTCTTTATTTTAAATAAATATCACTAACTTCTATTTGAAATTTATATTGTTGGAATTTATTATTTTACATATACGGTTGTCTTACATAATTTTGAAATCCAATGGATATAGATTACAAGTACTAGTGACTGATCATAAGGACTCAATTTTAGTTTTTCTATTTGATAATAAAGTTATGTGATTTATAACAAAAATAGCTACACAGATGAGAGATGATTTGATACAGGTATGAATATATAATTGTTTACATTATTTCAATATAATTCCACTAGAAATAAAGCATAATTTTTGTTCATTTTCTATACAAGATGACGATGAATTTGGATTTCCTCGAGAGTTAAATATTTTCAAGTTGAAAAGGGTTCAATTATCTATTTAAATAAAAAATTACAACATTCATAACCATCATCATACATTTAAAAAAACACTTATAAATAACCCTTCATATTAGATATTGCAATTGATATAAATAATATGAAAACACATTCAAACACAACCATGTACTATAGTTTTAAAATACTTGAATCACATATATAAATAAGTAATAACTGAATCGTTTTAATATTATTAATCCATAATTTTTAGGATCCTGAGAGTAGTGTATGTTCTTGATTTAGTACTACTAACATTGTTTCTATAAAATCAACCATTCATATTTCATCTAATATGGTATAGAAGTATGCTCTTAATGGACATATATTTTTAATGAAATGTTTGAATTGTCAAATTATAATTACAATTCTCTATCTATGCATATAATATAGGACTATTATTTTTAATGTGTTTGCACAAATTTTAGTTTATGAGTATATTATATCACATAAACTTAGATGAAATCATGTGCTTGAAACATAAAAATCTTATTCCATGTGTAATTTAGATATATGAATCACATTTTAGATCATGCATAAACACGATGAATGCTTAGAAACCAGCTAACATATGCATTAGTTTTATAAAATCATGAAAAATAATTATATTTCTATATTCCACATCAAATTTTAGAACCTGATCTTGTATAAACTAATTCAATCAAAATTTCACTTCAAATCAACCTTTGTTCCCATTGACCCTCCATTTGTCTCTACACATACTCACAACTTCTGATATTTTCTTCTCTATTGTTTTAAATACAATCCCATTTACATCATACTTCAGGGTGATAGATATAACTATTAACAATCATTTTAAGTTCTAGACACACTAGGTTTTCCATGAACTAAACAATCATATGTGGGTTTTGACCAAATTCTTCTTCCCTAAAAAAGCTTCTCCATTTACAAATACTTATAGAATCTCCACATGCCTTGAGATCCCACTTTAGCATTCCCTAAATATATGTTAGCATATAGTTAGATTTAACATGGATATTTCTCTTTAAATAGTTTTACAACCACAAATATTCTTATTTTGTGCACACATGGTGCACCTCCACTATAGATTGTGACTCCCACTTTTAATTTTCATTTATAATATTACCAGTTACATACAAAGGGGGGAGGGGGTACATCCATCCTCATCATGTGGTATAAGTAGTTTTCAATAAGTGTTATAATAAGGTTTTTGAATTGAAAAGTTTTATAGGTAGTTTTTAAATAATATATGTCAATAAATATTTATACATTAGGATTTATCACAATTAATAACTCATGGAATAAGTTTTCAATAAGTGATATAATTAATTTTTTAACTAACAAGTGTTATAATTACTTTTCATTATGTAATGTCAAATTTTTTTTATACATTCACATTTGTCACAAATAAAGTGTTATAATTTTCTTCTCAATATATAATGTCAAACATAGCCACAAAAATTAATATTTATCACAAATAATAAGTGTCATAAGTAGTTTTAAATGAGTTTTAAATTGTTCATAGTGATGAAAAAATCTAAATATGTCAAAAATTATGCATGAGTTTTAATAAATTTTATCATTTTAACTGCATTATTGAAAAAGTTATGTGATAATAGAAAATGTGTTATCTTTTTTAGTTTTGAATTTTCTCTTTTCTGATAATATTCAGATTTTGGATTCTAATATTTTAGTATGCATTAATATTTATTCTTATCTTTAAACATGATTGTCTTCATAGAAAAACATGTTGCAATATTTAGTAGATAAAGGTTCGGTACAATGTGAAATCATTACGGGTTCATATTATACAACTTCAAGTGACTATCTCAATAAATAGAAATTCTTTAAAAATACAAACATCAAAATTAAGGATGAAAAAAATGATTGAATTTTTTTTCATCCACTTTTACAATTTCTCATTTTATCAATTTCATTTTTGATTTTTAAAACCAATGTGTTGTATTTTTTTATCATCACTTTTCATTTTATTGTAAAAAATTAATTTCTCTAAGTAACTGTTAGTTTTTATGATCTTATTGAATATAATAGTTAACAAAATAAAATGGTCAATAGGATTATGTATTTTCATGGGTGAATATTTTTTTAAATGTAGGTTATTTTGTGTTTTTTATTTTAAATAAATGTTATGTATTTTTATTTTATTTTTGTTATTTGTTTCTTTAACTTCTAAGTTATGTTATTTAACATATTTTAAATATTTTTTGGGTCATTATTTAAATTATTTTATTTTCTCAATATGTTCCATGAGTGATATATATTTTGTGTTTACTATAATAAATTTAATTTTTTCATTCCCATCATTTATTATATAGGTCTATCACTTAGTGTTTCATTCAAGGATTGTATGGACTCACTTCTATCAACCATACATATAACAGTGCTTCCAACTAGCTTTTGGAGGTCTATTAAATTAGTGTTGACTAATGTGTTTGGGTCAATTATTATTGTGTTTAGAGTTCTTTTTGTTATATTATTATGTTACCTGATTTTTGGCCCCTATTAGTGCTTGGGGGGTGGGGGATCACATATTCAATGACATTCTCTATTTCTTCTTGGTCTTATTTCTTTCATTTGTATTGAGTTTCCCATATACCTAATTATGGTCATTTAAGAAATGAGATTAAAATAGATAACAAGATATATTTTTGGGTTATATTTTTTAAATATATTAAATATTCTATGAAATTTCCTGATATGTTTTTATTTTTAACTTTATGTGTTTTTATCCAATATCTTATGTGTTACCTTTACAGCATAAAAAATCTTATGAAACCCATCATAAAAATATTTTATACTATAACTGCATAAATGGCCAATAGGTCCATGAATTTTAATGGGCGAAGTACTAGGGAGTTATGAAAGTAGTAATTTTAATTTATTGTTTGTCCTGGTACTAAAATTTAGCAATATTATAAAAAAATTCTAAAAAATTAAAATGATTTTTTATTTTATTTATCTTGAATATTTTGAACCAAATCATTTATGATGAATAAACTTAAAATTTAGAAATATTTTTTTTGCATTTAGATGTTAAAATCATATTTAAATAAAATAAATATCATTCATTAAGGAAAAAATAAACACATTTGAAAATGTAAAAGAGATAGATGGAATGTGTTATGTATAAATTTAGAATATTTAATATATAAAACTGTAATAGGAGGGAAATTACAAGGAAGAAAATTATCATTATATTTGGATGTACTATTGGTTTTGAATAGTACGAAACTTATTAAGGAAAATGAGCATTAATTAAGTTAATGTAACATTTAAAGTATATAAATTATGTGTAAAAAAGTTGTTTATATTCATGAATATGTATAAAATAAAAACAAAACCGATATCACAAAAAATTTAATGATAAAAAAAATTATTATTTAAATGGTTTTTCATTATAGAGTATAAATGTACAGACCCATGATAATTTTCAATTAAATTTAATTGATGAGTTATATTTATTTTTGTTGTATGATAATGAGGTCCTTCCCTCCACTGATGACAACACCGAGCCTCCTAAGGAGAGTGATGAGTTATTGGTTAGTAGAAATGACAAGAGTAAAAGAAAAAGTAAGGGAAATAAAAATAGATTGGAATTACCATAGGAGGATGGGCCTCAAACCAAGGGTAGAATAACCCTCAATAAATGAAGATCCTATATTAAAATTATCATGGTCTTTAGAATTCTCCCATGATCAAAGACCTAAGACACTTAATTTTTACCAACAAACCAATGTTGATTGGTCCTGATAAACCAAAAATAAATTTTGATAACTAGAATGTATTCAAATTGTAATCCCTTGGATACTCCTTTATTTCAAAAATATCCAATAAAAATGATGTGGAAAATCTTTGGGTTTTGAAGCATTATAATATTTATCTTCACTCTTATAATAAAAGCCATCAAGATGTCTCAGTTTATATTGGAATCTAGGGTTATGTCATTTTACTATCCTTTGTTTATGCCTCCAATTATTTTTAAAAATGAAGCAATCTTTAGAGGGATCTAGAAATGATCTATGACCAAATGTCTCATAACTGGGTGATCTTGGGTGAATTTAACACTATTATAAGGCCTAAAGAAAAAACTAGAACTCACTTTAGTTGGTTGAAATCTTCTGAATTCTCTTCCTATATTGATAAGTATAGACTGGTTGAAGTCCCCATTGGTTGAGCTGACTTCACATGGAGGAGATACACTTTTAATGGGAGGAAATCCAAAACAATGGATAGACGTATTATCTAGGTTGATGATTAGAATGATTATATTGAATTCACTATCCCCAATCTTCCTAAGTTCCACTCCAACCATAATCCTATTATGTTGATATCTATACTAGAAAAATACAATTATCCCCCTACATTTTAAGTTCAACAATGCATGGATTATTGTGCATGGATGTAGGGAAGTCATTTTGAATGCTCGAAAAATAGAATCCCTTGGAATCCCCCTTAAAATTATATCCACTAATCTAAAAAATAAAAAAAAATATGGTCAAGGAATAGGGAAAGTCTTCCTTCTACAATATTGAGAGTGAAATCAAGGATTATGAACATAATCTATTTCACTACCAAAGTACAAACTAGAATTAAGATCTTCCATCCTAGGATGAGATCCAATATCTCTCCAAATTTGATGTTTTTCCATCAAGGATAGGTTGTCCTAGATTCAATACAATATTATATGGATATAGGAGGGATATATAAACTATAGATTCTTTCACTGTTTGCATAGGGAAAAGAAGTTAATGAGAGGGGTTAATTCCCTCAACATAAATGGATTCTTGTCCAGCTTAGAGAATGAGATCTCTAATGCTATGAACAACTACATTGAAGACCCGTACTCTGATAATAAGGATGAAAACACTCACAAATTGATTTATAATATTTTCCATGGTATCGATGGATATTAAAATGGGAAGATAATTGAAGGTCCCAATGATAAGGAAATTAAAGAATCCATTTTCTCCTTGAACATTGATAGTGTGGCGTAACCTGATGGGTTTACCAATAAATTCTTTATGTTCAATTAGAAAATTATACATGATGAGGTCATCAATGTTTTGAGGTATTTATTCAACCATGAATCCATGTATTATAAATTCAATTACAACTTTATTACCCTAATACCAAAAAAGGAAAATGTTATGGATATCAAGGACTTTAGGACAGTTTCTATTGGGAACATAGTTCCAAAATTCATTAGTAAAATCATTTCTTTAAGGTTGGGAGATATTTATAAGGGATTCATAACTTTAAAACAGTTGGTTTTTTTCATAGAAGGAGAATACAAAACTTCCTTTCACTACCTCATAATGTGTCAAAATCATGAAGAATAATGTTAAAGATGGTAACATTTTTCTAAAAATTGGTATCTCAAAGGCCTTTGAATCAATAAAATGGTGCTTCATTTTTGTAATTATTAGAAAGAATGACTTCTCTGGTACTTTCATCAATTTGGTCAAAACCATTCTCAAAAGTTATAGGCCCTCTATCTTTATGATTGGGTCCTTAGAGGTTTATTTCAGTTCTCTTAGGGATTCAGGAAAGGGGACCCTCTTTTTGGACTACTATTTATGGTGGTTGATAAATTATTTAAGTTTATTCCTTTATGATATTGTATAGGATGGCCTCTATAAGAAAATAAAGGTTGTAAGGGAGATCTTCACCCCTTCACACCTCTTTTATGTTGAATAAATCATCCTCTTTGGACAAGATTATAGAAGAATCATTTATTACAAAAAAGTTGTTTTTAGAAATTATGAAGAAGTTACTAGCTAGGTTATTAATTAGAATAAATTCTTTTTGGTCTTTGGGGATAGAGTGACTGTATCCAATAAAAACAAGGTTTCCAAAAGTCTTGGAGTGAATAGAGGATCCCTTCTTTTCACTTACCTTGGATTCTACCTCTTTTTGGGTAAAGTAAAAAAGATGTTATATAAAAAATATATACTCCAGGATCACTACCTAGATAGAAACTTGGAAGGGAAAAACCATCTCTCAAGTGGGGATAATTTTTATGGTCAACTTTGTGATAAACTTTATGCTTGTCTTTGCATTATATATGTATAGATGGCCTAAAATACTTATTAAAGAACTTAAAGTTTTGATCATGAACTTTTTTGGGACTATTTCTATCCATGAAAGGAAGCTTATTTGTATGGTTGGAAAGAATGTGTCAAACCCATTTAAATAGGAGAACCAGAAATCAAGGATCTAAGAATCTTTAATGAATCACTCCTTATTAAATTCACCTATAACCTTCTTACTTTTAATGATATATCCTTGGATTTACTTTCACAAAGATTCAAAACAAAAATGCAGAATGGATACTCCTTGTACATATCCTCATTTATTTGTCCATCCATAAAAAATTTATACCATAATCCCATGCTCGATGTGGTTGGTATATACTTTTTTCACTCTTAATGATTGGAACACACCATGGATATCTACTATAGTGCATGAGGTTGTGATTGTCACTTTCTCCATAAAACAAATCTCCATTACTGAATTATAATGTAATGCTATCATACATGGCTTGCTTCCTCCTCAAAAAATCTTGTAGGCCAAGAGGTATGAATATATTGACAAGGATACTATTATTTGGGCACAAAATTCCATTGTCTAGCTCAATTCTAGGGTTTATTATAGGTAAAAATGTGAAGGCATTACCATGGTAACCTCATGACTACTGAATTTTAGGAATACTTTCATTCCACCATTATCTACACTTATACTTTAGAGAATATATAGGTGTTGGATACCAATTCATAGACTGCTGCAAATAACAGGATTACATATTGCTCTGGCCTATCATCTCTATCTAAATTACGAGGATAGAAGTAGTCGTATTTTCATCTCTTTAAATCTTAACAGTATTATATGGGAGTATATTCAATAAACATTTGGTATTAGGCCGAGGATGAATAGTTTTGATGTAACGAACTAAAAATTTATCAATGGAATTTCTCTTCTTATAATTATTCCATGCGGTATAAAACACATACATCACATAGAGAAACCAAAAAAAAATTATTTTCATAAATTAATAAAGATACATTAGTCAAAAAAACTAATAAGAATTCCAAATATTACATTGTAAGAATAAATAGAAAATAAAATGATAAGAATAAGAAAATATGGATATGCTTGATCCACTAGAATGACAACACTCATGAATAAATCTGTAGAGATAAAATATAATGTTAATAATAAAATATTAATTTTGAAGATGAAATTATATATAACCTTGGTAGAAAATATATTTTAATTATGAATGTAATAAGAGGTATTTATAGGAAGAAGTAAACCCATATGACCGTTATAAATCTGACCGTTGGGATAATAACTTGATCGTTGGAATAGTAATGCAATTGCTAGGAATAATAATATAACCATCATAATAGTAACCTCACCTATGAAACTATAAAATAATATTTAGGTATCCTATAAATGAAAATATTATAAATTACAGTACAAGAAAATAAATGTTTTAAAAATGATAAATTATTTTTTGGTATTTTTGTAAAACATAAATATTTTATTTTCAATTTTAAAATGAATATAATGATTTAACAGAAAGTTTATTTTGATAAAATTATTTCATAAATTAATATTATGTTGTAATATAATTATTAGATAATTTTATGAGACTATATTTAATTTTCCAAAGGGTTATAAAATCGATTTTAATATTAAAATTGCTATTTTTTTGAATAAATGATGATTTTATTTAAAATTTAAATTTATCTTATTTAGAAAATTATTTTAATAAAATAAATTCCATTTTTGAAATCTAAACATTAAAAATGGTTAGCATTAATTTTTGGGATTTTTCTAAAATAGATGAATTTTTGGTGGATAGTGAAATGTGATAATTTGTGGTAATTAACATTTTAATCCAAATACATGAATTTTTGAGTCATGGATGAAGTAAAAGTCCATTAGTTCGAACTTAAATGCATTAGTTACTATATATAGTCACAATAATCAACACTATTTATAGTCTTGAGCCAAAATAATAAAATAATGAATATAATAATAAAAAACACCCCTCTCCTCCCCTTATAAATACCACCCCTCACCACCTCTTCTCCTTACAACTTCTAAGATTTAGAGCTTACCAATATTATGGCCAACTCCATTACCAATCCTCTTACACAAATCCTATTGTTTCTTTTCTCACCAAAATCCCAAACCCAAGTTACTTAATAAGGTTATCAAGGAGACGAAATTCAAGAGGACATTAAGTGCAAGTGCAGAACACATTCAGACATAAGGTAAGAGATTTTGCTGAACCTCCATTTTTCATTTGGGTTACAATTTATCTCTCTTTAACCTGATGTATTTCATAATTCTTTACTTCTCATACATTTTGTATATATTTCCATATATATGTATCTAGATCAATTCATCTTTCTTTGATGGGGAAAAGTATGTTTTAAAAGGTTTCCTTCCCAATTCCTCTCGATAAGCATGCTCAATTAAAGGGGAATTATATATTTATTACTAATTTTAAAGTAAACCCCATGAATCGTTTTAATTCACAAATATTTTTCAAAAATTTCTCTTTTTATTCTGAAAATCTATTTTAGTTTATTTATGGTTTTATGGAAATAATTATTCCTTAAATACTTTTTATTCTTTTCTAAAAATGTACCTTAGTAGAACATTTATAAAGTAACCTAACCACTAATTTTCATACTTCCACTTTAGTTGAACATTATTATTCATGATATATTATTATTTTTCTTTTTGAATGTCAAAGAATTATTTAAATTCTTTATTTCATGTATACCATTATGATATTCCCTTTAGTTATTCCTTATGACATGATTATAAAAACCATTTATTTCCATGGGTAACCATTAAATTTACTCATTATGTTTGATTCTCTATGTGGCACACATATGCATGAATATTTTATGATGGATGCACTCAGATATATATCTAATGCATTGGGTAATGTTTTGTCTCACAAGACTTTATGTATGGGATTATAGAGTAAACCTAATCCAATTACGGGACTCTGTCTGCCATGTGATATAGTATTGAAAGTCATCCTTGACTCATGTTTATGTCAAGTTTTGTATTTTATTCCACATTCTTCCATTTACATGATCATATGATTCCTTGTTTTATATGCTATGCCTCAAAATGTTTATTCATGATCCGCACCTTATATGTTATTATGTTATGCTTCTGACTCATGTTCTATGATTATTTTACATGCTTATCCCCTTATTGGGTCTTTAGATAATCCCTTTTGTCTATGTATTCCCCAGGTTATGTAGGAGCTCAAGAAAAGTTAGGATCTCATTGTGGAGATTAATAAAAATATGTTTTATTTTGGTTTAATGTTTTCTAATTATGTACCTATTCTTTAAAGACACTATAAACTTTGATACTTGTTTTGTATTTGATGTATAATAATTCTTAAAATCATGTAATAATATGTGTAAAAGGATAGTGTCACAAAAAATCCTAATGGATCCTGTGTTGCAACTCCCCAAGCCCCCTCCAATAAGCTAGGGGCTGGGGACTAGTGCCGAGTAGGAATATCACTAACATGGGAGGCCTTAGCCTAAAATACCTACACACACACATGTCCAAGCTCATACAATGTGGAAATATAAAAAAACTGATAAAACATGCATGCATACATCTAAATCCCATAACCAAAGTTCAAAAACAAGTACTGGAAAGAAAATAGGCCCAAATACAAGCCCACCACAAAGAGTCAGAAAACAAGCCCAAATTGAAAGTATAGAAGGGGATTATTGGAAAGGTAACTACCTGAATACACCTCGGTTAGTATAGATCATTAATATCCAGTTGGTCTTGGTCCCTCTAGGACTTCTTCAGAGGGTTGATCATTTTCATAAGACATGACACGTGTGGGAAAATCCCATTCAGGGGTGAGTATAACAATACCCAGTAGGAACCCCCAAAATCACTTAGTAGATAACAAAAAGAATAACACTCAGATCTACAAAGGTATATGTCTACAACCCATATAACTAGAATATACATATATTCTCAACAAAGACACACAGTCTCATGGTAAAGTCACAACTGTAATTCTAGCCTAGGATTCCTACTCGAAGGTTCCACATAACACTCGTTTTAGGAGACACACTCCACGATTCAAAAAGCACTAAAGGGAAATGATACACATATGAGGATCAAATCCAAGGACATGGGGTATACTAATAATTAAATCTGTAATAAACCGTTATGTAGAGGATCAACACTCATGTATTATTGGCCATGATGATACCAAGAACTCCACCTTAGGCAAGATGATGATATTGGATCCCATTCTGGGCCTCATAGAAGGATTCCAATAACTCTATCCAAGAAGTACCACTAAATGGATCACTATTATATGTGTAGGATGTGATTCTATACTAACCCTTAGGGAATGGATCAAGGGGAATCAACTTTAAAAAACTAATCCAAACTGAAGAGGTCAAGGGCTCCAATCCAACTTTGAAGGAGTATACAACCTATACTAGGATTACATGGCATTTACCTTCAACACTGGGTCCTTCCCATGTATCACGACCCATGCCCATGCCCATGTCTATGTCTATGTCATAGTACATGATGTTTTTGAGCCCCTGTAATATTTATCGTGTGAAAGTACACGACTCTACCCGTGTACACCTGGCTTAGCCATATCCATGTCGGAGTACAAAATGTGTCTATGACCGTGTAATCATAACCATGTTTGTGTACCCTCCATGGTACATGATGAGCTGTTAGTTAGAGTCACATGATGTGTGATAGGGGTCACACACTGTGTTATATTTAACTTCTCCATTGAAACCCTAGTATTGCACTAAGGGTCCCACACAACATGTAATTCCGGATTACACGTCATGTTTTTATGGGATTTTCCAAAATCATAGATTCATTTAACGCATAGATTTTCACTCTTCTGTCCATAGATTTGGCCACACCCCATGCTGAAAACCAAGGAACGCCATCAACCAAGCCTTTCCATCATCAAACACCAGAATCCATCCATAAAAAAAGTTTTGAAAACACCCTTGTGCATCATCCATCACCACGCACCAAAAAACACAAAATAGTGTGTCCCTAAATCCATATAATCCATGACCATTTCCATTTTATCTTGATCCTATAATTAATCCAAGACCAAATCTACGACATCGAACCACTGTGCCAAGAAATGGGTGTGAAACAGTTGATTCTTTGGTATTTTCTTCAAACCAACAGTGAAAAGAAGAAGTGATGATAAATGCATAAGAATGGTGGGAGAAATCTAGAAAACACGCAAAGAAGAATGAATATCATTCATGTTTGGTTGAACTTGATTTGTTTCTTTGAGAAAAATGAATGAATAACCAAAAATAAATAAACAATTCTCCCAATAAATCCCCATAAATAACCCATCATGTAATATGACCAATCCATGAATCAATCCATTGGTCAATTAATTCATGTTTGTCATAAGAATGAATAATGGGGAAGAAAATCCATACAAATAAATATCCTAAATCTATTTGGATCAATTGATGATGAATAATGAAGCTACATTATTATTGTTGGTGATATCCTCAGATTCCATTGCACACTGTTCATCGATCTTCTATCCGGTTGTTGTTTTCCAATAGAACCCCCTTCAATAGACCTACAATGGTTCTATAGATCTATAGTGTTTAGAAGATAGCCCTGAGAATCCCCCATAATCATATATTTATATAATTCTTATTAGGTTGAGTAATAAAATAAATTAGTTTATTAATTTATTTATTTTCAAATATCAACCCACGATCACCCCTCAACCCGAATTCCCAATGAATTTCTTTGTTATAACATTCCTAGGGTAAAAACCATGCTCTTAACTCAATGGAGGCCTTAGATTTATAATATAATCCTCCATTTAGAAGTTATTTCACTTTTTCAAGAAAATTATATTCAGGTTTTGTTTAATATATTTAATATATTTCAAACATTTATTCAGGTATCACAAGGTCTCAAAATCCAACTCCATCTTAGTGCTTGGTCTTGAAAATGATTCATAAAATATCCAAAAATAATACATGAAAAAATAAAAGTCACTAAATTCTCCCCACCTTGGGGATTTATGTCCCAAAAATCCAAAACAAAAGGCTAAAAAAAGATATGTGAGTACTGATCATTCATCTAGGTATCCTGCTCCCAGGTGAACTCTTGAGGATTACCATACATTCACCAGACATGCACTATGGTAATCAATCACCCATGAAGGATCCTCTCATACCGATCATCGATATCTACCAGGCTTTCAACAAAGGTAGCTCCATCCTCAATTCCAACTCACCGCAGTCAATAACGTGTGACAGATCATGCAAGTACCTCCTCAACTATGACATGTGGAAGACATCTTATACTTGATCTAACTACGATGGTATATCTAAGTAGTAAAACAACTCACCAACTCTATGAAGTATCTGGAAAGGGCCAATGAATTTCAAAGATAGCTTGTCACCCGACCAAATATATATAATCTATATTGAGGTAGAACCCATAAGAACACATAGTCTCCCACCTCAAACTCCAAATTCCTTGGTCTTCAATCAATATAGGACTTCTGATGGCTCTATAGAGTTTTCATCTATTCCTGGAAGATCTGAACCTTCTCTATAGTGGCTCACACCAAATATGGCCCCATAAGTGCTGACACTCCTAGTTCAGTCTAGTATAGTGGTGACCTATAGGGTCACTTGTACAAGGCCTTGAATGGTTCCATACCAATGGAGGAATGGTATCCATTGTTGTATGAAAACTTCACCAAGGGTAGGTGATCCTTCCAAATATGACCAAAGTCCAACATTAAATCTCACAGCATGTCGTCTAGAACTTGAATATTCTTTTTAGTTTGGATATCATTTTAGGGGGTGAAAAGACATGTTCAAATGTAGCTGAGTCCAAATATACTCTTGAAATACCTTCCATAACCTAGATATGAAGTGATCATCATAGTAAGAAATTATTTTTGAGGAAACTCCATAGAGTCAGACTATCTCCTACACAAAGAGTCTTCTCAATATCTCTACAAAACTCTGCTCTCAGATAGCTAGGAAGTGGGATGACTTGGTGAGTTACTCTACGATCACCCAAATGGAATCATGTTCCTTGGATGTACTTGGTAATACCATCATGAATTCCATGGCTTTTTCATCCCACTTCCAATATGTAACCTTAATGGGTTGAGCTAAACCCATTGGAACCTGGTTCTCAACCTTCACTTGCTTACAAGTAAGGCATCGAGCGATAAACTCCATAACTCCCTTCTTCATCCTTGGCCACCAAAACTGACATCAGTGGTCATGGTGCATATTTTCTACACTAGAATGCACCTACAAAGTAGATACATTAAAGTCTCTTAGAACATTCTTTTACAGTGTCACTGGTACCATTGTGCATCCTATGAGAAGAATAACATGCTCCCTACCTTCATAAAATCTACCAGGAGCATTTCCAATAAATATCTGAGTATGTAGGGTCTCAAAGTCGGTATACCCAGGCCTTTCCTCCCTAACCCACTGAAAAAGTAGAGGGGTAACAACCATCAAATGGATGTAAGATACTCTATCTCTATCCAAAAAGGATAACTAAAATGAGGCCAACTACTCTAATTCCTCGCTCAACAACTATAAAAAATATCCCATGATAAGAGAATCTGCTACCACATTCCCCTTCCCAGGATTATAGACAATATAAAAGGTGTAATTCTAGAAAATATCTAGTCATCAATTCTGTCTCAAGTTAAGATCCTTTTGAGTGAAGATATACTTGAGACACTTATGGTTAGAATAGATGATAAAATGCTCACCCATTAGGTAGTATCACCACATCTTCAGTATGAAGAATAATGCCTATAAATCAAGATTGTGGGTCATGTAGTTATTGTTATGTGGTCTCAACTGACATAAACCATAAGAAATCACTTATTTCCTCTACATAAGAACATAACCAATCCCAGTTCCTGATGCATCTCCAAACAATATGTACTCAACACCCTCCTCTAGAAATCTCAACATGAGAATGCTCTTAAATATTTTCCTTAAATCCTAGAAATATTACTGATACCTCTCTATCCAAAATAAAGGCTTCCCCTTTTGGATAAAATCTATCAAGGGAGATGATATCCTAGAGAAATTAGGTATGAGTCTCTGATATTATACTTTCAACCTAAGTAATCTACACACCTTCATCATGATATTGGGTGGATCCCAAGGTAACACTTCTTTGACCTTCACTGGGTCTATTTCCACACCATCTGCTAAGATAACATGTCCCATAAAGTGGACCTACTAAATCTTGAATTGTAACTTTGATAGATTCTCATAAAGATAGTGCTATAAGAGTATGTCCATTACCATCCTCAAGTGTCTCGTGTGCTCCTTCTTGGACACTGAGTACACTAGGATGTCATTATTGAAGACTACCCTGAACTAGTCTAAGAAGTCCTAAAAATACGGTTTATGAGTCCCATAAATACTACTGGGTCATTCATCACACCAAAGGGAATCACTAAATACTCATAGTAATTGTAGATACATCTGAATTCCATCTTCTATGTATCCTCTTCCCGTACCTGCAAATGGTGATAGTCTGATTTGAGTTCAATATTTGAAAACCATCATTCCCCTCTAAACTGATAAAACAGGTCATTAATCCTCATAAGTGGATACTTGTTCTTTATAGTCACCTAGTTTAGGAGACGGTAATCCACACACAACCTCAAGCTCCCATCCACCTTCTTGGAGAACATCACTGGGGCTGCCCAAGGTGAAACAATGGGTCTAACAAATCCCTTCCTATAAAGTTCCTCCAATTACACCCTCTTATCATGAAGATATGTGGGAGCCATCCAATATTATAGTTCAAATATCAGGGTCGTCCCAAGGTGTAGATCAATGCACAAGTCTTTCTCTTAGTGGGTAGGTAAACCAGGAACGTCCTTAGAAAAATAATCCTTATACTCCACCACCACTGTAGTGTACTGGAAAATCATAATCTCCAATGCACCAAGGGTCATTATATCCAACTGATGAGTAATAGGTTGTACCCTACTATGCATGAGTCTATCCTACACCGTATATGTTTCCTTTTCACCTAAAAAAGAAAATGTAGTACCATCATTGCAGACACACCATATCCTCCGCCTGAGACAATAAATATTGGAATGAATTACAGATAACCATTCCATACCCAAGATGATATCATAAGGAATTATTTATACTACAAAGAGATACCAATATAAACTATCACCTCCAAGATTCCGGTCACACTATGGGAACAAGTGTGTGACTGCTAAGTCATCTCCAATAGAAGTATCCAAGTGAAAGGTTTGAGACAAGGGATCAAATAAAATATCTAAGTCTCAAATAAGTTAAGTGTAAATAAAGAAATGATTATATACTATGTCTATCAATACTATAGATAAGATATAAAAGAAACAGATCGTACCTTATATCATCCCCATAACCTCTGGGTCATAAGCCTCGACTGCCAGTACCTGCCCCACCCCTGTCCTCTAGATCCCTTATCCTAGCATGGACCACCAAGGGGAGTTGGTGGTAATAAGTTAAAGTTTCTACAACCTCCAGCTACTCTCCCATCTCCTTTATCACGTATTTTACCCTATAGACCTATCTGATCCTCTATCTTCCTCTTCCGAGGTGGCTCATCCACTATTTTCTTGTCATCCGTACAATTGGTTGGATGATCCCTTGTGAGATGTCCCATGCCATCACATGAGTAACATTGCCTCTCCTTGGGCTGACTAGACCCATCCTGTAAGCCTTAAACTATATATCCTCTATCATGGTATTTCCTCCTAAAACGCTTCACATATCCAAGTCCTCGAGACTAATGTCAGCTCCCAACTGCTAAAGTATCTACTCCTGAGTGCCTACTACTGAAAAAAATTTCCTGTGTCTTCTCATCCTAAAAACACTCAACTTAAGACTACTCTAGAACCCCATAATAAGTAGGAATTCATATAGGTATAATGATATCTCAGATATCTCTGCACAATACTCTCTCAAAGGCCAAAGCTTGAAAGAAATGATTACTAACCATATACATCGAGTACCTAGAGAGGTTAGTGAACCTCAATGAATACTCAGCCACTTTCGTGCTACCCTGATGAAGCTATATAAGCTACAAGATGCATACATCCCTCATCATAGCTAGAGAGAAATACTTTATGAAAAGGTGATCGAACTCCTACCATGCTAGAGTCACCTCATCATACAAATGGATAACTAAACCCCATTATTTTCTTGCAGAGACAAATAGATGGCTCATTTCCAGGGCCACCATATGATCCACCAATGTCTTAAAAAGACAGAAAACTCACATCACCACCGTAAAATATACCTTTTAGGTTCCAAGAATAGTAGAATCATGCAATGGGTCCTACACGACTTTTATTTTTATCATGATCAATGATCAATCTAATATTTATACAACAATAAACATCATTATTTATGGAATTGAATCAAATAAAATTAGACAAGGGATATAACACCAGAACCAGAGTGAGGATCATCACATATTATTTATAATTAATTGAATTAATTAAATAATTACCTTGTTAGAATTATTTCTTCATTGATGGATCTGACAATAGATCTACATTATTCCATTATTGAATTGTAGGAACCCGGAGCATATTCTCTATAGTAGTGATCCACACATATTCCAAAAATCTCTGAACATCACCATAGGAATATCTAGGTGCTAGCATGGTAGATCTTATTACTTGCATTGTCTTCCTTTGATCACCTTGAGAACTGCTTCCAAATAATTCTACTAGACCTTTCTTGACTTGAGATTGGGAGGTGGAGGAAGATCACTGTCCATTATTGTGAGTGTTCTTAGAGAATGGAACTCTCTAGGTCCTAAGAGAATTCTCCAAATCCGTTGTGCATAACCAAAAAAAATGAATTGGATCTCTGAGAAAATAATATAAATGGATTTATATATCACTGGGGTTAGAAATAAATAATTTAACAAGTTCCCTTTATTACTTATTTAATCCCTGTAAAATCCCATGTCAAATAATAATAATAATATTATTTCTCGATATGTTCTTAACTTTTTAATTAAATTAAATATTATTTAATTAAATAATATTCAGTATTTATTATTTCTCACTAGATCATTAAACTTGGTCTACCATTCCTCCATGATATTTATCGGGCCTTGAATAATGAATATTTATTTATTAAATAAATGTCACTACATTATTCACCAATAAAAAAATAAATGTTATATCCACTAAATCACAAATAAATATTTATTAAATATTATTCTCACATTATATTATCTCGAATAACTGGTGATAGAATAAATGTGATCAAGAAAGCTTGAATAATTATTAAACCACATGTGAGAATAATATTTATTCAAATTATTAAATAATAAACAATAATATTATTATTTAACTAATATTTTGGATATATTTAGTGTGTGGCCCTCTAAGCATATTTCTTAGTGACATTAGGCGAGACTGCCTAAAGTTCAAGGTTAGCATCTAGAAACACATGAAGACACCCATAGAGAAAGAAGTTAATGACATAAAAACATAATACCTCATATGGATGCTTACTGTGTAATAGAATTCCTTTATCATGAAATCTCTAATCAGGTAGGTTGTATGCTAATGCCATAATCCTATGTGCTCAATGTCTCTTTCTTTGACTTACCAAAATATAAAATTACCTATAGAAAACCATGGCCATGGATTTTTTTAGGACATATCATTTCCATCAAAGGTCCTGATATATCAATTTACATTAAAGAACAGAAGGGAGAAATCATTTCTTTCATTATTCATTAATGTAATATTACCCGTGCCACACCCAATGTATCCTTCCTCACCGTGAACATCTATCTTCACAATCTTCGTCAATATATCGAATTAAATGATTTTAAATACTCATTAATAATAATAATAAAGTTTAAGGACCAATACACACATCTGTAGTTAGGAACATCCAATGAAACATATAAATGTGGATTTCCTACTGGCAAGCCTCATTCTCATAATATCCTACTAGATATTACCAAGGTCTTACACCATGAGAAGGTTCCACAAATTCATATGAGTCTCCAACCCTAATAGACTATATCATTTGTGTCCCTTAACTGATATCATCCATCTATAGAACATATATTTAAGAATAGTTCCGTAGCACTTCCGAGTTCTCATTATAGTGGGGAACTGCTATGACCTTTTAGTGCGAAAACTACTCTTGGGACATTATCATATACAATGTTATATATAAGAATAATCATGACTTGATAAGAAGTTTATTAATATTCAAAACTTTGAATATAGGTTATCATAAAGTACACAAAAGTTGGTTGTAGGGCACCAAATCCAATTGACACCCACTTGTACTAGAGCCAAATTCTAATAACCTTAATCTGCTAGCTCTCACATGATACTCATGCTTCTGTTTATATAGGACTTTAGTCAAGGGTTCCACCACATTATCTTCCATGGGTACTTTTCTTACTAAAACTTCAACCCTTTGATAAAAATCCCTCAAGAGGTGATACTTACAGAGTATATGTTTTGTCCATCGGTGTGACCTTGGATCTTTTGAAAGAGCCACCACTGTAGTATTATCACAATATAATGTGATAGGGTCTTTACTTCTAGGTACCACATCAAGCTCCTGGACAAATTTCCAAATCCAAATGTATTCCTGGATGCATCAGAAGCCTCTATATACTCAAAATCCATTATGAAATCAACAAAAACTAGCTATTTTGAACTCTTCAAGCTCACAACTCCTCCATTAAGAGAGAAAACATATCCTGATTGTAGCTTTAGATCATTCTCATCTTTCTAAAAACTAGCATCAGTATAAACACTGATAACCAACTCCTCATCTTCTCCATACACCAGGAACATATCCTTAGTTCTTCTGAGATACTTAAGGATATCTTTAATAGCAGAACAATTTTGTCCTCCTAGATCTTCTTGATATCTATATACCATGATCAATGAATAGGCAAAATCAAGTCTAGTACATAACATGGCATACATGATTGATCCTATCACAGAAGTGTATGGGATCTTACTCATTCTCTCTTTCTCTTATTGTGTTTGAGGACACATTTCCTTATAAACATGTAAACCATGTGACACTAGAAAAAATCCCCTCTTGGATCGTTACATACTATATCTCTTTAGTATCTAGTCAATATATGTAATTTGAGTTAGTCTAATCAACCTCTTGGATCTATCATGAATGATCATGATCCCTAGAATATAGGATGCTTTACCGAAGTCCTTCACATAGAAACATTTGTTTAATTTTTCCTTAGCATACTATAATAATGGTATGTAATTTACAATAAATAATATTTAATCAAAATATACTACTAGGATAATGACCACATTCCCAATAAACCTCTTGTAAACACATAGTTCATATTTATTCTTAATGATACCAAATTCTTTTATCGATTCATCAAATCAAATATTCCATGAACTGGATGCTTGCTTCAATACATAAATGGATCTATGCAACTTGAAAATACATTTGGCATCACTTGGATTCACAAACCCTTATATTTGTGTCATATAGACATCTTCTTAAAGGTTCTCATTAAGTAATTTAGTTTTGACATCCATATTTTAAACCTCATAGTCATGGTTAGATGTTATATTAAGTAGAATTCTGATGGATTTAAACATGGAAACTAGTGAAAAGGTTTCATTGTAGTAAATTTCTTGAAATTGTTTAAACCCTTTAGCAACTAGCCTTTATTTATAGGTATTTACTTTACCTTCCATGTCCATTTTCCTCTTTAATACCCATTTTCATTCAATGGGATTTACATCAACTAGTGCATTGACCAGAACCCAAACTTGGTCATGGTACATGGAATCCATTTCAGAATTCCTAGCATCTTTCCATATTGAAGCTTCTAAGATCTATAATACCTACTTATAGGATAAAGTTTCATTATTGTCAACCAATAATGAGTCACCATCTTCAATGACTAGAAAACCATATCTCTCTTGTTCTCTTACATCTCTTATGCTCCTATGCAGTACTTGTGTTTTAGGAACTACTTCTTCCACTGGGACCTATAGAATCTATTTCTATACCAACTCTTATGTATCTTGAGTGTCAACTTCATTGAATTCATTCTTTCTCCCACTATCATTTTTGAGGATGTTCTCCCTCTATAGAAAGATGACTTGTCTGGAAACAATCACTTTCTTTTCCAAGAGTTTATATAGGTAGTATACCTTTATTTTATTGGGATACCCTATAAAGATACACTTTATACCCTGGGGTACCAGTTTGTTTCATGATAATGCCTTAACAAACACCTCACAACCCCATACACATGTATGTGATGAAACAAGTTTCTTTTCACTCTATGACTCGAAGGGAATTCCATTTTATGCTTTATTTGGTACTCAGTTTAATGTGTATGCCAAATTTTGTAATGCATATCCCAAAATGTATAATGGAAGATCTGCATGAATCATCATTAACCTTACCATGTATAACAAGATATGGTTCCTCCTTTCACTAACACCATTCCCCTATGGTGTGTAATGTGGTGTGACTTGAGATAGGATCTGAAACTCCCATATAAAGTTGATGAACTCTTGGTTAAGATATTCACCATCTCGATCCAATAAAAGCTTCTTTATCTTCATTATAAGTTGATTCTATACTTAATTCTTTAATTCTTTGAATTTCTCAAAGGACTCAGACTTATACCTCATCAATTATATATATACATATTTACTCAAGTCATCCATAAAATCTATGAAGTAAGAATATCCACCTATAGGTTTTATTATAAGTGGTCCACACAAATCAGTGTGTACCAAGCCTAGAATCTCTGTGTCCCTTTCACACTATCCACCAAATGGAAATTTGGTCATTTTTCTTGTAAACAAGCATGAAATCTTTCAAGTGGTTTTTTCTCAAATGAGTCCAAATAACCATCGTGTTAGAGATTTGTCAAAATATTATTGTTTACATGGCCAAGATGGTGATGCCATAGATGGGTGTTATATGAGTCGTGTGAACATGATTTTTTATCAATTTCCAATACTTGGATTTTTTAATTTAATAAATAAATACCATTATTTAAATGTTCTAAACCATAACATATGTTTTCCTTATAAAAGAAAAAACTTTTATTTACAAACTTGAAAATAAACCAATCTTTATCTAGGTAGGATTTATAAATTATGTTCTTGGTAACTGTAGGTATATAATAAAAATATTTAAAAACCAAAATCACTCCTATTTGCAATGAAAGGTGGTAGCCACTAATGGATAGGGTATCCAACCTCACACCATTTGAATCTCTCAAATCCACCTCTCCTCTAGCATTCTTTCAAATTATACATGGTTCCTATATTTGGATATAGATGTGAGTAACACAAGCTATATCTAATACCCCATTTGTATATATTTAAAGACTACACTTGATAATGAGTACACCTTTAGCTTCCCCTTGCTTATAGGTACAGTTACTCTTCCAATGGCCTGACTTTCCACTTGAAAAACATACTCCCTCCTTTTACTTTCCCTGACTTTGGATCTTCCTCTTCTTGGAAGGACTGTTCTTGGGAGATTTATAATTTTTATGAGTCTTGAGCCCCTTTTACTTATTCTTACTTTTCTTGTTCACTATAAGGACCATGGGTTTATCATTCCCCTTATCTTTATCCACTTGGATAATCCAAGTAAGAAGTTACGAAAGACTCTTCCAATTATTGATCATATTGTAATTAATAATAAAACAAGATAAGGAATTGGGTGTTGATTAATGTATGAGATCTATACGCAACTAATATGAGAATTTAATCCCTAAGATGTCTAAGAATTAAATTTATCTAGTAAGATTGACTACATGAGGCCCAGATGGCATAGAATCTCTAAGCTTAGTTGTAAAAAATCATTAGAGATATCATACCTATCCTATCTCTCCTTCTATTCATAGAGACCCCGAAGGAGATACATCATGCTATATGAATCCATGTCCTCATGTTACTTAAAAAGATCATTGTTCATGAATGATAGCATGAAACACTAAACATCTGTAGTATCATTCAGATGTTTCTCATAGAGAGATAAATCTTTATCACTTGTCTCATTATCAGGCACACTAGGAATAGGTTCTTCCAACATGTATAATTTCCTTTGACGGTGAAGGATAATGCGTAAGTTCCTTTGCCACTTTTTGAAATTGTGGTGTTGATAATATTATCCTTCTCAAGTATGTACCATAAAAATATGTTTGAATTCATTTTAATTATATTTCTACAAATAATATGAACATAATTTTAGTACATTATCTGATAAAATTTAGACAAATAAAAAAATATTATATTTATTTGTCTCCCACTATTTTATCAGAACCCAATAGAACTCACTATTGGTTTCATAATATCTTGTTGCTTGGAATATCTAGTGGAAAATATCCATATTCCCCTTCTTATTACCCCAAACTTGGTTGGTCAAGAAAATTTAATGGTTTTAAGTAGGCATTCCAAATGAAAATTACATTAACTCATAGTTACTTGATTTGTTGAGTGGACTCCCCAATCCCAAAATCATTAATTTATATTTCCTCAACTCTTACCTCTCAGTTACACCAAGTCCTACTTTGGAAGTCAAACCTTGATGTGAACTAAGTTAATTCAACCCAAAAATTAAAGTTATAATTCCTATATAATTAAAAGCACCCAAACTTTTGCAGGTCAATCACTTTGAAATATGGTTCGATTTTAACTAAAGTAGTGGAAGGATATACTGAATTAATATATATAATTAATGGATTTTATCCTTTATGCATAAATTTCCGATTATTATATTTATCAAATGTTTTTTAATATTAAGTGGATTTACCTAAGTGATTAACCATGTCTTAGATAATTTTTATGCATAAGCCATTTTATTTTAGTTATATCTTGCATGCTCATTAATTTCATTAATTCATGTGACCGTGACAAAACATCCATAATGAAATAACCATGCAACTTAATAGAAATAAAATAATAAAGCAGCATGATTATGAGAGTTTACTAAGGGTTAGTTTATCTAGAAGTTGATAAACTAACCGTTGATCTATGGGAAAAAACACCTTGAACCAATTAAGGTTCATGTTACAGCTTTCTACTTATCCAACTATGTATCTCTCTTGGATTGGTTTCAGATCCAAACTTAAAAAGCCTCCAGTATATTGGGTGCTCCATCCATTACATATGCTTTTACTCATGTACAAGTTAGGGGAAAATGGTTTACATAAAATAAACCATTGTCACGTAGGCCCATACATAATTAGAGGAAAGAAGGAACACATGCCAACAATTTAATTTAATAATAAATTAAATGAAACAAATCGCATAAAAAGTCCTGGTCTATGATCATGATCATCCACATGCATGCAATTAATTAAGAATTAAAAAAAAATAGCATTCGATTCTTAATTATTCTTATTTAATATAAATCACGCTCGAATCAATTAATTATTTTCTTTAATTAATCAATTATTTTATCTTAATTATCATATGAATTTCCTTGAGATTCTCATCCATAATAATTTTAAAAAAATTAAACAAATTTATTTTAAATTACCTATGTTCATAAATGTGCCTTGGAGGCAACCTAGTGAATACCTGTCTGAATCTACCAATCATGTATTATATTTTTATATAGTTTATTCTTTGTGACATATAGAATACACAACTTGTCACGTACTTTCATGATGCATATTATCAACTTAATTATTACATGAATTACATGATTTTTCTGTAACATTTCATGCTTTAATGCCCATAGAGTAACAATTGAAATACGACTCATACATGATATGAAGATCTAAAAATTATGTAGATATTAATTAAACACACACACACACAAATATATATATATATATATATATATATATATATATATATATATATATATATTAAAACCTATCATATGGAATTTCCTATCAACTTATTTACCACACTCAAGTACATGTAGATAAGGTTTACAAAGTATAATAAATACATTTTAAATCTACGTAATTTGGTATAAGTACAAAGCGTGTACAAGAGTACTACACAGTGTGTACATATCTCACCGTGTATCCGAGGAACATGCCTAGAGACTTGGAATGTAAATAATGCATTAGAAAATTGGAGTACATGATGTGTATAAGTGATTAAATGATGCATGGTATCTGAGTTACATGGTCACCAGTCAGGTAGGAAATGTATGATAATACACGGACCATATATGAATCAAAGGGGCTACACACCGTGTACACGGGCTACATGATGTGTACTCTGATTGAGTGTGAGCCACCCTATCTTGGTCAACATGCAATGTAAGAAATAAATACATTGTGTTTCATCCATGTGCACATTTTAAATTAATTTCCAAATTAATTCCTAATTCATAGAACACAATTAGAGGACGTGTAACTCTGGTTACCCGACGTGTAATTTTGCGTTATCCATCTAGAATCCTTAGCACCTCTGGATGGGATCTTTGATTTTATTTCATTTATAAAATTAATCATATCAATTAGATCTACAATAAATTAAATATGAAGAATAATATATCACAATATAGATTAAGAGAACAATTAAACATGAATTTAAAACTAAATAAAAAAAGAAAAAATCAATCAAAGATCTTTAAATAATTATAAATAATTTTCTGACCACTCTGATACCACTTGTAGGTTCTGATCACAACGGAAGTGTGTGATGGGTCGTTCCCAACTTTGATTTTTGTCATGATTGATGATTGATCTGAGATTTTCAAAATGATAAACTTCATGATCTATGGAATTGAATCAAAGAAAATAATACAAGGGATAAAACACCAGAACCAGAGAGAGGATAATCACATATTATTTATAATTAATTTAATTAATTAAAGAATTACCTTGGTGGAATTATTTCTTCATTGATGGATTTTACAATAGATCTGTGTTGTTCCATCGTTGTGTTGTAGGAATCAAGAGCATATTCCCTCTAACGGTGATCCAAAAATGTTCCACAAATCTCTGAACATCTTCTTAGGAATCTCTAGGTGATAGCACAGAAGATCATATCACTTGAATTGTTTGACTTTGATTGCCTTGAGAATCACTTCTAAAGTGTTATCCTAGATCTCTATTTACTTGAGAGTGGGAGGTATAGGAAGATCACACTCCATTATTGAGAGTGTTCTTGGAGAAGAGAGCTCTCTTGGTCTTAGAGGAATTATCCAAATCTATTGTACACAACCCAAAATAAATGGATTGGCTCTCTGAGAAAATAATATAATTGGGTTTATATATCATTAGGGTTAGAAATAAATAATTAAAAAGTTCCTTTTATTATTTATTTAATCTCTAAAAAACCCCATGTCAACTAATAATAATAATAATATTTCTCGACATGTGCTCAACTTTCAAATTAAATTAAATATTATTTAATTAAATAATATTCAATATTTATTATTTCTCATCGAACTAATAAACTTAGTTTACCATTCCTCCACAATATTTATCATGTCTTGAATAATGACTATTTATTTATTAAATACATATCACTGCATTATTCTCCAATAAATAAATAAATATTATATTCACTAAATAACAAATAAATATTATTAAATATTCTGATCACATTACATTCTCTCAAATAACTGGTGATGGAATAAATGCGGTCAATTAAACATGAATAATTATTAAGACACATATAGGAATAATATTTATTCAACATGTTAAATAATATATAATAATAATATCATTTAAGTGAGATTTTTGATATACTTACCGTCTGACCCTTTAGGACTATTTCTCAGTGGCATTAGCCAAAGCTACCTAAAGTCCAAGGTTAGCATCTAACAACTAATCAAGACACCCATAAAGAAATAAGTTAATTTCATAATGACATAATACCTCATATGAACACTTACTGTGTAATATAATCCATTTATCATGATATTTATAATCAAGAAAGTTGCATGCCAGTGCCATCAACCTATGTGATTGATGTCTCTTTATTTGACTTCTCAAAATTTGAAGTTGCCTATAGAACACCATGTCCATGGATTTATTTATGCTATACCATTTCCATAAAAGAGACTAAGATATCAAATTTTGTGAAATAATAGAAGGGATAAATACTTTCTCACATTACTCATTAATTCAATATTACTCGTGAAACACCCAATATATCCTACCTCACTGTGAACATCTGTCATCATGTTTTTCATTAATACATAAAAGAATATGACTCATAATACTCATTAATAATAATATTAAAGTCTAAGGACTAGTACACACATCCAAAGATAGGAACATCCAATGACACATATAAATGTGGATTTCCTACTGGCGGGTCTCATTTTCATAATATCATACTGAATATTACTAAGGACTTACACCATCAGAAGTTGCCTCAAAGTCTTATAAGTTTCCACCCCTGATATACTATATCATTTTTTCCCTCAAATGATATCATACGACTATAGAACAAATATTTAAGAATAGAATCAAAACACTTTCTGTTTCTCATCATTGTGGGGAACTACTATGACCTTTTAGTGAGACAATTACTCTTGGGACATTATCACATAATATGTTACATATAAGAATAATCATGATGTGATTATAAGTTTATAAATATTCAAAACTATGAATTTTTTTTATCATAAAGTATATAGAAGTTGGTTCTAGGAGAACAAATCCAACAGTCCTGAACCGCCTATGGGTCAGGCTCTCCTCAGAACCTGAGGGGTCACTGTATCTAAAACCTATGAAGTGCGCTCAGCTTACACAACTCATATATATCAACCATAGCCTTTTACATAATATTTATATGATTTTAAGCATAATTATACATCAGAGTAAAAGTCAAGGATCATGAAGTCTAGTGTATTTTAAAATTAGGTACATAAAACTTAAAACATGGGAATAAAAAAACTTCTTTATTTAATCTTTATAGAGGGGTCCTAAATTCTATTGTGTTCATAAATATTCATAGGTTACCCTTGTTAAAAAATGAACAAAGGTATGAGCTAAAAAGTCAAGTTAGGGAGTATATATAAGAATAAGGATTTAGCACATGGGTTAGAAGACATGACATAATGAAAACAAACTAATGGAACATATGGGAACATAAAATATAAACATGGGATCATATAAACATGGAATCATAGTATTGTGGTAGCAACATAAAACATGAATTTAGTACGAGTCAAGGCTAACCGCCAAGATCTTTTCACATAGTAGCACAAACCAAGGCTAACCTCCCAGACCATCGCACATAACATCTCATGAGACTTAACTTTACCAAATTAATTGGAGAGCTATTTGGGCACACCCATCTTAACATTTCATGAATATTTTTTCTACATAAAGAATCATGTATAATAAATCTTACATAAACATAAGTATTACCCATGGAAATAATTAGGTACCACAATCATGACATAGAGCATAATAGATGGGCATAACACAAAAGTGTCAATGAAAGAAGGGAACTAAAGTATACATGGACATTTATAATGGAAAATATATATGTATCATAGTGAGTTATTTTAAGTATAAGTGACAACATGTAAGAAAATTATTCAATAAATTTTGGCATAAAACATTTTTTAGCAATTTTAAGGAAAATACTATAAAGAATTTAAAATGAAAAAGGAAAAAATACTTTATAAAAAACCATAAGTGAACCAGGAAGGTTTTAAAAATAAAAATAATTGTTTTATAAATGCAATTGTGGCTTAAAATAGAAGATATAGTGCACTTGAAATTGGGTAAT
Source organism: Viscum album (assembly GCA_963277665.1). NCBI lineage: Eukaryota > Viridiplantae > Streptophyta > Magnoliopsida > Santalales > Viscaceae > Viscum > Viscum album. The sequence continues at coordinate 1,087,310,745 of OY728164.1, read as the reverse complement.
AATTCAGGAAGCTCCCTCAAAAGAGGTTTTCTTATAGGGAAGTATTGATGAGGGAATCACTTAAAAACATGTATATCCACGAAAGAGAATGATGAATAGAACTTGATACATGAGTTTTGAAAATTCACATATAATTTAGAATATGAAAATAATAATAATAGATAACCTCATTTAGGTAAAAAGAAAGATAAAGAAACCTGAACGAATAAAGGAGGTTCGGGTTGAATCTCTTACAGAACATCAGCATGGTATCGTGTGTACTTAAGAGGGATTAATGAGAGAGAAAGGGATTTATCATAATTTTAAACATCATGAGGAATATATGGATGATGTGCGTAATCATTCCCCATCTATAGTAATTACACATAAAAGGTCATAACATAGAGGACAATCTTTAATAAAAGTGAAATAGAGAGGATCCCTTAATTCTGATGGTGGTCTTTGCTTGAAATTAATGACCTGAATAATAAAATTAGGTTAATTAATTAATAATTATAGAACCTATTATGTATGAAAAATATTTATTATAACATTTTTAAGTTAATTTATAACCATTTTGATTGGTTATGAGGTTCAATTTCATTGTTCAGGTCTGTTTTCTTTCTTGGTTTTAATGATCTGTTCACGTTCAGATAAACATGTATGATGAAGGTGGTTGTCAAGAATTGAATTTATATTTTATTATTAAACAAAAATAAGTTTAAATAGTTTAAAATTTAATTTTTTTACTTGGAGTGAAGAAGAATCATTATATAAAACTTTAGTGACAATCTTTTGGGTTAATTGGTAGTTTTTGGCAAGAATGAACATGTTTTGTTTTATAAATAAAAAACATGTGTAAAAAAGGATTATAGAACCATAGATGAGACATAATACATATATAATGGTCTGGTTAAACCATTAAAATGGTTTCATGACCATAATTTAATATGTTAATGGAAATTGAAAACCCATCGTCCTTGAATGTGATAATTTAACACATCTCGGATGGTGTCTTTACTACTAAAATTAAAGAAGGGTAAAGGAGAGATGATAATAACTTATTCCATAATCATAAAAAAATTATATTAATTGTATGTTACTGTATTTTTCATAAAATTTGGATGAGGATAGGTAAGGATAGAAAATAAAACAAATGAACTTGAAAAGAAAAAGAAAGAAAAGAAAAGAGAAATTTACCTCTTAATTCAATCTTCCTTGAGAGCCTCTTAAGGGGAGAGGATTTGGTCTTTTGAGAAGACCGAGGGATGTTGGAAATGGGAGGGGGGGCTTGAGGAGAGATTTGGGAAGAACATAAACAAGGAACAAGGATTTAGATGAGTTAAGAGAATAGGTAAGGAGGGGTGGTATTTATAGTGGAGGGGAGGAGGGTTTTCATAATATTATAATCATTAGTTTATTATTTTTCCATAAAACAAGAAATAGTGAAGATTCAATGACCAATAATAGTAATAATCTCATGTGATTTAGAGATTTGGGTGCTTAAATTTCTTATGATGTCAGTAATAGTTTATTTAAATTATAATGTATTTATACGGTAAATTAATGTATTTTACTATTCACTAAAAATTCAAGTATCTCAAAAAAATCCCAAAATTTCACTCTAACCATTTTTTGACGTGTATAATACAAAAATGAATTCCATTTCTCAAAAATAAATTTCTAAATATGATTAATTTATTTTTTAATTAAAAACACAATTTACTCAAAAAACAACAATTTTAAACATTTATTTTCTTATTCCCAGATATAGGTATATCGTACTTCCACTTGAATCTTATTTATATATTATTATAGGTAAGGTTAATATTTATTTAATTATTTCAATATTTATAAGGGTAAAATTACTATTCATAAGGTTTTGTTACTATTCACCACAAATTAAGTTGGTCATATTAGACTCAAAATAACTTACTGATCACCACCGTGTATGTTAGATTTTCGAAATTCAAATCACAGAAGTGAAAAAAGTATGTTTAAAGGTCAAATAAAACTTATTACTTTATTGTTTTGTGATTTCATGTAATTATATGACATATTTATAATAAAGAAATTTCCATTTAAAACTTTGGGTCATTACATCATCTATTGGTACTGTGAGTACCATCTACCTCTAAACAGGTGGTGGTATAACTGGTGAACTACCTAGAGGTAACACCTATAGAATAGGCCCATGTATCATTGCCTCATTATTGACTGGATCATTCTCATGATCCTAATAATGAATCCTAGCTAGCATATGTTGCTGAGGCATCATGAATTATTCAAGATGTACCGTGGTCAATGAGTATATATGGAGAGTTGACACAAGGACAAGGAAACCAAAACCCATTTCTATATGATTCATGTACCATTTTTTCCCTAAAACTAGTGTCCTTATGTACCAAGTCTAAATGTCGTGGATTATAGTCCTGGTGTATGGATACATCTGCCACCACACCAACCCTGGAGTCCCTGACCTAAAATCTGAACTCAAAAAACTTAACACTATTTCCCCAAACCAGTCTCACAAACTCTGGTCCTAAGGTAAAACCAAATCCTTTGATACCAAAATTTCATGGCCTGTCCAAATGGGGAATGTTTTACAACTCCCCAAGCTCACCTCTAATAAGCGAGGGGATGGAGACTAGCACTGAGTAGGTATATCACTAACATAGGAGGCCTTAGCCTAAATAACTACACACACACACACAAATCTCTAAGCCCATATAATGAGGAAATGTAAAAAAACTAATAAACCATGAATGTATACATATAAATCCCACAACTAGAGTAAGAAAACAAGTATTGGAAAGTAAACAGGGCCAAGTACATACCCACCATAAAGAGTTTGAAAATAAGCCCAACCTCAAGTATAGAAAGGACTAGTGTAAAGGTAACCACTGATATACACCCATGTCAGTCTATCTCACCAAGCTCTTCTTGGTTGTAGTCCCTCTAGGTCTATGTTAAAGGGTTGATTGTCTATATAAGACATTAAATGTGTGGGAAAATCTCATGCACGAGTGAGTATAACAATACCTAGTAGGACACCCAAAAATATATAAGTATATAATTATAAGAATAATAGTTATCTCTATAAAATTATATATCTACAATAAATATAACAAGAATATAAATATATATTCAACATATACACACAATCTCAAGGTAAAGACAAAAATAAAATACCATCCTAGAATTCCCACTCAAAGGTTTCACATAGCACTAATTTCAAGAGACATACTCCATGATTCATATAACACTGAATAGAAATGATACATGGATGAGGATCACACCCAAGGAAATGGTGTATAATAACAACTAAATTTTTAATAACCTGCTAAGTGGATGATTGATGCCTGCCTAGTTTTGGCCACGATGATACTAAGAACTTCACCTAGGGAAAGATGATGATAGAGGATATCACTTTGGGACTCACAGAAGGATCCCAACAACTCAATCCAAGAGTTATCACTAAAGTTATCACTATAATATGTGTAGTATGTGATTCTATACCAACTTACATGGAATGGATCAAGGGAATACACCCTAATAAAACTTGTCCAAACTAAAGAGGACAAGGGCTCTAAGACAACTTTGAAGTATTAAATGGCATATAACTTTGGCATCGAGTCCTTACCATGTATCATAACTTATTCCTATGATCATGTACATGAATATGTCATAGTAAATGTTGTTTCTAGGCCCATGTTATCCTGACTGTGTTAGGTACATGACTCTGCCCATGTATACCTGGCCTGACCGTGTCAGTATCGCTGTACACAGCGTGTCCATGACCATGTACTCCTATTTATGTCCATTTAACCTCCATTATAAACTCCAAGATTCCAAGTTGAGTCACACATTGTGTTATAGGTGTCACATTCCATGTGATGTTTAACATTTCCGTGGAAACCCTAGAGCCTCACTAAGGGTACCATGCTCTATGTAATTCCAGATTACACACCACGTGTTACAGGATTTTCCAGAATCCCTAATCCATTTCACCCATATCCATCTACTCCTTTGTCCATCTATCCATCCATTACCCATTCTATAAATCACATGACACCATCTTCCAATCCTTTTTATCATTGAACATTAGAATCCAGCCATCAAAACCATTCAGAAAACACCCTCGTGCATCATCCGTCATCATGTGCGAAAGAACACAAATTTAGTTATCCCAAAATCCATTTGATATGATGATTCTTATATCATAGCTTGATACCACCATTTATCTAATCATAGATCTACAATATTGAATTGTTGCACAAAAAATGGGTGTGTAATGGTTGGTTTCATAAAATTTTGGTTGAACCACAGGTCAAATGAATGACCCATGACGAACCCGCAATAATGGTGGGATAAATAAAGAAAATTCCTAAAGATTAATGAACCACAACCATGTTTGGATGGTCTTGATTAATTTATTTCAAAACGATGAATTAAGAACAAAAAATAAATAAATAATTCTCCCAATAAATCCCTACAAATAACCCTTTCCAAAATATGACCTATCTTTGAATCAATCCGTAGGTCGATTGATTCGCATTCACCATAGGAATAAATATGGGGAATAAAATAAAAAAGAATCAACATACTACCTTGATTTGGATCAATTTATGACCAAGAAAAAAATTAAATTGTTTCTGTTAACAAGATCCTTGAATTCCGTTGCACACCGGTCATCGATCATTGATCCGGTTGTCATTTTCCAATGGAACCACCTTCAACGACTCTTCAATGGTTCTCTGGATCTATAGGGTTTAATTGTTAACCCTGAGAATTCATCATAATCATACATTTATATAATTATTATTAGTTTGGGTAATAAAATAAATACATTTATTAATTTATTTTATTTTTAAACATCCACCCATGATCGCGCCTCAACCCGAATGTCCGACGTGTTTTAAGGTTATATTGTGCATAGAGTAAAACCCACTCCCTAAACTCAATGAAGGCCTTTGATTTCTAATCTGAGCTTTTTTTTATAAATTATTCCACCTTTTTAGGAAAACTATGAACATGTGTTGTTAAATAAATTTAATATATTTTAAACATTTATTCCAGGATCACCAGGCCTTGGAATCTCATCCCATCTCAGTAACTGTCCTTGAAAATAATCTATAAAATATCTTAAAATAATACATGAAAAAATATGAGTCACTATATATAGGGTCTCTATAGTTAGTATTATAGCATTCTCTAGTTATTTTTGGAGATTAGGACTAGAAAAATTTAGTAATAACCCTAGGGATAATTCTATCACTATAGATAACCAAGATTGAGACATAAGGAATCACAAGTTAGGATACTATTTTCATTTGTAATTCATTATTTATAAGTTCATGGTGGCTTTTTATACATGAGTTATGTATTAAATCCATCCCTAATTTTATTTTTTTATTTTTTTATTTAATGGTGAGAAATATGAGAACCCATTTCAACAACCACTGTGATAGGAAATGTGATAATTTAACTAACAAGATGCCAAAATTGATGGTAATTGGAGCTCATAACTTCATGAAATTACTAGCTCAATTGACTCAAGTTATGAATAATAACTTGAATCATATGGAACACTCTCCTTCTCATAAGAATGAGTATGTTATAGTCGAATCCTTTATGAAACAAAGGCCTCCTATCTTTAGTGGTTCTTATGATCCCCTAATTTCAGAACAATGGATTAAATCTACTGAGAATATATTATCCATCTTCCAATGATTATAATAATATAAATTCATACTGTAATTCTATCATTTTGATGGGGAGGTTGATCAGTGGTGGGAACTAATAAATAACACAAATTATAAAGAGGAAATTGATTCCATGGATTGGGAAGGATTCAAGAAGATTTTTTCCTCGAACTCTATGTCTTAAGATGAATATAGAGTTCCTTATACTAAAGAAAAAGGAAGATGATTCTATTAGGGTGTATGAGGAAAACTCATGATATGACTCTATATTTTTCATGAACACTAAAATTAATTTTGATTGCTTATTTTGTTTATTAAATACAAGTCTATGAAATTTATTGGTGATTCGAGACTTCTATAGCTATGAGCATATTTTAAATTATTCCCTTAAGGTTGAGATGTAGATTGGTGACTCTCAGTGTTCTCATGGACCTATAGATAAAAATCAAAAAATAGAGTTTAGTATGGGAGGATCAACGAATAAATTTCATGGAGTCAAGAAAATCCATCATCCCACGTGTCAAAAGTGTGAGAAGAATCATCCCAGGAACTATCTAAAGGGAACCCAGAGATAATTAAAATATGGAAAAGAGGATCACCAGGCTAATAATTTTCAAAGGGATATGAATAATACCAAAAATACATAAGGATAAAATGAAGGTTTAGATCAATAGTTTTCCTATAGTTCAATGTTTCAACTGCAAAAAAAATTGAAATTATGTGAGCCAATTCCCTAAGCCACGGGTTGTTGGAGAAAATCAATGACAACAACCTCCTTGGTAGCAAAGAAGGGAATATTCTATCACTATTTCTGAGGTGGAGAATGATAATTATGTGGTGAAAAGTATTCCATTTATTTATTCAAAAATAGAAATTGTAATTTTTTATTCTATTCCTATATATTATTTTATATCCTACAAGTCTAGTAGAACTATTCAAACATCAACTCAAAATATAGAGGTTGAGTTATCTGTGAGAATAAAGAATGGGAAAATTATTGCATCAAAAGTATATAACTCCTCCCCGATCATTGTTTGTGGACCAAACCTCCTAGAAAATATCATCTTACTCCATTTGGGGGAGTTTTATGCTATATTGGGAATGGATCAGATATCTTTATATAAATAAAATATCAACTATCAGGAAAGGAAGATCACTCTTCACATCCTAAGGCATCCTCTAATTCTATAATAGTGTAAGGAGGATGACGAATCTTCTTCAAAATTATCATATCAATTATGGATATTATTTCCTTATGATCAAGAATATCTATCTCAAATGATTGGGACAAAGGATAGGGTCATGCTTGAAGACATACCCATTGTGAGGGACTTCATTGATGTATTCCTTGAATAATTTGTCAGTCTTACTTCTGAATGAGAGGTTAAGTTCAAAAATTGAACTTAGAACTGGATCTCTGCACATATCAAATATTCCTTAAATAATGGAAAGCATTGATTTGGAAGAACTGAATCATTTACAAGATAATCTGGATAAGGGTTTCATACACCTGAGTGATTCACTATGGGGTGTAAGAGTCTTATTTGTTAATGATAAGGATGTATCAATGAACCTCTACATTTATTATCATGAGATCAAAAAAATAATGATAAATAAAAAGTATCCTCTACCACAGATAGATGACTTGTTCAATCAACTATGTAGGGACAGGTATTTCTTTAAGGAGGACCTTCAGATATGATATCTTCAGTTAAAAGTGAAGATGGAATATATTCCCAAGATCTCCTTTAGAATGAGGTATGGACACAATGAGTTCATAGTGATTCCCTTCGGACCCACTAATTCTACAAAAATTTTCTTGGACCTAATGAATATATCATTTAGATATTATCTCACCAAATTTGTGGAAGTAATTATAGATTATATTATGATATATTCCAAGATCAAGGAGGAGCATGAGGAACACTTGAAAACTGTGCCAATGAAATTGAGAAATGATAAACTGCATGAAAAGTTTAATAAATGTAAGTTATGGTTAGAAGACATATTATTCTTGAGAAATTTTACCACCATTAAAGGGATATCAGTGAAACCTTTTAAAACAAAGGCAATTGAAGAGTGTCCCAGACCAACATTTTTAATGGTGACCCATAGTTTCCTTAGTCAATATGGGTATTTTAGATGTTTTTTAGAAAATTATTTTAATTTTAATACCCACTAACCAAGATGACTCAGAAGGGAGTAAAGTTTTTTTTGGACTAGTGAATGTGAAGACTTCTTTAAAGAGTTGAAAACGAGGCTTATCACTTCACCGATACTTACTATACCAACAAGTGGATAACTCTTTATAGTATAAAAAAATTCTTCAAATAAGGGTTTAGGCTGTGTACTAATGTAAAATGATAAAGTAATAGCCTATTCTTCATGGAAGTTGAAATTTCATGAATAAAAGTATCCCATTCATGATCTGGAGTTGGAAGCTATGATCTTTGCATTGAAAATTTGGCTTATTATCTCTATGGGGAGAAGTGTGAGATATATAATGATCATAAGAGTCTCAAATATATATTCACATAGAATAAGATTAACATATTATAGAGAATATGGTTAGAGATAATTAAGGATCATGACCTATAAATTCACTACCATCCCGGGAAAGTAAATAAAGTGGTAGATACTTTAAGTAGAAAGGATCCCACAAGTTTATCAATGATGAAAAATTAGAAGGATACAATCTTATTAGACTTTAAAAGGATGGATATGAGAATAATTAGGGAAGGAAAATCATCAATCCTTTCTCAAATGATTGCTCAACCATCCATTTTAGAGAAGATAAAATATGACCAAAGAGATGATGTGGAAATTTAGAAGAAGGTGAAAGCTATCAGAAAAGGGAAATCATTAGAGTTTAAAATTTATGATTAAGGATTAATAAGATTTGGGTTATGAATACGTGTACCAAAAAAACATGAGATAATGAAGGAGATTTTTAATGATGCAAATAGCTTGACCTTGTCAATCCACCCATGTAACACAAAGATATATCAAGATATCCAAGAGCACTATTAGTGAGGAAATATGAATAAAGAGATTGATTAATATATATCAAAGTGCTTGGTATGTCATCAAGTGAAGGAGAAAATGATAATGTCTAAGGGGATGATGAAACCATTACCCATACTAACATGGAAATGGGAAACATCGTCATGGAATTTGTAACCGGACTTCTAAGACATCTAGAGGAAATAATTCTATATGGGTTATTATGGATTGTTTTACAAAGACAAATCACTTTATATCAATTCAAGAGGACTTCTCATTCGATCAACTTACACGAATATACATTAGAGAAGGGGTGTGTCTGCATGGAGTCCCATTATTGATTGTATTCGATCAATATTAAATATTTAAATCCATGTTATGGAAGAGTGTCTAACGTGGTCTAAACACTGAGATAAACTTCAATAGGACTTATCACCCTCAAAATAATATGCATTATGATAGGATCATTTAGACACTGAAAGACATGTTGATAGCATACTCAATAGAATTAAAAGGATTATGAGACCAACATCTTCTTCTGGTCAAATTCTCTTACAATAATAGTTTCAAATCAAGCATCCAAATAGATCCATATAAATCCCTTCATGGGAAAAAATACAGAAAACTTGCATTATGGGGTGAAGTTGGTGAACATAATCTATTGGGACCAGAAATTATCGAATAAATGGTAGAAAAGGTGAATACCATTCAACAACACATTAGGAATTCCCAAAGTTGATGTAATATCTATATAGATAATCATCAATGAGACCTATAATTTGAGGTTAGATACATGGCATTCCTCCTCATATCTCCATGGAAGAGAGTAATGATATTTGGGGAGAAGGGAAAGTTAATCCCCATGTACATTATCCCTTTTGTGATTCTTGATCACATCAAAGCTGGGCCCATAAACTAGAACTTCCACCAACTATGTCTCTAGTACATGATATATTCTTGTACCTCTCTTTAGGAAGTACATACTAGATCTATAACATGCACTAAATTCAGAGGTGGTACAACTGGAAAATGATGTATCTTATGAGGCACAATCAGTGAAGATCTTGGACCATAGAGATAATGTTCTACGAAACTAAAATACCTACTTGGTAAAAGTACTATGGCATAATCATAAGTATGAAGAGGTAATATGGGAACTAGAGGAAGCGATGAAGGAGAAGTACCACTACAAAAAAACATAAATTAGCTACATTTATTTTTTTGATTAGCGATGTTTACAAACATATCTAATTCATTTACTATTTTTTTAAAAATTCACTAAGCAAAGTTTAGATAAATTAGTGATGTTTATAAATTTCACCAAATTAGCGATGTTTAAAGATGTTGCTAATTAGTGACACCTCATTTTCTAAAGTTTTCTAGAAATGTCAGTAAATGAGGTGTGATTTATTGATGTTTCAAAAAAATGTCACTAATTGCTGATAATAATTACAAATATTATAGATGGATAATAAATAGAAAATAAGATTATAAGAATTGGAAAATTTGGATATGCTCAATCTACTAGAATAAACGTACTCATGAAAAAAGATGTAGAAATAAAACATAATGTTAATAATAAAATTTTAATTTTGAAGATGAAAGTATATATAAACATGGGGGAAAATATAAGTGAATGATAAAGGGAATAAGAGGTATTTATAGGAAGTAGTAAACCCATATGACCATCATAAATATGACTATTGGAATAGTAATATGACCGTTGGAACAGTAACCTGACTATTGGAATAGTAATGTGACCATTAGGAATAGTTATCTAACCTTTCGAATAGTAACCTCACCTCTGGAAGTGTAAAATAATATTTAGGTATCTTATAAATAAAAATATGATATATCATGGTACAAGTAAATAAATGTTATAAAAACAGTAAATTAAGTTTTGTTATTTTTTAAAACATAAATATTTTATTTATAATTTTACAATGAATATAATGATTTAAAAGAAAATTTATTTTCAAAAAATGATTTCATAAATTAATATTATGTTTTATTATAATTATTAGATAATTTTATGAGACCATAATTATTTTTTCAAAGGGTTATAAAATTTATTTTAATATTAAAATCTGTATTTTTTGAATAAATGATGATTTTATTTAAAAATTAAATTTCTCATATTTAGAAAATTATTTTCATAAATATATTATATTTTTAAAATCTAAACGTTGAAAAATGATTTGGGTGAATTTTTGGGATTTTTATAAAATAGTTGAATTTTTGGTGAATTGTGAAATACAATAATTTATGGTATTTAATATTTTAAGACAAATACATGAATTTTTGAGTAATGGTGATGTAAGGACCCATTAGTTCGAACTCATATGCACTAGTTAATATATATAGTCACAAAAATCAATAATGTTGATAGCCTTGATCCAAAATAATAAACTAATGAATATAACGATAAGAAAAACCCCACTCCTCAACTTATAAATACCACCCCTCACCACCTCTTCTCCTTACAACTTCTAATATTTGAAGCTTTCCAATTTTCTATCCAATTTGCTACCCAATCCTTTTCCCCATGTCCTACTATTTCCTGTCTCACGAAAATACCAAACCCATGTTCCTTAAGGAGTTTCTCAAGGATATTAAATTCAATAGGATATTAAGTGAAAGTGTAGAACACATTTGGACATAAGTTAAGGGATCTCTCCAAAACTATTTTTTTTACTTTGGGTTGTGATTTATATTTATTTTCCCTAATTTATTTCTTCCTTATTCTTATATAATTTTCCTATATTTTGTATTTATGTTCCACACATATGTATCTACATCAATTCATCTTTCTTTTATGGGGAAATTCATGTTTTAACAGGTTCCATTATCAATTAATCTCGATAATCAAACATGATTAAAGGGAACTTCTCCATTTATTACTGATTTAAAGTACAATACATAATTTTTTTCAATCCACCAATATTTTTATAAATTATTTATTTTTATCATGAAAATATATTTTATTTCATTTCTAGTTTTATGGAAATAATTATTTCTGAAAGACTCTTTATTATTTTCTCAAAACATGCTTAAGTAAAACAGTTCTAAAGCAACCTAACCACTCATTTTCATGTTTCCACTTAAGTTTAAGATCATTATTAAGGATTTATTATTATCATTCAATATTAATTTACAAGAGTGATTTAAATTATTTCTTTCATGTATACCATTATGATACACCCTTTGGTTATTCCTTATAACATGATTACGAAACCCATTTCTTTCCTTGGGTAACCATTATGTGTATTACTTATGTTTGATTCTCTATATAGAAAAAATATGCATGAACATGTCATGATGGGTGCACCCTGATAATTCTCTAATTAATTGGGTAATTTTTTGTATCATGAGATGTTATGTATGGGATTACAGTGTAAACCAAATCCATTATAGGACTCTATCATCCATGTGATATAGTCTTAGAAATTAGGATTGACTCATGTTTATGTCATGTTATATATTGTTTCAACATTATTATATTTCCATAATCATATGATTCCATGTTCTATATACTATTCCACTAAATGTTTATTTATGATCCATGCCTTATATGTTATCATATTATGCCATATAACTCATATGTAATGATTATTTTCCATGATTATCCCTTATGAGGCTTATTATATTATATATTTTGTCTATGTATTCCTTAGGTTATCCTATACAGATATATGATCTTAAAGAAAGTTATGATCTCATTGTAAAGATAAATTAAAATTTTTTTTCTTCTAATTTCATGTTTTATAATTATGTACCTATTCTTCTAAGAAACTAGAATTTTTGTTCCTTGGTTTATATTTGATGGATAATAATGCTTAAAATTGTGTAATAATATGTGTAAAAGGATAGGGTCACTATATTTGAAGGCATGATGACTTCCATCACTAAAGCTATCCATAGTGATTAGATTTAAGGAATTATTCTCATAGCTGTGGTTGATACCATTGAATACACATGGAGAGAAAGAAATGACCTTGAATTTGAAAATCACACTACCTCCTTTCATATGGGGATCACTTCCATCCAAAGGGAGGTTATGGATACTTATGATTTTTATGACCTTATTGTCTTGAGAAAATTTTCTTTTACTGATAGGGTTAATAAACCTCTAGTGTTGAATTCCATTATATTGATTTCTTTTATCTCATTATGGTTTAAAGTGAATATAGATGGGGTGGTTTTAAGTGAACCTGAACCCTTGGGTTGTGGGGGTGTTTTTTGTACTCATCAGTGCTTTTTTAGAAGCTTATTTTATCATTTAATTAGGAACAAATGTTCCATTGAAGTTTAATTGTGGGTTATGATCAAGGATATTAAATATTATATCTTCTATGGATAGAGGTTCCTTTAGATAGAATCTGAATCAACTTTGGTAGTGAAAATTTTAAAGGTTCAATCCTAGAATATTCTATGGAGAATGCTACCATCCTGGATTGAATACCTCCATCTCATTGAACATCATAACCTAGATATCACACATGATTATGGGGAATCCAAAAAGGTTTATGATTTTCTATAAAAAAGAGAAATTATGGAGGCAAGAACAATATGGTCCTTTGTGATTATGGACTTCCATTCACATACTTTTGAGTTAGATTCACATGGTGATTTTCATACTCGCCTATGTAAACCCCCCTGTGATGTCATTTTCTCTATTTTTTTTAAAAATTACTAGGAATGGGTTCACCTGGATCCTAATTTTTTTTAATTTATATTTATTTTTATTAAAAAAAAATTATCTAGTACTATTCTGGTCTTATATCCACCACAAGTTTATGGTTTTTAGGGTGAAAACCTAATCATGCATGATATACATATATTTTTCATCATTTAAAATTATTATAAATTACATCTCACAGATTAAATAAATTCACATAACCCAAAACATTAGCGTCTTTTAAGATTAAAAACATAACTGACATATTTCATTATATTACATTCATTTTTTCCAAAACCATTCTTTAAACACGATTCCATTATAGTCACATCATACAAAATATTTTTTTTCATTACACAAGAAAATGGTAAACCCATATAAAAAAGGGAGAACTCAAATGATCGGTAAGAGAAAAATAATATCAAGAATTCATAGAAAAATTATCATTAGATCATAAATATAGGAGAAGAATTAATATGGAATAATTGAAGTGACTTGAGATGCCCTAAAACCATACTTCCAGATTTGGTCCTAAAGAAACATTCTTTAAATACTATATTTGATACAAACTAAAATAACCCAATAACACTTGAATCATTCCAAATTAATTATACATTACTTCTGACAACCATATCAAAATCCCAAAATCCAAAGGTTTAGTGTCTTTGAAAATCATCTACATAAAAATCTTATTTCACATAATTTTCATTGAGGGTAGTACTGAAGTGGATTTCCTCAAGAACAAAAAATATTCACAGATTTATATGTGATTTTGGATTTGGTTCCTTAGAACCAAATTATTTATAATTTATTATTACCAATATTCATTATTTTGTAACAAACCTTTTATCACATCATGATTATTCTTCTTGGTGACACAATATTTGGTAATGTCCTAAGAGTAATTGTCATACTAACAAGTCATAGTAGTTCCCCACTATGATGATAACCCAAAAGTGTCATGATAATATTCTTAAATATATGTTATATATATGGATGATATCATTTGATGATACAAAAATAATACAGGTTATCAGGAGGGGAGACTCATTGAAATTTGAGGCACTTTCTCATGATGTTTTCCCTTGGTAATTTCCAGTGTAGGAGATTAGGAGAACACAACCCACCAATAGAAAATCCACATTTATATGTGTCATTTGATATTCCTATCTATGGACATGTGTATTGATACTTAGACATTAATATTTTTATTAATGTATTTTATTAGTCATGAAATTTGATGAATTGATGAAAACTATGATGATATATATTCACGGTGAGGCAATGTAATTTGGGTTCATCTAGAGTAAAATTACATTAATGAATAATGCAAGAAATTATTTGTCCCTTCCATTATTTAATTAATGTTGATATATCAGGTCCTTTTATGGGAAGAAAACAGTACAAATAAATCCATTTCCATGGTGTTCTATGGGTATGATCATTTTCGGAAAGTCAAATAAAGATACATCAAGCACATAGGTCGAGGACACTAGAATGAAACCTGCCTCATTAGAGATATTGTGATAAATTAATTATATTACATAATAAGTGTTCATATGAGGTTTTATGTCATTATGACATTAAATTGTTTCTTTATGGGTGACTTGACACATTTCTAGACACTAACCTTAGACTATGGGTAACTCTACCTAATGCCACTAAGAAAGAGGTCTAGTGGAGACACACTAAGTATATCAAAAACCTTAGTTAAATTATAATATTATTTATTATTTAACATGTTAAGTAAATTTTATTCCTATACATGGTTTAATAATTATTCATTTTTTCTAGATCGTATATATCTCGTCACTTGTTATTCGAGAAAATATTTTATGAGCAGAATATTTAATAAATATTTATTTTCCATTTAGAGAATATTTGATTTATTTTTTTATTTGAATATAATAAAATTATATTTATTTATTAAATAAATAGTCTTTATTCATGTCTTGATAAATATTGTGTTAGATTGGATGACTAATTTCAAAGGTTCAGTGAGAAATAATATATATTAAATATTATTTAAATAATTTCTAAAAAATCTATTTAAGAAGTACTATTTAATTAATTTTCTAGTTTTGCACATGTTAAGAAATAATAATAACAATAATAATAATAATAATAATAATAATATTATTATTATTATAGATACGGGGTTATGTAAGTCTAAATGAAATAATAGGCACACATGAACAATTATTAACCCTAACACTATTTAAACCCAATTATATTATTTCTCGACCCCACACTAGCCATTTTGTGTATGTTGTGTACAAAAAATCTAGATAATTATCTCAAGACCTAGAGATCCCCTCTCTAAGAATCCTCACAAGAATGGTGAGTGATCCTCCATCACCACACCTCTCAATTCTAGAGTGATCAAGGAGAATCCATATTAGAAGTGATTCTTATAGAGATCAAGGACAAACGACGCAAACATTAAGATATACCATGCCACTAATTGGAGATTCCTACAACGAATCTTGGAGGTTTTTGGTACATGTTTAGATCCCCGCTAGAGAGAATCTATACACGATTCTTACAATGCAACAATTCTATGATATAGAGATGTTGTTAGATTCATCAATGAATATCACAAGGTAATTATTTAACTATTGCAATTAATTATAAATCATTATGTGATGATCCTGCATTTAGTTTTTTGTTCTCATTTCAATTAATCTTTGATTCAATTCAGTTGGTTGTGGTGTTCTTCATCGATGCATATCTCAAATTAATCATAAATTATGAAAAAAATACGAGTTGGGCATCCCCCACTGGTGATTCCACCACATCCAAAACCTTAAAGTGGTATAAAAGGGTCACATAATTATTTATAATTATTTAAAGATCTATGATTTATTTATACATTTATCTTTAGTTTTCAATTCCAATTTAATCACAATTTAATATAAATCATGATATACTCTCTTCTTCCTCTTCATTCTTAAAAATATAATCAATAAATGGGTTAATTTTGAATGAAGAACATTTGAAGAACTCATCAGGTGGTTAAAAGGATTTTAGTCAGATAAAAATAATTATAAATGGAATGTAGACCATTTTTACATGTAGTGTACCTATTTTTAATACACCAAGAAAAAATATGAATTAATCCAGAGCAAGTGAACTTTTTACATACAGTGTGTTTTAATACACTACGTGTTGACCGAGCTATCCTGAAACATATTTATCTAGAATACATGGTGTGTGACTTGTATAAAAAATGTGTAATCCATTAGTCAAATATGGGCCATGTATTTCTTACATGACCTACATTACTGGTGACCATGTAACTCGAAGACCACATAACATGTAACCCATGTACACCCTATGTACTCCACTAATTTTCATGGAAAGAAAACATGACTAGTACCTAAGTGTGTGTGATGGATATATAATGAATAGTTATATATGAAATATATCTATCTAATACACTCTATGTATATTACCTATTTATAAACAATTTAATATTACTTTATTATACTATTTAAAACTTATTAACTATGTTCTGTGTGTCATTCAATTGACTTTTACATACCATGTGATGGGTTATATATATATATATATATATATATATATATATTAAATTTATAAATATTTTCTTCATAATATCCATAAATACATATTGTATATAATTCATAATATAGTGATTACTCTACACATATTAAGACATAACATGATACATAAATAACATGTGTTCTACATGTCATTCAGTTTAATCATACACACCATGAAATTATGTGATAAGATGAGTATTTTACATTCTATATGAGTAAATAATATACAGATATAATAAACACTCAGTAGTTTGAATGGTTACTTGTTGTGTTTCCTTTAAGGTATATGTTTTGTACATGATAAATTTTAAATAATTTTATTTAATATGTTTAAAATTATGATGGATAATAATCTCAAGAAAGTTTGGATGAGAATTAAGATAAAATATTTAATTAATTAAATAAGACAATTAACTGATTTGAGCATTATTTATCTTAAATAAGAATGATTTGGATGGAATGCTATTTTATTAAATGTTTAATTCATTGAATGTATATGGATGATAATGAGAATGGACCAAACCTTTGTTTGTGATTTGTTTCATTTTAATCAATTATTAAATTAATTTGATGGGATACGCTTCATCCCCCTCTCATTATGTAAGGTTCTAAGTGTCTATAATTTCTATTTATATAAACCCCCAAACCAATCCTTTGGTTCCCCTCACTTGTATATGATTAAAAGCTTATGTAATGGTTGGAGATCCCAGGTGAGTGGAGGTGGTTCAAGTTTGGATTTGTGGTGAAACCAGTCCAAGAGATACATGGGTTGATTGGTGAAAAGCTACAACATGAACTAATTCATGGTTTAATATTTTCCCCCTAGGTCAACAACAATTTTATCATCTTCTAGATAAACAAACCATTAGAAAATATCATGATCATACCAATCTTATCATTTTATTTCTATCAAGTCTCATGGTTAATTTCATTATGGATGTTTTACTACTATCACATGAATGACCGAGTTAACAAGAATGAAAGATATAACTAAAATAAAATTAGTTTATGAATAAACTTTATCTAAGACTTTTTAATCACTTAATTAAATCCAATTAATATTAAAAATAATTTAATAAAGATAAAATGGTAAATTTACGTATAAATATAAAAAAACCTAAATTATATATATTAAGTCGGTATAACCTTCTATTATTTAAGTCAAAACCAAACCATAGTTCAATGTGAATGACCGAATAAAGTCAGGGTGATTTCAATAATCATAGAATTATAACTTTGGTTTTGGGTTGAATTAACTTATTTCACATTAAGTGTTTACTACCAAAGATGGACTTGATTTAACTGAGAGGAAAAGTGTAATGAACCTAACTTCAGTAGCTTAGAGTTAGTGCCTACTTTATTACATTATCACTAGATACAAAGAATCACATTTGGAATGAATAAATAGTTTAGTAGTCTTAAAAAAATATATTCATACTTGAAATTCACATTACATTTTGAAACATCTAATACATGAAGTGTTTTCTTTGAGAACACCATTATTCCTCATAACCTATCCCTTCATATCAATCACCAAACACTTCCTGGTATCTTATGGAAAATAAAATATAAGAAAGTGGTGATCTTATATGCTCAATAAGGGTAAGTGTACAAAATAATATATCATGAATAAATAAGCATAATAAATATAGCAATGTAAATAACTAGAACACATTCCATTTATCAATAAACTGATCATAATATGGTAGAAATATATGATGATCAAATAAATCCATATAAAAAACCACATAGGTTTTAAACTTATCCATGGATATTATAAATAATTGAATAATCACACGGACATAAATAACTTATCTCATAATGAGCTAATTCATAATGATAGAAATCTGAAACACACTATCAAGACCTTTCACAAGATAATTCAAATCTACGAGTAAAAACCCATCTAATTTGGATAATTGATTTGTCTCATGAGACTGATCGATGCATCGATGGGCTATATATAACTAGGACCACCCATCAATTACTAAGTCAAATGAATTATTCATATTGAAGGGGTAAAATATAATAAAAAAACATTAGTATTGAAAAACCAGCATACTAAATTATAATACATACTCCAATCAAATAAATATAATCATAAATCATCCAAAATAAAATGATGAATGGTAATAAAATTGTGCATCATCAGTCAAAATGATCATAAACTACCCAAATAATGAATAATAATGATATTAATACAACATATACCCCATGGATTAAAAGTACAATAATTGTTAAATGTCTTCGATGAATATAAAAACCCTAAAAATGTCATTAAAAACATTCATGAGGAAAATAAGCATTACACTTTGAAAATCACATTTTAAAACAATTTTTTTAAAATATAAAAATTTTATTTTAAAATACCTTTTAAAATTATAAAATAATATTTAAAACATTGAGTGGTCACAATGGTAGGAAATTCTATTCATGCAGTACAAGTTTAAAGAATATTACTTTCACATTTTTACTAATATCCAAACAGGTATTATTTTGAAAATGATATTAATATTCCTTTCAGAAAATTTTGAAAAATACAAAGTGAATAAATATGTATTTAAAAATTAATTTGTAAATGGTTAATTTTTTTTGGAAAACATTTTTAGAAAACATGAATTTTTATGAAAAAAGAATTTTGATCGAAGGGAGAAATATAGTCAGATTTTCTTAAAAAAGATTTACTAATAATTTTAAGCACTAAAGAGTGTAAAAATAGTAATATTAATTGAAAAATTTCATTAATAACTAGAGGAAAATAAAATATATTTATTTTGAGATAAAAATATCAAATAATTCCCCCAAGTGAGACTTAAACAAAAATATTCCTAAATAATGATGGGATTGTGAAATAAACCCTTACCACTTTTGTAACTTTTGAATCATAATACCCATGAAATAAATGACTTGAAATGAAACTTTAAATAATATTAAGAGATATATATTCATGATATAACATGTCAAAATGGTCATTATATACACTACATAAAGGAATAAGTGGTGAATATGGAACATGTCTCACAGAAGTAAAAGTGAGACAGGAAACCCTTACCTCAGGTTCAGTTTCCTTTGTATGTGTCCGAAACTCCTATATAATAAATATAGGTTCCTTATAAATATATTATAGAACCATAATAATATATATATTACTATATATTATTTAATTATAGTCTTTTATCACTCGTTTATTATCAATTCTTTGTTAAAATCACTGTTTCGGATGTAATTGCTTTGTTTTTTATGTATGTTTTAGTTTAGTATTTTTTGTAATTTTAATTTTATCATGATTACATCATATCCAAAATTTTAACAATGATATAAATATCATATATATTAATTTTATATTTATTTATATTAATCTATAAAATTTATATATAGAAAATGGACTGTACTATTCATGGAGATGGGGGTCGTACGTACGCATGAATGCAGTTTCCATTTTTCTCAACGAATGGAAAAAAAGAAAATAAATATTAATTAACCTTTTTAAAATAATTATTATGTAATATATATTATTTATATTAATCAAATACATCCTTACTACCATCCATGTAGAAATAAAATAAAAAGCATTTCACATCGCTACATAGAGACGGTAGTCCACACGTACGCATGAGCGATGTTATTATTTTCTAATGCATTGACATGTAAGAAGTAATATCTAATATTATATTTAAAGAAGTATTTTTATATTATAAATATCATCTATATTCATTTAATTTAACCTTACTACCTTTCATATAATGCATAAGGGAAAAATGAACCACATCGCTTCATGAGGCGGTATTCCACCATACACACGAGCGACATTATCGTATCCCCCATGAAATATAAATTAAGAAGTTATAAGTGATAAAATAATAAAATAAGTATAAAAATTTCAAAAATATCATATAAATATATTAAATCCATCATTATATCCATTCTTGAAATGTGGTTATGGAAAATGAATTACATCAGTTCGTGAGACGGTAGTCCGCCGTGCACACGGTTGACAGTTTCATTTAAAAATTGATGGAAGTGGAGATGGATATGTTTTATTCCATTAAAATAATAACATATAAATATATATTATATGTTGGTTTAATTATATTATCATAGTTTAATAAGTTTTTAAGGAGGTGGAAGAAGAAATAAAACAAATATGCACATTTAAAATTTTTACCACTTCTTCAAAGAGCCTCTTTAGGTTTATACCTAAAGAATTATTATGAGAGATTCATAATCAAAATAATTACTATAGGATGTGGGAAAAATTAATTAAGTCATTTTAGCAATTATTTTGTGATCTAAATGATTTTGGAAGTGTGAATAGGGGTGGATAGAGGGTATCCCTTTATAAGTGGGGGAGAGGACACACAATGAATTTTTGAAAATATAAATTCATACCCACATTTTTATCATGAAAAAGGCTAAAAAATGGTTCATTACTTATAATTTTGGATTTTAGGGTCTAAATATTTCCATAAAATTGGTTTTGGACAAGTTTTAGGTCATTTTGACCCTTATCTTCTTAGTTTACTCCCTAGTAAACCAAATTTTACCTTAACCGCGATAATTAATTTCTACTATTTTCACTATTAATTATGGTTAATAATTAAGTTTAACTTGTTAGATAGTATAAATTATTTTTAATCCAAGTATTTAATCCATTTTTCCAAATTAGGCTTGCATAAGTGACAAAATTCAATTGAAAATTAAACAGCAGATGTGATGAAAGGGCGGTTTTTCAAAGAGAAAATTCTCATAAATATAGAATATTTTAATATCAAAATTCAATATGAAATTGATTTAAATGACCTAAATTTGTTAAACTGTTATATAATTGAACTAATTTTTACTTTAAAGAAAATTTAAAATATAATTTAACTTTTTAAATAATTTAAATGAAAAGACATTTTTTAATAAAAAGCATTATTTTTCACTATTTTTCAAAAAAATATTATTTTCAAAAGATTCTAAAAAATTCACCAATATATAATTTTGATATATATATTTCAAAAATGGAGATTATTTTTTTCTAATAAATTTTATAATACTGGTAAAAATTAATTTTAAACCATGTCCGCAAAGCACGATTAACCCGCCTTTCAGAAAAAATACAATTTTTCAGAAAACATTTATTTTTTATTTAAAATCATTCTTATTTTATTTATAATAAATAGTTAACCATTTAATTTATTTTATACATGTGTAAACCATATAATTTTCATAATTTAGTTAGTACAATCCATATCTGCCAACTTAATGACTACTTTATAACACTCATGTTTAAAAAATAATATTTTAGTAGAGTATTACATTTTGTTTAAACCTGGTGTTGTGTGCATCACAATATATCAAAGAGATTGAATTTATTTAAAAAGAAATATATTTTAAAGAATTTTTGTTTTACATTCTTTTATAATATTGGTGTTTCATATCATATATGCTATCGATTATGATGTTCCTCTTTTAAAATATTAGGGTGTTATATTCTACCCCCTTAAATATACTGCGTCCTTGCAATTTAATCTTGATCTCAGAAATAAAGGGTTTGAAATTTGAAAATACCTTTATTATAAACCCATATAATTAAAAGGTTTAATAAAAAATACTCTTTATAAGGGAGAAAGGGATGTAGAAAGGTCATATATTATAACACATAGTTAGGTTTCCATGTAAAGGCCCTTAAAATTAAAGGAAATTTTTTTCTTAATTTTCTTTGGAATTTTACAAGAACACAGTTTCTGACGGAACCAGATTCCGAGGCCCGGTGTGCCCGGAATAAATTTCCAAATTTTAGCTCAGGTACGTTCAGTAAACGAACGAGCGGGTTTTCCTAACTTTTGAACCGATGCTCAGAATCGAAATCTGAGGGCACCGATGGAATTGAAGTGCCGGTAATTGCTTAAAAACACCTTTTTCGGAGTTGCTTTTGCTCAGGTGAGGTTATTAAATTTTGGGGTTAACTAAAGAATAAAAATAAAATTTTGTGCAACCAAATTTTATTTTTATTTAAGGTAGCTTAACCCTAAGCTTGATGGTTGGAGTGGGACCCACTAATACCCTAACTCCTAGGTAGGATATTAGTGAGGTGGGGCCCACATTAGCCCCACCCCTTTATTTCCTTTTACCTTCCACGTGCATTTAATATGGTAACTCACCCGCACCCCCTTTTAAATGCCAAGTCAACTCTCGCGTTTAATTAAATTATTAAATGCCTCATTAATTTGGTCAATGCCTGATAATTAAATCATGATATGTTTCTAAAATTCAAAAACCATTGGCATGGGAAATAAAATAAGGCAAAGCCTTATTTTATTAAGTTGTGGTTTCATTGTGTGAGAAGAATTGGGAGAGGAATTACTCAAGGCCTTGGAACTTCATCTTCCTCCTTGAAGAACGCGAAGAACGCACCGTCGCTGACGAAGAACGCTGACCTCCGACGTAGGACGACGTAGAACACCGAATCCTCAGAGATTGACGATGCGATGCCGTGTACCACGACACCGACGATTCTCTCCTCCGCGACGCCTTCTTTCGTGACGTTCTTTCCCGTGACGAACCTTCGTCCGACGACACCTTGATATAGGGGGTTTGGTTTAATTTATTTGGATTATATCCTTGGCCTTTGAGTTAATTGTTGATAGTTGTTTGATCCGTCTGTTATCGAAATAATGGGAGGAGGTCAGACCGTACGAACACGGCTGACCCTCCTCCCCCTTTGATGGTTGTTCTTGTTGCGGCATGAGTAAAGGCGACACGGTACAACAACACCTCGCGGAAAAAATTGAGGAACGGGTGAAGAAGCGCGACGCCGTCACGCCGCGCCGTTGCGACAATTTAAAGGCTCCACAGATCGTTTAATTGACAGCAGATCATCGGGCGATGACGGAACGGGCCACAAAGGCGGTTTGATGATTCCACAGTAAAGTTCGAGAGCCGAGATGAACGCCGGCACAGACGGAATTGAAAACGGACCACCAGAGTAACTCCGGTGGCCCCCGGATTACACCGGCGGCGCAGCGGCGCCAGAGACTGGAGGCTGCGGCCGACACCGGCCTGCCGCCAGGAGGCGGCGGTGCCCGGCGCGCCACCAGGAAGGACCGCCGCAACTGAAGCCGCAGCGGCCGACGGCTGGTCCCACGACCGCGCGAGACCGAGGGGGGACGCGGCGCTGGCCCGCGTCCACTGGAAAGGAGCGCCCCCCACGTGGGGGCCGCGACTTCAATCAAGGGGGAATCTCCGCCTTGCGCATCCACTCGGCCAGCGCCGAGCCGACCCCGCTCGGCCAGCACCGAGCTGCCCCGGGCCTGACCGGCCGCACCGGGCCGGGCCGGGCTGTGCCCTAATGGGCCGGACCTGGACCTAGTTCCGGTGGACCCGGTTCGGGCCGACCCAGGGGGGGGGGGGGGGGGTAATGGGCCGGATCCAGACCCTGTTCGGGTCGACCCGGTTTGGGCCGACCCAGGGGGGGTATTGGGCCGGGTCGGACTAGGCCCAAACCCCCTATTTCCGGACAGTTCCGTTCAAACGCCCGTATCTTGGGCTACAGACCTCGGATTGATGCACCGTCAGTTGCGATGCAATCCTTGAGTTGAGGCGGTCGTTTAGGTATATTACACTCAAGGTTTCGAAGAAATTTGGGTATGTACGGGTTGGTTTGAACACGAAACCAACTGGGCCCTCGGAGCAGAAACGCTTATAACTTGAGCTCCAGACGTCCGATTGATGTGCCGTCAACTTTGATGGATTCCTCTTAGTGATACGGACCTTTCGGATTACTCCTATTGAGGTTTGGAGGCAGATGGAGTGCGGTCGGGTTGTTTTTGACTTAAAAACCAACCGGGCCCCTGGGACGAAAAAACCAACAACTCTCGGACCGGGCGTCCGATTGACGCGCCGTCTGTCACGTTGTGTTACTTTTGATGAGACAGAACTTTGGGATACATCAAATCCGGACTATGTGTCAATTGATGTATCGACCTCTTGGATCGTGGAGTTGACCCTCTCGGAACGAGCGAGCTGTGTGCGAAAACCCTAGAGCTGGATGCGACGACGATGACTTTCGTACGGGAATCCTCCGTGGGTTCGACGGTGACGACTACGGTACTTTCAATCATTATGAAACCCTAGAGCTGACTGAGACTTGATAACTGCTGGTCGATCGACTCGGGGTGTTTCGGATAGCCCAGTGGGGAGTGCTTGGATGTAGCGGCAGACCCGCGGTACTCAACAGAAGGAGTACCTCTGGAGGCTATGAGGGGGAGCGCTTGGTTGTAGCGGCAGACCCACGAAGGAGGAGCGCTTGGTTGTAGCGGAAGACCTCGGTACTCAACAGAAGGAGTACCTCTGGAGGCTATGAAGGGGAGCGCTTGGTTGTAGTGGCAGACCCACAGAGGAGGAGCGCTTGGTTGTAGCGGCAGAACCATGGTGGGAAGCACTTGGTTGTAGCAGCAAGATCACAGTACTCGACATGTGGAGTACTACAACAGTCCAAGGTTAATGGGAAGTGCTTGGTTGTAGCGGCAGACCCCTTGTACTCGATAGAGGAGGAGTTTCCCCAACAGCTATGGTTTCGACATCATGATTTTAATCCTGGTTTGAGATGAGTCTTGACTTTCAATCATTATCTTCGATATGATTGACTTTATTTCCTATGTGGTTTGGGTGGTGTTATCCTGTGTGGATTGGTTGTGCTATCCTGTGTGGACGTGATCAAACTTGGGCTCAGATGTTTTAGCCGAACTGGGATTGATGACTTAGGTATATGTATGGGCATATACCTAAGTAGTGTCGAATTTTACTTCGTGATTGTATCATTCTCTTGTGGATTATCCTTTGTGGATTCTGGGAGACCTTCGGGGGTTTTGGGGTCCCTACTGAGTAGCGTATACTCACCCCTGCACGGGCTATGCCCACACTACGTTGTGTTGGATGCAGACGATGGACAACGCTGATCGTGTATGAGGCTTGTGGAGTGAGTCGGTACCTGGAGGTGGACCACTGGGCGGGACATACACGGAGCGGATGGATGGACCCGTGGAGCTGTGGAGACTATCCGTACCCACCCTTTAGGTGGGGCTTCCAGTGACGGATCGAAGTTGCAGTTTTAGTTACAGTTGTTGTACTTCCTTTCCAGTTGTACTTTACTTTCAGTTTGAGTTTTTATTCTGGCCCACTTACTTTTCCGCACTTACTATTGTACTCGGTTTTTACTTAGTGTTTACTTCTGCTTGCTTACTCTGTCGTGTTTGTTTACTTTACAAAGGAAATTCCTTCCCCTTTTTATCAGGATTTATGCCTTGGTGCTAGTCGCCAGCCCCTGTCCTATGGAAGGCGGGTTTGGGGTAGTCACGGCACGGGCCCCGAGGACGGGTCGTGACAATTGGTATCAAAGGAGTTCAGTTCTACTGTAGAACTCTGTACTCTGATCTTTTCTTCTAGGTGAAGCAATAGTGTTAAGGGTATTGAGTATGGTTATCATTCCAGGGAGTCCAGTGTTGGTGCGGCGGCTGACGTATCCGTACACCAGGACCCTGACTTCTAATTTCCGAATCAATGCACGAAACACTGATTGCATGTGTGTTTCAAAAGTTTTCTTTGTGATTACTTTGTTTCAGCTCACCAGGTATACTGTTTTGACCATGGCGCACCTGCATCTTTTCAAGATGGCCCCACGATGGTAGCCAGCTAGGGTTCAGAGCTTTGTGTGAGATGACAACCCACCAAGCGATGAGGCCTCAGTGTAGGGCCCCTTTTCAGCGGAGGCATCGACGATACCTCTACCCGCCGAGCCACCGATGCTACCAGCCCCAGCCGCTGAGAGTGCACGTCACCTTAGTACACTGCACAAGTTTCAGCGTCAGAGACTGCCCAGGTTCCGTGGGGAGACGGACACTCAGGAAACTGAGGATTGGCTGGAGGCGGTTGTGTGAGTTTTCAGGTTAGTGGGGACACCAGATGACCTCATGGTGATCCTCGCTGCGAGCCTCCTGCACGCGGCAGTAGGAAGATGGTGGTACTTGATGCTCCATGTGCACGACGAGGCATCTCTCCTCTAGACGGACATTGAGGGCCTCTTCTGCTCGGAGTTCGTCCCAACCACCCTCCATGCGGTGCACATCCAGGAGCTTCTACAGCTGCGACAGGGCAGCATGACGGTCGCCCAGTACTCGGCGAGATTTACCGATCACTCGCGCTATTCCACAGACATGGTATGAGACCCCTTTTTCAGGGCTCGAACCTTCGAGCAGGGGCTCAGGCGAGAGATTAGAGCTTCAGTTGTTTCTCACAGCATCCCGACGCAGACATGGGTGTTAGAGCGAGCCCTCTTAGTGGAGAGTTTCCTTGTTGAGCAGTCTCCAGCAGCAGGACCCACCACTAGCCGGCATGCGGCAGAGTCTTCTGCAGCGGGAAGTAGACAGATGACATAGAGGTCCAAGAGGACTAGACCTACAGGTGGTCAACCGCATGACACATGATCGTTTGTGCGAGGCACCCGGGGTGGACACCGACTTACCATGAGCGGA
The DNA here is from genome assembly GCA_963277665.1 of Viscum album. Classification (NCBI taxonomy): domain Eukaryota; kingdom Viridiplantae; phylum Streptophyta; class Magnoliopsida; order Santalales; family Viscaceae; genus Viscum; species Viscum album. The sequence continues at coordinate 1,087,283,303 of OY728164.1, read as the reverse complement.
CAATGTTACTCCTGTGGCAGGGTTGGTCACATGGCTCGTGACTATCCGACCCGCCATACAGATGATCAAAATATAAACGAAGGACCTCCCAGGCAGAGTCAAAGGTTCGATCGAGGTGGACCAAAAGGAGCAGGAGACCGTGGCAGGGGAGCTGGCTGTGCAGTTGGAGGTGGACGGCGCTTCGAGGTGTTTCCACCATCCCCACCAGGAGGTCCACCCCGACCGCAAGGAACAGGTGGACATGGGAGATCTCAGCTTCATGCAGCTGAGGCCTATGATCATGGAGCTCCGGGAGTAGATGGACAGGAGTGGGACTAGCTCCAAACCTGGAGACTTTTGTTCATGTTTCTTCTAGCTTTGTTGATGTTTGTCTGTAGATGCTTTGTGTCTTTGTACTTTGAGTTGCAGTAATAAAAGACACCTTTCTTTGTGGAATTTACTTTTATGTCCTCTCTTTTTATTATTACTAAGAGGTTCCGGTTTAAAAACCATTGACTTGACCCTCACCTTTGAGATACCTACTGGAGGAGACCCAGTGACCACACACTGATGCCGACAGTGTGACTCAACCCTTGGAGGTGAGAGTTACGGTTGGATATCTTGGTAGTAGCATCGAGGCCTTACGATGTCATCCTTGGTATGGATTAGTATCATCAATGTCGGGATTGAATGTATTAGGCAAAGAACGTGGTTAATCCAGGGGATGAGACCAGATTTGTCTTATCAGAAAATAAGAAATATTAGCAGCTCTTGTAGGACCAGAGAAGGTCCAGGTCATCCAGAAGTGGATGAGAATAGCTCAGAGCCAGCAGAAGTCTTATGCTGATAGGAGACGGAGGCCACTGGAGTTCGAGGATGGAGACCACGTCTTATTACGAGTCTCACCTCGATGTGGATTATGGAGATTTGTCCGAGGCGGCAAGTTATCTCCGTGCTTCATCGGACCGTTCCAGGTCCTCAACAGGATAGGCGAGGTGGCTTACCGCCTAGATCTACCACCTCAGTTGCATCAGGTGCACGACGTTTTTCCTCGTATCTTAGCTGAGGAGATACGTTCACGACCCGACACATATCATCGACCATGGGGAGATGGACTTTGACGATGGGGCGACTTTTGAGGAGGTCCCGGTGGAGATCTAGGTTCGACAGGAGCGGGTCCTATGTGGACGGTCGATACCTCTAGTGCGCATCAGATGGCGGCACATGAACCTCAAGGAGAGCACATGGGATCGAGAGACTCATATGCGTGCTCAGTACCCACATTTGTTCCCCTAGTTTATGATGTATCTTTACGGGGACATAAATCCCTGAGGTGGGAGTAATTTAAAGAGCCATAAAATTCAAGGAAATTTTTTTCTTAATTTTCTTTGGAATTTTACAAGAACTCAGTTTTTGACGTCACCAGATTCCGAGGCCCAGTGTGCCCGGAATCAATTTCTGAAGTTTAGATCGGGTAAGTTCAGTAAACGAACGAGCGGGTTTTACTAACTTTTGAACCGGTGCTCAGAATCGAAATCCAAGGGCACCGATGGAATCACATCGCCAGTAATTGCTTAAGAGAACCTTTTCCGGAGTGGCGTTTTCTCGGGTGAGGTTATTAAATTTTGGGGTTAACTAAAGAATAAAAATAAAATTTTGTGCAACCAAATTTTATTTTTATTTAAGGTAGCTTAACCCTAATCTTGATGGTTGGAGTGGGACCCACTAATACCCTAACTCCTAGGTAGGATATTAGTGAGGTGGGGCCCACACAAGCCCCACCCCTTTATTTCCTTTTACCTTCCACGTGCATTTAATATGGTAACTCACCTGCACCCCCTTTTAAATGCCAAGTCAACTCTCGCGTTTAATTAAATTATTAAACGCCTCATTAATTTGGTCAACGCTCGATAATTAAATTGTGATATGTTTTTGAAATTCAAAAACCGTTGGCATGGGAAATAAAATAAGGCAAAGCCTTATTTTTTTAAGTTGTGGTTTCGTTGTGCGAGAAGAATTGGGAGAGGAATTTCTCAAGGCCTTGGAACTTCATCTTCCTCCTTGAAGAACATGAAGAACGCACAGTCACCGACGAAGAACGCCGGCCTCTGACGAAGGAAGACGTAGAACACCGAATACTCGGAGATCGACGACGCGACTCCGTGTACCGCGACACCAACGATTCTCTCCTCCGCGACGCCTTCTTATGTGACATTCTTTCCCGTGATGAACCTTCGTTCGACGACATCTTGAGGTAGGGGGTTTGGTTTAATTTATGTGGATTATATCCTCTCCATTTGATTTAATTATTGATAGTTGTTTGAGCCGCCTATTATCGAAATAACTGGAGGAGGTCGGACCGCACGAACACGGCCGACCCTCCTCCCCCTTTGATGGTTGTTCTTGTTGTGGCACGAGTTAAGGCGGCGCGGTACTATGACACCACGCAGAAACAATTGAGGAACAGGCGAAGAAGCGTGACGCCGTCACGCTGCACCGTTGCGGCAATTAGAAGGCTCCGCAGATCATTTAATTGACAGCGGATCGTCGGGTGATGAAAGAACGGGCCGCAAAGGCGGTTTGATGATTCCACAGTAAAGTTTGAGACTCGAGATGAACGTCGACACAGACAGAATTGAAAACGGACCACCGGAGCAACTCCGGTGGCCTACGGATTACACCGGCGGCTGGCACCGGCCAGCCGCCGGGAGGCGGCGGTGCCTAGCGCGCCGCTAGGAAGGACCGCCGCGGCGGCCGGCGGCTGGTCCTGCGGCCGTGCGAGACTGAGGGGGGGGGGGGGGGATGCGGCGCTGGGCCGCGTCCGCTGGAAAGGAGCGGCCCACACGCAGGGGCCGCGACTTCAATCAAGGGGGTAGTTCCCCCTTGCACGTCTGCTCGGCCAGCGCCGAGCCGACCCTGCTCGGCCAGCGCCGAGCCGACCCCGCTCGGCCAGCACCGAGCCGCCCCAGGCCGGACTGGCCGCACCGGGCCGTGCCGCGCCCTAATGGGCCGGACCCGGACCCGGATCGGGTCGACGCAGTTCGGGCTGACTCGGGGGGGGGGGGGGGGGGTAATGGGCTGGATCCGGACCCGGTTCGGGCCGACCCTGGGGGGGTATTGGGCCGGGTCGGACTGGGCCCAAACCCCCTATTTCCGGACAGTTCCGTTCAAACACCCGTATCTTGTGCTATGGACCTCCGATCGATGCGATGTCAATTGGGATGCGATCCTTGAATCGAGGCGGTCGTTTCGGTATATTACACTCAAAGTTTCGGACAACTTTGGGTATGGCCGGATTGGTTCGAACACGAAACCAACCGGGCCCTCGGAACGGAAACACTTATAACTTGAGCTCTGGACATCCGATTGACGTACCGTCGACTTTGTTAGATTCATCTTAGTGAGACGGACCTTTTGGATTACTCCGCTTGAGGTTTGGACATAGCTGGAGTGCGTTCGGGTTGGTTTTGACTTAAAAACCAACCGGGCCCCTGGGACAAAAAAGCCAATAACTCTCTGACCGGGCGTCCGATTGACTCGCTGTCTGTCGCGTTGTGTTCCTTTTGACGAGACAGAACTTTGGGATACATCAAATCTAGACTACGTGTCAATTGATGTATCGACCTCTTGGCTTGTAGAGTGGACCCTCCCAGAACGAGCGTGCTGTGTGCGGAAACCCTAGAGCTGGCTACGGCGACGATGAATTTCGTACGGGAATCCACCATGGGTTCGACGGTGACGACTACGGTACTTTCAATTATTATGAAACCCTAGAGCTGGTTGAGTCTTGATGACTGCTGATCGATCGACTTGGTGTGTCTCGGATAGCCCAGTGGGGAGCGCTTGGTTGTAGCGACAGACCCACGGCGGAGGAGCGCTTGGTTGTAGCGGCAGACCCGCGGTACTCAAAAGAAGGAGTACCTCTGGAGGCTATGAGGGGGATCGATTTGTTGTAGCGGCAGACCCATGGTGGAGGAGTGATTGGTTGTAGCGGCAGACCGCGGTACTCAACAGAAGGAGTACCTCTGGAGGCTATGAGGGGGAGTGTTTGGTTGTAGCGGCAGACCCACGGCGGAGGAGCGCTTGGTTGTAGCGGCAGACCGCAGTACTCAACAGAAGGAGTACCTCTGGAGGCTATGAGGGGGAGCGCTTGGTTGTAGTGGCAGACCCATGGTGGGAAGCACTTGGTTGTAGCAGCAGGCCCACAGTACTCGACAGGTGGAGTACTACAGCTGTCCAAGGTTAATGGGAAGAGCTTGGTTGTAGAGGAAGGCCCCCTGTACTCGATAGAGGAGGAGTTTCCCCAGCAGCTATGGTTTCTACATCATGATTTTAATCCTGGTTTGAGATGAGTCTTGACTTTCAATCATTATCTTCGATATGATTGACTTGCTTTCCTATGTGGTTTGGGTGGTGTTATCCTGTGTGGATTGGTTGTGCTATCATGTGTGGATGTGATTGAACTTGGGCTCAGATGTTGGATCCAAACTGAGATTGATGACTTAGGTATATGTATGGGCATATAACTAAGTAGTGTCGAATGTTACTTCGTGATTGTATCAATCCCATGTGGATTATCCTTTGTGGATTCTGGGAGACCTTCGGGGGTCTCGAGGTCCCAACTGAGTAGCGTATACTCAACCCTGCACGGGCTATGCCCGCACTATGTTGTGTTGGATGCAGACGATGGATAACGCTGATCGTGGCTAAGGCTTGTGGAGCGAGTCGGTACCTGAAGGTGGACCACTGGGCGGGACATACACGGAGCGGACGGCTGGACCCGTGGAGTTGTGGAGACTATCCGTACCCACCCTTCAGGTGGGGCTTCCAGTGACGGATCAACGTTGCAGTTTTACTTATAGTTGTTGTACTTCCTTTCCAGTTGTACTTTACTTTCAGTTTGGGTTTGTATTCTAGCCCACTTACTTTTCCACACTTACTATTGTACTCAGTTTTTACTTAGTGTTTACTTCTTCTTGCTTACTCTGTCGTGTTTTTTTACTTTACAATGGAAATTCCTTCCCCTTTTTATCGGGATTTACGCCTTGGTGCTAGTCGCCAGCCCCTGGCCTATGGAAGGCGGGCTTGGGGTAGTCACGACACGGGCCCCGAGGCTGGGTCGTGACATTTCAAGTAGGATAACATTAGTTGGAAGTGAAGATATGGACATGAAAGAAAAGAATAAATAATTAAAGAGAGTGATAGAGATCATTGATCACAAGAAAGTGAATGATAAATGTAAATTTAAGTACCTAGAAACCATAAATCCATGATTATTTAAAATACCATTTGATTTATTGGATATAAGTGTAATATAATAACTTTTTGGTTTCAAGATATTTTTCCTAAAATTATGGAATTATTTTACTATCTAAGAATATAAGGAACTACAATTACTTGATATGTTTATATTTCATAAGATAAATTTAATCCTTTTATTTTACTTATATAAATTTAAAATTCATCTCTTACTCCATGTAATAAATTTCCAAAAATGATTTTTTTATACCTTGAAGAACTAAAATTAACTTTTAAGAGACCACAAGATCTATAAAAGATAAACAAGATATTCCTACTATCTTTACTAAAACGAAAATGGTTAGAAAAAGTTATCAAATAACACCCAAAGTTAAACTTAATCCATTCCATAAATAGTTAACCTTAAAGCTCATCTAAAATATGTCTAACCAAATTTAGAAGTAAGGTCACTAAATTAACATTATTCTCAGACAACATAAAGTTACTCATAATGTAACATTACAAATATTTGAATATATTTATCACTATAAAAACTTAATGAAAGCATGAATACTTAAAAAAATAAAATCTCTGGTTGTTGAATATATTCCATAAACCCAAACATGCAGTAAAATCCAATAAAGATATCATAAAACATAAAATCACCAAATTTTAAGTTCACCAATACAATACCATAAAAATCAATTTATAATTATTATCTCAACATATATAAGATATTAATGGTTATATTCTATCAATCATGTGTTTTATAATAAGTTCCACTTTCCACTGAATCAATTTTTTTGGTCATTGGCACCATTCAACATGTGCTCTCAAATCCTTAAAAGAAAAAGTACTATAGTATAGTCCTTATTCATTTAATAATTTTTATAACCAAAATTTCACTGGTAAAATACTCATATAACATAATTATTGAATCCAAACTCAATTAAATTAATCATTCCACTCTATCTATTATAGTAGCATAATCTTGAACTTGATCCCTTAGGTTCTTTTGAGGTATATTCTATTGATGTTTGGGGATTCCATTTTCATAGTGCCCCATCTCCTCATAGTTGAATCATTGTAAATTGGTAGATTTTTTTTTTCCCTTGAAATCATGATCATGGTGGAATTTCTATTCACACTTGTTGAAAACTTCCATTCCCTTCAATCAAGTACCGAGGTGTTTCTTTCCATAATTATCACATGGGGGAAAATCATTCTTTACCTTATTCCCCTTATATATTTTTTTCTATATCATCCTCTTCCTCTCTTTATTCCCTTAAAATCCATAATACTTAGATAATTATTTATATATCTTGATAGAATATGATACCATGTACTCATTTGCTGAGAATGTTTGGGAGACTAGTTCCCTTCAAAATATTGGATTAATATCACCAAAGAAACTATCATTCTTACTCTTTAGATTATTTGAATTGATACGGTTCCCATTACTTCCACTAGGATCCATTTATAAATAATTAAATACACTATATTAGATTATAACATTATGAAGCATGATGTATAATCCCAAAACTAGTGAAACAATTAATATAAATTGAAAAATTTATTCATGTACTATCTCAAAATCATAAATAGGTTTCTTTGGGAAAATTTTCAAATTATAAATATATTTTCAAATCCTTCATAATTGGTTTTAAATAAAATGTCAGTTAACCCAAGCATATTCTCTGAGAGTGTCAAATGAGGTGAGAATTAAGGCCCATTTTCATATACTAGGAAATGCTCGATTCAAGCCTCATGCACATTTTTCAGAGTTATTATCCCTAGGTATATCTATACTTGAACCAATCCTACTTATAGTATACATATAGGGATGTATTTCTAGGTAAAACACATAATATTTACCTTTCCAAAAATATTAGTATTTTCTTCTATACATCTAATCAACATATATAATCGGGTTATATCCCATAGTCTAGGTTTTCCAAAATCTAGTTTCGAAAGTTCTCTACTAAAATTCCTTTGATACCAACTATAACAACCTCGATTACAATAGCCTAAAACCGATGCTTACTATATTATATTGATATTATATAAAAGGAATCACATTAGGAAGGACCAAATAATTTATTAGTAATAATAAAATAGATGAATACTTTAAATTCACATTACATTTTAAAACATCAAATACATAAAGTGTTTTCTTTTGGAATTCCATTATTCCTCATATTGTATCCCTATATATCAATCACAAAACAATTACTGGTATCCTAAAGAAAATAAAACATAAGAAAGTGATGAGACCAGATGACCATTAGGTGTAAGCATATAGTGTAATATATCATGAATAAATAGGAATAATTAATATGGAATGGTAAACAGCTGAAGCAAATTTCATTTAATCAATAAACTAAGTATAGTATGGTAGGAATGAATGATGATGAAATAAAACCATATAAATAATCACATAAGTTGGAAACTTATCCATAGATATTATTACTAATAAAATGATCCCATAGACATCAATAACTGATCTCATAATGAGAGAATTCATAATGTTGGACATCTGAAACTTACTATCATGACCTTTTACAAGATAGTTTAAATCTATGGGTAGAAACCCATCTAATTTGAACAACACATTTATCTCATGACACCTATCAATGTATCATGGGGATATATATAACCAATCCCCACACATCACTTACTAATTATAATTCATTCCTCATATGAAAGGGGTTAAACATAATCAACATAAACATTAATATTGAAAAACTAACATAAAAAATGTTAATACTTACCCCAATCAAATAAATATAATCACAAACCATATAGAATAATATGGATAATGGTAATAAAATTGTACATAATCTGTTAAACTGATCATATAACATCCAAATAAGGAATAATGATTATATAAATATAACATACATTCAATGGATCATAAGTTGAATAAAGGGTTGATGTTGTCGAAAAATAGCAATACCATAAAAATGTCATTAGAACCATTCTTGAGGAAAATAAAATTTTCACTTTGAAAATCACCATTTAAAAATATGTACACATTTTTTTTAAAATACCTTTGAAACATATAAAATAAGCTTTAAAAAATTTAGTGTTCATGATGGTGGGAAATTATATTCATTTCATAAACATCAAAAAAATATTCTTTCACATTTTCATTAAAATCTAAACGGTAATTGATTTGAAAATGACCTCAAGATTCCTTTCAGAAAATTTTATAAAAATTAAAAATGGATAAAAATAACTTTAATAATTTATTTGGAAAATATTAAAAACATTTTTAGAAAACATGGATTTTGATGAAAAAGGATTTTCAACCAAAGAGAGAAATCTAGTCAGATTTTCTTAAAAACATTTTCTCAATCATTTTAAGTATCTAAGAGTGAAAAATGGTAATATTACCATGAATAACCCATTTAGAATAAAATATATTGATTTTAAGATAGAAATATCAAATATAATCTTTATGGGATACTTAAACAAAAATAATACTGAATAATGATGAGATTATGAAATAAACCCATACCACTTTGGTAACTTTTGATGCCTAATCCCCATGAAATAAATAATGTGAAATGATAAATTAAATACCATAAAGTGAATTGATTCGTGATATAATATATCACAATGGGAAATATATACACCACATAAAGTAATAAGTGTTGAATATGGCATATGTCTGACGAAAGTAAAAGCGAGACGTGAAACCCTTAACTTTGGTTCGAATTCCTTCATATATGTACGAACCTCTTGTATAATAAATATAATTTTATTATAAATATATCATATAACCATAATCATATATATTATACCATATAATATTCACTTATAGTCTTTTATCACCCATTTATTATAAATTATTTGTTAAAGTCACCGTTTTGAGTGATAATTGCTTCATCTTTCATGTATGTTTTAGTTCGGTAATTTTATAATTTTTAATTTTATCATGGATAAATAATATATATAATGTTAAAAATTATATAAATACTACTTATATTCCATATATATGTATTTATATTATTCTATTAATGTTAGAGAGAGAAAATGGATTATACCATTAATGGAGATGACGTGCCGTACGTACACAAGAACATTGTTTCCATTTTTCTCAACGGATAGAATGAAAGGAATAAAATATTAATTAATATTTCCATAATAATAATTATTTCACAAATATAATTTATTTTAATCAAATACATCCTTATTACCATCCATGTAAAAATAAAATGAAAAAAATTTCACATCGCTACGTGGATACGGTAGTCTACACATACACATGAGCGATATTACTGTTTTCTAACTGATTGGCGGCTAAGAAGTAACATGTGATATTATATTTCAATAAGTATAGATATATTATAAATTTAATATATATTCATAAACTTTAACCATACTACCTTCAATGTAAATTGTAAGTAAAAAACAAATCACATCATTTCGTGAGGTGGTAGTCCGCCGTATGCACGAGCGATATTATTGTATCCCACATGAAATGAAAAGTAAGAATCTATATGTAAAATAATAATTATAGATTCATAAAAATTTCATATATATAATATAAATATTTTAAATCCATCATTATATATATCCTTGAAATTTAGTTATGGAAAATGAATTACATATGTTCGTGAGGCGGTAGTCCACCGTATACACGATCAATGGTTTCGTTTCACATTTGATGGAAGTGGAGATGGATTTAGGAGAGTAAATTAACATAATAATATATAAGTATATATTATATAATATTTTTATTATATTATCATAGTTTAATAAGTTTTTATGTATGAGGAAGAATGAAAAAAACAAATATGCACATTTAAGAATTTTACCTCTTTTTTAGAGAACCTCTTTAGGTTTATACATAAAGACATCTTAAGAGGGGTTAATAATCAAAATAATGACTCTAGAATTTATTTTAGGGAAGGAATAAAGGTATTGGGATATTTATAAGTCAAACCAAATGGAATTTTGAAGAGGTGAGGAGAGGGGGTGACCTTTTATAAGTGGGGGAGAGGACATACATGGGATTTTTTAAAAGATATAATGATACCCCTGTTTTTCTCATACCAAAAGCATAAAAAATGGATAATTATCAAAAAATAGATATAATATGGTCTAAATATTTCCATAAATTTTTTTTTGAAAATCTTTAGGTCATTTTAACCCTTTTCTTATTATTTTAACCCACAGTAAACTAATTTTTACCGTAACTGTGATAATTACTTTTTACTATTTTCACTATTCATTATGGTTAAAAATTAAGTAAAACTTATTAGAAAATATAAATGATTATGATTTCAAATATGGAATCAATTTTTCAAAATTTTACTCACAAAATTTATATAATTCAATTTAAAACTAAATCCCAGAGCGATGAAAGAGTGGTTTTCTAAAGAGAAAATTCTCATAAGTATAGAATATATTAATATAAAAATTCAATATGAAATAGATTAAAATTACCTAAATTAGTTACATTTTAATATAATTGAACTAATTTTACTTTAAAAAATATTATAATTGAATTTAAATTTTAAAATAATTTAAAATAAAAGGCAGTTTTTAAGAAAAATCAGTATTTTCACTATTCATCAAAAAATTACTCTTCAGAAAATTATAAAAAATTCACCAAAAAATTATTTTGAAATTTAGATTCCAAAAAATTAATTAATTTTTTAAATATATTTTCTAAAAGTGTTAAAAATTAATTTTAAATTATGCGTACAGAGCGTGACTAAACCACCTTTCAGAAAAATACAGTTATTTTCGAAACATTTTTTTTTCAAATGATGATTATTTATTTATAATAAGTAGATAACCAATAAAATTATTTTATACATGTGTAAAATATATAATTTTCATAATTTTGTTAGTCCTATTTATACCCAACAACTTAACGACTAGGTTATAATGGTCATGTTTAAATAAAAATATTTTAAAAGAGTTTCACTTTTTATTTAAACCTGGTGTTACATGCATCACAAGCTATCAAAGAGATTGATTTTATTTAAAAGGAAATATATCATAAAGTCTCATTTTTTAAATTCTATTATAATCTTTGTGTTTCATATCATATACACTATCGAAGATGATGTTCCTCTTTTAAAATCTTGGGGCATTACACAAAGGTTGGGGAAATCCACATTAAGGATTTCAGGATTAGGGAGTCCACTCAACATATGGAGGAAATGTGAGTTAATATAGTTTTCAATATTATGTTTACCTAAAACCATTCAAATAAATCTTCAGAAATAATTATATGTTATGAGAATGGGAATATAAGTCCTTTCCACTAGAATATCCAAGAAATGGGATGTTCCAAAACAAATGGTGAGGGATATTGTGTTTCGATAAAAATAAATGGATAAATTTAATATTTATCATCTAATTTTATTAGACCAAGTACTAAAATACTAGTATCATTAATTTTTTAAATGAAAATTAACATGACCTTAACCATATCACTATGATCCAAAATTGAGAAGTATAAACTTCTCATTGGAACTAATTTCCAAGAATCGCGAAGCGATTACACATTATTCAACACCATGAAAGGAAATTATATATGCTTGAAAACCCAATTCACAATGAACTTGGTAAAGAGTCTAATGTGGAATAATTTTCTCTCTATAATAAAAATTTGGACAATGCCACAGATTTCCCATTCTTTATGATATCATATATGTCCAATGAGCTTCTAAAGAAATATGAGGATATGGATTCATATAACATGATGGGCCACCTTTGTGATATTTATCAAGATAAGGTAAGATGAGAGAGATTTTATATTTATAATTCAATTTTCATGTGAAATATTGGATATTCATCTCCAAATGGGGCTCATGTAATCAAGATTATTAGACACATATAGAGCTTATACATCTTGGGAATTAAATTCCTCAATGAGAAGTTCACAAATATCATCCTTTCCTCCCTACCTAAATCATTATACAATTTCATTGTGAATAAAAATATGAAAAATGGAGGAAAAAATATATTGGAAATTGTTATTGTCATTCACCACTTTGACAAGGACAAGGGGCATGAAGAACCTGAAGTTCTTATGGTGAATATGAAAAGTAAGAATAAGATAAAGGGGCCCAACACTCAGTCTAATTCTAAATATCCTTAACACCGTCATTCCAAGAAGAAGAATATCTAAAGTAAGGTGAAGGAAAGGAAAACACTATGATTTTAAAGCTGTAATCTAGGCCAGTTGAATAGGAACTGCACCCAGAAGCAAGTGAAAGATAAAGGGGCATTCGTTATCAAGTGTAATCTTTCTATATCTACACATCGAGTATTAGATACAAATTTTTGTGATCACATATGTATCCAAATGTAGTAAACAAGTATATTTTGAAATATTTCTATAGGAGAGGTGGATCTTTGAGCATACAATGGAGAAATACTCACTACCTTGGCTATAGGAGACTACAACCTTCCATTTACAACTTGAATGATTTTGTTTTTAAAGAACTATTATTTTGTGACAACTGTTTCTAAAAACATCATATCTATTTATTTTGTTATCATGGATGGTTTTATTTTCAAATTTTGAAATAAATAATTCATCTTTTACAAAGAAAAAATTTTTAATGGTATGAAACAACTAAATATTTGTCTTTATATATTAAATTATGAAAACCAAGTATTTGCAACAGATAGTGAATCATGTTCTGAAAACTCATATAATATCCAGTTGTGGCATCACCATCATGGTCATGTAAATGAGAAGTTTCTAACAAATATCTATCAAGATGGTTGTTTATAATCTTTTGAGATAATACCACTTGAAATATTTCATGCTTTTTTTAATGAAAAATGACTAAATAAGCATTTGGTGGAAAAGGTGAAAGGGTTAAAGAGATTTTAGGATTGGTGCACACTAATGTGTGTAGACCTTTTTTAGTTGAAGCTAGAGGTTTATATTTTTAATTCATAACTTTTAATAATTACTTGAATAGATATGTAATTTTATACTTAATGAAGTATAAGTCAGAGCCCTTTGATAAATTAAAAGAGTTAAAGAATGAAGTATAGAATCAACATGGTAATAAGATAAAGAATCTTTAATCTAATAATGGGGCTAAATATATTAATCAATAGTTTATCAAATTTATATGGGAGTTTTGTATTCTATCTCAAATCACTACACTTTATACACCATAGTTTAATAGTGTTAGTGAAAGGAGGAACTATAACTTCCTAGACATAGTAAGGTAAATTATGAGTCATTCTGATCTTATATTATCCTTTTGGGGATATTCATTACAAATTGTGGCATACTCACTAATCTGGGAACCAAATAAAGTCAAAAATGAATTTCCCTTTGATTTAAATAGTAGAAAGGAACATGTTTTATCACATACACATTTATGAGGATGTGAGGTGTTTGTTAAGGACACATTTGTAAAAAAAAATTCACTTTGAGTAATGAAGTTTATATTTATAGGATATCCCAAGGAAACCAAAGGATATTATCTATATAAAAGTGAAACTCACAAGAGAAGACATATTTTTTGATAGGGATTACATCCTAAAGAAGGATAGTGGGACAAATATTGAATTTTATTAATTTAATGCTCAAGATACACAAGAGTTGGAATAAGATAAAATTATATAGGTCCCCATAGAATAATTTGTTCCTACAACACAAGTACTATATAAGATAAATAGAGTGGTAAGGGAACAAGAAAGATATGTTTTTTTAGTTGTTGAATATTTTTAATCATTATTGGTTGAAATTAATTAACCTATCTCCTACAAAAAGGCATTAGAGTTCTAATAAGCCATAATATGGAAAGAATCCCTGAATTATGAGATGGATTCCATGTATCAAAACCATTTTTAGGTTATGGTCAATCCACCAGTTAATTAAAATCTTATTTGATGAAATTGGGTATTCAAGATAAAACTAGTCATGGAAGATAATGTAAATACCTAAAAAGCATGGCCGATTGATAAAGGGTTCAAATAAAATCAATTAATTGAATATGATGAAACCTTTTATATAGTTTCTATGATTAAATTAATCAAAATTATATTTTTCATAGAAACTTACCATGACTTTGAAATTTGGAAGATGGATTTAAAGATAACTTTCTTTGATAGGAACCTTCAAGAAGGTATCTATATGACACAACCAAAAGAGTTTGTGAATATAATTAATTCTAAAAAGGTTTTCAAGTTATAGAGATCTATTTATTTATTGAAGAAAACATCTAGCTCATGGAACATTCGATTTGATGAAGCAATAAAATAATTTGGTTTCATTAAGGATGAATGCGATCGATGTGTTTACAAGTGTCTTAGTGGGAGGACAGTCATTATCTGAGTAGTATATATTGATGACATATCACTTATTGGAAACAACATACTAGTGTTATGGTCAGTTAAGTATTGGTTAAACAGGTGCCTATTCATAAAGTACTTATGAAAATAACCCTACATTATAGGGATCAAGACCATTAATTATTTATCCAAGAGGTTGTTAGACTAAGTCAAGGTACATACATTGAATAGATACTAAAGATATTTAGTATGAAACAATCTAAGAGATGATTGGTTCCATTATCACATGGTATACAACTTTCCAAGAAAATATTCCCTCAGACATAAGAGGAGAAATAAATAATGCGTAGGATTTCATTTGATTATTCAACAAGAAAATCATGTATGTATTATTGTAAACTTGGATTAATTTTTCCTATGCCTTGAGCATGGTAGAAAGATATCAAGATGATTTAGGTGAGAAACATTGGTCTGCTGTTAACGCTATACTTAAGTATATGAGAATAACTAAGGATTTTTTCCTATTATATAGATGAGAATAGGATCTATTCATTAGGGGTTATACTGATGAAAGATTTCACATAGATCAGAATGATATGAAATTATAGTCAGGATATGTATTCAGTCTCAATGGAGGTTCTATGAGCTGGAAGAGTTAAAAGCATCCATCTATGACCGATTCTACAATGAGGTCCATATATATAACGACATCTGATGCAGCCAAAGAAATTATTTTGATATGAAACTTTTTCTAGTAACTTGATATGGTACCTAGAAGTAAAGTCCCTATCACACTGTAATATGATAATAATATAGCGGTGGATCTCACAAAAGAGATTAGGTTAAACTAATGGAAAAAGTACATACCCCAAAAGTATTACCTCTTAAGTGATTTTTCTTAGAGGGATGATGTAGTTGTAAATAGAGTTTCCATAGAAGAAAATTTAGTAGACCCCTTAACTAAAAACATTATCTTAGTAAAAACATGAGTATCATGTGAGAATTAGTAGTCTAAAGGTTTTTATTAGTTGGCTCTAGTGCAAGTAGGAGTATGTTGGAGTTGGTTCCCTAGAACCAAATTATATGTACTTCATGATTTATAATATCCATTGATATCTTTAAATTTGGGGTTGAATGTAACAACCCGAAATTTTGAATAAATCTTGTTTCCTAATTTTATGTGCTATTTTATTTTTATACTCAACAAAAATGTTTCATTTGATAACATGAGTATAATTAAAATGATACTATTGGTTTTTGACTGTTATATGACCATTGGTCAATATGACCACTGGAAACTAAACATTTTGATTATTGTCTCTAAATACAAGTAATCTTGGTTAATTAATATAGAAAGAAGATTCGATGGCCTCACCCAGTAGTCTTGGACCAATCGAAGCCCATCTAACAGAACTTGGGAAGGAGGTAGCACCACTGGGCTTTGCTCTGGACCAAACCCAAGCTGAACTTCATCGTATAAAGCTAGAACGGGATCGCCTTCGCGAGAAGTTCAAACTGATAGAAATTACTACTCGTGCGATGTTGGCCGAGCCTCCCTCGGATTCTCTCACCTTAGCACACCTTACACTTAGGTCCTATGCTGGTGTGATAAGGGGCTATGTAAGTAGACCGTAACTGCCTTGTGTAATCCTTTGTTTTAAATAAAAATTGGGATTTATTCTTATGATGAAGATTATGAATTTTCAAATGACCGGACAAATATAGTATGTATATTTTTGACGAATTTTAGAAAAAGGATATTTTAAAAATGGTTGTGTAAACCTTAAATAATTAAAAATGTGTAATGATTTTCGAAAAATGGTCTTCTACAATTATGTTCAGTACGAAATTTAGAGTCTAATAAGATCAACTTAATTTTTGATGAATAGTAAATTATGAATAGTGATTTTATGATTGGGATTAGTAATGTGTCCAAATGGATTAGTAATCTCACTTAAAGAAAGTATTAATATAATCTAGGCACCTTGATTAAGTAATGTGATTCAATAAAATGTTTAAATAACGGTTTCATAAATTATTATTAAAGTATTAGTTTTTTCGGGTGAATAGTTTTTTTTAATTGAAAATTTAGTTAAAAATATTTAGATAATTATTTTTATAAAACGGATTTCATTTTTGAACTCAGAGCACAGATATTATGCTATGGTAATTTTTGGGGTTTTTTCTGAATAAATGAATTTTTGGTGAATAGTGTTTTTATTTAAAAATTAAATTAAAAATATTTAGAAAATTATTTTTATAAAATGGAGTTCATATTTGTAATCAGAGCGTTGATATTTGGTTAAGGTGAAATTTTGGGATTATTATGAGAAAGTTGAATTTTCGATGAATAGTGAAAATACAGTTTTTAAGTTACGGGTGTTTAATGACATCATTAAATGATGTATTAAGTTTTTAATCAATATGTTCGAATTATGAATAGTGAGATAAGGTATGAGGTGTCCCAAGTGGCCAATACCATGGACAAATACCATGGGAAAGCCCATGGTTTTGCCAAAACCACTAATGAGGTGTCCCTTTGCCATTAATGCCTTGTCCCCTCACTTTCCCTATAAATACCAAGCCATCCTCTCATCCATTCGACTCCCCACTCTCCCCCAACGAAGTTCTGGTCTCATTACCTCCCAAGGAGTCCTCCCATGGTGCCCCCAAGCCCTCAAGGTCTCAACCTTTGAGTTTTAAGAGTTATGTTTTAAGGTAAGGGATCCGACCTCTCTCTTTTATTTCAAGTAATCTCTTTTATGTCATTCCTTTTATGCTCCATGTTATTATGTTGGAGGATGTTATTTTATACTCCTCTTAATGTTATTTTCATGTTCATATAATGAGAGATACCCTCTTACTCTCATTATTTCGTTTTATGAAGTTTTAAGTGGTGCCGTTAGGCTGCCGAAATTTTTGTAACGGATTCTTTCTCCTTTCTCATTTTTCAAGATCTATTTTCATGTAAAGTATTTCAAGTTCCTTTTTATTATGTTGGGGTATGATCTCTAAATTTATCATACTGATCTTTTATGATAATATTATGAGAGACCCCATTTGATCTCTTCAATTCAGTATTTTGAAGTTTTAAGTGGCGCCGTTAGGCTGCCGAATTTTTAAGTGGTTCTTCACCCTTCTCGTTTTGAAGTTCTACTTTCATGTCAATTCTTTCAAGTTCCTTTTTGTTATGTTGGGGTATGATCTCTTTATCTATCATACTTGAATCTTATGTTCATATTATGAGAGACCCCATTTGATCTCTTCAATTCAGTATTTTGAAGTTTTAAGTGGCGCCGTTAGGCTGCCGAATTTTTAAGTGGTTCTTCACCCTTCTCGTTTTGAAGTTCTACTTTCATGTCAATTATTTCAAGTTCCTTTTTGTTATGTTGGGGAATTATCTCTATATCTATCATACTTAACTCTTATGTTCACATTATGAGAAACCCTACTTGATCTTTTCAATCATTTTTATTGAAGTTTAAGTAACGTCGTTAGGATGCCGAACTTTCATAAGAGAAATCTAATTTTTGTCTTCCTTCCATGTTTTTCATTTCAAATAATATGTCCTTGAAATTTCATTACCATGATCATGTATCCTTCTTATTATGTCCATATACTATTTTATGGGTCATTTATGAATGTTTGACCCATTTTCCCTCTCTTTTTAATGTCTTCTAAAACCTCGTAACATAGCCGTTATGCTGCAGAATTTCCGTCTCAAAATATCTCTCTCTTTTTCTAAAGTTCTTTTATATTATTAAGTGAATACTCAAAGATCTTTATTCTAAAGGGGTATTCACATATATACCAAAATTTTCTATTTTAAATTCTGGGATTTACATACATGAGACCCACCTTCCTTTTCTGTGGGTTTTAAAGTGACGTAAAGATCATGTCTTTAAAGCAGTTTTTAAAACGTTGTGATTATGAAATGAAACCCATTTATTTTATGCTATATGGGTTATTTATGAAATGTTTTATGATGATATATGTGTCTCACATGATAATAAAGGAAAATTTAAGGGTGCGCCCTGATAGCGCTCCAATTCATTGGGTAATGATGTAACCACTAGAGATTACAATTTTCACGATACCTTGGTGAATAACCTTGGTAATTTTCAAATGACACCTTGGGGATGGACCTTGGTGATATGTTCATGATTGTCTGTGTTAAATGATGTAGCCACATTTTCAAGTTATGAAAAATGTTATTTTTATTATGATATGCCTCCTTATTTCATTCTCATGCCTTAAAGTTCTTTTTCATGACCTTATTGAAGTATCTCAAGTTCACATGTAAAATGTTTCTCTTGTTTTCCTTACTGGGATTTTTGCTCACCCTTTCTTTTGATGTATGCTCCCAGGTTATGTGATGCAGTAATGAACCTAGGATGAACATGAGGAGAAGCCTTTCAAGTGTTATAGAAGAATGTTTTATGTTTTCATGTTTAAAGTTCCTGGTTTCTAAGATACTAAACCTTAAAGATCCTCAGTTTTGTAAAATGTAATGAAAGTTTATGTGATAAAGAGGCGGGATGCTATAGTTGGTATCAAAGGATGGTTTAGTTATTTGTGGAAATTAGGATATGAAAAATCTAGGAAGAACCCTATAGAAAAGTTTAAATATAGGAAATATTCTTGGTATTTTGGTGAGTATTGAGTAAGGGGTTTCCAAGAAAATACATCCCTGTCTGGATACGAGCAGGTAGAGGTGGCTCTGGCACAGATGTACATAGGGGTAAAACCTGAAAACACCGCTTTGAGCTAGACTCAAACGGGAACTGGTACACGACAACGGGCCTTGCTGCACTCTTGGTTATGACACTCCCGGGGGATATGCTTTGGTAAATTCATAATCTTAGTATGAACCATTATTAAAGGAACAAGGATAAAACAAAATAAAGATTCACATAAGAATATATGATCATGGATAACCTATATTAGAACCTAGGGGATCACAAGTTAGGATATACTTTTATTCTACATATTTATCCTTTTATGCTTAAAGTTTCCTTTTCATGATTATTAGCTAAGTAAATAAGCCCCTAATTATAGTTTCTTTTCTTAGTTAATGGCGGGAAATGGGAGAACATGTCCCAAAAACCAATGTGATAGGAAATGCGACGATTGTCATATTAATATGATAGAGGTGATTAGGGGATTAAAAGATGATTATTATTTTGGAATACGTTCACTATTTTAGGGACCCTATATGATCAAGATAAATAGATTACTACTGTATTTTCATTGAGGAGTAAGTTTGACTTATATTTTGAAGAATCGATGAATTTATGGTGGACTTATAGTGATTTAGGTTACTTATGGGAATGATTAACCTATCTTGGGTAAAATATGTTTAGTTTAGATAATTTTGTTATAAGATGTTAGGAGTGGTTGATGTTGTTTGTAGATGAACAATGAAGTTTATTTTGGAAGACTATGTTATCAAATCCTTCTTGTATTTGGGTTTCAATCTTAGTTTGGTTTATTTTGAGGAATTTTAAGGACCGTTATTTATGGGATGGTCTATGATGAACTTTGGGTATTACCATGGAACATTGAAGATTTAAAATATTTTCCATTCCTATGGGATTCTTCCTTTTTGAAGAGTTGTTTAACCTTACCCTTTCTGTTTTTGGGATAATGTTTAAAGATAGAAGAAATAGATAGTTAATCTTTTGTGGATTATGTGATTCTCTAGAAGATGATTCTTGTGTTTTGATGAGACCAAGTAGTTTTGAATGCTCATCGTTTGGGAGAAAAGATTAGTTTTGGTAGAAACTTATTAAAGGGTGAAACTCTACATGAAGGTAGATATATTTCCTTATGTTTTTGTTCTATG
Organism: Viscum album; assembly: GCA_963277665.1. Classification (NCBI taxonomy): domain Eukaryota; kingdom Viridiplantae; phylum Streptophyta; class Magnoliopsida; order Santalales; family Viscaceae; genus Viscum; species Viscum album. The sequence goes on along the minus strand of OY728164.1, from coordinate 1,087,262,956 downwards.
TTGTAAATGAATTCCTCAAAATTATGAAAAGGAACGTAAAACAAAAATGTTGTTGGTTTACGTTTCCTACTAGGTAATCAAAGATCGTTTACACACATCATAAGTTTGGGATTTTATTATGGTTAACTTTATACTAATCATGTTCTCTGTCACTCTCCCTCAGAACTTGACCCTTTGTTTTCTCCTCCATGTCCATGTTTTCCTACATGGAATCCTAGTGTGGGCTAACTCGGGTGACCTTCGTACTTCCCTTTCTTTCTTTTCAAGTAATAGTTTTAATGACTCCTTTTCCGATGTGGGACTTTCAATGAAATTTCAAAACCTAATTTTAAAAAATTGCGAGGACGCAATTTCTTAAGGGGGGAAGATTGTAACAACCCGAAATTTTGAATAAATCTTATTTCCTAATTTTATGTGCTATTTTATTTTTATACTCAACAAAAATGTTTCATTTGATAACATGAGTATAATTAAAATGCTACTGTTGGTTTTTGACTGTTATATGACCATTGGTCAATATGACCACTGGAAACTAAACGTTTTGATTATTGTCTCTAAATAAAAGTAATCTTGGTTAATTAATATAGAAAGAAGAATAGATGGCCTCATCCAATAGTCTTGGACCAATCGAAGCCCATCTAACAGAACTTGGGAAGGAGGTAGCACCACTGGGCTTTGCTCTAGACCAAACCCAAGCTGAACTTCACCGTATAAAGCTAGAACGGGATCGCCTTCGCGAGAAGTTCAAACTGATAGAAATTACTACTCGTGCGATGTTGGCCGACCCTCCCTCGGATTCTCTCACCTTAGCACACCTTACACTTAGGTCCTATGCTGGTGTGATAAGGGGCTATGTAAGGATACCGTAACTGCCTTGTTTAATCCTTTGTTTTAAATAAAAATTGGGATTTATTCTTATGATGAAGATTATGAATTTTCAAATGACCGGACAAATATAGTATGTATATTTTTGACGAATTTTAGAAAAAGGATATTTTAAAAATGGTTGTGTAAACCTTAAATAATTAAAAATGTGTAATGATTTTTGAAAAATGTTCTTCTACAATTATGTTCAGTACGAAATTTAGAGTCTAATAAGATCAACTTAATTTTTGATAAATAGTAAATTATGAATAGTGATTTTATGATTAGGATTAGTAATGTGTCCAAATGGATTAGTAATCTCACTTAAAGAAAGTATTAATATAATCTAGTCACCTTGATTAAGTAATGTGATTCAATAAAATGGTTAAATAACGGTTTCATAAATTATTATTAAAGTATTAGTTTTTTCGGGTGAATAGTGTTTTTTAATTAAAAATTTAATTAAAAATATTTAGATAATTATTTTTATAAAACGGATTTCATTTTTGAACTCAGAGCACTGATATTATGCAATGGTAATTTTTGGGGTTTTTTTCTAAATAAATGAATTTTCGGTGAATAGTGTTTTTATTTAAAAATTAAATTAAAAATATTTAGAAAATTATTTTTATAAAATGGAGTTCATATTTGTAATCATAGCATTGATATTTGGTTATGGTGAAATTTTGGGATTATTATGAGAAAGTTGAATTTTCGATGAATAGTGAAAATACAGTTTTTAAGTTACAGGTGTTTAATGACATCATTAAATGATGTATTAAGTTTGTAATAAATATGTTCGAATTATGAATAGTGAGATAAGGTATGAGGTGTCCCAAGTGGCCAATACCATGGGCAAATACCATGGGCAAGCCCATGGTTTTGCCAAAACCACTAATGAGGTGTCCCTTTGCCATTAATGCCTTGTCCCCTCACTTTCCCTATAAATACCAAGCCATCCTCTCATCCATTCGACTCCCCACTCTCCCCCAACGAAGTTATGGTCTCATTACCTCCCAAGGAGTCCTCCCATGGTGCCCCCAAGCCCTCAAGGTCCCAACCTTTGAGTTTTAAGAGTTATGTTTTAAGGTAAGGGATCCGACCTCTCCCTTTCATTTCAAGTAATCTCTTTTTTGTCATTCCTTTTATTCTCCTTGTTATTATGTTGGAGGATGTTATTTTATACTCCTCTTACTGCCCTTTTCATGTTCATATAATGAGAGATCCCCTCTTACTCTCATTATTTCGTTTTATGAATTTTTAAGTAGCGCCGTTAGGCTGCCGAAATTTTTGTAACGGATTCTTTCTCCCTTCTCATTTTTCAAGATCTATTTTCATGTAAAGTATTTAAAGTTCCTTTTTATTATGTTGGGGTATGATCTCTAAATTTATCATACTGATCTTTTATGATCATATGATGAGAGACCCCATTTGATCTCTTCAATTCAGTATTTTGAAGTTTTAAGTGGCGCCGTTAGGCTGCCGAATTTTTAAGTGGTTCTTCACCCTTCTCATTTTGAAGTTCTACTTTCATGTCAATTCTTTCAAGTTCCTTTTTGTTATGTTGGGGTATGATCTCTATATCTATCATACTGGACTCTTATGTTCATATGATGAGAGACCCCATTTGATCTCTTCAATTCAGTATTTTGAAGTTTTAAGTGGCGCCGTTAGGCTACCGAATTTTTAAGTGGTTCTTCACCCTTCTCATTTTGAAGTTCTACTTTCATGTAAATTCTTTCAAGTTACTTTTTGTTATGTTGGGGAATTATCTCTATATCTATCATACTGAACTCTTATGTTCACATTATGAGAAACCCTACTTGATCTTTTCAATCATTTTTGTTGAAGTTTAAGTAACGCCGTTAGGCTTCCGAACTTTCATAAGAGAAATCTAATTTTTGTCTTCCTTCCATGTTTTTCATTTCAAATGGTATGTCCTTGAAATTTCATTACCATGATCATGTATCCTTATTATTCTGTCCATATACTGTTTTATGGGTCATTTATGAATGTTTGACCCATTTTCCCTCTCTTTTTAATGTCTTCTAAAACCTCGTAACATAGCCGTTATGCTGCAGAATTTCCGTCTCAAAATGTCTCTCTCTTTTTCTAAAGTTATTTTATATTATTAAGTGAATACTAAAAGATTTTTCTTCTAAAGGGGTATTAAAATATATACCAAAATGTTCTATTTTAAATTCTGGGATTTACATACATGAGACCCACCTTCCTTTTCTGTGGGTTTTAAAGTGACGTAAAGATCATGTCTTTAAAGCAGTTTTTAAAACGTTGTGATTATGAAATGAAACCCATTTATTTTATGATATATGGGTTATTTATGAAATGTTTGATGATGATATATGTGGCTCACATGATAATAAAGTCAAATTTAAGGGTGCGCCCTGATAGCGCTCCAATGCATTGGGTAATGATGTAACCACTAGAGATTACAATTTTCACGATACCTTGGTAATTTTCAAATGACACCTTGGGGATGGACCTTGGTGATATGTTCATGATTGTCTCTGTTAAATGATGTAGCCACATTTTCAAGTTATGAAAAATGTTATTTTTATTATGATATGCCTTCTTATTTCATTCTCATGCCTTAAAGTTCTTTTTCATGACCTTATTGAAGTATCTCAAGTTCACATGTAAAATGTTTCTCTTGTTTTCCTTACTGGGATTTTTGCTCACCCTTTCTTTTGATGTATGCTCCCAGGTTATGTGATGCAGTAATGAACCTAGGATGAACATGAGGAGAAGCCTTTCAAGTGTTTTAGAAGAATGTTTTATGTTTTCATATTTAAAGTTCCTGGTTTCCAAGACACTAAACCTTAAAGATCCTTGGTTTTGTAAAATGTAATGAAAGTTTATGTAATAAAGAGGCGGGATGCTATATTGAAGCCCCTTTTTATTATAAAAAAAGACCTATTTCTGTCTGGGTAGAGGGAGACCCATTACTTATCCCATAGGACCAAGACCAAGTGGATTAAGAACATAGCTTGAAGGACTAGTGCAACATCATGCCTGGATCATCCTACCTACGTCACTAGGATTGCGTCATGCTTGTGTCACTGTCTGCATGAATTATTCTTGCGTCACTGCCTATGTCATTAATCCCCCGTGGGGATTATTGAGATTTGAACCCTGGTCTTTTGGATTTAGAATTATGTAGTTTACCACTCAGGTGCATGTTGGATCGTAATAGGAGCTTTATAGCTTTTTAAATCTATTATTATAAGTGTGTGTGTGGGGGGGGGGTGAATTTAAGTTTTAAAAAATTAGTTTAAAAGAATTAAAATAAACAATACACAAGCCTCTTAAATTATGTAATCAGACTTGGAACTAAATTAGATGATCACAATCATGGAATCATAATCCGATACAATATGATTTAATTAGAGTAAAATATTAGAGTCATGATGGATCCGATTATGAGAGTTATAAGAAATTTAATCATAGTTAATACGATAATACAAAAAGAATATAGTATGTTGAATACGATGATTAAATTTACTATATAAAATGTACAATGTAAAATAATACTTGTAAGAAACAAGAAATTTCTATAATAAAGTAAGAATTACTTATGGATATTAAAAGGATAATGTATTTTAACATTAAGAGTAAGGTACTCACTGGCCCTGACTAAAGGTATCACTTATTTTATACATATAATAAAAGTATGTCTTTACTTAGTAAAGAAATCCCCATATATGAAGATTGGAATCTCTATATTCCCATCCATGGAATCCATTGATACAAAAATATGATTCTCTATCTACCTAGCCTCATTATCCATCAATTCGATGGATCAGATTCTCAATCTTCCTATCCCCCAAAATCCCTTAATCAATATGATGATCAGATACAGTTTACAATTAAAACAATGTTCTAAAAGAGATTACCTAACAAGGTTTCCTTAAAACGTCTCTCTTTAAATAATAACAAGAGACTAGGAAAAATATGTTCACGCTTTATTAGATTTAGAAAAATCGAGAGATAAATGTAATCAATAACTCGGATTCTTAGAAACCTGGTTTAAACTCTTCAAATGACTATTTATTTATATGAATCTTACCAATGGTCATCCTGATCACCCAACAGTAATATTTTCTCTAAGTTTATGTTAAATACTTGGACACCTAACACTTGACGTCTCAGAATGATCTGGTATAATAAAATTCATGACATCCTATTAGTTTACACCATTACATATAAAAGGTATTTCATTATGATAAAAATTAGTTTTCTCCATTTAGATTATTTAAGTAGTCAGTTATATAGACTTCCCTAAGTCTGTCAATACAGTAATCACTATGAGTATCAATCAAATGTTATCAGTACCGGTATCAGTCTGAGTGTAAATACTTTTTAATTATGATAGTTTTGATAGAAAACATCACTTATAGTACTAATAAAGGTGATTATAATAAGCAAACACATACTCATTATCATAATCATAATGAAGAATAATGTTTATACACAAATACTTAAGAACTTATTCTAATTATGGTAAAATAGAGTGTTTTATACAAAAACATACTCAAATACTTTGGACATAAGAAATTTTATAATTATGTATTTAAGAAATAGTTTATAATTTCTAAAACAAAAGGAATGGAAAATCAAGAAATAAAACTTCTTACTCAAAAATATCACCTTTTTTCGAAATCACAAACCACAAGACTTAAATAAAAAATAACTTTGAAAACCTTACAGTCTATATTATTTTAAGTACTTTATATTCAGAGTTATTTAATAAAACCTTAAATCTCCTTGAGTTTTTAATTATTCTTAATATGATGGAGAGTATGATATTGACTACGATTAATTCTCCCTTAGGATAAAATATCCCCATAAGGATCGTATTCTACCCCTTAAAGTAATAAATATCTTTTATTAAAAATTATTTTAAATAAAATATTTCTATTGATATAACTCCTCATTTTTAAATAATTTCTCTTTGAATAAGAAAAATTATCCCTTAAAATATTATTTATCCCCCAAAATAATATTTCTCCCCTTTGTGTTTTTTAAAAATAATGGGGAAAAGTATCGATTTTCCTGAAATGTTAGTGAGGGGAAAAAATAAAAAACAATATAATGAACTAACTAATAATCTATATGAAAAATGAAACAAAATTAAACTAATCAGAATTGAAAAACATTCATATAATAATTTTATTTGGATGAAAAGGATAATTCATTCATAATAAAATGATACAAATTTTTTTAAATCAAAATACAATCAAGAGTTTAAAAGGAAAAAATTAATCTCTATTCATTATATAATTTACAATGGTTTTTATTTTCTTGAACTATTTTTGATTCTACTACAAATTTTCTATTCTATATTCTTGAGTTTGGACTTTTTCTTCTTGAATCTAAAGTTTCTTAGACAAATATTTGTTTTCATTCTTCAAAACATTGATTTCCTCTACATGAGATTTGAGTCTGGAAAACCCGAACTACAAGTAATGAATCTTTTCATTTATATTTTTTATTTATTGAGTTTTATGAACAATTATATTTATAAATATCTCTAAAAACTTTACTCTTTCTTCCATTTCTTTTGTGAACTAGTTAAAGGATTCAGAGGACTCATTCAACAATTTCCATACATCTTCAAAATTTTCATCACACAACTTGATATCAGATTCGATATTAATAGACCAATTTACAACCTTATTGCATGCCTCTTTTTGGTCTTGATAAATTTCTTTTAAAACATTAAAATATTCCATATTCCTAATTAGTATTTCTATTATAATTTTCAATGATTCATATTTTTGATCAAGATGTTCATGTATCATTTCTCCTCCATCTTCACGTCTTGGGAAAAATAGAATTATGCCTTTGAGTCTCTTCAATGCTTGAGTAATGTAATCAAATAATTTAATAGTTATCGTATTCACTGAATCAGATTATTCTTTCTAAATTTCAAGGAGTTTCACCTAATTAGTTCTAATTTCCTCTTCCTTTCATTCCCCTTTATCAAATTTCTGAGAAACTTTTCTACCAAATTTGTCATTGTCAAATAATTCAATTATCTCCCTACCCCCGATGTCAGCTTTATCATCTCATGCCTTTGAATTTTGGTATTCCTAATATTTCTTAGATTATGATTTAGATTCTTCATGTGGAGATTATTCCTTTTTAGAACTTTGAGATTTTTCTTTTTGATTGGCTCTGGAAGGAAATTCTGACAAGGACTCCTCCAATGATTTCAATAAAAACTCATCAGATTGAGTTTATTTCTAATTAAAATATTTATATTATTATTAATTTTCATCCTCATCATCTTCACTAAATCTATTCTATCTATCTTCACCAGCTTCGTTAATCTCATCTATTTCCCCTTATTCTTCCACATACTCTTCTATTTCTTTTTTTCACTTCCATCTTCTTCACCTTTTCTTCCTCCTTTATCAATTACCAAAACCTATTCCTAAATTTCTTTATCAAACTTCACAAAGAGTTGTGACCCTATTCTTAAATATTCTTTTCTAAATAGTATCAATTCCAATTCTTTTTTTGAACAACTGATGATATCGATTCCTTATAAACTATTTTATCTTTACCTTTATCATCCAATGAAGGAATATCAGCATGCATAACTTTTATTTCTTAAAAAATTAATCCATAATATTGATTTGATTGATTGGTTTGAGTGGTAGTTTTTACTAGAAAAACATTACTTGAGGTCTTTTCTACTCATTTACAAATTCTCACAATATTTAACTTCAATAAACTTCTTCTTCTGCTTCTTTTTATTTGCTTCTTTTTTTAATATATCAGCAACATTATTTCTTAAAGCCTTGTCCTCTGCTGGTTCAATTCCTATAATTGGATCCCCTATTTTCCTCTAATATTTTTTTATCCACTCATCTTGGACATCATATGGGACTTTCTTGTGATTCTTTACTTTCTTAGGTAGGGAGGATTCAACTTTACTTTTCTTTTTTCTACTCACCCTGCCCAGATTTCATAAAAGGTTCTGGTTGTGATGCATCACCACTAAGTTTCTCAATAATTTTTTTGATTATTCATTAAAATGATCTGCATTATCTTCATTTTATAACCACTAATTTAAAAAATAATTACACTTTTAGGTCTTTATTTATTCATATACTTAAAAAAATTGATGCATTCAATAATCAATTTTCTTATTACAGTCGGAAACATTATGATATTTGACTTGATGGATCCAATATTAATATTTTTAATGGTAATAAAGGTTAATCCAATAATATTTATCTTAATCATGTTTAGTAAATAGTCCAAAATGAAAACATCAGACACCTTAAGTGTATCTCTATCTGGTTTCCTTGGAATAAGAAACCCTTGCATCCATAGGGTGATTACACGATTGTTCAGAGTCATATGAGACACGTTCCAAACTTTTTAATCATAAACAAATAAAGAATATTCTCCTTTATTACTATTAAATTTACTAAGATCATCAGGAAGTTTATGTAAAGGAAAAAAGTATCCCCCTCTGAGTGTATTCCAACCAAACTCACAAATTTTCTATAAGACAAAAGATAATTTTTCAATTCCTTCTTTGAAAAAATTAATAGAAGCATAAAATATTCTAACAAGATTAGGGTAGAATAGATCAGAACCTTTTTCAAAATTATCAACAAAAATAGATTCCTATCCTTAAAAATTTATAATATTTCTCAGAAACGAATCAATTTTTTCATAAAAGGATATTTATACTAAACCTTATTTGAAAATAAACTAATCGTTGTAATCATCCTCAGAATCCATCGAAATGAGAGTCATACCGGTGAATTGGAATTAAAAGATCTTTTGGACTGGGAGAATTAAGAGCAGTAGTAACTCAGAGAAAAAATATGCATCCAATGGATGTGGGACACAGGGGGGGGGGTGCCTTCTTTATATAGTAACTCTAGAAACATTTGAACTTCCTTAACAAAATAAAAGGTTGAGATTCAAACTCTTCTAATCTAACGATTGAAATTCATCTGAAGAAGTATTTGAAGTATTTTTGAACTCTTCAGGTTTTAAAATATTTATCGTATTGGGGTTAAATATGATTTTTTAACAAGTCTTTTTAATTTTTTTTATAAAACTAGAGTAACAATAATAATAAAAAACTAAGATAATGAGATAGTGTTAAAACTAGAAAGAAAAGAGAAGTACCTTGTTGGAGTGAAGAAATCCATTTGTATGACTAATATATTCTTTTATTTTTTTTATTAAATATGTTAGTTTTGATTTTAAATCACTAAATACAAACTTTTTTGACAAAATTCTAAATATAGTAGTTTAAAGAGAAAAATAATTATGATTGTTTTAAGAAAACTAATTGTAATAGTTTTAGTAAAAAAATTATTATGATATTTTTTTTTAAATCCAAAAAATTAATAAAAAAACCTAAGTATAGAAAATTTCATATATTTTTTAGAGTATAAAAAACCTTATGAGTTGGAAACTCATTACAAAAGTTTTTTAAGAAAACTAATTTTTTTAAAGAAAAACAAAACCATATGTACTCCCCCATTGAAAAGGAGTATCTTAATATAAGTATATGGGTAAAAAATAAGTATATATGCATTAATACGTTATGTTGATCATTCATATATTCTGTTTAATATATTCAAATCTAGCAGAAGAAAGTGGTTTTGTAAAAATTTTAGCAAGTTTATCTTACATTCTGATAAATTTTAAAATGATTTCTCCTTTAAGTGTGTAATCCTAAAGGAAATTGTGTCTTATATCTATGTGTTTATCACTTGAGTGATATGATGGTTTTTTTCATAAGGGAATAACACTTTTGTTATAAAAAAGTATTTGAGTTTTTTCAAAATTCTTGCTATAGTCAGTGAGTGTGTGTTGCAACCACAACACTTGATCACAACTTATAGCTGCTACATATTCATCTTTAGTGGTGGAAAATGATACTGAGTGTTATTTATTACAAGATGAAGAAACTAAAGACTCTCCTAAATGTATTGTTCCATTTTTACTTTTCATATCCATTTACAACAACCAATGTCAATATCTAATTTTTTTACTTCAAATACATTTTGAGAAGAATAGAAAATTCATAAATCCCCAGTTCCCTTAAAATAATGAAACTTTATTTTACATATTTTATATGGGATTCATTTATATTTTATTGATATCTTGCACATAAATATATATAAATCATTAAATCTAGATGAATATCAATTAAGTATAGTAAACTTCCCATCATACCTCCAAAAGTCTTTTGATATACTCATTTCCCAACCTCATCAAGATCTAGATTATTTGAGGTACCTATAAGAGTACTAATACTTTTAGTTTTTTCATATACAAACTTTTTAAGAAGATATTAAATATAATTATGTTGAGATATAAATGTTCCTTATGGTTTTTGTGATATTTTAAAACCAGGAAATAATGTTAACTCACCCATCATCCTCATCACAAACTCAGATTTCATAAGATTCACAAAGGAATATGTTAAATATTTTTCAGTTGATCTGAATATAATGTCATCAACATATATTTAAACAATTACAATATTTTTGTTAACTTATTTTATAAAAAGTGTTGGATCTGCAACTCCCTTAACAAATTTATTTTATTAAAAAAAATCATGTTATCCTATCATAATAAGATCTAGGGGATTGTTTAAGTATGTATAATGCTTTGGTATGTCTATAAATATATCTATGATGTTTTTTTTTCAAAACTAGGGTGTTGTTCAATATAAAATTCCTCCTGAACATATCCATTAAGAAAATAACACTTTACATGCATTTGAAAAAGTTTGAAATTAAAGAATGCTGCAAAGGATAGTATAATGTGAATAACTTCTAATCTTTTCACTGGTGCATAGTTTTCTTCATAGTCTATGAATTGTTGTTGGTTATAACCCTTTGCAAAAATAAAATATTTATTTCTAACAGTAATGGATTTTTCATTACATTTGTTTCTAAAAACCCATATTACTCCAATTATAGAAGTTTCTTTAGGTTGTTCAACTAAATTATAGAATTTGTTCCTCTTGTAATCATTGATTACATATTTCATTGCCTTAATCCAATACTCATAACCTAAAGTCTCATTATAACTATTAGGTTAAAATTGGGAAAGGAAATCTATATGTTTAATTTTATTCCTTAAGGAACTTATAGTCCTAACTAATTAATCAACATCACCAATGATACTATCACTAGGATGATTCCTAAGAAACAACTGACCTCTTGGAATTTAAAAATTATATTATTAAACCAAATTTAAAACATAATAATGGGATATAACTTCAGAAAAAATTTCTTGAGTTATATCCTTATAATAATTCTTTTCTATCAAATGTTGAAAATCAGTTTTTGTAATCACATTTGAGGATGATGGTTTGGGTTGTTTGTAAACAAAAGGGTCTATTTCATAAAACTTCACATGTAATTTTTCCTCAATATTATAGTAATTTTGATTAAAAACTCTATAAGACTTAGAAGTAGGGGAATAACCTAAAAATTTTCATTCACCAGATTTTGGTGCAAATTTATGTAAGTTATCTTTCATATTTAGGATGAATACTTTACAACAAAATACTCTGAAGTAATAAATTTTTGGTTTTCTTCCTATAACCAACTCACAAAAAGTTTTATTAAGTAAATACCTAATAAAAACTTGATTTATAGTATATTAAATAATACTAACCACTTCAGCCAAAAAATGTTTAGCAATTGAGTATTCACTCGACATGGTTCTAGTTATTTCTTGAAGAATTATAATTCTTTTTTCAACTACACTATTTTTATGAGGAGTTATAGGATATGAAAAGTTATATTCTATACATTTATTACTATAAAAACTTTCAAAATAAGAATTTACAAATTCTCCCCCATGATCACTATGAATAGTTATCAAGGGAATGTTTTTATCATTTTTAACTTTGGATAAAAACGTTTTAAAATAACAAAAAGTTTCTAATTTCTTTGTGAGAAAATAAACCAACATGTATCTAGTGTAATCATCAACCAAGACATATACATAATATTTTCCACCAATACCTATAGTTTGAGTAGGACCAAATATATCCATGCACACTAACTATAAAGAATCAGAAGTTGAGACTTCACTAATAGATTTAAAACTTGACTTATGTTGCTTACCATATTGTCAAGGGTCACATACTTTTGAAAAATCAATCCTATGTTCTGTTAAATCCTTAAAAATTATTTTCTTAGTCAACTTAGATAAGTTTCTAAGGTTAAATCATCCTAACCTTATATGCCATTACCAGGATTGATGTTACATTTCACTAAGACATGGTTGGTCCTGGATCCTATGGTCTTCTAATTTAAGAGATACATTCTCATTATGATTGGAACACAAAGAGTAAATTCATCCTTTGAGCTATATACTAAAAAAATTATCATTTATAAAGTTCACAAGGTAACCTTCATCACATAATTGAATTGTGATTATAAGGTTATTCTTAAGTCCTTTAACAAACAAAACATTTGAAATTAATGCTTTACCAAGAAGAACAATATTACCCATAATAATAATCTCTCCTTTAATATTACCTCTAAAATTATATTTTCCACATTTCATATTGATAATATTTTTAAAAATGTATGTGTTACTAGTCATATGAATGGAACATCCATTAGAATTTGTGGAAACCTAGGTATTGAAATTTATTTAGATATTAATTATTTTTCCAATTAACACTATTTTTACATTTATTAGATAAGGGTTCACTTTTTGAAATAAATTAATTATTAATGAAAACAGTTTTTTATTAGAAAACCCCATTCCAGAACCAGTAGCATGGGGAAAAATTTGTTTATACATCATATGAAAGTTTTTTTTACTAGTGGTAAATTTTTATAAGAGTTTATTAAAAGAATAAATTTCATATTTTTTTAACAAATAAATCATTATCCACTTTATTAATAGTTTTAGAATTAAGTTTATCAAAACTAGTTTTTAAATTATCTTTTTTAGAAATTATTTTTTATAAATATTTTGAAAAAGTATCCATTTCAGAATTAAATTTATTAAGATATTTAGAAACATAAGATATTTCATTTTTCAAAACATCTATCCTTGAATTAGGCTTATTATTTTTTTTGGAAGCTTTTCAATTTTCATTTTCTAAAATTTAAGGAAAATAGGAAACTTCAGTAAGATAGGGTAAGGAATTATTATCACATGCTAAGGAAGATTATTTATCTAAAGATATTTAATCATTCTCATCAAGATATTTTTCACTAAGATACATATTAGTAAGATTCTCAACTGTTTGTACCTTTTCCATGTAACATTGGTTTACTTTTGGCACTTTTGAAAAAATCCCTATCTTCCTATGTACAAATTTTTTATTTTTAGATGAATTCTCACTTGAATCACCTCAACTAGAACTACAAGTGTCATTATCTGTCATAACTTTCTTTCCCTTGGATTTTTAATATCTCTTGATATTACTTTCTGAATTCTTATTTTTTTATCTTTTATTTTCAGTATTGGAAAATACTATATGATATGACCAGCTTTCTTGCACTCATAACAAGTAACTTCATCTTTATTGTCATTTATATCCTTATTACCTTTCTTGTATTAGTATTGAAAATATTTCTTACTAACTATTTTATTCATATTTTTAGAGATATTTTCCAATTCATTTTCATAATGTTCAGAGACACTTGAATTTTATTGAATAATAACTTTATTCTTTCTTGAAGTCTTTACAACTTTCCCAGAAAATTGGAATTTATGAGGTAATGAAGTAGTAGTAAAATAAATTTATCTTTTTTTATTTTTTTGTTTCTCAGTAAATATTTTTAATCTTCACTCATACTACAAAATCTTTCCAATAATATCATCAAGAGTAATATTGTTTAGCTTCCTAGTCTCATCAACAACAGTTATCTTTGATTCCCACTCATTGGACATGATATATATTATCTTCTCAAAAAGAATTTCATCATCTAAAACTTTCTCCCCAATATCCTATAAATTATTAATTATATTCATGAATCTATATTGCATCTTATAAACTAATTCACCAGGTAGAAAATCAAATTCTTGATAGTCTACTCTTAACATTGATATTTGTGTATCAACATATTTTTATGTTACAAAATGTGTGATCTATGGATTTTTCCCAATGCTATTAAAATCTTCAAAAGACAATATTTGAATGTATATTATTCTTATCATTGAGCATAACAAAGTATTTCTAACTCTGTAGTTTAACTACAGTTCTCGTTTTTCAGTATTAGTAAAGGAAGTGAGTTCCTTACTAGGGATCTTATAATTTATAGTAACCATGACAAAGTTATCAACCCCAGTGTTAATAAAAAAAGACTTCATCCTATCTCTCTAATACTCATAGTCAGCATCATCAAATTTAAATATTCTATTGGGATTCAGGTTATCTATTGAACCAATATTTAGACTTTCTATATTAATAGAAAAAATTTATTTTCTGAAAAATGTTAGTGTAGAAAAGTATATAAAAAAAATATTTATATCAAAAATTTTAAAGAACTTGAAAATGATATAAGAAGTAAAAAAACCAAAAGTAATCCAATTAATGGATAAAAAAATTATAAATCTCATTACTTGGATCTAATACCAATTTTGGTATCGTAATTTATGAGCTTTATAGCTTGCGAAAGCTATTCTTACGAGAGTGGGGGGGAATTATAGATTTAAAATTTAGTATAAAAGTGTTAAACTAAAAAGAACCTTAGCCTCTTAAAGTATGTAATCAAACATGGAACTATATTTGATGATCATAATCACAGAATCATAATCAGATACTATATGATTTAATAGGTAAAAAAGCTCATTTTCAGGATATATCCCATTATCAGAGTTATAATAATCATACTCATGGTTAATATGATAATAAAAACAAAATATAGTAAGTTGAATACAGTTATCAACTTTAATATTTCAAATTCACAACGGAAAATAATTTTTGTAAGCAACAAGCAATAACTATAATAAAGTAATAATGAATTAAAACTATTAAAATAATAATCTCTTTTAACCTTAAGAGTAAGTTATTCACTAACCCAGACTAAAGGTATCACTTGTTTTATACTTACAAGAAATCTATTTTTCTTAGAAAGTAATTCTCTTGATAAAAAGATCAGAATCTCTATCTTCTTATCCTCATAATCTATCAATACAAAAATTAGATTCTCTGTCTACCTAGCCTCAATCGCCCTCGATCCGATGGATTAGATTCTATTTCTTCTTATCCTAGAAATACCTTGATCAATATGATGATAAAAAATAGTTTACAACTACAAAAATGTTCTAAAAGAGGAAACTTGAAAAGTTTTCCTTAGGATTTATCTCTCTAAATAATTACAAGAGACTAGGAATAAGCTATTCACACTTTGTAAGCTTTAGAAAAACTGAGAGAAAAATGTAATTAGTAGATCATCTTCTCAATAAATTTCTTCAAACTCTTCAAATGCTTGCGTATTTATAGGAATCTTTTCAATGGTCATCTTGATCACCCAACAATCATATTTTCTCTAAGTTTGTCACAAGGACTCGGACTACGGACACTTAATAGCTCATAACAATTTGTCGTAATAGAATGTTTGATGTCTTATTATTTTACACCATTATAGTGTACAAATTATTCCATAATGATAGGAATAATTTTCCATGTTCAGATTATAAACATATTATATCCATTTTAATTCCTTAATTTTTTCAATATGATAATATCTATGAGTATCAATATGTTGTTATTAGTACCGGTATTAGTTCTAATGTAAATAATTTTTCATTACGATAGTTATGACAAAAAGTATCACTTATAGTACTAATAATGGTGAGTCTGATTAATCAGACACATACTCATTATAATGATCATAATGAAGAATAAAGTTTATACCCGAATACTTAAGAACTTATTCTAAGTATGTTAAAATATAATGATTTCTAAAAAAACATACTAAAATAATTTATACATAATAAAGTTATTAATTATGTTTTTAAGAAAGAGTTTGTGATTTTAAAATCAAAATGAAAGGAAAAGTTAGAAATATAATTTCTAACTCAATAGTACCACCCCAACTGCATTCATCTTTTCTTAATTTTAATAAACATTTTATCTCATCATTATTATTTTAATGCATGACATAGCATGTGATAATTTCCTTAGAGTGATTGTCACACTAAAAGATCGTAATAGTTCCCTACTATGATGAGAACCCATAAGTTCCACAATATTATTCTTACGTATATATTTTCTATATCCTAATTTTAACATTTGATGGGATTCAAAGTATTGGTTAGAGTGAGTATCTCAAGAGGGTGGTTGAATTGAGTACCCAATAAAAATTATTTTAAAATGGAATAAAATAAAATCTCCCAATTTTAGTTTACCAAAATAGTAGTTTAGTATATGTTTTTATATTTTAAAGGATTTCTCAAAATATTGATTAATTCTTAGGTAAAACAATATACAATATTATTTTATACTTTGAAATCAATTTACTTAATTGCGATCTTATATAAACACCGATTAAGATAAACTATCAATGTAGTGGTTTTGTTTTTCAATTTAAAACAGAAATAATTTAAAGTTTATAGATAAACAAAACACATAGAAGAATTTTAAAATAATAGGTTCAATATCAAGAGGAGACTTAGTCCTATCCACTTGGAAATAACCCATTTCTAACTATTTTATATAAAATAAAATTTTGTTCCACAACCTAGATCGAGTTTTACAATTGAATGCCAACTGTCCAGACCACATTGGTCCTCCTCCACAGTTTTCATAAGAGTACAAAATACAACTGGTCACACAAGACCTCTACTATAGTTATCATGGGACAAAAAAATAAAAAGAGTACATAAGAAGATATCAAGTGTCTTCCAGTTTAAATAAATAGAGAATATGTAAGCTATAAAATAGAGGATATACACACTTCTTGTAAATGTAAATAAAATAAACAAACATATCAATAAGTGTTTAGAATAATAGGTGATGCTATGTGTGTCAGGTCCTATAGCTCATGAATACTTGATAATGATTTGAATTGAGACTCGAATCAGATTTCTGAAAAGTTTTGTATAATAGAGCATCATAGACTCTTATTCTTAATTATAGGAATGCACTAGATGTATGTTATGCTTCAGTTTCCAAAATCGAGTGTAGTTTTGTAAGCTATTTTAAAATTCTTGAAATATGATCTAGCTATCAAGAATGAGAAAATTGTTCTTTCTATTCATGTTATTATATTCACTTAACTTTATACTCTTATACATATGAGGGAGTCTTCTTTAATTATTTTAACAGTTGCAGCATCCATGGATAGGTCCTCCGAATATTCTGCATCCTCTTACTCAGAGCTGACACATTCTTTAATATAGATCTGCAATATTTTTATGAAACAATCATTAAAACAACATTTAGAATTAAATTCAATAATATTATTGTTATAGATTATTAATTAAAAATGACAAGTAAAGGAATAGTGGTAGTGAGTCCTGGAATGGTGACTCTCTAGTGGTGTCTATGTATGACGGTGTGACATTGGCGGTGTGAAAATGGATTTGTGACATTGTCAGTGTGACATAACTGATGGTGAGTCATTCTATACTTTACTAAAATTATATTCTTGCAGTGTATCATAGACGATGATAAGTCTTTCAACACTTATCTGATTTTTAATCTCAGTGGTGAGTCATCCTTGGTGGTGAATCAACCTGAACAGTGATTCATTGAATTGGTGGTGACTCATCCAAAGGAAAATTTCACCACCTATCTCATATTATAAAATGCTAAAATAATTAAATGAAGCTTAGTAGTATCAATACAATGTTGAATTTGAGATAATTAAAACAATGGTGTTGGTGACCTTAACATAGGTTCCAACAATCTCCCCCTTTTGATGATCTCAAATCATGACATAAAAGAGAAAATCAATGGTAACCCATGGCATATTATTGAAATGGTATCAAATAAACTGAAACTTATAGTATCAAGGAAACGTTAAAGTAAAAAAAATTTAAAACCATTTTCCCTTATAGTATCTATTTTCACAATTCTCCCCCTTTTAGGATTATTAAAAAGGTAGAAGGTGACATAAAATACAAATAACATAATATGAATAAAAATATATATTCATTAAAAAAATAATTGAAAATGCATCAAAATATGTGACAACCAAAAACTGGTTACAAAAAAAAATCATCCATATCAAATATATAGTCTAAGATCAATGCTCTTTTGGCTTAGATAAAGGGTCCATAGGAATTTTTTCCTTATCCTTGTCTAAAGTATAAGCAATAGTGACAGAGGCTATAATAGGAACATTAGTTAAATATGAAGGTGGTCGAGGCTAATAAATGAGGATTGACTTAGGGTTTCATACAACTTCCCTTAGAGATAGAGAAAATAGCTAGAAAATAGTTGGAAAATGTGCAATATCTAACCCAGAAATAATATGGGGTAGTTACATGAGGTGTCAAATTAGAAGTAATAGAGACAACCTCATGATGTACAATATCAGTACTATGAACATATAGAAATGATTTCATAATATGTTTGAATTCCATAATTACTTTCCCTCATCTCTCCATGGAACTAAAAATGTATAACTTATCTTCCATAAACTATTGAAACACTAGTCATCTCTTTTAACTTCCTGACTTGTTCTTTGAAGTCTATATAAATATTAGGCATTCTCATATTTTTATCCAGAAACTTGAAATGGGTATTGAGCTCATTTTTAGTGACAATCCTTGAAATATAAAACTTGTTTTCCTTTGAGATGGTCTCTCTGTATGATTTTATATATTTGGAATATTCTTTGATCATCATATAAGAATGATAAATATGGTGATAAAACTTTTTCAAACTTTCTGAAGGCATGGAAGGTGCACTATCTAAAGAAAAAAAAGAAATACCACTAATTTCCTCTCTTTCAACTGATCTGATCTGGTCTAAATCAAGTGAGGGAGGTGAAGTAGTAGAGTTGGAAGGAGATGAAGGAAAACATTTCAAATGCTCTTAAAAATCAGCCATAGACCCAGGAAAAGAGGATATCATTTATTCTATA
Source organism: Viscum album (assembly GCA_963277665.1). Classification (NCBI taxonomy): domain Eukaryota; kingdom Viridiplantae; phylum Streptophyta; class Magnoliopsida; order Santalales; family Viscaceae; genus Viscum; species Viscum album. The sequence goes on along the minus strand of OY728164.1, from coordinate 1,087,244,009 downwards.
ATAGATTTCACACTCCATCTCCTTGGATAACATTCTAGTTTCTATTTTTACTTATTGTATATGATGCATTGTTCTTGGATGAATGTGCTGTATGACCAAATCAAAGAGATATCTAGAATCTTTCTCACTTAACTTTGTAGTTAAATCTAGTTAGTTCTTTTTCAACGAACTGATATATGATAACAAATACTTTTGAAAGAACACAAAACATCTCAAGTCACAAAATATACTAGAAATACAGGAGCAGCAGGATCAACATGCATACCAGATGATTCAGCAGGATCAAAACCATCTTGAAATGTAGATCCAACAAACTTTGGTGGATTTATATCCTCATCTTAGTCAGAATAATCTAAACCCACTTTAAGATATCAAGTAGATTTATCAAAATCCTCAATAACTATTTCCATCCAATTGGAATAAGACTTAAACATAACTCTTAACAACAAATTCTTTAGATGGAGGAACATACATAGTAAGTTTAACAAGAGTTGAAAAAATAGCTAACTCATCACCAATATATTCCTTATCCTCTATCTCAACAGTGGTAGGGGTAGCATCCAACTGCACATCAACTAAAGGATGAACTGTTGTAGGCTTACAACTCAATAGTACATCAATAGGTTTCTCTACAAAATAAGTCTCTACTTCCATGTTCTTTGTGACAAAATTCTCAACAACAAAAAAACTACCATCTACTTAACAACTTGAGGATCTTATAGACATGGGAAAAGCTCCCCTCATTTATAGCTTCCTTATATTTTCTAAGAGTTCTATAAACAACCTTAATATAACTAGTTCTATTGATAGATGCACTAGGATAAGTATCAATATCTTGAGGTGTCCCAACTTTTTCAACAAGAACTCAGTCACTAAGGCCATAAGGTCCATCAAAACCTTTATGGTTAGCCTATTTTTCATCTCTATTTTCATCTTTATCTTCATGTTTATCAGTAGTAATTTATACTTCTCCATATTCTCTTTCTTATTCTCTTCTTCATTTTACTCTTATTCATCATCTTTATAATCTTCCTCTTATTCTTCATGAAAATTTCCACCATTTTCATTTTCATAAGTAGACTTGGACGAAATTTTAAATTGATCTTCTTCTTCAGTTTCTTTCTCACTATCTTCTTTCAATAGTTTTTATCTTTTAAGAAGTGTCCTTGGTAAACTCATTTCACCATAGGTGATAGTAGGAGATCTCTTGGGTATGTCAAGATCACTACCCCCATCCACTGAAAATTATTCCTTTTTTTTTCTCTTGAAACATTAGCTTCTTCCCCATTATTAGAATCTCAATATTACACAACTTCATCCAGATCCAAGACAAGATCAACAAGATTTTTGGGTCTGTTTGGATGGTCCACAGTGTTAAATTCATTATATAGAATCTCAATATCCACTACCCATTTCCTCTTACATGGTTTTCAACTGAGGTTCATCCCCTTACATATCACCCTAGTGATACAGAAGCCACCACATTCTATAACATATTATTCACTTTCATCGACAAGACATTTTGATTTCAACATAACTGAAATAAACTTTGGATATATTAATGAATTTGACCTATAAGAATGATTACTCATATCCATTAAATGTCACAAAATATATCTTCAATGGTTGAACTTGTGTCCTCTTTTCATAATAGTCAAAAAGTAAACATATTGATATCTTAAAGTGTAAAATTCACCTTTTCTTGGGAATAAAATATGCTTTGTAGACTTAAATAGAAACCTACACTCACCATATAATTCTGAAGAAAATAGTCTTCTGGTAATTCCATCACCAGTCAACTCTGCTAATGCATATTTTTGAACAAATAGATCAGTATTTTCAGGAATGATGCCTCAATAATCCTCAAACACACCTTTATGTGGTACCTTCAAACACTCAGACCGTTGTTTTGAAGAATTTTTTATGACCTTTAACATGGATTCTGACCTAATCACTAGAAACTTCTTTAAAACCAAAATCAATATACTCATAAAACTCATAAACCATCTTAGGATAAAAAGTTCCCTTATTTGATGAAAACCACTTCCTCCATTATTGATCTTTAAGTAATTCAAGTACTAACAAATTACTTGAAACTAACCATTCTTCTCGAACTTCTTTTTCTAGTAAAAAACCCCTATTTGAAAGCCTAGGGTTAACTAGAGAAACATTAACATGATAGATTGGATCTTATTTTTTCTTCTTCGATGGTTTGGACTCATCTGGTGAAGATGATAAGGGATGATTCACTCTGGCCATGGATGTCGGCTTGGTTGGTTTGGGTGAAAGCAAGGGAAGGAAAAATGTCGGGAGGTAAATGGTCAAAAAATATTTGGTGCGAGGGAAATAAATGTCTGCTGAAATTATAAAACGACTCAATTTATATCATTTAGGGATTTCACAATTTCAAAATTGAAAAAATGGAGTAAAAAGTTGAGCTGAGATATAAATTTAAAATAAACTGAGCATAAAATAAAACCAACAGTTCAAAAACTAAAAATTGATTTTTTTGATAAAGGAATGATAATTAAACTATGAGATATAAAATAGTGAGTCATAAAATGGTGAGAAGTACAATAGTGAGAATTCCAATGGTGGGAAGTCCAATGGTAGAAGTCTAATGGTGAGAGATACCCAATGGTGAGATATACCCAATGGTGATACATACCCAATGGTGAGTCCCAAAAAATTAAACTTAACTAAAATTTATTATACCCAATTCATGTTTGATGTAATTAATTCTCTCATAATTTAAAGGATCAGTAAATATATCAGCAAGATGATGTTATATACCAATGTACTATAGAGTGATATCAACTTTTTGAAAATGATCACTCAAAAAGTGATGTCTTAAATCAATATGTTTTTTTCTTGAATGTGACATTTTATTATTAGAAATATTTATAGAAATTTTATTATCACAGTTTATAGGGACATTTTAGAATTGATACCCATAGTCTAGTAATGTGTGTTTCATTCAAAAAATTTGTGCACAATAGCTACCTAGAGCTATTTATTTAGCTTTTATAGCAGATAATGAAACATAATTTTGTTTCTTAATACACCAAGATACTATATACTTGACTAAAAATTGAAATGTTCTCGAGGTTATTTTTTATCTAAACTACATCCAAAAAATTTTCATATTTATAACTAACTAAATAAAATTATTTTCCAATTGGGTAAAAAAATCCTTAATTGGTAGTATATTTGATGTATTTAAAAATTATTTTTACAACAAGCAAGTGAAAATATTTTGGATTTTCTTAAAATTGAGCACACATACACACACTAAATATAATATCATTTTAGTTAGCAGTAAGATAGATAACACTTCCAACTATACCTCTATAATTGATTTGGTCCACTAGTTTCCCAGTTTCATCAAGATCTAATTTATAGGTGGTACTCATAGGAGTATCACTACTCTTAGTTCTATCCAAGATATAACATTTTAAAGGATAATTTTTATATGTACTTTGATTTAGAATATTTCCTTTTTTATTTTGAAAAATATAAAAACCAATAAAGAATTTGAGTTCACTCATTAAACTCATTTCAAATTCATTTTGCATAATGTTTCAAAAATTATATCATAATACATTTTTTGAGGATCCAAAAAATAATATCATCAACATAAATTTGTACAACTAAAACAACTCTTGAAATTAATTTTATAAAAATGTTAGGATAAAATATACCTTTTGAAAATCCTTTTTAAATAATAAAAGAGTTGAACCTATCATTCCAAGTCATAGAAGATTATTTTAAACCATATAAAACTTTTGTTAATTTGAAATCATGATTTGGAAAATAAGGATTTTGAAAACTAGGGGGTTTTTAATAAAAAAAATCCTAAACTATATACCCATTAAAAAATATACTCTTGACATCCATTTGATAAAGTTTTAAATCAAGATGAGTTTTATAGGCTAGTAGTATTCTGATATATTCATATCTAGATACTAGTGTAAAGTTATCTTCATAGTCTATTCATACTTTTTGACTATAAACTCATGTTAAAAGCCTATCACTGTTTCTTACTATAGTGCATGCTTCATCTATATTGTTTCTAAAGACCCATTTAGTGTCTATAGTCAAGGTTTCTTTGTGTATATAAACAAATTACCACACTTTATTTCTTTAAAATTGATTTAATTTTTCTTTCATAGTAATTACCCAAAATTTATCTTTGATTTCATCATTTATGTTCTTTGGTTTTAGTTGAGACAAGAAAACCTAATGTTCGACCTGATTTCTTATAGAATCTCTAGTTAGTGTACCTCTATCTAGGTCTCCAAGTAAAACATATAAATGATGGTACTTAAGGGTCCTAACATCTCTAGAAAAAGTAGGGCTTGTCACTTCATGATTTAAGGTACTGGAAGTTCTAGAAATTCTTTAGAACTGGATGATTTTTCTGATTGTTTTATATCAAATTAGTAGGTTTGGAATTTAGTTTCAGAGAGGACAATTCATTCTCAAGGTTTTCTAAAGAGGTACTAGACTCAAGTGGATCCATCTCATCAAATATTATGTGAATATATTCTTCCATAGTCTCGGTCCTTCTATTGAAAACTCTACAGGCTTTACCAGAGGTTGAATAACCTAGGAAAATTCCTTCATCAATTTTGGAGGAAATTTTTTCCAGATTATCCTTAGTGTTAAGAATAAAGAATTTACAACTGAAAACTATGAAGTAATTAACCTTAGTATTTATATTGTTCCAAAGATCATAAGGGTTCTTATTCCTGATTAGTCTAATTAAAACTCAATTTATTATATAATAGGATGTATTCATAGCCTCTACCCAAAAGTAGACAGGTAGGTCATATTCATTCTTCATAGTTCGGGTAATATATTATAGTGTTCTATTTATTCTTTTTACAACTCCATTATGCTAAGGGGTCCTAGGATCAGAGTATTTATGACTGTAGAAATTTTGGGGTAGAAAAGATTCAAAGTATTTATTTTCAAACTCACAGTCATGGTCACTTATTAGGGTCTTAATCCTAAGCCCACTTAAATTATCTACATATCTACAGTACTTGGTAAAGTAAGAACAAGATTCACTCTTCTGAGCTATAGATAACACCCAAGTATATATAAAAAAGTCATTTATTAATACATAGACATAATTCTTCCCATTAATACTCAACACTCATGATGTTACAAAAAAATCAATATTGAACAACTCAAGAGGTTGAGAAGTTGAGAATTTGATAGGGGTTACAAACTTTGTCATTTGGGAACTCTAGTTAGGGTAGATCCTTGACTAACCCTTTCCTAGTAAGTTTAATATGTGAGTTAATATTACAATGACTTATTCTCCTATTCCAAATCAAAGATTCTTTGTGAAAGGCACTCAAGAAAGAATAATTTTGAGGAATTAAATAATGAAAATTAATAGTAGAAATTTTTTCATTTTTTAGAGCTGTAAAAACTAAAGAGTCTTTAGAATAAAAAAAATAACATGCAGTATTATCAAATTTAACATGAAAACTATCATTACATAATTGAAAGATCCTAAGTAGTTTATATTTTAGACCATCAAAAAATAATACTCTAGAAATTAAAATAGAATTGATGTCAACAATTTGGCCAAGGCTGGTGATTTTACCTTTAGCATTATCACCAAAGGAAACATGAGCACCATAAAACTTTATTAGATTATTGAATATTGAATATCCTCTTTCTATATGTTTTGAACATCTACTGTCTAAGTACCATAGAATTTTCTAGGAGGTCCTCAAGTAGTTTCCCTAGAAAACATAAATTATACAAGAAATGATTTTGGCACCAAGTTTTTATTGGTTTCTGAAGTGTTAGTAATTAGTTATTTTGGAACCCATATTTTTTAAGATATCTCTTGAAATTTTTTTTTAATATTTTTGAAATAAACAATTTGATCGGTCCTTTAGAAAAATAACCAGAAGTAGAATTTTCAAATTTATACTTTGGAAAAAATGTGCTCTTTACAACTCTTCTTTGTCCAGGTTGGTATCCTATACCAGTAACATATTTTGGATATTTTTTTACCTAAAATACATGTAAGAGTTTTTCTACCATTTTTAAACTTTTCTAAATCTTTATTTAATTGTTCATTTTAAAGTTTAAGTTCATTATTTTCTTTTAATAGATGAGCATTTTTCTTATTCTAAATAGGTAAATCAGATTTAATATTGACAGTTAAAGCATGATGTATCTTAAGAACTTTATATTTGTCCTTAAGTTTATTAAAAATATATTCTATCATATTACAATATTCAAAAATTTATTTATTAGTCATATCGTCATCAGTTTTTTCATTTTTAAAATAGTAAAAAATAAGCATAAGTAATTCATTATAAACAAAAGGTACCTTAGACACATTATTCATAAAGAAAATTTTGGATATATCATAATTTTGTTCATGTGATTAACTAGAATCAATGGAGCTATCCTCATAGGAACTCCAAGTGGTTTTCATTTCTTTCTTATAAATTTGGTCATTGTCATCGTATTTATTTATTTTATTTTAACTTTAGATAGTTTGTTTTCACGTGTCATTTTCTTTTTCATTCATAGAAGGTAATATAATTTGTGATATCATCCTTTTTCCAATCTATCTTTCAGTTTCCTTTTGTGTCATACTTCCCTTTATAGTTGGGATTTCAAAAAAACTACTTCTTTCTATAAAATTTCTTTATCCTTCTGGCTAGGTCGGCCATTTCATCATCATTTTATAGAGGTGATTCACTGTTACTTGAACATTCAACTTAAATATTTTCTTTTTTTCTTTATATTTGGATTTAGTAAAATTGAATTCCACTGAATTTAATTTTGGATCATCATATTCCTCTTGTTTGAATTTAAATTCCCCTTCATACATCATTATCTTACCAATCAGTTCCTTGACTAGATTTTTGCTGATGTTACATGACTCTATAATTGAAAATTATGTGCCTATCCATCTTTCTAGAAGGCATCTTAAAAATCAAATGATTTTGTATTTGTCAGACACTGGATTTCCAAGTGAGATCATAGTGTTCACAATTTCATTAAACCTGAGATACATGTTAGATATTAGTTCATCATGCTTCATTTTAAAGGAATCACACTTAAAATTATATGTATTTAATATTATTTTCTTGATATTGGTTATTACTTCATGTGAAATAGATAAGTTATACCAAATATCAATGTCTATTTTACAAGGTGAAATTTTATTGAATTTACCATCTCCTGACAAACAATAAAGAGAATTAATAGCTTTGTAGTTATTATTATTGTAATTTTAATAGATTCACACCAAGTAACTCTAGCAGTTGTAGACATTTCATATTTATCTTCTATTGTAGTATAAATCCTAAAACCTATACTCTCCACAATATATTTTTTATTTTCCTATCCCACTAAGAACAAATATTTCTATTAAAAAAAAGGAGGTCTATTGGTATAAGAATGTTATTGACAATTATCCATTTAAAGAGTTAAATTTAGAACTAATAAAAATTTAAGATCTTTAAAGAACAACTAAAATCATGGTTAAAATGTTTTTTCAAAACTTTGATACCAAATGTTGGTCAGAGTGAGTGTCTCAAGAGGGGGGGGGGGTGAATTTAGTACCTTTAAAAATTTATGTTAAGATGGACTTGAATAAAACCCTTTAATTTAAATCTGGCATAGTTTACCAAAATAGTAGTTTGGTATAAGTTTTAATCTTTTAAATTATTTCTCGTAAGATTGATTAAGTCTCAGTATAAAATATTATTAAATCCTTTGAAATAAATTTAATTAATTAATATCTTATATAAACACTGATTAAGATAAATTATCAAGGTACTAGTTTTGTTTTTCGATTTAAAATTAAAATAGTTTAAAACAGATAGATAAAAAAACACATAGTGGAATTTGAAAACAAGAGGTTCAGTATCAAGAAGAGACTTATTCCTCTTTACTTGAAAATCACCCGCTGCTAAGTATTTTTTATAAAATAATTTTTTTATAAACAACCTAGATCATGTTTTATAATATTATACCAATTGTTAAAACCACATAGGGTCCCTTACACTATTTTTGAGTGAGTAAAAAATACAATAGATCACATAAGACCTCTACCATAATTATCATGGGAAAAACAGATAAAAAGAGTATTTGTGAAGATATCAAGTACTTTCTAGTTTAAAGAAATAGATAGTGTGCATGTTATAAAATAGATCATACACAGATTGATTGTAAATTTAAAATAAAATAAATAAACAGAGAAATAAGGGTGTAGAAGAATAGGTGTTACTATGTGTGTTAGGATATGTAGCTTGTAACTCCTTGAAAATTATTTGAACTGAGGCTCAAATCATATTTTAGAAAAGTTCTATAGAAAAGAGTGTTATAGAATTCTTTTCTTCACTATAGTAATGTTCTAGATGTATGTTATGCTTCAACTTCCATAATCGAGTGTAGTTGTGCAATCTTTCTTCAAATTCTCACAAGATTCTTTAGCTCTCAAGAATTTGAAATGCTTTCGGTCTATTCAAGTCATTCTCTTCACTTCAATTTATACTCTAATACATATAGGTATTCTTATTTCATGCTTTTAATAGTAGAAACATTCGAGGATAGGTCATCTGAATATCCGACATCCTCTTACTTAGAGCTTCCACATTATTTAATGTAGCTCTATAATATTTTTAAGAAAAAATAATTAAAATAACATTCAACATTAAATTAAATTATATAGATATTACAGATTATTAATTCTAAAAGATAATTAAAGGAATAATGAAAGTGAGTCCTGGAAAGATGACTCTCTAGCGGTGTCTAAGTCTTATGGTGTGACACTGATGGTGTGACACAGGCAGTGTGACACTAGTAGTGTGACATAGCTGATAGTCAGTCATTATATATTTTACTAAAATTACTTTCTAGTAGTGACTCATAGACAATATTGAGTTTTTCAACACTTAGACAATTTTTGATCTTAGTGGTGATTCATCCTTGGCGGTGACTCAACCTCAATGGAGATTCATCGAACTTGCGGTGACTCATCCTCAGGAAATTTTTTCCACCTATCTCATATTATAAAATGATAACAGAATGTCATTAAGATTATTAGTATCAATAAAAATATGAATTTTTTATCATTAAAATAAGGGTGATTATCACCTTAATAGAGGTTTCTATAAAAATGATATAAGCTATCAGGGTTGGAGGCTCATAGGAATTTTAGGCACTTACTCATGGTATTTTCCCTTGGTAATTTATAGTGTATGAGATTATGAGAACATGACTGACCAGTAGGAAATGCACATTTATATGTGTCATTGGAAATTTAAGTCTACAGATATGTGTATCGATCCTTAGACATTAATATTATTATTAATGGAAATTATTTGGAACATACTTTGATTTATTGATAAAAATGATGATGATATATGTTTATAGAGAGGTAGGATATGTTTTGCGAATCATAAGTAATATTGAATTAATTAATAATGAGAGAAATTAATTTTCCATTCTCTTCTTTAATTAAATTTGATATCCTAGGCCCTTTTATGGGAATTAAATAGACTAAATAAACCCATGGCCATGACGTTTTATGGGTAGGTTAATATTTAGAAAGTTAAATAAAGAGTCATAAAGCACATAGGTTGATGACACTATCATGAAAATTACTTAATTATAGATATCATGATAAATGGACAATATCACTATAAGCATCCATTTAGGTTGTATTTCATTTTGACATTAAATTATTTCTCTGTGGTTTCCTTGGCATGTTACTGGATGCTAACCTTGGATTTTGGGTGGATCCACCTAATACCACTGAGAAAGAGGCTTAGAGGGTCTCACACTAAGTGTATCCAGAATCTTATTTAAATAATAATATTATTTATTATTTAGCTTGTTGAATAAATTTTATTTCCATACGTGGTTTAAGAGTTATTCATATTTTCTAGATTGTATACATTTCATCAATAGTTATTTGATAGAATATGATGTGAGTGGAATATTTAGTAAATATTTATTTTCTATTGAGTAAATATAACATTTATTTATTTATTATAGGATAATGAAACAATATTTATTTTTTAAATAAATAATAATTATTCAAGGACTCATAAATATTTTAGAGGATTGACAGAACGAGTTTAAAGGTTTAGTAAAAAATAATATATATTAAATACTATTTGAATATTTTTTAAAACAATTTAAGCAAGAAAATATATAATTAATTCATTGGTTGTTCAAATGTCAAGAAAAAAAAATCATAATATTATTATTATACACATGGTATTCCACAGGTATTAAGAAAATAATAAGAGCACATGTATAAGTATCATTTTATAACCATAATATTATTTAAACCCAATTATATTATTTCTAACCCTAATGCTAGTCATTTTGTTTTGGTTATTCATAATGACTCTAGAGAATTCTCCCTAGTCTGAGAGATCCACTCTCCAAGAACACCGACACACCTATTTTAGGGTGGTGAAAAAGGTTCAATTTATTTTACTAGTGCAGTAAAGTGGTTGACCAGGGTTATCTCTCTTGAGGAGCTTTGTAGTCAATCAAACACTATTCCTAATTCACTTATTATTATTATTTTATTATTTTATTTTTTTAAAAGAAATTAAATTTAGTTTTTTATTAAGGAATGAAAAACTAAAACCAAACATGAAAATGCATTGAAAACAGAATGAATGTAGGTTAAAGAAGAATGGAAATTATAACAAGGGAGTCATATATAGAGAAACTTCATTTTTTTCTTTATATTCACTTAATGAACACACTCTACTATATGTTTGAAAAACATTTTCTACCCCAGTTGTGAATATACAGTGAATTCAACAATCTCCGTATACACCACACATCCACCTCCTCTATCGAGGGAGAATGGTTTTAGAAGAAGAAGCTAACACTTAGATAACCACAAAAAGGATTAAACTAATAGAAAAACATCCTTAGATTAACCTAAAGAAGATATTAAACATAGAATTATGTTCAAACACTTTATTACTCCCATGGGATATTCCTTCGGTTAGTTACTCATGATCACGATTACAAGAGATCATAGCGAAGAATGGGAGAGATAGATAGATAACAAAGAAACAATTTAATTAAAAATATACATATGGGTTATTTATAAAATAAAAAATAAACTAAAGAAGAAAAGAAACTAAAATAGTAGCCTCCTATTGATATTTCATTACCATGTGCACAACAACTTGCCCTCATATTTATAGGAAAATTTCCTTGAGATATAATTTTTATATTCTCTTCAAAATCAACTTATCCTAAGGCCAGAAATCTCTATATTCAAAATAGGTCAATTATCCTCAGATATCATATAGAATATGTCACACCCTTATTTTTATTTTCTTCTTTTACATTAGCTTATATTGTTGTCCTTGGATTCTCTCATGAGTTTCGAGTGTTCTAGATTTAAATTCTATGTTTTTGTCTATTTTTATTACGTTACATGGTTTAGGTTCATAGTTAAGGGGTAACCATGAAACAAATTGATGATGGGTCTCCTTTCAGTTCATTTTGAACTAGCACAATTTGAATTTAATGGGATTCACATGATTTGGTCCAAACCGTGCGTCTTCCATGAGAAACCGTGCAGGTCCTTGGGTGTCTCTGGTCAGGGGTGCATAGCCTGATCACGGTTATCCAAACTTTACGTAAGGCATGTGCATGGTTTTGTAATTTTTTATATAACTATGTCACATGGTTGGTGCATGATTTCCCAAATCATGCATCCAAACCGTGTGGGTGCCCAATGTGTCTAATAAGTGGTGTACAGTTGGCACATGGTTTGGGAAACCATATAGGCTAACCATGCCTAGTGACTAGGTGTTTTAAAAATGTGAATTGAGCTTTCTAGCCTCTTAGATTTTTAACCCCAAATCCCCCTCCCCCTTTCTTAGCTCGTTCTACCTATGGAAAGATCCTACCTTCTTCTTTAATCCTGTCATAATCTTTTTAGGGTGTAATCAAGTGGTTTATTCATGTTTTGGGGGGTGGATCTTTAAGGTAATATCCTCCTCTATTATTTCTCTTCCTTATCCTTCCATTTTCCTTGTGGTTTCTCCTATTTTATGGTCTCTTGGATCTAGTGTTCATGTTTTTTTGTGTTTAAATTGGAGTTTTTATCTTACTAGGTTTCCTTTTGGATGATCTTGCTTCTTGGAACCCTCAGGGATTCATTTTAGTGGGGTGTTTCTGAAGTTCATATGGTTTGAGGTAGGTTCCCTTTTCATTTGGACTTTAAATTTAAGAATACTTTGATTTATCTCTTTTTTAACTCCCTTGGATATTAATTAGTAATGAATTATTCTTATAATAAAAGTTTGACATGAAATTAGGTGGTTTCCTTCTTATTTTAAACTGTATAGACTTGTTTTGTTAAGTATTTCACATCAAGTGTTTGATAAAATACATGGTTGGATGTTGTATGTGATTTGTGATTTCTAAGGATGGATTTAACTTTTAAATGTGTTTATATTGTTTAAATACATTTTTAAATGGTTGTAGACTTATAAATCATGGATTTTCCTTTTCTTGAAAAGGGTGGGTTTGGTTATTTGAAAATAGCTTATTTCTTAAAGGTTTCTTGAGGTTTGTTTGGCACTTTATTAAAACTAATTTTATTGAAAACTATCCTTGGGTGATCCTCTTTCCTTGGTTATTTTGAATGGTTTGGGAGGTCCTCGGTAAGGGACTCCCTTATGGACAAATGGTTTAAAGGAAATTGATTATTCCTTGGGGTGATTTGGGGGTTTTCTCTTGTGTGTGTGCTTGTGCTATAAACATGTACATGCATGGTTGGTTTCTTGTTTGGTTTATTTTTCACACCCCCACTTTAGACTTGACATGGTAATCTGACAGTGCTAGCGGATCTTCCAGGAATGATTGATACACTAGCTTAGGATTTTTCTATGTCTAGGGGCCCTTAGTATAGACCTTACTATACTATGGTATTGTGCCCCTTAGTTAGGCCAAGTAAGGTAAGACCTAGCATTTGGGCGAATTGATGTCATCAGGAAAGGAATGCATATGTGATGAGTTATGTGTTAGTATTTTCTATATTACCCATTTAGATATTGGGTTCTCCCATGTTCTTCGATTATTAGTTATATATGGAAGATGATTGAGATGCCTTTCTTTGTTGGTTACACATATGTGCTATATTTCATTTCCCTTTCTATTTAATCTTTGTAGCTTCTCTTCTATATGATGTACTTATTTTTTAGAAGTATTCTATTTTTTTAAAGGTTTATGGAAAATTTCCTGAAAATGTCTTAAACCCCACTTATCCCTTTTTAAGTAAAAATATCATCCTTTTCCTCTAAAATAATAATGTATCATTCTTAGAAAAGAATCTAGTTCTAAATAAAAAAAGGTAATTAATTGTGTTTTGTTTTAAATGTAAAATGTCTGAAAACCTAGTTTTATATTTTTTATTTCAAACCTGGAAATGATTATTATTTTATTTAAAGGAAATCCTTTGGGGAATATATTTTTTCAGGAACACCTACTGGGTTTTAATACTCACACCTATAGTTCTTTTTTGTTTTTAGCATATGGTGAAGGTTCTATATTGGTTTTGATCCCTGTGGGCGATGTTGGGTTTTGGGATTAGAGAGTGACCCTCAGGGTCACATGAAGACTTAGTGGTTGTGAGGTCCAGTTTGGGTTTTGATGTTTGACTTTATTTTATTTTCATTTTATGTAAATATGTTTTTTAGTTTCTCTATTTATTGTATCAGACTGATCTATTTGTTTCCATTACTTCAGTTTATTTTATTTTTTGGGAGAAATTGTTCCCTTTTAGTCTCGTTGATTCCCTTGGCACTATTTCCATCCTAGGAGGATCGAGAAAACCTCCCAAGATTTGTCACAGACCGACTCAGGTGACCTGTTTAGGTTCGACCTGGGTTGGTTTATAAAAAACTGGTATCACAGGATCTTCTCTAGAGGACCTATATTTTAGAGAGATCTTTGTTATTTGGGATGTCATGGTAGATGGATTAATATTATTGGATCTTAGGGTGTAGGTATGAGGAAGTTTCTGGCCAACAATTTTTATGCCGAACATTAGGTTACCATGGAAAGTCAGGTTTTGTTTAGTTTTTTGGTTCTTTTGGACTATTTGGTGTTTGTGAAGATGAATTAGGAGTTTTTCCAATGGTTTTGGTGAGTTCACAGGTCCTGGAAATCCATGTGGATCTTGGGACATGGTCCTAAAATATTCTACGTGATGGTTGTGTGATTGGAATATAGCTGCCAACTATATGACCAAGTCACCCATTGATACTAGTTTTCCCCTTCATAAGATACTTCAATTATTCTTAATTTTGATGTTCATTTTGAAAACATTGTTTTAAAAAGTGAAAAAATTATTACTAGAAGTAATTTTTTGGTTATTATAAGATGGAAAAATAGTTTTCAAAGTTGTTTTAAAGAAATTATTAGATTTTTTTAATTAGTTGAATTTAGGGAAAATAGGGATTGTTTTATCAAATTGGATTTCTATATTCAAAGCCTGAGGGTTTATCAAAAATTGGTTGTTATGGAAAATGTAAGTTTACATTGAGGTGATTTTGTTTTTTGAAAATGTTTTAGGGGATTTTTGGAAAGTTTGGTGACATTTAAAATGGGAATTAGATTGAGAATTTGAAACTTGGAATGGATGTTTTGATTTGAAAGTGGAAATGTCATTTTTTGACCTTTGGTATTCTATTGAATGCTCAAATGTGTGGGTGTTTGAGTAAGTGGATGATTTATGGAATGGGTGGATGATTACACAGATTGGTAGATGAATATGTTTGTGTGAGGCCCCATGGAATACCATTGATAAGGGTGAAACTTACCTTGTTTGTTTTCTTTTTAAAAGTGTTTTTAAGAGGAAAATTATGATGTTTTGAGAATATATTGTTGTGTAGAACATTTACTTGTGATTTGGTAAATTTTTAAGAGATGTTTCAAGTTTTAGTTTTTTTTGGTAAATTGGTTTTGATTGAGTTCTTGATTTCATTGTTGTTTAGTGTACTCCCCCACCAAATACTATATGGATATTCAAGGTGCTACTACAAGAATTTCACCATTAGTGGACCCTCTAGTTGATCAACCTAAGGACTTACTTGTTGAGTTTTGGAAGTTAAAACCATCTTTATTTTATTATTAAGAAGATTCTTTTAAAAATAAAAGTGGATGTGGAATATTTAAAAGATATTTAGATTCCTCGAGTTTCCTAAGTATCTAAAGGTAATTTTTTCTACCTTTATTATTGAATATATAAGATAGAAATGGTGTAAGTTGGTCATTCAGACCAAGCCTCAGAATTTACTCTCCCGGAAATTCTTCAAGGATTTTTTCATCCAACAGTATTTATCTGAGGTTGTGAAGGTGAAGTAGGTGATGGAGATATGCTACCTTCAACAAGGTGATGGATCAGTGTTGGAGTTTGTTCATTATTTCTAGGATCTAGTTCCTTATCTTCTGAAGTGGGATGAGGATGATTCCCTAAAGGCTCAACATTTTGAAAATGGGATTTATCCTGATATGCAGTCGAAGGTGTGAGAGTCTGGTCTATCCTCATTTTCCGATGTGGTGAGGAAAGTTGTGTGGGTTGTAGCTATGTTTGCAAGAGTTCTTGATGTAGATAACGTCCCTATAGTCTCTGGAATCATTGAAGGGAATTCCATTAGAGATATCAAAAATAATTTTTACACAATTGATGATGGTATTGGAATTAATAGGCCTCTTGATATTTTTTTTATCTTCCTCTGGGCGTAGGATTCTCGTGTGTCATCAATGACAGAATTAGGGTAACTAGAAGAAATTGTGTCTGGGTTCTATGAAGACCTAACATACCTGTGGATACTTGGGTCACATGCAACATTTTATCCTAGTGTTTCCACAAAGCAATTTGGATCTAGGTCCCCCCTTTTAGAAGACACTCCATCATGTTTTCAGAAGTGAGGTGCTGGTCAAGGCTCAATTTTAAGGCCCTTTCCGTTTGAGCAGTCATCCTATTACAGTGGTTATGTCTTATAGTGTTTACGTTTCCTTTTAGTGATAAGGTATGTTGTAATATTTTGGAGAATGTATTTCCTAATGGAATCATGTATTTTTGGAATTTGGAATTTTTCTTTTTTTAGTGGCGGTGTGTCTCGTTCTGCGTCTTATTTTTTCTAATTCTCATTTGAGGTGAAAAAGGATGATGTGTGTGCATCTTCTGAGCCCTTGTTTTAGAGGTTGAGACTTTTTGTAGTCAAGTAAGTCCCATGGTGTACCATGTTTGTTGGAATCTTTTTTGGGTTTGTGTGTGGTTTTTATAATATGAATATTTAGTGTTGATGGGAAATGTTGGTTGAGGACCCAACTAAAATTCTAAAATGGCCGGGATTCCATTCTGGCCTCCAATTTGGTAATCTAGTTTGGTATCCGATGTCATGTTACCAGTAGGTAGTTTAATTTTGATGTGTTTTATTTTCAGTCTTTTCCATCTGGGTTAATGTTTGGATTTTTGTGTATTCACAATTTTTTTGTTTAGGGAAAGGTTTTGGAGGTTGTAGTTTGGGTGTTTCTATTGTTCTTCGGAAGTGGTTCCAATCCATTGGTTTGTTTTAGGTGAAAGTGTGTGTTTTCATCTTGGTGGTGGTTGAGGTGTTATTACCTTGTGTATTTAGATCTTTTAAGTGTGTGAACCTTGTCTATTATTTGATCAATTTGAATCTTTGAGGTTTTATGGGGGAAAAAGCGTAATGGTGGGAAGAATTGTCACACCCTGATTTTTATTTTCTTCTTTTATCTATGGTTATATTATTTTACTTGGTTTCTCTCTCGATTTTCAGGTGTTCAAGATTTAGATTCTAATTTTTGAGGTGTTCTTCTTCTATTTCATGGTTTAGGTGCACAGTTAAGGGGTAACCATGAAACATCATGATGCTGGGTCTCTTTTCAATTATTTTTTAACTAGCATGATTTGAGTTGCATGGGCTATGCACTATTTGGTCTAAACCATATGTCTTTCAGAAGAAACCGTATAGGTCCTTGGGTGTCTCTAGTTGGGGGCGCATGACCTGAGCATGATTATCCAAATCTTATAGAAGGAGTGAACAAGGTTCTTTAATTTTTTATAGAACCATGTCACATGGTTTTCCAAACCATTCATCCAAACGATGTAGGTGCCTAATGTTTCCAATAAGGGGTGCATAGTTGGCACATGATTTAGGAAACTATGCGGCCTAACTGTTCACAGTGCCCAGGTGTTTTAAAAATGTAATTTGACATTTCTACCTTATCATATTTTTAAGCCCAAATGCTACTATCTCTCTTGGATCACATGACTTATGGGTACCTCCTCTCTTCTTCTATAAGCCTCTACTCCTCTTTCTAGGGTGGAATCAAGGGGTTTCTTAAAGTTGGGTGGGGGGGTGGTGGATCTTCCAGGTAATATCCTACTCTCTTCTTTCTATTTCTTCTCATTACATTCTCCTTGTGGTTCCTCTTCTTCTATGGTCTCTTGGATATAGGGTTCATGTTTCATTGTGTTTAAATTAGGGATTTTGTCTTCCAATGTTCCTTGTGGATTTTATTTCTTCTTGGAAACCTCATAGAGTTATTTTGGTGGGGTATTGTTGAAGTTCTTGTGGTTTGAGGTAGGTTCCATTTAAAATTTCACTTTAGATTTAATATTAAATTGATTTATTACTTTTTTCATCACCTTGGATATTAATTAGTGATTCATGATTTTTAGAATAAATTTTTGATTTTATATGAGGTGGTTTCCTTCTTGTTTTAACATGTATGGACTTGTTTTTTCCAGTATTGGACACCAAGTGTTTGATAAAGTGCCCGATTGGGTTTTTAAGTGATTTATGATTTATAAGGCATGGTTTTGACTGGGTAAATGTGTTTTGGTTGATTAAATGGTTTTATAAATGGTTTTGGACTTATAAATGGTTTGTTTTACTCTTATTGAAATGGGTGGGTTTGTTTCTTTTCAAATAGTTTATTGCTCAAAGGTTGCTTAAGGTCTGTTTGGAACTTTTATAAAATTATTTCTCTTTAAATATCTCCTTGGGTGATCCCATTTCCTTGGTTAGGTTGAACGGTATGGGAGGTCCATAATATGGGACTCCATTGTGGACAAATGGTTGAAAGTAAATGGATCATTCCTTGGGGTGATTTTATGGTTTGTTCTTGTATGTGTGCTTGTGCTATAGACATGTGTATGTATGGTTGGTTAGAGGTTTGTTTTTTTCACACCCCAACTTAGAATTGATATGGGAACCTAGTATAGCTAGAATATCTTTCAGGAATGACTACTTCATTAGCTCATGATTTTACTCTGGCTAGTGGATCTTAGTATATACCTTTCTTTGCTTTGGGATTTCCCCCTCAGTTAGGCTAGGTTGGGTAAGACCAAGCATGTTGGGAATTGATTTCCTCGAGTCAGGAATTCATATGGGATGAGTCAGGTGTTAGTATGTTCTAGATTTTCCACTGAGCTCCCAGGTTCTCCCATGTTCTTCAACACTTATTTTTCTATGAAGGATTATTGAGATGACTTTTTTGGTTTGGTTACTCATACATGCTATACTTCATTTCCCTTGCTATGCGATCGTTGCTGTTACTCTCTTGTATGGTGTACTTATTTTTTTAAAAATTGATGTGTTAGTTTTAAAAGGTTTATGGAAAGTGTATTGAAAATGTATTACACTCATTTCTCCCTTTTTAATTAAAAACACCATCCTTCTCCTCTAAAATGAAAATGTATCCATCTTCAAAAAATTTATGGTTCTAAATGAAAAAGGGAAATAGAACATGTTTTTTTAAAGGTAAAATGTGTGAAAAACCTATTTATATATTTTATTAGAAACATAGAATTGGCTATTCTTTTCTTTAAAGGAAATTTAATGGGAATATATTTTTTCAGGAAAGCCTATGGAGTTTTTATACTCATGACTATAGTTTCTTATTATTTTTATATTTTGGTGCATGTTCAAGTTTGGTGTCGATTACTGTGGGTGTTGTTGGGTTTTGGGATCAGAGAGTGACCCTTGGGGTCACATGTATACTTAGTGGTCGTCTGTTCAATTTGGGTTTTGATGTTTGGATTTATTGTGTTTTTAGTTTATGAAAAGATGTTGTTCAGTTTCTCTATTTATTATATCAGGCTACTCTATTTATTTCCACTACTTTAGTTTATTTTATTTTTTGGGTGAAATGATTCCCTTTGGTTCTCGTTGATTCCCTTGGTGCTTGTCACTATCCAGGGGGATCAAGAACACCACTCGAGCCTTATCACAGGTTGACTTAGGTGAACAATTTGGGGTCAACCTGGGTTGGTTCATGAAAAAATATATCCCTAAAAAATAAATCAATTATCCATGAGAGATAAAGAGATAATAATCAATCATCCATATCTCCATCAAAAACTCTATTTTTTCAACTCCCTTAATTTTTTCACCATCCCTCATGGAATCCTCCTAATTTTAAAAAATAAATGGATTATTTCATCCTTAGAGATAACCCGGTCCAAACATTTATTTTTTCAAAGATATATCTTCATATCACTTGAAACCATCCTTTGTGCCCCATCAAATTGGATTTTAAAAATGCACTATGACATAGAATATGTCATTTCTCTTTCAGGATCCTTTTTTCCACCATGATATGATTCAACACGGGTGGGGTGAAACTTGTGTTCTTCTTTAATCTTATTTATTGTATGTATCAGATCAATCATGGATTTAGACATGAATTTTCAAGGTGTTTCCATTATAATTTCCACCTATATCCTTCTCTTTTCACCACGACTAAGCCTCACTTCAATGTAGAGGTCTGTGTTTTATTTTCTTATGCTATATGAACAACAATAATAGGATGAAACATGGGATTTAGAATTCCCCAATTGTCTACTTCATACCCATACATTATGTTATCCTCCTCATTTTCTTACATACAAACACAATGCTCAACCACGACTTTATTCCACACATTATAGTGATAAAAATAATGCAGTAGTGACACCAAAATGGGATCCAATAGGGATTACTAAGCTATTTCCATGAATTTTTTAGCTTCATACATCCTCTATGATCCATGAGGATGCACGACATGGTATTTCCAAGTCCATTTCAATCTTTATTCTTACTGGGGATTCATATTCTTCAAAAATTAATATATAGGTCATCATCTACGTTTCTAGATTCCATCCATCATGATTTAGGGCTTTAGTAGTGGCAGTCAGAGTGGGATTAATATTTAAAAATGATGAAAATAGTGGATTCTAGTGGATCGAGGGGTGTTCTGGTGCTAATGGGTGAGGATGGGAGCAGTGAAATGTGTATGATCAAAAGTTCATGATCACGACATCCAATGACATCATCCCACTTAATTTGAAATTGTGTCGTGCTCATCTTTTGTCTCAAATCAGAGTTCCATTTTCTAAGTCACTTCTTTATCATCCAGGATGAACTGTACTCATTTTATATTTCCTTTTGCTGGTATGGGTTCCCTCTACAATCACAAACATCACCTTTTACATATCCATGCTGACTTGAGTAGGCCCAATGGTCCTTGGATGACCCTATGCATGGGCTATACCTCCTATGAAACCAATTTTTTAGATAAACTACGTAGGGTCTGTCATTCTTACATCTTGTTTGACTCTATATTACTAGTAGAGAAATTCCCCACATTTTAACAAAAATAAAAAAAACTTTTCAAAATTGTTTCAATATAACACAAATTTCACTTTAAGTAAAAATATGATTCAAATTTATTTATTTTAATTTTAGTTTTCCCAAAATGTTTTAAAAATAAAAAATACCCATGTTGACACTATTGGAGAAAGTAACAAAAAAAAGAGACAACATTTGCATTTTTCAAATCCTAAAGTAAGGTTAGAAAAGTACAAAAGGAACCAAATTGCGTGGCGGATCTGCGCGATGGAGATGCACGACAGATCTGCACAGTGGAGCTGCGTGACGGATCTGTGCGCCTGACCTCCGCGGACGACCTCCGCACCAGACAATTTTCGGTACCCCCTCCATGGATCCCCTGCATGGAACAACTGCGTGAAACACCTTTGCGGGCTACTTTTCTTTGACTAGGCCCATCCATGACTATAAATAGTTCCCTTTGGCTCCCCATTTCCAGACTAAAGAAAAGTGAAAGACTCTCTGAAGCTCACATTTCATAGATCTTTTTCCTAGATCTCTCAAACTGTCTCAGGTAGTTCTCCAAACTACAAGAGAAGGGATAATTAAAGGGGATAGGCATGTTTTAAGGTTCTTCAAATTCTTTAGTCATCATCCATACCTACGCCGTATATCTGTGCGCCACACCTACGCAGTACACCTGCGCATCGTACCAGCAGGATAGAGCAACACGGGTTACCTATGCGGCATATTTGCGCAAGGTACCTACGTGACCAACTTAAGTACCCTTATTAAAATCCATCCATGGAAGGGTATCTTCTTCTTTGGATCCCTTATCTAAAAGGGACTAAATTGAAGCCTCCACCAAAACCTCCTGACTTATCAAACCTTTGGGAATGGAACATTAGCGTGTCTCCTATTTGGGTTTGTATTTCCGTAGTCAGAGGTTTCCCACATTAGTTTCACAATGGGGTTAAGATTCATGGGATGTTTGTGGGTTTTTATATCCGCAGTCACATGGACCTTTCTTCTAGAAACAGTGTTGGGAAGTTCTCAATTTGGAGGGGGGTTGGTTACTGGCCTCACCCTTCTCAAAGAGGCGACCCAGAACCTCAGGTCTCTGGTAGGGAAGGTACACTTCACACTTTCTATTACTTGAAAGTATAGGAGAAGTCTCCCTACCCTACCAGAACCAATTATAGAGCATCCATCCTGGTATAAGTCCCTCACCTTCACCCCTTATTCCTTACATTGGACCCTTGTCAGATGTATATAGAACAGAGGGAATGCTCGTCGCCTCACCCTCTTCTATGGTCGCCTCACCCTTTTCTATCAACAGAGGAGGAAAAATGTGAAGTGTCATTGTTTAATCTTTCACATCCTCTTGTTTCTCACACTGAGCATGACTCACGTGGGATTATAGATACATGATGGTTACAGCATGTGCACAAACACTCAACAAAGGAACTACAAGAACTCTGATTCCTATTCAAATCAGGATACATAGGAAGCTCTTTTAGGGCCACAACTCACTAGATATCCTCCTTAGGAATTCAACACTAATTACCCTAATTTGGGCATCCTCCTTAGGAAATAAGCCCCAAATTCAATCCTCAAATCATCAAGGCCTCATTTTCAAGAAATAAGCCCAAACTCATCTCTCTCAGAGGACTATACGCTCCTATGAGATTTATCGAACTACGTGGGCTTTGATTCCCATTAATATGGGATACATAGGAAGTATCCTTGAGGTTCAAACTCAAAATTTCAAATAAACCCTATTCTCCTTGGTCCATATTCCCAATAGGTTCTGATTCTACCTAGAAATACATATCCTTTCCAAGTTCCTTGGGCTGTTTCAGCATAAGTTCCATACTAAGTTTCAACTAAGAACCTTCCACTTAGAGGTCCTTATCACATGACCTTAAAAGTTAAAATGTGTCCTATGAAGCGGCACTGAACTATGAAGGTTATGATTCCTTTAACAAGGATATATAGGTAGCTCATTTTATGAGCATGATCCCAAGATTAAAACAAACCTTCATCTCCCTGGATGACAATAAATTCCAGAGTACCCCACTGAGTGGCTTAAAAACCAGTATCATCATAATGATGATTAAAAGAATCTCTAATCGGTATATTAGAGGATACCATTAAAGAAAAACCTCGAATACATATAGATTTTTCCATTGATGAACAACCTTAAATTCATACTGATGATTCTAAATTTTACTCATGTTAATAAGTGATTTCAAATTCCAAGGGATACTTATGATATACTTGGTGAATTAATAAGGATTCATGAAAATATTTTAATTTTACAAATAGAGACCTGGAGTAGATAATAATTCCCCCCAAAAAGGGTGTGGTGAGTCCAACCTCCCATCCTCTCAACCAATTCACATTCTTAAGTATCATAAAGTTCAAAACTTAACGAACACCTACCTTTGGAAAGGAAGTCCTCTTTGGATAAAGAAATATTGAAAGTTTCTAGTTCCATGAATAAATCCAATGGAAACCACCTAGAAATAGTGATTCTTAAATCTAGAACACATGTTTCAAGGAACTATGAAACAACCCACAAAATACATAATCAATTAATAATTTGGATGCAATCAATTAAATTCATTATTTAAAATTAAAAATTTTCATGTGAGAATTATGGCCAGAAAATACCCCCACACTTGAACTCATGCTTGGCCAAAAGCATTGAATCTCAACATAGAATCTCAAAGGGAAACCATGCTTCCAATATTATATTCCAAAGTAATAAATAAAATTATTATCTATGGGAAAATAAAATTTCAGAGTTCCATATAAAATATTAGTTCAACTTCACACTTTTAAATGAAACCAATCAATCCATGTATTTTACTTTTTCCCATTAGAAATTTGTTGGATATTCTCCTCATTTCATTCAAGCTTCTGAAGTCATTATTATTTAACATACTAATTTGTGATATAACTCACATTATATTATTTTTACTCATCACTCAATATAATATGCAAAACTAAAGCTATTTTCATAACTTGAATATATAAACCACCCATAGGCTTGAAAAGGACCTACATTACTGACTTTTTAAATAAAAAAATCACATAAAATCATGATGACTTTTCAATTAATGTTATAATGACTCCGAGGCTTCATGTTGGTGGGTAATGATGTTTAAAATATTAAATCTCAAAGGGTAGGTTTATCTTATAAGAATAATGCATGATCTTAAAAAGTAAATTGTAATAAAAAATATACCTTTAAGAGTGATAACACCCTATTCCCAAGATTAAAGTAAGGTCATGATGAATGAAAGAGTAATTAAAGAAGGAAACCGTATATAATTGTTTTCTATATTTTTTTTTATATTTTCATATATTTTTTATGATTTTTTTCTTTTTTAAAATCTATACTTAGAATGAATCTCAAATTTATACCACCTGAACCATATGACAAAATCATCCGTTTGGTTTCGGTTATTTTTGATTATTCTAAGTCATAACCCAATTTTATTTTTTTAACTATTTATTTCATTTTTTTCAAGAGGGGTAGAAATGAAATACAAAAAATGAAATAACATGTACCTTTACCAATACCCAAAATAGAACCCACACACTTATCCCTTTGAATGTAATGAATCCCTTCCACCATAACTTCCCTCACCCCAACACTTCAACTTTAAAATATAATGAAAATTACATGTATTATAGTAGGAATGGGAAATATTGGATTATAATGTGGATTATTCCTAACAAATTAGTTCATGGATTCTTTAGGCTTAAAAAGGATTAATGTAAAAGGTAGTTTCAAGGAGAATGGTTACATAAATAAAAATGTATCAATAATATTAAATGTGAATTTATACTATTATTACTTTGAAAAGTTCAATTGGAAGTTTTAGTAGGTGATTTGTCCAAAGATATCTCAAGAATTATGATGAATATAGAATGGAAAGTATTATGTCTTGAAATAATCTCGAGAATGGGGCACTAATGAAATTAAAAAATCACTCATGGCATGAAATAATAATAAATAATTAATCCACATGAATTTAAAAAATTCAAAGCATTAAAATGGTCATGAAATTTTATTTACATGAATCAACTCACCTCTATAAATCATGATTTATCAAACTAAAATCCTACGATTACTTATAATCATTAAATTATTCACCTTACTCATTCAATATCATTATCATTGAAAATTAAAACATGACATCATTGGATTCCTAATCGATCTCATATGTCTCCTAGATAAAAAATTATAAAAAATTATAAGTGTGGGCATGTAATTTTCCTTTAAATATCAAAAAATATTAAATGAAAAATAACGGAAGTTAATAAAAATAAAAAATTTATAACTGGACTTAATTTTACACATGAATCCCTTTCTCTACTTTTCAAGATTCTTGTGGGGATTCCTTATTCCATCATCATTATGTACCTAAAAAAGAAGATCACTCATGAAAGTGTAAGGGCCATGTCAAAGTAATCTAAAAAAATAATGAGGTGGATTGGCTATATCTTAATATATTCCTAAAAATAATTCATAAGAAAGAAATAAAAAGACAAAGTCCAAGAAAGAACATAAAAAGTAAATCAAATAAGGATAAATCTTGGTTTTAATCTCTAAGTATGACCTAGGTTTTAACTGCCTCTATATGGGTAGTACTAACTATCATTTGAAATCATATGGTGGGTGGAGTTTCATTGATTTGAACCACCACATGTTATTGCTTTCATATTTCATTCCTTCCTTTTGGATATTGGGGACTCCATTGATATAGTATGAAAATTATATCCACTTAGAAATAATCTACAACTTTCATGGTGGGGGTAGGATAAATAATGGGTTATCCTCCTGTTTAGTTTGTTCTCACAAAAAATATTCTTTATATTCTAGTGATTTCTTAAGGTATTCTGCATAAAAAGGGTAATAGAGGTGAAAATAAAAGTGCAAATATATTTGGAAAAGACATGATGAATCAACATAAAAATATTACCTTTTAATATAAGTATATTTTTGTCTCTATTTCCTCATGAAAATACACCTGGATCTCCTCTTGTACTCCCTCTAATAAATATTTGACTTGATCTAGGAGTTCTATGTGTTCCTCATATGGTGTATTTTTTTCAATCTTACTCTAAGGAAAAAAAGTGTTGGTAGATTATGAAAATTAAAAACAATGAGTGGTGATACTCAATTTAGTTTTAATAAAATTAGATGATAATAAGTTCAAGATAATATCATCGCCCTATGTTCAGTCAAATTCAATTTTTTCTTCATTAAAAAACCCCCTTTGAATTGAGGGGTTCTAGATAGAGGAAGGTAGTTAGGATCCTCCAATATGTATCCAAACTACACCACATGGGTGGTTTCTATCTAGAGATAGATAAAAATGTGATGATTTTTAATTTTCAGAGATAATAAAATCTTGTTTCATTTTCAGATATTCATATTCATCCCAAAATTCATTAAAATCTTATTGATCTCCCATATGTACATCAACATGAAAATATTATTCATGAATCAACTCCATTATTGGTTGAGAGATATGGAATAAATCTTCAAGTATTTCCTTCTCAGCCTCCTCATGTTCTTTGATTTTAAAAATGATGGGGGATAATTCTTCATCCACTAGTTCTAATTCTTATTGAGGTTTAGGTTCTAGTTTTTCCATGATATATGTGA
This sequence comes from Viscum album, assembly GCA_963277665.1. Classification (NCBI taxonomy): domain Eukaryota; kingdom Viridiplantae; phylum Streptophyta; class Magnoliopsida; order Santalales; family Viscaceae; genus Viscum; species Viscum album. The sequence goes on along the minus strand of OY728164.1, from coordinate 1,087,217,660 downwards.
GCTATTTGTTCAATTTGTGTCTCAATGTTCTAAATTGTGTCACTAATCCTTTGAAAATATACTTCAATATTGTTTTGAAAAATTTATTCAGGTTTTTACTCTTGTGAGTAATTAATCCATACATAATAACCATAGTTTGAATACATCACGAAAAAAGATATTTTTTTAGATATTTTTTATAAATAAAACATTTAAATAAATTTAAAAAGTGTGAAAAAATAGTGAGATAAATACTACTTGAATCCCTAGAAATAATTACATGTTTCTAAATACCTGTCATAGGGTGGTGTAAAAACTAAAATTTATTTTCCTGGTGTATTAGAGTAGCTAAATGAGGTCATCTCACTCGAGGAGTTATGTAGTTGATCATAAAAAATTTAAATCACTTATTATATTTTTGATATTTTCTAATTTTATAAAAGTAATGAAATTTGGTTTTTTTTATTATGGAATGAAAAAATGAAACAAAACATGTAGATGAAATGCAAATAAAATTAATGCAGGTTAGAGAATAAAGGAAATTATCTTGATAGATTCATCAATGGGGAACTTTCAATGTCTTTTTTTATATTCATTTATTGAGCACACTTGATTATTTGAATGAATATATTTTTCTACACCGGTTGTGAATATATAGTTAATTCAATGATTGCAAAGAACACCATATATCCAACTTCTTGATCTGGGGAGAATAGTTTTAAAGAAGAATCTAACCCTTAGATAACTCTAATGAGGATTAAAATCACCACAAATCATCCTAAAATTTACCTAAAGAAGATATTAAACATAGAATTGGGTTCAAACACTAGATTAGTCCCCCATGATATTAATCGGGCTTTTTACTCATGATCATAAGTAAAAGAGACCAGATTCAATAATGAGATAGAGGGAGAGATATAATGAATAAACACTTTAAATAAAAATATTCAAATGAGTTACATGTAAAATAAAACCTAGGATCCTGTAGAAAAGAAACTAAAATGGAATCCTCCTCATTTTTCTTGATTCTAATGTGCACAAAATCCTTTCCTCATATTTATAGGAAAATTTCCTAGAGATATAACTTGTATATTATCTCCAAAATCCTTTTATATTAATTAAAATGATCTTTCTCTTCAAAATAGTCCAATTATCCTCATATATCATATGGAATATATCACTAAAAATAAACCAATTATCCATGAGAGAGATAGAGAATAAGAAATTATCTTTATCTCTTTCAAAAAATATTTTTTAATTATATTTATTTTTCACCATTTCATGTGAAATCCTCTTCCCAATTTTCCAAAATAAATCGAGTGTTTCATCTATAGAGGTGACTCGATTTGAACTTTTCTCTATTTATAGATAAATCTTCATCCTACTTGAAACCCACATTCGGGCGCCGTCAAAATGACTTTTAAAAATGTACCATGACATAGAATATTCCATTTATCTTTCAGAATCCTTATATCTACCACAATATTGTAACACATTGAAAATTTAGTTTAAAATAATAATAATCTTGATAACTTACTTACCACAGAACACTTAGCTTTAAGTGAATTGAGATAATACTATAAAAATATAATTATTTATGTGTGACTATTAAACCTATCCATTAGATCGGTGGGTATTAATATGAGTTACCACATTATGAAATATGTATATTGTGGTCTTAATTAATTCAAATTTATTGATTAATTCTTCAAAAAATAAGCACTCAATGTTTAGTGAAGTCATTTTTATGCTTCAAAAATATTTTTTCTTCAAAAATGTTTTTTATTGAATTGTGTACATGAATATTATAATTAATTTTTAACAATTTTAGAAACTTTATTTTATAAAAATAATTTCATTTTTTAAATCATAATATAAAATTATATTACTATGAGTTTTTTATAACTTTTTGAAAATGTTAATTTTTGGGCGAATGATGAAAATACCGATTTTTAAAGAAAAATGTATTTTATTTTATAGTATTTTAAAATATTAACTTTTATTTGGATTTGTTTTAAAATTATATTTGTTTCTTTCTGTTAAAATAATTCAATTTATACCTTTTGGATCAACATTATACTTGACCTAGGAATAGAAATACTTTTAGACTTAAAAATGAAATTTTTTAGAAAATCATTTTTCATCACATTTCAAGATATTATTACGCGATAAATTTACAAAACTTATTGAGATTGAATTTGATAAAGTAGATTATTTATTTTTAAATAAATAAATTAATATTAATTAAAAATTTCAACATTTTTGGTCATAATGAATAGTAAAAATAGTAAACATTTTTCACCACAATAAAATGGTAAATCGGGTTAATCGTGGTTAACATTAAATGATATGGCAAAAATATTTAATCTTAATTATTATTTTAGGAAGTTATTTTTACCCTTTACACCATATTATTGATATTTAATTATTTATGTGACAGTTTTCCATGGAAATGACCTATATAATATCTTAGGTAAAGAAAAATACAAAATGCCACTCTATTGCTCTTTAATATATTTTATATGTTCACATAGGGATAAAAATATGTTTTGAAAGAATATTAAAGTTTATTTTGAAAATAAATAAATTATTTTCATGATGGTGATTTGTTTATTTTTTTTAGTTATCATATAATTACCTTAAACACTTAATTCTAACTCAATGTTTGTGCAAGGAGTGAACAACTCAAAGTAAATAATTTTAAAAACATTAAAATAAAGTATTTTGGATAAGTTATGGTTAAAAAAGAATTTTATTTTTAATAATATTGTATTATTGATTGTTAAATTGATTATATTTAAAATCCATTAATATATTCACATCATTAAAGTAAAAAAATGAATAGTGTGAAAAATGACATTGATGATATTTTATGTTAAATAATATTTTTTTATATTATTTAAAAATTATAAAAATATTTAAAGGAAAAATTTAGGATACTAAATTGTCAAAAATTTCATCCATTATCCATTTATGATCCAATTTCCACCTTATAAGTAATATTATAACCCTTTAATATTAAAAAATTCATTATAATGAGTAATGTTAAAATTAGTTAACGAAGGGGTTAAATCAAAAGATAAGGTTTTAAATAATAACTAAACATATATAAATTTAACTGGATGATTATATCAAGACCATATACTCATTTTATTATGATAAGTGTCATTTTTTAACAACTTGACATGAGTTAGACACATTTTATATTATAATGTTTCATGAATTTCTAAAAGTTCCCCTTCCCTCCCTTACAAAAGGGATCCCATCCTTTCTCTTATTTACACCAGTTTGATACAACAAGATCGACCAAAAAATTATCATTTATTTTATAAAATTACATATACACGAATTATATGATATATAATTCTAAAAATTCCATTATGATGGTCCCTAATAAGGGATTTGAAAGAAGTCAACTGAAAAAGAGGTAATCGTTTTTAGTGACTTTTTCAAATTTATTTATTCTTATACTTATATTAATCTTTTTCAACCATTATAAAATTATAAATAGAGTATCATAAATATAGTGAGATTTTATTATGATTTTGGGACAACCATTTTTTATCTCTTTTCCTTCCAAAAGTGAAAAAATCATTCGTACATACGTACGACTTATCATCTCCATGTAGCAGTGTAAATCGTTTTGATCACTGATTTAAGTGGATGGTTATAAAGATTAAAATAATGAATAAATATTATATTTATAATACTAATATCATTTTATATATGATTAATCAATATCGTATTCATGATAACTTGAACATCCGTGATGAAACATATTTGAGAAAACTAATCTATTAACACTTGAAACAATGATAATAATTGAAAATTATTGACGAAAAGTTGATAATATGTTATAATTTGATATGATATTATATTATAGAAATGAATATGGTTATGGTATAAATTAATAATAAATTTAAAATCATTATATAAGTAGATAAATCACATGAAACTAAGTGGATGCGTGAGGTAATGGATGAATTTCATGTCAATTTCCACTCCATGGAGACAAATTATGTATTATGAACCTATTTAATTTTATATTCTGTATATAATTTCCCAATTATGTATTACACATGAATGTATACATTTATTCATGATTTTTAGAGTTTAAATTCATGTTTACACTTTCAAGATATTACAATTCAAAAGGTACCAATGAGGTAAGGATTTATTTTACAATATCATTTTTAATAGATTACACGTATTTTTTGTTGAGGTATTATTATAATATATCCTTCATAAATTTAATATATTTTATTATTATATGGAAATTTAATGAGTTTAATTTTTTTCTTCAAACTTTTCCTCTATTTTTCACTTGAATCATGCAAATAAATGTTTAAAATAAAAGTTTTTCTTATTTCTCTTTTTGATCAGGTATATTTTTCTTCTATATTTTTTAAAATTGTTTTAAAAAAGTGATTTTTATTTAGTCAAATGATTTATTATGGAAATTGTAAGTTATAATTTCCTTTTTTATAATGTTTTAAAGGGACATTTTTTAATTTTTTTGACATGTTCATTTTTTACTTTCTTTATAAAAAGTCAAAAGGAATGTCTATTTTGACTGTATATGATGTTATGGAATTTTCCCACTTTCATAATAGTTTTATGCTAATTATATTATTATACAAGTTTTTAATGGTTTTAAAAAGAAGATTATTTAATGAAAACTTATCTTAAATGTTTTAATTAATTTTTGTGGTCCTTATATTTCTCTTAAAACAGTCACTTTATCATTATGATTTTTAATCACATATATCCATATTAATTATATAATTTATTTTCTTATTTACTAAACCATATATCATTTCTATATATGGTGTTTTTCTATGAAAGTTATTTGATTAACTGGGGAAATATTAATATTCCATATTATTTTATCAATATGAATATTTATTGATAAAACATAATGTTTATGAATTAAATTTATTATTAAATATATGTGTAATGAATTGGAAATACAATTATGGGTAGATATCAAAATTACAAAGTCCCTCGATGTATCGATAAGTTTCATGAGGCAAACCAATTGGCCAAACATATTAAATAGTATTTTGGTGTATAGCTACCCATAGTTTAAAATGTATTATCACATGGCCTTAATAGTAAATATATCATGATGTCTTAGATATTGATGTCAAACTTCATGAATTCCATTAATTTAGAATTCAATTATTATTATCCGTGATATTATTTCATAGATATTTTCCATGGATGCATTTAATGCTCTATTTATTGATTAAATGACATGTGTTTCCAATTATTTAACTTTCTATATTTATTGTGATTAATTTAATCATGATAGATTATACTATGCATAAACCTTATTGAGTATTTGATCTCATCCTTATTTTTTTTACATTCCCCAGGATATGATAAAGGCATCTTTTAATGAGTTCAAAAATGAATAATATTTACTTTCTCTATGTTTTTATATTTTATTTCCAAAATAAAATGGGAATAACCTTTGTATCTAGTTATTTAAGACTAATAAAATTATCGATCCTTGGTTATGTGATCCCTTATATCTTGTGAAAATGTAATAAATTAGACACAGACTCTTCATTACTATATTTTTGGTCTTTATAGGCTTTCTTCAACCTCGACAGAGTGAAACCTGTGTGCTTCCTTAATCTTATTCATTATGTGCAGAACATTGACCATGAAATTAGACATGCCCTTTTAAGGAATTTCCATCATCGTTTCCACATACATACTTCCATATTCACAATTATTAAGCCTCACAATGGCATATAGGTGAGTGTTTTGTTCACCTCCATTACATTCATGTCAAACATAAGACGCAACATGGGCTTAAATCCATTTTAGTGGGAATTTTGAGCTTGACTTTCTCCTATTGAACTCATCATACCAGGACACAATATAGGAATCCTCATTTCCAAGAATGAAAACATAGAGTTCAACCATGAATTCATTCCACACATCATAGTAATAAAAATGAAGATTTAGTGATTAATCTTAAAGGTTTGTGATACATGTTTGGATCACTACTAGAGGCAATATACACTTGATTCCTTTGACACAATGATGATTCAAAGTAGAGATTTTGTGAGATTCATCAATGAAGAAATAATTCATCACAAGGTAATTATTTCACCACTTAAATTAATTATAAATCATTATGTGATGAACCTATATTTGGTTTCATCATTCTCATGTCAATTAATATTTAATTCAATTATACTAGTCATGAAATTATTTATTGATGTACATATTAAATTAATAATCAATAGAGACAAAAATCCTAGTTGGGAATCCCCCATCGGTGGTACCGCTATGATCAGAACCTTCTTGCGATGGGTTATGAAATGATTAGGTATGTTTTTTTGTTTACAAAAAACTTGAATTAGTTTTACGAAAATAGGTTAGAATTATTTTATAATATCAAAATATAAAGTAGTAAAATGATACTAAGATATAAGATGATTTATATTGCTTTTATATTACATGAACTATTAGAACACCACTCAAGGAAACACATTATTACAATTGAAAAACATGCAATAATTATAGAAAAAAAAATTAAAAACCTAAAAGGAACAAAATAAATTATCTAAGGAGGATGGTCAAGTTTAAATCAGGGTAGGTGATCAACTCCATCATGAAGTGTTAGCACCATCCACTCTTGGTTGGAATCATACACATATAGGAAAAAATGATAAATCAATAGACATGATAAAATAAATGATGTTGATTATAAATCCATGTTTTTATACGAAAACCTAGTTACAATGGAAATGATCAAGTTTAGAGCATCCAATCCTATTATATCATCATCTGACTCACAATAGTTCATTGACTCCTATAAATCTCCATCAGAACTAGGGTCCTGTTATAGGGGATCAGATTGCTAATGATCGAGGGGCACAAACCCAGCTAGGAATCTCAATTCCACTTTCTTCTTCTAATACAATATCTCATCAAGAACCATAAGTTTACCCTGATATATTAAATCTAGAACCAAATTTATTTCATAAAGATTGATATTTTAAGAAATCATGATGGGTGGATGAGGTGTCAGTGAGTGTTGGCAGACACACAGGATGGAAGCTTGATGGATGACTTAGATTAAAAGGGATGTTTGAGTAATTTATATAAGAACATATTAATTTGATACATGAACATGTTCCATAGTCCATAAGGGTGTAATAGGAATTGATGTTAATATGTGATAGGTATAAATCATAACAAACAAATACATTAAGCCAGTATGAGGGCCGTTAGATCGAATGAGACTGAGGATCCTCAATAAAACCTTAATCCTCAAACATTTTAGGAAATAATAGATGTTTAGAATTAAAATTAAATTACGTGGAATTTTTTTTACAAAATACCATGAAATGGTAAACCCATGTTGTAACACCTTGAGGTATTAATATATTATTACATCTAAATAAGTCAATGTTCTTGATAACTTTATCCACATGATACACCAAACTTTAAAAAACTAATGTATATTTATATAAAATATAAATTTTTAATAAATATCATTAAAAAATAATCCATTGAATTAGTGAGAATGAATATGACTAAAAATTTTAGGATATATATATATATATATATATTGGCTACTTTTAATTTGAATAAAATTCAATTAGTCTTCTTAAAAAGGCTAATAAGATCATTTAATGTTTAAAAAAGTATTTTTCTAAAAATTTTCCTTTTATGTGATACAAATATATATTTCAAGAAACATATTATTATTTATTAATTATGTTTTATCTTATAAATTGGTTAAAAATAATTTAGTAGGTAAATGATATGAAATAAGAGTAATGGCATTCGATATTTGAAAAGTAATTCTCCAATAAAAATGGTTTTTCATTAGATTTTATTATTTTGTCTAAAAATTGAATTTAGAAATTTTCGAATTTGAAAATAAGAAAAAATATCTTCATTTTTTAATTCCTCATAAAAATGTTGGTTTAATTTGAAAAACATGGGTTTTACGAAACATGTAATTTTTATGAATTTATCATTATATAAGAATGATCTATAAGATTAATTTTTTTTATGTGATCAAATATTAATCTATGGAATAAAATTATGCATTTTAAAATATTATTTGATATTATAAATCCAACTTCCAATTTTTTTAAAAATAACTAAAATTTTAGTTTATTAAAACAAGTATTTCTGGTCTTTTATTTGAATCAATTATTTTTAAGGGATATTCGATTTCTTCATGAATTTGAAGACTTATAAAATTTATTTTTTTTATAGTAAATCAGTTTATGAATTAAAATCAATATCCAAGATAATTTTATCTTATTTGTAAATTTAAATCTTAAAAGTGTTATTTTTCTAAAAAATAATTTTACACGACTAAGTGTATTTATTTTAAAATTTACTTTTTACAACTTTAGAAGTTTTATTTGATAAAATTATTTGTGAATTTGATGTAAAAAGTATTAAAATAGTTAAAAGTTTAAATATTAATATTTTTAGTTAAAATCATTTACTATGATTATAAATTTATTTCCAAGGTAAAAGTAAATTATTGTTAAAGTTGATAGTTAAAAAAAAAAGTCCGAAAATACTCAAATTTGTCTCAAAAAAATATTTTTTGTGATGTTTTATAGTCAAAATCACCATCCCCACCTATTTTTTTCAGTTTTTTGGCCTTGGAACTTGGATATTAACCTTACATTATTGAAAATGTAAGGGTTACTCCCAACACTACCCTTATCCTAACTTATAAAAGAGTAACATATACACCACATCAAGACTCACCTATGTATAAAATTTACCCTTTAAACTATACATATATTATATCCTTATAACCCTCTCCTATTTTCAAAATATTATGGTCACCATTAGTTATCAAAATGCCTTCATTTCCAAGGATACTTCAAAGTAAAGTTCAAGTCCCTAATGTGAATATTATCAACTAGTTAGATTTTATTCTTAATTATATTATTTTAAATTTATTCTAGACACACTAATATAAAAATGTTAGTATTATTTATATACTTTAATGATATTATATTAAGGTTATTATTATTTTTATTTAGGTACCAAATCCATTAAGAAATACAAAATAGTTGTTCGTGCATTATGTTTAATACCTCCTCCACGATGCAACACGTTTCATTTTACATAACTTCTCTACATGGACTGAACTAAGCATGGTATTAAGAGATAAATATATTTTTTATTATATCATTAATTTTATTTTATGAAAAATCAGATAACCTATTAATGATATTATCAATAAATGATCATCTTTAATTTAATCATTTAAAATTATCATACTAAGAGAATAACCTTTTATTAAAATTGTGTAATATTTTTATATCAATTATTTATTTATATAACTACTTAAAATTATGATAAATATCAATAATAAATAATAAATAATATCATTATGATTCTGGTATAATAATATTACAACCAAACCACACCATGATCTTTCATTAAATTAGGGTATGTTTATATTTGGGTCAGTTTAAACACATGCCTGAATAATACAATGAATTTATATCTTGAATGACTATGATAACATAATTAATTGTATAATATAATATAAATTAGTAAATAATGATATTTTACTAATTTTAAATATGTTATATCAATATTTAATTAATCAATTAAGAAACACCCTTCGATCGTCAAGAATCATTAAAATATGATTATTATTGATTTCATCTTTAATGATAAAGACTAAAAACTCATGAATGGAATTTGAAACATTATAAGTAACTATAAATTATCCATTATATTAAATTTAATTATCTATTACTAATGAAATTTTTAATAATAATGAATGTGGACACCACTATTATCAAACTAGTACAAACAATCAAACCATAAACACCTGATATGGAAAATTAGATGAATTCATATAGAGAATGACTATTTATAAAGAGTATGATTGATGATATATATGATTAAGGTTATTAATTAAGTGATTAATATATCTATATTTATTATTCTATGGGGTTAAATTACTTTCATGTAAGTTAGGATAAGAGATACAAGTTTTTCATCTAAAGTTCCTCTCTTTGAGACATGTTTGGTATTATATACACATTTTCATTTATGTGATGAATATATTAAATATTTGAGATGTAATATCATGAATTATATTTTAATCATGGTATTTTAAGTTCAATTACAATACCTATCTTTCAAGGGTTTTTTTTATTTAAGTGATACTCAAGTCGTAAGTTTTTTCTTGCTCTCAATTCTGATTCTTTGAGACATATTACAGGTTATGCACCATGTTCCCTTTGTATGATATTATATTAATATACTATACATGAATTTTATATACTTTATTTCATTTTATATCATGTAATTTACTATTCAAATCATATTACCTTATTTATGTGTCTATTTATTTAGTTGTTTCCCCAACAATAGTGATTTTTGGTAACTCAACTTTTGTTCATTAAGTTATGATCGTTCTCTTGAATTTATTTCATATAAGTTGGGTTAATCATTCCCTTTTATCATATTATTTGGTATTATCTCATTATTTTTTGTGGATATAAATTCCTACTAGATAAACTCTTTGAAAAATATTTCTCACTTCTTGGGATATGATCTTTTGAAACCATCCACTTTCTTTCACTGGATGGCTTATGATCACGTCATCCCTGTATTGACTTAGCTATATACTAATTTCTCTATATAGTGTGAAATGAAAATTTTACATAATTTAAATTAGATGTTCTTACCAAGAAAGTTTGATATTCTATTTACATGGGAAAAATTATTGTCATTTCATATATTTTTATTCCAATATGAATGTTTATTGGAAAGATGACTATGTATAATTGGCCATCCACCTTTTATCTGAGGATGGTTTAGGATCATGTTATAAATTTATTTACATGGGGAAAATTATTGAAATTATTGATGATTATCTGCTACTAATTTATGTGGATAATTTATATCTATTCTATATTATTCATTATATATATAGCCATGTTTTTATTCAGCCAAAGGTTCCTTAGGGAATGGTAAGAAATGTATTATTGACTATTATGGTTAATAAATTTGACTTAATCAAAAAATAATAGGGGATCACAATTATATATCCCTTCAATGCATATATATTTATCATGATATAATTTTTTTGGGTATTTGGTTTATTTCTTCCAAATTCAATAAGATGCCTTGACTGTAGTCTCTATGATAATCAAATGTCCTAAAAGAATGCCTTGATATCAGGTTTTTAATTCCTAATATTATGTATTACCTTAGTATGAAATCAATATTATTGATATTCATGTGTTAATTTATTTTCATGGATGTAGAATGCTCTCAGTTTAAAGTTAATTATGGATTCATGTTGTTTACTTATTCTAACCATAATATTTATTTCATGTTTATGTTATGATTTCTCTAGTTATATATTTTCCTATAGCATTTGATATCACCCCTGATTATGTTTCCATTTACCTAGGTTATGAAAAAATTAGTAAACGTGACATATTTATAAGGATAACATATGTGAAAGAATTTATTCATGATATTAAAGATTTATTATGGATTAAGTAGTTTCATATACAGTGAAAAAATGTCTGCTTAATATAAAGAACATATTGTTTTCAAGTTTATGTTTTGTCTCAATTTTATAAAGCTCCAAACCTAAAAATATCCTCAGAATGTAATAGATGAAATAATTTATTTTTTAATTAAGTGTAGTTATATCTATCCTTTTATAGGTGGTATCAATGTTTGTAAATTATGTATTTATGGAACCATATCCGAGAGTGTAGGTCCATGGTGTCACAATTGGTATCAAAGGAAAGGTTTAGACAACTCTATTGGATAGAAGTTTAGTTAAGTATAATTTAATGTGTGATAAGTTAAGGTTAATCACAATTTAAAATGTATAGATAACCCTTGGAGATAATATATGATTAAATGTTAAGGTAACAATTCCTATTTTATTTGGGGATTATGGTTAGACACCTTTAGTGAAAAAACTATAGATGAGTCGAAGTATATGATGATATCCTAAAATTTGGTAAAGTCTTGAGTATGTGGTTTTCCTAAAAATTACATACCTTCCTAGATACTATAAAGTGGATGTGATTCTGGCACATATATTCCTAGGGGTATACCCCCAAAGAAGGCTTGTTGGATATTAAATTGATCGTTACCTGGTGAATGAAAAAGATGCCTTAATGAAACATGGATAAAAACTCATAGGGGGTATGATTTGGATAATTTATATTATCCTTATGATCCAATATGAAGTATTTCAATATTTTCGGGTTAGAAAAACTAATATGAAAATGAACATGGATAACTAGGGATTGAACAAAGAGAGTAATAGGTTTATCTGAAATTATCATACGTTAAAAAAATGTGTTATAAGGTAAGACATATTCAGATTGATTTCTTAATATTAATATTTTTTTTATATTATCATAACTATTTTGTTTATATTATTTGGTTGAAACAGGATCATTAAAATGAAGATGAGAGAGGTATGTACCTAGAAACCATTATGTCTTATAACCAAATAAGGCAGAATACTTAAATAGTTTAGAATCTTATTATTTGACTATTTTGATAGAAAAGGAAAATTTACTTTTATTATCTAAGGCAGTGATATTGATAGTTCAATAATATTTAAAATCTTATCTATTCTAATTAGTGAGTGATATTTATTTATGAAATTATAGTATATTCTAAAAGTTATGAGGATTATGTGAAAGAACCAAGGATATTTCTTTAATATTTTTAATTCAATGGTATAAAAACATATATTTAATGGTATTAACAACCTTGAAAAGTGATTTTATGAAATTGTTATGTTTTTTGGGATAACTATTAGAGAACATGTGATTGAGTTATGGAAAAAATACTAAGTTTAATATACACATGATGTTGAGATAATAATGGTTGGTTTGATTTTGAATAAGTAAGTTAGATGTTATTTGGTAATCTTGGGATTAGTGATTGATTTATGTTATTTTTGGAGAATTTTATCTCATTTTTTGGATTGTGATATATAGTGACTATTGTGGAACCTTATGAACTAGTGTTTAATACCAATTTGGGGTTAAAGATATAATAGATTTTTGGAGGAATTTATAATTTTGCAGTGATTTGATTCTTAGAGATTTAAATATATTTTGGGAAAGGTATGTAATGAGAGTATATGATTAGGGTATATAAATAATTTGATATATGATTATAGGAATGATTAATATTGATTGAGGAAGGAGAAGTTGTATTTTGAGTTCATATATTTCAATGATTATTGGGTTTAGAAAATTTAAATAAAGTATAAGGTAATTTTGTATCACTATTTTAAGGATAAGGTTTATAAGTTTGAGGAAACCTAACTCAAAGTAACCTATATTGAACCAATAATGGTATATGTTAAAATAAAATTTATATATGATGAATCGAGTATGATACAAGTTGGTTTGAAATAACTATAGCCTCACATGATAGTGTTATAAAGTAAGACATCTTTAGCTTAAACTTTCTTGTGGTTATTTATGAAAAATATATTATAATGATTATCACTCATATTAAATATTTTGGTTTTAGTAATTAATGAAGATTAAAGGAATCATGTTAATAATGTCTTCCTTGGATAATTTTAAAACATACCCAAAAGGGAACATAATGGGATAAGGGTTGGAGTGAGAAATCTTGTAATTATACCAAACCAACTATCAATTTTTTTATTAAAAATTTGAACATAGATGAAATAAAAAATTCCACAAAAGAATATAAGTATGGAATATTATTGAAATTTGGGTCACCAAGATGATAATGTAAATAAGATTCAATTTTCAATATATCCAAAATGTGGTATGAAATATTGGGGTAAATTCAATAATTGTGGAGATGAAGGTCATCAGACTCACAAGTGTAAGGAATAGAGATAGGCTATAAAAATACATTTCTTCAATTTTAGGATAGTTTTTAATTATGCAACTCAATTTCCCAATACAAGGGACAATGGGGGAAATAATAACCACCAACCATTAGAACAAAGAAAATTTTATAAAACTACTACTAATTATCAGATTTTTATTTTTCACTTTAGTTTTTCTAGTGTCCTGTTTCATGTAAGTTTTAACCAACTACGAGATATTGAGTTGTATGATTATCATATAAATAATTTTCATGGTTTATGGGAAGTTATTCCTTATGGATATATATATTATTCCCTTTTTAAAATTCTATGTGAAATGAAGAAAGGGTAATCTCCATTTATAACATACTTATAATAATTTTTCAAATAGATAAATATCATTCCACATCCTTAATAAAACCATGATCATCAACCGGTGTATGGATAATTATGAGTTACCTATAGAAATCACTATTAGTAAAATTTTAAGGACACAATTTATTTGGGGGGGGTGAATGTAACACCTACATATCTTAATATTTGACTACCTTTAAATAAATCAATTCACTTTATTGATTTATCTACACACAACATCGAACTCACACAAAATTATGATATATTTATATAAAATAGAAATATTTAACTATGACCATTAAAAACTAACTATTGAATTAGTGGGAATGAATAAAAGAAATTATTTTATGAATTATATGTATATAGGAAATAAATACTACTTTTAAAATGAATAAATTCAATTAGTTTACCTAAAATGACTAATAAGATCATTTATTATTTAGAACAATATTTTTTAAAAAAATTGACTTTTATGTGTTGTACATTTCTTTTTTTAAGAAAAATATAATTAATTATAAACTATTTTATATATCAATAATTTTTTAAAACCAATTTATAAGGTAAATGATATAAATTAAGTGTTGTAATAATTAAAATTTGAAAATATCATTTTCAATAAAAAAGTGTTTTTTATATTTTATTATTTTATTCAAAAACTGAATTTATAAATTTTGGAATTTTTAAATTAATAAAAATTAAATTAAATTTTTAATTCCTCATATAAATGTTGAATCAGTATGATTTTTTAGTCTTTTTTAACCGATTTTTTTATTTGAAAAATACCATTTTCACAAAACATGTAATTTTTATGAATTTATCATTATATAATAGGATCTATAATATTTAAAAACCTTTTAGGTGAATAAATATTATTATATGGAATAAAATTATTCTTTTTAAAATATTCTTTGATATTTTAAATTCTATTTTCAACATTTTTACAATTAATTAAAATGTTACTTTAATTAAAGAACCGTTTTTGGTTATTTATTTGAATCAAATATTTTCAAGGTAGGTCCAATTTTTGGTTAATTTTAGAGCCTCATAACCATTATTTGTTTTATAATAAATCAATTTATGTAATTGAAATCAGTATTCAAGATAAATTTATCTGATATGTGAATTGAAATCTTAAAAACATTATTTTTATAAAAAAATTTCTACATGATTAAGTGTGTTTATTTTAAAATTTACTTTTCGAACTTTAATAAATTCTATTTTAAAAAATTATTTTCAATTTTAAAATCTGTAGTATCTAAATATGTTAAAGGTTCAATATTAATATTTTTCATTAAAATTAACTAATAATGTTTAAAATGAATTACCATGGTAAAAGTACAATAAGGTAAAAGTTAAAAATTAAAAAATACCTAAGACACTCAAAGTTGTATAAAAAAGGAATTTTTAGGTGATTTTATACCCAAACCCACTGTAATTACCTATTTTTCCATTTATTGGTCTTTAACACTTGAATAGTGATCTTATATTATTGAAAATGTAAGGGTTACTCCCGAAACTACCCTTCTCCTCACTTATAAAAGATTTACTTCTCTACCACTTAAAGACTCACCTACACTTTGATTTTTCTATTAAAACTCTAAAATTTTTATTTCCCATGAAATCTATCCCATTTTAAAAATATTCCAGTCACTATTAATTAGCTTATGTCTATCATTTCCAAGGATACTTCCTTGGAAAGTTCAAGTTCCTAACATGAGTATTTTCGACTACTTAGTTTTTTTATTAATTATATTCATTAAAATTTATTATAGCCACACTAATATAATGATATTAGTATCATTTATATACTTTAATGATCCCATATTAGGGGTATTATCAATGTTTATTCATCTACCCCATCCATTAAGAAATTGAAAACTATCGTTAGTGTGTTGTGTGGACTACCGCCTCCACGACGTAACTTGTTTTAATTTTCCGTCACCTCCTTACAAGGATGGATATTAGTATATAATTAAAGGATAAATATGATGTTCATTATGATACCATTAAGGTAATGCTATGAAAAATTAGAGAACCTATTAATGATATGATCAAAAAATTATCATCGTTAATTTAATCATTTAAAATAAGTATACTAAGAAGAAAATATTTTATTCAAATTGGTTAATATTTTTATATCCACTAATTTTTATTATAATTACGTTAAATTATAATATATAACACTAATAAAAAATAAATAACATCATTATGCTTATGTTCAAATGATATTACATTGAGTCCACCTTATAATCATTTATTAAAACATGGTATGTTCATGTTTGGACCGGTTTAACTTCATGCTTGAATCATACTATGAATTTATATCAAGAATGAATATGGAAACATAATTAATGGTATAATATAATATAAATTTATAAATAATGTGTTTTTTAAGAACCCTATTCTTTATAATGGTTTAGAAACATTTACTTCCTTCAATTTTCAGTTTAAATGCTAAAATATGGCCTTATATGAGTGCCCTTTGAGGTCCTGGAGATACCAGGAGTGTCCAGAGCTGTTTGGAGCATGGAACCCAATTTTTGGTGTAAAATAGTCTCAAAAAATTAATAGAAAAAAGAATTTGTGGCAGGCCACATGATTAGATAAAACCATGCAAGGACAGAAAATGGGAAGGTACAGACCGCACGGTTAGATAAACCGTGCGATTTGGGGTGCATTCCCATGTGAGAATGTCTATAATTTTGATAGAGAAGTTCTACATCATTTGTGCACAGTTAGTCAAATCATGCATAAAACTATGTGGGGTTTCCTATTCCTATATCAAAGGGTTCATGATTAGAGCATTATTTGTCCAACCGTGTGACCAAACTGTTCATCCCAGTGTTTTAGAAAATTTACCATTTTACCCTAATTAATATTTTAAAACCTAATTCTATTTCATTCTTATCTCAGACAACAAACTCACCATTTGAGATCCATTCTTGGAGATTATTCTAGGAACTGAGTGATATTCTATATCCATACTCAAAATCAAGAACTGTTTGTCATGTTGGATGCACATTGATAAGATCTCTGTTTATTTTCTGCCATTATTTGTTTGTTTTGGTTTCAATTGTGCTTTTTAGGTGAAAGAAAATTTTTCATATCTTTAGGGGATCTCTTCGTTCTTCATTTTTCTCCTGATCTGAGTTGAATCAGGAGTTGATACTGGATGATCAATATACTACAGATCTATAGTTGGTGGTATCCTTATTTTCATTTAAATTCTTTGTCTTTATATATATTCCAATGTGACATGAAACCAATTATTATAGAAACACCCTTGAAATGGATTTTAATCCTTGAATTAAGTGAATTGGTATGACCTATTGAATTAACGAGACCTGATGATAATTTTTAAAGTCTAAGATACTTGAATTCAATCCACTTCTTTAGGTGTGTTTTTAATTAAGGGGACCAAAATGGGTGGATTATGAGTTATCACTTGAAATGTGCTATTTAACCCCTTTCCATAGGATGAGAATCCTAAATTAAATTGATGAATTGAATTGTGAATTGATATCTTAGTTGAATTATAATATCAATTTTAAATTTAATTGGTAGGGAAAAGGTAATGGAAGCCACATCCCAAGAAATGTTTTATGTATTAGTATGTTTAGCATGAGATGTTTGTTATAATGAAATGACCATGTGAGTTAAATTAAAGGCTAATCCTTCTAAGGTTTTCCAATGCCTTGATCCACCTTATGATGTGAGGTTTAATCGAAATGTATAAATGGATGAACTTGAAATTATTTAGTGATATTGATTAAATGTTATTTAATTTATTAAATGAATATATACCTTGGGAGACACATGTATTCATATAAAAATTCCATGGACAGACTCATTTGGCTTATACCTTGCTGATGCCAAGTTACACATGGACTCCTTATATGTATTTACAAGGAAAGACTCATAGGGGATATCTATTATATGAAAAGTGAGACTTGGACTCCATATATATTTCCAAGGATGGAGTTAGAGGGAAATTGATCATATATTCCATGGGAAATACTTGTACTCCCTTAATTGACCACCAAGGATAGACTCAAGTGGATATGATGTTATACCACACCAAAAGTGATACCTGGGTTCTTATGAGTATTTCCATGGACATACTTGTAGGGTGTCGGTTTATATTATACCTGGAGCTATACCTATATTCCAAGTGAGGAATTCCAAGGAAGAGCTTAGGTTCTGAATTGAATAATGAATGAAATGGTTAATGTGATGTGTCTACCAAGACAAAACACAATCTTGGATTAAGTATTTTTCTTACACTTTATGGGTGGACTCTTTAGGCATCCTTTGAGAATATCACTACAGTTGACACTAGACTATGCGCTAGGTCTTGATACTTGTTAATTAAATGAGGTTGAATAATTTAATGAATTTGATTATAAATTAAATAGGTTTGATATTTAATTTAGAGACTAAATTTCTAAAATTAATTGATGAAATGAATGGGTTATAAAATGAGAACCTGGACTTTATAGGATGTTTACTTTCATTACTTCCTTTATACCTTCTATTACTATCTTCACCCTATTGTTTTTATATACACTCACTGACTGGATGGAACTAGAACTTGGGTGGTTGGCTACTGGGATTAGGTATCACACCCTTTTCGGGCCACCTCTGGGTAATCAAATAGACTATATGATTGGAGGTATGGATAAGGGAAAGTTACTTGTTATAGGTTCTTTAATTATAATTAGAAATAGGGGATCATGGGAACAAGATGATGCTCATGGTGCTAGCTGGATAGTTTTTGGCCTTCGTGTGCTTTTGTTCCATGTATTTTACTCCTACCATGTGTACCTGTTTTGGATATTTTTTATAAACATGTATCATCATCATTGTATATGATCTTCCTTTTCTTGTTATTATCTATTCATAATATTTATCTATTGTATTATTGTTATTACTACTTCTTCTATTTTATGTAATTGTATTTATGTTGTGTTCCACTATGGTGATGAGGGCATAGTCTCTCCATGGACACACCTAGGCTCTCACTGTGAGTCGTCAGCCTATGTCATTTGGGGATATGTGCTTGAGGCCATGTGGCCAACTGAACTCAGGGAACCTTTTAGTCGCATCATGGTAAATGATGTTACAAATTGGTATAAAAGCATTGTTTTATAGTTTTATTTACTATTTTGAGAGAATTAAATGAGATATGAAAGAATTGGAATTTTGGTAATGAGTTGTGCCCAGGCATAACTAACCCACATATAGGGAAAAGAAAAATTACCTCGAATTATGTTGATATTTTCTAAATATTGACTATTACAATTGATTTGATTCCACCATTGGGTGATGAACTTGAATTATGAAATTACTATTGATATGATTATGGATTCCATTTTGTTGCAACCTGATGAGATGATGACATTCCATCTCATGCATCATTTTAGAAACTTTATAAGAATCACATGCTATGAATTATGCCATTCTATTTAGGATAAATTACTTGTTGAATACTGTTGTGAATCGTTTCATGATATATATACCTTTTGTTGTGATTGGTACTCTGGAATGTGTTATGGTGTGGATTAGGTGGGTACCACATTTTGATTCATGAGGTGTATGGGCCCTTATGGATCAAAATTTAGTGAACCATTGGTTCAAAATTTTAAAATGAATTGTGAAAAATTTGAAATAAGTGAAATGGTAAATGAGTATGAAAATGAATGGGAAACTGAAATTTTATTATAGCAGAGAAACTGACCTAGACCCTACCTTAGTAACGGGGAGTAGAAATTTTCTATAGATTTTATATACGAGTTGTACATCGCCCAGACATAACTCAAGGTGCTGGAAGAGGGGTGTGTTATTATATAGGAAGGCTTATACCTCTGTTGTCTAAATATATGTACTTTTGATATGTAAACTTTGATAGTGATCTTGATATGAGGTGTGTGTTTGGAATTTTTGGGTAATTCCCCCATGATCACCTCTAGTCGCATGCCCGAAGGGTTGTGACGATCATACTCTGGTGGTGGTGGGCCATGGTATTCCAGTGGATCCTCTATTAGTTACAGACGAGGTACCGATAGTTGTACCAGAAAAAATTTATAAGGTATAGTTTTGTGAAGGTTTTATGTGTTTCATGGAGACCGTTTAGGGAGCACTACAACCTGTCCCAGCTATGTTAGAGTTGACATGTGAGTTCTAGTATTAGCATCTGCCCAGTTTTTACAGATATGGAAGAATAAAGGCTATAGAGTCATGTCTAGAGGCCATGATATCCATCTTCTAGTATCTAGAGATTCCTCCCAAGAGGAGGGTAAATATCACTACGTATATGCTGTGGGATTCCATCAAGAGATGATGAGATTTCATTACATAGATAGATCATCATTGGGTGGTGGTTTGGAGGGGTTTTCATATGAAAGTCTACAAATAATTCTACCTCAATTCATTGAGGATTGATAGATCCTAAGAGTTCATGTATCTAGAGAGGGTGTGCTGTCCATTATGGATTATTCAGCCCGTTTTATAGAGATATAGTGCTTCACACCTATTATGATGGGTGAAAAGTTATTTAAAGCTAAGTAATTCAAGGATGGTATCAGGTATGACATCTGATAATGATATAATATATTTTATCTAACTACCATTTTTAGATTAGTGAATCAGGAACTTATTATAGAGCTTAAACTAAGAGAGGTTAGAGGTGCGAACTAGGATGGTTTGGCATTTAGATCTGGTGTTACATCAACCGGTAGTAAAAAGAATCATCTGGAGCTTCAACATAGTCACATCAGTAGCCAGAACACATAATATGGTATCTATGTGAGGTGAATCTAGTGTGGTATATTGGGACATATGAGGCCTCAGTGTGAGAGGGACCTAATAAAGTTCTGATTATGCGGCCAGATGGTCCATCTACAACACTTATGTAGAAGTGTTTTTCTAGATGCTAGTGATAGAGGGTTTGAAAAAATGCCATGTTGAAAAGAGGGGTCATTAGATTCTCTTCAGGTTGGGATATGGAGCACAATTGACCAATCAGGTTGAGATAGTGGTCTTGGACATGGTAGTCAGACCCCATATTTGTAGTGATAGTAGAGTGAATCTGCTCAGGGAATCCAGGAAGTGTCACAGGGTCACAGATCAAGCTAGATATACGAAGTGTAACCGACCATTGAGAATAAGAATCCTATACCTTATACTATGTGAGGTACTATTATAGTAAACTCTACTTTAACATCTGCTATTTTCAGTATAGGAACTTCTCAAACCTTTATATATGTGTCTGTTTTTCAGATACTTGTCCTCAGTGTTTAGTCTTTTGATAGCATTATGAAGCTTGAAACTCTATCATATCTTATAAAAAAGGATGTATTTCAGTGTAGGGTGTTCCCCCTTGAGATTGGAAGGTGTTACCTCATATGTGACCTCTTTTTCCTCGAGATGACAGGTTTTGACATCATTCTTAGGATAAAATGGTTTGTTCACTTTCATTATTTCATCGATTTCTATCAACATAGGGTGAATTTTAAATTACAAGAGGGTGGAGAGTTCATTCACAAGGGTTAATGTGATTTCTAGGTGAGTCAAGTGGGACCTGAGCATTGTGGGTTAGGCGGGATGAGATCCCAGATTGTGAGTTTATATCTAGATGATCAGAGAAAACACTAAGAAGATTTCCCTCTAGTGGTTGATCGTTATATGGATTTTTTCTTGAATGAATTTTCAGAACTACCTCAAACGAGAGAGGTAGAATTCTCTGTTGAGTTAGTTCTAGGATCTTCAATAGCATCCGTTCCTCCTTACAGGATGTCTACTATTGAGATTCTAGAGCTCAATAGGAAGCTATAGGTTTTAGATTCATAGGGGTTTATCAGACCCATTAATTCTCCTTGGGGTTCGCTGGTTCTTTTTATGAAAAATGAGGATGAAACTCTTAAGATATGTGCGAATTATCTGAACTTGAACTAACTGATAGTTAAGAACTCGTATCCTCTACCATATATAGATGATCGCTTTGACCAGCTCTGAGGAGATCAGGTATTCTCAAAAATTAATTTGAGATTATTTTATCATCAGGTGTGTGTTAGACCATCAAACATTCATCACAAAATTATTCATATTATGTATGGTCTATACAAGTATTTGGTCATGTCGTTCGGTCTCACGGATATTCTAGTAGTCTTTATGGAACTGATTAATTGAGTCTTGCATCCTTATCAGTATTCATTTATCATGGTATTCATGGATGATATATTGGTGTATTTTCACAATCAATACGAACATTCTAAACATCTTGAGATCGTATTGGATAAACTGAGATAGAATCATTTATATGCTAAGCTCACCATGTTCTACTTCTTGATGCATCATATTCACTTCCTGAGTCACATTATCTCCGAGAAAGGAGTATTAGTTTACCCAAATAAGGTGAGAGATGTAGTTTTCTAGGAGTATCCCAAGAATGTCTTTGAGGTATGAAGTTTCTTTTGGTTGGATGGTTATTACAAGTGTTTCATATAAGTATTCTCATGACTAACAATGCCACTTATGGGATTGACTTATAAGGGTGTGAATTTTACTTGGTTATATTTCTATGAGACGACCTTTCATGATTTCAAAGGGAGATTAAATTTAGTGCCGATATTTATTTTTCTTTAGCCAAAAAGAAGTTACACTATGTATTTTAATGCATCATGTATTGTGCTACGAGTATTTCACATATGTTGGAATATAGAGTCATAGCATACAGGTCTCAGCTGTTGAGGCCACATGAGATTAATTGCCTGACACATGATATCGATCTAGCTGTAGTTATTCACATATTTCATTTTTGGAGATATTAATTACTTGGAGAGTGTTTTGTGGTGTACAAGGGCCACTGAATTTTCAGGTACATATTTACATAGCATGATCTGAATATAACATAACATAGGTGGGTTGAATACCAATAGTCTTTTGACTTTTATCTTCCCTGTACATTTGGGAAGGGAAATGCATTGGTCAATTTATTGAACATGAGGAATAAGATACATGAATTTCAGTAGGCCAGTAGTGAGTGGAGGCTTATGGCTTTGTTCTCTGAGATTCACTTGGAGGTGAAATATAATCAGGGGAAGATTTTTCTATCGTCCTTAACTATTGTTGCTACCATTATAGATAGAGTAAGGATAAAGAAACTATTATATTTTGAGGGCCTAGTATTATGGGAGAGTTTTTCAAGTGAGTACCCTCATCCTGGATGGACCATAGGTGAGGATGATAGTCTATGCATACATGGTCGCATGTGGGTTTCAGCAGACATGCACGAGGAGCTGACGTGATGCTTTCATGATCTAGCTTGGGTAGTGAATTCTAGTGTCACTTAAATGTATCTAGATTTACATAGACAATATTGGTGGCTAGGTATGAAAAGATATATAGCTGGTTTTGTTATTAGGTGTTCCACCTATCAACAGGTGAAGGCAGAACACCTGTGACCAGACATAATTTTACAACAGCTGTATATTCACTTGTGGAAATGGGATGACGTCACTATGGACTTTGTCATCGATTTATTGAGGTCACCTTGAGGTAATGATACTATATGGTGGGGAGTTTACTATAGTCCATTGTAGGATGATCTTAAAGTAAGAAAGGATATTATCTTGGTTGAATCAGCTATTGGATGGTCAAGGGTAAATTTAAATGTTTTTAAGATGTGAAGTATGATTTATTTTGTTCTGTTAAAACAATAAATTTAAAATTTAGATGAGACACTGGATATATTTGGTGTGTTGGCATTGGGATTGGGGTATTCTGGTGTGGTTAGAAGGTTATTCATGGGATGGACCCCATTTCATGACATGGTTTATGTGATTATCCACTTATGAAATATTTCATAGTGTGTTCCATGTTTTTTATCTTTCTTTAAAGGGTGAATCCTTGTTCTATGACATGTTTCAGGGGTGGAAAATACAACAAAATATTTTATGACATGTTTTGTGGGGTGAAACATGTGATAAAAAGTTCTTAAGTTTCTGTTTTGGGTGAAATTCTTTTAAAATCTACATAATTTGGTATCGTAGTTCATAAATTTCATTTTGTTTATGACAAGAGTATTCCAAGGTGCGTAAGGGATCTTCCAAGGACATGTAATTATATTTTGGCCTAGTGTATGGGTGTGTATACTCATCCATTTTAGTTCAAAATTGGAATATGATATGTGGTATTAAGTATTAATGGGTGGGAAAATATGGTAGTTGTGTCAATTGTGTCATTGAACAACAAGCAATCTGTTTTAGTAAGTGATTCCAAGGGTGGTGAATGTCATGGTTTCTAATTTGTCACGATAAGTTGGGTTCTATAGTGGGGAGTACTATGAACCTTCCGAAGGCATGGAAGATGAAATAATAGTTTTTTGGAAATAGAAAGGAATCATGGGGTACTGTATAATAGTTCATTGATGGTTATGAGTGGTGGATAGGGTTTTAGATGAATAATACAACCTGTTTTTGGAATCACGTAGCAGAAGCTATTTTAATGTTCTAGAGTAGAATGTGGAAAGTTGATCATGGTTTCATAACCCATGTCGGTGATTTTCATCAGTTAAATTCTTGAAAAGGATTCTTGGGGATGAGAAGTTTTAAGGGGGGGGGGATTTTAAGAACTTGCATCTGTACCGGTTGAGAAATTCAATGGGAATTTTAAATTTCTATGTTGGTTAACAAGTCATTATGAAATTCAGAAATCAGAATGAGGTTCTATGAATTTTAATGTCCAAGCATGATGTTTTTTGATGTGTTTTGAGTCCCTTTTTATCACCCTTTTGTTTGGGTGTTGTTCTGAGTCTTTTTAGAGTTTTAGAGTTTTTCTATTTTTTCTCAAGGTTGAGGAGATGTTGTGTGGATAATCCAGTTATGGCATAATATTTTTTCAAGCCTCTTCTAATTTAATCATGGTTGTGGTATGGACCATGGGGTAGTATCATAGTGTCTATAGGGTTGAGTTTTATTAGTTCTTACACCTTTTCATATCTTTGGAATGGATTTTAGGCTTCACTATGGTATCTCCTTGGTGGTTGGGGCCTTAAGCATAGAGGTTTTCCTGATGCTTCATGGTGTCTTCACTATCTTCTGAATCTATAGTATGGATATCACCCATTTTTATAAACATAGCTTTGACTGGCCCACTACTTCATGGTGCTTGTGTTTTCTATCATTAGAAATACTGAGACCTCCTGAACCCCCTATTTAACTCCAAACTTCTCTACATTACTTCAATGAACCAACGTGGAGTTCACATGAGGGTTTGATTATATCTAACTCTCTATCTATTCTTTATTTAACTTGGTGTTCTTGGATTCAATTTGATGGCGTCAGTGGTCAAAATTCCTATTTCACCAAAGGATGGTGAAATAGATCGATTTCATCAAATATTCTGTGAATTTTAGAAAGAGGGGATCCCGAGATGACGAGCTCCTACGTTTTCATAACTATCTATTAGGTCTAAATCTAGGGATGCACTTGGAGTGGAACATGACATGTTTCTAGTAGTTTTGGCATAGTGGATTTAACTAGGACATAAAGCATTAAGATAAGTTTGGTTAATCAAATACAAGCCTAGATGAGCTTTTCAGTCCTTGATAGATGTTGTCAGTCCTTAGCGTCAATGTGTAAAAATATTGATAAAAGGTATGTGGTCTAATTCATCTCCCTAAGGTATGATTTTATTTTATAGTATTTTCAAAATATGCGATCTCAACGTCATGAAATTTTGTTGACCTAATGAAATAGGTAATCCTCTACTTTACTAAGAGTTCAATTTCATAAACCTCCCTCATACCTCATTGGGTCCTTGGCATTGAGACCTAGACTTGCAACAACCCATGGGGTGTGCCAACCCTTGACACATGGATGGATATAGAGTGGAATAAACCTATATCCCCTTGAATAAATAGATTCAAGTTATGATTTTGTTTAAAAAAGTGAATTGGTTTGACATGTGATTTAAAAACTTGGCTTGACATGGAACTACCCTAACCTGTTAATTCTGATAATTAGCTTGAGAATAAGTAACATAGATTAAAAGTTGTATTTTGGAATGTAATTGTAATTGGTATAAAGGATTTATGAAATATGGACATGATTCTATGTGTAATAAAAATTTTGCTGACATGATAAGTGAATTGAAAATTGTTACAATTGTTGTGATAACTGATAACTTGGTTTAAATTCATTTTTTGAGTTGTATTTGGTTATTGTCATCTGTTTGAAAAAATGTGTAAATTGCATGATGAAATTGAATTTCATTGTATTAGGATTTATAAAACAATTAATTATGTATATAATGGAATGAGAATGATAAATGTGTATAAATGATACTTGAAATAGAGTTGCTACAATGAAAAAGATATTTTTGTTAACATGGATGAATAGAATAAAATGCGTCTAACTAGTAAACAGATGATTTGATATTTTTTGATTATGAAGACATTCTTGTTATGATTGGTGGTTTCTCATTTAAATTGATTACCTGGATTTTGGTTTGAAATGAATTTTTTATGATTGATGCATGAGGGTTGGTTGTTACATGACTTATTTAGATATTTCTTTGACATGACAGCTGCTTGTGTTTGGTGACTAAGATAAATATATGTGATGGCTAAAGGTAAGGTGAATGGTTATGTTTCATCCTATGGGTAAGATTCATGTTATAAATTCCTTCCTGAGGGGGAGATACATGTTATTTGATACTGATTGAGGGTAAGATACATGGGAGACAAACTTCCTGAGGGTGATATGCATGGGATATAAACTCATCAAGTGTAAGTTTCATAGTCATTGGATGAACGAGAAAAAGATTCTTATTATCTTAAGGGTAGGGAACACTTTCTGATGATACATTATGTGCAATTTATCCTTGGAAGGAGAATATTCCACTAACTTTGGGTTCCCCATCCTAATATATGAGGATCATCCACTTGAAATAGATATCTAGCATTATACCGAATTATATTAGTTTTGATTGTGGTTTCATTAGTTATGTTATGTGCTCAGATATCTTTGGTAATGTGCCGAAGTAGGTTTGGATGGACTTAGGTGTCACCTAGGAACTCAAGTTTCATTGGGTTTATTTTGTGTGCAGTGTGAATTTACTAAATCAATAATCCTATTTTTTTCTTAATGCATGCACTATATACATAGATTAGATTTTTTAGGCACTATTGTTGGTAACCTATTGAGTTTTACTCAGACTCTTTTTGGTCCACCTTTGAACTTGGTTACCCAAAAAAATCTTACATGTTTATTTCATGAACTTGGTTGGGATGAGGCTCAAGTTAGCATGGTTGTGAGGGATGTATAGAATGTGTAGATAGAGAATGGGATATGTTTAGGTTTAAAGATGCAAGGGATCCCTGTTGATTATTTTCTTTATTTTTTTTATGGATGTATAACTAGACTAGTGGGTGGTAGGGGTTTGTATAACTTGGTTTTTTGGGCCTTTATCACATTTATTGTATTATTATTGTATTTATATTTATTAAATGTACTCTAATTATATATTATCATGGATTATGTTTGGTTATTTATTTTTTATTACACACTCTGATATGGGGGTATAATCTCCCCACCATAACACCTTAAACCCCCATTGCTAGATTATAGCCTCTAGCATATAGGGAGTCATACCTGAGGCCATGTAGTAAACCAATCAAGCCACTGGTTATATTATGAGTTGGGGAGGGATGTTACATAAACTTAATAAAATTTTAACCACTTTATGTTACCCTTTTTACCCTTATTATACATGACTAAATTTTTACCATGGTAATTAATTTTTCCCAAAAATATGGAATGAACCATATTAACCAATTTTAAAGCATTGATTAAAATTTATACTCCATTTAATCTAATTAAATTTCTAAATATGAGAAAATTAACTTCTAAATTAAAACATATGATATATAAAAAACTATTTTTATGGAAAAATGACATTTTTAATATTAACTGTTCATAATATTATTTCCCATCAATTTATAATATATAATTGTTTGTATTTAAAAATATAATATAATATTAATCATTTATAATATATGAATTTAATTCATTTAGATAATGAGTACACAATGTTTATAACGACAATTCGTTAAAATATAACGGTTTTACCATGGTAACTAATATTTACTTTTGTAACTTAATTTCTAGAGTTTATACAAATTAATTTCTAATATAAGCATAGATATCGTATAAAACTTGTTTAAAAAAAATATATTTTTTAAACCTAAAATGAATTTATTCATATTCCAGGTTAAGTGAAAATATTTAGATGAACATGAATTTATTTATTTATATATATTATTAATATATTACACATTATCCAATAGTGATCAATTAGTTTAAAAATCCAAAATATTTAGAAAAAGTATAATTATTTGATAAAACGTATTTTTATCACTAAATGATTTCATTTTTAATTATTTAAGATTGGATACTTGTTTAATAATAATTAGTTGAACTTTATCAATACATAGGTATTAAAATATTTCTCTAAATTTTATAAATATGTGAAATCATTCTTTAAAAAAATACCAATAGAAATAATAATACATAACACATAAATATGTATATTTTTATAATATCATATTTTAATTGAATATCATCATTTTTTTTCATTCTAGAATTATATTATTATCGTATTTTCATTACAATTTATACAAATTCAATATATATATTGAAAACATACATACCCAATGACCATATATCCAACTAGAATATACCCCTTTATAAATACTATATTACCCCCATTACCTCCTCTAAATTCATTCCATTCTTACCACTTAAATTATTTTTCTCATTCCCTAAATTTTCTTTTGAGAATTCACAACTTGTTTTCTCCTTTCATGATGTTATTTATTATTGCAGGGTTATCTCTACTAATGGTGATTCTCAAGG
Organism: Viscum album; assembly: GCA_963277665.1. Taxonomy (NCBI): domain Eukaryota; kingdom Viridiplantae; phylum Streptophyta; class Magnoliopsida; order Santalales; family Viscaceae; genus Viscum; species Viscum album. The sequence goes on along the minus strand of OY728164.1, from coordinate 1,087,188,548 downwards.
GATAATATGATCCTTGGGATCTCTTAATTTTAAAGATATTATTTTTTTTATTTATTGTACCATTTTAATTTATTGAATTTTAATGTATGTAATGAACCATGGTTTGTAATACATGGTTTATAGTACTTTTTTTTTTTATTTTTTATCTTATTTAAATGTTTAATTGTTTGTTTCAGTTGGGTGTTACACATAGAGAATTCTATTAAACATATATTTTACTTAATGGAAAATTCATAACAAATCTTGAGTTGTTTCATGACTAATGAAAAAAATCAGTGAATCATAAAATGTGATCATGAGTCATTGTATCATGCTCAAATATCATAACATAGAAACATATAACCATAAAAGGATCATCATGAAATCATGAGATATACCATGACATGAGAATGTGAAATCATAAGATTATAATCATATAGACAAAAAAAAGGAATGTTACATGAAAAAAAGCAAAAAAAAAATCATAAAATATGCCAAGGTTAGCCAAAAAAATATTCACGTCATAGTGGAATAGGATAACCACCCTTGTTACATAACATAATGGATTGGGATAACCTCCTGTGTCTCATCATAATCTAACGATATATAAATCTTATCCCAATGGGTTAGAAGGATATAAAATTCATTTTCTAGTCCTCATATAATGATAAACCACATATATGTGTACCATATGAAATCAATCATACATTTTATCTTGATTAATCCATGAAAATAAAAATGGTTTACATAAAATGAGGTATTAGATATGATGTAATCCTAAATTTGATCATATTATACCTAAAATTTAGTCTCCCAAAATAAACATATCATAATATATTTTAGAGTGTGATACATGAAACATAATTCGATATAGGATGGATATTTTATTGTTAGAGAAGTAAATGTAATATAAATCATGAAAATAGTTTAAATTTTGGTAACTCATCATAAAACAATAATATAAGTTACTTTCAAAAATCATTTTATAAATCGAAAAAATTAAAACAATATTATAATAATAAAATTCCCAATAATGGATCCTTGAAAATAAATAAATGTAAATTATAAGAAACTTGGAGTAAAAAATATATTTCATTTGGAAATTAAAAAAATAATTTTCAAACATTTTGAAATTGTTTTGAAGTCACTCACATTGATAAAAGGTATATAAAGTTTCATTTTGAAAATATATAAATATAAATATGATAGTTACTAAAGAAAAATATATATTTAAATTTTAAAATAATAAAAATAAACATTTTTGGAAGGAACAAACAAAAACATGGTTGAGAGGTACTCAAAATATATAAGAATGGGTTTTCTCTATAGTGATGTATTTTATAGGGTGAGAATCAATCAAAAGAGTGTTTTGATAAGGAAATGAAAATTTTACAAAGAAAAAATAAAAAATATGATATGAGAATATAAAATGATAAATATGTAAAACTTAAAATAACATAATCACATAATAAAGGGAGTGAATCAATGAAATGATATTGAGTCAATTCAAATCATTATCTTGGAGTCTCACTTTCTCAGATTCACTATTGTTCCAACAAGATCGGTGCACCACACCAAGAGGGAAGGGGTGGGGAGTTTCAGTTTCAGTGAATTATTTATAATTAAAAATATTAGCCCTCTTTACCTATATACCTATTCAGTAAATATTTCCCTCACTCTTATTTTCTCTACTCACCTTCAGTTTTCTTGCATGAAATGATAAAAAGAAATGTAAAATGAAAAGTCTATTTGGGATTTAAAAATATGATTTTCATCTAATTTATATGACTTCAAACTATGTGTGTGGTGGCTATTATCCCCCCTTATAAGTATTTTATTATCAAGAAGAATCTCAAGCAAATTTATATCCTTAAACCTATACTCTTGGAACCAAGCAGTTAAAATTAAATAACCAAGTTGTTGTTTTTAGGATCTGGAACTAACCAGGACTTCGTATAAACATACCAAATTTGGTTGGATCCTCTTGAATTATAATTAGTTGAAAATCACAATTCAATTATTGACTAAACATGATCTGATATTATTCATCAGTGTTAAAATTAACATTGGAAGAATTGTATTTTTTTCTAGAAGGAAATATGGCTTGGTGTTGATGAAGATTTCTGTATGTGTTGAGAGGATATGAAAGCATGATGAAGGTGTCTCCATGATAAATAGAAAAGTATTTTGAGGTTACATCTTGGAGATCTTACTTGGAAAGATTCAAGACAAATCAATAATTTGTTTGTAATGATTGTTTGTATTGATATTCATGTTTATGACATGTGATAATAGAGGATACACTTTCTACTATTGGTTCTTGAGGGTTTTGTAAGTGATAGTTGTATAGAATACTAAAGACCAAAGGATAATAGGTTATGATAAGAATGGAATTTATGAGAAATCATCCAAAAAAAGGATGATTTCTGAATTGATTGTGATATGGTATTGTAGAACAATTTTATTAAGGATCTGTGATAATTTGGAAGTATAATGAGTGTTTGATATGTACTTTTAATTAATTGTTAAGGTTCTGATTTTAACTAACTAAAATCTAGAGTGCATAAAAATGGATAAGTCTAGATCACATATGAATTTTTTTTGGATACAAATGAATTTTTTCTAACATTGGAATTTATGGAGTGAGTAAGACTTTTTAAGAATCTTGTATGAATTTATTGTTTCATGTAAAACTTTTGGTGGTGAATCAGTATGACTTTACACTATGAACTAATTTAATGGAGAGCATACAATACTTTGAGGAGTGTTGAGTGTGTGACTTTGGCTACCCGCATATGATATTTGGTTGTGTGTATGACTTTGATAGCCAATGCGTTTGAATTGAATATGGTGTGTAACTTTATCTATGTAAATGAATTTGTTGAATAATATAAATTATAAAGTTCTATGATAAATTATAATACATGATAATTCTATAATTCTCAATTTTAATATAAGGATAATAATTTAGACGATTCAAGGTTAACCAATATTCATGGATGTAAAAATCATGATTAATCACATGATCATGATCCTAGTTTATTTTGAAGGAAGTCCAATTGAGGTAGATGTTGTGTACAAAGACGAGTTCCATGACAATAATAGGATATTCCCCATCACCACTATATGGGACTATGCACTCATGGATGGAGATCTATAAATATTTAAATATTTGGATTTCATAGGGAATTAAAGTTTAAATATTTCAAATATTTTATAAGGAAAAAAGACTAAGTCTTAAGGGAATTTAAGAGGGAGTATAGAACAGGGATTGAAATAAAAATTAAGAAAAATATAAATATCATATAGTTTGAATAATGATATTACTACTATTTTCATAGATCAAGGAGTTTTCAAGATTCCATTTTTGGAACTATTATTCATTATATTATTGTGTGAATGTATATGTGTAAATAAGAAGTGATAATGTGGTGTGAATTAAAATAAAAATCAATAATAATGAGTTTCATAATTATGAATAACTAAGAGATAAATACTTCATAGTATCAAATAGATACGAATAGTTTAGATCTGGTTTCTATTCAAGAAGAAAGAATTTTTTTATTCTTGAGTATTTGAATTTTTGAGGAGAACCAAAAATTTTAAAGATCTAGAAATTCGACAAGTCGAATAGATAATTTACAAAGAAGAATATATGTAAAAATTAAAGTTGTACATGGTAAAACTAGTTGATCCAATGAGCACATGTATAAATATCATTATCAAGTTGTTTTTATGAAAATGGGAGAAGTCATAAATCTTTCTATTTTTGGATTATATAATGTAAAGGAGTGTTTTTTGTTCTAGAAAGACTCTAGAAGCTAGAAACTATGTTAATGGGTCTGGGATGGTCCTTGGTTGTTAGCACCTGGATATATAGTGGAAGAATCCATTATTAGTGGTGGGGGTAACCAATCATGGGAAGGAGTATAATTTTATAGCTGAAACTTTTAAATATTTTGGGTTGTGATTTCTCTTATTACTACTACACATAAGGTGATTATATGAGAATTTATTAAGTATATCAAGACCTTATCAATTCCAAGTAGTTAAGTTAAAAAGAAATAGTTTATAAAATAAGGCGACTAATTCAACCCCTGTCAGCAGTGAATCTGGAATGGGGTATCATAAGTGGTTTGAAAGAAAATATCAGTTACCTCTTAAAGATCTAAGAATTTTCTGATTATGGAGAATATTTTTTTGAATAGCTATTGTGTCCCTAATTTTCATAGAAATAGCTTCCACAACTAGAGGAATAGGATGTCACCATACCATATATCACTTGTCCTATTGGTAATAAATGTTGTAACTATTGGTTTTATACCCATTCCTTAATATGGATATATGTATTTCAGTAATTAGATAAATATAAAAGTGTATGGTAAATCATATAATTATATCTTGATTTTTCTTTCATGAAATGTGTATATAAAGTTTATGGGACTATAAAATGTAAAGGGGATTTTAGATAAATTAAGAAGCAGTTATGAAGAAAATATTAAAATCCAAGAATCCTAGCTGTAGTTATAGAGGTGTATATTTGAATACATAAATATGGTAGATAATGAGGACATGAAGCACTAATTTATAAGGTTCAATGAGATTGTGAGTAATATATCGGGGTTTGAATAAAAGTTAGTTTATTCCAACATTGTCAAAAATATTATGAGAACTTTCTAGACATATTTGATGCCAAAATTTCATCCATAAAACACAAGTAATATTTTCCATTATATTATATTCACAAAATTATCATATATTATGAAATGAGTGAGAATAAAGTAAAACATGTGATGTATTTTGTGTTTATGATAGAATAAAAGGTTAAATAAGAATAGGTTACTCAATCAAGAGCTTATAAAGATGAGGATATTGATAATGATTTTAATAGTGTGATTTCTCTTTAATAAAAATTGTTCAAGAATTTTAAGTGGAAATGAAAGTGGAATAAACCTCCAGGGTTCTACAATTTTAATGAAATTTATTATTTTTAAAAAAAATTTCTAAAGAAGAATGTTGAAAACATTGAGTCAAATTTGGAGGATAATAAACCTCAAAATCAAAAAAAGTAAATAGAAAAAGAAGTATTATAGATGTAAGAAAAGGAGTTTGATGAGTAATAAGAAAACATATTACTCCTAAAATATTTCATAATATGATTAATTCAATTTCATTTATCATGTTAAAAAAGGTTTTGACACCTATAATAGTGATGAAGAGGAAGAGAGGAAAGATCTAGAGTAGCAGCTGAAAGGTGAGTTGGAATATTTTCTTGAGTTAATTATATATATTAAGAAAGATAAGAGAAAGATAACGAAAGATAAAAATAAACTTTCTGAGTAGAAGGAAGAGTTGATCAACAAATAATATTGTTATATTGATGATATCAATAAGCACAAGCTAATAGAAACTGACTGAGAGAAGATACTAAGAGATCATCAGGAAAAACTTTCTATAAAATATTAAGAGTTGTTAGAGATGCAATCCATTTGTCTTGGAAGGAAAAATAAGTAGAAGAAGATCAAGGAATACTTCTCAAAGGTAAATAAGGATAAAATAGAGTCTTCTCAAGTTTTTAAGATGAATAGGCCAATAGGTAAGAATAATCTACACCTTACCTCTCTTAAAATAAATCTATTATTTATAATGGTGCATGTGATAAACAAAATTTTGAAACTATTTAGTCTAAAAATAAATATTAGATACACTCTTAAACATTAAATTAAGATATAAATATTTCAATGGGACCACTACCCCTTGAAAAAAGAGGCCCAATTTATAGATAAACATCAACATGAATATTCTGCACAAATTTATCATCAAAATAGATGAAAAAATTCAAAGGTTTTTTCTAGTGATGTATAATTTATAGACACAAATATTTATCATTATGAAATAACATTTTCTAGGGAATAATCATGAACGAAGTGGGATATTTATAGAGGAGATAAGTACAAATTCTCAAAAAATTTAATCTATGACCAGGTCTAAAAATATATATCCATGGAAACTAGTTTTAGGTATTTAGGAGAAATATTTGGAATATGAGAAGAATAAGTTAATAGTGTCTAGAAGCTAATAACTATTCTCCTTGTATAAGTTACTTATGGTTTATAAGGTAACAAAATTTAGAAGACAAAAAATGTATAGTTGTGCAATGTTGATGATGCTAAGAATGAATGTGTGAAGTCTAATTAAGCTGAGCTTGTTAAGAAAGAATATCTTATTATGTTTAAATGTTTGTCTCTATTAGCTAAAAAATCTAGAATAGAAAAATTAGTGCTAGTGGAAAAGGAAAACAAGTGGTTAGAAAAGGATAGATGAACGATGATGAGACGTTTTCCATAAATAATTATCTAAAAGTTCATGTGACATTATGTGAAAGGTTTGGAAAAAATGGGAACTATATTAAATGTTGTATAAAAAAATTTACTATCCTAATAATAATTGACTAGGAGGTAAATTAAACAACCATATAAATAATTTTAACCAATAACAGAGGTGGAGAAAAATACTCCTCCCAAGAAAGTAGTTTAAGAGAATAAATGTAGTTTTAAATATTTTTATGACTCCTGATATAAGAAGATGTTTTTATAGTTTTTCTCATGATATTTTTGGAATTAAAGATATTATTTGTCATATAGGAAACTATTAGTCTTGTTTCCACTTCTAAGGAACTAATAGGTATGTACTTATTCCCCCCCAAAATTTTTTATTTGTGATGACATACAAGAAATTGTAGGAGTGTGAATTTATCACCTCTAGGAAACAAATAAGGTGTATATCATATAATATTAAAAATACCATGAATAGGAGGATATGAGTTCATCCCTTTAGGGGGATGGAGGGAGAGGGTAAAAATGAAGATGAAACTACTATACCTTTGGAATTTAAGGAAAATTTTATAAAATGTGAGAATTAGGTTTTCCAATAACACTTAAAACCCTTATTTTATGTTTTTATCATACATTTTTTCAAAGGGGGAGTGTTTTTTGGTTAAAATATTATTAAAATGGGGAGTTACATTTCTTTCACTTGAACTATTCTAATAAATTTATTAAATATAATTTTCATGTTACATATTCTTGATAAAACTATTTGTGTAACCCTTAGTATGAGAAAATGAGTATGGTATCACGTATATAGAAATTTATACAAAACATTGAAATAATTTATTAAATGAAACTTGTATTATGAATCAGTTTACCCCATATTGACTTTGAGTTTAATAACTAAAGGATCATGGCTAATAAATCATGTGGCTCTACTCTTCTATTAAAATTTGATAAAACTATATATCAAAATGAATGAAAAATAAGATGATTTTATGAGGGTATGTAAATAATTTGGTGAGATTAGAAGGATCCCACTCATATTTTAATTTATTATCAATAAGGTGAAGATAAATAACCAAACATATTGACTTGAGAAGTTCTTGGTGGTATTGAAAACAAGTCCAAAGTGGGAGATTGAAGTTCCCATTGGATGGATTGGAATTGTTTTCAATAAGGATTACTTGGTTTTGATGATGATTTTTATATGTTTGGATATGTTATTGAAGGATTATTAAGGTTATTTCAGGATTAATGGAAAAAGTATTTTTAAGATACAACATTAAAATATTACCTGGACAGTTTCAAGACAGAGCATCAATTTGTTCTATGAATTTTTGTGCCAATCATTATTTATAGAAAATTTTATAATGGAGGAGACACTATCCACAACATGTTCTTTATATTTTTGGATGTTCTATCCAAATGGGAGTTTGATCACTTGAATATAATAGTTTATTCTAATCTTATAAACTGGGATAAATTATCCAAAACAATGATCATTTCTAAAATTTCTATAATGTAGTATTTTAGATGTTCTTAGTGAATGTTTTGATATGACTTAGAAATAATATGAGTGTGTGAGAAGGTATTTTAATTAATTAGAGAGGTTTTTATTTTAATTATGTAAAATATGGAGTTTATAAAATTGGATAAGTTTGTATCATATATGACTTTGTTGCAAATACCACATGACTTTGTCCTAGCGTCACACTTTAAGGAGTATATATGGATTTTTATAAATCTTGTACAACTTTAGTGGTGTATGTATTACTTTAGGAGGTGAGATTGTATAATTTAACATTATATACAATTTTATAGGTGAGCCTACAAGACTTTTAGGAGTGTTGGGAGTATGAATTTGGCAACCTGTGTATGATCTTTGGCTGGGTGGATGGATTTATGGAATGTGTGTAAATTTGATTTTATACATTTTTAGATTTGGTATGACATATAAATTTGGTTGGGTATATGACTTTTTTACTTGACCTGAATTATAAAGTCCTATGAGAAATAATAATCCCAGATAATTCTATAATTATGAATTATAAATAAAAGGAGAATAATTCACACGATGTTAGGTGAAATGATCTTCATGGATTAAAACATCTTGATTAATCACATGATCTTGATTAATCACATGATCTTGAAGGTGTACATGGGAAAACTAGTTGATCCAATATGCTTGTGAAAGAAGATCAATATGAAGTGGTGATGAAGGAATAAGGAATAGTTATATATGTTTCTATTTTTGAATAATATATTATAAAATAAGTTCATTTCTTCTATTTGGACTCTATAATATAGAAAATATTGGTACTCTATTTTTATAGGACCAGGGTTGTCCTTGGATGTAACTACTTGGGTATATAGTGTAATAATCTATGATTGGGGTGATTAACCAATCACATCAAGGTGTTGGATTTTCTGGCCAAGCCTTATAAATACAACGTTATGAGATTTCTCTTATTACTACTACATACATGGTGAGATTGTGATAATTCATTTCAAGGACGAGGACCTTACCAAGTATAATTGGTTGAGTACAAAAGAAATAATTCATAAAAGAAGATTAATGATTCACCCGCTTTCAGTGGTCAGTCCCTCCTAGGGTATCACAAGTGTGAAGCAATCACAATGGATACTTATAAATTTATGATATAAGGGAATCACAATATTTAGGCCTTCTGATATAGGGATATCATAGTTTGACCTTCTCACTTTCCTTATGGGTGTGCGATGTTCAGTAAAAACAATATAAACTTCTCAATATTTTATTCATCAACACATATGGATGATCTTCTCACCCATGGAGTTGGATGTATCCATATCTTTCTCACAAATTATATTCAAGATAGTAGTATCATTTCTATCTTAATTTCTCTTTCATTATTACAAAAATTATAAAATAGTGTTTAGTATCGGTTTCTTTACACACCATTCCCATTTTGTTATCTTATTCTTATACCTTTTCATACCATCTTAATGTCACATGAATATTATTTTCATATTCAGAATATGAAAAATAATTTTCTAATGTTAGCCTCATGTTATTTAATTTAATATTCTATAATTATTTTTATCTATACCTATATAATTCTTATTACATCTTTTAAATATTATTTTTCTATCTTAAATTCATGAATAACTAGTTTTTATGTGCCCGTGATTTCCTCCTAGAAGTTTTTCCTTAAAATACACAACCATAACTATATAATAATAAATAACGTTTAACCACTTCAATAGCTTCATATTCCCATTATTATTAGACTTTTCTTCCATACGATCTCACTCAATTATTTTGGTTTCATTATTTAAAACTTCTATAATAACGATAAGAAATCAACTCCAAGTTTTCATGATAACATGTAGTGACAATTTCATGATATAAAGGTAATTATCATGGAATAATCCGATTATTTATATCACAAAAATTATTTTTTCTTAAATGAAAAAATCACCACTAACCTTATGATATTTAAATCACTGAGGATCATTAAAAAATCTCTATAATTAATTCTCCTTCAAAATACTTATTTATGAAAATATAACATTTATGAATATAGAATAATATTTTCTTATCGTCTTGGGAACCCTTACATATTTCTCAAAACATTTGAGTAACCCTTTTATATCTCAATGAAATATAACAATTTACTAAATTTTATGCCTGAGTGGTACTTACTTATCAGATGTTTGATCTGTATGTATTCTATAGCATCTCTAAGTACCTTTAAATATTTCCATTTACACTATGATTGCCTTTATATACCGAGTAACTTTCCTTTATGTATCACAATGTGAAGTTGTACATTGAAAATTTCATGTCTTCAAGGCCTGGGAAACCCTCATTGATGAGTTGAGTGCCTTTACATTTCACAATGTAGCTTCATGATTTTCTAGATTCTCAATTTTTAACTCAAACATACTCTTATATATGAGGTGTGTACCTTTATTCATGAACTTAAAAAACCTTATGTATTTATTTCATATTCATTACTTTCCCAAATTATCAGTCTAAAACTCTGAGTACCTTTATGTATAAGTTGGAAAACCATTATTTTTAAAAATTAAGATTTATACTTTCTAGGTATCTTCTTCTCATAATATTAGTATTTACCATATGATAATATTTTGGATAAAACTTCAAAACTAACTTTCTTATCTTCTTTATATAGATATAATATCACCATGCTCCATATAGCTCTTCTTATCTTGTGAAATTATCAATCTCAATCAATGAAACAAATTTCCATATTAAATCTACACCATGAGCATATATAACATCCTTATAACACAATAAGTAAAATCCAAATAATGTCAAAAATATTTTCTAATATTTAGTAGATAAGAAGTATTTATGTAATATTGGTAGAAACCTATCCAAACATATTTTCCATGTGAATGGATCTCCAAGAGTAAATCCAATGTAAGTGTCTCAAACTATAATAAACTTTTCCAACCTTTAAAAAGTTTAATAACATCTTAGTTGAAATATTATTGTAAAATTACTTTCTCTAGATTCCCCCCTTATTGACTATCCTCTATTAGAATCATAATCACAACTTGAGGGAAATTTAAACCCCAATATTCTAGGTAATCTCTAATATACTGAATTTAATATATAACAAATCCTTTCTTGGGTAATTAATTTCATCTTCACATAAATGTTCTTGAGTTAACTAAACTCCTTCCAATATAATATGATTAATATATATTGACATAATTCTTATTGACTTCATACTTATTGAAAATAAATACATCTCAATACCAAGTGGGTTCCACAACCCCCTAACCCCCTTTAAGTTTGTTGTCAATACCAATATTTAAAATTCATATCAATATGTATTTTTTATTCACTATCTTCCCCTCACTGATAATAAATACAAATAAACTTGGCAGATATTATTATAAATTCACTTAAGGAAATGTGTCATCTATTATTTTACTCTAAGCCTACATGATCAATTCTATAGGTAAAAAATATGAGTGTCTAATCAATATAATAAAGTGGTCTATAATCAAATTGAACTATGATACCAAATCAAAATTATTTTATCAAGGTTTGTTTAAATATTTTAAGGTTGACACAAATTTTTTAAACATATTCTCATGATATTTTTATCCCAAATTCATGTACTCTTCTTAAAACATAGATTAAAAATATTATAAATAGAAAGCAAGAAAGTTTCAAAAATCATCCCCTGAACTTCTCAAAATCTATTTATTTTCTATGACATTGATCAATCCAATTTATCCACCTTAAATTCAGAATTGATGATTGAAAAAAATATGAAATATTATGAAAACATACCACTTAAATAAAATATTTTCAGTCATTTTATAGAAATTATATATTCACATGAAATATTAACATTCAGAAGCTTCTCAAGCTTCCCCCCTAAGGGATACACTCAAGATTTACCTCATAAAGGATTATCTCTTTATCAAAAATAAGATTCAAGATATCAAATTTTGAGATAATTCTAAAATAGAAACTTCTATCAAGTTACAATACTTATTCCAACTTTCTCAGTTTTACATGTTATCCCCCTTGATCATGCATCACCTTTAATTCCCTGTGTAGAAAGAACAAACACAATTTATGGGAATAAAGAGAGACTTCCCTGATCCTTAGGGAGGGTAATGGGGTTGAAATTTTATTATCAACCAATAAAATCCTTTATTTCCATCTTTATATTTGGGATAAATCTTCATGCTTTCTCCCTTAGTCTTCTAAGTATCAATCTTGGTAAGAATTACATTCTTAATTTCTTGAATAATCTATTTGTTTTTATTTTCTATTTTATATTTGACATCAATGTACGCGATTTCTTTTTTATTAGATTAATATTTTTTAACATCTCATACTGAACTATATATATGATCAAAAATTATTTTGAGAAACATCCAGATTTATTTCTACACCCATACATATTCTCATGAATTTTTCGGTCAGACCTTTTAGACAACATCTCATGAAATTTGAGTTCTTTTTCAGGTGGAGTTTCTTGTTTCCTTTTATCAGTTACATTCATGTGTACTTAATTCATTTTTCATACCATTTCCAATTGATCTAGGAAAATGATAATGCATTAATTAGTGAAATTATTAGATTTATTGTTTTTTCTAGATGATTTCTCATGAATATTTATGTTACCAAATTTAGTAAACTTTTAATGAGAATTAAAATTATTTATTAGGGATATCTTCCAAAAAAACCAATCTCTTTATTTATTTCATGGATTAACTTTATTCTATGCTTCTCTTTTTTGCCTTAATCAATGTTGATCTCCATAGTGTGTCCTCTTCTACCAAAAAAGAAGTAGCTTCTCCTTTATGGTGTATCACTATTCTCTGTATTCTTGGGATTTATTTTCTGAACATGTTTCTTTATATTTAAGAATATAGGTAAATCACTTTTATTCTTTTACAAATTGTTATTTTATGCTATTATTCCTTAAAGTTTTTTAAGAATATTCTTGGTTGATTTGCACAAGCATGCATATTTATTATGACTACTTTGATTGTAAATACCAAAAATATTTTCAAGACTTTAAAACGTAATTGAGATAGAAATATTTTTACCTTTACCATTTTTATTTTATTTATTTGAGATTCCCCCCTCAATTTATCCTTTTTCTTCCATGATTTTTCATTTTAGTTCAAAAATAAAGCACCTTATGCTCGAATCTTCCATATCCCCATACATAACCAACAATCCTTGTCCTTCATCTTTGGGAAGTAGTCTAACTAGTTTTTGTTCCTTGTTTTTTGTGATAATTTGTCCTCTAGTTGGGATTCCTTTAAGGAATAAATTCTTTTTATTTTGCTAAAATACTCCATAGACGTAGTGGTGGGTTTATGATAATTTTTTTCAATCCAATTTCATATGAAATATTATTTATAACTATACTTTTTAGGAAAAAAATATTAATGAAAATGTGGTTTTCTGAATCAAGGGTTAATTTTTTATTATATATTTTAGGATATTTATCATCATATGGTATAAATCTCATATTTTTATAGAATATATGTATTCTAGTAGAAACATCCACTATCGAGTACCCTTTGGGGAGTTTTTGGATTTATTAACAAGATGCGTGGAATCAGATTAATGTGATTTATTAACATAATGGGGATATTGTTGGATACCACTTAAGTGAGTTGGTGTTGTTGAAAAAATAGATCTCATGGATATATATGTTGGATTTTCTGATAGAGATATGTGAAGGATTTAGTGATTCTTGGATATTTGTATGGAGATATAATTATTATATGTTTTGAGGAGGCCATGTGATAACACTTAGATAAGTTCATGGGATGATCTATTAAGGAAAAAATCTATAAGAAATAGATCTAGTAGCATCTTAAATAAAATATAGAGAGCATCCGATTTTCAAAAATTGGTCTAAGTACCCATGTATAGGATTTCCCATGTATATGATTTTGGAAAAGGACTTCCCACACAAAGATGAATCCATATAATTTTTACAGAAAGGAACTTAATAAGAGTAAGAAATTGATGCATACATGTTTACATAGAATAAGCTAATTAATATAAGTGAAGGAATTCAACTAAATAAAGAGTTACACATCAGAATTTGGCTACATGATGAATCACATATGTGATTTTGGATGCATGAAGGCATTCACTTACATAAAGGTTAATGCATGAGGATTAATCTACAAAAGGGTCATGTATAAAAATTTGGATATGTGAGGAAGTTCATGTATAAAAATATAGTGAAGAATGAGATCTGAACAACATTAGGAAATTTTTCCACGGGAGGGAGTTGACATATCTAACACTAGCCACATACACAAATCAACGACCTAAGTATGCATTTTTTGTGACTTAATAAAATTTTACTATGTATGTGTTTTCACATAAGAAAATGTTAATGATGTTGGGATTACTAAAATGATGTAGGGGATTTATATCTATGTTATTCTATGGATGTAGGACAATTGATAATCACATGTGAAAATACAGAAGCTACTCTTGATTGCTTCAAACATCATGTAACAATAAATGGTAACCATGATCCAAGATTAAAATAAATAAGTTATGGGTGATATAAAATGGATTAAATGAAATTTTATTTAAGATAAAATGGATTATTTCACCTCACAAATGTAAGATATCTAACCACAAAGTAGCTGGGAACAACTGAGGAGTTTTAAAGACATTATTTTATTCAAGATGAAATTTTTAATGCTGTGAGAATTATGAGCGATCATGGATTTGGAATATATTAAATTTTTCATTAAAAATTAACATAAAATAAGGGAAGTAGTGACATGGAGCTTTTATAGGCCAAAAAAATTGTGTTTATTATTAGTACATTTTTTGACTATCATGAAAAAGTTGGAAAACTATTTTTAAAGAGGGTGTCTCCTTTATGGTGCTGTAAATAAAGTCTTCTTGGTATCTATATTTGGGAAAAGGAAAATATTAATGGGCTAAGAATATTGTAGGATATTTATTTCAAGATTTTATATTCTCTAAATAGAAAAAAATAAGTGAGATAGAAGCATATATAATGAATATGTGAATATTCATTAACATGTCCATGAGAATAGAGGTAGAGAGAACTCTCAGATGTTCCACTAAGGATAATTTTATTTGGTAGAATAAGGGGTCCTAGACCTTTCTTGCAGATTAGTATTCTGAGAATAATAATTATATTACTCAAATAAACTAAGGTGAATAAATTATAGAAACTATGCTAGAAAATTGTGTTCCTAGTTTATTCTGTAAAGAAGAAGATGATATAAATAAGAAATTCGCTATGAAAACCCAATACCTACACTCTAGAATCTAGGGATAAAATCATAAAATTTACATTACCGAATTTGATACCAATTAATGTGTTCCAATTTCAACCATCTAAAACTTACAACATGAAATAGAAACATGGGATCTCTTATATACCCAAGGATTTTTCAGGTTTATAGTTTTAAATAATTAGGAAAAACCCTAACATAAATATACCCATGAATTTAAGTGATCTTTATTCAAAATATACCTAATTTTTTTATTCTTATATTATATATTCATCATCATTCATAATATTCCCTAATCCACTATGAAAAACTTTTAAAAATTTGTATGAGAAAAAAAATATCTAAGGGACATAATAATTAGGATATAATATATTTAGTTCATGAATACATATATTTTATTTTTTAGATTTTTCAAAAATAAAATTTTGGTTGAAAAAAAACATTTTACTAACCAATAAATCAACTTTTCTAGAAAAATATTTTCATAAAACATTTCATGATAAATCTTGCAGTAAAAAATAAACTCATAAAATAAATGTTGTATCAATGAAAAACATGACACAAGAATAAGTCAAAGTTTACTTCCATGACGACATAACATGGTGGAAAGAGTCCCATCATGAATTTGGTTTAATCCCTATCCCCATACATAACGTCTCATAATAAATAAACTTTACCCAATTAATTGGAGTTCTATCTAGGTGAACCCATCATAAAATTTTCATGATTATATGTTCCAAAAAAGTAAATCAACCATAGGTTATAATCAAAGTAAATTTAATCTTGCATCATAAAAACATTATTTTTACCCATAAGTAATCATTTTTGGAACTTGATATATCTATTTTATTTAAAACATGAATTTTAAAACTAAATTCCAAAAACAAATGGAATGGGGGTATTTTTTTGAATAAAAAATGGATGTTTATAAAGGAATCGAAAAATATAATAATGGTTGTGATGGAAGGAAAATAAGTTGATTCCATATATGTTAAAATAGAATATTACTTTTATCTTTTATAAAGAAATTATAAATTATAAATATAAAATATTTAAAAATATTTCTTTGAAAACATTTTAAATAAAGTAAAAAGTGACATAAAATTTCATTTATAATTCATAAATACCTCCATTTTTTTTAAAATAATATGTACATGAAAGATAAATATTTATAAAATAAATCATTAAAAAATTTTAAATATAGTTTTTTATATAAATAGTCCCTTACCTCGAGTCCAACTATCCATGTATGGTATTCATAACCCAGAATAATAAATACATGTTAACTATTTAATTTATTAAGAACATTTTTCAAGTTTAATATTCAATTTATTTGATTTATTACCATGTTATATATAATTACTCAATCAATTAAGTACACGTCAGATGATTTGATGATATTCAGCTCATATATCCAAAATGACCTTGATAGTTTAGATTTGTACCAAGTGGTAATTATTATATCATATCCAAAATAATAATCATAGAATAATTATTATTTTTATACATGTTTAACACTTTTAATACTAATCATGAAATATGGTTATGAAAAATGAACCATGTTACAATCATGGAGATAGTAGACCATATATGTACATGAATAAAATTTCCATTTTTCAATGATCATGATTGAAAAAGGTAATTATTAATTTATATTTATAAAATGATAAAGAGTACCATTTTATTTATTTAAATAAACTTATATATATCATCCATATGATGTGGCGATGGAAAACAAATCACATTGCTTCGTGGAGGTGGTAATCCACAATTGGACACGAACAATGTTATCATTTTTAAATGGATGAAAATATAAAAAATTGGATGATATATTATCTTTTTATAATGATAAATATGTCATTATTATCATGTGTAAACATTAAATCCATCCTTATAATTATCTATGAGAGGAGGTGATGGAAAATTAATTACATCATTCGACGAGGCGACAATCCATTGTGCAGAAAAATTAAATTTTGGTTTCCCATTTAATGGAAGAGGAGATGGATATAGGGTCTTACATTTAAATAAAAAATCTAATTATATTAAATATACTGGTTTTATTATTTCATCATGTTTTAAGAATACTTGAATGAGTTAGTATAATAAATTAAACGAAAATGCTTGGTTATGAACTATACCTCTTCTTCGGACAACCTCCTTGGATTTTCACCTTAAGCCATTTAAGGTTAACTTTTTGACAAAACCAAGAACTATATAACACAATAATGAATTTTATGAAGCTATTTTATCATATATTGTCTAAAATAAATGGTTCTTTAAGTGTGTATAGCAGAGGAAAGTGGATTCCCTTCTATAATGAGGGGAGGGATATCATAGAATTTCTTAAAGTATTAAATTAATATTAATTAATTTTCATCTTGAAATATTTAAAAATTAATATAATTTTAATGTAATATGATTATGATTCTAAATAATATCATAAAATAAAAATAATATAGGTTTAGGTGATGTTTTCCCCACTATCATTTTGTTTAAACCATTCGTTAACCCTTTTGATGATTATTGCGATAACAATTTTTTAACTCCTTAGGGGTCAAGATAGTTACCATTAAATAAAAATTGGAATATGAATGGACCATGGTTGATATTTTAAACAATATCCCAATAAAGTATAATAAAATAGTATTTTTAGGAATTTTAAATCATTTAATAAAATATTATTTATTATAAAGTATCATTAGAAATACATGAAATATTATAATTTAATACATGTCTGAATCATGTCATATGGTTCCAAAATGACTTGGATTAGAATATATTGAATTCATGGTATTAATATAATCATAAAATAATTTTTTTACATGTTTTTATATCATTTTATATTTTATATTTTTGATTAAATCCTTTGTTAACCAATTTTAACTTTAACAATGATAATGACTTTTTCAATATTAAAAGGTTATAATTTTACTTATAAGGTACAGATTAGCTCATAAATGGCCAAGGGATGAAATTTTAGAACATTTTTCACTATAATTGTACCTTTTAAATATTTTGATTACTTTTTAATAATTTAATAAAATATTTTTGAACATAAAATATTATTAATGTCATTTTTGACACTATTCATTTAATTTGACTTTGAAAAATTATGACAACAAAGGAGTTAAAATATAATCATTTAAAATATCCCTAAAATGTAATGTTTATCTAAAAAATGTAGAAAAAAATAATTCATTAAAATTATATTTTTTAATGTTTTTAAAATAATTTATTTTATTTTTACATTTATTGAATATATTTTACATCATCGTTGTGTAATAATTTAAGGAAAATATTTTATCACTAAAAATTAGAAATAAGTTACCATGATAAAAAATAACTAATATTTAAAAAAAAAATAGTACTGTATATATCCTCTATTATCTCTATTTAAAAAAATTAGAGACAATAAAATAAAGAGACTGGTATTTTGACTTTTCTTTACAAAAAATAATATAATAGACAAAATCAAAGATATATGGCACTAAGATGCCATATTTTCAAAATATGGATGGAAATGGCCAAAATAAAATCAAAAAAATAAGTTAAAGTATAATTTTAGGTTCATTTTTTAGTCCTTATCATATTTTTTTTTAATTTTAAATACCTAAATTACCCTTACCATGATTACAATTATTTACAAGGGTTACTATTCATAATAACCAAAAATAAAAGAGACTTATTTTAAAAATAAATGAATAATGATTCAAAATATGGAATAATTTCTTCAATATTCAATTTCCTTAAGTGTAAAAAATTAATTTAATATTAAAAATCAAAATTTAATGAAAAATATTTTTTTAGAAAATTGTCTTTTTATGTATAAATAATGTTTTTATACCAAAATCAAGTATAAAATTCATTACAAATAATATAATTGGATTATTTTTAATTAAAATTAACAAATTAAAATTTAAAACTATTGAAAAATATAATTTTACTTCATGAATAATTTAAAATAAAATTATGTTTTCAATAAAAATCAGTATTTTTTACTATTTATTGAAAAATCAATCTTTTCTAAAAAAATCTCAAAATTTAGCTGTATGATATTTTTTATATTTTTATTTAAAAAATGATATCTATTTTTTTTAAATAAAATTTATAAACTTTCTATAAATTAATTATAATATTCATTCATAAAAATCAATACAACTGAATTTTTGTTCAATAAAATGACTTTACTAAAAACTGAGTTCTTATTTCCTATGAATTAATCAATAAATTTTCATTGATTATGAAATTTATAAATATATATTTCGTAATGTGATTAATCTTATTTATACCCACCAATTCAATATCTAGGGTATAACGATCCTATTTAAATAATAATATTTAATGGGTTATTTAAGCCTAGTGTTGTGTATCTTGTACGGTAAAAAACATAGTCATTATTTTAAAATATATGGATGTTACATTCATAGTTGGCCTATGAAATAGTATCAAGTTGATTCAAAAATGCATCCATTAATGTGAGGATGTAACCTAATGAAAATTTTAATTTTAAGAGACCTACGTGTCTATGAACTATGTGATTTTCATTCCCTAAAGTAGTGTGAAAATGAGGAGGATGGAGTAGTGAGCACATAGTTTTCTACCCTAGAGTAGTATGTGAAGGAGTAAGAGAAATTCAATGATCCTTGGGTAGAAAAAAGCCAACCCAAAACATCATTAGTGAAGTAATCCTAGGAATTGAGTCACAAGAGCCTTGTAAACCACTAAATTTAGTAATCCTAGTGGTTAATTAGTGAATCCACACAACATTGATAACATGACTGTTTGAGTAGGTGAGTGTGGATGAACCTAGTAAAAATAATTTCTTCCCTATATGAAATGAATCTATTCATTCATAGGTGAATTTGGTGATGTTAAGTGTTAATAAAATGGTCAAAAACAATTCCTACACACATGAGAACAAGATCCATGAAGTAAAATTAGTAAATAGTTGAGAAAATGTTTTAAATTTGTCCACCATGATTCCCCCCATCTCAGGGTGCTTAATGGGGACCTAAAATTTTTTATATGAGCCTATGATTTTGACTGTGTGTTCTACCTCATAGGTAGTTCTATAAGTTCTTGAGTAAATGGAGACAAGGAAAAAGCCACCAGTATTCAGTAGTTGGTGATTTTAAAAGTGGAAGAAGGGGTTTCTATACTATATGGAAGATTATATTAGTGGAAATCAAGATGTTGTAAAGGATGGGATTATTCTAATATGATGGCATGAAATTATCTTTTAGAAAGATCATATAAATATTGAGATTAATTCCTTAGTCAAAAATTCATTAAAGGATACTCTTTGAGAAGTTATTTTTAAGAGAATTTCTCATTGAAAGTTCTCTAATGATATTTGGATATTTCTATAAGATTCAATTATCAAAGAATAAATTCCAAATGAAAATTTCCTAAATTCTAAATTTAATAAGAAAATGAATAATATAATGTAATCCTAGAAGATAAGTCCTCCACCTTAGTTAAATCCAAAATCTATTATTATATTTGATTCTAACCTTGAATTTGAAAAATAATATGGTGTTCAAACTCTATTATGGAGATGAAAAGTAGATTTCATGAATATATTTAAATAACATCATGATTTTAAACAAGGAGGTGTTCTTGAAATAACCAAGATGATATTTCAAACATATAAGTAAAAGTGGAATGATGGGAAGTCATGAATGAAGTAAATTTTTTCCATGATTTAATATTTGAATTGGAAGATAAAAGGATGAAGAAAGAAGAAGTGGCCATGAATTTAAGTATAATAAAATGGGGAAAATATGAAGGGAAAAAATAAACATTCTTAAATATATTTACCAAGATATTTAAAATTAAATATCCAAGGAGAAGGAGTTGTATTCAAGAATAATTATTCTTAAAACAAAACTTTAAAAATAAGAAAATATTTGATGAATGTTTCTTCAAGTATAATGTTTATGGATGCACAGTTGGAAGAAAATGATAATGAAATAAAATAAATTAAGAAGAGGATAAACTCCACAAGAGTAAAGATGAAAATCACTTCCAAGGGTTCCCTAATATAAAGAATAAATCTAGATTGTAAGTCCATAACAAAGAGGATTTCCATGAAAAATATAAAAGAGTGGATCTATAAAGAAAGGTGATTCTAAAATTATTCTGATATGGAATAATTGGACATGTTATGAGAATGTTTTTTGAAGAACAAGAACCCAAATGTGAAAGAATAAATCCATTAGAAGTAACACACTATGCAAGGAAAGACCAAATGTGGTAAAGGGTTTAATACCTAAGGGATACATAGTCTTAGTTAATCCCTAATTTGATACATAATGTAGGTAACCTTTTTTGGAAGCTCCTCCCAATGAAATTATGTCTATAATATACAAGGAAGATAATGAAAACAAAATAAATCTAGTGGAATGAGACTTAGGACATGAAACAATAGATAAATTAAATTTTTAGAAACTTTAAAATGTACAAAAACAAACAATTGAAGAAAATACATTGGATGATATATAGATATCTACCACTGAGAATAGTAGTTATAATATCTCCCAGAGTGAAAGTATTTGGGGAGTAAGAAGGGTAACTCTAAAACTCCTTATGCATCACAATGAGTAATTTAAATAATATAAATTCATCATCAATGACACCACAAATAAAGACTTTGATATGATATGTTCTGGAATTCTTCGTGTTAACATCAATGAAGAAAAAATTTAATAGTTTGACTTTGAAAATCATATTATAGTTAGGGTTTTAATATGGGGAAGATTAGTACAAAGAAGTACCTCATATATTGAGATAAGATGGATTCATTATTTTAGGACCTTATTCCTGAGGATCTAGAGTGGAGTAAAATTTATATCATCTAGAGTCTTCACTGGATGCATGGTTTTGATAATTTGAAGTTTTATTTAAAAAAATTATCTTTTATCATCGAGTATAATTAGGAACTTTTTTAGATTCTCACTCAATCCAAAAAATTATTTTTTATTAAAAATAAATAAAAAAGTAATTTGAATTAGGGTATGATTCTTATGGTGAATGTTTTTTTTACCTTATTCAGATGGTGAGGAATTGCAATTTTAAGAATTCATGGAAGGGTAAAGATTTCACAAGGATACACACCACTCCTATGACATGAGGAGAAAGAGGTTATCCAAGGAAAATTCCTGTTAAGTTTGAAAATAAGTTCAATGTTTTGTAGAAAAAATAAACCTTAATAAAGGGTGCATCATGAACCAAATCATGATCACTCTCAAGAACTATCCCAGAAGGAGAGAAAGTAAACATTGAAACAAAGGATATGAGTTATACCAACTGTGAGAATGGTGGAGGAATAAGAAAATCGTAATCCAACAAAGAAGGAGATATCCAAATTGATCTTATAGACATTAAAAAATAGGAATACCCATGTGTTCCTTTATAAATTACTATGATAGAAGGAAAGAATATTGGGGTAAGTTCCCTCTCATAGGTAAGTAAACATGATGAAGAAAACATTGGTAAGGACACAAAATAAAAATTCACAATGGGGATTTCTCCCACAATAGAAAATAATTCTAAGCCAAGGAAGAAGAAGTTCAATATGGAGGATGATCCAAAATAAGAATTAGTGGATGAGGTTATGGAGTTCATATCCCAAAATATGAAAAATGGATAAGGAAATGTTGAAAGAAATGGGTTGGTCAAATCTGGCCAACCCCATTCCTCAGTTTAAGTAGATTTTAGGTATCTTTATTCCCATTTTTTAAATATTTTATAGATTTTTGTTAGGTGATTAAATATTATGGGGGAGATATGATCCATTTGGTAGTTTTTCTTGAAATGTACATGAAATATATCCTAAAGTCAGATATTTCTAGAATAGTAAAGTGAATACAATAAGAGAAATATAAGATAATTTCAAGACCTAATTTGGAAGAAATATCGAACAAAGAAGTCAAGGATGAACCTAATTCATATTTTAGCTTTTAGGAACTTGTTTTCACCCATCAAATTTACCTAGAAGTTTCCTTCTATAAGAAAATGGAAAATATAGAATTTAAAATTTTCTCATTAGAATGCAGTATTGAAATATTGAAAGAGATTGGAATGAGTGGAAAAGAGGTGTTAAAACAATCCTTGAGTTTAAAAATGGAACCAGGATCAATTAGATTATATTACAGTAGTATCAAGTCTTGAAATAAGTGGAGTAAGCCCAATTAAGTGAATAATATAAGCCTTAAGAGTTCAGTAGAAACATTTAAATTTTATATTATGATTGTTTATATATATGTGCTTAAAATTTGGTATCATCTGTCTATTGTGTACAAGATGCCAATTATTGATGAACTGGAGAAGTTTTTTCTAATAATTACAACTACCAAATTGATCAATAATAATTGGTGTTATAAGATAATGACTTAGGGGATTTTAATATGGTATTTCAAGGTTTTTAATACTTAATTTCATAAGGATAAATCCAATTAAGAGTTGAAGTAATGGATTTCAAGTAACATCACTATGTTATTTTTAATAAGTGGCATCGATTTTTTTCAAAGTGGTATCTATCACACTCAATGTGTTTTGAATTAATACACTAATTATTGGATTTAAAAGTGTAATTAAGATCATAGGTTGTTTAAGGGAAAGTGAAAAAAATGAATCTTTTTGGATTTTAATTAGAATCATTGGTGAGATGGATAGGGTTGGTGTTATTACCAAAAAATATTGTTTCCTACACTGAGATCGGGCTCATTAAGATTATAGGATTTAATTTACAACTCAAATTCCATGTGGTAAATTCAATCAACATTTTGTTTTGGTAATTACAACTATATGGTAAGTGAAATTATAAAATTGGGCAGTATAAATAGAAATTCATAACAAAATTGGAACACAATACCAATGTATGAAGTTGATTTACTAAGGTGGAGATGGAATGTAGGATATGCCTACCTATCCTCTAATGAATCTAAAGAATCCCATGAGGAACACCTCCTTTAAAAAGGAGGAGTTTTGTTATATTAGAGATTCTTCCCAAACATTAATGGGGAGAAAATCATAACTAATCCCAATAATTGGAAAAGGTAGATTTGTCCCTCTCTATCTAAAGTCTAAAGGAAAAGTGGCCCCATTTTAAGGGGGAGTTTCAGATAAAAATGGAGGAACCTATTCATGAATAGGATTAGATCCAAGGACACCCTTAGGGGGAAAATAAA
This sequence comes from Viscum album, assembly GCA_963277665.1. Taxonomy (NCBI): domain Eukaryota; kingdom Viridiplantae; phylum Streptophyta; class Magnoliopsida; order Santalales; family Viscaceae; genus Viscum; species Viscum album. The sequence continues at coordinate 1,087,164,253 of OY728164.1, read as the reverse complement.
GGATCTCATATGATCAATGATATCTCCAATTAATTTCATTTACAAAATGGGATATGATTTATCTTGAATGTTTCTTATCAAAAAAATAAAAAGGGGGAGATTCTTGGACACCATTTGACGAGTGTTGTATTTTTTGATAAGATGTGCGGAGTTAGACTAAATTGATTTCTTGAAAAAGTGTAAAGATTTTTGGATACCCATAAAGTGAGTTAGAGTTTCTGAAAATGAATATTATTGCTATAAATGTAGGATTTGTTGACAAAGATATGTGGAGGATAAAGTGAAACTTATAGATTTTCATGGAGATATAATGATTATATGTTTCAAAGGGTCCACACGACAACCATTGGAAGAGTTAATGGGATGACCCATGAAGGGTAAAATCCATCTTAAAGATATATGAAAGCATCTCTGTTAAAATCTAGAGTGTATTAGATGTTTGAAAATTTCCCTAAGTACCCATGTATGTGATTTATCATATATGTGATTTCGGTAAAGGACCACATTTGTAAAAATGGATATTCAAAGGTTCTATGTAAGGGAAGTCAAGAAACATAATAAATTTCTACATACCTATTTCTCTAGCAGAAGGGAATTATGCTATGTAAAGGAATTTCTATACGAAAGAGTTATGTATGAGAATTTAACTATGTAAAGGCATTCAGAAACATAGAGGGTCATATATACAATTTTGGATACATGGTGGAATTTAGCTACGTGACAGGTTTTATTTGTGAATTCAGCTATAAAATTATTATGTATACAAATTTGGCTATGTAAGGATGTTTACACATGAAAATATAGTTACAAATAAAATTTGTACCATATAAGGAAATTCATCTATGTGAGAGAGTTCATGTATTCGACATTGGATAAATAATTAATTTGTGACCTGAATATTTGTTTTTAGTGATATGATAAAATTTTCCTATATAGGTATTTTCATGTGGAAAAATGATATAAATTTTTTAGATTTATAGAGTGTCATAGGGTATTTATATCTATATTATTTTAGAGTCATATACCAACTAATAATCACACCAAAAGATTTAGAAATTGTTCAATAGTTCTTCAAACATCATGGAACTTAAAATGAGAGCCATGATGCAAGATGAAAATGAAGAAAGAAGTTACAAGTGAGATTTAGTGAATTAAATGAAATATTATTCACATTATAGTGGAGTATTTCATTCCATAAATGAAGGCGATATGACCTCAAAGTAGTTAAGAATTTCTGAGGAGTTTTGAAGATATTATTTTATTCCAGTTTTCATTTTTAATGCAGTGAGACTCATAGGAGATCACAGATTTGGAAGATCTAATATATGCATATAAATATCTCTATAAAATAAGGGAAGTGGAAACATGGAAGTTTCAATGGCCAAGAAACTTATTTATATTTTTAGTTACCATTTTTAATATTATAAAAAAGATGGAAAATTATTTTATAGAGGATTTTTCTTCTCTATTACAATAGAAGTATCCTCAGTATCAATTTTTGTAGAAAAGAAAATATCATTGGATAGAGAATCATGGATGAGATTTCATTAGATTTTTTATGTCTTCTAAATATTAGAAAAAATGTGATAAGGAATAAGAGACAATGAATCTATGAGTATTCATAGACATATATATGATAAGAGTAAGAAAGGGAACTCTTGAGTCTTCTACTAAAGATTAGATTATTGATAGAAGAATAGAACATGGATCTTTGTTTAAGATCTATATTCTCAAAAGATGAAGAAGAGAGTTACTATAAAAAAACTAATTAAAAGAATTCCTTGAACCACATTAGAAATTTTTCTTCCATGTTTATTTTGGAAAGAAGAAGGAGCTATAAATACGGAGTTCACAATAGGCCTGTGAAAGATAAGAAAGGATATTCAAAAACACATATATTCATATGAGGATGAAACCCAAAATAATAATTTCTAATAGTAGATACCTACAAGTATATAAATTTTTTGATTCTCTTTCCTCAAAATAATAATAAAAGGAGAATTAAGGAGAAATGAGATCATGGTTTCCTACACCAAAGTAGTGTTTGAAAGATAAGAATAAAAATAGTGACCAATGGGTGGTAGTGAGATAATTGATAATCTTTCAAGGGTAGAAATCCCAGGCATAGAGTGGCCACAACCTTGTAAACCACCAAAAGTGGTGATCCTAGTGGTTAATTGGTGGATCAACACAATGTACATAACATGATACTTGGAGTGTATTAAAGTGGGTAAACTAAGTAAATATATTTTTTCCCTGTATGCATCACATATCTACATTAATAGGTTAATTCAGTGAGGTTTAGTGTTAAGAAAAAAATTGAACATAGTTCCCATGCATTTGGTTACATGATCTATAAAGTAAAATTTATAAATAACTGAAAAGGGTTTTAAATTGGGCGAACCCTAATTCTCACCTTCTCAGGGTGCCTAAAGGGGACCTAACATCCTCCTTATATATATGGAATCTACCCTTATCTCTACTTTTTGTGAAGGATCAAGTTGTATCACTCCCATATTTTCAAGTTTAACCTTCAATTAAAGACACTTCATATTGAGGATATTTTTATCATCCTTATATGACTTCAATATATCTTCAAAACCCATTATAATATTATAAACTTGATATTAATTCATTTTTTTATCTTGCACTATATTTTCATGATACTTTATCTTTTAAACTTTTATTATCAACTATGAATTCTTAACATCAATGAAACCCTTCTAATTTTTTTCTAGTTCATGGTGATTTTATTTTATCCCTTGTAAGGTTTCTTCTTTTTCTTTAATTTAATTTTGAAAATCCTTATTAGTTTTTGAGTACATATCTAGAATAAATACATTTATAAAACTTTTGGAGTAAATTTTTCTGGTATGTTTGATACATGCCAATGTTATTTGATTGAATTATTCCTCCATTACTTCTATATCTTCTTCAAGTTTGAAGATATAATCCTAAAATATTATAAAATAGATAAAGGTAATAGTTAATACATATTTGGAAACTTTTTTTTGGGTATTCATCAAATAAATACATGAATCATCATTCACATTTTCGTGTAATTCTTAGAGATTTGATCTTACCCATACATACATGGATTATCTCGATGATAGTTTTGATAAGAAATTCTAATTACCTTATATTCATGTAAAGATTGTGAAGTACCTAAGATATAAGTTTTTTATATCTTCCCATTTGTGGATTTTACACCATATTCTCTCCATCCATTCTAGGTCCATCTTCTTTAGGATTATAACACATGTAAATTTATTTTTCTTGCTCTTTTATTAAGTGGGATTTCTTATCTAACTTCTTTATCTCCTTCATCTACATATTATTAAGAGTCTTGGTTGAGATAGAATTATAATAAATAGTGAATGAATCTTCTATAAGTCTTATATTCATGGTTACTTTGGAAGAGAATTAAAAAAAAATCAAATCTTAAAACCAGTAGAATTTTGAGAATCCAATAAGAGGAGGAATCATAAACCTGATACCAATTGCTTTTCCCTAATCATTGGTTCACTACCTTGGGGAGGGGGGGGGGGTTGAATCAATATGAGTGAATTATTTCTAATTAAATTATTTCCCCTATTTACCCATACACCTATTTAGTGAATAGATATCCCACTTTCATTTTCTCTACTCACCTCTAGTTTTCATGCATTCAATGATAAATAGGAAAGAAAAATAATAAGGCGCACCAAAATTTGATAACTGGTTTTTCCTCTAATGTGGATGACTATGTACATGGTGTATGGTGGTTGTTATCCCACAAAAAAACTAACCTTTTATTATAAAGAAGAATATTAGGCAAGGGAATATCCTTGAACCTATAATCTTATCACTAACCACATATAATGGAAGCACCAAATTACTATTTTTAGTATATGGAACTGACTATTACTTCCTCTACAAAATACCTGGTTTGGATGCCTCCTATTGAATAATTATTAGCATGAAAACACATGGCCATTATAGAATAAACATGATATTATCTAATTCCTCCTTGTGAATAAATCTCATGGTTTTCCTCTAACCTTATGATATGAGGGAATCCTAATATTTAGTCCTTATGATATAGAGATATAATAGGAAAAACTTCTCAATATCCTTTAATTCTTGTGATATTCAGATAAAATAACATCAACTTCTAAATATTAACTTCTTCTTTTTATTTAACACATAATGGTGATATTCTCACACATAGAATTAGATCTCCAATTATCATCAACACAAAATATATTCGGGTTAATAAATGGGTTATCTCTTACTTTTTTTATTCTATATGAAAGATATTTAGTAGTATTCAATATTATCTTCTTCTCAATCCATTCCAATTTTGGTCACTTGTTCTTCTACCTTTTTTTGACTTATTAGAGTCACATAAATATTATTTAAATATAAATAATAATAAAATATTCCAATAATCTCATTCCCATAATATATCATTCAATACTCTATAATTATTTTACTTTAAACCTCTATATTTATCAATCTAGATTTTCAATAATATTAAAAAATATTAAATTCATGGAAAAATGGTTGCAGCACACCCAAAATTTCCTTCTAGAAATTTTTAATTTAAATATTCAACCAAAGATGTAGATTAATAGACAAGGTTTAACCAATTTTCAATCTATAAATTTTTATTATTCTTAACTTTTTTTCCTTTCAATCTCCCTCAATTAATGTGGTTTTATTCTTCCAAACATCCACAAAAACTACAAGCATATTACTCCACATATTAATGATACCATACAACACCACCGACACTATGCGAAGTATATCCTCATGATGCAATCACCATTTTCTCATCAAAAAATTCATCTCTCCTTGAATCATGGATATTCACCATTAGAATCATGATATTTAGATAATATATGATAAATAAATCATCAACAAAATTAATCCTACTTAAAAATAATTCTTTTTGAAAATATCAAATTTATAAAAAAATAATAACTATTACATATCATGATGGGAACCCTTGTGTTTTTTTCAAAACATCTTGGTAAACCTTACATATATCAAGGAATTTAAATACTTCTCCATATTATCTCTTTGAGTAACTCTTACATATCATATATTACACCTTTTTATATATTTTAGAATCTATGAGAACAATTAAATATTGTTTTTTAAATTGCGATGAAATTTATGTATCATGTAATTTACCATAACATATTAAAATGTAACTCTATACTTTATGAATTTAAAGTCTTTAATGTTTGGTAAACCCTTACTCATGAGTTGAGTAACTATACCTATCACATGGAATCTCTATACTTACTGAATTCTAAATTTGTAACTTAGATAGACTCTTACATATGAGCTTTATACCTTTACACATGTACTGAATATCCCATAATTATTTAGTATAGATTCAGTACTTTTAAAAATGTTTAATAAAAAACTCTGAGTATAAATTTTTTTAGCCTTATTGTCACTAAACCGGTGCCTATAGTCGGTGCACTATGTGACCTTTGGAACACCTCCCCATATTCTAGAGGATATCAACTAATAATAAGGGACTAATAATTCATGTAGGGGGACTATACCCTCATTACCATAGTATTACGATAGTGTAAATTTAAATTAAAAAATTAAAGTATTAATAATCAATAAACATTTATCATTTAATCAATTCCCAAAATTCGGTTAATTTACACAACCAAATACTGTAAACATATCATTTCATACTGATATCATGTGTTAAAATAAAACCCAAAATAAGGACACACTGAAAATCCACCAAAATTAGTCTTGACATCAGTCCGGTCCCCTCATCCATGTTCCATCCCATATCACAAATCACCCGTCTAACATAGGGAATTTGACCTTATCCTAACATGTAAACATGAAATATGATGGCATAAAAATAGAGGCCCAATAAGGGTGTGAATACAACTATATAAGACACCACCAATGGTTTCTAATGAAATATCTAGTCTAATAACAGTGTATGCAGAAGTACATATGAATAATAAGCAAGGTAATGAAGTAAACAAGTTTGACAAGTAATTTTTTTTCACCAAACCACTTGGACCCCTATATTTTATCATGACCCCAAACTCATCAACCTTTACCCAACCATGACAATTGTATAATACATTAAACCTAGTGGTAAAACACTTTAGACACAATGGGCCATCATTAACCATTTCAATTATAAATACTGAGGTGTAATAACCAAAATTACTCATACCATGTCAAATGATCTAGTTCTCAGTCATCATACTGGAACCCTGTCCAAGAATATGGAATTATTGGTCCATATTTTCAAACCAAGTATATAGAATTCAAAATCTAGACATCCTATATCATGGATAAGAAATACCAAGTCCAACATCCTTACCCATGGGTGTGGAACGTCAAGTCCACCATTGAAATATGGGAGATGTGGAACATCTTGTACAACATTCCCAACTATTCCATAATTTCTCAATTTTTAAGGTCCAAACTATGTGTAATTTTCAAGATATCACACCATAAAGGGTGAGCCTATTCTATTTAATCAAAATTCACAAAATTTATCTCACTCAACATCTTTGACCCATTTCCATTCACCAACCATTTATTCATTTAACACAACCAATAATGTCTATTAAGTCATTTACATCATAATAAATTCCATTAAACAATTTACCCATTATTCCCCTTCACCATAATAATATTTCTAAGTTCAAATTTTACCCAAACGACCCATTATGTCAAGTTAACTTGTTAAATCACAGGGGAAACCTGTTCAACAACTTAAAACCTCCACATAATCAACTAACACCCACCTTCCCTTTTACATGGGATTGAAATAGAAAATGGGAAACCCCATACTAGTCTCATAGTTTCCAATGAAACTAATGGGTTCCATGAGAGGTCTAAAATGTCATTTTGAGGACCCATCTATGTATCCTTGTTACAAACAGAAATGCGTAGCAGAGAAACACAATACCACAACCACATACACTAGAATAACATCACAATTGTGGGATAAAGATTATAAACTACCTATAAAAATATTTTAGACAAGAACTCACCCAAACTTGGTACTTGGTTTGAACTAAAACAATCGATAACACAAAATCTAAGTATTCAAAAAATAAAGGTAGGGTTTAGGATCTTTCAAATAATAGAGAATAATAAACCATGTTTCTATAAAAAATAGATTAAAGAGGGATCATAGACTTACTTGAAGCTTCTATTTTCTCTAAACAACACTCTAAAAATCCTATAATTATAGTATAATGATCATTGAAGAAATAGAGAGCTCTTTCTTCACACCCCTAGTTATAATAGGAGAAATCGAGTGAATTGTTTTGGAATAAATGTTTAAGGTTAAAATAGAAAAGTTTTAAATGACCTATCTTTAAGAGGTATACTATTTGAATGCATTGTTTTCCGAACCATGATACAACCATGCGGTTCCCTATGTGTAAGATAAAACCGAGACACATGGTTTTTTTAGAAACCTACATGATTTGAAAAAACCTTTGGTATCCATGTTTTTACCTCTATCAAAGGGGATCAAACGACACAGTTTCATGGGCCACCATGAATGGTTTGGTAACCATTCTCTTTCACCCTCTCTATGCCACATGGTTATGGTGCATGATTATTATTAACCATACACCAATTGTGCACTATGCATTGTATGGCCTCTTTCCCCCCATTTTTATGTCCCAAACCCTCGTGAAACTTATATGGCCTTTCCCACGCCCATAAGGTTTTTCATTAACCAGTTTAAAGTGAGTTAAACCAAAATTTAAACAAAAATGTACCTCATCAGAAATTTGGGATCTCACAACATCCTTGCATTATAATAGATCATCCTCGATCTACACTCCTAAGAATCCCTAAGACACTATGCAAAAGAGTTCAGAACACTAGGCCCATATATCAGATTTTCTCTTTGAAGTCTCTTTCTGAACCTGGTCATCCTGCCACATCACTCAGACCAACAACACATTCATTCTCTGAAGTGTTTTCTAACTGTGATGCACAATATGAATCATATTATCTCGAAGGGCGCATCTTCCTCATGCTGAACATAATCATTTTCAATCACATGTTTAATAGCATGGTGATATTTCTAAAGCAGTGAAACATAATAAAATCATGCATATCACCATACCATTGTGGAAGATCCCACAAGTATGATGCCGGTCCAATCATCTACACAATATCAAACAAGCCCACATACCTTGGATCCATCCCACCATACTTCTGAATATGATGGTGATCCAATCTTGATGGCACCCAAATGAAATCACATTCACCCACTACAAACTCAATTGGTTGATGATTTAGGTTATCATAGGATTCCAATCTATTATAGACCGTAGAAATATTCTTTCAGATCAAATGAACATGCTCTGAAGTCTTATTCATGAGATTCAGTCCCAAAAAATGTGATTCTCTTACTTACATCCAATGAAATTTTGATCTATATAAATTTTTTTAGTGTAAAATTCAAAAAAAACTTTTTTCTTATCCATTTTCCATCAAAATATAAGATGCATTATCTTTACATGTCCTCTAACACCAAGATAGTACATTTCGATTGCCTATCTGTTTGTGGGTGGAAATCTATACTAAAAATTACCTAAGTACAATGCACTTTCTAAAATCCATTCCAAAATCATGAATTAAAATGGGGGTCCCTATCTGAAACAATACTATTAGGAACCCTATGAAACAAAAATACCTCTATAATATAAAATTTACCCAACCGATAAATCTTTAACGTCTTTCTGATCGATAAAAAAAGTACTACCTTCGTTAACTAATCCACAACTACCCATACGACATCACTCTTCCAGGAAGTACTTGTTAATCCAAAAAATAAATTTGTAGTAAATTCATCGCATTTTTATTACAAAATGGTTAATAGCCATAAAAACTAATGGGGCTCTGATGCTCAGCATTCACCTACTGACATAAGTATCATCATTACAAAAACATGGATAATATCATCGTCATCAATGGTCTAGTGAGGGGGTATCTCCCTAAAATTAAATCCATCCATTAACTACAAACACCCCAAATCCTAATATTGTCTCCTATTGATAAAATTTATAAGTGTAAGATCAATAGATAAATACACAAGGTCAAACTATTCCTAATCCTCTAGAACATCTATGTGTATCTTAGTTTACAAGGCTTTCATTTTCCACTCAGAAATAGACTCTTGAAATGCATGGGTAAGTGTCTTACAACTCAAAGCATCTGAAATACTTTTTTCTTTCCCTGGAATACAAGCAGGATTAAAGAAAAAGGAATGAATATAATCAACCCTTATCCACTACTAGATATTTAAATAATTCTAAGAAATGATATATTTTAGGATCTAATGGTTAGTATAAATAATAAACCTCTCACCTATTAGAAAATTCTTCCAACACTTTAAAGAATAAACCACTCTAGACAAATTGGGATTGTGTACAGGATATTTCGATTCATGTGGAATCAATTATTGTGATCCATATTCCCTGAATCAATCTCACCACATTCGCATTACCCCAAGAATGATTCTAGACGAATCATAGAACAAGATATACTCTTTACCTGGGTCATGTATGATCAGAGTTGTTGTTGTGGTCAAATACCTCTTTATATCCTCTAAAGCATTCTCACATGCCTCAAACCACTCAAACATTATACCCTTCTTGGTCAATATAAAAAGTGGATATGTCAAGTAGGAAAATTATTTGATCAAACTTTTATAGTAACCCACAAAACCCAAAAAATGTTTTGATATCGATAACATTCTTAGGCTGCTCCTAAGAAAAAATTATTGAAATTTCTCAAGATCCACTAAAATTCCTTCCTCTGAGATTATGTGAACCAAGAAATGTACTTTGTAAATTCCAAAATAGTACTTAGATAGATTGGAATATAGAAGATTATTTTTCAGTATACTCAGGAATATTTCAAGATGTTTGTCATGATTGTTATGATTCTGAGAGTAGACCAATTTGTCTTCAACAAAAACAACCATGACGATACCCTGATTTCACAATGAATTCATACAATCCATACCTTCTTATGGAAGCAGTCTTTGGTATATTAGAAGGTATCACCCTCAAAGGAAAATACCCTGATATTAAAAAAATATTAGAGAGAACACATGAACCTCTCAGCTGGTAAAAAAGATTATTAATATGAATAATATCATATCATATCTTAATTATCATATGTTTCAACTTACAGTAATCAACACAAAAACTAAAGTATCCATCAGAATTATTGGAAAATAAAACCAGGGAACCCCAAGGTGACATACTTTGAAAAATAAATCCCTTATAATTAAACTCATCCAATTGATTATTAATCTCTAGAAGATTTTCTGGTTCCATCCTATATGGCATAATAGAGATTGTATCAAATTCTAACATCAATTAAATAGTAAAATCAATTTTCCTCTTTGGTGGTAACCCTAAGAACTCCTCTGGAAACACATAGTGAAACTGATCCATTACTGGAGGGAAGAATTAATGCTACACTCCCCCATCATCGAGCATAAGTATCACCACCTTCATCCTGAGCTCTCCCAACTACTGAAAAATTGGTCCTATATAGATAACCAAGATATCTCACTCTCCATGATGAATATAGATGTCACCCTTAGGATATATAAAACTCACTATCCTATGGTAATAGTCAATACATTATTGATACATAACCAACCATTCCATTCCCAATATATTTTCAAAACCCTACATCTCAAGTATGAAAAAAATACCAAAAGAGATTTCACCCACCAATTTTGAGGGAACACTCCTTAAAATGTTAGACACCCTCTGATCACACCCCTAATAGTGTGTTAATTGAAATAACTCTATACAAATATTCCACCATCATTCCCAAACCATTTACCAACCGATCATAAATAAAATAATTTGAAGATATAGTATCAAATAAGACAATAGAAAGCACGGAAGATTCAATAATCATACCTCTAATAGTCAATGATCCAACCCTACTACCAACCAGTGAATGTCAAAGGATACTACAGTTGAAACTCTCTTATCATATCAAACATACTTGGTGCTTATCACCGAGAGTCTCTATGCATAAATTTCATAAAATTGGAGAATTTATCATGGAACTAATCTCCATCCTATAACTCAAAACCAATGAGGGGTATTTTCCTACCACTAGTGGTTCATTATCATCATTTCCCTCATGTCATCCTATCTGGAATCTGTCTAAAATTCATAATGTACATTTTAGGGAACATAAAATTATTTTTCATAGCTATTCAAAATAGTGGTCACAAACAACCATAATAATCTATTCCAAACATAATGTCCCAATGTATATAATTGAAACACCATCACCACCCTCAACCACACCTATCCTGGGCCATGGATAAATTAGGGTAAACCAAACTACCAGATTTAAATCTTCTTATTTAATAACATATTTTAACCATTTAAATTTAAATATTTCAATTTAAACATTTTGATTTTCTTCATTAGGTAATATTTTCTTAGAAGCACAAAATAAAAAAAATTATTTTATTTCCCTCAACCATACAATACATTATCTTATACACATTCCTAACATGGTGCATATCACAAAAAACCATAAGTTTCTAAAATCATGGATGCATATACAATCTTGTTCGATATCTACCCATGAGTAAAAAACCATAAAATTAGAATGTCACACCACTTTTTCATCACCAAAGGTGAAATAAAATCTAACTATAATGAGTGAACATAAAAAATAGTAATACCAACCTTGGTACTAGGGTTTTCCCCAATATATGGGTTAGCTACTCCCATGCATGTGTTAATTTAAAAGTCCCAATATATCCTATTCTCCTATCTAACTTTTCCCAAATAGTAATTCTATAGAAAAGAAAGTCTCTAATTCCACTTTGTAACATCCCATCCTGAGTTCCACTAAAATTGTTCCTTGATTTGGTGCACTACATGACCTTAATCATGCCTCCCCGTACTCTTGAGGCTGAATACTAGTAGAGATGGTCAGATGAGGCAAGTGGGGAGACTATACCCCCATTAAAAGAGTATCATAGAAACATAAATCAAAATAAAAAATCAACTAAAGTAGTAATAATCAATAACCATGCATCATGTAATCAATTCCCAAAACCTGGTAAATTCTCACAACAAAATATAGTAAACATACCATGTCCTACTAGTATCATTTGTAAAAAAAACCCAAAATAAAGAAAAAACTAAAAATCCCTCAAAAATGTGTCCCAATATTATTAAAGTCCCATATTTGATGATCTAATTGATATCCCAAACCATCCATCTAACATATATCATTTTACCTTATCATGACCTAAAACCATGAAATCTGATTAGGTAAAAACGACGACCCACATAGGGTGTGAGTAAAACTCAGTAGGCCACCACAAAAAATGTCTACAAAAATATCCAGTCTAATAATAGTGTATGTAAAATTACATATGAATAATGAAACATTTAGTGAAGTAAACTGGTTCCATAATTAAATTTTTCATTTATTCACTTGGGCCCTTACGTGTTATAAGGACCCCAAATTTTTTAACCTTTCCACAACCATGCCAATAGCCTAAGTCATCAAACATAGAGGTTAAACACTTTAATAAAAATGGGTCATCATTAATCATTTAAATTATAATTACTGAGGTGTAACAATTAAAATTACTCATAACATGTCAAATGATTTAGTGATCGGTCATCATGCTGACACCCTAAACAAGAATACGGAACACCATGACCATATTTTCAAATCAAGGATGCCAAAAACCATGTCTAGACATCATATATCAAGGATAAGGAATTCCATACCCAACATCCTTACCCATGGGTGTGGAGATTCATGTCCACTATTCATATATTATAGATGTGGAATGTCATATCCAACATTTACAAGCATTCTATAATTTCAAAATTTTCATCTTTCAACTTACATGAACTTTTCAATATATCACAACATCAAGGGTGCACCTCTTTTATTTAATTAACATTCACATAATTTATCTCACTCAACAACTTTAACCCATTTCCATTCAAAAAATATTTATCCATTTAACATATCCAATGGGGTTATTTAAGTTATTTACAACACAAAAAATCCCTTTTAACCATTTACCCATTATTCCCCTTTATAAACATAACAACTTCAAATTATGATTTAATACAAACATCCCATTATGTAATGTTTACTTGTTCAACCACAAGGGAAACTAGTTCAATCTCCTAAATCCTTTACCTGATCAATTACCACCCACCTTTCCCTTTTCCAAGGGATTTATACACCACATAGGCAGCCTTGTCCCTATATTGTAGTTACTAACGGACGAAATGGGTTCTGTGATATGTCTAACATTTCATTTTTAGGAACAATATATGTTCCTCAGTTACTAATAAAAATACACAGCCAGGAAATGAATTAGAACAACCACATATAATAGAACAATAGAAAGAATACGAGGGAAAGATTATAGACCCCCTACCTCATGATCACAGACAAGAACTTGACCAATGATGGACCTTGATTTGAACTAAAGTAACCTATAACACCAAATATAATGATTCCAAAGAGAAAAGTAAGGTTTATGAGATTCAGAATAAGATAAAAAATATACCATTTTTCTTCCATAAAATACAAAAAAGTTGGCTTGTAGACTTACTAAAATATTTTATTATCACTAAAGGACAATAAAAACACACTAAAATTGAATTAGAACAATCCTCGGAGAAGGAGTGAGCACTTGATTCACCCCCATCCACTGGGGGTGAAATACGGTGAAATATCAAGGAAGAAACATTTAAAGTTGGGAAGGAAATTGGTAAAATTTCTACTTTTTAAGAGGTTCTTAGTTTGGCCTCATAGTTTTGAAAACCATAAACCAACCATGCGGTTCCCTCTGTCTAAGAGAAAAATAATCCACATAGTTTTTTTGGCCACCCACACTATTTAAAAAACCTTTTGGAAGCTGTGTAGTTTCCTCTATCCAAGGGCTCAAGCCACACACTTTCCTGGTCCACTATTCATAGTTTGTTAACTTTTATCCTGACACCATCTATGCCACATAACTATTGTGCGTGGTTAGCACTAACCATTCTACAATTTTTCACTATGCACTAGATGACTTCCTTTCCATATTGGCATGTCTTGAACCCTCGGGGCACTACCAAGGCCTTTTATACTCTCATATGGTCTTTCATTAACCAATTTATAGGGAGTTATATGAAAATTTAAACAAAAGCATACATTGTCTAAAGTTTGGGATCCTACATAGTACCTTTACATATGAGTTGGATAACCCTAACATATCATAGTGTGGTTTTATAAATTTTCAAATTTTGATTCTTAAACATCCTTAACAGAAACTCTTACATATCAATGATTTTTCAAAACATTTAACAACTAGAAACTCTAATCGACTCTTATGTATGACATCCTTTGTAAAATCTTGAGAAACCATAAACTCCATAGATTCTCAAAACTTCTCCAAAATTCTTTAATATATCTCAAACACTTCAATTTACTTTGTAATAACTGCAAATCATCTTTAATCATCACCAAAATAATTCCAAATCTTATACAACATATAAAATATTGGTATTTCAATTGATATTCCACTACATTAACCAAATTCCACATTTCTTAAATGAACTTATAAGTATCTTATTCTCTTAATATTAACCTTAACCATTTGAAAATAATGAGGATTTAAATTCACATCTATCTTTCTCAGATTCTTTATAGAGACAAAACATCCAACAATCACTACACTCAATGGAACTCTTCTTATATTGTGATCTTGTTAATATCAATGAATGAAATTACCTACCATATTAATTATACACCACAATATTATAGAATGTATTAATAATTCAACAAAAAATCCAAATCATGTCAACTAGATTTTATAATATTTATTAGACAAGTAATATCCATTAAATATTGGTTGTAATCCATCCAATATCTTTTCTACGTGAATGGACCTCCAAGAGTATCTCCAAAGTAAGAATCACAAAATTAAATAATCTTAGATAAACTTAAACAAGAATAAATAATTCTTAATGATAAGATAATTTGAAACTTCCTTTCACCATCTTTCAATCTTATTGACTATCCTCCCTTACTATGATAATCACAGCTTGAGAGAAATTCAAACTCTAAGCTTCAAGGTAATGTAAAATATGATGAACTTAACATATAATAATGCCTTGATTGGGAGAATCATTTTATATTTTCATAAACATGATTGGCTAATACAAACTACTTATATGATTCTCTTCTAAATACATATTTACATCTTGCATGTTGACTTTATTCTTTTTGATTACAAATACAACTCCACACCAAGTGGGTTAAACAAACACTATAAATCATGGTATAATAAATTCAGGTTTATTATTCATATATATCAAAAAATTATTCAAAATTAATTTAATTAATACCATTAATTTCATATTTTCTTATAACTCATTTTTTAACCATTAAAAGCTAAAATTAGACATCAAGTGTTAATTTTTTTTCCTGTTTTCCATGTTTTCTTTGGTATTGAATTTTTTATCCTTAATCTATACTAAAGTGTTGATAACCTCTATAATGATCATGGATTTGGTGTGGATGTATTTGATAGTGTAATAACCAAGACATGACGATAAAAAATAAATATCTTATTAAAATATCCATCATAAAATATATTACCTTTGATTATATAATCATAGTATTAAAACATCCTATTACATTTATTTCACTATAACAACCACAACAAGTGATACAAAACACAAAATAATACGAGGAATCACAATAATCTTGAACTCCAAGGGATCATACATTAAAAATAAGAGAAATATATAAGATAAATTACTATTATGAAGAAAAATATAGCAATGTAATAGACATTGTATAAAAAATAACAGATTTATTTTATAAGTTAGAATATGGTGTATTTATTAGGGGTAATATGACCATTTAAAGGTAATGGTTATTATTGGAATAGTTTCCACCCAACATGATTGTTATAATATTAATTTTTCCATTATAAATACATGTGTCCAAGAAAAATCACTTTAAAAAATATAATTCATAATCATTTTTAATGTATATTGATTAATGATTATTAGTATAATTATACAAATGTGTTTTGAAATAAAAATAAGACTTTTTAAAAAAATGAGTTTTTAAATTTTTAATGTCAATCACATGAATTTGAAATACAAAAAGTTTTTTTTAATACTAATTAAAATTATCATAAATAAAAAATTATTTTCCTAAAAATGAATTTATGTTTGGAATTAACAAATTGAAATTTGTCAAGAGTGATTTTTTCATATTTTTCCAAGACACTCTAATTTTTCAGTAAATAGTAAAACCTAGTATGAATATATTACAATTATTAAAAATTAAGTATGATGTTAAAATGATGTAATAAATAATATAATTGAATCCTTAATAAAAAATAAGTTATTTTGTCAATATATTGTTTTTAATGAATTGATATAAATTCCCTAAACCTATTAAGGACCTTACAAAGTGTAAAATGGAAATTAATGTTTTAAAATATTATTTTATATAAAAAAGTATTTTCAGAGATAAAGTAATATAAAATATTATATTTCAGTTCTCAAACTTAAAAAAATTCAAAAACCATTCCTTAAATATCAAAAAACATTATATAAAACCATAGATAAGCCAATTATTTTTCATTTTTGCATAACGTAGATTTCCAAGAACTGAAATAAAAAATTAATTAAAATTCCTCCTTATTTTCCTCAAATACCCACCCATCCTCTGATTCCAATTCACTTAAAAATTTACCAGCATGGTTCTCCTCTAATTTTCTATTTAAAGAGTCCATCCAAGGTTTTTTTAAGGTTCTAAGGTATTATTTATCAAAATTTAATTATCCTATTTTCTAGGTAGGGGTTACAAATATATTCTCTTTATTTGTTTGTGTAATCCTTTCAAATTAGATTTTATTTTAATGTGAAATGTTATTATGATGCATTATTCTAAATTAATTATTGTATTATCAATGATCTATCACTATCCCATCTCCTTATACCACATTAATTATCCATTAAAATGCTTAAAAAAATTCCCATAGTTATGAAATTCATTATCCAAATCCCTATATATTTCATGTATTTGTGGTATTATGGATGTATTATTTATAATAGGTGGGATTAATTTAAGGATGAATGTGATACAGATGGTGAATCCTCTATTGATTCTCAATTATATTAAACTTTATTTTGGAATAAGTTCACATTTTCCATTAATTCATTACAACCTATAAGTAATTTCTTGAGGAAATTTTATATCCCTAGTGCACATAAAATGTATGTGAGACATACTCTTAATTTTTAGTAAGGATTTTTTTCATTTCTTTTATCTCCAACCTTTGAAAACTATTATATTCAATTACTGTTTATGGGATGAACTAGACCCAGATACCCTCCCAAACTAGTACCCAAATTGAACCATCACATATCCAAAGGGAGTTCCCAATCCCTACAGGCTGGGGGACTAATACCCAAACATCAAAAACAACTAGAGGGAATGATTTCTCCCAAACTGAAGTAGACAACAGGAAATACATATATATACAGACAATGGGAAGAAACATCATAAGAGTAATTAATTAATATATTTCATATCCTAAAGGAAATAGAAGAAGCCATACTATTAAAAAATATCTAAAAAATCTCCAAGATACAATTCCAACAACAAAGGAAAAATAAAACCAAAACAACCACTCCATGTGATAGTGTGGGAAATATGACACTATATCACCTTCATCTACCCAGTCACAACTGATATAAACCTCATCGCCTCACTACAACACATTAACTTTCCCTGCATCAAAATATATACAATGGTCTATGCACCACTAAAGGGATGAATAGGGTGTGAGATAAATAGGCTCAGTAGAATCCTACCTAGGTGTTCCATATAATTTTTTTATAACAGTCCAAACATGCTAAAAATTAAAGAAAATAAGGCCTGATTATCAGTTAAAACGTTTTTATATCAAAATAATGGTAAAACATTTCTCCCACTTTTCAACATTTCCAAAAAATCCTGGTAAAACTGTTTCAAATCATTTCATATAAACATTCCACCTAAGTAACCAATGCTTCCAATGTGCTACATTTTCTAAACCATTTCATCTATATAATTATTTGAAAAATAGTTCACAAATTCATTTCACTATGCTTGAAAATACATTTTCTTTTACCAAAATAATTAAAAATGTATCTTTTCTATAAAAATTGTTTCCAAACACACAACTCTATCATGTTAATTCATTTATAAAATGATTTATAAAACCAAATAAAAACAATTTATCCAACATAGACTAGAGAGGGAACCACCTACCTAAACCTTGGTTCATACACACCAACAATGGGATCCACCAATATGGAAGAATGAAAAGACAACAACATTGGCCCTAGAATCAACCCTCACATCATAAAATCAATTAATTAGGAAAAATGGCCAGAGGAGAGGACTGATCATGACATACCTTAAAGAACACCCATGCCACACCACAACCAACACAAGGGTTATCCTCTAAAGTAAGACCATGCAATCTATCTATAATAAATCAATAATATTATCATCATTGATAAAAAATCCATAAAAATATCACAATAGTTCTATTATGATTAGTAATAATGAATAAATAGAAGAATATATTACCAAGATAGATACAATAAAACTGATATGAAGATCAATAACTGAATGAAATGATCTGAAAAGATAAGAGATCCTCAAAATATCTTAGTAGAGATTCTAGGTCTCTCGGGAAAAGACTTCGGTCAAATTAAAAATAACTCACCGACACAACACCCTAAAAATAAATTATCCCAAAATATTCAAGATTTGAAATCATTTAACAATGTAAAATTTTCAATTAACTAAATATGTTGAAAAACATGTCACCTCAGATTAAAAATACCTACTTCGAACATTTCATCATGTGAAAACGATTCACGGTGTGTAAACCTTTCATGTTTTGAAGCAATTCACAACATTTTTCCTGTAAAGGTTTCATGTAATGTAAACCTTTCATGATGTAAAAACAATATAACAGAAAACAAAATAGTATAGATTATAAAGAAAGAAACTGAACCATATTTAGTGTTCTCTGAACTTGGGGATAACCCTGCAAATCATTTTAACCATTTATACCCAGACTCCATTAATTCTAAAAAATATATTTATCTCTTAACTTTATGAAATTTTATAAAAAACGCTCTCAACCCTCAGACGTCTCAAAACACACCCAAACAATGAGGGAAATGAAAATAGAGATGAGAAATACCTGAAAGAATGTAGTAGGACGTTACAAACTCTCCACCACAAGAATTTACATCCCCCTAAAGTCATGTGGATGAATGACTTATAGAAAGAGGTGGGTCCATCAATCCTTCATTAAAGAATCATACTCCCATGTCACATGAGAATATGATCTATTTCACTATATCACTTTTACCAATAGAATTTTATTCACATGAAAGACTTTTATATGAGAGTAAACAATCTCAATTGAATTCTCTATAATTGAAATGTATGGATCCAACTTGATCTCTTCCCAAATCAGAATGTGAGAGAGATCAGGATGATATTTTCTAAGATGAGATATGTGGAAAATATCATGAATACCTATCAATTTAATTTTAAATGAGAACTGATAATCAACCTTCCCAAGATTCTTAGTAACCTCAAATGCTCTGACATATCTTTGAGCCAACTTCCCCTTTTTTCCAAGCTGATAGTGACCCAACTGAGGAGAAACATTCAAGAAAATACAATAAAAATGGAAACCTACAAAGGATGACACCAATGATCTTTATATGAGATCTGAAAACTCTACACAGTAACCAGATGCCGACATATATCTTCAATACTCACCGACATCTCCTGAACAAGACTTTACCCTACGAATGTGGCATCTCCCACCTCTGCCCAATATAGAGGAAACCTTCATGGGCAACCATAAAAATCCTTGAAGGGACCAATTCTAATCGATGACTTATAACTATTATTATAATGAAACTCAACTAGTCCCAGATGGATATCCCATGATCTATAGAAATAAAAGACAAAGGCATTTAGCATATCCTTTAATATCTAAATAACATGACTTATATGATTGTCTATCTATGGATGGTAAGCGATACTAAACTTGACTTGAGCCCCCATCACATCTTGGAGACTCTTCTAGAACCATGAGTTAACCATAAGATCCCTGTCTGAAAAAATGGAAGAGGAAACGCTGTGCAACATCATTATCTTCAATACATACAACTTAACTAGGTGTTTAGCTTTAGTGGTGTCCCTGATCAGAATGAAGTGATATGACATTGTCAACCGATCAATCCCTATCTAGATAGTATTTCTACCTAGAAAATTCTATGGTAATATAAAAACAAAGTCTATATACACCTCATACCATTTACAAATGACACTGGAAGAGGTTGGAGTAAACCCTAAGGTTCCATATCTCTTTATCTAATGAGAGGTGTAACAGTGGGACACATAATCTATAATGTCATGATTCATACCCGGCCACCAGAATCAACGTATCATGTAATAATACATCTTCATAGTTCCTAGATTACCAAACCATGAATTATTATAATATTAAAAAACAAATATCCTCACGTATTCTGAGACAAGAAACCAATCCCCAAAATAGATAATACCATCTTAATAGAGAGACAAAAAATATTCCCCCCACCATATATGTTTTCTCAAATTACCCTAAATTCATTGTTTTACTGTTGAATCTACAGAATAGACTTTAGAAGATATTATGGTAACTAGAAATTGTTCATAACCATATCTAAAACATGCTACTGAGCATTCATGTTCAATTGAATGAATATTCCCATAAGGTACTCATACCCCTTCGATTCCTATAAAACCTACAATGGTACTTTCCTACTGAGAGTGTCTGCAATGTCATTCCCCTTCCCTGAGGTGTAGAAGATATCAATGTCAAAATTTTGATGGTATTCCACCCAACAACAATATCTAATATTCAATTATTTCTAAGAAAATATATATATTAGACTCTAATGGTAATAAAATACCATAAACCTCTCCCCTAAAATATAGTGACTCCAACATTTAAGTACACACATAAATGTAGAAATATAAAAGTATTTAGTGGGTTAATTATTCTCATAAAGTCAAATATGGAGAGAGTTTTAACCCATAACATGATCATATTTCATAATCATTCAACCCAAACTATCACCATAAGCATCATAGAAAACCAGATAACCCTTACTAGGATTATGTACGATCAGAATAGGAGATGAAGTCCAATGTCATTTCAGATCATTCAAAGAAGATAGAAACTTTGCATCACATATGAATTTCACCCCTTTATTGGTAATAGAAGTCAAAGGTGATTCCATATTTGAGAAATCCTTGATTAATTATCATTATTATCTAGAAATAACAAGGAAGAGACGAATATCGAAGGCATTATATGGATATTCCCATGACAATACAACCCTCATCTTCTCTGGAATAACTGATAATCCATGATAAAAATCACGTACCCCAAGAACATCACTTCTTGGATACAAAAAATGAATTTCAAAATTATTACATACAAATGGTGACACCTTAGTATTTCTAGAATCAAACTCAAATGGTGCTCATGTTCACACTTAGATCTTGCATAAATCAAAAAATTCCAAGAACACTACCAAAAATGTTTCAAGATACTCATGGAATTTCTGATTCATCAAATCCATAAAAACTAAAGGAGTGTTATTTAGACCAAATTACATAACAAGAAATTAATAATGGCTATACATGATTCAGAATGCTATATTCAACATATTATACCCCTTAACTTTGAGATAATGATAACCAAACTGAATATTGATATTCAAAAACCGCTTCCCCCTTTTTTTGGTCGAAAAAATCATCCACATGAGGAAAATGATACTTATTATTAACTGCTACCTGGTTCAACTTCTGATATTACACACACAATAAGAGTGAACCATATGTATTCTTAGAAAATATCATAGGTGATACCCAAGGTAAAATGATAGGGTGAATAAAACCTTTCACCGTTAGATCATACAACTGAATCTTGAGATCTTTCAACTCTATTACTGCCATGTGATAAGTGGGTATCTCAATTGGGTGCATACCTAATACCAGGTCAATTTTATACTCTACCTCCCTCTCTAGATAAAGACCATAGAAATCAACCAGGAAATTTTTGGGAAAATCCAGAATAATAGGGGGAATATCAATAATAAAAAAAATTCCATTGAGCTCAACCTCTATAGTAGAAAACAAACTCCTAATCCCAAGGGTGGAAGGTCCTGTATAACCAGAACTTGAATCCCACTCTCCCTGAAACACATGAGAGCTCCCATCAGCATAAAATAACAAAGCACACTAATGATTAAAATAAATCTTAGCACAGTGATAAATAATCCAATCCATCATGATGATGACATCAAACTGATCTAGATCAATAATGAGGAAGTCCTAGACTAACTTTTCATCATCTATCGACAATGAAAAAGGACATTGAAACCCCTACTCTTTCCTTTTTCCAAGAGGTTTCTCTAATTCCATATAAAATTAAATGAGTTCCATTGGATGTTTAAAAATATCCACAAAACGACTAGATATAAACGAGTGAGAAACACCTGTATCAAATAAAGTAGTCGCCATTGAAGAAGAAATAAAGATGGAACCTCTCACTATCACGGGATCCACATCTACCTTCACTATAAACTCATCCACTGCATGAAGGTGATTCACTCCTATGATGACCACACCACTTACTATTATTTACCTATGTTCCATTAAATCTACCACTGGGTAAAAGATAAGGGGAATAATAACCAACATTACCTTTCATATCCATCTATTACATCATTGACCTATCTACTATCTCCAAAAAAGTTGAATTATTTATCATAATTATCTATGATCTGATATCTAAATGAAAACCCTAAATGTACTTCTGAGCCTTTATCTTGTCATTCTTTACTACCTATAGAGAAAAATGAACCATCTCTATGAACTGATTGGTGTACACTAACACAAAATACTCTCCCTATTGTAAGGATATGAACTCCAGAGACCTCACCAACATTATCGACTCTATAAAAAACTACTAATATAAGTGGGTCATGAAAACCTTCCTATCCAGGCCCACATTTTTATCCACTTATACCATAGAATCCCTCCATCTATTTTCGGGACCCTCTAGTCTAAATTCTACACACTTAAACTTGATATTTTCAAGTGTATACATGAAGTAAAATATTTGTTCAATCTTTTCCATCTAGTCCTCTGCCTCTTGAAGTTCATTATTACCTCTAAAGGATGGTGGATTCTAACTTAAGAACTCTAGTGATTGATCCCATTCCCCTCTAGTTCCAGGATGTACTTTGAAAAATGTGTTCTATATTTGAATTATATTTTGGTTGATAGAACAAACTTCCCACATGATAGCCTTTATAATATTCTAATCTAGTTGAGGATTCCCTTAGAAAGTATCCATTGTACCCTCCTGAGGGACACATGGAAGTTGTATTAGAGGACTAATGATGCTCACCAAAATAGAAGGAATGATTAGAAAACTGTATAATCTCAATTAAAACCAAAATCCATAAGCATGAACTAAGATTAAGATCAAGAACTCAAAATAGAAGACACACAACCCAACATCCCATGGTAACTTGAGTCTTATTATGAAACGATTTGGCCAGGAACCCACTGGAACTTACCTCTAAAGTATTGAAAATCCTATATCTAGTATACCAATTTCCTAAAATCAAGCAAAAACTCCTTATGATTCCAAAATATGATGAACCCAACCTAAAAATCCTCTCAAGTTGGTAAACTCCCCAAACCATCACACACCCAAAGGGTATTCCTAATCCCCATAGGATGATGTATAGTTCTCAGACATCAACAACAACCATATTGAATGATTTCACTCAACCTGAAGTAGACAACATGAAATATCTATGCACATGATGGGAATAAAAAATGGAGGATTAAACAAGAAATATATATCATTTAAAAAAAGGAAAAAATAGTAGCAATACAACTAAAAAGAAACTAAACAATCTTCAAGATTCAAGTCCAACCACAAAGGACAACTAAAACTGAAACAACTACTCCATGTGATAGCATGAGAAAAATCCAACTATATCACCATCAACTACCTATACATAGATGATATAAATGTCAACACCTCACCATAACATATTTCCTTTCCCTACATAGAAATAAATACAAAGGTCTATGCACCACTAAAGGGGTCCTCGGGGTGTGATATAATCAGGATAAGTAGGATCCCACTGAGGTGTTCTATATAAATTCTCTATAAAACAATCTAAATATTATCAAATTTAATGAAATGAAGGCATGATAGTCAATTAAATAATTTTTTATATCAAAATCCTGGTAATTTATTTTTCACTTTTTTCAACATTTCCAAATAATCTTGGTAAAATAGTTTCAAATCATTTCATATAAATCAAGCAGTCAAATAAAAGAATGTATAACATATCATATCAAATACAATACAAAACAATGAATATGTAATGTTGTGACAAGGATCATTGAAGGTAAGTCTAGTTGGGGCTCTCATACCTAATCATAGACAATATTTTTCTTCATGTCTCTATATATATACATCTAATCTAGATTGTAAAAGAACACCATAACAAGTGAACCCTGTAATAATTATGACAAGTCCCTAGAAAAATGGAACTATGGATTAGAGGAACACCCCATGATTAAACCCCCTACCAGTATCAACAGACAAGGACTATTTCTATGCCTTTTACCTAAGTACCTAAGGATTCCGAGGTATGAAATTTTATATCCCATTTTATTAAAATCATGATTTAAAAACTATTTCATAAATCCATTTCAAAATACTGTGAAAATAAAATTTCTTTTACCAAAATAAGGGAAACCATATTCTCTCAAAAAACCATTTCCACACACACAATTTAATTATTCTAATTCATTTATAAGAAAATTTATAAAAATAATGCAATAAAATTTATCCAACATAGGATAGAGATAGAACCACCAACCAAAAAATTGGGACGCACATGCCCATAATGGAATCCACCAATAAAGAGTAATGAAAATATAAAAATAGAGGACCTATAATTAATCCTTACATATCTGAATCAATTCAACAATAAAAATAGTTGGTATAGAAGAAAAATCACAATATACTTTAAAGAATGCTCACACCACACCACAACTAACACAAGGGTTAGCCTCTGAAGGAAGATCACACAATGGATCTAGAAATAATCAAGAAGATTATCATCAGAAATCAATATATTCATAACCATAGAGAAACTATGCTACTGTGGTCAATGAAATTGAATAAAAATATGGATCTCTTACTTGAAGGGATGCACCATAACCGCCAAAAAGATCAATCATTGAAAAAAATAATCTAAAAGGAGAAGAGATACCCAAAAAAAAATGGGATATCTCCTAGGTCTCTAGGGAAAATACTTAGGTCAAATAAATAGTAAATCACTTATCCCAAAATATTCACAATGTGAAACCATTTCATGATGTGAATTTATCAATTAATAAAAGGTGCTGAAAAACACATCACCTTAGATTAAAAACCCCAACCTTGAACATTTCACAATGTGAACCCAATTAATAGTGTATAAAAATTTAACACCTTAAACTAATTCATGAAATCTATACTATAGAGTTTTCACATCATGTAAACCATTCACAATGTGAAAATGTCTAGTAGAAAGAATATAGTCTATATTCTAAAAAAATAACCCAACCCATCTCCAGTGTTCTCCTAACTTGTGGAGAACCCATCAAATCCTTTTTCATGTTTATATATAGACTCCAATAATTATAACAAACAAAAATTTATAAACATTAGGTCATTTACCATAACATCTCTATCCATCCTCAAGAGTCCCAAAATTTACCCAAACAAGGAGGGAAATGTAAAGAGAGATAAGAAATACCTAAAATATGGTGACACAATATTATATCCTTGTACCAGGAAAGTACCCTACACTGTTAATTCATTACAATTCCTTTGATATTTTCAATTTCCGTTACATAGTGAATATCCTATAGTTTATAAGTTCATTATTGGATATTCACTTAGATAGCCATATTATTCCATTGAATAACTAAATATTGATATTCTCCATATCCATTATTTATATATAGAAAACATTTTGTTAATTATCCTTGATTATATATGAGGTTCCTTAAGAAATATTATGATGTGTATTGTTTAATCATTCTCTTCATGTGATGGATGCATCAAACTTATTACGTGTTGGGTGGGGATCAAAATTATATAGCCCCTCAATGCATCAGTATGTCTCATGAGGCAAACTAGCTTGGTTATTTGGTGTATGCCTTACCCATTTATGTATGGTGTATTGGAATGAGGTATTAACAGTATGTTTATGATGTCTAACATTATGAATTCCGTCATGATGAGATCAGTTATAGTTATCCATGTGTTTATTTATCATTATGTTATTCATGAATATATTATTCCCATAGTTTCATTTATTTTGTACTATTTTATTATTTATTATTTTTGGTTTAATGTATTCCATACTTATTATATGATTGGTTCCATTGTACATTACCCATTAATGATCATCTAATATCAATAATTTATTTTTTCCCATTTCCCTAGGAAAAAATGAATATTAATATAATAACATAAGGATTAACAAGAAGAAATAATAAAAAATTTATGTATTCAGATAATTCATCTTAAGTTTTTAATATAATATAATGTTTATTTTTGTATCTAGTTTCCTATGACTTCTAAGTTGTTTGATCATGAGTATTGTGATCTATGCATTCTATACCACTGTAAAAAAAATAACCACTAACTCTAGGGTACTGGAGTCTGGGTGTTATAGTTAGTATCAATAGAAGTTTAGTAGAATCCTTAAGAACTATATTTAGGAGAACATAGTAAGAGTAAATAACCCTATAAAAACCCCTTGCATATTTTATAAATATTTATCGATTGTATCACATTAATTTTTAATAAATAAATAGGAATGATATAATATTATTTATAATTCATTGTTTTATTCATGATCTAATTAAGTATAATTCATTGTTACAAAAAATAATCTAATGGAAGGATAGAAAATTGTGTGATCTCCAGTAGTCATTATAGACATACCCTCCAAATGAAATCAATGAATTTGGTTTTAGATCTAAGAATTTATGAATACATTATATAATCTAACCCATGTTATAAAAAATAAACTTTCCCATATGGAATAGCATGTTTCACCACAATATGGTATACAAACGTTGGATCTTTTCATGAGGAAACAACCTATGAAATTAAATAGAGGCACTAATCCATTAGTGGAAGAGAAATGGTTCAAGTATTTAAAGAATATATTCCTTACTTTGGAATATAGTGAAAGAGATAGGGTTATTTTAAAGATATTTTCTTTGAGAAGTATTTTCCTAAAGAGAAAAGAGATGACATGGAAATAAAACTCCTAAATATAAGACAAAATGCGTAGGAAAATGGTATTGAATACGAAACTAACTTTATAAGGTTAATTAGGCATATTGTAGTTTATGTATAAATTCTCTAAAGAAATATAAATTGCATCTTTGGTGGATTAAATCTAAGTCATATAAAAGTAATAGTGTCTCAAAAGTTTTCCCTCTATAAGAATATAGTGATAAGTATCTTCATAATATAAAATAAATTTTTAAAGACCTATATTTTAAAAGGAAAATAAGAGAAGAAAAGGATAATTGAGTTCCATGTAGATAAGAATATAGAAAAGGTGAATAAGGTAAGGGTTGAATTTCCAATATGTAAATTTTTTGGAAATAAACAACCTAAAGTATAGTTGAAGGTCTTGGGAGTTTTCTTAATGTGTGGAGAAAATGGTTATAAAGCTTCTGAGTATTAGGAAAAGAGAGAAGAAATGAATTCATGATGATTTAATTTAAAGGACATGAGAAACTAATAAA
Source organism: Viscum album (assembly GCA_963277665.1). Classification (NCBI taxonomy): domain Eukaryota; kingdom Viridiplantae; phylum Streptophyta; class Magnoliopsida; order Santalales; family Viscaceae; genus Viscum; species Viscum album. The sequence goes on along the minus strand of OY728164.1, from coordinate 1,087,136,221 downwards.
ATTAATACCCTAATAATCAAGTAAATCTACCCCAGAAGGAGATAAATGAGAAAGTAAGGGATTATTAAATCATAGTAACAAAAGTATTGGTCCCAAAAATATCATAGTAGGTACTTTCATAAAATCAAAGTTAGCTAATACATTAATTGATTCTAGATTTATGTAGTCTTTTTTATCTTTAATGTTTTATGAAAACATTGAATAATCCCATGATGAATTAATTAAGTACATTTTATTTAAAAATAATAGTGTAAATATTATAGAAATTAAATTGTAGTGGCCTATCTCTATTAAAATGAATGGAGATTGTTTAGTTATAAACCCAATTTCTATACTAATAGCTAACCTTAACTCAATCCTTGGGATGGATTGACCATAAAAGTATAATATAAGAATTTATTATCAAGATAAGAAGATTTAAAGAACTAAGGATGTAATATAATACATTGCTTTTTGAGGAGTGACTAAATTTACTAATTCTTGTTTATAACTACCTCTAAAAGCTCATATTAAATAAATTATTAGAGAATATGTAATAATCAATGATAAATATATCCTAATAAATGGGTATGTGACTATTTTACATGATTATATTGATGTATTCCATGAGTAGTTAACTGGATATCCAGATGATCATGATGTTGAATTCTTTATTGACCTTCCCAATACTGCAAAACTCTTATGAAATACTCTTTATAAAATAGATTTGGTGAAATTGGTGGAATTAAATAAGCATCTAACATAATTGTGTGATAAGGGATTCATATTCTCTAGTGTTTCAACTTGGGGAGAACCTATCCTATTTGTGGAGAATAAGGAATAATCTATTAGGTTCTGCATTGATTATAAATAAATTAATGACATTAGCAAGGAAAAATATCCTTTAACCTTAATTTATGATATATTTGATCACCTTCAAGGTGATCAATACTTCTTAAATATTTATATCCATTTTTATTATCATCAATTAAAATTAAAGGAGGATGATATACCAAAGACAACTTTTCTTATGAGGTATGAGAATTATGAGTTCATACTAATACCTTTTGGGTTAAAATTGCACTTTATATGTTTATGGATATAATGAATATAGTATTCAAGGATTATATTGATATTTTTTTTCATATTTTTATTGATAATTTCTTGATATAATATAAGTTCTATAAAGATCATGAGTATTATTTAAAGATTGTTCTTAAGACTAAGAGAGAAAACGTTATATGGTAAATTTAGTAAGTGGGAATTTTGGTTTCAATAAGTTTCTTTTATTGGTCATATTGTATTCAAGGATATAATATTGGTAGACCCTTAAAATAAAATGGTGGTTAAAGAATATCCCACACCAATGAACATAACTGAGATATGTTGTTTCCTTAGAAAATCTAGTTAGTATCAACATTTTATTGAAAACTTTTCCCATTTAGATAATATGTTAACCAAGTTGGCTTATATGGGTCAAATTCACTTTGTCAAAGGAATGTGAAGATAATTTTGTTGAGCTAAAAAATATATTTATTAATGCAACAAAATTAATATTACATTCAAGAAAGGAAGGATTTTTTATATATAGTGATTCATAAAAAATGGCTAGGGTGTGTCTTTATACAAAGTAATAAAGTTTTATCTCTTGCATCAAGGTAATTGAATGGCCATGAACAAAATAATCAATGTAATTGAAGGACCATGAACAAAATTATCTAAATCAGGATCTTGAGCTAGAAACTGTTATCTTTTCCTTGAATATATAGAGACTATATCTCTATAGTGAAATATGTATCATATTTAAAGATCATAATAGTTTGGAGAATATATTCACACAAAAAGATATTTAAATGAGACAAAGGAGAAGTTTATAACTACTAAAATACAATGTATTTACAATACACTACCATTTTGGGAAGACCGAAAAGGTGGATGACGTATTGAGTATGAAGGATTATAGATTTCTATCCACTATAAGAATGAACACAGATATAATGTTCAGGATTTGTTTAAAGTTAAACAAGTAAATTATTATTTAATGGGATGCATCATTTCTATTCTAAGGAATTTTCTAAGCTTATTTACTAGAGAAGATAAAAAATTATCAACTTGATTATAAGGGACTATAAAATAATATTAATGGCAAGTAAAATAGAAGACTAAAAGACTTCATATGTGGATATGGTGTAGTGAAGTTTAGAAATAGACTATGTATACCATAAATACCTAAACTGAAGTGGTAATTTCTTGATGAAATCCATAGATCAAATTTCTCTATACACCATGATGGTGCCAAGATGTATAGGGATCTAGGATAACACTTCTAATTGGAAAACATGAATAATGAAATTAAAGACATGGATAGGGAAACATCATTCCAATTATAAGTAATTTCCTAACCATATTTAATAAATAAGATATAGAAATATAAAATATATTAAAAAGGAAAACAATATAATATTAATTCCATGGAATATGGAAGAATCAAAGACATCATCTATGTAGATGGTGTATTAATGTTTGGAAAGAGACAATGTGTTCAACCAGTACATAAACTAAAGAGGGTATTTCGAGATTAAATTCATAGTTAAAATTTCTCTACACACCATGATTATACTAATATGTTTGTAAATATGAAAGATCACTTCTGATGGGAAAACGTGAAGTGAGAAATTACTATGTTTTATGATTCTAGGTATTCCAACAAGTAAAGTCCAAGAGAAAAGTTCTAAATGGTGTCATGGAACCTCTAATTATACCAATGTGGAAGTAGTACAATATCAAAATATAACTTATTTCTAATATAACTATATTTATAAGAGGAATGATGCTATTTGGTTCATTTTGAATTACCTTACCATGTCTATACATTGCCTAGAAATAAGAGAGGATATACCCCTTGAATGACTTTAACATGTCTATATTAATAAATTTTTGAGAATTCATGGTGTAACTTTATAAATTATATACAATTATGACCCTAATTTCATATCAATATTTTAGATTAGTTTTCCAAAAACTATGAACACTAAGATACAATTGAGTACAACATATCATCCATAAACTGATGGAAAATTTAAAAGGACCATCCCAACCTTAGAGGGAATGTTGAGGTCATGATCACTTGACTTCAAAGAATGTGGTACTAGTACTCAAATCTAGTGGAATTATATTAAAATAATAGATTCAATTTGATTATAAAATTTAACCATACAAATTATTTCATGGGAAAAAATTATATACCCTTACTTTCTAGGATAAAGTAGGGGAAATGTGGATAGTGGGCCAAAACTCAATGAAGAGACAATAGAGAGGGTGTGAGGTATCCAGAATTGTATCAAGATGGATATAAGAAGATAAAAGAGATATATTAATAATCAAAGGAAAACTATTGACTATTTTATCATTTATCTCTATTTACAATGTATATTACATATCTAATTTATACATTGTAAATAGAGATAAATTCCAACTTATCTCTATTTAAAATATATATTACATATCTAATTTATATACTCACCACTGAATACATAGATATAGATTCCAAATTATACTATAATGAAGAGGCTACCCGGATTCTTGACTCTATAAAGCAAGTGTTACAGAATTGTAAAACCTAGTTTCTGAATGTATTTAATTGGAATTACAAATTGGAATATAAAAAACGAGATCCCTAGTAAATGAAGAGGAATATTTACCCACATTTTTTTGTGGATTGATGTATACTCTAAATTTCTAAGATAAAATTATTTTAGGGGGATAATGTGAGACCCTTGAAATGAATTTAATTAATATAAATCTTATAAAAATATCCATCAAAAAATATAATCCATTTTATTTCATAATCATAGTATAAAACCCACTAGAAAATTACATTTACTTTGATGGTTATAACTAGTGCTAAAAAATAAATAACAATATAAGGTATCTCCATGATCTTCAACTATTGGGAATCATACCCTAAAAAGAAGTAAAAATATATAAGATACATTTCTGTTGGGAAGAAAAAATAAATGGAATATACATGATATAATAAATAAGAGAATGTCTTTAGAAACTATAATGAAGTGTTTTTAAGGGGTAATATGAATGATGAAAGGTAAAGGTGACCATTTGAATAGTAACCGCACAATATGATCATTGTAATAGTAATATAATCGTTAAACATACAAGTTTCCAATAAAATAGAAAAATAAATTTTAATAATATAATTAATAATTATTATAATGAATTCTGATTAATGAATATTAATTTATTATACACACATGATTTAGAATAAAAATAATTTTTTTAGAATGTGTTTTTAAATTTTCGATTCCAAATACATGATTTTAAAATACACTAATAATTTTATATAAGAATTAAAATTATAATATTTAGAAAATTATTTTCATAAAATAATTTAAATTTGGAATCAATACATTATTATTATCCATTAGTGAATGTTTCAAGATTTTATAAGACAATAATTTTTTTTAGTAAATTTTAAAATACAATATGAATATACTTATAACTATCATGACTTAATTATAAGGTAAATATTATTTAATAATTAATAAAATTGAATCCTTAAAAAAATAATTTATTTTGTTAATATAATTTATTGTAATGAATTAAAATAAATTTTTAAAACCTATAAAGGATGTTCCCGGGGTTAAGATAAAAATTAATTCTTTGAAAACCATACTTTTTAGAAAAATGATATTTACATTGTCAAATTAATATAAAAGAAATAGAGTTCGGTTCTCAAACATAAAAATATTAAAAAAATTCCTTAAATTTCATAAACCATGAGCTAAAAACTTGGGTAAACCACTAATTTTTTTTCAACAATTTATATTTCCCAGGCATAAAATCAAAAGTTAATAAATAATTGCCCCTAATTTTCTATAAATAACTACCCATAATCCCATTCCTCTTAACTCTAAAATGATAGATCAAGGTTTTCCATGAATTTTACCTCTTAAGAGTCCCTCTAAGGTGTTATTAATTATTTAGGGTGTTCTTTCTGAATCTTTAAGAAGAAAATTTGCAAGGAAAGAATTAAAAATCTCTTCTATTTCTTTATTTTTGTCTTACTTTGCAATTACTTTTCATTTAAATTTGAAATTTAATTATGGTTCATTGTTAAAAATTCCTCATTATATTATCAATGAGTTATCACTATTTCCCTTTATTATACAACCTTCATAATATTTTATAATCCTTAAACATTCCCATAATTATAAGCTCCATTATCCAAATCCATACATATTCCATGTTTTTTATGGTATTATGGATGTATAATTTCTAATTTGTGGGATTTTTTTAAGGAAGGATGGTGAAGATAAATCTAGTGGACGCAATATTGGTTCCCAGGTGGATTAAAATTGATTTTGGCATAATTTCACATTTTCTTAGGGGAATTTTATATCCCTAATGTATACCAAATATATGTGAGACAAACTGCGAATTTTTTGAGGGGGGTTTTTCTATCTTTTCTATGGTATCCTACCATTTCAAATTATTATATTTAATGAATATTTTCAATTTATATCCTTGTAATATAAAAGTATCCTAAAATATTACTTCATTATAATTACTTTGATTAGGGTACTTTACATTAAATTGTGAATATCATATAGTTTCCAAGTTTTTTTTGGATAGTCACCTAGATAACTATAATATTCCATTGAATGGGTAAATATTTATATTTCATATATCCATTATTTTTATATAGAAAACTATTGACTATTTTATCATGATTAGGTATGAGGTTCCTTAGGGAAAATTATGATATGTATTTTTTAACCATTCTCTTTTTATAATGGATGAATTTGAATTATTATGTGACATTTGGGTCCCATAATTAAATATCCCCTTTATTATTCAATTGGTTTCATGTGACAAACTAGATTGAGTATCTGGTATATGTGTTACCCATTTATGTATGATGTCTTGGCACTAGGCCTTGATGGTATCATTTTGATATTTAAAATTATACATCCTTTCACTATTACATAGATTATTACTATCCATTTGTTTATTTATTTTCATTTTATTCTTTGATATATTATTCTAACTATTTTGTTTTTTATAGCATTATTCAATTATTTATTCTTTCCATATTAGGTTTTCCATGCTTATTTTATGATAGTTTCAACTATAAGACGCCTATAACATAGTGTAAGATGTCACCCCTTTATTTTGTTTCCATTTTTACCCATTAAAACATGATGATTTATATATGGTACATAACTATTATCAAGGATAAAACATAATGTTTTCATATATTTGTCTGATGTATTTTAAATTTTTAATGTGATTTAATGTTCATTTATATATCTAGTTTTCTAAGACTACTAAATTGTTGGATCTTGTGTATAGTGATATATGTATTATATAACATTATAATAAAATAACCAATAGTAGCTGGGTAATAGATTTAGGGAGTTAGAGATAAATTTCAAGAGTTCCATTATAATTTCATTAATGTTACAGATTCAGTTTATAAAGAGCAGACAAAAACATAATTTTTTTTAATATTGAATCAATAAATATAATTGAATTTTTTATGAATATATTTTTAAATATATTACCATTAAAAATTTTAATCATGAATTATATTCATCTATAGTACTACATATCACCAGTATTTATGTTTTCTTAATAATTCATAATGGAAATGTTATAGCATCATTCATGAAGGCGGTAAAACCAACCCATACAAGAATGTATTATAATAATTAGATAAGTAATAATATGTTATTGTATTATTTTAATATCACTTTTACCAAATAATAATGATTTCCATTACATGATACTATGTTAAATAATATTTAATAAGATGTGAATAAATAAGATAAAAGAAATGGTTAAAAAAGGTAATACTCACATTGAAGGATCAAATCATTCCTCAAGGACCTCCATTAAAATGAAGGATTTGGGGATCAATTTTTTGAAAAGAATCTTTGAAACATGATATAATGTTATTAGAGACATAAATTATATAGATATTGGATTGAAAATTCAAGGGTAAGTGTGGTTTCAAGTGGTTAGGGGAGGGGTCCTTTTATAGGTGGAAATGAGTAGCATTTTTGTAAATACTCATTCCATAATGTATAAAAATGTAATTTTGAAAGTAAAGAGAAATAAAAAGTGTAAAATTTAGAATTATAGGCCATGAATTAACTTATCAAAACAATTATTTGATAAGGTTTTCTGGTATATTATCACTTTATAAATCATTTTAACCATTTCACCCCTTTTATCCTCTACCGTCATAACTCAATTTAAATCTCGATAACAATTTTTTCAACATAAAATTTCAGTTTCCCTATTAGTAAATTTTTATTCCTCTATTCTATAAATGACATCAATTTTATTAAAATCAACCTCTATAAGTAATTAAAATTATTTTAAAAATAAAACGTGTAATTCATGAATAAGATATTTATCTTGTAAAAACATTTAGTCAACTTCTATAGTCTAATTGAATACAAGTATAATAATTATTATGTGTGTATTATATTAAATAAGATTAATATAGTACATTAATAACGATTAATTAAATTTTTATGATAAAAATTTCAAAACACAAATAAAAAAATTCCTTTAAAAATTATCTCATTTTAACATTAAATGACTTTATTCCTATTTTTCACAAGTAAATTATTTTACAAATAACAATTCATTGAATTTTATAAATCCATTTTTATTAAAATCAATGTTTTAATTTTATAAATACATTAAATTAAAAATATTATTTACAATTAATAAATTTAATTAAATGTAAAATGTATAAAAATACGCATAATAATACTAATAATAAAAAAACGTATTTTTAAAAAATATAATTTATTATGTTAATTATTATAGGTTTATATAATGTGATATTATACTTAAAAAAACCCCTTAAGACCTTTTTATAATCCCTAAGGGTGAGATAAGAAATGGTGGTAGTCATAGGTTGTGATCCAGTAAACATGGATATTGTTGTGATTTCCACTAGTTTGAACTTTTATAGAAAATGATTTCTCTTAAGCCATACTTATTAAAGTTCATCTTGAGCATGGTCAAGTTAAACCCTATTGATACTACCTCCTTCCCATGATCATACAAAATATCTTCATAGAGAAGACATCTATTTTTTAATTTCCTAACTTCTCTATTTTTATATAAGTTCCACAATGTGATTACTTCTATTTATACAGCTATATCAATGTCTATATTAAATGGGAAAGACCTCAAGATTATTTTAATTGAGTATTGAATATTATTTTCACTCAGAATATAATAATAAAATTCATCTCATTAATCACTCTTAGATCTAATAACTGTACAAGAGCAATAATCATATTACGTCCACATTTCTCTTTTCTATTCCTATATATTTTCATAAATAATTATCTGAAACCATTCATACTATTCTATAATTTCTTTTCTCAAGTTATTTATCATATTTATAATATTTTTCATTCTTACTATAGTAATAATCAGAAATATGATCTACATCATAGATAGTGATATTTAATATTTCAATTTTGTATTATTTTTAGTTAATGTTTTACTATTTATTTCATTGTAATATTCTACCTTAATGGAATAAAGAATTTTTCTTTTTTATATTGTTGTTACATGTAATAAATTTTTTCCAACACACGAGTTTTATTAATGGTAATTTCATACTAAAATTATGGGGAGTTACATTCTCCCCTATTACAAAATTTTACCCTTAAAATTTAAATACTAAAATAAAAATATATAAGCTTAATTTTGTCTCATTGCATCATTGGTTTCCTAAGTTTCTTCCTTAGACTTATTATTTCTCTGTAAAACAATGACCAGGTGAGTGATATTACTTTTTAGTACTTTATCACTATGATACATGATATCCATCAGTTGTTCCTTATAAATGAGGTCATTATCTAGTTGTACAGCCACTGATCTATATACATATGATGAATCTAGTATATACTTTCTCAAAAGTGATATATACAATAGGTTGTTCATATAGGAGTGGTTTTATTGAAGCATTAATAAATAATCTATGGTCCTCATATGTTCAAAAATATCATTTTGGTTGAGGTGCGTAGGGATCAAATTTCCCTTCTTCCAGAAGTTCATGACCCTCCTATAGGGTGATATTCTAAGAAACACTTTATCACCAGCTTCATAATCCATATTTTTATTATTATTATCATCATAGATATTCTATCAGCTTTCCACTACTTTAATATATCATTTAATTTTTTGAAACTCCTCTATCATATCTTGAGAAGTATATATTCCGAATATATTTCTATCTCCAACTTCATCCTAACATGTTAGAGTATTTCATCTCTTCCCATACAGAGAATTATATGGTGCCATTTAAATTCTTGAATTGAAATTATTCTCATATGAGGACTCAACCAGACTAAAATGTTGATCACAAAATCCTTTTAAATATATTGATAAATTTATTAACATATATTAAAATGTATCAATGGGCTATCTAGATTAACCATCTATTTATGATTGATAAGATATCTTAAAGTTTAGCCGTATATTTAATTCTCGTTGAAGACTTCTCCAAAACATTAATGTGAACCGTGGATAATGATCAATTAAAAGTTCATGTGGTATTCCATACAACCTTACCACTTTATTTATATCATATCTATTTAATTGAGTGAGAAACACCATCGAATAATAACAAAGTGTGTTTTATTTATAGGTTTTTCATACATAACCTAGATGAAATTTTTTCTTTAGAAGTCTTGGGAATAAATATAATGAAATCCATGTTGAAATTCTCTTATTTTTATTTGAATATGTGAAATGTTTTCATCACCCCCATATATTTTTTTCATTCACCCTTTACTTGTTGATAGAATAAGCATCGATATGTACACTCCACAATCTACCACATCATGTTATCCCACCAGAAGTGGTTCTTAAGGTCTCTATACATTTTTTTTTGTTTCCTGGGTGAATAAATAATGATAAGATATGTGTATCATCCAAAATATATTTATTTAGTTAAAATATTGATGAGACACGTATCCAGGTTCGAAATATTATAATTCTATATTTATTAAGGATGAAATCTTAAATATTTCATACCTTCTTCTGTGGCTCCATATCATTGTTTTGCACCTCCTTGATTGTGAAATAAATGGATTGTTGAGAAATAGTTTGTGAAAGATATGATTTTATACCTTCCCATATGATTTCCATGTACATTTTGTAACATACCGACCTTGAATCCACACACCAATTCCCCAAGATGATTGGTCACATGACCTCATGTGCACCTCCCCACATGAAAAAGGCTGCCGAATAGCACTGAGTATCTAATGTCGATCATGGGGAGACTATAATCTCTCTATCCAAGTAATAAAGCAGGGGAAATAAATAAACAACAACCAAGTGATATAACCATAACCAAACTCAATATCACAACAAGAGAAAAAGAGGAAATAAAATTTCCTAAACTGAACAATATATATTCCATGACAAAATACATGTAAAGTGTCAAAATGAAAATCAAAAAGTAAAGACGCTGAAAATTCCCAAGTGGGCCCCATCACTAAGTCTGGTCCCCTCATCCTTTCTCCACCATGAATCAACCATCTAACATAGGGCCCTTTACCTTAACCTATCCTACTACCATGAAATCTATTTGGGTACTGAGCACGTAGCCCAAGTAGGGTGTTAGTACAACTCAGCGGGCCACCACAACGATATCTAAAAAAATATCGAGTCAATAACAGTGTATGAAGTCATAGAAATAATAAATTAAAATTCATTATTATACATTTATCACATTTATTAATCCTTAAATTAACCACACAACCTCCTAGGTTCCCTAGGACACCCTAACTCTCAATACCTACTTCAGCCCGTGTCAGAGTCTGAACCATATCAAATAATTATTTCACACACATGATATTTTATTATCAATTTCATTTTAATTCATATTTTGGCCAATTGTAACCATTGTCCAATGTGAACTCATTGATATATAACATTGTGTCTAACACCCTGTGGGTATTTGGACCCTCCGTCCCAATCCCACACCTCAATAATCACTATGGTCTTTTGATGCAGTAGACTGTGTCCCACACACAATTGTCAATATGTATCTCTATGAGATTTTTATTTATCAAACAATGTCCCTCACATGTTTATAAATTAATTTATCAACATGGTCTTTTGAATTAGTAAACCATGTCCCACACATGTTTGTCAATCAATTCATCACTATGGTCTTCTGATACAGCAGACCATGTTAGACACATGTTTATCAATCAATTCATCGCTATGGGATTTTGATGTAATAGACCATACCCACACACATTTATCACATATATCAAAATATCACATGTACCACAGTAACCCATTAATTTATTCAACAATTAATTAATCAAATTTAATAATTTTATAATCACATCATTCCATTAATTACTTCTATAATTAATTAATCACATTAATAAATTTCATAAACATAAAAATATCCATTAATTAATTCAATAATTAATTAATAAAACTCAAAAATCCTAATATCCTCATAATTAATTCAATAATTAATTATTCTAATTTCATCAATTTCATAAACACAATAATCTGCATTAATTAATTCAATAATTAATTAATCAAATTCAACAATCCAAATATCCCCATAATTAATTCAATCATTAATAATTACAATTCAACAAATTTATTAAATATAGTAATTTCCATTAATTAATTCAAAAATCAATTAATCAAATTCATCAATCCCAATGTTACCATAATTAATTCAATAGTTAATTAATCATTTTCAATGATTTCAAAATCTACAATTTCTTAATCCCTTAATTAATTAATTTACCAAAATAATTATTTAAATTTTAAAAAATCAATTGGTAATTATCCAATATAAATTATACAATTACATACACATAACTAAAATGAAGACTTTGGGATTTGAATATTAGACCTCCTACCTCTGATCATTGATGAGGGATCACCCAATGGAAAGTCCCCAAATTGAAGTGGAAACGGTCAAACCCATGACGATGAATGAGATCTTGAATCAAATCCTAGAAACAAGATCAAACATATCATGATCCATAAACCCTAGATCTAGATGCATAAAAACAGGGAAAAAATCCATCCAAAAGATGATAGAAACATGAGAGAGAGGGAAGAAACCAAATGGGATTATGATATCTTATCGGGAAGGGTGAAGATATTCAATCAGGGCTTCATATTGTCAAAAATGGAGGTCAGGAGCATTGGGAATTAATATAGGAGCCCCAAAAAATGAGAGGGAACAATTATTACTGTGTTGGGTTGAATTAGGGTTAATTATGATGGTTAGGAATTTTAAAATATACTTTTCAAGTTAATTAAAAACACGCCCACTGTTTCCTGGATAGGGGAACATAGTTTTCCAAACTATTTTCCTTAAAAGTGAACCTCTTGTGGTGGTGGTGGTGGTGTGTGGGGGGGGGGGGGGGTGGAGGGGAGCACGATTTCTCTAAAAAGGGAATACGGTTAGACAAAGCATGCACCAACCATGCAATCCCTCTTTGTTTGGGGTTTCACTGTTTGATGGGGAAGAGCGCATAGTTTGTGAAAAGTGTGCGTGAATTGTGCACTACCCAATATCCCTAAAAAACTTCTAATTTTCATCCAAACACACCCGAGATAAAACCCAACCAAAAATTACTCAAAATAAGGAAAAATATTACCTATAAAGAAGCCAGTAACATCATTAGAAAAGGACTTGATATTACAATCTCTTCACCCTATAACAACTCATCCTCTAGACGTACTCCTAAGAAACTATAAGAATTCGAGTAAAAAAGGTTGGACCAATGCACCCTCATATCCACTTATCTCTCCCATGTTTACTCCTTAACACAACCATTTTGTCATAATACATGAACTATCATCACCGTATTTCACCATAACACTTTATCACTATGATCCAACAAAATCATAAAATACTCCTCAAAGGACGCATCAGTCTCAAGCTAAACATCATCCACATCGATCACATGAGAAGGGCCGGGGTGATACTGTTGAAGCTGTAACACCTGAAAAACATCATGAATATTACTTTATCTTTTTGGAAGAGACAATCGATATGCCACCAACTCTATTATCTCTACAACCTCAAATAGTTAAACCGACCTGGATTATAACTTGTCATGTCTATGTATCCTTCCGTGACCCAACCTATGTGACACCAAAAAGAATACATAATCACCGTCTATAAAATATAGGGGTCATTGGTGTCTATCATTATAAGTCTTATGTCTACTATTATCTATAACCATACACTTCCGAATTAGATGAACCTGCTCTAAAGTCTCCAGCATGAGACTCCCAAAAACTTTGACTCACATGTCTTTGTCCATCATTGAGGTGATCTTCATGTCCTTCCATAAAAAGACTTATATGACGAAATCTATATAGTTTACTAATGACTATTGTTATAGTAAAACTCCACTAAATATAGTTGCTTCTCCCAAGACCCACCGAAGTCCATAACACTTGCTTCTAGCATATCCTCAAGCACCTAAATAGTATGCTCTAAATTCCCATATATTTGTGGGTGGAAATACATACTCAATAAAACCTATGTACCAAGTGACTTATGTGATCATTTACATAAGTGAAAAGTAATGTGTGAGTAATGATATGAAACTACACTCAGTGGCACTATGTGGAGATAGACTATCTCCCAAACATACATGTCTCCCAACTGATCCACCAAGAAAGTCTCCCGTACTAGTAAGAAATATGGTAACTTTGTCAAACAGTCCACAATAACCCAAATAGAATCATTATTCCAAGGAATTTTTTAGGATACCCACCAAAAATTCCATTGTAATGGCATCCCACTTCCATTCTGGAATAGGTAATGACTACAATAAACTGCTAGGTTGTTGATGCTCAACTTTAACCTCTTAACAGGAGCATCATCATGTCATGAACTTTGTTGTCTCCCTTTTAATGCCTATCCACCAAAATAGTCATCATAGGTCATGGTAAATTTTGGTTACACCTAGATGTACCACCCAATTTTAGGCATAAAATCAACACATCACGTCACAACCTGACCCAAGACGAGGCTCGAGTTGCAACTACCCCAAGCCCGCCTCCATAGGCTAGGGGGTGGTGATAAGTGACGAAGGCATAAATAAAATTAGGGAGGCCTTTTAATATGTACCTATATGCACACACATAAATAAATTGATGAAAAAGTGTATGGGGAAATAGTAAAAGGCATGAAACTAATATAAAGTAAACCAATCATGCATGAACCTTTAGACAGTACAGAAGTACAATAGTTTAAAACGAAAATTAAAGGAAAAAAATACACGACCAACCAAAAAATATGTCCCAACCTGATAGAAAACTAGAAATGCTAATAGATGGGAGAGACCACCTTTTGAAACTCAAGATACAACCACAATATGAGTTCTAGGCACCCAGTATCCCAAAGCTCCTTTGTATTCACAGTAGACCTATCCGTCATCTGCATAAGACACAACACATTTTGGCAAAGCCTATGCATGGGTGATTATATGCATACCCCGTAGGATGCCTAGAAAGCTGAAGGTGGATAATTAAGAGATACAATATGAAGAGAAAACAATAGATAACACAAGGTATAGTGAAATAGTACAACTTAACCCCACAAAGAGTGAAATTAAGCTCATTTAAACACAAAGGGATAAACATAGTGAGTAGAGGAACTACCAATCAAGTATTTTCCACCTATAGAGGGAGAGTAAATTCATCCAAACTTGTGAAGATAAACATAGAAAGAAAGTGTCATACCCCATGAATATTTTCCTCTCCTTGATGGAGAGTATATAAATCCAAGGTGTGGATACAGAAGAAGAGTATATATATATACTCAGTAAAAAAATACCAAACCTCAAGAGTAAGGGGATCTCCATCTCATATATAAAGACCCGACCTTAATTATTATGATAAGTCAATAATTTTACTTTCAATCACTTTAAGAATCATTTCAGGTTTATAGATTTAAATAATTAGGCCATAACTTATACATAACAAATTGATTATTACAAAGTAGATACTTCTATTCATTATCCATTTTTTTGAAAACCAATTTTTTTTAAAAAGAACATAGTTTTGTTTGAAGAATAATCTTTAAATACTTTCATCATAGCATCTTATTTGTCATTACCAATCATAATACCTATGAAAATCATTTAAAAACGTGTGATGAGAACAAAAATCTTAGTAATAGAAAATAAGTGAAACAATTTACATGTGATCTTGAGAGATATAAAGAAGAACATGAGGACTTTCATAAAGGAATGAGAAAGAGGAATATCATAACAACAAGAACTTGGATCATATCTTGAAAATGTGGCTACAAAATTTAATGTATACATTCATAATAATATCACCAAAGTCCATCCCTAAGGTTTCATACCACAAAGTTCCATCCCCAATGTGTCATAAAAATTTCCAGGTTATTCACCAAGGTATCGTAAAACTTGTCATCTATAGAGATAAGTTTTTTTACCCAATGCATTGGAGTAATATCTGGGTGAAACCTTAATATTTTTTTATTTTCATGTGATCCAAATAGATCATAATCAAACATTTCAAAAATAACCCAAATAGAATAAATGAAACCTGTTTCATAGAAAATTTGTGACATTTTAAAAAGTTCTTAAAATAAGATCATTATTTCATTTATAACCCATGGAAATGGAACATGATTTTATAAAACATTAAAAAGAGAGTGGAAAAGGGTCAACCATTCATAAATGACTCATAATATAGTATAAGATAATAGTAAAATGTAAATAATAACATGGTATGGAATCTTGAATTACATACCACATAAAAGAATACTTGAATGAAAAAAAGACGTTGCGAATTCCCTTACCACATAATAAACACTTGAATACATATCATTAAGGAATTACATTATAAAAAACATTATATTTCTTGATAATATACTAATTCTTGATATAATAAGTCAAATGGTTGTATATACACCTTATAGGAAAATAATGGTGCATAACATCTTGATATTCCCTAAAGAAAGGAGATTGAGACGAAGTCCCTTAAAAATATTGTATCATTAGATTAATGATAAATCAATGACATAATTATGTGTGAAAAAATATGTACACCCAATAAAAGTGGATATTTAGTGTAAAACAATTATATTCCATTCACACATATTCTTGGAGAAACAAAACTAAGGACATGGATATTTAACTCAATGAAATGAGATTGAGTTAAGATTTCCCTTACAGATTTTGTATAAATGACATAAGAATTTTTCGATGGGGTGATTATGTATAGCAATAGTATATCCATAAAAAGAGAAGTGGAAATTAAAACCTAAATAAATAAATAGTTATTCCACACATAATGTTGTCATAATATAAATAACGAAGTATGTGTAAAACCCAATGAGTGGAAATTGAGTTTAGAAATTCCCTTACCTTGAGCCCGACTCGTCACGTTCAATATTTATGTTCCAAAATAATAAAGGTAGGTTAATTTATACTTTCTTGAGAATCTTTTTTAAATTTATTTTTTTGTTTTATATCACTTATTAGCATGTTATAAAAATTTCATAATTATTCAAGTCTATATCGGTCGTTTTGTCGATATTTGGTACTTGAGTCGAAAAAAACATGTTTTGATGTAACTTTTCAATGTAGTCAAAAGTACATCATCTCCAAAATATTATTAGTCATGATTTAAATGTCATATATTTCCAGTATATATGTATTTATTTTTTCCATAATATTTGGAGATAAGAAATGAAATGCACGGTTCTTGGAGACAGTAGGATGTACGTTTGTATGAACAGTACTTTTCTATATTTTTCATATTAAAATAATAAAAACTGAATGATAAATATGTATATTGTAATTAAAATATAATATCTATGTTATATATGTTAAATAATTTCATTAATACCATCCTTTATATGTTCCATGTATGGCATGAATGAGTGATATCACTTTGAGGGGGCGGTAGTCCACACTTCCTCAAATGAAATTATTGTATTTACACAACACGAATAACATTAAGGTATATTCTAAATGAAAATTATAGAATCATAGAGATAAAATAAATATCATAAATAAATATAGTTCTATTATAATGGCCACCATGAGAGGTGGTAGGAAAAAATTGAACAATCATCGTTTTGTGAGGCAGTAGTTCACCGTACAAAGAAAAAATATGTTCAGAACCACAAAACTGGGTTTCTGTAGTGCCACCCTTTAAAAGCACTGAAATAAAGAGCTGATAAAGGGGGTGCCTTTAACAGAGGTAAAAAAAAGTGCTCATAAATGCACCCCTTTATCATCTCTTTTTTTAGCACTGTTAAAGGGGCCCCTTTATCAGCGCTTTTTTTAGTAGCACAGATAACGGGGGGGGGGGGGGAGGCGTTATCAGTGCTTTCTTCCCTTGAACTGATAATGGGAATATTTAAAAAAAATATTTCCTTAAAAATATATATTCATATATAAATATATAAGTATATTTATATTGATATAATATAATATATATTTTTAAATATGTTTTATATAAGTATAAATAAACATTTCCATTTAATATATAAGATATGTAGTGAAAATGGCTTATAAAATATCATAAAAAATTATTAATTAATATTTTTCTAGTTATCATCGACTAATAATCATTTAAAAACATTTTTAAGACACAAAAAATCAAAAAATCAATAAAATATCTAAAATAAGTTGAAAACATAACCCAACTTCAAATAACCATAACTTTTGATCCGGGTGCCTATTTGGGCTCTATAGTATATCAAATCGAAGCATGTGACGAGCTCTACACACTAGTGGTTAAAGGAAACCTTTTTCACATTTTTTGAGGCCAAAAAGGCCCATAAGTCCTCAAAACTGAGTTTTTAGTCCAAGTACCCAATTTGTTCAACATTCAATGGAATTTCAACCTCGTTTTAGGGGGGGGGGTATTTTTTACCTTTTTCGTTGGGGACTGAATTTATTCTGAGGGGTTACATTTATATTGATATTATGGATTTGAAATTTTATCGGTTTTCACTATGTAATGTTATTTATAATCAATTATATAACAATATATACATATTTTTTATATATTCACCCATAAAAATTTAATTTTATAAATAAATAATTAAACATATTTACATATAAAGTATATTTATCAATATATAAGGCTTATCTAAAAAAAGTAATACCCATTTTATTTAAAATAAAAATATATTAATATTTATATACCTATATGATGTGTGTGTGTATGTGTGTATTTGTGTGTGTCTGTATTGACAAAATGATACATATTATCTATATATTCTAAACATATTTACATACATATTAATATATAATATTTTAAAAAATATATAAATATGTATAATTATACTTAAAAATACACATAAAATATATGTGTGTGTGCTTGTCTATTGTATATATGTATTTATTTATTTATAAACACACACACTAAAGCATATTTTATAAATGTATTTAAAACAGATCTTATAAATAAATATATATTAATATAAGAATAAATATATAAATATATAAATATATAAATACAACTATATATGTATATATATGAATATATGAATATATATATATATATATATATATTAATAAAACTATTTATATGTATTAATATAAATATATATATGTGTTAATATAAATATATATTAATATATGAGTAAATATAACTAAATATATATATAAATAAATAGACATATTAATAAATTAAGAGCAAAGAAATATGGTGGAGTGGTAAAGAGTTAGGTGCACAAGAAATAGGTGCAGTAGTGGTTCTAAATCCATTAGATGGAGGTGTGCGTAAGTGTAGGTTCAAATATTAGCATAAAACAACCTAGTATATTGAGTATATGGGTGTTGTTTAAAATAATGGAATAAAGATATGTTATGGGGTTGGAGAAAGAACACTATTAGAGAAATGGGCTTTGGAGCTCCCTGACACAGGCGACCGCCTTTGGCGGTCCCTGGCCTGAAAAAAAGCTTCGGCGCCCCCCGCCCCCCTCCCCATGTGAAACCCTACCCACGTCATGCCACCTTTCCCCCATCACCCTCTGTCCTCCGCCCTCGCCGCCCGTCCCCTCACCGCCCTCCACCCTTTACAGCCCATCCCCTCGCCACCCTCCGCCCTCTGCCCTCAGCCCTCCACCCTCCACCCTCTCTGGCCTCCGGCCTCCGGCCTCCGGCCTACGCCATCCACCCTCCACCCTCCGCCCCCTCTGCCCTCTGCCCCCTTGGCCCTCCGCCCCACACCCTCTACCCCTTCGCTGCTCGTCCCCCATCCCTTCGCCGCCCTCCACTCCAACTCTCCGCCATCCCCCGTCCCCTCCCTCTTCGTCCCCCTCCCTCACTACACCGTCACCGCCCATCCCCTCCCTCATTGTCCCCTCCCGTGTGGAAGTGCTACCGCTCGGTCCCCTCCCTCCCCGCACGGCCGATGCTCATCCCCCGCCGCTGTCACCCATCCACTCTAGCTCCCTGCTATCCTCTTTCCCCTCCCTCATTGTCCCACCCTCACTACAGCGTCACCAACTAACCGACTCCTCTCCTCCGACTCACCACCGCCGCCATCGCCCGTCCCCTCCCTCACTGCACCATCTCCGGCTCCAGCTCCCCTCCGCTGCCTCTCCTCTCTCCCACAAAACTGCCTTTGGCTCCCCTCCCTTCCATGTTTGTAGCACAATCACATATGACATGACATGGGATTTCACTTACATTCCACTATCTATTCTCTTGTTTATTATTCAGAGATATAATTTAATTATTTTATCAATGGTCCATAAGAAATTGGTTAGTATTTATTTTAAATATATTTGATATGAAAAATGAATGTAATAATTCTTGTGTAAATGTTTGTTATACAGATATTATTATGGATAAGAGTTGGATTGATCTTCCAAATCGAATGTCTAGAGAAAATTTCAATGGAATTATGCAGTTTATTGACTTCACCAGAGGATTTGAAAGTGACTATATTATTTTTCCATGTAGAAAATGTGATAATAGATATCAATTAAAAAGATATATTGTGGGGGAGCACCGATTATTTAACAGATTTCTGAAAAATTATAAGAGTTAGACTCGTCATGGAGAAGAATATGTTCGTTGTCAAAATATGGATGCAGTTCAAATGGATGTTGATGCAAGGATGAATGATTAAATGCATAAAATTCTTACTGAAATGGTACGTGGGTTGGATCCTGAAGGCATTGACATCCATAATCTTGAGACCAGTGAGATAAATCTTCACTCTGGTGCAGATCGTGATTCGAGGAGGTTTTAGGAAGCACTTGATTATTAAAAAGTAGAATTATATACTGGATATACTTCTTACAATAAATTGTCATTTATCGTGGAGTTGTTGCATTTGAAGACTTTGAATCAGTGGTCAGACACATCATTCTACATGCTATTGGTGTTATTGAAAAAGGTTCTTCCTGTCGACGCTAAGATTCCCGAGTCGTATTACCATGCTCGTAAGTTGACAGAGAACTTAGGTTTTACATATGAGATCATAGATGCATTTGCAAACAAATGTATGTTGTTTAGAAAGGAAACTGCCCATTTGGATATTTGTACATTTTGTGGCGCTTCCAGGTGGAAAGAGAACATGGGAAATCAGACTCATCAAAGTTAGATTATGATACAGGGGAAACTGATTGCCGTAAAGCAAATGTGTTACTTTCCCCTTAAACCGAGGTTGAAAATATTTTTTATGGCATCTAAAGTTTCTAATTTAATGAGATGGCATGCAGAAAGAATTCATGAAAGTGATATGTTAACCCACCTGGTAGAATCTCATGCATGGAATGATTTTGTTAAGAGACATCCCGATTTTTCTAAAGATGTTTGTAATATACGATTGGGGTTGGAAACAGATGGTTTCAATCCATTCAAGTCTATGGTTGGTGCAACTCATAGCACATGGCCTGTGGTGTTGGTTCTGTATAATCTTCCTCTGTGACTTTTTATGAAGCAAAAATTTATATTACTTTCCACTCTTATTGATGTACCTAGAAGTCCATGGGATAAGATTGATGTTTATCTTCAGCCATTGATTGATGATTTGAATAAATTTTGGGGCGATGGTGTGATGACTTATGACTGTGAAATGAATGAAATGTTCAAATTACAGGCTGCTTTATTATGGACAATCAATGACTTCTTGTCTTATAAAAATTTATTAGGCTAGAGTAGGAAAGGGGAATTTTAGAGCCCATGTTGCAATAAAAGTAAAAAATTTGTATGGATTAAAAATACCAAAAAATGGGCATACATGGGTCACAGACGTTTTCTCCCCCCTCAGCATAGGTTTAGAAAGGACAGTGTGTCATTTGATGGTTCTAGAGAGTTCATCCCAACACCAAAGATCATGACAGGAGTCAAAATGTTATTGCAGATTGAGGAAGAAAATGTCTGCATGGTATATGAAATTTAGGATTTGGTGGATCATCCATTACATAATATTTGTGATGCAGGTAGGCAGCACAATCACAATTGGAAAAAGAAAAGTATTTTTCATAGTCTTTCATATTGGAAAACTAACATGCTAAGGCATAGTTTGGATGTCATGAAAATTGAAAAAAATGTTTGTGATAACATATTTTGGACCATTTTAGGTGTCAATGGAAAATCAAAGGACCATGTTAATGTACATCATTATTTGGAAGTAATGGGTTTAAGGAAATAGTTTCATTTACAATTAGCTGATGGAAACAAGGCATATATGCCTGATGCATAGTATACGATGACTATAAAGGATAAATAGACATTTCTTTCCATTTTGAAAATGCTTAAGGTGCCTGATGGTTACTCTTCTAATATTTCTAAGTGTGTAAATCTAACAAGAAGGACATTGAAAGTGTTGAAAATTCATGACAATCACATACTACTTTAGCAGTTGATTCCAATCAGAATTTGTGATTATTTATCGCCCATTGTTGTTCAACCGTTTATTGAGATTAGTAATTTTTTAGATAGCTTTGTTTAAGAAATCAACGAATGAGTGATTTAAAAAGTTTTCATGACCAAATTGTACTTACACTTTTTCAATTTGAGAAACTATTTCCCCCCTCATTTTTCGATGTTATGGTCCACTTGATAGTGCACCTAACTAATGATGTAATGGCTGCTTTTCCAGTGCAATTCAGGTGGACGTATCCTATTGAGCGGTATTTGAGTACATTGATACGATTTATATGCATCAGAGATCACCCGGAGGCATCAATAGCCAATGGTTATTTGATGGATGAGTGTACTACTTATTGTGCAGAATATCTTACGGATGTTGAAACAAAATTAGATAAGCACTCTCAGATTCATGATGGTCCAGTTAGAGAAGGAAACATATTTTATATGGACAACATCGAGTGGATACATGCGCATCGATATATCTTTTTCAATACTCCATCGGTTGCACCATTAATGTAGTAAGTGTCTTATCACTTTTATTGATTAAATTTTATATGTTTTGTTTTCATAAGTTGACCATTTAAAAATTGCGCAATCATTTGCTGGAAACAAATTAATGAGATGAAAGAAGAGATGTATCATGCGACTGACTATCAAATTCAACAATCTCATTATGTGTCATTTCATGATTGGTTCAAGGATTATGTACGTATAAATTTATTCTCATTATGAGTGAAGTATTATACTAATTTCTTTCTTCAAAAATCATTATTGAATTCTATGAATTATGTAGGTTCATAAGTTGAGGGAGTTAGGGGACCCCATGCCAACTGAATAATTTATCCAACTGGTTGAGGGTCCATCTATAATGGCTCGTCGTTATAAAGCTATAGATGCTAATTCTTTTCATTTTCGCATTAAATATGTTGACGACAAATGAGAAACAAAAAATAGTGTCATCAATTGTCCATTCATCGATTCTGGTTATTACTATGGTCAATTGATAGACATAATTGATGTTGTATACACACATGGGTTGAAGTAAATATTGTTAAAGTGTAATTAGGTTGATCCATTACATGGATGTAAAGTCGATCAATTTCAGTTTTCGTTGGTGAATTTTAACTATATGTTATAAAAAAATAAATGAGTTGATAATGAACCCTTCAATTTGAAATCACAAGCGGAACAAGTATTCTTCGTTACTTTGCCTTTGAATCCATGTTGGCAAGTTGTTATGAAAATGTCCCAGCGAGGAGTGTTTTTATTTGAAAAATATGAACCTGAGACTGTTCCATTTGTTTCCCAACAACTTGATCAACAAACTATAGTTCAACGTGAAGAATATATTTATTGGGTCAGAGCGGGTATTGAAGGAGAAACGATCGATTTGCATGCTTAATGAAAGGTATAATTGTTTTCCCACTATTCAGTATTGAATGTCCTAGGATATCATAAATTATCTAACCATTTTATAAATCCTTGTAAGTTTTAATGCTCACTTTTGGAAGTTTATTCATTTTTAAATATTTAGGGTGATTTCTCTTTTTGTATCTTCATGTTATTGTCAGTGTATCTTCCCATTGAGGTGCTCTTTATTTGGTTCATGTTCTTCTTTAATTTTTATTAATTCAATATGAAATTTGGTTATGCATTGATTGGTTTTGTACATAATTTGTATATCTGTTTTGTTAACTTTATGATTTTTTAAAATCCATTCACAACAAATTATTCAATCCCTTTTTGTTTGACTAACAATTGTAAAAGTTTAATTTTTTTAAACAATCCAATTTTTCTTTTGGACACTTTGGATAGTCTCCTTACTAATGTTTTCTATGACTGTAGGCATGTGAGGGGAAGAGGCAGTAGATCCACATCATTCATCTGAGCCATCAACGTCTCAGGGTCAAGGTATGTTTGAATGTCATTGTGTCTTTTTTTAGGTAATTGATAAACACACACACACACACATATTTATAACATCTGTCAAATTATATATAAAATTGTTTTCAGCAGGATCAGACTCAACTGCTTCTTCCTCTCTCAAGAGAGGCCCTGGTCATGGAATTTTATCCTTGAATTCCGACACGACGTTTGATGTTTCATTTGATGAGAAATTTCATCCTGTGGGATTGAATTCCCCATAATTTATTCATCAACTGTGTCATATCATACGTGAACCACATCGATTTCCATTGACCACATGTTAATGGGCTTCTATCCCTCAGGACACATTAGATTATCTTTAGAGGGAGGTTCAGGTAAGAAGACCATTTTACTTTTTTCCCTATGTATAAACAATACTAAAATATGTGATTTTTTTAATTAATAGAAAAATTTTAAAGTATTACCCAATGAGTTTCGGCCTGTGTGTATGAGAAAATACCGTAAGATGTGGAAAGATTATAAAGGAAAAGTCAAGAGGGACCACTGGGTACCAAATGTGGGTGCCCTAGACATTTTGGAAAAAGTCCCAAGAGGTGTCCTCCCGAATCAGTGGCGTGAATTAGTTTCATATTGGTCTACTAAGTGTGTTGTGGTTTGTATATTTATTTTGGTATATATATTTTTAAGAATGTGTGATTTGTTTGAAATTTTAATTAATTTAATGTTGGAGGTGTCAGCACGCCATTCTGAGAATCGAGCGTTGCAGGGACCACCTCACAGGCTCGGGACTCATCACGTGTCTCAGATCCGACATGAGGTATTTATTATTCATTTTTTAATTTATTAATTAATATGGTTTTGTGTTTATATTCTATTCATATACAGTTATGGGAGCAAGGTTCACCGACTGATAAAATGTCAGTGTTGAAGAGGACTCGTGATCGAAATGATCCAGAGGCTGTAGCAATGATAGTAAGTGCCTGTACTCAGTACCAATACTTACGTAAATCTGTATATTAACATATATATGTATATATATTTAAACATTTTATAGGATCAATTTGAAGGTGAGTTAGAACAGCTTCCAGAGGACCAGCAACACCTTCCCATGCGAAGGGATGAGATCTTTCATCGCATTATTAATAGGGACGGGAATGGATATAGTTTGACCTATGGAACAGGGATTCCTCTTTCTATAGTATCACACGCTGCGGTTGTTGGTCCGGATGTTGATCAGATGACATAGCATTTTTCAGATTTTGAGGCACAGTTGTGCGCTTCCGAGGAGGTAAATGCGCAATTGATCACCGAGGTTAGAGAACTGTGGGAATATGTGTGTCCAGGTGATGGTACAAGGGATCATATGATACAGGTTTATACTATATTTATTTATTTAATTTAAATTATTTTTTATGAAAATATTCATAATATATATTTGTTGTAGGCCCCTGGCCCACTGGATGAAGGTAGCAGTCATGACCACGCATGACGCATCATATTTACGAGGTGTGTTTCTTTTTTTATTTGTGGGGTTGTTATTGATGTTTAGGTTGGGTTCCTAGTGATATGTTTTTTAGATTTGGGGGTATCATGTGTGTTTTGGCCTTATGCAATGTTTGTGTGCAAGAATTGAGAAGTAACCCTGAAACTGATTAATGATTTGGATATTTTTAGTTCATTTTATTCTTTAATGTTTTCAATTTAATGTTCTATGAATAGTTTTGAAAAAACCATGTGATTCCTAATAGAAACCATGGAACTTGTTTTTGGTGACTGAGCTCAGGTTCACTATTTAAAGGCCCCTGGCCCACCCTAGACAACCCCCCCGGACCCCATAATTCATTAGGACAATTGACCATTAGTTAGTTAGGGCAATTGTTCATTAGGCTGTTAGGCCATTAGGGAAATTGGCCAGTTGGCTAATTGTCCAATTGGATGTAGGCCAAATGGCCATTTGGCCATTATGCCATTATTCTAATTATTTGTTAGGCCACTATGCCATTAGGGAATTAGGGCATTAGGTGAATTGGTAAATTGGATTATTTGACATTGGGTCATTAGGAAAATTGACCTTTAGACCATTAGGATAATTGATCATTACGCCGTTAGGCCAATTGGCCAATTAGTCATTATGCCCCCCCCCCACCACGGGAAAGACCACCCCCACCCCTAATAGTACCCCCACACCCCAAATATCCCCCCACTGGACTGCCCCCCCCACGCACGCATTTCAAGTGTGATAAACACCTAAAAAACACATATTCAGCTATGTCATGCAAACAACGTGGCCGAATTGACGTGTCGTCTCCTTGTACACCTGAAGAATAATAATTAGGGTGTTTTTTTTTGTTTTCCAGTCATTATGATGTCGTTCGGTATGCATTTGACCTTTAAAGGCATGTTTTGGCCATTTACAACATGCGACGTGCGCTTATGGTCACCACAGTCAAACGACACCTCCGATTAACATTCTGTATACTCGACCATTTCAAAATTCACCCACCCTTTGTTGTCATCCAATTTCATGGCATCCATAGGTCGTTCGACCGGTTTGGATCACCCCACGCACGCTTTTCAAACGTGCCAAAACTGCATGTAACTGTCAAATTTAGAGAAAACGTGGTCAGAATGACTTGAAATCACAAAAAACAATATGAATATTATTCGTGACATGTAGGAGAAGACGACACATCAATCAGACGTGCAGTGTGCGCGGTACGACCGAATATGCTGTTTTGAATAGTTCAGGGCGCTCTAAAAAGGCACGTTGGGTGGTCAAAACCAGCCAAATGAACTCAAAATACCATGAAATAATACAACAACAACCATGGTGTGAATTGTGAAATATTTGGGCAGACGAAACATCAATTGGAGGTGTCGTTTGACCGCGGTGACCGGAAACACATTTTCGAAGTCATAAAACACCAAAATGGTGTGTAACGGTTGAATTCAGAGAAAAAAAAATCTCAGAATAACTTGAAATCACACTAAAAAATATGAATAATATTAGTGACATTTAGGAGGAGACGAAACATCAATCGGATGTGCGGTGTGCGCGGTATGGCCAAATATATAGTTTTGAACAGTTTGGCGTGCTCTAAAAAGGCCCGTTGGGTGGTCAAAACCATCCAAATGACCTTGGAATTCCAGGAAATCATATGAAAACAACCTTAGTGTGAATTTTGAAATGGTTGGACAGACAGCACATCAATCGGAGTTGTCGTTTGACCGCGGTGATAGGAAACACATTTCCGGAGCCATAAAACGCCAAAACGGCGTTTAACAGTCGAATTCAGAGAAAATATGCTCAGAATGGATTGAAATCACATGTAAAAAATAGGAATAATATTATTTACATGTAGGAGGAGACAACACATCAATCAGACATGCGGTGTGCGCGATACGACCGAATATGCTGTTTTAAACAGTTCGACGCGCTCTAAAAGGGCGCGTTGGGTGGTCAAAACTAGCCAAAAGACCTCATAATGCCATGAAATCATACGATAAAAAACTTGGTGTGAATTTTGAAATGCTAGGGTGGACTGCACATCAATCAGAGGTTTTTTTTGACCGTGGTGACTGGAAACGCATTTCCAGAGTCACAAAACGCCAAAATGGCGTGTAATGGTAGAATATAGAGAAAACATGCTCAGAATGACTTGAAATCACATGAAAGCAATATGAATATTATTCTTGACATGTATGTGGAGAATTCATGTTAATAGGACATGCAGTGTGCACGGTACGAACGAATATGCAATTTTGAACAGTTCAGCGTGCTCTAAAAGGGCGCGTTGGGTGGTCAAAACCAGCCGAACGACCTCGGAATGCCATGAAATCATACAACAACAACCGTGGTGTGAATTTTGAAATGTTCAGGTATACGAAACATAAATCGGAGGTGTAGTTTGACCGTGGTGACCAGAAACACATTTCGAGGGTCATAAAATGCCAAAACGACGTGTAACGGTCGAATTCAGAGCAAATGTTCTCAAAATGACTTAAAATCACACGAAAAAAATAAGAATAATATTCCTGACATGTAGGAGGATACAAAACATCAATTAGACGTGCAGTGTGCGTGGTACAACTGAATATGCTGTTTTGAACAGTTCGACGGGCTCTAAAAGGGCGTGTTGGGTGGTCAAAATGTTCCGAATGACCTCAGAATGCCATGAAATCATATAACAACAACAACAACAACAGTGGTGTGAATTATGAAATGGTCAGGCAGACAGAACATCAATCGGAGGTGTTGTTTGACCGTTGTGACCGGAAACGCATTTCCAGAGTCATAAAACGCCAAAACGACGTGTAACGGTCGAATTCAGAGAAAACGTACTCATAATGACTTGAAATCACATGAAAACAATAGGAATAGTATTCGTGACTTGTAGGAGGAGACGAAACGTTACCTCTAAATTAGTAACTCCTTTTAATTTGATCCAAAGTCTTATTTGAGTTGCCTTCTGCTCAAGGCAAGGCTTCTAGGAGGAAGGGAGGGATGTTGGGAGATTATTTGAGCAGAATTTTGATGATCCATGAGGATTGAAATGTTTAATTACCAGGGTAGAAGTGGTGGCCTCTTATAAGAGGGAGGAGGGGCACTTTGGGAAAGTATGGAAATATTATTTTCTTATAAATTTATTTTAGAGTAATAATAGTTCCAAAGTGATAAATTTAGAGGATAATATGAGTATGGGTCTAAATCCTCTCAACCAATAGGTTTTATACTAGTTTAGGTCAAAAAATTAACCATATCTTTTAGCTCTAACCCTTAGTTAAGAACATTAACTCTTACTATGTCCTCTTGTATTTTAATAATATATGGATACTATAGTCACTATAAAATTCCAATCAAATTGAAAGTGGATCATTAATGATTTTTGTAACATTATATAATTCAGTTAGCTGAATATTAGATTTTTAGGACTATTATATCATTTAATAAAATAGTATTTGTTTTCGAAACTCATTTATGTCAATTTTGACATTTTTTAGTAATTGATTTTTGTTAAAGTAATAACAAATTAATTTCTTCAAAAAAAGGCATTAAATCATCCCCCTCATGTAAATGTCATCCAAAAAATTTCTTTATGGAATGAAAATGTTAAAATTATATTTATTTTAATATTTATAATATCATTTATTTGAATCTTTCATTAATATGGTAATCACTACATCATCATTGGGTCAAAAATAAATAAATTTATTTAATGTATAAAATTATAAATAAAATATCATGATGTTGGAAATATTTTTATATTTATAATGAATATTTATAGTCAAAGATATTATTTATAAAAACCAAATTAAAATTATTTTAGTTAGGAGATACATGTTTATGTTATATTTCCTTTTTCTTTAAAATAAATATTATAAAAGGTCATTATCACACCCAGGTATATCCATGGGGTCCTAAAATCAACCCAAGGATGCCCATGGTTGGTCATATCCCATATAATAGTATTAGGACACATGTTAGGGTAGTTTTATATTATTATAATATTATTTTTTAACCTTATTTACCTGATTTACCCTTTAACCATGGTAAGTAAAAAAAATAACTACTGAAGTTACTTTTCATAATGTGAAAAAATAAAAGGTATATATTTAAAAAATTTATTCCTTATGATTCCAAATTTGGAATCCATTTTTTAAAAATCAAAACACAGAAGTTTCAGTAATTAATTTAAAATTAATTCTTGTTGTCAAAACCAGAAAGAGGGTTTTTAAGAAGTAAAAACTATCAAAAAATTGGCATGTGTTTTTGTACAATTTAAATGTGAAATTACTTCCAATAACCATAATTTTATGAAATGATAAAACATTAATCCTATTACACATTAAAACTAATTAAAATTACAATATAAATATATAAATAAATTAAATGAAAATTCATATTTGAATTAAAATGAAATATTTTTCACTATTCATAAAAATATATATTTTATCATAAAAATACCAAAATTTAAACTAAAGTAAATTTTTAATGTTACACTTCTAAATAAAAAGTTTATTTTATAAAATAAAACATATAAAAGTGACAAAAACTATTTTTAAAAAGGGTTCTCTATCAAAATGCGGTAAAACGACCTTTTAAAAATATTAGAGTATTTTTTGCTTAAAATTGGATTCATTCCCATTTTAGGCCTCTAAAATTCATTGGATAAATTTAAAAACATTTAACAAATATGTAAAATCATAATATAGTTAATTCTATTAATTCTCACTATTACAATGGCTAGGCGTTAACTACCATTTAAAATAATAATTTTATTATCGTATTATTTTTCAGTATAACTCAATGTTTTCTGCAATGTAAGATTTAAGAGAAACCCATTATTGCATGTATAGTACGATATCGTACATAGTGTCCCCTTTAAACTAAAATTAATATTAAATTCAAAAATATTAATATATATGAAATGTATTATTCTATAAATACCTGGGATGTTACATCAGATCTCAACATAAGAAGAAGAGTATATAACAGTTCCAAAAGTCCATCAACAATTTCCATCATCCCGCATGTCTGTACAAAAGAATTTATACATGAGTAACAACACATTATCCTTGTTCTGCAAAGTAAAGTGGTCCAAAAACTCAAAGTCGAGGACCTACATCCTAATGCATCTTGGGGGTTCCACTCTAAAGGCATTGAGGACCCAATGACCAGCTCAATTATAGGGTGACACTCAGAATACATTGAAGACCCACTACTCATCCCTATTAAAGGGTACCACTTGGTAGACATTTGATGACCCACTACACATATCTGCTGTAGGGTACCACTCAGAAGACATTGAGGACCCACTACCCAACTCTACTGGAGGGTACCACTCAGAAGACATTGAGGGACCACTACCTATCTCTACTAGAGGGTACCACTCAGAAGACCTCTGGTGATCCTATTCAATCGCTTCTATATTTAGGAATTTTTTTATAAGGTTTCATGCCATAAAAATTTCACATCATATCTCTAAAGCCTCAACTGAGGGCACCATCACGTTCTGTGTGGAAAAAATCTCAAGATATGCTACTCGCTATCCAAAATCGGAGTTCAAATGAAGGAGACACATAATGTTCAAGTTTACTTAAAAAGAAATCAGGGGTACATAGCTTGTGAGGGGACCCATGTAGTGTGTGCTCATACTCCATCACCTGGCCATATCCCTGGTTGGAAAATGGCTCCCGACTGTGTAGGAGTAATTGCCGTGAAGGTGGACTACTTGGTGTGTCTATGATACTCAGAGACCGGGCCATGCGATGCTCATCATGTCCATGTACCGAACCCCATATCCATATACCAGAACCCATGTCTCTGTACCATACCTTGTGTCCATGTACTTTAGTTCATACTGTGTTGATCCACATGGGGTACCACCCGTGTGATCTAGCCATGTTCGTGTACCAAACACATTTCATGTGCCTAGAAATGTGGTACATCACATAAATCTATCACATAGAGAATGTGGTAAATAGTTTTTGGATATGTACACATTGTTCCATCCTTATAGGATTCCAAAACCCCAGTCGCCACCATTGAAAGGCTACACACCAGGTGTTCATCCCACTACACAATGTGTAGTCGGGTTTTCTTGAAAATCATAGATTTGATCTTCATGCTTGAATATGATCAATATTCCATTGATTCTACCTTGAATAAGTCTAATAATGATGGATCCAGATGGAAATCAAGGATCTTGTCCATCGTTCATCAGAAATAGGTTCCATTATTCATCAGGGGTTTTTTCGTTCATTACGCATGCTGCCACGACTTCTAGAAGTGATTTATTTTTCTCTAATCACCAAAATGAGCACCCCTTCCTCATAATAATACTAGATCTATTCTCATTTAATCATTACTTGCAATATTCATTGAATCTTCGTGGGTTTGGGGGTCTGATCGGGCTCGGTACCACTCAAAAATTATCGAAACGAGACCGCAATGTCCAACTGATGAATAGCATTATTCAAAGAGGGAGAAAAAAACCATTGTTTAAACACAGTTGGATAATATTTATTGTCCAATGATCAGTAAATATTAAACTGAGGTTTGAAAAAATTGAATAAATCAATTAAATCCAATATTTTGGTGCATGAAAAATCCACAACTAGTGCAGATCCATGAAGAAGGGTGGATATGATCAATAATTTAATCAAAGGGAATAAAACAGAAAATAACAAGTCCTAACTCGATTATGGATCAATAATTAATGAATAATTCATCCACGAATGATTTTAAAGGATAATTTGTGCTCGCTACATCCTGATCTTCTCGAATATGAAGTTTCATCATCATCTGATGTGATCATCCAACGTACGAGGGGGGAAGAGATCTGGATTTATCCTAGGGTTTTTGTGGCTAACCTTGGAGAAATCAACATGTAAATATTCTTATATATTCTATACATTAGACTAAAATGGATGAATGAATTAAATTAATAATTAATTAATTCACTTAATGTACCACCAAAGAGGAAGAAGTCTGAACGTCCCACGCCGACTCATTTTATGTCGTGCTTAGGATAAACACAATGTTCTAGAATCAACCACGATCTACATTTTTTGATCTTATATATAGTTTTAGATTTATCCTATTTTATTTTAAGGTATCATTCATGTTAAAAATAAAATATATTCAATATTTTTATAAAATTAATTTTAGTCACACCGGGATTCCAAATCGTATGTCGTCTCAGCGCCTAGCTCTAGAAATATATATATATATATATATATATATATATATAAATATTTCAAAGTATTAAAAGGTAAAAACTGGGTTTCTACATTATTCCATCATTAAAAATTTTCTTCCCTGAAAATGAAAAACTTGGAATACACTCTTGATACTGAGCCCGCACTTGGCTCTCCCGCTCCTAGGAACTCTCCCACACTTTCTCATCCTATCGCAACACACAGACCAAGGGGATGGTCCATCCATGAGGGGTCCACTCCTTCCGATTCTTGATCGACACTGGGTGCTCCATAAAGGTGGATCAATCCTTGATGTTTAGTTATCCCCAGTTGATGATGTGCGTGGGGTCATGTACGTATCAACTTAGCTATGAAATGTGGAAGACATCATGAACCCACTCTAGCTATGGGGGTAGAATGAGGCAGTATGAAACCTCTATAACCCTCTGGATAATCTCGAATGACCTAATGAACCTCGGGGATAGCTTGCCTTCTAGCCAAACCTTCTCAATCCTTTTCATGGGGAGACTCTTAGGAAAACCTGGTATCCTTACTCAAAATCCAAGGGAATAGTATGAGGATCTACGTAAGATATCTATATACTATGGTATTTCCTCATCTGCTCATGGATGACATGGTCTTTCTCCATTGTCACCTACACCATATCTGGGATCATAAGTGATTTCTTACTAATATCTATGCAACACAAGGGTGACTTTCAAGGTCTCCTGTATAGGGACTCAAAAGGTGCCATACTGATGGTAGAGTAGTAACTATTGTTGTATGTAAACTATACTAAGGGAAAGTGATCCTCCCGGATCTGGCTGATGTCTAACATGAAATCTCTTAGTATATTCTCCAACACTTGGATATTGTCCTCGTTCTTCCCATCAAAATGGGGGTGAAATGTTTTACTCATCTGTATCTGATTATAGAATGCCTCATACATGCCTGTCCACAATTGGTACATAAACTACACATCATGATCAGAGACAACCATTGAGGGAACCCCATAAAGGAAAACGATCTCCCACATGTACAACTGTCCCATGCTCTCCACTGAACCGTGATCGCTTCTAGTAAGGATGTGTTCTAACTTCATGATTCAGTCAACTATCATCCAGATGGAATCATAAATATTGGATGTGCATGGAAGACTTGTGAAAAATTCCACGGACATGCCATCCCATTTACACTCCGAGCACTCAAGTGGTGGACAATTGTTCCATTCACGATGCTAGTGTCATAACCCTGGAATTATATGATATGATTCCTTCCATTAGAATATCCATCTGGTGAGTTTTCTATGGATATATAATCACGTAAAACCTAAAATTTGATATCTCCTAGCTGGGACTCTCTCACATGCTTGAGGAATGATGAAGTCAACACCATTGACATTTTAAAAGATGTACCCTCCTACTTCACTAGGGTCCACTGAAATGAGAACAACTACTCCAAAGCCTCCTGCACTGAGTGAAATTGGGACATCATACTAAGGGAATTTTCGACAACATTTCCCTTCCCTTGAGTATAGACTATCTCGAAGATATATTCTTGTAGGAACTCCAAATAGAGTCACTATATTAAGTTCATAAATCTATGATTGAAGACATACCAAAGAATCTAATGGACGGAGTAAACCATAAAGCAGTCCCCTAGAAGGTAGTTTCTACACATCCCTAGGGTGAAGACAACCAATGCCATCTCTAAGTAATGGGTCACATATTTATGCTCGTGGTGTCTCAACTGCCTTGACCCATAAGCAATAACTACCTACTGATGCATCAAAACACAGCCAAACCTAGTTCTCGAGGCATCACAATACACTAACAACTCCATGCCCTTCTCTAGCTGTATCAAAATTAGAGAACTCATCAGTATCATCCAAAACTCCTTGAATACCCTCTATCACTTATCGTAACAAGAAAATGGATATCATTTCCACATTAGGGTGGTCAAAGGGGTTTTGATTATGGAGAGGTTATCCACAAACCTCCAGCAGTACCCTGCCAAACTAATAAAGCTCTGCACCTCTGACACATTCTTGGGTGGATCCCAAGAAATCATTACTTCAATATTCATTGGATCCATGACTAAAACATTCTAATAAATTACATGCCCAATAAATTTAACTTCATGAATCCATAACTAACACTTCAAGATAGTTCTATAAAGCCTGTGCTCTTAAAAAAATATAGGATCATCCTCAAGTTCTCTGTATGATCCTCATCTGTTGAAGAGTAGATGAGTATGTCATTGATGAAGACAACAACAAAATGGTTAATGTACATCTGAAGGACATGATTCATCAAATCCATAAAAATAGAAGGGGAATTTGTCACACAAAATGGTATCACTAGGAACTCATAGTGTCTACAACAACATCAGTAATCCAACTTTGGAATATCAGTCTCGCAAACCATCAATAAAGGTAGTTGGACCTGAGATTGATCTTTGAGAACCATATCACATCTTGAAACTAGTTGAAGAGATCATCAATCCACAATAAGTTATATTTATTATTTATTGTGGACTAGTTTATATGATAATAATCCACGAAAATCTATAATCTCCCATCCACCTTTTTCAAAAATTGCACTGGTGCTACCCAGGGGGACACATTGGGTCTGATGAAAACATTATCATGAAGTTCCTCCAACTAAAATGAGAGATCCCATATATTAGTAGGATCCATTCGATATTCTATAGAAGATATTAGAGTAGTTCCATGATTGAAGTCAATGAAAAAATCCATCTCCCACATCGAAGGTAGTCATATAACATCCTCAGAGAAGACATCCCTATTAGACTCCCCAATTGATGGAACCCATATGCCTGAAGAGACAACTGAACTGGGGGCTATACTTACTAACTGAGGGGTGATGGGCTGTGACCTTCTACTCACAGAACCCAGTTTCCCTGCCATGCTATTTCTCTTGCAATAAAAGGCGAATCTCATCCTATAAGCACATAGGCATCTGACTTGTCTTAGGGGAAAGTCGATTTGGGATCATACAATGGAAAACTAATCCATACCCAAGATGAAATCATAGGGTTCCATTGTGATGAAAAAAATATCTCATGTGTACCTCTATCCTCTAAATGGAATCTTGAACTACAGGCGGATGAAAGATATATAAGAAGAAATCCCTGTAGAAACCTCAAGACGAAGTTGCTGGGCTAGAGTGTCAAATAGAATCTCTAGCTCTCACACAAGGAGTATAGATGTAAATAAATGTCTGGAACCTCTGTATACTAATACTGAAGAAAGAGTAGAAAACACACAAATCATACCTCTTATCATATCATGCATTGCAGGTTCATAGACATCCAAAGCCTATAGTTGCTCACAGCCCTGGCCGCCAGATCCCTGAGCCTAACTTGGGATGCATAATGGTGGTGGTGGAAGGATCTTAAATGGTGTCCACCACCCATAGTTCATCCTTCACCTCTACCAACTTCACCTCACCGGGGAGCACCCAGTCTAAACCCAGGAGATCGCTAATCACAAAATTACCTTGACCATAGTTTTATGTCAGCTATCTACTTGGGATTCTCTGCATGTCTAGTTAGGTCGTCTCATTGTATGTGACCTCACCATCATAAGTAAACTATCTCCCCTATCTAGGATTCTCGGGTGCTCTATGCTACCTCAGACCATGTTCTATATTAAGATCATGGAAAGGTATCCTACACTAAGATCCTGATGCTTGACATCTACTCGCTATTGTAGATTTATCAGCTCTATAGAACCCACCACCAACTTTAGTTTTCTAGATTCTCATTGATAGAAATTTCTCTATCACTAGTGCCCGCTCCAACACCCCAAAATAGGTGGGGATTCACAAGGGTACTACACTCGATCATATATCTTAATTGAGTCCCATATCAATCTTCCATGGTCGAAAGTAGCCATCCTTGACCATGTTAAGAGGGTATCACATAAGGTCAGTGAACTTCACTAAGTACTCATCCACAACCATCCATCTCTATTCTAGTTCCATAAGCTCTTAGATCCTGACTAAGTGCAAGAATCATGGGTTGTACTCATCATGAAATATCTTCTAGAAGTTGGTACACCAGAGTGTTGAATCATCATGAATTTTTATAATAAGGCTCCACCAGTGCCCGACTGGTTCATGGAGAAGGATATCTACCAGGACAAGAACTTGATATGTTGGGGTCTAAACAAGCCAGCAGATATGGACCACTAAAACTAGAAAATACATTACTTCCTAAGGATATTTCTCACCATGGAACCTCAGTGGTCTCTATCATTGGAACTCACATAGTGTGATAATACTGCACACATCCTCATCCTGCTTTGTTGGAATGATCTGCTACTCAAAAGGGGGAGGTTCTACTAGATATTGACCTTAAGAAAGTGGATTATAGAATGTACCGTAAACTAATTCCTTGTCACTCATTGGGTCATCGTTATGAACCAGAGCTGGTATCCTGACTAGATATCATCACGAAGGCATCCTGAAAGCTATCAAGGATCACCTTGGTCAGATGATCACACACACACATAGATATATATATTTATATATCAATAATAATGGGGAGATGACTCAAGGACTACCAAAGAATTAATCTTATATGATGCATGTACCATTAATACCTATAAAAAATTTCTATAAGAGTTGGTGTCCCAGAACCAACTGGTTGTACTTTGATTACATGAAAATTTAATGTATTTAAATATTAACCATGTTATCACATATTTTTCATTATACTGAATGACTATGATATAATAATTTCATAGAGTATTTATTTCATTGATAAGGTCATGGCAGTTCCCCGCTATGATGAGAACCTTGAAATTCTATAACAATATTCTTCAATATTGTTCTATGGTTGGATGAAATACTATGATGAGAAACATAGCATGTAGACTTCCAGGTTTGAGTACTTGTAAGTATATGAGACTTCCTCTCATGAAGTTTTCACTTGGTAATCTCCAAGACAAAATATTATGAGAAGAGACCCGCCCGTAGGAATTCCGCATTTTTTGGTTTCATCAGATATTTTTATCTACGAGCATGTGAAAAGATCTTTAGACTTTAATATTATCATTAATACATGTCATGACTCGTGCACTTTGATTTACTGATGAAAACTGTCACATAAATAGTTGGAGGGAAGTAGGTTACGTTGGCTCTGTCATGAGTGGCAATTTGTTAATGAATATGTCAAGGAAGGATTTTTCCCATCCATTTATGGAAGTTGATATCTCAGTCCTTTGGTTGAAATAGAACCGTCATGCGAAATTCCATGGCCATGGTGTAACAATGAGTTCATTTCAGATAGTCAAAGAACGACGTATCAATCATAAAATTTGACGACACTATCATGAAACCCGATTGATGAGATATTGTGACAAAGGGATTATATTACATAGTGAGTATTCGTATGTGGATGTTGTTGTTGCAACATTATGTTCTTTCTCTTGGGTAACTTGACCTATTGTTAGACAGTACTCTTGGAATTTAGGCAAGCCCGCCTAATGCCAACGAGAAAGAATTCTGGAGGGTCACACACTAAGAGTTTTTGGTGGTCTCAGTTAAATTCTATTTGAATTTAATTAATGAAATAAATATTATTCTCAAGACCATGGAATAATTTTATTCAAGTTAATATGATCGCATAAATTAAATAAAATTTATTTATTTATTTTATTGGACTTTTAGTAAATATTTATTTACTAGTTTGTAAATAAAATATTTATTTAAGACAATAAATTATTTATTAATTTGGGTGTTCAATAAATGGAAGTGTAGTTAGAGCGGACCAAGGCCGGTCTAGTGGTAAAATAATTATTTACAAGATGGTAAATAATTATTTAACTTATTGGAACAAGTTAATATAATAATAAAACTGATATTATTTTGTGATGTAGAATTTCATTTATAATTCCATTTGCGCAAGTTGGAGCACCATCAATAATGACGCAATATTATTATTATGAGCAGGAGTTTTCTCTAATTTCATGAATGTATTTAATTTCTGTTATGCAATTAAATGTTGTAACTGAAGTTCCATGCATATAAATAGACAAGTACACCTATTGTGCTAGACACCACACAACACTGAATTTTACACCCAGTGAATTGAGAATTGTTGAGCTAAACAATTTCTCTCTTGAATCCTATTCTCACCCCTCTAAAGAATAAGAGACGTTATTCAAGGCCGAAGAATAAGTGATCAATAACGACTGACACAAGATACTCGCTTCACCGTGCTAGCACTCGGAGAACGAGCGGTGTCGATTAGAGACCATCAAAGCAAGTGTGGATAACCGCTAGAGGGATTCTAGTTTGGATCCTTACAAGAGCAATGAGATAATATGGAAGGGTCATTCCATACGATCAAAATCATCAATGAAGAAAAATAAAAAATATCCAGGTATTATTTTTATTTATGAATTTAATTAAATTAATTATAAACATTATGTGAAAGATCCTCTATAATGGTTTCATCCCTCTTCCTTCATCTAAATCTTTGACTCTATTCCATGGAGATTGGAATTCACCATCATATTGATCCTGAAATAATCATTGATAAAGTTGGGTGTCATCCTAACCACGCTTCTGCTGCGCCCGAAACCTACAAGTGGTATCAGAGCGGTTAAATAATAGTTTATAATTATTTAAATATTTAATTGATGACTTACGCATTTAATAATTTAGTTGTTTCAATTAAAGTTATTCGTTATGAAAATCTGAATATAGAGATATATTCCTCCTATTTCATTTCTCATTAACCTTAAAGAAATGATATTTTATTTTATTTTTGATTAAAATAAAATAGAGGATCTCATCCAGAGGTGCCAAAGCTTCCTGGCCATACAACACTAGAATAGATGATGCGTATTTGGCAGTACATGTCGTGTATCCAAGATTCAATACATCAGATTGGTCCGTCAAACCAAGCTGTATTTTGGAGTCTTTCTAAGTCTTAAATGACTCTGTGTGTTGACCAGTAATAGGAGGCACACAGTTTCCAGATTACACGTCGTGTATCCAATTGAACACAGTGTGTAGTCCCATCGGGTTAGGGTTAGACCGTGTACCCCGTACATGGTTTTCCCAGATGGAAACCGTGTAACGTAGATACTGGACGACATGTGTCCTAATAAACACGCCGTGTTCTCTGAATATTTCCGGTGTACACTCACACACCATTTCCTCGAGCGTGTACTTCAGATGGACAGTGAAAAATAGGACATGTTGTATAGTTGGAACTACATTCCATGTACTCATCCAAATTATGCATATTTATTAAAATTTATTATCATATTATACAAACCCTTGAGACGTGTACCATCATGTGGGTGTAAAGATAAGGCACAAGATGTGATAGGTGTTTTATATATATATGTTTAATTTAACATCTGCATAATGTTCATTTCTACTCATTTGGGTGGTTATGAATAGGAATTCACCAGGTTTCCTCCATGGTACAATTTACATACAAAGATAATTTTAAATGAATTTATTTGTTTAAAATTATGATTGATGATAATCTCATGGAAATTCCAAAAAAGGGTTTGATATTAAAGTATTGATTAATTAAAGATGATAATTAATTGATTTGAGTGTGATTTATCTTAAACAAGAATGATTAAGGAATTGTATACTAGTTTTATTTATGCGTAAACATCATTGCATGTATGGATGATCATGAGTTAGACCAAGAACTTTGTATGTGGATGGTTTATTTTAATTTATTTATTTAAATTAAATTTGTTAGCCTATTAGACGTCTCTCCTCATTAATATGTAAGTCCTGCATGGCCAAGGTTTCTTTTATGTAAGACCTCTTTTTACCCCTCACTTGTATGTGAGTTAATAAAAGGCATATGTAATGGATAGAACTACCAAGATAGTGGAGGTGGTTTAAGCTGGAGTTGAGACGAAACCAATCTGAGGAGATACAGAGGTGGACAGGTGGAAAGCTGTAAACACGAACCCAAAAGGTTAATGATGTTTCTCCCCCTAAGCCAGAGTTAGTTTATCAACTATTAGATAAACTAACCATTAGAAAATCTCATGATCATTATATTTTTTTTTTTCAGTTTCATGTTTTATCATTATGGATGTGTTTTCATGATCGCATAATTAATTAATTAAACAAGCATGCAAGATAGAACTAAAATAAACCAGACTTATGCGTAAATACTATCAAGAAATGGTTAATCACTTAAGTAAGTCCCACTTAATATTAACAATCATGTGATAATGATAATAATAAATTCACACATAAGAGATAAAAACCCCTCAAATAAAATATTAATTCAGACCAATACTTCCGTTACTTGATTAAGGGGAAAACTCAATAAAACTATATGTTTGACCAAACCTTGTTGGGACACATAATTTTATACAGGAAGACCTTATGAAAGGTTTCAGGTTGGATTAACCATATTAGATCAAGAGGAGTATCCCTTTCTAGAATTGGTGTAATATTGGAGGCAATACTTGAGGAAATACAAAGTCATGATTTCAAGATTGGGGAGTCCACTCAATAGATCAAGGAGCTGCAAGCCCAAAGTTATAAAAGACCTGCCTACCAAAATACGTTCTAATAGATTGACCAAGACTTTTTGGGGTTATGCGAAGGGTAATATGTATCCTTGCCACTAGAATGTCATGGAAACTGGACATTCCAAGTTCAATTGTTAGGGCTATTAGGACTTGACAAAATAGTGGGAGACTTAATAAAATTTAGTATTTCTTATAAAATATAATCAATAAAGTACTAATGATCTACACTTTTAATTGTAGAATAAAAATGAAAAACTTATCAACCACACTATCCCTGGGATTAATTCTGGATAAATACAACATCCTCACTGGCAGTAACTTCCTGGAATGGTTTAAATTCCATCGGGTTATCCTATGCTGTGAACGGAAGTCTTACAAGCTGGAGTCATCATTAAATGACCCGTCTGCCAAAGAGACGAGTGATGAGTATTTCCTAGTCTATGAGAAACTTATGAATGATGCGGTCGATGTTCAATGTTTGATTCTATTATCAATGTCTAGTGAGATCATGAAGTCTCATGAAAACATGGATTCTTATAGCATGCTCGAGCACCTCCATGGTCTTTACTAGTATAGAGAAAGACAAGAAAGGTTTTAGATCTATAAGGAACTCTTTCAGAGTAAGCTTGGAGAAGGTTCCCTAGCAAGGCCTCTTGAATTGAAACTCAATGACTACATTGAGCGCCTAGAAGTTCTAGGGTTTAAACTCCACGAAGAACTAGGAACTGATCTCATTATTTCATCCCTCCCTCAGAGATTCTCGAACTTTGTTTTCAATTTCAATATGAACAACATTGAGAAATCTCTATCTTATATTCTTATCCTCATTCTCCAAGTGGACAAAGAGATGAAGCGTGAAATGCCTTGTGTCTTTATGGTGAATAAGAGGAAAGGGAAACCAAAGATATTTCAGCCCAAATATTCT
Source organism: Viscum album (assembly GCA_963277665.1). NCBI lineage: Eukaryota > Viridiplantae > Streptophyta > Magnoliopsida > Santalales > Viscaceae > Viscum > Viscum album. Next base: position 1,087,094,235 of record OY728164.1, on the reverse strand, counting down.
TCATAACCTTCCAAGAAAAAGGAGATCAAAGGGGAGGAAATGGAACATGAGGCTTTTTGTTTCACATGTGGGAAGAAGGACCACTGGAAGAAGAATTGCACCTAGCCTAAGAAGCAAGGGGAAGCTTTAAGTGCATTTGTTATCAAATGAAATCTATCTGTTTCTAAAAATTGGGTATTAGATACAGCTTGTGGTGCTCACATATATATCCAAATATAGGAACCAAGTAGATTTAGGATGATTTACCAAGGGAAGTTATATCTACGAGAAGCCAACAGAGCCAGACTTGTTGTTGTATCTGTCAGGGACTACCTCTACACGTTGCCAATTGGGATGATCTTGGTGTTAAAGGGTTGTTATTATATGTGGTCTGTTACTAATAACATTACTTTTGTATCCATATTAGATACATAAGGATTTTTTTTCAATTTTGGAAATTAATGTTCCTTCCTTTACAAATATAAAATTTGTTTTGGTATGGCGCATTTATATATCTGTTTTTACATGTTAGATTACACAAACCAAGTAATGGAAATTGATAACAAAGATACTTCACATGACTCATACCACACCCAACTTTGGTATCACCGGCTAGGTCATGTAAAAAAATAATTGCTTGACAAAGTTACATTAAGATGTATATTTATATTCTTTCAAACTAAAACCACTTGGAGTATGTCATGCATGTTTACAAGGAAAAATGACCAAATCCCCATTGAGTGGGAAAGGTGAAAGGGCTAAAGAACTTATCGAATTGGTTCATACTGATGTGTGTGGACCATTTCTAGTTGAAGAAAGGGGAGGGTAATCATACTTCACAACTTTTACTAATTATTATATTATATATGGATAGATCTACTTATTGAGATATAAGTCAGATTATTTTGATAAGTTAAAAGAATACAAGAATGAAGTTGAGAATCATCTTGGTAAGAAGATTAAGAAACTCCACTCAGACCAAGGTGGAGAATATATTAATCAAAACATCATTAATTACTTACAAGATTTTGGGATCCTATCCCAACTCACTCTGTAAAACCCCGAGATTTTATGAAAAATATTCTTAATTTCATTAATGTTTTGTGTTGTACGCTACACCAAAAGGAGCTTGCACAACACGCATCCTTGAATTGCCTTGCATTACACGCAATCACGACCTTCCTCGATAGCGTGTGTAGTACGCAATACCAAGTTTCACTAAACAACGATATGCTATTAAAATATTATTAGAACTAGCCGTTATGAATAGTAATAACCACTTTTTGAAATTTTGTAAATTTTATTTTTCAAAATGGAATTAATTTTTGGATTTGGAATATCGAAATTAGCTTAGGGTGAAATTTTGGTACTTTTCGGATAACTTTCATATTCTGATGAATAGTGAAAATTACTAAATTTTAATTAAAAACAACTTTTTTAATAGAAATAATTAATAGTGATAAATTATTAATTTGAGTGGTTTTAAAGTATATTTAGAATATATTTTTACAATTTAATACAATGTTTTTCATTGGATGTACTTTCACATTTAAACCATACATAAACAAGTGTCAATCTTTTGATAGTTATTATCTTTTAAAAACACGATATTTGTTTTGATGACGAGAATTAATTTTTCAATTAGTTAATGTAACTGATATGTTTTTAATTTGGTAAAATAAACATCATTTTTGAATTCATAATATCAAATATAGCTTAGGCCTATTTATTGGTATTTTTCTGGAAACTTTCATTTTTTGATGAATAGTGAAACCACTAAGTGGTAAATAAAAAAACTGAATTTTTCATAAAACTTAATTTTACCACTTCTGTGAGTAGAATTTCGAAAATCCGAGAGACACGGTTAATATCAAGGACTAAAATGTGGTTCAATGAAATGAAAATAATTTTTGGTGAATAGTAACTTTTTACTTTTTTTTACCACGGTTAAAAGTAAATAGTGTAGTTAAGGGTAAAAATGATATTATTATTACCCTAACACATGTCCTAATTCTATTGGATAAGTTTAATTCGACCAAAAACAACCTTAGGAATAAAATATGACCATTTAGGCCCACTTGGATTAGATTAGGACATTTATTATCAATTTATTTAAAGAAGGGTTAAAATAGTTAAAATCAAAGTTTAATAACTAAAGAATTTTTAATATGGGGTTATACATAAGATAAATTAGACTATAAATTTTCATTAGAAATCTAAAGATATTACCTACATAATGGTATTTTATTTTTAATTTTTAGACATTAAATAATTTAATTTATTTATGACACAACGATGATGCTGTAATTATCTTATTAATGAAATATTGACATAATTGATGTTATAAATATCCGAATAAATGTAATTTGAGACTTTTTATGAATTACACTAATTTTATAGGTTAATATGACATGTTATTATTGATTTAATTAACTTGGTTAGAACTAATCATTCTGTTATGATTTTCACAAAAATCAATTACTAAATAGTGTCAAAATTGACATAAAATAGTTTTTAAAACAAATATTATATTATTAATTGTTATTTTATTTATAAAAATCTAAGGTTCAGACAAATGACTTAGAAAATGTTATATATATTAATAATAAACAACTTGGGGTTCGTTTGGCATGTTTTAGTAAGTTTATTAACCTTATAGTGTAAGAACACAAAAAGACACGGTAAAAGTAAAATTATCTAACTTAAAGTTAAAACTAAATGATAAGGTTAAAATAGTAAACTAAAGCTATCCAAATTCTATTGGATGAGAGGATTTAGACCCATACCCACATTAACTTCTAAATTAATCAATTTGGAGCTATTTAAAACCGAATTTGGCTTTATAATAAAATAATATTTTTGGTTATTCCAAAGGTGCCCCTCTCCTCCCCTGTAAAAGGGAACATCCTCGCTCCCTTCCTCACACCACTTTGAGCCTTCAAGTTCGGCCAAACCCTGCCAAATTCTCTTCTACACTTCCCTAGAAACATCCTAGAGGTCCTGGTCTTCTTCAAAGACCAATTTTAGTGCCCTAAAAGGAGGTCACAAAGAGGCATTTCAAAGAAGAGGTAATGTCCGTTACCGATTCTTTCAACTTTTTTTCTTCTTCCACTTCTTCTTCTTAGGTTGTTTCATTATGAAGTAATAACATAAGTATCACTAATATAATGATATGTTATTATAAGTATGAAGCAACCCTATTTCACCATCTATCCATCCTACGGAAAACGAAATCACCGCGCGTGCGTACGTACGAAATACCGTCTCCACGCCGTGGTGTAATCTATTTTCCACCACCACCTTACTTGGATGGGTATAATGGTGTAAATAATAACTATATATGATTATTGTAAAGTGATATTGATTCTGAAATAGTATACATACACTCCAATATAATCCCACGATCGTGAGAACGATATCATCGCTCGTGCGTACGTACGGACTACCGTCTCCACGACGCGATGATATTTATTCTCCACGTTAACCATTCATGAATGGTTATAAAGTATATATAATAAGTAATCATGAAATATTTGACATAATAATGATACCGGATTTCTGTTTATATATATGTATGTCATCTACTTAATTTCATCAACTCAATAAGGAAACAAAAATAGCGTTCATGCGTATGTACGACCTACCGTCTCCATGAACGGTGTATTTCTTTCCATTTATCAATCTATTATATATATGTATATTCTTAATATATATTATATATAAATCATGTTTTATATTCTAGAATTAAGTAATCATGATCTAAGTAATCATATTAATAATTACAAGTCAAAACACGGACAACAAATGAAACGATTTTACCCAAAACACTCTTTAACATGGAATTTACAAAAGAACAGGTAGTATAAAGTCATAAGTAAACCATATGTGATATCATAACAATGAATTTGATTCTGTAATAAGTCAATGACATTATTTAAATCATTATACATGAGGTTCAGATACATACGAAGCATATCAGACATAAGGTAAGGGATAATTTTGGAAATCTCATTTTTATCCGAGATTGCTTATTCGTAAGTATTTACTGAGGTTATTTATATCATCCATGTCCATGTTTTATAAAAGTGTTTTCATGTATGATTAAAGTCCTTTTACCCATTTTTAACTTTTACTACATGGTATGTAAGGAATATTTCTTTTGTTTACGTTTTGAGGTACTTTTTTGACTTTTCCGACAAAAGTACGAGGAGAATGTTATTTTTAACTTATACGGCGTGAACATATTTATACGGTTTCATAATGCCTCATTTTTATGAATCTTACTCTACATGATTTTATGACTATTTTCGACAAAATACTTTTATTTTAAATGTTCATGGCATTTTTTGAAGAGAAAATGATTTTGACGAAGAAAGGATATTTTCCTCAAGAATTCATTTCAAATGTTTTATCAAAACCATTTTCCATCTAAGATGACATTATTTGATATGTGTATGTTTCAAGTTTAATGACTCTATGATTTACATGGTTCACTTTTTATGATGAAATGTCCATTTGTTTTATATGGATTATGAAATGATGGGATGATGTTTATGAAACCCATTTTATTCTTTGGGTTATGATGAATGTTTTAAGTTTATTTTGTGGCACAAGTAAGAATGATTTCACTATGAGATGGGTGGGACCTATATCTCCCTCCAATGCATTGGTTAAAGATTTTATATCTCATGAGATATACATGGATGGAACGGCAAGTTAAACCGGTTCAGTAATACAGGACTGGAACGAGGAGTGAACTCGATTCAGAAAGGGATTTTATCCACTAAGATGGTCTTGGAAGCAATGCCTTGGATAATATGGAAATCATATCATGTGCTTAATGGTTGCCACAATTACATGTTTCATTCCCATGCTATTTTATCATTCTTAATGTTTCTTTATGATCTATGCCTTACATACTTCCATGTTTTATGTTATTGCTCAGGATTTTGATGTTTAAACATTATGTTCATGTTTTGAAGTTCAAATGTATATGGTATGTTTTATTTTATCCATGCTTACCCTTACTGAGAATTTGAGCTCACCCTTTTTATGTTTTCTTTTCCCCAGGATATAAAGAACGGTTTTAGGTAAGAAAAAAAAGGGAAGATCTTTATGGGAGATGTTGAAGATATTTCACCACGATTAGAAGATTACGTTCCAAGTTTCCAAAGACACTAAACTATTACGGTCCTTGTGTGTCTGTTTTTGTTATGTATTATGTATTCCGCAAAAGTAATTTAATGTCCATGTACGTTAAACTTCGGGTCTCTACAGTTGGTATCAGAGGAAAGGTTTAGTCAACCTTTGGAAACTAGGATGCGAGAACTTTAGTGAGATCCCTAGAGATATTTCTAAGGTATGTCTAGGGATGTCCCTAAGGATAAGTATACGTATAGGATATAGTCCTAGAACTACGGTAACAGTCTTAGAATTGAACCTAAGATGTTAGATACTGAGGGTGATCCCCCTTTACTATGTTTTTTTCCCTATCATGATTTTTGCCTCTCACACTATTCTTTTTGGGTTTTAGAAAATGGTTGGACACAGGAAGATTCATGATAATGGAGGATATGACGGACAATGGAATGATATTCTTCATGAGAAACCAAATGAAACGAGATTTGGAAGTCCAAACATCGTTATTTTGCCTAATCAGCAATCTCATAATATGATCAATAATCTCAACTTTGGTAAGTTTCCTGACTCAGATTATAAGAGAAAGATGGAGTTTCATGATGATCATAGAGGAAATAAAGTTCAATTTCCCTCATGTAAATCATGTGGGAAGAGGCATCAAGGAGATTGTTTCAAGGGAACTAGAAGATGCTTTGGGTGTGGAAAAGAAGGACACAAAGCCAGTAAGTGCAAAAAAAAGGTTCAGTTAACACCATGGATGAGGATAATGGTATTGCTACGACATCAATAATGGTTAAATGTTTTAAATGTGGAATATACGGGCATTATGCAAACCAATGCCCTAAGGGAAAGTCTCATGAAGAGAATCAGTACGGCCGTATGGGTAGTATTTATGTTGATGATGATGGAGAGACTAAAAATGATATGTGAGATGAAAGAATTGTTGAACCTCGGTCAATGGTTTAAGAAGGTAGTGGAATGATTACATGTTTATCAAGTGTAATGTTGTATAAGTAATCTCATGGTACTATGGAATAAAGAGACATCTAAGGATTGTTACACTGTTGTATTTAGTTGATTTTTGAAAGTGTATGATTAATGGTACCAGTATCCATGAAAGGATATTCAGATATTTTTGGAATGTAGATGATATGCGCATAATGAAGGGATAAGGAGAAAATAAATGTTTGATAGTATTCATGATCTCATGACTGATATAAGGAGAAAGTTATATCATGGTTTGAGTATATAGAATTTTTGGATTTTGGTATGAGGAAAGAGTTAACTTTTGACAGCATTCATGTTTTCACTAAGGTTTAATGGGTATTCATTTTTCAAGAAAATACATGATTAAGGTATTCATAGGATTGGAATGTGACCAACAAGATATATGGGGGATAAATGATGGTATTCACATTCTTGGTTGATGACATTTCAAGTAATCGTTTTCTTTATACTATGAGCTTGGACCGAAGTATTTTAGATAAGCCTAAAGATTGGAATGGATTATGTTGGACATAAGTTAGTATTGTTTAAGGATAAAACTTTTTTGATATTATTGATGGGATGTTATAGTAATGTAGTTTTAGAAAAAGGACAACCTGCAGGATGGGTGACATCCCATCGCGTCGGACAAGGCTGTGGGAGTCGAACCCACAACCGAAGTGCGACTGGCCTTTATCGCCTACCACTGGCCTACAGGAAGTCCCTGTTTAGTAGAAACTAGTTTTATTATATTAAGCAGTATGATATAAGAATTATAAGTCCATTTTAGGAACCATATATGATTAATCTCACTATAGATGGACTTATGTATTTTTTGATAACATTTCTAACCTTTTGTTTGAGATAGATGGAATGACCCATCATTCTATCACATGATCTGCTAACACATCACGAATGACAAATTCAACTTCATTTCTTTAAGAGATGAAGTGGAAATTGTCCAAATAACGTCCAACAGTGAGACTATACCAAAATCACGAAAGTATTTCTTCTAATTCCAATTTCATCAACTTTAGGGAAATGATCTTGAAACCAAAAATGTTGTCCTAGTGCTCTTATATCTGATGAATCAGATGGTACCTTAGATCGTCACATATTTATGTCTTTGTGATTGCTGGCTTTTCCATAGCCATGTTCTCTACCACTCTCCATCAGAACATGATGGTTAGATTTCTCTTCCATATCCATATTTTCACCTATGTGGAAACCCAGTGATTAGTTTATTTGGGTAACCGTTACGTTTCATACTTTTGTTTTTAAAGATTGGTTTTGGTATTCCTTTTTACGATGTGGGTTTCTATTAAAGAAACTTTCGAGTAGTAAACCATTTATAACCCCGACGAATTTTGAGGGCGAAATTCATTTTAAGGGGGGTAGACTGTAACACCCCGAGATTTTATAAAAAATATTCTTAATTTCATTAATGTTTTGTATTGTACGCTACACCAAAAGGAGCTTGCACAACCTGCATCCTTGAATTGCCTTTCATTACACGCAATCACGAACTTCCTCGATAGCGTGTGTAGTACGCAATACCGAGTTTCACTAAACAACGATATGTTATTAAAATATTATTAAAACTAGCCGTTATGAATAGTAAAAACCACTTTTTGAAATTTTGTAAATTTTATTTTTCTAAATGGAATTCATTTTTGGATTCGGAATATCGAAATTAGCTTAGGGTGAAATTTTGGTACTTTTCAGATAACTTTCATATTCTGATGAATAGTGAAAATTACTAAATTTTAATTAAAAACAACTTTTTCAATCGAAATAATTAATTGTGATAAATTATTTATTTGAGTGGTTTTAAAGTATATTTAGAATATATTTTTACAATTTAATACAATGTTGTTCATTGGATGTAATTTCACATTTAAACCAGATATAAACAAGTGTCAATATTTTGATAGTTATTATCTTTTAAAAACACGCTATTTGTTTTGACGACGGGAATAAATTTTTCAATTAGTTAATGTAACTGATATGTTTTTAATTTGGTAAAATAAACATCATTTTTGAATTCATAATATCAAATATAGCTTAGGCCTAATTTTTGGTATTTTTCTGGAAACTTTCATTTTTTTGATGAATAGTGAAACCACTAAGTGGTAGTTAAAATAACTGAATTTTTCATAAAACTTAATTTTACCGCTTCTGTGAGTATAATTTTGAAAATCAGAGAGACACGGTTAATATCAAGGACTAAAATGTGGTTCAATGAAATGAAAATAATTCTTGGTGAATAGTAACTTTTTAATTTTTTTTACCACTGTTAAAAGTAAATAGGGTAGTTAAGGGTAAAAATGATATTATTATTACCCTAACACATGTCCTAATTCTATTTGATAAGTTTAATTCGACCAAAAACAACCTTAGGAATAAAATATGACCATTTAGGCCCACTTGGATTAGATTAGGACATTTATTATCAATTTATTTAAAGAAGGGTTAAAATAGTTAAAATCAAAGTTTAATAACTAAAGCATTTTTAATATGGGGTTATACATAAGATAAATTCGACTATAAATTTTCATTATAAAGCTAAACATATTTCCTACATAATGGTATTTTATTTGTAATTTTTAGACATTAAATAATTTAATTTATTTATAACACAACGATGATGCAGTAATTATCTTATTAATGAAATATTGACATAATTGATGTTATAAATACCCAAATAAATGTAATTTAAGACTTTTTATGAATTCCACGAATTTTACAGGTTAATATGAAATGTTATTATTGATTTAATTAACTTGGTTCGAACTAATCATTCTGTTATGATTTTTACAAAAATCAATTACTAAATAGTGTCAAAATTGACATAAAATAGTTTTTAAAACAAATATTATATTATTAATTGTTATTTTATTTATAAAAATCTAAGGTTCGGACAAATGAATTAGATAAGGTTATATATATTAATAATAAACAACTTGGGGTTCTTTTGGCTTGTTATAGTAAGTTTATTAACCTTATAGTGTAAGAACACAAAAAGACACAGTAAAAGTAAAATTATCTAACTTAAAGTTAAAACTAAATGATAAGGTTAAAATAGTAAACTAAAGTTGTTCAAATTCTATTGGATGAGAGGATTTCGACCCATACCCACATTATCTTCGAAATTAATCAATTTTAAGCTATTTAAAACCGAATTTGTCTTTATAATAAAATAATATTTTTGGTTATTCCAAAGGTGCCCCTCTCCTCCCCTATAAAAGGGCACCTCCTCCCTCCCTTCCTCACACCACTTTGAGCCTTCACGTTTGGAAAAACCCTGCCAAATTCTCTTCTACACTTCCCTAGAAACATCCTAGAGGTCCTGATCTTCTTCAAAGACCAATTTTAGTTCCCTAAAAGGAGGTCTCAAAGAGGCGTTTCAAAGAAGAGGTAATATTTGTTACCGATTCTTTCAACTTTATTTCTTCTTCCACTTCTTCTTCTTAGGTTTTTTTAATTATGAAGTAATAAAATCAGTATTACTAATATAATGATATGTTATTATAAGTATGAAGCAACCCTATTTCACCATCTATCCATCCTACGGAAAACGAAATCACCGCGCGTGCGTACGTACGAAATACTGTCTCCACGTCGTGGTGTAATCTATTTTCCACCACCACCTTACTTGGATGGGTATAATGGTGTACATAATAACTATATATGATTATTGTAAAGTGATATTGATTCTGAAATAGTATACATACACTCCAATACAATTCCACGATCATGAGAACGATATCATCGCTCGTTTGTACGTATGGACTACCGTCTCCACGACGCGATAAGATTCATTCTCCACGTTAACCATTCATGAATGATTATAAAGTATATAAAATAAGTAATCATGAAATATATGACATAATAATGAAACTGGATTTATATTTATATATATGTATGTCATCTACTTAATTCCATTTAACTCAATAAGGAAACGAAAACAGCGTTCATGTGTACGTACGGCCTACCATCTCCATGAACGGTGTATTTCTTTCCATTTATCGATCTATTATATATATGTATATTCTGAATATATATTATATATAAATAATGTTTTATATTATATAATTAAGTAATCATTATCTAAGTAATCATATGAATAATTACAAGTCAAAACACGGACAACAAATGAAACGATTTTACCCAAAACACTCTTTAACATGGAATTTACAAAAGAAAGGGTAGTATAAAGTCATAAGAAAACCATATGTGATATCATAACAATGAATATGATTCTGTAATAAGTCAATGAAATTATTTAAATCATTATACATGAGGTTCGGATACATATGAAGCATATCGGACATAAGGTAAGGGATAATTTTTCAAATCTCATTTTTATCTGAGATTGCTTATTCGTAAGTATTTACTGGGGTTATTTATATCATCCATGTCCATGTTTTATAAAAGTGTTTTCATGTATGATTAAAGTCATTTTACCCATTTTGAGTTTTACTACATGGTATGTAATGAATATTTCTTTTGTTTACGTTATGAGGTACTTTTTTGACTTTTCCGACAAAAGTACGTGGAGAATGTTATTTTTAACTTATACGGCGTGAATAGATTTATACGGTTTCATAATGCATCATTTTCATAAATCTTACTATACATGATTTTATGACTATTTTCAACAAAATATTTTTATTTTAAAAGTTCATGGCATTTTTTGAAAAGAAAATGATTTTGACGAAGAAAGGATATTTTCCTCATGAATTCATTTCAAATGTTTTATCAAAACCATTTTCCATCTAAGATGACATTATTTGATATGTGTATGTTTCAAGTTTAATGTCTCTATGATTTACATGGTTTACTTTTTATGATGAAATGTCCATTTGTTTTATATGGATTATGAAATGATGGGATGATGTTTATGAAACCCATTTTATTCTTTGGGTTATGATGAATGTTTTAAGTTTATTTTGTGGAACAAGTAAGAATGATTTCACTATGAGATGGGTGAGACCTATATCTCCCTCCAATTAATTGGGTAAAGATTTTATATCTCATGAGATAGACATGGCTAGAACGTCAAGTTAAACCGGTTCAGTAATACAGGACTGGAACGAGGAGTGAACTCGATTCAGAAAGGGACTTTGTCCACTAAGATGGTCTTGGCAGCAATGCCTTGGCTAATATGGAAATCTTATCATGTGCTTAATGGTTGACACAATTACATGTTTCATTCCCATGCTATTTTATCATTCTTAATGTTTCATTATGATCTATGCCTTACGTACTTCCATGTTTTATGTCATTGCTCAAGCTTTTGATGTTTAAACATTATGTTCATGTTTTGAAGTTCAAATGTATATGGTATGTTTTATTTTATCCATGCTTACCCTTACTGAGAATTTGAGCTCACCCTTTTTATGTTTTCTTTTCCCCAGGATATAAAGAACGTTTTTAGGTAAGAAAAAAAGGGAAGATCTTTATGGGAGATGTTGAAGATATTTCACCACGATTAGAAGATTACGTTCCAAGTTTCCAAAGACACTAAACTATTACGGTCCTTGTGTGTCTATTTTTGTTATGTATTATGTATTCCGCAAAAGTAATTTAATGTCCATGTACGTTAAGCTTCGGGTCTCTACACACTCCTCCATACAATCCCCAGTGGAATGGTGTGAGCGAAAGAAGGAACCGCACCCTGTTGGACATGGTCAGATTAATGATGAGTCAAGTGATTCTTCCATTATCCTTTTGGGGATATGTGTTACAAATAGCGGCACACATACTAAACCAAGTACCAACTAAATCTATAAATGGTATTCCATAATATTTATGGAGTATAAAGAAATCCATATTATCGAATTTACATATGTGGGGAAGCGATGCGTTTGTTAAGTCCTCTTCAGGTAACAAACTTGCACCCTGAGGCACAAAGTGTACCTTTATAGGATACCCCAAGGAAACAAGAGGATATTACCTATATGACCCCTCATGAAAAAAGTTTATAGTGGAAAGACACGCCATATTATTTGAGAGGGATAACATCTCTAAAAGTGATATTGGGAGAGATATAGACTTCTATGAAGTTGAGGCTCAAGGTACACAAGAGTTCGTATAGGAACAGATTCCACAAAGACCCATGGATGAAATAATTGTTCTAGAGACACAAGAGCTGTGTAGGAGTACAAGAGAGGTTAGATAACTAGAATGGTATGGTTTTATAGTTACTGAGGATGGTGACTCATTATTAGTTGATAATAATGATCCTCTAACCTACAAAGAAGAAGTGAGTAGCATAGATATTGACAAGTGGCAAGAATCCATGAATTCTGAAATGGATTCCATGTACCAAAACCAAGTATGGATTTTGGTAGATCCTCCAGTTGATGTAAAACCTATTTGTTGAAAATGGATATTCAAGAAGAAACTAGACATGGAAGGACAAGTCAGCACCAATAAGGCCCGACTAGTTTCAATAGGGTTCAAACAATGTGGAGGTATTGACTAAGATGAAACCTTTTCACCAGTTGCAATGCTGAAATCCATTATAATTCTATTGTCCATTGCCGCTTACCATGACTATGAGATTTGAAAAATGAATGTCAAAACAACCTTCCTTAACAGGAACCTTAGGGAATATGTCTATATGACACAACCTGAAGAGTTTATGACTCCAAAGGATGCCAATAAGGTATTCGAGTTGCACAAATCCATTAATGGATTAAAGAAACCATCCAGGACATGAAGCATTCGTTTTGATGAATCCATAATGAAATTTGGTTTTATCAAGAAAGAATGTGAGCCTTGTGTCTACAAATGGTTTAGTGGAAGTGAAGTCATTTTCTTAATAGTATATGTTGATGACATTTTATTTATCGGAAATGAGATAATGGTCTTACAGTTTGTTAAGGCATGGTTGAATCAATGCTTCTCCCTGAAGAAATTGGGTGAGGAAACATATATTCTTGGGATCAATATCCATCGTGATAGATCCAAGAGATTATTGGGGCTAAGTCAAAGGTAAATACATTTATAATATAATTAAGAGATTAATTATGGAACAATCCAAGAGGGGATTGTTTCCTACATCACATGGAATTCATCTTTCCAAGAAAATGTGTCCTCAAACACATGAGGAAAGAAAGATAATGTCAAGGATTCCATATGCATCAGCGATTGGGTCTGTCATGTATGCCAAGCTATATACTAGGATGGATGTCTCTTAAACATTCAGTGTGGTAGGTAGATATCAAGCTGACCAAGGTGACCACCATTGGATGGAAATCAAGACTATCCTAAAGTATCTAAGGCATACTAAGGATATGTTCCTGGTTTATGGAGGATATGAGGGACTAGTCATTAGATGATATGCTGATTCTAGTTTCCAGATTGATCAAGATGACATGAAGTCACAAATAGGATACATCTTCACTTTGAATGGAGGTGTAGTGAGCTGGAAGAGCTCAAAGAAGAGTTTGGTCACAGATGATATAGCAGATTCTGAGTATATCGCAGCTTCTAAGGAACCTAAATTAGCAGTTTGGATACGAAGATTCATCTAGGAGATGTATGTGATACCTAGTAGTAATGATCCCATCACACTATGTGGTGATAATATTGCAGCGATGGCTCTCGCAAAAGAGCCAAGGTCACATCAGTGTATGAAGCACATACTTCAGAAGTATCATCTATTGAGGTATTTTTCTTAGAGATGTGAAGTTTCAATGAGCAATATTTCCACAGAACACAACATGGAATACCCCTTGACTAAAGCCTTGACTCAGCAGAAATATGATCAACATGTGAGGTCTAGCAGACTAAAAGTTGTAGGCTGTTGGCTCTAGTAGAAGTGGGAGTTTTTAAAAGTTGGTTTCCTAGAACCAACTGGTTATAATTTTATTACATGTACATTTAATTTATTTAAATATTAAACATCTTATAACATATTTTTCATTATTTTGTACGACTATGATGTAATAATGTCCTAGAGTATTTGTTGCATTCATAAGCTTTTGGCAGTTCCCCGCTATGATGAGAACCTTGAAATACTATAACAATATTCTTAAATATAGTTCTATGGTTGGATGAAATACTATTATGGGACACATAGCATATAGAATATCAAGTGTCAATACTCATAAGAAGATGAGACTTCCTCTCATGAAGTCCGCACATGGTAATCTCCAAGACAAGAGATTATGAGAATAGAATCGCGAGTTGGAATTCCACATTTTTTTGGTTTCATTGGATATGTCTATCTACAAGTATGTGTAATGATCATTAGACTTTAATATTATCATTAATATGTGTCATGACTCATGCACTTTGATTTACTGACGAAAACTGTCACGCAGACAGTTGGCGAGAAGTAGGGTACGTTGGGTGCGTCATGAGTGGCATGTTTTTAATGGACAAGTAGAGGAAGGATTTTTACCTTAAATTTATGAAAGTTGATATCTATTCCCTTTGATTGATATATAACCATCGTGTGACATTACATGGCCATGGTGTAACAATGAGTTTATTTCAGGTAGTCAAAGAAAGACATATAAAGCATAAAAGTTGATGACACTATCATGAAACCTGCTTGATGAGATATTGAGACAAATGGATTATATTACACAGTGAGTGTTCGTATGTGTATTTCATTTTTGGGACATTACGTTCTTTCTCTTGGGTGCCTTGACCCATTTCTAGACAGTAATCTTGGACTTTAAGCAAGATTGCCTAATGCGAATGAGAAAGAATCCTAGAGGGTCACACACTAAGTGTTTTTAAGAAACAACTGCCCGAACCTTCTATGGGTCCACTAACACACCTTACTCCAAGATTATGTATCCCAATAAGTGTACCTGATCAATACATAATTGAAACTTAGATATCTTCCCATATATATGATTCTCTCTTAGTTTAATCTTCACAATGTCAATATGTTAGGCATGATCGTCATGAGTCTTATAGTACAAAAATATATCATCCAAAAAAACTACCAGAAATTAATCTAGGTAAGGATGAAAGATTATGTTCATCAAGCCCATAAACACTTATGGTTTGTACTTAAACCCAAATCAAATTATGAAAAACTCATAAAGGACATACTAGATTCTAAAAGCAGTCCTCGGTATATTAATAGTTCAAACTCTAAATTGATGATACCATGATCTCAAGTCAATATTGGAGAAAACAAAACCTCTCTTCAACTGGTCAAAAATATCATCCACAGGTGGAAGTGGATACTGGATTTTCACTATCATCAAGTTTAACTTCTTGTAATCAATACACATGCACAAACTTCCATCAGTCTTATTTGTAAAAAAACAGTAGAACCCAAAGACGATGTACTCAGATGGAAAAATCCATTATCCACCAAATCTTCCAGCCGAGTCTTGAGTTCTTAAAGCTCCTTTAGTTCCATTCTATATGGTGGAATAGAAATTGGATCTACCCATAGCATGATCTGAATAGTAAATACCACATATCTCTTAGAAGGTATCCTTGAGATGTATTTAGAAAAAACATCATGAAATCGGTCCACTATGGGTGGAAATACATCCTACTTTACACCTGCATCATCCAGTAAAGAAGTAGAAACCTAGGAGATAAGATCCCCTAGGTGTTGGTGAATCGGCACTATGTATCCCACCACAATATCTCATTGTCCATGAAGAATATAATTTTCACCCTCAAGATACTTAAAAGTCTCTATCCTATGGTAACAATCTATATGGGCTTGGTATTCAACTAACCAATACAAACCCATAACTAGATCAAATCCAAACATGTTAAGGATGTAAATATCCAAAAGA
Organism: Viscum album; assembly: GCA_963277665.1. NCBI lineage: Eukaryota > Viridiplantae > Streptophyta > Magnoliopsida > Santalales > Viscaceae > Viscum > Viscum album. Next base: position 1,087,078,345 of record OY728164.1, on the reverse strand, counting down.
AAATGATACTCCCCAACCTCGAGAGATCACCCCTTTCACAAATAGATGTCTCTAGATAGTACTCCCAATAGTGTATATATCATCATAACCCCACTCATGAACTCTACTGTTAGGATAAACCCATTTAAAATTTGTGAAGTTCTAAAATAATGAGAGGCACAATTATAAAATAAAGCAATAACTAGCATAGAATATATAATAATAGTACCTCTCACTACTAAAGGTCTATCCTCGCTATCCATAAGTGTAGGATAAAAAACATGAAACTTTATTGACCCTCTTCCATGTGATGTAGTCTAAATCCTATGAGCTACACCGGTCTACTGACAAAGATGCTTTATCCTAGAAGAACCAATCCAACTACCTTGACCACCATGGCCTATAGTACTACAACTACCAGACTGATACGATGTAGAAGATCCCCTTCCTACACTATGACTCAATCTATTTCCTCGTAATTAACCTTAGGTTGTGGGTTCCTATAGAAATTTTTGTAGATTTCTCATCATTCCATAAGATCAAGACTCTACTAGTGGTTGTGGATAGTTTCTACTATAGTGTCCTGGACTACTGCATTGATGGAAAAGAACTCATGTAAGATCCTAAGTAACGGATCCTTCACCCTCGCCACTCCTCCCACTATCACCTTGGATAAAATTTTCATAATGATGCTTCCAACTCTCGGAATTCATGCCTCCCAATCATCCAACATAAACCTTATGTACTGTGTTGGAATCCTCTTTTAGGTTCCCCTCAGCTACGAGAGACCTATCCACCACCTGAAAAAACTTCTTCAATCAAAATATGTTAACCTGAGACTTAATCTCACATTTAAACCCATCCTAGAAATGCCTTCTTGTAGCCATCTCATCCCATTCTAGTGTTGGAGAAAGGTACTGTAAGTATTTAAAGAAACCAACATAGTCCATCATGGACATACTACCTAGTGTCAACATCATGAACTCAGTTTCTCTCTTATTCCTTCATGTGTCTGGATAAAAATTCTCTAGGAGATTATCCAAAAATGCCTTCCATACCATACCATCATTCTGTCTCGTCCAAGCCTAAACATCCCACCAACACTTTTCTGATCCTCATATCATATAAGTGGATAAATTGATATTATTCTCAGTAGGAGTCTCCAAATGGTCAAGTATAGTCTGGATGGACTCAATCCAGAACTCTGCCACCTTAGGTTCACCCTCTCCAGTGAAATTAATAGGGGTGATATAGATGAAACTCCCATGTTAGGTCAAACATACTATTAAAAACCCACTTTAGGTATCTCTCCATGAACTACATGAACCTAGAAAATTTCTCTTATAACTACTCTCTAACTTCTTCAATCGACCTCAGGTTCCACTGCTGGAGGATCATTTCTAGCCATATCTTCTTATTGTGCTCTCAAAAAACATCTTTATGGAGAAATATATCTTTAATTACAAACACACATATTAGGACACATAACACACATTAACATAAGTATGAGGATTCACATAAATCTACAATAAGTTACTCCCCCAAACCCCGCCACATGGTCAAAACTGAGGTGCTATCACTACCCTTAAACATCTTACATCTAGGTCAGGGTTAACAAAGGGAACACTCATTCTCATGTCAAGTTTATATTTAGACACCCATTGTCCACATATTCCATCATATCACAATTTTCATATTCATTTTAGTCATATTTTTCATCTAAAACACACAATCAAGGAAAAAAATTTCATGTTCAACAACTTACACAAAACTTGTTTTCCCATGCATGCCTAGAATAATGCATGTCAGAGAATAATTTTGAGCACTTAGAATGATGCATTCATACTCCAATATTATTCTATACTGGTCCATGATTAAAATATATGAAAATATCTAAAACAATAATCACATCACCCTAAAAGTGAATCAACCAAGTTGAAATAACATATAACTATAACAACACACACCAATAAAAAAATTCCACCCTAGGTACTTGGGTTTTCCCATGTTAATGGGTTTGATACTCCCATGCATGAGCTCATGTACAAGGATTGAATATTTCTAGTCTCCTTACTACCTTTCCAAAATAGTATGAAAGAAGGAAAGAAAAGAAAACTGGGCTTTAATTCCACTTTGTAATGTCTCAACCCGGATTCCACACACTGGTGCCTTGATCTAGTTGGTCACATGACCTTAAGTGTGCCTCCCCATATGTCAGAGGCTATCTAAAGAGTAGCGAGTGTCTAATATTGATTATGGAGAGACTATACCATCTTTATGAGAGTAATAAACCATTAGAAATAAATAAACAATATCCAAGTGATATAACTATAACCAAAACCAATATCGCAAGATTAAAAAAATAAGAAATAAAATATCCAAAATTGAACAGTAGATATGCCATGCTGAAATATGTTCCAAGTGTCAAAATTAAAACACAAAAGTAAAGACAATGACAACTCTCATGTTGGTCCCAACACCAAGTATGGTCCTCTCATCCATGCTCCACCACATATTAGACATCTAACATAGCGAACTTTCCCTTAAACCATCCTAAAACCATGAAATATATTTAGGTACTGATCAGGCAATCCGAGTAGGGTGTGAGTACAACTCAGTAGGTCACCACTAATGGCATCTAAAACAATATCCAGTCAATAATAGTGTATGAAGTTGTATAAATAATAAAGTAAATTTCATAAGTAAACAATTATCACATTTATTATTCTTTAAATTAACCAAACATCCTTTTAGGTTCCTAAGGACACCCGAACTCTCAATAACTACTTCGGCCCATGCTAGAGTCTGAACCATTTCACATAATCAATTCACACACATGTTCATTTATTATCCATTTCATTTCAATTCATATTACATCCAATTATAACCATGTTGCAATGCCAAATCATGGGTGTATAACATCATGTCTAACATACCATGGGTATTTAGAGCCTCAGTCCCTATCCCACACATCAATAATCACTATGGGATTTTGAGGTAGCAGATCATGTCCCACACACAATTGTCAAAATTTATCACTATGGGATTTTGATGCAGTAGACCATATCACACACACATTTATCAATAAATTCATCAATATAGGATTTTGATGTAGCAGAACATGTCCCACGCAAGTTTATCAATAAATTCATCACTATGTGATTTTGATTTAATATAAAATTTCCCACATATATTTATCAATAAATTCATCACTATGGGATTTTGATTCATCATACCATGTCCACACACATTTGTCACATATATCACAATATCGCAATTTCACATGTATCATAATATCTCATGTTACACAATAACCCATTAATTAATTCACTAATTAATTAATCCAATTTAAAATTTGAATATTCACATTATTCCACTAAATAATTCAACAATTAATTAATCACATCAATAAAATTCATAAACAAAACAATCTCCATTAATTAATTAAATAATTAATTAATCAATTTGAACAATCACAATATCCCTATAATTTATTCAACTATTAATTATTCCACTTCATTCAATTTCATAGACATAATAGTCTTCCATAATTAATTTAACAATTAATTAACCAACTGCAACAATCCCAATATCCCCATAATTAATTCAACAATTAATTATTTGAATTCAATAAATTTAAGAGAAAAAGACATATAAACTAATTAATTTAACAATTAATTAATCAAATTAAATAACCCCAATGTCCCCATAATTAATTCCACAATTAATTAATCATATTCAATGATCTTAAAATCCCTAATTTCACAATCACTTAATTAATTAATCTAAAAAACTAATTAACTAAATTTTAGAAAATCAATTTATAATCATCAAATATAAATTATACAATTACATACATGTAATTGAAATCAAGACTTTGGGATTTAAATAATAGACCACCTACCTCAAATCTTTATTGAACAATCACCCTATGGAAATTCACCAAATTGAAGTGGAATGGAAAAACTCATGATGAAGAATAATACCTTGAATCAAATCATTTTAAAAAAATAAAAAATATCATGGTACATCAACCATAGATCTAGATCAATCAAAATAGAGGAAAACATACCTCCAAAGTATGAGAGAAACACAAAATAGATGGAGTGACCACACGATATTAGGATGTCTTATTGGGAGAGGTGTAGATCTTCGATCCTGGCTTTGAATCATCAATAATGGATGTCAGGATCCTTAGGAATTATTATAGGAGCCTTAAAAAATTATATGAATAAATTAGTGTAGAGTTGGGTGAAATTTTTGTGAAGTTCAGGGGATTGAGGATTTTAAAATCTAATTTTATGGTCAATTAAAAACCCACACAAGGTTTCCTGGGTTGAGTAACACGGTTTTCCAAACCATGCACCTTAACTATGCGCCTCTTCTGGGTGGGTGGGGTTGAATGGTTTATACTAAAAGGGAATAGGGTTTTAAAAACTATATTCCAATTGTATAGTCCCTCTATGTCCAGGGTTGCGTGGTTTTCTGGGGAAGGGTACACAGTTTCGGAAAATAGTGCTCCAACCGCGCACTGCCCAATATCCCTAAAAAACATCCAATGTTAACCCAAACACACCCAAGATAAAACCCCACCAAAAAGTAATAAAAATAAAGAAAAAGATTACTTATAAAAATGCCCATTACATCCTCAGAAAAGGTTGGGATCTTACACTTTTCTTATCCTATAATATTGGGTATCCTTCAATCCTCATCCTGGATTAGGTAGTATGAAATTTTATAATCAAATAATCAAAAAACTTATTTACCTTCCCAAGAGGGTATTGTATTGTGTAATAATAACCATTTATAAACTCTAACCATATACCTTGTCACATGTTCAACTCATTATATGTGAATATATATCTTAATCTCTTTTAATTAGTAAATATATATCACTCTTCTCTATATATAGACAATCCCTCTTAATGTTTAATTCAAATATTACTGTTTCTAAATCTAGATCATTAATCAAGTAATTTTACTTGTGAACCTTTAATTGACATGGGGAATATTCTAATCACCTTTTTATTATTCATAAGAACACAACCCAATCAATTATTTGAAGCATTTCTATCAAAAACCTTCTATACTAAATGGTTGCGTGAGTAGAGGTGCATTGAATAATCACTTCTTCAGTAACTTGAAACTATTTCCACATTCTTTTATCTAGAGGATCTTCACTTACATTCATTATAAATTGGTTAGTTGTGATAGATTTGTCAAAAAGTATCAATAGTGTCTATCTAATCAAAGAAACCTACAGATCTCTATTATAGATGTTGGTAAAAGAAATTATTTAATCACCTTTGTCTTCGAAGGGTCCATAAATATAACCCTACAATGATTACATGACCCAAGAAGGATACTTTTTTTACAAAATTCACACAAGATAATTTTTATACAATATATTATTTCTTAGTGCCTTCTACATAATCCTAAAATAATCTTCATATTATACCTTACTTTTGGAATACATGATAATGTCATCTATAAATACTACCATAAATTTATCGATGCAATATTTAAAAACTCTATTCATGAAATTCATAATGATAGTAAGGGAATTTATAAGTTTGAAAGGCATAACTTCAAATTTATAGTGTCCATACCTTTTATGGAAGTTTGAATTAGGTATATCCTCATTTCCAACCTTACTTTATTGTGACACCCAATTATGATTTTCAGGTACTCCAATTCTCAGGTTTTGTTTTTCATTACTGGTTTTTATTTTTCTACATAAATTGGTCTTTTTTTCTACTTGGTGATTATGCACTATGTAATGGGATTAAATTTAATGTAATGGACACCAGACAGATGTCGTGAAATAGGTTTATGGAGTGAAAGGTTTACATGATGTGAAAAGGGTTCACAAAATGCATTATTGAAAAAATGAGTATTTGCGACGAGTCAATTGTGATGGGAACCCATCACGAAAGGTTATTTACGATGGGGTCCCATAGAAAATGACCCGTTGCAGAAAATAGCGTCACAAATAGTTTTTTTTGCGACGGTTCATCATAACAACCAACTATTTATGACGGAAAATTCGCCCGTCGCAAATAGTTTCACCGAGTTTTTTAAAAACTCATTTGCGATAGGTATATTTTCCCACCGAAAAAAACATAAAAAATAAATACAAATTGATATTAATAAAACTAAAAATATTATTTAAAAATACAATTTCAATGGAAAAATATGCCCGTCGTAAAAAACATAAAAAAATAATTTTTTTTAATAAAATTAAAAAAATAATATTTATAAAATAATAAAAAAAATTAATATTAATAAAATAAAAAAAATAAAAAAATATTTACAAAGTAATATTAATAAAATAATAATAATAATAATAATAATATAATATCAATAAAATAATAAAATTAAAAATTAAAAAAAAAATATTTATATAATAATAATAATAATAAAATAATAATATTAATATATTAAGAATAATGTTATTAATATTAATAAAAATGAATAATAATAATAATAATAATAATAATAATAATAATAAAAAATTATAAAATAATAAAAACCTTGATATTCAAAAAAATATAAAAATAATACTAACAATAATAAATAATTTTATTAAAATAATAAATAAAAAAATAAAGTAATAAAGTAATAATATATTAAAAAATTAAATAAATATTAAAATAATAAAAAACACAATATTCAAAATAGTATAAAAAACCCACTAAACCATGAGTTAGACATCGCATATACTTCATCATCTATTGGTGTTACTGCTCCAGTAAACAACACATCTTCTCCTCCAACTATTGTTGTTTTTTTCCTCGACACATCACATTATGTCTACCCTAGTATACCGATCCCAATGTCTGTCAAATTAAAGTGTGGTTGATTTTTACATGTCCCAAATTCTCAAAACAGTCCTAATTGCCAATGTAACCACATTTCTATTTTCATTCTATATCAAATTGCTGACACTGCATATTAACTCAATTTTCTTGGCTGGATTTTTTTTCTATTGTTGAAAGTCAAAAGAGTAGAATAAGCTTGTGTGCCCATTATATCATGAGAATTCACCAAAATAAGCTCATGGTCTTCCTTTACTCTACTATCCTTCAATAATGAGAAAGGTTTTTCTGTAAACAGCATCGAATCAATATGATGTAATGGCAGTTTGACTAAGAAAGTTGATGAATATGGAAAACGTGCTTACATTGGTAGAAAGAGTCATTTTATCTATTTTGTGGCGTGTTGTATATAGTTGAAAACAAAACATGACTTCCCAAAAGATTTATGAAAATAATAATTAAGTATTAGATAAAAATGGTAAGGAAATTAACTTACAAAGAGAACATAAAATGATGACAAAATTAATTAAAAAATTAGTAAAAATTCACCTGTTCCTAATGGTTGTATGCATTTTTTATGCATTTCCTAATTACAATTATTTATTAGTATTAATTATTACCAATTATTACGAATTATTACTATTTATGTCTATTTATTACTAATTATCACTATTTAATACTAATTATTGCTAATTATTATTATTAATTACTTATTATTACTAATATTACTGATTATTTCTAACCATTGTTAATTAATTCTAATTATTTCTAATTAATCCAAATTATTGATAATTAATACTTATTTAAAACTAATTATTACTAATTAATCCTAATTATTACTATTTATTACTAATTATTACTAATTATTATTAACTGATCCTAATTAATCATAATTAATTAAAATTATTACTATTTATTACTAATTATTACTATTTATTACTATTTATTACTATTTATTACAAATTATTACTATTGGTTTCTATTTATTACTAATTATTAATAATTATTACTACTTATTACTATTTATTATTATTTATTACTATTTTTTAATAATTATTACTACTTATTACTATTTATTACCAACTTTTACTAATTATTACTATTTTTCATTAATAATTATTACTAATCATTACAAATTATTACTAATAATTATTAATTATTACAAATAATTACTAATCATTACTAATCATTACTAATTTATTACTAATTATTAGTATTCATTACTAATTATTAGTATTTATTACTATTTTTAATAGTATTTTTTGATATTTTTTATTACTATTTATTACTATTTTTTATTAATACCTATTACTAATTATTAATATTTATTCCAATTTATTACTAATTATTTATGATTATTACCATTTATTGCTAATTATTACAAATTATTGCTAATTATTACTATTTATTGCTAATTATTACTATTTATTTCGAATTATTATCATTTATTTCTAGTTATTATTAATTATTGCTAATTATTACTATTTATCAATATTTATTACTATTTATCTGTATTTATTACTAATTGTTACTAATTATTACTAATTATTACTAATTATTACTAATTAATAGTATTTATTAGTATTTATTAGTATTTATTAATAATTATTAGTATTTATAACTAATTATTAGTATTTATAACTATTTATTTCTAATTATTAGTATTCGTTTCTAATTTTTACTATTTAATTATAATTATTAGTATTTATTGCTAATTATTACTATTTATTGCTAATTATTACTATTTATTGCTAACTATTACTATTTATTGCTAATTATTACTAATTATTGCTAATTAATACTAATTATTGCTGATTATTTGTAATTTTTGAAAATTATTAGTAATTATTGCTAATTATTAATAATTATTGCTAATTATTACTAATTATTGCTAATTATTACTAATTATTTCTAATTATTACTTATAATTTCTAATTATTACTAATTATTAGTAATTATTTCTAATTATTACTATTTGTTACCAATTATTAGTATTTGTTACTAATTATTTGTATATGTTGCTAATTATTAGTATTTATTACTAATTATTAATATTTGTTACTAATTATTAGTACTTGTTACTAATAATTTGTATATGTTACTAATTATTAGTATTTATTACTAATTATTAATATTTGTTACTAATTATTAGTATTTGTTACTAATTATTAATATTTGTCACTAATTATTAGTATTTGTTACTAATTATTAATAATTGTTACTAATTATTAGTATTTGTTACTAATTATTAGTAATTGTTACTAATTATTGCTAATTATTACTAATTATTACTAATTATTACTAATTATTAGTATTTGTTACTACTTATTAGTACTTGTTACTAATTATTATTATTTTCTACTAATTATTAGTATTTGTTACTAGTTATTAGTATTTGTTACTAATTATTAGTAATTATTACTAATTATTAATAAATATTAGTAATTATTAGTAATTGTTACTAATTATTAGTATTTATTACTAATTTTTACTATTTAATACTATTTTTTGCTAATTATTACTATTTATTCCTAATTATTACTAATTACCACTAATTATTACTAATTAGCATTAATTACTATTAATTAATGCTAATTACCACTACTAATTACTAATTACCACTAATTACTTATATTCATTACTAATTATTGTTAATAATTCCTAATTACCACTAATCATTAATAATTAGTACTAAAAATTTTAATTTATTACTACAATTAAATACTGATAACAAAACAATCTAAATCTAATTTAATTACAACTAATTAACAATAATTAAAATTAATATAAATATGAAATAAATATTAAATTAAATAGACATAAGTACCTTTAAACTTGATCTCTTATTGGTGTAGATGACTTCAAAATGTATTTATAAAAAAAAATTAACTCAGAGAAATTATAAATCTAAAATTAGAGTTTAGAGAGAGCGAGAAAGTAGGAATAGAGAGGAAGAAGGGAAAAACAGATGGGGGTATATATAGACTAGACTGTTTGCGAGAGGACTATTTGCGACGAGACCCGTCACAAATACCTTCAGCCGCATTAATTTCTATCGGTGGTTAAAAGGGTATCTGCGACGGGACCCGTCACAAATAGTGACCTGCCGACACACTATTCGCGATGGTGGCATATCCCATCACAAATAGTATTTACCGTCACCGGGTATTTTCAACGGGGAGGCACCCCCCGTCGAAAATACCCTTCCCGCGGTTTCGCACGCAAACCATGCCAAACCTTTTACGATGGGGCCCCTTTTCCCATCGCAAATAATTAGTTATTTTCTATGGGTTGATGTCCCCATCTCAAAAGGTCATTTTTTCTATAGTGATGTAAAGGTTTAAATTCGTATGTTAATAAAAGGTGATATGTTTTTCTGAATTTTTGGGTTCTATAGATTATACGACGTGTAATGGGATCACAAGATGTGTAAATCTCATGATTTGTGGTCTTTAGGGCATTGTACGAGTGACTTTAATTTCATTTCACTGTACAACCTCCCTCTCTTAATCCAGAGATCTCCCTCTTTTATTTTAGGAATCTCCTCTCCTTTTGGATCATTTGTTCAATGATTGATTGTCATTGTGGTAGCGTTTCATCTCTATAGATTAGAATAATCCTGTTTCTTCTTTACCTCTGGCATCAGAAGCTCTATTGGCTACTGTTATGGTTCAGATTTGTGATCGATTAGTATTTTCAATTGATCCTTTATAGTTTATTATCATGCCCTATCTTTCGAAGACCAATCCATAGTTTTCCAGTCTCTGTTATCAAAGGTTGCTTGGTTTATAATGTTTTGTGGTTGGTGTTTCTATACAACGGGTATATTCGACAAATTACTTATTTTCTCGACAAATTCCCTTGTTTTGTTCATTTATTTGAAGTGATTTTTTGCATCAAGGTATTCAATGCAATGATAAATGTTTTTAAAGGGGTTTAATTCATAAGACTGATTTGTTTGGATTTAGAAATGTATTTTTCAAACACTAAAGTAGTTTGGATTGGCTTTGAAAAATGTTTTAAAAATTGTGATTTTGGTTTTGAATTTTTTTTTTCAATCTTGACAGTTTGGAAACCTTGGGCATGTCGAAAAAAAAGTCATAAGAAACCTTAGTGTTTGTGGTAGTATGGTTGTTGTTTTATTTACATCAACAGACTATAGTAGGACTCGATATCTGCTGGATCTAACATTTTACTGAGTTTAGGTCTATTTTTTATGTCTTTTACATATTATCCCATAGGCTAGATGCCAAATGATAGTGTGATTTTTCATTTATGTATTTTTATTGCCTGATGGTTGTTTTCATGGATAGTTTCTCACATGGTTTATATGATATTGTATCACACATATTTTCATGATGATATTTCATGGATATGTGTTTACTTGGTTACTGTATGACTCATGGATATGCTTTCCTATTTTATCACTTATACTTTTCATATTTCTATCATTGAGAATATGAAATTATTTTATGAAAACCAAAGGGAAAAAGAATTACAAATGTGTTTGGATTTATGAAAATGATTTTCAAAACTTTTATTAAAAAAAATCTAGAACTATTGGATTATTAATATTAGACCTGATATAGAATCTATAGTGGTATCCTAATTGGATTTGTTCTCTCATCTACATTTTCATTTGGGAGGTTGTAGATGTTGTATTATAGGATCCATGTAAAGATAAGGACATCTTGTAGCATTTCAGCTTCTCCTTTAATCTTTTTTCTTTTGTAACAGGGTGGTTTGGTGGTGGTAGTTAGTCACATAGAGACCTGTTAGTCTTGTATGATTCATACCTTTCTGGTTTAGCTTATATGTATAAGTTTGTATGGATCTATTTGTATTTATTTTTCTTCCATGTTTTACTTTGGTTGTATGTCTTTTTTTGGTTATATTGAAGAATTTTTTCTGTTACATTTGTTATATATTACTCTGATGGGCCGGTTTGGTTGGATTGTCTAGTTTACTTGGGTTGGTCTGTTAAAATTTAGTATCAAATAGAAATCTAATCCAGAAGTGCGTTTACACTACTTGAGTTTGGTTTTGTGTCTTGGGTAGATATAAGTTAGGACCATTATAATTTAGATAGTAAGTGTGGAAAAGGGGCCTATCCAGCTAACTTCCATGACTTAACCCAAGTTACCATGGGATTTTAGGGACTTTCACTAAGTTTCAGACTTGGTGTTTGAGGTCATTTGAATGAATTGTTAGGTATTTTTATTTAAATTGAAATATTTCTTCTTAATTAATGCCTTTCAGTTATAGAAATCCCAAATTCTTTAAATTCTTGTTGTTTTAAGCATTGTTTTTAATTCTAAAAGTGCGCTTAAGATTTTTTAATTTTATCATGATCTAATTAGTTATTTTCTTGTTTATTAGAAAATACCTCTGGGAAGAGATCATCCAAATATCAGAGAGGAATCTACGAGATAGGTTCCTTAGGATAATACTCCAGCGTACCCTTCCTTAGTTGAAGCTATTATCCGCACTATTCAGACTATAGTTCAAGTGGGTGTTGAGAACCATGGATATGTGGTGGATCATGGATTTGAATTTACTGAGAAACATTCACCCATCTTCCATGGTTAAAAGGGAACCTAGGAATCTAAAAAGTGTCTTGAGTGGATTGATATGATATTTTACCTCCTAAAGACCCTTGAGGAATCTATGTTGTGAATTTCCATGTACATGCTCAAGAGTCTGGTAAGGATATCGAGAGACTCTATTTTGCAAGAAAATTTTCATGAGGACCTTACTTGGGATTCTTTGAAGAAAATATTTGATGAGCAGTTTTACCTTGACATTTTACATACAGTGAAGACCTGAGAGTTTCGGACCATAGAGAAGGAGAAGCATACCATTCTAGAATATTCCACCTACTTTGATGTGTTGGTGTATCTAGAACCTCATATTTTAACTAATGAGTACATAAAGTCTTGAAGAGTTGAGTTGGGATTGAGGATAAATATTTGGTTGATGTTGATTCTCATGTGCTTTATGATCTTTGTGATAGTAGTTGAAAAAAGAATATTTGGATGAGACAGACATATCTGGGAAGATAGGTTTGGGTGGAGCTATTCTTAGTGATGTTTCTATATAGGGTGTATCTTATAGATATAAAAAGATATGAAAGTGTGGTTAGTTCTCCTCAGGATCTGTTTTAAGGGCTTCATCAGGGTAGAAGCAGATTGCCTTCTACCAATGTTGAAGGTGTGGTCATACTAAGTCTAACTGTACAGAGGATCTCAAGACTTATCATATTTGTGGAAAATGTGTCCATATAATTTTTTTATGATAGTATATCCCAAGTTAGTATGGAAGGATCCATATTCACCAGGAGCTCATAGGTTTGTGCAAATTCATCCAAGGGTGGTGGTTCCGATCCATAGGCTACGTGGGGGGGGGGGGGTGCTCATGTCACTAATAAATATCTAGGAGGAGTTTATACTAGATGTCTTTATATATTGGAGTATGCATTAGAGTAATTTGAAGTAGGTCCAACTACAGTTAGAGGTATGATGTTTATTTCTTCTTCTATGGTGCTAGATTTTTTTTGATACAGGTGATACTCAGACTTCTATATCATCAAATTTAGTTGATGTGTTGGGATTTCATTTAGAACTTATCCAATTATTTTTGGATATTCCCACCCCTTTGGGAAATAGATCCAAAAAAAGTTTGAAATGTCCCATGTTTTGGGTGATGATATATGCCTTTGCGGTAGCGTGGGATTTCTTAATGCTGGATCTTGACATCTTCAACTTGATTATCTACATGGATTGGATGATTAATGTTGAGGGACAGATAGAATTTTATCAACTTCGATTATAGCACTTATATACTGATGGAGTCACTCATGTTTTTTAGGGTGAGTGGGACTCTAGATCGAGATTGGTAGGGATTATTGTTCCTCATATAGGGGTAATCTCATTCTAGTTTTTAGAGATGTTTATTGATGAAGTTGACCCTTTCTTGGGTAGCTAGCTACTTGTGGTGGTGTATACGTACACTGATTTCTTTCGAGACAATTTTTCTGTTTTACAACCTCAGATATAGGGCTATTTTACCATAGACATTCTCCCTAGTACAATTCCCATTTCTATTACATCTTATCCAATAGAAATTGCTGAGTTGGTAAAACTTAAGGTCCATCTTGAGGACCTATAGGCTAAAGGATTTATTCATCCTAGCATGTCACCATGGGCTTCACCTGTCCTCTTTTCTAAGAAGGTAGATAGGAGCATTAGACTTTGTATTGACTATCATAAGTTAAACTAGTTATTCATCAAGAAAAATATCCCTCTCCTATGATTGATGATATCCTGGATCACCTTAGAGGGTATCATTGGTTTTCAAAGATCGACCCATGGTCAGGGTACCACCAGTTTAAAGTCTGAAATGAGTATATACCTAAGATATTGTTTAGGCATCGATATGGGAATTTTTAGTTTTGGGTTATTCCATTCAATCTCACTAACTCTCTTGTCATGTTTATCAATTTGATGAACCGAATATTTCATCGGTTATTGGAATATTTTTTTTGGTGTTCATTGATGATATTTTGGTTTTATCCAAGAGAGATTATGAGTGAATGGACCTTGTAGATGTCATTATTAGAACCTTGAGGGAACATCAACTGTATGGTAATCATTCCAAATGTGAGTTTTGGATTCATGAAGTAATGTTTCTAGGGAATGTTATGTCTGAGATGGGTGTATCTGCTAATATAGAAAATTTATAGGCAATTTTTTATTGGGTGTGACCCAAAAATTTGTTTTAGATCCAAACCTTCTTAGGATTTCTTTTTTATTATAGAAGGTTTATTCAGGACATCTCCAATATTTCATCTTTAATTAAATATTTAACCCCTAATGGTGTAAATTTTGAATGGAATGAAAAGTGTCATATATAATTCGATGAGATTAAGATGAGATTGACTTAATCTCAAGTTTTAATTCATTCAAAACCAGTTTAGGTTATGATGTTTTCTATGATTATTCTTTTATGGATTTGTTATGTGTCTTGATATAGGAGAAATAAGTGGTGGAATATGGACCACACCAATTATAACCTCATGAGAAGAACTACCCTACCCATGATATTCAGTTGGTAGCAGTTATTCATGTTCTCAAAACATGGAATCACTATCTATTTGGATACAATTTTATAATTTATTCTAATAATAAGATTCTAAAATATATCATTATATAGAGGGATTTAAACTTGTAACAGATACGCTCGGTGGAGTATCTTCAGAATTTTGATTTTGATATTGCATACACTCATGGGATAAACAATATAGTTGTTGATGCATTGAATAGTAAATTACCAACACAAGATAAGAAGGAATCAGTTGAGGAGTGTTCTTTGATGAGATTATTTAGTGATAAGTGATTGGGAGCAGAAGAGGTTGGTAGAATGGTGTTATTGTCTTTGATGAAATCCAACTCATCTTTTGTTGAGCAAGTTCAGCTCGAGAAGATAACAAACACTGAGTACCAATTCTTGGGTAAAATACTTTATAGTGGGAAGACACTTTGTGAGTTATATCAGTCTCCCAGTAGAACTTATTTGCTTCCAAAGCATATTGGTTTATTCATTTTCCCTTAGACAAGATTTGTTGCATATTGGACACAAGTCTCGTTGGTCAGTTCACCCTAGAGAAACCAATATGTATCATGATTAGTGATGTCGGTATTGGTGATAGGGGATAATATATTTTATTGTTAATTTTGTATCATAGTGTCTTGCTTTTCAGATAATCAAGGAAAAACACTAGAGACTTGTGGTTTTTTATCCCTTACCAACTATGGTAGGGTAATGGGATAAGATTCCCATTGATTTTTTTTCATTGGTTTATCATGTTATACTAATGGGAAGGTTGAGATTTGGGTGATCATTGACCTATTCATGAAATTGGTGAATTTATTTCCTATTAAGAAGATGATAAAGGTGGGATAACTTCGGTACTTATTTGTTTGAGATATTGTGAGGCTTCATGGGGTTCTCTATTTGGTTGTTTTTGATGGGGACTTGAGGTTTAGATACCGGTTCTGGGAAAGTTTACTGGTGGTTATGAGTTACCATGTGAAATTGAGCATAGGTTATTATCCAAAGATGGATGGATATACTTAGAGGTATCTCTAGTTTCTTTACTATGTGCTTTAGGCATTGTGTGATTGATTTTGAAGGATCCTAGAAAAAGCATTTTTTCTGGATGAATTTTCATATAAAAATAGTTAATAGGATTCGATAAAGATGAAACCCTTTGATGATTTTATGGACAACCATGTAGATATCTCTAATTATGGGAAGAGTTGGGAGAGTGGTCCTTGGTTGGTATGATTCTTATTCAAGTGATAATTGATATTTTTCAGTTGATCCAAAAGTGATTTCTCATGACGCAGAGTTGTCATAAGTCTTATGCAGACCATTGTCATCAACCACTAGAGTTTGTGGTTGATGATTAGTTTTTTTAAAGCTTCACCTCACTTGGGATATCATCGGTTTAGTAATCATAGTAAGTTTTCTCCAAGGTTTTTGGGCCCCTTTGAGATCATTAGATGACTAGGAAAGGTTGCCTATCGGTTTAACTTACCATATCGATTGAATTCTATTCATTAAATGTTTTGTGTTTCCCATTTGAGAAGGTATATAATGTATCCTTCATATGTGATCAGATGAGAGGATTTTGATATTGAACCTGGAACTACTGTGGTTGAGCATCCAGTACAGATTATAGTTTTCCAGGATAAGGTACTATATGGTAAAAATATTCCTATGGTCCAAGTACGGTGTTAGTGCAGATGGTATATCCATGAGACATGGGAGAGGAAATCATTGATGTGGCAGTAGTGACCTTATATATTTTTTGGATCTAGGTTCTTGATGACTTTATAGAGAGATAAATCATTTATGGTGGGGATATTATAACACTACGTTAAACTTTTCAGGCACTCCCTTACTCATGCTTTATTTTTCATTTTTCATTTTGTGCTTTCTATAGAAATTGGGAGTTTTTATATTTGTTGGGTGATTAAACTCTATGTAATGGGATCACATGTCATGTAATTGTCACAATAAAGATGCCATGAAATAGGTTTAGGTAATGAAAGTTTAACATGATGTGAAAAGGGTTCACATCGTGTAATGGTAAAAACCCATATTTTAATAAAAGGCAATGCATTTTTTGTCTTTTTTGGTTATGTGGATTACTTGAAATGTAATGGGATTACACTTTAGGTAAATCTAAAATTTTTTGGTTTTAAGTGAACTATATGAGTGAATTTCATTTTATTATACTATGAATCCTCTCTATCTCAATCCAAAGCTCTCCCTAAGGAACTTTGGATATCTCTACTCCTTTTGGATCACTCGTTCGATGAATGATAATCATTGTGGTTGTGTTTCATCTCTCTAGGAAAGAATCCTTATTTTTCTTCTTCTACTTTGGTTATGTATGCGGCGTAGGCTATGGTTATGGTTCATATTTTTGATCGATTAGTGTTTACTATCTATACATTTTAGTTTCTTATCATGCCTTGCCTTCCGAAGGGCGATCCATGGTCTTTAAATATTCATTGTAGGAGGTGGATAGGTTTATATCATTTTGAGGTAGGTGATTTAATAAAATGGGTTAATTTGATGAATTTATTATCGTTCTTGATAAACTATCTTGGGTTGTTCATTGAATTTAAGTGATTTGTGGTTTTAAGGGATTTACTGGAAAGATAAATGTCTTTAAAAGGTTTTCTCTTTAAATAAGGTTTTTTTTATTTTGGAATGTGTTTTCCAAATACTGATGTTGTTTTTATTGGATTTGAGAAATGTTTTAAAAATGGTGAACATGTTTTTGAAATTTATTTTGAAAATATTGGAACTTTTGGAACCTTGAGTTCATTAGAAATAAGACATAGTAAACATAGTATGTGTGGCACCATTAATGGATGTTTTTTTATATCTTCAGACTATGATAGGACATGATATCAGTTGTATAAAAAATTTCACATGTTTTAGGTCTTTTTTTATGTCTAGAACATATTTTACCATAGTTTAGATCCCAAATGATTATGTGATTTTTCATTTTTTTCATTTTTATTGCATAATGATTTATTTCATGGACAGTTGCTCACATTTTTTATATGAGGTTGTTTCACATGACTTCATATTTTGGTATTTCATGGATATGGGTTTACATTTCTACCTTATGAATCAAGGATATGATTTCCTATTTTATTACTTTTATTTTTCATATTTCTGGATTTTATAATATGAGAGGATTTTATGAAAAACAAAGGGAAATTGATTTATAAATTGGTTTGAATTTATGAAAATTCATTTTAATTTTTTTTATTTTAAAATCTATAACTATTTCATTATTGATATTAGAACTTGTATAGACTCTTTTTTTATCCTACTAGGTTTCTTCTCACATCATACTTTTTACTTTGGGAGATTGTAGCTGTTGTATAGTAGGATCTAGTTAAAAGAAAGGTAATCTTGTAGCATGTAATCTAATCCTTTATATTAGGGTGGTTTTGAGGTGACATTTGGTCACATAGAGACTTTTTGGTCTTTTCTAGTTCATTATTTTCTATTTTATCACAATTTTTCGATGCTTTTTCCAGGGCCCACCTGTGCATCTATCTGATGAATATTCACACCGGCATCTGTAGCCCCACGTGACCACTTTCCTAAGGTAGGATGATTTCATCACCTTCAATGGTGATGTCTGCTTGTTGATTGAAATGGTATGGTGGGATGTTGGTTCCTCCTTCCATGGATTCCTCTATGGAGATCATGTCCTAGTCTCGGTCTCCATCATAGATTAAATTCACGTTCATGGAACTCATTCTCAGTGCCGTATCTTTGTGGAAACCAGTTAATTACATTGGTTATATCTTGACATACTGTGTTCATCCTGACATGGAAGAAACATTCGGTTAGGAGAGTAGTCATGTTGGGCATCACTAGGCATGTTTAGACACTGGGAACATTAGTCGCCTTTATTTTTCCTTTTAAGAGAGTGTCTCATATGAGGCATCTTAATGTGTGGAACCCAAGACATCCCATGTCCATCATGAAGTAACGACACCGAGAGTGTAAGTCTTCCAAGGCTTTTTAGTTGAGGCATACCATAATTATGCATGGGGTAGGTATTTTGGTTCATGTAATAAGTTCTACGTCTTGTGGATATGGATTAGAACATCTGGTTGAGATGGATCAGGGCATAATTTTAGAAAATTTTCCAAATAGGATGGATTGATTAGAACACCCCATGGAGGTGGATCAAGGAGGCATGTCACTAGGAGGGAGCATGCTAGACCTGGTAGGTTTACCAATGGATCAAAACAACCCTTGGAGGTGGATCAGGGATTGCATTTTAGAACACCCTATAGAGGCGGATCCATAGGTGTGACCTTAGGAGGGAAGATGTCACACCTGAATAGTTTACCGATGGATCAAAACACCACATAGTGGTGGTTTCAAGAGGTGAATCCATAGGAGGGAGAAACTAAGTTTATCATTGATTGGGACACCCCTTGAGGCGGTCCTAGAAGATTGATTCGAGCTCCCCTTGAGTTGGATCAGGTAGTTTAATCCCTAGGAAGGAGAACTAAAATTTATCATTGGATTGGAAGCCCCTTGAGGTGGGCATGTAAGGTTGAACAGAATGCCCCTTAAGGTTGATTCGGGAGGTGTATTCTTAGGAGGGGTCACCTAAGTTGACCATTGGTCAGGATACCCTTTGATGAAGGCCTGAATGGTTGACCAAAGAACCATTGAGGCATATTAGGGAGGTACTTACCTAAGAGGGAGCATCTAAGATTACCATTGGTTGGGATTTAACCTTAGGAAGGCATCCTAAATACCCTATTTATAATAAAAGGATCAAAACATGTGTAGTTCAATGACACAATTTAAGGTTGTGTGACAAGTCTGGTCCATGTAGTTTAACATCATGCAGTAAGTAAGTTCGTGTCAGAGAAGGAGAATCGACAAGGGATTGTGTGGGGATTACTCTTTGAAGTTTCCCTTCACAAGAGGATTTATCTTGGTTCAAATGGTGTGTGGCTTACACATTGAGTTGTTTGAAAGGATATCATCCCCTGTGGGTGGTAGAGGTGTGGGGATCATTTAATGCCACTCATAAAAGGGGTATACTATTCTTATTTCACAAGGTAGGTCTATAGTTTAACATCATGTTCAATGTAATTTTTCATGCAGTTTATCATCGTACAACTAGGACGTAGAACTAGGCGGTTTTATGTCATGCAACCCAGACGTGGGTGGAATCAATTATTACCTCAAGGGATTATGTGACCACTTACCATACACCTTTGAGAGGGGCATGAAGTTGGGATTACCATAGAAGAGTGGTCAGTTATGAGGTCAACATTAGAATCCCTATGCTTAGGAGAAATGAGAATTAGAATAGCTATTCTTAGGATCAGTAGGTAAAGTAATGGACCAACTATGAGAACATAGAGCATTAGGTCAGAGACCTGAACTTTTTTGTATGAAATTATGGAGTCTCATTCACATGATTTTTGTGAGAAGGTTTCTCTAGTAAAATGTAAAGGTATGGAGTCTCAAGGAGTAGGTGCACACAAGATTTTTAGTTTGCGCACAAAATAGGGATGTGTGCAGGGGTTCAAGGTTGAAAACAAATCAGTGTTGTGTGATAAAAGTTTCTTTTAAACACACCTAAGTTAAATAAATAGAGACTATGAAATGATTACTCAAATAAGATGCAAGTTAAATGTGGGCCCACATGAGGTATATCGCAAAAGATTCTCTACCTTGAGTGGCCCATTTAGCGCTCTATCTTAAAATAGGAGTACTTGCATACACATGAGCGGAGTTTCTTCTTTCGGAGAAACTCCTCCAAGAGTAGGGGTGAGATTAAATTTATAACTAATATTTTTAGTGGGGGCATTCAAGTCATTGGGAATAGAAGAGGCTTTTCACATGCCTTGTTCCTTTACTGTGGGGCTCAACTGCACAACATTCCAGGCTTGACGCT
The DNA here is from genome assembly GCA_963277665.1 of Viscum album. Lineage (NCBI taxonomy): Eukaryota > Viridiplantae > Streptophyta > Magnoliopsida > Santalales > Viscaceae > Viscum > Viscum album. Next base: position 1,087,057,522 of record OY728164.1, on the reverse strand, counting down.
GCCTTTAGCATGCAAAGGGAATGATTGCGTGCATGTTTCATTTCTTTTGCACAATTATTATTTCTTTCACACGATTTCCTTCTATATCTTATTGGTCTTTGGAAGAAAATATGAAAAATCTAGACATCATTGGCCTACAAGGCCTTTGCGCACTAAATGGGATTCTTGAATGCATGCACTGAAACTTGTGTGCACCACACGCATTGACCCTAGTATGGTCCTTCAGGGAGTCCTACATGCTTGATTCATCAAAAAATAGAACTTTGGGACTTGAAATGATTTTTTAGCACCAATAAATTCCCCCCTTTGAATCTGAACTAAAAGGATATGAGAATGTTGGGTTCCATGGGAATTGTTGAAGAGAGGAGATCATCCCCATCGGGGCGTGCAAAATTTAAAGCTAGTCATGAAAGATACTTGTGCGCATGCACAAGCCAGTGGTACACGCCTATAAATAGGTGAAGGGGGACATATGTAAAGTACTTAAACTTTTCACATGATAGGATTGTATTATATCATGTGTGAAATTCAGTTTTTTTTAAGAAAACTCATGCATCGACCATATCCTTTGTGTTAAATTCCTTCACACATTTTCTTTCACGACCGATACCTCATTTTGTGCGCATTCTTCCAAAATTGTGAAATATAAAGAATCTTGCACTACAAACCCCTACTATCACATTATATTGCCTTAAAATTTTTAGAATAATATGAAATGTCCCCCTAATAGAACCCATCATATATCGATGATTTCACGACCGCCTGAAGAGAAGAAATGGCAGGAAACCAGGAGATCCCTTGAGCAAGGAGGGTGGTTTAAAACTACCAAACCCTCATGACCATACTGGAAGATACCCATAAGAACTATTTTTTGGGAAACTAACTTCCACTATGTAATTTTAGGTTTGTGATGGGGTGAATATCTTGGTCTTGGAAATCGACACGTCATGATCGTCGTTCACATGTGATGACAAGATCAACCATTAGAACATCACTATTCATGGACACCCTTTCAGTGAGTATGGATCTTTAACCATTTATATGATAAATGGGTGTAATAGGATAGTCATGTGGTAGGAACCAGAAGCTAAATAATTTTCCACCCAATATGCCAACATACATCAAAGCATTATGCAGGATAATAATAGGGTCTGACATAAGGACTGGGACCTATGGTCTGGTGGAAATTTCACCAGTGAGTGGGATTGGGAATACTAGGTATGCTATAATTTCATGGATTATGTGGTGGAGATGCACCAAATCATACTATACAAGGAAAATCTATAACCATATCTCCTCAAAATTTCTTGGGTCAGGCCAATGATTCTCAATGAGATTTGGGTCATGATCGGGATCAACAACCACGAGAACTTCAACTTCTAGTCCTTCTCAACCCAAGTTGTCCAAATGGTGGGAAATATGTAGGGGACATGAAAATATAAGTTGTACTAAAAGATTTTGAGGGGTGGATTGATAGAAGACAGGATCGATGACCATGTCTACTATGAACCATGCACACAGTCCTAGTTTTATAGATAGTTCAGGTGTCTCCAGCAGACGAGGAAGAGAGTTTACATGGGGGTTCATTAGGAGAGGAATCCCTATATCCTTCACCATATTTGGTGTATGATGATGTTTATGGGCTCAGTGGAGACCATTATTCTACCACCGACCATTGTTGATGTTGGCCTATTGAAGGATTTTTCTTGAAAATGGGTGGCAACATATCGAAATGCAATCTTATAGAAACACATTCAAGTGGCTGAAGTAGATAGTGTGGTTCTAGAGCAGAATGGTGTTCATCAGGTTCCTATTTATGGAGTAATCTTGAAAATGGGGGTAGCTCAAGCTAGAGATAAAGTGGGGGAGGCTTGAGGTATTGTGTCACCCTTGTCTCCGGGAGGATAGGGATACTGAAAACGATCTTTGGGTAAAGAAGGGGGCTCCCAAGATGAGATGAGATAATATAGGGAGGGTCTTGTGAATAGGCTAAGATACTTACTACAACCATCAAATGATTTTATCTTTCCCTTGATCTAGATGTAATGGAGGACACTGCGTATGTTAATGTTGATGAAGGAAATTTGGTGAAAACTAATTTAGGATGAAATAAATCTTTCAAAGGTTGGACCTATCTTGATTACATCAAAGATGTTATTTTATGAGAGGCATGTGTGTTTTAATTCCATGGAAAACTTTACATGCCAACAGGGGGAGTATAATCCTCCTTCAACCCCAGTGTCGTTGATGTTTATTGGTGAGCCAGGATGAGAGGAGACAACCTCGGTTGATGACTCATCTAAAGAGGAATTGGTAGATGAGGATGCACGAGGCTTCAATGATGAATAATCTTGTGGATCGACCACCAATAAAGGGATCCCCTAGGAGAGTGGTAAAATTGAGGTCTCATAGGGTGACTTGGTCACACTTCTCAAGGTAATCCTTAACCTACATGCATCTATCAGTTCTTCCCCCTTTCATTGTTGAGGAGATGAAATTGAAACTTTTCTTATGTAGGAGAAGCATGAAAATTGGAGAGGGGCCTATAAAGAGGGGGTGATGGTGCACCGGCTGATACTAGAGATCACACTTTAGGGCCTATGCATGAGGCTAGAGCTATTAGTGGGTTAGTCCAGGAAGTCATAGTGACAACCTCAAAGAATGAGGTCCTATTTATTGTCTACAGAATACCATGCCCTCATATTCCAATGATGATTCCCACTTCTAGGGAAGTGGAATTCATGGGGTGAATCAACATTGAAATACCTTTTACTAAAGGTAATATTTAATCTCAATTCATTTGATCCTTTTAGAAATTTCAAAGATCTTTTGTGTCAATGCGTTTGTTTGTTTTTCCACATAGCTCCCACTCAATAAATGAAATAGGAGCCAGTGTCGAAAATTGAAGTATCGATCAAGATTGAGGGTCCCTCTTTATGATGTATTTACTGACCCTTGAAGATATATCCATTCAAGATGAACCAACCTCAGTCCTAGGGGATCCATCTAGAACAGTCATGAGTGATTCCACTAGAATGGAGGAGCTCATATTTGGCAGAGACTAAGCTGATGAGGAGGGGTCAGATGAAGATGAACATATAATTAACATTGATCCTAACCTAATTGAGAGGATCCCGAAAGATGACCCTACTAATTCCATCCTTAGTCTTTACTGAATATGAGCCTTCAACTCCTGAAGAGTAATATTACTCTAGGCCAGAATCCACAAATTAAAATCACATTTTTTAATGAAGGGATTGGATAAAGATAGATTGTTTCATCACCCAAACTCCAGAACCATATCTGTCATGTTAGAAGGGATTACTCCACTATTTTCTATGAAATTTGGGTACTGGGTGGGTGAATTCTCATGGTATCCCTGCACTATCTTGGAAATTTTTTACTAGGTGGGTACACAAGAAAAGTCATCTACTAGTAATTTCCTAAGACCAATCAAATTCATAAAGCACTCAGAAGCTTCAGGAGATCCTCTATGAAATACCGCATCTGGAGAAGAAAATGAGTGAGTGCATTTTATTTATCAGTGGTCAATTAGAGGTGATTAGTATACTTAAGGCTAGATAAAAAACGTTAATAATCAAATAAAGCATGATATTTATCAAATATTTGAGCTCCAAGATGAGAGGGATTAAGCACTGATCTAGGATTATGAAATTAAGCCAATAGATGTTGAGGAGGAATCAGAGATTAGGAGGTAGTAGCAGGTCCTTGAGGCCACATGTCGCAGGCTGGCATAGCTGAATCAGGCAATTGTTAGTGTGGAGTCACATGGGTAACCTTTACAAGACTTAATAGAGGCTCAAATATGTGGAAAAACATCAAAAATTTCTAAAACATTATTGTTTTAAACCTCTTGTATGCATGGGAATATTTATTTTTCTTTATTATCACACTTAGATCATATTCTTGATACAACCAACAACTAATCCCTAAGCTCACACAGGTCATTCTCAGTGTGTGAAACAAGGGACAACCATGTGATTGATCATTTTTATGATAGTGTTAGATAATAACTAAAAACTCAGGGTTTTCTACTGTTGACTGACCACTAAGAGTGTTTAGTATGAGAGAGGTTGTGGATGGAGAATGCAGATCTCATAATAACCTACTTTCTTTTCCAGTGTGCTCTAGTGCCTGAATGGGGTAACTCCATGGGTGTTGAATTATACCCAATAAAAGGAAAAATGAGAGTGTGAATCATGATTTTAAAAATTTAGAACACAATGGGAGTGGACTGATGATACAAAATAACTTCTTAACATTTTTGAAATACATCATCCATACCGACAACCTAGAACGGGGACAAAAAAATTGATGGTTGACTGCTGGCCATATTCAAAACACAGAACCTGATTAGAATGTAATCTAAAGTATTATGGTATATTGTTCCATTATGGTAGGTGAGAGTTGGCTAGAAACCATTATGTTAGGGTGTCCCTTCATACATGAAGGAGAATGAGGATCCAAATAAGGGTCATGTGATGTGTGGAAATGAGGTGATAGAATGTTAGAATAGATTCCAACACTCCTAGAATTATTTAACTATGTATTAGACCAGATTGAGGTGGGAATATCAGTTGGAATTTAAGTAAAATTCATCTTCCTAGGGATCATCATCTTTGATTCCAAAATAAGGTTAAAGAATATGAACAATGAGATAGGTGGACATCACTGGAGGAAACGACTCCTCAAGCGAGGGCCTAAAAAACCTTTTAGTTTTACATAATGTAATGAGGATGGTAAACATTCAGTTTTACATCATACAGTAAAGACATTGGACATGCAGTTTAATGTAATATGGTATAGATATTTGAAATATATTTTAATTTCATATGGTAAGGATAGTTCATGGTATAGTTTAATGTCATGTGATCAAGATGCATCACACAATTTTACATCATGTGACCAGGCTGTGGAGCATGTTGGGCTTATGTTCTGAGTTTCACAAAATTTCTTACTCATGTTAGGTCAAGAGGGAATCACATTTTCATTTCATGGGGTAGAGTCATAGTTTAGCATCATGCAGAAAGGGACGTACTCATACAATATAATGTCATGATGCTTGGAAACTGGATTTTAGTTAAAGGTCATAAAGCATAGACGATTTTAAAATATTTTAAGGTCATTTTTATTAGACTGAGACTTCTATTTTATGGTATTTGAGTTCGGAACCATGGGATTTGTGTCTCTAATGAATGTTAATGGAGTTGTAAAGGTTAACTTACATGAATAGAGGGGCCTAAGATGCCACCTAATGCCATACAAACCTATCTTCAGTCAATTTTCCCATGGTTTAAGGTCTTAAGGACTAGACCATGTGTTTTAATCTTGGTTTAAAGTCATATAGTTTGGATCATGGGGTTCCCAAAAGTGCCTAGCATGGCACAACATATTATTCACCCACTGTGGACAAGGGATGAGAATAACAACATTCCATGCGGATCACATTGGGTAGGTTGAAAATAGTTTAAGGTCTTACTTCTTGGACCATAGATTTTAGATTAAGTCCATGAAGTTTGTGTTGTGAAACTAGGTAATGAAAATGAATCAAAATGATTCGATATAGGGGCTAGACCCAAGATAAAATATCCTTTCATCACTACATATCCTATAATGATTGTAATCAATCCACACATACTTCTACAACACGACGTGGTAGAAGACCCACACTGATGGGGGGATACCCTCTCGAACAAGGGTGTTTAATCTTTCCATTTTTGGATATGGAAAATCCTGAGTTTATGCAGGGTAAGGAAATAGTTTAACACCATATGCTAAAGATTTTAGTGTTTGTTCATCCCATATTTTTAATACGATGCATCCCAATTTGATACTGTCTAAGATCATTTCTTATTTAAAGGTATCCCAGAATTGTATAGGGTAAGACTACAGTTTAATTTCATATACTGAGGACTCACCTTTCTCATATCAAGACATGAGGGAATACTAACTTGCTTATGGGTTAAGGTAATTGAAAGGGGCTAATACCTAAATGAGAACCGTGGGAGCATTTTGTGGTGATTTCACTATAGAGAATAGATGATTTCATAGTGAATATGTAATTGATCCTAGATATGTAAAGTATAGTCATCACTAAATATCCTATGAGGATGAGAATCAAGCCTAACATAGTTACATAGGTTGATTCACATAGTTTAAGGTCATACAACTTATACCAAAGGTAAGTAGTTTACTGTCATAATACTTGGACCATGGAGGGGGTGTTTTCTATAAGGGTATATGTGTGGCATGAAAAAGGTAAAACCCGACATGAAAGTGGATAAAGGGGAATGTGTACCACATAAACACCAAGAAATAAACAACACATTTTTTAAGGTCATAATGTTTGGTCCATGGTAAACAGTTTGAAGTCATGTTTCTTAGAATATAGAAATGTTGGTCTCAAGGGTACCTATGAGACATAGAAGAGGTAAGACCCAATGTGAATGGAACTATAGAGGATCATGAGTCATATGGACAACATGTTATGAATTTCACATAGTTTAAGGTCATAATTCTTGGACTCAGATTGATGATAAAGTCCAAAGAGTTTTATAAATTCAGAGATGGGCCTAGAAATAGAGTTGAAGCATCTCTATGTATCCCATGAGGATGAGAATCAATCCACAAGTAGTTATGAAATATAGTGTGGTAAGAGACCATTAAAAGTAGGTTTGTACCTCTATAGTGAGGGAATCAGAGTCATACCACAATTATTGTGGGGGTATCCAATGTTCATATCTTGGGGTAATGTTAATTAACCATCCCACATGTATCGTATGAGGTATCCTAGTTTAGGTTAGGGTAAAAATTATCTCTTATCCAAAACTCAAGAGGCATCCCAGTTTCAGAGGGGGTAGGGGTGTAGTTTTAGCATCATGCATTGAGGATGTTTGTTCATCCCATATTTTTCCTACATAGAATCCTGGTTTAATATAGGGTATGGTCATATCTGATTTAGAGTCATCTGAATCTTGTCTTAGGTAAGACTTCAGTTTAATGTCATCCATTGAGGATGTTGGGATTTGTAGTTTAAAGTTGTTCAACATAGATTACAGGGGCTACAAATAGTTTAATTTCATATTGATTGGACCTACTATAGATAGTTTAAGGTAATGTTTCATAAACGGTAAGGTGGCTTTCATTTTAAGGTTTTAAGTCTCATACCAATGGGCTCTTAGTTTAAGGGTTTTAGAGTTTGGACCATGGGTAGGCGTATCAAATGGATATGTGTAGCTTTGTTTCATGATAAAAATGATATGAAGGAGGACCATGGAGGACCAAAAACACACAAAACATTCTTAAGGAGACTCACAAATAGTTTAAAGTCATGATTCTTAGACTTTAACTCCTAGTTTAAGGTCATATAGTCGGGACCATGACAGGAAAAGAATGCCGAATGGGATATGGGTAGTGTGGAAGAAGGATAAACCGATCTGAATTAGGGCCTAAGTGGCCCTGTCATTTCATAACACATTCTTGGAGAATCATTTACATAGTTTAAAGTTGTTATACTAGGACTTAACTTCACAGTTTAAGTTCGTAGAGTTTGGACTGTGAGAGGTCTCTTAGTTCAAGGTCATAAAGTTTAGACCAATTCATGGAGCATTCCAAAAGGTATATTCATGTAATAATAGGAACATGTTGCTAGGAATTAGGGCCGAGTAGGCCCTCATAAAACAATGTACTCCTAGGGAGGAACCACACACAGTTTAAAGTTAGGATGCTTAGACTTGGGCTCCTAGTTTAAGGTTATAGAGTTTTGACCGATGATGGGCATTTCAAATGGAATTGAATAGTATAGAGGTGTGAAAATAACATTTTAATTGATGTACTAGGAGGCCTAACTCCACACCAGGCATTTTTTAGAGAACCCACATATAGTTTTAGTCTTGATTGTTGGACTTGAACTCCTAGTCTAAGGTCTTGGAGTTCATACTTGGAACACAATTTAATATCATGCAACTGGTATGTGGAAATATTTTCATACAAATTACTGTTTGAGAAAGTTGGTATTGGGGGAAGAGTTATATTCTCTCCATGCATGATGATTAAATAGTATATACTATTTTAATAAACATTATGAATGATGTAGGGTCCTTCCTACTTGGGGTCCAAATTTGGTGGATTCTTGCTAGGTATCATTAGTGTTCTGAGATCTAGTACCATGTCACTTTGGAGGAAAAAGTGGAGGAAAAACTTCTCGTTGAACACTCTTTTCATCTTGTTTTGGTGCCACACTAGATTGTGCGAGGCCTAGAGCATGTTCTCTTTGAGGTCTTCTAGCTCGTCAAGATAGAATTCTTCGATTTTTTCTAGGATCTAATGGTCAAATAAATCTATTTGGAGTGATGGAAACTGAAATTAGATGATCAAGAATACCTATTTTCTATACAAAAAGGATTATGAAGTCACCTGGGTGGAAATTTGATTAATCATCCGATAGGCCTAGATTCCATTGGGGAGAATGTCCAGAAAAATTTTCTTGTTCTAGCCCACCATCTTCTACAAAATGTTAGAGAGGGTTTTTCCGAATGCCTTGATATTTTAAATTTTTTTGTGCATGGTAGTGGGAAGTATGGTTTGAATGGATGGTGTACTTATCATACAACCTTTTCAGTACGACAAATTTGAAGTTGGTGTCATTGTCGGTGGGAATAACATGAGAAACTTCAAATAGATTAGTGTTGTGGGAGCACACGAACTCGATCACAGATTGATCCTTGAATTCTTTGAGAGGAATCTATTATTCCCCCATGGAGAAGAAACCCATAATGGTCAAAATGAACCTACTCCATATAGCCTTTACTGTTGGATATGGGCCTACAACATCAATCCCCCATACTAGAAAGGTCCAATAATACTTGGTAGTGTGGAAAAGATTCGGTAGTCAATTGAAAATGCTATGAAGGATCTGACATGCATGGAACCACTTGGAAAAAATAAACGTAGTACTAGACCATGGTTGGATAGAGGTATCCCATCCTCAGAATCTAGCAGGAGTGCTTCTACCCTACTTGATGGGAACTAAATAACCCAACATGAACTTTATACATAACCTAGGTAATCTCATCTAATTGAATGTAGTGAAAGATAATTTCATAAGAACCATGTTTGTAGAGAGTCTTCTCAAGGTTTGGACTGATCTAAAGGGTGAATTGTGCTACACTTTGGTGAATTATCTCATGCTCAAATCGATATTTTTAGAGAAAGACTCACTGAAGATACTCGATGAAAGGAGTTGTGCAATCGATTTTTACCTCTATTATAGGGGAACCCAGAGGTCCTAATGCAGAAGCACTAGTATCCAGCTAGATTACCTTATACATATCATCATCATTTGAAATAATGGGAGTGGAAACCATATGATGTGCCAAATGGATAGACAGGTCATCTTAGTTAGTGTTTTTAAGGGAGGAAAATGGATAGGCTAGGGTATCATGTCAACCATTTTGTGACCATGGGACATGATTCACTTCTAGTTGAGAAGAGAATAGGGCCATTGTATGACAAGTGCACTATATTAGAGGTACGAGCTATGGAATTTTTATGATGTTGTCACCATTGATCTATTTTATGACTAACTCGAAGTCTCCCTTCACATAAAAGTGAGAGAAATCACTCTTGAGGGACAAATTAAGACTAGTGATGAGAGCCTGATACTCTGCCTTGTTTTCAGTGTAGCCATTCAATAACAGGAATGAGCGTTGTAGGATATACTACACCAGGGTGATGAAAAGCATTCCCAGGACCACTTTGTTAAGCTTGGTATTGTTGATCTTTCTACCTGTTAGGCTCTGGGAGGAACCATTGATGTGCGTCTTCAAACATGGAAAAGATTGTTCCATTGAAAGGATTTCCTTAATTGGGAAATTGATATATAGGTGAAATTATTTAGGGACCAAATGGGAATCCAAGAAGTCTTCCAATGATTAACCCATGGCGTATTTCTAAGGAACTAACAAGATGTAAAACTACTAAAGAATCACTGCAAAGAGTGCCTATAATCCTTTAAATATAGGGTGGTTTAGGATATACTTCCTTAGATACACATAAGACACCATTTATATCTAATGATGTAGTAGATAATTCTATAACTTCTGCACTGTGAAAACTAGTGTGAGGCATCTCTTCTCTAAAGGGTAGTATCAAGCCTCCATGTCGAGGAGAATGAGATTGAGATAGTATAAACTATTTTCTCTGCCCCTGTTTTTCTTCTATGTGATAAGATAACTGAGGGACCATTCCAAGGCAGCCATGTAGGTAAATAGGGGATTACCAAAGATAGGAGGTATCATAATCAGAGATTGTAGAAGATACTTCTTGACTTCCTCAAACATGGTTTGACACTCTTTATCCCACTGGTTGATGATGCTTTTCTTCATGAACCTTAAGAAGGGATTAAACATTCCATAAATATTTTTGATGAATTGGAGTATTTAGGATAACATACCTTAGATGCATCAGAGCTCCTGAAGGTTTCTCTGGGAAGGAATCCTGATAATGGATTTGATCTTATTCAGGTCGATCTTGATGCTTCTGTATCTGACGATGAATCTGGGAAACTTCCCAGAGGTAACCCCAAACACAAACTTCATGTGGTTAATCTTCAAATTCCAGTAGAAAAGGAATCCAAAAACTTTTTGATGTTTTATGAGATGGTCCTAACACTGGTGGTATTTGACCACTAAGTCATCCATCCAACTTTCCACCAACATCCCGATAATTGGTTTGAAGATGTGGTGGATGGACCACTTAAAAGTGGATCCTATATTATTTAAGGTGAATTGTGTTACCTAATAGTATAAATTCCCTTGAGGAACCTTGAAGTTGGTAGACTCCTTATCTCTAGGGGTCATATAGATATTATTATAACCAGAGTATCCATCCATGAAGGAGTGATCCCAGAACCCAACTATAGCATTGATAAAAAAATATATCACTTGAGGGAGAAAATCATCATTGATACATTGGTAGTTGAGATATTGGATGTTGATACAGACTCTGATCCACTCGCTCTTCTTCTTATCTGGGATGATTTTCGCTATCCACTTGGTTACTGGACTTCCCTGAAAATTTTGTCTTTGATAAGATTATCAATATCAGCCTCGACCATAGCACCATGATAAGGGTGAATTATTCTGGGAGGCTACTTGGACCCATGATGACTCCTTGGGAGATGAATATGGTGGAAAAAATGAGATTCTAGTACTGGAATCTCATCATAGCTCTAGTAAAATACCTCATGATTCTACATCACTAAATCCACATACTATTGTTGCTCCTCATGAGAAATGGATTCACTAATTAGAATTAGCCTCTGATCTACCTCGGTACCTAGTTTGACCTAAATAAACTCATTGATAGTAGTGGAGGCACCCTCTTCAAATTCAGAAAGAGTATCTTCCCAATCCTCTTCATCATCTGAGGTAGTAAAATCAATGGGAGGAGGTGGTTTATCCAGGCCAACTAATTTGGGGTGAGCATTGGTTTCTGTTTGATGAGATATAGAATCCTTACAGAGGGGTTCCTAATATTTTGAAACCACGGAAAAAGAGGTGGTCAAGCTAATTCAATCAGTCCTTTAACCGCAAGGTTAAAGCTTGATATCATAGAAATGGTGTAAAGTCAACTTCTAGATATTCAACCCTACTCCATGGAACAAGAGAAAATTTCGTGAAGTGGTGGTCACGGGGAGAACATATCAATAACTCACATGAGTGGGGGCCTCTGGTATCACTCGGTCTCGTCCGGTGTAGGAGTATGAGGTAATATTCATTCAATCATCTCATTGAGGGATGAAACATACCTTTCTCTTGGAAATGAAAAAGAAACTTCCCAAGACCACCATTGTGGCCTCCAACTAATATATGGGTAGAAAAAAATAATCATCCAAGTTTTCCCATGGACTAGATGCGATGGTTGTTCACCCAACCTCATTGGTATAAACTTTCTTCCCTTCCCCCTTATTATATCTGGCGTCCGAAAATCAAGATTCACATGAGTCGAAGGGGGACACATCATCGTGGTGTACCCCTACTCAACCGTTTATGAAGTAATTGAGGCACTGGTGATACGAGGAGGGGGTCAGTACATGGAAATGAATCCAGGGTCTTCCCAGTAGTGCGTTAGAGGTGGTATTATATGTGACTACCATGAATTCAATTCTTACTATCAAGCCATCTAAATGGGTTTTCAACCATGTCTTTCTACACAGTTTCTACTTGGTCCTATCATAACCATGGATCTTTAGGTCCGAGGGAGTCAAGTCTACATCAGTTATAACCAACTTGTTTAGCATCCGAGTCGGGATAATATTAATCCAAGAACAACTTTTGACCACATAACGATAGATCTATTTAATTGAACAGACCTATGATATACACCAGTTGAATGTTCCCATATATGAGGGTGTGAGCTCATGTTTTTAAAAGAATTAGATGATGGCTTGGAATTCCTCTTGATCACCTTCCTCCACATAGTTGGTGTCTGTGGCAACTACTTACACTTAAAATACAAGAGGGATTCTCAAGGATTCCTCAAGGGCCTCACACATATCTTTTGAAAAGAGGATATCCTTGAGGTCTGAGAGACTTACTTTTATGCTTGTGAGGTTATTCAAAACATCATACTTCCATGAAAATAGAATGATTTTTTCCATAGAATGGAACTCTATGGAAGGTGGCACAAGGAATATTACAAGATGTACTACTGGGTTTTGGCTAGTACTACTAATATCCTACTATTGATCGACTGACTCACTCTAAAGCACTATCGGATGGAAGAATCCTAGATATAGATAGACATTACTGATTATGGTGAGGTAGTGGAAGATCTACTAATTCAGTTAACATAGTTAGCATTGGATGACCTATTTGATCAATTAATATTGTCAAATGTGGTGGCATATCTGATGGACCGAGTTTAGAAGACTATACCTACTAAGCACTGAAAAAAAAATACTATTGTGTTTTATTAGCATGCATGGATCGATTTCAGTTGCTGGCCTAAGTGATCTGGCTATTTTCACATCCTCATCCATTCCTTTAAAAGTGTCAGCCAAAGGTACCCTAGGGATTCACTTAATATTCCCAATTGTCGGGTAATGTGAAGTGGCCAATTAACTCAAAAAAAACTCACAAATTCATACTCATTATCATCATCATAAGGGTATTCTAGAGTTGGTTAGACCCTGGAGGTGACTCCCAACTTAAGAGGAATTAAATCACCAAGAGTAAAAGGTGGATTCGACACTGGTGGGGGCCTTGGGATTCCCTGACACCATTCATGCCTATTCTTATAATATTTAGAAGGTTGTGATTTGGATTCAGAGGTAGTAGTAAGAGAAGGAAGGGAGACCACAAGAGGTTTTGTTCTACCTAATTAGGCACATATGACACTGTGGGTGTGATTGACTTGTCTATGAGAAAACCAACTATCATAAATCAGGTTCCATTTCTATAATCCTACTACCATTCACCTAAACCCTCACTATCACAGTTGGGCTAGGTGGAGATATGTGTTACCTGTAATGGTACATCGACCAACCTAACCAGACCATTATCCACTTAGTCTTGGTTCCAATATTTTAAATTGTTTCATTCCTCGATGTTATGTACACGAATTATTTTCTAAGGGAAATGTTTAGGGTGGTCAGTGTGTCTGGATTTGTGGGGTCTTCTGAACTCTAAAAGCTTCAGAATTACTTTCTCCAGGTAATAGATGAAATAACCTAGAACCAATACATATATGAAAGAATAGGTTTGGTTTATTCATTTAGGAATGGGAACTCTGGGATCTTGGCCCTGAAGAGGGGCTTGATATTGATGAGGAGTCGAAGCCACATTCTCTCATTTAGACAGATAAGCTTGCTGAGGCGGTTCCTGGAAGTTTTGCATAAAGAAATTATGATCTTAGTTGGGATTTTGCAATTGGTGGGGATCTTATAACAAGGGATCCAACAATTATAGCTTCTCAGGGGCTCTACCTATACAGATTTCGTGATGTCTACTTTGGTATCCCCTCTTATAGATGCCGAAAAAGGTATCAGGAGTAACTGTTTAACCTTCTACAAAGATTCCTATAGATGTTGGGACTTATCAAAAAATTCTTGAAAACCTCTTGGGAAGTTCTATGTGGTGAGGGTAGGGACCAACTCAGTCTTGGAATTCTCCCAAACACATTGTTAGAAGCTTATCATGAGTCAGTGACATATCGAGTGAGTACGTGAGACATTTCCTCTGGGTGAAAAAAATCTATGAATAATTAATCAAAACATTGGTTTCACTTCAAGAGGTTGTCAATTATTATTCTTGGTGGAGATGAATTGGAAGAGGAACTATCTTCGAAGGTGTTCCCATCTAGTTATGGCCCCTACAGACAACTGGATATACCAGATGAATGTAGGTCCTTTCGCTGTTTGGATGAATGGTGGCCTTGTATTTTTTTGGAGTTCCCAACATGGGATTACAACTTGATATGAAGTGGTCCAAACATTGAAGTGGGTTACCCATCCCATTGAATAGGTCAAATATAGTGTTCCTAAAATCCTAGGGTTCTTGGTTTTCATCCACCCAAGATGGGTATGACTTTTCGTCAGGTGGGATCTACACACATCACATCTCCAAGGCCTCAAGGGGAGTAACGAGAGTTTCTATCAAATCATCTTGGTGCAGGTCCCTCTCTTGACGAGGATTCCTAATCACCAATGCATTAATAGTGTCATAAACTCAGTAGGATGGCTTAGAAAATAATGGATCATCATAACTTGAATCTTGAGGAAGATAATCACACAGATTGGGAGGGTTTTATGACACATACCTCAACAACTTTCCATAAAATCCTTCCAATACTCTATATGGATGGATGAGATTACCAAGACTGACTAGGGGAAACTGGACAATGAGAACATACATTCCTATTGGAGGAGAAATGGGATCTCATCAAGCATCACTATAATCTAGGTATCAATCACCAATTAAAACATCAATGATACTTTTATTCTATGTGACGTGCTGGAAAGATGTGACTACCATTGGATTGAACTTTGTTTTTGGAATAACCTCCGATGAATCAGGGGGCCCAAAACATTTCTCACTTTTATTGATATTCCAAAAGGAAAAATTTTCTCAGGGGGATATCCTAGGCCATGTTCCTACCTTTTGTGGTGGGTAAAAAAACCTGTATGAGGGTCTGTCTAGATTTGTGCTACCCCTTGGGTTGGTTTTTCCTATCAAGACCTATCTTGGTGTTTCTATTCTAATGGAGCTCAAGAATGACCATGTTTACCACAAATATTCTGAGAGGGGAACTTCCATCATCTATAGTTAAGTTAGGATGTCACAGGATATGAATAAATTGGAGTGCTACATATTGTCCCCAACCCTTGATCCATATGTGTAGAGAAGCCTCTTCCATATTTTGGAAGAGTACTGTGAGTCCCTTAACACATCTTTATTGGAGATTCTAATGATATCCAGATGATGCAGATCACTGATCCACTAGGATCATTCCCAACTCAATCCTTTGGAACTAATTATCAATGTCCTCAAGGTTCCCTTGGATTCCTAGATAAGTTAAGTGATGATCATGGAGGTAGTTAAGAATAAACTAGATGTTCTGGTGTAAAAATATGACCTTGACCTTAGTAAGGGATTTTTGGATGTTGAAGTTGGGATTTTCTGTTATCCAGAACACCACTAACATCTAATTAGCAACCAAAACCTCCCATAACCCCTCTTAGTTAGAGGTAGGGTCATGTTCCTAGTTTTTCTATACTCTGGTCGACACTGGCTGAGAGATAGGTGGTGTAACCTATATAAATTATTTGGGTGGATGAATGTCTAGTATTGGAGACACTACACAAGTCAACTGTTCACTATATGTTGGGGCATCTATTGATGGAAGTACCAACCAAATCATCAAATCCTTATAAGACCAGGTGTTTACCACTACCTTATATGCAAGGGAGAAAACACTCATCAGTGCCTCAACTTAGATCTTACCATCTGGAAGAGTTAGTATAGAACACATCATCTCTCCTAAATTTAATATAGAGGTATATTGGTGGGAAAATGAATATGATGGAATTGGATGCACCATGAACCCCTGGAAGGGAGCTAGAACTTCCTCCACCTGCATGTACCTATCGAGGGATCTGGGGATCTTGTGGATTTTACCTTCTAGGATGGAGAACTTCACCTGTCTCTCTCCTAACCTAGAATTTGTAAATTAGGGTGGATGTTCCATTACCAAGTCATCTATGTCTTCAGAGTAAGATAGTTTAACAAGGTTAATGAGGACTTGGTGTCTCCATTTTTTTTCCCTTTTACAGAGAGTTCTCAACCTTCTTTTCTAGGACTGTTCTTAAGGGAAGGGTACTCCTTTAGAATGGGTCACACCTCTGTGTTAGTGGGTTAGATAATGAGGAGGATCTTAATGATGGTTTAAGTGTACATGATGTGGTCTTCCATGTTGATAAGTAAGAGTACAAGGAATACATTTGTATTGGTTTTTGATGGAGTTAGGATGACCTCCACTTTGTAACTCACCATAATGGGTTGGCCCGCAATGGCTATTGGTAGTGATGATGATTGCCAAAGTTAACCCAACTTGCCTATGAGGTGGCTGGGGTCTCAATCTCAATCAAGCAAAGAAAGATCCTTGTTCTTCTATTATAGGTATTGTAGATACCTTTTGGAATATGTCGATAGTGTAAGGGGCCACTAGATCTATTAAATAAAATAACTGTTTTCAAGAATTCTCTTAATATTTTCCCTAACATTGGTAGTAGGTTATTTGAATTGGGGCCATGGAGAAAGGAAAAAATCTACCTATTCTTTATCACGAGGGATCAGTTGTTTCAAGCATTGACAGAGCCTAGTGAAAGCCCTCCTTGATGGATCCCAAGCAATATCCATGGCCGAGGTGACTTGGTAATCCCCCACCTCCTTAGGGTAGGGGATCATGTCATAATATTAATCTAGGGAGAGGCTTTTAAAGTGGTTTGATATTGAAATAGGAGGGGGGAGGGGGATGGCGGGGGTGGTTTCCCCTGGCACGACCCTTGGCGGTAGTAGTGTTAGTGAGGTAATGATGTCTCCAGGTCCTGGAAGGCCATTTTCATTGGGGGAATGACTCCCTCCTACTTATACCAACATATGAGGGTGTCGATAACACTCATATGGATGATCTCATAATGTGATATGGGGTGCGGGTGACCTACAGTTGAATTCATGGCGGGAGATTGGTCATGAAGGATTTTCATATCATTGGTTCTCTGATCCCAGTGCTGGTGTATTGATTTCATAATATTTTAATCCACTAAGGCACATGGATTCTGCCTTTAGTATAGGTATATGGAAAGTGATTCCCAATGCCCCAACATCATAAAATCTTACAAATATGGAGAGTTATCCATGCTGACAATGTCACAGACTGAGGATGTCAAATTACTGACTACCCCAATCTCTGGTGAGTTCCATGCTGGGCCCATTATTTTCTTTGTGGGACTTGGAACAATAAATATGGATCGAATTACTTTTAAAACTAATGATTCTCTAATTCTACTAGTCCCAATGTCAATGATAAGAGTTTCATGTTGGGTTCACCATTTATATTTCTGATGCTTTTTCCAGGGCCCACTTGTGCATCGACATGATGCATGTGCACACTAGTGGTTTTATCCCCACATTCCAACATTCCAAAGGCAGGAATATTTCATTGATTTCAATAGATATGTATACTAATTGATAAAAATGGGATGATGGGAGTTTGGTTCCTCTTTTATGGATTTCTAATTGGAGCTCATCACCTAGTCACAATCTCCCTCATAGATTAAAGTTATGTTCCTAAAACTCATTCATGTTTCCATCTCTATGTGAAAAACAATTAATTACACTGATTTTATCTTGACATAACATGTTCGTCCTGACGGGGTAGCAACCTTTTATTAAGAGATTAGTCATTTTGGTGATCCCTAGGCATGTATAGAAATTGGGCACATTGGTCACCTATATTCTTCCTATTAGTAGGGAATACCATATGAGGAATATTAAGGAATAAAATCAAAGTAATCCCATGTAGATCACAATGTAACGATGCTAGGGGTTTAAGTATTCCAAATATTTTTACCTCAGGTATCGCATAGTTTGTCACAAGGTAGGAATTTTGGGTCATGTCAAAATTTCTATGTCCCATATAGATGGACTCGAAGGTCGAGTTGAGATTGATCAGGGCATGAGTTTAGCATCTTTTGGAGATGGTATGGATTGATATTAACACCCCATGGAGGCGGATCAATGATACATGCCCCTAGGAGGGAAGATGTAATACCTAGAATGTTTACTAATGGATCAGAAAATCCCATGATGGTGGATCCATGATTTATGATCAGAATGCCCCGTATAGGTGGATCTAGGAGGTGTGTCCCTAGGAGGGAATATGATACACCTAAATAGTTTTCCAATGGATTAAAACAATTCATGTAGGTCGATAAGGAATTCCTTTGTGTAAATCCTAGAAGGTTGATCAGAATTCCACTTGAGGTGCATCAATGAGGTCATCCCTAGGAGATAGCACCTGTGTTTACCATTGGCTATGATTCCCCATGAGGTAGTCCTAAAAGGTTGATTAAAATTCCCCTTTGAGGTAGACCAGGGAGGTGGCTCCCAACGGGGGAGAACCTAATTTTAACATTGGCCAGGACACACCTTTAGGCATGTAACATCCCTGAACCAGGAGCCACTAACTGATGCCCTGAGCCGGGTGGTTACATGAACTCAAGCGTGCCTCTGTGTATGCCATAGTTTTACAACTACCAGCGAGGGTCTAATTATTCATGTAGAGAGACTATACCACCTTTTACCATAGTAATACATAGTAGTAAAAATATATATAGTAAAAATACTATGAAACAAACAACACAATGCATAAATAACCCATTCCCAAACTGGGTAGAACACAATCAATAATAAGTATGTCATGCCATGCTATAGTGAAAAGTGAACAAAAATCGAAATGAAGACACACATTGGAATCTAATAAAAAGTCCTAGCACTAAGTCCCGAACCTCAACCAAGCTCATCCCAAACCCCAACTCAATTCCCAAGCATTGGGCCCTTTCCCTTCTCCTGACCTGCAACCATGAAATCTGCCCAGGTACCCAATGACGGCCCGAGCAGGGTGTGAGTACAACTGAGTAGGCCACCACCAACGATTTCTAAAAAATATCTAGCCCATATACAGTGCATGTAGTGGTAAAAAAACAAGTAAAGGAAATATATTAGAAGGCAAATATTAATTATATTCTTTTCAGTTAACCAATCAAATAACCCACACTCATTATAAGATACTTTATTTATCAATTCACCCTTTATATGTGTTCAATAGATTAGGAAAGATCAATATTCACAACATGATGTAATTAAATAAGTCCTATCTCACTATGCATCATAACACAAAAATTTTAATTATCCTCACCTCGAAGCCTCAGTCTGGGTGGATTAAACTGTTTGGGGAATAGAACTCTCTCCCCTTCCCTAACCCATGCATTTAGTGGGTGGAGTTTGGAAGCTTAGTCAAAACTCATCCCGTGGGTGTAGAACCTCAAGTATATACCCCACACTACCAAGCCATGTGCACATTCTTTATTTAACATTCATTACATTCAACCAAAATTCACAACCAAGCATCGCTAATGTCATTAGAAACAACACAACAATATCAATGAACGAAAATTTAACATTATGCCACAATCCATTAACAAATTCTTCATTTCTAACCCACAACATCCATCCACATTTCCCATTTACCATTCCTATCTCACTAAGCATAATAATATATAAAGATAATCCCTTAAAAAATTACCCTTATCTCACTTAACCCATTTTTAAGCCAACCAAACACCCACATAGGTCATCGCCCCAAAAAGGTGTGTTACTAGGACATCCATTCACATCCTTCAAGATTAATATTATATTCACCATGGGATCTATGTTCTCGCACAATGACCCTACATTTACATAGCTAAACTCTATGTCTGGGAACATAGGCACACACCATGGGTGACCCTAACACAGGTCACATCTTCCTCCATCCATCCCATGGGGATCATGAGGGTTCCATTACGTTGTTTAGACACCCTAAACATCACATCACAATAATGGTACGAAGAACTCATCACAAGAGGGTAATAATCAAAAACCCTACATGCACAAATGACCATAAAACATAAGGGATATAACTTATAGAACACCTACCTAGAATACATTGATGAAATCCCTCTCAATCAAGGCCTTATATCCCAATCCAACACCCCATTAAAGCCACAACCAAGATATCACTGAAAAAGATAGGTTTGAGAGATTCAGATGGAAATTGCCTAAAATACAAGACCTGAACCGGAAAAGAGAGAGGGGAGAATATTAGAATCACCTGGATCTTCAATTTGCATTCAATGACACTTCAAACGGTCAAGAATCAAAGGAGATCAATCCTTGGAAGATCTTGGTCCCTTTGGTTCATTCTTAGGGCTTCAAGGGAGGGGGAGGAGGAAAATCCTGAGTGAACATAAAAACCCCAGAGTAGAAGTTTTGTAATTTTTTAAAATTTTATGGGCCGTAGGGTTTACCCGCATAGTTTTCCAAACCATGAACAAATCGTGCAGATGCCACTATCGAAAATCCCACATTTTTCATGGTTTTATTGGGATATCTGCACAGTTAGGAGTAACCGTGCGCAGACTATACGACCTACCCAGAAAACCCCTTTTTCTCTTTTTTTCATGTCCCGAACCCTCGAAACACCCCTGAGCATCCTTAAGGACTTGGGTAAGCACTTAATTAACCAAAATAAAGAGATTAAACTGAAACGTAAGTAGAAAATACCTTACAGAGACATTTAGGATTTTACAACCTCCCCACCTTATAATGGATTGTCCTTGAGCCTCTCTTCTGAGCATCACTGAGTTTCTAGGAAAATAGTTCAGGCCACTGAGCCCGTATATCTGATTCTAACTCCCAAGTTTCCTCCTGACCTTTTCCGTGCTGCCACATCACACAGACCAAAGGCACAACCTTACCGTGCAAAACTTTCTCACTACGGTCCACGATACAAACCAGATTCTTCTCAAAGGACGCATCAACATCAAGCTCAACATCATCAACATCGAGAACATGAGATGGGTCAAGGTGATATTGTTGAAGCTGTGAAACATAAAACACACCATGCATCCCACTATACCTCTATGGAATATCCAATCGGTAAGACACTAGCCTGATCCTCTCCACAGTCTCAAATGGACCCACATACATAGGTGCCAACTTTCCCTGATTCCGAATTCGTTAGTGACCCAACCTTGGCGACATCGGTAGAAACACACTATCACCCACCCTAAACAACATAGGTCTACGACACCAATCTACGTAAGACTTATGACTACTATATTTCGTTTCCATATGTTTCTGAATCAAACTAAACCTATCAAATGTTACCCTCATGAGACTCGGTCCCAACTTCTAAGACTCTCCCAACTCTAAACAACACAATTAAGATCTACATGGTCTACCATAGAGTGCCTCAAAAGGATCCATCTGAATTGTAGCCTGAAAACTATTATTGTAGGAAAACTAAACTAGAGTCGAGTGTTTCTCCCCCAAGCCACTAAAATCAAAAACAAAAGCTCACAACGTGTCCTCTAACACCTGAATAATTCATTCCGATTGGCCATCCGTCTGTGGGTGATAATCTGTACTCAACAACACCTGGGTTCCAATAAACTTCTGTAACACCTACCAAATTCCCAAAGTGAAATGCAGATCACGATCAAAAACTATGGTTCTCAGCTCACCATGCAACTGCAATAACACTAGAACATATAACTCACCCAGCTGATCAATGGTAAAGGTCTCCTGGATCATCAAGAAATAATCCACTTTTGTTAACCGATCCATAACCACCCAAATTGTATCACTCTTTCGAGGAATCCTCAAAAGAACAACCATGAAGTCCATCATCATGTCATTCCATTTCCACTCTGAAATGGGAAATGACTGCAATAATCAACTTGGATGCTGGTGACCATCCTTCACTTATTGATATGTAAGGCACATTTCCAGAAATCTCGCAACTTCTTTCTTCATTCCAGACCACCAAAAATTCCTGTGGAGGTCACAATACATCTTAGTCAAACCCGGATATACTACCAACTTCAATGCACAGAACTCATGCATAAACTCTTCTCGTTCTTCTACCGGAACCATAACATGGTCATGAACATGAGAAACCCCATCAGTACCAAAAACCGATCTAGAAGGTGACTCCCCACCTTTAAGACTTTCCTTCATAGATAAACTCTCTGGATCTACCAACTGGTTCTCCTTAATCTAGCTCAAAAGTGTATATTCAACTAATATGAATGCAAGATTCATTTTCCCCAGATCATCATGTACCTCCAGGTGCATCTCAGCAAACAAGGTCATCAATCTACACTCTGATGATGATTCTTGGACCACCTGATTTGGAGTCTTCCAGCACATAGCATCAGTAACACTATTCCCATTTCCTAGTGTGTAAACGAACTCAAAATCAAAGGATTGAAGGTATTCAACCCAAATTCACTATCAAAGATCCAGATCCCACTAATAAAATATGCAATTCATACTTTTATGGACAGTAAACACCAAAAAAGGTTCTCCCAACAGGTAATTATTCCAACAATTTAAATCAGGAACCACTGCAGCTAGTTCAAGGTCATGAGTTGGGTCATTTCTCTCATGTGGTCTCAAATATATTTACCCATAAGCAACAACCTGGTTATCCTATATTAGCACTACACCAATTCCAACAGCAGACGCATCACAAAACATGGTATACTTCTTACTTGGTTCAGGTAAAACTTGAATTGGTGCGGTAGTCAACCGCTTATTCAGATCTTAAAGAAGCAACTTCACATGATCCTAACCACAAAAAAATCACTCCCTTTTTTGTCAGACTGAAGAGTGGTGCTGCCAAAAGAGAGAAGTCCTTAATGAACCTACGATAATAACCGAACCAAGTAAGAAAACTATAAATATTGGAAATGCTCTTGGGATATTCCCAAGACACCATAGCATATACTTTCTCTGGATCAAAAAACACACCGAATTTTGAGATTATGTGTCCTAAAAAGTGCACCTCACCAATCCAAAACTGACACTTTGATAGCTTGGCTTAAATCCTATGCTCTCTTAGTGTACTCAAAACTTTGTCAAGATGTTGGGAATGATTTTCATGAGTCCTGGAGTGCAATAAGATATCATAAAAAAACAACAACAACGAACTGGTCTAGATATGGGTGAAATATCTAGTTCATCAATTCCATGAACACATCTAGTGCATTGGTCAACCCAAACGGCATTACAAAAAATTCATACAACCCATACTGGCTTTGGAAAGATGTCTGCGGTATGTTATACGGTCTCACCCTTAACAGATGGTATCCCAATCTCAAATTGATCTTAGAAAACAACAAAGCACCACTGAGATAGTAAAAAAGACCATCAATTCTATGAAGAGGGTATCAGTTCTTCATTGTCATCTGGTTCAGCCTCCTATAATCAACACAAAGTCTAAGCGACCCATCATCCTTTTTAGCAAAAAGCACAGGTGATCCCCAAGGTGATATAATTGGACGAATAAACCCATTGTCTTCCAATTACTCTAACTGAACCTTCAGTTTTTGGAGTTCTGTCGGTGCCATATGATATGGAGGAATGGAGACTAGCTCTTCTCCTGGTAACAACTCAATGGTGAACTCAACATCTCTCCTAAGTGGTAACCCCGATAAGTCCTTAGGAAAGACATACTGAAACTGATCCCAAATCGGTGGGAAGATTGGCTGCTACTTCTCCCCATAATTTAACATAAGGCATGCTACTTAGGCCATGAGATCTCCCAAATGTTGGAAAAGAGGCCTGACCTAGCCTGATCAAGCATCCAACTCATCTTAAAGGACATAGGTGTCTCCATCAAGAGACATAAACGTTACCCGACGTCGATAATAGTCGACGTGGGATTGATACAACACTAATAAATCCATTCCCATGATCATGTCAAAACATGACATGTCCAGAACAAACAGATCCCATAGAAAATGAAAACCCCCAATCTCTAGAGGATAAACTAGACATTTCCTGATGTTCTCAACTTTTACTACCAGCAGAGTATCTAGTGAAATTACCTCACAAGTATAAGGCCCCAGCCTTAAACCTTACTTAATCTTGAGTTATTACAAGATTACACATTGAGGATCTTTTCAGGTTTAGAGTTTTAGATAATTAGATCATGAAACTTGCATTACATTCCACATTTAAACAAAGTGGTTACATAAAAGACAGTATTCATTCTTCCCATCAACGGGAACATATTTAAAATATAACACGGATTATTTCTTGACACATCCTTGACACTATCATCACATCATGTACCATTCCCTTGACCTGTGAAAAACATTTCAAAAACTTGGGATGAGCATAAAAAGCTCAGTAAGAGTTATAAAAATATGAAAAAGAAACATGAGTTCATATATACATAAGAATGAAATCATACTTTACCCATAAAACAAAGGCACTTTAACATACCTCATCAAACCATGAATAAATAATAGAAATAATAAGACATAAAGGTAACTTGAGGCATTCATAACATTCTTACGTAGGGAGTAACCCTCTTGGTTACGTTTGGAATACCCATCACAGTATATTCCCTAAATCTCTTCGGAGAAACCTCAACGTTTCACTCCTTCGCGTTACCCAATGCATTGGAGAGCTATATCGTGCTCACTCGCCCTTAGTTTATCACGGAACCACCCGTTCTTCATAACAATGCCCAAGAACCATAACATAATCGTATCACATAAAACATGAATAAAGGAAACATAAAATTTCCACATTTCAATCACAATATAACATTTTAGGATATTGAAATAATGAATCCATTCAAAAAGAAACCATTTCCAAAACCATTTAAAACATTTAATAAAGAGATTTTTGAATCAAAGTGTCCCATACCACCTTAAAGCTTTTAACATTTTAAACCATTAATATCCATATAAATAAATCCTTAAAACCATTTTGAAAACATGGATATTAATAAGAACAAATAATTAAGACATTTAAAACGATATTCTGGTAAAAGGGGTTTTACCAAAATTAGAGACACTTGAATACAATAATTGAGGAATAACATTTAGTCAGAACTTTATAATATCATGAGAATAAAAGGATTCATGATATAATACTCCAAAGGACAGTATATACACCATATAAGAGTGAATTGGTGCATAACAACAATGATCCCCCAATAGAAATGTCAAATGTGATGAAATCCCTTATAAAGAAGGTATCCTTAAATTAAGGACAAATCAATCTCAAAATATGTGTGACAAATATAAATACACCCAATATAAGTGGATGTTAAGTGTAAAACAATAAAAGGTCATTCACACATATTCAATGGATGACATATTCAATGACTACATGTTGAACCCAAAGAAATCGAAATTGGGTTAAAAAGTTCCCTTGACAGCCTAACGACATCACATCAAAATGAGTTTATGAGAGATAAAAAGTGTATCTCATCACTTGGACATAAAATTTAAATCAATAAGGATATATGAGAACATATCCCAACATAACAATATGTAAATTAAAAGACCCAACAAAAGAAGTCTCTTAAAAAAGAGGAGGGTGGAAGGTTCCCTTACCGACTTGGGTATCTTTCAAAACATACACCCCATGAAAGAAGGACCATAGATCATTGATGTAAATACTCATAAATGAATGTATATTACACAAAGAGTAGAATAATGGGCAGTACATACACCACTAAATGAAATTTGTGGCAAATGTAGCATAAATCTCACGAGAATAAAAGTGAGATGAAAAATCCCTTACGAAAACTCAACAGCCTAACGGCGCCACTTAAAACTTCCAAAATGGATTGATGAGAGAGAATAGGGTCTCTCATAACATGAACATAAAAATTACAGTAAATTTAATATAAAATATCATCCCAATAACAAGAAATATGAGCTTTAAAAGGAATGACATAAAAGTGTATACTTAAAAAGAAAGAGAGGAGTAGGATCCCTTACCTCGGGTCCGACTTGACTCGATCGTTCTTTAATCTCCTGAATAATAAACTTGAGTTAATTTATAATTCCTTAAGAACCCTTTTTCAAGTTCATTATTACTTTTATACCACTTATTACCATGTCACAAACATTATTTAATCATTTAAGTTAATAATATTTGTTTTGCCGATATTTGGTTCTTAAGTCGAAAGTGGTCTTCTTACAATTACATGTTGTTCGTGTGGCCAAATGTTTATTATATCCAGAATTGTATTCATTATGTAGATATAATATATGTCATATATATCCAGTACATGCATTCATTTATAACATTACATAATCATTTAGAGGTAAGAAATGAAATGCAGCGTTCATGGAGACGGTAAGCCGTACGTACGCATGAACGCTACTTTCATTTCTATTTCGTATTTTATAGAATGTAATAATAATGATATAAATGTATATTATAATTCCAGTATAATATCATATATAATATCATATTTCCATCCTTTATACATCCCACATATGGTATTTAACGAATCAAATCACTTTGAGGGGGCGGTAGTCCGCACTTCCTTAAATGAAGATTTCGCGTATACCCATAATGGAAGCCATAAAGGTAAGACAAAAATGAAAAATACAGAAGCATAAATAAAACATAAACATATTATATATCATATATAAAAATAGTGACATCATAATGGCCACCTTTTAAGGTGTTAAATGAGTATTGAACAATCATCGTTTCGGGAGGCAGAATTTCACCATCCACGGAAACCGTATGTTCTTTAACCATTTGATGTAGTTGTGTGAGATTGTAGCTCGAATAAATCTTATAACAACATCCTAGTATATTGAAGATACTGGTGTTGCTACAAAAGAAGTAAATAAAAAGAGTTTAGGGGGTTGGAGAAGCAAAATAAAACAAATGAACATGAGAGAATGAATTACCTTTAAAAGTGTAACTCCTTTCGATTTAAGCCTAAAGGCTTCCTTTGAAAGGATTCTGCCCAAAGGGAGTCCTCTAGGATGAGGAGAGGGATGTGGAGAGAGTAAATGGGCAGGGGTTGGCAGAGCCAAAGGCTTGAGGAGTGTGTTAAATGAGGTAGAGGTGGGGGCCTTTTATAAGAGGAGAGGAGGGGTACTTTTGGAAAGTAAAGAAATATTACTTTATTTGAAAATGTGTTTCGGTTTTAAAAGGTCCCACATTGATATAATTCGTGTATAAGGTGATAAGGCTTATAAATCCACTCATCCAATAAGTTTTTTACATGTTTAGTTCATAGATTTTACATTATCTTTCCATTTTATTTAAATCGTCAAATAATGATATCATCGCTGCATCATTATTATGTCATAAATAATTTAATTTATTTAATGTCTAAAAATTATAAAAAAAATACTATTATGTATGAAATCGTTTTAGCTTTCCAATGAATATTTATAATAATAAATATGACTTATATAACCCCACATAAAAATTGTTTTAGTAAAACATATCATGTTTGTGTCAATTTTACTTTTACATTAAATAAAATGTTATTTATGTCATTTCCCAACCAAAGTGGATCCATGGGGTCCCCAAGTTTACCCATGGCTTGTTTTTGTCGGCCATGACACAACCAATAATGTTGGGACATGTGTCTAGGTCATTTCATATCATTAAAGCATTATTTATACCTTAAACTACACTAATTACCACTAATCGCGATTAAAAACTTAATAAGTTACTATTCACCAAAAAATTATTTTAATCTCATTGAACCACATTTTACTTCTTAATGACAACCATGTATGTCGGATTTTCAAAATTCAACACACATTAGTGGTAAAATTTCATTTAACTGAAAAATCAGTTTGCTTGATTACCACTTAGTGGTTTCACTATTCATCAAAAGTTGAAGTTTTTCAGAAAATTACCAAAAATTCACCCTAATCTATATTTGATATTCTGAATTCAAAAATGGAGTCCTTTTTACAAAATTCAAAACATATAATTCACATTAATTAATTTAATAATTAATTCCCGCTGTCATGACAAATAGCGTGTTTTATGAAACAATAAGTATCAAAAGATTGACACTAGTTTAAGTCTGATTTCAAAGTGAAATTGATTCCAACGACCACTATTGGATTTAATGGTAAAAATATTTTCTAATTTCACTTTAAAACCAATTCAAAATATAATCTAATCATATAAATAAATTAGATTAAAAAGTGGTTTTGAATTAAAATATAACATTTTACACTATTCATTAAAAAAATGAACTTTATCAGAAAGATACCAAAAATTTACACAAATTAAATTTTGATGTCCTGATTCTTAATAAGAGTTTTATTTGGTCTAAAAGAATGTTTAAGAGTGAACAAAACTATATTTAATGACGGTTCTCCATCAAAAGGTGATAAGTGAACCTTTAGTGAAAACTAGGGAATATACGCCAAAAATTGAATTCTTTCCGTAATTTAAGCCTTTATCTTTTATTGTATAAATGTAAAAATATTTAAGAACATATATAATCATATTTTAGTTATTTCTATCCATTCCCACCAATACAACAGCTACATATTAACTACCATTTAAAATAATAATATTTTATTATTAGAGTGCAACGTAAGATTCCCAAGAAACTCGTTGTTGCGTGTTGGGTACGCCATCGAGCATAGCTTCCCCTTTAAAGTCATTTCAATATTTTATTCACAAATATATATAAATATGAAATGTCATATTCTTTATTTACCTGGGTTGTTACATCCTTCCCCCCTTTTGGGAATTGCGTCCTCGCAATTTTAAAATTGCGCTTGGAAACATCCTTGAAAGTCCCACATCGGAACAAAAGTCGGTAAAACAAACACTTTAAAATAAAGAAAGATAAGTACAAAGGTCACCCGAGTTAACCCATACTAGGATTCCAAGTATGAAAATATGGACATGGAGGAAAAAACAAAGGGTCATGTTCTGATGGAGAGTGATATAAAACAAGTTTAGGAGAAAGTTAACCACGAGAAAATCACAAACTTGTGATGGGTTAAACGGTCTTCGATTCCCCAGTAGGAAAAGTTAATAGACAACATTTTTTCTTTAAGTTACTTTTTATTGAGGAATTTATTCATAAGGAAACATAATCACTTATCATATTGACTTTCAACCTTTATTAGATTCCTTACACAAACTCATATTTTCTCCAAAAGACGAGTATTTAGGAAGACTTGTTCACATTAAGAGTACTATAATCAACTTCTAGAGAATCACCTAATCCAAAAAATAGAACTATATACTTCCCATGTCTTTAGACTTTAACCAAATCCAAAACCAAAAAGGCTAGTACAAGATCAGATAATCCAGAAAAGGATAACCCTTTATAAAAATAAAATCTATTCTTAATCTCCAAAATTTGTCCAACAAAACCCAAAGTTCAACGAGGACCATTCTATAATCAATTTGTCCATAAAATTCTTCAAAGTAAACCAATATAAGATTGAAACCCAAATATTTGAAGGATTTAGTCGCATAGTCTTCCAAGATAAATCATAACATTTATCTCCAAACAATATCAGTTGCTCCTAAAGTCTCGTTTTGAAAAGTAATTAACCTAATCACATATCCTCCATGATAGGTTAATCATTTTCCAAAATAACCCAAAATCAACTTACTCTTAATTCATAAAATCATATAACTAGAATGAATCAGTCAAACTAACCAGGGACTT
The DNA here is from genome assembly GCA_963277665.1 of Viscum album. Taxonomy (NCBI): domain Eukaryota; kingdom Viridiplantae; phylum Streptophyta; class Magnoliopsida; order Santalales; family Viscaceae; genus Viscum; species Viscum album. The sequence goes on along the minus strand of OY728164.1, from coordinate 1,087,027,681 downwards.
CACGTAGTCCATTGGTAGGCAATAAATACCAGTCGCACATTGGTTGTGGGTTCGATTCCCGCAGCTTTGTCCGACGCGACGAGATGTCACACGGTCTGTGTGTTGTCCTTTTTCCAAAACTATATAATTCTTAAAACATTCCCCAAAATGAGATAAAATATTCAATAATAATCATAACATATTTTAACCTCAAGTTTATCTCATTCCTTTCATTTTCCATCATATCATAGAGTAACCCATAATTACCTAAAAATTAAGTAGCATAAAAACCCTAATGGTTACCTTAATAATTATTACCTGAATTTCCACATCGAATTGGCCATCTCGTACCTGATGCATTAGAGAACTCACCAAGGTTGAAGTGGTTGATCATGACTCCTTGATATTTGGTTTAGAACAACCACGAGTTTCCTCATTGAATCCTTCATTTTATCTAGTATCTTAATCAGAGAACCACCACAGTTTCCTTCAAACCTGTTGTCTCTTTGGTGCCTGCTAGATCCATCCATTCACTAAAAATAGAAATGTCAGTGTGAGTATATCAACAAAACCATCATGTACTAATGAGTAAGATAGACAATAAGATATACTTACTCATTCACGTTATCTAAAACTAAGACTCTTTCTGAAATCCTAACCATTATGGTAATTGTCAATTATGCTTAAAGAATACCCTACCCTCTAAAGTTATCTAAACCGACCTTTGATACCAACTATAAGGCCCCAGCCTTAAACCTTACTTAATCTTGAGTTATTACAAGATTACACATTGAGGATCTTTTCAGGTTTGGAGTTTTAGAGAATTAGATCATGAAACTTGCATTACATTCCACATTTAAACAAAGTGGTTACATAAAAGACAGTATTCATTCTTCCCATCAACGGGAACATATTTAAAATATAACACAGATTCTTTCTTGACACATCCTTGACACTATCATCACATCATGTACCATTCCCTTGACCTGTGAAAAACATTTCAAAAACTTGGGATGAGCATAAAAAGATCAGTAAGAGTTATAAAAATATGGAAAGGAAACATGAGTTCATATATACATAAGAATGAAATCATAATTTACCCATAAAACAAAGTCACTTTAACATACCTCATCAAACCATGAATAAATCATAGAAATCATAAGACATAAAGGTAACTTGAGGCATTCATAACATTCTTACGTAGGGAGTAACCCTCTTGGTTACGTTTGGAATACCCATCACAGTATATTCCCTAAATCTCTTCGGAGAAACCTTAACGTTTCACTCCTTCGCGTTACCCAATGCATTGGAGAGCTATATCGGGCTCACCCGCCCTTAGTTTATCACGGAACCACCCGTTCTTCATAACAATGCCCAAGAACCATAAAATAATCGTATCACATAAGACATGAATAAAGGAAACATAACATTTCCACATTTCAATCACAATATAACATTTTAGGATATTGAAATAACGAATCCATTAAAAAAGAAACCATTTCCAAAACCATTTAAAACATTTAATAAAGAGATTTTTGAATCAAAGTGTCCCATACCACCTTGAAGCTTTTAACATTTTAAACCATTAATATCCATATAAATAAATCCTTAAAACCATTTTGAAAACATGGATATTAATAATAACAAATAATTAAGACATTTAAAACGATATTCTGGTAAAAGGGGTTTTACCAAAATTAGAGACACTTGAATACAATAATTGAGGAATAACATTTAGTCAGAACTTTATAATATCATGAGAATAAAAGGATTCATGATATAATACTCCAAAGGACAGTATATACACCATATAAGAGTGAATTGGTGCATAACAACAATGATCCCCCAATAGAAATGTCAAATGTGATGAAATCCCTTATAAAGAAGGTATCCTTAAATTAAGGACAAATCAATCTCAAAATATGTGTGACAAATATAAATACACCCAATATAAGTGGATATTAAGTGTAAAACAATAAAAGGTCATTCACACATATTCAATGGATGACATATTCAATGACTACATGTTGAACCCAAAGAAATCGAAATTGGGTTAAAAAGTTCCCTTGACAGCCTAACGGCATCACATCAAAATGAGTTGATGAGAGATAAAAAGTGTATCTCATCACTTGGACATCAAATTTAAATCAATAAGGACATATGAGAACATATCCCAACATAACAATATGTAAATTAAAAGACCCAACAAAAGAAGTCTCTTAAAAAAGAGGAGGGTGAAAGGTTCCCTTACCGACTTGGGTATCTTTCAAAACATACACCCCATGAAAGAAGGACAATAGATCATTGATGTAAATACTCATAAATGAATTTATATTACACAAAGAGTATAATAATGGGCAGTACATACACCACTCAATGGAATTTGTGGAAAATGTAGCATAAATCTCACGAGAATAAAAGTGAGATGAAAAATCCCTTACGAAAACTCAGCAGCCTAACGACGCCACTTAAAACTTACAAAATGGATTGATGAGAGAGAATAGGGTCTCTCATCACATGAACATAAAAATTACAGTAAATGTAATATAAAAGATAATCCCAATAACAAGAAATATGAGCTTTAAAAGGAATGACATAAAAGTGTATACTTAAAAAGAAAGAGAGGAGTAGGATCCCTTACCTCGGGTCCGACTTGACTCGATCGTTCTTTAATCTCCTGAATAATAAACTTGAGTTAATTTCTAATTCCTTAAGAACCCTTTTTCAAGTTCATTATTACTTTTATACCACTTATTACCATGTCACAAACATTATGTAATCATTTTAGTTAATAATATTTGTTTTTCCGATATTTGGTTCTTAAGTCGAAAGTGGTCTTCTTACAATTACATGTTGTTCGTGTGGCCAAATGTTTATTATATCCAGAATTGTATTCATTATTTAGATATCATATATGTCATATATATCCAGTACATTCATTCATTTATAACATTACATAATCATTTAGAGGTAAGAAATGAAATGCACCGTTCATGGAGACGGTAAGCCGTACGTACGCATGAACGCTACTTTCATTTCTATTTCGTATTTTATAGAATGGAATAATAATTATATAAAGGTATATTATAATTCCAGTATAATATCATATATAATATCATATTTCCATCCTTTATACATCCCACATATGGTATTTAACGAATCAAGTCACTTTGAGGGGGCGGTAGTCCGCACTTCCTTAAATGAAGATATCGCGTATACCCATAATGGAAGCCATAAAGGTAAGACAAAAATGAAAAATACAGAAGCATAAATAAAACATAAACATATTATATATCATATATAAAAATAGTGACATCATAATGGCCACCTTTGAATGTGTTAAATGAGTATTGAACAATCATCGTTTCGGGAGGCAGAATTTCACCATCCATGGAAACCGTATGTTCTTTAACCATTTGATGTAGTTGTGTGATATTGTAGCTCGAATAAATCTTATAACAACATCCTAGTATATTGAAGATACTGGTGTTTCTACAAAATAAGTAAATAAAAAGAGTTTATGGGGTTGGAGAAGCAAAATAAAACAAATGAACATGAGAGAATGAATTACCTTTAAAAGTGTAACTCTTTTTGATTTAAGCCTAAAGGCTTCCTTTGAAAGGATTCTGCCCAAAGGGAGTACTCTAGGATGAGGAGAGGGATGTGGAGAGAGTAAATGGGCAGGGGTTGGCCGAGCCAAAGGCTTGAGGAGTGTGTTAAATGAGGTAGAGGTGGGGGCCTTTTATAAGAGGAGAGGAGGGGTACTTTTGGAAAGTAAAGAAATATTACTTTATTTGAAAATGTGTTTCGGTTTTAAAAGGTCCCACATTGATATAATTCGTGTATAATGTGATAAGGCTTATAAATCCACTCATCCAATAAGTTTTTTACATGTGTATTTCATAGATTTTACATTATCTTTCCATTTTATTTAAATCGTCAAATAATGATATCATCGCTGCATCATTATTATGTCATAAATAATTTAATTTATTTAATGTCTAAAAATTATAAAAAAAAATACTATTATGTACGAAATATTTTTAGCTTTCCAATTAATATTTATAATAAAAAATATGACTTGTATTACCCCACTTAAAAGTTTTTTTAGTAAAACATATCATGTTTGTGTCAATTTTACTTTTACATTAAATAAAATGTTATTTATGTCATTTCCCAACCAAAGTGGATCCATGGGGTCCCCAAGTTGACTCATGGCTTGTTTTGGTCGGCCATGACACAACCAATAAGGTTGGGACATGTGTCTAGGTCATTTCATATCATTAAAGCATTATTTATACCTTAAACTACACTAATTACCACTAATCGCGATTAAAAACTTAATAAGTTACTATTCACCAAAAAATTATTTTAATCTCATTGAACCACATTTTACTTCTTAATGACAACCATGTATGTCGGATTTTCCAAATTCAACACACATTAGTGGTAAACTTTCATTTAACTGAAAAATCAGTTTGCTTGATTACCACTTAGTGGTTTCACTATTCATCAAAAATTGAAGTTTTTCAGAAAATTACCAAAAATTCACCCTAAGCTATATTTGATATTCTGAATTCAAAAATGGAGTCCTTTTTACAAAATTTAAAACATATAAGTCACATTAATTAATTTAATAATTAATTCCCGCTGTCATGACAAATAGCGTGTTTTACGAAACAATAAGTATCAAAAGATTGACACTAGTTTAAGTCTGATTTCAAAGTGAAATTGATTCCAACGACCACTATTGGATTTAATGGTAAAAATATTTTCTAATTTCACTTTAAAACCAATTCAAAATATAATCTAATCATATAAATAAATTAGATTAAAAAGTGGTTTTGAATTAAAATACAACATTTTACACTATTCATTAAAAAAATGAACTTTATCAGAAAGATACCAAAAATTTACACAAATTAAATTTTGATGTCCTGATTCTTAATAAGAGTTTTATTTGGTCCAAAAGAATGTTTAAGAGTGAACAAAACTATATTTAATGATGGTTCTCCATCAAAAGGTGATAAGTGAACCTTTAGTGAAAACTAGGGCATATACGCCAAAAATTGAATTCTTTCCATAATTTAAGCCTTTATCTTTTATTGTATAAATGTAAAAATATTTAAGAACATATATAATCATATTTTAGTTATTTCTATCCATTCCCGCCAATACAACAGCTACATATTAACTACCATTTAAAATAATATTATTTTATTATTAGAGTGCAATGTAAGATTCCCAAGAAACTCGTTGTTGCGTGTTGGGTACGCCATCGAGCATAGATTCCCCTTTAAAGTCATTTCAATATTTTATTCAAAAATATAGATAAATATGAAATGTCATATTCTTTATTTACCTGGGGTGTTACAACAAGCATTCTCCACGGTCAAACCCAAAAAAAACTATGAACTGAGCATAAATAGAAGAATACATAGAACCTATATCAAATAATGAACTAGAAAGCATGGAAGATACAAGAATCATACCTCAAACCGTAGACGATCCTACCTCACCACCCTCAGGAATAGTCTAAACTGCAAGGAGTTGACCCTCCCCTATACCCTAGGCCACAACCAGAGTACCCTACGCTGCACTACCCTAATAGTTATAATGGTATCTCCTCGGAGTTCCATATCCACCACCCCTACTAGTATGACCTATAGAGATCCAACTTCTGGCCTGATATGGGGTAACTGACCCCCTTCCTACACTCAACATCTTCTTCTGACTTTTTGAATTTCTCGGCTACCGTGGGTTCTTGCAAAACTTCTGCACATGAAATAACCTTCCACACGCCCAACACTCAACTTGTGGTAGGGGATACTAGCCACGCATGTTACCCAGCCTACAACACTGCTATCAAAAGATCTGGTCACCACTCTGAGAGGTTATTCCCATATTATTTCTACTATGCAAACTTCCACCCTTCTGAAAGTTTCCAAAATAGCGCTTCCTACCCCCGGAAGCCGCACTACTAGTCTGCCCATCTTCCCCCACAATCTCACTACTCGAGGCCCCCTTGAGGATTCCCTCTATGATAATATCATGATCTACAACTTCATAAAACCTCTTCTGATGAAAGATATTTAACTGAGACCAGATATCATGTCTCAGCCCATCCTGGAAACGTCTCACCACAACTACCTCATCTCCAGTGAAAGTAGGAATGATGTGATTAAAATAAGTGAAACGACTAGCGTAATCCATCACTGACATCACCCCTTGAGTCAAACTCATAAAATCCCCCACCTTTTCTTCTCTTAGGGTATCTAGATAGAAGTTCTCAAAAAACTTTTCATGGAAGTCCTTCCATAGCATTCCCTCAACTTGTTCCGTTTGAACCTTGATGTCTCACCAACGCTTCACTTAGCCTCTCAACATATAAGCTGCCAACTTGACTCGCTTCTCAATAGGAGTCTCTAGATGACCAAGAATAGTCTGGATAGACTCGATCTAGAACTCTACTGCCTCTATCCCACCCTCTTCATAAAAGGTCAGAGTGTGCTATAGCTGAAACTCTCTGGTCAGCTTGAACATACTCGGCACAACCCGCCCTAGGTCCCGTTCCATCATCTGCATAAAACAAGCGAATTTCTCATGGAACTGCTCTTCCCTATTACCCTGAACCTTTGGATTCCCCTACTATACTACCAAAGGATCATTCTCAGCAATTTCTTCCAGTTTCCCAACTGGCACACATCTTTACAGTGGCATTTCTCTACAATGCCAAACACAACCTTAGAACGAAGCACTAAAGCTATCATGAAAAGAATGGATAACATAAGAAGGATCATAACTAGCTATAATAAACCATTTTTCATACACCATTCCACCACAACCGTCACATCTAGGACACTTCCCTTGGCTATTCCTCCTTGGACCATGGCCAACACGGTTAACCAACTCACATAGCTGCAAACCTTTATTTATTACCCCATTTCAAACCATTAAACGTTCCAAGTTACCTTAACAACATCTTAACCCACTCTACATACTTATTAAACATGTTCCTTGATTATCAACCAACCTTTTTAAACCCCTTATTACCCATTTACATCATCTTATCAGGGATAACTTCATCACTTTTAAAAGAAATAATGCATCCTAACCTTTACATCCTACACACTCATTCTTTATGTGTTCCTACCATGATACATGTCACCTAAATTTATATGTTCCTAGGATGATTCATGAATTCAAAAACTCGTTCCATTCTGACCACAAGTTAAATATCTCAAAATCTTCAGATCACACCACAAGTGCATCACCCGATGGTGAAATAGAATCAAATGTAACAACACGTAACAAAAACAATAATTCCCACCAAGGGTGACTTGGGTTTTTCCCCATAAATGTGTTAGCTACTCCCATGCACGAGCTCATTACCAAGGGCCAACATTATCCTACCCACCATATACCATCCCCAAATAGTAAGAAAGAGAAAGGTCCCTCTCTTATACCACTTTGTAACATCCCTGACTCAGGAGCCACTAGCCAGTGCCCCGAGCCAAGTGGTTACAAGACCACATGTGCACCTCCCTATATTCTAGAGGTTTCTGACTAGTAGCGAGGGTCTAAGTAGTCATGTGGTGAGTCTATACCCCCTTTACCAAAGTAATCCACATCAGTAAAAATATAAATAGCTGAAACACTATAAAACAAACAACACAATTCATAAATAAACCATTATTAAACTTGGTACAACATGACCAACAGTATGTATGTCATGCCATGATACAATGAAAAGTGAAAAAAAAAACAGAAATGAACAAAAACAATAGAATCCCCAAAACAGTCCTAGCGCTACATCCTGAACCTCAACCAATCAAAACCGAACCCTGACTCAATTCACAAGCACCAGGCCCTTTCCCTTCTCCTGTGTTGAAACCATGAAATCTTCTCGGGTACCCAACAGCGACCCGAGTAGGGTGTGAGTAAAACTCAGTATTCCCCCACCAAAGGTGTCTACAAAATATCCAGCCCATATATAGTGCATGCAGTGGTAAAAAAACAAATAAAGGAAAGAAATTTGAAGTCCAAGCTTAATTATGATCATTTCATTTAACCAATAAAATAAACCACACTCATTCCAAGATACTTTATTTATAAATTAAACTTTATATGTATTCAATGGATTAGTCAAGATCAACATTCACAACATGAGTGAATTAAAAAAGTCATATCTCACTAGGCATCATAAAAAAACATTTTTCATTATCCTCACCTCGAAGCCTCAGTCTGGGAGGATGCAACCCTTAGGGGAATGGAACTCTCTCCCCTTCCCTAACACATGAATTTAGTGGGTGGAGTTTGGAACCTTAGTCAAAACTTGACCTGTGGGCGTAGAACCTCAAGTCTATACCCCACACTACCAAGCCATGTGCACATGCTTTATTTAAAAATTGTCACATTCAACCATAATTTACAACCAAGCATTGATAATGTCATTAGAAACATCACAACAATATGAATGAATGGGAATTTTACATTATGCCACAATACATTAACACATTATTCATTTCTAACCCACAACATTCATCCCCATTTCCCATTTCCCATACCTATCTCACTAAGAAAAATCATGTATCAACCTAATCCCTTAGCATTTCCCCTTATATTACTTAACACATTTTTAAGCGAACCAAACACCCACACAGGTCACCGCCCAACCAAGGTGTGTTACTAAAACTCCTATTCACATCCTAAAATATTAATATCATATTCACCCTAGGCTCTATGTTCTCTTACAATGACCCTACATTTACTTAGCTAAAATCTAAGTTTGGGAATGTAGGCACACCCAATGGGTGGCCCTAACATAGGTCACATATTCCTCCATGTGTCTCATGGCGATCATGATGGTTCCATTAGGTTGTTTAGACCCCATAAACATCGCATCATAATAATGGCACAAAGAACTCATCACAAGAGGGTAAGAATAAAAACCATAGATGCATAAATCTCCATAAAAATTAAGGGATATAACTTTTAGACCAAATACCTTGAATCTGTTGATTAATTCCCTCTCTACCAGGCCCTTAGATCCCAATCCAACACCCCTTTGAATCCTCAACCTAGATCTCATCAAAAAAGATATTTTTGAGAGCTTCAGATGAAAATCATCCAAAATACAAGACCTAAACCAGAAAATAGAGAGGGGAGAAGATTAGACTCACCCAGATATTCAATTCGCATCCAACAACACTCAAAATATTCAAGAATCTAAGGATATTGATCCTTGTAAGATCTTGATACCTTTGGTTTGTTCCTAGGGTTTCAAGGGTGGTGGAGGACGAAAAAAAATTGAACATAAAAACCATAGAGTGGATTTTTTTTAATTTTTTAAAAGTTTTTTGGGCCGTAGGGTTTACCCACACAGTTTGAAAAACTGGTTGCAAACCATGTGGATTCTACTGTCCAAAAACCCACCTCTTGCATGGTTTCCATGGGATTTCCACATGGTTAGCACTAATTGTGGGTAGACCGTGAGTCCTACCAAGAAAACTCATTTTTTTCTTTTTCGTGTCCTGAACCCTCAGAACACCCCCGAGCCTCCTTAAAGACTTGGGTAAGAACTTAATTAAACAAAATAAAGGGATTAAACTGAAATATAGGTCGAACATGCCATACAGAGACATCCGAGATCTTACAAGGCGGGCTAAGAAGGTTGATCAGAACACCCCTTGAGGTAGATCAGGGAGGTACATCCCTATGATGGAGCACCTAAGTTTATGATTGGTTGGAATCGAAATTTAGGGAGATTCCCCATGTACCATTTTTAGAACATATAGATCAAAACCCATGCAATTCAATGATGTAGTTTAAGGTCATGTGACAGGACTATTCAATTTAGTTTAACATCATGTGGTAATAATGCTCATGTTGTGGAAGGATCGTTGATGAGGGATGGTCTGGGTCTTTCGTGTTGAATCTACTCTTCTCAATAGGATTTCTCTGGGTTGGAATTATGTGGGGATTATGCATTTATATTATGGGGAGGATCTCATTCCATGTGAGTGGTAGAGGTGTGGTGATCATACCATGCAACTCATACAAATAAAATACTAGGCTTATTTCATAAGGTAGGACTACAATTTCATGTCGTGTGCCAAGTAAATTTTCATCCAGTTTAACATCGTATGACCTGGACAGGGAACTATGTTTTTTTAAATCATGAAGCTCGATCATGGGTAAACTCACTTATTACCCCTAGGGATTATGTTTCCACCACCCAAGTGCCTTTGGGAGGGGTATGAAATTATAACTGTCGTATATGTGTGGTTAGTTGTGAGGTTGATATTAGAATTCCTATTATTAGGAGATATGGGCATTATGATATCTATGCTTAGGACCAGCATGTAAAGTAATGGATCAACTAGAAGCACAAGTAGCATCAGTTCAGGGACTCAAAAGTTGTTGCGCACAAGTTTGGAGTGTTTCATGCATGAGTTTCTGTAGTAGGGATCTGTAGCATATGGTAAAGGCATAGAGTTTCAAGGAGTTGGTTCATAGAAGATTTATTGTTTGTGTACAAAACAGGGTTGTGTGCGGGGGTTGAAGGTATCACGAAAATCAGTGTTGCACGCAATTAGTTTCTTTTTCACACACATAAGATACATTAAGAGGGTTTACTCAAGGATTAATCAATTATTGACCAAGTCATCTTTTAGACCACAAGAGGCCTGTCATGAAATATTCTTTATAATGAGTGGTCCATCTTGTTCACTGTCATAGAAGAGGAGTACTTACGTGAACAAGGGTGGTGTTTTATCTTCCAGAGATCCTCATCTAAGAGAGGGGGTGAGCTTATATATATAGAATAAATTTATGGTTGGGAGTGTGCAAGTCCTTGGTCATGGAAGAGGCTTTGTGCACACCTTGTTCCTTTAATGCGGGGATTGTCCATATAACTTGACAGTCGTGATGTTTCCTTTGGAACGCAAAGGGAATGATTACATGTAACCTTGATTTATTTCATGAAATTTTTATTTATTTCAAACTTTTTACTTGGAGATATTACTGTCCTTATATAGTAAATATAAAAAATCCCATCACTTTTGGCATGTAAGGATTTTGTGCACTAAATGTTCTTCTTATGCGCAAGCACTGAAACTTGCAAGTAACAAGATCATTAACCCTGGTATGGTCCTTCGGGGAGGACTTCATGCTCTCTTAATCCAAAACCATTATTTTGAGGCTTCATATGAATCTTCAGTTCCAAAAATATGAATGGATTGGTTTTTTTTAGATCTTGTTATATTTCTTTTTCTTCTATGTTTTACTATGGTTGTATGAATTGTTTTGGTTATATTAAAGACTTGTTTCCAATATCTTTGTTATACCTCACCATGAACGGCTAGTTCAAGTGGCATGTCTAGTTTAGCCAGGTTGGTCTATTAAATTTATGATACTCATATTGAATATATTCTATTGATAAGTATTGAGATCCACAAATCCGATCAAACAAGTAATTAATATATGAAAGAGGATAATTGTTCTTGATCATGATCTTTTTAAGCTCGTGATAATTTGTTCAAATATGGATTTTCATATTGTTTTTCTTAATAAATATGATTTTAACACTCCATGTAGTATCACTTATTCATATAAATCCATTTTCAAAATTTTCTTGATGTTTCTTCTAAAATTACTCTAACTCAATGTGGTTGATTCTATAAGGACTCTTAGATATAGGAATCGAACAATGTACAAGTTTAACAGAAACCTAAACATTGTGATGTGGGATAATACTAAGTTCTTATTTAGAAAATACATCGATATATTACCATATAATTTCCATATTTTCAATATGAGTTTTCCCGTAACCATTTGACTAAAATATCGTTCATTATTATCTTTTAAGACCCATAATATGGAATTATATTTCAAAAGAATTTCATAATTAACCTTTCATTTATATATAATATTGTGATGATTTAGGATATGAAATAATATATCCAAATCCAAATAATTTATACGATCTCTATGTAGAGAGAGCCTGCGCATGCCTAATATCACACTGAATTCTACTAAGAGAATAATATCTAGATTTATATGAAGTATCTTCCACAGACCTTAAGTGAGTATGAGTTATATAAATTGGATAAAATCATTTGACAACAAGGTGTTTCTAATAGTAACTCAATATCTAATCATTGAGGTGGTTAATCTATAATATTAAAAAACCTATAAGATATAAAGTTATGAAAAGAACCATAATCAAATAATATGTTCACAGTTCTTGAGAATATAATAATTGTGTCTTTCACCGTTTAATTTTTAGGATTCACTTTGGTAGTAGTGATTTCAAAATATCTCCATTTATCCTTTTTTGGAGATTTTTTTTGTTGTTTTTCCCCATTAACCCTTGTATATATTCATTTCTCTATATAGTTTCAAAATATTTACATTTGTAATATTTAATATTTAGAGGTGTATTAGGTGAGACTTTCTTCTCCACTATTTTTTTCACCATATTATTCATATGTATTTGACACTAATGTGATTTATGGAATATTTTTCTATATTTAAAACATTTCCCTATTACTTTAAGGTAATATACCAGGTGATTCTTACCAAACCTTCAATAAGTAGATGGTAAAATATTATTTATTTCATGAGATTTATCATTTAAACTTTTATAAAACCCAATTTTTGTGTTCTTATAACCAAATAAATGTGAATAATGAGAGTATACAATTTATATTTCTACCATAAGAGTATTTCAAATAATTTTCTCATATCTACCAATTTACAGGATAGTTAATTCATTTTAGATATTTTTTTTGTCTTCTAAATGAATATTCAATTTTTATTTCCGAACTGATGGTAAAAACAAAGGTGTACCTTACAATTCTAGTGAAGTTTTCTTCATATGAACTAATAAATTGTTATTCCTTTTTCTTAAAATAAAAAAATATCTACTCCCTATGGATGCAAAGAGTTTAAGGAAAACATTTATTGATTTTTTCTCTCTAACTCCTCCAATTTCATGTAGCCAATTTCTTCCTTTCATAATATGTAATTAATCATTTTCAACCATTAGTATGCTTCACCCCAAAATTATAAACAACCCATATTAACTTTTCATGCTTCTAGAATTGATGAACATATAAAAAAAATTCTTTTATGTTGATCATTTTCTTAACAATTAGTAGGTTGGAAGATCCACTAAAGGATAGTGGTTGTTTTCACATGAAGGAATCAATAGTGATTTGTTCCTTATTTGATTCATTTAGGAGCTCGATATGGATGTTTTTGTTTCTCATAACATGAGATACCATAACTATAAATCTTTTCACACCACATTTTACTCCAATTTGTTATTAATTAGGATAATCACCATAATGTTCATTGCATTCATTTTTCACTTAATTACTCCTGGTTATAGCCACTTATTGAAACTAAAAAGTTAGTAAGATAAATAAATAATAATATCATAATAAAATCAAAGTAAACAATTATATGAATTTAGAAAATGAAATATAATAAGTCTTACCTAATGAAACATTCAATCCAACCTAAGACACTTTAGGTTTATCCAATTTTGATTTATGATTTAATATTTTGTATTTCTTAACCCAATCCAAAATATTCACTCAAACCAACTTTAATACCAACTAAGATGAACTAAACATGAAATAAATATTTTTCACATTATTTCACATAATTATAAATAATATCTCATAAAAAAACATTCCAATAAACTAAAGTTTTAGTTCCTTTCAAGATTAGATACAAAACCACCTTATTTAATGATACAATGTTCATTTTTTTCTAAAACAATTCTTGATACATGATTAACATATAGAAACATCTTATTAAATATTCTTCTTCATTAACTGGGGAAAAGTAATAATGTAGAAAAATATTACTTGAAGCACTGAGTAAGGGAAAACGAATATTAATGAGTCATAGAAAACTTTTTATTTGATCATAAACCTGATAGGAAAATTAACAAGGAAGAAATGAAATAAATGATGGAATAAGATCACCGAACCATAAAATGTTATAATGAGTTATGGTATCATGATAAAATATCATAACATATAAATTTATAACCATAAAAGAATCATCAATAAATAATAACATATTCCATGGTATAAGAATGTGAAATCCTAATATAATAATCCTAATACATAGATATATAACTTATGAATGTGGAACAAAAATAAATATAGAAAATCATAACATAAATCAATTTTAACCACCAAGATATTAATATCATAATGGAATAGGATAATAACCTATGTCCTATAACATAATAGACTGGGCTAACCACCTATATCCTGTAACATAGTAGAATAGGAAAACCACCCGTAACCTATGTTAATTTTATAAAATATAACAATTACACTATGTTTTGGAAAGATAAAAAATTTAGTACCCAACCATATCATAATGATAAAACATACATATGTTTTCCACATGAAATTAATCATATATTATACCTTGATTAGCCCATGGAAATTTAATGAGTTACATAACATGGGGTATTGCATAAGTTGTAATAATAAAGTGAATTGGATGATTCCAAAAATTCAATCGCCCCTAAAAAAATTATAATATAATCTAGAGGGATATACATAGAAAAAATTTCAAATAGGATGGATATTTTATATATAGAGTGGAAAATTTAAGAGAAATCATGAAAAATGTTCCCATTACATTTTTTTAATATTTTTATTAAAATTATGATATAAGACACTTTCAGAAAACATTTTCAAAAGATATATTTTTAAACTATATTTTAATATTAAATTTTCTAATAAAATATTATTTAAATTATATAATGGTATAGTATAAGAAACATGGAGTGAATGATGTATAATGGTTCACAAGTTAAAAAAATTTAAAATGACTTTGATGTAACCCATAATTATATAAGAAATGTAAGGAATCATTTTAAAAATATATAAATATAAATATGAAAGGAATAGAATAAAATACATATTTAAGTTAAAAAATAATAAAAATAATGTTTTCTGTTAAAAAATAAAATGGATATGTAAGATAAATACTCAAAATAGAGAGTTAAAGTTTTCTTTTAAAACGATGTATTTTTATTAGGTAACAATCATCAAAAAAAAATTTTTGATAAAGAAATGTAAATTTATAAGGAAGAAAGAGAAAATAAAATATGATATATACAAGTGGTATAATTTATCAAACTTATAATACTATAGTATAATAAGAAATTTAATTACTCAATGAAATGATATTGTATAAAGAAAAACCATTAAATTGGATTTCTACTTACTCAAACCAATCTAACTACCAAAATAATAAACTTAGATATATTAATCATATTTATTAGAACCTTATTTAAATTTATTTTACATAATAACATTCATTTATATTTTCATATTACCCAAAAATTCATAGGTAAAATTAAATGTAAGGTGTTAATTGTTCAGTTTGTTTCACAGTCTCTTCGATATGGTGGTTTTGGTCCACGATCCTTACTCATGTTTTAATCACCTATAGAATATTTCAGAATTCGATATATATAATTTTTATAATTTTCTATAATTCTTTGATTATTTCACATATTTTTTAGTGACAATTCATAAAAAATAGTTATAAACACCCCATATAGTGAATATTGAATCAATATGAAGAATCGATTTTATTAGTGAATATACTTATATATATATTACCATTAAATAATTATAATAATGAATTTAATTAATCATTAGTACCACATAATACCAATATTTATGTGATGATATGGATTTATCCTGAAACCTAACTCTATATTTTTATTATTTTCCTAAGTGTGTGGCATAGTACCTATCCTAAAGTCAATCTCACAAGGTGGCCACTCAGATGAACTGATTTTTTGTAGTAATTAATAATATCAAATAAATACTACCAAATAGATATAAAAATATAGAAAGTGTTTGTTAAATATATATATATATATAAATAAAAATATATATACATATTGGATAAGAAATAATAAGAGAATAAGTTATGTGATGTGAGATTGTTGTTCTTAGGAGTTTAGAGTGATACAATCATTATTATTTCAAATGAAATATTCAGTGTTTTATTCACTATTGATATCAATAACTTTCATAAAACACCCTCTTATTTTAATGGATATTTTCTTATACTTATACCTATTCATGTAGGGAAATACCAATTGAAATATAGTTATGATACCTCTTCTCCACATGCATCATCTCAATACTACTCCACTATATATAGTATTGAAATGACGAAGGAGAGTAGAAAATATAAACAAGTAGATGTAGATAGTTTCATGGAATGTAGAGAGACTACACCACCCAATCATTTTAACTACTTTTGGAATCTTATAAAAAATGAGATAAATCATTAAAGAACATGAAACTCAAGAAACATTGCTCCCTCCCTCAAACACCAATGAGGTTAGTTCTCTAATTTAATGGATATGATATTAATGGATGGATGAAAAGGAGAAAATTAAAGAGAAAAAATAAAAAGATAAAATAATATATATTATAAATTTTAAATATTATTAAAATAGTAAAAAACCTACATAGAAATGGAAAATTTCCAACTCTTTTATATTTAAGTGAAGGTAAGAGTTTATAGGTAAGAGATGTGGCTGGTTTCCCACAAAATTTATCCCATGAATAGTGGAAGATATTTGGGCTATTTAGTTTCTAAATATTAGAATGTGGTCTGCAAAAAAGTTGTTCTTATAAGTCTAATTAATTCCCAAACAAAATTTCAGCATCGTTGGACATGTGTACAAAATATTATGATATAATTACTTGAGAAATATTTCTAGTCTAGATGGCCATAAAAATGCACAAGATTATTGTATTTATGGGCTTGAAAGATATTTTATATCAAGAAAACAGAGTAAGAAAAATAATTCCATGTAATATTCACTATTTTAATATAACATTTCAGCTTATACGGACTAATAATTTGTGAGTTATGGGATAACAATCAAAATTCACCAAAAAAGTGCATATATAAAGAGGCCTTACTTATATGCTTCACTTGGTCTTTATATGGGTGGATTCATCTTTAGGTCCAGTTGATTAAAATATATCCCAAAAAATATAGAATCCTAAAAAAATAATTTTTCTCTTTAGATCATTAAGGAATTTTATTATCAAAATTCAAAACTAAATAGAAATATAAAATTAAACCATTTTCAAAATTAAGATCAAATTCTTCCTAAAACTAAAGAACCTGAAAATTTACCTTAAAATAATAAATTGGTTAGATTTAAAACATTAAATTATAGAATATAATATATTAAAATTATATTTTTATAAATTTCCCACACATATATATTCCAATAATGTACAATAATCACATATTCAAATAAAAAATCTACACCTAAATAAATCATTATATAATTTAAAATATCTTTTCATAAATATGATTTCATTATGTATCATCTATGAAAAACAATTCCCTTAATTTTTATCTCTCGTATTTAAATATATCCAAACTAAAAAATCTATCCATGACTCAATAAAAAGTTATCTCACATGAAAGTTTATTCCACTAATCACCCAAGAGAAATTAAATATAGGGTTATTATCATTCTTGGAAAATGCATCTGTGACCATAGGCTTATGAAAATTTTCATCACTATGAACCATGAGATATAATATTTTTTAAATCATGAGGATTTGTTTCAAGAGGATTTTGGGGATTGAGGGTTGGTGGGTAAAAACATTTAAAGATTCAAAGGTTTAAAATAGGAGGTTGAACTATTAAATATACTGAATGAATATTCAAATTAAAACACCTGAAATATACATCCTTAAATTCCCTATAAAAATGTAAATCACCAAAAAATAATTTTTTTAATTACATGTTATATGATTCAAAAAGTAAATAAAATAAATGATTTTATCCTAATTCTCATTTTTATCATTTTTCTTTTTTTTTTATTTTTTTTAGAAAATGTGATAAAAAATAATTACAGTGAATGAATAAAAAATCATGAAAGTGAGCACACTAAAATATTCAATCTAATCTCAATTTTATTTTATTTTTCTATTTGTTTCTTTTTCATTATTTTTTAGGATAAAAGGATGATATGAATGAAGTTACATGAAAAATGACTCACTCTTATTTAATGTTTTCCACTTACCATATTAATGACACACCTAGAACCACTATAAAATGAATTTATTTCAAAACAATACTTACGAATGGCCCTTATCACACACTGAAGCATGCAATATCAGTTGAAAAAAATTAAGAGTAAATATAGGTAAGGAAAACTCATATTTTAATGTGGCTTAAATATATTTATAAATTCATTGAATCTAAGGACTAACAATGGTAAATGTAAAGTTAAGTCTCAAGTTGAATTGTGTAAAAATAATAATATCCTTGGTCATAGTAAAAAAATTCCATAAACTCTAAATATTTGAAATAGAATCAATCAAAAGTTATCATACACACATAAATCCAATTTTCTCTCAAGAAGGTGAGGGTATTAAGGAAAATATCATCAAATGGTTCGTAATACCTCAAAATACACAAAAAAATATTTCATATTAGTGTTTCATAATCATGGATTTCAATAATTGGTCAAACTTAAGATTTTTTTTGAAAATAAAATTCTTGGAAAAAGTTACGCGTCAACAATCATTTAAAAACCCATTTCATTAAAAATTTAGAAAAATATCTCAAAATAAATTGAAGAGTGAAATTTGATTAAGAATATTCATTAAATCTAAAATTTCCAAAAAAGATTAGAAAATAGAAAACACAAACAATCATAAGAGTTATGACACTCTACTTACACTTAAATTTAATTACCCTTCATTTTATATTAATATATTAAAAATACAAGGGTATAGAAACCAAGGATAAGGATAAATATAACGTGATTTATTTAAATAAATCTAATACTTGAGTTAAGATACGAGCTACACTAACTTTAGAGCTATAATAAGTAAAAAATATTAAAAAAACTTTATTAAATTAAAAATGAAAATAAATAGAAATAAATAAGCGGGATAAGCTAGTTTTGTACCCCAAAGTGTGTTATATGTTTTGGACTATATCCAATTGGGTAGTTACAAATAGTCATCCTAAATCACAAAAAATATGATATTTTCATGGTATTAACCACCACATGTTTCTTTTCTAGGTTTATATATTTTAATTAAGAATCTTGACACCCCAAAGAAATAAAAAGTGACTCACCCCCTTGAATGATTATGGAAAAGAGTTGTAAGGGGAGAGGGTAAAGTTAGAAGGGCTGCCCTCTATTTTGTTTATATGGGGGATTGGTTTCCACTGGTGGTGTAGATATTAGGAAATAATGTGGATTTTATTTTGGTCCATGTTTAATAATTGATTATATAATGATTCTTATCTCTATACCATCATCCTTTCTTACACCAGTGGATAACTCAACTTGCCTCTCCACTCTTTCCCCAAAATATTCTACTTCATATGTTTAATCATCTACAAAGGCAATCAATTTGTTAGCTAAATATGAAAATTTAATTTTGTTGGAAGTAGTACTCAATCTAGTTTCAACAAAATCAGAAATAAATGAGTTTACTATAATATTATTTTCATATATTGGTCTGAATTTTAATTCTTCATATTTTCTCAGTGTCTCATAGAGTTGGGTTATTGGAGTTGAAGGTGGTGGTAAATTTCCCCCAAATTTCCATCAATTTCCATCACTTTAGTGGTGTCTTCTTACAAATAAAGAGATTGATATAGAGGTTATATTTTTTATTATACAAAGATGAGAGAATAAAATAAAAATTAATTAATTATAAAATCATACCATTATTAATCTCAAACTTGCAGATCCATCACATGTACATTATCTAGTATGTATACTATAAGAACCTCTTTAAGAAATGTATAAGAATGTTGAATGATACATCTACATGTTTCCTCCTCTTGGCCTCCCTAGGTTTTTCACCTTGGAATTTATGTGGAACAAGCATTACTATGAAAGTCTATATTGACATAATAAATAAAGCATATTCAATTATGTTGTATTTTTTAGTTTTTAAAATTGATTATTTTTTGTCAAAAAGAATGTATGTGAGTATTAAATCTCCTAATAGATGGATCCAAATTTATGGTAGGGTGTTTTCATGAAACTGATCTAAATATATTTATTATTTTTCTAATAATTATGCATAATGTGAACCTTAGTTTTGATCTCTGAAGGAGGATTCTCACACACATATATTTTCTATTACCACTATTCGTAACTAAAATATAATACAAATTTGATATAAAAATATAGAGGGGGGTTTTGAAATATAGATACATAAATATAAAAAAAATATTCATATAGAAGAAGAAACATTATGAGAAGAATTTAGAAAAAAAGACGGTTATTATCAGTTTGTTTATAGTGATGGAATCATTACTATTTAAATGTAATTCTTAGAATTTTATTCAATGTTTACATCTATAACTATACCTCAAATAATTATTATTTTGTTGGTGATTATCCTAAACTGATACCTCTACATGTAGAAAAATCTCTCTCAATTTATGGGTGAGAGATCTTTTCACCACACATCACCGCCACAATATTACTCCACTGTATGTAGTATTTAAATGATGAATGAGTGTAGAAATGTTAAACAAGAGGAAGAATATAGTGGTTGGGAAATAAGGGAATCCACACACCATAATCACTTTGACCACTTATAAAATATTATTATAAAATAAAAAAAATCATTAAAGTGTAATAAAATCAAGAAAAACAAAACCATCCATTGAACAATATCAAGGCAAGTTCTCAATTTTCATGGTGATGAGATTCTTGGAGGGATAAAAACGGAAAAATTAAAGAGAAAAGAGATAGAAAGAGATTAAAATATAATTTATAAATTTAAAATATTATTATAATAAAAAACCATTCTTAGTTACTTAAAATTCCTAACTCATTTGAATGGAAGTGGTGGTAAAAATTTATAAGAAAGGGAGGTGGATAGTTTCCCTCCAAATCTATCCTTTGAAAGTTAGAAAGTGTTTGGAATATTTAATACTCAAATCTCATAATGTGTTCTTTTAAAAAATAATTCCTTTAAATATTAAGCTTTCTACCACAATATTCAAGATACTTGGGACACATGAAGAAAATTTTATGACATCACTACTCACGAAAACTTTTTTTACTATAATACATTTGGAATTATAGGATTCATGCATTTATATCCCTGAAAAAAAATTAATCTTGAGAATCCATAGTTAAAGAAAATATTCCTCAACCTCTTTTATATTTTCCTTTCACATTTCATTAAAATTTGGAGCTTTACTTCATGATTTATGGTCTCATCATGAAAATTCATTTAAACAATGCTTGGATTTTAAGGCTCCACTTATAAGCTTCAATTAGGACATCTGTGTTTTGATTTAGTTTTAGGTATGTTTTAATGAAATGTATCCCAAAAAATGGAATCATATAATTTTTTTTAAATTTTAATCATTTTAGTAATTTTAAAATTTGAAATGCCAAAGTGAATAAAAAAATAAAATAAAATCTTTTCAAAATTAAGCTAAAATTATTCATAAAACCTTAAAATGTGTCAATTAGACTTAAAATAATTAATTATATAGATTTAGAACATTTAATCACCAAATAAAATTTAGTAAAATATTCTCTTCATAAATTATCCACACTTAACCATTTACCTCGTAGACAATTATTATATATCATAATAAAAATTTACATGTAAATCAACTGTGAAAAAATTTTCATTGATATTTTGAAACATAAAATTTTATCATGTCTCATCTATTTAAAACAATTCCCTTTCATTTCTATCTATCAAAAAAAATTCTAGCTAACAAAATAATCCATTTCCCAATAACTACTTTACTGATATTAAATTTCATTCCACTATTCACTCAAGAGAAATAAAATATGAAGTTTTGATCATACTTTGAAAATGAATGTGTCAATAAAGGCTTGGGATAATTTTTATCACTCCACATAGTGAGAGATAAAAAATGTTCAATCATGAGGACTTTTTCAAGGTGATTTTGTTGGATAAGGGTCAGTGGGTAAAAGAATTTTATAAATAAAATGTGGGAAATAAGTGGTTTAAATATTGAAAAGAATCCATGAAAATTCAAGATAAAAACACACGAAATATAACTTAATGAATTTCCCTTACAAATGAAAAACATCACACCCCCTTTCTGAATGAGATGTGATATGAGTCAGAAATTTATTGAAAGGATTTAATTTCTCCTAATTATACTTTTTTTAATATAATATGATAAATAAATGTGGATAATGAATTACAAATCATGAAACTAATCACAATAATGTACACAATCTTATCTAAATTTTTTCTGTTTCAATTTTATTTTAACTTTTTTAGGATAAAATGATGATATGAATGATTTTCAATGAATAACGACTCATTAAAATTTTATACCTTCAACTTCCTATTATAATGACAAATCTCAGACCACCCAGAAATGAATTTCTTCCCAAATAACACCTCCCCCACTCTAAAACGTGAATTATCAATGAAAAAATTTTATGATTGAAGTTGGTAAGGAAAAATTAGCTTATAATGTGGATTAAATAAATATGTGAACTCATGGATTCAAAGGTATAACAAGCATAAATTTAAATGAAGGTCTCGAATTTAATTTATGGCTACCCAAATATGTGATTTTTTCATATTATAAAAAATTTAATGAACTTCAAATATTTGAAATAGAAATAATCACAAGTTTAGTTTCACTCAGAATATCCCAGTTTCTCTGAAGAGGGTGAGGTTATTTGGAATAATCTTTCAAAATGGTTCAAGAAACCTTATAAGACTGGAAAAATGTTTTGAAAGGTTGTTTTATAAGAATGGATTTCAAAAATGGGTCAAAATCATAAAAACATTTTAAAATAAAATCCCAGGGAAATGTTTCAAATAAATAAGCATTTAAAAATTCAATTTCCTCATAAATAAATAAAAATATCTCAAAATCAATCCATGAGAGAAAAATAATCAATAATTTTCATTAAATATTAAATTTCCTAAAAATATGAAAAAAATGAATACACAAAAACTCACTAGGTGGTTTACCTCTTCAAACTTAAATTTAACTACCCTTTATTTTATCTCGATAGATTAAAAATATATGGGAAACCCAACCAAGGATTTGGAGAAATACAACCAGTTTTATTTATAATAGTGGAATAATTGAGTTATTCTCCTAGGTAATTCCACATTAAAACTATAATAATGAAAAAATTTAAAGAAAATATGATAAAATTATTGAAATAAAATATAAAATAAATATAAATAAATAAAATTGATAAGAATTTGTTTGGTTTTCTACCCTCAAGTGGGAGATAAGTTTTTTACTACCACCAGTTGGGAAGTTATCTCCAGTTATCCCCAATTATCTTGTGGATGATGTTTTCATGGTATAAACCAGTACATGTTTATTTTCATTGTATCTATATATATTAATGAAAAATAGAGACCCATAAAATAAATAAAAAGTGACACATCCACTAGAATAAGTAAGGAAAATAGGTGTAAGTAGGGAGGGTAAAGTAAGAAGGGGTGGTCCCTATTTTGTTCTAGAGGAGCAATGGTTTCCACTAGTGTTGTTAATATTAGGAAAATATATAGCTTCTCTTTTGGTTAGAGTTTACCAATTGATTCTATAATAATTCTTGGATTTATACCACCATCCTCAAATACAAAAGTTTACAACCCAAATAAATCCTTCAGTATTTCCTAAAATTATATCACTTCTTCATCTTTTTTCATCAACCACTAAAAAAATCTACATATCAAATGAATCTAAATAGTAAAATTATTTAAAGGTAATACTCAATTAAGTTTCAATAAAATCATAAATAAACAAGTTTAAGAAAAAATTATCTCCATGGATTTTCTTGGATTTTAAATTTTGATCTTTTCTCAGTGCCTCTTTGAGTTGAGTTGATAGATTTGGAGGCAGGTAGTAAATCTCCTCCAATTATTCTTCAAATTCTACCAATTTAATGGTTTCTTATTCTAAAACAATATAGAGGAATATAGGTTCAAATTCTTCATCTTTATATATTGTGGAATCACTTCTAAATTCATTACTTAAAAAATCATACCAATATTAATCGAAATCTTATTAATCTCCCATATGTGCATCAGTTGGAATGTCTTCTTTGAGAAATTCTTAGTGAAATGTCCAAGAAATGTTGGATGATTTTTCATCAAGTTGATTTTTCATAGCCTCCTTGGTTTCATCAACTAATAATGTAGGTTGTAGAAACTTTACTTCTTCTTGAGCTTACTTTTTTTCATTCTAATAAAAAAAATTATTTCCCTAATATAAGTAGAAGTTATATCAATTTTATTTCTCACTTATTATATAATTTAGAAAAAAACCCACTTGAATATTTAGAAACCATTCCCTGTTTTTCTCATGAACATGTTTATTAGGCCAAGAATGATAAAAATATTTATAAAAGTCTATATTGTCCTAAGAAAAAATGTGATGTATGAATTTATATTTTTTTAGTTTTTTTATTTTTTATTTTTTTATTTTTGTGAAAAATATGGAGTGAGTGTTTATTCTCCCTAAAAATGATGTCAAATTTATGGTACTTATTTTTCAAGAAATCAAACTCAATACATTTTTTTTATTTTTCTAAGAATTAAGCAAATTCCACACCCTAAGGTTGAACTCACTGGTAGGCTACTCGTATAGACTGGTTTTATATTATTACTAATTAAAAAAAATATAATACTAAAGTAAAATGATAATATATTTTATTTTTGGGAAATATTGATATATAAATATAAAAATATATATGTATATAGAAAAAGAAACCCTAATTTAAGAATTTTGTAAAAAGGATACTGCTATTCTCATGAGTTTATAATGATGCAATTGTTGTTCTTTAAAATGTAATTTTTATTATTTTATTCGATGTTGAGATCCAAAAGTATAACTCAACACCCTATTATTTTAATGATTATTACCTCAAACTAATGCATCTACATGTAGGAAAATATCTCTTGAACTATGGCTATAATACCTCTTCACCACACAAAACCACCTCTATACTACCCCATAGTATACTATATTTAAAAGATAAAAGAGAGTAGAAAATATAAATAAGAGGAATAAGTTAGTCAAAGGGAAAATAGTGATACCATCAATCTTAATCATTTTAACTGCAAATGAAATTATATAATAAAATAAGATAAGTCATTAAATTATAAGAGACTCAAGAAAAACTACTCGCTACCTCGATAAACAATGACATTAGTTCATTATTTTAATAAATATAAGATTCACTGATGGAGAAAATAATAGATAAAATGTAATATAAAATAAGGTGAATGGGAAAATATATTTTATAGGTTAATAAGAGTATTAAAATAGAAAAAAATCACTTTATTTGTTGAAAATATCTAACTCTTTTGAATAGAAGTGAAGGTAATAATTTATACACAAAAGTGGTGGCTAGTTTCCCTCCAAACATTTCATCTATAATTTATCATGTTTTTTAGACCATTTAATAACTATATGTGAAAATGTGATCTTCTAACAATTTATTCCTATAATTATTAATTTTTATTCCAGAAAATATCACCTTCTTTGGGACATGTATAAAAATTTATAACATATGTAATCAAGAAAATCTTTCTTTCTTGGGATACTATTTGAATTCCCATGATCCATGCATTTATAGACTTGAAAAAAGAGGAATATTGAGAATATATTGTTAAAGAAAATTTTTATTGACCTATAATATACCCACCTTCAAAATTATAACTCATTTTATCCATTTCACAGTGATTTATAGTATCGATATCAATATTCATCAAAGTAATGCATAGATTTCAAGACACCACTTATATGTTTCACTTGGGATATATATGGTTGGATTTAACTTAGGTATAATTTAATTAATGTATCCTAATAATTATATAATTATTTAAAAATAATTATTAAATTTGGATCATTGTATATAATTTATGATCAAAATAAATAACGTAATTAAAATAAAAAATTTAACCATTTTTACAATTAAGATGAAATTATTCCAAAAACCTAAAATTATAAAAATTACCCATAAAATAATAAATTGGTGTGATTTAAAATATAGAATTAAAAAAAATTAAAATGTTGGAAAACATGAGTTTTATCATTAATAATTATTAATCAGCTATTCTAGAAATTTTATAGCATCAGTTATATAGGTGGTGAAACCGGCCCAGACAAGAACATGTTATAATGAATTAATGAATTAAAATATATTATTTTATTATTGTAATATAAAATTTATAATAGAAAATTTATGTAAATTAATTTTTTATCAATTTTTTAAATAATATTCAAGAATTAATTGATGAAGAAGATAAGGAAAGCTATTGAAGAAATATGTAATACTCATGTTGAAGATTCAAATCTTTCCTTAAGGACATCATTTGGAATGAAGGATTTAGGGATTCTTGTTATCACCAAAAGGTTATAAATGGAAAATAATACTTATTTGGGAGATAAATTAGATATATAATTGAGAGGAAATTTAAGGATAGCTTTTAAGTGGGTAGAGTATTGGTCCTTTTATTGGTGATAATGCATAACATTTCTATAAATAATCATTACATAATGTATAAAAATATAATTTTGAATGTAATGGGACATAAAAAGTCAAAAAAGGAGGAATATGGTTTCTGAATTACCTCATCCAAATAATTAAATGATAAGGTTTTTTTAAATATTATTACTTTATAAATCATTTAAACTATTCTACCCCTTTTATCATTTACTTTCTTAACTTAGTTTTAACCTCGACAACTTATTTTTTGAAAAAAATATGTTTTACACCATCAGCTAATTATGATTCCCTAATTTCAAATATGATATCAATTTTAATAAAAACACCTCTAAGGGTAATAATGTTTTTTAAGTAAATGAATGGGGATAATCCTATTTTTTTAAAAAAGAAAAACAAAAACATTGAGAGGATAATGGGACCATCCATGACATAAATTTTCCTCAATCAAGAAACAAAACATGAAAAGATACATTTGTGATCATAATCTAAATGATTATAATCCACATATTCTCTATCCTAGTCTAAATCATCATCCAAATAGATGAAATAATTGGCATGTGTCTTATGCCTACTAGTATGAGGCATTGATCTAGTCCTCATGGCGGGATTGAGATGTGAATGGTATTTCCTTGGTCTTGAATTCATTATAAGATCTGATGAAAAGCCTATATCATCATTCATCTTTTCCTTAGCAGCAACATTTCTGTAAGAGATCATCTATGATTGAGAATTATCCTCTATGTCTACCAATTTTCTCCTAATATTATTCAATTACAATTTCATTTTCATCTCCTCCATAGTATGATTACCTACAAGAGTGGGATCACAATATTATTTTTTCTGGTTGATCAACAATAATAACTTATCCATGTGGTCTTTGCAGTAAAGAGAATTTCTAAGCCACTCTTTATGGGTATTTTCCCAGTTCAAGTATTGTTTTACCCATATCAAGGATTTCACCAGCTACTATTTTGTCACCCTATCTAGTATCACCATCACAATTAAAATTAGAAATACCCTTATATGTTTATGAAGTTGAAGCTCAAATATTCCGAGTACTATATTCAATCACTTGTACATTACCCTCATGCACACAAGTTTCTTTAACAAGATGTCCAGGACCCCCTTGATGATCCCTAAAAGAATATTATACATATCCCATACCCTACACTATTTTCTGAATAACAACATTAACCTAATCACAACCATAGATCACATTAATGGATCCCATTTATCCTATAAATTAAAAAAACAAGGATTTTCAAGAGGAACCTAACTCAAATAGACATTATTCTATTCAAATTCAGCATATGATGGTTCAGGCTCACCATCTTCAACTATAATGTGAGATATACTAGCCTTGTTATTTCTATATGAAGTTCTCTTCTTCCAAAAATGCGCCTCATCATGACCAGTTAAAGAAAATAATTCTCATGTGACACCCTACCTACATTCTTTACTTTGAATAAACTATGAACTTTCAATAAGAACATAAATTATGAAGATTATCAAAAAAAGTATAAGACTTCACTCATCAATAGATGTATCCAAAATCAATTTTCTTATTAACATCGAGTTGATATCTACCTCAACTAATATATAAGAAAAGTTCCCACATATATCTTGTTTTCTATCCATATCCATTTTAATGAGGATTCCAATTGAAGAAGATATATCATAAAAAAATATGAGGATGACATAATATCCAATTTATAATAAATATTTTAACCTAGAAATGAGCATTAGAGTTTTTTATTTTAAAAGTGTTGAAACTAGAAATCCATTCCTGGATATACAGAAAACTTGGTTTAAGAGAATTGTAACCATGAACCTAATACATTTTCTTATGTTCTTCACTGGAGAAGAGGTTGTGAGAAAATCCATGACCCACTGGTATGCATTAAAATTTTGAGAAACCCAAAATCTAGGATAGAAGACAAAAAATATCATCAAATTTCCATAGATTCATACATAGGAAAAGGGATACCCATCCAATGATGAAGTGTTTGCATTGACCAAAATGTTTGACAATCCCATATTACCTCATAGAGACCCATGCAATGGATCACTTTTTAGAATCCTTGCAGAATTCGATTCCTAATGGGCTGTAAAAAAATATTTGACTGATAGGTACCCCACTTTTGTTTCAATTTCACAATGTGGATTCATATGTTGTACTTCCCTCCCAAAGGTATCAATATCCTATGAATATCCCCTCAAACTCTAGGATAAACATCCAACAAGGAGGTATTCGACCTCTTAATCACCATCCCTTAGAAAATATATTGAGATCATGAATCCCTATTCTCCCCATGAATCTCCATGGTGGAATCTCTCCTAGACTATAATCACTACTCCAATATTTTTTTGAATTAAAACAATTAATGGAAGAAAAAAACCATCCCCTTGTAAAAAAATTTCTTTAATTTATATATTCTCATCTCTTACAATTTTAATAAAATTTAAACATCTATTATATTACATTATATTAAGATCATTCATTAATAGTTACCTATTTAAATTATTAATTTTTAAAATACACAACACATAGAAAAATAATTTTTAAAAAATATCAATTTTTAACATGAAATTAATTTATTCCCATTTTACTAAAATTATTTATTTATCTACTTAAGATCCATTTAATTTTATCAATAAATTTATATTAAATTCAATAATTGAATTTTATAGACACATTTAATAAAAATAATTCTTTAAAGGTAATAAATTTAATAAAAAAATATAGAAATGCACATAATAATACTAATACTAAAAATATATATGTTTTTTAATATCATTTATAACCATAGTAATTACATATTGATATCTTCATAAATTCTATTTACAAAACCCCTCAATAAGTCCATATAATCTCTAAGGGTGAAATAAGTAATGATGGTTATTGTAGGTGGTGATTCAACTAGCATGTATCTTGTAGTGATTTTCAGGATCTTGAACGTTTTCCTATATATGATCTATCTCAAGTGATACTTTTTGATGTTCAATATGAGATTGGTCAAGAGAAAACCATAGTTTTTCTACTTTTACTATTTTAAAATCACCATAAAATGGTTTTATAGCTATAGTCAGCATGGTTATGGTCATTGGGTGGTGTACAACCATTGGCCATGTCACAAACTAACCTGGGTCAACCCTGAACCGGTCACCCAAGCCGATCCGTGACAAGGCCCAAGAGGCATTCCCGATCGTCCTAGGATGGTGACAAGAGTTAGGGGATTTACAGAGATTATGGGAATGATTTATCCCAACACAAATAAATAAAAGAAGAGTAAATAATAAAGAGGAGTGTAGAATAAATAAACCAAACCCAAAACTAAACAAGAACTGAAGAATATAAAACTAACCAAACTCGACGTCCGAACTATATTCGTGTGACCCCATGGGTCACCCCCCAACTCAACGATCAAGCGTCATCCAAGGTGAGCGCACCCAAGCTTTAGCCTTCAAAAACACTAAAAACAAAAAAAATAACTATAGTCATGAGTATTAAAACTCAGCATGCTAGCCTGATATTTATTAACAATGAACTTCCTTTAAAATAAAAGAAACATCCATTTTTAAGTTTTAACCACAGTGTATAAAAGTAAGGTTTTCTACATGTTACTCAAAAACAAAGTAAGAGTCATTTCCCTCATTCATT
The DNA here is from genome assembly GCA_963277665.1 of Viscum album. Lineage (NCBI taxonomy): Eukaryota > Viridiplantae > Streptophyta > Magnoliopsida > Santalales > Viscaceae > Viscum > Viscum album. Next base: position 1,086,997,484 of record OY728164.1, on the reverse strand, counting down.
TCTCAAAAAATCCCAAGTTATTCTTTTAGGGAGGCATTAGTATTTTCAAATGGAATGTGATGCATATATTTTCAATTTGTGCTAAAAGGATAAAACACTTTTCTTTGAAAATAGTTTTCATAAGCCACATTAAAACCACACATCACTTTCAAGTAAAAAAACTATACATGAAAGCGCTACAGTGGTTACATAGCAAGGGAAATGAAAAGAAAATATACATACAAGAAACACTACAAACAATATAAACACTAAGAATGTGTAGACATAGGTGAACCCAGGAGGTCAATAATAATCTAGAAGAAACCAATACATGAGACCCCATCCTCGTTAACATGTCACACACGATGAAATATAAATGCTCCAAACGTTTGGCCATCCATTCTTAGGAAGCCTGATGGAAAATCCCGTAGCAATGAAACCAAACAAATCTGCCTACTATGGGCCACTGATCAGTACCACAACTTACTAGTGCGAAAATCATTCTTAGAATATTCTCTCAATATGTTAGGTTCCCATGTATCAAGTATTTAGAAAAGTAGGGTGAGCCAACTGATGACAGCCGAGCATCCAATCACAGTATATATAATAATAATAATGCACAACAGGTCTCACCCTGAGTCTCCCCTAGGACCATTCTCATGCCTTAAAGTAAAACAATTTTAACAGGTTCTAACCGAAGAACCCTAAAATTAGATTCTGAAAATACCCTAATAAGGACCTCCCACCCACTGCATACAATTGAGGCATGAGGAACATCCAATGGGGGTTTTCATGATAAATACTTTTCACAAATTTCACAAAATGGCCAAACGGGCCCTCAAACATTAACAACCAAAACCTTATCTCAAAAAGCAAACACTTTTTCAAAATTTGTGTCAAGAACACTGTTTCCACGCAAAAAATTTATTAACATTCTTCAAAACATTCTTTTATAAAAACATAAAGCATTCTAGAAACCATATAAGGAACCCAAAACTTCATTTTTTTCATGTTGCCGCCACATTTATAAATTTTAGGAAGCCATTTGTTAAATCACACTTAACTCATAAAAGCCAACCGAGCATTATATATAGAAAAGAAAAAGACACAAGACCTGAGAATTTACCAAATCAATTTATATGTAATAAAAAACCAAGCATTAACACCCTTTATCCACAAATCAATAAAACTAACCGTTTCAACCGTTCACAAAAACTCCCCAATTTTTTTTTATTTCACCATGAAGTAAAACATTTCAGAAAAAAGCCAAACATTCCACTTATCAGCAGCACATGCAACATTTTCTAAAAAAATATCTAATTAACACTCAAAAAAGTGGAAAACACCAATTTCATGCCTTAAATTGATTTAAAGTGCCAAAACTCATTTTAATTGTCATAAACTATGTGCGAACGCCAACACAAATTTTTCTTTTCAAATGCTCGGTGTGCACATTTACGACGAAATAAGGCTGACATTACATGGCAATGAATAAATCACCATTGAACACTATGAAACTAATCAAAGGATCATATGACACATATTTAGAATATAACTAGGGTGAAAAAAGACATGAAATCGAAAATTTTAAATTATAAAGGCGAGTATAAGGGAGACCTACCTTGAGATCAAAGCGGGACGACAACACCCACTCAGAAACCCCCCGCGCGGGTCCTAAAAACCAGAATGAAACTAAGCAAAAGGACACCACCCAAGGGAGGAGGGTATTCTGGAGGGAGGGGTAGCGCATGCCTGAAAGGGTGCTGTCACCGGAACGAGGTGACGTTGGCTAGGATAGATCACCAGATAAGGAGAACCACACCACTGGATAGGCTGCCAGAGAAAGGGGACCTTCCAATGTTTGGCCGGACTAAGGATAGAGAAGGCTCGGTCGGTCGGAGAAAGCTGCGCCGGCCAGCAAGGGCCACGTCGGAAGGTGTTGCGCCGGTCAGGAGGGCCGCACCGAAGGGTGTCAAGCCGAACTGTAGGGGCCACACCAGAAGAAGGGGTTCGACCAACGGAGGGGCGGCCACTGGCTATTGTGTTCTCCAGGAGAAAAATAAAAAAATAAACACAGCTACAAGTGGAGGTGCACCATCGAGATAGGATGGGAAGGAGACGGTCTTGACTGGGTCAGCTAGAGTGTGGCAGAGGAGGTCGAGCCATTGGGTTGCAAGGCGGGCTGAACAGGAGGATGGTGCTGGGTGTGCTGATCATGGAGGGAGCTAATCTAGCTGGCGGCGCTACCATGAATGAAGGGGGTGTGCAGGCTACTGCACTGGGAGAGGCAGGACCGGGGGGGGGACTCACCGCAGCAGAGGAGGCCGGGTGCCGGAGTGCTGGGATGCGCTGCAAGGAGACCGAGGGCCGGTGTTGGTCTACTGCGACGGGTGAGCAACGGGGAGGCCGGCGACGTCCGGTGAAGATCCAGTTGGAGGAAGAGGGAGAGTAGGAAGCTGGGTGCCGATAGGATGAGGTTGGGACTGTGCCGGCCTGTTCTGAGCTGGAGGAAGTCCGGGACGTGGGACGGGTGGCCTGCTCATGTGCTGCAAAGGGATCCGAGACGGCGGGCTGCCACACGGTGAAGGAGGGCGATGGGGAGGGGAAAACAAGAGGTAGACGGCTGGGTTTGCTCGCACCACTGACCAGGGGGGGGGGGTGCGAGGTAGCAGCCTTGGAAACCTAAAAAAAACTCATCTAAAATAAAATAAAATTAAAAGTAAATATAATTTTAATATCATAATAAGAAAAATAATAATAATAATGAAAGGAATAATAATAATAATAATAATAGTAATAATAATAAAAATATTAAAATTGTGATGATAGAAATAAAAATAATAAAATTACTCACATTATTTCAATAATAATAAAATTCTCAACATAATAAAAATTTTAAACGACACCACAATTAATGCACCTTTTAAATATAAAATCTTTTTATTTCAATTTTCTGTAGATGAACGGGATAGGGAGTTTCTGGGGTGGTGCTGCACGGGGTTTCCAAAATGTGCTCCGCTCATGCGCCCAACGACGTCGATTAAAAAAATGCACTTTTTAACCTAAGCTCAAAATTTTTGTCTGGGACTCAACCCGAACCCCAAAAAAAATATTTAAGGCCAAATAAATAACAAATGAAAATAAACGCATAAGTCAGTGTGTGCCAATTCTCCCCACCATAACTATTTTTGTCCCTGGAAATCCACAACACTATCCAGTCCATCGATCAACACCTAAGGATTCCATATAAACACGATCCTTCCTCTTAACCTAAGGATATTCCATCGACCACTAATGAGACTCAACCTCATTGCCTGAAATAAACGAAGAGCAGACAGGAGGCCTGAAAGAACTCCCCTCGATAAGAATTCAACTAACATCTGGTAATGTTTTAAGAAAAACTCAAAGAGACCCATGGTGGGTCTCCCCACCATCGAGAACCATCCTTCAAGCGACCAAACAGAAAACTGGCTTACACCTGAATCGGGCCTTACTCAAGCTAAAAGAAACACAACAAGAACTCTTAAACCACTCACTCTAGTATGAAAGGGATAAGATCTGAACTGAAATCTCTGTATGAACCAAAAACTCTCACCCCATGGTTTGGGAGGGAGGGACCAAGAATTGGATCAATGAAACTATGACATAAAACTACTCACGGCTTACCACATAGGTAAGGACACAAACTGAAGTCACAACTGATTCACATGAGTGGTCCATGCAAAGCCACTGATCGGCAACCCGCATAAAAAAACAAAATTAATGACATTGCGCAAGGGATAATTCCATTGTGCTCTTTGCGACAATAGGAAAGTTACAATGATAGAGAAACCACAATAGAAACACTAAAACTACCTCACCACAGCGACAGAGGCACAACCTTAACCAAACTCCTTAAAATTTCTCTGGGGTTTCTGACTACGCACCATCTTCACTTTGAGGCCTTTTGGATAAAACTATGATTGATGAAGCATATCCTTCCATGCAGTCAGGTTCTGAAAATCCCAAAAATAAACATACATATTTTTGATTTGACAAAATAAAGGACATGATTTCAAAATGAAAGCCACACTGGCATTGAAAACCGAATTTCATCAAAAGACCCACGACATTCCCATACATCTCAAAACCCAAAACACCATCTGTACAAGTGTCACGATAAGAGATCCCTTACATTGGAATGAAACATACACAAAAAAACTTTAAACAAAAACCCTACAACACATCACTTCTGATAACTTCATCTGTGACACTTTCTAGCAATTCCCTGAGAGAATCATTGTAAGTGATCCAAACATCCGCAAGTATGACAGGGATTAGGAGTAATTGGGTAGGATTACCTCTTATGACCCAGGTTACCACCCTGATAACACATGAGGATCTCTCACTCTGAAGAGGTTGATAAAGGATACCGAGGCCTTTTTATTCCATGACCTTCTCCCTTGACTTTTGATCGCTTACTCATCTCCTTTCCAAAATCTTCACCACTACTCCTAGGGATTGAAGGGGGGAGGACAATTTGAAGCACTCCGGCCATCATAGATTCAACATTAAAATATTTTCTCACCACATAAACAAACAAGGTTAGGATAGATATGGAAACCTTCAATTGCAGATCGGGATAGAGACCCGCCTCGAAACGCCGAGCCATTAGGGAGTCATCTAAGCTATACCCTGAATCATTAGGGACTAGCTCCACAAAGCACTGGAAATATTCCAACATGGATCTGTCGCCCTGCTACAGATAACACATCTTTATCCTCTTTCTCACCCTTTCTTCCACAGACAAGAACTGACATATGAACAATGCCATAAAAAACTCCCAAGTAAGCTCTTGACGGGGCTTGTTCTGAGATACTGACTTCCCCCACATCAAGCAAGAAGGTTGCAAACTTAACCTTCAATGAATTGGGTAACTCAACAAGGTTAAATTCCCTTTCAATATTCTGCATCCACTCCTCCACTACAGAAGGGTATTCTTGACCATAAAAGAGAGGCATATCTAGCTTTCGAAACTCAAGTGCAAAATCCTTAGATTGATGAACCGCACTACGATCACCCATCGAAGCTTCAAGGGGAAAACCACTGGACATGAAAATTAAAGAACCCAATCAATGCCAACTCAATAAATAAAAAACCTCAAAATCAAGTGCCACATAGGGGAAAATCTATAAACACAAGAAAACAAGATATCATAACATCAAAACCCTCCTTTTGAAAACATATTTAATTTAAAACAAGCGAGGTGGGTCAAACCGTCACCATTGGTATTCTTTAGAGTATAACTTACATGCATGTTTCCATGCCACCTTGGGCATCCATTTTCCATACCAGACATTTATTCATATTCTAGCATACCACTATGTTTGTGAGTACCCATAATAAAACCAAGGCCAAAAAACAACAACTTCATTTTCCAAAAACAAATCATTCACCCCATTTTATTTAAAATAGTCCCCAAATTAAACATGTCATTTCAAACAACCATTTTTCAAAACCATTTTTTTACGATTCAAACAACTCTCAAAAGTCAGGAGAGACCCAAAACAAGTGAAACAGAGAACTAGTGTCGGTGGGTGACTTGACCATATGGTTGGCGGCCATATGCCAAACACGTCACCGACATAGAGAGCCTTTTATAACCATACCCTAGCTCCACATGTCTTTTCAGGCCATGCGGGCTCATGAGGACTTTTATCCCAACTTCCTTCATCATATCCCAATCACAAAACATTCAATAAAAGCCTAAATTAACTAATTAAACCAGACTTAACATGGAAACATGAGGATCAGCATGAGCAAGAGTTCATGATGCTCTTCCTACACCTACCCCTCGAGTCCTGAAAGTCCTACTCCATCTACCTTGACATCCCAAATGACAAAGGGTGCTCTGAAAAGTGAGGTTTGCAAAGATACAACTTCCTTTGATACCATTTTGTCATAAACCAACCCGGGTCGACCTTGAACTGGTCACTCGAGCTGCTACATGACAAGGATCGAGAGGCGTTCCTGATCCTCCCGGGATGGTGAAAAGCGCCATGGCATCAACAGAGATGATGGGAACCATTTCTCGCAATAAAAATAAATAAAATAAGAGGAAATAATAAAGAGAAGTGTAGAATAAGTAAACCTAACCCACAACTAAACAATAACTGATGAAGATAAAACTAACCAAACTCGACATCTGAACTAACTCCGTGTGACCGCACGGGTCACTCCCCGTCTCAAAGATCAAGCGTCGCCCAAGGCGAGCTCACCCATGCTGGATCCTACACACACACTAGAAACCAAAAATAACTATAGGTGTGAGTATTAAAACTCAGTAGGCTAGCCTGATATCTATTCCCAATGCACTTCCTTTAAAATAAAAGAAACATCGATTTTCAATTTTGAACTACAATGTATAAAAGAATGGTTTTCTACATGTTACTCAAAAAAAGTAAAATTCATTGTCTTCATTCATTTTTTTAAAAAACCGAAATCATTATTTTAGTGAGGCATTAGAATTTTCAAAGAGAAATTGATGCTTACATTTTTAATTTTCACAAAAAGGATAAAACACTTTTCTTTGAAAATAGTTTTCATAAGCCACATTAAAACCACACATCACTTTAAAGTAAAAACCCTACACATGAAAGCACTGTAGTAGTTACACAGCATGGAAAAAGAAAAGAAAATATACATACAAGAAACACATTCAACACTGCAAGAACTAAGAATGAGTATACATAGGTGAACCCAGAAGATGAAGAATAATTTTGAAGAGACCAATACATGATACCACATCCTCGTTGACATGTGACACATGATGAAATCTAAATGCTCCAAACTCTTGGCCATCCTTTCTTAGGCAGGCCAAGGGAAAATCCCATAGCAATGAACCCAAACATATCTGCCTACTATGGTCCACTGGTTGGTACCATTACCTACCATTACAACAGTCATTTTTATAACATTCTCTCAATATATCGGGTTCCCATGTCTTAAGTATTTTGAAGGGGGGGGGGTGATCCAACCAATGCTAGCCGATCATCCAATCAAAGTATATATAATAATAATAATGAAAAACAGGTCTCACCCTGAGTCTCCCCTAGGACCATTCTCATACCTTAAAGCAAAACAATTATAATGGGTTCCAAATGAAGAACCCTAACATTAGATTCTGAGAATCCTCTAACAAAGGGCCTCCCACCCATTTCATACAAATGAGGCATGAGGTACATCCAATGGGGCTTTTCATAATAAATACTTTACACAAGTTTTACGAAATGGCCAAATGTGCCCTCAAACATTCACAACCAAAACCTTTTCTAAAAAAGCAAACACTTTTTCAAAAGTGGTTTCAATCACACTATTTCCACACAAAACATTTATTAACATCATTCAAAAAATTCCTTTATTAAATCCGAAACCATTCCAGAAACCATAAAAGGTACCCAAAAACTCATTTTTTCAAGTTTCCGCCACATTTATAAATTTAAGGCAACCATTTGTTAAATCACAGTTAACTCGTAAAATCCAAACATACATTATATTTACAAAAGAAAAATACACAAGACATGAGAATTCTCTAAATAAATTTTTATTTATTACAAGACAAATAATAAACAGCCAGTATCCACAACTCAACAAAACACACCATTTCAAACTGTTCACACAAACACCCCAAAACATTTTTTTTATTTCACCATGAAGTAAAACATTTCACAAAAATACCAAAAAGTCCATATATTAGCATCACATGAAATATTTTCAAAAAAAAACTTTGAATTAACACTCAACAATGTGAAAAACACCAATTTCATACCATAAATTGATTCAAAGTGCTAAACATCATTTTAATTGTCATAAAATATGTGAGAATGTCAATGAAAATTTTGTTTTCCAAATGCTAGGTTTGCACATTTACGGTGAAATAACACTAACATTAGACAACAATGAATAAATCACCATTGAACACTAAGAAACTCATTGAAAGATCATACTACTCATATTTAGAATATAACTAAGGTGCAAAAAGGCATGAAATCAAAATTTCTTAAATTATAAAGCTGAGTGCAAGGGAGACCTACTTCGAGATCAAATCACGATGACAAAGCAACCTCGGAACCAATGCATGATGACAATGCTGTAAAGACCCAAAAAATTCAGGGAAATTTTTTTTCTTAATTTTCTTTGCATTTTTACAAGAATGCAGTTTCTGACGGCACCTGATTCCGAGGCCCGGTGTGCCCGGAATCATTTTCCGAACTTTGGCTCGGGTACGTTCAGTGAACGGACGAGCATGTTTTTCTAACTTTTGAACCGGTGCTCGGAATCGAATTCTGAGGGCACCGATGGAATCGCAGCGCCGGTACTTGCTTAGAAACGCCTCTTCTGGAGTTGCGTTTTCTCGGGTGTGGTTTTTAATTTTTTGGTTTAAAGTTAAGAAATAAAATAATTGCACGACAAACTTTATTTTATTTCACTTATGCCACTTGGAAGCCACTTGAAACCACTTAAAGCGGCTTGAACTGAGTTGATGCGGATAGGGTGCTATCCAAAAATATCCTACCCTCTTGGTAGGATATTTGTGAGGTGGGACCTGCACGAGCCCCACCGTTTCTTTTCCACTAAGTAACGCACACGCGAAAACCCGTCATTATGAAAGTCAACTGACACGTTTTCTTAAATTCTTAACGCACCAATTAATTGGGAAGTTTTTTTTGTTGAATTAAATGGGCGGTTTATTCCTTGAACTTAATTCTATGAATTAATTTCATTCGTTTCTTAACATGTTTTCATTTTGTTGGCATGTTAATAAAATAAGGCCAACACACCCTCCTTTTGAAATGTTGTGTTAAACCTTTGAGGAACCTCTAAGAATTCTTCATCCTCCTTCGCGAAGAACGCGAAGAACGCCGGCCTCCGACGAAGAACGCCGAACCCGCAGAAATCGACGACGCGACTCCGTGTGCCGCGACACCAACGTTTCCTCTCCCGCAACGTTCTTCGGCGACGTTCCTTCCTCCGTGACAAAAACCTCCGATCATCCGTTGAGGTGAGAGTTTGCGATTCTTAAAATTCATTTGTAGTTTTTAACTCAAGATGGATTTAATTATTAAAATTAAATCTGTTGTTCTTGAATCTCGGAGTTCGTTGACGCGCACCGTATTCCGCGACGACGCGACGCCCTTCCGCGACGACGCGACGATCGCCTCCTTCCGCGGCGATCAATTCCGCGAAGAACGCGCGTGCGACACTTGACGAGGTAGGGGTTTATTTGATTGTTTTATTTTTTTCCCGTGATTGTTTCTTTTAAAAATAAAGAACCCGGTCTCGTAAGAACAATTTTAATTTATTAAAATTGTTGTTTAATGTGTTGAATAATTCTCCCGACTGTTATTATCTAAGGCGGAGGGTGCGGGCCAAACGAACACGGCCCGAAAACCCTCCGTCGTTCTTCATTGTTGTGCGGATTTGGCGGGCGACGAAAAAAATGACGCAAGGGCGTTTTGATGATCCCGCAGTGAAGAATGGAAGCCGGGAGGAACAGCGGCGCAGACGGGAAGGAAAACTGACCACCGGAGCAACTCCGGTGGCCCGCGGAAGTCTCCGGCGGCCAGCAGACCCGTGACCGCGCGGGTCCGGCTCGCACGCATGGGACGTGGCAACATGCCGCGTCCGTTGAAGTCTAGCGCGACCCCGCGAGGGCTGCGACTTCCTCAACCCGCGGGGGAGGCGCCCCGCGACTGCCGCGCTCGGCCGAGCCGAGCAAGGCCGGTCTGACCGGCCAGGCCACGCCCTGGCCGGACCGGACCGGGTCCATCCGGGTCAGACCGGGCCGGGTCGGACCGGGTCGGGTCGACCGGTTCGGCTGACCCGGGGGGGGGGGGGGGGGGGGGTCGGCCCGGGCCCAGACCCCCAGTCTTCGGATCGTTTTCGGTCTTTTGCCCGTAACTTGAGCTACGGGCCTCCGAACGACACGCCGTTAGCGGCAACGCGATCCTTGGATCGAGACAGTTATTTCAGTATATCATACTCAAGGTTTTGGAATACTTTGGGTTCGACTGGGTTGGTTCGTACACGAAACCAACCGGGCCTTCAGAGCGGAAACGCTCATATCTTGAGCTACGGACGTCCGATTGACGTGCCGTTGACTTCGTTGAATTCTTATAAGTGAGACGGATCTTTTGGCTCACTCCACCCGAGTTTTGGATACAGGTGGAGTACGGTCGGGTTGGTTTTGCCTTAAAAACCAACCGGGCCCCTGGGACGAAAAAGCCAATAACTCTCAGACCGGGCGTCCGATTGACGCGCCGTCTGCGACGTTGAGTTCCTGTTGACGATACAGAACTTTTGGATACATCAACTTTGGACTTTGTGTCAGTTGATGTATCAGCCTCTCGGCTCGTGGAGCGTACCCTCCCGAACGAGCTTGTTGTGTGCGGGAACCCTAGAGTTGGTTGCGACTGCTACTGTGACTGCGACGACGACTGTGCAGAGATCCTCAGTGGACTGCAACGACGACTGTGCAGAGATCCTCAGTGGACTGCGACGACTACTGCACTCAGCGATCCTACGTGGATCAATGCTACAGATCCTGTGTGGATCCGATCCTGTGTGGGTCAGCGCTCAGCGGTTCTGTGTGAGCCAGCGCCTACAGGTCCTGTGTGGGCCCGATCCTGTGTGGGTCTTTGCGGGGGTTAGTTACCTATCGATCCTTTGTGGGTCCGACGACTTAGATGGATCAGTGATCATCTTTATCGTCATTCGAAGAAGTATACCTGTGTGAGATGAATCCCGTTTTACTTTCCTTTGTGGATTGTGTTGAGCTATCCTGTGTGGATTAAACGTTTTGCTTTCCTATGTGGACTGGGTTGTGCTTGAGCTCGGATGTTGGAGCCGAGCGAGTAATTTATGACTTAGGTATATGTATGGGCATATACCTTAGTAGTGTCAGTTGTTATTTCGTGACTGTATCTTTTCTTGTGGTTTATCCTTTGTAGATTTTGGGAGACCTTCGGGGGTCTCGGGGTCCCTACTGAGTAGCTTATACTCACCCCTGCACGGGCTATGCCCGCACTTCGTTGTGTTGGTTGCAGACGACGGACAGCGCTGATCGTGGTGGAGGCTTGCGGAGCAGGACGGTACCTGGAGGTGGACCACTAGGCGGAACGTACTCGGAGCGGCCAGGTTGACCCGAGGAGCAGTGGAGGCTATCTGTACCCACCCTTCAGGTGGGACTTCCAGAGGACGGCTCGATGCTGCGGCTTTTCTTTTCAGTTTCTGTTTTCCCCTTTCAGTTGTACTTTACAGTTGGGATTGTATTTCTGGCCCCTTTTACTTTCAGCACAGCTTGTTATAGTTTTTACTTAGTGTTTACTTTTCCGCTTGCTTACTCTGTGGTGCTTGTTTACTTTACAAAGGCAATGCCTTCCCTTTTTCCGGGATTTACGCCTTGGTGCTAGTCGCCAGCCCCTGGCCTATGGAAGGCGGGCTTGGGGTAGTCACGACACGGGCCCTGAGGACGGGTCGTGACAAATGCCCACTTAGAAATTCCCCATGTGGGTCCTAAAATGTTAACTCTACCAAGATAAACATTAATAAATAAATACCATAATAAAACTAACAAAAGGGAACAACCTGAGGGAGGAGGGTATAACGAAGGGAGGGGTAGCACACACCTAAAAGGGTGCGGTCACCGAAATAGGGTGACTTTGGCAGGGAGAGATCACTGGAGAAGGGGAACCGCAACAATGGATAGGCTGTCAGAGAAATGAGAGAAACTAGAGGTTGGCTGGACTAAAGCAGGAGAAGGTGCGGTCGGTTGGAGAAAGTCGGGCCGACCAACATGGGTCACGTCAGAAGGTATCACCCCATCTAGGATGGGCCCCGCCAAAGGGTGTCACACTAGACTGTAGGGGCTGCGCCAGAAGAAGGGGGTCGGCCAAGGGATGTGCGACCACTGGCAATGGTGATCTCTCTCGAGAAAAAAAAGGAAAAATAAGAACACAACTACAAAGGGAGGGGTTCCATCAAGGTGGGAGGTATAGGCTGTAGTCATGATTGGGTTGGCCGGATCAGGGTAGAGGATGTTGGGTCATTGGCTTGCAAGGTGTGCTGGGCGGGAGGAGGGTGCTGGGTGTGCTGATCAAGGAGGGAGCCGAGCTAGCCGGCGGTTCTCCTGTGTATGGAGGTGGGGTGTTGGCTGCTGTGCTGGGAGAGGCAGGACTGGGGGGGACTCGCCGCTATAGAGGAGGCCGAGGGCCTGGGTGCTGGGGCGCGCTTCAAGGAGACAGAGGGATGGTGTTGGTTTGCTACGACGGGAGGGTGACGGGGAGGCCGGTTACACCCGATGAAGAGATGGTCGGAGGAAGAGGGATAGTAAGAAGATGGGTTTGGAGAGGTGGAGGTTGGGATGGTGCCTGCATGTGCTGAGTGGGAGGAAGGCCAAGACGCGGGACAGGTGGGCTGCTCATGCGTTGAAAAGGGAGCCGGGGCATTGGGATTCTGCACTGTGAAGGAGGGCTATGGGGAGGGGAAAACAGGAGGGAGGTGGCTTGGTCTTCTCAGGCTGCACACCAGGAAAGGGGGGGGGGTGTGCGAGGTATAAGCCTAGGAACCCTAAAAAAACCAAAAAATAAAATAAAATCTAAAATAAAATTAAATGAAAACAAACTATAATTTTAATATCATAATAATAATAACAATAATAATGAAATGGATAATAATAATAATAACAATAATAATAAAATCATGATGATAAAAATAAAAATAATAAAGGTACTAACATTATTTCAATAATAATAAAATTCTCAACACAATAAAAATTTTAAACGACACAACAATTAATGTTCATTTTAGATATAAAATCTTTTTATTTCAATTTTCCAAATAAGAATGGGATGCGCAGTTACCCGAGCGGAGCCGTGAGGGGTTTCCAAAATGCGCTCCGCTCAGGCGCCCAATGACGTCAAATAAAAAAACACTTTTTAACCTAAGCTCAAAAAAGATCATTGGGGACTCAACCCGAACCCCAAAAAAATTATATAAGGCCAAAGAAATAATAAAATAAAATAAATTCATAGGTTAGGGTCTGAGAGGCCACATGACCCATGACCTTCAGCATACCTAAATTCATTGATGAGTTCGCCTGTGGCTATAGGATACCCTTATATCCATGGGACACATGGCATATGGACATAGGTATCTATAATTTTAATACATATAATTCCATGTGGATCAGTGGAATAAGGCTCTATAAAACAATCCATAGGTTTCAACGTCAAAACTTTTTGGTGGATTTTTTTGTAAAATTTTACAATATATATGACAACAAGAGGTTCCAGTTTTATAGACCTATTGTAACAATCACCTCCTGTAGAAATGGGCCCGACCTTGGTTATAGATCTTTGGATATGGTCATTTAAAATGTTAATATATCTATGGTTAGGGTCATAGCCTGACCATGGTTGTTAGATTATTTCCACACCAATAGTGTTGATGGACTAAAAGACTATGATCGTAGGTTAAGACCATGGTCTTTAAACCTATGATTGCGATTTTCACCTATGAATGTATCCATTTTTTCTACTAGTTCCCTTTCCCAATCTAAGAAAAATGAACCTCATATGGAAGAATTCTAAGACTCGGTGCTACAAATTCTATCTCTCTCCCTCTATAAATTTCAAATCATAATGATTTATATTTATACATATTATATCAATGAAAATCTTAAAAATTCCCATATTATGATTATATAAATTGAGAATTATATTTTAATTCCACTTATCGTATAATAGTATAAATTGTCTCATTAATCACTCTTATATCCAATGACCATATATACACAATGTACATATATTCCGAATATCTATATATTCCCAAAGCCCATATAAGAGTTACATTTGTTATATTCTATTGCTATATATTTCCTTACATACTTTTTAAAAATCATTAATTAAAATCCCACATTTCTTTTTTTTAATATGTTTCTCTTATTTATAATTTTTTACATTCTTTCTACCATAATAATAAGTATTATGATCAATATGTGATATTTTTATGAGGATCATTTCAATATTATAGTTTTTTATTTACCACTAGTTTTATTACTTTTAGAATTTTCATAATTTTGGTTCATTTAAACATTTTTTAATTAAGTTAGATATTATGTATTGTATTTACATTTATTTCATTATAATAGTCCACCTTAATGGAATTTGGTATTATTCAGTTTAGTTTGGTGTTAAATGTAAGACAAGTTATCTAACATATAGATTTTAATAAATGAGATTTTCACTTGAAATATTAGGTCTTTCAATTGGGTGGTGCATTATGTAACATGTTATCATTTTATAAGAAACATGTTTTTAGAATGCATTACTTTTATAATTATATTTGGTTGTAGGATATTATAAATTATTTTGGGTTGTTAATATAAAATCATTACAAATAAGGATACTTACTTTGATGTATGGAAGTTCTTGAGGTAGCAGCCTTGGAATCCTAAAAAAAACTAATCTAAAATAAAATAAAATGAAAAGTAAATATAATTTTAATATCATAATAAGAAAAATAATAATAATAATGAAAGGAATAATAATAATAATAATAATACTAATAATAATAAAATATTAAAATTGTTATGATAGAAATAAAAATAATAAAAGTACTCACATTATTTCAATAATAATAAAATTCTCAACATAATAAAAATTTGAAACGACACCACAATTAATGCACTTTTTAAATATAAAATCTTTTTATTTCAATTTTTTGAAGATGAACGGGATAGGGAGTTTCTAGGGTGGTGCCACGTGGGGTTTCCAAAATGTGCTCCGCTCATGCGCCCAACTACGTCGACTAAAAAAATGCACTTTTTAACCTAAGCTCAAAAATTTTGTCTGGGACTCAACCTGAACCCCAAAAAAAATTATTTAAGGCCAAATAAATAACAAAATAAAATAAATGCATAGGTCGGTGTGTGCCAATTCTCCCCACCATAACGATTTCTATCCCTGGGAATCCAGAACACTATCCAGTCGATCGATCAACACCTAAGGATTCCATATAAACACGATCCTTCCTCTTAACCTAAGGATATTCCATCGACCACCAATGGGACTCAACCTCATTGCTTGAAATAAAAGAAGAGCAGAGGGGAGGCCTGAAAGAACTCCCCTCGATAAGAATTCGACTAAAATATGTTAATGTTTTAAGAAAAACTCAAAGAGACCCATGGTGGGTCTCCCCACCATAGAGAACCATCCTTCAAGCGACCAAATAGAAAACTGACTTAGACCTGAACCGAGCCTTACTCAAGCTAAAATAAACACAACAAGAACTCTTAAACCACTCACTCTAGTATGAACGGGATAAGATCTAAACTGAAATATATGTACGAACCAAAAACTCTCACCCCATGGTTTGGTAGGGAGGGACAAAGAATTGGATCAATGAAACTATGACATAAAACTGCTCACGACTTACCACATAGGTAAGGACACAAATCGAAGTCGCACATGATTCACATGAGTGGTCCATGAAAATCCACTGATCGGAAAACCGCATAAAAAACAAATTTAATGACATTGAGCAAGGGATAGTTCCATTGTTCTCTTTGAGACAATAAGAAATTTACAATGATAGAGAAACCACAATAGAAACACTAAAACTACCTCACCACAACGATAGTGGCACAACCTTAACCAAACTCCTTAAAATTTATCTGGGGTTTCTGACTACGCACCATCTTCACTTTGAGGCATTTTGGCTAAAACTATGATTGATGAAGCATATCCTTCCACACAGTCAAGTTCTGAGAATCCCAAAAATAAACATACATATTTTGATTTGACAAAATAAAGGACAAGATTTCAAAATGAAAGCCACACTGGCATTGAAAAATGAATTTCATCAAAAGACCCATGACATTCCCATACATCTCAAAACCCAGAACACCATCTGTACAAGTGTCACGATAAGAGATCCCTTACATTGGTATGAAACATACACAAAAAACATTAAATAAAAACCCTACAACACATCACTTATGGTAACTTCATCCGTGACACTTTCTAGAAATTCCTTGAGAGAATCATTGTAAGTGACCCAAATATCCGCAAGCATGACATGGATTAGGAGTAATTGGGTAGGATTACCTCTTATGACCTAGGTTACCACCCTGATAACACATCAGGATCTCTCGCTCTGAAGAGGTTGATGAAGGATACCGAGGCCTTTTTATTCCATGACCTTCTCCCTTGACTTTTGATCACTTACTCATCTACTTTCCAAAATCTTCACCACTACTCCTAGGGATTGAAGGGGGGAGGAAAATTTGAAGCACTCCAGCCATCATAGATTCAACATTAAAATATTTTCTCACCACATAAAAAAACAATGTTTGGATAGATACGGAAACATTCAATTGTAGATCGGGATAGAGACTCGCCTTGAAACGCCGAGCCATTAGGGAGTCATCTATGGTATACACTAAATCATTAGGGACTAGCTCCACAAAGAACTGGAAATATTCCAACATAGATCTGTTGCCCTATTATAGATAACACATCTTTATCCTGTTTCTCACCCTTTCTTCCATAGACAAGAACTGACATATGAACAATGCCATGAAAAACTCCCAAGTAAGCTCTTGACGAGGCTTGTTCTGAGATACTGACTTCCACCACATCAAGAAAGAAGGTTGCAAACTTAACCTTCAATGAATTGGGTAACTCAACAAGGTTAAATTCCCTTTCAATATTCTGCATCCACTCCTCCACTACAGAAGGGTATTCTTGACCATAAAAGAGAGGAAGATCTAGCTTTCAAAACTCAAGTGCAAAATCCTTAGATTGATGAACCGCACTACGATCACCCATCGAAGCTTCAAGGGGATAACCATTGGAAATGAAAATTAAAGAACCCAATCAAGGCCAAATAAATAAATAAAAAACCTCAAAATCAAGCACCACATAGGGGAAAATCTATAAACACAAGAAAAAAAGATATCATAACATCAAAAACCTCCTTTTGAAAACATATTTAATTTAAAACAAGCGAGGTGGGTCAAACTGTCACCATTGGTATTATTTAGAGTATAACTTACATGCATGTTTCCATGCCACCATGGGAATCCATTTTCCATACCAGACATTTATTCATATTCTAGCATACCACTATGTTTGTGTGTACCCATAATAACACCAAGGCCAAAAAACAGCCACTTCATTTCCCAAAAACAAATCATTCACCCCATTTCATTTAAAACAATCCCCAAATTAAACATGTCATTTCAAACAACCATCTTTCAAAACCATTTTTTTCCGATTCAAACAAATTTCAAAAGTCAGGAGAGACCCAAAACAACTCAAACAGGGAACTAGTGTCGGTGGGTGACTTGACCATATGGTTGGCGGCCAAATTCCAGACACGTCACCGACATAGAGAGCCTTTTAGAACCATACCCCTAGCTCCACATGTCTTTTTAGGCCATGCGGGCTCACGAGGATTGTTATCCCAACTCCCTTCAACATATCCCAATCACAAAACATTCAATTAAAACCTAAATTAACTAATTAAACCAGACTTACCATGGAAATGTGAGGATCAGCACGAACAAGAGTTCATGATGCTCTTCCTGCACCTACCCCTTGAGTCCTGAAAGTACTACTCCATCTACCTTGACATCCCAAATAACAAAGGGTGCTCTGAAAAGTGAGGTTTGCTAGGAGACGACCTACTTTGATACCATTTTGTCACGAACCAACCCGGGTCGTCCTTGAACCAGTCACTTGAGCTGATACATGATAAGGATCGAGAGGCGTTTCTGATCATCCCGGGCTGGTGAAAAGCGCCATGGCATCAACAGAGATGATGGGAACCATTTCTCGCAATAAAAATAAACAAAATAAGTGGAAATAATAAAGAGAAGTGTAGAATAAGTAAACCTAACCCACAACTAAACAATAACTGATGAAGATAAAACTAACCAAACTCGACATCTGAACTAACTCCGTGTGACCCCACGGGTCACTCCCCGACTCAAAGATCAAGCGTCGCCCAAGGCGAGCTCACCCATGCTGGAGCCTACACACACACTAAAAACAAAAAAATAACTATAGGTGTGAGTATTAAAACTCAGTAGGCTAGCCCGATATCTATTCCCAATTCAATTTCTTTAAAATAAAAGAAACATCGATTTTTAAGTTTGAACTACAATGTATAAAAGAAAGGTTTTCTAAATGTTACTCAAAAAAAGTAAATTTC
Organism: Viscum album; assembly: GCA_963277665.1. Lineage (NCBI taxonomy): Eukaryota > Viridiplantae > Streptophyta > Magnoliopsida > Santalales > Viscaceae > Viscum > Viscum album. The sequence goes on along the minus strand of OY728164.1, from coordinate 1,086,979,250 downwards.
ATTGTCTTCATTCATTTGAAAAAAAACAAAATAATTATTTTAGAGAGGAATTAGAATCTTCAAAGAGAAAGTGATGCTTACATTTTTAATTTTCAAAAAAAGGATAAAACACTTTTCTTTGAAAATAGTTTTCATAGGCCACATTAAAACCACACATCACTTTAAAGTAAAAACACTACACATGAAAGCGCTGTAGTAGTTACACATCAAGGGAAAATAAAATAAAATATACATACAAGAAACACATTCAACACTGCAAGCACTAAGAATGAGTATACATAGGTGAACCCAGAAGATGAAGAATAATTCAGAATACACCAATATATGATACCACATCCTTGTTGACATGTCACACATGATGAAATCTAAATGCTCCAAACTCTTGGCCATCCTTTCTTAGGCAGACCAAGGGAAAATCCCATACCAATGAACCCAAACATATCTTCCTACTATGGGCCACTGGTTAGTACCATTAACTACCATTACAACAATCATTTTTATAACATTCTCTCAATATATAGGGTTCTCATGTCTTAAGTATTTTGAAAGGGGGGGGGGGTGATCCAACCAATTCTAGCTGATCATCCAATCACAATATATATAATAATAATAATGAAAAATAGGTCTCACCCTGAGTCTCCCCAAGGACTATTCTCATACCTTAAAGTAAAACAATTATAATGGGTTCCAAATGAAGAACCCTAACATTAGATTCTGAGAATCCCCTAACAAAGGGCCTCCCACCCATTTCATACAAATGAGGCATGAGGAACATCCAATGGGGGTTTTCATAATAAATACTTTACACAAATTTTACAATATGGTCAAATGTTCCCTCAAACATTCACAACCAAAACCTTATCTAAAAAATCAAACACTTTTTCAAAATTGGTTTCAATCACACTATTTCCACACAAAACATTTATTAACATTATTCAAAAAAATCATTTATTAAAACCAAAACCATTTGAGAAACCATAAAAGGTACCCAAAAACTCATTTTTTCAGGTTTCCACCACTTTTATAAATTTATGGAAACCATTTGTTAAATCACACTTAACTCGTAAAATCCAACCATACATTATATTTTCAAAATAAAAAGACACAAGACATGAGAATTTTCCAAATCAATTTCTATTTATTAAAAGACAAATAATAAACATCCAGTATCCACAACTCAACAAAACACACCATTTCAAACAGTTCACACAAACACCCCAATTTTTTTTTATATTTCACCATGAAGTAAAACATTTCACAAAAATGCCAAAAAGTCCATATATCAGCAACACATGCAATATTTTAAAAAAAAACTTTGAATTAACACTCAACAATGTGAAAAACACCAATTTCATACCATAAATTGATTCAAAGTGCTAAACATCATTTTAATTGTCATAAACTCTATGATAATGTCAATGAAAATTTTGTTTTCCGAACTCTAGGTTTGCACATTTACAGCGAAATAACACTAACATTAGACAAAAATGAATAAATCACCATTGAACACTAAGAATCTCATCGAAGAATCATACTACTCATATTTAGAATATAACTAAAGTGCAAAAAGGCATGAAATCAAAATTTCTTAAATTATAAAGGTGAGTGCAAGGGAGACCTACTTCGAGATGAAATCACGATGACAAAGCAACCTTGGAACCAATTCATGATGACAATTCCCACTTAGAAATGCCCCAGGTGGGTCCTAAAATGTTAACACTACCAAGATAAACATTAATAAATAAATACCATAATAAAACTGACAAAAGGGAACAACCCGAGGGAGGAGGGTATAACGAAGGGAGGGGTAACACACACGTAAAAGGGTGCGGTCACCGAAATAGGGTGACTTCGGCTGGGAGAGATCATTGGGGAAGGGGAACCGCAACACTGGATAGGCTGTCAGAGTAACAAGAGAAACAAGAGGCTAGCTGGACTAAGGAAAGAGAAGGTGCGGTCGGTCGGAGAAAGTTGGGCCGGCCAACATGGGTCACGTCGGAAGGTATCACCCCAGCTAGTATGGGCCCCGCCAAAGGGTGCCACACTATACTGTAGGGGCTGCGCCAGAAGAAGGGGGTCGGCCAAGGGAGGGGCGACCACTGGCAATGGTGATCTTGAGAGAGAAAAAAAAAGAAAAATAAGAACACAACTACAAAGGGAGGGGTTCCATCAAGCTGGGAGGTATAGGATGTGGTCATGACTGGGTTGGCCGGAGGAGGGCAGAGGATGTTGGGTCATTGGCTTGCAAGGTGTACTGGATGTGAGGAGGGTGCTGGATGTGCTGATCAAGGAGGGAGCCGAGCTAGCCGGTGGTGCTCCTGTGTATGGAGGTGGGGTGTTGGCTACTGTGCTGGGAGAGGCAGGACTGGGGGGGACTCGCCGCTGTAGAGGAGGCCGAGGGCCTGGTTGATGGGGCGCGCTGCAAGGAGACAGAGGGACGGTGTTGGGATGATACGACGGGAGGGTAACGGGGAGGCCGGTGACACCCGATGAAGAGATAGTTGGAGGAAGAGGGAGAGAAAGAAGCTGGGTTTGGAGAGGTGGAGGTTGGGATGGTGCCTGCGTGTGCTGAGTGGGAGGAAGGCCAAGACGCGGGACAGGTGGGCTGCTCATGCGCTGCAAAGGGAGCCGAGGCATTGGTATTATGCACTGTGAAGGAGGGCTATGGGGAGGGGAAAACAGGAGGGAGGTGGCTTGGTCTTCTCACGCTTCACACCAGGGAAGGGGGGGGGGGGGTGTGCGAGGTAGACGCCTAGGAACCCTAAAAAAACAAAAAAACAAAATAAAATCTAAAATAAAATTAAATTAAAACAAACTATAATTTTAATATCATAATAATAATAACAATAATAATGAAATGGATAATAATAATAATAACAATAATAATAAAATCATGATGATAAAAATAAAAACAATAAAGGTACTAACATTATTTCAATAATAATAAAATTCTCAACACAATAAAAATTTTAAACGACACAACAATTAATGTTCATTTTAAATATAAAATATTTTTATTTCAATTTTCCAAAGAAGAATGGTATGCGCAGTTACCCGAGCAGAGCCGCGCGGGGTTTCCAAAATGCACTCTGCTCGTGCGCCCAATGATGTTGAATAAAAAAAACACTTTTTAACCTAAGCTCAAAAAGATCATCGGGGACTCAACCCGAACCCCAAAAAAATTATATAAGGACAAAGAAATAATAAATTAAAATAAATTCATAGGTTAGGGTCTGAGAGGCCACATGACCCATGACCTTCAGCATACCTAAATTCATTGATGAGGTTGCCTGTGGCTATAGAATACCCTTATATCCATGGGACACATGGCATATGGACATAGGTATCTATAATTTTAATACATATAATTCCATGTGGATCAGTGGAGTAAGGCTCTATAAAACGATCCATAGGTTTCAACGTCAAACCTTTTTGGTGGATTTGTTTTGTAAAATTTTACAATATATATGACAAAAAGAGGTTCTAGTGTTTATAGACCTATTGTAACAATCACCTCCTATAGAAATGGGCCCGACTGTGGTTATAGCTCTTTGGATATGGTCATTGACAATGTTAATATATCTATGGTTAGGGTCATAGCCTAACCATGGTTGTTAGATTATTTCCACACCAATAGTATTGATGGACTAAAAGACTATGATCGTAGGCTAAGACCATGGTCTTTAAACCTATGATTGCAATTTTCACCTATGAATGTATCCATTTTTTCTAGTAGTTCCCATTCCCAATCTAAGAAAAATGAACCTCATATGGAAGAATTCTAAGAATCGATGCTACACATTCTATCTCTCTCCCTCTAAAAATTTCAAATCATAATGATTTATATTTATACATATTATATCAATGAAAATCTTAAAAAGTCACATATTATGATTATATAAATTGAGAATTATATTTTAATTCCACTGATCGTATAGTAATATAATTTGTCTCATTAATCACTCTTATATCCAATGACCATGTATACAGAATGAACATATATTCCGAATATCTATATATTCCCAAAGTCCATAGAAGATTTACATTTCTTATTTTCTATTCCTATATATTTCCTTACATACTTTTTAAAAATCATTCATTAAAATCCCACATTTCTTTTTTTTCAATATGTTTCTCTTATTTATAATTTTTTACATTCTTTCTACCATAATAATAAGTATTACGATCAATATGTGATATTTTTATGAGGATCATTTCAATATTATAGTTTTTTATTTACCACTAGTTTTATTACTTTTAGAATTTTCATAATTTTGGTGCATTTAGACATTTTTTAAGTAAGTTAGATATTATGTATTTTATTTAGATTTATTTCATTATAATAGTCCACCTTAATGGAATTTGGTATTATTTAGTTTAGTTTAGTGTTAAATGTAAGACAAGTTATCTAACATATAGATTTTAATAAATGCGATTTTCACTTGAAATATGAGGTCTTTCAATTGGGTGGTGCATTATGTAACATGTTATCATTTTATAAGAAACATGTTTTTAGAATGCATTAATTTTATAATTAGATATGGTTGTAGGATATTATAAATTATTTATGGTTGTTAATATAAAATCATTACAAATAAGGATACTTACTTTGATGTATGGAAGTTCTTGAGGTGGCAGCCTTGGAATCCTAAAAAAAACTAATCTAAAATAAAATAAAATGAAAAGTAAATATAATTTTAATATCATAATAAGAAAAATAATAATAATAATGAAAGTAATAATAATAATAATAATACTAATAATAATAAAATATTAAAATTTTGATGATAGAAATAAAAATAATAAAAGTACTCACATTATTTCAATAATAATAAAATTCTCAAGGTAATAAAAATTTTAAATGACACCACAATTAATGCGATTTTTAAATATAAAATCTTTTTCTTTAAATTTTCTAAAGATTAACGGGATAGGGAGTTTCTAGGGTGGTTCCGCGCGGGGTCTCCAAAATGTGCTCCGCTCATGCTATGACAACCCTGCTTTTTATTACAACTTAAACATGATTTATTACATAAAACTTCACTTGATACAAAAAAGAAGATCAAGAGGTTTAGTATCTTTGGGGTTTAGGACCATCACATAAAAACTTGAAACATGAAATACAACATCTTTATTGAAAACTTCCTTTACATGACCACTACATTCCCTCGTACTTAGCATTGAATGGGATAACCTGAGGACATGCATAAGAAAATGGTGAGCTATAAAGCCCAGTAATGGAGTACACATGGAATAACATGAGGAATACAATACATGTTAGGCAATAGGAATGTCAATAGAGAATAAGATAAATATGAACATAAAGGCATGATAAAGCATGATAATCATAACATGGAAATGTGGCAACAACACTTAACATTGAATTAGCATGAGGCAAGGCTCATTGCACATGGAGCATGAGTAAACCCTCATTGCACATGAAGCATGAGTAAACCCTCGTTGCACTTGAATTAGCATGAGTCAACACTCATTGCACATGACTTATCATGATACTATACTTTACGCAATGCATTGGAGCGCTATAAGGGCGCACCCTTCATAAACATTTCATTTCATGCATAAGTGTGCCACATGGATCTTAAAACATGGATTCATAAAACATAATCATTTATTCCATGATAAAGGAATGTAGAATTAATAAATGAAACTTTACAATCAATAAGTAAATGTGCATAAAGGTGAATACCCTTGATGGAGAAATGGGCATGGTATTCACTACACAATGACATTGGCTTAGAAAATCGGTGCGATTTCGGCAACGTAACGGCGTGATATAAGAATTCATAAAAAAGGTTGATGAGAGAGAAAGGGATTCCTCATCATATTTACATGTAATGTACAGTAAGGAGGTCATATATATACATGTCCCAATAATTGAAATGGAATTTAGATTCATGATACAAAAGTATTGCTTGAATGTAAAAGAAGAGAGAGAAGTTCCTTTCGGAATTTCAGCATAGTAATGGGTGTACATGGGATGAATTAAATGAGAGAGAAAGGGGTTTCTCATCATATTTACATGTAATGGATATTAAGGAGGTCATATAGATACATGTACCAACAATTGAAATGGAATTTAGATTCATGATACAGAAGTATTGCTTGAATGTAAAAGAAGAGAGAGAAGTTCCTTTCGGAATTTCGGCATAGTAACGAGTGTACATGGGAGGCATTAAATGAGAGATAAACGAGTCTCCAATCATTCAAAAATAAAGAGGTCAGTATGAGAGAGGTGAGAAACCATACCCCAATATTCATAATTGAAATTAAAAGGGCAATACAACTTAAAGAAAATTGAAAAAAATGAGAAAGGAAGAAAAAACCCTTACTTGGAAGTGTGCTTCCAAAGGCTAGAGAGAGGCTTGTGAGAGGCTTCTTGGGAGCTTGGGGCACCTTGGGAGGATTTTATAGAGAGTAGGGAAGAGGTTGGATGAACTCCAAAGGATTTTAGTGAGGAGGAAGTGGGAGCTTGGGTGGGTTTATATAGGAAAGGTGAGAGAATTCTTTATTATTTAGGTTTGGGACCCCTTATATTAAACTAATCCAAACCACAAACCATCCCATGGTTTTTGCCCATGGTTTCTGGAAAAGGAAATAGTAAAACAATATTTTACAAGGCCAAGGTCCTAACTTATTAAAATAATAAGGTTTCTTATGTTAAGGTGAGTCACACTCCCATGGAAATTAATTTAGAAAGGCAAAGTGTTGAATAAGTCTTGAGGGGTTCATTAATGCTTTGAAAATTAAGTCAAACAAACCCAAAATCACTTTATTTTAGTGGTAAAAAATATATTGGCCGAACATAAGGATTATAGTATTTTATTACATCACCATTGGTTCATTATGATGTCATAAAACACATTATATATTTAAACGTTATTTAATTTTTACCCAAAAATTTGACTCTCTCAGAAAATTATGAAAAAATTCACCGTTGGATAATTTCGACGTCCTGATTCCAGAAATGAAATTTATTTTATCTAAAAAAATTTCTAAATATTTTAATTTTCACTTTTAAAATAAAAACCAACATTTATCGGAAATTCACCGGTTTTGACAGAAATGGCTTTCAAACCTTAATATAACATTTTAATTGCATTCATAAATTTATAAGATCATTTATATTTAATTAATTTAATAAAAATATTATTATTTTATTAAAATATTATTTAATTCAAAAATACCTTAATTTAATAAAATATATTTCTTAATTAAATAATAACTAAAAACACCATTTGTACTTCAAAAATTATTTACAATGTATCAAAAATGACTAGAAATTATATTAATTATTATATACAAAAATAATGTACATGAACATAGTACTACTTATTTGTTACATAAACCCTTAAAACAGCCACATAAGACCTAAGGGTAAGGTGTGCGATGGCGACATACTCTTAGGGTGGCTCGGATAACATCACTTGAGTGGTAATTTCAATCAACTTCCACTTTTCCCATAGACGGTCACGTTCGAGCTTGACATAATGAAGCTCAGCTCGGGCTTAGTCAAGGGTGAAGCCCAAGGATGCCACCTCTTTTCCGAGCTCCGACAAATGGGCTTCGTATGGGGCAATTCTACTATATGAGGCCATCGCTTCCTTTGTCTGAGTAAAAATTGGGTTCGTTAAAGCCTTATATTTATACTAATAATGTGATCACCGTTCAACGGCTATAAAAGTAACGGTCACAACTCTTATCATATAACCAAAGAAGTTTACATCTTATAAAAACATTTTTTATAAAGATACAATTAACTGGATCAAGAGGGATTTTCCATTAATGAAACTTTGGGTCGTTACAATATTCCCCCCTTAAGAAATTTCTCCCTCGAAATTTTCCTTTTCCCACACTAAAACAAATGTGGGTAACTCAGATTCATCATATCCTCTGACTCCCAAGTTGCTTCTTCAAACTTGTGGTTTCTCCACAACACCTTGATGAGGGGCATTGTCTTATTTCGTATAACTTTTTCTCTACGATCTAAGATCTTCACTGGTTTCTCCTCATAAGAAAGATCATCTTCCAATTGTACTACCTCAGAAGAGATTACATGTGAAGGGTCCGGTATATACTTCCTTAAGAGGGATGCATGAAAGACATCATGCACCTTGGCCATAGTAGGTGGAAGTGCTAGTCGATAGGCCACAGCCCCAACATGATCAAGAATCTCGAAGTGGCCGATGTACCTTGGACTTAACTTCCCTTTCTTTCAAAACCTCATGACCTTCTTCCACGGATATATGCGTAAAAACACCATGTCTCCAACTTTAAACTCAAGGTCTTATTGACGATTATCTGCATAACTCTTCTGTCGACTCTGGGCTGCCTTGATATGTTGCTGAATGGTTTTCACCTTATCCACCATTTATTCGATCATTTCTGGTCCAAGCAGCTTACGTTCACCGACCTCATCCCAACATGCCATTGTTCTGCACCTTTTCCCATACAGGGCTTCATATGGTTCCATTTGGATGCTCGAATGGAAACTGTTATTATAAGAGAACTCAACCAGAGGAAGATGTTGATCCCATCCTCCTTTAAAATCCATTGCGCACGCTCTCAACATATCCTCAAGTGTTTGGATAGTCCGCTCGGATTGGCCATCAGTTTGAGGATGATAGGCCGTACTGAAGTTCAGTTCAGTATTCAGAGCATGTTGAAGACTCTTCCAAATCTTAGAGGTGAATATTGGATCTCGGTCAGACATAATAGATAGTGGTACTCCATGCAACCTTTCCACTTCCCAGATATATATCCATTCCAATTGATCCAAAGAGAAATCCTCTCGAATAGCAATGAAGTGTACAGTCTTTGTAAGACAATCCACAACAACCCAGATTGCATTGTTGCCTTTTTATGTCCTCAGAAGTACAGTGACAAAGTCCATGGTGATGTTCTCCCATTTCCATTCTGGTATGGGCAATGGTTGCATCATCCCCTTAGAATTTTGCCTCTCTGCCTTCACTTGCTGACACACCAGGAACTTCAATGTATATTCGGCGACCTCCTTCTTCATATTATCCCACCAAAAGTTTTCTCGGAGATCTCGATACATATTTGTGCTCCCTGTTTGAATATAGAAATTTGAACTATGTGCATCATTTAAGAGTTCCTTCTTTATCTCCAGACTTGATGGAACACATAGTCTTTTCCCAAACCGCACAGTTCCTTCTTCATTAACATTAAAATCTCAGGATTTTCCCTTTTTGATAGCTTCCACTTTTTCTTGAATTCCCACATCATCCTTTTGAGCATCCTTTAACCTTTCCAAAAGAGATTTTTGAGCAATCATTTATGGAAGGATGGATTATGTTCCCTTCTTTATGATTCCCACATCCATTTTTATCAAGTCTAAGAAGATTGGATCCTTCACAATTCTCATCATTGATAGAATCGCTGGATCCTTTCTACTTAGGGCATCCGACACCTTGTTCTCCTTCCCAGGGTGGTAATGTATTGAACAGTCATAATCCTTGATGAGCTCTATCCATCTTCTCTAGCGCATATTAAGCTCTTTCTGTGTGAATATATATTTAAGACTCATGTGGTCAGTATATATCTCACATTTCTCTCTATAGAGATAACGCCTCCAGATTTTCAAGGAAAAGATCACCGCCGCCAACTCCAGATCATGCGTTGGATAGTTTCGCTCATGGATATTCAACTGCCTTGAGGAATATGATATCACTTTATCATTCTGCATCAGCACACATCCTAAGCCCTTCTTCGAAGCATTACTGAATACCACAAAAAGCTCCCCACTTGTGGGTAAAGTGAGCACGGGTTTAGTGATAAGACTCCTTTTCAACTCCTTGAATCTTTCTTCGCATTCATCACTCCAAGAAAACTTTAATCCCTTTCGAGTTAGCTTGGTAAGAGGTTTGGACAATCGTGAGAAATTCCTCACAAATCGTCGATAATATCCAGCTAACCCCAAGAAGCTACGGATATCGGTTACCGATGTTGGATTCGGCCATCCCTCAATTGAATCTGTTTTGGAGGGATCCACAGATATCCCATTGCTTGTGATGATATGGCCTAATAATGAGACCTCCTTCAACCAGAACTCACACTTGCTGTACTTTTCATAGAGATTCTCCTTACGCAAAGTCTCTAGTACAGCTCTTAAATGCTCCTCATGATCCACCTTGGTTTTGGATTATATTAGAATATCATCTATAAATACTACCACAAATTTGTCAAGGTAATCTCTAAAGACTCTATTCATTAAGTCCATGAAGATTTATGGAGCATTGGTGAGTCCGAAAGGAATTACTATGAATTCATAGTGCCCGTATCTTGTACGAAAAGTAGTCTTGGGGATATCTTCCTTCTTCACCCTTACTTGATAATATCCCGACCACAAGTCCACCTTGTAGAAGTATTGTGCTCCACACAACTGATCAAACAAGTCATCAATTCTTGAGAGTGGATACTTGTTCTTTATCATGATTTTGTTATGTTCATGATAATCGATGCAAAGCTGCATTGACCCATCCTTCTTCTTGACGAAGAGGACTAGTGAACCCCATGGTGAAGCACTTGGGCGTATAAACCCTTTATCCAAATTCTCCTGTAGTTGTTTCTTCATCTCTTCAAGATCAACAACAGCCTTTCTATATGGAGTCTTGGATATTGGTAGCGCCCCAGGTATAAGTTCAATTGAGAACTCAACATCTCTTCTTGGAGGAAGACCAGGCAGTTCCTCGGGAAACACTTCAGTGAATTCCCTCAAAATAAGGATTTCTTCAAGGATGGTTTCTTCCTTGGACTCAATCATCTGAGCCAGATACGCATGCTCATAGGGCAGTAATATCCATGCTTGAGATGATGGATCTAAAGGATATTCATCTTCCACCTGACACTTGTAAAGAATCGGGGGTTGATTCTCTATATGGAGTGTGATTTCCCTCTCCCAACAATTTATGTTGGCTCTATATAAGGAAAGACAATCCATGCCAAGAATTGAATCAAATTCCACCAAAGGGAGTATGATGAGGTTTACAGGGAAATTCAATCCACAGATTATAACAGTGGAGGACTTATATTCATGGGATGCAATGATTGCCCCATTTTCCGTACTCACCGACATCTTTACTTCCATGATTTGTGGTGGTGCTGGGATTGTTCTACTAAACTTTCGAGATATAAAAGAATGCGTAGAACCTTAATCAAGAAGTAAGTTCGATATTCTTGAATGAATAACTAGCGTACTTGTCACCACTTCACTATCAGGGTTCACTTCGGCAGAAGTGATGGAAAAAGCTCTTCCTTGCTGTCTTGGAGGTTGTTGGTTGCCTCCGATAACCCTTGGATTAGGGAACTGATTTGAAAAATGACCCAGTTCTTTGAATTTGTAGCATTGAACAACGCGTTGAGGTTTTAACGGAGTGTTCCTCTCCTCTGTCGCAGCCACAGGTCCTTCTTGCCGACAGTTAATAGCTAGGTGCCTTTCTCTTCCACACCTGAATCATTTTCTCGTCCCCTTAAGGCAATTTACAGGGTGCTTCTTTCCGCACTTTTGGCAAGTGGGGTGCTGGAACTTCTTAGCGCCATTGGATTTATCCATCGGACCACCATAATTGAAGTCCACATTACACTTATTGTCCCCATGATACCCCTGTGATTCTCCGATCTCCATTTCGACCTTGAGGGCACATCAGACAATTTCCTCATAGCTGTCGAAGTCACAGATTGCTAATGCTTTCCGCAATCTAGGCTTCAGCCCACCAAAGAAGCGGTCTACCTTGCATTCGGGGGTAATGACAAAGCCGTAAGTGTATCATGCAAGTCTCGTGAAGTTTTCCTCGTACGCTCCCAACGATTCTTCATCTTTTTTCTTAAGGGAAAGGAAGTCCCTTTCCATCTTAAGAGGGAGGGTGCGCGGAAAATATTTATTGAAAAACATATTCTGGAATTCCTTCCATTCCAAAGCCTCAATATCCTCCTCAGGCTTCGTATTTTTGATCAACGTCCACCATTGATCAGCTTCACCCTCTATATGATAAGCCGCCAGGAGAACCTTCTCTTGTTCAGAACATTTGAGGATGGAGAATATCTTTTCAATGGAGTTGATCCACTGTTCAGCGATCGTGGGATCGGATGATCCACTAAAAGTAGGAGGCCTTTGTCTCATGAAGCTCTTGATAGAGACTTGTTATTTATTAGGGGGGGTTGAACATTCCTCTTGACCTGTGTTTCTATTCAAAACTTGAGTTAGCTGAGAGAGAAGCGTGACAAAGTTCGTGATTCCCACTCCCATTGGATTGGGCATCTCATTAGTACAATCATCACACTGATCTTCACAATGGTTGTTAGCCCGAGTCCTCCTATTACTGGCCATTGGCTGGAATAAAAGGAAAGTTAGGGGTAACACATAAAGGGTAATCCAAAAACAAAAGTTTATGACTTATAAATAAACTTTAATTTCTTTAACTCATGAGTCTATAGGCTTCAATCTTGGATTTTCATGATCTACTTTCTAACAAATATTCGTAGGGAATTTTTTTTAATTCCCTTAATAAGGGTTCATACTAAGCTTGTGAATTTATCAAAACATATCCCCCGGGAGTGTCATAAACAAGAGTGCAGCAAGGCCCGTTGTCGTGCACCAGTTCCCGTTCGAGTCTATCTCAAAGCGGTGTTTTCGGGTTTTACCCCTAGGATACATCTGTGCCAGATCCGCCTCTACCTGCTTGCATCCAGACAGGGATGTATTTGTTTGATAAACCACTTAATTAGTATTTACCAAAACTTAGGGATGTTTTTGTTATACTTAGTCTTGTATATAAGGATTTACTAGGTTTTCCTAATCCCAAAAATAACTAAACCTATCCTTTGATTCCAACTATGACAACCCTGCTTTTTATTACAACTTAAACATGATTTATTACATAAAACTTCACTTGATACAACAAAGAAGATCGAGAGTTTTAGTGTCTTTGGGGATTAGGACCATTACATAAAAACTTGAAACATGAAATACAACATCTTTATTGAAAACTTCTTTTACATGACCACTACATTCCCTCGTACTTAGCATTGCATGGGATAACCTGAGGACATGCATAAGAAAAGGGTGAGCTATAAAGCCCAGTAAGGGAGTACACATAGAATAACATGAGGAATACAATACATGTTAGGAAATAGGCATTTCAATAGAGAATAAGATAAAAATGAACATAAATGCATGATAAAGCATGATAATCATAACATGGAAATGTGGCAACAACACTTAACATTGAATTAGCATGAGCCAAGGCTCATTGCACATGGAGCATGAGTAAACCCTCATTGCACATAAAGCACGAGTAAACCCTCGTTTCACTTGAATTAGCATGAGTCAAGACTAATTTCACATGAAGTATCATGATACTATACTTTACCCAATGCATTGGAGCGCTATAAGGGCACACCCTTTATAAACATTTTATTTCATGCATAAGTGTTCTACATGGATCTTAAAACATGGATTCATAAAACATAATCATTTATTCCATGATAAAGGAATGTGGAATTAATACATGAAAATTTACAATCAATAAGTAAATGTTCATAAAGGTGAATACCCTTGATGTAGAAATGGGCATGGTATTCACTACACAATGACATTGGCTTAGAAAATCAGTGCGATTTCGGCAGCGTAACGGCGTGACATAAGAATTCATAAAAAAGGTTGATGAGAGAGAAAGGGGTTCCTCATCATATTTACATGTAATGTAAAGTAAGGAGGTCATATAGATACATGTCACAACAATTGAAATAGAATTTAGATTCATGATACAAAAGTATTGCTTGAATGTAAAAGAAGAGAGAGAAGTTCCTTTCGGAATTTCGGCATAGTAATGGGTGTACATGGGAGGCATGAAATGAGAGAGAAAGAGGTTCCTCATCATATTTACATGTAATGGACAATAAGGAGGTCATATAGATACATTTCCCAACTATTGAAATGGAATTTAGATTCATGATACAAAAGTATTGCTTGAATGTAAAAGAAGAGAGAGGAGTTCCTTTCGGAATTTCGGCATAGTAACGGGTGTACATGGGAGACATTAAATGAGAGAGAAAGGGGTATCCAATCATTAAAACATAAAGAGGGAAGTATGAGGGAGGTGCTAAACCATACCCCAATATTCATAATTGAAATTAAAAGGGCAATACAACTTAAAGAAAATTGACAAAAATGAGAAAGGAAGAAAAACCCTTACTTGGAAGTGTGCTTTCAAAGGCTAGAGAGAGGCTTGTGAGAGGCTTCTTGGGAGCTTGGGGAACCTTTAAAGGATTATAGAGAGAGTAGGTCAGAGGTTGGACGAACTCCAAAGGATTTTAGTGAGGAGGAAGTGGGAGCTTGGGTGGGTTTATATAGGAAAGGTGAGAGAATTCTTTACTATTTAGGTTTGGGACCCCTTATATTAAACTAATCCAAACCACAAACCATCCCATGGTTTTTGCCCATGGTTTCTACAAAAGGAAAAAGGAAAACAATATTTTACAAGGCCAAGGTCCGAACTTATTAAAATAATAAGGTTTCTTATGTGGAGGTGAGTCACACTCCCATGCAAATTAATTTAAAAAGGCAAAGTGTTGAATAAGTCTTGAGGGGTTCATTAATGCTTTGAAAAGTAAGTCAAACAAACCCAAAATCACTTTATTTTAATGGTAAAACATATATTGTCCGAACATAAGGATTATAGTATTTTATTACATCACCATTGGGTCATGAGAATGTCATAAAACACATTATATATTTAAACGGTATTTAATTTTTACCCAAAAATTTGACTGTCTCAGAAAATTATGAAAAATTCACCATTGGATAATTTCGACATCTTGATTCCATAAATTAAATTTATTTTATCTAAAAAAATTTCTAAATATGTTAATTTTTTTACTTTTAAAATAAAAACCAACAATTATCGAAAATTCACGGTTTTTGACAGAAAATAGATTTCAAACCTTAATATAACATTTTAATTGCATTCATAAATTTATAATATAATTTATATTTAATTAATTTAATAAAAATATTATTATTTTATTAAAATATTATTTAATTCAAAAATCCCTTAATTTAATAAAATAGATTTCTTAATTAAATAATAACCTAAAACACTATTTTTACTTTAAAAATTATTTACAATGTATCAAAAATGACAAGAAATTATATTCATTATTATATACAAAAATAATTTACATGAACATAGTACTAATTATTTGTTACATAACCCCTTAAAACAGCCGCATAAGACCTAAGGGTAAGGTGTGCGACGATGACAGACTCTTGGGGTGGCTCGGATAACATCGCTCGAGTGGTAATTTCAATCAGCTTCCACTTTTCCCGTAGGCAGTCACGTTCGAGCTTGACATAATGAAGCTCAGCTTGGTCTTGGTCAAGGGTGAAGCCTAAGGATGCCACCTCTTTTCCGAGCTCCGACAAATGGGCTTCGTATGGGGCAATTTTACTGGATGAGCCCATCGCTTCCTTTGTCTGAGTAAAAATTGGGTTCGTTAAAGCATTATATTTATACTAATCATGTGATCAATGTTCAATGGCTATAAAAGTAATGGTCACAAATATTATCATAAAACCAGAGAAGTTGACATCTTATAAAAACATTTTTTTTATAAAGATACAATTAACTGGATCAAGAGGGATTTTCCATTAATGAAACTTTGGGTCATTACACATGCGCCCAACGACGTCGACTAAAAAAATGCACTTTTTAACCTAAGATGAAAAATTTTGTCTGGGACTCAACCCGAACCCCAAAAAAAATTATTTAAGGCCAAATAAATAACAAAATAAAATAAACGCATAGGTCGGTGTGTGCCAATTCTCCCCACCATAACTATTTCTGTCCCTGGAAATCCACAACAATATCCAGTCGATCAATCAACACCTAAGGATTCCATATAAAAATGATCCTTCCTCTTAACCTAAGGATATTCCATTGACCACCAATGGGACTCAAGCTCATTGCCTGAAATAAACCAAGAGCAGAGGGGAGGCCTAAAATAACTCCCCTCGATAATAATTCAACTAAAATCTGGTAATGTTTTAAGAAAAACTCAAAGAGACCCATGGTAGGTCTCCCCACCATAGAGAACCGTCCTTCAAGCGACCAAACAAAAAACTGACTTAGACCTGAATCGAGCCTTACTCAAGCTAAAAGAAACACAACAAGAACTCTTAAACCACTCACTCTAGTATGAAAGGGATAAAATCTGAACTAAAATCTCAGTACGAACCAAAAAATCTCACCCCATGGTTTGGGAGGGAGGGACCAAGAATTGGATCAATGAAACTATGACATAAAACTACTCACGGATAACCACATAGGTAAAGACACAAACCGAAGTCACAACTGATTCACATGAGTGGTCCATGCAAAGCCACTGATCGACAACCAACATAAAAAAACAAAATTAATGACATTGCGCAAGGGATAATTACATTGTGCTCTTTGTGACAATAGGAAATTTACAATGATAGAGAAACCACAATAGAAACAATAAACTACCTCACCACAGTGATAGAGGCACAACCTTAACCAAAATCCTTAAAATTTCTCTGGGGTTTCTGACTACGCACCATCTTCACTTTGAGGCCTTTTGGCTAAAACTATGATTGATGAAGCATATACTTCTGCGAAGTCAGGTTCTGATAATCCCAAAAAGAAACATACATATTTTGATTTGACAAATTAAAGGACATGATTTCAAAATGAAAGCCACATTGGCATTGAAAACCGAATTTCATCAAAAGACTCACGACATTCCCATACATCTCAAAACCCAAAACACCATCCGTACAAGTGTCACGATAATAGATACCTTACATTGGAATAAAACATACACAAAAAACTTTAAACAAAAACCCTACAACACATCACCTATGATAACTTCATCTGTGACACTTTCTAGCAATTCCCTGAGAGAATTATTGTAAGTGACCCAAACATCCGAAAGCATGACAGGGATTAGGAGTAATTGGGTAGGATTACCTCTTATGACCTAGGTTACCACCCTGATAACACATGAGGATATCTCGATATGAAGAGGCTGATGAAGGATACCGAGGCACTTTTATTACATGACCTTCTCTCTTGACTTTTGATCGCTTACTCATCTCCTTTCCAAAATCTTCACCACTACTCCTAGAGATTGAAGGGGGGAGGACAATTTGAAGCACTCCGGCCATCATAGATTCAACATTAAAATATTTTCTCACCACATAAACAAACAAGGTTAGGATAGATACAGAAACCTTCAATTGCATATCGGGATAGAGACCCGCCTCGAAACACCGAGCCATTTGGGAGTCATCTATGGTATACCCTGAATCATTAGGGACTAGCTCCACAAAGCGCTGAAAATATTCCAACATGGATCAGTCGCCCTGCTGCAGATAACACATCTTTATCCTCTTTCTCACCCTTTCTTCCATAGACAAGAACTGAAATATGAACAATGCCATGAAAAACTCCCAAGTAAGCTCTTGACGAGGCTTGTTATGAGATACTGACTTCCACCACATCAAGCAAGAAGGTTGAAAACTTAACCTTCAATGAATTGGGTAACTCAACAAGGTTAAATTCCCTTTCAATATTCTGCATCCAATCCTCCACTATAGAAGGGTATTCTTGACCATAAAAGAGAGGTAGATCTAGCTTTCGAAACTCAAGTGAAAAATCCTTAGATTGATGAACCGCACTACGATCACCCATCGAAGATTCAAGGGGACAAACACTGGACATGAAAAGTAGAGAACCCAATCAAGGCCAAATAAATAAATAAAAAACCTCAAAATCAAGCACCACATAGGAAAAAATCTATAAACACAAGAAAACAATATATCATAACATCAAAACCCTCCTTTTTAAAACATATTTAATTTAAAACAAGCGAGGTGGGTCAAACAGTCACCATTGGTATTCTTTAGAGTATAACTTACATGCATGTTTCCATGCCACCTTGGGCATCCATTTTCCATACCAGAAATTTATTCATATTCTAGCATACCACTATGTTTGTGAGTACCCATAATAACACCAAGGCCAAAAAACAACAACTTCATTTTCCAAAAACAAATCATTCACCCCATTTCATTTAAAACAGTGCCCAAATTAAACATGTAATTTCAAACAACCATTTTTCAAAACCATTTTTTTCTGATTCAAACAACTTTAAAAAGTCAGGAGAGACCCAAAACAACTCAAATAGGGAACTAGTGTCGGTGGGTGACTTGACCATATGGTTGGCGGCCATATGCCAAACACTTCACCGACATAGAGAGCCTTTTAGAACCATACCCCTAGCTCCACATGTCTTTTCAGGCCATGCGGGCTCACGAGTACTATTATCCAAACTCCCTTCATCATATCCCAATCACAAAACATTCAATTAAAACCTAAATTAACTAATTAAAACAGACTTACAATGGAAACGTGAGGATCAGAACGAGCAAGAGTTCATGATGCTCTTCCTGCACCTACCCCTCAAGTCCTGAAAGTCCTACTCCATCTACTTTGATATCCCAAATTAGAAAGGGTGCTCTGAAAAGTGAGGTTTTCTAGGAGATGACCTCCTTTGATACCATTTTTTCACGAACCATCCCGGGTCGACCTTGAACCGGTCACTCGAGTAGATACATGAGAAGGATCGAGTGGCGTTCCTGATCCTCCCAGGCTGGTGAAAAGCTCCATGACATCAACAGAGATGATGGGAACCATTTCTCGCAATAAAAATAAATAAAATAAGAGGAAATAATAAAGAGAAGTGTAGAATAAGTAAACCTAACCCATAACTAAACAATAACTGATGAAGATAAAACTAACCAAACTCGACATCTGAACTAACTCTATGTGACCCCATGGGTCACTCCCCGACTCAAAGATCAAGCGTCTCCCAAGGCGAGCTCATCCATGCTGGAGCCTACACACACACTAAAAACAAAAAATAACTATAGGTGTGAGTATTAAAACTCAGTAGGCTAGCCCGATATCTATTCCCAATGCACTTCCTTTAAAATAAAAGAAACATCGATTTTCAAGTTTGAACTACAATGTATAAAAGAAAGGTTTTCTACATGTTACTCAAAAAAAGTAAATTTCATTGTCTTCATTCATTTTTTTAAAAAAAATGAAATCATTATTTTAGCGAGGCATTAGAATTTTCAAAGAGAAAGTGATGATTACATTTTTAATTTTCACAAAAAGGATAAAACACTTTTCTTTGAAAATAGTTTTCATAAGCCACATTAAAACCACACATCACTTTAAAGTAAAAACACTAAAAATGAAAGCGCTGTAGTAGTTACACAGCAAGGGAAAATAGAAGAAAATACACATACAAGAAACACATTCAACACTGCAAGCACTAAGAATGAGTATACATAGGTGAAACCAGAAGATGAAGAATAATTCAGAAGACACCAATACATGATACCACATCCTCGTTGACATGTCACACATGATGAAATATAAATGATACAAACTCTTGGCCATCCTTTATTAGGCAGGCCAAGGGAAAATCCCATAGTAATAAATCCATACATATCTACCTACTATGGGCCACTGGTCAGTACCATTACTTACCATTACAACAATCATTTTTATAACATTCTCTCAATATATCAGGTTCCCATGTCATAAGTATTTTGAAAGGGGGGGGGGTTGAGCTAACCAATGCCAAATGATCATCCAATCACAGTATATATAATAATAATAATGCAAAACAGGTCTCACCCTGAGTCTCCCCTAGGACCATTCTCATACCTTAAAGTAAAACAATTATAATGGGTTCCAAATGAAGAACCCTAACATTAGATTCTAAGAATCCCTTAACAAAGGGCCTCTCACCCATTGCATATAAATGAGGCATGAGGAACATCCAATGGGGGTTTTCGTAATAAATACTTTACACAAATTTTATGAAATGGCCAAATGTGCCCTCAAACATTTACAACCAAAACCTTATCTAAAAAAGAAAACACTTTTTCAAAAGTGGTTTCAATCACACTATTTCCACACAAAACATTTGTTAACATTATTCAAACAATTCCTTTATTAAATCCGAAACCATTCCAAAAACCATAAAAGGTACCCAGAACCTCATTTTTTTCAGGTTTCCGCCACATTTATAAATTTAAGGCAACCATTTGTTAAATCACACTTAACTTGTAAAATCCAACCATACATTATATTTACAAAAGAAAAAGACACAAGACATGAGAATTTTCCAAATCAATTTCTATTTATTACAAAACAAATAATAAATAGCCAGTATCCACAACTCAACAAAACACACCATTTCAAACTGTTCACAAAAACACCCCAAAACATTTTTTTTATTTCACCATGAAGTAAAACATTTCAAAAAAATGCCAAAATGTCCATATATCAGTAGCACATGCAATATTTTCAAAAAAACTTTGAATTAACACTCAACAATGTGAGAAACACCAATTTCATACCATAAATTGATTCAAAGTGCTAAACATCATTTAAATTGTCATAAACTATGTGAGAATGTCAATGAAAATTTTGTTTTCCAAATTCTAGGTTTGCACATTTATGGCGAAATAACACTAACATTAGACAACAATTAATAAATCACCATTGAACACTAAGAAACTCATCGAAGGATCATACTACTCATATTTAGAATATAACTAAGGTGCAAAAAGGCATGAAATCAAAGTTTCTTAAATTATAAAGGTGAGTGCAATGGAGACCTACTTCGAGATCAAATCACGATGACAAAGCAACCTCGGAACCAATGCATGATGAAAATGAACACTTAGAAATGCCCCACGTGGGTCCTAAAATGTTAAATCTACCAAGATAAACATTAATAAATAAATACCATAATAAAACTAACAAAAGGGAACAACCCGAGGGAGGAGGGTATAACGAAGGGAGGGGTAGCACACACGTAAGAGGGTGCAGTCACCAAAATAGGGTGACTTCGTCAGGGAGAGATCACTGGAGAAGGGTAACCGCAACACTGGATAGGCTGTCAGAGAAATGAGAGAAACTAGAGGCTGGATGGACTAAGGCAGGAGAAGGTGCGGTCGGTTGGAGAAAGTCGGGATGGCCAACATGGGTCACGTCGGAAGCTATCACCCCAGCTAGGATGGGCCCCGCCAAAGGGTATCACAATAGACTGTAGGGGTTGTGCCGGAAGAAGGGGGTCGGCCAAGGGAGGGGCAACCATTGCCAATGGTGATCTCGAGAGAGAAAAAAAAGAAAAATAAGAACATAACTACAAAGGGTGGGGTTCCATCAAGCTGGGAGGTATAGGCTATGGTCATGACTAGGTTGGCCGGAGCAGGGTAGAGGATGTTGGGTCATTGGCTTGCAAGGCGTGCTGGACGGGAGGAGGGTGCGGGGTGTGCTGATCAAGGAGGGAGCCGTGCTAGCCGGCGGTGCTCCTATGTATGGAGGTGGGGTGTTGGATGCTATGCTGGGACAGGCAGGACTGGGGGGGGGGACTCGCCGCTTCAAAGGAGGATGAGGGCCTGGGTGCTGGGGCGTGCTGCAAGGAGACAGAGGGACGGTGTTGGGCTGCTACGATGTGAGGGTGACGGGGAGGCCGGTGACACCCGATGAAGATATAGTTAGAGGAAGAGGGAGAGAAATAAGCTGGGTTTGGAGAGGTGGAGGTTGGGATGGTGCCTGCGTGTGCTGATTGGGAGGAAGGAAAAGACGCGGGATAGGTGGGATGCTCATACGCTGCAAAGGGAGCCGGGGCATTGGGATTCTGAACTGTGAAGGAGGGCTATGAGGAGGGGAAAATAGGAGGGAGGTGGCTAGGTCTTCTCACGCTGCACACCAGGGAAGGGGGGGGTGTGAGGTAGACGCCTAGGAACCCTAAAAAACAAAAAAATAAAATAAAATCTAAAATAAAATTAAATGAAAACAAACTATAATTTTAATATCATAATAATAATATAAATAATAATGAAATGGATAACAATAATAATAACAATAATAATAAAATCATGATGGTAAAAATAAAAATAATAAAGGTACTAACATTATTTCAATAATAATAAAATTCTCAACACAATAAAAATTTTAAACGACACAACAATTAATGTTAATTTTAAATATAAAATCTTTTTATTTCAATTTTCCAAAGAAGAATGGGATGTGCAGTTACCCGAGCGGAGCCGCGCGGGGTTTCCAAAATGTGCTCCGCTCGTGCGCCCAACGACGTCGAATAAAAAACGCTTTTTAACCTAAGCTCAAAAAGATCATCGGGGACTCAACCCAAACCCCAAAAAAATTATATAAGGCCAAAGAAATAATAAAATAAAATAAATACATAGGTTAGGGTCTGAGAGGCCAGATGACCCATGACCTTCAGCATGCCTAAATTCATTGATGAGGTTGCATGTGGCTATAGGATACCCTTATATCCATGGGACACATGGCATATGGACATAGGTATCTATAATTTTAATACATATAATTCTATGTGGATCAGTGGACTAAGGCTCTATAAAACAATCCATAGGTTTCAACGTCAAAAATTTTTGGTGGATTTTTTGTAAAAGTTTACCATATATATGACAACAAGAGGTTCTAGTGTTTATATACCTATTGTAACAATCACCTCCTGTAGAAATGGGCCCGACCGTGGTTATAGCTCTTTGGATATGGTCATTGACAATGTTAATATATCTATGGTTAGGGTCATAGCCTGACCATGGTTTTTAGATTATTTCCACACCAATAGTGTTTATGGACTAAAATACTATGATCGTAGGCTAAGACCATGGTCTTTAAACCTATTATTGTGATTTTCACCTATGAATGTATCCATTTTTTCTACTAGTTCCCTTTCCCAATCTAAGAAAAATGAACCTCATATGGAAGAATTCTAAGACTCGATGCTACAAATTCTATCTCTCTCCCTCTATAAATTTTAAATCATAATGATTTATATTTATACATATTATATCAATGAAAATCTTAAAAAGTCACATATTATGATAATATAAATTGAGAATTATATTTTAATTACACTGATCGTATAATAATATAATTTGTCTGATTAATCAATATTATATCCAATGACCATATATACACAATGAACATATATTCCAAATATCTATATATTACCAAAGTCCATAGAAGAGTTACATTTATTATTTTCTATTCCTATATATTTCCTTATATACTTTTTAAAAATCATTCATTAAAATCCCACATTTCTTTTTTTTTCAATATGTTTCTCTTATTTATAATTTTTTAAATTCCTTCTACCATAATAATAAGTATTATGATCAATATGTGATATTTTTATCAGGATCATTTCAATATTATAGTTTTTTATTTACCACTAGTTTTATTAATTTTAGAATTTTCATAATTTTGGTTCATTTAGACATTTTTTAAGTAAGTTAGATATTATGTATTGTATTTACATTTATTTCATTATAATTGTCCACCTTAATGGAATTTGGTATTATTCAGTTTAGTTTAGTGTTAAATGTAAGACAAGTTATCTAACATATAGATTTTAATAAATGCGATTTTTCACTTGAAATATGAGGTCTTTCAATTGGGTGGTGCATTATGTAACATGTTATCATTTTATAAGAAACATGTTTTTAGAATGCATTACTTTTTTAATTAGCATTGGTTGTAGGATATTATAAATTATTTAGGGTTTTTAATATAAAATCATTACAAACAAGGATACTTACTTTGATTTATGGAAGTTCTTGGTAAATATTGGAATTTAAAAAAGTTTTCCAATAGTTATTTTAATAGAGAGAAAATCCTTTAAAAAAATACTATTGGAAAAAAGGTCACTATTTTTTAATAAACAATATAAATATAATTATTCAGTGAAAACTAAAAATAAATTTTTATAAGAAAATATAATTCATACTTTTTTTCAAGGATCCTTCTTAACCATGAACCCTCTCGGTCGGTCGTGATTCCCATATGCCAGCCATCAGCCCTTGCACACCCACTGGATTCCATGCCAGACATGCCCCTAGTTAGTAGCCTGCAAAAACTTATGAAAGCTCATGTAATTCTAGATTGGGTCCACCACCCCACATCTCGTAGAGAAACACCTAAACCGCATATATATATATACACAAATATTTATATAATGTATTGTTACGATGTATTTATATATTTACATATATTTTCTATATAATGCATCTACATACATTTATATAGAGTATTTATATATTATATTTAAATAAATTTTTATATGTATATTTATACATATAATTGTTATTATAAGGTATAATATATTTATAAATATATTTATATGAAATATTTATAAAATTTATTTAAATGAATTTATATAATGTATTTAAGCAATTTATTTAAATACATTTATATAAAATTATTTGTGTTTAATATCTTCTAAAAAAGTGAAACTAAATTAAATATTTTTTATAATGTCACAACTCGTCACCCCTTATCTACGTCTCACCCAAAACATTTATTTACACCATTTATTCATTGTATTTTCAATTTTTTATCACTTTTTTGTGTGTTTTTTTTGTTTTTTATTGCTCTCCCAGTATAAACACACATATGAATTTACATCTATGTCAAACATCTCTATCCATTTATGTGACTCTCACAAACATGAATATTATACAATTGATCTACCATCATTGGAAGGTCTGATATGTAACTATTTCTAGGGGTTTATAATGGGTTAGATTGGGATGGTGTAATCCAGGATTTCATGGGATGGGATTAACAATGTCCGATCCATTTAGAACCATATTTAATAATGGCTTAAAAAATTAAGTCTAGATTAATACAAATTTTAAGTGGACTATTCAATGGGTTGGAAAACATTTTAAATAAGATTTACTATAATTAATATAGAAATAAATAAATATTAATTATTATTAAGTATTACATATTAAACGCATATAGTTATCACATAAATGTTAATATATATATGTAAATATTCATCACACACACACACACATATATTTAATATAAAATGAGTCATAAAATCAAAATAACATTAAAATAAAATATAAAAAAAAATTATTTCTGGCCTTTGAGCATGTTTTTATATTTTTATTTCAATCCATTTAAGCCGCTGTACTTTTTCCCAAGTTTATTTAATATTGTTTAAAATGTAAAATATTTTTTTACTCTAACCTACCCCATAAATATGGGATGTTAGCACATAATAATGACCTTGGGTGTCATTAAGTACCTATAATAGTGTCAAATATTTCTTAATTATTCCTTGAGGCCCCTTCTCCACACAATTAATTTTTTTTATTTTTTTCCTTGAGTACACGATCCCACTGATTTTTAGCTATGGGTTTTCCCCTTTGTTGGAAATTATCATTGTTTAATAACATACAATCCATTATGAAACTGATTGAAAAACATTGATTTAGTTATTTTTATATTGATATAAATATCCCAACATAATATAAGGGTAATTAATATTTTTTATTTTTTGTTATATTTTTTAAGTTGTTGTCTCCAAGATATTTTATTTTTTCCATAATCGTTTTGGTTTTTGTATAACATATGTAAGTATATTACTCCAAATTATATTGTATATAAATTATTTTAGGAAGTTGAAATGAATTTTATTGACCTAATAATAATTCAAACAGATAAATTTTTTTTTTGATTTTATATTTTTCCTCTTTTTATAGAATAGATATTTTTTGAAGTTTTTTTATCATGCATGAAGTAACAACTTACATCTTCATTTGATGTGGATCTATCCATATAAACCCTAGGTTTTCCTATTTTTGGTTATATTTGGATCTATAATATATTTTATCTAGGTTTACTAGGCTATATTTATTCTAATTCACCTATCCCAAGTGGTTTGAATACTCTTTGTCCATGTTAAGGCGTTGACTTTTCCGTTTTTTTCATCAATTGATTTCTCATTTTATGGACAAGTTTCAGAAGGTCTGTTATGGAATCAATGTGTCGGTTAATAGAGTAGAGGTAGGATAGTATGCCCCTGATGGGGTCTTACTATCTAATGGATTGAGTGGTGAAATGGATACATTTATAGGCTATGAATCTTCCAGCTTTGTTTTTTGTTCTGCAAGTTTTAGAGAATAACCTATTTTTTCTCTTTATTTTTAGGATTTTAGAATTAAATTTCTATGTTGGGTTGTCAACTATTGGTTTGTTTTTGTCAATTTTTATGGAACATAACTACAAATTGAGCCTATAAATTCACTCATAAAGTCATCTATCTAAAATTTTACAGTATTAGTAATATTTTCACTTTTAAATTGCCAATAATGTTAGTGATAATAAAATAAAATTTCCCCTTTTAATGATAGAATTTATTTATTTTAAAAACAGATTTTATTTTTTCTTAGTTAGAGTTTATAAATGTCAGAATTTATGAGCACAAAATTAGATCACTGATAAAATCTGATATTAGCTTCTGTAATTTTCGACAACATAAAAAAACTACTGTAGCAAATATTAAACAAAAAATAAATTTTATTACAATATTTAAATATTTTAATATAAAAAAAAATATGTTTAAATTATAATATTTCAGTACAGATATATTTACATTTCATATTTTAGTACAATTACATTAACAATTACATTGATGTATAACACTTGAAAACAAAAACAATTACAACAATTGTAAAATAAATTCGACGCATGGAGAGATTGTCCAAGGATCTACTCAACCCCACCCAAAATAAGTGTGTTCCTATAATAAAAACAATAATTATTTTAGTAATTCAAATAAATAAATAAAAACTAATTATAATTTTTTGTCCCAAGTAAGGTAAAAACCATGGGAAGTGTGAAGTTGAATCAAGGTATGTCAATATTTTAGAAACGTCCCTCACCAACACTCTTGTTTTAATTTTAGTAGGATGATTTATCTTCCTCACAGTATATGCGAAGTGATAAATAAAATAACAGGGGATATAAACAATTTTACTTGGGTTATCCAAACTGGGCTAATCTAAGGAGAATACAACAATTATATGTCAATATATCTGAATCACTAAGAACATTATTTTTTTACAAGTTTTGGTGCTGACACATTATCCCCTATGTTAAAATATTCATAAATAGAGAACTCATTACTCGTAATTAATTAAAATTACCACTAGTCCTCCAAGTGAAACAATATTGGGACCTACAAACCAAGAATTTGTTTACACTTGTAATGGTATAATAATCAGAACCACCTTTATCCACTTGATGAGATCTTCAAATTTATAGTGAGATGACCTCCAAGAAATTCCTTCTTATCTTTTATAACTTCCAAGCATTGGTATATAATTTATCTTGTATTATATTCTATATTTTCACCAGACCGATCAATGTGCTCAACCTATTTTCTTTCACGATCATCCTTTTTTTATTTAAGAATGATATCTCTCCCCCTTTTTTTACCATAATGATAGTGAGAAGTTATTTTGTAAAGTTTTTTAAATGATTCAAGTCAAATACCTAAAATTTATGTCAGTTGTTCTTATTTTTTACTCTTATGAAAATTTGGAAATAAATATATCATGAAGTTTCTTCCTTATTTATGAAATTATGCTTATTCGATAATCAGATCCATGAAATCTATTCAAATTATATATTTAGGGAACTGAAATATTATAGTGTGATCCTCCTTAAATCATGATATGATATTATTCCCATGACATGACAATATCCCCGAATCATTTTCATTATCAATCATATCCAATGATATGTTTTATACCATAAACTATGAATTATGACATTATAAATCATATTTTATTATTAATTGTGTGTATCGTAATTTGTAGTTGGTTGAAATCCACCCAACAGTAAAGGAAAAAACCGTACAAATATTACCTAAATATTTTATATTAGTTGTGTAGCCCTAAACAGAAACTTCATGTATTATGAAAAACATTACATATCATCCAAAAATATTGTACAAAATATATTAAATATACAAAAAATATATATGGAAAAAATTACTTATAGAAAAACATTAGGTATGAAAATATTACTCATGGAAAAACCTTAAATATCAATAAGAAAAGTAACATATTAAAAGAAAACATTACATATAATCTTCACTGTATTTACAAATTCTGAAATATATTATCCATCATCCAAATATCTTACACATAATACCTTTTCAAATTCCTAATTTTTTTTGAATAATTTCTAGAACTTTTTTACTTTGTAAATAACTGATGACTACTGAAACATCAATTTTAATAACAAATTTTAGAATTAAATTTCAAAAAACCCATCATTCTCCTAGAATTCCAAAAAAGTTTTTCACAACTGATCAACCATAAAATTTTATAACTTACATCTTTTGAAATATAGAAATTCACATTTAGAATGATTTATAATATATTAAACATTATAAATTTTATTTTATGATTTATATTCCTCCTAATATTACATTTATACCTCCACTAATTAAACTAATGGGATTTCATTAGCTCCACTTTGAAAATATTGTAGGCATATTCTTTATGACTTTTTATTCCCCTTAAATACTCTTATCAACAAACACAATAAAAAATTAGCCAAATATTTTTTTGAAATCTACCCCTTTGGGTTTGCTGAAAAATCTTTAAAAAATGATTCACCATATCAATAAATAGAAACCACATAAATAACTATCATCATAGTCCATATCCTCTTTCCTTCATATAGTTTATCAATGATTTATAAATTATCAACTTGAATCCCACATGAGTCATGTTCTTTATCAAAAATAGGATTAAAATTAAATGTGCCTCATGAAAACACTTCCTTGATCTAAAAACTCATTTATACTACATTATTTCTGTGAATTAAAATTCACGCACTATCCTTCCTTCCAAAGTTTCATCATGAAATAACTCCTCCATTATCATTAGGAAATAAAAATCCCAAATCTCTTCAACTCGAATCATGTACAACTTATTTTAACCCACGAACAAAGAAAAATTCTACCCCCGATCAATGAAATCAAAGGTAACTTCTCTTACAATAAATATAAAATATGTTGGTGGATTTGGGGCCCCTTCTCCAAACCATCTAGTTGGATGGAGATAGTTAGACTCTAAGATCCAACCAATTCCTCACAAAATCAACTTGGGTAATGCATTTTTCAATATGTTTGGAGCCAAATTTTTTATCGATGAATACTTTAACTTCACTAAAACTTTATCAGCCTTCTCCTTGAGAAATTATACTTTATCATGATGCACCTTGTCCTTGAGTGATGGAGATGATTATTTTTAATGCTGATATCACTCAGGTTATCACACCTAATTACAATAAGATATTTCATATCAACTCCAATATCTTCAAGTTGTTTCTTCATCCATAGTAATTTTTTACATGATTTATTATCCAAAATAAACTTAGAATTTTTATTTTTTTGTGAAATACAATATTTATTCATACTAATATAAGAAATACACAACCCTCCAATGTAGAATTCAATACTCGATGTCGACTTTCAATCATTCACTATACCATCACATTCCACATATGTCTATCCCAAAAACACTTTATGTGATGTTTCATGGTAGAAGAAGTCAATATCTATTGTGATATTGATATAACGAATAATAATATTCAATTATAGATAGTTATGTTCCTTTAGAAAACATTGGTATAATGAATCTTTAAAAATGACAAACCCAATGTTAGATCATGTTTTTATTAATTACAATAGGCTTCCAATGATGTGAATATATTCTATAATGACCATATTTATATCATCCCTTATTGATAGTGAGAAGCCACAAATAATATCATCACCTTTATCACTACATTATAATCCTCTTAACTATATCTTTGGAATATTTTTATTGAGAAATAAATGTACCATGCCTTCCTTGAGTCATATGTAAACTAAATAAATTTTTATCTCTCCAATCATGGGTATATCAAACTCACAGCTCATATATTCCACACACTTTTATTATTATGATTTTTTCCAATTCTACAAATATTATTTCATAAATATAAATGATAACCAACATCCTTTGATCATTCTATTTAGTGATGTATATATTATAATGAACTATACCTTACTAGAATCAAAGCTTTCTAAATTATTGATCAACCATAGAATACTAGGCTATTGTAAATTTCTTTAGCCCATATAATGCCTTTCTCAACTGAAAAAATTCAGTCTCACTTTATATATAATAAAATTATCTATTTTTTTGATACATACATCCTCCTAAAGTAATCCATTAAGAAATAATAATTTTACATCCATTTGGCACAACTTGAAGTCTCTTTTCACTAACATCACCAAGAATAGTTGAATAATTTCTAACCAAGACACATGTAAAAATGTTTCATCAACTTAAAATCTGTTTACTTGGGAATATCACTTGCACAATGTCCATTATTGTTTCCAAGTTACCTTTTCATATTCATAAATTTTGTTACAAAAAAAACCACTTGGTTTTTGTACCAACCCTACGTTACTATGGTGTTATATAATATTTAATTTTAAATTTTAATAGTTTTTTATTTGAATTGTTTTCATGAATTTTTATCTATTTCACAATTAGTCCACAAAATTTGTTATAAAATATACAGAGATCCATATAAATGAAATATTCAATTTAATTTTAATCATGAAATGTTAGAATGATTGGGAAATACATTACTATTGTTAAACTATGTTGAAAATGTTATGTTCTAGTGGAAACCATATAGATGAATTTTTTATTTGGGTTGTCTTGAACATGACATGATCATGGTTTGGGAAATCATGTGCAGTGTTTCTGCACATTAAAATTGGGGGTATAATAGTTAGTGAACATTTTGGAAAACCATGTGGCTAAATACGGTGAAGTTATAGTTCTATTCTAGTATGATCTGTATTATTAGTGAAGAATTAGTTAAACCATGGGGCCAAATCATGAGTGTTTCCTAGGTTCTCATAAAATGTGAATGTTCAAATTCAACCCTTATCGATTTTCACCCTTTTACCTTCTATTTTTCTCTCATTCATGCAGGAAATTAATAGATATCCTAAGAGATCTTATTCCTTTCTATATTCTTCACACCCATGCCTCTTTTCTTTGGTTTTGAAGTATATTAGAAGGCTTTCTCTCTTATTTTTCACTTCATCTTCCCTCATACTTCATTTCATAATGATTTTCATCCTATAGTGAACCCTAAACCCCAGGGAAGTTTAATTTTGGGTTTGGGTTATTTTAAATATTATTTATTGGTTATTAAGGGTCATTGTGGTCATTCTATTTCATAGTTTAATATTATCTATTGAATAATAGTTGTTTCTATTGAATTGAGGTAGGTGTTTTAGGAAAATTTATTCATTTCATATGTAATGAAATTATTAACCTTTTTAAATGTTTTTTAATCAATATATATATATACATGGTTCTATTTTAGAGTTTATAAAATGTTTTCAATTATTTATATTATATTAATGAAGGGTTTTACATGTATTTTTATTTCTTGATTTCTAATAAAATGTTTATGTATTAAGAGTGTATGATTAAATGCATGAGAGGCTTATTTTGAAGTTAATTTGTGGATAAATAAGAGTTTAGACCTTTTTCAATTTCTAAATCATGTAACCGATTTTATTCAATAGGTTGTTTGTAAAGTGGGGGGGGGGGGTGTTTGATCTTTATTAAATTGCATGGAGACATTTTAGTATTTGGGATGTGTTAAAATATTTATAAAGGAAAATCTTGGTTTCTAATTGTTTTCCAAATAAGTTTTCCTTGTGTTGGTTTTAAAATTTTAGTAATGTAACTAGACATTCTAATTTGGTTTTCAATGGCATGGTTTGAATTTTATCACAAATGGAATTTTTTTTAGAAATATACTACCCTGTTTTTGAGCCCCATTGTTTATGTTATGTATTATATAAACTTTTTCCCTTTAAGGAAGTAATTGAATTTTTATTATGTGATACTTGGATGATTGTGAAAAGGTTTTGTATCTTGAGAGGGTGTTAAATGTGAGATTAGGTTTACCATTTTTATAATATTATTGATTTATGTGACGAGAATAAATATTTTTTGTTTAAAAACCTCCATTATGTTATTTCATGGGATCCCTGGGTTGTTTAGTAGAAGTTTTGGATGAGTTTTTTTCCAACTTAGTTATGCACATAGTAGGGGTTATTTTTGGTGATACCTAGAGATCCACCATTATTGGTTTGTTTTTTAGGTTCACATAGGGGAAAAGTGATCTACAATGCAAGTCTTTTATTGTTTGCCATCATATATATTCTTGGTTAATTATTGGATACAAGGTATTCCCACTTAATATTCTCTTATTTACACTTTTAACATTTTCAGTTTTGTGGATCCATTTTCATCATTTTTTCCTATATTTTATCCTTTAAAATAGTGGGACCTTATTTAATTGAATTTTATTTTTTATAGTTTGGTTTAATTTTAGAGTAAATCTATAACATGGTTTAAAATTAAGATTTTAAAGGTGAAATTATTTTTATTTTTCAATTGTATTTTTATCTCATAGAGAAAAAAATGTAAATTTTTCAGAAAGTATTTTGAAATTAGAATAAACTAAGACTTTTTTTCTTTTCATAACCCTAATATCCTCCTTAAGGAATTAAAGGTCTTTATTATAAATTGTTGGTTTCAAAATTTTATGTGGAGATCAGGGATGACTATTTTATAAAAAAATGAGTATTTTATTTATTTATTCTCACTCTTATGGAAAGTATATTCTCTAATTGATGTTCAAACTTGAGTTTAGGTAAGACAATAGGATATTATATTATATTTTTCATTAAAACCTAATGTGTTCAACAATTTTATTCACACATAACCCCCCAAAAAACAAATCATAGAATATTATATAACAATTAATTTATATTCATAAAATTGGTGGGAATAAATAGACATAACTGCATTATGAAATATATGACCAAATATTTTTTTTTCATTTTTTATAATGCATTTATAATATTAAATTAATGTAGGTAAATAATTATTAAGATCATTTTACGTTAGAAATATATTTTCTAAAATTTTTAATTGAGAATTATTTTAAGAAACTAAATATATTACTTATAAAACATATTTATAATATGAATATTTAATTAAATCTAATATAATGAGAAATTTATTTGAAATAAGAATTAGAACAATTTTAATTTTAAATAGTTATTTTCCAATGAAAATAGTTTTCAATATATCTTTATGTATTTTTATAAATGTTAAACACCTAAATTTTATAATATTAATTTGAAAAAATTAACCTCATTTATGTATTTTTAATTTTAATAATATATGAGGATGAATTTTTGATATTTTTCTAAAATGATTGAGTTTTAGGTGAATAATGAAATATACAATTTTCACAAAAAATGATGAATTTTACGAAATTATCATTATATAAATATTTACTAGAAGTTCATAAAATATTTTAGTTGATAAAATTTGTATTTAATATTTAAAAATATAAATTATAAAAATGATTTGTTGAATTCATAACACCCATGTTTAACATTTTAAAAATTAAGTAATATTTCCCCAAAAAATATTTTTTGTTTGTTTCTTTTAATTAAGTTTTCACAAGGATAAATTACATTTAATATTTCATTTATGATCACCAAAATCTAAATTTTTTAATAATAAACCAAATATTTTCATTAAAATAAAAAACATTTATATTTGATTCCCTAAACATAACATTTATGATTAAAAAACATTTTTCTAAAAATGACGTTTTATGCATTACATGTGCTATTGTTAAAATTATTTTTTATTACACAAGGGGATTTTATATGATAAAACTGGTATAATATTTTTAATAATTGGTTCCATGTTATGTAATATTTCCAATTTTATTTTTAGTCATTAAAAATAAATTACCTTCATAAAAACTAGTCACAGCGATAAAAGCTAAAATGATAAAAGTAATAAATCAAAGTATAAAAGACATAAAAACATGTCTAAACATGTATGAAATTGAATTTATGAGGGATCAAAGACCTTATATATTCCCCTATTCTACTATTTTATACTTTTTTTCACATTCCATTTGAAACATATGTTCTTTTTATATTAAGAAGTTATATTTACAAAAACGTCATTTCCCTCACCTATAAAAGGCGCTCACCTCCACCCCATTTATTCACCCATTCAAAAAATTTATCTGAATAAAAATCTACCCTTTTCTCACCTCAACTCTATCCTCATACCCTATAAATATTTTCATTTCTAAAAGACCAATATAAATATCCTTAAGGTGTTACCCAAGGGTGAATATCCAGTGGGAAGGGTAATGTTCTCAACCGAGCTCCCTTAATTATTTTTCTATTATATCCCTAAAATACATTACAACCAATTAAATTATGAATAAATAAGTATTATTTACTTAATTAAATGTTATTATACTAAGGAAATATAAATTTTAAAACTTATACCAAAACCATTCAAAAAATAATGATATTTTCATGCGTATGTGCATAATACCACCTCCATGAATGGCATGTTCTATTCTTCATAACCAACTTACATGTACTTTTAAAAATATTTATTTAAAGAGTAAATATAATATTAATAAAATTATTATAATTACTAAATGATTTATTATTTTATGTTGTATATCCATCTTTTTCAATGAAAAATGAGAGCGTCATCCATGCGTACATGAAAACTACTGCCTCCAAGGAACAAAATATTTTGTTTTCCATTATGAAAAAAAATCCGGACATTAAAAAAATAATTTAATGTATAAAATTGATAATTTTGAAACTATTAATATCATATAAAGATAAAATTATACATTCTATAAGTCATATTAATAATAAATATTCATAGTAAACTTAACAGCCTTAAATGAACATATCCTAGAACCTTTATTTATTTGAGTCCATTTTGGAATAAAATATGAAACTAGATAAATTTTTGGATAATGTTATAATAAAATAAAAAATCCTCTAAAATTATGGATATTATGATGCTATTTTACAACACACTTGAAAATGGTTAATATACAAAGGAAGGTTTATAGAAATCGATCGAACCACCTTAAGTAATTGACATAAGTGATAAATATTTAATAAATGAACAACACATGAAAAAAAATACCAA
The DNA here is from genome assembly GCA_963277665.1 of Viscum album. Taxonomy (NCBI): domain Eukaryota; kingdom Viridiplantae; phylum Streptophyta; class Magnoliopsida; order Santalales; family Viscaceae; genus Viscum; species Viscum album. The sequence continues at coordinate 1,086,944,152 of OY728164.1, read as the reverse complement.
ATAAAATGAAATATAGATTAATTTTTTTATCAATAAATGTCTTACTAATATTAATTTTATTTTCCTAGAATTTAGGACCACACATTGAATAAATCAATAACCATGGTTAGGGTTTTCATTAACTAAATTTTAATTCATTTAGTTATAATTATTATTATTAAAATTTATTATTATAAGTTTGGTATGTTCTTATATATTATTATATTATGTATAAATTAAAATTTATATTATATGAATTTATAATTCTATTGGATAAACCTCTTTTTAAATGTTACATACTTTATGAATTATGATGTTTGTAAGGGATCTCCCGCACCACCCTCATTACTTTCAGATTACACATTCTTTTTATTTTTATCCATTTCCAAAATATTATTCTCATGTAATTATTTTATTTATATATATGTTCCTTATATATTTACATAATTTAATTTCCACTTCTTTACTGGGGTTATACATGCTTTGAGTTCTCTTCACAATTCCATGTTTTAAATAAACCCGATTTAAGGGAACTTCCCTATGTCTTATTTCATGTCAAGTGCCTTCCCTATAAAATGTTTTCATCCATTTATTGATTTTAAAAACCCTAAAAATTTTATATAAAACCCCCATGTTTAATTATAGTATAAAGGAAAAAAATAATCTCCTTTTATCTTTATAATATCCTTTAATCATTTCATGACGCATAACCTAAGTGACTTGTTATTATTCTTACTTCTCAAATACTTCTCATTAATTTTTATACATTAATAATAAATGTTAAAGATATATGATTATTTATTAAAATATAAACATAGAAAATGATTTAATTCATTATAATTTTTTGAATCCTTATGATATATCCTTCAGTTATTCATTGATATGAGTTCATGAAACCCGGTTCCTTATCATGGTTTTTATAAGGATTATGCTTTATGTATGGTTTTTACCCATGTGTAACACATATGAATATACATAGTATTATTTTTATTATATGATGTATGGTCCTAGAATTATATATCCCTACAACTCATTGGGTTATGTTTTATTCTCATCAGATACCATATTTGGTGTATTGGAAGTTAGCCTAGCACTCTATGTTATGTTATCTTAGAAGTGATTATTGAATTATGACTATGATGTCATGTTTTATGTTATTAACATATATAAATTTCTATATTTACTTATGATATCACACCTTTATTCTAGGTTTCCATGTTTATGTCACACTTTTATTCCATAGAAAAGGTTTGTTCATTTGATATTACAAGTTCCGCTATCATGACTTATGGAAACTCTTATAATTCTATGTTATTCTTAATAAGATATTTCTCCTCTACTCATGATTTATCTTATTCTTATAATACAACCCATTATGAAATGTTTAAAGGTTTTCCTTTACTAAGAATTTTATCCCACCCTTTCTTATGTTTCGATTCCCTATGTTATGAAGATGAATATAACATATGAGAAGTCTATAAGTGAGTCTAATGTGGTTTAATTATAGAGAAATGTTCACAAGTATTTTAAAATAAGTTTCTCATGTAGTAGATCATAAAATACACTAAAACTATCAATATCTTGATAACATAATTTTTTTGGTATGTAATTATTAAATTATATAAGGGATGTAAAACAAAGATATGTTAATCTTGGATCATCTCACTTGGTGTCAGTGACTAAGTGTAAAGTATGTGTTTGTAACATCAGACCCGTAGTTTTAGGTCTAGGGTTCCTCAGTTGGTATAGGATCAATCTTTAGTTATTTTTTGAGATTATAACAAATTAACATTATTAAAGTCCTTATAGATAAGTATAAGTGTAGGATAAACTCCTGAAATTTTAGTGAATAATAGAGTATGTGATTTTCATAGAGATTACATCCTTATCTAGATACTATAAAGTGGATTTATCTTTAAAAAAGATTCACATATGGGTAATCACCTTTAAAAATATTGTCTGGGTGTTAACTCAATCTTTACACAGTGCATGATTAGTTGTCCTAAGGCTACACACCTTGCTAGAAACTTCAAGAGAATATTCTAGGATTAATCAAATTACCTTTATAAATCATTATAAAGGATATATTAGGTTAAATAATTAGTATAATAAGTATAATTGAACATAATCTAGAGATACATAAAATGAACCAAAATTTATTTGTGACTAAAAAACTATAGATTAATGTGATAGTTTTAAAGAGTATGACACTTTTAAGCTGAGTATTCATGTGATCATTTATGATAATTCTCTTATGATGTTAATTTTTGATCACTCACATTAACTCCATTATGTTTTATTAATGAATAGCGTGACTAGAAAAAATTTAACAATGGATTACATGAATAATGCACAGATTATCCTAATAAGAAACCTAATAGGATAATTTCTAGTGTGATGAATCCTGTGGTTGTTATGAAAACCCATATTTTATCGCATCTTAAGCTATTATTTTTACATAAAGAAAAACTTAATACAACCCCAACAGATCATGAGGCCTATTGATTTTTTATGCGTGGTATTTAGCATATTATCCTACAAAATAAATACAATGATATTGTTGAAATATTTCATAACATGCTCCTAAAAATAAGATGTTTTTCTACAACTGGATGTGATAACATGGGGATTTATATAATAAAGGGGTGAGATATAAACTACATTAAGGGAATAAAAATCATATCATAAGGTAAAGCAGTATATGTGATCCAAGAGGAATATTATTGTAACATAAGAAGGTTGATAATTACAATCTTGAAAAATGTGGCATGATATAACATGATAGCATAATGGTAAGATAAGAATGCAAAAAAATACAAAACATCATATCATAAACATAATTTAAGTATTAATCCCATGTAAACATAACATAATGTGGTTAAGATAATCTATAGTTCACCTCACATGGCATACAATGATATAAAAATATTACCAATGTATTGGAGGGTGATATAATTCTAGGACCGCCCATCACTTTCATACCATTTACATGCATTTATGTTCCATATAGGTCATACCACATAAAGATGCATTTAATGAATTTTAACCCCATAATAAAGGAGGGTGGGTTACATAAATGAAAATACAGAATAAATAATGGTTAGTTACAACTAGGTGAATACCCTTGAGTGGAAATAGATATGGGTATTCACTACACACATGTTTGCCAAGGAAAATTACTGGATAATTTATTCCACATAACTGTTGTACATAAAGGTTTATAAAAGGGTTTAATGATATAGAAATGGGTATTTAATTACTTGAAAATAATAAGGATAGTAATAGGTATGTTTAAAAACATATCCCAACCTGAATAATCAGAAATCATACAACATGTCATAAAGAAGGTGCTTGAATAAACAGAAGAAGGAGAGGATCCCTTACCTTGAGAGGATGCACTTAAAATCTTCAGAGGAGATTCTTAAGAGATTGGGGGAACCTTGGGAGGAATATAGAGATGTAAAGGTATAGTAATATAATTCTAAAAGGATTTTTAGGGAAGATTAATGGGAGTTTGGGTGGGTTTACATAGTAAAATAGAGGATAATTATTTATTAATTTCCAAACCTTGGTTTCAGAATCCATATGATAAAGTAATCAAAACCACAAACATAAAAATTATTTTTTCCATATTTTATGCTAAATTAAAGTGGTTTTAAATATTTTATAATTGTAATAACCATAAAAATTAAAATAATTCCTTTTGTGATGTGAAAATGAGTCTTGTTTATAATGAATTGATTATAAAACATTAAAATATAATATATGTTTTAGAGGATTAATTAAGAGTTTATAAAATTTATAAAATAACCCAAAAAACAAATTATATTAAATGGGAAACATAATTTTGGACTTTTATACTATTTATAATAATTATTACATTACTTTATGGATTTTAGGATGTCATAATACATACCTTATCATTATACTGTGTTTAATTTGTACCCAAAAATTCGGTTATATTATAAAATTATGAAAAATTGACCATTAGATAATTTAGATGTGGAGATTTAAAAATAATTTTTATCCAAATAAATCTCTACATATGTGAATTTATAATTTTAATTAAAACATCCATATTTGTTAAAAAATTATATTTTTTACCATAATTGTTTTCTGTCCTTTGTAGAAATTATATTTTACTTTGTAAAATTATATTATCATATATATTTAAAAGATATTATTTAATAATAATATTTTTTAAAGTATAATTTATTTAAATAATTCTTTAATTCCTCAAAAGGGTGTCTTGATTGAAACAATATGTTCCCCAAAAATACAATTTGTGGTTTATTATATCAAAATCTCAATTTTTTATCAAACTCATTATATAATCATTTAAAAGGAAATAATAAAAATGAATAAAGATAATTATAATTTTATTGAAATAAAATATAAAAATTCATACTATTCGGGTCTAGATATGTTTCCCTTTATTACATCAGAAAATTCCCTAATGGTACGGTTTGCGATGGGGATATTTTCTTTGGGTGGTCTTGTGAACATGGTTTGGACCATGATCTCGATAATATTGAGATTCTACGATAAAAAATTTCACTCATGATTTAGTTTTTTAACTTCATATTGGGATTTGTCAATAGAAAATCCCAGTGATGCTCTCTCTCTTAGAAGTTATGATAAATGTGACTCATCAAGTATTATCCTACTGGTCATGGTCATCACTCCCTCCTTTTGTGTCAATTGGTATTTATCATAACCATTAATATAATAATCTTAATATTCACTATAAAATGGCTATATTATCAATGGTTATGATGCTTAATGTTATTCTAAATATGAAAAAATATATAATATTCTAAAATAATCCAAGTAGTATATGCATTTTCTAGTCCAAATAAAAAAAGTAGTGTATGAATTTTCAATAATTACAATACTTAATAATTAATTTTTTCATTCTAAAATGGAATTTCATTTATAAATTTTTAGTTAGTTATATTCTTCCACCCTTATAAAATTTCACCCTTGAATTTTTTATTTCACACTGAAATAGATGAGTGTAATTCTGTTTCATTTCCTCTTCCGGTTTCCATGTCACTTCAAAAACTTTTAGTTCCACAACAAATATTTGACTATGAGAGTTGTCTTATTTATTAGAACTTTATCTCTATTATCTAATATCTTTACTAGATTATCCTCATATTAAAGATCATTCTCCAATAATAACACTTATATATTTAGTACATGTGAGGGGTCTATTATGTACTTCCTCTAGAGAGTTCATGGAACACATAATATACTTATGATAGGTTAGGTGGGAGTTATAGTGGATAGGTCACCAATCTGATGTGATCAAAAATCTTTAAGGGGTTTTTGTTTCATGGACTATGATTTTCCAGTCTCCCAAAACATTTTGAATTTCTTCCAATATGATCTATTAAGGAACACTTTATCTTTGACCTTGAACATTAGGTCTTGTCATTGATTGTCTACATAGATTTTTGGTTGAATTTGTGTGGATTTCATATAAAAGTGAAATCTTTGAAACTTATGTATCATCATTTGGATAATATTAGGTTCTATAAGCTTTTTCTGTCCAACTTCATCCCGACATGTTTGAGTCTGAAACCTATTCCAATACAGAGCCTCAAATGGTTCCATTTTAATGATTAAATGGAAACTATTGTTATATGGGAACTTCAATAGGGGAAGGTGATGATCCCAACACCCTTGAAAAATAAATTGGGTATTATCTCTACATATCTTTCTATGTCTGAATGCTTCTTTCAGACTATACATCCATCCGAAGGTGATAAGAAACACTAAATAATAACTTCATGTCCAATGCTTGCTGAAGGCTTCTTTAGAACCTCGAGGTAAAACTCAGATCTCGATCAGATAACATGGAGATTAGAACTACATATAGTATTATTAACTCCCTTATGTATATCCTAGATATTTGTATAGGAGAGAAATATTCCTTGATAGTAATAAAATGTGTTCACTTGCTACGATGATCGACTACCAGCCAGATGGAGTCATCACCTTTTGGGGTCATGGAGAGCCCTATGAGAAATCCATGGCTGTGTTTTTCTATTCCCATATAGGTATTGGAAATGGTTGTATCATTACCTTATACTTATATTATTCCTTCTTGAAATGTTGTGATACCAAGGATTGAGATAAAAACTCCAAAATATCTATCTTTTTATTATCCCAAAAAAAGTTTTACTTCAAATATCTATAAACTTAGTGCTTCTTGGATAAAAAGAGAAGGATGATCTGTGATATTCTTCCAAAATTTTCCTCTAATTTTTTGTTTTTATAGGATACATATCTAGGTTTTAAAACTTATAATTCCATCATTATAAAAGTTGAACTCCAGAATATTTGATACCTTCTTCTATAGAAATTGATTATATTTTTTGGCCTAATTGATATTATCAAGAATGGATGGTTAATTAGTTATTTGATAAAGGAAGTATGAATATCATTTTATTATTCTTATTTCCATCATTTTCAGGGACAATAATATTTTATCACTTATAATGGTCATAATGGATTGAGTTTAAAGATTATTTATACTCATAGAAACTATCAATTTGTTTTCTTTCCCAGGATGGTAAAGGATTGAAAAATCATAATCCTTGATCATCTCTAACAACCTTTATTTGTTGATGTTTAAACCCTTTTGTGTGAATATATACTTGTGGATTTTATGGTATGTATATATGTTATACTTTTCCTTATAGAGACAATTTCTAAAAATATTTAGCACCAAAATCACTATAGTTGATTATAGATCATGCATTGGATAGTTCTTCTCATGGATCATTAATTGGTAGGATGAATACAATGTCACTTTTTCATCTTGCATGAGTACACAACCATATAACTTTTTGGACACATCACTATAGGTCATGAATCCTTCCCCATTGGTGGGAAATTTTAGCATGGGTGCATTTATTATACTTTTATTTAACTCTTTAAATAACACCTCATATTCATTAGTATGAGAAATATTGAATCCTTTCTGATTTAGATTTTTTTGAGCTTGAAAATCATGAGAAGTTTCCTATAAATCGATGATAGTACCCAACCAATCATAGGAAAATTCATATTTCCACAAAAAATATTGTTCTTGGCCATCTTAAATTTTCCTTTATTTTTTACGGATCGAAATATATCTTTTTTTTTGTGACGAAATAAACAAGGATTGTTACTTTCTCTTTCTAGAACTCACATTTATGGTACTTCAAAAATAACATTTCCTTTCAAAAAGTCTATAGTTTAGAATTCTAATTCTCCCCATATTTCTCCTTACTTTTAGATAATATAAGAATATCATATATACATACTACCAAAATTTTGTTGAGGTAAGAAAAAAATGACTCTATTCATCAAATACCTGAGGATTTATAGAGCATTAGTGAGTATAAATGGAATCACTATGAACTCATAGGGTTCGTACATTGTATAAAAAGTAGTCTTGGGGATATCCACCTTATTCACCTTTACTTGATAATACCCCAAATGATGATCCACCTTAAAGAAGTACTGTGATCCATGTAGTTGATAAAAAAAATCATCAATCCTTGGTAAGGAATACCTATTATTTATCATGATATTGTTGAGATCTTGATAATAAATGTAGTTTTTCATTGACCAATACTTATTTTGGATGTAGTGGACCAATTGAAACCATAGTGAAGCACTTGGGTGTATGAACCCTTTATCCATATTAACTTGTAGCCACTTCTTCTGCTCCTCAAGTAAATTTTTTTCTATTCTATAAGGATTCCTGGATATTAGAAAAGATCAAGGTATAAGATTGATTGAGAACTCAACCTATTGAAATGGAGGAAGACTATGAAATTAATTTGGAAACACATAAATGAATTCCATCAGAATGTTCATGTATTCAAGTATGATATTTTCCTTAGTGTTAATCATTTGAGAAAGATATTCTTGCGCATAGGGAGATAATTTCCATTCATGAGATGATAATACCATATGAGATTCACCCCCCTCCATGCACTTGTATAGAATCATATAATGATTCATGTTATAGAATATAATTTCTTAATATTTGAAATATATTTTGGGTCTATATAATTAAATCTGATCCATACCTATTATTACATTAAATTCCACTAAATAGAGTATCACAATGTTTTTTAGGAAATTCAGCCCGCATATTTAGACAAAGGATGAGTTATATTATTGGGATGTAATAATTTTAAATTTATCTATCTTCATCGATAACTCTACTTCTATGTTTTGAGTTGGTGTTTCAATAGTTTTAAAAAAACTTCATGATATGAATGAATGTGTAAAATCAGAATCAAAAAGTATAATCTCTATTCTTGAATGTATAACATGTGTACATATCGCCTATTTATTATTAGGATCCACCTCTATTATTGTGTTTTAACAAGATCTTCCTTATTAAATAAGACTTTTAGGATGTTTTCATCAGTTTTAATCAGAAACCCTTGGCTTAGGGAATTGATTCACATAGTGTTCTTATTATTTGAAGTTGAAACATTAGATAATAGGCTGAAAGTTGACCAGATTTTTTATTTCATTTATAACATTAGTGGGTGTATCATATTGAAAATCACTAGTTATCTTCCCTTCTTTCCCACACGTAATGTATTTAATTTCCCTTTTAGGAAATTTCTACGATGATTGACCCCACAGTTTTGATTTGTGGGTTTTTGTACTTTATTTCCCCATGATAGTTATCCATCCCAATAAAAGAATTAAATTCCATTCTCTACATTTTGTCTCTAGACCCATGAGACCCTTGTGATTTAATGATCTTCATCTCAACTTTGATGTTTCATCAAACAATTTCCTCATATCTGTAACAGTCTTGAATGGATAATGATTTTTATAGACTTAAACTAACCCACCAAAGTAGTAGTCAACTTTACTTTTTTGGTGTAATACAAAATTTGGATGTATATCATGAAATTATTAGAGATTTTTCCTCATACGCATTGATGGAATCAATATCATTTTTCTTGGGGTTAGGGAAGTCTATCTTTATTTTCAGTCAGATAGTGAAAGGATTTGAAAAAAATACATTTTCCGAAATTCTTTCCACTCCATCGCTTTGTCCTCCTTATTGGGATTTGTATTTTTGACCAACATCTACCATTTATCAACTTCACCATACAAATGATAAACAACCATCATGAATTTCTCTTTCTCAGAGCATTAAAGGATGGAAAACATATTTTTAGTGGGATTTATCCATTTTCCAGGATTAAAGGATTAGATGATCCATTGAAATTTAGATGGATTTTTCACATGAGGTTCTCAATTTAAAATTTCTCTCTCTTTGAGGGATTCAAGAGTTCATCTTGATTTAGGTTTTTTATTCAAAACCTATTGAGAAATTATTATCATGGAGTTTGAGATTCGTACTCACATCGGGCTAGGAATCTCATTTGGTATGTTAGCCATTTATCCACCCATTTCAATAAATTATCTAAAAAAAACTCTTCCCTAATATCTCATTATCATACTCCTTACATCCCCAAATCATTTATATTTCAAAAATACTAAACTATAGAGCCTTAAGGTGTTAAACAAGGGAGAACATCCAAATGGAGGGGTAATTTTCTCAACCTAGATCTCTTAATTATTATCTTCTTCAACCCCTGAAAATATACTCTAATCCATTAAATTATGATAACATAATTTTTATTAATATGATGAAATTTTATTATACTAATGGAATATAATTTTTTTACCTCACTCAAAAACCATTAGAAAAAATGAATAAAAATTTAGGTGTATGTGCAGTCTATCTCCTAAATAAAATGTGCATTCCATTCTTCATAACCTTTTTACTAGGATTGTTAAAAAGAGTCATATAATGTAAAAATATAATATTTTTGAGATGATTAAGATTTTTAAATGATATTTTATTTTATTTTATAACTCCTTCCAATTCTATAAAATATGTGAGCGTCATCTGTGTCTACATGTAGAATACCAACTCTATGGAATAACATATTTAATTTTTCTATTTACACCTACAAAGGATGACTTTTTGTCACATACTAGTTTTTTTAGGAACTTATCTTCCATTATTATGGTAATTGTTTATTTTAATATCCACTTGGTTTGTTTTGGGTGACTTTTGAAGTTTTTTAGAGGTTTATGGGCATGTTCATGGTTCATGCATGGTTAGTGAAAACCATACGGGTCTTCCTAATAAACTATTCACCATATGTTGGTTCTCAGAGGAGGGTGTATAATTAGGTGCATGGTTATTAAAAATCATGCGGATTAACCTAGGAAAGCATACAACTTGGAATAGTGGGATCATTCATGGTTCACACATAGTTTATTAAATAGTGCATCTATACCCTGGAACTCTTCCAGTATCCCAGAAAAGGGCACTTGATGGGTGAACAGTTTGATAAACCGTGTGAGAAAACCATATGACATGGTTTAATTATTTCAATTTTTCATTTTTTGACCCAAAACATATCTATTTTTTCTCACTCTTCCTTTGGTGAATTTATAACTCAACCTAGTAGACTCCACTTGGTGATTTTAGAGTTTCCTTACCTCTTAGTGGTGGTTTTCAATGGATTATTAGGTGTTAGATACAATATTTCAAAGGTATGTTACCAATATTTTATGTTCTTAGTTGATCTTATAGATATGCTATTATTCATTCAAATATAACATTAGATCGAGGATTTTGATTGAAGATATATGGTAAATATCATGATCTAATTAGTTTTGTTTTACATCTATCATGAAATTAGTTTTTTTTCAAGATCCTACTTATTCGTTGTGCATTCCTTATGAATATTTAAGGTTTGGGTTCCCCATATCTCTCATTGTTATATAATTGTTTAATCAATGATTCTTATATTGGACTTCTTGATTTAGGATCCCTTCTTGATTCTTAAAGACCATTGATTGTCTTGGATTGTTCTGTACCATGGGAATTGTTAATTCTATGTGTTTCAATGAATGTTTTTTCATAACATGGATTTATCTTCAGAACCTTGATTTCTTTTTCTTTGAAATGGATTTTGTTAAATTTTTTAAAAGAATTAAATATGTTTTGATGAAAAGTGATGATTTTGAATATAGTTTTGAAAATGGGTTTTAGCTTTGATGTGGTTTATGAAAATTATTTTAAAGAATGAATTTTATAGTTTCAATATTGAAATGTACTTGGATGAATTTGAGGTTTTAAAACTATATGTTGCTTAAGATGAGGCATGAATACATCCCTTGGGATGAAAACTTTATCTCTAGTCATGTTCTGCTAGGGTAATGCATGCATCGGGCTAGCTAAGTTGTCCCAAGGAGTCACATAGTTTCATCTTACCCTATAGAATGATTCTTCAAGGGTAATGTGCACACCAGGTAGCCTACTAATCACTCAAATGTAAATATAATCCTTGAATAACCTAGAAATTATTAATACTCTTAGGATAATTTTCTCCATTGGTTATCATTGAAATTCTTTAATGGTCTGTGTGTTGGAATTCTTTGGAAAACAAATTTATTATCATGATTTTAGAAATTTTTAAGGGGTTTATTTATCTATGATTTATGTTAAATTTTATCAATGCCTGGTTATAAATTACCCAAGTATAATTTTTTTTATAAATATTTTATGAAAAAATTGGTGGGATACTACTTGGATATCTTTATCACACCTTGAATACACATTTGGGTATATGGAGACTTTTTTTATGATACATGTATGGGAAATGTTTCACATGATAGTGGTGGTTTTTTTCATTAGTAGGGTGTGGGAGAGTCAGGTGGTGACATAATTTCACATGTATTTGGGGATTTGTAATTTTTTTTACTTTGGATTATTATACATATCATCATATGTTTATCTAGAATTTTGTATATGTTCTCAAGTTTTTTTTAATTTTTGGAATACTTTTATATACTCTATATATTATTCAAAATTTTTCTAGTTATTTTTGGTTAAATAATTCTCAAAGGTAGTTCTTGAAGCCCAAGAAATTATTGTCTGGCTATGTGGATTGAGAAATAGATTTAGTCAGGTCAAGACCAATTTAGGGTATAGTTGGTTTGGGTAATCTAAGTTTGTTCATAAAAAATTAGTTCCAAAGGACATTTTCCCTATTTTCATTGTTAGTATTCTTTTCTGGGATGTATTGGTAGATGAGAGATATGAATGTTCATATTTGAGGGGTATGTTATTAGCGAGTTCCTTGCTAGATCTGATCAGGATGAGCCTTAATTTTCCAAAGTTTTTGGGAAAAATTCCATTTGTAATTTAAATATTTTTATTTCCAATTTTTTATTTTTCTTGTTTCCTGAAATTTGAGTTGTTTTGAGTCATTCAAAGCTGAAATTGATTCTTTAATCACCTATTTTTGTGTCTCTTTGTTTGTCAATATATAGTACCAATCCCCTATAATATTTATAGAAATTTCTTAGGAGGCTTCTACTGATGAACCATGGTAGTAAAACCCTCTATTTTTATAGAATCTAATTGAATCAGTGGATCCCACGGTATAATATATAGACTAATGTGTGGAAATTGTCTAAATTCCTTATAGAGACGTATAACTTTTATGGGATGGGGATAGGATTAGGCCTAAAAAATTTCTTATTTATAAGACACTATCATTCTAGGGGATGAATGATCATCAATAGTGATAGGATTATCTAATAACTCTTGAGAGTCTCTTCAAATTCCTAGAGACCCCTAACTTGGTTAATGTGAAATGTACCATTTTCAAGCTTGAAGGTCTAAGTATAAGGTGGTCATAATCATTTTTCTTGATTAATAAGCATAAGTGATTAGAGTGAAAAACATTCAAGGCCATTTTCACTGAGAATTAATACTTGTAATCCATGAACATGGTGAAATACTTGGAGTTTCTTAAGATTGATAAAAGAGAGTAGTCTTTGATAGAGTATGTTAATCACTTCACGTAGCTCTACATGTTTTCTTTTGAGGCTGTGAATAATGATAAGATGATAGATCATAGGTTTCATATAGGTATTTAACATGAAACTAAGTCATTTCTCTTTATTTTAAAGCTGACCACCAATGTTGAAGTGGTGGATAGGTCCCTAATTGAATTTCTGGACCTAGCAGGTATGACAAGATTGACCATAGTTTCTCTTCCCTTTAGTGGTAGTTATAGTGTTTATTTTATGGGAAAGAGGAACTTGAGTTATTTAATCAAGGTAAATAATAGTGTTTCTCCTCATAGGACTATCCTCACACCATAATCAGTGGCTAGTGGCTCAAAATGTAACTACTGTGGCCCGATGGGAGACACAAAACACTTTTACCCTATGCCTTTAAAAGTTTAATACTCATGTGGGAATCCTGACCACTTGAATGAGTTTTTTTGAATCTCTCTTACCCTTGATCTTGTATATCCTCATCATCACCTAGAGGGTCTGTGGTGTGTAAATATAATTTCGGGACTATATGGTTCCATCCATAGGCCTTCAGAACAAATTAGTTACATGTAGTTGATGAATTTACAGTGGTAGTTGATGCAGGTCCTAAGATTGTGAGAGGTATTATTTATGTTTCATTTATACTATAAACTTATCCATTTTATATAATTTTCACTCACTCATTTTTGTATAATTGTTTTGGAGGATCTTTTAAAACATCCAGTGGTGCTCATGCCATTCGTTATATAATTGGTGAAGCCTCTTGGAAAGAAGAAGGTGATGTGTTTGTATTGTCCCTCATGCTATTTATTCATGTGAGATGTAGCGATGGTATAAGATTCATGGTTCTTTACATGTAAATATTCTTTGTGGTTGTTGAAATGGATTGATTTATTACTCACAATTCTCGAGTCAATTTTTATAATCGATGGGTGTTTTCACTAATTTAAATAGGAGATCCCATGTATTTAATGATGATTGAGATCCAATGTCCATTTAGGTGAGGGGTACATCTCCTTGTTCTTAGTAATTTTTTTTCACTATCCATGTTATAATAGTTATCAAAATGTTTTACGAACCCTCTAGTAGTAAATTAGTTTTCAAAAGATTTTTTTTATAACTTCTTGTGTTTTCTTTCAATGTAGAAGATGGAGTAATCGATTGACTTAGTTCCCATAACTCATCCAATATCAATGTAATCAAACAATATGGATTCCAATGAATTAAAGGAATTAATAATTTAATTGGTTTATTCTAAAGGTAAGGGATTTATAATCCCAAGATTTACACCTTGGAAAGCTCCCATGTTTTTTTCCAAGAAGGCTGATGGGACTATTTTCATATTAGTCAATTATTATATGTCCAATAAAGTATTGGTTAAGAAAATATATCCTTTTACTCAAATTGATAATTTTTTTGACCAGTTTAAAGGGGATTTTTTTTTAAAAAAATTTACCTTTAGTTTGGTTATCACCAGCATAGAATCAAAGAGTCAGATATTCCAGTGACCACATTTAGGAGTAGGAATGACCATTTTGAGTACCTTGTGATGCCATTTGGACTAACTAATTTTTCTACTATCTTGATGGAAATGATGAATTATATTTTTCAAGATTATCTTAAAATTTTTATCTTAGTTTTTTGGATGATAACCTGGTTTAGTCTAAAGACCAATTAAGATATTCTGTATCATTTTAAGAACGTTTTCAGAATTCTGAATGATCACCATATTTTTTCAAAATTTTCTACATGATAATACTATATTTGTGAAGTTAAGTTATTGGGATGTGTGATATAAGAACATGACAATTCAGTTGATCCTAAAAAGGTAACAGATTTAATTTCATCAAAAGAACCAAAAAAATGTTTTTGAGATATATAGTTTTTTGGTCTTGGAAAGATACTATTGATGGTTCATAAAAGATTTCTTGAAGAGTGCATATACTTTTACCAATCCCACCCATAAGGGGGTGAATTTATTATGTGATTAAAATAATAAGTTATACATCAGTGATTTCAAGTATTTTTGGACCACAACACTTATTTTGACTTCACTGTAGGCGGGGTAGGGCTATGTGTTATATTGTGATGATTCGGGTTCTATTTTGGATGGTGTGATTATGTACGGATATTATGTATTTTCTTATGTCTCACATCATCTTTGAAATCACAATAATAATTATCTCACACATAATTTTGAACATTCACTAATTGTGCATTCCCACAAGAGTTGGCGTCACTACTTTTTGGGGGTGGTATTTAACGTTTACTATGACTGTAAAATATTAGGGCATATCTTTTCTCAAAAGAAATAATTATATGGTAGATATGTTGGGTAAAATACTTGTATTTATTCAACATTGAAATTGGATATACACTAGGAGGAGGTATTTTTTTTGGAGGATGATCTTAATAGAAAGTTACCATATCAATCTATGAAGGAAGTGAAGGATGTGAGTAAATTGATCAAACTTTTTTCTCATATACACGTGGGAGCTTGGGAAGAGGATTTGGGTGTTGTTATGTAAAGTGTTCATATGATCTCATCACTTCCCAATTTTATTCTTCTAGAGAAACAGAATTATGATGAGTTTTAGAGTATCATGGATTCTTTATATAGCAGGGATACCATTAGAGAGTGTTCATTCTCCTTAGAGGGAATCGTTTGTTTTAGGAATTTGTATATTTTTCCTTTATCTACAAGAAAGAGTTACCTTTGAAATTTTCACCATTGTTTGTGGGATTTACACCCTATCACCAAAAATATGTTTAATGGAATGAAACATTATTTTTTTTGGCCAGTTATGAAATAATACATTGATAAATTTTTATATAATTGATATACATCCTAACATATTAAGGATGATAACCATAATCCTTATGATTCACTCCAACCTTTTCCCACATGAACATGGAAGTGGAATAAAATATTAATGGATTTCATTTTTGGGTTACCTTGAACTCCCTAAGATAATAATTCCATCAAGATTGTGATCAATTAGTTGAATATGTTAACTCATTTCATATTGATCTATGACACTAATAAATTTAAATACCATTTAAAGTTGTATGTGTTGGTGATTTTAAGGCTACATGGGATCCCTATGGCCATTTTATTAGATTGGGATCCTTGTTTTACCTCATTGTTTTGAAAGAGACTCCGAGAGGCAGTGGGAGCATAGGTCTGGTTGAGAATAACATATCATCATCATATGGATTAAAAAATATAAATAGATAATTAGAATATAGAAGATATTATTCATGTGCGTGTATTGGATTTAGGAGGTGGTTGTGATATCCACTTGAGTAAGGTTGAGTTTTCTTATGATAACATTTTTTAGTTGAAAATCAGAATGGAACCTTCTAGGCTTTTTAGGTACCTTCTTATAACTATCTTATTTTCTCATCCAATGTTGGAGAAGATTACTTGGTTCAAATGACTTTGGTTCAGTATAAATTGATGGAGATTTTTTTATTTTATTATCATTTAGTGATGGCTTAGATCCAGTACATGTCTTATATGGATATACATCATCAAACTTTAGAGTTTTTAGTTGGTGATAACGTTTTCTTGAAATAATCACCTCTATTAGGTCATCAACGTCTTAGAATGTAAGTTAAGCTCGCTCCTAAGTTTATGGGACCATTTATAATCAAGGAACCACTTAGAAAGGAGTTGTATCACTTGTCTTTAACACCTCAGATGTATTCAATCCATAATTTTATCCATGAGTCTCAACCAAAAAAATTATCAACTAGACCCATCCCATGTTCTAAAATGTGATGACCTCAACATAGAACCTGACATGTATGTTACTAGGAAACCACTTTGAGTAATTGAATAATGGGTGAATGTTATTCATGGTAAGTTTATACAATTGGTTTGAGTGTTGTGGTAACATGGTTATGGTTATTATGAGACATGAGAGCATGGATATTTAATGAGGGAGTAGTGCCCTAAACCATTTAGGGGCCAACCATCTTCAAATTATCTTTCAGGGGAAAAAAAGAAATATGATGGGGATAATTATCACCCCTTAATGTTTTCTTCAAATAATTATCTACCTTTTTTTATCATTTTTTTATTTGGGTACCCGATCATATTTTTTGGGTGAATTCTTGAGATTTATGTAGGTTTCTACGCATGTTC
Source organism: Viscum album (assembly GCA_963277665.1). Taxonomy (NCBI): domain Eukaryota; kingdom Viridiplantae; phylum Streptophyta; class Magnoliopsida; order Santalales; family Viscaceae; genus Viscum; species Viscum album. The sequence goes on along the minus strand of OY728164.1, from coordinate 1,086,927,120 downwards.
ACAGTGGAAACATGGTTAGTAAAAACCGTGCGGTTCTTTATAAGAAACTGTGCTCCTTTTTCTGAGTTTGAGTGAAGGGCCAATAATTATGTGCACATTTAGTAAAAACATGCATCTTAACCATGAAAAATATGAAATTTGGGATAATTGGGTCATGAAATGTTAGTGCATGACTTGTCAAACAGTGTATCAAAACTATAAATATCTTCCAGTAGCTAAAAAGGGGTTAATAGTTTGTGCGTAGTTTTCCAAATTGTGTAGCCAAACCATGAAACAGGTTTTAATTATTCTGGTTTTTTATTTTTACACAAGAAACCTATCCATTTCATATAATTGTTCATTTATTAAATTTAGATATTAACTTGGAAGACTCCAATTAGTGATTTTTGAGCTCTTTTTGGTGGTTTTAGATAAAAATTTGGTTATCAAATCTATGGTATAAAAGATATGTTCCCATTTTTTGATGTTATTTAGTGATCTTATAGATATTCTTGTCACAATTAAAATGGAACCTTAGATCAGGGATGTTGATTCTGGATATATGGTTTTTTATAATGACCTAATTGGGTTTTTAAAAATAAATTATAGAAATGGGTTTTGTTTCCAAGATATTCATTGGACATTGTGGATTATTATGGAATATTTGAGTTACGGGTTTTCTCTCAATATCACTGTTCTAGAAGTGTTGAATTATAGATTCTTATTTCTTATGGATTGATTGAGGATCCCTTCTTTATTGAGAGCTCTCTAATATCATATTAGATTATTGTGTAACATTTTCCTTATTTATTCCAAGTGTTTTATGGTTGGTGGTTTCATAACTTGGATTTATCTTGTGAACCTTGATAACTTTTTTTTTAAAATGGTTTTCTTAAATTATTTAAAGGAAATAAATATGTTTTGAAAAAAGTGCTAGTTTTGAATATGGTTTGGAAAATTTATTTCCCCATTGATGTGGTTTATGAATTTTTTTTTTAAATCTATAATTGTATGGTTTTAAATATGAAATTCCCTTGGATTAATTTGATGTGTTAACCAAAAATTTGATCGATGATGGGGTATGGATCCATCCTCAGGGATGATCTCTTTTACCCTATGCCTATTACTCTAGGGTAATGTATGAATTAGGCTACCTAATTTGTGTCAAGAAATCACTCTTGGGAGTGTCATCTTACACACTATACCAGTATTGTTTGGGTAATGTGCACACAAGGTGTCTTACTAACCTCTAAAATTAAAATGAATCATTTAATGAATTGGAATTTCTTTCAATCATTGGCTAGTTTTCTCCATTGGTTATATTATCTTGATTTCCTAAATTATGAAAGGGGGGATTTATCTATTGTTTATATTAATGGTTTTCCTTACCTTATTTCTAAATACATGAATATAATTGGTTTATTTTATATATCTTGTTTATGAAATCCCTGGTTGGATCCTACAAGTTTATCTTTCTCACTCTCGGGGTACACCTTCGGGTGTACGTAGACTTTTCTTAATCTAATGTAGGTTAGGGAAAGGTGGTACATGATGGAAGTGGGTTTGTTTATTAGTAGGGTGTTGGAGAGTCAGGTGGTGACATCATGTCACATAGAGTTGTGACTTTGCAGTTTTGTGTACTTTGGATATTTACGTATATCAACCCCTACTTAGAAAGACTCTTGCATCTATTATCTTATTATTTTACTTTTATCATTCTAGAATATTATATATATATTAGTCAAAAAAAATTATGTTCTTTGTTCCTAAATCATCCCTAAAGGTAGTACTTGATTCTCGGACACTTGTAGCCAGTCCGTAGGGATCAGGAATTCCCTTTGAATCATGTTAGGACCGATTCAGGTTATTGATGGTTTGGGTAATATGAGTTGGTTTGTGACACTTTAAAAATGTATTTAATGTACAAAAATTGAATTTAAGACACTATTAATATACTTAATATGTAATATTGGACATCCTTTGAGTGATATTGACAATAAAAAGTTGTTGTAAACTTAACCGCCATAAATTAACATATTGATGCATGTTTCTTAATTTGAGTCAATTTTGGGAAAACCTAGGAAAATATTTAATTTTTGTTCTTATATAATAATAAAATAGATATAAAACTATATTTATTATGATTATGAATCTATTTATCACACATTTGACCACATTCAATGTACCGAGGATGCTTCATATAAATTGACCAAACCACATTTAGTAATTGTCATATTCTAAAATTATTTAATAAACGATTAACTCATGAAAATAAATAAACCATAGAAAATAAAATATATATGGAAAATTTTCTTAAGAAGTTTTTTAATATACTTATTTTGATTTTCTAGGAAGCTAAGTGTGCACAAAAAATGATTTTGGACCTGAGGTAAAGGTTTTTGTTAACTCATTTTTTTTTCATTGAGTTATGATTGTTTTTCTTGAACTTTATTATTATAAGCAGGTTATGTTCAACAATATAATTTTTTATGATGAATTTAATCTTAATTTCCCAAGGATTTACATTTCTATCACATAAAACTCTTTTCAAAGGTTACTTACTTCTCAAATTATGATGTTCATAAGGTATCTCCAAAACCACCCTTGTTACATTATGGTTAAGAATTCTATTTCTTTTTATCCATTTTACAAAATAGTTTACCATTTTTATTATTCTATTTTTTTGTATAATATACTTAAATATATACAAAATTTAATATCTATTTCCTTAAAGGATTTATAAATGCTTGGATTTCCCTTCGTAATTACATTATTTAAGTAAACCTGATTTAAGATAACTTCCCTATGTCTTATTTCAAATCATTTACCTCAAACATCAAATGGGTTTTAACCATGAATATAGTTTTAAATATATTTTTATTTTATAAGAAACCTCCTATTTCAATTATAATCTAAAGGAAAATAAAAATATTATTCATTATTTATGAAATCATTTATTCATTTCATATAGCATCAACTAAGTGAATCGTTTTTATTTTTACTGAATCTAATTATGATTTTTGAAAATATTATGAAACCTACTTCCTTATCTTAGGATTTATCATGATTATGCTTTATATATTGTTTCTCTTCCTCATGTGTTACATATAAGAATATAAATATTATGATTTTAATTTTGTTATGGGTGGTCCTAGAATTATATAGCCCTCAAATGCATTGGGTAATGTTTTTTCTCATGATATGAAATGTATGGTGCATGAGTATCTATCATAAAAACCATGTTTTGTTTTCATTGTGGATGCTAATTTTACTGAATTGATTAGAATTGTGGATGCGGTCAGTGATCATGGGTTACTTGGAGTGAATATATTTATTGTTTGATTCCTTTCTATTTTTGGGACATTATTTTGTTATCAAATTATAACAACATTTTTTTTTATTTTTAGAATTTCATACTTTGGATTTATGTGATATATTTATCAAAACTATGCACTGTAAATCATGCTGGTTATTTACTATTGTTATGATAAAAGTATAAGACTAATCATTTTTGTCATGACCCATCCCCCGGGGCCTGTGCCATGACTACCCGAAGCCCGCCTTCCATAGGCCAGGGGCTAGCGACTAGAACCAAAGGAATAATTCCCTAAAACTAGGAAGTCATTTCCTTTATAACCTGTAAAAACACGCACAAGAAAGTACACAATTGGATATGAACCACTAACTAAACTGTATAACAAAAGAGTGCTGAAAGAAAAAGGGGCCAAAATACAAGCCCAACTGGAAAATACAAGTACAATTGTGATACAATACAACTGAAGAAAAGGGAAAGTCAGCTGCTCGGTCATCCTCCGAAGTTCCTACCTGAAGGGTAGGTATATATCGCCTCCTCAGCACTCCTCGTCTGTCTATCTCCTCCATGTACCGATTCTTCGTAAGGTCCACATACAGGTACCATGCAGTCCTGGTACTCTTGGCCTCAGTCAGCGCTGTCCATCGTCTGCATCCAACACAACAAGGTGCAGGCATAACCTCTGCAGGGGTGAGTATAAAGATACTCAGTAGGGACCCCGAGACCCTCTAGGTCGCAAAAAATCCATCAAGGATAAACCAAAAAGTATGAAATCAACAGATAACCTTACATAGGTATATTCCCATACATATACCTAAGTTATCAAGTAATCCATCTCAATCAAAAGGAAAACACATAAAAACTTACTCATCTCAAACCAGGATTTTATTCTAGGGGTAGTATCAAGCAACATCCCCAGTCACATTGTTGAAACCTCACCTGTTGGATAACTCCTCCTCTATCGAGTACAGTGGGCCTATCGCAACAGCAAAGCGCTTCCCACTAACCTTGGACTACTAAGGTACTCCTCCTGTCAAGTACCATGGGTCTGTCGCGTCACCATGGTGCTCCCCACCATGGGTCTGCCGCATCACCAAGGCGCTCCCCCTAATAGCCTGTTGAGGTACTCCTCCTGTAGAGTATCTTGGGTCTTCCGCAACACTAAGGAGCTCTCCACTGTGGGTCTTCCGTGACACCATGTTGCTCCCCACTGGGCTAGTCCAGTCACTCTGAGTCAAAATGGCCAGTAGTCGTCAGGTCTCAGCCAGCTACTAGGTCTCCACACTATGCTCGCTCATCTCCGAGAAGATCCGCTCCACAAGCTGCTGGTCGATACTCTATATGTCTGGAATTCCCACAAAGTAGTATTTCAAAGGTTCTCCACGTCATATGGGTCTCAACGCAACAGACGTCGCATCAATCGGACAACCGATCTGGGAGTTATTAGCCTTTTAGTATCAGGGGCCCAGTTAGATTCGTGCTCGATCCAACCTGACCATTTCCCATCTCAAACCAAAACTCTAGTGGAGTATACTCAAAGGAACCGTCTCGCTCTAAGATTTCTAGCACCACTGACAATTTGTGAAATGAACTTCCGGTGCCAAAGTTATGGCCAAAGAAAAATATCTTGGTTGTAGTGGGCCCAGGTCCGATCCAACCCGGCCCGACCCGGGATGGGCCGACCGGGTTCTGGTTGACCCAGCCTGATCCATTGGGTTTTGCCCAGCCCATAGTGCGGCCCATCCCATAGTGTCCGGCCTGGCCCAAGAGGGTCGTGAGGGCGTGGACCGGCCGCGGTGTGGCGGCTCTTCAATCAAGAGGACAGAGCGGCTCAGCTCGGTGGTACGGCTCAGCTCGGATGGCGGAACGACTCAGCTCGGCTGCACAACTTAGCTCGGACGGCGGCGCAGCTCGGCGGATGGCGGCACAGCTCGGCTCGGACGGCGGGTCGTCCGGGGCGGCATGGTGAGGCCGCGGGTCGGCCGGGGCAGCGCGACGACGCCGCGGGTCGGCCAGGGTGGCGCGACAAGGCCATGGGTGGCAGTGTCTTTTCCTCCGTCGTCTTCATCACCTTCCTCCATTTCTAAGAATACACCAAAGAAGAATGGCGGAGGGGTTGGACCGTGTTTGTTTTGCCCGCACCCTCCAAGTTTGGAGTGGTAGCAAGTGGTTCAAAAAGAACAAATCATGAATGCGAAACCATAATCTTCCACAATATTTGTTCCTAACCCACACAAGAAAATAAGGTATTACATGGAAAGTGATAAACATTTAGGAATAAACCCCTACCTCATTCTCTTGATGACGTTGGCGCAAGGAAGAAGGTGAAGCTGTCGATGTTCGTCTCATCTGCCACACACCTCCAATCCAGGGTTTGTGCATCGGTTCGTCATAGTCGAAGATGTTCCTTGTCGGTGTTCTTCATGGAGGAATCATTCTTCGTTGGAGAAGATTTCTCCCAATTCCACCAAAATGTAGAGTGGTGCCAAAAATAATAGATTATCCCCTCTATTATGTTTGTTGGCATATATTCAAAAGTATTAATTAATTAATTCACGTGTTGGATCAATTAATTAAAGGGGAGGGTTGACATATTAAAGGTATGTGCATTGGAACAATTAATGTGGATTAAGTCAATAGGCCCCTCCACATTAATGAGGAAGTTTCAAGGGGGGTTTCTCCCATTAAGAGGGGAGTTCAAGGAATTAAAAAATGGGGTTTAGATTCAGGTGGCCCCAACCATCATAACCTATCATGGGAGGTTAGGTTCAGGTGTTCCCCACCACCATAACCTCTCATGGCAGGTTAAGGTTTGGTGGTCCTCACTACCAAATTCTACATTGAGGGTGGTTACAACAAAATAAAATAAAATGTCTGTTTATTTTATTTTATCATTTCCACAAAAAACAAAAAATATATATCATTCACCCTTGTCCAACTATAATCGAGGTGAAAGTCTTCTTAAGAGAATATCGGAGCTGTGAGTTCAACAATGCCCTTAAATTTCAATTCCGAGCACCGGTTTAGAAGTTAGAAAAACCCACTCACACATTTACTAAACACACCTGAACAAAACTTGAGAAATTCATTATGGGCACTCCGAGCCTCGTAATCACGTGCCATCAATTTTCATGGACTCGTAAAATTCCAATTTATTTTTAAAAAAAATTACATGAAAATTCTGGGTCTTTACATTCTCCCCACCTCAGGGCTCTACATCCCTATAAGCCACAACTCAAACTAGGTAAACAAGTGGGGGTAGTGAGCATGTATCTGAGCCTCCCGCTCCCATGTTCTCTCCTAGAGGTTCCCTTGCTGCCAGAAAACACGCACCAGAGGTATTGACCGTCACCTAAAGACCCGCTCCTGTTGATACTCAATCTCTAATAGAACCTCCGTAAATGTCAGCCCATCGTCGACGTCCAGCTCGCCATGGTGGATGATGTGAGAAGGGTCGTGCACGTATATGCTCAACTGGGATACATGGAAGACGTACTGAAATCAGTACAACTAAGGTGGAATATCTATACGGTATTCCACCTTGACAATTCTACTGAGGACCTGAAAAGGTCCGATGAATCTCAGAGATAACTTGCCACCTCATCCAAATCTCCTCAAACCTCATTAAGGTGAGACCCGTAGAAAGATGTGGTTGCCATCCTTGAACTCTAGAGGTCTCTGTCTTCTGTAGGCATATGACTTCTACCTACTCTATGAAATCTTCATCCACCCATGGATGACTAGCACCTTCTCTGTGGTATCCCACACCATCTCTGGTCCTACTAGTGCTGACTCCCTCAGGATAGTATAGCACAAAGGTGATCTGCAAGGTCTACCGTAAAATGCCTCGAAAGGTTCCATCCCAATTGTGGAGTGATAGTTTTTATTGTATGAAAACTACACCAAAGGTAAGTGATCCTCCCAGCTATGACCAAAGTCGAGGACACAAGCACGCAACATGTCCTCGATGGTCTGAGTGGTCCGCTCAGTCTAACCATCCTTCTGTGGATGGAAGGTGGTGCTCAAATGAAGCTGCGTCCCAAAAGCCTCATGAAACCCCTTCCATAGTCGAGAAGTATATCGTGCATCAATATTGGAGATAATAATCGAAGTTACTCCATGTAGCCACACAATATCTTTCATATAGAGGCATCTCAAGCCCTCTACTAAACCCTGCTCTCTAATCGATAGGAAGTGGACCGACTTGGTGAGCTGGTCAATGATCAGCAAAATAGAGTCATGACCCCTGGATGTACATATAATTCCTATCACTAAGTACATGGATATCCCATCCCACTTCCACTCTGGGACCTCTAAAGGCTGAACCAATCCTGCTGGTACCTGATGCTCCTCCTTCACTTGCTGACAGGCGAGGCATCGAGAAACAAACTCTGCAACTGCTTTCTTCATTCCTAGCCACCAGTGATGTCATCGGAGGTCCTGGTATATATTCACCACTCCTAGATATACCACTAGAGGGGATGTGTGGAACTCCCTCAACAATCCCTCCTGAAGTGACATTGGTACCATTGTACGTCCTCTGAAGATGATGACGTGTTCCCCACCTTACGAAAATCCATCAGGTGCCTGCCCTATAGATATCTGAGCATGTCGAGTCTCGCAGTCAGATTCCCCATGCTGTGCCTCCCTCAATCACTGAAGATGTGAGGGAGTGATTGTAAGAGACTAAAGAAAGGCTACTCCATCACGTTCCACAAAGGATATCTACAAAGTGGCCAGCTGCTCTGTCACCTCGCCTAGAAGCTGTATACCAGACTTCCTACTGAGTGAATATGCTACAACGTTACCCTTCCTAGGAGTATAGACTATCTCGAAATCATAGTCCTAGAGGAACTCAAGACAACATCAATGTCTCAGGTTTAGGTTCTTCTGGGAGAAGATATTCCTAAGACTCTTGTGATCAGAGTACATTGTAAAATGTTCAACCATAAGATAGTGGCACCACATTTTCAAGGCGAAGACCACAGCTGCTAACTCCAGGTCATGGGTAGCATAGTTCTTATCATGCTATCTCAGCTACCGAGAACCATAAGCGATCACTACTCTCTTCTACATCAAGACACATTTGAGCCTGGTCCCTGATGTGTCACATTAAACTACACACCCTACGCCCTCCTCTGGAAGACTCAAGTTGGGGGCACTAGTCAGCATTTGCCTCAGCTCCTGAAATCTCTAATGGCATATCTCCGACCACACGAAGGGTTTCCCCTTCTTCATCAAAACTGATAGTGGTGCTACAACTCTGGATAAGTCTGGCACAAACCTCTAGTAATATCCAGCAAAACCCAGGAAACTCCGTACCTCCGTCACACTCTTGGGTGGATCCCAAGAAAGTGTCTCCTCAATATTTACTGGATCCACTGCAACTCCAGCCTTAAATATGACATGTCCCAGGAAGTGAACCTATCAGATCCAAAACTGGAACTTCGAGAGCTTACCATAAAGTTGGTTCTCTCAGAGTGTGGCTAGTTCTACCTGCAAATGATAGGCATGCTCCTCCTTAGTAGTCGAGTAGATCAGTATGTCATCGATGAAGACTAATACAAAGTGATCAAGGTATGGATTAAAGATCTTGTTCATGAGTCCGATGAACACTGCTGGAGCATTGGTTACGCCGAATGGCATAAGAAATAACTCTTAATGGTCATACCGACACCTGAAGGTCATCTTCTACACATCCTTGTCTCATACTCTGTGCTAGTGATAGCTTGATCTGAGGTCTATCTTTGAGAGCCACCGTGATTCCTTCAGATGATCAAAGAGGTTGTTAATCCTCAGGAGTGGGTACTTGTTCTTCACGGTCACCTAGTTCAGGTGACAATAGTCGACACAAAGTATCAATCTCCCATATGCCTTCTTGGTGAACAAAATCGGGGCTGCCAAAGGTGAAACACTGGGCTATATGAACCCCTTCACTTGCAAGTCCTCTAGCTGTACCCACAGCTCACGAATCTCTACGAGATCCATCCGATACGTTGGTGTAGATATCAGTTCCATACCAGGGTACAAGTAAATGTAAAATTCCAACTCTCTTTGAGGAGGTAGACCCAGAACATCATCAGATAAAACATCCACGTACTAGTCCACCACTACACGATAGATCGGACTCTCCACATCAACAGCTCTGAGGGTAAGGTTAGCCAACTGATGAGTGATCAACTATACTCTCCTCTAGGTAAGTCCATCCTGAACTACAATGGATCATTTCTTGAAGGTGAAGGTAATCCTAGTCCCATCCATGCAGACACACCACAATTTGAACCTAATATAGTCAATATGAGCATGGACTGTAGATAACCAGTCCAAACCCAATATGAGGTCGTAAGGCCTCGACCCCACTACTAGGAGATCCCAGATGAATCTCTTACCTCCTAGAGTAAGCTCGCACTGCCATCACCAGTGCCTAATCATCAAATCTACTCTCGTCGGGATCTCTAGCCATAAGGATCGAGATAACGACTCTGTTAGAATCTCAGAGCTCTGAACGAGGGAATTGGAAATGAAATAATGACTGGAACCTATGTCTATAAGTACTGCAGCTAAGGTGGAGTAGACACAGATCGTACCTCGTATTATCTCTGGAGCGCCATGATCGTAAGCCTCAGCTACCTGGAGCTGAGCTCTCCCCTATCCACCTTCTCCCTACAGTCAAGGTAGACGTCCTAGTAGTGGTGGAGGTAAAATCTCAAATCGTCACCCACTGCCAGCTGCACAACAAGCTCTTCTACCACATCCACCTGCTCCCTATGGACCAACTAAATCGAACCTCTACCTATTCCTGGGCGGTCCTTCGACCGTCTACTGATCATCTGTACGGCGGGTCGGATAGTCACAAGCCATGTGACCCTGCCCACTCCTGGAATGTCTATCTTTCCCTCAGGTGCCCCGCATAACTGACTATGAATCATGCGGTTGTCCACCTATAGGTCTGGTCCTCTTGGACATCTAGGACATCTATATTCTTCCAGCTAGAGAAGACTCCGCCACATGATTACTGGTAGTGGGTATCACTTCCGGTGACTACTCAGCAAGGAAACTCTCCATGAAGAGGGCTCTCCCTAACCCCCCCCACCTGCGTTGGGATGATGAGTGAGATTGTCGAATCCCTGATCTCTCTTTTCATTCCATGCTTGAAAGTTCGGGCCTTGAAGAATGAGTCCCACACCATATCTGTGGTGTAGCATGAAAGGTTAGTGAACCTTACTGTGTATTGAGCCACAGTCATGCTACCCTACTGCAGATGAAGTAGCTCCTATATGTGCATTGTGTGAATAGTCTCTGGAACAAACTTTGCCTGAAATAGGCTCTTGATGTCTACCTAGAGAAGTGTCACCTTGTCGTGGACATTGAGCATCAAGCTCCACCATCTTCCTGCTGTATCCTGTAGAAGGCTGGCAGCAAGAATCACCATGAGATCGGCTGGTGTCCCTAGTAGTCAGAAAACTCTCACCACAACCTCCATACAATCCTCAGCTGCCTGTGGGTCTATCTCTCCTATGAAACTAGGTGGCTTCTAGAGCTAGAACTCATGAAATGCGCTCAAGCGGCATGCATCGTCTGCTTCTAGGGCTGGTGGCATCGGTGGCCCAATGGGGTATAGTACCGCCAGTGCCTCCGCTGGAAGAGGGCCCTACACCAAGGCCTCATTTCTCGATGGAATATCTGTGCATACAAATCTCTAAAATATTGCTAGATATCTACATGGAGGCATCCTGAAAAGAAAGAGGTGTGATACAGTCAAAAAGTTATACCTGGTGAGCTGACTTAAAGAAAACTTTTGAAAACACACACGCAATCAGTGTTTTCTTTCACTGAGTCGGAAATCAGATGTCAGGGTCCTGTTGTATGGATATGTCAGCTGCCGCACCAACACTGGACTCCCTGAACTGAAAACTGAACTCACTACACGTAACACTATTGCTTCACAGAAAAGATCAGAGTCCTAAGTTTTGCGGTAGAACTGACTCCTCTGATACCAATTTGTCACGACCCATCCCCTAGGGTCCGTGCCTTGACTACCCAGGCATTGAATTTATAACCTATAAACACACGCACAAGAAAGCACAGAGTTCGATATAAAACACCAAGTAAACCATATAAAAAAAGAGTGTTGAAAGAAAAAGGGGCCAGAATACAAGACCAACTGGAAAAAACAAGTACCACTGTGATACAATACAACTAAAGAAAAGGGAAAGTCAGCTGCTGGGTCATCCTCTGAGGTTCCTACCTGAAGGGTAGGTATATATTGACTCCTCAACACTCCTTGTCAATCCGTCTCCTCCGTGTAACGATTCGTTTAAAGGTCCACCTCCAGGTATCATCTAGTCCTGGTACTCTTGGCTTCAGTCAGCGTTGTCTGTCGTCTGCATCCAATACAACAAGGTGCGAGCATAGAGCATGCAGGGGTGAGTAGAACAATACTCAGTAGGGTCCCCGAGACCCTCTAGGTCTCACAAAATCCATCAAGGATAAACCACAAAGTATGAAATCAACAGATAACCTTACTTAGGTATATTCCCATACATATATCTAAGTTATCAAGTAATCCATCTCAATCACAAGGAAAACACAGAAAAACTAACTCAGCACAAACTAGGATTTTATTCTAGGTGTAGTATCAAGTAACATCCCCAGTCACATTATCGAAATCTCAGATGCTGGAGAACTCCTCCTCTATCTAGTACAGTGGGTCTTCCAAGACACCAAGGCGCTTCTCACTAACCCTGGACAGCTGAGGTACTCCTCGTATAGAGTGTCGTGGGTATGCCGCTTCACCAAGGTGCTCCCCACTGTGGGTCTGCCGCATCACCAAGGTGCTCCCACTCATAGCAGGCTGAGGTAATCCTCCTATCGAGTACCATGGGTCTACCACGACACCAAGGCACTCCCCATTGTGGGTCTTCCAAGACACAAAGGCGCTCCCCACTTGGCTAGTTGAGTCACTCCGAGTCAAAACGACCAACAATCGTCCGGTCTCAGCCAGCTACTAGGTCTTCGCACTATACTCCCTCATCTCTGGGAGGATCCGCTCCCCATGCTACTTGTCGATACTCCAACTATCATGAAGTCCCAAAAGGAAGTATCTCAAAGGTCCTCCATGTCATAGGGCTCTCAATGCAATAGACGACGCGTCAGTCGGACGCCCGGTCTTTGAGTTATTAGCCTTTTAGTTCCAGGGGCCTAGTTGGATTTGTGCTCGATCCAACCTTACCATTTCCCATATCAAACCAAAACTTTAGTGGAGTATACTCAAAGAAACCATCTCGCTTCAAGATTTAAAAATTTGCTGACAGTTCATCAAACGGACGTCTGGTGCCAAAGTTATGGCCAAAGGAAAGTATCTGGGTCATAGTGGGCCTGGGTCTGATCCGACTCGGTCGGATCGACCCGGCCCGACCCGTAATGGGCCAACCCGGTTTGGGTCGACTCAGACCGAACTGTTATGTATGGCCCAGCCCGCAGTACGGTTCGACCAGTTGGGTCCGGCCTAGCCCTCGAGGGACACAAGGGTGGAGGACCGGCAGTGAGGGCGCAGACCATCCATGGTTCAGCGGCAGTTCAGTCAGGAGGGTGGAGCGGCTCGGCTCGGCGGCGTGGCTCAGCTCGGACGGCGGTGCGGCTCGGCTGGTGGTGGCGTGACTCGGCTCGGACGGTGGTGCGGCTCAGCTCGGGGGCGCGACTCTGCTTGGATGGGGGCGTGGCTCGGCGGACGGTGGCGCGGCTCGGCCTGGACAGTGGGTCGGCCGGGGCCACGCGACGAGGTCTTGGGTCGGCTGGGGCGGCGAGGCAAGGCCGCAGGTCGGCCATGGGGGGGGGGGGGGGGGTGCGGCGATGCCGCAGGTGGCGGTGGCGTTGCCTCCGTCGTCTTCTTCACCTTCCCCCATTTAGAAGAATACACCAAAGAAGAACGACGGAGGGGTCGGGCCGTGTTTGTTTGGCCCACACCCTCCGCGTTTAGAGTGGTAGCAAGTGGTTCACAAAGAACTAAGCATGAATAGGAAACCATAATTTTCTACAATGTTCATTCCCAACCCACACAAGAAAAGAAGGGAGTATATGGAAAGTGATAAACATTTTGGAATAAACCACTACCTTATTCGTTTGATGACATTGACATGAGGAAGAACGTGAAGTTGTCGATGTTCATCTCGTCCGCCACACACCTCCAATCATGGGCTCATGCGTCGGTTCGTCGTAGTCGAAGAAGTTCCTTGTCAGCATTCTTCATGGAGGAATCATTCTTCATTGGAGAAGCTTTCTCCCAATTCCACCCAAATGTAGAGTGGTGCCAAAAATATTAGATTATCCCCTCTATTATGTTTATTGGCATATATTCAAAAAGATTAATTAATTAATTGATGTGTTGGTTTAATTAATTAAAGGGGATGGTTTCCATATTAAAGGTATGTGCATTGGAACAATTAATGTGGAGGAATTCAAGAGGATCCTCCATATTAATGAGGAAGTTTCAAGGGGTTTTCTCCCATTAAGAGGGGAGTTCAAGGAATTCAAAAAGGGGGTTTAGATTCGAGTGGCCCTCACCATCATAACCTCTCACGGGAGGTTAGGTTCAGGTGGTCCCCACCACCATAACCTCTCATGGGAGGTTAAGGTTTGGTGGTCCCCACTACCAACTTCCACATGGAGTGTGGTTACAACAAAATAAAATAAAACGTGTGTTTATTTTATTTTATTATTTCCAAGAAAAAACCCAAAAATATATCTTTCACCCTCGTCCAACTGCCGTCGAGCTGAAAGTCTTCTTAAGTGAATATTGGCGATGCGAGTTCAATGGTGCCCTCAGATTTCAATTTCAAGCACTAGTTTAGAAGATAGAAAAACCCGCTCGCATGTTTATTGAATGCACCTGAACAAAAGTTCATAAATTCATGCCAGGCACTTTGGGCCTCAGAATCACACACCGTCAATTTTTGTGGACTCTTAAAATTCCCATTTATTTTTATAAAAAAATTTCATGGAAATTCCGGGTCTTTACATTTTTATTCACTATGTCTCATTGGATGTTCATTTGGTTTATTCGCTGTTTAGATTATTGTTTTTTTATTTAAATATTTTTATCTTATATGTATGGTGGTACAATGTATAGATAAACCATGTCAGATTATTAGAACAATTTCTAAAATTTTATCATTATTACTTGATGGTGAAACTATTTTCCATATTTATAATGGTATACATTAGAACTAATTGTTAGCCTGAGGTGATCATGAAGCACCTTGGGCCTTATTGCGAGTAGATATGGGTGAAATGGAATGTTAACCCAATTTAGTTCATGAAAAAAAAAGATATTTTCCTGCATTTTTTTATTTGGGTGCACCTTGGGAGTATTGAGATAGGACTACCAGAACATGGGAGGTAGGTCATGAGTAGGTTCTTGATCAATACCTATCAGGGTGAAACCTGAGTTACTTTATGTTTTTGGGATTTTTTTCATGAATTTGGATTTTTTGTGATTATTTTTTATGTATTTAGGTATGAGATGATGTTGTTTGACCCCCATTGAGTTACATAATATTTTCTGTGAGTTTAATTGAGTTATGGGTTTAAAATAGAGGAATAAAAAAATCTACAAGGTTATATCATAGAGTCTGTAAGACTATGTAGAGTCTGTGATCATGGGGTATGAAATCTATACACACTCTTCCAAAAAATTATTGCATGGTTTTCCATACCAAGTGAAAAACCCATTCACAGTTCAAAATACCTTATACATTTTTTTGACATCATTTGATATTGAATTTCTCATAACATGGTTTTTTATTTTTAGAGATAGATAAAAATTGGATTCAATTATACTTTTATGGCCTTGAAGTGGAATTAATTAGATTTTTTGTTTTATGAATTGTTATTTATATGTGTTTTAAATGTTATTTTTTTGGAAAAGATAATTTTATTAAATGTTATTAGTTTAAAATATTTACTTAGGGATTTTTTTAAAATTAATTTATGTTTTATGAAATTTTTTTATTTTAAAATAGGTGTTATGGTTTATCTATAAATTATTTTGACTCTTATGATTTAATTTTCAGAAGTTATTGATTTTAAAGAAACATGATGATGTTTTGTTTTGAAAAATGTTTTTTTACAACTAATCTTTCCTAAAATATTTTTTGTTGAAAAATAGAAGAACATTTCTGAAATGTTGGAATATAAAAAAAGGGGAGAAAAGTTTTTTTTAATAAAGATTCTTTTTGGATGTAGAGAATCTAACTAAGCCACACTAGAAGTAGAGTATCAGACTGAGTATCACCGATCAATTTTTTTTTAGAAATATGATTTTTGTTGATCAAAGGAATCATCGATCTGAAATCCATGGGGTGACTTTGAAGAATCATTAGACAGAGTATTGGTTATGAAGTTATATGTTGACGAGAGAGGAAGTCATAATGGTGTTGAGAATAATAAAGGAAACTAGTGAAGTCAGGAGGTAGAAAGTTCTATACATTCAAAACTTAAGTATGAATATGACTTGGAAATAATAAATTTCTCATAAATCCATAAAATTTTCATGATAAAATATTTTGAGGAAATAGAGAAATTGTAAATATTGTATTATTTCCAGGAATCAAATTAATTGCATCTGATCCAGTGGTTCTAGGCATAAATGTTTTCAGAGGTATGAATGAGTTATAACTGATGAGGTTTGAATAATTTCAAAGTTAAAGAGTGAAGTTTCCATTGTAATGAGAAATCCATAAAAATGATAATTCTATCACTATGAGGATTCCATTTTTCTGAAGTTAAGTAAGTTCTATTAGATTGACTCTGAGAAGGAAAGTTAATTAGACCGATTTGGGGAGTAATTTCAACTAAACTGACTTTGATGTGGAAATGTAGTAGGATTGACCTTGAGAAGGAAAACCAATTAGGCTCACTATTAGAATGAAATCTAATCAGGGTGACTCTGAGAGAGAAATTCAACAATAATAACTCTGAGAATGATATACAATCAGACTAACATTAGGGAGGAAAGTGAATTCATAATGATCTGAGAAAGTTCCATCACAATGTTCTGAGTATGCTTCATTAGAGTAAAGAAAAGTTAAGAAGTTAAAGAATTCTAATTACCGAAAAGATTTGATAAGATTGCAGAAGATTTATGATGAGTTGAAGTTGTCAAACATGAAATTCAAATATGCATAGATCTCACAGTTATTGAATTTGAGTAATGAGGAAAAGTTTTTAAGTTTACCATATTTTTTATTCTAGTATTACAATAAATAAAATCATATTACATTCATATTTTTCAATTTTTCATGAGAGAACAAAAGGTGGAGTTTTACATAATTTCTTGTCAAATTTATTTTTTGTACTGAAATATCATTAGAAGGTTGGACATATGAAGGTTTTTTTTACCAAACTAAGGAATATCAGACTAAGTATTTAATCAAATTTTGAGTAATGAAAATTGAGAATGTATTCATTATACTGAGTCTATCAGGGAGAATTCATTTGATTGAGTACATTGGACCCATCCTCATCAGATTGAGGAAGATCAGACTAAGTAGTTAATAAGATTTTGAGAAGTAGAGTTTTAGAAAAGAGTTCATTATTACGATTCCATCGTAGTGAGATAATCAGGCTGAGGAAATCAGACCTAGGGTCATCATATTGTGGTTTTGGATTGAGTTTCGTGGAGAAAATGTTTTTGGGATATTTTCATTTATGGATCAAAGTTTTTGAAAGAAAAAATTTTAAACTAATGAGAGATAGTGTAATCTTTCTTATCAGATGATAGAAGGTGTCTAATGGGATTTGGAAGAAGTTATATTCACTTATTTATAATACTAATTTACATAGACCCATGGGAGTGCCTATGGAAAGGTTGTAGGTTTTCACATTGAGGCTGAACCCTATAAATATTTTGTGTTTTAATTGATTTTTAACTTTTTCATGTATTTTTATTTAATAAAATATAATAAGGATATATAATTTAACTAGTTACAATGGATAAGTTTTTAAAAGTATTGAAACTTATAAAAGTGAACAAATTATTCAACCCCCACCACTTATTAGTTTTTATTCAGTCCATTGGAACTTAAACTGGTATCAGAGGAAGGTTTCCTTATTGAATCGTTATCATGGATAATCCACATTCTATAAATAGTAGAGGAATTCCTATATTCTAGAGAAAAAATTATTATGTATTGAAAAATTGGATGATTCCATATGTCTTATCTCTGGCCTAAATTTTTTGATGCTACTACAATTCGTTTTCCACCTATTAAGAAATATTATCCTATGAAAATTACTGATAATAGAAATATATTAGTTGATGGAAGGTCTTGAAATGGTTTCAATTTTTCCTTATCAGAAAACATATATATTTATACTTGTTGGGTCTCAAAACTTTAAAAAGTATGTGGGATAAGATGGTAATTATTTTTTAAGGGAATACTAAAGTGAATGAAGAAAAGATACAAATATGGCATAGTAAGTATGAATACCTAAAAATGATAGATGAAGAAAATATTGATGAATACGTCACCATAGTAAATTATTTTTTTTCAATATCTGAGGATTCAGATATTTCCTAGAATATTCTACAATTGTGAAGAAACTTATGAGAAACATTACAAATAGGTTTGATTAAAAAATTTCCTCTTTAGAAGATAAGTATGACTTAACTATTTTTGAATTGAATAACTTTATTATTGCTTATAAAATGAGTGAAAATCCACTGTTTAAGATAAATGTGAAAGATGAAATGGATTTTGAATCCATGTGGAAAATAAAAATACAATATGTTAAAGATGTTGATCCTTATGACTCAAAAGATAAAGAGGATGACGCGTTGAATGAAAAAATCATGTCTATTATATCTAAATACTATAATAGAGGAAGATTAAACTATGGAAGAAAAATTCCTATCAAATTTTTGGAGTTTGGTTGAATCATGTACTTGGCTATGAATTTACCCAAGAAGAAAGTTGGTGAGTATCGATATGATTCTGATGAAAAATATCGATGGAAGAAGTGGAACAAAAGTTCTAAACAAGAAAATTCATCCAAAAAACACTAGAATAAGTTTACTATAAACAAAATAAGTATGTTGATTAATAAAGTAGAATCAGACTCAATTGAAAACATTTCTTTGGAAGATAAAAGTTCATAAAAATTCAGAATGTTTATTGAAATAGTTGTGAAAATAATGGATTCCTTAGAGGGAGAAGAAGGTGGTGAAGAATCATATAGAGAGTATCAACTCATAACCAAACATGTTTCAAGTCATGAAAAATATAAATATCATTAATGAAATAATTGTGATGGAGAAATAATGTGATTAAATTATGAAATAAAGAAAAGTTTTCATGAGGTATGAGGAATAATTCATTTAAGATATCTTAAGTAACAAATTAAGAGTTGCTGAATATGGAAATATTGTTGAAGTTTTTAGTAAGAAACTGGTAGCTAAGGAAGAAGAATTTAACAAGTTTAAAAAAACATATTGAGCCTGAATGTACCATGAGAAATATGAATAAAAACTTCAATAAAGATTAATAAAAGTTGATAATTCTAAATTTTTTGAGAGATATCAAATCAAGAATTTGGTAAAATCCTCACCCATCTAAAATAATGTTTCCTTTTATTTTTCTAGCATTTCAGGTTTGAAAAAGAATGTTGAGAAATATTGGGTAGAAAATGGTTGTGATAAACCTATTTCATCTAAAAAATATGAAAACTCACTGAAGAGGAAAGATAGTACACATTTTGAGATTATTAGAGCCGGAACAAGTTATCATCTATATCAAACTTTCTATAGAGAAAGATCTTACTTCAATAAAAAGTCAATATTTGATGGTTTTTGTTGGTATTGTGGAATATATTGGAACAATACTTTTAATTGTTTTCACAACTTATCTCTACCCAGAATAATTCTTAAGAAAAGTAGAAGAAATTGTGAAAGTATAATGAGTAACTTTCCTAACTTATAGAAAGTTGAAAAAGTGAATTTCAAACATTTTAGAAATGTTCCAATGAATAATCAGTTTGAATATCTAGAATAATATTATGGAATATGTGATCAACCAGGTCAAATTTATGAATTCTGTATGACTAATCATTATAGAAAAGTTTTTTATGAAATAAAAGAAAAGGAATCAAAATGAATAATGTTAAAGAAAGATTCGTCGTTATTGAGACTGAATTAAAGGAAAGTAAAAAAGGAAAAACAATGGATACTTTGTAGAGACCCAAAGCTTGAAGTACATGGAAATTAAATTACTTTTGCAGAATACTTAAATACATAAAAAAAACCGACACCAAAGGACCATAACAGTTTAGTGTCATTGAAAACTTGGAACTTAATCTTCTAATCTTGGTGAAAGATCTTCAACATCTCCCATAAAGATATTCCCCTTTTTATTCTTACCTAAAACCTTTATTTATATCTTGGGGAAAAGAAAACATATAAACGGTGAGCTCAAATGCTCAGTAAGGGTAATAATGGAAAAAAATAAAACAGATCATATACATTTGAATTTAAAAACATGAACATAATGTTTAAACATCAAAATCTTGATCAATGACATAAAACATGGTAGTACATAAGGCATGGATCATAAAGAAACACTAATCATGATAAAAAAACATGGGAACAAAACATGTAATTTTGGAAACCATTAAGCACATGTTATGATTTCCATAGTAGCCAAGGCATTACTGCCAAGACCATCTTAGTGGACAAAGTCCCTTTCTGAATCGAGTTCACTCCTCATTCCAGTCCTATATTACTGAACTGGTTTAACTTTCCATTCCAGCCATTTCTATCTCATGAGATATAAATCTTTACCCAATGCATTGGAGGGAGATATTGGTCCCACCCATCTCATATTGAAATCATTCTTTCATGTGCCACATAATAAACATACATCATTCATAATAACCCAAGGAATAAAATGGGTTTCATAAACATCATTCCATCATAACATAACCCATATAAAACAAATGGATATCATTTCATCATAAGAAAAGTGAAACCATGTAAATAATATAGACATTATACTTGAAACATACACATATGAAATAATGTCATCTTAGATGGAAAATAGTTTTGTCAAAACACTTGAAATGAATTCTTGAGAAAAATATCCTTTTATCTTCAAAATTATTTTCTTTTCACAAAATGAAATGAAATTTTAAAAGAAAAATATTTATTTGAAAATTTTCATGAAATATTATGGAGTAATCTTCATGAAAATAAGGCTTTAGGAAACCGTAAAAATCTGTTCATGTTGTATAAGTAAAAAAAAACATTCTTCTCGTACTTTTTCTAGAAAATTCAAAAAGTATATTGTAAAAGAAAGATTACTTACATACCATGTAGTAAAATTAAAAAATGGGTAAAAAGTACTTTAAAAATACATGAATTTTTTTTATAAAACAGGGACATGGATGATAAATATAACCCCAGTAAATACTTACAAATAAACAATCTCCGATAAGAACGAGATTGGAATAATTATTCCTTACCTTATGTCCGATATGCTTCATATGTATCCCAACCTCCTGTATAATGATTTAAATATTGTATTGACTTATTAAAGAATCATATTTATTGTTATTATATCATATATGGTTCACTTATGACTTTATATTACCCGTTCTTTTGTAAATTCCATGTTAAAGCATCGTTTTGGGTAAAATCATTTTATTTATCGTACGTGTTTGGACTTGTTGTTCTTGATATTATTATTACTTATATCATGATTTAATTACTTATAGAATGTAGAACATGATTTATATATCATATATATTCAGTATATATATATAATAGATAGATAAATGAAATGAAACACATCGTTCATGGAAAGGGTAGGCCGTACGTACGCAAGAACGCTGTTTCCCTTTCCTTATTAACTTGAATGGAATTAAGTAGATGACATACGTATATATATATACATAAATACAGTATAATTATTATTTCATATATTTCATGATTACTTGTTATATATAATTTATAATCATTCTTGAATTTTTAACATGGAAAATGAATCTCATCGCGTCGTGGAGAGGGTAATCCGTACGTACGCACGAGCGATGATATCGTTCCCATATTTATTGAATGGAATTGGAGTGCATGATATAATATTTCAGAATCTGTATGATGTTATAATAAACATATATAGTTATTCTTTACAACATTATACCCATCCAATTAAGGTGGTGGTGGAAAACAGATTACACCACGACGTGGAGACGGTATTCCGTACGTACGCATGCGCGGTGATTTCATTTTCCATAGGATGGATAGAAGGTGAAATAGGGTTGTTTCATATTTATAATAAAATATAAGTATATTAGTGATAATTATGTTATTAATTTATAATTATACAACTAAATAAGAAGAATTTGAAGAATAAAGAAAACTAGAAAGAATCAGTAGAAGAGATTACCTCTTCTTCGACGCACCTGTTTTAAACTTCTTCTTAGGGCACTAGAGTTGGTCTTTTGAGAAGACCAGAACCTCTATGATATAACTAGAGAGTTCTAGAAGAATAATTTTCAGGGTTTGTCTGAGATTAAAGGCTCAAAAGGGTGTGAAGAGAAGAGGGAAGGGGTGCCCTTTTTATAAGGGAGGAGAGGGGTACCTTAGAAAAAACTTAAAGTATTATTTTATAATAAAATCATATTCTGTTTTTAATAGCTCAAAATTGATTTATTTAGAATATAAGGTGGGTATGGGTCGAAATAATCTCAACCAATAGGTTTTAGACAAGTTTAGGTTACTATTTTAACCTTATCATTTAGATTTAACTCTAAGTTAAATAATTTAACTTTTACCGCATCATTTTGTCTTCTTACACTATATGGTCAATAAAATTACACTAACAAGACAAAAGAAACCCAAGTGGTTCATTATTAATATATATAACCTTATCTAAGTCATTTGGCCGAACCTTATATTTTTAGGAATAGAATAACAATTGATAATATAATATTTGTTTTAAAAACTATTTTATGTCAATTTTGACACTATTTGGTACTTGATTTTTCTGAAAATCATAACAGAATGATTAGATCTAAAAAAGTTAATTAAATCAATACTAACATGTCATATTAACATATAAAATTATTTTAATTCATAAAAAGTCTCAAATTACATTTATTTGGGTATTTATAACATCAATTATGTTAACATTTCATTAATAAGTTAATTACTACATCATCATCGTGTCATAAATAAATGAAATTATTTAATGTCTAAAAATTATAAATAAAATACCATTATGTAGGAAATATTTTTATATTTCTAATGAATATTTATATTCTAATTTATCTTATGTATAACCCTATATTAAAAATGTTTATTTATTAAACTTTGATTTTAACTATTTTAACTCTTCTTTAAATAAAATAATAATAAGTGTCCTAATCTAATACAAGTGGACCTAAAGGGTAATATTTTATTCCTAAGGTTGTTTTTGGTCGAATTACACTTATACAATAGAATTATGACATGTGTTATGGTAATAATAATATCATTTTTACCCTTAATTACACTATTTACTTTTTACCATGGTAAATAAAAGTAAACAAGTTACTATTCACCAAAAATTATTTTTATCTTATTGAATCACATTTTACTCCTTGATATTAACCTTGTCTCTGGGATTTTTGAAATTCTACTCACAGAAGCATTAAAATTAAGTTTTATGTAAATTTTTAAATTCTCTTTGGAGGTGGGTAAAAGATGATGAAAAGCTCAATAAAATTTTTATATATCTAAAATTATAATAAAATGACTCAAATTAATTACATTTAACTTATATATGTATTATGTATCAATTTTTACCTAAAATAAATTTAAATAAAATAAATAATTATTTAAATAAAAGTCGGTTTTTAAATAGTAACCTAGTGTTTTCACTATTCATCAAAAATTGAAAGTTTTCAGAAAAATACCAAAATTTCACCCTAGGCTAATTTTGATATTACGAATGGAAAAATGAAGTCCATTTTGAAATAAAAAATTAATAAAATTTCAAAAAGTGGGAATTAATATTCATAACGGCTAGTTCATAATAATATTATAATAATATCTCGTTTAGTGAAACTCGGTATTGCGTACTACACATGCTATCGAGGAAGGTATTGATTGCGTGTAATGCAAGACAAGTCAGGGCTGCGTGTAGTGAAAGCTCTGTTTGGTGTTGCGTATAATCAAAACTTATTTCATTTATACATTAAACAAAATCTATACTTAATGTTGCGTAGAATAATTTCCACAAAAAAAACTTGAAATTATGTGTAACACGAGCCAAGAATAGTGTTGCATATACTGCAAGATAATACGGTGTTGCGTATAGTACCATCTAATCTTGGTGTAGTGTATAATATATGGCATCAAAGAAATTAAAAATAATATATCTCATAAAATCTCGGGGTTTTACATTCTACCCCCTTTAAAATGAATTTCTCCCTCGAAATTCATTGGGGTTATAAATCGTTTACTACTTGAAAGTTTCATTTGTAAAAACCCACATCGTAAAAGGAATACTAAAACTTAATTTTAAAAAGTAAAGTAAGAAATGTAACGGTTACCCAGATTAACTCATCATTGGGTTTCCACATAGGAGAACATAGGTGGACATATGTATATGGAAGAAAAATCTAACCATCAAGTTCTGATGGAGAGTGGTAGAGGACATGGATATAAGAGAGCCAACAATAACAAAGCCATAAATTTGTGATAATTTAAGGTACCATCTGATTCATCGGATATAAGGACACTAGGACAACATTTTTTTTGTTTTCAAGATATTTTCCCAAAAGTTGAAGAATTGTTGAATTAAAAGAAATACTTACTTGATTTTGGTACAATCTTACTGTTGTTTGTTCCTTGAAAAATTTCCACTTCATCTCTTAAAGAAATGAAGTTGAATTTGTCTTCAGTGAAGTGTTAGCAGATCATGCGATAGAATAATAGGTCATTCTATCTGTCTCAAACAAAAGGATAGAAAAAGTTATTTAATATATATAAGTCCATCTATAGTGAGATTATTCATATATGGTTCCTAAAATGGACTTATACTTCATATATCATACCGCTTAATATAATAAAACTAGTTTCTACTAACTAGGGACTTCCTGTAGGCCATTGGTAGGTGATAAAGGCATGTCGCACTTTGGTTGTGGGTTCGATTCCCACAGCCTTGTCCGACGTGACGGGTTGTCACCCGTCCTGTGGGTTTCCATTTTTCTAAAACTACATTATTATAACTTTCCATCAATAATATCGAAAAAGTTCTATCCTTAAACAGTACTAACTTATGTCCAACATAATCCATTCCAATCTTTAGGATTATCCAAAATACTACTGTCCAATTGCATATTATAGTAAAAACGATTACCAGAGAGTTCATATAACAAGCATGTTAATACCATCATTGATCCCCATATATCATAAGATATGTCTTTTTGGTAACATTATAAACATTCGAAGGCCTTAATCATGTATTCTCTTGAAAAATTAATACCCATTGAACCTTAGTGAAAACAAGAATGCAGTTAAAAGTTAACACTTTCCACATACCAAAATCCAAAAAATTTTATATACTCAAACCATGATACCACTTAGTCCTTATATCAATCATGAGCTCATGAATACTATCAAACATATTATTTTCTCCTTATCCATTCATTATGCGCATATCATCTGCTTTCCAAAATATTTGAATCACTTGTTATGGTTACTGGTACCATAAAATTATTGAAAACCACAATAGACTAATACAAAAAATTTCCAATATACCATAAAAGTACCTCAACAACATTATTCTTTAATACCAATACATAAACACTTCAATCCATCTTCTTCAATGATTGTCATGGAGTAAGTCCTTGATTTAGAAGTAACCTCTTAGGTCAGGGCATTGTGTTGGGTAATTCCCATGTTCTCAACAAATAATACATTGAACTCCATAATAGTCTGTCACTATATGACCCTTTTCTCCACACAGATAACATCTTCCCCTCCATTTGAGGTATTCCTCAAGGTTCTTCTTCCCTTATTTAGAAATCTCAATCTTCCTTTCTCTATGCTCCTCACCATGAGAACATGTATAAAATTCTATCTTCCTCTTATTTGATGACTTAGGAATACCACCAAAGTTCACCTTGTTAATCATATATCGTGATGACTGATTCAGTATAATCACAATATCATTCTCTATAGGCATTAAACAATTTTATTGATCACAGTCACCAATTTTTCCATTGGAATCAACGTTAACTGAATTCCTTCTCGTTCCCTCCATTGACTAAAACCAGAAACCATAGTATAAGAAATAGATAAAATAATGAGGAGCCACATAATCATTAAAAGTCACTTATGGGATGTCTAACTTATCACACATTCTTTAATCCATGACACCTTAGGTTCACCCTAGGTTATTCATGATCTTCAACATAACTATAGGACTGTAACCTATAGTTATACTAAACCTTATGGACATCCCTAGACATACCTTATAAATATCTCTAGGGATCTCACTAAGGTTTTTGCATCCTAGTTTTCAAAGGGTAACTAAACATTTACTTTGATACAAAAATGTAGAGACCCAAAGAATGACATACATGAACATTAAATTACTTTTGCGAAATACTTAAATACATAACAAAAATAGACACCAAAGGACCGTAATAGTTTAGTGTCTTTAGAAACTTGGAATATAATCTTCTAATCTTGGTGAAACATCTTCAACATAT
Organism: Viscum album; assembly: GCA_963277665.1. Lineage (NCBI taxonomy): Eukaryota > Viridiplantae > Streptophyta > Magnoliopsida > Santalales > Viscaceae > Viscum > Viscum album. Next base: position 1,086,901,076 of record OY728164.1, on the reverse strand, counting down.
CCCATAAAGATCTTCCCTTTTTTATTCTTACCTAAAACATTTCTTTATATCCTGGGGAAAAGAAAACATATAAAGGGTGAGCTCAAATGCTCAGTAAGGGTAAGCATGGAAAAAAATAAAACAAATCATATACATTTGAACTTAAAAACATGAACATAATGTTTAAACATCGAAATCTTGAGCAATGACATACAACATGGAAGTACATAAGGCATAGATCATAATGAAACATTAATCATGATAAAATAGCATGAGAATAAGACATGTAATTTTGGAAACCATTAAGAACATGTTATTATTTCTATAGTAGCCAAGAAATTTCTGTCAAGACCATCTTAGTGGACAAAGTCCCTTTTTGAATCGAGTTCACTCCTCATTCCAGTCCTATATTACTGAACCGGTTAAACTTTATGTTCCAGACATTTCTATCTCATTAGATATAAATCTTTACCCAATGCATTGGAGGGAGATATAGGTCCCAACCATCTCATATTAAAATCATTCTTTCATGTTCCACAAAATAAACATACATTATTCATAATAACCCAACGAATAAAATGGGTTTCATAAACATCATTCCATCATAACATAACCCATATAAAACAAATGGATATCATTTCATCATAAGAAAAGTGAAACCATGTAAATCATAGAGACATTATACTTGAAACATAAACATATAAAATAATGTCATCTTAGATGGAAAATAGTTTTGTCAAAATACTTGAAATAAATTCTTGAGAAAAATATCCTTTCTTCTTCAAAATTATTATCGTTTTACAAAATTACATGAAATTTTAAAAGGAAAATATTTTTTTTAAAATATTCATGAAATATTATGGAGTAAGCTTCATGAAAATAAGGCTTTATAAAACCGTAAAAATCCATTCATGTCGTATAAGTCAAAAAAAACATTCTTCTCGTACTTTTTCCGGAAAAGTAAAAAAGTACCTCGTAAAAGAAATATTCCTTACATACCATGTAGTAAAATTCAAAAATGGGTAAAAATTACTTTAAACATACATGAAACCATTTTTAGAAAATAGGTACATGGATGATAAATATAACCCCAGTAAATACTTACGAATAAACAATCTCGGATAAGAACGAGATTGGAATAATTATCCCTTACCTTATGTCTAATATGCTTCGTATGTATCCGAACCTCCTGTATAATGATTTAAATAATGTAATTGACTTATTAAAGAATCATATTTATTGTTATTATATCATATATGGTTCACTTATGACTTTATATTACCTGTTCTTTTGTAAATTCCATGTTAAATTAGCGTTTTTGGTAAAATCGTTTTATTTATCGTACGTGCTTGGACTTGTTGTTCTTGATATTATTATTACTTATATCATGATTTACTCACTTCCACAATGTAAAACATGATTTATATATCATATATATTCAGTGTATATATATATATATATATAATAGATAGATAAATTAAATGAAACACACCGTTCATGGAGACGGTAGGCCGTACGTACGCATGAACGCCGTTTTCCTTTCCTTATTGACTTGAATGGAATTAAGTAGATGAAATACATATATATATATATACATAAATACATTAGAATTATCATTTCATATATTTCATGATTATTTATTATATATACTTTATAATCATTCTTGAATTTTTAACATGGAAAATGAATCTCATCGCGTCATGGAGACGGTAATCCGTACACACGCACGAGCGACAATATCGTTCCCATATTTATTGAATGGAATTGGAGTGGATGATATACTATTTCAGAATCCGTATGATTTTATAATAACCATATATAGTTATTATTTACACCATTATACCCATCCAATTAAGGTGGTGGTGGAAAACAGATTACACCACGGCGTGGTGACGGTATTCCGTACGTACGCACACGCGGTGATTTCATTTTCCATAGGATGGATAGAAGGTGAAATAGGGTTGTTTCATATTTATAATAACATATCAGTTTATGAGTGATACTGATGTTACTACTTTATAATGAAACAACTAAATAAGAATAATTTGAAGAAGAAAGAAAACTAGAAAGAATCGGTAGAAGAGATTACCTCTTCTTCGACGCACCTCTTTTAAAATTCTTCTTAGGGCACTAGAGTTGGTATCTTGAGAATACCAAAACCTCTATGATATTAATAGAGATTTTTAGAAGAGTAATGTTCAGGGTTTTTCCATGCTTCAATGCTCAAAATGGTGTTAAGAGAAGAGGGAAGGGGTGCCCTTTTTATAAGGGAGGAGAGGGGCACCTTAGGAAAAACTTAATGTATTATTTTATAATAAAGTCATATTCGGATTTTAATAGGTAAAAATTGATTTATTTAGAATCTAAGGTGGGTATGGTTAGAAATACTATAAACCAATAGCTTTTAGACAAGTTTATGTTACTATTTTAACCTTATCATTTAGATTTGACTCTAAGTTAAATAATTTAACTTTTACCGTGTCTTTTAGTTTTCTTATATTATATGGTTAATAAACTTACACTAACAAGCCAAACGAACCCCAAGTGGTTCATTATTAATATATATAACCTTATCTAAGTCATTTTTACTAACCTTAGATTTTTAGGAATATAATAACAATTAATAATATAATATTTGTTTTAAAAACTATTTTATGTCAATTTTGACACTATTTGGTACGTGATTTTTATGAAAATAATAACAGAATGATTATTTCAAAAAATGTTAATTAAATAAATAATAACATGTTATATTAACCTATAAAATTAGTTTAATTCATAAAAAGTCTAAAATTACATTTATTTGGGTATTTATAACATCAATTATGTTAATATTTTAATTAATAAGGTAATTACTGCATCATCATTGTGTCATAAATAAATTAAATTATTTAATGTCTAAAAATTATAAATAAAATACCATTATATAGGAAATATTTTTTATCTTTATAATTAATATTTATTGTATAATTTATCTTATGAATAACCCTATATTAAAAATGTCTTAGTTATTAAACTTTGATTTTAACTATTTTAACTCTTCTTTAAATAAAATAATAATAAGTGTCCTAATCTAAATCAAGTGGACCTAAATGGTAATATTTTATTCCTAAGGTTGTTTTTGGTCGAATTACACTTATCCAATAGAATTAGGACATGTGTTAGGGTAATAATAATATCATTTTTACCCTTAATTACCCTATTTACTTTTTACCATGGTAAATAAAAGTAAAAAGTTATTATTCACCAAAAATTATTTTTATCTTATTGAACCACATTTTACTCCTTGATATTAACCGTGTCTCTTGGATTTTCGATATTCCACTCACAGAAGCGGTAAAATTATGTTTTATGTAAATTTTCAAATTCTCCTAGGAGGTGGGTAAAAGACAGTGAAAAGTTCAATAAAATTTTGTTATATCTAAAATTATTATAAAATGACTCAAATGAATTACATTGAACTTATATAGGTATTATGTATCAATTTTTACCTAAAATAAATTTAAATAAAATAAATAATTATTTAAATAAAAATTAGGTTTTTTAATAGTAACCTAGTGTTTTCAATATTCATAAAAAATTTAAAGTTTTCAGAAAATACCAAAATTTAACCCTAGTATAATTTTGATATTACGAATCCAAAAAATGAAGTCCATTTTGAAAGATAAAATTTATAAAATTTCACAAAGTGGGTATTAATATTCATAACAACTAGTTCATAATATTATTATAATAATATATCATTTAGTGTAACTCGGTATTGCATACTACACATGCTATCGAGGAAGGTCTTGATTGTGTGTAATGCAAGCCAAGTCAGGGCTGCGTGTAGTTAAAGCTCCATTTGGTGTTTCCTATAATCAAAACTTATTTTGTTTATACATTAAAAAAAATCTATACTTAATGTTGTGTAGAATAATTTCCACAAAACGAACTTGAAATTATGTGTAACACGAGCCAAGAAAAGTGTTGCATATACTGCTAGCTAATACGGTGTTGTGTATAGTACAATCTAATCTTGGTGTAGTGTATAATAGAAGGCATCAAATAAATTAAAAATAATATGTCTCATAAAATGTCGGGGTGTTACATACTTGATAGTGGTTATTTTTCACACATGAGAGTTGATTTAAAAATCTTGAAACATGTTGAAAACCATAACGAAGGTGATGTTTCTTTTGGGAATGATACTTTTATAAAAATTAGAGGAATCATAATAGCTGAGATTGAAGTAGAAAATTTGAAAAGTAAGGAAGTTTTATTTTTTAATGTTCTAAAACATAAATTACATGGTATAAGTAAACTTTTTAATGATGGAAAATAACTGATCTTTAGATGAGATACTTATGTTATTAATAGTGTGAAAGGTGGAAATATTATTACAAAAGGAGAAGGAACCAGTGGAAATATCTTCCAAATAGAATAATTTAAAAACTCTTTTTACTTAAGTGTTGAAGATTAAAATATGCTGTGGCCATGAGGAGTTGTCCAAATTAGAAAAAAAAACATGAAAAAAAATCCTAAAGATGATGTTGTAGGAGATTTTCTAGAATTGAAATGAATAGAGAAAGATTTTTATGTCACTTTTTAGGAAGGGAAGATGACTAATAAAAGTCATAAGAAATTTGAGATTCAATCTACCAGACCTCTTGAACTTATTCATTCTAATTTATGGTGGCCAATGATATATCAATACAAAAAAGTAGATTTATAATTTATCACTTTAATTGATAATTTCACTCAGATGAAAAATATTATATTTATGAAACACAAGTTAGAGTCTTTGGAAATGTTTAGGTTTTTTAGAAAAGAGATTGAGAAAGAAATGGTGGTGTATATAAAGAAGGTTATAATAGATAATTGTACGAAATTCACAAGGAATAAATATGAAATATATATGTGAAATCATGGTATCACATTATAGTTTAGTGCTCCCTATACTCTGCAATGAAATGGAGTCTTGGAAAAAAATAATAGAGGTTTGGTGGAAATGGGATGATGTATGCTAGCAGAATACAAACATTCAAATTTCTACTAGAGAGATGATGTTAGTACTACTATACATATTCAGAACAGATAATTTTTGAGATTGGAATCAAACAGAACATGTAATTAAATTTGGTATGACAAAAAACATAATTTAATTACCTCAATGTTTTTTTAGAATTCTATGTTTGATTAAAATAAAAAATAAGGATCTAGGAAAGTTTTATGAGAAAGATGAGGAAGTAAATTTTATAGGTTATTCACCCAATGGAAGAAATTAAATTTTTTAGACCCAGTGATTTCAAATGATGGTGGAATCATATTATGTGAATGTTATTGAGAATCTAACTTCTTTATAAAAAGATACTGGGAATATTGAGAAGGAAAAATTAAAATTTTCCAATGAAAATTAAAGTGATAAAAGTAAAATGTTTGAAGATCTAGTTTAATTATGTAATGAAGAAATTGAAATTGAGAGAGGAACTCTAAAATTTTCTACTTAAAAAAATAGGTTGATACTAAAAATATTATTGGGAATTAGAAGGATCCATTTCATACTAGAAGGATGCTGATAATAGAACATCAAACTTCATTCATTTCAAAAGTTGAATCGTAATTAGTTTGGAAAGATATTATAAACAAAGAATGGGTGAATGATATGTATGAAGTGTTTAATAAAATTCATAAAAGTGAATCATGGGAAGTTTTTACACATATGAAAGCTAAAAAATTTATTAGAACAAAATTGGTTTATAGAAACAAGTTGAATGAATATGAAGAATTTTCATGAAAAAAAGGCAGGCTTGTTCGTAGAGACTATACATAAGTGAAAGGTGTGTATTTTGATGAATCTTTTTTCCCTGTTTCAATGTTAGAAACAATTAAAATGTTTCTAGAAGTGTATTATCACAATATTTGAAAAATATATTAGATGGATGTAAATTCATCATTTATGAATTGATAAATTATAGAATAATTTTAAATTGAACAAACTTATCGGTTTCTACTTTATGGAGATAAAAATAGTGTTTTTAGACTGAAGAGAAATTTGTATAGGCTAAAAAAGATCCACATTCATGCTATTCTAAGCTTAATTTTTTTGATAATGTAAAGAAAAATTTGATAACAACTTATCTGTAAAAGATGATGACTCTATAACACTAATTTAAACTATTTATGTGAATTATATTTTTTTTGGAGACAGAGAATATTTTTTTAAAAAACATTTTAAATAAATTAAAAGGAACTTTGAGATTCCAATGTTAGGAGAATTAACATTATTTTTTGGTATAAAAGTTTTAAAAAATACAAATACAATTTTCTTTCACAAGAAATGTATGTTGGGGAATTTTTAAAAAAAATTGGTATAAAATAATCCAAAGATGATTCTACTTCTATATTGTGTGGAAGAAGTTGAGTAAATATGAGTCCAAGAAAAAGTGTGAATCAAAATACAGTTAAAATATGATAGGAATTCTACTTTATCATACAACCTCAAGGATTTATATTTTTTATGTTTTTAATTTGTGTGATAGGTAGAAAAGTAATATGAAATAATCACATATTTTGGTCAAAAAGAGAATTATGATACATTTCAAAGGGACAAATTTAAATTGTTTATTATAAAAACTAAATTTTGGGATGATGTTTCATGGTTATACTAATGCTGGTAGGGATGGATATTGTAATGATATAAAATTAACTATATGAGAAACATTTTTATTATTTCAATGTTCTCTAAGGTGGTATAGTAAGAAAAAAAGTTTAGTAACTTTTATCATAGAGGAATTATAATACGTTATGGATACTTCATATTTTACTTAGATGTTTTGGATAAAATTTCACCTGAAATATTTGAACGTAAAATTATCTAAATCATTGAAGATAATTTGGGATAATTAGAGAAAAATTTAACATTATAAAAATCATATCCAACATTCAAGATCAAAACATACTGATAGAAAGTTTCACTTTATAAAAGAGAAATTTACTCCTAGATATTTTTTTGGAATATATATCAACGAAGTATAAATTGTTGATATCTTCATGAAGGCAATTACAAAAGAAAGGTTTGATGAGTTGATGATAAAACTTCATGTTCATCATCCTACAATAACTTCTTATATCTCATAAGGATGTCCCCCGCCAGGCATTGGATTATGTTGACAATGGGGGAGAGGAATTACCAATTTTTTATTTTGTAATAAGTTCTTATTTATCTTTCTTTTATGAGTATGAATTTGCGATTATCAGATAATGGGGGGGGGGAGAAAAAGAAAATTGAGAAAAGTTAAAAGTGTGTGTGTGTGTGTGGGGGGGGGGGGGTGGTAGTTTATCTTTACATGAACGCAATAGTTGTCTCACATATGGAATGAATTACTACAAAAATATTAATTCATATAGTAGTGTGGTGTCAGGACACTATCTTTTAAGAAAAAGTTGTTTTTTTATAATAGTGAAAAATTTAGTGTTGTTTAGAAAATTAGAGTTTTGAATATTTTTTTCGACTTGAGAAAGTTGTTAATGAGTGGTGTCAACAAATCCAAAGGGGGATATTGAAGAACCTTTGTAATGTTTTGTTTTTAACAAAGTTTTTTATATTTTTACAACCATTATTTGGTAAAAGAATGTTTTTGAAAAACATAAGAAATTTTATGAAATGTTTGAACCCAAAAACAAAGGGGGACAACAGGTTTTTTTGAGAAAGTTGTTTCTCAGATGCAGAGGGTCAGACTAAGGAGCAATGGACATAATGTATCAGACTGACCCACAATGGTAGAAAATATTTTTAGAAAGATGAAGTTTTTGATCAGACGCATCATTAGTGTTTGATCCATTGGAATGACCTTGAATACTCATCAAACTTGATGTTAGTTAGAAAATAAGAAGTTGATAAGCAAGGAATTTAAAATAGCATTGAAAGGAATGAATGAAATTAGTGAATCCTGGTGTTAAAATGTACTTTAATTTCAAACCTAAGGTTAGACGATGCTTTTGAAATCATCAATTTCTCATAAATCATGAAAACTCTCATGATAAAACATTTTTAAGAAATTGAGGAATTGTAAATATTGTATCAGTTACATGAATCAATTTTTTTTCACCAGATCCATAAGTATTCAGCAAAGAAGTTTTCAAAAGCATGAATGAGTTATAGATGATGAGGTTTGAGGAATTCCAATGTTGTAGAGTATATTTTCCACTGTAATGAGAATTCCACTGTAATGAAAATTACCAAATTTTGAGGATTCCTTCAGACTAAAGATGAGGAAGTTTTATAAGACTATATATAATAAGGAAATTTAATTGGACTGAATTTGAGGTGGAAAGTCAGTCAGTCTGACTCTAAGGAGGAATATTAATTGGACTAACCCTAAGAAGGAAATTCAATCGAACCGACTCTGAGAATGAATTCAATCAAACTAACTCTAATAAATAAAGTAAATCAAATTAACTTTGAGACGGAAATTAAACTCAACTAACTGTGATGAGGAATTTAAATTCTTAATGAGATAATAAAGTTCCATCCCAAAGAGTTGATGAAGTTCCATCATACTAAATAAAGGTTAGGAAGTCTCAGAATAATTGTTATAGAGGAGACTCAAGAATATTCTAGAAGATTTGTTAAGGGTTGAAGTGGTCAAACATGAAATTTAAATATGTGTAGATCTAAGAGTTTTTGAATTTGAGTAAGTTGGAAATGTTTTTAGTTTCCATTGTTTCCCATTTTGGGATTCCTATAAATATAATCATGGTATATTCATACATTTCATCTTTTCATGTGAGAAAAAATGGTGGAGTGCTACAGAATTTCGTGTCATTATTATTTACATGGATTTACATTTCATTAGAATGTAATAAATCCCAATGTTTTGTTTATCAGACTAAGGAAGATATAATTGAGAATTTAAGAAAAGTTTTATTAATACAAATTGAGAATTATTTCACCATACTAAGTCCATTAGAGTGAATACATTATACGTTATACATCAGATATAGCCTCATTAGATAGAGGAAGATCTGACTGAGTAGATGAGAAGAGTTTGAGAAGTAGAGTTTTAGAAAAGAGTTCATCATAATGAGAAAATGAGACTGAGGAATTCAAACCCCGGGTCATCAGACCGAGGTTTTAAATATAGATTTTTTTAGATTTTTTTTGTGATCTTTTCTTTTATAGATAATTTTTTTTGTAAGAATATTCATTAAATGATGGGAGTTTGTATAATATTTACTATTAAGTGATAGAAGGTGTCTAATGAGAGTTGTAACAAGTTGTATTCAATTCTTCATAAAAGTGACTTTACAACATCCCATGGGAGTGGAAATGGCAAGGATAGAGGTTTTAACTATGAGGCTGATCCTTGTAAATCCAATGTGCTTTACTTTCTCTCAAACTTTTTCATGCATGAGTATTTAATAAAATATTATAAGGATATTATATTTTACATGTTCCAAGGGTTAAGTTTTTAAAAGTGTTTAAACTTATAAAATTAAACAAAGGATACATCCTCTTTTCTAGTTTTTAATCAATCCTTTGGAAGTTTTAGATTTTATAAAGAAATTTAGATATTATTTTAAAATAAAGTCTTACGTGGTTCCCTAGGTTTTATTATATTCAAAATAAGTTGTTGGTTTTCAAAAAAAATTAAAAATTTGATTTCCCCTATTTGGGAATTTGGGTTTCTATCTTGTGGTAGAATTATGAAAAAACAATCCCTTGATTTTTCTAAAGGTAATAGTGTAATGAACCCAACAACAGTAACCCAGATCCGGTGTCTACTTTGTTACATTTTTATACATACAAAAGGATAAATCTTGAAGGACCAATTTGTTTTAGAGTTTTAGAGAACCATAAAAATATATATTCCCATTTTACATTGGTAATAGAAAATAAAAATCATATAAATGGAAAACATTTGGCATCCTTAAACTCATTCCAATAATTCTTTTTTCATATCCTAGGGAAATGGAAAAAATAAGAGTGATCTCAAATGATCAATAAGGTTTTAGTAAAACAAAATCTATCATGAATGAATAAGCACAATCAACTTGGAAAGGTAAATAACTGAACACACATTCCATTTAAATAACTTTACTATCATGATAATCTATGTCATAATCAATACAAAAAGGTAAATAACTAAAAACAAATTCCATTTAATTAATAAACTGAGAATGAAATATATCTAGAGATAATATCATTTTTATAATATCATAGTTAATAATAAATAAATTCTTTATCAAGTAAATGATTAATTATTGGACATCATGATTTCAGTTGTCATGATACCTCTACTGTAAAGGCCTTTCAAAAGACAGTTTAAAACTATAGGTAGAAAAACATTTAATTTTCCAAATTGATTTGTCTCATGAGACATATCGATGCATCTAGGGGATATCTATGACAAAGCCTATAACAACCAAAAAATTTATCTATGGAACTAATTCCCTTTGTATAATTATGTTATATTATATAAAACTCATACATAACATAGATAGAGTGAAATAAAAATAGTATTTTTCAGAATTAATAATGAAATAAACAATATATAAGGAAATTAATGATCCTATCCCAATGGAATAACAACATGAAATTTGGAATAGTATTGTAACCATTAGGAATAGTAAATTTTCCAATAGAATAGTAAACTAACTTTTGAAAGTATAAATAAAATTTAGGCATCTTATATATGAAAACATGATATAATTATATCATTGTATAAGTAAACTAATGTTTTAAAAATGATAAAATAAGTTTTGATATGTTTATAAAACATAAATGATTATTTATCATATTATAATTAATATAATGATTTGAAATAATATTTAACTTAATTAAATAGATTCACAAATTAATATTTTTTTCTTATTATTATAATATAATTTTATGAGACCTCAATTAATTTTTGAAAGTGTCATAAAATGCTTTATAATTTTAAAATTGGAATTTTTTAAATAGATGATGATTTTAATTAAAAATTAAATTTATCATATTTATATAATTATTCTCATAAAATGGAGGTCATTTTAAATTTTACACATCAAAAAATGGTTAGGTATAATATTTGGGATGACTCTAAAATTGTTTAATTTTTGTGAATAGTGAAATAAAGTAATTTACCGTCTATAACAAATACATGAATTATTGAGTCATAGATGAAATATGGATGATATAAGCTCATAATATATAAATATACTTCATTATTTTAATATATTTAGTTATAATTATTAAAATATTCATAGTATTGATCCAAAATAATAAACTAATGAATAAAACAATGAAAAAACACCCCTCTCCTCCCCTTTAAATACCACCCCTCACCAACTCTTATCCCCACACCTTCCAAACTTTTATCCTTTTTTAAATTTTAACTAATCATATTTATATGTACATACCACTTTTCCATGATCCCTTTGTCTCATAAAAATATCAAAACATTTTCCTTAAGGCAGTTCTCAAGGAGGAGAAATTCAAGAGGTAAAATCCTCTTTATTTTATTTTATTTTCAATTTCATTTATTTTCTTATTCACTACCCCATTCCCCTCATCCAAGTGGAATGATAAATCCTGTATCTTATATATACTTTAATTTTATTATATTAATCGAATACCATTCATCAAATCCCTTATAATTTTCCTTTAAATTATAAAAATGAAAAAATTGCCTGTGATGTGTTGATTTAATGTCGTCATGGATGATATGTTTTCATTTTACAATAACAAACTTCAAGGCTAGTCATAAAACATTATTGTGATTAAATGAAATTTTATTATACATATTATTAGTTATATTTTTTTCTAGAACTATTATATAAACATGATATTAAAAAATTTATATAAGTTCAAGATGGTTGAAAAAACCGCGTAAATAAACTGAATCATTTTCATTAATGATTTTTCTAATTAATCATCCATATACTATAGAAAAAATGATTTAAAATACCAATTAATCTTATCGAAGTTCATTTATAATATATAATTTCAATCTTGGATAGTTATTATAATTTTACGTGATCTTCCATACATGTATACAAGTGAACAAATCCTTAAAATCAAGAAAACAACACTCCCAAATGATGAAATTAAAGTCTATATTTAATAAATAAGGCCATATGTAATGACCCGAGTTTTGGGATGGGTGAAAATCCAAATGAATTTAAACTTCTTTGATTTTCTAAATGGGTCATTTTTAAAACCGGGCTTCAGAATTTAATTATGAGTGTTGGAACACCTCAATGTGATGTTTTTGGACTTAGGTGAAGGATTAAGAAGTTTCTTGGGTGTCTTTAAGAGTTTTAGGAACACCAAACCTATAAAATCACGTTTTAAAGCAGCTGTAGAAGGGAAAAAAAATTTTGAAACCGTGCGGCCCCTTATAACACACCATGAGACCTTCAATTGGTGGAAAAAGTCTTTCACATGAGCTATGTAGGGTTTTCCAAACTATGCGCCTTGCCTGTGCAGTTAGTGGAAAATAGGTTTTATCTAAAAACTATTCACCACATGATAAGAAAAAAGTTTCCAAAATGTGTGGAAATTCTATTTGGGGTACCCCAGGTTTCTAGTAGAGGGTGCATAGTTGGTGAACAGTTTGCAAACCTTGCCACCCAAAACATGCGAGATACCCTGATTTAAAAACAGATGATTTAATGAAATTAAAATTAAATGAAAATAAAATAAATCCTAAATATTCATCTTCCCTAAACTCACTAGAATGAAAACCCATTCCATGATCCCTAGTCACACAATGAACCCCCCCTCATCGACTCCACTTTGGATCGTCGATTTCATCCGGATCTCCCGCAATTTTCTCTTCGATCCTTCAAGGTAATATCCATTCTCAATTAACCTTCCATATTCTAACCATTTTCAATATTCCCACCACCGTACCTTGTTCGGATGAAACCCTAGATATGGGTTACCTAGGATTTTGGTGTATTCTTCAATGATAGGTTTTTCAAAGGGTCTCTCAGGACTCCCTTGTTCATATTCCAGTAACCGCCGTCGAAATAGAATCAGATCAGATTTGGGTTCACTGCCATCAAATTGATGAATGAATTATTTACATTGCTTTGTTTCAACCAATTTATTTTGGGTCCTTTGGTAACTTGGGGTCCTTAGTAATTTATTTTATATCCATTGATGACTCAAGGGGGGCTTGAACTCGTATACATAGGTATGTATATGTCTGTTTGTCTATATTTATATTATTGGTATATATTCCAACATGAAAAGGGGAATATATAAATTTTATTAAGGAGTATATATATATATATAATAATGTATGTGTGTGCAAGTGTAGAGTAGCTTCTGGTTAAAAATTTTAAGTGTCGAGCGGTTGGATTGGCTTGGTCTCCATCTTGAGGTAGGATATATTTTCTCTCTATTTTAATTTAAAATGACTTAGTTTCCTACTTAATGATTCTTTGATAAATTAAATTTTGGATCATAATTGAAATTCGTAGTTCTAATAAATGATTTTTTGATACACAAAGTCATAGTTTTACAATAAAACACCTCCAATAGAGGTGCACTGTCTTCAAAAACACACAGTCATGATTTGTGACTTCTAGATTCCTTAGCCATATTTCTTAGTGGTTTCTTATTCTTTGATATCATTATTTGGAATATTTCATGTTTGGAAAAAAAACATTTAAGGATATCCTTCAATGAATTTTCCCCCTGGGAAACAAATTTTAAATGAATCCAGGAACCTTCTATGTACTTGTCCCAACTTTTAAATAGAAATAAACTTGTAGGCAATTTCCCATTTCCAATGAAACCTCCTAAAAGTTATTTAATATTATTGAAATGGGTTTTCTTTCTCTAGTTACTTAATGGATTGAATTAATTGGTTAGTTTGAAATTTAACTGAATAGAGTGGCATGAACACACCTCTGTTTAATTTAATAATAACAGTTTATGATAATCTAGACGTTTTAATTGGAATGATCCAAGTGAGGGAAACACCATTCCACTTTTCATGCATTGTTAAAGGATTCAAGTGTAGTGTATGGATTTATTTGGAAATACAACTTGGTAAGGACATACATAAGTGGTTATGCCTTATGTATTAAATTATGAATATGGTATGACTATTGAAAAATATAATTGGTAGTGCCTTATGAATTATATTATAATTGTGAAAATAGTTGTAAATGAAATGGGTGAATGAGATGCATGAGAGGTTAATTAATCATGCATTAATTATTGTAAATTATTATGTCATATAGGATTGTAGAGCCAATGGGCCATGATATCCCTTAGACAGTAAGACTGTGTGAGCATCAAAGTTGGGCCAGGGGATTGACTGTGAGTGCACCCTGGGTGACAGATGCCTTTCGATATGTCCCTGTACTTATAGAATTTCTAGCTAAGGGACTACGAGAGCCATTGGAAGGGATGAATTTGTGATATACCTTTCTGGAGCTAGTGGATAGGCTGTTAAAGATCCCCTAATGATGGATTCCTTTAGGTATGTCCCATTCCGGCTAGTACATGCATTCTAAGAGACCATGAAAGATATTGGAGTTGGGATATGGGCTAGACCGTGAGAGATTCCCCTGGAATTGGATGGTGGTGGGTTATATCTTTTTCCTTTCCAAAAAACACACACACACATATAATGATACTATACATATATGAAGTGACATGATCAGATAAACCTTCCATGTGATGAAGTTGGTAGACCAGCCAGGTATCCTTTAGGATACTGAGTGGGAGGTTATAATTAATCATTTTTTATTATTATACATGCTATACATGCACACTAATTTATTTATGTTGCACTTTATAGATTGGGATAGACACTATGGGTGCTGGACTACTGAGATTTATATCTCAGACCCTTCTTGGGCTGCCATTGCACTAGGGTACCTGAGTAGACTCTCTTATTCACAGAACTACAGACCTTGGTTGATTTCTTGTTGTTTTGTTCTTTCACCTGGGAGTTAGGAGAAAAGGATCGAGATGGAGCTCAGGATTCTCTTGGAGATCACCCTTGGGTATTTTCTTTCATTTCTTTATTTTTATATTTTATTATAAACCATGTTGTGTGTTTACTATTTTAGTTTAAGTATCATCACTGTACATTCATACCTTGTATAAACTAGTATCAACCACCACTTTTATTCAGTTATATATTAATATTCCATTACTTTTTTCACTTCTTTATATAATTCTTCCATTGTATATTTTTGTTTACTATTTGATAATACCATTGTATGACTTTGATATGAGGTTATAGTCTCTCCAATATCACCTTATGAGACCCTGACTAGTATTCGGTATCCTTTGGAATATAGGGAGGTGCACCAGAGGCCACGTGACACACTAGTCCAGCTACCAGTTTAATGGTTTGTTGGGATGGGATATTACAAAGTGGTATTAGATTAGTTTTTTTCTTTTTCTTTGTATTTTGGGATGGTAGACAGGAGACTAAGAATCTATCAGTGCTTGGTTAATAATAATTCTTAGGACTGATCATTCCACATATGGGAAATTACCAAGTGTCCACATGTAGGGATTTATTATTCATACCATTTTCTATTATATTTTAATATGATTTCACATATAGTGACTGGTGTAATTTACACTGATTTTTAATTTATGGTGTTTATGGTATTTATACCCTTAACCAAGTTCGGTAAGGATGAATCATTGAATGCATCATATTGGGCATATAGGGAATGACATGTAATTCTTGTTCTATGCCATGTATTTTGATTTTGTAGGTTGCATGCTGGTTTCACTATGTTCCTTGAGTGTTATTCCTTGATTTATTGTATAACATGCTTATTTGTTATTATGCAATGCTTCTTGAGTGTATGGTCTAGTTTAGGATATTCCTAACTCGGGGGGGGGGGGATGTGAGTCAGTATTAAGGTATTTTTAATCTAATTCAAATTTTTATCCCTTTACCTCTTTGATCTGTTAGAATCTAAATTCTCAAATACTCTTCTCTCTGTAACATGCAAGAATATTAAATCAGTAAACACATGCATAGAATGGTTTACTTGGTTCACTACCCAATAAGAGTAGCTAGTCCTTGGAATGGTCAGAAATAATCTCGATCAAATAATCCAATAGAAATCAATCCTTTTTTTTGTGGATTACAAGGAGTAGTATATGCCCTTACACTCATGTAGAAATATGTAAACTATATAATAGTGTGTTCATGTAGTAGTTTGAAAATAGTCCAATAGTTCATGTTTTACAGCATGTGGGTGGATATTTATACTATCTCCCAAGAAAGTCTTCTCCTTGTTTATGAGGGTTTGAAACACTAATAAAGTCCTCCAATAGTTGAGTCCTATCTAATTTCATAGTTCTTCTTTGTTCTTCCACATCCTTCTTATTCACATTGTTACTTTCACAATTTCATGAAAGAAATTCCTCTTATCTCTTCCTTGTAGAAAACTTGATAGCTATGCAATTTTCTTCTTCTATCAGTCACAATATTATGAATGTGTTATGGACTAAAGAACATTGGAATTTCTCTGACCCAAATTATAATAAACTTATATCAATTTGGTTACCAAATATTCTTCTATTATTTTATCTTTCTTCTTCAATGCAAGACTTATTACACTAGGATCACTTCTTCTACTTCTTTATGGAATCAAAAACTTCATTTTCTATTGTTAAATCAATGAAGATCAGATCAACTTAGCATCATCACAAGTTTTCTGCCCTGAATAATAAGCAATATTTATGTAGACTCACTTTATTATTCTTAAAAATAGAATAATGTGAAAATGTGTAGCACTTGTCTTATTCTCTTTCTTTGAGACTTAATATTAACACATGAGTGTATCAATTTAATATTATTCTTCCTTGTGAAAATAAAAACTTAGGTGCATGTGTGGTTCTTCTTCACACAAGAAGAATGTGTGTGTTTTCTCTTATCTTTTTGTTGTGTATCAATTGGGCACACAAACAATTTTACTTTCCAAAACATAGTGGGGGTATTTTAATGTGAGTTTAACATGTGTCGAGTGTCCTTAGAACATATTTTTCACAAATTATGATGAGGGTTTAAACACCTATCATATGTACATGGTATTTATCCTTTGTGAACTATCGTATATCCTTAAAAAACTACCTTGCACCACTTGGAGTTAGTGATTCATGGATAATATTCCCTTCTACATATCAAATTTCCTTCTGTGGACCGTATCGCCTTTCATGGACCATTTATTCTTTTGCAGACCTCCGCTTCTTCCACATACTACTGATGCTCTGTGGACTGATGATGTTTCATATCCCCCCTTTTATTTATGATCTATAAATCCCCTCAAAACCCTTCCATATAAAACTTCCTACTTCATGGAATATTTTCTCTATGAACTACTATCCTGCATAAAATTCTCCCCCTAAATTCTTCTCCTTTGAAGAATTATCCATCCCAAACTCTCTCTTTCGCATAATCCTTCCTCACAAAATATTTCAGATATCATAAAATTATTCTTAGAGTGATGATATTTTCTAATGAAATTCTTCAACACTTAATAATATTATTAGGGGTATTTATATAGGATAATAGATCTGAAAAACCCACTAATCTGATTTACCCAAATTTTTAATGCGGTATAGCCTTTACTGCGTAATTCTATACGGTCCACCCAACACATTTCTTCTTTTCAGCAGCTGATTATTCCACCACAATACCTTTTTAAATAGCCTAAAACACCACCTACAATTATCAAACATTGAGCCAAAAACGAGCTGCAATCCTCCAGTATTTATAATCTTTGATCGATCACCTTTAACATCATCATATTTTTAAGGGAAAGTACTGTAACAACCATATCTTATAGCAACATCATTCTTTAAAATCAAAGCTGAATTCGATTGGAATATTAAGACTTGATGACTTCATCAAATCTCCATCAACTTTGGAACTACATCATCATATCGACCACCAATGAAAATCAATTTACAAAAAACACTATTCATAAACAATTTGGGCTCTTTAATATCCCCATTTGTATTTTTTGGAAATACCTTCAAAGTTATTTCTGAATAAATATGTTAATATGTTTAACAATTATCTTCTCTCTACCTTTTAATTTTCCAACCTTCATTTCAATTTCTCTCCCCATTATTAACAAGAAATAAAAACTTCATGGGGAAATGGGTATCAGTCCATACTTAAGCAATGTGACATCCATAATTTCACTCTATGTCTACTTTAGCTGTGCTCGGTGTAGAGAATAAGATGATTTTATTTAGACAAAAAACATTCCCATTAACAACTGATCATGATACTTTAAGAAAATATAACTCACATACTTGACTTCAAGGATTATTCAGTTTCATTATAGGATGAAATTACTAAATGTGAGATGAATATTTTTAAGAGAAATAAACCTAAAACTTCTTTTACAATGACATGATCTTGAAGTAATTTTTAAAATAATTAGATTTGATACATATTAAAACAATAATCCTGGAATATTTATCATTTGTCTCCCCCTTAAGGGAAACACTTCTAATCATCTTCATAATGATCAATCTCATTAAGAATGGATTTCAAGAAATACCAGTATAGAGAATATACCAAAATGTCTCTTCAACATGTGATAACCCATATTGGAAAACTTTAAAAACTTCACCATGGATGATCTTATATAAATTTTTTTCTTAAGAATATCAGGAAATATGAACAAACCAAGATGGAATATTATTTACCATATATTTAAAAAATATAATATCACATTCTTCATCTTTATCTAAGATGATCCTTCATCATATTAATATATTAATATCAATTGAGGAATAATTCAATTATGGTAGGAGCTTTAGCTTTTATATCAAGGACTGAAAACACTCACTACTTATAAAGTGCTACCCTATAGAGCTTGCATCTCATTAAATTCTCTTTATTATGAAAACAATACAATACAAAAAGATTTAAGAGAATAATTTGGATCCTCATTACTTTATTAATATGAACAACAAGGTTGAGATGTTTTTCTCAACCAAGTTGAACCATTTGATCCAGTCTTTATGCTTTCACATCTAAACATGTATTATGATTTTTGTTGAGGAAGAATATATCTCTTCATATCCTCTTCTGCTTTGTTTAGATAATTTTTCTTCTTAACATACCTCAAGGATGATACATTAAAACTCTTTTTGAGGAATGATTCTTAATATAGTAGCATGATTAAACAAGCTTTTTAAATGTGACCATATTTCTTGAATATCTCACCCAGAGCTTCTTTAAAACAATAGTTTTATTTTCTTCACAAATCCTCATGATTTTTTTCTTTATGATGTGGATTATTTGCTTCCCCTATTCATCTTCCATTTCTCTCATTCTCTCCAAATCATCAGGTCAGATAAATAGCATGTCATTAGGTACTATGGAAGAATGTTTGGATCTTCCCCATGTATTATTCTAAGTTTCATCCATTTTATTAGTTTCTTTAGATTCATTACCCTTTAAATTTTTGGATTTAGAATCCATGGTTTTCTCACCATTCCTTTATTGTACCTTCCTGGGAGGATTTTTGTTGACAATATTCTTTTGATATCTTCCCATGGTTTCTTCTTTTTTACAATTCAAAATTTGTGATAATATTTCATTATTATCTATGGATACGTGTTGAAATGAGAATATTCCAAACTTATGAACACAACCATTGTATTAATCACATGTTCCATCAATCATTCCAAATCTGTTTGCAGTATACAGATGCTTTTGGACCTGTGGATGTTTCTTTTTCTTCTTGGGATTTTTACCCTTTGAAATCGGCTTACTTGGTGATTTTAATTTTTTTATTGTACCTTGAATTAAATACGCAGTGCTAAAATCTATTATAGAACCAACATTGAACCAAAAATCTTGATTTCTTAATATTTTCTAAATCATATTTTTGGGTCTTCATCATGAATTTTTGTGACTTATGTTTGAAATGGACTGGAACATTATTTTTATTGACCACCATATTCATGGTGGTAAGATTATTCTCACCTTTATTCATCCATACTTATTCAGATTCTATTTTAAAACATGAACTCTTAATGATAACAGGTTTAGAAACATCAGTAAATGATGGTATGGATGGTAACTGATTCTTCTCTACTTCTTATTATAGATTATTGAGTGAAGTCATGAATTTACTATCACATGTTTTAGGTATTTAAACTTTATATTCTTCCAATAAACATTGATTACCGGTATATACTTTTTCTTTATTTTGTGAATACTCAATATGAGTCTTCTCAAGATTGGACAACTGACTTCCCAATTCTAGACCTTTCACATTTATGATGATTTTTCAATTTTAATTCATAATAATCTTCTCTTCATAGACCTTCATCATTATTTCAACTTCATATACATGAAGATTATTTTTTTCTAAGTCAAAGTGTCATGTTCCTTGATCTTATTGGATATTTCTTACAATTGAAAAATCCTGACAACTATGTTATTTATCAATTTCTATTCAAATGAATGGGTCTTTTATTCTATAGTCTTATTGACACCGTCTTTCTTTTTAAATTCTTTAATCCATTTTGAGGAACTTATTTTAAGTTCCCTTTTTGTTTCTTCAAAGGTTTTAATAGGTCTAGAGAAATTTAAACACTCAATATTTTTTTTAATCACTTATCTAAAACAACATCATTTTCTTCTAGCTGGGTAATCTCTTCCTAAATACAATGAATGAATACAAAAAAAGAGATTCTCTTTATTTTGGAACATATTTTAGAATGACTCTTAATATATGAACAAATAATTCTTGAGAACTTATATATTGATCATCACCACCACTTATGATATAATTTTCATCTTGAGGAATGTTTTTAAATTCTCTAACACATACCTACTAATCAATAGAGGTTAGAAAGTTATCCATTTTCTTGGTGGAAACTTGATAAACCTATTCCTTACATTCCATGTTTGATATGTCTTTTTTGTGAGACAAGTATAGATAAACAAATACTTACTCTTCTATAGATAAGTGGGACTTCTTCTTTGAGTTTCTCTTCTCTTTATTTTTCCTATTTATCATCATCTTGGTAGATAAAAACATCTGCTAATTGGTAACTAAATATTCACCAAAATTTCACTTCATTGTTGAGTCAGGAAAAAAAATAAAATATTTAAAAGAGAATATATTCCCTATAAAGAATCTAACAGAGGGGATCCCTATTTCTAATACCAATTGTTAGGTCTATTTTGGGAAATTCCTAACACTGATAAGGGGGTAAATAAATGGTATGAATTTTAAATCCAATTCAACTTTTTATCCATTTTCTACTTTGACCTGTGAGGATCTTGATTATAATATTATTTTATCCATATCACATGTAAGAATATTAATGATGTAAATACAAAACATTGTGTTTGTACAAGGTTCACTACTCAATAAGAGTATCTATTCCTTGGAATGTTCGAAAATAATCCTGACCACACAATCCACTAGAAAATAATCCTTTTGTGTGGATTACAATGAGTAGGATATTCCATTACACTCATTTAACACTGTGTAGACAATCTAATAGTTTTTTCATGGTGTACTTTTAAAATAATCCAATAGTTTTTGTTTTATAGAACTTGGATGGATCATTATACTGCCTCCTAAGATTGTCTTCTACTTATTGATGAGGGTTTGTGACACTAAGAATTTCCTCCACCAGTTGAGTCCTGTATGATGTCACAGTTCTACTTTTTTCTTCCACAACTTTATTATTTACATTGTTTGTTTCAAAAAAACATGAAAGAAATCCCTCTTATCTCTTCCAAGAAAAAAATTGACAACTAGATAATCTTATTCTTATATCAGTCACAATAATATGAATTTTTTGTGGACTTCTGAACACTGGATTTTGTCTAACCTAGATTATAATAAACATATATGAATTTGGTCACATATCTTCTTCTATTATTTTCTCTTTATTATTTAGTGCAAGAACTAAAATAATACTATCACTTCTAATTCTACTTGATGGAATCAAAAACTTCATTTTTTTTATTTTTAAATCAATGATGATCCGATCAACTTAGAATTATCACTATTTTTCTACCATGAATAATAAGAAATCCTTAAGTAGGAACACTATATTATTCTTGGACATAGAATACTGTGAAAATGTGTATAAATCATCTTATTCTATTTCTTCGAGACTTATTACCAACAAATGAGTGTATCATTTTAATATTATTCTTCCTTGTGAAAATATAAACATAGGTGAACATCTAGTTCTTCTTCACACAAGTAGAATGTGTGTGTTTTCTATTCTATTTCCATTCTGTATCAATCGTCTATCCACATAGTTTTACTTTGAGAAACATAGTTGAGGTATTATAGTGTGAGTTTAACATGTGTTGAGTGTCCTCAAAACATATTATTCAAATAGTACGATGAGGGTGTAAACACCTATCATGCACACATGATATTTCTCCTTTGTGAACTATCTTGTATCCTTAGAAAACTACCTTACACCATGTGGTCACCAGATATTATTCTCTTATTTTATCTTTTTTCTTCAATGAAAGACCAACTGTACTAAGACATATTATTCTTCTTCTTTATAGAATCACTAACTTCCTTTTTTATTATTAAACTAATGAAGATCATCTCAACTTAGAATCATCACAATTTGTCTACCCTTATAATAAACAATCTTTTAGTAGGAACACTCTATTATTCTTGGACCAAATATAATGTGGATATGTGTATCATGTGTATTATTCTCTTTCTTCAAGAATTAATACCAATACATGAGTTTATCTGTTTAATTTTCTTTATACTTGTGCAGATATAAACTTAGGTTCACATCTGGTTCATCTTTTCACAAATAGAATATGTGTGTTTTCTCTTCTCTTTTCATTGTATATCAACTAGTTACACATGTGTTTTTACTTTTCAAAACATAGTGGGGGGTATTATACCTAAGAATTGGTTCATAAAACCGTTCTTCAGGAATCACTACAAGTGTGTGAGTTTAACATGTGTCGAGTGTCCTCAAAACATCTTTTTCACAAAGTATGATGAGGGTGTAGATACCTATCATGTGTACAAAGTTTTTATCCATTGAGAACTATCCAGTATCCTTCGTAAAATACTTAGCACCAAGTGGCATGAGTTCTTCATGAATAACCTTCCCTTATACAATCCAACTTTCTTTTCCTGGATTGTCTCCTCTTCCACAAATTGCTTCTTCTTCCATGGGCTTCAACTTCTTTCATGGAATACTAATGCCCTGTATACTACTGATGCTTTGTGGCCCCCATTTTTCTTTGTGAGATATCAATCCACAAAAACTCCTTCCACAAAAAACATCATTTATCAGAGAATATTTCATCTCTGAACTACTATCCTTCAAATAATTCTTCCCCAAAACTTCTTATCCTTCTGGGAATTATCCCCTGTAAACTCTCTCTTTTGAAAAAACCATCCTCACAAACTCTTTCTGACTTCACTGAATTACTCCTAGAGAAATGAAATTTTCTAATGAAATTTTCTCACACTTAAGTAATCTGATTAGGGGTATTTATATAGGGAAATTGATATAAAAAACTCAGTAATCTGATTTACCCAAATTTTTGATGTGGTATAGTCTTCACCGCATACTGCTATGTAGTCTGCATAACACATTTCTCCTTTGTTTCATACAATTCATTTACTAAAAAAACTTTTTTCGGAAGCCTAAAACACCACCTCTGAACTAAAAACTCCACACCTACCATGAGCTTCAAGTCTCCCACATACTATTTTCCCTACGTTGTCTGCATAGCGTGCTTCGCAGCCAGTATAGCACTGCTATGTGGAAATCCATCCTTTTTCGATTTTCCTTCATTGTTCTGCATTACTCATTTGTGGTCTATGAATATTTATTTTTGTTCTACTAACTATGAGATCATATATGGAAAAAATTCCTTTTCTAAAACCAAACTCTTGTTTTTCAGTCCCAAAAATTAGCAAACAGTGGAAAATGATGCTACCTTAAAAATATACTTCCACAAAACCAACCATAGTGATTTTTAGTCATTTTGATTTATTGAAAAACACAAATTGATACATCATTAACACTTTAACCATCTTATACCATAATTCAATTCATGAGAATCACTTTATTCCAAAATATACTCACAATATTTCATCATGAACCTTATCTTTCTTGATATATAATCGTTGATCGATCACCTTTATCATCATAATATTTTCAATGGAAAGTACTATAACGTAACTTTCTTACAGAAACATCATTATTCCCAATAAAACCTAAATACAATTGGAATATCAAGTTTGGAGGACTTCATCCAAGCTCTATTAACATTGGAACTACATCATCATATTGACCACCAATGGAAATAAATTTATAAAAATTACAATGCATACACAAAGTGGTCTCTTCACTGAGTAATTTAGCATGTTTTGATTATGTGACACAATTCAGTGTTATAGCATGCCTTTATGTTATTACTTATAATGAAATATTTTTGTTTTTTTATATAACTTTTGTTGTAAGGGATGAATAAATAGTGGTTGTGAATGAACGAGAACCAATTTTCAATTGTAAGGTGTATGGGAAACTTATAACCAGGAAAATGGTGCCTGTATATTAAAACCTTATTGAGAATTATATATAAAAACATTTTAAGGCTGGGGTTAAATTGTGAATGATGATAAATTAAAATTCTAAAGGAAATTGATTTTGACTAAAGGGAGAAAAATGTTAAATTGTAGGGTGTTTGGGAACTTTACAGGTTGGTAGGCGTCCATCCTTATGATTAGACCATTATTTTTTAGCATGTTAGATTCCGAAATGAAATTGGTTACATTTTAAAATGTTCAACTGGACCCAAGTAGGTTATTTGGGGTATTTAACATATGATATGACCCAATATGGGTGTTTAAAAGATTAAATCTTGAGAAAATACTATTGGGTTGCTTTTTTGTGAACCCAGGTCATCTCGGTGGGACCCTCATAGGTTGCCTTATTTGATAAAAAATGAATTTAGTTACTAAATCAACTATTTGTGATATGATGTCTAAAAATTTTTAATGTTTAAAAATTAAATTTTATGAGACTTTCCTATTTTTCTTTGAGCTATTTATTAAAATTCAAGTGATCGGTGTTTCTGTTCTAAAAGGGAACTTGATTTTTTGAGTTAAATATTTTACGATGTTTAAATATTAAATGTGGATAACTATAAAGGGATTGTAAATGGAACCATAGGTGGTGTCCTATGTTTAAAACCTATTTTAAGGGATGTTTAAGTTTCTCTCTGACTAGTTGTGGAACAGAAACATGTGCATTTTTTGTAGGCTATTTCCTTTTTTGAAATAGATTAATTTGTTGGCTCTTGAGCCAAGTGACTTTTTTTCTTTACAAGACATGGTATTAGAGTCAACACTTATTATTTTATATGGTTCTAGCCCATTCTAGTTTTCACCCTTCCATATTTAAATCCTTGCTGGTGTTGTCAGTTTTCTAATACTTAGTTCCATTGTCCCTTGTATGGATTTTATTTTCTAGTGGCACACTTGTTTGAATGGGTGGTCATTGTTTCCTTGACCTTTGTTATGGGTGTGACCATTGAGTAATGGTCAGTTTAAGCAAGTTAGACATGCCTCGGGCATGGTCAGCTACTCAATAGGTCACTTGACCATCTTCTTTTCTTCAGTTATGGATGAGTTGGTATGGAATCATCTAGGTTAATGGTTTCATGGGACAATACTAATTTGGGTTAAATAAATTTTATAGTACATCAAATAATTTAATTAATATGGTTGATAAGACTATGGGTAGTATTGAGGATGTTCCTTTTTTCTTGTGTGATCTTGGTGTAGTATGTGTTCACGTATGCAGAGCGCGTTGAGTGATAAAATATGTAACAAACTGGTTGGGTTTGGTTAAACGTTGAGCCTTGTGTTATTGGGTGAAGTATCGTGTCATATTTTATGTAGAGTGACATATGAGTTAAAGAATAAAGTTCTTCCTAGTGCTCAGGTTGAATTTCTCGAGACTCTGGTGTTTGAACACGTCGGTCAGTTCGATTTTGGTTTCCTTGTCTAATGCCATGATGTTTGGGAGTGTGACTTAGGGGAGCGTCACACATTTTTTAAAGGTGTTTTGATCTAGCGTTCTTGTGATTGGAAATATTATCTTCTCTATTTTCTACTAGGAAACTCTTAAGGTGGGGAGTTTCACACCGTCCATGGTGGTTACATGTCCTTCCAAGTAGAAGAAACCTAACCTAATAAAGGCCATTTGGAAAATGGTAGGTCTTTCCTTGAAGCCCTTGAGGCTTGTAAGTTGAATTGTGTCAGTGCTTTCTCGACATCATGAAACTGTTGTTGTAGGATATGTATTCAACCGTGGTGAAGCACCATCGGTCATGGATGGATATCCATGGTAAGTTGAATGATCATAGACAACCTTCGGTAGTAAAGTCATTTGTTTGGTTAATGTTGGTGTGTCGGTTGGTGAAGCCAAGTTTCTTTCAAGGAAACTCGACCAGTGGTGATTCAACCTTTCTTATTTTTATTAACTATGTGTGATTGTCTAGGAACAATGAAAATACTCTTAGTGTATTTTTCTTAGTGACAAGAAATTCCCCAATCTTGACATTGTCTTAGATGAAATAAGAGAGCATCGACCTTACTTCGTAATAAATATTTTAAAATTCTATTGAGTTGTTGGGGTTCTTATATTTCAGTGTTTCCTTCTGGATGCATGGATCTTATCGGGGCATGGTTAGTCTTGAGTAAACCTTGGGTTCCAAAGTAGGAATTCCTTGGAAAATATCTTGTACAAAAATTTTGTTATGATGGTACCACTGGATGTATGCTACTTTGAGTGTAGTGATTGATATGATGTAGCCGTTGTGGCCTTCTAAAAATGAATATCTTATAACATTGGAATGTGGAATACCTCGGAATAGTCCCTTGGACTCAAGTTCTATGAATCTTAGGTTACCCCAATTTTGTTAGTGGGCTCAGAGTTAATGCTTAAAGGGTGAATATTCTAATGGCATGGATCTGGATTTAACCTTTTTTAATGCGGTGTCATTACATTTTAAATTGTCATATTATAGTTTGGTCACGAAACATAACCATAAGTCTGGGGTGGATTTCATTGGACATGTTCATTGTGAAATAGAGATGCCTTGGGAAAAGGCATCTCAGTTACATTTTCAAGTTGCTAGCCATATAATCTGAGCATCCTATTGAATGGTCAGACATAGTGGCTCGACTAGTTTCCTCTCTTGTTCAATAATGCAGCCAATGAAGGACTGTTTCTAGAATGCTATCTGGTGGAGATGAGTGTAGTTTGTGTCAGTTTGGGCCTTTTATGAAAATTATGCTTGAACTTTTTAAGTGATGTTGATGGTGAATTGATTTTTTTAAGTTCAAAATCACACTAAGAGTGATGTTAAAATTCTTAGAGTACGATTTGAAAGGCAATTCCAATGGTGGAGATGCCATGGTTTGGGAACTTCCCCTTTCTAAAGTGAAAGTCTAAGGTGGGAAGTACCTTTGGAAAAATGTTTAATAAGGTAATGAAATGATATTGTATATGGTAAAATGAGTTTGGGAAAGATCTATCTTAGTTTTCTTGTTGGAAAAAAAGTTCTATATTAGGTTTTCATGGACTAATTTTCATGTCCGTAAAGGAATCCTCAGAGGTGCGTTGGATGTTTGGAAATAGAACACGATTGTTTGAATGAAGATTTACAAACCTTATAGGTTGGGTGATGTTTACATTGTTCATGAAGGCTTGTTGAGGATGAGAAGTTATAAGGTGGGATGGTTATAATCAACCTAGTTTTAAAATGGATGAAAATCCAAAGGAATTAAACTTTTGTGATTTACTGAATGGGAATTTTTTAAAACCGAGCACCGAAATTTAATTTTGAGAGTTAGAAGACCTAAATGTGATGTTTTTGGACTTGGGTGAAGGACTGCGAAGTTATTTGGGTTCCTCAAGGAGTTTTGGGAGCATATAAACCATAAAATCATGTTTTAAATAGGCTATATAAGGTGCATGGTTTTTCTGAAACTGTGCGCCCCCTTGAAAAAAGCTGTGCAGTCTTTAGTAGGTGAGCATAGGCTATCACACGGGCTGCACAAAATTTTCAAAACCATGCGCCGATCCCACTTTGTAAGTGGAAAATATGAAGTACCTAAGTAATATTCAGCAAATAGTTGGCACGTGGTTTCCAAACCATGGGGCTAGCCCATGTGGGGTGCCTTAGGTGTCCAGTAGAGGGTGAATAGTTTTCCAAATAGTACAGTTCAAACCACACATGATACCCCATTTTAGAAATATATTATATTATTAAATTAAAATTAAAATAAAATAAACTAAAACCTAAATCTACCTCTCCAATCACCTCACTCGAATGACACCCCCTTCTAGGATCCCCAGGCACACGATGTGCACCCCTCCTTGGCTTCTCTTTGGCTCATCGATTTCATTCGGATATCCCCCCATATTCTCATTGATCCTTCATGGTAAGTTCCCTCCTCCCTTATCCTTCCCTATTCCATCTCTTTTCTCTCTTCCCATTGCCCTAAATTATTCATATGAAACCATAGGTATGGGTTAACCTAAATTTTGGTGTTTTCTTCAATGATAGGTAATAATAAAGGTCTCTCGAGACTCCCTTGTTCATATTCTAACAACCACCACTGAAGGAGAAGTAGTTTGGATCATTTTGGTTTGCCTCCATTACTTTTAGGTACAAATTATTTCCACTACTTGGTTTCACCCAATTTATTTTGTTCCTTTTGTGATTTAGGTTCCTTAGTAATTGATTATAGAGTGCTTGACGTCTCTGAGAGGGCTTTCACTCATATACAATGGTACATATACATACATATATATATCTTCCTTATACATATTCCATCATAGGGAGGGGAATATTTAAATTGGATTAAGGGGTATATATATATAATAATGTATGTGCGTGCAAGTGTAGAGAAATATCTGGTTAAATTTGTCATGTATCGAGTGTTCTGCTTACTTTGGACTGATTCTTGAGGTAGGATCACTTTCCTTTTTATTTTAATTTAAAATGAATTAGTTTCCTACTTAATAATTATTTGATAAATGAAATTATGGTTCATGGATGAAATTTTTAGTTTTAATAAATGATTTTTTTGATAAAAAATGTCATGGTTTTATAATAAAACCCCTCCAATAGAGGTGTGTAGTATTTGAAAACTCACAGAGATTTTGCGACTTCTATATTCCTTATCCATATTTCTTAGTGGTTACTTATGATTTGATATCATTTTTTAGAATATTTTATTTTTGGAATATAATCTTTAAGGATATCCTTCACTAGAGTCACCCCTTAGAAATAAATATTAAATCAATCAATTCATATTCTATGTACTTGCCCTAGATGTTAACTAGAAATAACCATGTTTAATATTTCCCCTTTGTAATGACACCTCCTAATTTTTTTTTAATTTTATTAAAATGATTTTTCCTTATCTTTTAATTAATGGATTGAAATAGTTTGTTAGTATGAAATGGAACTGAAAAGGGTGACATGGCCATGTGTCTGTTTAATTTCATAAGCACATTTTATGAGAATAAAATGGTTTTAAAAGGAAATATCAAAGGGATGGTAAAGACATTCCCCTCGTCATGATTTGTTAAATTATTGATGTGTAATTTAACACTTTATTTGAAAATAAAACTTGGTAAGTACATACATAAGAGGTGATTCCTTATTTACTAAATTATGGATACATTATTACTATTGAAATTCATAAGTGGTACTACCTTAAGAATTATATTATAATAGTGATAATGGTTGTAAATTAAATGGGTGAATGATATGCATGAGAGGCTAATACCTCATGCATTATATATTGTGAATTATTATGCCATATAGTGTTGTGGAGCTAAGGGACTATGTGAGAACATGGAAGGGAAGACTGTTTGAGCATCCCAGCTAGGTCCAGGGATTGACTGTGAGAGATCATTTGGTGACAAATGACTTTGGGTATGTCCCGGTCCTTTCATAATATGAAACAAAGGGATTGTGAGAACCCTTGGGTGGGATTATTATGTGAGTTTATCTGCTGGAACCAAGGGATATATCCTGAGAGCTCCGCTGGTGATGGATGACTTTGGGTATGTCCTGGTCCTGCAAGCGGCTAGATCTAGGGGGTAGACCATGAGAACTCCCTTGGGGATGGATGAAAGTGGGTAAATCTTGGTCCGTCCAATATGTGCATTCCAAGAGACTATGAGAGATCATGGGGTTGGGTAAGGGGCTAGACCGTGAGAGCTCCCATTGAATTGGATTATAGTGGGTAATTCCCCGGTCCTTCCCAACACACACACATATATATATATGTATATATATAGATAGAGAATATATATATATATATGAAGTGACATGATCAAACATACTACACATGGGATGAAGTGGTAAGTCCCAGTAGGTGTCCTTATGAACCTAAGCATGAGGTTATATTTATTTAGTTCTATTTATTATACTGTCTATACCTACACACTGCTTAATTTATATTGCACTGTATGGATTAGGATAGACACCGTGGGTTCCAACCTATATAGAATTATATATCTCACACTTCTCGGTCTTCCATTGCACTGGGGTACTTGGGTAGACTCTCTTGTTTGTAGGACTATGGACCTTGGTTGATTTATTTTTGTTGTGTACTTGCACCTAGGATTTAGGAGGAAAGGATCGAGATATAGATTAGGATTCTCATGGAGATAACCCTTGAGGATTTTCTATCATTTTTTTATTTTGTTACTATATTATAAAGCATATTGTGTGTTTACTATTTTAGTTTGAGTATCATCATTGTAAATTTATACCTTATATAAATTGGTTTCAGCTACCACTTTTATTCAGTTATATATTATTCTTCCGATGCTTTTTAACTTCTTTATTTTCTACTTACCTTCTCTATTATTTTTTACTATCTAATAATTCCACTATGTGACTTTGATATTAGGCTATAATCTCCCCACTATCACCTCCGGAGACCCTCAATGTTACTTGGAAGCCTCTGGTGTATGGGGAGACGTGCTTGAGGCCATGTGACCCACCAATCTGGCTACTGGTTTAATGGTAATTCGGGCCATGATGTTACACCATAAATGAACTTAATAAAACTATAATACATCAGATACATGTACAATAGGTTCTATATATGTTAATTAATGGAATTAATTTTGTTATCTAGAATATTCAAGTGAAGAAAGTGTTCAGATAGAACATAAGGGAATCTCAAACCCAACTTTCTTTCCTTTGGTTTTCCCTCTTTACCTTTTTGTAGTATGAATGTTCTATTAATGTTCCTAAAATATCATTTCTTTATCCTTATCTTTTATTTTCTGGGACATATATATTTCCAATATAATTTTATTACAAATAAAATGATTTTTTGAAAGAAATATTCTTTCAAAAAATACATTTTCTACTTCTCATGTGATTGTTCTTCTACACTCAAGATTGATGATTCTTTTTTAAAGTATGATATTCTTAGTTTCTATTGGGAAACCCAATGTTTATTCATGAATGTATGATTTATCAAATTAAAACCATTCCTTTCTATGGGTTATTTTATGTCCAATGTTGGTATACGTTCCATGTATCTTGCATGATTATGTAAATGTTATGATATGATGGGTGCACCTAAAATTATATAGCACATGTAAATGTTATGATGTGATGGGTGTTCAAAGAATTATATAGAGATACAATTCATTGGGTAATGTGATTAATATAATGAGGTAATGTGAAATATGAATGAATATGATTCTAGAATTATTCAAAACTATTTGTGTTGGTTGACCACTAACTCACAATTTTTAATTTTTATACATTAAAACATTCCATGCCTTTATCTAATGTTTCTTATCTTGATTATGATGATGATACCATGATTAAGTTATTATGATGATGATTATTTTCACCCATGTTATATTGATTCATGTTTTTATCTATCCTCTTACTGGGATTTTAGATCTCCCCTTCTTTTGATATATATCCTCAGGTGAATACTTGTACTGAAGAGAACATGAGGGAAAATAAGTAGGTAGAGAAGATATAATTTAATAAATGATTATGTTTTATTATGTAAAAGTTATATATAGTCCTAATTTTCCCAAGACACTAAAATTTTGGATTCTGGTTTTGTAACACTATTATATTGTCGATCTTTAAAATGATATAATTGTAATATAAGAAAATTAGGGTCACTATAGTTGTTATTAAAGCACAGCTTAGTTAATTTGTGAATTATAATTAGAGAACATCAGTGAAAAGCCATAGTATGAGACTAAGAAAATGAAATCACCCAAGAATATAGGTTTTAGAAAAATTCTAAACATAAAATCCCACAAGATATGAATTTAGAGTAAATTTCACAAAGGAAAAAAATTATGAATTTTGGACTTATGTTTTTTCAAAACATTTATATTTTAGAAAATGATGGGAACTAGGAGAAACCAGGACAACAACCCATGTAAGGGATAATGTAGTGATTCCATGAATGATATCCCAAATTCCTTGGGAGGTGGAATTCAAAATTTGATGTAAATTATTAACCAACCATCTCAGGATATGAACCATAACCTGAATAATGTGAAATTTCCTCCTTAAACTAAGATGGAGAAACTAACTATTGACTATTTTCTGCGTAAATGACCACCGATGTTTAGTTGATCTTATGATCCACTTTTTGTAGAACAACAGATCAACACAATAGAGAGGGTATTTTTTTATTTCAATGTTATGAGATAGAGAAGGATACTATGACCATTTATCATTTATATGGGTAGGCTAGTCAACATTTGCTGTTGATTAAGAATACCAATCTAAAGTATGAAATTGAAGATATAGAGTGGGAAGTCTTTAAGAGAATATTTCTTAGAAAGTATTTCCTAAAACTCATCATACAAAAGTGGAGATGGAATTCTTAGAGCTGAAGAAAATAAAATATAATCTGTCATGGACATTGAAGCAAATTTCACATTAATTTTTAGGTACGACTCAGGTTTTTTTATCAATAATGATAGAAAAAATTTATAGATTCCATAGTGGTTCAAAACCACACCTTCAAAAGGCTCTAGATATTCAATACTTTGGGAGTTATGAAGAAAATTTCATATGTTCTCTCAATGTGGATATAGAGTTTGGAGAATGATCCCATGGTTATGGTGATAAGGAAAAAAAATTTAAATTTCAAGCTAGAGGACCTAATGAAAAAGGTGAAAATAAATCCAAACAACTCAGATGTAAAAAATATTAGAATAAGTATCATGTGAAATGCTTCAAAGGGATGTAAAAATGCTATAATTATAGGAGATAAGGCCCCCAATATCATGAATGTAGAAGTGACTTAAAGAATATAGCTGATATAATGAAGGAAAGAAAATAACCACCCATTTTTCAATGATTCAACTGAAGGGAGAAAGGGAACTATGAAATTTCGTGCACTAAACCTCGAGTTCTTGAGGGTAATAAGAATCAGCTACCAAAAAATCCAGAGAATGAGAAATCTTACTCCATCAATACTGCTAAAGTGGAGTAAAAAATTAAGTCATACATGGTATACTTTATATTCAATAAATAATGGAAAATTATTATTTCATTATGGTTTCTAAATTCCTTTATAATTTTAATGTTTTCTAGAACTATTTAATCGAATACCCAAAACCTTGAATTAGAGGTTTCCATAAAAACACCTAATGGTGCAATCATTACAACCCTAAGTGTTGGAATCTTCTCTTGTTGGCATATGTGGGAAAATTCTCCCAAAGAATCTTTTAATACTTCTCTGGGATTAATTCGATGCTATAATGGGGATAGATTGGATCTTGTTATAGAGATCACACATCAAATTTTAGGAAAAGGAAATATATTTTCATATTCTAAACTTTCCCCTGATCCTATATAAATGTAATGGAGATCATTAATCTCCTATGAAAAATCATTCAACAGTGTCACTATTACTTCCCTATAAATATCCAAACCTCGCTCAAATGTTTAATTCAAAGGAAGGTATAAACCTTGTAGAAATCCCCATCATGAGGGAGTAAAGTGATATACTTATTAGAGATTTACTCAGAATTCCCACATATTTTGGGGTATATTTCTCAATAGAACTCATACCCAGAGCTAATATTATCTCAAAATTTCCTTATAGGATGGACTCTATCGAACTAGGGGAGTTAATTAAGTAGATAAAAAATCATTTTGGAAAAGGGTTCATAATACCTAATGGATCACTTTATGGTGTGCTAGTGCTCTTTTTGAAGAAGATAGATGGATCAATGAGGTTGTGTATCGATTATCAGGAACACATCGTCATCACCATAAAGAAAAATTATCCTCTTCCAAGGATCAATGATTCATTCGATTAGCTATGAGGAGATCCATACTTCTCAAAGTTGGATCTTCATTCTGGATATCATCAATTGAAGGAGAAGAAGGAAAATATTCAAAAGTCAACTTTTCTTATAAGGTATGTGCACTATGAGTTTCATGTGATTCCCTTAGTAAAAACTGATTCCCTTTCAATCTACATGGATTTTACAAATATAGTATATAGTAATTACCTTGAAAAATTTACTGTACTATTCATCAACGATATTCTCATCTACTACAAGAGAGATGTAGAACATGAAGAACATCTAAGGATTGTGCTAGAAACATTAAGGAAGGAGAAACTGTATGCCAAGTTTATCAATTTTTACTCTTGTATGCAGTAAGTCACATTATTAGGACACATGATCACAAGTGGAAGAATTTCTGTATACCCCTCAAAAACAAAGGCAATTAAGGAATGTCCCAAACCAACTAGTTTCATAGAAATCCATAGTTTTCTTATATTAGAAGGGTATTAACGATGTTTTTGAGAAATTTATCACTATTTTATATCCCACTAACTAAGTTAAAGATAAAACGGGTAAAGTATGTGTAGAGGAAATAATGTGATGAAATCTTCAAGGAGCTAAAGAGAAGGTTGATCACTACACCTGTACTCACATTACTGAAAAGTGGAGATTTTTTTGATATATTGATGCTTTAATGAAAGGCTTGGGTTGTGTACCCTTTTAAAATGATAAAGTGATAGACAACACCTCATGATAGTTGAATATAAACATGTATAACTACCCGACACATGACCTAGAGCTTGCGACTATGATTTTTTCCTTCAAAATCTGGCGACACTATCTCTGTGGTGAAAAGTGTGACATATATAATGATCACAAGAGATAAAGTGTAAATTCACACAAAAGGATATCTACATGTGTCAAATGATATGGTTAGATCTAATCATGGAGTACGATTTCCCTATTCAAAATCATCTGAGAAAGTCAAACAAGGTATCTGACGCTCTTAGCAGAAAAGAACATGATACTCTATCAATGATGAAGATTGAGAAAGCCCAAATCTTCATGGAGAAACAAAGGATATATATTAAAATCATTAAGAAATGTAATAAATTATATATTTACCAAATTATTATCCAAACAGCTATCCAAGATAAGATTAAGGAGGCACAAAGGGTTGATTTGGAGCTTCAAAAGAAGGTAAAATTATTAAAGGGAATATTCAAGAGTTCCATATTGATGATGATGATGTAATTTGGTTTGGAATGAGGGTGTGTGTGCCTTAATCACTTGCGATAAAGAATGAGGTATTGGATGATGAACATACCTTAACTTTCTCAATTTATCCTAGAGGTAGCAATATGTATCATGATATTTGAGAAAAATTTTGGTGGGACAACATAAAGAAGGATATTACAGAGTATATCTCAAGGAGATTGATATATCATAAATTCAAAGAAAAGTGAAAAAATTACAATGTGATTATGAAAAAATTGCCTATACCTAAGTGGAAATGGGAGAATATCGCTATGTAATTCATAACTGGTATTCTTAAGACATCAAATGGAAATAATGTGATATGGGTTATGGTGAGATTACTCACCAAGAATGCCCAATTCATCTCTCTTTGGGAAGATATATCACTTGAAAAACTTACTAAGATACATGTGAAGGAAGTGGTAAGGTTTCATGGGGTTTCACTTTCGATCATCTCTGATCGTGATCCAACATTAACATCTAAATTCCGAAGAATTATTGAACATGATTTGAGTAATAAATTGAAGGCCAATTTACAAGACTATTCAGACACTCAAGGACATGCTAAGAGTATTATCAATGGAATTTGATGGAGGATGTGATTAGCATCTCCCATTGGTTGAGTTCTCATACAATAATAGCTTCCACTTGAGTATTCAAATGGCTCTATATGAATATCTTTATGGAAAATTTTTTTATAACAACAACCTTTGGGGTTGAAGTTGGAGAAAAAATTTACTTGGACCTGATCTTGATCATGAAATGAAATAGAAAGTTCAAGCCATCCAGTAACATATCAAATCCGCTAAGATTTAGAAAAAGGGTTATTCTGACAACCATCAAAGGGACTTGAAATTTGAGGTTAGATTTAAAATTTTCCTTCAAATATCACTATTTAGTAGAGTCATGAGGTTTGGAAAGAATGGGAAGCTAATACCAAGGTACATTGTCCCCTTTGAGATGCTTGATCGCATAGAAGAAGTGGATTATTATCTTGAACTTCCACCAAATATGGATCAAGTTTAAGACATTTTCTATATATCTCTTCCAAGGAAGTACATTCCAAATCCATCAAATGTACTAAAATCAGAGGTGGTATAGCTGGAAGGTGATATATCTTATGAGGAACAACCGATAATGATTTTGTATGAGAGAGATAAGGTTCTACAAAACAAGACAACCTACGTTTCCAAAGTGTTGGGGAGGAACCATAATTATAAACAAGTGACTTGGGAACCAGATAAGGGAGGAAGGAGAATAAACCACACCTGTTTATTTAAAACAAAATTTCAAGAGTGATATTTCAAAATTGAGGAAGAATGTAATAACCCAAACTTTTATGAATAAAATTATTTCACCTCTTATAATTATGTTATATGGTATAAAGCACATATATAATATAGAGAAATGATAATAAAATCATTATTTTCATTAATGAATAATGAAATAAGTAATATTTGAATAAATTTAGGAATCTATATCAATGATATGAAAGTATAAATAAAATTTACGCATCTTATAAATGGAAATATGATATAATTATATCATTGTATAAGTAAATAAAATTATTAAAAATGATAAAGTAAGTATTGGTATTTTTGTAAAAATTAAATTCTTATATTCAATTTTTTAATTAATATAATTATTTAAAAGAAGATTTATTTTCATTAAATAGGTTTATAAGTTAATATTTTTTGTCTTATTATTATAATATAGTTTTATGAGATCTCAGTTATTTTTTCAATGTCTCATAAAATCAGTTATAATTTTAAAATTGGTATTTTTCGAATAAAAAATGATTTTAATTAAAAATTAACTTCAAATATATAGAAATTTTTTCTCATAAATGGAGTTTATTTTCGAATTCTACATGTCAAAAATGGTTATGGTGACGTTTTTGGATTTTTCTAAGATAATTGATTTTTTTTTGAATATTGAAATATAGTATTTTATGTTATTTAACAAATACACGAATTGTTGAGTCATAGATGATGTATGGATTATATAAGCCCATAATCTCAAACAATACTTAAATATTTTAATATATTTAGTTATAATTATCGATCTATTTACAATATTGAGCCAAAATAATAAACTAATGAATAAAATACTGAGAAAACAACCCTCTCCTCCCCTATAAATATCACCCATCACCACCAATTCGCCGCACAACTTACATGATTTTATCCTAATATGAATTATTCTCAATAATATTTCTAATACCCTACCCCAAATCTAGGGACCATTTGTCTCATCAAAATATAAAAAATAGTTCCCTATGGAGGTTCTCAAGGAGGATAAATTCAAAAGGAAACATCCTCTTTATTTTTCTTTTAATTTATTTCCAATTTCATTTTTTTTTATTATCACCACTAGTCCCCTCATACAAGTGGTATGATAACACCAATATCTTATATATACTAGAACTTTATTATTTTAATGAAATATCCTTTATCAAATCCATTCTCCTCTCCCATTAAATTTTAAAAATGAAAATATTGTCCGTGATGTGTCGATTTATCTCCATTGTTGATGATGTGTTTTCATTTCCCATTAAATGCCTTTGAGGCCTGTCGTAAACCATTATTATGGTAAAATAAAATTTTATTATACATATTATAAGTTATATAATTTTATTAAACCAGTATATAAACATTATATTAAATAAAATGATATAAGTTCATGATGGTTGTAAAAACTGCATAAATAAATAAAATCATTTTCATTAACGAATTATCTAATGAATCATACACATACTATAAAAAATGCTATTAAAGAACAATTAGTAATATGGAAGTTCCTTAATAATATATAATTTCAATTTTTTAAAATTATTCTCATTTTACATGATCTTCATACGTGTATACATGTGATCTGATCATGAAAACCAAGAAAATAAACACTCCTGTATGATGAAATTAAACTCTATAACTTATAAAAAAAGACATAAATGAAATTAATAAAACAATAATAAATAAAATAAATTTATAATAGGTAATGTATTTGTCAATTAATGGATTTAATTTGATTATCTAGGCTATTAAAGTGAATAAATAATTCAAACAAAAGTTTTGGGGATTGTTGAACCTAATATTCTTTCCTTGGGTTTTCCCTCTTTCACTCAATTTTTATTTTGAAGGTTAATTTAATATTCCCTAAATATTTTTTTAATCCTTACATTATTGTTTCTTTTATATAAAATTTTCGAATTTGATTTTATGAAAAATTCATATATTTTCCCAATGAAATATTCTTTCAAAAAATACATATTCTACTACTCATGTGATTTTTTCTTATTCCCTCATGATTTATGATTCTTATACCTAGTATATTATTACCTCTTTATTTTGGAAACCTAAAAGATTATTTAGTAATGTATGACTTATGAAATTAAACCCACTACTTTTAATGAGTAATTTTGGGTCCAAGATTGATATACATTCTTTGTGGAATGCATGGTTAGGTAAATGTTTTGATGTGATGGGTGTGTGTGTGGAATTATATAGTGAATGTAAATGTTATGATGTGATGGATGAATGTAGAATTATATAGCTCTCTGATTAATTGGGTCAGGTGATGAATCTCATGAGATAAAGTTAAATATTAATGAACATGATGTTATCTTTGTTCACAACTATGTGTGGTAGATGAACACTACGATATGATGTTCCATTTTTATGCATTTACACATTCTATGCCTCTATCTAATGTTTCCTCTCATGATTATGATGATGATCCCCTTCTTAAGTTCCGATGATGATGATTATTCTCACCCATGTTATATTTATTCTTAATCTTCTTTATCCTCTTACTATTATTTTATATCATCCCATATTTTGATGTATATACTTAGGTGAATAATTATAATAAGAAGAACACGAGGGCCAATAAGAAGCAAGAGAATAAGGAATTAAATAAATGTTTATTTGTTATTAAGTAAAATTTATGCATGGTCTTATTTTTTATAATACACTAAACCTTTGGATCCTGGTTTTATAACATTATTATATAGTTTATGTTTAAAATGATGTAATAGTAACATAGAAAATGCATGGTCACTATAGATTCCCACTTTTATCTACATTTACAAAGTATAAATCATATATATAATAATCAATTTAATCAATGAATAAAAATTCCTTGTCATCAAATATCTGTATTGAGTAAAGGATATATATTTGTCAATATTTCCCCAGTTAATCAAATAAATTTTAATGTAAACACCATTTGTAAAAATGATATATTGTTTAGGAAATAATTATACAAATTATTCAAGAATATGGATATTTAAGAGAAAGGTAATTTGAAATAAAAAATGATCACTAGAAAGTTATTATTTCTGGATAAAGTTAACAATAAAAAAATAAAGTGAGATTGTACAATAACTCTTACCATGTGGTAGTTTTAAATCCAAATCCCCTTGGTTGAAATAATTAAAATTGAAACTTAAACTACCCTGAATTATTAAGGAATCATGATATTACATTTCAGGGGGAAGTATTGATAAGATAAAATCATATATACCTATCCTTTAGTTAATGATTTTTATTTCTTTATTTGATAATGCTCTTGGTATGTGAGGAGTTTTTCATGAATATGGATTCCAAGGTTTCAAAAGAGATAATGCATGAAAAGAGCAGAATTTTCCTATTACACATCATGAAACAACAGTTCACGTCGTGTAATATGGTTTTATAGAATCCAATAAGTCGTGAACCCAGTCATTAACCAAGTTATGAAGATTGAAAGTGAAGAATCTAGTACACATTGAGAATGGACAATACATGTCATTAACAATTTGAATGAGAAATCCACACCGAAGATATAGCTAGAACACCATAACACATCCTGAAAGCTGGATTCATGACATGAAAGCAGTCAAGCCTCATATCTCAGATGAGATACATTCAAGATATAGTTAATATTAAAAATCCACAAAGATATACACAGATCAACCACTACACGATATGAATTTCTTTACATGTTATGCAATTTTTTTCTTATAAATATATATTACAGGTAGCATATTTGAAGAGCTTCCAGAGCAAATAATTTTTGTGTTTTTCATTTCAATCACATTCTATTCGATTCCATCTCATATAAACACAAATTTCTATATCTCTTTCATTATTCTATTTTAATACGAGCATCATGGATTAGGTTTCAACACTGCTTCCATTCCATTTTCACATCACCACCATCGTTCATCATCAATCATTGATTAAATCATGTTGAATCCATTTCCTCTCTCATTAAAAGTAAGTATGTGACTGAATTCTGATTTATATCTCTTTAATCCTGATTGCATGCTTGTATCCTTTTTCGAAACTGAATAATTTCATGTGTGTTTTCCATTTAAATTCAACCATTATTATCATTTTAATCATGATTTTAATTATTCCTTTGTTTACAATCATTCCTACCATGAGTTTCTGAACTACCTAGTGTAGGGATTGAGAGTAGGTGTATCTAAACATAATAAATCATTAATTCTAAATTTTGTAACCTTAAA
This sequence comes from Viscum album, assembly GCA_963277665.1. Taxonomy (NCBI): domain Eukaryota; kingdom Viridiplantae; phylum Streptophyta; class Magnoliopsida; order Santalales; family Viscaceae; genus Viscum; species Viscum album. The sequence goes on along the minus strand of OY728164.1, from coordinate 1,086,859,986 downwards.
AATTAGTAATCAGGATAACTAACTTTCTTCTATCCAATTCATTTGAACATCCCTGACCACAAGGTATTTGAGTGAAGGACCATATTCTAGTTGGAGTATATTAGGCTATGAACAATATCCTAAAATGATTTCTTCCTTAAAATCCAAGCTCAATGCATCTAGGTTGTCATTATTTTTCGATCATGGAATATTTACCTCTTAATTAGAACTATTTTATTTGACCAAAATCAACTAGATACCTCCACTTTCATCATATTATAAACCTTAGGATCCTACCAAGTTATAATTAAGATCACATTTTCTAGAGACACTCAAAATTGATCATGATCCCTCTCTCATTCTTGAAGAAAAAAAATCAACTTTTAGACATAGAACTCCAAAAATCAAAATATTTCAAATGGAATCCTAACCCAAAGGTCTTCATCCATAAATTGTCAGTTCCATGTTACGATCCTCATGGGATTGACTCTGGACATTCACTATACTACACCCTAGTAGAAATTGAAGTTTGGGAAAATAAAAAAATTCTAATCTGACCGCAACCTACATGATTTCAACGACACGTGCAGGCACGCCAAATTTTTGCGTTTTTGTCAAGGAACAAAACCATGTTATTGAAAAACCTATGGAAAAAAACATGGTATTATCTTTCCCCAACCCCCTTTCCTTATTTATTTTTCAATAAGGCCATACATCTTTGCTTCGTGGTATTGTGCATGTACCAAGGACCTTCGATTTGTTCAAAGATCCTTGAGACAAAATAATAGTTTGACTAAAATATTGAGATCTAAAGGTATCTATATGAATTACAATAGTCAATAATGGACAAACAAAACAATAAAGAGAGACCTAACCCACAAAACCCTCTGAATATGCATTAATTGATTCTTAGAGATCACCCGATGCAGCAAGAAAAGACTATCATCGATTATGGATTCCCATCAATCCATGGTGCCACACCAAGAATAGTGTGTACCCCCATTCAAGTCCATACTTTTGAAATCATTCCTAGACTCATTCACATGATCTAGAACATGGTGAAATTCAGCGAACATTAGAGTGAATATCCTCATGAGCAAATCTCTTACTTCCTGGAAGTATGATATACATTTTGTAACCAGAGAGTATCATCAGATGCAATAAGACTTCTCATATTCCCATTCACATTGTGAGATAAATCCATGTATTGGATTATTAGTGAAGCTCCAGAGTCAATCATTACTTGGGAAAATTTATCCAAGAAGTTCCTAGATAAATACTTCCCACCAATCTGAACCGGGAAACTCTCGAATGATATTAAGATCTTTGCCAAGACTGATGGAGAATCCACATGGGAAGAATGGGAAAATTTAAGGATATTATGAGGGATTTCCCACACCATAGAATGGACATTGGGATCCATATTCAAACATTATATCAAGGTATCAAACCAGTCGCAAAAACAGTTGTTGATTCTACCACTGATGAAGGACTAATGTTCAAAAAACCAGAAGCCAGAAGAGACAATTTAGATGAAGTCTCACACAACTCCTGCCTATGAAAAAGTGATCTTATACCACCTCGGAATGGTATCCACTGTATGGATAAAAAAATACTATCAATTTAAGTTGAACTGCTAATAACGAATCTGGAATCATTCCAGTTGCCTGCTATACAACCCCCTCCTACTCCTATAATGGAAATATGGTCATGCGGGATGTGTGGTGGCCAACACTTATATCAATACTACAAGTAAGTATTTGAAGAACCACAAGATTAAGATTGTAATTACATCAATTAAAATCCACATAACCCATAATTTCAACAGTGACAATAGTATTATCAATAGAGGCCTGCTCAGTAACCACATCAGAACAATCAAGGATATTATCAGCATAGAAGTGGTTAAAAACCATTTTAGAATTAAGGACTGCCAGGGTATCCAACCATGAACCCTGTGCTAAGACCACAAAAACAAGTTAAGAAACAACCTTTCCCCAAAATATCACAACAATAGTTTCATCCAGCTCGGCCAATACCTCACAGAAAAACTACCCCTCTCTAAAGTAACATACATATCCTCATAGATTGATTTTTTCAAAAGGTGGACCAGGGAATTAAAAATAAATAAATGGATATGCATAACCAACATGAAGCTTTAAGAAATATAAAAGTTCAAATTGGTTATATTTCAAAGACCTTGTCTAAAAAATTATTAGGTACTCTACCAGGTAATACTGAGACATACCCAAGTGAATAATTCAAATTTTTAGTGCTAAGAAGTGGAAATATTGTGAACATTAAACCAACAGATGGAAGAGATGAAGGAAAAATTGAAGAACCTAAGAATATATCATTAGTGGAAGAAGAAAAATTAAATGGGACCACCCAAGTAACATCTCAATAGATGACACCGACTGTAGACACCCAAACTCATGAGAAACCAAAAGAACCATTTTATGTTTCTCCACCACCACACAAGCCACCTGTTCCTTTTATAGAAAGAGAAAGATAAGGTAGGTAGGTGGAACAATATAAGATATTCCTGGAGATGTTTAATAAACCACATATAAACATACCCATTGTAGAGGTCATTTCTCAAATTCCTTAGTATGCCAAATTCCTTATGGATCTGCTATACAACAAATTAGAAATGGAAGATCTTAGAGTCATATCACTAAATAAATAATGCTCTATAGTTTTTCAGTAGAAAATACCACCCAAGATGATAGACCCCTAATTTTTTTTCAATTCCATGTGCTATCAGAGAGTGAGAAATTCAGAAGAGCTCTGTGTGATCTTGGAGAAAGCATCAACTTATTTCCAAAGATCATTTTCCACAAATTAGGACTTTAAGATCCCAAATCAACTCAAGTATTACTACAACTTGTAGACTGATCAGTGAAGTACCCTACAGGTATTCTTGAGGTTGTTCTAGTTAAAGTAGTAAAATATTTCTTTCCAGTAGACTTCCTAGTTTTGGACATGGAAGAAGAAGGTGACATCCCTATTATTCTTGGAAGACCATTCTTATCCATAGGAAAGGCTCTGGTTAATGTGAATTAAGAAAGTCTGATCTTTTTAGTAAGAAAATAACATGAAATCTTCAACCTCCTCAAAGATTCTAAACAATCGGAGGATTACATTAATTGTAAAAACTTATCTCTTACCCATGAAGGAAAGGAATACAGGGCCATAGAAGAATAAAATGAATAGTTGTTATAATATTTTGAAGAAGAGTAGGAATTTGAGGAAGTTACTATCATTGAACAACTCGCAAGGGATATATTCCCTCCCTTCTCCCCGTCAATTATTCACCCAAAAACATTGGTGATGAAGTCTTTACCAAGTACGCTTAAGTATTCATACTTAGGAGCTTAAAACTCTCTTCCAGTAATTATAAACTCTAAAATATCTCAGGAATAAGAAGAAAAATTGGTCGAGTTATTGAAGAGAAACAAGCAATCAATTTCATAGGGGGTGGTAGACATTAAAGGAATCATTTTGAATATAAAAACTCACAAGATTGTACTTGAGAAAGATAAAAAACCAAAACTCAAACCTCAGAGGTGGATCACACCACCAATGAAGGAATTTGTTTAAAAAGAAGTACTGAAGCATATGGATTCAGGAATAATTTTTTTAATACCCGATAGTTAATGGGTGAGCCCACTGTAAGTAGTGACCAAGAAAGGTGGACTTTTAGTGGATAAGATTGATGAAAACGAATTGATTTCAACACACACTATTACTAGATGGAGAGTTAATATGAAATATATAAGTTTAAATGTAGCAATAAAAAAATCATTTTTCTTTACCATTCATGGATAAAATGTTGGAAAGACCAACGAGACATGAATTATACTATTTCCAGGATAGATATTTACGATACAACCATATTGCAGTCGATCCAGATGATTATTCAAAAATGAAATTCACATGCCCATTTGGAACCTTCTCCTATTGGTTCATGTCATTCAAAATGTGTAATTCTACAAAAATATTTCAACGATGCATGAAATATATTTTCCATGATATGGAATAAGAATTTCAAGAAATTTTCATGGATGAATTCGTAGTCTATTGAAGATCGTTTGAAGTCTGCCTAAGAAACATGGAGTTAGTCCTATGGCGTTGTGAAGAAAAATCACTAGCCCTAAATTGGGAAATGTGTAATTTTATGGTTCAAGGAGTTATATACCTCAGACATAAATTTTCCCAAGAATTTATAGAATTAAATCCATCCAAGATAAAATCCATCAATGATTTACCTAAACCTGTAATAGTTAAGGGTATAAGAAGATTTCTGGGCCATGCTGGATTCTATATAAAATTTATAAAAGACTTTGAAAAAGTTTCCCACCCATTAAAAAAACTATTTTCAAAATAAGTTCCATTTTAATTTACCATAGAATGTCAGAAGGCATTCAATACTTTTAAGAGAATCCTGATATAAACCCCTATAATCATTTCACCGAACTAGGACAAGGAAATAGAACTGATGTGTGATGCTAGTGACATTATTGTTGGAACTGTTTTAGGAAAATTAGATGGTAAAATATTATGTCCTATCTACTACACCAAACACACACTGACTAAAGCCCATGTCAACTACACAACTATAGACAATGAACTCTTAGTAATTACGTTTTCCTTTTAGAAATTCCATTTCTATCTGGTCTTATCCAAGGTGATTGTGCATAATGATCATACTACCCCTAGGCATCTAATTAACAAGAAGAATACCAAACCAAGGTTGATTAGGTGGATCCTACTACTTCAAGAGTTTGATATTGTGATCAAAGATACCAATGGTTCGGATAATGTGATCGCTGATAATTTATCCCAGTTTCCTCTTCCCACCATCAAGGACGATGATGATACTGATATCAAAGTCAATTTTCTTGATGAAACCCTCTTAAAAATTAAGGTTCAAACAAGGTATTATGATATTTACAATTATCTCTTTGTGGTATTATTTCACCAAAACCTCTCATATCAACAAAAGAATAGGTTTTTAGTTGAATAAATACATTACTATTGGGATGAAGCACTCTTATTCAATCGTTGCACTGATGGATTATTACAATAGCGCATCCTCGAGAATGAAATCCCAAACGTGATTGAAATGTGTCACACGTCATCAACCATAGGATACCATGTACCCAAGAGCACTATTGAAAAAGTTCTGCAATGTGAAATTTTTTGGGCCACACTACATCCAGAAGCAAGGGAATTTTGTCAAATATCTGATAGGTTCCAGTGAACTGGGAATATTTGGAAAAAGAATGAAATACCTCAAAACCCAATCATGGAAGTAAAAATATTCTACATATGAATAATATAATTCATGGGACCATTTCCCATTTCACATGGAAATTCCTACATTATGGTAGGCATTGAATACATCTCAAAATGGGTAGAAGTCGAAGAAACATCACATGACATAGTGAAAGTAGTCATAAACGTCTTGAAGAAGAATATGTTCTCATGATTTGGATTTCAAATATTACTCATTAGGGATTGAGGAACACATTTTATAAACCATTTTGTGAAAGGAGTACTCAAAAAGTACGAAATCTAGTGTAATAACAGAACTCCCTACCACCCACAATCAAGTGGGAAAGTTGAATTGTCAAATGGAGATTAAGAAAATCTTGGAGAACATTGTTAACACCAACTGAAATGATTGGAGTCTAAAACTGGATGATTCACTACAAGCGTACTACAATGCATAAAAAACAACTACATGTAAAACACCGTTCTGACTAGTTTATGGTAAACCATGTCATCATATAGTTTAATTGGAGTATCTCTCATAATAGGAAATCAAGAATATGAATTTAGATTTTGAGAAACATGTAGAAGATCTGATGCTACAATTGACCGCATTAGAAGAAATCGGTAAGTATTCTTATGACAATGTAATGATCTACACATAAAGATCAAAGAAATAACATGATCAATGCATTTCATGGCATATGTTTGTTTGGGGTAATAAGGTCCTCTTATTCAAATACAAACTAAAACTATTCCATAGTAAGTTTAAATCATGACGGTCTATCCCCTTTGAAGTCATTCAATTCTTCCATTATGGGTACATCAAAATTTAGAGAGAGGGTGGACCAAATTTCAAAGTGAATGATCAAATATTGAAAATATTTCAAGAACCCTTCTTTAAAAGCCTTTTCATTAGCCTCAAGTTCAACTGGGCCTTAATTGAGTGAAGATATGGATGTTAAAGGAAGAGATGACTAGGAGGAAACCCCAGGTAGGAAATCCTAGCTAGGTTAGATCAAGGTAAACTTAGGAAAGTATATGATCTATAAGTATATAAAGGGTAGGGATTAAATCAAAAGTGAGATAAAAGTGTTCATTATATGTCGTGTAATAGGGTTACACAATGTGTACCCTCAGTACAGATAAATTCAATAAAAACCATCATTACACATCATGAAACCCTATTAAATGACATTTAATTCCTTAAGATTTTTTTAAAAACACACATGTCCTGAACCGTATGTTCACGAACCGAGCCCCCCATCGACCGCTCACCTCACCTTTCTGCCTCCCTCCTACATAGAAAACTATGAAACCCTCTCTTCCTTTCTCCTCCCGCACCCTCCTCCTCTCTCATTTGTGCACTCCTCACTCCTCTTCCTATCCTTTCATTATATCTCACAACAACCCACACCCACCAAATCCTATCACTTGGCCGCACACACCACTAGATGCACCCTCCTCCTCTTGGCCGCATGCACAAATGCACCCATACCCTCTTACCCTTAGCCACACATGCACTTAAACCCACTTCCACAGCTAGAAAACACAAAACCCACTCCTTCATTGATCTATAAAGAACCCCACCCGACCCATCCACACCCTAACAACCTCCTTCTGTGATCAAGTGAACCAATACACTATAGATAGAACCTTCTAAGTCTTCATCCGACCACAAAGAGAATCCTCCAGCGATGCTCCTATGAGGCACTACACCTCCAGCACCTTCTACACCTCCTACAACAATCCATGCTACACCATATTCCCAATCCAAATCCTTATCCATCTCTGAGGTCTCATCCAGTGATGACAACCTCTATCTACAACATGTACTATGCTTTTCCAACCCGCAACACTATGTCAGACTCACTAGGCTACATGCCAATACCATGTGGATGAACAAGACCTTAGACATACCTATTCTTGCCTGTATGAATATCAGTGATTCCATCTTGGACTACCTTGAGACTCTACATGTAAACTATATCATTGGGGTAGATGAAGAGATGTTCATGGATATATTTCTGGAGTTCCTATCGACATTTGAGGTGGCTATAAAATATATCATATTCAATCTAATTGGACAACCACATAATCTTTAATTAGTTGAGTTTGGTATAGGCCTCAAAGTTTATATAGATGAGTTTTCTCGCTTAGAGTTATTTCCGACACTTCATCTAGATCCACCCTGATCTGATTTGTAGTGTCTTGGGAAGAAGATTGCATGAGACCCTCAGTTACCCCATGACCCATGGATCAACAAGTCTACCTATTTGCGTAGCCAAGCCTTGCAGATACTTCATCGATCTTTGACGCACGCGTGATTTTATATGGTAGAGTAATTTGGTTATGTGATCCAGGTTTATGTGCTTATTTTGGCCGAAACCATTGGAAGCCCAACCATCAATATGGTTTCACAATTCACTTACTATTACAAGGCTCATGGCCAGTGAAATCGAGGTACCTTGATGAGCGTATCATCTATTAACCACCTAGAAAATTCCTCGATGTTTTCAATGCAACCCTACCTCTTACCACCCTTGGACCCATTGAGCTCATTGATTTTGTGATACTGTAAATGATTTAGATATTGGTGAGGGAGGACAATATCTATCATTGGGAAATAGTCGTGCATGCAGAAACCCCAGGGGAGGACCCACCAGTAGCAGAAACAAAACCACTAACAGATCCATCCACCACTTTTCCCCCTCCACCACCCACCCATACCCCTACCACCACCACATCTACCATCCCTACACCCACCCATCCCAAATTGAAACATCTCTATAACTTTTAGTTATAAATTCTCAAGAACTTGTCCCAAATATCTTCCCATATACACCATCCTTTTTCCGAGCCTCCCTATTTCACCACTCCCCCACCTCCAACCACAGTCATCCCCTCCTCTTCTACCATTCTCACATCACCCAGATCTCACCCTGACCTTCTTGCAGATATCACAGACCCTGTTACCCAACATGAGTACCTAGATAAGAAAGACCGGTGTGGTAATGGGCCGACCACTGCTATATCCACAGAGGATCCCTTTATTGATCCAGCTGTCAGATCTAAGGTCCCACTTTGGATCAACACCACTCCACCACCCACACCAACCCATTTGTCTAGTGCTATGACCCCACCCTCTGTTGCTGATACACTTGAACCTACTGCAACCATTACCACTGATCTTTCTAGACTAACACTATCTCTACAATATAGAGGATTGACTATGGGGGATATATTTGTTTCTGACGGCTAATTTTAATCATCAATTTTTCTTCTTTTTTTAGACTTTTTGTGGTAGGGAAACTATTTTATTTTATACTATATGTATGAAAACATTTTGGATAGATCATTTAAATACATTGGAAATACTTTTTGTGTCACTTTTAATTGGATTAATTTTCATTTATTTAATGTTTTAAATATTTAGGTGTTGCTCCTCTTTGTCATCTATGGTTGTCGATGGACCAGAACCACCATATGTTCAGGTAAAAAGGGTCACCCAATCCGTCACATAAATAGAACGTCAACTTCAGGAATATTTAATGGAGATTAATTCATTTAAGAAACCACCTAAAGCTATGATACCATTTCATATGCATCTTATTAATGCACACACTATAACTGAAGTCATCAATCAGGTCATGAGACCCTACAAACAGGATGAAATTTCCACCAGTAGCTGTAAACGCAAGAGGATCAACTGAGCTGATGGACCACACTGTAGGATATTTTTGGTCCATACATTTGGATGATGAAATCTTTTTATTTCTTTAAGGGAGGAAAACCATAGTTTACCATTATCTAGATTGTGTTTCTATGCTAGATTATTTTGTTTTCTTTTTCATTATATGTCCTTTTTGAAGATTTATTGTACAAATCAACTTCATTTCAATAAAATGGGTTACTCTTGTTCTTCATAATTTTCACCTACCTATTTTTCTTCTTATCCATGTTTGGAACCTATGGACTAATGTTTCGTCTATTATAGGAATTATCTTCTAACCCATTTTGCAGGTGACCCAGAATTAGCATCAAGACAACCCAAGTTCCCTCATGGAATTCCACTTATTATAAGGAGCTCTTGATTCCCTATGTATTTAATTTTTTGATTTAAATTTTATTTTTTATATGATTCATTTACTATAAAAATCCCACAATAATTCCATGAAAAGTGTTTATACTATCATCTCTTATGTTTGGGGGAGTTTTTTATACGTTTCACTTTTGATACACTCAAATTTTCGGTTTATTATCTTCCGAAAAGGTGACATTTTTCAAAATTACACACATTCTTTAAACCTGAAAAACATTAAGCCCAAATAAATAAATGAAAAAGTTAATTAAGAATTGTTAGAATCAATTTTTTGTCTCTATTTATAATTTTAAAATTATTGCTGATCTTAGAGATTTAATTCAAATTTAACATTTTAAAAATTATGGTTAATTTACTTACTACTTGGTTTTATACCCGTTGTGATTTATAGTTTCTTTTGTTATTCTAATTACCCTATAATATTATAATTCTACATTTGAATATTTTTTCTGAGCATATTTTTTGAGTGATACATTGAACATATAAACCTATCATAAATTGCATTGAGATCTTATTGTGGCTATGTCTGAACAAGTTAAATTTTAAAATGATAGAGGCAATATTTTGTTAAGACACTTTTTCCTAAGATCCACCTTAAATATTTCCTTCATTAAGCCCATAGATTCCAGGAATGGATTTTTGGGGTGAATCTCTTCCAAGATTATTTTCCATTCCTACCCTTAACTTGTGTAATGCATGATTTTACTATTGAACAAGTGTAGGGGAAGTATTCAGACCGCATGAGATGATTAAATTTTCAAGATGTATTGTGTTACTCATCAAACTATTTTATTGAAATATATTAATACTTTGTAGCATTTTACTTATATTCTATATGTTTGAAAAATACAAAAGAAAAGAAAAATTGACATTGGATGTGTATTAGGAAGGTCAAAAATCACCATTCCCAGACCAATGAATCCCCTGAAGGATCATATGTGGTTAGTGGATGGATGTGTGATCTATCCTAGACACGACTTTAAAAAACTAAAAATTAAAAAGAAAAAGGAAAGGAATAAGATACCTTTTGTTTCACTTACCTAACATATACATGGATCTAATTTGAGATGTTGGGAGTGAGGACCTGATAATCTTAAAGGATTCATTTTATTACGTTTTTCACAAAATCCATGAATTATACTTTAGATCATTACCTTTTTTTGGGCTTGATTGTCACTATTTACCCACCTAACTATATTCTCAAAGTATTTATTACCTAATTGTTGAAGCCCTAATGATTAATTTGTTACTTCTCATTAAAAATTGGATATGGTAGAACCAATGAACGTCTATGGTTAGACACATTTACTCAGGGTATGATCATAACTCCAATTTCATTTTACCTAGAGTGATGAGATAAAATTCATTGTGAGGTAAATTAAAAATGGGTATTGAATTTGAAGAATAGTTAAGAGATTATAATTAAAAGAATAGAAGTTTTTTAAAGAGACGGGCCATAAGGCATGACTAATTTTTATGGAGGGGTGATTCTGGAGACTATCCTTTTCTTCAAGAACTTTGTTTTATTTACTTGGACATAATGTCTGTTTCATATTTTAAAAATTTCTTATCTTTTTTGAAATCACTGTTGATACATTTTTTTTCTTGAGGACAAAAAATTGTTCAAGTGTTGTGGGATTTAATAAACTAAAATCATATATAATTTTTTTCTACCATTTAGTTATGGATTTTTATTTCTTTATTTAATAATGCACTTGGTATACCATGAATTTTGCAGGAATAAGGCTTCCAATGTTTTAAAGGAGAAAATTCCAGAAAAGAGAAGAATTTTTCTATTAACCATCATAAAATAGATGTTCACATCGTGTAATAGGGATTCACAACATCCATCAAGTCGTGAACCAAGTAATGAACCAATTCATGAAGATTTCAATTAAATAATCTAATAGAAATCATTAAAAGAAAATACACGACATGAACTATTTATGTGAAAAATCTGCTCCGAATATATAGCTAAAAGGCCAAAACATGTCCGGAAACCCGGATACACAACATGAACATAGTCAAACGTCATATATCCGATAAGATACACATGAAATACACATAAGATTCAAAATCCATAGAGATATACATGAATCATACATTACACGATGTGAATCTCATTACACTTTATGTAATATTTCACCTATAAATATAGTAGTTGGGAATCAGTTATTGAGAGATTCCAGAGAAAATAATTTCCATATTTTTCATTAATTCACATTACCTTTGATTCTCTATCCTATAATCTCAAATTTCATAATCTCTTTCACTATTTTATTTTAATAGGAGCATCATGGATTATTTTTTAACATCTCTTTCATTCCCTTTTCGCATCACCACTACCATTCATCACCAATCATTAACGAACTCATGTTGAATCCATTTCCTCTCTCATTCCTAAAAAGTATGTGATGGATTGTGATTTATATATCTTTAATCCCGATTGCATTATCATGTAATTTTGTGAATCAGAATCATTTCAGGTGTGTTAACCATTTAAATTCAATCCTTCTTATCATGTTAAGAACGATTTCAATTATTCATTTATTTAAATTCATTCCTACCCTGAGTGGCTAAACCACCCAGGGCAGGGATCAAGAGTAGGTGTTTCTAAACATAATTAATCTATAATTTTTCATTTGGTAACCTTAAGTATGAGTAATTAGGATGAATAATCTTCATCTATCCAATTCATTTGAACATCACTAACCATGAGTTATTAAAGTGGAGGACCCTGTCCTAGTTGGAGTAGATTAGGTTATGACCAATAGCCTAAAATGATTTCTACCATAGAATCCATGATTAATTCCTAGAGGTTGGAACTATTTCCCAATCAAGGAATAATTATATCTTAGGTAGAAATAGTTTATTTGAATAGAATCAACTATAAACCTCCACCTTCATCACAGCTTAATCCTTAGGATCCTACCCAGTTAGAATTAAGATCACATTTTCTAAAGATACACATAATTTATTCTGATCCCTATCTCATTATTAAAGTAAACCATAAACTCTTAGACATAGAAATCCCAATATAAAACCATTTAAGAAGGATTCCCAGTCCAAATGGACTTTTGTCATTGATTTTCAGTGGCAGCTTATTCTTCCCATGGGATCAACTATGGACATTCAATATATTACGTGCTAGTAGAAAGTAAAGTTTGAAAAAAGAAATTCTAATCTGACAGCAATCCACACGATTTCAATGAAATGTGCGAGAATTTAATGTTTATACATTATATTAAATAATTTAGGTTTATAACATAAAAGTATGACTTGATGAAGGGAAATTGAGATGAAGTCCCTAACCTTGACTCTGAATCATCAAGTACATTATTTATCATACTGAATAATAAACTTATGTTTATTATTTAACTACTTAATTTGTTTTGAAGTTTAATTTCCTTTTTTCTAAATTATTAACATGTTATATAAATTTACTTAATCAATTTTTCATACATTAGTTGTTTTGATGATATTTGACTTATGTGTGAAAAATGATCTTGGTAGGTTGACAAATAGTTTAAGGGGACATTATTTAAAAATATAATGAGTAATAATCATGGAATAATTATTATTTTAATATACCAATTATTATTTTAATCCCAATAATTAAATATGGTAAAGATAAATTAGGTACATTATGATTAAAGAGATGGTAGGGCATACGTATGCCTGAGTGAAGTTTCAATTTTTCAACAATCATTATGGAAAGGAGTTAAGTAATATTTTATCCTTATATAATGATAATAATATGATAAATAACATATTAATTATTTAAATATACTTATATAAGTCATACATGTGGTGTGGTGTTGAAAATAGAGTTACATTGCTTTGTGAAGGCGGTAATCCACACGTATGTCCGAGCGACGATATCGTATCCCCTACTGAATGATAAGTAAATATATATGCATATGATATAATAACTCCAGAGGTACAATTATGATATAAATTTAATATATTTACTATATATTCATCATCATCCAATGTCGTGAGAGGTGTTGAAGGAAAACATGCCACATCGGTTCGCGGGGCGGTAGTCTGCCTTACACACAAGTGACATTATCATTTCCCATTGGAGGGAAGAGGAGATGAATATAGGTATTGAAAATAATATAATAACATATAATTATATTTTATATAATGGTTTTATTATATAATAATAAATGAAAAATATTTTATAGAGTGGGAAGAATAAATAAAAGAAAAATGAATAGTTTATAATTTTACCTCTTCCAAGAAAACCTCTTTAGGGTTTTACCAAGAGTGTTCATGGAATGGATTTTTGACCCAAAAAAAGAATCTATATTGAGGGGATGGATGTTGGAAATTAATTTTTTGCAGTTATTGGCCAAAAAATAAAGGGTTTTTTTCGTTAAGAAGAGAGGATAGAGGGTGGCCTTTTAAAAGTGAGACAAGTGTCACACTTATAATTTTTGAAAAGAAAAAGGTATACCCTTATTTTTTACATGGAAAAGGTTCCAAAATTAAGTATTCTAAAAAATAAGAAAAGATAATGTTTAAATATGGAAATAAAATATATTTTAAATAATTTTTAGGTCATTTAACCATTATCATTTTAATTTTACCCCTGGTAAAAACATTTTACCTTAATCGTGGTAAATAATTTTTACCACATTCACAATTCATTTTGGTTAAAAATTAATATGGAATTATTAGATAATATAAATTAATATGATTACAAATATTTAATCCATTTTTAAAAATTAAATTAACATAATAAGAAGAATTTAATTTAATATTAATCCCGCATGCATGATGAGAATCCATGTTTTATGTAACATTAATTAAAAATATAATTATTTTTTATAAATAATTTAAACGAAAATTTGGTTTTCAATTAAAATTTAGTATTTTTCACTATTCAATAAAAAATTAAAATTTATAAGAGAATCCCAAAAAATTTATCCTATAATAATTTTGATATAAGGATTCCAAAAAATGTCATTATTATAAAATATTTTTTTTAAAACTTTTCAAATTTAATTTTAAATTAGGTTTTTAAAGAGCGACTAACCGCCTTTAAAAAAATACTGTTTTTTAGAAAACATTTACTTTTCTTCCAAGGGATTCTTATTTTAATTTCTAATCAATAGAAAAAAATGTACATGTATAAACTATTTTTTTCATAAATTATTTATTCCTATTAATACTCACTAATTTATGGTCCAACCTATACTAGTAAATTCTAAATAAAATTTATAATAGAGAATTTTCATTTAAACTAGATGTTTCTTGCATCACAAGCTATCAAAGTGATTTAATTTACTTAAAAGAAAACAAGTTGTGAAGTATTGGGGTGTTACATTCTTCCATCATATAAAAATTTAATCCTTCAAATGTGAGGATTGTTACCTTTTAAACGGATGAGGTAGTTCATGTTTACAACACCCTCTATTTCCCACATTTTTTCCTCCATTTTGTGATTTCTCCAAAGTACCTCTACCAATCGAGTTATTCTATTGCTTAATACGTTCTCTCTAGTATCGAGACTCCAGATGGGTTATTCTTAGTATGTTAGATTATGTTCCAAATCTATTTCATCAAAGGTGATCATAAGGATTAGGTATATAATTTACTTCCTTAACAATGATATATAGAACCAATTAAGTAATTTTGAGACACTTGGTGGATTTAACAAATTATATGTAACACCTCCAATTCTATAAAGGATTTCAAAGGGGCTAATATACATGGGAATTAGTTTCAATTTCTTTTTAAGACACATAAAACCCTTCCATGGAGGTACTTTCAAGAAAACATGATCTCCCATTTGGTATTCCAAATCTTTCCTCTGATTGTATGTATAACACTTTTGCCTACTTCGAGCTTATTTAATATGATCCTGAATAGTATTTACCTTTTTTATTATCTATTTAACAAGGACTAAAATTTTACTTTCAAAAAATTCATCCCAACAGGTTGGTGTATGAAATATATTTCCATATAATACATCATAAAATTCCATGTGAATACTTCAATGGAAACTATTGTTATAATAAAACAATACAAAAGGTAAATAATGATCCCACATATCATTAAATTAATGTTATAAGGACCTCAAAATGTCTTACAATGTTTCAACAGTCTTTTTTTACTATCCATCAGATTGAGGATGGTAGTAAGTGGTTAAAAAATCTGAGTATTAATATCCTCCTGAATACTTTTACAAAATTTTGATGTAATACATGGATCAAGATAACAAACAATTAAATACAATGAATATTGAATTATTAAAACTTCATTAATATGGATCCTTGAAAGTTTATCAAGAGTAAAATCTTAAATTATAGAAATTATATGTACATATTTGGTTATAAAATAAATGATAACCCATATTAAATCATTATTACTTGGAGTCTTTTTTAGTCCAGTGAAAAATTCCATAGTAATGTCATTGATCACACCACAATTCACTGTTTTATTTCATCCTTACACCACAATATTAAGTTGGATTTGTATTAAAAATTTAAAAAATAATAACAAATTAAACTTATTTTTTGGTTGAAAATTTATTTTTTATCACTATTAAAGAGATTAATTTCACTTGTTTGGATTTTTTCATTATTGGTGGAGGTGATTTGGAGGGACCATGATGAAGTCGAAGGAAAATGGGCCATACTCGGTTGAAATCCATGCATACCAGTATACTTAACCACACAAATAAATTAATATGCCATTCCTATTGGGATTAATTTTTTTATTTGGTCCAAAATTCACTGGTCTACAATTCGTATTAAGGGACATAATCTCAATTCTTCCATCAAGGGGGCCAATCAAATCGATCTATCTAGGAAAATGAATCTACATGAAATCAAAATTTTGGTTCTATATTTCAGAAATGTATCCCATTTTATACACATTCTTGCCCCCAAATTTTATATGTAGATATTGATGACGTCTTGAAAGGATATTTTTCTATTTTTTTGAAGTTATGATAAGTCAGTTTACTAGACCAAATCCATGGTCCAATTAGTATCTCTAAATCTATGTTCCCAAAACCACATCCAATTTTGGATGTAAAAAGGAACTGTGGGAACCTCATTTGGGAGAAAGAATAATATATATTCCTTTTTAGAGACCCAAATGTGTCCTATCCTCATCCCTAGATGTTCTGGAATCTATGGGAAGTGCTTCTTCAACATCAATGGCTTCCTCCATTTCCATGTAGTTCTGAAATCTTTGTGATCACCTAGGGATGGATGTGTTGTAAATATCAAGATTTATGTTTGTAATATTTAAATGAAATATTTAATTACATGTTTTTATGTTGTTTTTATTCATAATATTTTATTGTTTTATTTAGATATGTAATGCTATGTCATACTAAACTCATATGATCTTGTTTGGGGATACCCATTCATGTGATGTTTCACACACCATTCACCACTTCTTCTTTCTCCTTTCAATTTTGGTGTTTCTGTAGTTCATATTTTTCAATTGAACTCCAATAAAAACTTCCATGTCTATTTAGTTTAATTTCATGGTAAAAAATTGAAATAATATAAAAATTTGGATATCACATCAGGTTCTTCATGTGTCACCTTAGTGATTTTCAGTTATGAAGTTGAACACAAATCACACAATCATCTGCGGTAAATTTCGAATATTATATGTTTTTGACTGAAACCTAAGAGTTATACCAGTATAAAATCAGTAAAATTTAAGTTCTAGGAGTCATAAACCAAGGATTAAAATAATTTAACCCTCCCTCTTGAAGGAAAGATGACTGAGCATCATGATAATTCCCCAGGTTAATCACACTTAATTAATTTTGTTAATTTCTTCTTTGTTTTATCACTTTACTTTTTTCTATTGAATTCATAAACCATCAAACCAAAAGTAATCCAAAATATAATTCCAATTTTCTTTTCTTAAAAAGAACTTCTTTTTGAATTAATTATCTAAGGTTCTATTGAGAGACAACCTTGGGTTCCTACTATACTGCATAAATTATAGTAAAACTGAACAACTAATTTGACTTGACCGATAATAAAGTGAAATTTTGGTTCCATTTCCAAGGATCAAAGATAATTTTTTCTCTATATTTAATTTAATTTTTTTTATTTTTTGTTTTATTTATTACTCCTTTCAATATCTCTCCTTCTATTTTATTGTTTTTTTATTTTTCTTTTGTTTATTTTTGTGTGCTTATTCTTCTCTATCTCTTCATCTCTCAATTTTACTTCATCTCACTCTCTATATAATTATATAGTATAAAATTATCTTATATTTTCTCCTTTAATTATTCTTAAGTGATTTTATTTTATTCATATTCTTAAAAAAACAAAATTTACCAAACAATTTCATGATAATACTTGGTAATGAAAAACTAAATGAATTTGAACCATTAATTTAAAATAAACTTCACTCCAAAAATAACTCATCTAGATAATGGAAATAAAGTAAAATTTAATAACCCCTTGTGGAAACTCTTGTGTTTCAAAACTAATAAAAAATTTAACAAAATCAAACCCTAGAAATCATGGCTATAAATAACTGAATTTTATAAGAACTAACCACCCCTGATGCTAAGTACCAACCTGTGTACATAAAATACCATAAGTAAGCATCCAACTATGAGCTAAGATCAGGAATTATCCACCTCCATCCAAAATTACATCATCTTCTTGGTATGGACCCTCACAGACATCTCAAGGAGTTTCACCTAGAGTGCTTTACCATGAAACCAAAAAATGTGACGGATGACCTCATAAAGATTATATCCTTCCCTTTATTAGTGTTTCCAATGATTGAATATATTATCTTCCTACCACAATTAGGGAATGGAATAACCTTTAATGAATCTTTCAAGAGAATTATTTCCCCACCTCCCTAAATTTTTTAATTAGAAAAGCAATCAATGGAATTAGATAGTCAAAAGGAGAGACCTCTTATAAATATCGGGAGATATTAAAGGGACCTTTCTAAAGTTGAAACCACAAAAAAATAAGTGATTTTTTTTAATTCAATACTTCTATGATGGAATTATCCCCATGGATCCTGGAATTATAGATGATTAGGTATGAGGTTCCCTAGTTGATAAAACTCATACTGCTGCTCAGGACTTAACAACCAACATGGCTCAAAATGCATAACAATTTGGTACATGAGAAGTTCCACCCACTTGATGAGTTCATGTGGTAAGTAATTTATCCATATAACACAAGGTAGATAATAAACTTTTTGATATGCATACTATGATATAGAAATAATATCAATGAAAAGGTAATTCACACTCTCCTCCAATTCCATTTTGTTGTGGTATTTGTTATGATAAAACTCATTTTTCTGACAAGTGCCCAAAAATTCAGGATTCATATGTGTCTTATGTATTAGTATTATCCAGGCTTCCTTTTCAAAAATAGTCTCCATTAAAGTATGTTAACATTGGGTCAAATCACAACCCTGGGTGGAAATCAAAACCATAGTACCAGCAACCAAGTGGAATTGGTATCAATAAGGCCAAGGTATGGAAACTTATTATCCATAAAATTATAGGAACAATACTCCTCCTAACATTTCCAAACCAAACCTCAAAGATACGGTGAAGAAAATGGAAACCAAGAATCTCCAGTTCCAATAGACCACACAATCATCTATTCATGACCTAAGAACTCAAGTGAGACAATTGGAAAACACCATCACTAAGATGAAGATGAAAGGTTCTATACAAATACTATCCCACCCTATTTCTAATCCAAAAGAAAATGGTAATATTTGTGAAATAACACTTTTTAGTGATAACAAATTTTATTCTTCCACTGATTCTACACAACTAATAAGTCCCCCAATTGAAACTCTCTTTCTCTACCCATAAAATATTATAATGAAGAAAAACAAAATGAAAAGTCTAATCAAGTTGTTATTGATGATTACTATAAACAATACATTCCTCTTATATTCCCCCAATAACTCTCAAAACCTATGAATTTTTTAATAATGACATTGATAAGGAAATAATGGATACATTTAAAAATGTTCAAGTTAACATTCTTTTATTGGATGCATTTAAACAAATACCTCACTATGACAAATTTATTGGAGTGATATTCAGCCATAGATAGAGATTGAAGGGGAATGAGAGAGACAACCTTGGATGAAATTTATTATCTTTGACCCAACCATAAATGCCTACAAAAGGAAAGGATCCAATCACTTTCACGATACCTTGCGCTATAGGGGAGACCTTATTTTCTGATGCAAAGCTAAATTTGGGCTCTTAAATTGATGTGATTCCCTACTCTGTACACTTATCTACAGGTTGGGGATCTTCAACCCATGGGAATAATCATACAATTTTCCAATTGGAGCACAACACACCAATCATGAGTGATTAAGGATTTCCTTGTAATACTGAATAATCTCATCTTCCCTGCATACTTATACATTCTTGGGATGGAAGATACTTGAATCTAAGAACATGATCCTATCATACTTGGAAGGAAATTCATAAAAATAGAAAACATGATCATAAAAATTCACCACAATACATTTTACATTGTGTTTATTAGAGTAAATTTATGTTTTAATATCCTTCATTGCATGAAACACTGCCATTGAATAGAACTCCACTCTTCATGTCTCTTCGATGGAAGTTATCTATAAGGACACAAATACAAAAAATTATCTCCTTGACCCATACCCTGATTCATTTTCCAGTTATTCACCCATTGATGATTTGAGTTTTGTCTCATGTGTTTATTATTGTGCAGGATCAAAAAAGTGTAAATATTGAGCTTTAATTGAAGAGTGTGTTCATTCTGAGGTACGCATGGCCGCTAATGATTGTGAAAGTCTTATTTTACTTAATTATCATTCCTTAGAGAATAAATATGAGTATATAGACAATTTTATGGACCTCTATCCCACTAAATCGACTTCCTAAATCTAAAAAACACTAGTGATAGAATTAAAACCACTTCCATATAATTTAAAATATGCATATACTGAGGGTATTGACCAATTACCTTTCATTATTTCCAATTATCTATCTCTATAGTAGGATTAAAAATTTCTAGATTTTTGGAGAGAGTTTAAAAATGTGATGGGATGAACACTAGTTGATCTTACCTGGATTAGGACATCTATTTTTATACACCATATACATTTAAATGATGAGGAAAATCCTGTAAGGCATGCTCAACACTAGTTGAATCCCACCCTCCATGTAGTTATAAAATTATAAGTTAGTAAAATTCTTACTACTGGGATCACCTATCCCATATCTAATAGTAAATTGGTTAGCCCAATATAAATTATGCCAACAAATTGGAATAATATTAGTATCAAATAAAAGAAATGAATTAGTTCCAACACGTGTGCAAAATAGTTGGCGAGTCTGTATTGACTATCATTAATTGAATTAAGCCACATAAAAGAACCACTTGAGTAAACCTTTTATTGACCAAATTTTATAATTATGAGCTGGTAAGTACCATTATTGTTTTTTTGATGGATATTTAGGTTATTTTCAAGTCTATATATCCCATAAGGATCAAGAAAATGAAAAATGTACTAGTCCATTTGGTGAATTTTCATACAGGAGGATACCTTTGGGACTCTATAATTCTTCTAGTACTTTTCAGCGATGCATGTTGATTATTTTTTATAAGTAACATGAGATTTTTATGGAAGTTTTTATGGATGATTTCATAGATTATGAATCTTCCTTTTATGAATGTTTGGAAAACCTAGGTTCTATCCTCCACCGTATCATTGAAAAAGATCTCATATTGAATTATGATAAATTCCATTTCATGGTTTTGAATGGGATGGTTCTTGGGAATGTTAGTTGAAATTAGTTAATTCAAGTGGAAAAATCCAAAAAATGAATTACATTAACCCACTTCATATCCAAAATATTTCCATGAGGTGTGATATTTTGTGATTTATTCTCATTTTTTACACCATTTCATTAAATACTTTAGTAAGATATCACTTACCTCATATTAATTAATGCAAAACATATTTTGAGTTTTTGTTTGATAAAAATTGTGAGTATGCCTTCAATTCACTAAAATAGAGTCTCACTTCACCTCCTATCATCCAACCACCAATGTGGAATCTCCCCTTAGAACTTATTTGTGATTAATATAACTTTGTAGTTGGGGAAGTTTTATCATAAAGGGATGGGAAGTCTCCTCATGTCATTTCATATTCCTCTCGTACCCTTGACCTTACCCAGGAAATCAACACAAACACTAAAATATTACCTCTTTAAATTGTTTTTTCCTTGGAAAAATTCCATTCATATATTATTAGGTAGAAAAATCATTGTTTTTTATAATTATTCTTCTTTTAATTTTCCCCTTAAGAAAGTTGAATCTAAGCCCTGCCTCATTCGGTGGATGCTCCTCCTACAATAATTTGAACATGAGATTTGAGATAAGAGTGGACTATAAAATGAGGTAGCCAATCATGTTAGTAGGATCCCCCCACTATTGGACAACCATGTTGACTCATCCATCCCCATTGGAGATTTCTTTTCTAATAATAACCTCAGTGATGTTGTGGACCTTACCCTTGGTTTGAATACATTGTTAATTTTCCTAAAACATTTTTGGTTCACACTGAATTCAGTACTTCTAAGTCCCATAGAATTAAACATGATTCATGATGGTATATTTGGGATGAAACATATTGGGGGAGAAGTTTTAGTGATAATGTTATCCATCGGTGTGTCCTAGACCTTTATTTAAGCTCAATTTTGAGTTTCTACCTCCCCTTGTATTTTAGGGGCCACATTGGCTCTCAACGTACAGATCAAAAGGTCATTGACTCAGGAATTTATTGGAAAAACTTGTATAGGCATTCCCATAAGTTTTTTAATTCATGAACATGATGTCAATTCATAGGGAATATCTCCAAGAGGAATGAAATACCCCAACAACCCATGTTATTATGTGAAATTTTGATTCACGGGATATTGATTTCATGGGGGATTTTCCAAAATTCATTTGGCTTTATGCACATTTTATTATCTATTAACTACATATCTAAAAGGGAAGAAATAAGGGATATTGGGACTGATGAGTCTTTAGTGGTTATTGATTTTGTGAGGTCCTATATTTTCATTAGGTTTGGTTTAACATGAATCATTATTAGTGATCAAGGTTCACATTTTTGAAATCATAACATGAAAAACATGCTCTATAATTATGGGGTTGTTCATAATGTGTTCACTGCGTATCACCACCAAACTAATGGATAAGCAAAAATCTCAAATCTTGAAGTTATGTGAATATTTGAAAAAATGGTATAACCTAATAGGAGAGATTTGAGTTTTCACTTGGATAATGAACTTTGGGCATACCATACTGTTTCTAGAAACCTGATTGGAATGTCATCATATTGTACTCTGTTTGGAATGAATTTTCACTTTCATATAGAGGTAGAGCACCATGCATATTAGGATGTTAAATAATGTAATATGAATATTTTCATGTCCAATTTGATAATGACATTACTCCAAAAATTCTTCTAATCAATCTCAATAATCATCTCCAGAGATAACCGCAATGCCCCTTGGATCATCTGACCTTTCACGAACCCATGATGATCTTAGATTAACCAATTATGGAGAAAAATAGCAATTTTGTGGTTGAGAATGCAAGCCAGCACCTTATAATGGACATTATACATGTTGATGGGGGTGGTACTGATACATAGTCTGCGAGTTCATCATCTTATACAAAAGAACGATCTTTGTAGCACATACAACACATAAGAGATGCCCACCCCTAAAGTAGTTCTACACTACGTAAACCAAACCCCCCTTCACCACCTTCCAGGATATCCTATAAAAAGAGAAATGGAAAACGTTCGGTCAGGGTTCACTTTCGGATTTGAGAGACCAAACCACTTCATGAACCTACACCTCATTTAGGAGGACCTTCAATGCCTCCTTATCCTCCTCCGACACTCTGCAAGGAATGGAGTCAAAAATATATGTTTTGCTTCTTGGATAGACGACTATTAGACAGGGGTTAGGATCTTCTAGAAGGGATTTATGAAAACCCACCACCAGTTCCCCCACCTCATTTTGATCATTCAAGAAAAAACCAACCCCCATTTGGATGCTGTGTTTACTCAATCGACATTTTTCTCTAATTCACTCATGAAAGTACCCAGTGTTTTGATCATCTTCCCGGAGCCAATTAACACACACCTAATCACGATCTAGATGTTCATTTTTCAATAACACTTCATATGATAAAGATTTCATATTCCTCATCTTGTCAAAAGTTGCTGCGTCCCAAGTATTCTCAAGACTTACTTCGAGTCGATCGATGTCCAATCTAGTCAACACCAGATCCCGTGATCGAGTGGGAAGGGCCCATGCACCATGATAATAAGAAGCCTCTAAGATGCCTGATATTGTTATGCAGAATAGTCCACAACTAACCATAATTAATGGAGTTCCAAGACTCTTTAACAATTTTGTGAAACTCGTATTCATCCGCTAAGAACTAAAAAATTGAAGACAAGTGGCTATTTCATTCCTTATCGCCATCACTATACGTAATGGAAAGTGATCCAAAAAAATATCATGGTAGCTGAGTTACATTAATATTTTAAAACAGTGTAACGACTGCCCCATTCATCAAAATCCGATCAAGGAGACACCACGTTCGACCAACACCTTTTTGATTGTTGAACAATGTAAAAGGGTCCCCAATGAACCGTACATCCATAAGACCAAAACTATCCAAAAATGAAAAAAGTCTTTACTTAGTTTCCTAGGTAATAAATCAGGCATGATGCATACGAGAACTATTAAATATACAAATAGAATAAAAAGGATTTCCATGATGGGATAATTCATTAGTGGAAGTTTCATACCAGTGATAAGGTCCTAATGTACAATTATAGGCTAAACCTCCATCAAGGTATGTTTATTTCCCGATGGACCAGTCCGTACATTTTTAGTAATGTTTAGCCTTTTGGTGAAATACCATTATTTCATGAGCAGAGTGGTCAAAGTATTACCATGAATTTTAAAATACTTAAAAAAAATATACGCGTATTTTTTGAATCATCTGGTTGAGGAAATCCACCTTTAATAAGCAACATACAAGTGAAAACCATCATGTTTTAACCTTCCTATCCACATTATCTTTTATTATAGTGAGTAAAATGAACACTTTAGGTGTGGGGGTGTGGGTACATTCTTGGGTTCATTAGGATTTTAATTTTCTTTATTTTTTTTCACTTACTATATAGTTTTTTTCTTTTATCTTCAAATAATATAAAAAAATATTTTTCATGCTTGAGTCAATTGTTTGGAAAATTCCATTTTTTTGGATTTTTTTTCAATTGAATGGGGATGTGTAATATTTTTCTATAATTTTTTTTCATATCATTCTTAGGTGTTTCATATATTTTTGAAGCCCATGCCTCATTATCATTGACCAATATTTTAAATCTCTTACCCGAGAGACATTCTAATCAAATTATTACATATTCTTCCTTTTAATAAAAATCTTGAGATTCTCAGGTTATATAGAGAAACTATATTTGACCTATATTATATTTAAATACAGATGATTCTAGTTTGTTACAGTTATGATAGATTCCATCGTTCATTGAATATCCTTTTGTAAAATTAACCTCTATTTTTGGCCACCTGGAAATTTTACCCTTCTTAAGGATTAGAGACCATGAAATTCATATTAAGTATCCACATTACAAGTTAATTTATACCCACATAACAATTTCTTATGTACATTAATAATTTGTTTTAATCATGTGTGGGGGAGAGTGGGTTCCATAGGAATTCTAGGGATCGATTCATTATAATGGGTGACTGGAATGGTGCCAAAATTTGTTTTGGGAAGTGGTTCCAGAAGCCATATTATATAATTGTGTTATACACGTTTCAATATTTATCTTAGAAAAATTATATATGTAAAAAATAGTTCCATACATTGAAAAGATAACAAAATAAAAAAATGGAGAAAATATGATATTTACCAATTAATTTTCACTGCTTGGTTGTGATACAAATAAAAGGAACAAATGGGAGAGTGAGTTGAAAGTGATACACTATGTGAGAGGTTGAGTTAGTACATTAATTATAAAAACTTCCTAAATTTTATCATTATTTTTGCTTAATATATTAATAAATCCTCTTCTGCCTCATATTTGTAAACATAAAATCCTTTCAACCCTTGAACCTTTGAATAACATGTTGAAATTCTTCTTGAGTAGCACACTAGTTTATTCTAGCAGAGATCATAGAATCTTGGAAAGAATATGGTAAAATCACATAAAGTCTAGGAAATGATCATATCTAAACTTTTATATGTTCTTAAAATGAAGAGGGAAAATTTTAAGGTGAGATAGGTTGCAACAAGTTTCATGGGTGAATATAGGAAATTGAAAAAATTTGAATGTGAGAGAAGAAGAATGATAGGAAAATTGATTTCATAAACGAGACATGATGGATTTAATTTAAAAATAAATTTTGATGTTTTGTCACCTTTTATTCAGGAATGGTACTTGATTAGGATATGTGACTTTTCTCAGGAGGGAAAGTGTTAATGTGTGGGGGGTGTGATCAACCCATGATTCACTATTTTATTTCACTCTTACACCACTTTGTTAAACTATTTTTATATTGAAATTTCCAAATAGATTAAAAAATTAATCTTTATTTTTGGTTTAATAATTTATTTTTTATCAATATTAAAAAGGTTAATTTCAATTTTTTATGCTTTCATTATAAGTGGAGGTGATTAGGAGGTCCCATAATGAAGTTGAAGAAACATTATCCAAACTACGTAAGAATCCATGAATACCAGTGGGCTTAACCATACACTAAAACTAACCAGGGTATATAATTTGGATGATTTTTTATCCGGTAAAAATTTAAATGGTATAGAACTATTATGAAGGAAATAAATCCAAATTAGTCCATTAATGTTCCCAACTGAACTGATATGTCTCAGAAAAATAATTTGCACGAAGTCAATAGTTTATTTTTTTTATTTTGAAAATACCTCACATTTTATACATTACTTGGAATCCAAACTTGACATGGAGATATATAGTAGTTCAGAAAATGATATTTTTATTTTTTCTAAGTAATGATAATGTAGTTTAATATCCCAAAACCATGGTCCAAGTGGTATATCAAAATATGTGTTCCCAAAACCACCTCCCATCATGGCTATAAAAAGGAACCTTGGGAACCTCATTTTGGAGTTCAAACAGGAAGCAATTATCTACCATTTCAAATACCCATAGAATTCATATCCTTATCCCTAAAGGTTTTGGTGTCTATGTTAAGTTATACTTCCATATTTATGGCCTCCTACCTTTCTAAGGAGTTCTAAACCCCTTGTGATCACTCAGGGAGGGAGGTGACGTAAATACCCATCTTTATGTTCATAATATTTACATGATATTATTATTTACTGTTTTTTATGTTGTTTTTATTCATCCTATCTTCCTAAACAATTGATTTATGTACCGGTATGTCATACTCAACTCATATGATCCTGTTTGGGGGTACCCATTCATGTGATGTTTTACACACCGTTCACTAATTCTTCTTTATCCTTTCAATTTTAGGGTTTGTGGGGTTCATATTGGTCAATTCAAATCTTATAAACACTACCATGGACATGTAAGTCTATGTAATGGTAAAACATTTAAATAACATTCAAACTTGGATATCACATTGATTTATTCATGTGTTTCCTTGGTGAGTATCAGTTTTGAAGTCGAACACAAATCACTCAATCATCGACAGTAACTGGTGAATAATTATGTGTTTTTGACTGAAACCTAGTGGGTATCCTAGTATAAAATCAGAATAATTATGGTTATAGGTGTTACAAATAAAGTATTAGAAGAACTATACACTTTTTGTTGAAGTGATAAAGGATGAGCATCATGAGAATTCCCCAAGTTGATCATGATTAATTAATTTTTCTAATTTTCAATTTATTTTATTGATTTCCTTTTTCTATCATCTTATCAAATCATCAAACAACATGTATTCAAACATATCATTACCCATTTCATTTTGATAATCAAAAATTTATTTTATAATTAATTATATAAGGCTCCATCGAGATATGACATAGGGTTCCTACTATACAACCTAAATTCTAATAACACTAAACAACTGATTTTATGTGATCAATAATTCAATTAGTCATCATATTTCCATATAATAATAAAAATTGTTTGAATTAATATTCTATGATTCCAATTTATAGAATTAACTAATTTACAATCCAAACATCTGGACACATAATTAGTAATTATATTCTTTATGTTATCAAATGAAAAATGTTCTCTCAAATCCCTATACATCTTTATCATACCATGGTGTATAGATAAATTTGAGCTATGAGAATCATCCAACAATTACCTTTTTAGATCAGTTATACATGGGACACATAATATCTTGTTAAATTTCCTGACACCACCTTCACAAATAAAGTCTTCTAATTTTCCATCCTTCACAACTTTAATTCTATTGCAAAAGTTATCATCATTAAATAAAGAAATTTTTATCTTTTCTAATAAATATGATTTCATAAATATTTGAAAAAATATTGATGTATTTTATTCCTTAATAATTTCACATATATTTACTAGATCCATGAACATAGGATTCCTCTCAATTCTAATTTGGGTCAAAATTCCAAGATTTTTCTACTCAACGCACCTACAAATTTGATTGCTTTTCCTAGGTGGTAGTGTATTTTGAAATAATAATATGTGAGTAGATCATGAAATCACCTTTTTCTTGTATTTATTTATTTCTATGGAATGATTAATTTTATGATTTTATAATCCATATATATATATATGATATCTTTCACCTTAGAGATAATGTCTTCAGATCTTCAAAGTAATGATTGCAACTTCCAACTCAAGATCATTGGTTGGATAGTTCTGTTTCTGTGTCTTAAATTTCCTTGATTAACACAAAATAAATTTATCCATTTTTAGCAGGATACAAAATGTCCCTTCTTTGATGAATCACTATATATAAAAAACCCAACATTTCAATAGGGTAGAGATAATATTAGAGCATTGAAAAATATATTATTTATTCCACATTATCATTATTCACATTCCCTTTTCCAAAAAACCCCTTTACATGTATTCTTGGAAAATGGGTCAGAAAATTAGAGAATATTGTATTTGAATTATCGATAGAAACCTTCTAAACCAATGAAACTATGCATACCAGTTATGTTTATTGGTATAGAATATTCTCTAAATAAATTTTTATTTATAGGGACAACTAGGATTCTATAATTGGAGACAATACGATGAATAAAAGAAACATAATGAAGCTATAAATAACAAATACTAAATTTCACACAAAATTCATTCATTCTAAGAGTCTCAATTATGATTGGAAAGTGATTATCGCGGTCCTTATAGATTTTAGAATACACAAAAATATCATCTATTAATACCCAAAAAATTATTAAAGATATTCCTTAAATACTCTGTTCATTATATCCATAAAAAAGAGGGTGTATTATGAAATCCTAATGGAATTAATGTAGACTCATAATTACCATAACCCATTCAAAATTTTTTCTTCGTAATGTCTTCCTTTGTTACTCAAAATTGATGATACCTAGAACGAACATAAATCTTTGAAAAATATTGGGCTCTATAAAGTTGATAAAATAATTCATCAATGCGAGGTAGAGGATACTTTTTCATTATTTTAATAGAATTGATTTCCTTATAAATAGTGAATGAACATAGGGATCCATCTTTCCTCATAATGAAGAGAACAAGGACTAACGAAGGAGAAACATTAGGTTTAAAAATACCTCATCACCCAAATCCTATTATGGTTTCTTAAAGTCCTCTAATTACAAAATTTACATGGTATAAAGTTTCTTTTATATTGGTCTTGAATCATGCATTAAATAAATAGAAAATTCAACTTTATGCTCTCGGGGATTTCTAGATAGTTCCTCAGGAAATACATCAATGTATTCCCATGAAATAGGTATATCATTTACTTAAAGATTAACTTCTATATCCCTAGTTTTCTTTATTTATTCCCCAAGAATATAATTTTGTATAGCTAATGTGGTTGGATTTATATATGGCTAAAGTGATAAAATCTACTCTCTAAAGATATTGAATTCCATATCTTCCTCACAAATCAAAATTTCATTATCCCTACAATAAATTTTTGCATCATATTTTGAAATCCAGTCCATACCAATGATTTTATCAAATGTCAAACATAGGTATAATAATAAGGTTAAAAAATAATTTATGTTTATGTGCCATAATGTGGACTAACCGACACATACTTTTTTCATTGAGACTACCCCCAAGAAGTTTTGACTGTTAACTCCAATCTTAAATTAAAAGTGAAATATCAAAGTTTTTTTGAAAACTGGGTAGATATAAAAGTGTGAGAGGATCTAGAATCTATTAAAAAATTAGCTAAATTTTAAGATTGGATTAATGTACCTTACACCACATCATTGGGTACTTCCACCTTAGATACAATGATCACATAATCTTGGAATTCTCTCCTTGTCCTCTTCTATGGTGGATGCCCTTGACACTTAGGAAATTCGTTTGCTTAGTACCCCATCTCCCTAATGTGTAAACCCTGAATGAAAATATTTTCTTTCTTACCATTATATTTGTTTTCCATGTGAACCTTATCATTTAACTTATAAAAAACTCTCAACCCCTTCAATAAATTCCAAGGGTGATTCTTTACATAATTTTCACATAATGGAAATTTCTCCATCCTCATCTTCTTTATTGATAAATTACCTTTCTATTGGTGCATATATGAAATTGTTTTCTATTGATTTTCCTTTAATATATAAGATATATAGAATTACTTCTCTATTTTAATTGAACATATATCTCCTTTATCACATGAAAAAATTTAGAGACTAGTACCCTTTAGAGAATTGGAATAATCTCTTTAAATAAATGGTTAATCATTCACTTTGTGTTGCATATGTAATCCGTAGTATACCTAGATAATCTTGTGAAGGTAGCTTCATACTCCATAACAATTTCCTCTTCCTTTTTATTTAATATAAAATACCTTGTATTAATTTTAGTTTGTTTCTCATGAGGGAAATATTAGTTGAAAGATTTCTCCTTAAAATATTTCTATTCCATAGGCTCTATTTCCTCTTCCTCCCTTGTATTCTGGATCAATGAACACTATTGATCAGAACTACATTAGCGACTGTACACAGAAAGTGTAACATTTTACTTCTATCCATATCCTAAAGAAATATATATCTTTTCCAAAGACTTAATCCATTACTTAACTACCATTGGATTAGTATTCCAAATAAATTGCAGGGGAATATATTGCATAAAGTGATCCAACATAGGATAATCTCTCTATGGAACATGTTGCTCCATCATGAAAATTCTATTTATAATAACCTCATTAATATGACCTAATATAGACATAATTTTCTAAGTTCTAATAACTACTATATTTGATTACTTATCAGTGAAATATATATATTTCCTATAAGTATTGTTTCCCTTCTTCCTTCATGTTGTTATTTCTAAACAATGGAGTATACTGGATTAGCACAAAAAATATGAATTTTAAATCATAATGTATAATTAAAAATATGGTGTAAAACTTAGAATAAATTAAAATTTATGCATTACTAATCTTAGAATAATAAACTTGGTTTCGTTAGGGATATCATCATTTTTAAATTATTTATAATGGTCTGTAAAGAAAATGTTAATAATCCTAAGAATATCTATTGGGAGCATCAAAATTGGTATGTAATATGGCGTATTTTAATGTACTAGGTGACGATTAGGTCGATACAAATGAAATATTTTTGAATTTATTACCCATAGTAACCTCTATACTAGAACCATTTCCACTTGTAGTATCTAGATAAGGATGTATTTATAGAGAGAACCACATAATCTCTTCCTTACCAAAACTTTAAGATGTTCTTATATACTTATCCTCAAATTAAATCATAGGGTTATGTTACACACTATATGTTTTTCTTAACATAACTCCTAAGGATTTTACTAAAATTCATCGGATACCCACCATAATGACCCAGAATCAAGTAACCTAGAGTTGATGCCAACTTTATTACATTTTTATAGATAAAATGGGTAAAATATTAAAGGATTGAACAATTTAGAATTTTATTAGAACCAAATACAGTATTGATACCCACTTTATTTTGGTAGTTTAAAATAAAAATCCTAAAAATGGAAAACATTTAGTATCCAGGTAGTCATTATAATAATTATTCATCATATCTTAGGGAATGGAAACAAAGTAATAGTGATCACAAATGCTTAGTAAGGGTTAAGTACAACGAAAGCTATCATTAATCAATAAGCATAATAAATAAGGTAAAGTAAATAAATTAACACACATTCCATTTAAATAACATTTCTATCATGATAAGATAAGGCATAATTATTATGGTATGGTAAATTTCTAAAAACAAATTGCATTTAATCAATTAATTGAGAGTGATATAAATCTAGAGATAATACCATTATGAAAATATCATGAATAATAATAATAGAATTATTAATTAAATACATTATTAATTATATGATTTCCTGATCTTAAGAATCATGATACCACCACAATCAACTCCTTTCACAAGAATATTTAAAACTTCATGTAGAAACCCATTTACTTTGTCCAAATGAATTTTCTCATCAAACTTGACGATGGATCGAGGGGTTATCTATAACTATTACACACTCATAGATTCATGTCCATATCATTCCCCATATATCTAATAATATATTTAATTCATGATTAAATATTCTTTATCATCAAATATATGTATCTGATAAAGGATAGATATTTATCAATATTTTCCCAATTAATCAAATACCTTTCAAAGTAAACATTATATGTAAAAATGGTACATAGTTTAGGAAATAATCATATAAATTATTCAAGAATATTTTTGTTTAATGTAAATTTAATTTATAATAAAAAATTATCACAATAAAGTGATTGTTTCAAGATAAAATTAACAATAACAAAAGAAAGTGAGACTATACAACAACTTTTACCACTTGTAAATTGTCAATTAAAATCCCCTTAGATTGAATAATTAAAATTAAAACTTATAATACAATTAATTATTAATGATTAATGATATTAAATTTCAAGTTGAAGTATATGAACCATATAAAATAAAATAGGTTCATAACATAACAATATGCCTTAATGAATGGAAATTTAGATGAAGTCCCTTACCCTGAGTCCGGATCATCACTTACGGTATTTATCTTTCCAAATAATAAAATTATGTTAATTATATATTTTTTTAAAGAAAATTTTCATTTTCATTTTTCTTTTTATTTCACTTATTACCATGTTTTATATGATTAATTAATCAATTATGAATATGTCTGGTGTTTCGATGATATTTGACTTATGTGTCAAAAATGACTTCGGTAGGTCGATAGTTGGTCTAAGATGTAATTATTTAAACATATAAAGAATAAAAATAATGAAATAATTATCATATTTAAACATAATTTATACTTTTAAAAAATATCACGAATTGTGGTTATTGTAAATTAAGTACGTTGTGATCATAGAGACATATGCCATACTTCTGCATGAGTAACGTTTCCATTTTCAACCATCATTATGGAAAATAAGTAAGTAATATTTTATCCATATAGAAAGATAGTAATATAATAAATACCAAATTATTTCATAAAATATATTTATATATATCAACCATGTGGTGTGGTGATGAAAAGAGAGTCACATCGCTTCGTTAATGCGGTAGTCCACACGTACACGAATGATATTATCATCTTTTCGTAAGAGAAAAGATAAGAAAGAAAATGAAACATTATAATTTTTGAATGATAAAATTTCATGGATATAATAATTATTTCATTTATATCACATATATTCATTAATTTTATCCTTATTAACATCCATTTAAAGAGTAAGTGAAAGATGAACCACATCGATTTGCGAGGCGGTAGTCCGCCGTACAATAGAGCAATGTTATCATATCCCTTATGGAATAAAAAGTAAAAAAGTTATATATGATATAATGAATCCAGAGGTATAATTATGTTATAAATTTAATACATATACTTTACATCTATCATCATACCCAACTGTGAGAGGTGTTGATGGAAAACATGTCGCATCAGTTTGTGAGGCAGTGGTCTATTGTACACATGAGCGATGCTATCATTTACCATTTAAGAGAAGAGGAGATAGATATAGGTATTTAACTTAAAATTATAACATATTAGTATATTTTATATAATGTTTTTATTATGTAATCATAAATTAATATGATTTTAAGGAGGATGAATAATAAATAAATCAAAAACACATAGTGGAGAAGTTTACCTCTTCTCAGACCACCTATTTAGGATTATACATATATTATTACAGGAATGAATTTATTGCCAGAAATGGTGTCTAAGATGAGTTTATGTAATTTTGGATGTTATTTGGGTAGTTATTGGACAAATTAAAATAGTTTTAATAACTGAATAAGATTGGAAAGTGGGTGGCCTTTTATAACAGAGGTGAGTGGTACACTTGTATTTTTTGTAATGAAAAAGGGGTACCCATGATTTTCACATACCAAAGGGTCACAAATATATCATTATTGAGAATTATACATTATAAGGTATAAATATATCTATAAAATATATTTTAGAAGTGTTATTTTGGTTATTTTAATCCCTAATAAACCCGTTTTTACCTTATGGATAGTATACACTTTTTTTATTTTCAATATTAATTTTGTTGAAAAATTATGTTGAAATTTTTAGAAAACAAAAATTATGAAAATTATAAATATGAAATAAATTTTTCAAAATTAAATTATTAGAATTGGAAAACTTTAATTTAAAATTAATCCTACATGCACGATAAGAATGTTCATTTTAAAAGAAAAAATATACCAATGTTTACTAAGTTTTTAAATAAAATTTAAATATGAAAATAATTAAAATTGTCTAAATTGGGTTAATATATATAGTTTACCTAATTTTACTTTAAAACCAATTAAATATATTATTTTACGTTGTATTTATATAAATAAAACACGGTTTAAATTAAAATCTTGCATTTTCCCAATACCTTGAAAAATGAAATATTTCAGAAAAATCCCAACAATTTAACCTAATCTAATCTTGATATGATGATTTCAAAAATTATGTTGATTTTATCAAATAATTTTTCTAAAATTTGGTCAAATTTAATTTTTCATTATGTGCACATAGCGTAGCTAAACCAACTTTTAGAAAAAATACAGTTCTTCAAAAATCATTTCTTTTTCTTCCAAATGACTATTATTTAATTTATAGTCAATAGGTTAAAAATGTACATTTATAAAATATATATATTTTTATAATATTTTCATTCATCTTCACACATGATAATTTAATATTTATATTATAATAGACATATTTAAATAATATTTTAATAGATTATTTTCATTAAAATCTGTGTTGTGTACGTTAAAAGCTATCAAAGATTGAATTTATTTAAAAGGAAATAAGTCATAAATTCTCATGGAATTACAAATGGAATTATTAGAGATTAAATTTTTTAAAATTACATGTTCTTAATAAATTATATTTTTAGTTATTTCACCAAACTCTTGTGAAGTAAAGAAAAAAAGTTTATAATGGTGTTTTCCTATATGTTTGTTTTTTTGAATTTAGGAATTTGGGTTTCTCTATTGGTTCTCTTGGATCTATTTGATTTTGTATGAAAAAATGAACATGTTTAGTTCTTTTTTAGTTTTATTTAAAGTATGCCTCTAAAAATATTTTAATGGAAAGTATAAAGTCTGTCTATTGGGAAGATCATCTGGGCGATTAGTCTTGTTCTTTAGGAATATTTCTATTTGATTATTAGCTTTGGATAGATTTGAATAGAGTTGTGGATCTAAAACCATTATATTTATTGGAAATTTTGAATTATTTTCTATTTTTTTCCAAGTAAATCAAGGCCCATTTTATGATATGAAGTTGTTAGGGAGAATTAAGGTAAACATTAATTCTCTAGGAACTCATGAAGAATCAGGTTAAAGAGTTTCTATAGGCTTTCTTGATAGAACAACCCTAAGAAAATGTGAAAACTCAGTCCCATATTAGTTAAATGATATCATGAATTTAAAATTATTTAATATAAGGGTATTTAATGGAATTATGATGAGGGTGTAAACGAAAAGGACTAATATATTTCTTTTTTTAAGTTGATGTTCTTTTCTTTTAATATGGCCATTGATAACCTTATAAAATATCAATTCTTTAAAAGTGTTCTTCAGCTAGATTCTAGATCAGCAGTGTTTGAATCTAGTTTTACTTTTAATTGAGAATTATTTAACTATTCTATTATGGTGGAATTAGATTATAATTTAGGTGACCATAATTTTTTAATTCAGATTAATAGGGCACAATCCTCTTAAAAACTTTCTCCTTTTCATAAGAAGAAGTTTTGGGTGTGACTTAGATTTAATTTATAATTTATTTTTTGTATTTTTTTTTCATTTATTTTAGATTATATTAATTATTTTGAGGTAAATATAAATGGGTTCATTTTTAATGCATTTGTGGTCCCTCATTTATGAGATATTGATTATTGATGGGTATGCACATGCCTTGGTGGCTGATTGTGTTTATTAAAGGTTATATGTGATGTTATATTGTTATGTGTTTTGGGTTTTTATTAATATGATATAGAAAATGTGGGTTTGTGGTCGGTAATGGGGATGAGTGTGATGCAAGTTGATATTCTTCTCTAGATTGTATAATATTTATGTTTTGTTGGCTTCACTGTGGGTGGAAATATAAGGATGAATTCTAGAATTTTCCTATTTTTTTATCTTAACCCTAGGCTAGAGCCCATTTTTTCCTTATTGAAGCACATTTCTTATTTATTAATATATTCCATTCTTATATGGGGAGTTTTTGATGGATCGAATTTGGTTAGTGGTCCTTTGGGTAAACCTTGTGTTGTGATAAGTTGTGAAAGATGAGTTCATTTTTCAAGTGTTTTTTGTGGTTTGAATAGGATTATTGTTTCCATTGGTTATTTTTTGATGTTTTGTACACCTTGGTGGTGTTTCCTCTAGGGAGTATCTATTCATCTTGTAAACCAATTTCGAAAAATTATAAATGGTGGGGAGGGGTATAACATGTATCCATCTTATTTGATCCCTAGGTTTGATAATTATTAGTTGGATTATTCTTCTAGATATTTTATGATATTTTAGGACTTTCTCTTATTGATCTTGAGGAATTATATTATATTTTTTTATTACATTATCTATAAAATTCTAAATTTTTTCCCACCCTTTAACCTCACATAAGTGGATGGGGGAGAGTTTCTATTATTCATCGCTTCTACTTTTTTCAATTAATTTTTAGGGTACAAATTGGCATGGTTAGGAGAATTCTGACACCACCCATTCACTATAGTATTAAATATTTATAATTTTACATCAATTTGGAAATTTTTTAGTTATGGATTTGAATTTTTTATTTGTTGAGATTATTCATCAAGTTCTTAGTTAATGTACTTGGTTTATGGAAATACATGTATATATCCTTATGTGTTGATCCTTTATTTCATTCTTCATCATGAAGTGTTAGTAAGCATGGGTACCACATGACTTATAGTGAACCATATAGAAAAACTTAAATTCGAGAGAAAAACAGGAGGATGAATTTTGAATTTGGGGTTTCTTATGAATAACTTTATCTCGGTTTGGGAATTAGTCTGTAGTGATGAAAATCATTTATAGTGGGGTATGCACGGTGGGTAAACCATGTGAGGTTGGAGTTCTATTTCATTTCAAGTTTCAAGGTTACTTCCTGGTTTAGTGAACAATAATATAAAACCACACAAGCTTCTTAAATGCACAAAAAATATAAAATCTAGTTTTTATCCCAACTCTATTTTTAAAACTTTTTCCTCCCTTTTCACCTTATTTCGGAAGATAAATCATAAATATCCCGAGGTAACTTCTTCCCTTCATTATTCCATGCATCCATATGTACTTTATTTAGATTTCAAATGAATTGGTAGGTTTGATCACTTATTTTTCTCCTCTATCCCACTCCTTAATTTCCTCTTAATTATGACTCCTCTCATGAACAATAATTACCAGAATGTATGGTTTTAGTGTTTGTGTTGGTTTTAATTTTACGTTTGGCTATTTAGGGATTATTATTGACATTAACTTTCTTTGTCTATCCTTTTCCATCGAAGGGTATTTTTTTCAGATGAATTAAGGTTGTTTTTTATTCAATTCCATTATTTAACATGTGATGAAAATATTGAGATCTATAAATTATTTTCTTATCAAGATATAACTATATGTGCAACAATTTTATGGTTTACAAAATGGAATCAATGTTTTACATTATTGGAAGGAATGATGTTTAATGTAGTTACAGTTATTGATCTATAAGTAATTTTTTATGCACACTGAGTGTTTGATTAAATTATATATAGTCTTATTTAGAAGTGAATTCCTGGATAAAGAAGGGCTTGGACATGTCTTTTTTTCTAATGAACATGTCCCATGCAATTAAAGGGGCCGTCAATAAAAAAGGGGTCTATTTGACCCATGATAAATTGTTTTGATACTTTATAATCTTTGGGATGTTTTAATAAATTTTTTACAAGTTTTTACTAAAAAAAAAATATTCCATGGTTTTAATTTAAAATATTAGTAATACAACATATTATTCCAATTTGGTTTCCAAAAGCCCAGTTGGAATTTTATTAAAAAGGTATTTTTCTAGAGAATGTTGATACCATCAGTATTGATAAATTTATTTTATATTATTCCTTTTCTATAATTGTTCCCTTCTAGGGAGGAATTTAATTTTTATTATGTGATACTTTGATGATTGTGAAAATGGTTTTTTATTGGGAGGGTGTTGGAGGTGATATAGGGTTTACAATTATTGTATTATTGTTGATTTATGTGATGAATATGTGGCTTGTTTCTTTTATAATATCTATTTAGCTATATCATGTGATGAATATGTGGGTTTACAGTTATTGTATTTTTTATTATCAATTTTATTTGTGCATTATCTTGGTACTTTTCTAGCGTGACTGAGAGATCAACCAGAGTTGTTTTGTTTTTTCTGGTTCACGTACTGACCCAGTGATCCGTGAGACCGAACCAGTGTTATTTTATGTTATAAACTATTGAGTTCCCAATATTTCTTGTTCTTTATTGATGAATGGATGTAATGGATTCTAAATTCCTGATTCTTCATATTATACCCGTTTTGGTTTTTTTTCACCATTTACTTCACTTTTATTTTCTTATATTTTATCCTTTGATATAGTGAAGCCTCCTTGAGTTATATTTTCTTTACTTTATGGTTTTATTTTATTTTTGAGTAAATATTTAAGATGTTTTGAAAGTGATATCTTAATGGTGTATGTGGTTTCATTTTCAAATGTATTTTTATTTCATTGGTCAAAAAATGGGGTCTTCATAAATGAAATTTGAAATGAAAAAAAATAACACTTTATTTTTCTTTTCAAAACTAATGTCCTCATTTAAGATTCAAAAGTTCTTAATTTTAAATAATAGGTTCTAACCTTTTTCTATAGAAAAGGGAAAGATGTTCTATAAAAAGTAAATTAGGGTTATTTTTTTATATATTATATCATTTTTGGAATCCAAATTTATTAATTAAATTTAGAACTATAATTTAAGAAATTTTTTATAAAAGGAATTATAAAGAATATTTAGTTAAAATATACTAGGAATATCTAGATCACTCCATATATACACACTCATTTTTGTGTTATATGAATATCATTTGTTTTCATGTAGGTGAACAGGTCTTGATCTTTTGGTGGATACAATTTTTTCCATTGACAGATGTTGTGGAGGTGGTGTGTGACCATGGGTCACATAGATTTAATGTGACCATTGTTTAGTTACCTTTTATTTTTTGGGACAGGGATGTAGAAAATGATTAAAACAACTATTTATTTTATATTCAACCTTTCACGAAATGGATTTATGTGTTGTTTTTTCTTTTACTGTGTATTGTAAATATTTTTTTTGTATTTACCATTGTTATGTTTAAAGGATAATATTGAAAAATTTTATAGATTACATATAAATTGATGTTCATTTAGTTTATTATATTTTTTATTACATTGTTTATCTAAATAATATTTATCTTATATACATTTTGGTCCAATGTATGGACTCCCTATATCATATTATTAGTACATTTTTCACTACTTAATCATTATTATTTTAAGGATAAACCATTAATACTAGTTATAGTGTGATACTATGGAAGTAGCTACTAGACTAAGGATATTAGGAGCATTCCTAGGTTATTGTTGTGTGTTGAACCATATGACATGTCTAGTTGACCCAGGTCAGTTAATGATAGTTATGATGGAATTTCTATCTTTCAGTATTGAGATAATTTCCCGTGTTTGGTTCTTCTCGATTCAGTCAAGTGTTTCATGCATTTATTTGAACTAGATATCATATTTGGTTGCCTCTTCAAAACACTAAGGATATACTTATGATAAATGAATTGTTTTTTCAGATCAAACATCATCTATGTTTAAACTATGACTATCTAATCTCCAATTATATTTCCTTCATTAATATTATACAAGTTACCTACTTTACTTGTAACTTCACACCCTTCTCATTGGATGGGAAGGTGATGGAATGTTACTTTTCCTTAATTGACATCCCCAAGATTCCAAAGGATTTATATAAATGCCAAGGGATTCATTAAATAAGTGGGGGAGATTTTCCCTGTGAGAAAAACACAACCCACCAACATGACATAACCAAATAAACCACTAAATGATACATGATATCAATGAAAGAAAACTCAAACATTTAATTTATATAAAAACCAACTAAATAATCCCAAAATATAAGATGATAATGTCAAAGTATATAATGAAATACAACACTATCATACCTCAAAGATGACCAAATAACTCCAAAGCTCCACATTTTTCGTGCCCTAACTCCATCGGCAACCCAAGTATCATGAATTACTAATAAATATGTTTGATACTTTACCTTTTCCCATGTTCTGATAAACAACATATGAGGAAGCACTAAAGTGGAAAAGTATGGGTGAGTAATGAAACTAAGTATATTTTTCTCAATGACTTCCCTACTAACACCATTAGGATAAAACATGTTAGAAACATTTACATAAAAATATTACATAAAAAAATTATAAATTTTTGTATATCCAAATATAAAAAAGTTTCAATTAAACCATTTTCTCAAAATAACATCAATTTCTATGGAAATAAATAGGAAAATACTTTAAACAGTTTTCCAAGACACATTTTGGAATAACCATCACATTCCACATATCCACACATCCAAACATGCATGAAACAAAGACATAAGTGAGTAGTGAGTCATCCTTCCACTAAGTAATGACTTAGTGGACCACCTTGATAGGTGTACTTCATACCTATATCCATCCCAACCTTTTGATGGGGGTATTTCACGCCCTTATCTATCCTAATGCATATGAACACATTCCACACAACCATTCCAACTCATTACAACTAAAGTGTGCCAAAAACATTTCAATAAAACAAAATATTTTTTGAAAACCATTTTTTCAAGTTGAAAAACCAACAATAAATTTTAAAATCATCATTTTAAAATCATTTTATGAAAATCTATTTCCAAGAAAACACCAAATTTACAAATTTTGATAAATCTTCACTTAGTAAAGTTTTTATCAATCATTTCATAGTGTATTCCCCATCAATTTCAAGTAAAACCATGTATTAGATCAATACTTCATATTCTATATAGAGAAGTTGAGATTTAATCAACCAACTTCAAGAAATTGGTGAAAATGAAAACGACATAAAAAACGCCAGTAGAACCTAGTTAAAACTCTACAAACCCACATGAGATCTCTTAACTTATCATTAAACAAGACAAATATAATCACATTTGGCATTAAATACCTTATATATATCCATAGAATGTAGAGATTAAAGAAACTGAGAGTTATAGATAAGTAGATCTAAGAAAAATCTCCAAGAACGAACAAGAATGAAGGAATACCATAAGAATCCTTCTTCAAATTACCAAGAGAATCCTTTATATCTCCTCAGGATCGATGGGAGAATCTTAAATGACCTTTGGGAAGAAATAATATTGAGTTAGGTCTACATAGGAGGAAAATGGAGGGAGTTAAAGACCAAAATGTGTTATATCCACAATTTTAGGATCTCAAATTTAACTCATGCATGGTCAGTTTCATGGTTAGTCAAACCGTGCACTAACCGTGTGGAAGAAAATATCTTAAAGATGAACCTCACATGGTTTTCTTGCATGGTTACTAAACCATTTGCCAACTATACCCATGATCACTGTCCCCACATTGTTCCACTTAGCACAATTCTCCTTGGTGGATGCATAGATTGGTAAAATTGTGCACCTCCCATGGAACTTCCCTTTTTCCCTTGTATAACTATGAAATGTTTTTGATAGGTTTTTCATAGTCTTCTAAAATTGTACACCAACTTTTCACCTATATAAAATGTACCAAAACAATATAAACGTTCTCCAAAATCTCCCAAACTTCACCCATATAATTTACATACTTAAAAATTATAAATAAAGGGTTACTTACTTAAAACTGTGGGTGCTACAATATCCCCACCATTGGTATTTATGTCCTTGAAAAGCTGAAAATATACATCTTATTGAAAATGTTCTAGCGATTTCTATTTTACATCCTTCTTGTGGTCCTAAGTCTCATTCTAAATTAGACCATATTTCCACAAAACCTGGACTAGTCCGATTCTTTTACCATGCATGACATTATCTAACCAATACACAATCCACATCATGATATGTACTAATAAAGCATATGTATCTAGTTCAACATGATCCCATCGAATCACATGGTCGGGATCAAGTTGATACTTATTAATCTAATTTTATATGAAACACATTATGCTCTACACTGAACCGTGGTGGAAATGCCAAGAAATATTCCACCTCACCAACCCATTACAATATCTCAAAAGGGAATATGTATCTAAGAGGAAACCTACCATGATTTTCAAAATGACAATGTCTAAGCCTTCAGGAAATCCTCAAGAACACATGATAACTCATCATGAAGGAAAAAACCATCAATGATGATCCACATATGATTTTTTATGACTCTGAGCCATCTCGACCCCATTCCTGAACAACTGAATCTTCTCCATTATTTCATGGAAAAGGCTCAGCCCAACTAGTGAAGTATCACCTGGTTCCACCCAACAAAGTGGTGAACAACAAGGGTTCCCATACAATGTTTCAAATGTAACCATTTTTTAT
The DNA here is from genome assembly GCA_963277665.1 of Viscum album. Taxonomy (NCBI): domain Eukaryota; kingdom Viridiplantae; phylum Streptophyta; class Magnoliopsida; order Santalales; family Viscaceae; genus Viscum; species Viscum album. The sequence continues at coordinate 1,086,817,221 of OY728164.1, read as the reverse complement.
CAAGTATTGATAATTTTTTTATACTATAATTCCACTAACGACACATTTTTTCCCACGAGACACCAAAATCTATTACAAAAGCTTGAAGAAAGTCTTAAAAACTCTGTATCGTTATTTCAGATTTCCCATATATTTTAGGATGATACGCCATACTAATATTCAACCGATTCCTAAGGGATTTCTATAATTATTTCAAAAAATGATATTTGAACCTCATATCTTGGTCTAAAACTATTGAAACAGGTATTCCATGTCTCTTTACCACTTCTCAAATATTGATGTTTTACAGGCCCTCTACCATATGAGTTTTAAGAATATGAATGAATTGAGATGACTTGCTATGATAATCCACTATTACCCATATAGAATTTTGTTTTTGAACCATTATTGGGAGACCTAATACAAAATTCATAATATCTTCTCTCACTTCTAAACAAGAATAGGAAAAGAAAACAATATACCTACCGGTTGCTGATGTTATACGTTAACCTTTTGACAAGGTAAGTATATCAAAACAAACTCATCCACCTTCATTTTCATGCCGACCCACTAAAACTAAACTTTAAACACCCTATACATCTTCTATATACCAAGATGAACAAACCATATCCCATGGTGGTAATCATGAAGAAGCTTTTTCTAAAAAGATACTGGTACATCCTTCTGATTTTTGAACTTTAAAACTAAACTCACATTCCACTTCCATACCATAATATTCTCCCCACCATTGAGTTTAGGAATCATTGAAAGACATTATTAATAAGTCATCTGTGCCACTTTAACCATTATTACCAAATCTGGGACCACTAAAAATGGAATGAAACCCACAAATTAACCTCAGTCTTCACATTCTAAGTGCATATCAACTTATACTGACCTCAACTTCCACTCATATGAAGCCTCTTTTTCCAGCTGAGCATACGAATGTCTGCTTAATTCATCGACCACTGAATTTACATTACTCGGTGTGTACATTAAGTCAAAGTCAAACATTTGTAGATAATTCATCCATATTCTTTGTCTCAGGTTCAAATCCCATTTTTTCGAAAATGCACTTCAAGATCTAATGATCCATAAACATAGTAAATTTATCACCAAAGAGATACTGATGACATGTTTTCAAAACATGGACTACCGAAACCATCTCAAAATAATGTGTTGGTTAGTTCTTCTCATTCACTTGTAACTACCTTGAACCATAAGAAAAAACATGGTCTTATTTTATAAGAACACATCCTAACCGTGATCCCGAAGTATTATAATACATAACATACCCCTGTGCCGATTCTAAAAAATTCAAGATTAGTGCTAATGTAAGGTAAAATTTAATCTGTTGAAAAGATTTATGATATTCCCCACTCTATTGGAATGATACATTATTGTTTTTTAAATATTTAATAGTTAAATATAGTCATGAAATATAATACATAAAGTGTCAATAATAACCATCCGATGCAAGAAAAATGCATGTCTTGAATATTTTCTTCGGAAGTTGCATAGATATTACAACCTCAATCTTTTTTGGATCTACTGAAACACCTCATTAGAAAATCACATGGACAAGAAGATATTCCTCTTGTATCCAAAAACCAAACTTAGATAATTTTTCATACAAATGATGGTACCTCAATATTTCCAACACTTTTGCCAAGCGTTGCTTAAGGTCAGCCCTTGTCCTTGAATACACCAGTATGTCATCCAAGAAAACCACCATGAAAGAATCCATATATCACTAAAATATCCAATTCATCAATGCCATTAATATTTTTGATGATTTTTTATGACTTAAAGGTATGATTACATATTCATAATGTCCATATATTCTTATGAAATCTCTTTTTGGAATATACTCATTTAAAACTCATAATTAGTGATATCCCGATCACAATTCAATATTAAATAAAAACCAATATCCTATTAATTGATCAAACATAACATCAATGAATAGAAGTGGAAAAAGATACTTTATTGTAATTTGATTAATCTTACGATAATTCACACACAACTAAAGAGTTTCATATACCTTTTTGACAAAAAAAATTATGATTCCCAGAGATAAATGCTAGGACGAATGAAACCATTGATTTAAATATCCTCCAACTACACCTTAAATTAAATTAATTATATTGGTTCCATTTGATTAGAAAAAATGAAAATATGAGTAGTCCCTAGGAGGAGATCAATCATAAATTACACTTCCATCATTGGTGAAAAACCTGAGAAATTATTGAGAAACACACCTGGAAACTGATCCACCACTAATGGAAAAAAAATTCCCCAATATTATTTATTGATGAGAAATACAATGCTGCAAACTAGTAGGAAATAATTCCAACTACTAGTGCCAACAAGACCGTTTCACTCACCATTATATTCATTTCCCCTCAAAAGAGATTCTTGGTTCCATCTTCAATTTTGAAACTGAACCATCGGGTATAATAGTCTATGTGACCCTTGTATGTTGTCAACCAATCCATACCCAATATTATATCAAAAACATCCATATCAAAAAAATAAAAATAAATCCCATTTCATCTCAACTTTATAAACGGTTACTGAACGTGATCTACAAATAAATGTTTAACACTCTCTTTTATCAAGAGGAGTTTTAAGTTTTATCATGGAAGGAATCATCTCACTTTTTGAGCTCCAAAAATCAACAGAAAGAGAATAAATAATGAAATAGATGAACCTGTATCAAACAAAATTTTCATAAGGTTAGAATTTAAATGAGTCATACATCAAACCATATAGGGTCTTAGATAATCATCCAAAATAACCTTCTCATCCCCATATAATTTCTTCATCAAAAAAATTTAATCCTTGTTTCCCTATTATGATTTCACTGCCTGAGGAGTCATGGTAATTTTGTAATCACGATTGAAAGATATATTCTACTGATGATAGGTTTTATGTTTCCCTCTACCTATCGAAGAAAACTACATCTCTGACCCCAGAGAAGTGTCCTGAGCACCAGACCTCAGAACGCTGTGTCAATAGCACTGAATATACCCTATCTGATAGCAGTTGGGGAATAATCTAGGTTGCGCCACACACTCTCACTTTATATGGTCAAGAGAACCACATTATAAACATCACACTTTACCCTTTGGTCATAAAGGACGATTTACTGATCTATCCATCCAGTTTTGATTCATCCACCCATATTGTAAATAAGTCCCCCTCTTATGTTTTCTCCCATTGTTAGAGTTCTCACCATTTCCTATGGGTATTAATATAATTACTCCTTCTATAGATCTTGAGATATCCCTTTAAACTATTTACACTCTATTGACTATCTCTGTATAATCTGTAATAGTGACCACGAAAATCATCGAGTGAATCTCCTATTTCAACTGTGATTCAAAGATGCATGCCTTCAAGGATGCACTCGTAGAAACCTTGGGTAAAAAGTGCACTAAATTCATGAACTTAGCTACATACTCCATGAAAGAATTATTTTACAACTTTAATTTGAAGAAGTCCATCATTATATGAATTTTGAATGTGTGACGATCAAATTATTTGTTAAAAAATTCCGCAAAATTTTGTCACGAAAGTACATGGTCTACTTTATCATGAACATCTAAATCCAACCACTAGCATATAAGATACTATATCATGTAATTATCCAAATTTAAATTCAACTCTACTGGTGTGAAGATGAAATCAGAGATACAATTCATATTGTTTACCCACACCTCTTCCTTTTCTGTTTCTGAATCACCCTAAAAGATGGGCGGATTCTGCTTCTAAAAATTGGCATAGTGACTGACTTGTCTTGGATCATCCCTATGGTTCCATGTGTCCACAGCCTAAAATGATTAGACGACACTCTAAACCATCTTTTGGTTCACCTGTGGCTCAGGTGAAACCACATTTTTAGAAGATTCTTCCAGTTTGTTTCTACGATGCCTACTGGCTGCGATATTCTAGAAACATAATAAAATTCATATGTATCACTCTAAATTAACTGAAGTCTTAACATTTTAAATTCTATAAGATCATACTATTACAAAAATTCTTTAAAAAATCTAAATTTTACCATGTTCAACCATTTTTTAAAAATTTCAACTTTCTTTTGAAAATCAAACCATTTTCAAAATACCACAATCGTGATATTTTAAATGTCTTTCATTAGAAATTTATTTATAAATTTTTCAAAAATCCACACTTTTTCACCAAGTTGTAAATCATTAATCAAAATTATGTATGCACTAATAGTGGGAAGTCATTCCTCTAATTCATTTCAATATTATATCATTGGCTATACCCATGATAATGAGATTCTAAATCCTATAAGAGCCTAAAAAGAAATTATCTACCCAAATCCCTAGTAACTTGAAGTTTATCATAAAAAAGATAGAAATGTCTTTTTTATGCTCTACATTTTTTGTGTCGAAAATCCAACTCCTTTATAAATTCCCAACTCAAGGAATATACTAGAATTAATTTCAAATCCAATACTGATAACCAATACCAAGTCAAAGACCAACGAAGACATAAAACACTTGTTCTAAAAAGGAAGGAACAAGTTGATACCGCTTTTCTTAAACATATTTTTGGACCAAACTAAATTGATACCACTTGTAACATCCCACCCCTTCTCATTGTACTGATAAGGGGGTGGAATGCTATTTGGCCTTAAGCGACATCCCCAAGATGCAAAATGCAGGAAATAAATGCCCATAGACTCATTAAATAGGTGGGGGATGATTTTCTCTTTGAGAAAAACACAACCAACCCACAAGAAATAACCAAATAAACTACTAAATGGTGTATAATATCAATGAAATAAAATTCAAACATTTAATTTATATCAATACCAACAAAATAATACCATATCATAAGACAACAATATTAGAGAACACAGAAGAAGATAAAAATATCGAAACTAAAATATAACCAAATAAAACCAAAGCTTCACATATTACATACTCCAACTATACCGAAATACCAAGTACCACAAATTTCAAAAAAATATGTGCACTATTTTAAATTTTCCCATGTACTAATAAACACCATTTGAAAAAGCACCAAAGTTCCAATGTCGGGGTGGGTAATGAATCTTAGTGGGTTTTCCTAATGGATTCCCTTCTCACAACACTTTGATAGAACATGTTAGAAAAATTTATATAAAACATATTATATAAAAAAAATTCTAAATAGTTTTATATCAAAATATAAATAAGTTTAAATTAAACCAATTTCTCAAAACAACATCATGTTCCAAGGAGAACAACAGAACAATACTTTAAACCATTCTCAAAGTTACATTTTGGAATAACCATTCCATTCCACATGTCCATAAATAAAACCATGCGTGAAACCTAGAGCTACCAATAATCATGAGTGGTTAGTCATCATTCCACTATTATATCACTTAGTGGACCAATTTGATGGGGTTACCTCATTCCCATATCTTTTCCATCCTTTTTATTGGGGTACTTCATGCTCTTATCCATCCTAATAGATATGAAAACACACCACACAACCATGACAACTAATTCATACCCATGTGTTCCCAAAACCATTTAAAAAAACAATATCTTTATTGAAAACCATTTTTCCAAGAAAAAAAAGCAACAAAAATTTTAAAACCATCATTTTAAAATCAAGTTACCAAACTCTATTTCCAACAAGACACCAAATAACTCAATTTCTAAAAACCATCACTCAAGAGGGTTTTTATCAAAAATTTCACACTAGATACATAATAAATTTCAATTAGAAACATTAATTTTAAATCAAACTATCATATTATAAATAGAGGAGTCAAGAGTAAATCCATCTACTATGTGAAATTGGCGAAAATGATAAACAACAAGAAAACACCATCAAAACTGGGTTAAAATTCCACAAACCCCCCCTTCGATATCTTCCCCTATCATAAAACAAGCCAAATATAATAATATTTTCTATTAACTACCTTATATATATCGAAAATGGGCATATATTTAAGAATCCAAGAGATATAGAGAAGCATATCTAAGAAAAAGCACCGAGAATGAACAATAATGAAGGCTTTCTATAAGAATCCAGCTTCAAATCACCATGAGAAAAATTTGTATCACCTACAAATTGATAGGAGATGATTATTTGACATTTGTGAAGAGAGAATATTGAGTTAGGGACTCATAGTATGGAAATAAGGAGAGTTAGAGACCACAACGTGTGAGATCCACAAGTTTAGGATCTCATCGTTAACTCATGAACGATTAGTTGAATTGTTAGTCAAACCATGCACAGACCGTACAAAAGACAATACCTCAAGGATGAAACTCCCATGATAAGCTCTCATGGTTAATAATCCATGCACCATCTATTACAGATCTCCCTTTTTTAACATTTACCCACTTAGCATGAATTCTCCTTGGGGGATACATGGTTTGGACAAACCATGTGCCCAAATGCTCCTTCCCTTTTGCCCCTATCTCACTGTTCATAGTTTCTTATAGGTGTTAAAGATTTTTCCGAAACCATGAAACAACCATGAACCAATATAAAATCCCAAAAAAACCACTTCAAAAGTTCAATAAACTCTCCCAAACATCACCCATATAATTCACATACTTAAAAATAATAAAGAATGGGTTACTTACCTGTAACTGAGGGTTATACATTACCTATAGTTATTAAACCTACTTCAATTTCCTCATCATCAGTGAATTATTATGAATATTTGCTAGAAATGTGGGTTCCCCTTAGGCTTCTCAATTTAATATTACTTTACAATGAATTTTCATCATTGTTTTTCTATGAAAGCTATTAATTTGATTGAGAATTTTGTTTATTTTCTACTATAGTGAATTCCAAACTTTTAATGATTTTTCCAAAACATTGGTTGTAGAATTAGTTTGCCTTGATTATGGATGAGTATATAAAAAATACCTTCATACTCATGAGTTTTAAAAATTTATTTCTACTTATTATTGAGAATAAATCACTTTCTTCCAAAAAATAATGTGAATTAGAGTGTATCATTCTACCCATACCTTATGTTATAGAATTTATTCTATTCATTCAGACATAGAAAGGTCTTTTTCAAGATATAAACTTATGTAATAATTACTTCCTTACAAGACACATATAGTATATATTCTCAATTAGCATCATCCAAGCCATGTAATTAATTATCTATTTCCTCCTCTCAACAATGCTATTTTATTGAGGATTCCTCACCACTAACATGGATCATTATACTTTGATTTTCAAGACATTATTCCTTTGAATTTTTATGGAATTACATAGAAATATGAATCTATAATTTATTATTTTTCAACTCAATCATCTTCTCTAATAATCTATAATGACATGTAATACACTTGAACTCTTTATATTTTTGGGATATCACTATTAAACTCGTCATCTTATCATAATCATTGATTAATAAAACATAGTATCCCATTGTTTCCAAGATTTTTTAATATTTTTCCACACACAACAACAAACCCAAACTCCAGAAATATCACAAAATTTTTATCCTTAGTAATAGTAGTCTTCTAAATTATTATCTTTTTTTGATAGGTATCACACATGTGAGTGAAATCACATTGGATTTTAGGGATATTAGAAAATCCACGATTCTTCAATAAATATTACATAGAAATTTTTTCTTATGTGGAATAACATTTTTTACAAATCATTTTATCTTGTTTATTATATAGAAAACATGTTCCTTCTTCTCTACCAATGAGGTAGATATTCCCCTTGATGAACATTACTTGCCTAAAAATTGAACCATCTCTTCTATTGACGATGAAATACTTCTTATTGAAATTGAATACATTCCCTAAGTCATATAATTATCTTGCACTTACATCATTGTGTCCAATTCCTTAAACCTCAATGACATCTATTTTAATGGCGCATTCCTATGATTTTATATTTACTATAGTGATTGATCTTCAAACCATTATCATTTCCCAAATGGAAAACACCTTCATTATAGTATTTGATTCCCATGGCAAGATTTTTTTTATTCCAATAATATTTGAATTACATCCAACATCAAGGATTAACACTCCATATTGATTAATTTATTTCAAATAATTTTTTCTAAATTTTTTTTCTTATATTATCCATTCATAATATATGTTCATCTATACACTTCTATTCATAGTGAATGTGAATTTTCCTCCTCTAGGTCTATTGAATCATCCTAATCTTATAGGAATAAAAAATTATTATTATTTTTTACCCCACTTGATGACGATTCCATAAAATTATATCTTATTTTCTTGATTTACTTTAGTGCATCTATTTTTACCATTGATAAGAGACTCACAACCATGGTTCTATATCCTTTATAATAAAAAATAGCTGGTAAAAACTTACCAAGTGTAGGATTTTTTAATCATTTGTTTCTATTGATCTTGAGCCTTTAAATTCCTTTCTTAATGGAGCACACATACCATGAATTCACAAAACTTACATAACAATAATACTATATTCATGGTTTATTATTGTGTGTCTTTGTAGCTGAATATTTTTCCATTATGTTATTTTAAGGGATATTAAATTCATCCTTCTTCTGGAGTGTGGGTGTTTTCGTTTTTTCATTAACCCCCAATAATTTTTTTTCTTCTGATGAGGCCCCTCAATATATTTTTGAACACTACAGTTTTGGTAAATTATCTAACTCTTCATTTGATAACCTCTGTCCCCCAAATCTTCTTTAGCAACCCACACTCTCCAACATCGCAATATCATTATCGTAGTTTGAAACCTCTATTTATCATATAGATTTCATCTCATATTCATGTCTTTAGATTCAAAATCATTGATCCCGTTGACATGATACTTCATAGAATATATCAAGAAATCAATAATTTTAGTTTGCTCTTCAATTTTGATATTGAGCTCAATCTCATTATCCAAGTATATAGGATTTACATACTTAAGTCTTTTGAATTTCATTGTTAAACTTAGATTTATTCTTCTTTTTACTTGTACATATATATAGTTTAAAATCATGTACCACTCCATTGGATTTCTTTTTCCTCTCTAGACATCAATTTATTCAATATTAACTTTTAGTTCATCCACATGTCTATTATTCCTTCAAATTTAGTGCATTAAACATCTTTTACCTTAAATTATGGTCAATATATGATAACCAAAAGAACTTTATCATCGATTTACTAGAAGTTCTTAATTTTATCAAATCTAACATCTTCTTAGGAAATAAATTTCTTACTTTTGAATAATTTCTATAATGAAATTTACTTACCTCACACACCCTTAAATGAATTATTCATGGATTAATCATCTTTATCATTATCTGAGAATTTATTTTGACACCATGTGGTGAGATGTGCATCTTTTGAGCACCAAATGTATGAAAGTGGAAGATTTCCTTTGAATTTTCATTCTTCCCTTTTGATATTTTTTTATTGTAAAGACATCAGCTATTCAACACCCCTTTGTTTGGGAAAATCCTTCAATGTAAATTTCATTATTTATTTCAATGCTACATTATGATATTTCTTCTTTTCCAAGGGCTTGTATTACTTTTTTTCACATATCACATGTAATGATAAAACATTGTATAATATCTAATGTCACTGTATTTAGGTCATTATATTCATGCACTAAGAAATTATTATTGAAACATGATTCTAATATTATTTAAATCATCTTCCTAAGTTTTATATCATTAAGGGATTCTATAAATCCATACATTTAATACACAATAATGTTCATCAAATCAAATAATGAATCAATGGACTCATGTTGGTGCATCCTCAAATTCTAGTACTTGTTTTATTGTACTTAAAAAAATTGATTCATATAACTTGGAATCACCTTCATAGTTATTGGGAAGTTCTTACAACTTTATGTGTGGGAAATTATGTGATATCACATTACTATATATTATATTGTACAAGTATAATTATAACATATTTAATACTTTGACATTAATATTAAGTTACATTTAGTCTTTTTATAATAATTCACTTCTCTCTATACTAACTGAGATCCCATGTTTGGAATTTATGTAGAAATCAATTCCCAAAGAGTATAAATAGTGTTGCATCCTATTTTTTCATAATTGGAAAGTATTTATATTGAATATTATAATTAAATTATGGTTAATGAAAAATTTCACAGCCTCAAATATAGAAAACTCCATTGATAACATTTATCTCTTATACCACTTTCTTTTCCCATGCATGGAAAATACTTTGATGTTGGGGGGGTGAATCAGGGTATGCCAATATTTCCAAAACAACTCTCACTAACAACATTTTCCCAGTATTACTAGGAACAATTATCTCACTTATTGTAGATATGAATACATAAAAAAAATAAATAGGAACATATGGAATTTTACTTGGTCTTCCCAAATTAGGCTAATATAAGGAGCATATAATAACAATGTTCCAGTTTACCAAAATCACTAAGAAAACTTTTTGTTTATAATGGTTGGTGTAGATATATATCCCCATAGTTTATTACAATTAAAAATTTGTAATTAATTACTCTCAGTGACTTATATTCCTCAGTACTCCTTTAAGAGACACAATCTTGATCACCATGAACCATGAATGAGTTTAAACCAAAAATGGTGTATCAACATGCTCCTCCTGCATCCACATTATTGTATTTATAAAATTCTACCAATTTTGACACCCGAAACTTTCTTCTTTTTGGTTTCAATGTTCTATCATTGTTATATAATTTTTCTTCTCTTATTCTCTCTATCTTTACCAGATTGATAAATGTGTCTAGAATATTCTCTTTAACGATCCTCCTTTATTATTTAAGAAATATATCTCTCTGTATTTTACACCTAGAATTTATATGAGAAGTTATTATGTAATATCTTATTATTAGGTTGACCCAACTCCCCAAACATCACACTATTTGTTCTTATTTTAAACTCTAAAAAATCATGATATAAGAAAATCATGATGTGACTAAATTGTTTACACTGTGATTCTTAGTGAACAATTATATCTAGAAAATACATTCAAATATCATCTTTAAACAACTAAAATATCAAATTATTATCTTACTTTAATCACAACATGATATTCTTCCCACAAGATGATGAAATTCAAAAATTAACCACAATATCAACTATATCCTCCCGGACATGATATATATCATAATACATAGCTGACTGAATTATCAATCATATTTTATGATTTATATTTTACATTGTAATATGTGGTTTTCTAAAATCATTATATTGACATGGTAAATAAACCGTGTGCATATTCCAAAAATATCAAATATCAACAGTGCATCCTAAAATGAAAACATCATATTCAATGGAAAACATTACATAGATTCGGAAAATATTATCTATGAAATTTCTTATGGATATAAAAATAACAGAGGAAAACCTTATTTATGAAAATATTACACAAAGAAAACAATAAATTTCATTAAAAAACATATATATTAAAATAAACCTTACATATGACCAATAAAATTATATATTTCCTTTACCATGTTTCCACATTTTGAAATATATTATGCATCAACCATATATTTTACACATTTTTATTTTTAAATTTCTTTCAACTTTCAGAATAACTTCGAGGACCAAATTAATTCTGGAACAACTCAGAATTACCAAAACATCAATTTCAAAAATAACTTCTAGGCGTGACTTTCAAAAGATCATTATTTTAAAAAAATTTATAAAAACCATTTCACAACATCATGTTTTACCTATTTAAGAATGTAAAATTTATAGAATATATATCTTATCATATAGAATGATTTATAACTTTCAAAAAATTTAAATCATATTTTAAGATTAATTATAATTCTAAGATAAATTTTTTAACTACTATAAATCAACTTCTAGAATGTATTCATGTCTTCCTCTATAATATTGAGATTCTTATTTATGGCCATTTAATTTAACTCAATGGAATTTTTAATAAAAACAACACAATATTATTCCATATGGATTTTTTGTAAAATAATTATATTATTATATAATACATGATACACTTATGAAATTCATAAAATATTTATTTATGATAAATGCCATAAAATTAATCGAGGATAAGATAATAAACAAAAATATCATAGTGTAATTTATAAAAATAATTATAAATACAAATTTTAATTAGAAAAATTCACTTTAAGTCATTCTGAACTGGTCATATTTTATGTTAATGTGCAATTTATTTCTACAAGTCACGTATAAATCTTAACCTGTCGTAAATTTCATAAATATTTCAACTACTTGGTTTGGTTTTGATTGTTTGAAATATGTTTGTAAAAAAGATTTTTTTTTTATTTTGAAAGTTTTCATTGGATCATTAATTTCATATCACAAGTTGAATTGAAATATAGTTTTTCTTAGATTTTATAGATTAGTGGAAACCTATTTTCATCAGTGTTTTTGTAAATTCGAGCATATTTAATCTATTTTTAATCTTGGAAGCATATTTATTTAATTAAAAATAAATTTAATAAAAAAAATTCATATCATTCCAGAAAAGTCACACATCATTTGAACATAAATTATTAGTATATAGCTCACAAATAAATAAAAAATCCCTAATTTTTTATGACATTCGGATGTCATTATCTCAATTTTAATCATCTGTGGAACTTTTACAGAATATGAAATACACTCTTATTCATTTTAGTCACATTGAATATCATTTAGATATTCATGTTTTTTATAGGGGTTATAAATGAATCAAATGTCTTTATCCTAATATTTCATTATAATATGAGCTTGTTTCATGAGTTATTAATGTCATACACATGCTTTTATAATTGAAAACACTTTTAATAGTAAAAAAATGTATATAATTCTGGAAAAATAAAATGTCATTTTATATTATAGATTATTTTTTTCAAGTAATAATTGAATCAATGATCAGTGTCTTAATTTTTTTTATATTTCAATATTGGTCACTCAATTTTGATAATTTGAGGAACTTTCATAAAACATAAAATTTTATATTTAATCATTTATGTCACATTGAAAATATGATTGATGTGAGAGTTTTTAATAAAGGTCATAAATGAATTAGAATTAATTAACCTAAACTTTTGTGATAATATATAATTTTTTCATGATTTGTTAACATTTTAATTTTTTATATAACTATAAAGAGTTTAATAGTAAAAAAACCCTAGTATTATACTTGAGAAATCAATGGTTGTTTAATGTATCATTTTTTTTCTCAAAAAAATTACTTGTGAATCATCAATAATTGTACTAAATGTTTATGATATTATGATGTCATTATCTCAGTATTGATCATTTGAGTAAAGTTTATGAAACATAAAAATTCATTTTTAATTTTTCAATTCACACCACATATTAGATTGATGTGAGGGTTTTTCTTACCTCTCATAAATTAATCAAAGATCATTTTCCAATTGTTTGATAATAATATGAGCTCATTTTATGAATTATAAATATAGGTTTTGTGTTTATAGTAATAGAATAAATCTATATAGAAAAAAATGTTGGTATGAGTCTAGATAAATAACACATCGGTTTAATATGTGGTTTTCTTCCTTATAGGTCACAAATTAATCAACAATTTTGATCCTAAATCCTAAATTTTTAGGAAATTACTATATTTTCACCCCATTTTTATTGTTTGAGGAACATTTATATAACTTAAAAATGAATTTTCAATTATTTTGGTCACATCATACATTATATTGATATTAGAGTTTATCTTAGAGGTCATAAATTAACCAATGATTTTTCTCTGAATGTTTCAGGGGAATTTTTGCTTGTTCAAAAAGTTATTACCCTAAGATATATGTTTTTTTGAGTTTAAAATAAATATAAATTTTTTTACACCTTTGTATACAAATCCACCATAAAAACACATCAATACAACTCTCTTTGATATTCCTATTATCCCTCCCATTGATTCTATAATTCCCACCCTTTCCATTCAACTTATAAAGAAACATTCACTAGTGATTTTAGTGTGAATTTATATGTAGAGTAATAGAAAATTTAGTTTCCATTAATGATTTAATTAATAGTATCATGAAATTATTATACTTAGGAATTTCCTAGGGTGGAAAATATCAAAAAGTTTCACTTTTTGTTAATAAAGGTAATTATATTTCAACACTTAATTTAGTTTTTTATGATGTTTTTTATTGGTATAAAGTCTTAAATTAGGTCATGAAACTAAAAGGTATTTGGATGGTTCAACAAATAAAAATAAAATAATTTGTGAAGATGGTAAAGGTTGACAATGAAAAAATAGTTAAAGTGACAATTCTAATAAAAATATGTGGTAAGAAACCACCTCTTAATGAATATGTTAAAAATTATAACACTATGTAAGCATTCAAATATTCCCTAAACAAATTAATTTAATCTTTTTAATATGTTATATATCTACAATAATTGTAGTACAAAAAATATGTAGATATTTAAAAAACTGATAAATATTTTCAGTAAAATTTTGTTTACACACATAAGTATCTCTTTATGGATTTGAGTCATTCCATGGAGTATGGAATATTTCATAAACCTACATATTTAATAACTATAATCACAATCATTCATTTGTATTGGACACTACAAAAAAGATAAGTAATTTTTTGATAAATTTTTTGATAGTGAAATCTTGTTATTTGTACCTTAATACTTATCCATTTTTAATTATACATAAATTTTTAATGTAGTAAATCTCCCTATACCATGTAATTAATTATAAATAAACCATTAAAAATAATAAACATATCTTTTTAAAATGTATTATAAAACATAAATATGAAAGATTTATTCTCAAATATTTAATTTAGTGTATTAATTGTTATAAAATAGATAATCCAAGAAATAATTTTTTTTATGATTTATAAACACTCATTTTATGTATTCATATTCATCACAGTTTTATAATTAATTTCACATGATTTTTCAATTAAAAAAACAATACTTTTATTTTAAAGAATTGTTTCTCCATGTATTACAAGGTTTTAGTTAAAAGTTAAATTTCATAATTTTAGAATTTTGAATTGATAAATTTTAATTTTTTTTAATCATATTTTCAAAATAAAATTAAGGATATTTTTTTATATTTTTGTGAAATAAGCGGCTTTGGGTTGAATAATTAAAAATAATGATTTTACAAATACTATCATTTTTATGATATTATCATGATATAAGATCAACTTATAAGATTATAAAACCATTTATATATAATTAATATACTTTTAATAATTAATATAATTCATTTAAAATATAATTATAAACTTATAAATCTATGTTTTACATTTTCAAAATCTAAGTAATATTTTTAGACAAATAAAAATTATTTTTGGTTCTTCTCTATTAATAATTTTTTTGAAAGGATACTTTCTATTTTGGTTTTGTTTTAAAGTAAAATATATTTATTTTATAACATAATTCAATTAATTCTATTGGAATAAACAATATACTTTATTTTTTTGTAAAATCATTTTTATGCTTAAAAATGTTTTTTTTAAATTGGTTTTGTTGCATTTGGTGAATTTATATTAAAATTTATTTTTACCACTTCTGGAAATTGGATACTAGAAATTGGATTTCATATTTGGAATCAGAATGTTCATATTTTTTAGAGAGTTCAATTTCTAATTTAGTCAAAATGAATAGTTTCCACGATAAAAGTTTGTCACCTAGATAATGGTTGAAAGGGTTGGGGGATTTAAACTAATATATAATGTTTCATATAGTATCTCCAACTCCAGTAAACTAGAGCCGGTGTATAATTCATTTCATTGGTATAATATATATGTTCCATAAAAGACTTTGGCCAAGATAGTTTAATCGATTCATATGTATAAACCAAAATCCCATTTAATTAGGCCAACTTATTTGTCTCATAAGACCTATTGATGCATCGATGGGATATATAACTCAAGGCCCACCTATAACTGCATGTCTAATGAATTAATAATATATTGAATGATAAATTCAATTTATAAATAATATTCCTTATCATTTAAGGTTATTACTATGCAAAGAATATATATTTATCAATATTTTCCATATCCAATCAAATAAATTTCATAGTAAAACACCATATGTAGAAATGATATACAATTTAAGAAATGAGAATATATATGATAGATATATAAGAGAAATGTATTTTCCAATAAATAATTATAATAAGAAAGTGAATGTTTCAAGATAATGTTAATGACCAAATAATCAATAAGAGATAAAAATGTCCTTAAATTCATCATAAATAAAAGTTTCGAAATAAATACCTATCTTGTATAGAACAAAATAAAATGGAAAAAATATAAAAAAATGTTTATTTAAATATTTTTCTCTGAAAAAACTTTTAAAACTTATAGAAGAATCTAAATTTCATAAAATGGTTATATAGTCAATAATATGTGTTAACATCATATATGTAAAAAACTATTCCATTTGAATTTTTGTAAAATAAAGTCGAAAATAACCTTTTAAAAAAGACATTAAAAATATTCTATTAAAATCATATAAAAATTCAAGTATAACATAAAAGGTAATTAAAAACTAATGTTAGTGAATAAAAATTACTTATATGAAACAATTTTTAAAAACTTGTACATGACAAAATAATATACCCAATCAAATATAGGAATAAGATTGTATTTTCTTTTTAAATTTTTTTCACTTGATTCAAGTGAAAAACATAGAACATATTGGAAGAAAATATAAAAAATACTTAAAATTGTAAATTTTAATTGAAAATAAAATCATCTAGAGAAAATATATATTCATTTTAAATACCTAAAAAGGTTATTTTATACAACAAATACAAATAAATATGTGTGTGATACCAAATATGTCTCAATGATGTGGAAATTGAGTCGAAATCTTTTACCATAAGTTTCACTTGTCTCGTATGTGATATGAAATCCTACATAATAAACATGAATTTATTATACTCATATAGAAGAACCATATTCATATATATAATATCATATATTATCCATTTATAAAATTTTATCACCATTTTATTAATACTATTTTTATTAGCATTATTTTATGTGTCAATTGTTTTTTTGAAGTATGTTTTGATTCAATAGTCTCATAACTTGTATATTTATTATGGTTCCATTGTATATATAATTTTATTAAAGATATAAATAATATATATATATATATATAGAATATATATATATATATTTATATTTATATTCAACTATAAAATATAGATACATAAAAATGAATTACACAGTTTGTGGAGATGGTAAGCCGTACGTACACATGAACACTGTTTTCACCATTCAACAGATAGAATTAAAGGAAGGTAAATATTAATTTACCTTTATAGGATAATTTTTATATGATATATATATTATATGTTCACTAAATATATACTTTTTATCATCTATTTGAAATATAAATAAAAAATGGATCACATCACTTCATGGAGGTGGTAGTTCACATGTATGCACGAGAGATGATATCATTTCTAATGGATTTGAGGTTAAGAAGGTAGATATGATGTTATAATTTGAGAAAAATATTTATTTAAAAAATATATTATAAATGAATTTGTTCAATCTTTATCACCATCCAGTTAAATTCGTGATAAAATAATTACACTGCTTCGTGGTGACAATAAGTAGTACCTACGCACAAGAGAGATTTTTACTTCTCGTGGGATCTAAAAGAGATGTAAAATGATTTTCACATAATAATAAATATATATTATTATATTTATGAAACCATAGTTATTATTTTAGGATATTTAAAACACATTAATAATATTTGGAAGAAGAAATAAACACAAAAGAGTTGGTAAAGATGATTACCTCTTCTCCAGTAGAATTATTTTAGAAAACCTCTTATAATAACTAGGGTTGGTATTTTGGGAAGATAAGAACATATAAAACCTAGTTATGTATGTTTATAAAATAAATGGGTACTGTTAAGCTGAGATAGGATTCTTAGAGTGGTGAAAATAAAAGAGATAAGGGGTGTCCTTTTATAAGTGAGGGGAGGGTCATTCTTGGAATTCCATAAAGTATTAAATTTATTTAACTTAATTTTCAGGTAAAAAACGATCCAAATTGAAATAATTATAATTTTAGATTATTATTAATAGTTATAATATGATAAAATAATATTTGAACATGTTTTGGTTCTTTTTTTACCCTTATCTTTTGGTTATAACCCCCATCAATGCTTTTCAGAACTTCAACAATTTTAAATTCTTCTACACTTTAAATGTAAATATTGTTTCCCCAAGAGGATAAACAACCCATATATATACCATGGATGAAATTTTCAATCTTATATTTTTCACTTGTCTAAATATATGTTTCTATGAATTTTAAATTATTTAATAAAATATTATTTATTAAAAAATATCATTAATATCATTTTGACACTATTCATTGAATTAGACTTTAAATATATCCAAAAAAAGATTTAGTTCAAATATAATCCATTAAAAAATCCCTAAAATGTCAAATATATCTAAAAGCTTCTTGTAATAGTATAATTCAACCAATTTATATTAATATTTATATTTTTAAATCATTTATTTTATTTATCTATTATTTTAATAAATACTATGTCAGTGTTGCATAATCATTTATCATAATTATATAATAACTAAAAGATAAAAATAATTGACCATGATAAAAAAATATTTTATATTTTAAATGAACATTTAAAACCAAACATAACTTGTTTTTATACTCATGGAAAAATATCAGATATATTAAAGAGAACATAGTGACATTTTGTTTTTATTCCATTCTTAAAGTAATATAAAGGTCAATATCAAAGAAAAATGTAACTAAGTGGAAATATTTTAAATAATTGAATGAAATTAGATAATATAAATTAATTAATTGGGAAACTAAAAGTTTTACAGAAATTTTAAATCCATATCAAATTAGTTTTTCACCATTATTATTTGATTTATCCTTTAGTGAGGTGAAACATTTTATCATTGTTACTATTCATAATGACCAAAAATAAAATGGAAGTATTTAAAAAAATTTATCCTCATGATTTGAAATATTCAATCAATTTTATCAAATTTAATTGACATAATTAGAAAACATTAATTTAAAAATAAACCTGTAAAATGCAATTGAAAAAGGTTATCTAGAAAAGGACTTTTTAAGTCCAAAAAATGAACATATACTAAAATCATGTATAATGGTTATTAAAATTTAATTAATTAAATTATTATTAACTAAAGTATATTTATTTTAATTTATTATTTAATTAAAATTATTTTGGGTCTTTTTTAAATAAATTGAAGCTTTACAAAAATCGATATTTTTCACTATTCACTAAAAAACAATCTTTTTAGAAATATCTAAAAATTTCAACCTAAAATAAAATTGAAATGATTAATTTAAAAGTGATATATATTTGTACATGATAATATTTTAATAGGTTATTTAATTTTGTTTAAACTAGGTGTTGTGTGCAATCAAGGTAACAAATAAATATATTTAAAAAGAAATTTATCATAAAATATTAGGTTGTTACATTATACCCTCTTATAAGAATTTCACCCTATAAATTTTTCCACTATGATAAGAACAACTGAATATAATTTTTTCTAATCACATTGTATGGTTCCAATTTAGCTTTTTCAAAATTATGGTTTCACCACAAAACTTTTACTAGGTGGGTTGTCTTGTTTCATAGTACTTTCTAACTATGATACAAAATTTCCACGAGTTATTTCTTATATAATATATGTTTCTCCAGTAGTTGGCCATTTAAGATCAGTATATGTAAAGGATTATGTATGTACTTTCTGAAGATATATACATATAATACATCGTGAACTTCATCAATTATTTCAATGGGAATGATATATCTAGGGCTCAGATTTCAATTTTTCTAAATCTTATAGCATTATTCAATGGGGATATTAATAGTAATACCTTGTCACCACATTAAAACCCTAGATCTCACCGATGACTGTATGTATAATTTTTTTCAACTCTGAACTTCCCTTATATGTTTTTGAATAGATCTAACTGTATATTTTATTTCCTTAGCTATATCATGTCCCAATAGCTATATTTCTCTAACTTCATCCCAACATATTGGAGTTATACAGTTACTTCCATTTAGTGATTCATAAAGAACCATCAAAATAATTGAGTGAAAGAAATTTTTGTAAGAAAATTCAACTAAAGGATTGTGTTGATCCCAACCACATTTCAAAGATACTATTCTCAACATTTCTTCTAGAGTTTGAATAATCCTATCAGTCTAACCATCTATATAAGTATGATAATTAGTAATAAAACTCAACTCTATATCTTGATCCTGTTGAAGTATTCTCTAGATCATTGAGGTAAACCTCAGATCTTAATCAGATATGGTTGATAGTGGTACCACTTGAAATATCCAAAACAACCTTAATGTATAACTAAGTAATTTGATCAAGAGATAAATCTTCTCTAATAGAAAAAAAATGTGCTAATTTCATAAGGTGATCAACTAAAACCCAAATAGAAAGGTGCATTTTAGATGTTTAGGGGAGTCTGAGGATGAAATCAATGGTAATGTTTTCCCATTTCCATTCTGTTATGGGTAACGGTTATAAAATAAATCTATATTAATATGTCTCATCCTTAACTTGATGACACATGAGGCATCATGATACATACTCAGAAATATCCCTTTTCATGCAATCCTTCAAAACATATTATTTATGGTATCTATAAATATTTTTATTTTCATTAAAAATAGTGAATGATAAAATATAATCCATATAAAATAGCTCATTATTCAAATATATTATTAACGGGATACATACTCATTTTTGTACCTTATCATTCTAGTATGACCATAGTTGAACTTCAGAACCTTACTCACATTCTTCAGTAATTCTATATCTTCCTTCTTTCCTTCATAATCCTTTCATGGATGGATGGTTTAATATTCAACTGACAAGGATAAGATATGTCCCCTTTACTCACAATTTCAATATTTAACTTCTAAAAATACATAAATATTAGGTATTTTTTTGTCCTCATCATCGATAATCTAGCATGATCATTCTTACTCAAAGCATGAGCCACCTTATTCAACTTCTTAAGGTAGTAATTCATTAGGAAATAACAATATTTGATTAACTCAGACCATCTTATCTGGATCATTTTTAACTCTTTATATGTAAATATATATTTTAAAATTTTATTATCGTTATACATATTTCAACGTTTATAATACATATAATTCCTCTATATATTCATTAAAAAAATTTCTATTGTCATCTCCAAATCATTAGTTGGTTAATTATCCTTATGAATTTTAAATTAGGAATAGGTGTAAGCTATCACTATATAATCCAAATGAGGAAGAATCATTTTTCCATATTCAATTCATTGTTATAGGTCACAAACCTTTCTCCACTATAGGGAAGTGTAATCATAGGCACACTGACCAATATCATCTTCAATTAATTAAAACATTATATAAATTATTCCTTCTAGAAGAACTTATTCCACTTATGAGACAACACAAAGAGTGTATTAGATAGTCATGATAAATATATGAAAAATAATTTGTAGTATCCATCCAACCCAAAAAAACTATGGATCTCAGTTACTACCGTTTTTCTAGGTAAATGATTAATAACTTTTGTCCTTACAGGATTCACTAATATACCATCACTTGATATTATATGACCCATGAATGTATCTTTTTGTTGTCAAAATTTCCAATGGTTAAATTCAAAATATAAATTCTCTTTCATTAGGGGTTTTAACACAATTCTCGATTGTTATACATGATCTTCATTTCTATTTAAATATATAACAATATCATTTATAACAACTACCAAAACCTGATCAAGGTAATATAAAAAGACTATATTCATTAAATATATGAAGATAACATGATTATTGGTAAGTCCAAATAGAATTAATATAAATTCATAATTCCCATACCTCATACAAAAGTCTATCTTGGGTATATCTTTTTTAATGACTCTTAGAAAGTAATGTCCAGACCGATGATAAATCTTGGAAAAATATTGAGCTCCTCATAATTGATTTAATAGATAATTGATACAATTTAGAGGATATATTTTTAATAATAATTCTATTAGATTCCTAATTTTTAGTTAAAATTAACAATGAATCATCTTCCGTTTTAATTAAAAATAGGTGCACCCCATGGTGATGTACTAGGTTAAATAAACCCCTTATCAATATTCTCTTAGATATTCTTCTTCAATTCCTACAAATCTATTTGGGTCATTCTCAATGGAGTATTTAAAATAGGTGTAGTGTTATGTATATGTTCTATTGAAAACTCAATATCACGATTCTGGGGGTTACTTGGAAACTCTTCTAGAAATACATCAATGAACATATGTACAGTAGGTACATCTTCAATTTTTATTTCCTCACCAACCATATAATATAAATATCCCACATTAAAAGGTATTAAAACCCATATAACAGAATTAGTTTCCATTTGGAATTTTGGTTCATCCCCATATTGATAGACTATCACTCGTCAATTCAAAAATATCAAATGTGACCTCCCTTACTCTATAATTGATAGGGGGTTATTACTAGAAGATCCAATACATTCCAAATATTACATAAAATTTAATTATAGAAAGAATTAAAAGGTTTTTAGGTAGCAATTTTCGACAAATTTATATTATAAAGTAGGTATAGATGTAAATTTCTGACCTATGATTCCCTCACTCGGTTCCCCGAGTGAGTGGGTCACATGAAATCAAGTGTGAATCACTGTAAACCAGAGGATTATGACTAGAAGTGATGGTATAAGGTGGTATATAGGGGATAACATACCCTCATATAATAGGGGCACAATAGATGTAATAAATAAACAGACAAAAGTAGAAGCAATAATTAATATATGGGATAGCAGAAACAATAAAATAATAAACTACATAAACGTAAATATCCAACAACAATAATATTAATCAAAATCCTAAAGGGTGAGTCATATACAGTTATTTCATGTTATGATAAAATATAAAAAAGGGAAACAAGGTACAAGCATATATAAAATTCTCTACAAAAATATGAAAAGGCCTAAATACTACTCCTCTAGAATCATAAGAACACACTAAGTCCTCTTCTACCATGCCCCATGATATGAGTAATGTAAATAAAACAACTATAACAGGGTGATTTTGGTTTTCCATACCTATAGATATGAAGTATACCTGAGTACCAAAGGTATCCCGAGAATGGTGTGAGATGAACTCAGTAGGCCACCACTAATGGTGTCTAGAAATAATCCATACATTATACATAGCTATGTAGTTGGAAGATATGACTGAATAATAAATAATGCTAGAATTAAATAAATAATAGTAAGCTCATGTTCCTAAAGGACACTTAATAGACTTTACCTTCTTTTATGTACGATGGAATGAGTCTGATCAATGGCCATATATTTATATATATTTATTTTTGTGTAATAAAAAGACTTTAAATATAGTTATATATTGTATAAACCTATATGCACTACGTAAGTGAGCACGTATGTAGGAATATACAAGGATACTAGGTGTTGGATGAACCCAAGGTGTATCTCTGACATCCATAACCAGTCTAATAAGCTATAGGCTCAAGTAAGGGTCTATTCCCCGAATCTCATGATGAATGTGAGACGTCATTCTCATCAATCAAGATTGGTGGGGTGAGTCGTCAATCCCAACCCTCATTACATAGAAACGTGGTGCACTATTCCCATTGTCCAAATAAAAGCATTAGGGTTTGATACATCATGATTAACACCTGATCTAAGTGAGAGTGAAAATCCATTCCCAAAAATTTCCAATCCATCATTCATCTGCCAATAACAATGGAATAATAATAATAATAATAATAAAAATAATAATAACTGAAGGATCACCACTTAAGTATTATCATCAACAATCCCAGTAGAACTAAGGCATGATAGTTCATACAATCCCTATAATAAAATCATGAATTACTTAGAATGGAATTACCACCCATTATCATTTATTTGAAAACAATCCGTTTAATTAGTCAAGGAAAGGAAACTCACATTCAATGTAATCTAATAAATTAAAATGTGCTTTAATCAATTAGGCAATCACACAAAGTGGAAATTCCATTTACAAGACAATCCAAACAATTATATGGAATTTGGTCCATTTAAAAATTATATATAAATAATAATTTCATTCGGAACCCCCAAAGGGGTGGCCATGATTGAGGTTGGAATCCTATAAATATCCAAAAAGAGTCTATGAGAGTATAAAAAAATGCACATAATTATTTAGAAATGAAAAACACAATTTAAGGTGATGTGAGGAAATATTTGGTATGTCACATAGTGGAGAAGGCTATAAAAACACTAAAATTTTGGGAAATAATTATAAAAAAACTACCTTAGTGATTTAGATGGCACCTCATCCAATATAAGATTCATATTTGAATTAGATATGAAGAAAAATGAATAATGGACTGAAGAATGAACTAGATACAAAATAGTGCAAGATATGGGATGATTAACTAAGAATGTAAGAATTTGGATAACATTTCTTACCAATGTTGATCTGATTTTTCCAGTATAGTTTGATTTGGGGTCCGAACGTAAGAGCTACCTTGATTCCTAGATAGATGAGGAAGTAGCCTCACTGGGGAGGGGAAAGAGGTTCCATCTAGAGGAAATTAGAGAAGAAAATAGGGTTTAATGTTTTAATTAATTTAATGAAAAAAATAGCAAGTTCACCTTAGAATTACTGGGTTGCATAGTTTTGTCCACAAGGTTGGCCAAATCATGCACCAATAGTGTGCCACCCCCGGTCTAAGGATGGACCCTACATAGGCTCGGCACATGGTTTTTCTAACCATGTGTAATCCATGTGTGAATCCACTATCACAATTTCTGGAATATTTTCATCAGTGTGTGCCTCAACTTTATTGGTTTCAGGAAGCCACACATCTCTGTTCTCCCCTATCAAGCACCCCACATGGTTATGGGAAGTAGTGTGATCTGGGTGGCACAATTTCTAATAACCATGAATCCTATTTTTTTTACCAAAATATATGGTTCTAGGATAAGATAAATTCCCAGGAATCCACGTTACCTCAATGAATCTGTTAGGTAACATTAAAAGGGTCTGACTAAGGAATTTATTCCAATGAAATTGATCTGTACCATTTTTAAAAGTAGAAGTATTATAACCTCCCCTCCTTAATGAAAATCAACCTCGAGTACCTTTAAAGTGTAAATAGGTATCGTCCGAGAATATCTCTAGCCACTAGGAACATATATCAACTTCCCACTAATAGGTAATTTATGGTACTTGACCATGCTTCCATAACACCCATACTAGAGGAACTGACCCACCTCAGAGTGCCTTCATGCTCTGATCCACAATACGCACTAGATATTTCATGAAGGAAGAATCCATGTTTAACTATTGCTCACCGGGTTTTAAAACATTTTATGGGTCTAGATAATACCTAAGAAGTTGAGATACATAAATGACATCATTCATATACCATTATCTATAAGTAATTGGTATCTAGTAATCTTAGGATCCGATTCATTTCAAAACCAAAAAGGGTCTCATTAATCTAGGTGGATGGTCACCCTGCTTTTAAATTCATCAATGGAACATCCTGGGGGAAACTCATAATAAAACCCAGTCTCTTACCTTAGACTCAAGAGGTTACCATCATCGATTGGCATATGACTGCTATCTAGACTCAACTGTCAACATGCACTTCTTGAACAACTAGACATTCTATGAAGACTCTTAGATGGAATATGGTCCAAGAAAAGATGAATCCTCTACCTCTAACCACAACTAAGGTGATTGGAAAGTCTTACTATATAAAGATTCAAAATGATCCATCTGAATGGTATCCTAAAATATATTATTGTAAGAAAACTCATCTAGGGGTATACGTTTCTCCAAAGAACTTCAAAAATAAAGGAAACTTGCACGGAGCATGTCCTCTAACACCTGAATCATGCACATTATCTATCCATCGGTCTAAGGATAATATATTGTGTTATGAATTACCTTTGTATCCACGTCCTTTAATAAAACCTTCCATAATAGATACTTGAATCAATCATCCCTATTAGATATGATATATCATGTATCTCCATGAAGATATGCAACCTCTTTGATGTATAGGATCCCTAGATCAACTCTCAAAAAGGTCTCTCAAATAAAAAATAAGTGTGTGACCTTTGTAAAATTGTCAATAAATTCCCAAAATGTATTGTTTCCATGAGGTGATATAGGAAAACCAGTCATTAATTCCATTGATACATCTTCCCATTTTTACTCAAAAATGGAAAATGACTGTAAAATTTCTGTTGAATGCTAATATTCTGCCTTCAGCAAATAAAAGGTGTAACATCATGAGATAATGCTAGATATTTTTCATTTCAAACTACTCCACCAATAGTGGTGAATTAAGTCTTTATACATTTTGATGATGTTAGGTTGTACTTCCCAAACTGAGGCATGCAATTCATGAATCTGCTACTCTCTGATATCTATTGAGATCCAAACTCACCCATGAAATCATAAGGTCTCATCCTCATCCACAGTCCAACTAGAATATTAATCATTATCTAAAATACTTTATCTTATTTATTAGAATTTATAATCTTAAAGTTTCATCATTATCCCCTATTCCAAAAGGTTATATGTCATGGATAATGCTAAGAGGATAGTCTACCCATGATCCTCATGAACCTCAATGAGAATCTCTAAAAAAAATCACGAGTTTCCATTCACTACAGGCCCTATGAACTACCTATGTATAGGTCTTCTAGATCATATTATTAGCTAAAATATTTTGTTTTCTAGGAATATAGGAAAGATCAAAATTGAAGGATTATTATTACTAAACTCATATCTTCTACCTGAGATTCATATCACACTTTGTAAATATGTACTTGAATCTTTTGTGATCAGTGAATATAATAAAATACTCTACAATTAAATATTGTATCTAAAAACATAAGGCATAATATACCAAAAATAGATTAAGGTAGTTTGTTGAGTAATTACACTCATAAGGCCTCAAATGATGTGACTCATACACTATGAGTTTCCCTTCCTGTATCATGAAAAATCCTTAATGGAAACCTAATGTGTTATAATAAATTATAAAACTCTTTCCTGGCTCTAGTAGAATCAGGATCAATTCTAAATTCAATCTTTCCTTTTACTCCTGAAAGGATGATTCACAAGATTCTAACCATAGTAATTTTACACCTTTCTTAATCAAGACCATAATTGGTGCTGCTAGGCATGAGAAATTAGGGTTGAAGAATTTTTAATATACATATAGCCCTAAAAATCTCTTTATATCAAAGAATTTGTTGAGATTCTCTTAGGAAAATACTACTCTATCATTATCTTGGGCTGCTAAATTTCCTATCTATGAGAATATATGACCTATGAAGTGGACTTTGTCTATCCAAAAGTGGAATATTATTAGCTTGGTGTAAATTTGGTGCTCTATTAGTTTATTCAACATGACCTTAGGATGGTTGTTAGGGTCATGTTTTGAGTATAAATACACTAAGATGTATTCCAAAAAGACTATCATAAATTAATCTAGACATGGGTGGAAAACTGGATTCATTAGACCCATAAAACCCTGAGGTTCATTTGTGAGAACGAAATACCAATCAATTAACTCATAGATACCATACCTAGTCTAGAAAGATTTATGAGTTATGTATAAATATATGATGCATACCTGATGGTAGATAAACCTCAAATTAATCTTTGAAAACACTATAGAACCTAGAATCTAATCAAAGAGGTTATCTATTCAAGGTAGTGGATAATGGTTCTTTACTTTAATCTTGTTTAACCACTAGTAATCCCTACAAATCCAAAGGGTATCATCTAAATTCCTGGAAAATGGACTAGTGAACCTTGAATAGAAGTTCTAGGTTAGATGAATAGTTTACCCTATAATCCATCCAATAGTTTCTTGATTTCTAGAATCTTCATAGGTGTAATATTTTAATAAATAATGGACACTAGGGTGGTTCTTGGAACTAGCTCAATGGTGAATTCCACCTCTCTCACTAGAGGTATCCTGAAAAATTCATCAAGGAAGATGTACTAGAAATGATAAACTAATGGAGGGAAAACTGTGGGGTGTAACCCCTAATCATCCAATAAGTTTATCTCTCGGATCGGATACCCAATAAAGTATCGAGTGTCATCAAACTCTTATAGTGTTCAATACCATGGCCCAAAATCTCCATAATCATCTTAGATATAATGGAATGTGACACTATTATTTAAAATAAACCATTTACTAATGTGTATGAAAAAAGAATAGTGACTCAAATAGTAGAAGGTTCAGAGCTCTATTATTTTGGAATAGGACACACTTCTAGTAACTAGCATGTATCGTGGCCCTGATTCATATCTTGACAACCTAGAAAAAACCTACTCTGTTGGAACTGAATGTATTGAGTCTGACTACCTAGACCTCGACCACCACTACAGCCTAAATGGTCGGTGGTATCCCAGAATGACTGCCTGGGAATATACCACTGTCCCCACTCTAGAGTGTGTCGTAGCTGTATATCCCATCTAGGTACTCACTGATAGAAGATTCCTGTAGAAGTTATAGATATTCACCATACTTCTATATATTCTACATTCAATTAGATCCATTATAAACTAAGGTTTTGTATCCGCTAGTTTCCCACACTAGTGGTTTATCTGGAAGCTATGATTTTAAACTTTATGACTTCTTCTACCCCCATGATAAAACGTGAAGGGATGCTTCCAATGGACAGAAGAAGAAAAAAAAATATAGGTTCTGAACCTCTTGGGATCTCACTATCGACTTCTATCAAGTTATGCGTAGTAATGAGGGAATGATTGATTATCTTGAAAATAATATTCAGCCTAAAAACATTGACTTATAATCAAATGGTTTATACCATCCCATTCTTGAATATCCAGGAGGTCATAATATCATCACATACTAAGGATGTCGATAATCGCTGCAGCTCAGTAAAATGAGTAGAATAATCCATAATATACATGCCTCTATACTGGAGATTTAAAAATTATTTATCTTGATCAGTCCTCATAGTCTGTGGAAAGAAGTGGCTATAGAAGATCATCTATAAATATTCCCAGCTCATGTCTCTATTTTGGTCTTCATGGGTTATAAGATCCCACCATCTCTTGCTAGAATCAAGTAGAAAATAAGTTGTGAGTTTTACCCTCCTCTCTGGAGATGTATCTGTATGATAAAATTTAGAAATCATGACCTCCAGTCAAGACTCTGCAGCATGTGGTCCACCATCACCCCAAAATTTGGGATCATATTGATGTTAAAACTCCTGAGTAAACTCTACCATAGTTAGAAAAGTTCATGATACACCTTTAAAATTTTTCATTATAAAGAAGAAACCCTATTAAAACTAGGATTCAGTGCCCGTATTAGGAATTAAAGGTGGTTACATAGGTGGAAATATAGGAGGGACCACTAGCAGCTCAGGGCACAACACCTGTCGCACATGTCTGTCACCGCCTTCTTGGAATACGACTCAAGGTTTTAGTTGTTTCATGAATGTACAATTCCAAATGAATTCCTCAGAAGATAATTTAATTGTCAAGATATCCCATATAGATAACTAGGACACATATATAGTCTTTCTATGAATAGATCACAACACTCTACCTACTCTAAAATACATGTCTAGGTCATAAAGAAAGACCAAAACATGCCATAAGAATGTAAGAGACACTCCCAAATTCCCACTACTATAGCCAATTTCAGGTTTGGGACTCATATAAAATATTAGGTTTTCTTATATATGGTGTTTCAACTACAAGTTATAGAGGAAACCACACTTTACATTACAATTGGAATCCCATTTTTGCAGAAACCGTTTAACTTTTAAATATTTAAAATCATTTGAGTTCATAATCTATATATAAATATGTCATGGTCTAACACTATAAGGTTCAGATCCCACAATATCATATGATTGGATAATTAAGGTTTCACCCCCAATAATTACAAGAAAACACTATTTAGATTGATGTAGGCACTTTAATTAATCCAATTATATTCTTCCTTCAAGAAATTTCATCACATTTTGATATATAATTATCGAGAACTGACTATATGAAACAATCAAGTTCATGCTGATTATAACAGTGACATGAAATAAATGCATGACATTGTAGTTCTGAAGTTCCTATAAATATGCCTGTAACAAATAACCTCATTTCATTAGGTCATAATTAAAATAAATCTCATTACCACAACACCAATAATAATAGAAATATAGAACATGCACATCACCAAATGGTAAAGTCATATCAACTGTAACAAGAAAAATCCAATAACATTAATGACCCACCCTAGGTAATTTGGGTTTCCCCGTTATGTTGGTTATATACTCTTAATAATAGTCTCATTACCAAATTCTATTAAATCTAAGTCCAATATATAATACCCAAATAGTAAGTCAAATGAAAATAAACACTCTAATAACACTTTGTAATGTACTATCCCAAGATCTACTCAAATGGTGCCCTGAGAAGGAGGGTCAAAAGCCTCAACTGCACCTCCCCATAATCCAAAGGCTTCCGAATTAGAGTGAGGGTATAAGGTTGGACAACAGGGAGACTATAACCCCATATAAGAGTGTCAAGAAAGATGTAATAAATAAATATACAATATTAGAAGCAATAAATAACATATGTAACAACAGAAAAAATGCAATAATAAATTCTAGAAATGTAAATATATAATAACTGTAATAATTATCAAAATCCAAAAGGCTAGGTAATATACAATGATTTCATGACATGATAATATACAAATAGCATATAATGGGGTATTCTTATACAACATGATATAAAAAAATAAAAAAAGACCAAAAGGACAAAAAATTTCTCCTCTAGAATCATGAACATACACTCTTTCATCTACTCCCATGCTCCAATATATAATGAAATATTATCAAACATATTTATCATGAATCTTTCCCTTATCAATACCTATAGAAATATTTTTTACTCAAGTACCAAAGGAAACCCCAATAGGGTGTTACATAAACTCAATAGGCCACCACCAATGGTGTATTGAAACAATCCATCCAATGTACATAGGCAAGCAGTGTGTAGATATGAATGAATAATAAATAATTCTATAATCAAATAAATAATAGTTAGGTCTGGTTCCTAAAGGACACTTGGCAGACATGACCTGCTTCAGCATAGGCCAAAATGAGTATGATCTATAACCTTATATATATGTAATAATATATATTTATATAATATATACACCTATATTCACTAATTACATGATAATGTAATCAGAAATATACATGGATACCAGGTGTTGGATGGACTCAGGGTGTAACTAAGGCATCCATAACTAGAAAAATGAGATAAAGGATCAGAAAAGGGTGAATACCTTGAATCTCATGTTGAATGTGACATGTCATGGTCATTAGTAGAAATTGGTGGGGTGATTCATCATTCCCAACACCAAATACACATGAATGTATTCTTCCTTGCCCATCGTCCAAATAAAATTGTCACGGTGTGAGACATCCTACTCAACACCTAATCTAAGGGAGAATGAAATGCCATTCCCAACAATTCCTTTAACCATTGTTCAACATCCAATACCAATGGAATAATAATAATAATAATAATAATAATAATAAAAATAAAGGGAACACCTCTCAAGCATTATAATCACCAAGCCCAATACAATCAAGGAATCACAGTTCGTATAATCCATATTATCAAACATGCATCATATAGCATGGCCATGCCACCCATTATCATTACTTGTTAAGAAACCCATTTAATTAATCAAGGTAACACAATTCACATTCAAGTTAAACCAAGGACCTTGAAGGTGATTAATCAATTAGAAAACTACACAAAGATTTAATTCCATTTACATGACAAGTAAAACAGTTAGATGGTGTTTGATCCATTTAAGAATGATATGTAAATATTAATTTCATTAGAAACACCAAAATGTGTGTTATTATTGGGTTTTACATACTCTAAACACCTATCAAGAGTCCATGGGAATATAAAAAAATGCACATAATTATTTAGAGAATTTAATGTAATGTTTGGAAATGTTCGGCATGTCGCACAATGTACAAGGATATGAAAACACAAAAATTTTGGGAAAGAATTCTATACCACCTATATTAGGGATGCAGATGACTCCTATTTCAAAATTGGATTCAGAATTGATATAGAATAAAAAAATGATGATGGTGTTTGATTTTGATTATAGATGTAGGATCTACCTTAATCCCTATATGGAGGAGTAAGTGAGCTCACAAGAGAGGGGAAAGAGGTTCCATCCACTGAAAATTATAGAAGGGAAGCGAGTTCAAAGTTTAATTCATCTAAGGGAAAAATATTAAAGTCCCCCATAAATTCTTGGTTTGCATGTTTTGGTCGTACAATTGTCAAAATCACGTGCTAACCATTCACCATCCACTATATAAGGGGGGATCCCACTTGAGATATGTGCATAGTTTGTCTGACTATACAAAAGCTATGCACAAATCCTCTGTTACAATGTCTAAAATTTTCCATGGGTTTCTACCTCATCTCACACATTTTTAGAAAAATATGTAGCTCTGTGATCCACTATGAAATTCCTTACATGATTGGGGAAACCATGGGGTCTGGGTTTCATAGTTTCTAATAACCATGTGGCCTATTCTTTTTCTTCAAAATTCAGGGTTACCAACTCTGAATAATCCCCAAACACCTTCTTTAACTCTATAAATCTATTATATAACAATACATGTTACTAGAAAAGTTATTAAATAATAAAAAAAATCATACCTTTATTAAAATGTGGGTTCTCAAAATGGACTTGATAGGTAATCTTTTCACAATTAAGAGTTTTCACTACCAACTCACCATTTAATCATTGAGGTGGTAATGTGATACCCTTATAGAATTATTTAGATATAAAAAAGATGGTTGAATGTAAATAAAATAAAATATTTTCACTTATAGAGTGGATGATAAGTGTACCTTTCACCACATCTCTTGGAATTTCGTTTTCGGTTGTAGTAATTCCATAATCTTGGACTTCTACCCTTGGATTTTTCTATGGTAATTTTCCATGATGATTGGGGTAATAGTTTGAATAATTCCCCATATTTTTTAAGTTTATTAACTATATAATAATGAATTATTTCTATTCCTTTTATTTATTATCCCGATAGACTATATTTCCACACTTTTAACAAAATCCAATGCCCTTGATGAGTTTCCATGGATGTTTATTTCAAAAAAAATCATGATTGAGATTGTCTTGTTCTGTTGTTCTTATTTGATGTGTTCCCTTTTTAAAGGTTCTCATATAATTTTTTATTCTTTTTATTTCCCTAAAAGATATAGTATCTATAAAATTATTTCTCCTTATTAATGGATCTTGATTCTATATCATCATATGATGAAATTTTTTGAGAAACAAGTACAGTTAAGAGACTCATCTTAATCCCATCATTAAAATAGTCAGTATTTCTTTATAGATTATATATGTAGTCTAAATCACACAAGGGTAATATTATAAATTTATCCTTGTACTCAGCCACACCTTCTTCTTCCTTATACTTTATGGTGGAGAACTACCTCTTAATTTTTTATCATTGTTTTGGGTGAATTATTTCTTGAAGAAAATCACTTTAAAGGTTCTCCATTCCATGATTTTTATACTTTATACTATTTATTTTTTTGGATCAATGACTCTCATTAATCAAAATCTCCATTCAAAAAATACACTTTCAGGATATCCTTTTCAATTATATTATAACCCAAAGCAAGGAATATATCTCGAGAGACTCAATCCATTTCCCAACTACCAAGGTATTAGTAGTTCCATTAAAATATGGATTCTTCGTTCATATGAAATGATCTAACATAAGAGAATAACACAGTTGAACAACATGTTTCTCCATTCAAGAAAGGTTATTAATCCTAACCTGAGTAAGCCTCCTTAATATTTCTATAATCTACTCTATTCTAACAGTAACTGTAATGTATTCTCAATAAGGTAATATCTACATTGTCAATGGGAGTTGATTCATTTTTTTAGGCACCATAATTAAATAATGGCACTTGTAAATTCAGAAGAAAATTATCATAAATATTGACCCATAAAAATAAGAACTATCTAATGGTAAAAGTTCTCAAATACTCTAATTCATTATCATAATTCTTATGTTAGATATGTTTATTTGAAATATAATTCCCTAGGTCTATACTAAAATTCCTCTGGCACCAAATGTTGAAACCCCAACTTCAATAACCATAATTTTATTTCTATTTTATTACATTGGTATAAGATACAAATTATATCATCCTAAGGGACCAATCCATTTTTCAGTTTTGAAGAACCAATTAGATACTTGATTCCCACATAATATTGAAATATAAATTTCATATCATCCAGAAATTATTGCATCCTTGACATTATTCAAAATATACTTCTTCATATCCTATAGAAAGGAAAAAAATAATGGGTGAGAAGAGACACTCAGTAAGAGTTAGGTACAATAGAATCTATCATTGGTGAATAAAGAATAATCAACATGGCAAGGTAAATACCTGAAAACACATGTCATTTAATCAATATCTTGAGCCCAAAATTCATCCATTTATAATATAAATACAATAATATCATGGACAATACTAATTGAATTCTCAATGAAGGAAATGCTTAATATTTTATTTAATGATATCATGCACCATGATATTTATACCTTCAATTCCTTGTGCAAAGAGATTTTAATTGATGTATATTTATACATAAGAAACCCATTTAATTTTGAAAACTAATTTTCCTCATTAGAGAAGTTGATGCATAAAATTGATAAATAAAATTCCTTGTCAACAAAGATCCTTATTGAGTTAATAGTATAGATTTATCAATATTTTTCCCAAGTAATCAAATAATTTTTAGGGTACAACACTTTATATAGAAATGATATATGGTTGAGGATATAATCATATCCATGATGGATATTTAACAGAAATTTATTTTATAATAAAAACTGATAAAAAAATTCAATGTTTAAAGGGAAATTTAATGACCAAAAAAATAAAAAGAGATATAATATTGACTTTAATTCAACAAAAATATAGGTTTAGAAATTAATTATTGTGTTTTATAGAATGAAATAAAATGGATGAGAAAAATTAAAATAACAATTACTAAAATTGTTTTATTCATAAAAACATTGAAAATTTGAATAAGAATCTAAATAACATAAAATATTTATAGTCATGGGAAATACATTAAATATCTATGAGTGAAAAAAATTCTTTTTGGATTTTTTAAAAAGAAGGTAAAAATGACTTTTTCTAAAATCTATTACAAATATTCCTTTAAAACATTTTAAAAAGTACAAGATTACATAAAATGTTCTTAATAAATCATTTGAGTAAATTAAAATGGATTTTTTAAAATAATTTTTAAAAATATCTACATGGAAGAAAATTATACCTGATCAAAAATAAAATTAATATTGACTTTTCATTTAAAAAATTCTGTGCTAGATTAAAGAGACCATCCGAGTAAAAGATTGAATAAAATAAAAAAATCATAAAAGTGTAAAATTGGATTGAAACATGAATCATCCTGAAAAAAATATTTATTAATGTTAAATATCTCATATGGGTAGTATGTACAACATATAAAAATAAATAGGTGCATAATACCAAATACGTCTCAATGAAGTGGGAATTAAGACGAAATCCCTTACCTGAAGTTTGAATTTCCTTGAATGAGATCTAAAATCCTATAAAATATATTTTAATTGTTTAAAACTACAAAAAAGATCCATATTCATATCTAAATATCACATATGATCCATATATAAAATTTTATCACAAGTTTGTTATAAATCTTTTATTGTGATCATTATTTTAGGCGTTAACTGCTCAGTTTTTCATGTTTGTTTTGATTCAGTAGACTCATTCCTTTGGTCATGATCCTGGATACATAATTTAAAAAAAATTATTAAATATATATATAATATTAAAAAAATATATATATATATTCATAAAATATGGATATAATAAAATGAAATAAATTGTTCGTGGAGACGGTATGTCATATGTATGCATAAACATTGTTTTCACGTTTCGAAGGATAGAGAGAAAGAAATTTAAATAATAGTTCATATTTACAGGATAATTTTTATATAATATATATCTTATATATTAATTAAATCTATCCTCATCACCATCCACTAAAATTATAAATGAAAAACAGATCACATTGCTTCGCGGAGGTGGTAGTCCACATGTACGGATGAGCGAGGTTATCATCGTCTAACAGATTGAAAGGTAAAAATGTAGATGTGAAAATATAATTTATGATAAATAAATAATTAATAAATATAATATATATTAATTATATCCATCTCTATAACCATCCAATTAAATCGGTAGTGAAAAATAAATTACACCTCTTTGAGGAGACGGTACGTCATACATACGCATTATCGATGCGTTTGCTTTTATTAGGTTGGAAAAGAGATGTAAAATGATTGTGACATAATCAAGTAAAATATTAGTATATTTATAATAATATACTTATTATTTTATGATGGTTAAAACACTTTAAAAGGTATTATGATATGAAATAATCTTGAAAGAGTCGGTAAAGACAATTACCACTTTTTATGTAGATTTCTTTAGATATTCACTTTTGGGACATATGTTTGGTATTTTTGGAAGACCAGGAACTATAAAAATTATAACAGGATTTTATTAAGATAAATTTTCAGGGTTTGGTTTGGCTGTGATTCTCAACATGGTTTAGAGAAAAGAGATAAAGGGAGTCCTTTTAGAAGTTAGGGTTGGGGAATTCTTGGAATTTCATAAAGTATTAAATTAATTTAAAATATTTTTCATGTCCAAATGGATAAAAATTGATATAATTTGAATATACGATAAGTAAGAGTCTAAATCCTATCATATATTAATATTGGGACAATCTTTTTTATATTTAACCCTTATATTTTATTTGAAACCCCCATTAACCCTTTTAGCAATTACCACAATATTAATTTTTTCTATCCTTTATGGGGTGATATTGTTACTAAAAGAGGAAAGAATAACTATAAGTGGATTTTTTGGATTTTTTAAATATTATCCCATTCAATTGGGTGAAAATTTTATTTTTATGAATTTTAAATAATTTAATAAAATATTACTTATTAAAAATCATCGTTAATTTTATTTTGGACCCTATTCATTTAACTTGTCTTTAAATGCATCAATAAATATACATAATTCGAATATAATCTTATGAAACATCCATAAAATTTAATATTTATCTATAAAATTTGGGTAACACTTTAATTTATCCAATTTAAATTAATTTTAATATTTTGAATGTCATTTATTATATTTATATTAATTGAATAAATTATGAGTCAGTTTTGCTTAAGAATTTAAGATAATTACTAAATAACTAAATATTAATACTAAATTGACATGATAAAAAATTAATTTACATTTAAAATTAAAATTTAAAACATAACATAACCTATTATTATTCTTATGGAAAAAATATTAGAAATATTATAGTCTTTAGTCCGACATTTTGTTTGTATACTTTTCAAAAAGTAATAAAAGCTCAATATCTAGAAAAAATGGTTCCAAGTTGAATTTTTTTTTCAATTATTTAATGGAAATAGATGAAATAAAATCAGAAAATATGATAAATTTAATTTTTATATAAATTATAATACCATATCACATTATTTTTTAACCTTAATTACCTAATTTTCCCTTTACCGAGATGATAAATTTTACCACTGCAACTATTCATAATGACAAAAAATAAAAGGGCCTAATTAATATATTTGAAACTAATGATTAAAAAATATATTCCAATATATCTAATTCAATTCACATTAGTGGTAGAAATTTATTTAAAAATAAACCTGCAAAATGCGATGAAAACTTGTCTTACAAAAAATGCCTTTTGAAGCCAAAAATGATCTTATACTAAAATAAGGTATAACAGTGATTCAAATGTAATAAATTATATTTTTTTTAAATAAATTATGAATATGTTATTTTTTTATTTAATTAAAATTATTATGTGACTTTTTGATTGAAATCACAATTTTACATAAATCGATATTTTCCACTATTCACTGAAAAATAAAAATTTTAGAAGAATAAAAAAATTCCAATATAAGATAACTTTGACATGATTAACTAATAAATTATTATAATTTATCACCTAATAATATTTTAATATTTTTTGTGGTTCTTTTAAACTCCGTGTAGTGTGCAAAGCAAGATTACAATGAAATTTGTTTAAAGAGAAATATATCATAAAATATTATGCTCTTACATATCAAATATCACTAAAACATTCATAAATATTCATGTTTGACTATATTTTTTCCTTAATATATTATATATTATAAATTTAACTAAATTGGAGCAACATTAAATTATAAATATATTTATTATTTTTTAATTTTCATAATATTTGTAAGGGTTCCACTCCTCTCACTTTTAAAGGGGAACCTCCTCTCCTCACTTATTCACACACTTTTCATGGTCTATATAGACCAATATAAATTAAAAAATATTAAAAAATATCCTACCCACATCCTAGAGGAATTGGTATCACCAAAATACCAATACTATGAGCCTTAAGCTGTAAGCCAAACAAAGATACCCAAGATGAGGTATAAGTCTTAACTGAATTCTTTCAAGTTTATTTCTTATTACTCCTTAAAAGCGATTGTAATTACCCTAAAATAATTAAATAATTATATTTAATATACTTAAATCTAATTATGATGTTTTTAAAACTGTTTTATAGAACTCTTCAATCCTATATTAGATGAAAACAGCGCTCTGCGTATGAGTGGATTACCACCTCCATGAAGCGATGTGATTTTTTTTTCATTTTTTATCTCATTGATAATAATATAGATGAATGTAATGACTAAATAATATATTTATGACATTATTTTTATTCTATAAAACCAAACATTTATCTTATTTTTTTCCTTTTAATCTATTGGAAATATGAAAATGTCACTCATACGTATGTGCATACTAGAGCCTCCATAAATGAAGTATCCCATTTTTCATTACTAAAATACATGTAAGGTTAAAAAGTAAATTTAAATATAAAAAAAATATAATTATAAATTTTTTAATATTAAATAGATTATGGAACCATTACCCCTTCAACCACGGTCAACACACTAAATTTGTTTTGGACCGAATGACCTCAAAACATCTGATATAAGCTTAATTGATTTAGTAACTAAATAGAATATGGTTACAAATTAAATAAAAGTAATAATGATAATGAAATGATAAAAAAGGTTATTATAAAATTAAATAAAAAATATAATTATATTATTTATGATTCAGAGAATATACGAAGTAATAATTGACTCAAGGTAGGGGATTTTGTTTAAAACATCATTTTAAATCTCCATTTCAACATACTTATCTTACATAACCATGTTAATTAAAATGTTTCATGAATGTAATTATATATAATTCAAATATTTTGTATGGTCATTTCAAGTACTTTATAATTTTTAAACAAAATTTTAAAATTGAAATTTTTTAATGTTTACTCTATGATTCATTTTTACTATATTTACAAAAGTTAAAAATAATTTTTTTAAGATTTAGTGCATTAAAACATTTTTAGCCATCATAAAAATTAGTTTTACCAATATTACTCAATATTTTTCATGATTTTTTTAAATAATATCATATTATAATTATACTCATTTTTTTATGATTTTTCAAAAGAGAAGGATATTTCTCTTTATTTTTTGAAAACATGGAAAGTGCTTTATTTTATCAATTAAAATGAGTTTTCAAGGGTTTTATATAGAAAATGTGAAATATTTTAACATTTTTTTTGTTCATAATATATAACATGTAAATTATATAGCATGTTGGGAGAGCTTAAGATATTTCTCTTTAATTAATTTTCTAAGGATTTAATATTTGAATAAAAAATATCGGAGATAACCAATTTTACTACTCTTATTTAATGGGTTTTGTGAATATGTTAAACATGAGCTGAAATATGATGCCTCAATATTCCATCATGGTTTTTCTATTCTTACCATGGATTTTAAAATATTTTCTATGAGAAATGGTTGTTTTTCACATGTGGTTTTAATTTTTTTTATATGGTCAATATTTATTGTGAATAGACAAACATTTTTATGGATTTTTAGGTTTTTCATTTGTATAAAAGGATTAAAGGATGTGTAGAATCTATGTAAAGGTAAATTTTTCTACAATAGAGACTCATATTAAATTAATAAAGTGTATTTCATTATATAGTTGCGTAAATTTAGGAAAATATTTTTGTGTAAAAAATATACACTCTATGTAAATGTACACTTTATTATGTAATGGATTTCATAATTATTTTAAAATTTAATCCTAAATTATTAGTTGAATTTAATAATGTGAACTCATTTCTATTAAACACATAATTTTGTGTCATTTTTGTTATGGGGTGTTATAGGTTTAATTAGATTATGGTTTTAGATAAATTTATAGGATTTTATGATATTATAAGATTATTTTAAGAGATTCCAATTTATATTTTTATTATCATGATATAGATTTTTAGGATTACCATGCTTCATCATAAACTCTGTGTCAATTCAGAATAGTTTTACTTTGAAGAAACATGTCAAATGATGTAGGAAGTCATTAAGAAAATAATATCCTTCTCAACTAGTAACAAGAAATCGTTGGAGTAAAATATGTGATATTTGTAGAAAAATTAACTCCATTAACATCATAAATAAACAATTTAACCCATTTAAGAGAGATACCAAATTCACTGTTTTGGAATATATTGATAGTAGAGCATGTTATGAAGTAGCAAGCTCCAACATATGGTTCTTCTTCACACCTAGTGAAATATAAATGATGTTTATATATATATATATATATATATCAGATAATATATTTAAGTTTTTTGGATTTTAAAATAATAAAAAGGTAACTATTTTTATTTACCATTTTGAATGTGGATCTGATCAGTTGGAATCTTTAATTAAGAATATAATGTATAAAATGAAATTCATACCATAGTCTGGATGGTCTTTAATGGTATTTTTCCTATGGAATATTTCCCTAAAATTATATGGACTAGAATGGAAAGTTAGTTTCTATAATTGAGGAAAATGTAATAGTAATTAGTTGTTCTGTACGATGAATATTTCAATAGACTGGTCAAGGATATATTGAATATTGTTCTGGAACATGAATGTAAAAAAAATATTTTTCATAGGTCTAAAACCATGTTTAAAAATATATTGGGACTCTCGTGAATATAAAATATATGAGGAAGTTTTTAGATGAATTGAGAATAATTATAAGGGAATTTAAATCACTTATGTATCTCATGAAAATAAGAATAATAAGTTGTCTAGGTGGAAAGAGATGGAGAAGTATTCAAGAAACAATTCTGGAGGTTAACATATAATATATTCCAAATGTGGTAAAATAAATTTTAATGAAAGTTTGATAGGATCAAGAAGGTGTTATAGGTGTGTTAAGTTCAGTTATGAGGCTCTTGATTACAAGTTAAAGAGTTCTGATCAAACCACAAATGAGTAAATATATAGTCGATTGATATTGAGATGTATAAATTGAAGTAAGTTGGTTTTTTTTGTAAACACAAGTCATAATTTAGTTACTCAAACAGATAATTATCAATATTTAGTGTTGAAAAGTGTGAAAAAAGTCTTTTTTATACTACTGTAGATGATGTTTGACAATAAAATAGTGTTGTGACAACAAAATTCCTTTTTTACTCAAATTATGCCAATTCCTTATTTTATTTTAGATATACACATTATTTTATATATGTTAAAGTTTTAAAGTAAAATTAA
This sequence comes from Viscum album, assembly GCA_963277665.1. NCBI lineage: Eukaryota > Viridiplantae > Streptophyta > Magnoliopsida > Santalales > Viscaceae > Viscum > Viscum album. The sequence continues at coordinate 1,086,775,325 of OY728164.1, read as the reverse complement.
AGTATCACCTAAACTAATAGAGATGATACATTTGTTAAAAACCCATTGGGGATTTATTAAATAAACAAATTTATAAGAATATTCATATTAACATATACGGTTTGGTTTTTTGTATAAATTTTCTTGTCTTACCCATATTACAGTTTGATGTTATTCTAGGTATGGATTTGATTTTAGTTTATCATGATAATATATATTTCATAGTTAAGAATACATATTCAATTTATAGAGTGATTTTCAACATTATATAAGAATGATTTCATTCCTATGATATTATACCATGAAGCTAAGAAATTGATTTAATATGGGGTTGAAAGTTATTTATCACATGTCATTGTAAAGAAGGGAATTATTAAAATAAGTTATTTTATAATAGTAAATGATCTTTTATATGTATTTAATAATCATCTTCATAGTTTTGTTCAGTATTGGGAGGTTGATTTTACCATTGAATTAGTTCTTGAAAATAACCCAATTCAAAAATTACCTAATGAAATGGATCTAGTAGAGATAATGGAATTGAAAAAGTAGTTACAAGAGTTAATTTATAAGGGTTTCATCCTCCCTAACAATTCACAATGGGGTGATCATATTTTTTTTTTGAAAAAAGGATAGTTCCTCGAGAATTTTCATTGATTATAGATCACTCAATAACATCACTATTAAAAACTTATACCATTTGTCTCGTGTTGATTACTTATTTGATCAGCTCTAGAGTGCTCAGTATTTTTCCATTATGGACCAAAAATCTTGATACCATTAGCTAAAAGTGAAAGAAGATGACATTACAAGGATACTGTTTAAAACTAGGTATGACTGTTATGATTTTTTGGTTATTCCTTTCATGTTAAAAAATGAACTCAGTATACTTATTGATATTATGAATAGAGTTTTCCATGAGTTCCTAGATAAATTAGTTATGGTTTTCATTTACAAGATTCTTGTATATTCTAAAGGTTATGAGAACCATGAGAAACAACTAAGTATTGTTTTGAAGATCATAAAAGAAATTTTGTTGTATAAAAAATTTAACAAATGTGAATTTGGGTTATTTCATTTTTATACCTCGGCATATAGTTTCTAAAGATGGTATAACTTTTGATCTTGCTAAAACTAAAGTGGTGGAAGAGTGGACAGTTACTATAGACATCATTGAGGTTACTATAGACCGTTTTTTGAAAATATTACTTGGTTACCTATCCCAATAACTAAGTTAACATGAAAGGGAGTTAAATTAATATAGAAAATAAATATGAAAATTGTTTTTAGGAACTAAAAATAATATTGGTTAATGATCTAATGTTAGCCTTTCTATCTAGAAAAACAAAGTTTTTTATTTATAGTGATGCTTAAATGAAGGTAATTGGTTGTGTCTTGATGAAAGATGATCTACATAATCTCAATTGATATCCTATAAATAGAATTATCCAATGCATGATCTTGAGATGGCTTCTATGATTTTTTTCTTTAAAAATTTGTATGCATCTACTATATAAGAAGATATGTGAAATATATATTGATCATATAAGGTTGAATGATTTATTCAATCAAAAAGAGTTAAAATTTAAATAAAGAAGATTTCTAGAACTGATAAAATACTATGATTTCATGATTAAATATTATCCAAGTAAAGAAAAAAGGTATCTGATTCCATGAATTGAAAAGATAATAAATCATTTACTATGTTATGTTTGAAAAATCATCTCTTAGTTAATTATTTAATGAATGTTTGACTAATAGATTTATATGAATAAACTTCTTATCTTTTGGTTTGGGTACCATCATAACCATATTTGTTTATAAATAATTAACTATACTAAGAAGAAATATCATATATTGAATGAAAATATATAATTGATTTTTAATGGTAAGTTTCCCGAGTTTAATATTGACAAATAAGGTGTTATAAGGTTTGGTAAAAGGTTATGTGTTAAAATGTTTTTTATTTAAATATGGAATTATATTGTGAGGATCAAAACTCTCCATTTTATTTTTATCATGGTAGCCCTAAGATGTATTTCTATTTTCAGAATATTTTTTGAAAGGAATGAAGTAAGATATTTTGGATTTTATCATGAAATGTTTAAATTTTCAATAGGTAAAGGATGAACAAAAACTTTAAAAGGGGATTATTTAACAATTTCTAGTTACGGAATGGAAATTTAAGATTATATCAATGGATTTTGTGGCGCTATTAATGAATACATATTAATGTAATTGTGAGTTTTGGGTTATTGTTGATCATTTGACTAAATAAGCTCATTTTCTTCCAATCTGAGACAATATTCCTTTAGATAATCTTATAAGAATCTATATTAATATTTTAGTCAAATTATATGGAGTTCCCCTCTCTATTATATATGATGATGATCCTATATTTACAATAAATTTTTGGAATGGACTTTTAAAGTTATTGGGTAATGAATTTAATTTTCATGTAGATTTTATTCCTCAATCTAATTGACAATTAGAGTGAACAAGTTAGACTTTATAAGATATGATTCAGGATTTCTATTTGGGTCATCATGAAATTAGTATCATTATATTTAATTTGTGTAATTATTTTATAATAATATTTTTCATTCCAATATATAGATGGAACCATTTTATACATTATATGGTAAGCAGTGAAAAACCCTAGAATGTTGGGATAAATTCAGTCAGCGAAAAGGTCATGGGATAATAATTTATATAATGGAAGGTTGAAAAGGTAAATAAGATTCATAACCATATTTTGGATGCTCATAGTAGGAAAAATATTTATGAAAATAATAACAGGAAAAATATTTCATTTTAGGTAGGGCCACGTATTTCATAAAGTATATATTTGGAAAGGTATTACGTGTTTTATAAATAAAGGACAATTAGGTCCATTGTATATTGGTTAATATTAAATTTTGTAAAGGTGGGATTGGTTGCTTACTGAGTACCCTTATCTCTTAATTTATCTCAAGTATATGATGTGTTTTGTGTTTCTTCCTTAATGAAATATGTACACTTTGCATCTCATGTTTTGATCCATGAAGTGGTATAATTAAAAATGAATCTATCTTAGGAGGAAAATCCAGCTCAGATTCTATATCATAGATATTTGGTTTTGTAGAAAAAGGTAACTAACCTAGTTAAGTATTTATGAAATAACCAAATGATTGAAGATATAAAATTGGAATCAGAAAAGGATATGAGGAAAAAATATCCTCGCTTGTCTATGTAATGAATAAAACATTGAGGATGTAATTTATATTTGGGGAGAAGAATGTGAAAACCTAAGTAATCATATAAATAATTAATATTTATGATTTATAAGTATTCATTTTTTGGTTTTATATTTATCATAAATTTGTAAATAATTTCACATATTTTTTCAATCAAAATGCAATAGTTATATTTAACTAAATTATTTATCTATGCATTACATGGTTTTATTAAAAATTTAAATATCATAATTTTATAATTTATAATTGATTAAAATAAACTTTATTTTTAGAATCAATATATAAAAATAAACTTAAGAAGTTTTTTAATTTTTTGGATATAGTTAATTTTTTGGTGAATAGTGAAAAAACTGATTTTACAAGTGCGTCTTTTTATTGATATTATCATGATATAATAATTATATGGATGTTTATGGAACATTTTTTTATAAAAAATATAAATTTAATATGTAATATAATTCATTTAAATATATAATGTAGAAATTTTAAATCTATATCTTACATTTTTCGAAATCTATGTAATATTTTTTTGAAAATAAAAACTATTTTTGGTTCCTATATTTTAAAAGAGTTTTTTTTTTGTATCCTTTAATTTTTATATCCAATTTTCTTATTTTTTAACCTAATACAAATAATTCAATGATAAACAGAATTATACTTTATTTTGGGGTTAGGTTATTTTTATGTTTAAAAAAGAATTTTCTAGAAATGGTTTTTCATTTCATTTTCTGAAATCATATTAAAAGTAATTTTTACCATATTGAAAATTGAATATTATAAAATATATTTAATATTTATAATCAAAATGGTCAAATTATAATTGATTAAAATTTAATTTTTAGTCATAATGAATAGTTACCATGGTAAAAGCATGTCGTCACGTTAAATGTTAAAAGGTTTAGGGGGTTAAGCTAAGAGATAAGGTTTTAAATATCACCAAAACTTCTCTAAATATGATTTTTTGAGTTTATTTTGAACATAACTTTTACTATATTATAAATTGGAATAATGTTGATCCACATTCCATTAAAAATACACTTATTATATTTTAATGTTCTTAATATTTACAACATTTTCACTCCTCTCACTTATGAAAGGGATATTATTATTCCCACTTCTTCTAATAATTTGAGAACTATAAATATAGAAATATATACTGAAATTAAATTAAAAATATCCTTTTATAATAGATTCTCTGTTGTCACCAAAATACAAATCCAAGAAGGCATAAGGTGTAAGCCAAATGAAGATATCTAAGGAGGAGTTATTAGCTTTAACTGAATTATTTTAAGTTTATTTCTTCTTTTAATATGATAAAATATATTTTAATCATCTAAGAAGATTTAAATCATTATCTTTAGTATAACTAAATTTCATTATGATTATTTAAAAAATATTTTATTCCTCTTTTCAATCCCATGGGAAATGAAAATTTTTCATCTGCGTACATATGGACTACCACCTCTTCCAAGAGATTCAATTCATTTTTCACTTCCACAACACAGGGATGTTCATTAGAATAACATTAATGAATAAATATTATATTTATAATATTATTATGATTCTATGAAATTAAACATCAATATTATCTATTTCCTTTTGATTTATTGTAAAAATGAATATTCCCCTCATGCATACGTGTGGACTATCACCATCATAAATAAAGTATCACAATTTCAATTATATCCATACATGGATAGTTTAAGAGTATATTTAAATTTTAAAAAAATATTATTATAATTTTTTTAATATTTTTTATATGATGGAACTATGACCACTATTACCACGATCAACACACCAAAGCTATTTTGGACTGAACGATAAAATGTTTTTGATGTAAACATAATTGATTTAGTTACAGAATAAAACATTGTAGTAAATTAATTAGAAGGAATAATTGTATTAATATTAATATGAAAAAGTTTTTTAATCAAGTAAATAATTAATATAATTTAATTATTCAGGAGTTAGAGATCATACATTTCTACATATGACTCATGGAAATGGATTTTCATTAAAATGTTATTTTAAAGTTCTCCTTTCAAAATCACTCTCTACATTACCATGTTATTATAAATGTTTCCAGAATATTCTTAATTATAAGTAAAATTTTAATAAAGTTCATTTTAACTACATTTTACTTTATTTACAATATTTTAAGAAGGAATATTTTTAATGATTTATTTCTGGGTCATTTCATATAATTTTTAACAAGGTGAAAAACAAGTTTGTTTTTAGTTTTCAGAATTATTTCATTTTACCACTATTATATCGATTATTCATTATCAATCCTCCTCTATTATTTTTCCTGATTTTTTAATGAAAATAGTATTCCATTTATTCTAGGAATTTTTCATTTTTATGTGTTCTCAAAATAAAAGGATTTTAATCCTTATTGTTATGTGAAAATGGAAAGTTATTTTTCTTATGGGTTCAATGGAAATTTTCAATGGTATTATGATGAAAATTTGTAATATTATAATTTTTTTTCATGATAAGTTACTTGGGAATTATATATGAAATTTTTTTATCCCATAATATACCTCTCCAATACATTGGGTAATGATTTGGTCTTTCAAGACAAATATTTGTTGATAACTGATTAGTTTTCTCATATTGAAAAGGTTTTTTGAATGTGTTTATTACATGTTTGTATATCCAAAATATTAGATGTTTTTTTCTATTAATTAAATGGGTTTTAATGGTTTTTCTTTTCACAAATATTCTTGTTCACATGTCGTTTTTATTTATTTCTATGCTAAAGGTTTATTGTAGAAAAGGTGAACATTTTTATGGGCTTTCATGTATTTTATTATACTTATGGGTTTACATTATTTTTATATCCCTTATTGATCATTTTTTAACATACCATGTTTATAGATTCTTTCCACATAATCCAAGGATGTGTTAAAATTATATCATGGTTAATATCTTTTTTATGGTGGTTCATCTTAAATGAAGAAAAAAATTCATGCATAAAATGGGGTTGTAAATTAAGGAACCAATTTTTGTGGAATAAATGTACATTTTATGGAAATTACCAGTTTGTTATGTAATGGTTTTCCTAATTCACTAAAACCCTTCACCAAAAATATTTCGGGAATGTAAGAATGTGAAATTCTTCTTTTAAATTCACAATTATTTTTTGTTTAAGTTACATGGTGTTTCATTAATAGTTTATAAATGACATCATGTGTGGTGGATTTTTTGGATATCTATACAATGGATCCATAAAATATATTTTCATACCATCCAAATTGACTATAATGTGTATCAAATGATTCATACAAAAATTAAAAATTTATAATTTATTAATGGTAAAAAAATATAAATTATTTTTAATACAATTAATGAATGATCATTATCTGAACACCCAAATGACATATATACTAATTTCCATAAGACATCAGGAAAACCTATTGATCACTAGAGACTAGCGTATACCAAAAGGGTTGACTAACAAAATGTTATGAGGAGGTTTTCCCTCTCATTTAACAAACCTACATATGAATAAATAGATATGAGTTCAAGCTATAATATCTACATGACCCTTGGGTTCAATAAGGTAGGGTGAAAACATGGTAAAGTCTCCCTAATATTGTACATGTTCCATGGGACACATTGAAAATGTATGGAATAAACACTACACATACCTGAATTCCTAAGAAATAAATGACTAAATGATCCATAAAATATATACAATGGAAAACTAAACAAAAATAAAATATAAAAATACGTTTCATCTGAACAAGGTATGAGTAATAAAAAGTAAGAAGTCTCATATATGTAAACTCCATCAAAATATTATTGAGTCAATAAGGTTTCCTTATGAATTTTCCATTACTGTATGTTTTGAAAATCACAAACACTCTATTTCAAGGCAAAATTTATTTCCCCTAAGATTTATTTTTATAAGGAAGTTTTTACTTCCTTAATAAAGTTTTCCCATTATCATGATTTTTCATAATAAGGAAAATTCTTCATCCCCAAGGAAAATTTATTGTTACCTTTTTTCATTGTTCATATTTTAGTTTCTCTAAATCCAACTCTTTTTATTCCTAAGTGAAAAATTCAGTTTCACATCTAAAACCTCAAAATTCTATAGACACTTAGATATAGAGTATTCTATTTTCAGGATCCGAATTCAGGTTCCGAATTCTATGAAATTCAGACTCAGAATTCGCTGAAATTCAAACTCTTAATTATTTGAAATTCAGACTCCAAATTCTCTAAAATTCAGACTCCAAATTCTCTGAAATTTGGACTCTGAATTCTCTGAAATTCACACTATGAATTCCTCATAATTATGACTTTGAATTCCTTAGAACTCAGACTCCAAATTCCTTAGAATTTCGACTCTGAATTCCTTATAATTCAGACTCCAAATTCTATAGACTTAAGACTCTGAATTCTTCAGAATTCGGGTTCCAAATTCTATAGAATTCAGTCTCTAATTTCATAAGAATTCAGACTCCAAATTCCTTAGAATTTAGGTTCTGAATTCCTTATAATTCAGACTCCGAATTTCTCAAAATTCATACTTCGAAGTCTACAGAATTCTGATTCTGAATTTTTTGATAAATAGAATACGAATATACATTCAATATAGAATTCGAATGTTCTTAGACTAAAAACATTTTTTTTCTTTAGACTCTAAAAATTAGATTTGGTTGAGCAACCATAATTTTCATACTCTTGTTATAGTTATGAAATGATGTCGTGTATTTTGTTTCTAACTAACCGTTGTTTGAGTGACACGTGTACAGGTCCCTCTGAAATTCAAGGAAAAAAAAGATCGTTTGAGGAGGGAGTCGACTGTTGGAGATGATCCTATAAATAGAAGCTCATTTTAATGAGCTCATAACATTGATGACTATTCTAAAACTCTAGAGATTACATGCTGATGAAGTGATTTCTAGAGAGAGAAACTCTCATGCTTTGTGTGTACAGAACATCTTGTTCAAATTGCATTGTGAGACTCTGATTGTTGTTGTGTACAATCGAGGGCTTCCAGGGATAGGAAGACAGAGGTGCTAACTAACTTAATATTCGAGGACATCCTTGATAAGGAATACATAAGTTTCGACTAACTTGAAGTTTGAGGGCTTTCGTGGATAACAAGACAGACTCCGATATTCCTATCGAGGGTTTACCTTGGTGTGGGTAAAACCTAATTTATTGAAAGTATAAATCAAGGGAACCTTATCCAGGGTTATTGAATACCCTACTCTTTGTGTTAAAATATTTCTTACTTGTTACTTGTATTATTTCAAGTTTTATTTCCACTGCATTTTGTTTAATAATGAAAGTATAACTATCTTATACTTTCTTGTACTTGTATACTCTAATTAGTAAGATTCTATACCCTTTAAGGTACACTCTTTTTACTTGTAAAATTTTCTTAAGTTTCATTTCTGGAACCATAGTTACAGAATCTAGCAAGTTTATACAACTAAGAGGTCTTGTGAATTTACCGTGTTTGACATTGTTAAATAATAAAAAGTTTTATACCATATTTAAAATTTACAAAGGAATTTTTAAAAGTATAAAATTAACCACTCCCTTGCATATTGAGCATCTAGATCATTATTTCAATCCTACAATTGGTATCAGAGGTGGTCTTTGAAATACTTATATTCACATATAAGTTTTCTTGATCAAGTTTTCCTTGTTCTATATTTTCCTTACTTAGGATATTTTTATCCTTGTTTACAAACTTTTATTATTAACACGTTTCTGTGGAAATATATTTTCTATAATGACCCGATATTTTTTAAAGGAAATTACTTTCTTATAAATATGTCATAATCACATTAACTACCAAGTGATATGAGACCCTTAAAACATAAGTTTATCACTTCTGTGATGTGAATTTCAAAAATCCGACATACACAATCACGATCAGTAAGTTATATAGAGTCCAATAAGGAAAACTTAATTTTTGGTGAATAGTAACCTACCCTTATGAATAGTAACATACCCTTATGAATAGTAACATACCCTTACGAATAGTAACATACCCTTATGAATAGAGATATACCCTAATGAATAGTAACCTTACCTATGGTAATATATAAATAATATTCAAGTTGAAAGTACAATATACCTATATTTTAGAATACGTTAATGAATGTTTTAAAACTGGTTTTGATAATAAATTATGATTTTAATTAAATATTAAATTTATAATATTTAAAAAATTATTTTTAAAAAATGGACTTCATTTTTGGATTCAACACGTCTAAAAATGGTTAGGGCGAATTTTTTGGATTTTTCTGAAATACTTGATTTTTTGATGAATAGTAAAATATGGTAATTTACCTTATATATACATTATAAGCTAAATAGACTATTCCTAGCATCATGGATGGTGTCACCACTATTAATCTGAATTCACATGATAAAAGTACTCTTCTTGGTCATGGAATACATACTATTACTTGTCTTGTGAAGAAATAATAAATTAATGAGTTTTATATTAAGAAATCCCCTCTCTCCTCCACTATAAAACCCCCTCTCACCCCCTCTTCCAATCACTCCTGTCAAGCCTTGTGCCTTCTCCAAATTCTGGAAAAATACCCTCCCAACCTCCTCTCCCACTTCCACCAAGATTTTGTCTCATTAAAATACCAAAACCTCTCCCTTAAGGAGGTTCTCAAGGAAGTTTGGTTCAAGAGGTAAATTCCTCTTTTCAATTCTTTGTCTTTCCTTTCAAGTTCATTTGTTTTCTTTTTTCTGTTACCTATATTTATCCAAATTTTGTGATGAATACAGTACCTTATATGTATTGTAATGTTTTCATGATAGTGGAATAAGTTATCATCATCTCCCCCTTTTTACCTTCTTTTATACTAGTAGCAAGAATACCATCCGAGATGTGTCAATTTTACACATTCAAGGACGATGGACCTTCGATTTCTTTTATCATTTTAAATTCGGGTCATGAAACCATTATTGTTATGGTTGAACCAGATTAATATATATAATATAACCTATTTAAGATTCTGTAATCCCTTTGTTCAAATGGTGTTAGGTTATAAAGAAAAATGAGTTCGTTGTAATCAAAACCCACAAATTAACCGAAACAATTATCATTAAAGTTCTACTTGATAATTCATCCTAGTTACATATAACCAAGTTATATAAATAAACAATAACACCTATTTATGTTCATAAATAATATATAATTTCAATTCTGGATATTTACATCCATTCCACCTCATTACTTAAAAACAAGTGAACTGAATATGAAAATAAGAGAAACGAACACTCCAGAATGACGAAATTCATTACAATAACTTGTCAATAAAGACATAAATGAACTAAAAATAATTATGGTAATATAAATACATGTCTAAGAGGTTCTGAAATAAGTTATTAACAATCATAATTTCATATTTCATGAGCTTAAGTACAAGAGCGGAACACGTTTGGAGTTAAGGTAAGGGTTTTCCACCCGAACTTTCATTTTCATTTGGGTTACTTTTATTGTCTAATTTCCTCGATGAAATTATTATATATTGTTATGTAATCCTCATAAATTTGGTGTGAGTATTCTATATATCTACCCCACCCATAATCATTCCCTATTTTCTGGATAGTTACCTGTTTTAAAAGAAGCTCTCAAAACTGTTTCCAAAAATATGAGCCCGATACAAGGAAATTTCTCAAATTCATATTTATTTTCAAGGGAAAGATATAATATATTTTTTGAAACCACTATCCTTATAAAATCACTCATTTTATTATTCTAATACTATCTTAATTCACTTCTGGTTTTATACAAATATTTTTCCAAAATAACTCTTCTTTTCAAAATAAAAGAGTAATTATCTCAAGAATTGCTTAATGATTTTATAAGAGTGTTTTCATCTAATTCAACACTATTGTTGATTACATTGTATTATTGGGTTTAATAATTTATTAATTCATCTAACATATTTTATTTAATGGTTTATGACTAACTCTATTGTTGATGATCTGTCCTAAAACCATTCACCCTATTATTCCAAATGGTTAGTGTTTATGTTCAATAATTGGGGAAAGTTTGTTACATTTCATATGATAGTTTCAATATGAATATATATGTTGTTTATGTTTATCCCCGATCATATAATGAATTCATTGGACTTATTATGTGACATGTGGGGCCCGCTATATCCCCTCAATGCATCGGTAGGTCTCATGAGACAAATAGACATGGAATTGGCCAAGGCCTTTCCCAATGTGATATAGATTTTGGCCGAGGCCTTAATCATTATACGTCTTGGCCGAGGCCTTGAAAAAATGTTCTAGAATGTCTGAAATTATGCATTACATCATTATGAGTTCATTTATTGATATTTCATGTGGTTATCCGACTAGTAGAATACCCATGATTATGTTTTTTATGGCATTATTTACTCACCTCATATTCCCGCCATAATGTGTTCATGTTTATTAGTAAAGCCATGCGTTTTCAATTATTCACCATGTCTAATGTTTATATTATTTTTTTCTGTATTGCATACTCTTACTGAGCATTTGTGCTCACCCCTTTATTATGTTTCATTTTTTCAGGACAAGAAGAAGTATTTTATGAATGACTTGCAAGTATAATCTTGGAGATGTGATGACTCTAGTGGAATAAATTAGTATTGATTTTCCTTTCCTTATGTAAAGTTGAACTTATATATGTATCTTGTTTCCAATAATACTAAACTACTTGTTCCTTTGGGATTCGTATTCCTTGGTTGTATGCCAACGTAATCAAATAAGGCACCAACTCCGGGCAACTGGGGTCAGGTCCTTACAGTTGGTATCAGAGAGAGGTTTAATAGAATACTTGGAAAATAGATTTAGAAAATATAGAATTAGGGAAGAGTGCCTAAGTTAATAATTGAGTATATACATTAAATAATGTCCTAGTATTTTGGTAAGGAATAGATTATGTGGATCTTTCAATAAATACATCCATGTCTGGATACGAGCTGGTAGAGGCGGTTCTGGCACATATGTATCTAGGGGTAAAACCCGAAAATACCACTTTGAGCTAGACTCAAATGAGAACTGGTGCACGAAAATGGGCATTGATGTACTCTTGGTTACGACACTCCCTAGGGATATGCTTAAGATAATTTACATTTTATTTATAAGCCATTACGAAGGAGTTTAATGTAAATATTCCTCAAATAATCCATTTTTTTGAATATGGGATTAGCCATGCATAGGATCTCAATTTTTATGAGTACTTTTTTAAGTTAATATTATACATTGTGATTTATAACCTAATATAGTGTATGCCATTATCTAGATATGGCACCTAGTGGATGGAATTAAAATCACATGAATGAACGTGTCCCTTGTAGGGATTTTCCTTCGACGCAAGACAATGATGTTGGCTCTGGTGCTGTGACTAGTGCTGAGAAACTCATAACTATACTGGGACAACTTAATCAGGTTATGAATAATAACCTTACCCATATGGAGCATCTAGATCCACCACGTGGAGGAGCTATGCTAGATCGCTTTATGCGATAACAACCTCCATCATTCAACGGGACTACAAACCCGTTTGTAGCAGATCAGTGGATATGTTCCCCTGAGAAGATATTTCTCACTTTGGGATTTAATGAAAGAGAGAAGGTTGTCATGGAAGTATATCATCCATCAGTAGATGCACATCAGTGGTGGTCATTAATCCAAAACACAAAGGAGGAAGAAGAAATAGAAGAGATGGAATGGAGGGATTTTAAGGAAATCTTCTTAGAAAAATATTTCCCTCATGGTCAGCGAGCATATATGGAGAGACAATTCATGAATCTGAGGCAGAAGGAGGATGAAAATGTTGCAAGTATGAAGAAAACTTCACAAGGTTAGGAGTACATTCTATGGACTATATATGAAATCCAAGGAGCTAAATTGATTGATTCTTTGATGGCCTAAATCCATTCCTCTAGCGGGCACTGGTCTCCAAACATTTTTCATAATATGAAGACATAGTTTCATGGGATATCAAGATCAAAAAATAATTCCCTAAGTCTTATGAATTTAAGGGAAAGCAAGAAAATAAGAGGGCTGCTGAAAACTACGGGAAAGGAAATAAGGAAACAGGGAAGAAGGGAAGAGTTGAATTTCCACCATGTGACAATTGTGTAAGGAAACACCCCGGTGCGTGCTTAAAAGGAAAATGAGTATGCTAAAAATGTGGTCTGAAAGGCCATCTTTCTTGTGATTTCAAAGGAAAGAAGGAATCCAATGATGTTCGATGCTATAATTATCAGGATATGGGGAACTATGCTAATAATTGTCTGAAACTCCAAGGAAATATGTAACCGAAGAGGCCAAGAGTGCAAGGACAAACATATGCGATCACAATTGCAGAGGTTGAAGTTCTGTGTGATGTGGTGGCAGGTACTTCGATCTTTTCCTCAAGTTTAGACAATGATTTATTTGATTCTGGATCATCGCATTGTTTCATATCTTCCCAGTTTGCTAAGAAAATTAGATATTTCAAATTTTATTTAACAATGGAGTTGTCAGTAAAAACTCCTAAGGGAAGTATCATTGCTACAAAGTTCTATCAATCTATTCCCATTAGGGCATGAAAATGTTCCTTATCTGCTGATCTCATTGTCATACCCATGGTTGAATTCAATATAATCCTCAGTATGTATTGGATTTTGGATCATGATGCAAAAATTTATTGTGAGAAGAAGGAGGTAACAATTTTTGATGATGATGATAAAGAACACCTTATCTTTAGAGTAGAATTGTCACCACCTGATTCTTATCTTGATCCACCCCCATTAGCTCAACTAAATTCAATTATTGGGGAGGAAGAGAATGAAATAACTGTGGGTGAGGAAAGGAATGTTAAAATAGAGGATGTACCTATTGTGAGAGAATATGTTGATGTGTTTCCAGAAGAATTACCTGGACATCCTCCAGAATGAGAAATTGAGTTTTCCATTGATTTAATTCAGGGTTGAATGCCCATATCGAAGACCCGTTATAGAATGTCCACTATGGAACTAGTGGACCTAAAGAAACAACTAGAGGAATTGAGTAATAAGGGATTTATCCGCCCTAGTTTTTCTCCATGGGGATCCCCTGCCCTTTTTGTTAAGAAGAAAGATGGATCTTTGAGGTTATGTATCAAGTACAGGGAGATCAATACTATAACAATAAAGAACAAGTATCCCCTACCTCACATTAATGATTTATTTGACCATCTTCATGGAGCTCAATACTTTTCAAAGATTGACCTTTGATCTGTATATCATCAGTTGAGTGTGAAGAAGGAAGACATTCCGAAAATAGCATTTCGAACCAGGTAATGCCTTTTGGATTGACTAACGCACCCTCTATCTTCATAGATCTAATTAACAGAGTTTTCAAGTAATATCTTGATGATTTTTTATTGTTATTTATTGATGATATCTCGGTATACTCCAAACGCTACGAAGATCATGAAAATAACTTGTGCATTATCCTGAAGACTCTTAGAAGACATGAATTTTATGAGAAGTTTAGCAAGTGTGAATTCTGGCTTCAGGAGATTTAATTTCTTGGCCATATTGTCTCTAGGGATGGAATCCTAGTTGATCCTACAAAGACAAAGGCAATCCAAGATTGGCCCACGCCAACAAACATAACTGAGGTACGCAATTTTATTGGCTTAGCAGGTTATTATTGGCGTTTCGTACAGAATTTTTCTCGACTAGCTAACCCGCAAAAAAATATCATACGTAAAGGGGTTAAATTTTTTTGGACAAAAGATTGTGAATAATGTTCTGAAGAACTGAAGAGAATATTAGTCAATGCTCCTATACTGACTCTACCATCGGGGAATGACGAGTTTGTTATTTATAGTGATGCTTCAAAGAAAGGACTTGTTTGTGTCCTTATACAAAATTATAGGGTTATTACTTATGCATCACAACAGCTAAACATTCATGAGAAAAACTATCCTACTCGTGATCTTGAGTTAGCTGTTGTAATCTTTGCTTTTAAGATATAGAGACATTATCTCTATGGTGAAAAATGTGAGATTTATACTGATCACAAGATTTTGAAGTATATTTTCTCATAGAAAGAACTCAACATGAGGCAAAGAAGATGGATTGAACTACTCAAGTATTATATTGCACGATACACTACCACCCAGGGAAGGAAAATAAGGTGGAAGATTCTTTAAGCAGAAAGGATCATGGAGTTTTGAGAATGATGATAGTTTAAAGGGATCCTATATTCATGGATCTAGTAAGGATGGGTATGGGAATAACCATGGAAGGTGAAACATAAATGATTTTTCAAATGGTTGTCAAACCATCTTTACTATAAAGGATAAAAATTTCTCAGGCTGATGATGAGGGGTTTCAAAAGAAGATTAAATCTGTGAATGATGGGAGATTGAGTGACTTATTATATGAAGATGGAATTTTGAAATTTGGGAAGAGACTTTGTGTTCCTGATATACCTAATCTAAAGAGGGAATTGTTGGATGATGCTCATAGTTCCAATTTCTATATACACTTTGGTAGCACTAAGATGTATAGAGATTTGAAGGAACATTTTTGGTGGGACAACATGAAGAGGGAGATTGCTGATTTTGTGTCAAGATGTATGTTTTGACAACAAGTGAAAGCTGGAAGGAAATAGCCTAGAGGAGTATTGAAAACTCTTCCCATACCTATGTGGAAATGGGATAATATCATGATGGACTTTTTCATGGGACTACCAAAGACTCCTAGTAGGAATGATGAAATATGGGTCATTGTTGACCGTCTTACCAAGTCAGTGCATTTTCTTTCTATAAGAGAAGATCTACCACGTGAACATCTGGAAAGACTGTATATTAATGAAGTTGTGAGACTTCATGGAGTACCCCTATCAATTGTTTCTGATCATGATCCACATTTTACGTCAATATTATGGAAAATTCTTCAGAAGGGCCTAGATACTGATCTTCGTTTGAGAACTTCCTACCACCCACAAACTGATGGACAATTAGAATAGAATATTCAAACATTGGAAGACTTTTTGAGGTCTTGTTCAGTTGATTTTCAAGGCATGTGGGATCTGTATTTACCTCTCGTAGAATTTTCCTACAACAATAGCTTCCATTCAAGTATACAGATGGCACCCTATGAAGCATTATATGGGAGGCGATGTCGTACACCAACTTGCTGGGATGATGTTGGTGAAAGAAAGCTCGTGGGTCCAGAACTTGTTGAAGAAACAATGGAAAAGGTGAAGATTATCCAGAACCATATCAAAATAGCTTAAAGTAGGAAAAAGAGCTATGCAGACAATCGAAGGAAGGATTTGGAGTTTCAGGAAGGTGATCACGTTTTCTTAATGGTATCTCCATGGAAGGGCATTATACGATTCAGTAAGAAGGGAAAGTTATGTCCCAGGTACATCGGACCTTTTGAAATTCTAGACTGAATTGGAGTCCTAGCTTACCATTTGGCAATTCCGCCAAGTCTCTCCAAGGTTCAAAAAGTGTTCCACGTGTCAATGTTAAGAAAGTACATGCCATACCCAACACATGTACACACTTATGAAGAAGTGGAACTTGAGCATGATCTATCTTACTGTGAAGAGCCTATCAAGATTCTTGATACTAGAAAACAAATATTGAGAAATCGGACGACTCGTCTAGTAAAGGTTCTACGGAGGAACCATAAGATGGAGGAAGCATCATGGGAACCTGAGGAGCTTATGTTAAAGACATATCCAAGTCTTTTTTGGTAATATTTTGTGAATTTCGAGGACAAAATTTTTATAAGGAGGGTAGAATGTAACGACCCAATATTTTTTAAAGGAAATTACTTTCTTATAAATATTTCATAATAAAATTAACTACTAAGTGCTATGGGACCCTTAAAACATAAGTTTATCACTTCTGTGATGTGAATTTCAAAAATCTGACATACACAGTCGCGATCAGTAAGTTATTTAGAGTCCAATAAGAAAAACATAATTTTTGGTGAATAGTAACCTACCCTTATGAATAGTAACATACCCTTATGAATAGTGATATACCCTGATGAATATTAACCTTACCTATGATAATATATAAATAATATTCATGTTGAATGTACGATATACCTATATTTTAGAATAAGTTAATGAATGTTTTAAAACTGGTTTTTGATAATAAATTATGATTATATTTAAATATTAAATTAATAATATTTATAAAATTATTTTTAAAAAATGGACTTCATTTTTGGATTCTACACGTCAAAAAATGGTTAGGGTGAATTTTTGGGATTTTTCTGAAATACTTGATTTTTTTGATGAATAGTAAAATACGATAATTTACCTTATATATGCATTATAAGCTAAATAGACTATTCCTAGCATCATGGCTGATGTCACCACCCTCAATCGTAATTCACATGATAAACTTACTATTCTTGGTCTTGGAATACATACTATTACTTGTCTTGTGAAGAAATAATAAATTAATGAGTTTTATATTAAGAAATCCCCTCTCTCCTCCACTATAAAAACCCCCTCTCACCCCCTCTTCCAATCACTCCTCTCAAGCCTTTTGCCTTCCCCAAATTCTGGAAAAATACCCTCCCAACCTCCTCTCCCACTTCCATAAATATTTGGTCTCATTAAAAGACGAAAACCTCTCCCTTAAGGAGGTTCTCAAGGAAGTTTGGTTCAAGAGGTAAATTCCTCTTTTCAATTCTTTGTCTTTCCTTTCAAGTTCATTTTTTTTATTTTTCTATTACCACTCTTTATCAAAATATTTTGATGAATCCAGTACGTTATATATACTGGAATGTTTTCATGATAGTGGAATAAGTTATTATCATCTCCCCCTTTTTACCTTCTTTTATACTAGTAGCAAGAACACCATCCGAGATGTGTCAATTTTACACATTCAAGGATGATGGACTTTGGATTTCTTTTATCATTCTAAATTCTGGTCATGAAATAATTCTTGTTATGGTTGAACTGGATTATTATATATAATATAACCTATTTAATTGTCTGTAATATCTTTGTTCAAATGGTGTTAGGTTATAAAGAAAAATGAGTTTATTGTAATCAAAAACCACAAATTAACTGAAACAATTATCAATAAAGTTCTATATAATAATTCATCCTCATTCCAAGTAACAAAGTTATATATATGAACAATAACACCTATTTATTTTCATAAATAATATATAATTTCAATTCGTTATATTTACATCCATTCCACTTCATTACTTAAAAACAAGTGAACCGAATATGAAAATAAGAGAAATGAACACTCCAGAACGACGAAATTCAATACAACAACTTGTCAATAAAGAAATAAATGAACTAACCAGAATTATGGTAAAATAAATACATATCTAAAAGGTTCTGGAATAAGTTATTAACAAGAATAATTTCATATTCCATGAGCTTAATTATAAGAGCGGAACACGTTTGGAGTTAAGGTAAGGGTTTTCCACCCGAACTTCCATTTTCATTCGGGTTACTTTTATTGTCTAATTTCCCCGATGAAATTATTATGTATTGTTATGAACTACTCATAAATTCTGTTTGAGTATTCTATATATGTACACCAACCATAATCCTTCCCTATTTTCGGGATAGTTACATGTTTTAAAAGAATCTCTCAAAACTGTTTCCAAAAATATGAGCCCGATAGAAGGGAATTTCTCAAATTCATATCTATTTTCAAGGGAAATCTAAAATCTATTTTTTGAAACCATTATCATTATAAAATCATTAATTTTATTATGAAAATACTATCTTAATTCACTTCTGGTTTTATACAAATATTTTTCCAAAAGAACTCTTCTTTTCAAAATAAAAGAGTATTTATCTCAAGAATTGATTAATGATTTTATAAGAGTGTTTTCATCTAATTCAACACTGTTATTGATTCCATGGTATTATTGGGTTGAATAATTTATAAAGTCATCTACCATATTTGATTTAATGGTTTATGACTAACTCTATTGTGGATGATCTGTCCTAAAACCATTCACCATATTATTCAGAATGGTTAGTGTTTATGTTCAATAATTTGGGAAAGTTTGTTACATTTCATATGATAGTTCTAATATGAATGTATATGTTGTTTATGTTTATAACCACTCATATAAGGAATGAATTGGACTTATTATGTGATGGGTGGGTCCCTCTATATCCCCTCGATGCATCCGTAGGTCTCATGAGACAAATAGACGTGGAATTAGCCGAGGCCTTAAGCATTAGACGTCTTGGCCGAGGCCTTGACAAAATGTTTCAGAATGTACGGAATTATACATTCCATCATTGTGAGTTCAGCTATTGATATTTCATTTGGTTATTTGACTATTAGAATACCCATGATTATGTTTTATTATGGGATTATTTACTCAGCTCATATTCTTTCCATAATGTGTTCATGTTTATTATTAAAGGCATGTGTTTTCAATTATTCACCATGTATAATGTTTATATTATATTCCGCTATATTGCTTACTCTTACTGAGCGTTTGATCTCACCCATTTCTTATGTTTCATTTTCTCAGGAGATGAAGA
This sequence comes from Viscum album, assembly GCA_963277665.1. Classification (NCBI taxonomy): domain Eukaryota; kingdom Viridiplantae; phylum Streptophyta; class Magnoliopsida; order Santalales; family Viscaceae; genus Viscum; species Viscum album. Next base: position 1,086,755,580 of record OY728164.1, on the reverse strand, counting down.
AGTATTTTATGAATGACTTGCAAGTATAATCTGGGAGATGTGATGACTCTACTGGAATAAATCAGTGTTGATTTTCCTTTCCTTTTGTAAAGTTGAACTTATTTATGTATCTTGTTTCAAATAATACTAAACTACATGGTCCTTCAGGATTCGTATTCCTTGTTTTTATGACAACGTAATCAAATAATGCACCAACTCTGGGAAACTGGGGTCGGGTCCTTACATTTTTTTTGAGATGACAAGAATTAATGTTGGTTCGATCAGAAATCTTAATCCTAATAGACCACCCATATTTTATGGGAATGATTATGAATATTGGAGAGATCGTATAAAGAATTTTTTTATTAATACTATTGTGAAATTTTTTTTATTCTTACTGGAGATTACAAGATTCCTTATAAAGAAGTCAGAACTTTTACTAATCAGGAAAATTCAGAATATCAACTTAACTACAAGGTATGCAATAATTTTTTGTGTTTGATGACCAGGAATATCTATATCCATATTTCATCTTGTGAAGCTGCAAATTGTATTTGGAAGAAATTTGAGGATACTCATTTTGGTACATCCAAAGTTATTGAAACTAGAAGATCTATGCTTGGATTTGAATCATGGTTTCTTATTTCCATATGGAGAACACATATGTAAGGTAAAATAGAGATTTATGACTATTGTCAATAGTTTATAGTCTATAGGTGAGAAATGTTTAAATGACAATGAACTTGTGTATAAGATTATATATATCATGCCTAAAGAGTGAGAATCCAAGAGGAAAACTATAGATGAAAATAGAAAAGTTACTTAGATTTCTCTTGATGAGCTGTTTGGAACCCTAATTCAACATGAAACTAGAATGAAAAGAGATTCTGATTTGATTAAGAAGAATAATGGAAATGGAATTTTAGCCTTTACAACAACTAAATCCAAGGCTCCTAAGAGAGTTACAAGATCTAATTCTATGAAGGTTACTATTTTATCTGAATATAGTGAAAGTGAAAATTCTGAGAATGAATTGGCTAATATCGCTCAAAGGATTAACAAGATAGTTGGGAAGAAATACTTTCGATATAGATATAAGAAGAAGGAAATAAAGGACAATAAAGACTCTTTAGTCACTTATTATAAATGCAAAAGAGCTGGGCATATAAGACCGGATTGTCCTATGATTAAGAAAAAGGATATAAAGGAAAAGAATTCGTAGTGGAATAGGAAGAAATACTACAAGGCTAAGGGTAATAAATTTTTGAAATACAATGACACCTGGAGTGTCAGTGGTGGATACTCTTCTGATGAATTCTTAGAGTATTAATATTCTAGTTAGAAGAATCTTGGTTTACTAGCCAGATTACCTATTGAAAATCATTTTTTATTGGACAAGGTACACAATGATGAATCTGTAACCAATGTATCATTGAATGCTAATTATAGTGATAATAAATATTATGAATCTTCAGATGAAGAATATTCTTCTGATGAAGATAATACTTTACATACTTATGAAGAAGTTTCTAGGTTTTCTAAGCTCCTTGAGAATAAATATTCTAAAGTCATGAAAAATCTTGATAAGGAAAATTCTAGGATTTTTATTATTACAAAGGAAGTATCAGATATTTCTAAATATCTTGATAAGAAAATTTATGATTTTTAAAGTATTTCAAAAACCCTTTAGGAAGTTAATTCTAAGAAGGATAAACTTTCTAAGGATCTAGAAAAAGTAATTTCTAAGAAAAATGTTTTCGAGACTAACTCTATTGATAAAACTAATTTTTTTGAGGTTGAAATCTTAGTTATTAAGATAAAGTCATAAATATTTTCTTTGAGGAACTGTTTTTCAAACTTTACCTTAGGTAAGGAAAACGTCTATAAGATGTATTCTAAAATTAGAACTCTAAGGAATAATTCTAGATTTGGTTATACTCATTCAAAACCAATTTTTAACAACAATTATTTTTTTTCTCAATGTGGTCCTTTCTACACTAAGTGTCAGTGTGGTGGGAATTGGGAAAAATATTATTCCTAAAACAAAACTCAGTTTTTAGGTTTTCATAAAGCCTATTTTTTAAAGAATATTTGGATTCCTAAAATTTTTCTTTCTGAAGTTTCTGGATCCAAAAAAATTTAGGTTCCGAAAGTCTAACTCTTTTATTTTTAGGAAAATAAAGATAGTACCCATAACATTACAAGGTACATGGATAGTGGATGTTCCCAGCACATTACTGGTACTAAAAAAATATCTGAAAATATTATCAAGACGAACGGAGGAAAAGTAACTTTTGGAGATAATGTTAAAGGATAAATTATTGGAATTGGTGATATTGTTCTTCTTGAAAACACTTTGATTTCAAATGTTTTATTTGTAAAGGGTCTTAAGCACAATCTCATTAGCATAAGTCAATTATGTGATAAAGGTTACCTTGTGAATTTTAGGAATGAAAAGTGTTTAGTACAAAATTCTAAGGAAGAGTTTATTCTTTTTTCCCTTAGGAAAGAAAATTTATACAAATTAAACATAGAAGAGCATAGGAGAAAAGACCTACCTTGACTTAGTGCAATGGAAGATCATTCTGGGTTATGGAATAGAAGGTTAGGACACTGTAACTTTATGAACCTATGAAAAATCTCTAAGAGAATACTTGTTATGTATCTACCGGAGATTGCATTTGATTATTCAAAAGTTCGTGATCCTTGTCAATATGGAAAGAAACATAAATAAAATTTTAAATCAATTGGTGAAGTCTCAACCACTGATACATTACAGTTGGTGCATATAGATCTTTTAGTCCCAACACAAAGTGGAAGCATTGGAGGCAAATATTATGTATTTTTCTTAGTTGATGATTACAGTAGATTTACATGGGTTTATTTTATAGCAAAGAAATCAAAAACGTTTTCCTATTTTAAAATTTTTAGAGCGCAAGTTAAAAATGAGAAAAAACTTCCATTGATAACTATTCATAGTGATCATGGAGGAGAATTTCAAAATTCTGATTTTGAAACTTTTTGTAGTAGAAATGGAATTACTCATAACTTCTCATCACTAAGAACACCTCAACAAAATTGTGTTGTTGAAAGAAGAAATAGAATTCTTCAAGAGATAACAAGAACCATGTTGAGAAAATATTCTATATCCAATCATCTTTTGGCTGAAGTTGTATTTACTACTTTTTATACTATAAATAGTTCTTTGATTAGACCATTTCTTAATAAAACTCCTTATGAGTTATGGAATGGTAGAAAACCTAGACTTTCCTAATTCAAGGTTTTTGGTTGAAAAGTATTCATTATGAATAAAAAATATAATTTACATAAATTTGTACCAAAATCAGATGAAGGAATTTTCATAGGCTACTCTACAACATCTAAGGATTATAGAGTTTTTAATGAAAATACTTGTACTGTTGAAGGAACAATACATGTGGAATTTGATGAAACTGATCCTTTTTTTCTTAATCATCCTCATCCTAAATCTTCATATGTGTTTTAAAAAACTAATTATCAACCCTTGGTAGAAGATCCTTCTGATATGGAAAATGTTCAAGAATGTATTTATGAAGAATTTACCCAAGAAGACTTCCTACCGTACGTCGATGAGCAAGTTTTACAAAACCTGAGTCAGTTGTTTCTTAAGAATCATCCCAGTGATAGTATCATTGGTGATGTAAATCAACCTGTATGGAATAGAATTTCATTAAGAAATGAAGTAGAACATCTAGAATTCCTTTCCCAATTATAACAAAAAATCACAGATGAACCTTTAGTTGATGATGATTGGATAAAAGCTATGAAAGATGAGCTAAATGAATTCTAAAAGAATAAAGTCTGGACCTTGGTTGAATGATCTAACGAAACTTCTTTTATTGGAGTAAAATGGGTCTTCAGAAATAAGAGTGATGAAAATGGAATCATAGTAATAAATAAATCTAGATTGTTTTCTAAAGACTATAATTAATAAGAAGGAATAAACTATGAAGAAACCTATGCACCAGTAGCCAGACTTGAATCTATTGGTATTCTACTTTCCTTTGCATCATTATTTAATTTTAAACTTTTTCAAATGGATGTTAAATGTGCTTTCCTTAATGGTTATGTTCCAGAGGATGTTTTTTTGAACAACCACCTGGTTTTAAAGATACAAAACATCCTGAACATGTTTTTAAACATACCAAAGCTTTATATGGGCTTAAACAATCCCCTAGATCCTGTTATGATAAACTTAAAGGGTTTTTTCTTTAAAATAATAATGTTTAGGGAAATGATGATCCAACCCTTTTTATAAAGAAAGATAAGAAAAATGTTTTGATTGTTCAAATTTATGTTGACGACATTATATTTGGTTCAACTCAGCTATATTTAAATGATTACTTTGCAGATATAATGAAATATGAGTTTGAAATGAGTATGATGGGTGAGTAAACATTTTTCCTTGGTTTTCAAATTTCTCAAAAACGAGAAGGAATTTATATATCCCAACATAATTATATTAAATATATTCTTAAAAAATATGGATATTTCAACAGTAAGAGTATATGTACTCCCATTGGTACCTCAATTTCACTTGATCTTGATGAAGCTGGGAAACTAGTAGATCAAACATCTTTTAGAGGTATGATAAGAAGTATACTTTACTTGATAGCTAGTCGTCCAGACTTCATGTTTTTAGTATTCTTATGTGCAAGATATCAATCCAATCCTAAGGAATCTAATTTAAAGGAAATAAAAGAGATTTTTTACTACTTAAAGGGAATCATGGATTTAGGACTCTTTTATAGTCCTTGGAATGATTTTTAGGGAGTTTTTCGGATCGTGACTTTGGTGGGTGTAAAATGGATAAAAAACATACATTCATAACTTGTCATTTCTTAGGATATTAATTAGTATCTTGGTCATGAAAAAAGAAACACTTAGTAGCATTTTCCACTGCTGAAGCTGAATATGTTGCAACTGGAAGATGTTGTGATCAAGTGTTGTGGATGCAACACTCACTCACAGAATATGGTATGAGTTTTACCAAAACACAAATATTCTGTGATAAAACTAGTGCCATTTCCTTAAGTAAAAACCATACACATCACTCTTATCCAAAACACATAGATATTAGGCATCACTTTATTAGGGATCACACAAAAAAAAGGAGATATCATTCTTTAATTTATCAGAACACAAGGTCAATGTGCTGATATTTTAACAAAATATTTACCATCTGATAGATTTGAATACATTAAAAAGAAGTTATTAATGATAACCATAATGTAATCTTCCATATTAACTTATTTTTGAATCCTATCTACTTATAGTAAGAAACTCCTTTTCAAAGGGGGTCTCTTGGTAGTCAAATTTTTTCATAATCTAATTTTTTTTTCATAATCTAATTTTTTTTGTAATATATAATTTTTCCTAATCTAAGTTTTTTTGGTCATCTAATTTTTTTTCATAATCAAAATTTTTTCGTACTCTAAAATTTTTCATAGTCTAATATTTTTCCTAATCTAATTTTTTTTTCTTCCGTAATGAAGATTTTCGTAGTTAAAATTTTAATAATGAAGATTTTAATAGTTAAAATTGACATAATGAAGATTTTCGTAGTTAAAATATTCATAATAAAGACTTTCATAGTTAAATTTTGGGTAATAAAGATTTTCATAGTTAAAATTTTTGTAATCAGATTTTATAGTAATTTTTTTAGTAGTTTATGATTTTTTGTAGACGAAATTTTCGTAGTTAAAGTTTTTATAATCAAAATTTTCGGAGTCTAAAGTTCCTTAATAATAATTTTCCTCATTATGAATAATCTTCTTAGAAATTAGAAATATATGTTTTCCTTCCAAATTTTTTGTAATCATTTTTCCTTGATGGTATTTACTTTTGTTTTTAAAATCTTGGGATTCACTTTTCCTTAAATCTGAATATTTTTTTAAAAACCTCCAAAGATCGGATTCTAATAAAATTCTTCTTCAGATATCATCTCAACCGTTAGATCTTCTCAACAAGTTTTCAACCGTTGGATCAATCATGGAATGTAAGGACTCAACCCCAGTTGGCCAGAGCCGACACCTTATTCGATTATGTTGGAATACGTACAAGGAATAAGAATCCGGAATGATCGAGTAGTTTAGTATTATTGGAAACAAGATACATACATAAGTTTAACATTACAACATGAAGGAAAAAACAACACTAATTTATTCCACTATAAACATCACGTCTCCTAGATTATGCTTGCAAGTCATTAATAAATTACTTCTTCATGTCCTGAGAAAATGAAACATAAGAAAGGGGTGAGCTCAAACGCTCAGTAAGAGTAAGCAATACAGTGGAAGATAATATAAACATTAGACATGATGAATAATTGAAAACACATGCCTTTAATAATAAACTTGAACACATTATTGCAGGGATATGTGCTTAGTAAACAATTAAATTAAAAAAACATAATCATGGATATTCTACTAGTCGAATAACCACATGAACTTTCAATTACTAGCTTCATAATCAGGGAAGTGCATATTCCAGAAATTATGAAACATTTTTTCATGTTCTCATCCAAGACGTCTAATGATTAAGTCCTTGACCAAAATCCATATCTCACATTAGGAAAGGCCTCGGACAATTCCAAATCTATTTGTCTCATGAGACCTACCGATGCATCGATGGGATATAGTGAGCCCCAACCATCACATAATAAGTCCAATTAATTCCTCATATGAGTGGGGATAAACATAAACAACATATACATTTATACTGAAACTATCATATGAAATGTATTAACTTTCCCCAATTATTGAACAGAAACACTAACCATTTGGAATAATATGGTGAACGGTTTTAGGATAGATCATCCACAATAAAGTTAGTCATAAACCATTAAATAAAATATGGTATATGAAATCATAAATTATTAACCCCAAAAATACAAAATAATCAACAAGAGTTTTGAATCAAAAAATAATAATCTTTTAAAATTATTAAGCAATTATTGTGATAAATACTCTTTTATTTTGAAAAGAAGAGTTCTTTTGGAAAAATATTTGTATAAAACCGGAAGTAAAGTAAGATAGTATTTTATGATAAAATGAGTGTTTTTATAAGGATAATGTTTTCCAAAAATATATTATATCTTTCCCTTGAAAATAGATATGAATTTGAGAAATTCCCCTGTATCGGGCTCGTATTTTTGGAAACAGTTTTGAGAGATTCTTTTAAAACATGTAACTATCTAGAAAATAGAGAAGGATTCGGGTTGGTGTACATATATAGAATAATCATACAGAATTTATGAGGAGTATATAACAATACATAATAATTTCATTGGGGAAATTAGACAATAAAAGTAACCCGAATGAAAATGGAAGTTTGGGTGGAAAACCCTTACCACTTTGTAATCAAATGATGCGTATTCCCCAAAAATTAAAAATATAAAAATTATAGATTTAATACCATGAAGATAAATATATTAAAGATATGTGAAACCATAGGTCAATATACATACACCATACAATAGTTTTAGTAGTGAATATGGAAAATCTCATGAAAATGGAAGTGAGATGAAGAAACCCTTACCTTAACTAAAACGTTTTCTTCTCTCAAACTTAAGCTCATGAAATATGAAATTATAGTTATTAATAACTTATTTAAAATCATATTAGATATGTATTTATTTTATCATAGTTATGGTTAGTACATTTATGTTCTTATTGATAAGTTATTGTATTGAATTACGTCGCTTCAGAGTGTTCATTTTCTTTATTTTCATTTTCGGTTCACTTGTTTTAAAGTATTCAGAATGGATGTAAATCTCCAGAATTGAAATTATTTATTATTTATGAACATAAATAGGTTTTATTGGTCATTTATATAACTTTGTTACATGAAAAGAGGATGAATTATTATATAGAACTTTAATGATAATTGTTTCGGTTAATTTATGGGTTTTGATTACAACAAACTCATTTTCCTTTATAACTTAATAACATTTTTACAAAGGGACTACAGAATATTAAATAGATTATATTATATATAAAAATATGGTTCAACCATAACAATAATTGTTTAATTACCATAATTGAGAATGATAATAGAAATCGAAAGTCCATTGTCCTTGAATGTGTAAAATTGACACATCTCGGATGGTGTTCTTGCTACTAGTATAAAAGAAGGTAAAAAGGGAGAGATGTTGATAACTTAATACACTATCATGAAAACATTATATTACATATAAGGTACTGGAGTCATCAAAAAATTTGGATAAGGAGAGGTAATGGAAAAAATAAAACAAATGAACTTGAAAGGAAGGACAAAGAATTGAAAAGAGGAATTTACCTCTTGAACCAAACTTCCTTAAGAGCCCCCTTAAGGGAGAGGTTTTGCTGTTTTTATGTGAAAAAATCTTGTTAGACGTGGGAGAGGAGGTTAGGAGGGTATTTGGACAGAATTTAGAGAAGGCACAAGGCTTGAGATGAGTGAATGGAAGGGGGGGTGAGAGGGGGTTTTATAGTAGAGGAGAGAGGGGATTTCATAATATAAAACACATTAATTTATTATTTCTCCTGAAGACAAGGAATAGATAGTATTACATGACAAATAATAGTAATTTTATCATTTCATCCTGAACCAAGTGGTCTTACATCAGTAGAAAATCACACATGACTTTATAATTAGTGTATTAATCTTAATTTTGCAATTTATGGTATGTCACTATTCATAAAAATTCAAGTATTTTCAGAAAAATCCCAAAAAATTACCCCTACCATTTTTTGACATTTAGAATCCAAAAATGAAGTCCATTTTTTAAAAATAATTTTCTAAATATCATTAATTTAATATTTAATTAAATCATAATTTATTCTAAAAACATGAGTTTTAAAACATTTGTTTATTTATTTTAAAGCATAGATATATCATACATACACTTGAATATTATTTATATACTATCATAAGTTAGGTTACTATTAATTAGTGTATATCACTATTCATAAGGGTATGTTACTATTCATAAGGGTTGGTTACTAATTACCCAAAATTAAGTTTTTCTTATTGGACTCTAAATAACTTACTGATCGCGACTGTGTTTGTTGGATTTTTGAAATTCACATCACAAAAGTGACAAAATCAGGTTTACTTGGAAATGTTATAACAAAGTGGTGTTTTTAGAGACTTAGTGGTCTATGCATTCTATAATAAATCTAATTTAAAATTCTTGGGGTGTTACATGGAAGGTGAATGGTCACTTCTATTGCTTATATAAAGGACCCCCGATGGTTTTCCCACCTCGAATTCCAAGCCTTCATGTGATGAAGCTCTACCTCTGTTTTCAAGGTCATTCTGACTCTTCAATGTTTCTTCAGTTTTGAATATATGCTGAAGCCTCTCCTCAGAAAGAGATGTCAAATGTCAAAAAAATATCTAAATGTTATATATACAAAAAAAGGTAAGTTTATCCAAAGTTTTATTCCAAGTACGACTCTATTATTTTTAAGAATATCAAGGTCAATGGTTGGGAGAGTGTTTGTGTATCAAAACCAAAGGCACATGATCTGGTGTATCCATATTTTTTGATTGAGTTCTATAAAACAACAATTTTCTTCAAGGAAGAAGGAAGAGACATGTTTTCCTTTAAGTGTTATGGAAAGTATTATTCTCTTTCTTACACCAAGGATACAAGCTTAATAGGAATTATGTATGAAGGATAAGGAGAGTTCTGCTCACACAAGCTACCTGATGTGATAAGATCTTTTGATAATAAAAAACCATAAAGTGTCTTGGCCTTAAAGAAGTGAAGACTCTGAAGATTGTTTTTCTATCTACGATCTTTTAGATTCTTGAATTATGGGTTCATGGTTTTATCATTCCGATAATAGGGGAGAAGGACACCTTGATAAAAAGTGATATTTATATTCTGGATTTCCTGGTGAACCTATGAAATATAAACTTGGTTAAGAATATCTTGGTTATGATTGAGAATATAAAGAATGGAAATCTGAAGTCTCAGATCATCATGTTTCCAGCCATTATTTCATAGATCATTGTTTTTTGTCTTCAGTCTTTAAAGATTCCATGCAGTTCTAAGCCGAGTAATTTCAAGGTAATGCTTTAGAGGGACGATACTCTAAGGAGGATAAATATTATCTTTAATAGTCAATCTAGATAATTTTATGATTTTTTGGAAGCAGATGTTGAAACTCTATCAAAAAAACTGGAAGTGGTTGAAACTTCTATGAAAGGTGAAAGGAAGAGAAAGTTAAAGGAACCAGAAGAGAAAGGAAAATCTCTACTGGCTAAGGAAACACAGTCACTACCTTCAAATCCAAAGAATAAAAATACTTATTCAGATGAGGTAGTGGTGAAGTGGAGGGAAGATAAGAAGAACAGGAAGAAAGGGGGGCCTAATTTTGGCCTAGACCTTGCTAAGGAAAATTCATTGAAGGAAAATACTATTGAGAATATTGAAAAGGAATAAAAATGAAAAGAAGAAAAGGAAGAAATTGTCAGAAGCTAAAGTCATTCAATCACTTATCAAGGCTACTAGAAAATCCTCTGAACAAATTCTTGTACCAGAATCGTTTTTGATAGAAACTTTTCCTGAGACTCTGAGAAAGAAATTGGGGATTCCAGAAAGACATCAAGAAGAAGAAATAGTGAAAAAGAATAATTGTAATAATAAGAAGAAGAAGGTAGTGGAGAAACTGAGGACTTGATAAATCAAGTAGAGGGTTTCCATGAGATGGAAAGTCCTTCTGAGAAAGTATCATTCCAAACTTCTGAAGCTGAGTCATCAAAACTTGCTACCCCTGGTAAAGATGAGAAGGGTGAGGATAAAGTGAATAAGTTTTCCGAAGAGGAAAGTAGCAATCATGATTTCATACAGCCATAGGATGTTGAGGCAGGAGCCGAGAAGGAAGAAGTTGATGAAGAAAAAAGTGTTCAGCTATCAGATAGTGAACATGAATCTCATTATCAAGAAGAAGTAATTCCAAAAGATGATAAGGGAAAATAGGATGTAGTTGATACACCTAGAAAAATTGTGGTAAAGAAGAAAGAAGTTGGTGATTCATCGAAGAGAAAGGCTGTTGAAATCGAAAAATAATCCTCACCTACCAAAGTCTTGGATTCATAATCTTCCTCTCTTGGACATGAATTTTTTGTTCAATATTTGAAAAAGATTTTTTGGTACTATTACCTTATTTCCTAGAATATACTTGAGATTCCAGATTCTTCAACATATGCCAATTCAAAAATTAGATTCTATTTCCTTGGTGATAGATAAATGTGTTCGTCTCGAGGAAAATTTCAACTCTTTTCTCATTAACTATGAGGCTCATAAAAGATATTTCAGGAAGATGACAAGTTGTTCAATGAATAAAATAAAATAGATGAGAAAATTTGATGAATTTCAAGATAGTTTCAAAGATTATCTTGACACCTAAGATGTGAAGATCAAGGATCCCACTAATAGTTTTGAGAAAAAACTATCTCTTGAATAGACTTCTTGGAAGTAAGATGTTAAGGATCTGAATGGGAAGCTAAACTCTGTGGCCATGAATTGGGAGAGATAAAGGGATCTCAGAATTGAGATAGAAGAGAAGATTGTTAAGTAAGAAGAAGTCTTGAAGGCTCAGGCCGAGAATCTTATGGCTTAGGAAGAAAAGATGAAAGCCTTAGAGAAGAAAAGTGAAGATCAGGATCAGATTCTCAAGCACATGGAAGATGATCACAAGGAACTCAAGAAGCTGGAGACTATTGTGAATAAGCTGATGCTGAAGGAGAGAGAAGGATAATATTTTCCAAATCTGACCTTTTATTCTATTTCCTTGCTGTAAAAATTCTTTCAATCTTAATAAAATTTTCGTTGCACTTCACATTTTTGGTTGTTTAGTAATAATATTTTAGTTACCATATTTTCTTTTCCACCCCTTTATTCCATTTTGAAAATCACAAAGGGGGAGAAAGGAATGTCAAAAATAATACAAAGTAAAGAAGAAATTTCCCTATGTAAGGGCGAGTTCATCCAAGGGGAAGCTTTTATCATGAAGATTTTTCTATGAAAGAAAATATAAAATCTAATTGTGGAAATCAATATTATGATCCTTATGGTTTCCAAAGCCTACGGGGGAGTTAGTCTTATTCCCTATGATCCCTATGTAAAGGGAGATGAGTTTTTTTTAAGGTCATAAAAATTTCAAAGTCCTTTTATTCTTTTTAGTTAGGATGTTCGTGATTTCCAAAAATGGGGAGATTGTTGACTCAATAAGGTTTCTTTATGAATTTTTCATTCCTCTATGTTTTGAAAATCACAAACACCATATTTCAAGGAAAATTTTATTTACCCTAAGATTTATTTTTATAAGGATGTTTTTTCCTCCTCAAGAAAGTTTTCCCCTTATCCAAATTTTCCTTAATGAGGAAATTTTTCCTCTCCCAAGGAAAATTTATCTGTACCTTTTTTCATTGTTCATGTTTTATTTTCTCTAAATATAACTCTTTTTATTCCTAAGTGAAAAATTTTGTTTCACATCTAAAACCTCGGAATTCTATAAACACTTAGATATAGAGTATTCTGTTTTCAAGATCTAAATTCAGGTTCCAAATTCTCTGAAATTTAGACTCCAAATTCTATGAAATTCGAACTCTAAATTATATGAAATTCAGACTCTTAATTCTCTAAAATTCAGACTCTGAATTCCTTAGAATTTTGTCTCCTAATTCATTAGAATGCAGACTCATAATTATTCATAATTCAGGTTCTGAAATCCTTAAAATTCAGACTTCAAATTCCTTAGAATTTAGACCTAGAATTCCTCAAAATTCAGGTTCTAAATTCCCTAGAATTCAGATTCTGAATTCCTTAGAATTCAGACTCCGAATTCCTCAGAATTCAGACTAAAAAATCTACAGAATGATGATTCTGAATTCTTTGATAAACAGAATCCGAATATAAATAAAATATAGAATCCAAATGTTCTTAGACTCTAAACTTTTATTTCCCTATACTCCGAAATTTATATTTGGTTAAGCAACCATAATTTGCTTACTATTTTTATATTTATGAAATTATGTCATATATTCTATTTCTAACTTACCGATGTTTGACTGACATGTGTACAAGTCCCTCATAAATTCAAGGGAAATTATGACTGTTGGAGGAGGGAGCTGACCATTGGAGATGTTCCTATAAATAGGAGCACATTTAAACAAGCTCATAACTTTGAGGACTGTTCTAAAACTCTAGATATTACATGCTGATGAAGTGATTTATAGAAAGAGAAACTCTCATGCTTTGCGCGTACTGAAAATCTTGTTCAGATTGCCTTGTGAGACTCTGATTGATGCTGTGTACAATCGAGGGCTTATGGGGATAAGAATACAGAGGTGCCGACTACCTAAATGTTCGAGGACTTCTTTGATAAGTAATGTAGAGGTGACGACTACCTTTAAGTTCAAGGGATTGCGGGGATATCAAGATAGACTCCAATTTTTCTATCGAGGGCTTACCCTGGTGTGGGTAAGATAGACATTCTTGAAATTATAAATCAAGGGACCTTTATCCAAGGTTGTTGCATACCCTACTCTTTGGGTTAAAAGATTTATTACTTGTTACTTGTATTGTTTCAAGTTTTTTTTCTGATGCATTTTGTTTAATAAGGAAAGTATAACAATCTTATACTTTATTTTACTTGTATACTCTGATTTGTAAGATTATATACTCTTTAAGGTAGAATATTTTTCCTTGTAAACTTTTCATAAGTTTCATTTCTGGAACCATATTTCTAGAATCTAGCAATTTTTTAGAACTAAGAGGTTTTGTGAATTTACCCTGTTTTACTTTGTTAAACAATTGAAAGTTTTATACCATCATTAAAAGTTCCAAAAGAATTTTTAAAAGTATAAAATTCACCTTCCTATTGTATATTGAGAATCTACATCATTATTTCGATCCTACAAAACTCCCATGATAGCCCCATTGTGTCAAGTCCATTGGTCTATTAAAAAGGTCCCAATTACTCCTTCTTAACTCCCAAATCCACTTGTTAATAGCTCCCATGATCGAGGGCCTTTTACTTACTTGAATCATATATCATAAAATATTTGAGATGTTAAGTCAAAATAAATATTTCAAAGCATGTTTTTAAAAATCACAATTCTCTTTCTAATTTTTTTAAATTTCTCATATTTATATTACCCAAAGTGTAATTTTTTTCTTGGTAGAATTCCATTTTTCCCAGATGGATAAATTCAATACTATCAGATGAACTTATATCAAGTATATCAAATGGAATATTACCAGGTACATCAAAAAAATATTTACAAAGTACTTCATACATATAAGTACTAAAACATGAGTCAGACATGTACAAAGTACATCGAACATATTTGTACAATGTGAATTGGTCAGAAATGTACAAAGTACATTGTATAGACAAATACCAAGTATATCCAAAGAATTCATACCTAGTACATTGGATGGATGTATAATGTATCAGTTGAATGAATTCTTTATATATTCCATCATAAATATTTATAAAAATTACATCAGACATAGTTCTGAAAATTACATTGGATGGAGTTCTATAAATACCATCAAACTGATTCCATCAGATAGATACATACAATGTTAACAAAACATTGACTTATTAAGAACACTATATGGAGATTTATAAAGTATTATACTTAATTATACAAAGTTTTATCATAAAAATTGTTACCATATCTAGTAGATAGATATGTTTAAAGTATATTAATGATGTTATTTCTGACATTCACTTATCAGATTAATGACACTCTCAAAGGACAAAATGATGTGTTTGTTGTCATTGAAAATGATAATGATAAGTATTTAATCTAACATGTTTAGGTATATCTATACATAGGGTCATGATTTTGAGAATAATAAGTTTTTAAAACCTATAATCTATGGTTATTATTAATATTTTTTGGATGAATTATTTCTTAGTGTGTATCAACTATAATATTTAGAGGGTTTTCTTAAGGAATACATTTTTTAGGATATAAATTTATCAACGTTTTTCTACTCTAATATTATTTATATTATCATGTGTTTAAAGGATCTCATAGTTAGAGTGACATAGGTTTGCCCGATTAATTAGACCAATGGATCCTAGGGATAGAGAGATATAAATTCGTCCTATCAACTTGATCAAGGGATCCCAGGGATAGGGAGAGAGATATTTGTCCAATCAGGTTTCAAGATATCTTCCAAGGCTTGGAAGATAGACCGTATGACATGTTAAGTCAAGAATACCTAATTTGGGGCTTTATATACTTATTTATCATCTTGGGTGAAAGAGAATTCCTTTCATAGGAATGGTTATATAAGTTTTTGTTACATTATTTTATGAAATTTTGTTATAATTATTACTATAAGTTTTATATTTTCTATTATGCATTATATAGAATGTTTTTCTTCTTTTATATAAATAGTTTTCTTACTCTAATTTTATAAAGTATATCATAACTACACTTTCTTCAATAGAATTTCCTATAAATAATGTATTGGAAAAATTATAAGTTTAAATTTTAATATAATACAATTCACCCCCTGTTATAGTACTTTGAATAATATTATGATCTTACTTAGGGTATTAGATATGGTCTCTATATATAACTACACTACACTAAATTTATTGGTTGAGAATATTGTTTTTTCTTTATGATGGTGGATTTATCAAAAAAAATACTTTAGAGAATCTTAATCCTAGTAGAACTCTAATTTTTTGGTGTTGATTATGAACATTGGAGAGATCAAATGAAGGTATTTGTTATAAACAAAAGTGTTGATAATTTTTTCATGATGACTCGTGGTTATAAAATTACCAACAAGGCTGTATCATCTTTTTCTAGAGTCGATAAGAAATAATATCCATTAATATATATAGTTATAAAGACATTCTAATATTCTATTAAAAGGAATATTTACATCCAAATATATTTTTATGAGACAACAAACAATCTTTATAGAAGGTAGGAAGTTACACATTTTGGAACCTCAATGTTTTTGGGAAACTGGTAGATTTATGTTTCATATAGACTATCAATCATGTTATTCCTTACTAGTATAATTAGTTTCTAATTTTCATTAATGTTTCATGAATATTTTGAAAAGTTTGTAATCTCTTATAGAGAAATAGTTGGTAGATGAACATCTTATAGAAAATATTTTTTATATTATTCCAAAGGAATGAAAATCAAAGAGAATAGTGATAGATGATATTAAACATATAACCAATCAAAGCTTTTATGATTTTATTGGAACTCTCGTAAATTAAGATAGTATATTAAAATGAGATACTTGGAATGAAAAGAAAAAAAATGATGTTTATTTTATTTCTACTTTTATAACAGTTATATCTGAGAATGAATACTATGTTGTTATGGTTTCTAAATATTATAAATCCATGAAAAATGTTATGGTTGAATCATATTATAGTTCTACAGAATAAAGTGAAAATGATTTTTCTTGGTTAATGAATATGATTAATTATAATGTTAGGAATAAATATTTTTACTATAAGTATAAGAAGAATTATAAAGATTGAATTTATAAAAGGGATACTTTTGAGATATTTATTTATAATGGTAAGAAACCAAGGGACATCAGGAAAAATTTTATATTGTTGAAGAGGACTGAAAAAGGGTTGAAAAAATATAATGAGAGTAAAGGTAGGAAAATCTTAAAATCTTTAGTCACACTGAGTGTTAGTAGAGGAGATAATTCTTCAAAAAGTTATTAAGAAGATAGTAGTGATAATTAGAAATTTATGGTTTTCTATACTTTAATTCCAAATATTAATCATGCCATATAGAAATGGTATTGGTTGAATATATTGTGAACTTTTGTTTAAATTCCAATTACCTTGATTTTGGTAATGAATATACTTGAAATTATTGATAATATTGTTACATAATGGGATGAGGATTGTATACCTAGTACCTATGAAATGATTAGATATGTTACTTTTCTAGAAAAAATAATACTTAAGTTAGGAAATACTATGATTTATCCAAATTATAACATGCTAAATCAAAAAATTTATTCCTAAATTAACATCTAAACTTTAAAAACATACCTAATATTTAGATAAGAAATATTATTCTAGATTAAATAATGATGATAAGAATTTGGTAGTAAAAAATAGTTCTAAAATTATTAATATAAATAATCCTTTTTACAGATTTTAATTTTAGGAATGAAAATTTTAATAATATATAGAGACCACTAATACCTCAATTAAAAAAATCAGTAATCAATTTTACCTTAGTAAAACCTCATTTTCAATAAAATTATTTTATTCAAAAAAATGCATAATTTTTTATGAAACTTCAAAGATGGGGTTATTTGAGAAACAAATATTAATTAAATCGATTTTAGTTATTTTTTTCATATAGATTATAGTTTTAAATAATTTAATGGTGTAAAACCTAACAAAGTTGGACAAATATGGATTTCAATAGTTTTGTTCGACAATAATTCAGGACCCAAGAAAGTATACATACAAAAACTTAGCTATTTTTATTTTATGGATAATGTTTTAATATTAGTAGCTAGAATATATGGTACATGGATAGAATTTTCTTGAGACATATGACTGGTAACAAAAATTTCTTCTATAAGATAATAAATATGAAAGAAGAAAAGGAAAATTTCAGTAATAACACTCAAGGAGAGATCATTGCAATTCGTGATATTAAATTTATTAGTAATAAATTAATTAATAATGTTTTATATATTTTAGTAATTGATAAAAATCTCTTCAAAATAATTAAATTGTGTCATGAAGGTTATCTTTTGAACTTCGGGAATGACAAATGAACTTTTCGAAGTTTAGAAGGTAAATTTAATCTTTCTACTAATATTCAAGAGAAGGTTTATACTTTAAACTTATAAGACCATAAATACAATATCTACCTTGTCTAAGTGTAATATAATATCAATCATTGTTGTGTAATAGAAGGTTATGACACTCTAATGTAATAAATTTAGCGATACTTTCTATATAAATACTTGTGGGAGATCTACAAGAACTAAAGTCCAATAATTATAATGTATGTAACCCATGTCAATATAGTAAGAGAAACATGTCAAGATTTAAATATATTATTAAAATATCAACTTATAAATATTTATGGTTACTATACCTACATTTATTCATTCCAACACAAACTAGAAGTATTTGAGGCAAAAATTATGTATATGTCTTAGTTAATGTTTACACTAGATATACCTAGGTCTAATTTCAACAATAAAATTAAAAAGATCTTTTTAAAAAAAAGTAATAAATTTCATGTCAAAAATGACAAAACCTAATTTTTGTTACTATTCATACTAATCATAGTGGATAGTTTGAGAAGTTTAATTTTGAAACTTTTTGTAGTAAGAAAGGAGTTACACACAACTTTCAACTTTTAGAACACCTCAATAGAACAGTGTAGTTGAATGAAGAAATATAATTCTTTAGGAAATTACTAGAACCTTGTTGATTGAAATATTAATTATTAATATTTTTCTGATGAAGTTGTTGGTATTTATTGATATACTAAAAATTTATTTTTACTTAAACCATTTCTTAATAAAATTACTTATGAGTTGTGGATAGGAATAAACCCAAAACATTTTATTTTAGAGTTTTTATAAAAATGTAAGGCTTATTGTGTATTTATAAAACAAAAAAACATTAATAAGGAAACCATGCACATTAATTTTTAAGAAACTGGTCATTATATTTTCAAAAATTTAGAAACAATATATTTAGATGATGGTTTCAAAAATGGTTTTCAACTCATATTGGAAAATTATATGGATAGAATAACAACTGAATAAATAATTTCAGAATTTGTACCTTTATAAGAAGATAAACCTATTGTTGAAGAATATTATTTTACTTATCCAAGAAATTAATCAATCTTAATGAAACATCCCACAAATAATATAATTGTTTATTTAGATCAACCAATCAAAAAAAAGGTTCTTTAAGAAATGAATTTCAATATTGTGCATTCTTATCGTAGTTTCAAACCAAAACATGTTAGAAGGATTTAATTGTTGAATATTAGATATTGGAAATATCGGATGATCTAAATGAGTTTGATAGAAAAAATGTTTTCACTATAGTTGAATGTCCTAGATATATTCCCATGATTAGAGTAAAATGGGTTTTTTATAACAAACATGATGAAAATGGAATTATAGTTAGATATATATAAAGGATTGTTACTATGGTTTATAATCAACAATAAGGCATAGATTATAAAAAATATTTTTCACTAGTAGAATGACTTGAGTCTATTCGTATACTTCTAGAAATTATATCATATTTCAATTTAACTCTTTATTAAATGGAATTGATGTTTTCTTTTCATTATGAATATATACATGAAGAAGTTTATGTAGAAAAACCACATGGTTTTGAAAATACACAATCTACAGACCATTTTTTTAAACTAACTAATGAACTTCATGGACTTGAATAATCCCTAAGAGCATGGTATGATAGACCAAAGATATTTTTTCCAAAAAAGGTCATCATTAAGGGATCTACTTATCTGTATATTTTTATAATTTTTTTAAAGATACGACCATTGATAAAATTTATGTCAAGGACATTATATATGGATCTACTCAAAAATAAATTTCGGATTCCTTTTTTGAACATATTAATTATGAGTTTGAGATAAGAATGACGGGTGAACTTGTTTTTTCCTTGATTTTAAAATTTCTCAAAAACTAAAAGGAAATTTATTATCTCAAAAAAATTATACAAAATATTTACATAATAGATTCATTTTGAAAATGTTAAAAGTCTAATAACACTTATCAGATCCACAAAAACCATTGATCATGATGAGTTTAAGAAACCTGTTGATCAAAAAACTATTATTGGAATAATTTCTAGATTATTATATCTTATAAATAGTAAACAATATTTAATTATTCTTTTATTATTGGGTGAATTATTTCAAGAAAATAAAAAATTATCCCATCTTAAAGTTGTTAAATGAATTTTTTATTACCTTAAAAGAACTTCAGCTCTTGGGATATTTTATTCTTATTGAAATGATTTTGAACTAAATAGTTTTTCAGATACTGACATGGGTGGATATAAAATAGATAGAAAAGATATATCTGGAACATGTCATTTCATAAGAGTGGATTTAGTTTCTTGGTCTTTAGAGAAATAACACACAATAACACTTTCCACTAAAAAACCTAAATATGTAGTTGTTGGATGTTTCTATGATCAAATTTCTTAAATGCAACTGATACTAATGAATTTTTAGTGAGTTTGATGAAAACTGTAATTTTTTTGTGATGACACAAGTTCCATAGATTTCTCTAAGAAACCATGACATCACATATGAGAAAAGAACATAGATATAAGACAACACTTCCTTCGAGATCATAATCACAAACCAGTATGGGATTCTATCCAACCCAACACCTAAACCAGACCATGGAAGGGCCCTAAGGGAATTACTAATCCCCATAGGTTGGAAACTAGATCCTAGGAATAAAGAAACACATTTGGGAATAATTTATATCTTGAATTAATCAATTAACAATAAACAATGATACCATATAACCGAAAAAAAACCATTACATATCATAATCCAACATCCATAACCCAAGCATGAGTTAAATAATTTACATTTACAACAAAAATACCAAAATACCATAAAATGGAGGGGGAATAACTTGAAAACCAATCCTACATGAAACATTTTTGTCAATAAACTCATTACACCTCCACCAACATTTTTCCAAGAAGAATCCCCTGGCACGTAGAACCACTATCATCACCACGGGGAGCCTTACCTTTACAAAGTTCAAACATTACGAGGTCTACATGCACTTGAGGGTGTCTGTTGGGTGTTATAAAGCTTTACTATTAGATTACCACCAAAAAAATTCCATGAAATTAAATTATATGAAAAAATAACATGCTAGTTTTTAGAATAATAATGATGCAATTGAAATAAAACATGCTTGGAAAAAAGGGAAAATAAATATGACACCAATATAAAGGGTAATTATAGAATGAGAACCATGGGAAATCCAAAAGGTAAGAGGGAAAGTAGGGACCTAGTATCCTTATACTCTATGTTATCACATATCTTAGATGTGAAGTTCCTACTCGAGCCACAAATACCCATCATGTGAATTTTAGTTAGTTTTGTTGCGTAATCCTACTCGGGATACCTAGCCTTGGCCATCACAACACTCCTAGTGTACTAGACCAAGTATTTCTACCTTGATAACCAGGATTACCTTGTTCTTGATTCTAGTACCAATTTTAGGTGAAGTCCCTATTACACAATGAAATGTACAAAAATTGAAACCACATATGAAAAACAACAATTTACAAAAGTGAAATCATTAACAAACTCATAACTCACACCAAAACTCATAGAAAACTCCTTTTTGACCACCCAAAAAATTTATAAAACCATTTTAAAACCTAATAAATCATACTAAAATAGTAAAATGATGTAAAATAATTAAACCACCTACCACTTTATTGATGCCTTCTCAAATCTAGGTGAAAAACATAAATCACACCAAAGAGTGACACTAGGGAAGAAAAATAACACAAAAACCAACAAGATTTAACTTAAATAAATAATATTGAACCCACTCTAGTTCAACACATCAAATAGATAAAAGATAACACAATAAGAAAAGATAAGTGACCAAGAATAAGGAAAAAAGTTAAGAATGGGGAGACTTAATGATTTATTAACGATTACAATCCAATAGAACTAAGATTTTGAGCCCTAGGGAAGAGAGGAGGAGAAGGGTGTTCCTAGGGTAGAGGTGTTTAATGGGTAAATAATGAGGGGTTTGGGTATTAAAATTATGGAGGCGAAGATTTGGAAAACTAAAAAATTTAATGATTTGCTTCACAGTTTTCCAAACCGTTCACCAACCATTCGAAACCTCTATCCAATGGGAAACCAGACCAAACAGTTTACTTGGAGGGGGTAAACACCTGTAAACCTAGCCATAAAGTTTTGAAAATTTCACTATTCTGGTAACATGGTTTTGTTTTTGAGATCCACATCCTCATGTTATAGTATGTGTGACATGTACTTTGTCACTCCTTAGGTTGAACGGTTTCTACAGGGTTGGCACACAGTTTCTACTAACTATGTGAAAACTATGTGTATCCTTCTGTTAGACCCAAAAACCAAAATTTTCCTAAAAAACCCCTTATAAATCCATGTAAAAAATATAAGACAAAAAATACAATTTAAAATACCTCAAAATGACACCACAAAGGTGAAAATTTTCCCTACCAAGAAAACTTTCCTCCCATAGAAAGTCAAACTGAAGTCTGATCAAAGAAAAAATAAGGATACTAATCCTCCACCCACAATATATATTCCCATGACTTGTTATCATAATTATCATGCTACCAAAGTATCTGAAACAACTACATGGGTTTCCCCCGAATCACTTTCATTTTAAAATATACAATTCACACTATTCTCTCAAACACTGGTAAATTAGTTTCCAACTCTAAATCCTCCAAATTCAGTATGTTATTAGGGTATGAGTTATGATTTTTCAATTGATAGACATGGAATATTTAATGGATATATGTGAACTAGGTTAGAAAAAGTAAATGGTATTCCACCTTACCAATTCCCTCAGTGATCTCAAAAGGTCTGACATACCTCGGTGAAAGTATCCCCTACTTACGAAGAAAGCGATGACCCTAGTGAGGTGTTACATTTAGAAACACACAATCACTAATTGATAATTCCAAGGATCACTTCCACTAATCTACATAAGATTTATATCATCTCTACGCTGTCAAAAAGACTATTTGATTGAACCAACTTTCTCATATGTCTCTTGAGAATGGCTTGGTCCCAATAAAGAAGTCTCACACACTTCCATCCAGGAAAGAGGTGAATGACATAGATAACCATAAATATCCTCAATGGGATCCATTTTAATCAAGTATTGGGAACTATTATTATACAAAAAATGTTCCAATCCCAAAATGGTTATCCCATGAGCCACCAAAATTAAACACGCATGTATGGATCATGTATTATAGAATTTAGTATTCTCATTCCGTCTGACCATCAATTTGAGGATGGTATGAATTAATGAGTTTGAATTGTGACCCCATTTCATTCTAAATTCCTTACATGAACTGAGAGGTAAATCATGGGTATTTATCAAAAACAATAGGTAAAATCACCCCATGAATCCTCATAATATCCTAGACATAAAACCATCCCAAATCATCCATGTTTTTAAAATCCAGGATCATAATAAAATGGTGTGATTTTTTCAAATAGAAAATAACGACACATATAGAATTCTTTCCCTGAGGTGTATAAGGAAAAACAATGATAAAATCCATGGTAACCTCATACTAATCCCTTGTATGAATTGGAAGTGGTTGAATCAAACCTGTAGACCTATGTTGCTATACTTTAACCAATTGAAAAGTGAAACACATTTATACAAAGTCATCTATATCACGCCTTATATCTATGAAAAGAACTGTTATCGCACATCCAAAACCATCTGTGTGGTCCTGGAGTGAATGGCCCACTGAGACTGGTGTCTACCATGCATCACCAACTTCCACAAGGATAGTGGTAGCATGAAGTGACCCTTGAAATAAATAATTCCCTTAGAAGATAACAACCACTCATTTCACCCCTACCCACCATTTAGAAGCTTCATATAAGACTAAAATAACTCATCATTAGGCGTTTCCTCTCAAATTAGATCCAAGAGGGAAGTCTTCAATTGGATACTATCCAATAACATAACTCCACTGTGCTTCTTGGATTCTAGGTGAATTAATGAAAAAAACCCATTATATTCAACTCATCACTTGAATCCTTTATAACATTCACTAGAATCTTCCTACATAGAGAATCTACTTCCAGGCCTAAGAATCTACTGATCTTGAAGTCATTTCTCTGTTTCTCCAATGACATCACAGCTCTTATTTTTATAGTTACCACCAAAACCCCACATCCTGAGATCATGTGGCCTAGAAACTTGACTTCCCGAATCTAGAAGGTGCACTTGGAAATCTTGGCTTAATGATGGTGATTTCAAAGGGTTCCCAACAAAATTCTCAAGTGCAGTCTAGGGATCTCCTTTGTCCCAATATAGATTATGATGTTATCTATAAAAACTAGGACAAAGGAGTCTATGTTCTGATGGGACACTAAGTTCATAAGATATATGACAACCACCAAACCATTTTACATCCTGAATGTCATGACCAGGTACTCAAAGTGTCGATACCTACTTTGGAATGGTGTCTGAGGAATTTCAACCACATTAACAAAGACTTTATGATACCCGAAGTATAGTTAAATCTTAGAAAAGAACATTTACCCCATTAAATGATCAAATAGGTCATCATTACAAGGAAATGGGTATTTATTCTGGATTATGACACTATTCAAATTTTGGAAATCAATGCATAATCCGAGGAATCCATAATCTTTTTTAGCTAACAACATAGGGGTGTCCCAATGTGAGATGTTCTAGAAAATGAGTCATTTGGATTCAAAATAATCCAACTATGTCTTTAGTTCCCTCAATTTTGTTGGGGTGATATGATACAATGGAAGATATATCGTTTGTGTTCCTAGCACCATGTCGATGGTGAACTACACATCCTATCTCAGAGGTAAACCTAATAAATCATCTTGAAAAACATATAATACATGAGGAAATCTATTCTTAGAACCTCCATCATCATCATCTATCATATGAGAGAAAACCTAGAAAGAAAAAATACACAACTCTGGATGTGGAGGTCTATCTCATACTGATCAGGTATCCCATTCACCTTAAAAGACCAGAGTACTACGATCAAGTTCTACAAAGCATACTCACCAGAGATAACAATCAATGTGTTCAATAAAACGCACCATCCAATACAATCCTAGAATCATGTCAAAGAGGTTCTATCCTTGAACCAGGAATTCCCACTCTAACTTGACCCATTTATAGTGTGATATCACATGGGGGACATCGAAATCCCTATCCCCTCTGCCTTCCAAGTTGCATAACCATATCTGTGGAATAATTCATAGGCTCATTCAAAAATTTCTATAATTCCACAGGGCAGAAATAAATGAAAGAATTATAATCACCCATATCAAACAAGACAACATCTATAAATGATGTGATAAAAATAGAACCTCAAACTGTTATGGGGCTTGTATCCAATTATTTTAGTGATTGACCCATAATATGAAGGGGATTTGTTTCTATTTATGCCTACATTCTACTATTGGCCAGTGTCTTTTCCTTGTTATGAATATGTCCATAATTTGATCCACCCTTACCTCCATTCCCTATATTCCTATAACCCATAGCCCATGAAGAACTAGAATTATTTGTAAATTACATATTCATTGAGGAGACCACCCAAATCTGAATCGGAAAACCACCCTTACAAAAACTTTATAAGGGACCCAAGTTCCCACACTGATGGAATGGGCTATGTGGGACTGGACACACTGACCGAATGTGCCCCAACCTCCGACACTAGTAGCACACAACTAACCCACCAACAGTGGTTGAAGAAAAAGGTGGTCGGGATTGGTGGACTGAGTGACCACCTCCCTTATTATCCTTCTCAATAGACTTTATTTTTTTCTTTAGACATTCAGTGGCTACCTTGGCATACTACTAGAACTCCTAAAAAACAATATTTACTAGCGTGATCAATATCCAACATCAAGACTTGATCAACCACCTAGACATATGTATTCAACATAAACAAGAATACTTGGGGGTCAAATATTTAGCCATAACCCTATTTAAAATTGTTGAGCCTTTAAGTGCTCATTAGAGACCACCTCGGGTGAGAAACAAAATAATTATCTGAAATGATTTACATGATCCAACAGAGTGAAATCCCCTACATGGAGATAAAAAACTCATGGGTCTTTAGGATTACGATATTAGTGATATAATGCTCCTTGAATACAACCTTGAAATATTTTAAATCCATTTTCTCATGATTTTTTTCTTGAACTACTAATTCACACTTTCTACGACCTTGACCTTCAATAAGAAATGTAGCACACTTTACATTAACAACCTTAGGTGTTCCAAAAAACTCAAAAATTATATAAACCATTTCAATATATTAATCAACTTCATAGGGGACCGAGCTACCCCAAAAGTAAGAAGTATTTTTATTGATAAACTCCTTATATTTTTTCTTTTTTGTAATAGTTTCAATTTCCTTAGCATGATAATGACTAGAGCCCACTCACAGATCCAGTCCCCGAACATCCTAAACAAGTGCTTCCACTAATCTTTGATTAACTATTGAGGGGGTATTCTCTTGTTCCTCTTCCCACAATTTCACGGGGAGTCTCCATGGAGGAATATTACTACATCAATTAATAAAAACTAGGAAAACCATCAATACGTCACCCAGAAAAATTTCAGTAATGTTAAGATTTAAAAATTTCCATAAATAAATATGAAACAATAACAAGTACAATAACATATTAAACCACTCTAAAAAACCTCGATGTCCATTTGAATTATATAGACTAAGCATCAGACCTAAATGATGTTTCAAACCAAATCATGAACATACTATGGTGACTGAATGCCTATCATGAGGTGTGTTAGATAGACACCCCACTCACAACCAGAACCACAACCCCTGACAGTTCACGCTCTAATATATCCAGACTTCCCCAAATAACATGACCCAAATAATGGAAAATAGACCGACCTCTAATTCCATTTCTTCATAAACCAGTCCAGGCTTCCATTAAACCTGGAACCCAACCTAGCCCATGGGAAGCCCCAAAGGGCATTACCAATCCCCATGGGATAGAAACTGGTTATGGGGCATCAAGAAACACCTTTGATAATGATTTCGACCAACAATTAATCAAACAATAATAAACAACAATATCATATAACAGAGAAACATAAAAGTTATTTCATAATCCAACATCCATAACATGATAATGAGTTAAAAACTTTTTAATTACAACTAAAAAACCAAAATACCAAAAAGAAGAGGGGTACTAACTAGAAAACCAAGCCTACATGAAACATGTGGATCAACACCCCCATGCAACCTCCCCCAAAACCTATCCAAGAAGGAAACAATGCCACGTACAACCACCATCACCAGCATGGGGAGCCTTGATTTACTTGGATCAAATATAAAAAGTTCTATATACACCTGAGGGTGTATTTAGGGCATGATCCAGAAATTCCATTATAATAACACCAAAATATATTCCATTTAATTACCATAGATGACAAATTAGCATGCTAGATTTTATGAAAATAAAGATACAATTTAAATAAATCATTCTTTGAAATAAAAGGTTAAATAAAAATAAAAACAAGCTAAAGAGTAATCATAGTCTAAGAACCATGGGAAATCCCTAAGGTACTGAGGTTAGTGGAGTCCTGGGATCCTTGTATTCTTGAAAATTACATCTCTTAGACCAGAAGGTCCTACACGATCCACTAATCCCCATCACATGAAGTTTAGTTAGGGTTGTTGTGTAATCATATTAAGGGGACTTTGTCTCAGTGCTGTTGAGTCTCCTAGTGTACTAGATCTAGTCTATCCACCAAAATACCTAGGATGACCTTGTTATCTTTTTTAATCCCTATATAAAGTGAGATCCCTCTTACGTAATTAAAATTTCCACAATTAAAACCACATATGAAAAACCACCATTTACAATATTGGAAATCATTTTAAAAAACTTAACTCATACTAAAAACCATGGAAATAAACTTTTTTACCCACCCATTAAATTTATAAAACAATTTGAAAACCAAATATTTCATATTAAAATCATAAAATGATGTCACATCATAGAACCACTTACCTCTTTCTTGAAATATTCAAAAATCCAGGTGGAAAACACAAACTGAACCACTTGGAGTGCCCAAGAAGGAAAAAATCTCACCCAAACAAACAAGATTTAACCCAAAGAATGTGGAATCAACTAAGTGTAGGTCAAACCATCCACTAGAGAAAAATAACATAATAATGAAGTTATAAGGGACCAGGAATAAGGATGAATGGAGGAAATGAGATACTTGATAGTTTCATTTAGGAATCCAAGATAAACACCAAATATTTGTAGCCTATGGGACGAGAGGAGGGGGATAGGTAGAGGGGGTTAAATGGATGAATAATGATGGGTTTGGGTATTAAAAGTTTGGAGGATTAGAATTAAAAAACCCAAAAAATTAAAGATCTCAAAAGCCATATGGTTTGGCCACAGAGTTTTGAAAACCATGGGCCAGCCACCCCACACCTCTGTCCAAATGTAAAAGAGACCACATAGTTTTCTTAGAGGGGTGCATGCCTATGTTCCTTGCCATGCATCCTAGACAGTTTCCTTATCCTTGTCACATGGTTTTCTCTAATAGTGTTTCATGTTTGTTCTCTAAGTCATGTGACCTGGATAATGTCACTCTCTAGGGGGCATGATTTCTAAAACTCCTGTACCATCCATATTACTCCTTCTTTATATCCTGAAGCCACCATTATCGTAAAAAAATTGTGATAAATCCATATAATACAGATAATATTAAAAATAAAATAGAAAATACCTCCAAATGACACCATGGATGTGATAATCATGCACAAAAATGACATATTATATAAAAATTCCTCAATAGAATATAAACATGTTGACATTCTAAAAAAACCTATTATTTATAATATAATTGAATATATAAAATTGAATCTTTGTTTGATCAAGATAAAATGATCATTTATATACTTGTTGTTTTACCTATCTCTTTATAGTGAAAACTCCTCAAGAAATGGGAAGGAAATTTCCCTTTGGTTTTCCATATTTTTTATTCTTATGGTGTCATTCTATTATTATGATAACTAGTCTGATATTTTTTAAGAAACATTTTAGGTTCAAACAAAATTAGGTTTTTACATAGTTTCATAACACTAACACTATTACTCTATCTTTTTTCAACCAAGTTTCTCAAATCATTGGATAAACTTTCACAAGAAAGTAAAATTATAAACTATTTTAGAGGAACCATTTATATTCCTTTCATATATTTTATAGAGGAAATTTTATAATATATTTTTAAAAAAAAATTAATGTTCATTCAGAATGATGTTTGTCTAATTAAAATTAAAACATTATAAATTTTGTTTTAAAATCCAAGTGTTCAAAATCTATAATTTTAAAAACATTTGATGTTATCATATTCCAAGATCAAAAATATAATTTTGAATTATTTACAATTTTATCCAAATCAGTCCATGGATATATATATATATATACATAGTATAGGTGTCTCGGTTAATTTCCCTCTCCTAAATTTTTTGTTAAGAGAACTCACCAGTTCAAATCCACTTTTATTCACTTATCCTCCAGGTTTCTTCATTTATTTTTTGTTGATTTTGATGGAACCCTATAAGAAATTTTATACTCAGAAAGTTTTAAAGGAAAGGGTAACTGTTCATATTTGGTATGAAAGTTTTGATTACTTGCTAAAAAACATTCTTTTTCAAGGTTGGGAATCATTTCAGGTTATAAAAGATGATTATGATCTTCACTATCTGTGTATAGTGCATGAGTTTCATGTAAGTGTAGTGTTTAAAATAGTATTTGGCATAAATAATGTTTCATTAAATACTTTTTGTAATACATACAATTTGAATATGATAAGGTTTATTAAGGTTATCTCAATTCATTTGGAAGGTGAAGCATCATTTGTAACTCATAAGTTACCAGAAAATGTTGGTTAATTCGAATGACATCATACTAAGAAGACATTTTTTTCATTGAATGAGAAAGTAAGGAAAATGTATAATTTTTCAATGGGTGAAAGAATTGTTTATTTACGGATTCAAAACTATATTCTTATGAGGAAAGTATACAGATATTCTGAGAAGGTGAAAATATATATGTTTTTTATTTTCTTTACTACATGAGAAAGTTTAACATAGTTATGTTCCTATTGTACTATATTAAGGATACCAATACAAGGTTAGTGAATATCATTATTTTTTTAGACCCAACACTATGAAAAATAGGGAGGTTATAAGGGGTAATTTTTTCATTTATAGGGGTTTATAACCCCCATAAACACTTTAGCAGTGGTTACCCATAATCGCTGCTAAAGTGGCCGCCTACTCTGATTAGAGGTGGTTCTGGGTAAGCGTTAGTATAATGACCTTGTATTTAGTGGTGGTTAGATTAGAAGGGGATTTTACCCCTATAATTTCACCTTAAATGAACTATAAATAACTCAATTAGGGGTGATATTAATCACCCATAATTTAATTATTAGTTTATGGGTAGTTAGAACAACCCGTAAATGGGTTCCAAATTCCCATTTTTAGGGGTTGTTTTAATATAAACACACCTAAAATAACCATTTTTTAAAATTTTCTCACCCCTAGACCCTCCAAACCCCCATGGACAACCCCATCCCTAGATGACCCCCCGACACACCCCACCGCACCCCGGGAAAACCCCAACGACACACCCCACCAACACACCCCACCCCCTAGATAACCCCGGGACCCACCCCCATGCCACCTAAACTACCCCCGACACACCTCTCCCCTCCCCCAACAACCCACTCCATCTAGAAAACCTAGAAACCCCCCCCCCTCTTTTTTCTCAAAAACCCTTGTACATCACACATATTCCCCCGACACACCTAGACAACCCACCCCAACCCCACCCCACAAACCCACTCGACACACCCCACCACCAGGAGATCCCTGGGACACACCCCCACACCCACTGGACAACCCCCCGAGACACACCACCCCAACCCAACAACCCACACCTCCTTGACAATCCAGGAACACACGCCCTGGCCCTACAACCCCAGGACAACCCACAGATGCCCCCAAAACACCTGAAAAAACTACCATGACCCTACCAGAAAAACCGACCCGTGGACAACTATCGAGGCCTAGGGTGACCCCTCAGGGAGAAACTCTCCCTTGGCCCACCCCCTGTGTGAACAACCCGACTGTCACCAGTGCTTAAGTGAGTAAAAATATTCCCTGTTGGGAATTGAACAACCGATTAGGAGGAAAGAGTTGCACACCTGTACCAATCAAGTTGATGATGATATGATTTGTAGATCTAATAAATTTTATTTATATAGATAAAGGAATTTTGGATTATATATATATATATTAATGTATATAATTATAAATAATATAATATATTTGTGTATATATAATATATTTTTGTATAATATATAATATATTTGTGTATAATATTTATAAATAATATATATTTGTGTAATATATATATATATATATATATATATATTATATGTGTATATAAAAAATATATAAATAATTTTATTTACAAATATAAGTATATATTTATACATATATTCATAAATAAATTTATATTTGTGTGTGTGAGTATATATTTAAGTATTTATATAATTTTTATAGATATCTTATAATTAATAAATATATATAATTTTTTTATATAATTATATATGTGTGTCTATGTGTAAGAAAAACAATATTAATTATTATTATTATTATTACAGTTATTTTTTAAACTATAAAAATTATATGTTGATTATGAAAATAATATTTTTTTATATATTTGATGATTTATATTAAAAAAATATTATATTAAATACATTTATATTATATATTTATGTGTGTAATTATATATTATTATATTATATCATGTATACACATATATATACACACAAAATTAAATACATTCATATAATTCTAAATATATGTAATATAATTTATGATAGATATATTTACTAAATTAATTTATAATTAATAAGGTATACTACAATATATATAATTATTATAAAATATATTTAAATTTATATATAATGAAATATTATAATTTAATATATATAATATAATAATATTATTTATATTTATATTTATATATAATTTTTTCTATATTATATATATTTTTATACATAATAATATTTAAATGTATTTGTACATAAATACACAATAAAAATGTATTAAATATAATATATGTATAATATAATTAATAATTTAAATTTATAGAATTTATAAAAACGTATATAAAATTTACATATTTGAATAAATATATTTATAATTACATTTATATTATGTATACCATTATTTATATATGTATTCATTTTTATTTATATGTATAGGTATTTTTCATAATGTATTTATATAATGTCTTTATATTGATATATGTGTTTATAATTCATTAAAAAAATTGTATGATGTGTTTATGTAATATTAATATTTATATATATAAACAGACATGCTTTCATAAACACATATATAATAAAATTTGAATTTATAAGATATTTATTTTTTTAAAAAAATTATAGGGGGTTAAAAAACCTCTCTATTCAAATGGATTAGCGGTGGTTCATGAACCCCCTCTAATGTCATAAATTGGAGGGTGGTTCACTACCCCCTGAAATTTAATATATTATAGGGGGTTCACACCCCCTTCTAATTTCTTAAATTATAGGGGGTTCACAACCCCATATAATTTCTTAAATTGGAAGGTGTTCTAAACCCCCTCTAATCTGAGGGACTTGAGGTGGTTCATGAACCCCCTCTAATTTTAAAGATTAAAGGGGGTTGTTAACCCTCAATATTTCCATTTTAAAAAAATTATATTATATATAGAAATTAATATCTATACAAATATAGATATATTTATACCTTCTGTAAAATCTAACCAAACATATAACACCACTTACTATTAAATTGGTAGTGATTTTGACATAATTGCCTAAAAATCCAACTAAATATTTAAAAAAATGATAAAAAATTTAGAAGGGGTTGTGAACCCCCTAAAAATTTGATAGTTAGTGGGGGTTGTGCATAACCTGATCTAAAAACCATCGCTAATCTACTGTTTTTTGTAGTGAAAATTGCATTAATAGAGTTTTTATTAAGTTTATTGAAGTAAAAATTATCAAGAATTAAACTACTCATGTTAGAGGTAAGGAATCTTATTTTGGAGATGAAACAATTGTAAACATGAGGTTAGTTTATTTCTATGATGAAAGGAAGTTCATTAAAAATCTATAGAAGTTTCTTCAGCTAAATAGTTTGAATTTATTAATAAAAAATTTCATGAAAAGTGGAATGTGGAAACTTCTCAAAAATCTTCCAAACTACTAAGGAAGAAGAAAAAAGGTATATATGATGAAACATTTACAAAGTTGGTGAAGAAGAATAAGGATAATAAATAAGGTGATCCATGTTTTGGTCTTGATTCTACTAAAGAAAAATCTTTGAAGGAAGAGTTTTTTGATACATTTAATGAATAAAAGATTAAAAAGACAAATCTATAAAAAAGATGAAGGCTAAATTAGATATAGATATACTAATGTAAATAGACATGGTTTCTAAAGAATTGGAGAACTAAGATGTAATTTCTCAGTCTTTTCCTATTCAAGAAGATAATTTAGTTACTAATTATGTTACCCAGACTAATCCTTGGTCTATTCTATTTGAAGTTCTTCCTTTTACTATTGCTAATGAAAAAGGAAAACAATTATTAGAATATGTTTAACATGGGATTTAATACTTTCTTTCAATATAATCATCGAAAATAAAAAATAAGATTCTAAATAATCATCTCCCAAAGATCCATATCATGAACCTGGGAAAATAATAATTTTAACAAAGTCAAAAAAAGTTGATAAAGCACAAAAGATATACTTAGTAATTAAAGAATATTATGTACATAGTTTAGTTACTTTATCTTATAAATTCAAAAATTAATAATCTTGTATTAGTTATTCAAAAGAAAATTATTTGGACATTAAAAAACAAGATTCAACAATCATAGAATCCTAACAACATTAGTCTAATGAAGATATGGAAATTATATAATTATCTCAATAAAAATTCATTAAAATAGAGGAAACTTCACTGCACATAGTTATAGAAGTTTTCATTCCATAAGTCCTTAGTGATTCTATGATTTCTTCTCTAAAAATAAGGTCTAATGAGATAAAAATGTGGAAGAATTACTTCAAAAAAGTAATTGAACTTCCTGAAGTAATAATAAAGATATTTATATATATTTAAGAGAAATTTACTTATATCCAAGCGATAATGAATATTATTTAAGGTTCAAGTACCTAATGAAAAATTCAAAAAAAATGTTACAGAATGACACTGAGCTCATGAATCGTAAAGGGAAGTCTTGTATAAAGTTTATAAAGTTAAAAAACACCATAAAGTTGATTAATTAGACTGAAGAAGATATTATGTTCATTTATGAGTAGATAGTCAAGATTAAAAGGGAAACTAAGTTAGTTTCAAAGTTTGTTGGTATCATCAACATTGAAGTTAGAGAATGTTCGACAACAATTAATTATTTAAATTCCCTTTCCATTAAACAAGTATCAAAGATTTCCCAAAAAACAAGATGTTTGTGTCTCTGGAGAAATGGATTTTAAATATTAAGTTGAAATAAGATAAATCAGAGAAAATATAAAAATATCTTAGGAATATGATGACAGTAATGAAGAAACTCTCTAAGAAAGAATGAATTTTCTTGAACATATTAGCATCTAAAAAACCTCCATACATTTTTGGGTGAATGTTACTAATTTCGTATTTAATTTTGAATGAATGTTAATGTTTCATTACTCTATAAAATTGTTCTTTTTTAGTGGTTTTATAAATTTTTAGGGAAATATTTATACATAAGTATATATTTATATTGAGATTATTTTAAAAAATCACAAAGGGGGAGAAGGTAGAGAACTTGAATGTTATATATCAATGGGGGAGTAATATTTTATAAGATTTACTATAAATTTACCTCTTAAGTGATTTGAATTTTTATTTTCAAAATGAGAAGATTGTTGAATCAAAATAACTATTTATAATCCTACTTATTAATACCACAATTCCATTTTTAAATGTTTAAATATTTATAATATTTATCTCTCCGAATGTGTAATGTTTTTTATGAAGAATTTTAGTTTTAATAAGTAGATAAATTCAATACTATTAGATGGAATTATATCAATTATTCTAGATGTATGAGTACCAAGTACATTGGAAAGACATACAGATAGTGTATTCGACATATGAGTATGAAGTACATAAACTAAATGTGTTCAAGGTATATTGGATGGGTGAGTACAAAGTGCATTATTCTAATATGTACAATATACACCGTATAGATGAGTACTAAGTACATTAGTTAGATGTGTATAAAGTAAAATAGATGTATGTATACACTATCTTTCATATGAAAGGTTTTTAATAGTCCATCAGAAATATTTCTACAAATTCCATCGATTAGAGTTCTACACAGTCCCTCATATTGGGGTTTACAAAGTCTATTAGATAGATTACATCAAAGGAAGATATACAAAATCTACCCAAAAAATATTTATAAATCCAACCAATTGGAGATGTAGAAATTATATGATAAAAGGTTTTATCTTTTATATTATATGTAACTCTCAAATAATTTTAATTTTTATAATAAAATATTTGTTTTTTTCGATAATGTGATTGAGGTGTCTTTGGGATAGAGTGGTAGAGGTTCATCCAATAAATCTGATCATGGGATCCCAAGGATAGGGAGGCATTTTTTTGATCTTTTTGATCAAGGGATCCTAGGGATACGGAGGAAGATATTTTTCTAATCCGGAAGATTGAGGGATTCTAAGGATTATAGGACAAAACTTATGATAGGTTAAGTTAAGGATACTTAAATTTTGGTTAATTGACTTTTTTATCACTAGATTGAAGTGAATACCTTTCTTAGGAAAGGTTCTATAAGTTTTTATTACATTATTTAATAAAGTTTTGTTATACTAGTTACTAAAAGTTAATATTTTTCATTATAAATTCTACATAAAGTTTATATTTTTTATATAACATAGTTACTTACTCTAATGTTCTAAATTATATTAGAACAACTCTTTGTTTGATATAATTTATGATAAATAAAATGTTGGAAAAAAATTAATTTTAAATTTTTATAAATTAGAATCCACCCCCATCCAATAGTACATTGAATAATATTATGATATTACATATAAATCCAAGAAGAACATGTATAGGGTGTGGGTAAATCAATACCTAGTATTAATTCATCACCCTTCTACTTATCCACTTTTTATAAAATATATTTTATATGTAAATAATGAATGGGTATTGAAATACAAAAAAAACAAAGTAATAATCCCATGATAGAGATAACCACCATATAATGAGGGGTTGAATTAGTTTTTTTACTGAAACCACCAAATCTAAAACAATAATTTGATTTCATCAGTTATAGAATATATATCTCAATTTTAGTTATGTGATGAAGAGAAAAGAAGTTTGAAATAAAATAGATGAAGAAAGTTAAAATACAAGGTTCACCAACTATTGTTATCAAGTAGCTAATCCCTAATATGATTTTTTTACCCCAGTACCCATGTTATTATTTTGTTATCAATAAAAATAAGGAAAGTTACATGAAAATGATTGTACACTCCTAGAAATAAAAAATAATTACAAGCATTAACAAGTTGAATGATCATCACTTACTTGACCAAAAGTGTCTCTAGAATTTGAATCTCATGTTCATTCTTATTCATATCCTACAATATCAACCAAACCCTAATGGAATTATCCTTGGAATAAATTTAAGGCTAACTCAAATTTCATCACACTTTTTCACACTTTTTTTGGGATAAAATCCTTTTAATTTATAGTCTATATATGCATCGTGGCATGATGACTATTCTCTAAATGTTATTATTGGGTATGATAAATATGGATAATAAATTACAAGGTTCTTTGAACATCATTATTTCATGGTCCTCAGAATTAAAACATGAAATCTATATTTACTCATATGTAACTATATCTATGGATGACCTGTTATGATGTGAACATTATAATTTTGGGATAATTTTTACCTAGTGGAATTCCAAATATTCATTGCTAGTTGATTTCTCTTCAAAAAAAATCATTTGTGATGTGAGTAGAATATTAATTACATGAAGCCACTTTAGATCCCAAAAATTGAGACACAAAAAATTTACAAGATCCACCTTAGTGTTTAATTGTCTCCCTGCTCCTTCTGGAACATATTTCATAGTGAAATTTCTTATCTAACAACATGGATCTCCTCCATGTCAACCTGTTCATTCAATTGAATTTTTAATCAACTCCAAAAAACTCCAACTCATCCATGATCATGTTGGTAATTAATATAAAAAAATTCTTAAAAACCATGAATAAATTACCTCAATAAATGAGTCATAACACAACCCTAATGAAAAGTTTATATATAGAAAATACTATAGGATAAAATAGTTTTTGTGAGAGTACTATATATCTAAATTTATGATCAATTCCATTTTGACCATGTCTTAATTAATATTAACTAACAAATCCATTATTTATGATAAAATATTTAGTAAATCTACAAAAAAACATATTTTAAGAGAATAGGTTTAAGAAAGACGTTAATTTGGAGTTCCCCCAAGTAATAACATTAGGGATTAAAGTTTCAATTAAAAAGTTATGTTTTATGGTGGGATAATTAAAAGAGAAGTTTTGGTGTGTTTGTTAGGATGAGACAAGTTACAATCAAAGAATAACAAACAACAAGACTGATAAAAGTAATGAATAAATGATTTTAATAATCAAATATGGAAATAGTGAAGTATTAGTATTGGTTTCATTTAGTTATGTTACATATGATTAAATCCATATATTCATTCCAATCACACTCACTCTTTCTTTTCAAGTTCCATCTCAAGTCATTCTCCAACTTCTTGATGAAATTAAAGGTCCCCATGGTTCTATCTATATGAACTACACAAAGAGTATTAAACTCATTATTTCTATGATATTTCTACCTTATACTCCTTAGACACTCTTATGGTTTAGATAACTAAGTCCATTCTCCAATTTAATAGGATTTTAGTTCTACTTTCTCTCATTCACTATCTCTCCTATATTCATTAAATAGTTAATCAATATATAAAATAAATAAGAATAAAAGTAAATTATAGGTTGAATTAGATTCATTCAAGAATTGGAAACAATATACTACTACAACTGCACCAATCTCCTCTAAGAAATTATCCACACATTCTAATACTATTAAAGTTAAACTTAATGGATAAGAAAAATCCCAACTAATTGACTATAGTACGAATTTTTCTAATGGGAACATTATCCATGATCCTTCCTCCTATCTTGTAAATTATCTAGAATGATCTTCAAATAAAAAATACCAGATTATGGACCACATGTTGTCTATATGGTAGTTTTTAAAAAAAAATCTTTCCACTTATGTGTTCTTACCACTTGGATAATTGTGGTTGTGATCAATCCAAATTTCTAACAACTTGTATTCCCTCTATGATGTTCCACTCCCCTTCCCCACATGGGTCATCTGATATCTCCTTTGAATCAATTTCCATGTGCCTAGGTTGTTAATGTTTTTCCAATTTAGTTAGCTAATAATGTTCTATGAATATTTTAATCCCCCACAAGCTAGGAATTTTCTCCACATGGTGTCTCTAATTTTTCAATAACCCATATTGATTGATATTCCTTTATTTATTTTAAATTGATCCTTTTGAGCATTACTCTTATTTTCAGAGTATGTACAAACAATTATAAAATACTTTTAACACTTATATATTTAAACTGCATTAATTGTAAAATTATATCACTAAGAGTATATTGAATTTTATGTAGCCTGTGTTGGGTTCAGAAAATATAATGGATCGACAACATATTCTAGAGTTTTTCACTTTACGATTTACTAGAATGTTGATGTATCATGTGTTGTTTAATGAAAATACCTAGAATTCTCATTTTATATAGGGTTATATGTTTCCTCAATCACACCATTCCATACGCTTGTGTTTTTCGACTAGTGGTGAGGGAAAAATATATATAATTGGGAAACTATTCTCTCAAATCAAAGTAAAATAAATAGTATAAAATAACTAAAAAATCATCCATCATAATAATCCGACTATAAATTAGTAAATAATAAATAATCCCAATCTATTTTATCATGCATTATTAAAACATACATTCAGAAAAAATGATCAAATTACCCACTAGGCCGATCCCATATACAAAAAAAATGCACACTGACCCTACTTCTGTCCACCTGCCTTATCCCAATCTTCAATACCCCTTACGTTTTCTTAGCCCGAACAACTACAAAACCAAATTGTAAAAATTTAGGAAAACATAAGGTCTACACAAAAACATCATATTTTGTGTACAGGTTGTGAGAATATAACCCAGTAGGGTATAACCAAGAACCCATAATATAAAAAGTCAAATTCATGTATATTAATGAGGAAAATAAATACATAAATAAACACGTTATCCGAGTTTTCATTGATGAGATATACATGACCTTTATGACATAGTGTGATAACTATGACTCCCTAATTTTTTACTATAACTACTTTGGTTCCATTCTAGAATATAATCATCTCATACAATTTATACCAGATAATACCCAAATCTTCAAAGTGGGGATTCATCAAAAGTATCAAACAATATTCCCTCAAAGTAGGGTCTCATTCTAATCATCCTAATTAATGTCTATTGTTGGGAAGTTCACACATCAAAAGATAGACCACTAACTTCCCAATAAAGTTAGGGTCTATCCATATTCAACATCACATGCCAACCAAGATCACATCTCACTCATTTTTATTTTTTCATCCCATCTCATTGCAGGATCCATCGTAATCATGGAATTCCATCCTCTAATCCCATGAAATTATATCCAAAACCTTATCTCACTCATGCTGTTATGAAAAATACCATATCACTCATTTTATAGTTAAAAATCACATCTTACTCATAGTGATTCCAATATTTATCATGTCACGCCATCTCACTCATGGTCAGCCTAGAATTCATCTATAGTGGGGGCCCCATCTAAGTCAAGGAAGGCCAACCAGTGTTATCTCACTCATAGATTCCTAAGGCCTCGGGATCCTCTCCCACACTATTTCCATCACCTATAAAAATCATAAGTACACAGGAAACACCAAACATGGTCATAACCCATCACACAATCTCAACAAGTCATCACCCAAGTGTTAGTCACTCAGACCTAGACCCACATCTCAACCATGCATCAACATCTATCAATCCACTTGATCTAAACAACAAAGACAAGTATGGTCTTTTCTCATTGATACAAGACAAGTTACTTCACCCTCTAGTGACACCACAACCCATAATCTCATCAGGACCCAGACCAGAAGGCCCAATCTAGACTCCTTAAAACCACATGTCACTCTTTGTCATGCTACCCACAGATCATTCTTTTTTATTTCTACTTAATCCCCTTGGAAAATCAAAGATACATCATAGAGAATTATCTTAACCCACACTTAATTCCATTATCCCAACCCTTAAGGGAGACCTCTCAACCTATCAATTAGAGTAAAACCACTCTCTTTCACACACACCAAGTCCCAAAGAACTCACCCTGCTCACCTGAAAAAACAAATACCCTCATATTACCATGGTATGGAGTGAATATTCAATCTTAATATGTATTACTATCTTTCCCATCAACACCCTACCCCAATACTCTTAATCATATCCACAATCTCTAGGGTAACCAACTTAGTATACCCACATCACTACTCATACCTCGAGACATACCTAAAGACCCATGTCAACATAACTAACTAAATCAACCCTTAGAGACATAGTATCTTGGATATATTGAGCCACCTATGTGATATAGTGAACGTATTCCAAGTATAGAAGTCCCAAGTCCATTCTATTTTATCTAATCACTTCATAATTTTTCCCTAATACTCATACATGAATCCATCAAATATGCAATCATACATGACCATGCATAAAAAACATGTAAAATTTTATCATAGGGGTATCCTACCATGAATATCAAGTGAACTCCGAGACAGGATCCATCGAGACTCATCCATTATTTTAGCAACCCATCTCATTCCATGGAATACAAATAATTAATTGTAATAATAATTTATTCAACATAAATTAAATAGGAAATTTCGCCTAAAAACTCACTATGCACCAAATCTTAAATGAAACTACTTCCAATGACATGTGGTCAACTTCCTAGGACCTCATCTCTCTAATACACATGAAATTACCACCATTCTCTCATGATTAAATAATAATTCGGTAGAATCAATAAAAAACTCTATCACAAAATCATGCCAAATGAGTTGTCTTAAAAAGGAAACCAAAAAAAGGAAGGAATGTAATAAATGTACCTATGATGCTGTCAAACCACAAGAAGAATCATCCATATCCTTGGGGGGTTAAATGGAGGAATAACAGGGGAGAACTGAACATAAGACCAGATCCCTAGCTAGGCATCCTTCACAACATGACCTACATGAGTTATAGTGAAAACTACTAGAAGATGCTAAAATTTAGTATCCACCCACCCTGGCATTACTCTAATGTGACATCCCAGATTCGGATTCCATGGTATAGTGCCTCAAAACCGGTGGGTCACAAGGCCTCAAGCGCATCTCCCCAAATGTAGGAGACTTTTGACTAGCATCTAGGGCCTAGGTGAGCCTATGTGGAGACTATTTTCCCATTACCATAGTGTATCACATCTGATTATCAATAACAGATACAAGTATCAGAAGCAATAAACCAATCCAGAAGTCATATCATATAAAATATGATGATACATGTCACATGTTTCTAATAAAATAGCCAAAATATGTGCACACAAGACATATACAATACATGTCCAAAAAGTAAATAATTACAAAAGAATCCCAACAATATCGCAAGCTTCAGATTGGTCCCATGATATCTTACTTCTAAGAAGAATATCAAGTACACATATTAGAGAGATTCCCCTTTTGTACACCTACAATCATATAATCTATTTAGTTCGAAAAACCTCATGAGACTAATTCCCAGTATGTAACCACCTAAGGTCTATTCCAATCATTCAAGAAATATATATAACAGCCAATGTGCAATAATAAAATAATAAGGCAAGGAAATACTCAAAAGTAAATATCCTACATGAATTGGGTTTCATTTAATATCTATTTCATTTAATTTAAACATTTAACAATTCAATTACATTGAATTCATAAGTCCCGATATCTAGATCAAGCCGAACATCCCCCATGTAGTTGGAAACACAGTAGATTCCTCAGAAGGCCATCTAAACAATAAAATCCAAGGCCAACTCCAAGCTTGTGCATTGTCATGGATATATATCATGAGTCATTTCATTGCATTTAATTTATTTAGAACTAAAGTCCATACTTAACCTACCTATATTTGAATTCAATTATCACTCTATGTGTAATCATCCAGCACCCTATGATCCCATCCATGGAAAACCTCTCACGAACTCATGTATTGCTCTAGATGTGGTATAAAGGCCCTGTCATATGAGTCCATCCTTGGAAGTCTTCTAAGGAATCCCCAAGTGTCACTCATGACATAAGAAATTCTCCTTGAGTCCTTCCATGGTAATCCATTTAGATTCTATGTATCACTCGACATATAAGTCAAGTCTCAATGATTCTATCCATGACATCTCAAATTTGGTTCCATGTATCATCCATTACGATATCACGTTCAACATTGAATCTATCCATGGAATTCTAAGGTGAATCCATGTATTACTCATAGTATAAATGCCAATAGTCACATGATTCCATCCATGAAATTATAATTTGAATCCATCTACCACCCAAGGCTATTTAACATTTGACCAGTTCAATTCAATTGAAACAATATATTATACACCCCAATGTTATAAACAAAGGCATTAAAATATATAAATCACCTAAAAAACATGACTTGAGTAAAGAAATACCTCAAAGACTTAGTCTTTTATTGACTCACATGGACATATCATGGTAATGATCATCCCATGCTTAATCCATCCATTACATAGAATGGTCTCAACATAACCCACAGGGGATAGTAATTTATGGTCCATCCAAATACTCACATGGTCAAACTTAATATAACATGAATAACAAGCCTATCAAGATATCACATGGTATATAAACATATAACTTATATTGGAAAATAAATAATTAGTACAGTTCAATCCAATTCCATTAATTCAATCCATTGCCTCTATATTACTCACATGGGTAAGGAAATTC
Source organism: Viscum album (assembly GCA_963277665.1). Taxonomy (NCBI): domain Eukaryota; kingdom Viridiplantae; phylum Streptophyta; class Magnoliopsida; order Santalales; family Viscaceae; genus Viscum; species Viscum album. Next base: position 1,086,712,421 of record OY728164.1, on the reverse strand, counting down.
GAGATAAGAATGCATGGATAAGAAATGGAATACATGGGTTAAGAGACAAGTAAAGCCTCCCATACCATTTAACTAATTAAATTTAAATTTAATCAAAATTTTAAATCCATTTATAACAAATTCCATTTTTAAATACCCATGAAAGGGATAAATCCACATCTCTAGGGTTTCCAAGGAATATAATCATAAAAGGTCCATTCAAGGAAACTCACCCATGGGGTGGTTATTATCCAATGTATACAACCTATATAAAACATATACAATACTATTAAATTACCTAAAATATGATAAGTAAAAATGGGGTTCAATTTCTTTATTAGAAACACCTGGAAATTGGGTGCGCAACACCCCATCATGTATAAATGATCTGAATTTTAATGAAAAACCCAAGGCCACCTACCTTTATCTAGTTCTTGATAGCTCATCCAGTATTAATCTCTGATTCATCCCGGTTTTTAGTAAATCATAAGAATGAATGAAAAATGAGAAAATATGGCATATAAGATAAAATAAAAATTGCACAGACGATATCTAGAATAATCAAGAACATCTAAAATAGAATTAAGTAATTTTCATTACGGATCTAAGGAGATGAACCACATTCAATTCAGAGATCAGATAATGAATGGATTTAGATTTGATGAATATTCAAGTTTAAGATATTTTCTAATCCTCCCTTTCTATCTGGGTGAAACAAGAAACTCAATTTAGGTTTAAAAAGGATTTTTATTTTAATTTAAAATTATTTAAAATTCAACACAACATGGATGACATGGTTTACCTAAACAGTTTTTCAAACCGTACGGAAACCATTCATGGCATCCTATAGGCTGGGGTTATAGAGTATGGTTACCCCACACTATTTATAAAATATGTGACAACTATCATAAAACCCTATGTAAAAGTCTACTAAAAATTGTATACCTCTCGCATGGTCATGCAACTCCTCTCTCATGGTTTACCCAAACCATGTGTCTTGTAATCCCCCAAGAGACCTCAATCACCCCAACAAGAACCAATATTAGGCTATATCTGAACATTAAATCTAAGAAAACATGGAAAACAAGATATTTTTACCTCATTGAAGAACTAGGTTCTTACACCAATGAAATCCAAAGAACTAGAAGTACTCAAAAAGACTCAATACACATAAATAAGTCACCATTTAATGATTTTAAGCCCCTCAGAGTCCTTATTCAAGTTATAATTCACAAAGAAAATCCCTCTCTAGGATAAAATTCAAATTAACTCTAAGAAATAATGAACCTGAAATCTATGGGTTGTTACTAAATCCCCACCATAACACTTCTAATCCATTAAATGCCTTAGTATTCATTCGTTCATCATGCCTTACATATCTCAGAAATCAATTCATTTATAATTCACCATGATCCTTATCTATACTCCAAACATTATTCTATAATAAATCTCCAACTACTAAGGTTCACAATTCACAGTATGTTGATCCACCCACTCACCACTAATAATAACATCGATAAAACACTAAAAACATCCATAAATTCTAAAGCACTATGATTTCTTCAGCTGATTCATCTCCATGATTATGATTATATCCACTATAATAATCTACTCATGATACCTAATTATGTGTCATGGTGCAACCCACCATAGGAATAAACTACTGAAAACTCTATTTTAGTAGTCCACCAACATGCTAATGGTGTTATGAAAAATGCCCTGATTTGATTTTCATCTTACCACATCTAACTCTATGTAAAACACAATTCAACTATCGACTGGATATATTTTTTAAAAAAATATTGGTTTCCCCTATCGATGAATCTTTAGAATTATTGACTATTAAGCCTTAATACCATTGGATGTTTGAGACTATCCAACACCCAAATTGTTGTTTGAACCTAACTCTCAATGTGATTCCATGGTTGGACCACCAACCACCGACACCTTTTTCATGCTCTTACCCCAATCACCAAAACACTACTGATATGTATGAACCTTATATGTCACAAACTCACTCTAATCTCGATGAAAACACATCAACTCCACGAAACAACCACATAAAAACATCAAATATAATATTATATATGGGACTGGATAACATAGGATCTTACCACACACTGACACACTATTTATAGCTCGATCATCCACCAACTCAGCTCCCCACACCCATGACCCATCTCACATGAGGTTAGTTCAACCATGATAGATACAATGCTCCCAACTATAGGATTGTCATGATTATTTCATTGCTAAACCAAAACCAAAACATCCATGACACATACTCCACCCATTACTACACATAATAGTTGTACGTGACTGTCCCACTCATACCCAAGAACAAACAAAAAATATCAACTTTTTCTATCTTATGCCTACACATAACAACATCTTATAAAAACTAATGGTGTGAGCCCCACCATGTGTCTTTCCTTACATCGCTCCCCAAAAGATAACCCAAACAGGATCCAGAACCAAACTTCCATAACAATGACTCTATCAGGGATCAAAACCACAAACCATCATAACCATATGATTCTCACCACCACACTAACATTGAAATACTACACAAGACCATCTCTAACCTGAATTATTCTCAACATACACACACATGACACATTCACCAATCTGTAACTCCAATAGAATCGCATGAAGCTACCATGAACTTACCCTCACACACTGAGATGAACCCCTAAAAATTCATGTCATTTATCACTCTAATCTACCCATGTTAGAGATATCCACCAAGAACCCTCTCATAGTTTCTCACATACTATCCGACTAAGTATTTCATGAACCAAATGGCTGCACACTAACATAAAAATTGACCACAAACCCTGACTCAGGAACCAATGATAAGAATCTACTAAAACCTAGGATCACAGTTTTAGACAACTAATAACGATCCTCACACATGTCATGATCAACTCATAACCAAATTCATCTCACTCATGCCAAGGCTAACTCCACGACCACTTTCCACACGATCATCATTACAAAACCAATAGTGTCTACCTTTACTCCCACTGTGATACTTGAATGTGAATCGTGAACTAACAGTGTCTGAAATCCAATAGATACAACCCAAAAAAACCCAACCTTGATACCAAAAAGTCTCCATGTTTTTCTCATCCTGAAATACCAAGGCATTTACATGCCTTTACTCAACTTCCAACTTTTGTTAAGTAGAATGGCACCAGAAATATTTATGAAGAAATTAAATATAGGTTATTATTGAAAAATTATATAACTGAACCCACATCCTAAAGGAAACCCATTCCCATACTCAGATAATACATCAAGAAAAAATTATTATACCATATCCACCATGGTTCCATTGTTGAGTCATCAAATTTCTACCCCGACCCGCAAAGGGTCACTATACACCCCACACATAACAGTCCATATATCTTTCCCCAAGGAACACATAACCATAAGATCCATATAACAAGTCATTATAAAACCCCTCATGAGTGAGATCATGGTCCAATAATGTATAATTCTGTAAAAAAGTTATTTGGTAAAATCCCATATAGGTTTTTGTTGACACATTACATAGTTGAACCTCAATTTAGTAAAAAAGTCACACACAGGCACACATATTTCTTGTGAATCATACTAGACATGTATGATGAATTATAATGAGTTTATTTCTAATAGTACAATATCCAAAACTAAAAATAACAACCTTATACAAATCCATAATATTCTATAAACATCCCAATCATAGTAATGAAAACCAAGAACATAAATCTCATACACTTGGAAATAAGGACTTCCAACTGGAAATGTGTTCACGATGCACCAGTCTTTGTCTCATACCAAGATCAAACACATTCATATACCACCTTTATACTATTTACCAAAATTGTAATACAAGAAAAAGACTATAATACCATTTTGTAACACCCCATACCAGAATGATCTATTGAGCCAGTGTGCCATGTGGACTCAAGTGTTCTTCCTCATATTCCAGAGGTTTAGTAATAGTAGTGAGTTCCAAATCCATAAAATAAGGAGAATACTCCCTGAAATTAGAGTATAAAATAGAGTAAAATTACAAAATTATTAACCAATAAAATAATCTATGAATAAATAAATAATAAACTACTCTACATGAAATGTCTCATGTAGTATATATACACCAGCCCATTAAAATATTAACTAATCACCCTCAAGTTCAATCCCATATCAAAATAAAAAAAAGAATAAAATACACAATCCATCTCTACTTACATCCAGGAACCTCATCCCAATATCTGATACCCATCAGGCTACCACAACCCAGTCCACTGTATAACGTGTGCTAAACCTCAGAGAAAAAATAAGGTCTGCACATATGCTAGTGTACCCGTGCATGGTGCGGGTATATTACTCAATAGGATCTCATAAATCACCCCTTATATACACTATCATATGTATGATTTTTCATGAGAAAAATAAATATATAACGGAACATGATCATCCAGTCACCAAGTGAAAACAAAGATGACATGGGACGCAACAAGATACTCATGCCTATTAAGCCACTGTGTGATTACCAATCCACCATAATTCCCAAACATACTTTCTTTGAAGGATTTATATAATCCATTAGTCTCATTACATATATAACAACACATAACATAAGACTAGGTATTGGGAACGATCCCATTATTAACCACTAATTCATCAATGCAGTGCCATATGCTAGGCATCCTAACCAACCCTCTCGCTGGGATGGTCACATCTCGAAAGCTCAACCTCTACCTTCCTCTCATGGTAGGGTCCATCCATATCCCAAATATATAATAATGACTTTATTACGTATAAAAAAAATCTATAAACCAAATATATATTTAGGAAGTACTATAAATTTTCTAAAAATATATTTTTGATGTTATAAATATATGTTAGGAAATTTGGAAATATAACTAATATTTTTATTCAAATAAAAACTATTTTGGGTTATTGTTTCATTAATAAAGTATTGAAAAAGTTATTTTAGGTTTTAGTTTATTTTAAAATAAAAACTATCTTCTTTTTATTAAAAATAATAAAACTAATTACTTGTTAATCAACATTAAACATTATTTTTGTATAAAATTCTTTTTACTCGTAAAATGGAATTTTTCTGAAAACTGTGTTTTGTTTCATTTTTTGATCTTATATAAAAATTAATTTTTACCAGTTATGGAAATTTAATATTATAAAATGGACTAATTATTTTGAATATTCATGTTCAAATTTTTTAATGAGTTCTATTTCATTTTTATACATTATGAATTGTTAACATGGTAAATGTTTATCACCATGGTAAGGGTTAAAATTGTTAAAATGGGGTTCAAACAAATAGATAAGGCTTAAAATATCTCTAAAACTTGTATAAATATGATTTAAAGTGTCTATTTTTACCTTAAATTATCTTATTTTCTAAATTTTACTTTATCAGGTCCACTTTCTATGAGAAATACATTTATCATATTTTAAAGTTCTTAATATTAACTTGGGTACCACTCCTCTCACTTATAAAATGGAACTTACCCTCCTCTTGTATCCACATAATTTGAAAACACTTACACAAAAAATATCTACCCAAATAAATTACCAAATATCCTATGAAAATATTAAAGTTATTATTCTCACTAATAGTTAAATTTTATAAGTATTTAGATGGAATCCAAATGAAGATATCCAAAGAGGAGGTATAAATATTATCAAAAATATTTTAAGTTCATTTATTCTTATAAATTTTTAAAATATATTATAAACCTATAAATATAATGAAATAATTATCCCTATTATATTAGAATATTACAATGTTGATGTAAAAATTATTTTAAACTTCTTTCCTATCAAATGGAAAATGGAAATGTCGATAGTCCGTACATGAAGAATATCACTTCCACAAAGCGATGTGTTTTCTATTACCAAATAAAATAGCTGATTATAAAGATTAATTTAATTTATAAATCTGAAATTTATAATATAATTATGATTCTATAATGTTAAACCTATATGTTCTTTATTTTCTCTTCATCCATTGGAAAAATGTAAATCTCGCACAAGCATAGAGGAAAACTCCTGCCTCCATGAATAATGTATCTAATTTATTTTATTCCTTATATGTATTGGTTTAAAAGTATATTTAATGTAAAATAAAATAATTATAAAATTTTAATATTTTATATATGATGGAACCATGAACCCTTCTTCCATAGCCATAATGTCGAAGCTATTTTGGATAGAATGACATTAAAATGTCCAATGTAAACTTAACTGATTTAGTAATTAAATAAAAGACAGTAATAAATTAAAAAAATTAATAATTATAATGGAATAAAATATTTATTATGAAATTAAAGAGTTAATATAAATTTATTCTTTAGTATTTACATAATCTATGTTGAAAAAGAGACTTAATTTAATGGATTTTTCTTTAAATATTTGTTTTCATAGTTTTAAAACCTTTCACTTCCATATCCATGTCATTTTAGAAGTTTTATGAGTATTATTATTTATAATAAAATTATTTTTTAAGTTAATTTTAAATTAATTTGGAATTTTTTACAAAGTTTTTAAAAACTAATCTTTTTAACAATGTATATATTGGCCGCTTTTGACTCTATTTCCTAAAGAGAAAAAGAATCTTTTTTAAAATTTATCAGTTTAACACCTTCTCCCACTATCATATAAATTATTCATTATCAACATTACTCTATAAATTTTCTTGGGTTTTTAATGATTATTCTAATTCCATTATTTTATTAATTTTTTACCTTAATAGTTCTCATAGTAAAATGATATTCTTCCTCATTTTTATATGAAAATGGAAAGTTCTTTTAATATTTTTTAAAATAAGTTTTTCATGTGTTTTGTGATGAAAAAGTGATAGATTATATATTTTTGGTTCATGTTATAGTACATATGCCTTATATATTATTTAAGATGATCCCATGATATAGTTCTCCAATGCATTGGGTAATGATTTATTATTTTAAGAAAAAAATATTAAAAATAACCAATTAGGATACTCCTATTGAAAGAGTAATATGAAAGAGTTTAACATGGAGTTAGATATGATTCCTCAAGATGAATTTATGGGATTTCAATGATTGCTATAAGTTTTAATGGATTTCTTTGAGAAAATGTTTATTTTGATATCTTATTAGGATTAATTTTACATTCTCAAAGATTATTATGAAATGTGAAAAAACTATGGGGTTCCATGAATTTCACTTGACTAATAGGTTTAATTTATTTATACATCCATTTAAAGGGTTTTTATCATCCTATATTTTCATTTTTTTTTAATTATCTAAGGATGGGTATGAACAATAAAAAGTTCAATATTTCCACTACTGCAAATCATCTTAAATAAAGTAAAAGAGTCTTAAATGAAACCAGGGTGTAAATTTAAGAAACTATTTTTGTATAAAAAGAATAAACTATGTAAAAATTTCATATTTTTTAGGTAATGGTTTTATTAATTATCCAAACAATAAAACTAAAAGTGCATGGGAATATAATGATAATAAATCCTTTATATTAAACTCATAATTATTTATTTCTTATATTACAAGATGTTATAATTGGTATTAGATAAAGGTTTAAAATAAATTTAGATATTAGGATGATGTTAAAAAAAAATTTAAAATATTTTAATTTATTTTCATATTATCATAATATATATTTTATGAATTCCTATGTCGCTTCATATAATCCACGTCTATTCAGAATTGTTTTCCATAGAGGAAGTAGTAAGGATAAGGTAGGGAGGAATCAATTGGATAATACCCTCATGAATCATCGAAACAAAATGGTTAGAGCCAGAGTTTATCATGTTTTGGGTGTGTTAACTTAATTAAAATTTGAAATAAATGGTGGAACCCATGGAAGAAAGAAACTGAGATATTTGAAGAGGAACATATTAATAGTATAGAATTCATATAAAAATAACCTATATAATTTATTTTATATTTAGACCCTATTAAACCTGATGGAATGATAAAATATTTATAATATATATTTGATTTTTTTAAAGGATTAGATTAATAGAAGGTAACTCCAACCATTTATAATTTTGCAAGTGAATTCGATCAGTGGTGGTCTTTAATTATAAATATCAAAGAGAAAAATGTAATTGATACCCTGTATTGGATGATAATTAAAGATATTTTTCTGGGAAAATAATTCCCTAATGTTCCTCAAACTATAATGTAAATTATATTTCAAGAATTGATGAAAAAGGAATAAGACTCTACTACTGATTATGCAGAAAATTTCACTAGACTATCCAGGTGTGCACCAAATTTCATTCTAAATGATAAAATTAAAATTGAGTGTCTTTATAGTTTTAAAACAATTATTTTGAGTAAATTTTTTCCTCTAATTAATTTAAAATATATGAATAATATTTTATATTTAACAAGAATTTTGATATGGAATTTTCTAACACTTATGTTCGTTGTGATAAAAAATAATTAGTTGTTATTGTTGAACTAATTATAGAAGAATTCAACAAATAAAATAAAGGATAGAATCCAACATGTTCCTAATATGGTAAAATACATTATAAGGAATGTTTGAAATAATCATTAAAGTGTTACCAATGCGGTGAGTTTAGAAATTAATCTCATGATTATAAGGAAAATAATTCAAATCAAACGAGAAATTAAAAATAGATAGTTAATTAGAATGTAAATGTTTTAATTTTTTTGAGTTTGGTCATTATGAAGACACATATTTTGAGTTAGATAATCAAATAGGGAATCATAAACCTCAAAATAATAAAGTTGTGTAAACATTTTTTCTAGTACTATAGTAAATATTTCTCCCTAAAATGAAGCAGTGACATGTATATTGCTTGTTTACTAAAATTATTCCAATTTATTGCTTGATTCATGATTTATGAATTCTTTTATTTTACAAATTTTTCAATTAAAATGGAAATATCACCTCAAAAAATAGATATTTTACTTTTATTAAAAACTCATGTGGGAAGCATTAAAGTAACATGAATTTATAAGAATCTTCCCATTATAATCAATGTTACGGTCTTTCCTAAAAACCTTTTTATCTTACCCATAGTTGAGTATGAAGTTATTATAGGTATGGGTTGGATTTTTTTATCATGATAATATATATTTCATTGATAAGGATGTTATATTCCAATTTTTAATGTGTATTTATTTTTACATAAGAATGAGTTCAAACTTTTAAAAAAATATTAATAAGTTGAGAATCTAATTAAAGATAGGAGTGAATGTTTTCTTGAACATATCATTAAAAATAAGGTAATTGTTTAAATTAATAATGATCTTTTAATGAATGAATTTTGAAATGTATTTCATGATGATATACTTAGTGTTATTCTAGATCGAGATTTTGAGTTTACTATTGACTTAGTACCTTATACTAATCCAATTTCAAAAATCCCATGACAAATGGATTCTTTATAATTATTTGAGTTGTAAATGCAGTCATATAAGTTTCTTATTAAGGGTTTCATCTACCCTATCACTTAACCTTAGGGTGAACCTATTTATTTTGTTTAAAAAAACAATGGTTTTATTATAATTTTTATTGATTATAGAGAAATAAATAACAATTATTTTAAGAAAAAGTATGTATTGCCTCATATGAGTGACTTTTTTAAGCATTACTAGGGTGATCAATAGTTTTAAAAGATTTAACATAGATATGGATTCCATAAGCTAAAATTAAAGGAATATTAAATTCTTAGAACATTGCTTCATACTAGGTATATGCATTATGAATTTTTGGTTATTCCTTTTTTAGATATAATGAGTAGATTTTTTCATAAGTATTTGTATAATTTTTTTATGGTATTAACTGATGAAATTATAATATATTATAAAAGTTATGAGTATTATGAGAAATATTTATGGATTATTTTATAAACTCTAAAATAAAAAAAGTTTTGTGGAAAATTTAGTAAATGTAAAGTTTATCCACAATAGATTTCTTTTCTTGGGCATATTACTTGTAAATATGGCATAACTAATGACCCTATTAAAACTAAATTTGTGGAATAGTGTTTTAGACGAAAACATTTCACTAATATTTAAAGTTTTATTAGAGGAAAAGGTTACTACCAATGGTTTATTGAAAACACTTCTCAATTATCTAGACCGAAAACTAAAAATGGAGTTAAATAAATTGGGATAAAGAAGTATGATGAATGTATTTAGGAATTAAAAATAAGTATGGTCGATTATCCTTTGTGTGATATTATATTAAGAAACATTGAATTTTCTATTTATATCAATGATTCGTTGAATGAATTTGTTTGGGTTTTGATATAGAATGACCGGGTAATTGTGCATGCATCTCAAAAATTAAAACCCTGTGAGTATTATTATACTATGTAAGGATTTGATCTTGATGAAGTATTTTTTTTCTTTAAAAATTAGTTGTCATCATCTATATGGGAAGAATATGAAACATATAAAAATATTTAAAATTTTAAACCATATATTCTCTAAAAAAACTGTTAAATATAAGGAATATAATATGGTTGTAACGGATAATGGATTATGATTTCATTATTCACTATCATCTATGTAAAGAAAACAAGGCCTCCAATTATTTGAGTTGAAAATATGATACATCAATAACTACTTTTCATTTTTAACACGAACTATGAGTTTATGATTTGGGGAATGTTGGAATGGATTTTTCATATATAGAAACTCCTGATATGTTGGTTCAGGTACCAGTTCATTAATATTTTCCCTAAAGAGTTAATCATGTTTAGAAGAAATATCATGGATTGTAAAAAATTAGAATTTTTTAAGAATGGTACACTACCTAAGTTTAATATTGAAAAATAAAGTGACATAAGTTATAGAAAATGTTTATTTAAATCGAATAATTTTTTTTGAAGAAATATTTATTGAGGGAAATCCATCTATCCCTATTCTGTATTCATAATGACAACACTAATATGTATAGATACCTTCCCAAATATTATTATTTGGATGGAATGAATAAAGATATAAATGATTTTTCCGTGAAATGTTTTAATTGAGGACATTTTAAATCCCAATGACAACTAATGAAGGGGATTATTTATTGTTTTACATTTCCTGTATAGAAATGGGAGAATATATACTTGTAATTTTTATTAGGACTACAAATGAAATCACAATTTAATAATCTGATTTGGGTTATTGTTTATTTATATTTTAAATTTGGGGATTTTAAATGTATTCATGAAAGTATGTCTCTGGATTTGATTTATTGATTTATCTTTAAAAAAAATTCAGGTTTCATGGAGTCCCACTCTCTATTATATCTTATCATCATCCAAGGTTCATATCCAATTTTTGGAAAGGACTTCATAAATCATTGGTTACTAAATAAAATATCAGTATAAGTTTTTATCCTAAGTTATATGGTTGGTAAGAGTGAAAAATTCAAAATTTGGAAGATATGATTTGGGAATTCATATCTGATTATTGAGAAAGTTGGTATTGAAATATTTTATTATTATATTTTTCTTATAATTATATTTATTATTTCAGTAAAAATATGGCACCTTTTAAGGCATTTTTATATAAAATTAAGTCAAACTTCAGTATGTTGGGATGAAATCAGTGAGAGACATTTTTTGGACTAAAATTAGTATAAGATATAGTAGATAAGGTTAATATGATCTAGAAGTATATGAGGGTAACTTTGATTTGGTATAATATTTATGTAGATAACCTAAGTAAAGATATTTTTTAGGTATGAGACCATGTTTTTTGAAGTATCTCCTTGGAGAAGTGTTATACATTTTGTTGGGAAATAAAAATTAATTTCATGGTATATTGGTCCATATTAAATTTTTGATGAAGTTGGATTATTTTATTACCAAGTAGCCTTATGTCTAAGTTCTTCACAGTTACATGATATGTTTTTTCTTTAATTTTTAGGGAAATATGTACATGATGCATCAAATGTTTTGATCCTTAAAGTAGTTATGTTGGAGGATAATCCTTCTTATGAGGAAAATATAGATCATATTATATATCATAGGTAGAAGGTATTTTTAAATAAGGTAAATAATTTTCTTATGGTTTTATATAAGTACCATATGATTAAATAAGTAATATGGTAATCATAAAAAAAATATTGGGGAAAAATATCATCACTTCTCTAAGTAATGAATAAAATTGAAACAATGAAATTCCAATTATGGTAAGAATCTGAAAACCCAGGTAATCTAATAAATAAATAAATTATATTATTTATAATTATTTATTTTAAAAATTTATATTCATTATAGTTTTATAAATAATTTTATATAATTGTTTAATCGAAAATGTATATTTTTATTTAATTAAATTGTTTTCCATGTTTTATATGGTCTTATTTTAAAGTTAAATTTCAAAATTATATAAATATTAGTTAATAATTATGAATTAATTTTTAACATCCTCATGTAAAAATAATAATAAGGTGCTCTTTAAGAGTTTCATGAAATATTTGATTTTAGGTGAATAGTGAAAAATATCGATTTTACAAATATTGTCACTTTTATGAAATTCTCATGATATAATAATGAATTAAAAGATTATAAAAACTTCTTTATAGGCCAAATAAATATTTAATATTTTATATAATTCATTTTAAAATATATATATTTAAACACAGAAAACTATTTTTGACATTTTGAAAATATAAGTAATGTTTTTGATCAAATAAAAATAATTTTTGTTTCTTTTATTTTAATCGAGTATTCATAGGGTTATTTTTAGTTTTGGAAAAATTTTAATGAAAAATTAGTCTCTTATTATTAAAAAAAATCTATTTTTCTACCATTTAAATCAATATGATAAATGATTTTGGTCATTTTAATGCTTAAAAAGACCATTTTTCTAAAAAATGTTGTTCGCTTCATTTTTGTAAATTTTATAAAATCAAATTTTTTCCACTTATAGAAATTGAATCATAGAAAATTGATTCCATAATTATAATTAAAATTTTAAAAAAATTTAACAAGTCGCATTTCATTTTTATTCATAATGAATAGTTACCACGACCAAAGTTTTTTACCACAATAAGGGTTAAATGGATTAAAATGAGAGTGAAACTAAGAGGTAAAGATTCAAATATATATAAAAAGTATCTAAATATAATTTAATCATTGTATTTATAAATTAAATTAAATTATCTTAAAAACTAGATTATATTTAATCCACTTTCCATGAGAAATACATTTATTAAATTTTAAAATTCATAATATTTACAAGGGTTTCACTCCTCTCACTTCTAAAAGGGAGCCTCCTCTCCTCCATAAACACAAAATATAAGAACCCTAAATATAAAAATATTTACCAAAATTCCATTCTGACTCTCACATTCCCATCCTAGATGTCTTGATATCACCAAAATTCCAATCCTATATGTGTAAAACTAAGAACGTTATCCAAGGATAAGATTTAAGTATTAACTAAATTCCTTAAGGTATATTTAATTTTCTTCCACTTTAAAATATATTCTAACCTTTATAATTATATAAAATTAGTATATTTAATATACATAAATTTTATTATTTTTATGGAACAACTATTTTCTACCTCTTTTTTGTTAAATAGAAATTGAGAACATCGCTCGTGCGTGTATGCAGAATAGTGCCCCTACAAGGAGATGTGTTTCAATTTTTATCACAACCTATGTCACCATCTATTTAAGGTATTCCTTATTAAGTGTTACAACCTATAATTTTATAATTTAAATTACCTCTTTTTAAATAAATAAATTCGTTATTATGTCATGAAATTACAGAAAACAGATGAAATACCTTGTCTATTTTGAACATTTATTTGGTCTGTAAAACTTAAAAAGATTGTTTTGAATCATAAAAATGGTTAATATAGTAATTATATATTGACCATTAATATTAGTATATTAATGTTAATGATATAGTCTAATTTATATATATGAAAGAAGTGATGTTCTTGGCCAGTAGGATCATACCCTTTGAATCCAATTTAGTAGATTTTTCGAGGGAGATAACATCACCCGGATTTTACATTGGTCTATACAAAGACGATGTTTGAAAGTTAAAGCATAAAAAAAATTACAGGAGAATTTCATTTTGATCGAGATCATGTACCAAGCCATGTATGTCAAACCACCCAAAGAAAATATCAGCATCGCAAACCTTACCCTTAAGGAATTCATTATTGTAATAAATGGATTTGTATATAGACCATAAAAGTTTGAATTTGTATATTTTTATTTTCTCCAAATAGTTATTATAGTTATCCATTTGTAATATTACTTTTTAAATGATTATATAATGATTTTGATAAAAATTAGATTTTGATATGATGAAACATAGATTTTATTTTTGAGAAATGAAATGTTTTAACCAGGACACTCTATTTTAATAAATTAGGAAATTAAAAAAAAGATACTTTAAAAAAAATACTTTTATATATTTCTTGTTAAATATAAATGATAATATAATTTTAAAAATTCCATACTAATTTTACAAGGTCCAAAAAATAGTTATTGTAAAAAAACCCAATATTTTTCAATGAATGTGTATTTTCAATTTTAAATTATAAATTCTCATTGGGAAAATATATAGATAAAATAAATATTATTTTTAAAATTATTGAGTCTAAATTATGCAATTTTTATTTTTTCAAAAATTTTAGAGACTGTTAGTTTTTTTGGGTCAAAAGTATATACAGTATAAATATACGTTGTATTATCACATCATAATGACCCAAACAAGATGTAATATATACTATAAAAGATATCCATCACCAAATATATATTTCCAATTTAAAATGATGTATATTTTAGGGAATTTTTTTAACTATATAAACCCTTAATGATTCCTCCAAAACCTATATAATATTTAAATGTTTTAAGAGAAACTCATTGTAAACATGACTCACATCCACATCACCAAGAGTATTATTTCATTTACATATGTTTTTAATCATATAAAATAATTAAAATCAGCCCAATTCAGTATAAACCATGGGAAAACCCATAGTATTCTTTTGGTTTTGATAACATTATCATATAGAGTTCGAAACATATGATTGGAAATTAATAAACGATTTATCCTATATTTTTCTATGTTAACTGACCCAAACACACATAAATCTCCACTAAAAACTCTTTTATCACAAAAATAATCGTACCTTCCATCTATAGAGTCCACCCAAGGTTCCCCAAGTTCTAAATAAGCTCCTCCCAATCTTTTATAATCATCATATCAAGGTAATAAATCCTCCCCTTCTCCTCTTTATTCAAGAACCTCCTGTATATTATTCCCTTGTTTTTTCAATCTTTAATTTTGGGATATGATTTCACACATAATTATGACTTCCCTTATGATTTATAAGTTATTAGATTCCCCTTTAACTCTCATTAATCCCTCTCTCAAACCTTTTTGTTCCCCTGTTATGTTATCATGTCATATCATGGATTATTGATTAATATTATGATTCTCAACCATCTTATGTTATTTCGATATGCATTTTGTATCACTTGTACCACTTTAAATTATTGTTTGCTTTGTTTATTTTCTTACTTCGATTTATAGGTCACCCCTTTCTTTTGTATGTCCCTAGGTTATCTCGTGCAGTTTTAAAAGGGAAATGGAATTTTATGTGCATGTTAAAGAAATTTTGGGTAATTTTTTTTATCCATGTATCATATTGATATTATATGTACCAATATTTTCAAATGAACATTTCATCACAATATTTTGTGATTTTATATTTTATACCTTTATTTAATAAATCGTGAAATAAATTGTATTATGAAATTGGTTGTCCTAGTTAGTATCAGATGAAAGACTAGTTTTTTTGGGATTATGATTAAAAATGCTTATAATAGCCTTAGAGTTAAGCCTAAACATATTAATACATCCCTAATTTTTTTAAGTTATATATTAAATGGTTTCAATGAAAATACATCCTTATCTATATATAATTAGGTAATGTGGCTCTGTAACTAAAGTACATAGGGGTAGTAATCTCGAAAATGTCACATTGAGCAAGAATAGTTCATTACTGAACGCCCAATAATGAGCCTTACTACACAACTATCTTGACAATCCAAGGGGATATACTTTTCAAAATTCAAAAGATCCTTATGAACCATTATTAAGGGAAAGAAAATGATAAAATATTTTATGTTAGGAAATAGATCATTGAATACATGTATTAAAACCTTGAAGTTAATAGGATAAATAATATATATAATTTATGATCCATCCCTTTAATGTTTATAGTTTCCCACTTATGTGCTTACTTGTTTAGAAATAATCATATTTAATTCTCATTTTTTACAGAAAAATTGATAGAAATAGTAGAACTACATTTGACAACCAATGTGATAAGATATGTAATAGATAGTAGTCTAGAATTACATGATAATACTTTTTCAACTAAATTAGGTTCTAGATATAAACCTGAATCCAGCATAATTTCCAGAACCCCCTTAGAAAGAGAAATTTTTAATTAAGATCTCTATGTGTCAAAACCCTTCAACTTTTAGTGGATCTTATGATCCCTTAATCGCAAAATATTGAATCAACTCAATTTAGAAGATACTTTGCATAATTTAACTCTCTAAGTAAGAGGAGGTTGTGTTGGATGTTTATCATATGGAAGGATAAGTTGTTCAATGGTGGATATTGGTAAAAAAATATTTATCATGAGGAGGATATCAAATTGATGAATTGGAATGAATTATAGAAAATATTTTTAGTAGATATCTTCTTTTAACTCTTAGAATGAAATGGAGACATACTTGATTAGCCTCAAGAAAATGGATGATTAATCCATTGGGGCATACATGGAAGATTTCAGAATACATAAACTATAAGCCTATATTTTTTTCATTTCCCCTAAAAATAAAGTTGATAGCTTCTTTATTGGCATGAAGTTGAGTCTATAAAAATACTTATCCATTAATGAATTTTATAGATAAGAGTAAATTTTATTATGTGACTGCTAATTTGAAATAAATAGCAATGAATCTCATGGTTTCCATAGAGATAAGATGAACAAATGGTGGTAAATTATGGATGTTTGATGGATAAATATAACATTGGAAGGAAATACTAACATCCCACTTTTAAAATGTTTGGGAAGAAGCATTCTAGAAATTTAATTTGGGTGATGAGGAAATGATTTAGGAGAGGGAAGGAAGGGAACCTAGCTAGATATTTCCAAAGGGGGAAACACCCCAATGGTATAGAATAATGGAATGATTTAATAAAACCTCAAAAAGTTGTACAATGTTTTAATTATAAGGAACATGGGATTTATGTAATCCAATACCCTATGCAAAGGTTTATCAAAGAAAGTAAATGCTAAAAACCTCCAAGGTATTAAAAAATCTTATTAGATCACAACTACTAAGGTGGATCCTAGAAATGAAGGGGTGAAAGGTATTCTAATAATAGTGATAAAACTTTTTGATTCTGGTTCTATGAATTCTTTCATATCATGAAATTTTTGTATAACTATTCAAACACCACCACAAAATAGTATGTTGAGTTACCTATGAAGATGGTGAATGTGTCAATTGTTTCATCGTAAGGATCTAACTCATCCCTTGTCCATATTTATGGGTGGAACTTCCCCTGAAACCATGTGATTATTCCTTTAACAGAATTTGATGGTATTCTAGGAATGGATTGGCCTTCCTTATATTAAATCAAAATAAATTTTTTATTGAAGGAAATAACCCTTATTATTATGAGTCACCATTAGATTCTATACAATTTCATGGAGGATGATGACTCTTATTTGGTGCCAACATCCATAACATGGATATTATTGTCTTGTAGGAAAGAATATATAGATCAAATGATTAATACTAAAGAAAAATAATAATCCTTCAATACATATCCATTGTGATGGAATATGTTGAAATTTTTTTCGAATAATTACACTATCTTTCTCTTAGATGTGCGATTAACTTTTAAATCGATCTTATACCCAAATATTTACAAATATCCAAGAATTTTTATAGAATTAATGCTGTTGAAATGGAGGATATAAAGAAAAAACTATAAGAAAATATAGATAAATGGTTCATATGACCACGTTCTTTACTGTGGGGTGAACTGGTCCAATTCATCATGAATAAGGCTAGGTCAATGCACCTCTTCATTGATAATATTTAGCTCAAAAATATCAAAATAAAAAACTACTATCCTCTTCCATGAATTGGTGAATTGTTCAATTTGCTACATAGAGAATAGTATTTCTTTAATGTGGATATTTAGTTAGGGTACTGTTAATTAAATGTGATAAAGAGTATATCCTCAAGACTGCTTTCCGAACAAGGTATGTGCACTAAAATTTCATGGTGATTCCATTTAGACTAACTAATGAACTATAAATCTTAATGTACATAATGAACTGAGTATTTAGATAATAACCTGATATATATTTGGTTGTATTTATAGAAAATATTCTCATATACTCCAAAATAAATGAGAAACATGAAGAGAATTTCGGTTTTACACTGAATTCTTCACTAAAGAAAAAGTTATTTCTGAAGTATAAAAAATGTGAGTTTCAGTTGGAACATGTAACTTTCTTGGGATATGTTATCTCCTGTGAAGGGATATGTGAAGATCCTTAAAAAACTAAGGCAATTAAAGTATGGTTAGGGCCAACATCTATAACGGAAATACATTGTTTCCTAGGATTAATTTGGTACTAGCATCAATTTGTGAGAAACATATTATGATTGTAATATCACTTACCAAGCTCACTCGGAAGGGAGATAATTTTTTCTAGGTTGATGAATGTGAAGTAAATTTTAAAGAGATAAGGAAGAGGATATTCATTGAACATGTTCTCACATTACCCCTAGTGGGTAAGGATTTGGGATCTTCAATGATGAATCCAAAAAGGGATAGGGTTGTGTGCTCCTGAGAGATGAAAAATTAATAGATTGTGCCTCCCAAAAACTAAATATCCAGGAGTATAACTACCCAACTCATTGTCTAGTATTGGATGAAGTGATCTTTGCATTGATGATATAGAGACATTATAACTAAATATAATAATGTGACATATATAAGAATAGTAAAATTCTCAAGTATATATTAACAAGAAGGATCATAATATCGACCCATGAATGTGGTTATAGATAATCAAGGATTAGGATTCATCGATTCATTACCATCCTATAAAATCAATCACAATGGAAGATTCTTTGAGTAGAAAGCGCCCCACAAATCTATCCATGGTGATGATTGAAAGGGATTCAATCTTCTTGGAAATTAAAAGGATGGATATGAGAGTAATAAATTATATTTATCCTAAATTACTCAAATAAATTATCAAACATACACTATTGAGATGATAATGTAGTCCTAGAAAGTTGACGAGGTGATACAGAATAAGGTAGAAAATATTTTGGATTTTAACTTTGTTGAAGATGGAGTTATAAGGTTTGGAACTCGAATTAGTGTCCCATAAATACTAGAACTGAAGAGGGAACTTCTATAATATTCCCATATCCTATCCTTCTCTATTCATTTAGGATGCACTAAAATTTATATATATTTGAATCAAAACTTCTAGTGGGATAACATGGTTATAGAATTTAAAGAGTTTGTATCTAAATTCTTGGCATGCTAACAGATAAAGGTGTAATGAAAGAAGTATAAAGGTATGATTCAACAATTTCTCCTACCATTATGGTAATGGGAAAACATAACCAGGGATTTTGTCATAGGACTTCTGCGGAAACCTAAAGGCAATAATTCTATCTGGGTGTTAGTTAATCTCCTTACCAAGTCATCAAATTTCCTTCCTATCAATGAATATTTTTCAATTGAATAACTCACAATTTTATTCATAGGGTAAGTGGTAAAACATCCTGGGGTTCCAATTCCTATTGTATTTGATTAGGATCTGAGGCTTATATTGAGGTTTTGGAGAAGCCTTCAACAATAATTAGATAAAATACCAAGATTCATCATTTCTTATCACCCTATGACAAATGGTCAGTCTAAAAATACCATTAAAACTTTAGAGGATATGTTGAGATCATTTTTATTATATTTACAATGATATTGGGATCAAAACCTTAGCTTGGTGGAGTTATCATATAACAAAATTTTTCATTCTAGAATTCAAATGGACCCTTACAAGGCTCTGTATGGGAAGGGGTGTTAGAATCCTACATGATAGGATGAATTTGGAGAGAATGGGTTCATGGGAACTAATATTATCCAATAAAAGATAATTAATGTTAAAACCATTCCTCACCATATGGAAACCACACAAATTCGATAGAAAATCAATGTAGTCAATCATTGATGTGATCTAGAGTCTGGGGTCAGAGATAATGTGTCCCCTTGTATATCAGCATAGAAGAAATTTATGAGGTATTGGATGAAGGGAAATATTATTACAAGATATGTTTGACCCATTGAGATCCTTGATGATATCTGAGTATTGTCATATTGACAAGTACTCCCTCTAACTGATCCCAAGTACATGACGTGTTCAATGTATACCTCTTGAGGAAGTATATTCCATTCCCCTCACATGTACTGAATCCAGAGGTGAAATCAATAGATAATGATCTTTTGTAAGAGGCATATCCAGAAATGATATTAGGTTGTACAAATAATGTTTTATGAAACAATAGAAATCACCTGGTCAAAGTGTTGTTGTAAAACCACAAGATTAAGGAAGCGACATGTGAACCAGAAGAGAAAATGAAACACAAGTACCCACATCTATTATAGTATATAATTTGTAAATTTCAATGGAAAAATATAAAAAGGGTAAATAATGTAACTATATCAACATTTATAAATGAAAATATCTATTTCTAAATAAATAAATTATTTATTTAGTAATAAAGATATAGAAAAAACATGCACAACTTTGGTTATTTTGAAAAATTATATGGTATATGAAATATAAAATATTTTTTTTCATCATAAACATGGTTAATATATACATTTCATAATGACCATTAATATTAGTATATTAAGGGTTTAAATGAAGTCCAATTGATATATATGAAATAATCAATGGCCTCTACCAGTAAGATCATACCCTATGAAGTCAATTTGTCAAATATTTATAGGAAGATAAATTCAAAAGTATATTACCTTGATCTATCCCAAGATGTGATTATAAAACTAAAGTATAGAGACCAAAATTTTTAATACATAGATATTATATCTTTTTAGATGATTATTCATCATATTACATAAAGGCACACCTAAGGAACAAAAATGTACTATGACTTTGGAAACTTGGACACAAAAACAACTATTCCATGAGTGAGATATTTCATCTACCTCTATGTTCTTCGATACTAGAACAATTCATAGAAAAATAGTACATAATATATTTCTTCAAAACCTGGGGAAAGGAAATATAATAAAGGTTGATCTTAGATGCTCAGTTAGGTTAAAGAGGGAGATACATAAGCCTAACATGAACAAAGGCATATGATATCATGTGAATTACATTTAAAAACTATATCGTTCATATCAAGGATCATAATCTTGAGTCATTCCATAAATATTGGATGTTCGTAAGGAATTAATCATAAGGTAATAAATTAACATGATCCTTGAGAGAATAACTTTTCCATAAGACATAGAATTTTTTTGTACACATAAGCATAGAATATAATTTCCATAGTAGTTAACACTCACTTCCAAGGCTATCATAGTGGAATAGATTCCCTCCCAGAACCATCATAGCAGTCGAGGCTTACTCCCAATGCCATCATAATGGAAAAATTCTTTTAATAAACTGGGTTCACTACCCATTCCTTTCCTATCTAACCCATGAGATATAAGTATTTTCCTAATGCATTGGAGGGATATACAGGTCACACCTATCACATAATTAAAATTATTCATATGTTCTCTAAAATATTATAAAAAATCCATCATATCATAACCCATAAAATGAAGTTGGTTTCATAAATATGTCATTATATCATAACATATAGAAATAATTAAGGTTTCATAATCATTTCCTAATTTCATTATATCATAACTTTTGAAAATAACCCTGTTTTATAATAAGTGTATCATGGTATAACCCATGAAAGAGAAACAAGTATCGTAAACATCATGTCATCATAAACATAAACCATTTATAGAAATAATAATAAAGGTATTCTTGGATCATTTACCCAAAAAATCATAATTAGATTCAAAGGATTTCATATTAGAGGGAAAATTATTTTGAGAGATCACTTGGAACATTTCTTGAGGAAAATAAATTTCTACTTTTAAAAACACTTTTCAAAACATAAAACATTTTCAAAATACATTCCGTTGAAAATAAAATTGAAAAATTATGAGAGATGTCTTAAGAATAATTTAAAATATTTATTGATTAAAATATCCTTTCCACGTTGAAAAAAAATTTAAAAAAAAATTGAAAAACATTTTCTTTGAAAAAATACTTGAAAATTTATAAAAGAAGCTTTCAAAAATAATTTAAAAAATTTACTGAGGAAAATATCATTTATAATTGAAAAAATAATTAATGATTTTTTGAAAATAATTTTATTTTAAAATAATCTTAATATATTATAATGTAATATTCAAATTAATAAATGTTCATGATGGTGGGTATTTCCATTCATTTCATACACATTAAAGTAAAAATTCCTTTCAAAGTTTCGGTAAAGGCCAACTAGTTGTTGTTTAGAAAAGGAAATGAATATTTCTTTCCAAAAATTCTATAAAAAGTAAAAAATGGGTATAATAAATTTAATAAATCATTTTAATAATTTAAAAAAAATTAAAAGGCTTTTGGAAAACATGGTTTTAGAATAAAAAATTTTTCTGATGGAAGAGAGTAAGAAAGATGCTTTTTATTAAAAAAATCTTTTGAACTCTTGATTAAATAAAGGGAGAGAAATTAAGGGAGAATATTTATTCTCATAAAGTAACCACAGTAGTGAATATTATTTAGTTTCTTGAGATATATATCATAATATTTCATCATTTAAGAATAATTATAAACAATTTTGGAAAATGATTAGATTGTTACATGAAACCCTTACCACATTGGTAAATTTGAGTTTTAATCCCCCAAAAATAATAAAATTTAATTAATATTGGAATATAATTAAAATAATTAGATTCATGATATAAGATTTTAAAATGGTAGTATACTTACCTCATGAAGAAGATAGGAACATAACATAGCATAGGTCTCCAAGAAGTAAATTTCAAAATAAAAAAATCTCTTATGCTTTGGAAAATTTTGAACCATAAAAACCATCCATGATAAATACATAAATGGATATATAAATACAAATAATTTTAGTTAGAATCATCATGAAATAAATTTATGGGAAGTATATACACCACATAAAAGAAACACATGGTGAATATGGCATGTGTCTCATAGATAAAAAAATGTGAGATAGAAATCCCTTTATTCTTTAGCAATATTTTGAATTATATGGAATAATTAAGAATAAAATAAAATGAAAAATTTAATATTATTAAAATGGTTGTATAAATAATATAATATTTCAAAATTGGAATCATATAAACCACACAAATTAAACGATTTGTGAATTTTCATATGTCTCCAAGGAATAAAAGAGAGAATGGAAATTACAAACCTTAAGTATCAACTTCCATTGTACATGTTCAAACATCATGTATAAAAAATATAATTCTATTATATATATATATTATACAACCACATATATATATATATATTATACCTTATTTTATTTACTTATGACCATTCATTACCTGTTGATCACCAATTACTTGTTAAAATCACTTTTCAGGTAATAACTGCTTTGTTTTGCGTATGTGTTTTGATTTTTTATTTTTAGTCCTCTAAGTTTGATCATTGTTTATCATACCTTGAATAATAACCCTGAAATAATTATCAAATTTATACATAAATTATACTTTTTAATCCAATCATTAAATGTGGTTTTGATAATAAAATAATGTTATGATCATAGAAATGGTAGGTTGTATGTATGCACAAATAATGTTTCCAGTTTTTTAAAGATCATCAGGAAAAAGTGGTAAAAAATATTATATATTTAAATAATTATAATAATATAATAAATTAAATATTATTACATTAAATATAATTTTATAAATCATCCATGTGAAGTGGTGATGAAAAGTGAAAGTCACATCGTTTTATGAAGGCGGTAGTCCATAGGTACACAAATGTTGTTATCATCTTTCTGGGAGTGAAATGGTAAGAAAAAAATAATATAATATATTTTTAGAAATATAATTACATAATAAATATATTAATTATTTTATTTATATCACATAACTTCATTAAATTTATATTAATTATCTTCCATGTAAAGCATTAGTGAAAATCGATTCAGATCACTTCGTGAGGTTCTTGTCCTCCATACACAGGGATGACGTTATCATATCCCCTAAAGAATGGAAAGTAAAATAAATTTACATACGATATAATGAATGAATATGTATAATTATTTCAACAATATCATATATTTACTTTATATTTATCATCATACCCCATCATGAGAGGTCATGAAGGAAAAATTAATGAAATCATTTTGTGAGTCGTTAGTCCACCATACACACGAATAATGATTTCATATCTCATTTGATAGAAGTGGATATGGTTTTAGGTCTTGAAATTTAAATGAAAAATCTAATTATATGTAATATATTTATGTTATAGTAACATTAGTGTTTAATAATAAAAGAAGGTTGAATAAAAAATAAAATAAAAACACTCATTGATGAATGTTAGCACTTCCAATACCACAAAATAGTGTTTTCACAGCACCACCATTTAACAATGCTAAAAAAAGCGCTGATAAAGAGGGGCCTTTATCAGCGATAAAAAACCATGGATAAAGGGAACTTTTAACAACACCAAAAAAATCACTGTTAAAAGTTACCCTTTATCAGCGCTTTTTTTAGTGCTGATAAAGGCCCCCACTTTATCAGTGATATTTTTAGCGATGTTAAAGGGGCCTCCTTTATCAGTGCTTTTTAGTAGCGCTGATAAAGGGGGGGGGATTTTCAAATATTTTTTCCCTAGAATTGATAAATTATATATTTCAAAAAACATTATCTTTCATAAAAAATAATATATTGACATATAAGTATATTTATATTGATATAAATATAATAACTATTTTTAAAATATGTTTTATATCGATATTATATGTGGTGGACGCAAAATAGACACCCAGAGGAGAAATTATAAGAGTTTGTTGAGATTAAGGTCATTTTTGAGCCTTGAAAAATATGAGAAGTTCTTCCAGTTGTCTCTATAGTGTAGGTCTAGTCGTAATCTTCCATTTTATATGTGGTTGAGGAAAAACTGACGCCCGGAGAAGAAGTTATGGAAAAAAGGACACTCGGAGCCAAATGTGAGAAGGGTTTCAAGGGGTCACCAGAGTGTGTATTATTTTTCAATATTCAGTTTGATATGTAGTAGATTCAAAACAGACACTTGGATCACAAGTTATTGTTGTTTTAAATTTTTCAACCCTCATAGCGCCTAAAAACCTAAGAAACCCACAACTCAATAGAACGAGAATAAATTATGTTCTGGGTGTCATTTTAAGTGTCATAACCAGTCAAATAGAATCTTGTTAAATGATTGATGACCACATCCTATCGAAACCACGAGAAGATCAAAGGAATGAAAGATATATCAGTTATACCACTCCAAAAAAACTCCAACTTCAAATGGCCATAACATTCACTCCGGGTGTCCCTTTGGGCTCTACCACATATGAAATCAAAAGAAAAGAAGATATCTACGCAATAGGATGACTTGAACATAGTTACAATTAATTTTGGGAACCCAAAATCCCAAAAAACTTCAAGAATGCCTCCAAAACTCATTTTCCGTATTCGGTCCCCGAACAAATTTTTCTTAAAATTGTCATAACTCTCGATTATTTTATCTATTTGGCCTCCAGAACCTGTTATATCATATCTCATTCCATGAGCGTTGGTTTGACTATTCACATAGCTGAAACGGACACCCGAAACAGAAGTTATGACCATTTTAGTGACTCTGTGGTTTGTTAGGGTTTTCAAGCCCCTATTTCTAGCTCTTTTGTCTTGTCTGCTATTTTTTGAAATAGATGTAACTTATGATCTACCTGTCCATTCAGCATCCACCACCTATCAAATCAAAAATCATTTGATGATCTTTTCGTGCTTCGGTATTGAAAAACTGATATATATTATCTATATATTCTAAACATATGTATATACATATTAATATAAAATATTTGTAAATGTATATAAATATGTATAATTATACATACAGATATACATAATATATATATCTGTGTGTGTGTGTTTTATATATGTATTTATTTATTTATAAACACACATAAAAAGCATATTTTATAAATGAATTCAAAACTGATCTTATAAATATATATTAATATAAGAATATATATATTTTTATATGGATATATATATATATATATATATATATATTAATATACCTAAATATATATATATATATATATATTAAAATAATTATATATATGTTAATATATATATATACGAGTAAATATAACTAAATATATAAATAAATAAATAGATATATTAATAAATGAAGAGTAAAAGAATGTGGTGGAGTGGTAAAGGCGTAGGGTGTGCAGGAAATAGGTCCCTAGTTCGAATCCAGGGGAGGCAGGTCACGCGTGTGGGTGGAATAACATCTAGCACTATTAAAGGGGGGTGGGGTGCTGTTAAAGGGTGTAGGCGATGGTGGTGGCTGGGGGGCTTGCGGTGTTGTGGTCGGGGTGCTGTTAAAGGGGTGTGGGGGTGCTGTTGAAGCATCCCTGAATTGCAAAACTATTTTTTTTTTATTTTTAAACTTTTATCAGTGCTGAAAAAATCACTAATAAAAGGGGACTTTATGAGCGCTTTTTGGAGAGATGATAAAGGTGACCCCCCTTTATCTTTGACTCAATTAACAGAACTTGTTTAAAACTGTTAATTACATTTTCTAGTGCTGATAAAGGTTGTATTTATAGTAGTGTTTTTCAAGTATCTCCCTTAGATTTTCACCAAAATCATTTAAAGGTTTGATTTATTCGCAAAATAATGATTATAGGGAGATATGAGATAATTTTTTAAAGTATTCAACTGGGTATTGTCCAAAAAGGGGTTTTATTTTTAAATTATAGATAATATGGGGTGAACTTTTATAAGTGAGGTGAGTCACACAATTGTAATTTTTTGAAAAGAAAAAGGTGTACCAACGTTGTTATAAATTTTCAAGGATCCTAAATTGATTATTATTTATAATTATAAATTATAGGGTATTAATTTATCAATATAATATATTTTATAAAAAAATTTACATCATTTTAACCATTATCATTTTCATTTAACCCCTGATAAACCAATGGTTACATCAACTCCTATAATTAAATTTTACTATGTTCAGCATTCATTTCGGTAAAAAATTAAGTTGAACTTTTAGATAATATAAAAGTTTATAATTTGAATTCTTGAATTCATTTTTTTAAAATTAAACTCATAAAAATCTATATTTTTAATTTAAAATTAATCCCAAATACATGATGAGAAATCATGTTTTCAAAGAGAAAAATTTCAAAAGTTTAAAAGTTTTTAATATCAAAATTCAATTTGAAAACGATTCCAATGAAAAAAATTGGATTAATAGAAATATTATTGAACTAATTCCAAATTGAAACTAAATTAAAATGTAATTTAAATTTATAAATAATTTAAACATAAAGTCATTTTTCTATTAAAACTATGTATTTTTCATTATTCACAAAAAAATTAATCATTTCCAGAAATTATAAAAAAATAACCATGGGATAATTTTGATATGAGGATTAAAAAAATTATGTTTATTTTAAAAAATAACTTTTCTAAAAGTGTCAATAATTAATTTTAGTATTCTACACAGGAAGAAATAAAAAGATTATTTTTTGAGAAAATAGTATTTTTGAAACATATGAAGACTTTATTGAAAAATCAATTACCATTTTATCATTATATTTTCTTAATAAAAAACCACTATACTTAAAAAATTAAAATTATTTGTTACTATTAACATATATAAGTTTAATTTAAGGGTAATAATGGTTGTCTTTGAAAACTATTGATAATATATCATGGTTTTGTTAAAACTCTATGTCTTTTGTAATAAAAGATAAACCCAATGTGGTGTTTAATTCAAGCTATCATAAAAATTTAATTTTTTAGATAAAAAATAATTCATAAAAACTTTGGGTGTTACATT
Organism: Viscum album; assembly: GCA_963277665.1. NCBI lineage: Eukaryota > Viridiplantae > Streptophyta > Magnoliopsida > Santalales > Viscaceae > Viscum > Viscum album. The sequence goes on along the minus strand of OY728164.1, from coordinate 1,086,684,180 downwards.
CTACCCACATTAAAATTATTTTCTACCTTGAAATTGGTAGTCTCAAACAAACAAATAAAGAATCTTCTACCTCAAAATTTCAACAAGATCCCACATATATTCCACAAACTAGGGATTTGTCCACATAACATTGACCAAGTGAGTGGTATTGTTTCATAAAAATTTATTTTTATGATCTATAATCTCCATAGTTTATTCCTAATAAGTGATATCTTACTCAAGTGGTATTAAATCAGAGTTCAGTACAAGTTAAGTTTCAAGTATATACTTTCTCTAGAGAGATACATGGAACACATCATGGACATGAGATAGTTTTTTGGGGAATCACCAACCAATTGGATACGTTTTTGATATGATCAATAATTTCAAATCGAATGATATACCTAGGGATTATTTTACCTTTATTCTCAAATCACATAACTTTATTCCATGGATAAATTTATAGAAACACCTTACAACCAAATTCAAATTCTAGATCACATTGGTGATTATCAACATAACATTTCTGTAAACATTGTGCTTCCTTACATTTTCCTGAATAGATCAAACCTACTCTACCAAATCATCAGCTTTATTAGGTCCAAATAATTTTTTATCTGCAACCTCAATCTATTATATTGGAGGTCAACACTTCTATCCAAAATGGGCTTCAAAAGCATCAATCTGAATTCTTGAGTGGAAGTTATTTTTTCAAGGAAGCCAAACTTGAGGAAGGTATTGATCCCAAGAAACATAGAAATCCATAGGTAAATATATTATAATACACTATAGGGTTTTAATTTTTATCTTAGACTAGCCATTTTTCTGAGGATGATATGCAGTGCTAAAACTCAACTCTTCATCATGATCTTTCTAAAGTCCTCTCCAAAACATTGAAGTAAACTTTAGATCCGGATTAGATACAAGATATTGGAATACTCCATAAAATCCTTAATGAATAATTATTATATATACTAGAAATATTATTCAAATAGAAATATTATTTGATATAGATAATGTTTGTAGAATTCAAAATAGATCGACTATAATCCATGTAGCATTTTTTGGGGAGTCTCGTGACAAAACCCACAAAGATGTCTTTCCATTTTTTCATGTTGAGGATAATGGTCGTAGAATCTTTTTAGACCTTTGTCTCTCATCATTTACTTTATGATATAATGAGCATTGATATACATACTAAATAATGTCTCAATTTATGTTTTCCCATTAGAAATAATCTTTCATGTAAGCTAGTGACAAGTGATACACTATTGTCACCCTTCAGTTCTTGGTTCAATCCGTGTGACCTTTCTAAATAAAAAAGTTTTTAAATTTCCATAACCTATAATTACCTTTATATAAAAGATAAGATAAAACCTAAATGCTAATAATACCTTTAATCGTATGACTATAAATGAATTCCTCCTAAAAAATAATGGGTAGTTTTACTATAAATATATCCCAAAATATCTTTAATCTTGATAAACTCCCAACACATAAAATATAAAAATGAGTTTCTAAGACATTGAAATTATGATAAACTATAAAATCAGAGACCCATGATAGAATCCACAAATCTTAAGTTAATCTTATAAGGAGACATATATGCTTCCAAAAATAATGAGATCCTTAGATGTTTCATGATTCTTATAACCAAAAATCCATATGTAAAGAACATCTACAAATTAATGCATGAATCCATAAACATAAATACTTAAACCCATAAACATCAATGATTTGCATGGAATAGGTTCTTAGATGGTCTCAAAGTTAATTCTTGGGTCAGAACATTGATGTGAATAATTCCCATGATCCCCCACACATAATAAATTGAACTCCTTGAGAATTTGTCACTCTATGACATTTTTTTCTACACAAATAACATCTTCCCCTACATTTGAGATATATGTCCTAGATATTCTTCCCACCTTTTTGACACGTAGAAATCTGAATCTTATTTTCTATATGTTAATTACCACATGAAATTTATAAAGTACATCTACCTTTTATTAAATGTGTTATGAATCACACTAATGTTCATTTTTATCATATATAATGATATATAATTTGGAATAATCACAATATCATTCTCTCCATCAATCATATAATTTGGTCAGTTATAGTCACCAAATTATCCTTAAGATTTAATGTTAACATGATTACTTATGGTTCTAGCTGTTTACTTAAACCAAAAATCATAGTGTGATCAAAACTAATCATAGTATAAAACCACATATTCATGAAAAATAAAATATTGGATTTATAAATAATAACACCTTATTTTAAATTAATTAATCTTTAGTATTATCCATGTACATACATTATCATTATCTATTTAAGTCCATCATGATGGTTCATAAAGATTTTGTGGATTTCCAAATCATATCCCTTGGGCGTGTAAAACTGTGTGTGAAACGAGGCCTATTTTCATACACCATGTGACGATTGAGTCCAACTAAATACACCCTTTTTAGAGTTATTACCACAATATACCTCTATTATATATCCATATACACTTGTAGTATCAACACATGGATGTAATTTTTTGGAAACCACTTGCTATATCTTTTACCAAAATTCCATCAAATTTTCTATAATTGTCTCATAAATAGACTTGTTCTTAGAGGCATCCCTAGAAATATTTTTAGAAATATCCTTTGGGATCTCACTAAAGTTTTATCAACCAAGTTTATAAATGTTAAGTAAACCTTTCCTTTGATACTAACTATAGAGACACATACTTTTCATACATATATATTACATCTTTTTAGATGAATATTCATTAGATTATATAAACACATACTTGAGGTTCACAAAGTTATAAGACTTTTGGAAATATAGACACATAAAAAACGTGTCCTTAAGTCGGATATATCATCTCCCAATGTGTTCTTAATGACTAAAAGTCATCTTATGTATATTATAAATAATATATTTCTTCATAACCTTGGGATAGGAAACCTAACAAAGGGTGATCCCAAATTCTTAGTAAATGTAAACAAGGAAGATATGTAACCATAAAATGAAAATAAGGGTACTATGTCATGAGAATAACATTTGAAAACAATACCCTACTTATCAAAGATCATAATATTATGTCATGTTATAAATATTGTCAGCATATAATATAGTATCATAAGAAAATAAAATAATTTGATTTAGGATATCATAACATTTCCATAAAAAATTGAATTATGACATACACATAAGTATATAAAAAACATTTCTATAATAGTCAAGGCTCACTTACAAGGATATCATAATGGAATGGGTTCACTCCCCATACCATAATAGTTATAAAGGTTCACTCCCAAGACAATCATAGTAGAAAAATTCCAATACTTAATAGTGTTAAATCCTCGTTCTAGTCCTATATATTTCATGAGATATAAATTGTTACCCAATGAACTTTAGGAAGAAATTGGTCCCACCCATTACATAATAAAATTAATTTGTATGTTTTCCAAAAGATAATAAAATATTCATCATATCACAACCCCTGAAATGAAATGGGTTTCATAAACATGGAATAATTTGATAATCTATTTAAAAGATATAAGTTTCATAATTATTTCATCATTTCACCATAAAATAACTTGAGAAAAGAAGTGGGTTTTATAATAATTTTATCAGGGAATTACTAATGGTAGATAAATGAGTTTTGTAAACATATTTTCATAAAAAAAATAAACCATCTAGAGAAATAATAATAATGTTATCCCTTGTTTACATGCCCAGTAAATCATAATCAGTATAAAATTATTTCATCGTAGATAAAAAATGATTTTGAAAGATCACATGGAACATTTCTTGAGGAAAAAGACTATGAACTTTGTAAATAACTTTTAAAAACATAAAAAAAATTGAAAATATTTTTATTTGAAAATAAACATTGGAAATTATAAGTGAATATTTAGAAATAATTTATAACATTTCTAAAGTAAAATATCTTTTCTACATAAAAAATTATTTAAACATAAAATTTTTCAAAATATTTAATTTGAAAATAACCTATAAAATATTTAAAGAAGTATTTAAAAACATTTAAAACATTTTTTAAGTTAAATTTCCTTTCCAATTATAAAATAAACATTTTAAAACCAAAAAAACTATGAAAATAATTATCTTTTAAAATAACCTTGAAAATTTATAAAGGAGTCTTTTAAAAATTATTTCAAATATTTCATGAGGAAAATTTCTTTTCCTCTTTAAAATACACTTTTTAAAGCATAAAAACAATTTAAAATAATATTCATTGAAAATAAATATGAAAACTTATAAATAAATATAAAAAAAATGGTCATGATTGTGTAAAAGTTTTCTCATAGCGTACATGTTAAAACAAATATTCCTTTCACATTTTCAATAAATTGCCTAATAGGCATCATTTTTAAAAAAATAAAGATTCACTTAAAATATTGTAAATATTAAAAAATGTGTAAAAATATATTTAATAAATCATTTTAATAAAGTTAGAAACTTTTTTTAAAAAAATTTATAAAGCATGGTTGTGGATGAAAATGGTATTTGACTGAAGAGAGAATGAAAGATTATTTTCCTTAAAAACATTCATTTGAACTATTGAGTACATAAGGAGAGTAAAATGATGGTAGAACATGTATTCTATATACATAACCATACTATAATGAAATTCATGATTTTATTTAGATATAGATCATAATATTTCATCATTGGAAGCATAATCATAAACAATCCTGATAAATTATTACATTGTAATATAAAACTCTGACCAATTTGGTAACATTGAATCACAATTCCCATGAAATAATTACATTAAATAAAACATATAATATAATTAAAATAATTATATTCCAGATATAACATGTAAAAAGGTCAGTGTACACACCTCATAGAAGATTATAGGTGTATAACATAACTTAGGTCCCAAAGAAGGCCTTTTCTGACAAAACTCTCTTACCACTTTGGAAACTTTTGAACAATAAACCCCATGAAAGAGATATACATAAATTTATTTTTAAATCCACATAATAATATTTATAATAATCATAAAATAAATTAATGGGAATAATATTCACCAAAAAATAGTAACAGATGGTGAATATGGCATGTGTCTCACAAAAAATAAAAGTGAGATAAAACCCCACACTGTTTTTTTAATCTTTATAATCATAATACCCAATAAATTATAACATAAAATGAAACATTTTTTATCATAAAAATGAGGATATTAATTATTAACATCTTAAAATAGTCAGTATATATTCCATAAAAAATAATTGAGTGGTGAATTTCCATATGTCTCCAATAAATAAGAGAGAATATAAATCTCTTACCTTAAGTCTCTACTAGCTTTATACAGGTTCAAACCTCCTATATAATAAATATAAGTTAATTATAAACATATTAAAGAATAATAATTATATATATATATATATATTATAACATATATGATTTACTTATGACCATTCATTTTCCATTTATTAGCAATTCCTTGTTAAAATCATGGTTCTGGTAATAACCCCTTTGTTTTTCATATATGTTTTAATTTTTATTTTTGGTCCTCCTACATTGATCATGGTTATATCATATCCAGAAAAATAATAATTACCTAGTTATAATATTTAGACATAAATTATACTTTTAATACCAATCCTGAAAGTTAGTTGTGAGAAATTAAGAATGTTATGATCATGGAGATGGTAGGTTGCATGTATGCGTGAGTAACGTTTCCATTTTTCAATGATCATTATAGAAAAGAAGTAATATTTTATCTTTAAATATTTTTTTTATTATAATTTATATAATATTATTATTTTTAATATATTTATAATTATCATACACATGGTTTGGTGATGAAAATAGAGAGTCACATTGCTTCATAAAGGCGGTAGTCCACACATGCACAAACAAAGTTATCATCTTTCAGTGAGAGAAAATGTAAGAAATAAAATGATATATTATATTTAAATAAAAATAAACATTTATTTAATATCATATTTTTTCATTTAAATCACATATATTCATTAAACATGCCTTTATTATCTTCCATGTAAAGGATTTGTGACAAACAAATCCCATCGCTTCACGATGTGGTAGTCTACTATACACACAAGAAACATTATCACATCCCCTATGAGACATAAATTAAAAAAATGTATGAGTGATATAATGAATATATAGGTTTAATTATGTTAAAAATATTATATATATACTTTATATTCATTGTTATACGTAGCCGTGTGAGGTGGTAATGGAAAATGAATGCCATCGATTTGAGAGGTGGGAATCCGCCATACAAAAAATTAGAATTCCCTAACCCATTTGATAAAAGTTTGGATAGTTTTAGGTCATTAAATTAACATAAAAATATAATTATATTTAATATACTGGTTTTATTATATGTTAATGGATTAATAATATTTAAAGGAGGTGGAGGAAGAAATAATATAAAAAGGCTTGTTGAAGAACATTACCTATTGTTAGGTTTTCCACAAAAGCCTTCCTAAGTTTAATTTATTCCAAAACTAAGGCCTATATATTGAGATTATGTAATTTTAGAACATATATTTTTAGGTATTTTCCAGACCAAAAGTGTTTGATGATGTGAAGAAGATAGAAGAGGGGGTGGCCTTTTATAAGTGAGGTGAGTGGAACACTTTTAAGTTTTTTAACATTAAATGTATACCTACATTTTTATATTTCTAAAAGGATCCAAAATAGAGTATTATCAAGTATTAGTTTTCATAGGGTAAAAATATTTCTATAAAATCAATTCTATAAAAATTTACAGGTCTTATTAATCCTTATCATTTTATTTTAACCACTGATAAACAAATTTATACCTTAATTGCTGTAATTAATTTTTACTATTTTCAATATTCATTTTGGAAAAAAAATTAAGTTTAAATTATTCGATAGTATATATTATGATGGTTCCAAATATTTAATCCATTTTTAAAAATTCAATTCACATAAGTGTAAAATTTTAAATAAAAAATAACCTCCGAATGAGATTGAGAAAATAGTTTTTCAAAGGTAAACATTTCAAGAGTTTAAAAGGTTTATATCAAAATTCCAAATTAAAATGATTTTAAAGACATAAATTGTATTAATATATATATAATCGAACTAATTTTAGTTTAATATCAAATTAAAATTTAATTTATCTTTATATATAACTTAAAATAAAAATGAAGTTTTCTATTAGAATTAAATATTTTCCACTTTTCACTAAAAAATTAATCTTTTATGAAAAATAGAAAATATTCATCCTAAGATAATTTTTATATGATGAATAAAAAAAATTATTAAATACTTTTTATAAAAGTTTCAAAAATTATTGTTATTATTGTTCACAATAATAAATAAAAAGAACATTTCATGAGAAAATAGTGTGTTCGTGACTTATAAAGACTTTTTTGAAAAATGAAGTACATCTTTATCAATATGTTTTCTTTATATAAAAAATTATACTTAATATTTAAAAATTATTTCCTACTATTCATATCAATATATTTAAATACTAGGTTACAACGTTCGCATTTGAATAATATTAATAATATATAATAGTTTTTCTAAAACTCAGTGTTGTGTGTAACGCAAGATAAACACAACGTTGCGTATAACACAAGATATCAAATAAATTTAATTTACTTGAAAAAAAAGTTCATAAAAATATGTGGTGTGACCTAAATCATGAATTAAATCATTTATGAGGGAAGTTAAATGTCATCGAGATCACAACAACATCCATGTATGACGAACCATGCAAAAATATCTTCATTATGCACCTTAACCTTAAGAAATTCTCTAGTGTAATAAAGGTATATGTATCTATACCAAATGTAAGAACCTAGACCTTCTTTTTTGTTATGGATCTTGATTTCAGGTCTTTTGGAGAAGAAGTGGTGTTTTTGGAAATTTTAGAAGTATATGTTGTGTTCTTAGGCATACATGCTATGTACCAGGTTGTTGCGGGTAGTTGTGTACTGGACATGTATCATCTGATACATGGCCATGTGGGGTGACATGGAAAACTACTAATGTCGAAGTCTGGTTGAGGCAAAGACACGTCAAGTTCCTTAATAGTACACACCCTGTAATTTTTATTTTATTTGACCAATCAGATCGGGTTCATGTCTAATCCCCAGAAACCTCTTCTTCTGGTCGTTCCTCAGGAAGAAGCATCCAGAATCACTAATTCTTCTTTGAGCCACCGATCCATCATCCATTTTCAAAATGAAACTCTAGAGGGTGCATTGGAATCCCACTGGTGAGTCCTTCCTTCTTCTAGAACCTATCCTCCTGATTTCTTCTCTCTCTCTCTCGAAGTATTCAAGGTTGAATGTTTTTTACATTTTTGTATATATACATCATTCTAGTCCAATTCATTGGCCGAAGTTCAAGTGTTTTCATCATACAATGTTAAGGTAGGTGGTTTTTTTCCTTTCTTTGTTTGTATTTGAGTTTTATATGCCAAATTACTGATTACCCGTGTTTTCAAGTATTTCGAGTTAAGAAAATTGAACCATATTTTATCTACCATCGATTTATTATTATATTTAGTGTTTTTTTGTTATATTGTTATGTGAAATTTCGTGTTTTAAGAAAAAACCATGGTTGAATTCTTTGTTTGACTGTTTAGGGTCGTTTGGTCTAGGTTGCCTATGAGGAAAACGTTGTTTCCTTGCCTTTCTTGATAGTATGGAACTATTTGACTTTTACTTCTTGTTAAATTCTTGTGATATGCATTGGATTTGTTTAGATATGTATTATTTGATATTACATTGGGCTACTTGATATCATTCATGCATGATTGAATTGCACTGGGATGTGAGAACTTGGTGTATTTAGACCACATGGGGAATTGACGTTGAGTGGTTCTTTAGAGTGTTTGTTATATTTCATGCTATGAGACCACAAGGGGATTGACAGTGAGTGCTCCCCCAGAGTGTCTATAGTTTACGTTATGTGACCATAGGAGGAATTGATGTTGATTGTATCCCTAGAGAGTATATAATTATTATGGGATGGCCATAGGGGGAATTGACAATGACTGCTTCCTCAGAGTGCCTTTTCATATTTATTGCATTATTTGTCCAGATGGGATAGAATGTGTGAGTTACCCAAAGGATTAATGTAAATATTTAATATTTTTGATGCATATTCCAATACAAAGCACAAGATTGGATTTAATCCAGCCAGGTAGTATTCTGAGATACCTATTTGTGATACTTACTTGAATAAATGATAAACATTAAATGCTAATGAATGTAAATGGAAACTGTAGGATTGTTTACTTTTGTGTACTCCTAGTTTCATTGATGCATTTCCATTATTTACCTCTATCTGTGTACTCACTGAAATATACACACAGATCATGTGGTGGATTCACCCTGGGATTCGTCTCACACCCTGTTTGGGTAATGATTTTGGACCCAAATAGATTATATGGTTGTAGGTATAGATAAGGACAATCACCCTTCATCATCAGGATCTTGATTGATGTGGAGTTGGAGAGCATGAGACCAAGATGAGGCTTGTGATGCTGCTGGAGTTTATTTTTTATCATTTATACTTTGTTTTTGTACTGTATTTCTATATTTGTGACTTGTTTGTCTATTTTCCAAGACATACGTGACATGAAACATTTATATATGTGCTCTAGTTGTTTATTTACTTTTAGTATTTCATTGTTTACTTGTTTTATGGTATTATTTCTTCCACTACTATTTATTTTTTGTTATTCCGTTGTGCATACTCTAACAATGATGACATAGTTTCCCCACTATCACACCCAAGGCCCTAGCTGCTTGTCATTAGCCTCTCGTGTTTGAGAAAATGTGATTGTAGCCATGTGACCAATCGTGTATGGGACACCTTTGGGCGGCACCCGGAACTGGGATGTTAGAAAGTGGTATCATAGTAGGTTCTTTTCTCCTTTTTCTTACTCTTTGGATCCTATAGATAGGGATAGGAAGGAATAGATAGTTGGTAATAAGTTGTGACTGGAAGTAGCTAACCCGTTTATAGGGAAAAGCAAAGTTATCTCAATTATTGCGATTGTTTCTGGTTTTTCAATTGTTACAACTAATTTGATTTCACTGTTGGGTGATACACATGTTTTTTCTTTTATTATTTATGTCATTGTGATTTTTTTTCTATTTCAAACCGATGAGATGAGGGTATGCATTCTCATGCATCATATAAGAACTTTCTAGTGATCACATGTCATGAATTTTTTCATTCCATTTAGGATTAATTACTAATTATATGATATTGTGATAGATGTTGTGCTATATATACATGTTGTTATGATATATGTTGTGATAGAATACCTTTTTTTCAATAGGGTATTGGAAAATTTAACGTTTCATTTGAATGGGAACAAAACATTAGTCCCCGAGGTGTTATAAGCCCTCTCGGATCGTAATTTGGTGGATTATATAGAACTTTACCTGAATTATGTTATGTTAAGATATTAATATGATTCCAGGATTTGATTCGCGGGGAGTATGTGCCCCCACATATCACAATTTGGCACTTTAATGCTTGTTTTAGTGTTTCTATGGGGTTCAAGAGTAGTTTTTGAGGCATACTATCTAGAAAAACCCAGAATACACAGTGTGTGACGATGAATACGCAGAATTTGTTCTTCTGTTTTGGAAGAAACAACTTTTCTTATGTACACTCCGTGTACTGTATGTACACGCTGTGTAGTCCTTAACCATATGAATGACTATGTAGACAGAGACATGAGGTTGGGAAATGTTAGGTTCAAAACGCCCTGTACTAGTAGTATATGTCATGTGGTAGAGACCGTGTAAATAATGACACACCTGGTTAGAACTTAAGGGGTACATGCCATGCCAAGGGTGAACATGCCATGTAGTGTTACCCAAGATGGAACCATGTGTTTAAACATGTAGAGAAATTCTGGTGGGGGGTTGATTCAAGTACATTCCATATCTCAAGGAGAACATGTCGTGTGTATGGGTGTTACATAACCAGGGTTAGAATATGTACACTCCCATGTTAAAACCTACAGTAACATGCCATGTGGAGGGTATACACGCCATGTAACCCTGTTTTGAAAAACTTGATTGTTTTCTTCTCTAGATACTTTATTGAATTTATATGTTTCAGTCCTTGATAATCTTAATCTAAGGTGTTCACTTGACCTTGTAGAGTCATGAAACTGAGACATCCTCTTATTGTGCACCAGATATAGGGAAATGATCGGGCACTGGAAATGGTGGACCCAGGACTACCAGAAGACCCTCTCGTCGTTCCCTTCATGGAACTAGCCATCATTCCGGATATAGGTGTCGATGCATAGTTCTGAGAAGGCTTCATGAGGATGATTCAGACTTTCTAGGGAGCAACACATCCTTCCCCATCTATGGTAGAGTTGATGTGGGTTTCTCAACTGCAGCATCCTACCACCTTCTCAGGGGATGGAGGACCTTAGACTGTAGAGTCATGGTTGGAATCCATGTTTTCTATCTTTGAGCATATCGAGACACCTCTTGAGAAGTGGTTAAAATTTGCAACCTACAAGCTTCGATATTCCTCCAAGATATAGTGGGATGTCATATCACAGTTGGGAAACTTGTGAAATACGAATTTGGATGAGTTCCAACATGCCTTCTTTGACTGTATCTACCAAGAGTCTTTGAGGGTTGACTAAGCCAAATATTTCGGGATTTTGGAGTGGGGTACTCTATAATTCATGGATTATTCTTCTTGATCCACAGAGCTGCAGGTCTTCACACCCATTCAGGGGAGTGTTGAGTTATTTCTTATGAGGCAGTTTGAGGATGGTCTCTGATAGGACATCTGATCCCATATGAACATATTTCAGTTGACATCCATATCTTCTATAGTCAACCATGATTTATTCACTGAGTATAACCTGAGGAATTATAGATCTATGGGCCAGGGCGGTTCAACATCTAGATTTGGTACTGTTTTGACTGATAGTAGGAAGCACCACAGGGAGTCTACATGTAGAGATCTGAGTAGGTAGGATTTTCCATCAAGTACCTAGGTGTTGTGCTACCTGTGCGGTATGGGAAAACAAATGAAACCTCAGTGCCTGAGAGACACAAGTGATTGATGATCTTGTATTAAGATGGGACATCTTTAACATTTTGGAACCACCCTCCTTCCAACAGCTAGTGAGGGAGGGTCTGTTTCAACTCCTCATACCAGAGCAGGACCACTAGTTCCACATCATACTGGGGGCTGGAGTTCTTTGGGCCATTTGGGCTAAGGTGGTGGTCATATGCATAGTGGTCAGACATATGGTTTTTTATAGTTGTAGGGTGGATCAACTTAGGGATCTTATTCACCTTCATAGGGCCACGAAACAGGTAATTCTTTTGCACTAGAGCAGATCCAGCAAAAACAGGATCCTAGACCCACTATGGTTAGAGGTAAGATTTTGGTTTCCTCAGTTTTAGCTTCTTCTATTTTCGATAAATGGGATTACTATATCTTTATATTTGTAATGTTGTGGAGAGACTTGAGATTTTTATCTTTAATTCTGCTAATATCATGAAGCTAGACACTTTGTTGGGGATTATAACGACTAGTGTACGTCAGTGAAAGGATCTCCCTCTTGAGGTTTGTGGATTTCACTTCTTAGGGGAACTTTTTTCTTACAGATGATGAAATATGACCTCATTCTCATAATGGACTGGTTAGATCCCTTCCAGGAAGTTTTCAGTTTCTATCGCTATAGGGTGAGTTTCACATCACCAGAGAGTGGATTGTTTCTATATAAGGGATAATGGGATGTCCAAGCGAGTAGAGCTAGACCCGAGCATCATGGTTTGAGTGGAGTTACAACCCAGATTGGTAGTCTATATCTTGATTACCAGGGTACTTCCCAGAAGGATATTTTTATAGTAGTCAATCATTTTCTGGATGCTTTTTCATACTAATTTTTAGGTTTTCCTCTAGAGTGAGAGGTAGACATTTTTATTGAGCTTCTGCTAGGGGAATCACTGGTGTCCATTCCTCCTTATAAGATTGCTACATAAGAGTTGGAGGATCTTAGGAAGAGGTTATAGGAGTTGCATGGAAAGGGTTTTATCTGACCTAGTACTTATCCTTGGGGTTTTCCTATCCTGTTTGCAAAGAAGGAAGACGGTTCCCTCTAACATTGGGTATATTATCCAAATATGAACCTGTTGGCGGTAAATAACTGATATCCCTTACCAAGGATTGATGATCTATTTAATTATCTTCGAGAATCCTAGGTGTTCTCCATGATGGACTAGAGATATAGTTATCATCAGTTGTGCATTAAACCCTCATATATACCTCTTACAGCCTTTCAGAGATGGTATGGTCTATACGAGCATGTGGTTATGTATTTCGATCTCACAAACGTGCTGGAAGTTTTCATGGAACTGATGAACCAAGAGTTCCATCCTTACTTGGATTCTTTTGTGGTAGTCTTCATGGATGATATCTTGGTGTACTTTCACACTCGATATGACCATTCCACCCACCATGAGATCATTTTGAGTAAACTGAGAGAGCATCCATTATATGGTAATATCTTGAAATGCCTCTTTTGGATGGACCATACTCACTTCTTGGGTCATGTTATCATAGAGATAGAAGTATCATTAGACCCTAAGAAAGTAAGATAATTAGTTTCCTAGGAGTGTCTGAAAAAAATTCTTTTAGGTACTGAGTTTTATGGGGAAATCTAGTTACTAGATGCACTTTATACAGGACTTTTCATGCTGAGCAGTGCCATTAATGGGCCTGAAAAATAATGGTGCGGAGTACATGTGAACAGATTACTTTGATTCAGACTTTCAGAAGCTGAAAGGGAGTATGACTTTAGTACTAATAATAATCTTACCAGATCCTGGAAAGAGTTATACTATTTATTAAGATGCATCAAGTATCGGACTGGGTGTAGTGCTAATGTGGGGGGAATGAGTCGTTGTTTATAGGTCTCGACAGTTGAGGCCACACGAGAGGAATTACTCAACACACGATCTCGAGTTAGCTGCAGTTGTTCATTATTTATGATGTTGGAGACATTATCTCTTGATAGAGAATATTGTGGTTTCACCGACTAAATAATTCTCAAGAATATATTTTCTTAGTGTGATCTGATTTTGAGACAGTGAAGGTGGGTTTAGTACCTTCATTCTTTTGACTCTGATCTTGCCTATACGCCTGGGAAAGGCGATGCAATGGTCGATGCGTTGATCAAGAGGACTCAAATACAGGCAGTTCAGGAGGCCATTAGCAAGTCAAAGCGTATGGATATGTTTCCTGAAATGCATTTAGAGGTGCACAATAGACATGAGAAGCCTTTTCATTCTTCTATAGCTGTTATGTCTACTCTACTAGATTGGGTGCGAATGAGGCAGATATTGGATTCTGAATTCCTAGTCCTGTGAGAGAGTGTATCAGGAGAAGACCCTACTCTAGGATAGACCATAGTCTATGATGAGAATATATTACATTTTCATGGATGTGTAAGGGTATTAGCTAACATACATGAGCAGTTGATGTGGTATTTTCATTCCTCAGTTTGGGCAGTTCATCCTGGTGTCACCAAGATGTATCGAGATCTACACCATAAATATTTGTGACTAGGTCTGAAGAAGGATATTGCTGGTTTCTTATGTGATGTTCCACTTTTCAGTAGGTGAAGGCTGATAATTAGTGACTACAGGGGATTTTACAATAGTTACCCATTCCCGAGTGGAAGTGGAATGATGTCATGTTGGATTTTGTGATAGTGTTACTGAGATTACCTTGAGGGAATGATGTGGTTTTTGATATTATAGATAGGCTCATGAAGGTTGAAAACTTCTTAACAATTAAGGATACCATTAGTGTTGATGAGCTTGGAATGTTTTTTATCTGAGAGATTTTACGCTTTCATGGGGTTCTGCACTCTATCATTTTAGACCGAGATGCCTATTTTACTTCTCGTGTGTGGCATGTATTATAGAGTGCCTTGGGTACATTGGTACTTTTGAGTGCAACTTAAAATTCCCAGACAGATGGGCAGTCCAAGCGTACGATTTAGGTGTTAGAGGACATGCTTCAAGTATGCGTATGAGATTTTGGAGGTTCTTGGGAGAAACACATACCTATGGTAGAGTTTCCCTACAATAAAAGTTTTCAGGCAACAATTCAGATGGCACCTTATGAGTCTTTATACGGTAGACCATGCCGATCACCCCTATTTTAGATGGAAACAGGAGAGGTGGCTATGCTGGGACCATGCCTTGCCCAGGAGACCACTGAGCAGGTGGAGTTGGTTCGGAAGAGGATGTCTATTGTACAGTCTCAACAGAAGTCTTATGCTGATCGATGGGGATGACCTCTAGATTTTGAGGATGGAGATCAGGTTTTATTAAGTGTCACACTGAGGTTGGGACATAGAGGCATTAGAAGATAGGGGAAGCTTTCATAGTGATACGTCGGTCCGTTTGATATTTTGGATAAATTTGGGATGGTTTACTATCAGTTGCAGTAATCTCAGAGGTATCTGTCTATGCACGAAGTCTTCCATGTTTCTCATCTAAAACGTTACTTCTCAGACCCGTCTCTTGTTTTTTAACCTGAGGATGATGAGTTAGAGGTGGACTCATCGTTCAAGGATCATATTATCTGTATTATTGATCAAAGTGTGGAGGTTCTCTGTGGCTGGTATATTCTTATGGTACAGGTGTTTTGGAAACAAAGTCAAGTGCTTGACGAGACTTAGGAGAGGGAGACCGATGTGCGATCTGAGTGGGCAAATCTATTTGATGATACTTTTTTGCCACCTTATTAGGAAAATTCCGAGAAAAATTTCGTTAAGGGGTGAATTTTGTAAGAAAAAAGATCCTATTTTCATGTATGGATCTTGATTTTGGGTGTTTCTGAGAAAAAGAGGAGTTTTAAAAATTTTAGAAGTATGTGCCATGTACTCAGAAGTGAACACTGTGTTCCAGGTTGCCGCGGGTAGTCGTGTACTTTCCGTGTAACGACCGAGACATGGTTGTGTGGGGTAACGTCAAGACCTCTAATTTTGGGGGCCAGTTAAGGTAAATATAAGACAAGTTCATTAACAGTATACACCATTTACTTTTCTTTTATTTGACTAATCGGACAAGGGTCAGGTCTAATCCCAAGAAACATATTCTTCTGGCCATACCATGCGAAAGAACATCTGAAATCTCTGATTCTTCCCCAAGACACTGATCCATCATCCTTTCTATGAATAGAACCCTGGTGGGTGCATTTGAATCCTACCGGTGAGTCCTTAATTCTTCTATAGCCTCTCCTCCTGATTTCTTCTCTCTATGGCATCCCGCCTTTTTATAACATAACTTTTCATTACATTTTACAAAACTGAGGAACTTTAAGGTTTAGTGTCTTGGAAAACAGGAACTTAAAACATGAAAACATAAAACATCATTCTTAAACAATTGAAAGGCTTCTCCTTATGTTCATCCTAGGTTTATTACTGCATCTCATAACTTGGGGACATACATCAAAAGAAAGGGTGAGCAGAAGGCCCAGTAAGGGAAAAAAGGGGAAACATTTAACATGTGAACTTGAGATACATCAACAATGTCATGAAAAAGAACTTTAAGGCATGAGAAAGAAATCATGAGGCATATCATAATAAAAATAACATATTTCATAACCTAAATATGTGGATACAACATTTAATATTGACAATCATTTCCATTTCACCAAGTTCCATCACCAAGGTGTCATTAAAAATTACCAAGGTTATTCACCAAGGCGTCGTTAAAAATGGTCATCTCTAGAGATTAAGTCTTTACCCAATGCATTGGAGAGCTATCAGGGCGCACCCTTAAATTTTTCTTTATCATCATCTGAGACACATATATCGTCATCAATCATTTCATAAACAACCCATATAGCATAAAAGAAATGGGTTTCATTTCATAATCATAACGTTTTAAAAACTGATTTAAAGACATGATCTTTATGTCACTTTAAACCCACGGATAGAGAAAGCAGGTCTCATGTATGTAAATACCAGAATTTAAAATAGAACAAATTGGTATATATGTGAATACCCCAATAGAAGAGATAGATTTGAGTATTCACTTAATAAAATAAAAGAACTTTAGAAAAAGAGAGAGACATTTTGAGACGGAAATTCTGCAGCATAACGGCTATGTTTCGGGGTTTTAGAAAACATTGAAAAGAGAGGGGACATGGGTCAAACATTCATAAATGACCCATAAAACAGTAGAGGGATAGAATATGAAGGATATATGAACATGGTAATGAAATTTTAAGGACATGCTATTTGAAATGAAAAAAATGGAAGGAAGAAAAAAATTAGATTTCTCTTATGAAAATTCGGCATCCTAACGGCGTCACTTAAAATTCAAAAAAAATGAATTGATGAGATCAAATAGGGTATCTCATCATATTAACATATAAGATCAGTATGATAGATATAGATATCATAGCATAACATAATAAAAAGGAACTTGAAATACTTGACATGAAAGTAGAACTTTGAAAATGAGAAAGGTGAATGAATCCCTTAAAAATTCGGCAGCCTAACGGCGCCACTTAAACTTTCTTAAAATTAATTGATGAGAGCAAGAGGGGCTCTCTCATCATATGAACATGAAAATGAAATTAATAGGAATATAAAAGAACATCCTCCAACATAATATCATGTAGCATAACAGAAATGATATAGAAGAGATTACTTGAAAAGAAAGAGAGAGGTAGGATCCCTTACCTTAAAGGTAACACTTAAAACTTGAAGGCTGGGACCTTGAGGGCTTGGGGGCACCTTGGGAGGACTCCTTGGGAGGTAATGAGACCAGAGCTTTGTTGGGGGAGAGTTGGTAGTGAAAACTAAAGGAGAAAAGGGTGGGTATTTATACAGAATGTGAGGGGACAAGGCATGTATGGCCAAGGGACACCTCACAAGTGGTTTTCTCAAAACCACAGGCTCTCCCATGGTATTTCCCATGGAGTTAGGCCACATGGGTCCCCCCACACAATAATTCATCACCTTTGGTCGGAAAACCCTTAAAATATCTCATGACATCATCATGACACAGTTATGATGTCATTAAACATACTGAAACCCTAAAATTGTATTTTTACTATTCACTGAAAATTCAACTTTCTCAGAAAAATCCCAAAATTTCACCTTAACCAAATATCAATTCTCTAATTTCAAAAATGAAATCCATTTTATAAAAATAATTTTCTAAATATTTTTAATTTAATTTTTAAATAAATACACTATTCACCGAAAATTCATTTTTGTCAGAAAAATCCCCAAAAATTACCTTAACATAATATCGATGCTATGAGTTCAAAAATAAAGTCCATTTTATAAAAATATTTTTCTAAATATTTTTAATTTAATTTTTAATTAAAAACACTATTCACCCGAAAAAACTAATACTTGACTAATAACTTATGAAACCTTTATTTAACCATTTTATTGAATCACATTACTTAATCAAGGTGCCTAGATTATATCAATACTTTCTCTAAGTGAGATTACTAATCCATTTGGTCACATTACTAATCCTAAGCATAAATTCACTATTCATAATTTACTATTCATCAAAAATTAAGTTGATCTTATTAGATTCTAAATTTCATACTGAACATAATTGTAGAAGACCATTTTTTGAAAATCATTACACATTTTTAACTATTTAAGGTTTACATAAACATTTTTAAAATATTCTTTTTCTAAAATTCATCAAAAATATGCATACTATATTTATCCGGACATTTGAAAATTCACAAACTTCACCATAATAAGAGAACACAATTTTATTTATAACAAAGGATTACACAATGCAGTTATGGTCTCGTTACATAGCCCCTTATAACACCAGCATAGGACCTAAGAGTAAGGTGTGCTAGGGTGAGAGAATCTTGGGGCGGCTCAGCCAACATTGCACAAGTAGTAACTTCTATCAGTTTGAACTTCTCACGAAGGCGATTCTATTCTAGCTTCACACAATGAAGTTCGACTTGGGTTTGGTCCAGAGCAAAGCCTAGTGGTGCTACCTCCTTCCCAAGTTCCGTTAGATGGGCTTAGATTGACCCGAGACTACTGGATGAGGCCATTAAATCTTCTTTCTATATTAATTAACCAAGATCACTTGTATTTAGAGACGATAATTGAAACCTTTAGTTTCCAGTAGTCATATTGACCAATGGTCATATAACAGTGAAAACCCAACGGTCTCATTTTAATTATACTCATGTTATCAAATGAAACAGTTTTGTTGAGTATAAAAATAAAATAACACATAAAATTAGGAAACAAGATTTATTCAAAATTTCGGGTCGTTACAATCTTCCCGCCTTAAGAAATTACGTCCTCACAATTTTTAAAATTGGGTTTTAAAATTTCATTGAAAGTCCCACATCGAAAAAGGAGTTAGTAAAACTATTACTTCAAAAGAAAGAAAGGGAAGTACAAAGGTCACCCAAGGTAACCCGTACTAGGATTCCATGTAGGAAAACATAGACATGGATGAGAAAACAAAGGGTCAAGTTCTAAGGTAGAGTGATAGAAAACATGATTAGGATAAAGTTAAACACAAGAAAATCACAAACTTATGATGTGTGTAAACGGTCTTTGATTACCTAGTAGGAAACGTAAACCAACAACGTTTTTATTTTACGTTACTTTTCATAATTTTGAGGAATTCATTTACTACATAGAACAATAACATAAGTAAATATACCTCCCTTCAAGTAGAGTTTCGTCCTTTAATAAGTTTCTACCAAAACTAATCTTTTCTCCAAAACGATGAGAATTCAAAAAAACACTTGGTCTCATCAAAACACAAGAATCATCTTCTTGAGAGTCATGTAATCCACAAAATATTAACTATCAATTTCTCTTATCTTTAAACATTATCCCAAAAACATAAAGGGTAAGACAAAACAACTCTTCAAAAAGAAAGAACCCCATAGGAAGGGAAACTACTTTTAAATCTTCAAAGTTCCATGGTACTACCCAAAGTTCATCATAGACCATTCCCTAAATAAATTTCCTTAAAATTCCTAAAAATAAACCAAACTAAGATTGAAACCCAATTATAAGAACGATCTCATAACATAGTCTTCCATGATAGACTTTATCATTCATCTCCAAACAACATCAACCACTCTTATCATCTTATAACAAAAGTAACTAACCTAATCACATTTTCCCCAAGATAGGTTAATCATTTCCATATGTAACCTAAATTACTATAAGTTCGCCTTAAATTCATCGATTCTTCAAAATATAATTCAACCTTTACTCCTCAATGAAAATACCGTAGTAATCTATTTACCTCGATCAAATAGGGTTCCCAAAATAGTGAACGTCTTCCAAAATAATAATAATCTTTTAATCCCCTAATCACCCCTTTTTTTAAGAAGAACAATTTCACTATATAAACATGTGTTACATAACAATATATGTTTTCCTTAATGATATAAAATCATCTTAGGTAGTGACTCAATGGTCTTAGAAACATAAAAGATATGCTCATAGAGCACTAACTAAAATACAACATGACATAGACAATTATTGCAAATAAGTTACATGTACTTAAGTCATCATGATCCATATCAGCATAGGACTTGCATTGTTCTCTTATCCTCGAAGATTATTGATGCTCATCATGCTTCTCATCCATTCCAAGAGATAGTTTTCTTGGATAATGTCTAAATTCTCCGCATTTACGACATCGAAATTTATAAGGTACATTAGATCGAACCTTATCTCCATTCATCACATTATCCATTTTTTTAAAGCAATTGGATACTTTATGCCCTATCTTCCCACACTAAAAACATCTCTCGGTTCCTTTGTGACATTCTCCTTGGTGCCTCTTCCCACACTTTTTTCAAAAAAGAAATTCGGTCTTCTTTCCCTTATCAACTTTATCAGATGAACATCCTTGAGACTTTGTCTTCTTCTTCCTTGATGAATTTGGGCATTCAACTAGGTACCAATTATTAATTGTGATTTTTGATAGCTGGTTTGGCATAATCACAATATGTTCAACTTGATTTATCTTCATCTCTGTCATATTAATAGGTAAATAGTCACATTTCCTATCACATTGGTTGTTGGGACGTGTTCTTCCATTTCCCGCCATTAACTAAGAAAAGAAAGTATAATTAGGGTCTTAAATACATAGCCAATAATCATTAAAAGGAAAATTTAAGCATAGAAGGATAAACTTGTAGAAGGAATGTATACCCTAACTTGTGATCCCCTAGGTTCCAATCTAGGTTATCCATGATCATATATTCTTATGTGAATCTTTATTTTATTTTATCTTTGTTCCTTTAATAATGGTTCATACTAAGCTTATGAATTTACCAAAGCATATCCCCCAGGAGTGTCATAACCAAGAGTGCAGCAAGGCCCGTTGTCGTGTACCAGTTCCCATTCGAGTCTCGCCCAAAGTGGTGTTTTCGAGTTTTATCCCTATGTACATCTGTGCTAGAGCCACCTCTACCTGCTCATATCCAGACAGGGATGTATTTGCTTGGCAATCCCTTACTCAATACTCAGCAAAATACCAGGAATATATCATATATTTATAATTTTCTATAGTGTTTTTCCTAGAGTTTACATATCCTAATTTCCATAAATAATTGAACCATCCTTTGATACCAACTATGGCATCCCACCTTTTTATAACATAACTTTTCATTACATTTTACAAAACTGAGGATATTTAAGGTTTAGTGTCTTGGAAACCAGAAACTTAAAACATGAAAACATAAAACATACTTCTTAAACACTTGAAAGGATTCTCCTTATGTTTATCCTAGGTTCATTACTGCATCTCATAACCTGGGGACATACATCAAAAGAAAGGGTGAGCTGAAGGCCCAGTAAGGGAAACAAGGGGAAACATTTAACATGTGAACTTGAGATACATCAACAATGTCATGAAAAAGAACCTTAAGGCATGATAAAGAAATCATGAGGCATATCATAATAAAAATAATGTATTTCAAAACTTGAATATGTGGCAACAAAATTTAATTTTGAAAATCATTTATGTTTCACCAAGGTCCATCCCCAAGGTGTCAATAAAAATTACCAAGGTTATTCACAAAGGTGTCGTTAAAAATGGTCATCTCTAGAGATTAAGTCTTTACCCAATTCATTGGAGTGCTATCAGGGTGCACCCTTAAATTTGTCTTTATCATAATGTGAGCCACATATATCATCATAAATAATTTCATAAACAACCCATATAGCATAAAAGAAATGGGATTCATTTCATAATCATAACGTTTTAAAAACTTCTTTAAAGACATGATCTTTATGTCACTTTAAACCCACGGAAAGGTAAAGCGGGTATCATGTATGTAAATCCCAGAATTTAAAATAGAACAACTTGGTATATATGTGAATACCACTATATAAGATAGAGCTTTGAGTATTCACTTAATAAAATAAAAGAACTTTAGAAAAAGAGAGAGACATTTTGAGACGGAAATTCTGCAGTATAACGGCTATGTTTCAGGGTTTTAGAAAACATTGAAAAGAGAGGGGACATGGGTAAAAAAATCATAAATGACCCATAAAACAGTAGAGGGACAGAATATGAAGGATATATGAACATGGTAATTAAATTTTAAGGACATACCATTTTAAATGAAAACATTGAAAGAAGAAAAAATTAGATTTCTCTTATGAAAATTCTGCAGCCTAATGGCGTCACATAAACTTCAACGAAAATGAATTGAAGAGATCAAATAGGGTCTCTCATCATATGAACATATAAGATAAGTATGATAGATATAGAGATCATACCCCAACATAATAAAAATGAACTTGAAAGACTTGACATGAAAGTAGAACTTTTAAAAATGAGAAAGGTGAACGAATCCCTTAAAAATTCGGCAGCCTAACGGCGCCACTTAAACATTCTTTAAATTAATTGGTGATAGCAAGAGGGGGTATCTCATCATATGAACATGAAAAGGGAAGTAAGTGGAATATAAAAGAATATACTCCAACATAAGAGCATGGAGCATAAAATAAATGACATAAAAGAGATTACTTGAAAAGAAAGAGAGAGGTAGGATCCCTTACCTTAAACGTAACTCTTAAAACTCAAAGGTTGGGACCTTGAGGTCTTGGGGGAACCTTGGGAGGACTCCTTGGGAGGTAATGAGACTAGATCTTTGTTGGGGGAGAGTTTGGAGTGAAAATTAAAGGAGGAAAGGGTTGGTATTTATAGGGAATGTGAGGGGACAAGGCATTAATGGCCAAGGGACACTCACAAGTGGTTTTCTCAAAACCATGGGCTCTCCCATGGTATTTCCCATGGAGTTAGGCCACATGGGTCACCCCACACAATAATTCATCACCTTTGGTCGGCCAACCCTTAAAATATCTCATGACATCATCATGACACAGTTATGATGTCATTAAACATACCGAAACCCTAAAACGGTATTTTTACTATTCACTGAAAATTCAACTTTCTCAGAAAAATCCCAAAATTTCACCTTAACCAAATATCAATGCTCTGATTCGAAGAATGAACTCCATTTTATAAAAATAATTTTCTATATTTTTTTAATTTAATTTTTAAATAAATACACTATTCACCAAAAATTCATTTTTGTCAGAAAAATCCCCAAAAATTACCATAACATAATATCGATGCTCTGAGTTCAAAAATAAATTTCATTTTATAAAAATAATTTTCAAAATAATTTTAGTTTAATTTTTAATTAAAAAACACTATTCACCTGAAAAAACTAATACTTGACTAATAATTTATGAAACCATTATTTAACCATTTTATTGAATCACATTACTTAATCAAGGTGCCTAGATTATATTAATACTTTCTTTAAGTGAGATTACTAATCCATTTGGTCACATTAATAATCCTAAGAATAAAATCACTATTCATAATTTACTATTCATCAAAAATTAAGTTGATCTTATTAGATTCTAAATTTCATACTGAACATAATTGTAGAAGACCATTTTTTGAAAATCATTACACATTTTTAATTATTTAAGGTTTACATAAACATTTTTAAAATATCCTTTTTCTAAAATTCATCAAAAATATGCATACTATATTTATCCATACATTTGAAAATTCAAAAAATTCACCATAAGAAGAGAACCCAATTTTATTTGTAACAAAGGATTACACAAGGCAGTTATGGTCTTGTTACATGGCCCTTTATAACACCAGCATATGACCTAAGATTAAGGTGTTCTAGGGTGAGAGAATCTTGGGGAGGCTCGGCCAACATTGAACGAGTAGTAATTTATATCAGTTTGAACTTCTTGCGAAGGTGATTCTATTCTAGCTTCACACGATGAAGTTCGGCTTGGGTTTGGTCCAGATCAAAGCCTAGTGGTGCTACCTCCTTCCCAAGTTCCATTAGATGGGCTTCGATTGGCACGAGACTACTAGATGAGGCCATCGAATATTCTTTCTATATTAATTAACCAATATCACTTGTATTTAGAGACAATAATTGAAACGTTTAGTTTCCAGTGGTCATATTGACCAATAGTCATATAACAGTCAAAACCCAATGGTCTCATTTTAATTATACTCATGTTATCAAATGAAACAGTTTTATTGAGTATAAAAATAAAATAACACACAAAATTAGGAAACAAGATTTATTCAAAATTTCGGGTCGTTACACACACTCTCTCTCAAGTTATTCAAGGTTGAACATTTTTGATGTTTTGGTAAATCTACATCATTATAGGAAAATTCAGGATCCGACATTCAAGATTTTTCGTCATAAAATTTTGTGTTAGGTGGTTTGTTTTCTTTCAGTGCTTGTCTTTGAGTTTTATATTCCAGAGTACCGATTACCCATGTTTCGGGTATTTCGAGTTATGGAAATTGAAAACTATTTTATTTGCCTTAGATTGATCGTTGGATTAAAGGTTTTTGTTGTAGTGTTACATGAAATTTTATGTTTAAGGAACACCCCATGGGTGTGTTCATTATTTGACTGTTTAGGGCCATTTGGTCTTGGTTTCCTATGAGGCAAACCTTGCTTCCTTGCCTTGCAAGATAGGATGGAACTGTTTGACTTTTGCTGCTTTTTAAATTCTTGCGATATGCATTGGATTTTTTTATCCATGTATTATTTTGGATAACTTTGGGCTGCTTGATGTCGTTCATGCATGATTGAATTGCACAGGGTTGTGAGAAACTGTTGTAGTTAGAACACAGGGGGAATTGGCATTGAGTGCTTCCTCAGAGTGTCTGTTATATTTCACGCTACGAGACCATAAGGGGGATTGATGGTGAGTTCTTCCTCAGTGTGTCTATAGTTTATGTTACGAGACCACATGAGGGATTTTACATTGATTTCTTCCCTATAGAGTCTGTAGTTATTGTGGAAAGACCAATGGGGGAATTGATGGTGAGTGCTTTCTCAAAGTGTCTTGGCCTATTAATTGCATTATTTGTCCAGAGGGGTTAGACTGTGTGAGCTACCCAAAGGGTCGATGTAAATATTGAATTTTTGTGATTCATCTTCCAATCCAAAGCACAAGCTTAGATTCTGTCCTGCTAGGTAGTCTTCTGAGATACCTGTTTGGGATACTTACTTGATTTAATAGTGAACATTAAATGCTAATGAATGTAAATAGAATCTTTAGGATTATTTACTTTTGTGTACTCCTAGTTTATTTTCTACATTTCCATTATTACCTGCTATATATATACTAATTGATAGATATGCATAGATCTAGTGGTGTTTTCCTACTATGATTCATCTCACGCCATGTTTGGGTCATGCTTTGGGACCCAAACAGATTATATGGTTGTAGGTATAGATAAAGGAAAGATCCATTCATCATTTTTTCTTGATTTCTATGGAGCTAGAAAACATGGGACCAAGACGAGGCTTGCGATGTTGCTGGAGTTTTTTTGTTTACTTTTTTACCTTTTTAGTACTGTATTTCCATCATTGTGACTTGTTTGGTTATTTTTATAGACATACATGACATGAATAATTTATATATGGGATCCAGTTGTTTATTTACTTTCAGTCTTCCATTGTTTACTTTTCATATGATATTATTGCTTCCGCTACTGTTTATTATTTGTTATTTCGCTAGGCATACTCTGCCAATGGGGGAATAGTTTTCCCACTATTACACCCAAGGCCCTTGCATCTAGTCAGCAGCCTACGTCGTTAATAGAAATGCACTTGAGGTAATCTAACCAACCAGATACATGGAAACATTGGGCACCACCCGGAATTGGGATATTACACCCCAACTGTATAGATTTTCATATTTTTATTTTAATTAAACAATGATTATATTCAACGATTTTTAATACTAATCTTTAAATTAATAGATAATGAGTTTAATAAAAATAAGATTTTTATATGATGAAACACATATTGTATTATGGTGAAATTTATTGTTTCAATCAAGACACTCTATTTTAATGAATTAAATAATTTTTCAAATAAATTATAAAATAATTTTATAAAGTCAAAAATAATTTTCTAACTGTTAGAAAACTATTATTGTAAAAAATCTAGTATTTATTAATAAATGTAGATTTTTTATTTCAAAATTGTAAATTTCATTAATTATAGAATTATTTGGATAAAATAAATATTATTTTTCATATCATCACTTATAAGTTATCCAATGGTGGGTTTTTCATTTTTTTAGGGACAGTAAAGTTTTTTGGTCAAAATAAATTATGGTATAAATATACGGTGTGTATTATAACTTCATAATAACCAAAACGTGTTGTAATATCTTCCATAAATGGTATCTATGGAAAAATATGCATTTAACCTTCAAAATAATGTATTTTTTAGTATATTTGATATACTTTATAAACTCTTAATGAAATCTATAGAACATATATTATATTTTTTTGGTTTTAAAATCAATTATTTGTAAACATGACTCACTTACACATCACAAATGGTATTATTTTAAAGATATTAGTTCATAAACATGTAAAATAATGAAAAAATATAATTTGGTATAAAAAATGGTTTGTAAGCATGGGATGGTTTTTTTATTTTTATTACATTATCATAAAGAGTTCAAAACCAATGTTTGGAAATTAATAAAAAATTATCCTATATTTTATATATAAACCCACTAAAAATATATTTCTCTTCACTAAAAATCCTTTTATAATGAAACTAATCTTCCCTTACCTCTATATAGTTATCCCAAGGTTCCTCAAATCTCTCAATAAACTCCCCCATTCTTTTAGAATTACTCTCCTGTGGTGAGGGTTCCTCTCTTTATCCTATTTATTCAATCACCTCCATTATATTATTCCCTTGTTTTCTAATTTTTCATTTTGAGATCTAATTAAAAAATTCCACTTACTTCCCTTAATATTTCCATGATATTAGAGACCCATTTCACTCACATTAATCCCTACCTTAAACCATTATGTACCCCCACTTTACTGATGTAAATATCCTGATATTTTTCTAGGATAAACATTTTTGTTGTGAGTACCCATACTTTTCCCAAACAACTATATTAACTTAGATTTATCTATCATTAATTGATTTTGGGTTTCTATGTTTATAATACACACTCCTTGATCATGGGATTAAATTTTATGAAATGCATCTTTATGTTGTACAATTCATGTGTCACACTAATGCATGAACATTATAAGAAAATGATTGGTGTGCCTGTATATCATTCCCACACATTGGGTAATGATTTAGTCACATGAAACATGATGTACGGGGTTATGGAGTAAACCTAAATCATTATGGTACTTTTTCTACAATGTTATGATGTCTTTGAGGTTATCATTGACATATGTTTATGATGTCATGTTTAATATTATCACCACATTCCCATGATTCCTTTATATTATAATGATATATCATGTCTTATTATTCAATATTATGATTCTAATCCATATTATTTTACCTTGATATACCTGTTATCTCACATGTATTATTTTTCATTATTATATTCCTTGTTTATTCCCTTACTATTCTTTATAGCCCACCCCTTTCTTATGTATTTCTCATGGTTATCTCATAAAGTTTGAAAAGAGAAATTGAGTTTTAGGAGCTTGATAAGAAAGTGTTCAATAATTTTTTATTACACATGTTTCAATTTGATGTGATATGTACCCAATTTCCCAATGATACTAGGATTCATGATCTTTTGGGATTGTATAATGTGTAACTTTAGCTAATAAATCATGAAATAAAGTGTGTTAAGACACGAGTTGTTATATTTAATCTTGTGAATACCTTTTGAAATATTTTTTAATGTTATTAAACATCGGTTATAGGTGTTCATGAGGATAAAAATGTAAATTCGGTAGGCTGGAAGATGTCATGTAGCTTAAAAATTATACAGAATCTCCATTTGTTAGATGATGGAGTCTACAAGTTCTGTTTTAGGACTTTAGATCCCACTGGCCAGCTTGTGGCAATCCATTTTCTATCTTTTGATGTTACTTGGTATAAGTGGTTATTACTATAATAAAATGGCCATTATATGGAGTCCATCGTCTCAATAATGTTTTCATTTGGGGACTAGTAAGATAGGTTAGGTTATAATGAGTTTAATTATACCCCTAACCACTCTTGCCTTTTCTCATTTTCTGAGGACTCCCTCGACCCCTCACCTGAGTAACATATGTTCCATATTCCAGTGATTTTGGTATCTCTTCTCTCATTTCATATCCTACCATTGACACCTAGACATTGGTTTGTCTCATGTTTCTAAATATGGTGAGTTACATCTTATTCAAGATCAATTTTATTCTATTCACCTTTTCAGAACAACTGGATCCATAATTTCTTGATCAGATATAAGTTATTTTTCATGGTCTAATAAGCGAATATTTGGTCTTTGATAGAATCTAAATGTTCTAGATGCAGCAGAAGCACCACGGTGGGTGGATAACCATAATGGTTTTTTCTGATTTGATTGATCATTTTCCAAATGTTCAAGATGTAAACATCATGAAAATAAAACTTTTCCATAAAAAATTTATATAAAGATTCCCAAAACACAGATAAGATATTTGAACATAATTTTTTATTTAATTTAAATTATATTCTAAGAAATAACACCTAGTATGATGATATTTATTCGATGATGTTTTTTATAATCTAAAACCCTTTTTGTATTTAATTTATTCTATAGGAAGGATCCAAGTGTAGAATATCTCTACTGGTGATCCACACATTCTTCTATGATCACAAAAAAATAACTAATGTAGAATCTGGTGCTAGCATGGTGAATCAGTCAACTTGTCTTCTTCATATTGATCGCTACATGATCCTTCAGCCTTGAAGGATTTGTTCTTCATCTTCTGGCTCATAAAGGGAGGAGAGAAGTATGAACTCAAGAGTAAAGTTTATTTTTTGTAATGATTATCAATTATTTATTAACACTACACAATATACATAAACAAATATTTATAGTGTTGTGGTTTAGGATAAAATATTATTTAGTTACAGAATAAACCTTAAATATTATTTTACTCCTTATCTAACCCCTTTCCATGTAATAATATTATTATTATTATTTTATGCTGATCCCTAAATGGATTAATGAGAAATACTATTTTACCATCTGGAAAATTAATATTTTTCTCTGATCCTGATCTTGGTCTTCTTGAACTCATAGACAATTATTGAATACCCAAATAAATATTTTGTTCATAAATAAACACTCTATCCACAAACTAGTAAATAAATATAAATTAAATATTCAATGAAGATTTATGATCAATAAAACATTTATAAAATTATTCATTGGTCCTGAGAATAATATTTATTCCATTAATTAAATTCAAATAAAATTTAATCGAGATCAATGAAAACACTTAGTGTGTTACCCTCTAGGATTTTTCTCATTGGAATTATCTTGTCTTGCCTAAAGTCCAAGATTGATATCTAGAAATGGGTCTAGTTAGCCACGTGAAATAACTTACTATTAGAACATTGAATACCACATATGATTGATTGCTACATAATATAATCCCCTTGTCATAATATATCATTTAGTAGGTTACACATATGTTTCCTTAAAATATATGGTTTATATGTATTTCATTGAATAACTTAAATAAACACAGCATTACACCGTGACCATGGAATGTAATGACACAACTCTATTCCAATCAAAGGTCTGAGATATCAACTTTTATATGGATTAAAGGTAAAAATACTTCCTCAACTTATCTATTAATAACATGTCATTCAAGAAACACACAACAACCCTAATTCCCACGAACATATGGCATCATATTTTTGTTTAGTAAATAAAATTGTGTGAGTCGGTTCATGCATTAATGATAATACTATGATCGCAAATACCCCAATGAAAAAAAAAATAGAATTCATATTCATTGGTAAGTTCTCATAATATCTCGTCTTGATGATTATCAAGTGTGAACTTTATAATAAGAAGTCCAATCCACTTATGAGTACTCACAACTGATAGTCAACAAAAAATGTTCCCAATCATATAATGTTATTTGACTATAGAACTATATGTAAGAATACCATCATGTAATTTCAAGGTCCTCATCATAGCAGTGAACTATTATGACTTTATCAATGTGAAAAATACCCTTGGACATTATTACATCAATATCATGTAGAACAACAAAGAATATGAAATAGGATTATTTATTGACATTAAAATCATTGAATATACATGTAATCCAAATTATAAATAGTTGGTTCTATAAAACCAACTCTTATAGACTTCCAATTAGACTAGAGACAACTACCTATGCATTTCATTTTTCTATACCACGCATGATGATCATGTTTTTTCTGATTCAACACTTTATTCAAGTTGTTTATTACATTTTATTCCCAAGATATTTTTATCACTACCACATCAACTCTCGAAATATAATTCATCAAAAGGTGATACTTTCAATGTATGTGATTCATCTTCTGATGTGACTATGGTATCGTTGAAAGAGACACCAATGTTGTAGCATCACAATAGAATGTGATAGGGTCTTTACTGCTAGGTACCACATCATGATCTTGGGTGAAGTTTCATATCCAAAGTGCTTCTTTAGCAGTCTCAAAAACCACAATGTACTAAAAATATTGTATAGAATATATGGCCTTATACTTTTTATATTCCTTCTAGCAGACCACACCTCTATTTTGAGTGATGGTTTACCTCATCTCTGATTTCAAACCATCTTGATCTATTTGGAAATGAGAATCAAAATATCCTCTAATGGGTAGTTCTTCATCTCCTCCAAATACTAGGACCATATACTTAGAATTACATAGATACATATGGATATTCTTGACATACATTAACTGGAGGTTGCATGGGTTATTTTTGTATCTTCTTACGACACTTAAGGTGTAGGCGATGAATATCCTAGTACATAGCACAACATATATAACTTCCCTAATCACTGATGCATATGGAATCCTTTCTATCCTTTCTCTTTGCACATGTGTCTAAGGATAAAGCTTCTTATAAAGTTAAATATCATGTGACATTTTCAACAATCCCCTCTTGGACAATTTAATATTGAATCTCCTTAGTATCTAATCAATATATAAACCTTGACTTAGTCTAAGCATCCAATTGTATCTATCATGATGGATTTCTATCCCAACAATATATATTTCTTCACCTAATTCCTTTATGGTGAATCATTTATTCATATGGGATTTAAAAGATTATAAGACTTGTATTTAATTTAGAATTAATTAGTTTTTCATTGATATATATGATTGGACTAACCTTAACCCATTTATAGATACAAAGATCACATTCATTACTTATGAAAAAAAATTTAATTATAGCTTCATCAAATAAATTATTCCATGAACTGGATTCTTTCTTCAATCCATAAATCGATCATTTCAACTTGTATACCATGTTTTCACCCTTAGGAGTCATAAACCATTCAGTTTGTGTCATATATACATTTTCATAAAGGTTACCGTTAAGGAAGGATATTTTTATACCCATTTACCAAATATCATACCTATGAAAACACATATTGGAATGTAGAATTTTGAAGGATTTCAGTATTAAAAATGGTGAAATGGTTTTTTCATAGTCAGTTCCATGATGTTGTTTAAGCTATTTTGAAACCATTTGTGCCTTATAATTATATAATAGTCTATCCATGTCTGTTTTATTCTTGAATTTCCATTTACAACCAACATGATTTTCATCCACTCTAGGATCTTCCAAAATCCACACTTTGTTTTTGTACAAGGAATCTATTTTAAAATTCATAGCTTCTTTCCACTTGGAATCATCAGTTCCACTTACTTCTTCCTTGTAGGTAACTTTATTATTATAATCAACTAATAATGAGTCACCATACTTGGTGACTAGAAAACCATATCGTTCTCTATTTTAACCTATCTTGTACACCTATGTATAAATTGTATGTCTGGAACAGTTCCTTCTATAGGGATTTTTAATTTTTGTTGATGATATATATTATATACCTTGATCCAAGACTTCATTACAGTCTATGTTTCTCCAACAATATCTTTTATATATGTTCCACCTATCAAGGGAAATGGATTTCCTTTGAAACTATCTTCTTTTTTATGAGGATTCATATATATAATATCATCTGGTTTTCTATGGGTATCCTTTAAAGGTACACTTTGTTCCTTTAGGTGCAATTTTCTTAACTGAAGATGTCTTAACAAATGATTTGAAAACCCACACAAGTAAATTATACAAAATTTCTTTTCTTCCACGCTAAATATTATATGGAATACCATTTGTAATATTATTTGGAACTTGGTTTAGTATTTCTTTTGTATCCTATAACGTTTATCCCCAAAAGTATAATATAATAATCACATGACTCATCATTGATCTCACTGTGTCTGAAAAAGTGATGTTCCTTCTTTCACCAATACCATTCCATTGAGGTGTGTAATGAGGTTTGAGTTGAGATAGAATCTCAAACTCCTGTAAAAAATCAATTAAATTTTTATTAATATATTCTATAAAAAAAATTAGGGATGTTTCTTTACATTCTTACAAATATGGTTCTCAAATTAATTCTTGTATTTAATGAATTTATCAATAAAATATGACTTATACCTCACCAAGTGTACATTTACATATCTAATAAAATAACTATTAAATTTTATGAAGTATGAGTACCCACCCCTTTATTAAATAAAAAATGGTCCATAGACATTGTTCTGAACTAATTCAGCAAGCTAGTTTTCCATTTCACCTTTTCCACTAAATACGGATTTGGTTATTTTTCCCATAAATATGTGTGACTAACACTAAGTGGATTTATTTCAAAAGAATCTAAATATATATTTTATTTTAATTTTTTCAAATGATTATTTTTACATTACCTAGTTGGTGATGTTTTAGTTGGGTGTGGTGTGAGTTATGTGAAGTAGTTTCATTATCAAGTGTCATTACTTGGTTCAAGTGATCAACACATGAACACCATTATTTTAATGTTCCTTACTATAAGAAACACTCTAATTGTAAAATAATAAAAATTTATTTGAAAATTTTAACATAAATGAATCTATATCTAGTCAGTACACCAAAATAATGTTTTTGGTAATGGATGAAAAATGATAAATAAATTTCAAAACCAAGATCATTCATGTTGAAAATGTGAGGTGGTAGTCCTCGATACCCATAGTAGCACGTTTTTCTCCATTACCTACACATAGATCTATGTCCCTTCATTCAATCATTATGAATCTACTGGTTCTTATATTCTAATACCTATTTGAAAACTATAGGTTATATCTAACTCCAAATTTATAGAAATTGATAAATTACAATAGATAACAAATTCACATTAAGATTCCCCTTACTTTTTTTTCAAGGTGTAGTTTTTCATCCAATGGCCTTTCTTACCACATGTGAAATATAAAACATCTTGATCCTTTACTTTCTCCTTGACCATTCTCTTCATAGAAGGTAATTACAAATAAGATTTTGTCTTAGATCTCTTCTTTTGAATTTTCGTTTTATTCCCCATAAGGATGGAAGGGTTTTTACACATATTCTTCTTATAAACTTGGTAAAGAATAATTATAAGATCTTGGAGATGCTTCTCAATATATATAACATTAGTGGTAACAATTAAGATGAATACTATTTAATGAAGTGATGTAAGAATGAGATTAGTTTTTGGTTATTTGGGAATTTTATACCCTAGAAACTCTAGATGTTTAATGTAACCAAAGAGTTTGAATATGTGAGGTGTATATGGAACACCTTATCTAATATTTCTTTTAAGGAGAACCTTGTATATCTCAAAAAATTTATATCTTGATATCACCTAATCTAAACCATGAATATGTTCGATCATGCTAAATATTCATGTCTTTTTGAGACTTCATGACTCCAATGGGCATCAATGATAACATTATACACTAAATGTAAATTATGTTACTTATGTGTTTATAATAGATAGAAAAATTTTCATCACTTGCCTATTTAAAGACTATTTAGGTAATGAGGATTCTAACATGTAATATTTTTTTCATAGTACAACACAACCCAAAGTCATCTGAACCATTCTTGGAAGTTATTGAGAGTAAAGAGATGGTATTTATCCATTATTAATTTCAAGAATATTGTAGATGTCAAACTTTCAAAAATTTAATAATTATAATAGATGAAATTATTGGAACTTTAATTGATTAAAATTTATATGATGCATAATGAAATTAATTTTATTAAGTATCTCGTTATTTTATCATGTCCCAATATCCCTCACTATTAAACTCATAATGTCTACTTACCAGGACATTATAGTGTCAAGTATTAATTTTCCCCTTCACATAACCCCAACAAGGATTGGTCAAGATAAATAAAGGTATTTAGATAGGCTGGTCATTTATAACTATGGACTTGTAGCTCCTTTATCCATTGTGTGGATTACCCAATCTTGAGATCCAAATTGGTATTTGCTCAAGAATTTCCTTGAAGTTACACCAAGTCTATCAAGGGATACTCCTATTCTTGTAAAATGGTTAAGTCAACCCAAAACATTAATTAGAAAATCCCTTATAAAATTAAGTTTCCCAACAACGGTTGGATGAATACTTAGTTCTATAGTTTTTATTCTTAATCAAGTAATAGAATGCCATGTCTGAATTAATATATATTTAAGGGATTTTATTTATTATGCATAAATTTTATTTTATTTTATCTTTTACATTTATTTTTAATATTAAGTGGATCTTACTAAATTGATTAACCATTTTTTGAGGAAAAAATTACCCATAATCCAATTTTTTATATTCCATATTTGTACATTAGTTCTTTTATTTATGTAATCCTGGTCTTTCATACATAAAATAAATAACTCATAATATAAAACTAAATAAATGACCTAATCATGAGCTTATGTAATGGTTGATTTCTTGAGAATAAAATAAATAAATTCATGACTTGGGGGGC
The DNA here is from genome assembly GCA_963277665.1 of Viscum album. Classification (NCBI taxonomy): domain Eukaryota; kingdom Viridiplantae; phylum Streptophyta; class Magnoliopsida; order Santalales; family Viscaceae; genus Viscum; species Viscum album. Next base: position 1,086,648,746 of record OY728164.1, on the reverse strand, counting down.
GGAACTCATTTTACCAATTTTTTCATGAGTTTCAACATTCCACTTGTCCACCTATGTATTTCCAATGTTGTTATCATCTTTTCTCTATATTGAACTACCACCATGTGCCTCAGAACACTACATTTATTACATTCATTTATAACGCACATAAAAGTGAGGTTAACTAATGGATTGGTTAAAGGGAATTACATAAATAACCTTGGACATGAACGTCATATATAATAATGGAGTAAGGGATGACTCGAAGTACATCATTTTTAATTAAAGAATTAATAATTAAAAAACCATGCCAAAAATTATATTAAATAAAACCAACACATACAAAAGTGTTCTCAAAACTCATGATCGGTCATATACATGAAATGATTATGCAAAAGTATAATGGATTACATTCATTTTTATTTATTACTTACTAGTATGATAAACATGATTGAATTAAATAAATAATTATATAAATATATTTTATATCAATGACAATTTTTATTATCATAGAGATATCTATCATTAATGAATTCATGAAAAATAAATTTCATGACCAATAATTAAATAAAACCACATTAATTTAATTGAGAATTTAATAATTCTTTGAAAACATTATTAAATTTTCAAACACATTAAGTGACAATAAATTTTATATGGTTTTAATTATACAATTAATTATTTAATATAATTTAATTCTATCCTTTATTAGGAGAGTACATGGTGTGTATTATTATTTTCATGCCCTATTCATTGAATGCCATTTACTTGGGATAAATTCTTGGGTCTCTATAATGTACCATGGTTAGACTACACATCATGTAATAGTTAGCCACACGCTATGTATTATGCTTTTTATGTTCCCATGATACCTATTGATGGTCTTGACGTTTTCTTTAGGGGTGATATTACATGACATGTACTTACTAACTACACACTGTGGATCTCACTTATCGGGTGTTCTATTGACTCACTAGATTACCCAGCATGTGTTTAGGATGTGAGAAAACATGAAATACACACCGTGTATTCCATATACATATCATGTATTTCATTAATTCTCTATTATTTTAGTCTCTCATGGGATTTAATTGTGTATTTTACCACATGGTTTACATGGATGTAACCGCTAAACCATTTAGAAAACTAGATGTGTACACTAGATACACATCGTGTAATTTGAGAAACGATGTTCTAGGAAGGATTTGTTTACACATGGTTTGCAATATATGAACCAAATGTACTAATTTTTTGGTGTGTCATGTATCCCAAAACATGACTAGGTGCAGTGCACTTGGGGGCACAGGGTGTACTCCATCTATATGTCATGTAACATAGTCTTACCAGCCAAAATCCATATAACTTTATGATAGAATGTATATTAATTATTCATGTATTCTTGCATGTTTAAGAAAAATAAACTCTAAATGATGATAAATAATATGTATAAAGAATGTTAATTAAAAATGGATTAAATAATGAATATTCAGGAAATGAAATATCTAACCAGTATTGTGCACAATCGATCAACAATGAAATAAATAATTATAAATTTAAAACATGACTCCTTTGATACCACTTGAAAGTTTAGTACATAGAAGAAGCTCCATGGTGGGTGTATAACCTTAAAGGGACATTAAAATTCAATGGATAATTATTAATTTCTACAAGACATAAACATCATGACCAATGAATTTTTTCCATTGAATATTTAAATATAATATCTCAGAACCTTGAGAGGATATTTTTACGTTAAATTTATAATTAATTAATATCATATCTAAAGAAATAATACCTAATTTTAGGATATTTGATTAATGAAGTTTTTGATAATCTAAAACCCATTTCAGATGACCTTCTTTACATAAAGTGGATGAAAGTGTAGAAACACTCTAATGGTGATGAAAAAATTCTACTACACTCTTCAAATAGTCATCGATGGAATGTTTGGTTCTAGCATGGAGGACTAACTATCTTTTATTTTTCATCTTGATTGATATATAATATTTTAGGCTTGAAGGATTCTCTATGGATCTTCTCATTCTTGAGAGGAGAAAAGTAGGAGGAATTCAATAGAGATGTCCATCATATGCAATGATTCTAAATTTTTAATTAACTATATAAAATAGACATAACCATCTATTTATAGAGTTGGAGTTTTGGTTAAATTATTAAGTAATTATAGAATGACACTTGAAAAATATTATAATTCTTATCAAATTCCAAGACATAAAATAATAATAATAATAATAATATTAATATTATTACTACTATTATATGGAATTCTTTAACTAGTGCAATGATAAATATTATTTTACCATCTTGAAAATTAATATTTATCATTGGACATGATCTTGCTATGCTCAAAATCTAAAAAATTTATTGAATACATGAATAAAAATTTTATGCATAAATAAAAACATTATCCAAAAACTCGTAAATACATATGTATTATATATTCAATAAATATTTTTTATCAAAAAACATGAATAAAAATATTCCTATGTATTGAGAATCATATTTATTCCACTTAAAAAAATCAAATAGAATTTGATCAAGATCAATAGAAGAACATATTGTGTGACCCTCTTGGATTAGTTATCCTTATAATTATGCGGGATTTCCTAAAGTTCAAGATTAAGTTCTAGAAATGGGTCAATGAACCCAAGGAAAATACCTTAATGTCTCAATGTACACAACCACATAAAAACACTTTCTATTTAATATAACCCCTTTTTCGCAATACCTCATCAAGAAAGTTGAAAATATATGTCTTTAACCCATATTACTGACACTCCTTTTTTGACCATATGAAATAAACACGTCATTACACCATAGACAAGGAATTTAATGTTAATGTTCATTTCCAATCAATCGGATGATATATTAACATCCATAAATATGTAAGGGACAAATATGTTCTCAATATATCCATTAATAACATGTCATTTGTGACTCCCTCAATTTAGCACAACTTCCCTCATACATATGGTGTCTTTGTTTTGGTCAGCCAATGAATGTAAGCAATTCATGACATGAATTAATGAAAATATTAAATTCTAAGTACCATTACACATACAGTAATATAGGAACATTCAGTGATTCCAAAACATACAAAATTCTTACTGGCAGGTATGTTATCATAATCTTCCATCATAGAGATGTCTATGTGTGAAATTTGTGAGAAAACTTCTCATCTGATTTTGTGTACTAACACTTGAATGTCAAGACACTATGTTCTCCATCATAGAATATTACCCAATCACTGAAATTTATCTAAGAAAATATTCATGGAACATAAAGGATCTCATCATAGAGGGGTACTGTTTTGACCTTATCTATGCAACATATAATCATGGACATAATTACATTAAATTCATGTAGAAAAATGAACAATATGTAGTAAGATATTATTTTTTAATATTAAAAATATTGAACGATATATGTAATACAAATTATAAAAATTTGGTTCTAGAACACCAGCTCCAATAGAATCAGCACCAAGATTCAAGGGAATTGTCATATGCACAATGTTTGGTCCTAGATCATTGTCTACAAACAGCTCCTAAGGTATATTTGATTTTTTTTCGTAACTTTTTGGTGGGGGATATATTAAATATTAATCCTTGAATTTAAATCATTTTCTAATGGGGAAGATCTAGAATTTAGAGTGGTTTAATTAGACATAGATAACAAACCTTTTCATTGAAATGTCATTACACCAAATCTTGGTGGTTATTATTATTAGAATATGTTTTTATGGGTTCTTGACATGATTTTTTTGCCTGAATGTGTAGCCCTATGAGATCTATGATAGAGGTCTAATCACTAATGGATTGTTTCTATTTCCATTGAGACCTGTTCATAATGATTTATTGTATGTGTAATTGTGATGGTTTTGAATATTTCTCTATAGAAAATGATAATGATATGTCATACTGTATCAATGGGTTTCATGAGATATCTTCTAGAGGTTGATCTATATGGACTATATCCTTGAGTTGTATTTGTTATACATTGTTCAGTGTGTACATGGGTTATCCCGACCATTGGGATGTGTCAAATGTGTTTTTGGGATAACCCATCGAGGGGGGATGTGTTAGGCAGCCTTTCAATTTCTCTCCAGGATGGAGATGAAGTAGTTAGATCTGGTCTATGTAGACCTTATATGTTCGTTATTTTTGTGTGATGTACCTGTTACTTATCTAAACTTTTTAATTTTTCATGAAATTAATCAGTACATACTATTCACTTATGTTAAGTACCCATTGGTGGTGTCTTACAAGGTTTTATACTCACCCCCTACATATGAATCTCGTTCCGCATGTAGATTTCATTACCAAGGATCTAGTGAATAGAAAAGGTCCCTACTATGGGTGGTTGAGAAGGACTAGTGGGAGGGTACCGATGTTTTTGGATGGACCTTGGTCTTTGATGTCTGAGGATATTTTCCCCTAATTTATTTTATGTCATATATTGATCCACTACATGTAGGGATCTATTTCTTCATTATGGTATGTGTTACTAATATTCCATATTTTTATTTCATAGTTCAGTACTTTATGTTTATACCGCTACTCTGATGATTGATTTATTCTTTATTTATTGATTTTATAATTATCGATCCCATTTTATAATATTATTTTTATCTGATATAGAGGTAATAGACTCCCCACATCATTCCTGTTGTCCCTCACCCCTTGTTGGTGACTTCTTGTATATGGGGAGGTGCACATGATTTTTTGTGGAACCCTGAATTAGACTTGGTGATTCTGGTATGGGTGTAGAAATATTGTATTAGAGGACTAGGTTCACCAGCCTATTTCCTTTCCTTACCTCAATTTGGGACAAGGTAGAAATTATATATAATGGTTGGCACTCGGGCAGGGGAGCTATATTGATGTTCGGTCAACACTGTATAGTGGACCTCTAACTTATCTTGAAAATGAAAATTGATTCTCTGGTTGTTCGATGTTACCTTTGATTTAATTTTCCTTGGATATTTACATGCTGTTGGTATACTGATTAATGGGATTTGGTGTCCATATTTCATCTTTCCTAAACAAGTATGATCATAATAAATGTGATTTTTTATCTTATATTAGATAAAACCCATATAATTAAAATGGAATTTGAAATTTATGATATGTTTTTTGGAGCATTATTTCTTACATTCTTTTATTTTATCCTGAGTATTCTTTGCTTTAGTATATACATAGTTGTGACTAATAAGTATGTACCTGAGGCTTGTCTTTGGCCATGGTTACTGATTAAGGGATAATGCCCTATTTTTTGGGTAGCCACTAAGGTTGATCGTTTTTGTAACCCTTGTGTGTGCATGTGATATATTTTTTATATTCTTGGTTTAGATATTATCTTTCTCTATGGTTGATATAGAATTTAAGGAAATACCTCCTCATATATTTCCTGAACATTTGGTTAGACAAGATGATCATAATACTTCCATAGGGGGATAAAGTCCTTCTAGAACCACCTATTTTGTAATAGTGTATAATATAAATTGTCCCCATGATGGTTCCAATTGCTCAAACTTTAGAATCGATCCAACTTGGACTCTTCTATATAGTACCTATTTGAGGTGGATAATCCCACATGGGTGGGCCGATAATGGATAAATATGTTAGTGACTTCTAAAATCAAAATCCCCATTCTTTTAGGGAACTAGAGGCCCCTAGGATATAGAGAAATAGATACAAGTCATCGAGAGGTTCTTAAATATCATGGAGACTGCATAGGATTAAAAGGTAAATCTTGAAACATTTATCCTTTTGGGAGATTTTGGGTGGTGGTGGGATGTTATGCTTTAAGCTGGTTGAAATGAAGGTAAGATGTGTGTGACCTTCAAGGACTTCTTCTTAGAGGAGTTATTTCATCATGTGATAAAGTTGGACCATTCTTAGTATTTCATGGATCTTATATAGTGGATGATGTCAGTTTCTTCCAATTTTGTTTGCTTCAATGAGTTTATTCACTTTTATCTTCTTAAAGCTGGGAATAAGATGGAGAAGGCCAAGAAATTTGACAACATTCTTCATCCAGATACAAAGTTCCAAGTTAGAAACATTGATTCGTTGGGCTATGATATAGTTTTTTGTAAGGCTTTGACAATATATTTGGGTATCGATGATGATAGAGTTGCAGATCTTCTTCCAGCTATTAGTGGTTCGATGATGCCTTCTCCGGTGTTGTACCAGTTACTTATTGTAGAAATAGGAAATCGAATTCACAGGATGAATGCCAATGAATTTGTCAATATTTATTATAGAACATTGGTTATTTTAGTCCCACTATGGGAGATTCCTCTACTAGGTGCTATAACAATGGGAAGAAAGGAAACTATCTCATGGACATTCTTGTTTCTCTCTAGACTTGTCATCAGTGTTGAAAGGCCAATAATTAAAAGTAGTTCTATGGCATGAACTATAACAGATCGGGGAAAGTGATACACCTACTTTTATTATCGCTAAGTAGAAAGTGTTGATAAAAGTATCACATTTATCATCACTATCTAAAAGCTCTGATAAACATTTTTAATAAAAAATATTATTAATATATATATATAATTATTATATTTATATTAAAAAATAATGTTTACTTATATACATTAATTAAAAAACACATGTTTATAATTATTATAAATATGATACATTAAATTTTTTTAATAATTCAAATATATATATATATATAATGATTTTAAAGTAGTTATAAGAATATAAATATATTTATATAATTAAAAAAATAGAATGAAAATAAAATAAAATAAAAATATTTATAATATTTATAATTACATATTTATAATTATATATAAAAATACATTTTAAATATATTTATTTATAACTATAACTATAAATATATATATATATATATTTGTCTCTAATGAATTGAGTCAATACATATATATATATATATATATCATGTGATAATGATGATATTCATGGACAATTTTATTTTCATATATTGATATCCGTGAGTATAATTAACCATATCTATAATCATAAATATATTTGTGGAGATGATTGGGTTGCTATATATGTTTTAAATGTTTTATTACCATTTCTTAGGATGACACATGCATATGTTATGTACTCATGACTCATGAAATGTTCATGTATACATTCACATGCCATTATTATTCATGCTTCCATTGATGGGATGAATCATTTTTTATGATCTATACTTTTCATTCATGCATACCAATGAAGTGATTTATGTTCCAATAAAAAAGTTATAAAATTATAATAAATATATTTAAATAATAAATATATTTATTATATTTATATTTATAATTATAATTATATATATATATAAATCATTATAAAATTACAATAAATACAATTATTATAATTTTATAATATATATTTATATATATTTATATATATATATATATATTTAAATCATTATAAAATTACATTACATATAATTATTATAATTTTGTAATATATATTTGTATATATTAATATACATATATATATAATTATTTCAAAAATATTTATAAATATATATATTTATTCTTATAATTATAAATAAATAAATATATTTGAATAATTATAGAATTATAAAAAATAAATTTATAATAAATATATAAATAATTATATATATATTATTATGTAAAATAATTTATCAAAATATTTATTTATAATTATAATTTTTAATTAATATATATTTAAATATTTAAATAATTATAATAAATATAATTATTATATATAATTATAAAATTAAAAATATAATAAATATATTTATTATAATTTTGTGATTGAAAATAAAATATTATTTATTTATAGTTATAATTATAAATAAACATTTATTTATTTAAATAATTATAAAATTATTATAAATATATTTAAATAATAACTATATTTATAAGTATATATAAATAATTTTAAATATATTAATTTATATATTAATATATATATATATATATATAATCAAATAAATATTTATATATATTTATAGTTATATACAAAAAATAATAAAATAATAAAAATATATTTAAATAAGAAATATATTTATTACATTTATATTTATATAAATATATATATAAATATAACTATAATAAATATATTAATATAATTATAATAAATATATTAATATAATTATAATAAATATATTAATATAATTATAATAAATATATTAATATAATTATAATAAATATATTCATATAATTATAATTAATATATTTATTTATCTAAATCTTTATCATTACTAAAATAGAACTAGTAATAATGTGTTTTATCAGCGTTTTCTATTTTAGCACTGATAAAACTAATCTTTATCATCACTAAAAAAGCACTAGTAATAATGTGTTTTATCAGTGTTTTCTATCGTCGTCGAACCCTATCACCCCCATTACTACCTCTACCGAACCCTATAGTTGTTTCTACTTCCTTTACTTTCACCAAACCCTACTACTACCACAAAACCCTACCACTGCCGACTGCCATAACTACCAACTGATTGCACTGTCACAATCTCTGTTGCCAACTGCTTCCTCCTCTGCCACTGAACACTACAACTTCGATGAAACCCAATGAAGATATAAGGTATGTCTTCCCAATGGTCTCTTGAGTTATTATGGAATGAATTTTAAATAATGACATTCACAAATATTGGACTTTTAGCTGGTGGATCTTGATATTGTGTCTTAGAGAGAGTATTTTATTCAAGGTGATGCTCATGAGGTGTGGAAAAAGAATGAAGAGCATCAAGTACTATTTTATGGGAACCTAATTATTTAATGAGAGATGTGGTAAATGTTTATCTATGAGATTCATTACTCACCTCTTTTTGATAATATATTAGAGGAAAGAAATTCATTATATTTTTTATATTCTAAACATTTTATTCCTCCATATTTACTTATTAATTAAGTTGTAAGATATTTTTTTGTTAAATTATAATTTTAATGAATTTTATCAAAATTTGTTCCAAATATATGAAATTGTGAAGTCAAATGATCGATTTTATTTTTGGAACAAAATTACGAACAAACTATTTATAATTATTCACTTTGTTATGTTTAAGATGCAATATGCTTTTTTAGCTATGGGATGAAAATATATATATATATATATCGTGATTTGTTATGTGAATATATATGTGATACTTAGAAGTATATATTTCATTATGTAATTGAACATCCATATATATTTATGATATCATATTGATCATATATAAGATATTTTTTAAGATTTGGATTTAATTTTACAAAGGTGTGAAATATATAATACATCTCAATGAATACGTAAAAAATTTCTCTTTTTTGAAGAAAAATTTGGAAAAGTAATGTGATAAGTAACATGTTCAACGCATAAATAATATACTTAGATCAGATACATAGGAATCCGTACCTAGTTTATATAAAATAGAAGGGCAATATGTATAATATTCATCTGATATGTATGAAGTGTGACTGATACATAAGTTATTTTTCTCTAGTTTTAATGATACACAACATAATATCCCTCACCTATAAAAATAAAAAATATATTTTTAAAGGAAGAGGATGATACATAATATATTTTCCTTGGTTTTTTCAAGATTGCACAATATTGTTTTAAGCTTAAAAATGGAGATATTGTTTGTACTACTTCACAAGAACATTATTGACTGTTATTGGGTTGATGTATAATGGTTTTCATAATTCTTGATGGATGTTATGGTATTATTTTGTATGTTTGGTTGTCATAGTGAAATTTAATGATCTATTATGTGGTGATTATGGTTAGATCAAGTGTTGTGTAGAGCTGGTTGAATGATCAAGGTTTGATAAAGTGTGGATAAATGTATCTGAGAATAGGGTGACAGGTGTGGTAGTACAGTGATGATGTCATTAAAAGTGTTGAATACTTCATGCTTCTCTATGTCAAAACATCAAATATGTTGAGGGTATTCCACCAAAAAATTTCAAAATATTATATTTAGAAATGATAAATATTTATCTTATTTTATAATATTAATATTTCACTACATTTCTGTAACACCGCGATATTTTTTGAAATATATTTTTTCGATTTAATTTTATTTTTTTGGATATTTTTAATCTCACGCAATACTGAATATAGCTTTCTCTATATGAAAAAAATATATGCTTAGTTTGCATTATATGGAACACTAAGGTAAGATTGCACTATAAACAACACTTGGATTAGTTGGAGGTATGCGCAACACTATGTTTGGAATGTGTTACACAAAATACTGAGTTCTTTTGATATCCTGCATTAAACGAAACACTGTGTTTTACCAAACTAAAAAAATATTTTTAAAATATTTTTATTTAATATAATAAGATTTTACCAAGCCGTTAAATTAGAAGAGATGAATAGTATTAACTAAATTGTGAAAATAAAAGTTTTATAACATGAATTCATTAGTTATCAATTAATTATAAATGAAAATATATACCGATTGAATATAAAGGAACCAATTTTTCTTTTATGCTCAGAAAAGTCATTTTTTCTTAATATATAATATATATAATAATTATTGAATGATATTAATGAAATATATATGTTATATATTTAAGAAAATATTTTTTATATTCATATAGTAAATTTTATATGTATAATATAAGAGAAAACCCAATTTTATGCATAAAAACCAATATTTTAAAAAGGATAATTTTACCATATTTTAATGGTGAACCCATTTTAAATCAAAATTTTGACACTTTTATATATTTTATAAGAGGTTACATGGGTTTTTTCAGAATCCCAAAAACAATAGGGTATACGGGTTATAGCCTAAACCTAAAAACAAGAGGGTACGCAAGTTGTATCTCATCCCCAAAAAAATAGGGTACACAGTTTATAGCCCAAGCCGGAAGTAGTTACATGGGTCATTTTCCCAAGCTCGATATGTTATGAAGGTCTTGGTAGGTAGCATTAATATAATATTTTCTATGCTTATGTGTATTCCACAATTCAATGTCTTATTCCAACATTATACTCTCATGGATAATTTTCTTGATTCCCTTATGATTCATATCTTATGTTTTTTAAATCATTATTCCATGTCTCATTTGTATGATCTTTGATATGTAGGGTATGATCTTACAATGTCATGATCATGTTCTCATACCCTTATGTTCAAGTTATACTCAAATATCTCCTTTATTTACCTTTACTAACCAGCTGAGCTCACCCATTCTTAAGATTACTTTCCCAAGGTTATGAAGAAAGGTTTTAAGTAGGAGTATTAAATGTGAATATATTTTTGGAAACATTGAAGATTTTTCACCAAGTTAGAATATTGTGTTCTGCGTTTCAGAATAAACTAAACTACTATGGTCATTAGGAATGTACTTTAGTAATGTACTAAATATTTATCAAAAAAATATGTAATATCCATGTATATTAAGGCAGTCGTTATAAAAATTCCTAGACCCTTTCTACTTATAGTGTCTTCCACTTTATCTTATTTACCTGTATGGTAGTGGATTGATAATTAATAGTGCTTAATCAACTCTAACCATCTTCGTTGGCCCATATTTAGCTCTTTATATGTGGAAATATACTTGAGTCTCTTATTATCCGTATATATTCCACAATTATCATCAAAGAGATAATGTTTCCATATTTTCAAAGTGAATATCACTACATCCAACTCCATATCATGTGTTGTGAAGTTCTGTTCATGAAATTTCAATTTTTCTGAGGTATAGGCTATCACTCTTTCATTATTCATTAAAAACATCCCAATACATTATTTGAAGCAATTCTATATACCACGAAAAGATTTCCACTTGTGGGTAATGTAATTACAGGTGCAGTGATATGCCTCTTCTTAACTTCTTTGATATCTCTTCATATTCATTATTCTAAACAAAATTTACTCCCTTATAAGTTATTTAGGGTAGAGGGTTTTATAGTTGGGATAAATTTGTCATAAATAAATGATAATTCTCATTTATTCTAAGGAAACTATGGATATTTATCACAAATGATGGCCTTGGTCATCCTTTAATTGCCACTATCTTCAAAGGGTCTATATATATCCTATTTCTTATGATAATATGCCACAATAATGATACATCCTTCAACTAGAAATCAAATTTTCTATACTTTTCATATATATTATCTTCTAATAAGGTATTTACCACATTTAATAGATACTACTCATGTTATTCCTTGGTTTTATATCTTCTATAAAGATTACCATAAATTTTTCGAGGTAACCTCTAAATACTTTATTCATTAAGTCCATGAAGATATCTATAACACTAGTGAGACCAAATAGAATTAATATGAAATCATAGTTCTTATACCTTGTATGAAAAGAATTTTTGGGATATCATCCATATTCAACCTTAGTTGATAATACCTCAACCAAAGATCGACCCTAGAAATCTATTAGGCTCTATGTATCTGATCGAAGAAGTCATCAACCATGGAAGAGGATACTTAATCTTTATTTTGATCTTATTGAGCTCACAATAATTAATGCACAGGTGCATTGACCCATAATTCTTCTTAATGAAGAGGATTAGTGTACTCCAAGGTTAATCACTTTGGTGTATGAACCCTTTATCTGGATTTTCCTGTAGTTATTTCTTCATATCCTCAAGTTCCACAACAAACATTCTATACTGAATCTCGAATAATGGAACTGCCCTAAGTATAATATCAATTAAAATTTCAACCTCCTGGATAAGAGGAAAACCACAAAATTCTTTTAGAAACACATCCGCGTATTACATAAAAAAATTCATGTCTTGAAGGATGATATTTTCCTTACACACAATAATTTGAACTAGATACGCATTCTCATAGGGTAATAATATCCATTCTTGACATGTTATTGCTAAAAAAATTCACCCCCCTCCTTTCACTTAAACAGAATCGGGGGACGATTCACAATATGGAGATTTATTCCCTTCTCATGAAAATTTATATTAGGAATATATAATAAAATCAAATCCATACCAATAATTTCATCAAATTATAATAAAAGGAGTATCACAAGGTTCATTAGGAATTCTAGCCCACCAATTTTTATAGGGAAGGAGTTATACACATGGGACATAATAATTTCCTCATTTTTTATTTTCATTGATATCTCATATTCCATCATTTGTTGTAGTGTTTTAATAGTTATAGTAAAATTACATGATATGAAGGAATTAGTAGAACCACGATCAAAAATTATATTCACTATTCTTTAAGGAATAATGGTGGTACATGTCACCACTTTTTTTTTGGGATCCACCTCAATGGTTTTAATAGAATAACCTCTCCCTTTCATCCTTGGAGGTTGTTTGCACTGATTTTCTATGACAACCCTTGTCTTAGTGAATTGATTTATAAAGTGACTATGTCCATTATAGTTGAAAAATTGGACAAAATGATGAGGGTTGACTAGAGAATTCATCTCTTCCATCACATTGGTGGGTCTCTCTTATTGAAAATATCTAGTTGGGTTCCATTCCGTTTCGCATCAAAAGAATTTCAGCACCCCCTTAGGAAATTTCCAAGGTGCTTCTTTCCACACTTTTTACAAGTGGGATGTTGAAATTTCTTACCACTATTATATTTCCCCATCATAAAATCATAATTAAACTCTACTTTCTGCTTCTTATCCCATTGATACCCTTTGGATTCTATGATCTCCATTTAAACTTTGAGGGAACTCTGAACAATTTTCTCATATCTATTAAAGTCTATGATCACTAATTATTTTTTTAGACTTGGTTTTATCCCAATAAATATGTGGTCAACTATTTATTTGGGGATAATGACAAATTTGGATGCATATCATGCAATGCTTGTAAAGTTTTACTAAAAATCCTCTATGGATTCATCATGTTTTTTGATTAATTCCAAGGAAATCCCTTTCCATTTTAAGTTGGAGAGTGTGAGGGAAAAATTTATCGAAAATAAAATCTAAAATTCTATCCATCACATCACTTTGATCTCTTCCTCATGCTTTGTATTCTTGATCAATGTCCCCCATTGATCAGTTTCTCCCTCCATATGATAAACAACCAGTATAACCTTCTCTTGATAGAAGAATTTAAGTATAGATAATATCCTCTCAATGGATTTGATCTATTGTTCCATGATTAAGGGATCAGACGACCCATTAAAAGTCAGAGGCCTTTTTTACATAATGGTCTCAATTGCATCATATTATTTCTTAGGGGGATTTGGGAGTTCCTCATAATTTAGTTTTTTGTTTCAAAATCCGAGTCAACTAATAGAGTATCATCACAATTTCCATGATTCATACTCCCTTTGGGTTGGGAATCTTTTTTGGGTAGTCATCACATTGCCCTTCACATTAGTTGTTTACTCAGTTCCTCATATTTTCGTCCATTGTCTAATATAAAAGAAAAATTAAGGATGATTATTTTTAAACTATTAAACACATAAATGGGAATCCAATAAAATTAAATTGTGACTTATAAATGAAATTTATTTTTATAACTTATGAATTAATAGAATTCAATATATATTATCCATGATATATTTACAAATGTAAACTCTCATAGGAATTTTTTTTCCCTTAATAATAGTTCATATTGAGCTTGTTAATTTACCAGATCATATACCTTGGGAGTTTCAAATGAGGTGTGTAGAAAAGCCCATTATTTTTCACCAATACATTATCGAGTCTAACTCAATGCGGTGTTTTTAGGTGTTACCCCTAGGTAAATATGTGCCAGAGCCAAATCCAAATGTATTATCTAGACAGTGATGTATTTTCTTAGAAACCACTTAATATGTACTTTACCAAAATTTAGGGATGTATTATTATGTTTAACCTTATCCTTAAGGATTTTTCTAGAGTTTTATAATCCAAATTTTAAAAATAAAAAAACTTTCTGCTAATACCAACTATGAAAACCCTTGTATTTATTAAAAATCATGGTTTATTATATCAAGGTATGCATAATATAACCCAAAATATCAATATGTAAAGTTTATTTTGAGAATTAAGTACAATACATGACAACATTAAATAGTGGTCCATCTCTATTATTTAATAATTTCATAACATACTTATATTATTCCATATTACTTAAAACTCCATAGGATAACCTGGGGACGTACATAAGAAAGTGGTGAGTTATAAAGTTTGGTAAAGGAAAAAACATGGAATAAAATGAAGAAATTTTTACATGATATAAAATAGGAATTTCAATGGGACATAAATTTGGTGATAATCATAAACATGAAAAATGATTCTGGATATATAATGATAACATAAAGGCAACTTGGGAAAGTGGAAACAGCTTTAAATATGACATCATAAACATAGACCATGGCTAACTTCCAAGACATCATAACATGGTAAAAAAGGTCCAGTGATGGATTATTTTCACTCCCTAATTACATTAATGACATCTCATTAGACTAAAATATTACCCAATTCATTGGAGCACTACATAATTCTAGACGCACTTGTCACTTTAATATCATGTACATGCACAAGTTTTCCACATAGATCATTCAAAATAGGTTCATATTTAATAATATATAATTCCAAAATAATGGTATGTGTAATAAATACATGTAAGTAACCAATAAAGGAATTATAATTTCATAGAGGTGGACCCCCTTGATAGTAAATGAGTACGGTTATTCACTATACAATTGTTTGGAATGAAAAATCGCAATGAAATTTCGGCAGCATAATGGGGAACATAAATGTCCATGTGAGGGATTAATGGGAGTGAAAGATGTATATAATCATTTATAAATCATAAGGTAAGTAGGGTAATATGGAAAAATATATCCAAACCTCAGTAATTGGAGATAGATTTCATAAGATAATGAAGATGTTGGAATAGAAACGAGAAATAGAGGATCCCTTACCTTAATAGGGTGACAAAAAAACCTTAGGATGAACTTATTTAGAGCTTGGGTTAACCTTGGCAGTACTCTACAGAGGGGAGGGTAGAGTAAGGATGTGATCCAAATATTTTTAGTGAATAATAACGTGGTTTTGGTTTAGTTTATATAGGAAAGGAGAGGAGAGTTCATTTGTATTCCACAAACTTAGATTGTGGGCCCTATATAATAAATTAATCAAAACCAAATAATATCCCATGGTTTCAAAAAAATATGAGTGGTTTAATTTATTTTATAAATCCAATTCCCAAAATCATTAATATATTACCCTTCGTGATCTGAAATTGAGTCATTTTCTTAAAGAAATGATTTTAAAATATTAAAATATAATATAGGTTTTGGAGGATTTATAAAGGCTTTATAAAATTAATAAAATAACCTTAAAAAACATTATTTTAAATAGGAAACATAGATTTGGTCATGTATACCTTTTATATCAATTATTACATCATTATTTGATCATTATGATGTCATAATAGACACCTTATATTTATACCATATTTAATATTTTCTCAAAAAGTTGAATATCTCGAAAAATTATGAAAAAATCACCATTAAATAATTTTGACGTTCTGATTCCAGAAATAATATTTATTTTATAAATATATTTATAAAAATATATGAATTTTCATTTTTAATTTAGAATCAACATTTATTGAGAAATGATGAGTTCTTTAACAATAACAATTTTTTGAACCCTTATAAAAATAACATTTGACATTATAAAATTTTTATTATCATTTATATTTAATAAAAAATACTTAATATTAATATATTATTATAATATAAATTATTTCAAAAACCTATTAATTCATCAAAATAAAATTCCTAGTTGAAATTTCATGTCACCCAAAAATACAATTTATGTTTTATCATATAAAAATCAAAACCATTTATAAAGTAACAATAATAAAAAGTAAAAATAAAATTTTATCTTTTGAAATTAAAATATACATATTCATATTATTAGGGTCTTAATACATATCCATTTATTACATAAAAAAATTCTCTAAGGTTAAGGTGTGTGTTTGTGATATTTTCTTGGGGTGGTTTGGTGTACATGGTTTGGTTCGTGATCACGATGTGCTTGAATTTCTCCCATAAATGGTTTCTCTATTACTTTAGTTATTTGATTTCATCTTGGTATTGGTCAAGGGAAAATCATAGTGATGTTATCACACTCAAGAGCTTTGAGAAATGGTATTCATACAGTATAATCCTACTAGTTGATTCCATCAAATCCTTTTTATGTTCCAATTGGATTTTTCAAAACTCTAAATTTTTACTAATCATATGATCACTATTTGATGAATATATTAGAAATATTTATGAAACTTAATGGAATTTTAAATTATATAGGATATAATAAAACCAAATAAGTTCATCTTTTTTCTATAACAATAATACATAACAAGGCATTAAATTAAATGACAAATGAAATTATATTTATAAAAGTTTGGTTCATTACAATGGGAGTTTTATGAATCAATTTCCAAATATATTCTCATATGCACTATCATGAAGTACATCGAAAGTCATTAGTAAGATCTCATAATTTTCTGAGTTCATTACTCTTTAAGTTTTTTGTTTAATCTATTATGTTTTGTAAAATCATTCAAACCATGGTATTTGAGCCTTGTTCATTTCTTAAATCGAGGTTTCATAGGTGTTTGGGGGCTTGGAGAATCCGAATTGGAGGAGGATAATAGCGGATAGTGATGGTTTTAAAGATTAGATAAACTATAAAACCATTGGTTAGATGGAGCTATTCCCTATACCCCGATAAGGATATAAGAGCCCCACTAAATCACTGGTGGGATAATATTGGTTAGATATTCTACCGAAGTGCCATCGGCTAAACAGGGTAGTTCTCATCTATTTAGGAATGTTGGAGGACACCGCTATCTACCCTATGGTGTTGGGATAAGTTAGGATGAAGAGGGGAAGAATCATATTTCTTCCACATGAAACACATTTTAATCACCTATTAACCATTAATTAAATATTAATTCTAGTTTTATAAATTTTAAATGATCCTTAAGGATCTAAAGGCTTCTCTAGTTCCTCTTAATGGTTCTTCGATCCATTCTTCAGTCTAGTAATCCAAAATTAGTAATTTCCTCTTATCATTTATGAAATCTTCTTGTATTTATCTAGAATCCTTTCCTTATAGACTTGAAATTTTGTGTTAATTTCTTTCCATAGGATATTATGGTGTTTTACAAATATCTAGTGTCTAATATTGGATCACATATTCTTCATTTCTTGAGGTGGTTGGTCCAAAATATCTACTAGATGTTTTAATTTCCTTTTCTACTGTGTGAAACATGTGTAATAATGTATTCACGCCATGTGTGTGACCTAACCTGATTGGTAACATGGTTTTTTGATGAACATATACACTTAGACTTCCCATGGATCCCACTGAGTCCATTGGAATTAAGACTGTGACATAATCCCATCCACGAGGTGTGTCAACCATTGATGCTAGGTTGGAAGTTAGATTAGTTAAACCAAGATCCCTAAGATGATTTTTTTATTATTATTAGAATGGATTTGAAAATTATATTAGCATAATATGTGAAATTTTTATTTGGATTAGTAAAGGAAAACTCATATTGAAAGTGGTTAAATGGAATGTAATTATCTTTATCATGATAATATGATGAATTATGATCATAATGGTGTGTTAACCAGATTGGTCTTAATTGATATGTGTATTGAATTTTGTTACTACTATTAGGATAATTGGTAACTTAGAATAATGGGATGGATATTTGAATATTGTTATGATTCTCTTGATATTTAGTAACTTGGTATAATGTAATAAATGTTGATAATTGGTAATTTGATAAATTTAAAACTATATATTATAATAATATGTTTGATGTCTTTGTTTTTTTAGTATTATATACAACCTACTTGAAAAGTTTTCTTGTTATAAAACTTTGATTATACTTTATTACTGAGGTCTAGATGCATGGTGAGGTACTAATTAAGGTATTGATGCATGGTTACATACCAATTTAGGGATAGATACATGGTAACATACCACCCAAGGGATAAATGCACGGTTAGATGATGAATGAGGGGTTGATACATGGGTACAGACCGCCTGAGGTATAGATGCATGGGTACATAATGCATGAGGACTAGATGCATGGTTACATGATTCCTGAGGGAGAGATGTATGTGATTACATTATGCCTAAGGACAATTTTATGTGATAGACATGGTGTTCCTTTATAGTTATTTTCACTCGGTTGCACGAACATAGTCTTCTAGAATTTTTACCAAAGCTGGTTTGGTTTAACCTAGGTGTTAATTAGGAGATCGAGTGTTGGTGGGTTATTTGATGGTATGAATTAATTTAAAAATTAATTCCCCTAGTTATCATACTATTTACATGTAATACTTATTTATTTTGGATATTTTTAAATACCATGTGTTTCATCTTACTGAGTTTTTCTCACTCCTTTTTCAAGCACCATTTAGAACCTGGATTGACATTATGGATACATGTTTGGACAACCGAAAGGGGATTTGTGCTTAATTGGATGATATTTTGGATTTCATTGGATATTGGATATATGAACGAGAATGGGGTTTTAGACCAGGATATTTTTAGATTATTTATTCTTGAGTCTTCTTTAGTTTATTTTTCCTTATATGGATTCATCATGACACTTAGTTGACATCCTTTATGATATGACATGGTTGATTATTTTACAATTGGTTTTTTGGTTATAATCTTATATATTGGTTTCTTGTATTATTGTATTTGTCCTATTTCAATTTTTATTACTTCTTAGTGATAGTAGTTAAATTTTCCCCACTATACTCCTTAGACCCTCGTTGTAAGTCGATAACCTCTGGCATATGGGGAAGATCACATGATTCCATGTAGAGACCTGTATTAGTCTCATGATGGAGTATCAGGTAGGTGATGTTACAAATTGGTATCAAATGATGTTTTTTGTATTAATTTACAATATTATAATGGTAGATAGGAGACTAAGAAGTTTCAAGGATTGTTAATTAACTCGTTCATGGTAGGGGACAAACCATGTGTGAGAGAAAATCAAGTACCTAAGGATGGGATTGTTATTCCTAATGTTTTTTGTTATATATGTGATGTTATTTTACCTTGGGTGATTCCCTTATTCTATGATTGTATTATTTTATGTGATTTTACTCATGGATTGGTATGACATGAAGTGATTATGCGCGCATTATGGTAGGAATGTAGAGGAATATATTGACATGCATTGTTTATGCTAGGTACATATTTAGCGCATGTGAAATTTCTGTATATCTGAACTGTGAAAAAAAATATCATGATATATTTGATAAAAATTAGTAAACAAAACTATTATGACATTCCAATTCAATTATTTAGATAATTTTTTGTGTAAACTTGGGTTAGTGGTTCTCTATTAAGGCCTTCACTTTGTAAGGTTGATCTTGTTATACATATTGTGATCTAAGGATTGTGTTGGCCTTTATAGATAAAATTACTCTTCATTATCTTTGGGTTGAGCATCAGTATAGTGGTAATTAGTACATCGCTCAAGTAGCTAATCTTGAACTTCCCATGGATTTAGGGAACCATATGGACGATCATCTTTGTAACAGTTTCTTGTGGGTCATGTGATCTATTGAGTGGGGGAATTATTATAACGTTCCTTCTATGTATGACCTAAAAATAGATTTTAATCTATATAATCCCCCCAACATTCACTAGGGAGGGATTCCCATAGGTATCTGAGTTCTGGATTGAGTTTGTCTATAGTATCTTCAAGTACATTGAGACACCCACATACAGAAGGGTGATGCTTGATTCTTATATGCTCTGAGGACCAGAAAATTCTTTTTGGGACATCCTATAGAAAGGTAGAATATAATATGAGATAACCTAGAAGAAGTTCATGGTGAATTTCCTAAGATACTTCTATCCAAAGATGCTAAGGGATGAGAGCAATTTTGATTTCATGCACCTGACACTGGTGATAATGTTAGTGAAAGACTAAACTATAAGTTTTATCGACATGTAGTGTTTTTCTACATCTTTGGAAGTTGATGATATTTCTAGGGTAAAGAAATTTTAGGATGAGATTTGTTATGAGATGTAGTATCTAGTAAAAATATATTCCATTAGAAACATCACTAATGTGATGAATTAGTCTCTCATAGTGGAATGGTACCTGAAGGTGGCCCCAAGTAGCGGGTAGACAGTCTCAAAAGTATGATATGTGAGCTCTTCTGTGGGTGGAAAAAAGCATCACATCGACAATTACATCCATAGTAGTGGGGTATAGATAAGGTAAGGAAGTGGATAGCCATATCAAGACTGCGTCTTGGTTAATTATTTCCATTATAGAAGGGCTATCCACAAGCACCATTGGTGTACTTACCCTATAATGGAGTGTTGAGCTTGGGGTTGGATAGGCCATATGTAATGGTTCTGTAGGATCAATCAATAGTTGACTGATGGTAGAGTATCAATTCACTAAATAGATTCTAGGAAGGATTTATCTACCCCTCAGTAGATAGGTAGATAGAGTTCTACCAGAAACTCTGGTTAGGGTAGGGGATGAGGTACCTTGATGTAGGAGTGGTAGTACCTGCCGAAGGGAGAATATCATGGGATGAAACTAAATCCCATGGCAGATGGGTGATTCAGCTGCATGTTATATAGTCTACTCTTACCAATATGGATGCATAAAATTTTAATATCATAGGTTGGAGTATAGTATCATCTACCCTTTCATGTGTTTTTTTTTGATACAGGAGCATCTCTTTCCATTATATATACCCTTCATTTAATGGTATAGGTTTTTTATGGAAATATCTAAGGGTGTTATGATCATTGCCACAATGTTATGGGTGCATTCAGAGGGTTTCAGACACTACAAGGGGTGTTCTCTTGAATTTGGTGGTTATCATTTCATTTAGATGTTTTTTATTCTATAAATGATAGTCTTTGATTTAGTTCTCATTATAGATTGGATAGTTCAATACCAAGATCATATCAACTATTATCAGAGGAGAGTTAGCATCGTATCACTAGAAGGGGGAAGTTATATCCATCATGTTGATTATGAACTTTATATAGGTCATGTAGAAATAATTTAGTGAATATTGGATTGTATCATGACCTAGATAGTGATCCTTGTTCCAGATGATGTCTAGTTTCAGTAGAGTACCTTTCCTCCAGTGGTGGGCCATTTTTTGGATGCCTTTTCTGAATATTTTTCTAACCTTACACCTAAGTGGTAGATCATGTTAACTAAATATTTGGTTCCATGATCCAAATATATTTATATATTGTTGTATAAGATATCACTAGGGGATCTTCATAAGTTGAAAATACATTTGGAAGATATGGAATCTAAGGGATTTATATGGCCAAATACTTCCCTAGTGGGTTCTCCCTTTCTTTTCATTAAGAAGGTTTATGGGACTTTGTACATATGTGTGGATTATTGGGAACTGAATGAGATGATGTTCAATAACTGGTATCATCTTCCACACATCGATGATCTCTTGAACTAGGTAAGAGATACCTATATTTTCTCCAAGATCAACTTGTGATTGGGGTACCATTAAGTGAGGGTGAGATTATCAAACATACCCCCACAATATTTTTAAGATAATGAATGGAATTTATGTGTTTTTGGGGATTTTTTTTTCTCTGAAAAATTCACTATAGGTATTTATGGCCTTTATGAATTAGATCTTATATCCATTTATAGATCAGTTTTTGGTGATTTTCATCAAAGACATCTTGGTGTAATCTCAGTCTTGAGATTATCATTCCCAACATATTGACATCATCTTGAATATGATGAGAGATAATTGCCTATATGAAAAGCTATCTAAATTTCACTTTTGGATCAAAAAAATAAACTTAATAGGTCATGTTATCTATGAGGATAGAGTATCATTGGAACCAAAAAAAAGTTTATAATCATGGTATCTTTGGAATGGTCCAAGAATTTCTTCAAGATTTAGATATTTCTAGGTCTAGAGGGTTATTAACATCATTTTATCCAATAATTAACCTTTTTTATAGTGTTGATGTCTAAGATAACTAAGAAATGGGTGAATTTAATTTGGTTTGGTTCTTGTGAGGATTATTTATAGAATTTTAGGAGTATATTGACCTCATCATTGACCCACAACTTACTTTATTTAGGTAATAAGTATATTGTGTACTGAGACATATATAGATCTAAACTCATGGTAGTTTTGACGTAGGATGATCATGTTGTTTCTTATAACTCTATAAAATTGTGGCCTCATGAGGGGAATTACCATACCCACTATCTGGATTTACCTACTATGGAAAAATCCATGAGATATTAGCGATGTTAACTTATTGGTGATAGGTTTTTGGTATACACAAACCACAATATCCTCAAGTAATTGTTTTTATATTAGGACCTAAAACTTTAGAAGAGGATTTGGGTTGAGTATATTCATCCTTTTACCTTTGAGTTATCCTAAAATCTTGGAAAGTTAAACATCATTTCCAATTCCTTGAATATAAAGATGAAAACATAGGAAGTGTGGGAATTTTGTGACAAGTAAGTAATGATGGTTCTATTTACATACATGTATCTTGATTTTTTAGAGTTCTAAGGATGAAAAACTCTAACTATGAAATTTTTGGTTCTCATGATCCTAGACCAAATCAAGAGAGGGAAATTATCTGATCTAGGGGGTTAGCTCTGAGGGATATCTTATATGGTGGTGATCCACCATCAGGATGGTTTCTTGGAAGCGGTGATTTTTTTATTTTCCATTGAAATATCTAGGTTCATATAGTATTGTGTGAGAAGATGATGAGGGAATTTCATGATTCTAAATGGGTGGTACATCCCAGTTTGATGAATATGTATCATGGAATTTATAATTAGTACCTATGTCCTGGGATGGAGAATGAGATAGATGTATTTTTGGCAAGATGTTTCACATGTTAGTAGGTGAAGGTCAAGTATAAAAAACATGTTGGGTTACTATATCCCATTCATATTCCATAATGAAAGTGGGAAGACATCACCATAGACTTCATGATAGGATAACCCTGGACACCTCAAAATAAATATGATTTTAGGAAACTTTAGATCTACGGATGAAGGTTTCCCATATATTTCTTATCATAGAGACCTTTATCTTATATGATATAGGTAGTCTATACATGCGGGTGATAGTTGAATTATATAGTGTTATAAGGAGTGTAATTTTGGTTTGAGAACCCCATTTCACATTATGATTCTGGTTGGGCCTTTAGAAGGTTTTTAGATCACATGTTCTTCTGAGTAAAACCTATTTTCCTTATATTGAAATAAAATCTAAATGAAAAATTCTGATTCTAGAGAATATGTTATGATCTTGTGTTTTTTATTTTAATGGTTCTTAGGAGAATCATCTGGAAATCAAGGAGCTTTAATATAATAACAGAATCTATGAATTGAATCAAATGGATTCTATTTAGGTTTGATATGTTAGTATATTCCATTCACCTATATATATAATAGATAAAGGTGAGTCAAATCTCATTAGACCAAGTCTCTTGAAAGAGACATCGGAGTAGGTTCAGTTAATCAGGAAGTGGTTGGTAACTACATAGTGTTAGTATAAATTGAATAATGGTCATCAGAAATAACCTCTACTATTCAAGGTTAGTCACTATGTTTATTGATGTATGTCTACTAGGATAGGGAAAATATTTATCTGGAAGGAGGGGAAGCTAGCTCCCAGGTTCATCAAGCCATTTGAGATAGTGGAGAGGGTTGGACCAGCGGCATTTCGATTGGACCTTACACAATGCTACAGTTCCATGCATGATGTTTTTGACGTGTCTTAGCTTCAGAGATACCACATTGACCCTTATCATATGATAGATGTTGATGATGTTGACCTTGATGTTGATTCATCCTTTGAGTATCATATGATCCATATCATGGAATATAGTGAGAATAATCTCTAAGGGAAGACTATGGCACTAGTGTGAGTATCGTGAAAGCATGGGAATGTACAAGAGGGTACATGAAAGATAGGGTATGG
Organism: Viscum album; assembly: GCA_963277665.1. Classification (NCBI taxonomy): domain Eukaryota; kingdom Viridiplantae; phylum Streptophyta; class Magnoliopsida; order Santalales; family Viscaceae; genus Viscum; species Viscum album. The sequence goes on along the minus strand of OY728164.1, from coordinate 1,086,623,826 downwards.
TATGTGGACACATTGGACAATTTTTTTCAAAGATACCCCATAATTATTCTTGGGATAACAACACTAGGATGAGAAATTATATGGTGAGGAGGTTGTAAGATCCCATCTTTTTTCAGGTTCATTCCTCTTTATGTTTTTGGTCGAACCACTAGTGTTTTGTAAAACCATTAAAACTGTGGTATTTAAACCATTTTCTTGGTATAAAAATATATTTTAGATGATTTTAGGGGATTTTAGGAGTTTATATAGAAATGGATAACATTGGGTAGTAGTGGTTTTCATGTTTGGAGAAACTAAAGAACAATTAGCTTATCGGTGTAGTCTATCGTCCATCCGATGGGGTGACTAGTAGATTAGTAAGGCTACAGAAGCCCCACTGGCTCTTTGGTGGGTCTAGACATATTGGGAATTCTACGGGAGACCCACCAGCTAACTAGAGTGAACCCATCAGCTAGCTAGTGGGGTTTCCAACTATGCTAGCATGATGAAAGACACCTCTTACTATCCAACAGTGTCAAACTATGCGAGGATTAAGAGGGTTAAAATAATATTTATGCACCCCAAACCCCTTTTAATCTTCTTATAAACTCAAATTCTACCCTAATTCAGGTTTTACAAATTTTTAAGGTCATCTATGGCTCTCAAGGCTTCTATAACACCTCTCTTTGGTTCTTTGATCCATTCTTCGATCCAGTTATCTAAAATCATTAAGTTTATCTTATCGTTGATGAAATCCTCTTGTATTCTTCTTGAATCCTATGAATCCATCCATGAAGATACGCATCAATATCTATCTATATTATATAATGGTGTTTCACATATATCATTCCTTATATCTTGGATCTCATTTTCTTTATTTCTTAATGTGGGTGGTCTGAAACATTTCCCTTAGGTATGAATTTCATTTTCTAGTGTGTGCAACATGTCTGATTATATCAAAACATCGTGTGTACAACCTAACCTAATTGGTAACCAAATTTTTCATAAATACGTATACTTAGAATATAATGAAGCATACCTTAAATATATATATATTACTAAAAATTGAAGAATATTCATTAAAAATATAAAAAATTCATGATAGGACCATATTGGTATAGTTTCTTTAGAAACTAGGAAACATAAACAACTAGTTCATAAGACATATTCATTGTCTCCTGCTTATTTCATCATAACTAGACCCATTTTTGACATATCTTACTTAATGCCCTACTTCATGACCTCAGGAAAAGAAACATATGAAAGGGTGAGCTCAGATGCTCAGTAAGCGTAAACAAGGGAGATATCAATCATATCATAATTGTAAGACATAATAACATAACATTTTAAAGTATTATACTGCATATGAAAGATCATGATATCATGCCATGGGATAAATCACAAAACTTCATAAGAATCAATGAACATAATACCAAAATTCATAACATAAGACATGAAGTTTTATGGCATACAAATAATTATATAAAATCATTTCATATTAGTCAAGGCTCATTTCCAATACTATCATAATGGATAATGTCCATTACTAAACAGAATTCACTCTGCGTTCCCACCCTTTATTACTGAACTTCTATCATTACCATTCAATCCATTTCTATATCATGAGATATAAATCTTTACCCAATGTATTGAATGGAGATATAGGTCTGACCCATCTTGTAATGAATTCATTCTTACATGTTCCATAATAACATAAATCATTCATCATAACATAACCCAAGGAATAAAATGGGTTTCATAAACATCATTCCATCATAACAAAATCTATGTAAAACAAAAATATTTCATAAATAGAATTCCATCATAAAAAAAATCAACCATAATAATAATAGGGATATTATACTTGAAAATCATCCTTAATCTTTAATGGAAAATAATTTTCATAAAATGCTTGAAATTAATTCTTGAGGAAAATATTTTTTCTTCTTCAAAAATGATTTATTTTCTTAAAAACCCATACAAATTTAAAAATATTAATTTATTTGAAAATAATAGTTAAAACTTATAAGATAAACTTCATGAAAATAAAGTGTTCTGAATGCGTAAAAATCTATTCATGTTGTATAAGTTTATTAACACATTCTTCTCACACTTTTTCCGGAAAAGTAAAAAAGTGCCTTGTATTGAAAAATGAAAAAATATTCCTTTCATAAAATTTAATAAAAATTCACCAATGGGTAAAATTGACTTAATTTTTTTTAGAAAAATAGAAATAATATTATTTAATTAAGAAACATGGATGTGGATGATAAATATACCCCAGTAAATACTTACGTATAATCAATCTCAGATAATAATGAGATTGTGAAATTATCCATTACCAATTTATAATCATTAGAATCGTATTTGTCATAAAATAAATAAACATATATTAAAATGAAAATATATAAACCTTTATAATATGAATTATAAAAACATCAGTGAGTAGCATAAACAACACACAAAATAAATAGGTGGTGGATAAGGCATATGTCTCATAGAAATAAAAGTGAGACAAAATAATCCATTAAATTTTAGGTTTGATTTTATTTATATCTATCGAAACATCATATATAATGATTTAAATAATGTAATTGACTTATTTCATAATCATAGTCATTTTTATGATCTCATATATGATCATATTATCATCCATTTGTTAATAACATTTCATTGTTACTTGTTATTCAGATATTAACTGCTTTGTGTTCTTATGAATTTTTTTTCGAATAAGTTTTGGTTCTACATAATAGGTCATATTTATATCATTAAAAATGAAATTAACATAATATATACCATAATTATTCATTATTTACATTTATATCATCATTCTTTCATGAATATCGTGTATAATGAATCACATCGCATTGTGGATATGGTAGGTCGTACGTACGCACGAGCGACGATATCATTCCCATATTTGATGAATGGTATTGAATTTGATAGTGAATAATATTTCAGCATTAATATAATGTTTAATAATAATTTATAGTTATTATTTCTATAATTATACCCATCCAATTAAGGTGGTGGTGAAAAACATATTACACCATGGCGTGGAGATAGTAAGTTGTACATATGCACAAGTGGTGATTTTGTTTTTCATGGGATGGATAGAAAGTGGAATATTGTTTTCCCATAATAATATTATAATATCAGTATATAATTTTTACTAGATTTATTACTTTATAATGAAACAACTCATGAAGAGGAAGTATAAAAACAAATAAGTTTAAAATAATCGGTATAGGAGATTACCTCTTCTTTGACATGCATCCTCTAAATCTTCTCTTAAAGAACTATAGTTGGTATTTGAAGAAGACCAAAACCTCTAGAATGCAACTAGGGTAGTTGAGAAGGTAAAAGGTTAGGGTATGGACAATATTTAAGTTTTAAAGTTAAGTTAAGAGGTGATGGAGGAGGTTCCCTTTTATAATTGAGGAGAGGGGCACTTTTGGGATCTCCAAAAATATTAATTTGTAATAAAATAAAACCCCATTAAAAAACCTCTAAAATGTCACAATCTAGAAAATTATATGAGATAGGGTTTTAATATCATCAAAAAATAGATTTCAGACAATTTTTTCAGTCAATTTAAACCTTATCATTTTAATTAACACTTAGTTGTCCTATTTAATTTTTAACTAGAGTAACAAATATTTCAATATTAAAAGGGTAAAATGTTTACTTATTTGATGTCATTTACACCATAAATAAACAACTTAAAACATTTTCAGCCATATAATAATTATTATATATTTTTTAAAAATGTTTTAAGATTTTTAAATAATTTAATAAGACATTATTTTGATAAATAATCAATAGTGTCAATTTTGACACTATTCAATTCATTGATTTTTAAAAATATTCAGATAACAATTTATCTTAGAGAAAACTATTTTATTATTTTCCAAATAGGTAAAGTTAATCTAAAAAAATCATTAAATGTATTAATTATCTCAAATTATATGTATTTTAATATTTTTAATAAAATTTATTTGTTATCTCCATTAATAAAATAATTTCTACATAAAATTTGTGTAATTATTTAATATACTTATTTGTTGAATAAAAATTAAAAATTAAATAATATGATGAATAAAAATATAATATATTAAATAATTATATTTCTAGTCAAATTTATCATCTATAAAATCCAACATTTAAAATTTTATACTTATTAAATTATGAATGTGATAACTTTAACATCACTTTAAATTAAATAATATATGTGTCACGATCTCTTCTATAAGGCTCCAAATGGTCCCTAATTCGACCATTGGATGGTTATAGTTGAGATATACTCTACCAATAAGATTTTTTCAAGTGTTTGAGTCTTTTTATGGTTATTATAATTTTAATAAAAAAATATTTTTCTGATTTATCATCAATTTATTAATTTTTACATCATCAAAGTAAAAGTCTTTAAAGTAATTTTATATTTCCAAAAAGTTGAAAATAAATTACCATTATAAATAAAACAAATTTTACCTTTAAAATGAGTATTTATAATCGAATTTATCTTTTATATATCCTTATATAAAAAATGATATATTTATTAAAATTTGAGTATGATAAATTTAATTTTGCTTTAAATAATATAAACTAAATGTCCTAATCTCATCCAAGTGGCTTACAATGATAATAATTTCAGCCCAAGGATGGTTTAAGTTAAATAAAACACATAAAATGATATTAATACAAGTATTAGAGAAATTTTATAATTGTATTCTTACCCTTAATTACCATATTTACCTTTTAACCGTATTAATAAAAATTATCAAAGTTACTATTCATAATGCCCAAAAATAAAATAAACCTATTTATATAATTTTTACACACTGATTACAACTATGGAATCCATTTTTCAAAATTCAAAACAAATAAGTTTTAGTAATTACTTTGAAATTAGTCTCGTTGTCGAAAAAAGAGAACGAGTTTTAAAAGTTAAAACATTGTAGAAGATTGAAATGTTTTTACATCTGAATTCAATATAAAATTAACAATAATGACATAAATTATATTTAATGATAAAAATATATTCTATTTATACTTTAAAATCATTAAGCAAAAAAAAATTATTGGAAAAAATTATTTTGATGAAAAAGTTGTTCTTGATTAAAATTTAGTATGTTTTTACTATTCATTGAAATTTTAAATTTATCAGAAAGATGTTAAAATTTCATCCAAAGTAAATTTTTTCACCCTACTTCCAAATAACGTGTTTATTTTTTCATTTAAAAATTATTACTGTGACAAAATCTTAATTTAAAATGGGTTCTCCATTAAAAGGTAGAAAATTACCCTTTTGAAAAATATAGGTTTTTATACATCAAGTAGGGTTTACTCGTAACCAATGAAAAAAATATCTATTAGATAAATATAAAAATATTTTATTAAGTATATAAAATATATATCTCATTAATTTCATTTACTAATAGTAATTCAATCAATTTATTAATACAAAAATATAATTGATTTATATTTTTCATAAATAATTGGTTGTGAAATACTTCACCATATATTTTCATAAGTTAGTTATATTTATTCCCAATATCTTAAGGGCTACATTAAAATGGTCATTTTAATTTAAGGGCATATCGCGGTTTTTTTAAACTCACGATTGTGTGAAATGAAAGCAATTGAAGAAATAAAATTATTTAGAGAAAATATTTCATAAAAACATCAGGGTGTTATATTTTACCCCCTTAAACTGAATCTTTCCCTCAAAATTCGTCACTTTGATTAAAATAGATAAAGATATCTCTCCTTCATTGTATCCATAAGTTCCCATGTTGCTTCCTCAAATTTTTGGTTTCTCCACAAAACTTTAACCAAGCAAGTGGTCTTGTTTTGCAGAACTTTTTCGCTTCGACCCAGAATCTCTATTGGTTTTTCTTCATGAGAAAGATCATTCTCTAGCAGTATGACATAAAAATTTAGTACATGTGAAAAATTAGTTATGTACTTTATTGTGATAGATACATGGAAGAAATCATGATCTTGAGAGAAATTTGGTGGAAGCACCAATCGGTAGGCAACCTTCCCAACACAATCCATAATTTTAAAATGACTGATATACTTTTTTTAACGGTGAAGCTTTGGTCAAGGACCAAAGAAAAAATTTATTAATAAGCAAATGAGAGATTACAGGAAGCGAAAGGAAGGGATTTTTTTAGAATCTTTATCCAAAAGATAAAATAAATCAGAGGGAATAGAGTCCAGCCAAGTCATGATTTGATGGACACCTTTGTTGGCTAGAGCATCAGCAACGGCATTTGCTTGACGATAGGCATTAGTAGATATAAAATCAATCCCACAGAGTAAATTGAGACAGTTCATCCAGCGAGCAGTGAGCGACCAGGATAGATGAATGTTGCCACTCCAGATGGCATGTGTGATGGTGGTTGAATCACTTTCAATCCAAAGCTTTCTCCAACCCCTTTGAAGAGAAAAATCAACAGCATGAATAACTCCGAGCATTTCCACCTCCAGAGATGAAGAGTGACCACAACCAACATAGAAACAACCTTGACATTGCCCAGTTGAGTCCCTGAAGATAGCACCACAACTGGAAGGACCAGGGTTTCCTTTGGAGGCTCCGTCAACATTCACTTTGATCCATCCTGGCATCGGAGATTGCTAAAAAACTTCAAAGAGGCATTTTGGCTTTGGGAAGATACCAGGAACGTGAAGATGACGAAGGATCATAAGGTCACCAACCGAGTTGTTGCAACAGTCTTTTTGAATTGAGGCTGCTTCATGAATCGCAAGGAGGATTCGGGACTTCCCTGCATTAAGATGGAATGAGTGATTATTGTGAATAATATCATTTCTAACATACCAGAGTTCATGTAGAAGTTCTGCCACTGCCTCCAGAAAAATATTTTTGACCTGCATAGAGGCATCATGTCTAGTACAGTGCATTAAAAACATGTAAATAGAATCAGTAATGGGTATTCTGCAATTAAAAAGATCAAAGATGTAATTCCAAAGAGCAGAGGTCGTCGCACAAGATAGAAAGAGATGATTTGCATCTTCCCTATGTTGGTTACACAGACGACATTTGGAACAAAGAGAGATGCCAAAAGTTTGAAGGCAAGATTCTGTGGGTAATCTATTGTGCGCAATGTGCCAAATAAGGATGAGTCTTGAAGGCTTGATGTAGGGTTTATTGAAGTGATTATCCCAAGAATAAATAGATTCAGGATCAGAGAAATTATGTTTATAAAACTTTTTAGAATCCAGGATGCCATTGGGAGAAGGCTCCCAGACAAGGAAATCACCAGCAGAAGAAAAAGTATAATTCTAAATAGCTTGCATAATGATATCAGGAAAATCCCAGTCAGAGGATTGTAAGACCTCCTTTATAGACTGTTGAGTATCATCCGTAAGAGAATCTGGAGGCAACAAGGAGATCATAGGGTTACCACACCATTTACCACACCAAAAATTAATGGAAGAGTCAGCACTGACAATCCATCTAGAATCTTGCATGATTTTGTGAAAAGAGTCCCGAATGGAAGGCCAAATAGAAGAGTTGATGAAGTTAAGATTACCTTTAGAGAGCTTAGCGAAAAATCTACGTTTTAGAAAATCAGTATCTTTAGAAGTGGAGTTAATGATGTGCCATGTAAGGCAGGCCTGTAAAGCATCATTTAACAGCTTTAAATTTTTAATGCCTATTCCACCATTAGCCATGGGTTTACAACAAGTATTCCAAGGAATAGTAACAAGCTTCTTTTCGAAAATACTTCCAGACCAGATGAAGTTTTTAATGTAAGTGTTAATTTTTTTAAGAATACAAATGGGACATTTATAGGCCATAAAGGAATGAACCATTTTAGAAACAATGGTCGATTTAACCAAACAGATTCTCCCAGCCATGGAGAGAGACTTCCCTTTCCAATTAGCTAGTTGATTTGTGAGATGAGAAAGAATATTAGAAAAATAGGTAGCTTTGGGGCGACCCCAAAATAGAGGAACACCTAGATAGGTGAAAGGTAAAAGACCCTCCTTGATACCCAGATAATTAATAATACCAGATTTTCTTCTGATAGGGAAATTCTTGCCAAAGTAGATAAAAGATTTGTTCCAAGAAATAGCTTGACCAGAGACATCCTCATAGTGAGATATAGTTTGCTTGAGAGCATGAAGACTTCTTTGGTCCCCTTTTATAAAAAGGATAATATCATCCGCATATAAGAGGTGGGTAGGGGCATTTAAGTTTCTGGCTACCTGAATAGGTTTGATCAAATTATGTTCAACCTGGTAGTTTATGAGTCTGCTAAGATAATCTTCGGCAATCACAAAAAGAATGGTAGAGAGAGGGTCCCCTTGTCTAACACATTTAGTGCATTTGAAAAAGCCACGAGGGGTGCCATTAATCAGAATAGAGATATGAGCTGAGTGAAAGAGGGTCTTGATTCTACAAATGAAGGAATCATTAAAACCAAAGTTCCTAAGAACTTTGTAAATAAAATTCCAATCAATAGTGTCAAAGGCCTTTCTAATATCCAGTTTGATGGCCACACAACCACCTCTAGATTTTTTAGTTAAGGCATTCGTACACTCAGAAGAAAGACAAATGCAGTCCTGAATGGATCTTCCCTTGATAAAAAAATGACTGATATACCTAAGACTCATATTTCCCTTATTTCCAAATATCATTACTCTCTTTTAGGGAGATATTTGTTGAAACACCTTGTCACCCACTTCAAACTCTAGGTATTTTCTTTGGTTTTCAAAATAATTGGTCAGTCTACTCTAAGCTTCTCTTATGTGTTGTTTAATATATCTGGCATTTTCAACCATTTCATTGACAACATCAGGTCCTAATAGCTTTATTTCCCCAAATTCATCCTATAAAGTTGGAGTTCTGCCCTTATTTCAATAGAGGGATTCATAAGGATCCATTTGAATATTGGAGTGAAAACTATTGATGTAAGAAAATTCTACCAAATGTAGGTGTTGATCCCAACAACCTTTGAAATCCATAGAGTAAGATCTCGATATATCTTATAGAGTTTGAATTTTTCTCTAAGATTTACCATCTATCTGAGGATGATAAGCAGTGCTGAAACTAAACTTTATATCCAGAGCCTACTAAATACTTTTCTAGAAATTTTAGGTAAACTTTATATCCCGATCAGATATAATAGAAGGTTGTGCTCCAGGAAATATTACCACTTCCTTTACATATATCCTGGAAATATATTCAAGAGAGAAATCATCTCTAATATAAATGAAGTGTTCCTACTTCTTAAGGTGATAAAAAATAACCCATATAGCATTATTGCCTTTAGATGGTTTGGGAAGTGTGAAAAAATAGTCCATAGTTGTGTTTTCCCATTTCCATTCTGGTATGGGTAATGGTTGTAACATCCACTAGGACTTCTGACTCTCAGCCTTAACTTGATGAAAAACCAATCACCAAGAGGCATATTCGAGAACATCCCTTTTCATGTCATCCCACCAAAAATACTCTTTCAGGTCCCTATACATCTTGGTGCTTCCAGGGTGAATCGGGAATGAAGAACTATGAGCCTCATCCAATAGCGCCTTCTTTAAATCTGGTATAGGAGGAATACAAACCCTATTCCTAAACCTTATTATTCCATCACAATCAAGGTTTACTTTAGGAACATTTCTCAACTTAATTTGTAGCTCTACATCTTCCTTTTGTGCCTACATAATCTTCACTTGTATAGATGGTTGAACATTTATTTGAGAAAGATAAGATTTTTCATCTCCCTTTAAAATTTCAAGATCCATCATTTTAAAATCCATAATTATTATAACTTTTGTGATCCTCATCATGGATTGGCTAGCATGGTATTTTGGACACAAATCATCTTCCACCTTGTTCTATTTCTCAAGGTGGTAATGTATTAAGCAGTCATAATATTTAATCAAATTCAACTATCTTCTTTGGAACATATTCATCTTATTATATGTGACAAGGTACTTTAATATTTTATGATCTATATAAATATCACACCCTTCAACATAAAGATAATACCTCCATATATTTAATTCAATGATTACCTTAGCTAACTCGAAATCATGATTTGGGTAATTTTTCTTAGGGATTTTCAATTTTCGTGAGGTATAAGCTATTACCATATCCTTTTCCTGAGAACTCATACCGTCCCTTTTTTGGATGAATCACTATAGATCAAAAACCTTTCTCCACTATAAGGAAGTGTAAGCATAGGTTTACTAGATAACCTTCTTTTGATCTATTTTAAATTCACTTCACATTCTTCCGTCCACACAAACTTAACGCCTTTACAAGTGAACTTGGTGAGTGAATTAGATAATCCAAAAAACTATTTCACAAAACATAAATAATATTCATCCAAACCAAGAAAACATCAGATCTTAGTACCCATTTTTTGTCTTAGCTAACATTCAATAACTTTTGTTTATTCTGGATATAAATACATCCCCTTCGTTGAGATTATGTGACCCAAAAATGAAAATTTCTTATGCCAAAATTCACAATTGGTAATTTTTTAATAAATCTTATCCATTATCAAGGTCTTTATTACAATTATAAAGTGATCTTAATGATATTATTTTATTTTCAAATAGACGAGAATATCATCTATAAAGAATTCCACAAACGGATTAAGATGGTCTCTAAAGACTTTATTCATTAGATCTATAAAGATAGCGGGTTATTAGTAAGACCAAAATGTATCATTATAAATTCATACTATTTATACCTTGTACAGAATGTTGTCTTTGGTATATCCTCCTTCTTGACCCTTAGTTTATGATATCCTAAATGAAGACCAATATTTGAAACGTATTGAGCTCTTCATAGTTGTTCAAATAATTCATCAATGTGGGGAAGATGATATTTTTTCTTGATAGTGATCTTATTAAGTTCTCTATAATAAATTCAGAGTCTCATTGATCCATATTTCTTCTTCGAAAATAGAATGGGTTCTCACCAAGGTGATTCATTAGGGTGTATGAATCCCTTTTAAGGATTCTCTTGGAGTTTTTTCTTCAATTCCTTCAACTCAATTGGGGCTATTCTATAAGGTGTCTTTGAAACAGGAATAGCACTCAGTATGAGTTCTACTGAAAATGAAAGTTCATTATTTGGTGGAAGACCTAGTAATTCATTTGGAAAGACATCACAAAACTACCATACAATGGGTGTATTCTTAATTTTGAGTTTCTCCCCAACCATTTGAGATAAATAACCTTTATTAATAGGGATAAAGACCCATAATATGGTAGAAATTTCTACAGGAAGGTTATATTCATCCTTGTAATTATAGATGATCATAGATTGATCTGGAATATTAAATATGGCTTCCATTATTGTAAATTTATATGATCTCCATATAGATAAATCCAATCCATGCCATGAATCACACAAAATTACACTATATGAAGGATCACAAGATTTGTAAGAAATAATTTATAAAAAACTTCAACTGGAGAAGAATTATAATATTTTGATGCAATTGTTGTGTCATTAGGTGTTGTCGTAGCTAACTCAAAATCTAATTATTGAGGTAATATGGAAATACCATTATAAAATTCTATAGAAATAAAAGAGTGGGAGGATATATAATTAAATAAAACATTTTCTACTTTAGAGTGGATGATAAGTGTACATTTCATAACATAATTATTGTACTCTACATCGACGATAGTGGTTTCATGGGACTTACATTTTTATTTGGCCTTAAGATTTTTCCAACGTCAATCATCATCAATAACCATTAGATTAGGGAATTGATTGGCATAATGCCCTATTTCTATTCACTTGTAACATTGAAGTGAAGGAGGTGCATTCTGTGTAGCCTTTTCTCTATTCTCACCATTAGATATATTTTTCCAATCACTTCGGAATTCAACTACCTAAGGACCTTATTTTCCACACTTAAAACATTTACTAGACCCTTTAAGACAAATTCCTCCATGATTCTTTCCACAATTTGATCATAAGTGAAAATTTTCCTATTTTCTGTGTGGTATTTATATTTTCCCTTAAATTCCATTTTTATCTTCTTATCAAATCCATAGGACTAATGGGTTAATCTAATCTCCATATAAACCTTGAAATCATATAGAATAATTTATTCATAGATATTTAAGTCCTTTACAGATAATTCCCTTCTGAGACTTGGATTGATGCGATTAAAGAATCGATCAATTTAATTCTCAGGTTGGATAATAATTCTAGGAGTGTACCTTTCACATCTTGTAATATTTTATTCGTAGGTACAAACATATTCATTGTAATTTTTCTTAAGTTCAAGGAACAATTTTTACATATTTATTCTAAGAATATGACCGAAGTACTTATTGAAAAATAAGTTCTTGAACTCGTCTCATTCCATGGATTCAATTTCATCTATTTGCCTCGTATTCTTGATAAGGTTCCAACATTGATTAGATTCACCTTATAAATGATAGAATAATAAGTTGAATTTATCATGTTCTGAACATTGTAGAACTAAAAATATCTTTTCAGTGGTACTGATCCATTATTCAACCACTAATAGATAAGAAGACCTGCTGAAAGAAGGGGGACGTTGCCCCCTGAAGGAATCAATAGAATATTGTTCCCTCATTTGTTAGTTTGTAAGTCCTAAATGATTTATATATTGAGAAAGTTGTGTGAGAATAGGTATATGATTTTTAATTCCATCTCCCATAACATTTGGTGGCTCATGAGGATAATCATTTCATTTTTAATCACATTCAGCATTAATGTGGTTCCTTCGAGTTCCATCCATTTGCTAAAACCAAGAAGCATAGTGTGGGAAACACTAATCATAATGGAAAAAAACACATAATCAAGAAAAAAAATTCAATTTAGGACACTTTAGGTTTTATCCTAGGTTATGCATGATCATTTATAAAACACTAGGATTGTGACCTATACTTTGACATATCCTTAGGGTTTTCTCCTAAGGTTTTATCATCCTAGTTTCCAAATGTTAACTATACCTTTCCTATATTACCAACTATAATTACCCATACTTTACATATATATATTACTTCGAAATTGGATAATATTCATTAAAAAATATAAAAAATACATGACAGGAATGTATAGGTATAGTTTCATTAGAAACTATAAAACATAAATAGTTGGTCCATAAGACATCTTCATTGTCTCCCACTTATCTCTTCCAAACTACACCCCATTTTTAAATATCATACTTAATAACCTTTTTCATGACATGGGGAAAAGAAACATATTAAAGGGTGAGATCAAATTATCAATAAGGTTAAAAAAATAATATATCAATCATATCACAATCATAATACATAAGAACATAACATTTGAAACTCGTATCATGTATATTAAAGATCATGATATCATGCCATGGGATAAATCATCAAAGTTTATAAGAATCAATGAACATAATCCCAAAAGTAAGAACCCAAGACATGAAGTTTTTTGGAATACACATAATCATGGAAAATCATTTCATATTATCCAAGGCTCATTTCCAAGACCATCATAGTGGAAAAAGTCCATTACTGAACTGAGTTCACTCCTCATTTCATCCCTATATTACAGAACCAATATCAATTCTCGTTCCATTCATGTTTATCTCATGAGATATAAATCTCTAAGCAATACATTTGAGGGAGATATAGTTCCCACCCATCTCATAACTAAATCATTCTTATGTGTTCCATAATAATGTAAATCATTCATCAAAACAAAACCCAAGGGATAAAATTGGTTTCTTAAAAATCATTCCATCATAACATAATCCATGTAAAATAAATGTATTTCATGAATATAATTCCATAATAAACATAATAAACCATAATAATAATAGGTATATTATACATTGAAAAATATATTTAATCTTATATGGAAAATAATTTTGAAACACTTGAAATTAATTCTTGAGGAAAATATCATTTCTTCTTCAAAAACATTTTCTTTTCTTAAAACACCATGAAATTTTAAAAGAAAGTAATTTCTTTAAAAAAACTTGAAAATTTTTAAGATAAGATTCTTGGAAATAAGGTGTTATGAAAGCGTAAAAATTCATTCACGCCGTATAAGTTAAAAAATATTCTTCTCATACTTTTACCGAAAAAAGTCAAAAAGGACCTCATATAGAATAATGAAAAAAGATTTCATTCATACAATTTAATAAAAATTAAACAATAGTTAAAATTTACATTAAAAAATTTTAGAATAATATAAATAATATTACATATTTAAGAAACATGTGTGTGGAGGATAAATATACCCTAGTAAATACTTACATATAAACAACCTCGGATAATAATAATATTGCAAAATTATCCCCTATCTATTTATAATTAGTCGAATCATATGCATCATAAAATAAAGAAAATTATATGAATATGAAAATATAATAGCTTTCATAATAATAATCATAAAAACATACATGGGAAGCATGAACACCACATAAAATAAATTGGTGGTGTATAAGGCATATGTCTCAAAGATATAAAATTGAGACAAAATAATCCCTTACCTTTTAGGTCGGATTTACTTTTTATGTATCCAAAAATAATTTATAATGATTTAAATAATGTCATAGACTTATTTTTAGAGTCATATATATTTTTATGATGTCATATATGATCATATTATCATCCATTTCTTAATAACATTTCACTATTACTCGTTATTTGAATATTAACTACTTTATGTTCTTATACATGTTTTGATGAATAAGTTATGGTTATCCTTCATATGTCATAGTTATATAATTAAAAAATTATATTAACATAATATATAACATATTTATTCATTATATAAATATATATAATCATTATTTAATGAAGATCATGAATAATGAATTGCATCGCATCGTGGAGACGGTAGGCCATATGTACGCACGAGCGATGATATCATTCCTATATTTGTAGAATGGTATTGAATTGGATGGTGTATAATACCTCATAATTAATATAGTGTTATAATAATCATATATAGTTATAATTTCTATCATTAATCCCATCCAAGTAAGGTGGGGTGAAAAACAGACTGCACCACGGTGTGGAGGTGGTAAGTCGTACGTACACACGTGTGATGATTTCGTATTTTGTAGGATGGGTTGAAAGTGGAATATAGTGGTCCAATAATAATAATTACATCTTAGAATATAATTTATAATGAATTTATTACTTTATAATGAAATAACTCATGAAGAGGAAGTATAAGAAGAAAGAAGTGTGAAAGAATCGGTAGAGTAGATTACCACTTCTTCGACATACTTCCTCTAAATATTATCTTAAAGAACTGTATTTTTTATTTGAAGAAGACCATAACATATAGACTGTAACTAGGGAAGTTTATAAGAGGAAAATTTTCAGTTATTTATAAGCTTTAAGTCTCAATGTTAAGTGAAGAGGTGAGGTAGGAGGTGCCCTTTTATAATTGAGTTGAAGGGAATTTTTGGGGTCTCTAAACATATTAATTTATAATAAAATTAAACCCCATCCAAAAAACTCAAAAATGTCCCAATTTAAAATATTTTATGATATATGGTTGTAATATCATCAACCAATATACTTTATACAAGTTTTACTGTCAATTTAAATCTTATCATTTTAATTAACAATTAGTTATTAATTTAATTTTTAACTAGGGTAACAAATATTTCAATATAAAAAGGGTGAAATATTTACTTATTTGATGTCAATTAGAGAATAAATAAATACAATATAACATTTTATAAAATATAATAATTATTATATGTTTTTAAAAACAATTATGATTCTTAAATAATTTAATAAAACATTATTTTGATAAACAATCAATAGTGTCAATTTTGACACTATTCAATTCATTGATTTTAAAAATATTGAGATAAAAAGTTATCTTAGAAAAACTATTTTATTATATTTAAAAGGGTTAAATTATGTATATAAAATTCATTATAAATATTAATTAGTTTAAATTATATTTATTTTAATATTTTTAATAACAGTTATTTTTTATCACCATTAATAAAATAATTACTACATCAATTTTGTGTAATTATTTAATATACTTATTTTTTTAATAAAAATTAAAATTTAAATACTAAGATAAAGATAAATATATGATATTTAAGAAGAATATTTTTAGTCTAATTTATCTTCTTTAAAATCCATCATTTAAAATGTTATACTTATTCAATTATAAATGTGCCAACTTTAACATCACATTAAATAAAAAAATATAAGTGTCACAATCTCTTCTATAAGCCTCCAAATGGCCCCTAACTCTACCATTGGATGTTTATGGTCGATATATACTTGACCAATAATATTTTTTCAAGGTTTTGGTTCTTTTTATGGTATTATACTTTTAATAAAAATTGTTTTCTTGATTTCTCATCAATTAATTAATTTTTACATGATCAAAGTATAAGTCTTTAAGGTAAATATTTATTTCATAAAAATTACAAATAAATAACCATGAAAATAAAAATATTTTATATTTATAATTATTATTATTATTTATAATTAATTTTATCATCTGTATTACCTTATATAAGAAATAATATAGTTGTCAAAATTTGAGTAAGACATATTTAATTTTTCATTAAATAAAATAAATTAAATGTCATAATCTCATCCAAGTTCCAAAGGACACCATTTAGACTAAATTATGATTTAGGTTGAAACACATTCATCCAATTATATTAATACAAGTTTCAGGGTAATTTTAAAATTGTATTATTACCCTTAATTACCAGATTTTCCCTTTTATCGTATTAATAAAAATTACCGAAGTAACTATTCATAATGACAAAAATAAAATAAATATATTTAAATAATTTGGACATACTTATTCCCAATATGTAATAAATTTTTTAAAATTAAAAACAATCAAGGTTCAGTAATTAATTTAAAATTAATCCCGTTGTCGGAAAGAGAGAACGATTTTTAAAAGTTAAAACATTGTAAAAGATTGAAATGTTTTTACATATGAATTAAATGTAAAATTAATTCTAATGAAATAAATTATATTTAATGATAAAAATATATTCTATTTATAATTTAAAATAATTAAGTATTATAATTTAATCATATAGATTATTTTTATAAAAAAAGTTGTTTTTAATTAAAACTTAGTGTATTTTTACTATTAATCAAAATTTGAAAGTTATCATAAAAATATTAAAATTTAATCCGATGTAAATTTTTATATTCTAGTTCCAAATAACATGTTTATTTTGTTATATAAAAATTATTAATGTGTTAAAATCTTAATTTAAAAGGTGTTCACTATTAAAAGGTTGAAAATTGCCCTTTTAAAAAATATAGGTTTTTATACATCAAATTGAGTTTACTTATACCCTACGAAAAAAATATATATTAGATGAATATAAAAAATATTTTATTAATTATATAAAATATTTATTTCATTAATTTAATTTAAAAATAGTAATTCACTCAATTTATTAATACAAAAAAATACAAAAATATAATTGATTTATATTTTTCATACCTAATTTGTAGCGAAAGACTACCACATACATTACCATAAGTTATTTATATTTATTCCCTATAACCTATGTTATGGGTTAAAATAGTAATTTTATACTAAGGTCATCTCCTACTTTTTTTAAACTCATGATTGTGTGAAATTCAAGCTATTAGAGAATTAAAATTATTTAGAGAAAATATTTCATAAAATCATCTAGGTGTTACATTCTACCCCCTTAAACTGAATTTTACCCTTGAAATTTGTCACTTGGATACAAAAATATGAGGATATGTCCCCTCATCATATTCTTAAGTTCCCATGTAGCTTCCTTAAATTGGTGTTTCTGCCAAAAAACTTTAACCAAGCGAGTGGTCTTGTTTCAGAGAATTTTTTTTATACGATCCAAAATCCATATCAGTTGTTCTTCATAAGAAAGATATTTCTCCAGTGGTACGAATTTTGAGTTTAGTACATATGAAAGATCATGTATAAACTTTCTTAGGATAGATATGTGGAATACGTCATGAACTTGATATATATTCAGTAGAAGTTCTAATTAGTAAGCTACATTCCCAACACGATCCAAAATTTCAAAATGATCGATATATATAGGTCTCTACTTACCCTTATTTACAAATATCATTAGTCTATTCTAGGAAGATATTCATAGAATCACCTTTTCACCAACTTCAAACACTAGGTCTTTTATTTAGTTGTCAACAAAACTTTTTTTCTGACACTGATCTACTCTTATGTGTTGTTGAATAGATCAAAACTTTTCAGTCATTTCATCGACTATATCAGATCCAAATTTCTTTCTTCCCCTAACTTCATCTGATCAAGTTGGAGTTTTTCACTTCATTCTGTATAGGGCCTTATAAAGATCCATCTGAATACTATAGTGAAATATATTATTGTAATAAAATTCCACCAAATATAGGTGTTGATCCCAACAAACTTTGAAATCCATAGAGAAAGCTCTCAACATGCCTTCTAGAGTTTGAATTGTCCTCTCAAACTGACTATTTGTCTAAGGATGATAAGAAGTGCTAGAACATAACTCTATATTCACAGACTGCTGAATACTTCACCATAACTTTAAAGTAAACCTTGGATCTCGATCATATATAATGTAAAGTGTAAATCTATACAATCTTACCATTTACATTGCATATATCCTATAACGTTGATTAGGAGTGAAATCCTCTCTAATATCAATGAAGTGTGATGAGTTCATAAGGAAATAAACTATAACCCATTTAGCATTATGGCCTTTGGATTTTTAGGGATGTCCGACCACGATGTCCATAGTCATGTTTTCCCATTTCCATTTTGGTATAGGTAATGGTTGTAACATACCCTTAGACTTATGTCTCTCAATATTAACTTGCTAACAAACCAAGAATTAAGATACATGTTCAATAACATATCATTTCATTCCATCCCACCTGAATTACTCTTTCAGTTCCCCTTAAAACTTTCTGCTTCTAGAGTGAATATGGAATGGATAACTATGAGCCTCATCCAATAGATCCTTATTTAATTATAGTATGGTAGCAATATAAACCTGATTCCTGAACCTTATTATTTCATCACAATCAAGCCTGAATTTAGGATCATTTCTCACCTTCTTTTATAGTTCTTCATCTTTCTTCTGCACCTACATAATCTTCATTGTATTGATGTTTGAACATTAAATTGAAAAATATAAGATTTATCCTCTTTAATATTTAATGATCTATCCATTGAAAATCCATAAATATTAGATATTTTTTTATCCTCGTCATGGATAGGCAAGAATAGTCCTTTTGACTAAAAGCATATGCCACCTTTTTTGGTTTCTTAGGGTGGTAATGTATTGAGAAGTTTTAAAATTTAATCAACTCCAACCATCTTATTTTTAAAATTTTCAACTACTTTTGTGTAAAAATATACTTCAAAACTTTATAATCAGTACATATTTCACACCTTTCACCATAAAGATAATGCCTCCATATCATTAATGCAAAGATTACTGTAGCTAACTCCAAATCATGAGTTGGGTAATTTTTCTCATGGATTTTGAACTGTGACCAAGTATAAGCTATCACCATATAATTTTTCGTGAGGACACATACCAGACCCTTTTTGGATGCATTACTCTATATCACAAACCTTTCTCTACTACAAAGCAGTGTGAGCATAGGTGTACTATCTAACCTTCTTTTGAGCTCTTTGAAATTTTCTTCACATTCCTCCATATACATGAACTTAACTTCTTTCCGAGTCAACATGGTGAGTGGATTAGATAATCATGAAAAATATTTAACAATACATCAATAATATCCATCCAAACCAAGAAAATTAGGATCTTAATTATAATTTTTGGTCTTATCCAACTTTCAATAACTTCTGTTTTTATTGGATCCATATATATCCCCTCTCTTGAGATTATGTGACCCAAAACTGAATATTTCTAATGAGAACATTCACACTTGGTAAATTTTCATAAATATTATCTTTTCTTAGGGTCTTCAGTACATTTCTCAAGTGATCTTCATGATCTTCCTTGATTTTCAAATAGAAAATAATATAATCTATAATGCCTACCACAAACTGATCAAGACAGTCACTAAAGACTGTATTCATTAGATCCACGAAGAAAGTAAGGGAATTATTAAGACCAAAGGGACTTACTATAAATTCATATTTTCCATACACTGTACGGAATGTAATCTTTGGTATATCCTCCTTCTGGGCCCTTGGTTGATGATATCCTGAACAAAGATCAATTTTGGATAATTATTGAGCTCCACTTAGTTGGTCAACTAAGTCATCAAGGTTGGGAAGAGGATATTTTTTCTTGATAGTGATCTTGTTAGGTTATCAATAATCAATTCAGAGTCTCAGTGATCCATATTTATTATTAAAAATTAGAATAGATTCTCCCCAAGGTGACTCATTAGGGTGTATGATTCCCTTATTAATATTCTCTTGGAGTTTCTTCTTCAATTCCTACAACTCAATTGGGGTCATTCTATAAAGTGTATTTGAAATAGTAATAGCACCAGGTATGAGTTCTATTGAAAACTCAACTTCACCATTTGGTGGAAGACATGGTAATTATTCCATAAAGACATCATCAAACTCCTGTAAAATGGGTTTATTATAAATTGTGAGTTTCTCCTCAACCATTTGAGATAGATAACATTAATTTATAGTGATCAAGACCTATAATATGGAATAAATTTATACTAGAAGTTTATATTCAGACTTACATCAATAGATCATAATAGATTGATCTGGAATATGAAATGTGACTTCCCTTCCTGGGAAATCGATATGATCTCTATAGAGAGAAATTAAATACATTCCAAGAATCACATAAAATTCCACTATAGGAAGGATCAAAATATTTTTAGGAATCAATTTCCCATAAAATTCAACTAGAGAAGAATTATAAACTTTTGATGCAACTGTTGTGCCATTAGGTGTTGTCACAACCTAATCGACATCTAATTATTGAGGTAATACACTGATACCATTAGAAAATTATTCTTAAATAAAAGAGTGTGTAGATCCACAATTAAATAAAACATTTTATACTTTAGAGTGGATGGTAAGTTTACCTTTCACAACTTCATTATCATACTCTAGATCAATGAAAATGATTGTATATGACTTGCCTTTGTCTTTTTCCTAAATATTTTGTAGACATAGATCATCATCAATACCCCTTGGATTAGGGAATTGATTATAATAATGCCTAATTTCCTTAAAATTATAAAATTCAAGTGTAGAAGGTGCATTTTATGTATAATTTTCTCTATTCTCATCATTAGACATATTTTTCCCATCACTTCAGCATTCAACTACCGATGAACTTCTTTTACATAAATAAAACATTTACTAGTTCATTTAATAAAATCGCCTCTATGTTTCTTTTTAAACAATAAGAATAAGGGAAAACTTATCTTCTTTTCAGTGTGGTCTTTATAATTTCCCTTGAATTCCATTTTTCTCTACTTATCAAACCCATAGGACGGATGGGTTACTCTAATCTCTATATCAACCCTGAGAGCACATCGAACGATTTATTCATAGATATTGAATTCCCTTATGGATAATTCCCTTGAGATACTTGGTTAAAAGACACTAAATAATTGATCAATTTAACTCCAAATTTGGAAAATAATTCTAGAAGTGTGCCTTGTAAGTCTTGTAAAGTTTTATTCATAGGTACCAATGGATTCATTGTCCTTTTTCTTAAGTTCAAGAAACTCATTCTCTAACTTTTTTTGAAGAATATTAGGAATGTACATATTAAAAAAATAATTTCTTGAACTCATCCCATTACTTGGATTCAAATTCATCCCTTTGCCTTATATTCTTTATAAGGTTCCACAATTGATCATATATACCTTCCAAATGATAGACTACTAAGATGAAATTATCATTTTATAAACATTAGAGGACTAAAAATATATTTTCTAGGTTACTGATCCATTGTTCAGACACTAATATATTAGAAAACCCATTGAAATAAGGTGGACACAGCCTCATGAAGGACTCAACATTATTTTGTTCCCTACTTTGTTCATTTGGAAGTCCCTCATGATTGATATCTTGAGAAAGTTATGTGAGAATAAGTACAATACATTTCATTCCATCTCCCATAACATCTTTTTTCTCAAGAGGACAATCATTACATTTCCCATCGCTTTCAACATTAACACGGTTCATTCAGGTTCTAGTAATTTACTAAAACCAAGAAGCTTATTGTGAGAAATGCTAACCATAATGGTAAAACCACATATTCAAGAATAAAATTTCAATTTATGACACTTTAAGTTTTATCATAGGTTATTCATGATCATTTCTAAAACACTAGTATTGTAAACTATACTTTAACATATCCTTAGGGTTCTTCCTAATGTTTTCTCATCCTAGTTTCCAAATCTTAACTATAAATTTCCTCAAAAAATCAACTATAATGACCCATACATTACATACATAGATATTACTTCAAAATTAATTAATATTCATTAAAAAATATTACAAATCCATGACATGACTGTATAGGTGTAGTGACTTTAGAAACTGGGAAACATAAACAACTAGTTCAAAATACATATTCATTATCTCCAACTTATTTTATTATAACTAGACCCCTTTTGACACATCTTACTTAATACCCTTCTTCATTACCTAGGGAAAAGAAACATATGAAAGAGTGAGCTTAGATTCTCAGTAAGGGTAAATAAGGGAGATATCAATCATATCATAATCTTAATACATAAGAATATACCATTTTAAAGTCATATCCTCCATATGAAAGATCGTGATATCATTCCATGGGATAAATCATTAATGTTTATAAGAATCAATTAACATAATCTCAAAAGTCATAAAACAAGACATGAAGTTATGTGGAATACACAAAATCATATAAAATATTTTCATATTAGTCAAGGCTCATTTTCAATACCATTATAGTGGAAAAAGTCCATTAGTGAATCGAGCTCACTCCTTATTCTAGCCTTGTATTACTAAACCAAGAACATTTCCCATTCCATCCATGTCTATCTCATGAGATATAAATCTTTACCCAATGAATTGGAGGTATATATAGTTCCCACCCATATCATAATTATATTCTTATTATTTGTGCCACAATAACGTAAATCATTCATAATAACATAACCCAAGGAATGAAATGGGTTTTGAAAACATCATTCCATCATAACAGAATATATGTAAAACAAATGGATTTCATAAATATCGTTAGATAATAAACATAATCAACCATAATAATAGTAGGGATAATATACATACAAAATACCTTAATCATAGATGGAAAATAATTTTTTAAAAACGCTTGAAATTAATTCTTGAGGAAAATAATCTTGCTTCTTCAAAAACATTTTTGTTTTATTAAAACACCACGCCATTTTAAAAGAAAGTAATTTTTTTGAAAATAAAATTGAAAAATTGTAATATAATCTTCATGGAAATAATTACTTATTAAAGTTTAAAAATTCCTTCATGTTTTATAAGTTAAAAAACATTCTTGTTATACTTTTGACAGAAAAGTAAAAGAGTACCTCGTATCGAATAACGACAAAAGATTCCTTTTATACCATTTTATAAAGATTCACCAATGGGTAAAATTAACTTTAAGAATTGTGTAATAATAGAACTAATATTATATATTTATGAAACATTGATATGGATGGTAAATATAACCTAGTAAATACTTACGTATAAGAAATCTTGGATAATAATGAGACTGTGTAATTGTCCCTTACCAATTTATAATCAGTCGAATCCTATTCTTCATAAAACAATGAAAATTATAATCATATGAAAATATCATAACCATAATAATAATAATAATAAAAACATCCATGGGTATCATAAACATCACACAAAATAAATAGGTGGTGTATAAGGCATATGTCCCAAAGAAATAAAAGTGAGACAAAACAATCCCTTACCTTTTATGTCTGATTTCCTTTGTATGTATCCTAACATCCTGTATAATGATTTAAATAATATAATTGAATTTTTTCTGAATCATAGTGATTTTTATGATATCACATATGATCATATTATCATCTATTTGTTAATAAAATTTCATTATTACTCCTTATTCGAATATTAACTATTTTATGTTCATATGCATGTTTTGTCAAATAAGTTCAAGTTATATTTCATAATTCATAGTTATATCATTAAAAAATGATATAAGAATAATATATACCATACTTATTCATTATTTACATTTATATAATCATTCTTTAAAGAATATCATGTAAAATGAATTACATCGCATTGTAGAGACGGTAGGTCGTACGTTGGCATGAGCAATGATATAATTCTCATATTTGTTAAATGGTATTGAATTGGATGGTGTATAATATTTTATAATTAATATCATGTTATAATAATCATATATAGTTATTATTTCCATCAATATCCTCATCCAAGTAAGGTGATGGTGAAAAACATATTACACCGCGGTGAGGAGATGGTAAGTCGTACGCATGCACGTGTAGTGATTTAGTTTTTCATAGGATGGATATAAAGTGGAATATTGTTGTCCCTTAATCATAATAAAATCTCTGTATAAAATTTATACTTGATTTATTACTTTATAATGAAAAACCTAATGAAGAGTAAGTAGAATAATAAAGAAGTTTGAAAGAATCGGTAGAGGAGATTACCACTTCTTCAACATGCTTCCTCTAAATCTTCTCTTGAGGCACTAGAGTTGGTCCTTGAAGAAGAAAATAACCTATATACTATAACTATGGAATATTAAAATGGAAAATTTCATGGGATGGCCAATATTGAAGGCTCAAAGTAAAGTGAAGAGGTGAGGGTGTAGGTACCCTTTTATAATTGAGGTGAGGGGCACTTTTAAGATCTCCAAAAATATTAATTTATAATAAAATCCAACCCCATCCAAAAAACTAAAAAATGTCCCAATTTCGAATATTAGATGATATAGTATTGTAATATAATCTACCAATATATTTTATACAAGTTTTTATATCAATTTAAACCTTATCATTTTAACTAACACATAGTTATTCTATTTAATTTTTAACTAGAGTAACAAATGTTTCAATATAAAAATGGTGAAATATTTACTTTTATGATGTCAACTAGAGTGTAAATAAATACCTTAGAACATTATAGACCATTGAATAATTATTAAATATTTTAAAAAAATGTTTTATGATTTTTTAATAATTTAATAAAACATTATTTTAATAAACAATCAATAGTGTAAATTTTGACACTATTGAATTTATTGATTTTTAAAAATATTGAGATGACAATTTAACATCAAAAAACTACTTTATTATCTTTAAAATAGTTAAGGAAAATATATAAAATTAATTATACATATTAATTATGAAAAATTATATTTATTTTAATATGTTTGATAATATTTATCTATTTTCTTAATTAATTAAATAATTACTAAAAAACATTCTGTAATTATTTAATATAATTATTTTTTAAATAAAAATAAAAATAAAATAATATGATAAAGATATGTCTTATATATTTTAGAATAATATTTTTAGGTGAATTTATATTATTTAAAATCCCGCATTTAAAATGTTATACTTATTAAATTATGAATGTGACAACTTTAACATCACTTTAAATAAAATAATACATGTGGCACAATCTCTCCTATAAGGATCCAAATGGTCACTAACGAGACCCTTGGGCGTTTATGGTCAAGATATACTCAAAAAATAAGATTTTTTCAACTGTTTGGATCCTTTTAAGGTTATTAAAATTTTAATAAAAAATATTTTATTTATTTCCCATCAATTAATTAATTTTTACATCTTCAAAGTATAAGTCTTTAAGAAACTTATTTATTTCTTAAAAATTATAAATAAATTAATATGATAAATAAAAACATTTTAACTTTAAAATAAGTATTTATAATCGAATTTATATTGTTTATATCCTTACATAAAAATGATATTGTTATTAAAAATTAAGTAAGACATGTTTAATTTTACTTTAAATAAAATAAATTAAATGCACTAATATCATCCAAGTGGCTTCCATAGGATGCCATTTCGACCCAATGATGATTTAGGTTGAACAAAACTCATATAATGATGTTAATAAAATTGTTAGGGTAATTTTATAATAGTATTATTACCCTTAATTATCAGAGCTACCCTTTTACTGTATTAATAAAAATTACTAAATTTACTATTCATAATGCCCAAAAATAAAATAAATCTATTTAAATAATTTGGAACTACTGATTCCAAATATGGAATACATTTTTAAAAATTCAAAACATAGAATTTTCAATAATTAAATTAAAATTATTCCCGTTATCAGAAAGAAAAAATGGGTTTTAAAAGTTAAAACATTATAAAAGATTTAACTATTTTTACATCTGAATTAAATGTAAAATTAATTATAATGTCATAAATTATATTGAATAATAATAATATTTTCTATTTATACTTTAAATCAACTAAATAATATAATTTAAGAATATAAATTATTTTGATGAATAAATTTGTCTTCAATAAAAAGTTATTGTATTTTTACTGTTCATCACAATTTGAAAGTTATTAGAAAAATATTAAAATTTATTCCAATGTAAATTTTTATATCCCACTTCCCTAGAATAGGGATATGTTATCATATAAAAATTATTAATGTGTCAAAATATTAATTTAAAAGGGGTTTACCATAAAAGGTGGAAAATTACCCTTTTAAAAAAATATAGGTTTTTATACATCAATTATGGTTTAATCATACCCTATGATAAACAATTGTAACACCCCAAGATTCTATGGTATGCTTCTATTTAAATAATTCAATAGCTTGCGCTACACGCAACATCGAGTTAGATCCCACCATGACATTTCAAACTAATGGTTTAAAAAGCGATTATAAATAGTATTAACAAAATTATGAAATTTATAAATTTTATTTTTAAAATAGACTTCATTTTTGAATTCAAAATATCAAAATTATCTTAGGGTGAAATTGTGGTAATTTTCTGAAAAGTTTTAATTTTTGATGAATACTGAAAAACACTGCATTTCTGTTAAAACCCGACTATTTCATTTAAATAACTATTTTAATGTAAATTTATTTTGAAGTTAAAATAGATAAATAATACATATATTAATCCAATATAGTTCATTTTAATCATTTTATAAAAGAATTAGAAATAAAAATTTATTAATCTTTTGAACCACTCTTTTACTATCTTTCTAGCCACATCTATGGGATTTTCATTAATCATAATCTTATCGCTTTTGTGAATTTAATTTCAAAAAATAGATATACATGGTTTTAATTAGTATGAAAATTTTTGTCTAATAAGATATAAATAATTTTTTTTAATAGTAACTTTTGGATTTTATTTACCACAGTTAAAGGTAAATAAGTTAATTAAAGGTATAATTATTATTATAATAACATAATATTACCCTAAAACTTATCCTAATTTCATTTGATACGTTTGTTTTACCAAAACCAACCTTAGGTCGAAATTTTGATCTTTTCTAAGGCACTTCTCTAAGATTAAGACATTTATTATATATTATTTAAAGAAGAGTTAAAAATGTCATATTTAAATTTTAATAAATATACGATTTTTAATATAGGGTTACACATAAAATAAATTTAAATATAAATAGTATTTATAAAGATAAAATTATTATCTATATAATGGTATTTTTTATAATTTTACAAAATAAACAATTAAATTAAATGGTGACACAATAGTGATGCAATAATTGAATTATTAAAGGATTAATCAATTAAATGGTATTTAAAATATTAAAATAATCATAATTTGACATAATTAATTTCATAAAACAATTTTATATATAACATAGATATTTTAGTGACATATTAGAAGTATTGTTTCGGGGTTATCATGTTGGTTGAATTTTAAACAAAATGAAAATTTTAAATAGTATCAATATTGACAAAAATGATACTTTAAAATAAATAATATTTAATTAAATTTTATAAATTTCATAAAAATATCATCTTCATCCAAATAACTAGGATAGTGTTAAATATTTCATAAATTATCCAATTTTATTTTTTTTAGGATTTTATAGTAACTATATTAACCCTATAGTGTAAAAATACAAGAAGACACGGTAAGAGTTAAACTATTTAACTAATTGTTAAACCCAAAATATAAGGTTAATTTCATGAACTAAACTTGTCTAAAATTAATTTTATGAGATTATTTCGACCCATCCTCATCTTAATATCTAAATAAATAAATTTGGATCTATTTGAAATAGCAAATAAATTTATAATAAATTAATATTTTAAGATCTTCCAAAAGTGCCTCTCACCTCTCTTATAAAAAGGAACTTCTCTTCTCTTTAATTCACAGCTCCAAAGCCATTTGGATCAGGAAAAAACCACCCAATTATTCTCTAAACTTCCCTCACTTAATCCTAAAGTCCACACTACTGGAACAAAGCCATCTTAAGGAGTCTTTTGTGCAAACCAAAAGAAGACACCCAAAAAGAGGTAATTGTTTTATCACCTATTTCAATGTTATTTTATTCTTCAACTTCATCTATCTATGTTGTTTCCATATATAAATAATAAATCCAATATTATACATATACTTATAGTTTATTATAATCATGGGACAACCACATTACTCATTTTATCTATCATCAAATGACAATATCACCATATGGGTGTGTGTACGGCTTACCGTCTCCACGTCGTGGTGTAATTTATTATTCAAAAATACTTTATTTAGATGTGTATAATGATAATTATAATGGATATAAATAATTAATATAACATTATAATGATTCTTTATAATTAATATATCATACAATTTCATACAATTTCACCATTAAGGGAATGATATCATTACTTGTGCTTATGTACGGCTTACCGTCACCACAACGTGATGAGATTCCTTCTCTACGTTAACCATTCAAGAATGTTTATAAAATTTATATTATGAGTAAAAATAATAATTATGAACATAATTTCATTCTGTATATGAATAAATTATATCCTATTCATAATGAACATTACTTACATGACAAAACAAGAAAGGGAAAATGAAGTAGTTAACACCCAAAACAACAATAATACTGAAATATTATTACAAAAAGGATATAATAGAATAATATATGATATCATAAATATGAATATGGACCTGGTATAATTTAATAACATGTTTTAACCATTATAGATAAGGCTAACTCACCCTCTACTAAAGGAAAGTATAAGGTAAGGGTTAATTTCACAATATCTTTATTATCCGAGATTGCTTATATATAAGTATCTACTGGGACATCATTATCATCCATGTCCATGTTTCTCAAAATTTAATTCAAAATATTATTGACAATTTTCTAAATTCATTTTTACCCATGTATTAATTTTTTTAAAAAAAATTGAATGGAATATTTCCTTTTTTTTCAAACAAGGTACTTTATAACCTTTTAACATATTTAAGGAAAGAATGTTTTTTTAACTTAGACGACACAAGAAGATATTTTACACTATTATAAAACATTAACATTTTGAATATTTCGTTACAATATTATAATATTATTCTCAAAATAAATGATTTCTTTTATAATTGTGCGGCTTCTAAATAATTTTAAATTAAAAAAGGGATATTTCCCTCAAAGTGTTTTAAAGATTTTATTAAATTATTTTCATCTATGTCAACATCCTTTGTTGGATTTTATGCTTATTTGAGTTTTACCTAGTATGATACAATATTACATATTTTATTGAAGGGTTTTTTATATATTTCACTCTGGATGTGCTATGTCTATACCATTCAAGGTTTATGGTTAAAGTATTAACATTCCGTATGCTAGTTTTAATATGAATGTTTATGTAATGTTTCACCCTTTTAATAAGAGGAATGTATTGGGCTTAGTAAGTGATGGTTGGGGCTAGCTATATCCCATATATACATCTGTAGGTCTCATGATACAAACTAGTGTCTTGGAACATGGCATTAACGGTATGGTAATGGTCTTGGCATGAGGCCTTGACAGTACGGTTATGATGTCCGGGATTATGCATTTCCTCATTATGTAATTAGTTATTGATATTTCATGTGATTATTTGACTAGTATAATATCCATGTGAAAGTTTAAATTGAATTATTTTATTTATTCTTACTATATTGTGTTTAATATTATGTTCCAAAGTCTTGTGTTCAGTTTAATACCTTACCTTAAAAGTTTATGCTTATTTATGATAGCTTCTTCTATATTATTTATTCTTACTGAGAATTTGATATCACCTATTTCTTATGTTTCAATTTTCCCTAGAATGTGAAGAAGTATATTATGATTGACAAGCATTGATAGTCTAATGGATATAAGAGTTTTTAAATGGGATAATATATTATTTTTTCTTTCATGATGTAATGTAAAACTTTTGTTTATATCTAGTATTTACAAGAATACTAAACTAATCGTTCATTAAGGATTTTATTTTATTATTATTATTAAAATGTAATAAAATAATGCACCGGCTTAGGAAAACTGTTTTTGGGGTTCTACAATTGGTATCAAAGGAAGTTTAGTAAAAACCTTGGAAACTAGATTGAGAAAAAAACTGATTAGGGAACATTACCCTAATATAAACTTTGAGGATAAGTATAAATTAACATCCTATAATTTTGGTAATATAGATATTATATAAGTATTCCTAGAAAATACATCCCTATCTAGGTAGTATAGTGGACATGGTTCTGGAACAGAATTACCTAGGAGTAATAACTTTGACAAGGTGTTCCGGGCTTGACTCGGGGAAACCTGGTACACTA
This sequence comes from Viscum album, assembly GCA_963277665.1. NCBI lineage: Eukaryota > Viridiplantae > Streptophyta > Magnoliopsida > Santalales > Viscaceae > Viscum > Viscum album. Next base: position 1,086,593,062 of record OY728164.1, on the reverse strand, counting down.
AAATGGGCCTTACCGCACACCTGGTTTGACACTATTGGGGGATATGATTAAGATAATTTATATTTTATTTATGAACCATTATGTTGGATTTATGATTAACTATGTTCTCAAAGAAACCAAGTTTATGATTATGGATTAGATAAGCATAAAATTTTCAATTTATGTTAAGTATTTTACTATTTTGGAATTATTCATTATGATTCATAACCTAATCTAGTGAATTCCATTGTTTTTAAATGGAACCTAGTAGAATAAATGGAAGTCATATCAATGCACATAATCTTTATTGGGATTTCCCTCATATTAAAAAATAATGATAGTTGAGCTGGTGATACAACTAGTGTTGAACAGCTTATAACCATACTAGGATAGCTGACTCGGGTTATGAATAATATCCTTAACCATTTGGAGGACCCTGATCAACAACATAGAGGATCAATGTTTGACCTCTTCATGAGATAATAGCCATAAATATTCAGTGGGAATACAAATCCATTTGTATCTGAGAAAAGGACAAGTTCCTTTGAGAATATATTTCTTACTTTGGGGAGTAATTAAAGGGAAAAGGTTTTCATTGTATTTTATCATCTCTTAGGAGATGCGGATCAATGGTGGTCATTAATAAAAAACACTAAGGAGGATGGAGAAGTAAAAAATATGGGATGGAGGGAGTTTAAATAATTTTTCCTACAAAAATAATTTCCTCGTGAATAATGAGCTGAGATGGAAAGGTAATTTCTAAGTCGGAGGAAAAAAGAAAATGATAATGTTAAAAAGTATGAGGCTAACTTCACAAGGTTAGCAAGGCATGTTGTAGACAACATACGTAACCCATGAAGTAAGATTAGTTGATTCTTTGATCGGTTAAAACCATTCCTCCAACGGGCATTGGTCTCACAATTTTTCTCATCATATTAAGATTTAGTCTCATGTGTTATCAAGACAGAAATGGAATTCTCTAAGTCTTATGACTTTAAAGGGAATAAAGATAAGAAGAGGGTCGTTGAACCTTCTAGGAAAGGAATAAGGGGAATAAGGTAAAATCTAACTTTCCACCCTATAGTAATTGTTGGAAGAAACACCCCAGTACTTACCTAAAGGGGATGAGATTGTGTTACAAGTGTGGAGAAAAATACCACTAAGCTCGTGATTTAAAGGGTAATAAAGAAGATTTAAATGTTTAGTGCTACAATTGTAAAGAAATGGGACACTATTAAAATTATTTTCTTAAGTTTCAAGGAAAATTACCTCTAAAAAATCCAATAGAGAAAGTCCAAGATTTTGCGATCAAAATTGCTCAGGTTGAAACTCCTAATGATGTTGTGGAAAGTACTATTACCATCTCCTAAAATTTTAGAAAATATTTATTTCATTCTAGATCCTTGTAGTCCTTTATATCTTCCCAGATTTCTTTAAAATTTACATATTTTCAATTCACTTTAACAAGGGAGTTGTTAGTCAAATCCCTCATGGGAAGTCTCATTGCGAAAAAGACATGTCAGGCAGTTCCCATTATGGAATATAAACATGCATAATATGATGACTTTATTATCATAACTGTGGTCGAGTTTGATATAATCCTCTATTTGGATTGGGTATCAAAATATGGTGCGAAAAATTTATTTCAAGAAGAAGGAAGTTATGATTTGTGAGGATGATGTAGAATCCATTATCTTTAGGGAAGAAACCTCATCACCTGATTCTTATCAAAATCCACCCCTAGTATCTTTATTGAATTGGATTCTTGGGGAGTTAGAGGAAATAACATCTAGGTATGAAGAAAGAAATATTCAAATTTAAGATGTACCTATTTTAAAAGAATATATTGACGTTTTTTCGAAATATTTACCTAGATATCCTTAGAGCATGAAGTTGATATTTTTATTGATTTAATCCCTGATGAAAGAACAATATCAAAGAATCCTTATTGAATGGACCCTGTGGAATTAGTAGATCTTAAGAAAAAACTAGAGGAGTTGATTAATAAGGGATTTATTTTCCATAGTGTTTATCCATGGGGGGATCTAGTTATTTTTGTTAAGAATAAAGATGGATCAATGAGGCTATGCATTGACACTAGAGAAATCAATACTATTACAATAAAGAAAAAGTATCCCATACCTCTCATTGATGATTTATTTGATCAACTTCATGGAGCTCAATATTTTCTGAAAATTGACCTTCGTTATGGATATCATCAATTTTGTGTGAAAAAGATATTGCAAAGACAACATTCTGAATGAGGTATGGTCATAATTAATTTACAGTAATACCATTTGGATTGACTAATGAACCCACTGTTTTCATGGATCCAATGAACAGAGTGTTCAAGGAATATCTTGATGGTTTTTTATTAGAATTTATTGATGATATCTTGGTATACTCTAAAAGTTATGAAGACCATGAGAACCAATTGTGGATTGTTCGGAAGACTCTTATAAGATATAAACTATATGGGAAGTTTAGTAAGTGTGAATTTTGGATTTAGGAAATTTCTTTTTTTTCATATTTTCTTAAAGGATAGAATATCTATTGAACTTAAAAAAGACAAAGGAAATCCAATAATGTCCAACACTAACGCATATAACTGAGGTATATAGTTTTATTGGTTTAACAGGTTACTATTGGAGTTTCATCCAGAATTTTGCCTGATTAGAAAACTCATTAACCAAAATCACATGTAAAGGTGTTAAATTCATATGGATAGAAGAGTGTGAAGAATGTTTTTAAGAATTGAATAAAATATTATTCAATGCTTCTATCTTGACTCTACCATCTGGGAATGATGGGTTTGTTATTTATAGTGATATATCAATGAAAGTACTCAGTTGTGTCCTTATGAAAAATAATAGGGTTATTTATTATATATCAAGGTAATTAAAAATTCATGAAAAAAACAGCCCAACTCATTATCTGGAGTTACAAGAAGTAATATTTTCTCTGAAGATATAGAGACATTATCTCTATGGTGAAAGATTTGAGATATATACTTATCGTAAGAGTTTGAAATATATTTTCTCACATAAAGAATCCAACAATGAGACAAAGGATATGGATTGATCTACTCAAGGATTATGATTTCACAATACACAACCAGCAAGGGAAGGAATATAAGGTGGAATATTATTTGAGTAGAAAAGACTGTGGAGTTCTTGAAGTTCCCAGTTAGGATCCAAGTATCACTAAGAGGGGGAGGGGTGAATCAGTTATATCATTTTCTTTTTAAGTTTCCCCTTTTTAAAACAACCTTCGCCTCTAGTTAAAGATTTTCTTCCCTGCTGAACACACACAACCACAAAAACACAAGATTTACAAGGTTCACTACTCAACAAGAGTAGTTACGTCCTTGGTATGGTATGGAAACAATCCAGTCCCACACAATCCTCTAGAAAACAATCCTTTGATGTGGAATACAATGAGTTAGATATACCATTACACTCGTGCAACACTTATAAAACAATCCAATACTGTGTGTGCTCCCTCTTAGCACAAATAGGGTAATAAAATGGATCAATTATTCTTAATGAGCTTATAAAAATCAAATCTTTCAAAGAAATTCCTCACTTTCCTACACAGAAGCTTGAAGGAACCCCTGGATAAAAACAGCATGTGTGCCCACTTTGACCTGCATGACCTATACTTGCGCGCTTTATACTTGTGCACCCCTTCTTCTTCTTTCCTACCAAGAAGTTGTAAGGAACCCCAGGAGAAAAGCAGCTTGCGCGCCCACTTTGACCTATGCAACTGAGACCTGCGTGCCTAAAACATGTGCACCTCTTCTTACGTGCTTCCCTTCAGACACGCTGCCTTCTTGCAGCCTGTGCACCAACTAACACTTGCGCGCCTCCAACTTGCGCACCCCCAACCTGCGCTCCTTCTAACTATCTTCCACTTGTGTGCCCAATTCTCTACTTGTGCTCCCAGAGCTCAAAGATAATTCTCAAGTATTGAGCCTTAAGAAATGAGGAGGATAATCGTCTATTTATAGGAATTTTGATGACTTGAGTGACCCAGACTTGCGCACCAATACTTGTGCACCACCACCTGCACGCCACTTTCTTTCCTTTTCCATATTTCTGAAATAATTCTATTTTTGAAATATGACTTGTGTGCCTCTACAGCACTTGTGGGCCGCCACTTGCGCGCCTTCTTCTTGCCTTTATCATTTTTTGGATATTATGATGTTGAAATGTGTTTTTCCAAAAATACTTCTTTACTCTCTTTATCCTTCATACGGATTGCACCAAAAGTTCTATAAACTTGAGATGATTGTAAAATACAAATCAGCAAAGCATCGTATGATTTTCAAGTTATTTACAAAGTGAATTGATTTATCATTTTGACAACAAAAGACAACACTCTGTAACAGCAAACTTTTCTTACTACCTTATCTATCCAACTTGGTCCCAACAATATCCCCCTTTGGATTTTTTTGTCAACCATGATTCATAAATCACTAAACTTTGTAACCTTAAGAAATGGATTACTTATCAACAATTTTAATCCCACGTGAGATAACTCATTGTAGGAAACAAGAATTATTGACAACCAAAACCATGTTGTCCAAAAGCAGTGACTATGAAATCTCATGAGCATACCTCCTCAGCCTTATTCAGACCATCTTTCAAGATTCTAACTCAGAATTCTTCACTTCGTTAACTTTCCTAGATAACAACATTGTTTCCTATAACCACTCTAACAAACAGTTAGAATAGTTCACACACATACATGCTGGATTCACAACTTACCCACAACTCCCCCTTTATGCATGCCATAAGGATAGATTTATGAAACAATTCTCCCCCTTGACAACACTATCCAAAGGTAAGATGAGATAGGGGATATAAACATTTACCTTAACCGTGATGAGAAGGAGGTTGGACTCCCATGTTTAACCTTAATTTTGTAAATGGTTCTTTTGGTAATGGTTTTGTGAATATATCAGCAATTTGTTAAGATGTAGGAACATACTCTAGCCTCAATTCATTCTTCTCCACCTGCTCTTTAATAAAGTGTTACTTTATATCAATGTGTTTTGAATGATAATTTTGTGATGGATTTATTGTAAGATTGATTGCACTTGGATTATCACAACCAATAGCAATGGTAGCTTTACTTACACAAGTAGATCTTCTAACTGATTCTTCATCCACATTAGTTGTGTTGCAGCTTGAGTTGCAGCAACATACTCATCTTCAGTTGTGCTAAGAGTTACTAAATTAAATTTCTTGGTATGCCAACTAACACAAATTTTCCCCAGAAAGAAAACTCCACCATATGTGGATCTTGGATCATCAACATTTCCTGCCCAATCAGCATCAGAATAACCGAATAGATCAATCTTTCCCGAGCCATCATACCTGATTCCAAAATTTGTTGTGCCTTTGATGTATCTGAGAATTCGTTTTCCAGCAATCAAATGTGATTCTTTAGGAGCACTCTGAAATCTTGCACATAAAGTGATATCATAGACGATGTCGGGTCTTGAGGCAGTCAAATACAACAGACTTCCAATCAGCTTTTGAAATTATTTATGATCAACTTCCTTTCCTTCTCCATCTTTAGACAACCTGGTTCCCACTGAAATTGGTGTGGAAATTGGTTTCGAATTTTCCATGCCAAACATCTTTATAAGTTCCTTAGCATACTTTTCTTGGGACAAAAAAATGTGATTCTTCTTCTGTGAAATTTTTAGCCCAAGAAAATACTTCATTTATCCCAGCATGGATATCTCAAATAACTTCTTCATCTCCTCAGCAAATTTTTCACATGATCTTTCATTATTTCCAAAAAATATAATATTGTCGACATAAACAATAATGATCTGTGAAACCTCATGACATTCCTTGAGGTAGAGATTGTTGTCAACTCTCCCTTTCTTAAAGTTCATATTCTTTAAGCAAGTATCTAATTTAGAATACCATGCTCTCAGAGCCTGTTTTAACCCATATAAAGCCTTCTTCAACCTTCACACATAACTTCCATCCTTTCCAATAAAAAACCCACAAGGTTGATCAATGTAAACTTCATCTCCAAGTTCACCATTCAAGAATGCAGATTTTACATCCATTTGAAAGATTTTGTAACTTCATTGTGAAGAAATATCAAGAAAGATTCTGATTGTTTCTAATCTTGACACCGGAGAAAAGGTTTCATCAAAATCAATGCCTTCAATTTGTGAATACCCTTTTCAAACCAATCTTTCTTTGTTTCTTATTACTTTACCTTCTTCATTCAGCTTGTTCTGGAAAACCCACTTTGTACCAATAATGTTCTTGTTGTCCGGCTTGCATACAAGTTCCCCAGTATCATTCTTCTCTATCTGATCAAGCTCTTAATCCATTGCATGAACCCATTATGGATGCTCAAATGCTTCATTCATATCATTCGGCTAAACTTTCGAATAAAGAGAAGTATGTGATATAACATTTGTTGTTCTTCTTGTTTGAACCCTCTGATGTTTATCTCCAATAATATTCTGAGCATCAACTTGTTTACTCAACCTAGGATGAGTTGTTTGAAATTCATCCTCATCACTCGATATTTATGAGTCATATTCCTCTTCAAAGGTAGGATTAACACAGTCTGTAGCATTATCAGAATCATTGAGAAAAGCTTCTCTATCCTGCTCAACTTCCACATCAACATATGACTGCTTTTCTTTATCAACATTTTCAACAACTTTTACATATGAAGAATGAACAATTCTTCCTATTTCTATGTTGAGACATCTATATCCTCTTCCTTATGGTGCATAGCCAAGAAAAAGTCCATCATCTCCTCTTTGCTCAAAATTTCGAAGGTTTCCACATTTCTTCTTTATAATGCATGGACTCCCAAATACTCTTAAATATCTCAAACTTGGAGTTTTTCCATAGAACATTTCATATGGATTCATATCTGAGTTTGGACTATAGAAGAATCGGTTCTGAATATAAATAGAAATGCTCATGGATTGCCTCCAATAAAAATGAGAAAGACTATGTTAAAGTAACATAGTTCTCCCCATTTCCACTAGAATTCGATTCTTTATTTCAGCAACCCCATTTTGTTGAGGTGTGTATGGTGAACTGAACTCATCCTGAATTCCATGATTCTCAAGATAACATTCAAACTATTCATTCTTATACTCACCACCATTATCATTTCTCAACTTCTTCACTGAATACTCACATTCTTTTTCTGCTTTCCTCCTGAAACTCTTAAACATTTTCAGAGAATCTGACTTATGTCTCACATACATAACACAAGTAATGCGAGTAAAGTCATCAATGAAAGTAATGAAGTACTTATCTCCATTTGTTGATTTCTTTCTCATTAGTCCACATATATCAAAAATGTATAAGTTCCAAGGGTTTTTTTGAGCGAATTTCAACTCTCTTATGAAGAGAGATTGTAATCTTCCCATTTTCAAAAATAGTGCAACACCAATCTCTTCTTCTTGTTAAATTAGGCATATCTCGAACACTGTCTCACGTTGATAATTTGGACATATTTCTTTGACACATATGTCCCAGCCTTTTATTCCATAACAGATTTTCATCCAATACACCCATGTAATAAGAGTTCTACACTTCACCAACTTGTAACAAATTCTCTCTTGTACGTTGGCCCTTTGTAACTATATTCCCATCATTTTCACTTTTCAAAACAAATCCATCTTCTCTGAAGATAAATTTGTTACCCTCATCACAAAGTTGTGACACACTAATAAGGTTATGTTTCAGACCATCAACATATAGTGTTTTCCTTGATTTCATCTTTTCTTTTCCAATGACGGCCGATCAAACACCTTTGATCCTTAGAGTTTCATCATTTCCAAATGTCATTGTTTGTTCTTTAAAGTCTTTCACATTCTTTAGAAACTTTAAATCTACTGTAATATGAGAATAACACCCACTATCAAGAATCCATGGACGTTCTACTTTTGTATCTTTCAAGGAATTTTTGACAAAAAGAGCTTTTTGTTCTTCTTTTTCCTTCACTTTCTGTTGTGCTTCCTCCAATTTCCTAGCCAGGTCAATGTGTTCTGGACAGACAACCATGCACTCTTTCTTTTCAGAATTATCAAACCTATCCATTTTAGATTTTAAAAACTATAGCCTTTGAGAATTATTAAGAATATTTTGTTGCCCTGGTAACACACTAAGGCAACCATTGGCAAGATGTCCAAGTCGATCACATCTTTCAAAAATATTTTCCAGTGGTTGGAACCTATTCTCAACTTTCACATCAGTCTTCTCAGATATCTTCTGAAATTTAATTGGAGACTTTTTATTTTGAAAGGGTTGACTCCCCCTCAATCCTTGTCTTTAAAAAATTATGGAATAGTTGTAATGTTGTTGGTTTAACCAACAAATATTTTCCATGTGTATGAATCCACCACAGTACCAGTAGTAAGAATAAAAAGAATATTTGCCTCTGAAATTTCTATACTGACCAGATTCGTGAACACGCTTCTCAACAACCTTTTTAATAGAACTATGTTGACCATAAACCTTGAAGTTTTCATTTGTAACTACCTTTATCAGTTCAAATTTAGCATCACCAGAAGTATTATAAGTCTTTCTTGATTTGTGATTTTTATGCACTTCTGATTTTTCATCATAGCTGATTTTGACTACATAATTGGTCTTTCCATCCTTGTTCTTACCAGAACCGGTTCTGTCTTTCATTTCAACCTTTGATGGTAAATTTTGTGACTCCTTATTTGATTCATTCTTACTAAAACATTCACCAACTTCTAAGATATAATTATTTAAACTGATATTCATTTCTTGAGCTTTATAAAGTTTCTATTGGACAAGTTCCAACTCTTCTTCTTTTGCCTTCAGTGTCACGACCCGCCCTCGGGGTCCGTGCCGTGACTACCCCAAGCCCGCCTTCCATAGGCCAGGGGCTGGCGACTAGCACCAAGGCGTAAATCCCAGAAAAAGGGAAGGCATTGCCTTTGTAAAGTAAACAAACACCACAGCGTAAGCAAACGGAAGTAAAACACTAAGTACAAAAGAAGAGCTGAAAAGTAAAAAGGGGCCGGAAATACAAGCCCAACTGTAAAGTACAACTCGAAAGGGAAAACAGCGACTGAAAAGTAAAGCTGCTACTCTGAGATGTCCACTGGAAATCCCACATGAAGGGTGGGTACAGATAGCTCCTCTGCTCTCCGGGTCCCGCCATCCGCTCCGAGTATGTCCCGCCCAGTGGTCCACCTCCGGGTACCGCCTCGTCATATAGTCCACCTCCAGGTACCGTCAAGTCCTCGAACCTTCGGCTTCTGTCAGCTCTGTCCGTCGTCTGCAACCAACACAACGAGGTGCGGACATAGCCCGTGCAGGGGTGAGTATAACGATACTCAGTAGGGACCCCGAGACCCTCAAGGTCTCACTAAAACCAACAAGGATAAACACAAGAAGATCTCAACAGATAAACCCTACTTAGGTATATGCCCATACATATACCTAAGTTATCAAGTAACCCATCTCAATCATGAGGAAACACAAGGATTGTGAAAACGATGGATAACCACTACCCGGGTATATGTCCATACATATACCAAAGTTAGCAAGTGACCCATCTCAATCATGAAGTAAACACAAGGTCAAAAGTCTCAGCTCAAACCAGGATTTTCATTATCGAAACCGTAACTGCTGAAGAGCTCCGTCTCTGGAGTGTGCAGTGGTCCTGTCACGACTCCGAGGTACTGCTCACTAACCTAAGACTGCTGAAGTACTCCTCCTGTCGAGTACCGCGGGTCAGTCACCCAGACACAGTAGTGCTTCCCGCCGAGGTATGTCACCCAAACTCAGTAGTGCACACCCCCTAGTAGCCTGCTGAGGTACTCTCCGGACGAGCACCGCGGGTCTGCACTGTCACACAGGTAGTGCTCCGTCTGCCATGGGTCTGCACCTCAGAAAGTAGTGCTCCGTCCACTGGGCTAGTCGACTCACTCCAAGTCGAGTCGGTCAAGCAGTCGTCAGGTCTCAGCCAGCTACACGGTCTCCGTACATCGCACGCTCGTCACTGGGAGGGTCCGCTCCACGAGCTACAGGTCGATACCCAAGTATCTCAAAGTCCCGCAAAGAAGTATCTCAAAAGTCCATTTCGTCACAGGGGTCTCAACGCAACAGACGGCACGTCGATCGGACGCCCGGTCTGTGAGTTATTAGCCTTTTCGTCCCAGGGGCCCGGTTGGTTTCGAGTGCGAACCAATCCCGGCCGTATCTCATCTGTACCCCGAACTCCCATAGGGTATACTCATAGGGACCGTTACTAAACGTAAACACCAACGCCGCTGACGGTTCGTCAAACGGACGTCCTGTCTGAAAGATATCAGCTTTTCCGTTCCAGGGGCCCGGTTGGATTTCGGGTACAATCCAACCCGGCCATACTCCGACTGTATCCAAAACTCGGGCGGAGTATGTCAAAAGTTCCGTCTCATCAAGAGGAAGTCAACGAAACAGACGGCGCGTCAATCGGACGCCCGGTCTGTGAGTTATTGGCTTTTTCGTCTCCGGGGCCCGGTTGGTTTTTAAGGCAAAACCAACCCGACCGTACTCCACCTGCGTCCAAACCTCGGGCGGAGTATGCCAAAAGATCCGTCTCATTAAGAGGAACGCAACGCGACTGACGGCGCGTCAATCGGACGTTCGTGGCTCAAGATATGAGCGTTTCCGCTCCGAAGGCCCGGTTGGTTCCGTGAACGAACCAACCCGGCCGAACTCAAAGTAATCCGAAACCTTGAGTGCGATATACCGAAACGACCGTCTCGATCCAAGGATCGCGTTGCCGCAGACGGTTCGTCATTCGGAGGTCCGAGGCTCAAGTTATGGGCTAAAAACCAAATCTGATACGAAACGGGGGGGTCCGGGTCCGGGCCGACCCGGCCCGACCCCCCCCCCCCCCCCCCTGGGGCGGCGCGGCGGCCGGAGGCGACGCGCGGCGGCGCGGCGGAGGCGGCGGCGGGCCGCGGCGGCGGCGGCGGGCCGCGGCGAGGCGGCGCACGCGGGGGCTAAGCCCCGCGGTTCATCAAAGTGGCGCGGCACAAGGCCGCGCCGGTTCTTTTAAAACCGCCCCCCCTCACGTGGGGGGGGCCTGCTGGCGCCGAACCAAGGGGGCGGCTGCCCCCTTCCCTCAAGAACCGCCCCCCTCATTAAGAGGGGGGTTTTGTTGAACTGGCCGGGGGATTTATTCCCCCGGTTTTATGCCATCTGGCCGGCCAGCTGGCCGGCCGGTTTTTACCAACGGGACCGGAAATTCCGGTCCCGTCTTCGACATCCGACGCCGGCGGCCCGGCCGCCGGTCTTCTCTTCCGCCGCGGCCCGGAACCGGCCGCGGTCTCCTCGTCCCGCCGCGGCCCGGAACCGGCCGCGGTCTTCTCGTCCCGCCGCGGCCCGGAACCGGCCGCGGTGTTCGTCGTCCGGCGCGGTGCGACGGCACCGCGCCCCTTTCGCCGTGCCATGATTCTTTTCAACGCGGCGCGACGGCGTCGCGTTCTTGATGATTTTTCCTTGACGTAGCGCGACGGCGCCGCGTAAATTATTTGTACGATCATCCGCGTGGTGCGACGGCACCACGCCACTTGCTTCCACCCGCAAGAACAAACAAGAACGTTGGAGGGGGTTCGGCCGTGTTCGTACGGTCCGACCCCCTCACGTTAAATTAATAACGCAACTTTAAATAAACAACATCCTCACGTTAGTCATACGAACCACGAGCAAGAATGAGATAATTAAATAATAAATCAACATCCCCTACCTCGGGTATAAGGTTCGAAGATCGTTCTACGTTCCGCGGAAGACGACGTCGCGGAGGTCGGGCGACGCGGTCGTCGTTCGTCAAATTCAACGACGAAGAGGCGCGTCCGAAGAGGCACGTCGTTGGCGAATCCTTGTACGCCGACGAAGGTTGTCCGAGGAAGGTGCGGTGTTCTCTCTCGTTGACACCGAAGACGAAGAAGAGCGGAGCGGCGTTCTTCGTCGGAAACTTGAGCGTTCTACGTCAAGTCTTGAGGAAAGTCAAATTATAAAGAAAACAACGAACTTAAGAACCTCTACCTCGATAGTCGCACGTTGACGTAGTCGTGAAATATCGGTGTCGATTCCTTTGACGTCGGAGGAAGAGTCGTTGTCGAAGGCGTTCGTCGCGGAAAACCGTCGCGGAAGAGATGACGCGGAAGAAGTACGTCGCGTCGCGGATACGGCGTCGCGGATGGATCGTGTTCTTCGGCGGAGAAGTTCTTCGTTGAAGAACGACGTTCTTCGCGTTCTTCGATGAGTTTGAAGAAGTAGAAGAGGCTCTCCAAAAGCTCTCAAGGAGACAAAACAAACAACCCAAAATAAAATAAGACTACCTCTTATTTTATTAACACATAACACAAAAGAATTTCAAAGGTTTGAAATTCAAAAAGGGTTTAACTCCCTTAATTAATTAAGTAACTCAAGTTGACAACATTTAAAGAAATGAGTTAAAGGGGAGGTTTTGAGAGAATTTGAGGAGTTGGGGTTCGTGTGGACCCCACCTCACTTAATCCTCCCAAGGGAGGTTAAGTGGATGTGGGTCCCACTCCCAACTCCCTTTGGTAGGACTTAACTAGATAAAAATAAAATTTGTTCCTCACAAATTTTATTTAACTTAAACTAAAAACCCAAAAACTAACTTTCAACCCGCAACAAACGCAACTTCTGAAAAGGTCTCATTAAGCGAATATCGGCGCTGCGAGTTCATCGGTGCCCTCAGATTTCAATTCCGAGCACCTTATCAAAAGTTAGAAATTCCCGCTCGTTCGTTCACTGAACGTACCCGAGCCAAACTTCGGAAATTAATTCCGGGCACTCCGGGCCTCAGAATCAGGTGCCGTCTGAAACCGCGCTCTTGTAAAATTCTAAAGAAAATTAAGAAAAAATTTCCCTTGAATTTTACGGGTCTTTACATTACTCCCACCTCAGGGCTTTACGTCCCCGTAAAGCTACATCAAAAACTAGGGAAACAAAAGAGGGTACTGAGCACGCATCTGAGCCTCCCGCTCCCATGTGCTCTCCTGGAGATTCCCGTGCCGCCATCTGTTGCGCACAAGAGGAATCGATCGCCCATGTAGGACCCGCTCCTGTCGATCCTCTATCTCCACCGGGACCTCCGTAAAAGTCGCCCCATCGTCAACGTCAAGCTCCCCATGGTCAAAGATGTGCGTCGGGTCGTGCACGTATCTCCTCAGTTGAGACACGTGGAAGACGTCGTGCACACGGTGTATCTGAGGTGGTAGAGCCAGGCGATAAGCCACCTCGCCAACCCTGCTGAGGACTTGGAAGGGTCCGATGAAGCACGGAGATAACTTGTCGCCTCGGCCAAATCTCCGAATACCACGTCGAGGTGAGACCCGTAAGAAGACGAGGTCACCATCCTCGAACTCTAGTGGCCTCCGCCTCCTGTCAGCAAATGACTTCTGCCGGCTCTGTGCTGTCCTCATCCGTTCCTGGATGACATGGACCTCTTTTGACGTGGCCCGGACCATCTCTGGTCCCACAAGAGCTGCAAGATTTCTTCTTTGCCGAAAGGAGAAACCTGGTCTCATCCCCTGGATGAACCACATTCTTTGCCTAAAACAGTCAATCCTAACATGGATAATACTAATACATACCAAGGATGACGTCGTAAGGCCTCGACGCTACTACTAAGAGATCCAACCGTTACTCTCGCCTCCAAGGGTTGAGTCACACTGTCGGCATCAGTGTGTGGTAACCGGTCTCCTCCAGTAGATGTCTCACAAGTGAGGGTCAAGTCAACAGTCAACTGGAACCTCTTAGTAACATCACAAAAGAGGACAGGAAAGAAAACATCACAAAGGTATGCGTCTTTTATTATTGCATCTCATATTACAAGACGCTACACAAAAGCAACATCAACATGGAACTAGAAGTACAAAAGACGTATCCACTAGTTCCTCCCCTGTCCACCTGTTCCCAGAGCTCCAGCATTTGTCGCTGCCTCAACCTCGGTGGCTCCCTCCAAGCCTGCGGATCGAGGAGTCGGACAGTCACGTGCCAGGTGACCCTTTCCGCCACAGGAGTAACATTGTCCGTTTCTGGCACGCCTGGCTCTGACCCCACCTCGGGTGCCCCGCACCACCGGTCCTAAAACCCGAGATCGCCCAACTGCTGGTCTGGTCCTCCTGGACCTCTGCATCATCTGTCTACTGCCCACAGATGACTCGGCTTCTGATCGAAAAACACGCGGCAAAGGCAGAATCTCCTGTACACGCTCGGGGTGTAGAGATACTGGCACAAACTCCACCCTGAAGAAGGTCTCGAAGTCTTCCCATGCGAAGTTCATCTCATCGCAAAACTGAAACAAGTGGCTCCACCACCTACCTGCTGCTGCCTGAAGGAGGCTGGTAGCAAAGATCACCATGAAGTCTGCCGGCGTCCCCACTAGCCTGAAGACTCTCACCACAGCCTCCAGCCAAACCTCAACCGCCTGCGGGTCCGTCTCTCCCCGGAACCTGGGTGGCCTCTGGCTCTGGAACTCGTGCAGCGCGCTCAAGCGTCGTGCATCGCCTACTGCTGGGGCTGGTGGCATTGGTGGCCCAACGTATGGTAGTACCGCTGGTGCCTCCGCTGGTGCCTCAACTGCAAGAGGGCCCTGTACCGAAGCCTCGTCGCTCGACAGACTGTCAGCACGCTCATCCCTCCGGGCTCTAGCTGATCGTCTGAGAAAAGACATCCTAAAAGAAACAACGTAACACGATCAAACGATTATACCTGGTGAGCTGACCTGGTTTGAGCTGTTTTAAGGGAAAAAAAACTTTTGAAAACACACACGCAATCAGTGTTTTCGTGCACAAAGTCGGAAATCAGTTGTCAGGGTCCTGGTGTATGGATACGTCGGCCGCCCGCACCAACACTGGACTCCCTGATCTGAAAACCACACTCGGTACCCTTAACACTATCGCTTCACAGAAAGAAAGATCAGAGTTATAAGTTCTGCGGTAGAACCGAACTCCTCTGATACCAATTTGTCACGACCCGCCCTCGGGGTCCGTGCCGTGACTACCCCAAGCCCGCCTTCCATAGGCCAGGGGCTGGCGACTAGCACCAAGGCGTAAATCCCAGAAAAAGGGAAGGCATTGCATTTGTAAAGTAAACAAACACCACAGAGTAAGCAAGCGGAAGTAAAACACTAAGTACAAAAGAAGAGCTGAAAAGTAAAAAGGGGCCGGAAATACAAGCCCAACTGTAAAGTACAACTCGAAAGGGAAAACAGCGACTGAAAAGTAAAGCTGCTACTCTGAGATGTCCACTAGAAATCCCACCTGAAGGGTGGGTACAGATAGCTCCTCTGCTCTCCGGGTCCCGTCATCCGCTCCGAGTATGTCCCGCCCAGTGGTCCACCTCCGGGTACCGCCTCGTCGTATAGTCCACCTCCAGGTACCGTCAAGTCCTCGAACCTTCGGCTTCTGTCAGCTCTGTCCGTCGTCTGCAACCAACACAACGAGGTGCGGGCATAGCCCGTGCAGGGGTGAGTATAACGATACTCAGTAGGGACCCCGAGACCCTCAAGGTCTCACTAAAACCAACAAGGATAAACACAAGAAGATCTCAACAGATAAACCCTACTTAGGTATATGCCCATACATATACCTAAGTTATCAAGTAACCCATCTCAATCATGAGGAAACACAAGGATTGTGAAAACGACGGATAACCACTACCCGGGTATATGCCCATACATATACCAAAGTTAGCAAGTGACCCATCTCAATCATGAAGTAAACACAAGGTCAAAAGTCTCAGCTCAAACCAGGATTTTCATTATCGAAACCGTAACTGCTGAAGAGCTCCGTCTCTGGAGTGTGCAGTGGTCCTGTCACGACTCCGAGGTACTGCTCACTAACCTAAGACTGCTGAAGTACTCCTCCTGTCGAGTACCGCGGGTCAGCCACCCAGACACAGTAGTGCTTCCCGCCGAGGTATGTCACCCAAACTCAGTAGTGCACACCCCCTAGTAGCCTGCTGAGGTACTCTCCGGACGAGCACCGCGGGTCTGCACTGTCACACAGGTAGTGCTCCGTCCGCCATGGGTCTGCACCTCAGAAAGTAGTGCTCCGTCCACTGGGCTAGTCGACTCACTCCAAGTCGAGTCGGTCAAGCAGTCGTCGGGTCTCAGCCAGCTACACGGTCTCCGTACATCGCACGCTCGTCACTGGGAGGGTCCGCTCCACGAGCTACAGGTCGATACCCAAGTATCTCAAAGTCCCGCAAAGAAGTATCTCAAAAGTCTGTTTCGTCACAGGGGTCTCAACGCAACAGACGGCACGTCGATCGGACGCCCGGTCTGTGAGTTATTAGCCTTTTCGTCCCAGGGGCCCGGTTGGTTTCGAGTGCGAACCAATCCCGGCCGTATCTCATCTGTACCCCGAACTCCCATAGGGTATACTCATAGGGACCGTTACTAAACGTAAACACCAACGCCGCTGACGGTTCGTCAAACGGACGTCCTGTCTGAAAGATATCAGCTTTTCCGTTCCAGGGGCCCGGTTGGATTTCGGGTACAATCCAACCCGGCCATACTCCGACTGTATCCAAAACTCGGGCGGAGTATGTCAAAAGTTCCGTCTCATCAAGAGGAAGTCAACGAAACAGACGGCGCGTCAATCGGACGCCCGGTCTGTGAGTTATTGGCTTTTTCGTCTCCGGGGCCCGGTTGGTTTTTAAGGCAAAACCAACCCGACCGTACTCCACCTGCGTCCAAACCTCGGGCGAAGTATGCCAAAAGATCCGTCTCATTAAGAGGAACGCAACGCGACTGACGGCGCGTCAATCGGATGTTCGTGGCTCAAGATATGAGTGTTTCCGCTCCGAAGGCCCGGTTGGTTCCGTGAACGAACCAACCCGGCCGAACTCAAAGTAATCCGAAACCTTGAGTGCGATATACCGAAACGACCGTCTCGATCCAAGGATCGCGTTGCCGCAGACGGTTCGTCATTCGGAGGTCCGAGGCTCAAGTTATGGGCTAAAAACCAAATCTGGTACGAAACGGGGGGGTCCGGGTCCGGGCCGACCCGGCCCGACCCCCCCCTGGGGCGGCGCGGCGGCGCGCGGCGGCGCGGCGGAGGCGGCGGCGGGCCGCGGCGAGGCTGCGCACGCGGGGGCTAAGCCCCGCGGTTCATCAAAGTGGCGCGGCACAAGGCCGCGCCGGTTCTTTTAAAACCGCCCCCCCTCACGTGGGGGGGGCCTGCTGGCGCCGAACCAAGGGGGCGGCTGCCCCCTTCCCTCAAGAACCGCCCCCCTCATTAAGAGGGGGGTTTTGTTGAACTGGCCGGGGGATTTATTCCCCCGGTTTTATGCCATCCGGCCGGCCAGCTGGCCGGCCGGTTTTTACCAACGGGACCGGAAATTCCGGTCCCGTCTTCGACATCCGACGCCGGCGGCCCGGCCGCCGGTCTTCTCTTCCGCCGCGGCCCGGAACCGGCCGCGGTCTCCTCGTCCCGCCGCGGCCCGGAACCGGCCGCGGTCTTCTCGTCCCGCCGCGGCCCGGAACCGGCCGCGGTGTTCGTCGTCCGGCGCGGTGCGACGGCACCGCGCCCCTTTCGCCGTGCCATGATTCTTTTCAACGCGGCGCGACGGCGTCGCGTTCTTGAAGATTTTTCCTTGACGTAGCGCGACGGCGCCGCGTAAATTATTTGTACGATCATCCGCGTGGTGCGACGGCACCACGCCACTTGCTTCCACCCGCAAGAACAAACAAGAACGTTGGAGGGGGTTCGGACGTGTTCGTACGGTCCGACCCCCTCACGTTAAATTAATAACGCAACTTTAAATAAACAACATCCTCACGTTAGTCATACGAACCACGAGCAAGAATGAGATAATTAAATAATAAATCAACATCCCCTACCTCGGGTATAAGGTTCGAAGATCGTTCTACGTTCCGCGGAAGACGACGTCGCGGAGGTCGGGCGACGCGGTCGTCGTTCGTCAAATTCAACGACGAAGAGGCGCGTCCGAAGAGGCACGTCGTTGGCGAATCCTTGTACGCCGACGAAGGTTGTCCGAGGAAGGTGCGGTGTTCTCTCTCGTTGACACCGAAGACGAAGAAGAGCGGAGCGGCGTTCTTCGTCGGAAACTTGAGCGTTCTACGTCAAGTCTTGAGGAAAGTCAAATTATAAAGAAAACAACGAACTCAAGAACCTCTACCTCGATAGTCGCACGTTGACGTAGTCGTGAAATATCGGTGTCGATTCCTTTGACGTCGGAGGAAGAGTCGTTGTCGAAGGCGTTCGTCGCGGAAAACCGTCGCGGAAGAGATGACGCGGAAGAAGTACGTCGCGTCGCGGATACGGCGTCGCGGATGGATCGTGTTCTTCGGCGGAGAAGTTCTTCGTTGAAGAACGACGTTCTTCGCGTTCTTCGATGAGTTTTAAGAAGTAGAAGAGGCTCTCCAAAAGCTCTCAAGGAGACAAAACAAACAACCCAAAATAAAATAAGACTACCTCTTATTTTATTAACACATAACACAAAAGAATTTCAAAGGTTTGAAATTCAAAAAGGGTTTAACTCCCTTAATTAATTAAGTAACTCAAGTTGACAACATTTAAAAAAATGAGTTAAAGGGGAGGTTTTGAGAGAATTTGAGGAGTTGGGGTTCGTGTGGACCCCACCTCACTTAATCCTCCCAAGGGAGGTTAAGTGGATGTGGGTCCCACTCCCAACTCCCTTTGGTAGGACTTAACTAGATAAAAATAAAATTTGTTCCTCACAAATTTTATTTAACTTAAACTAAAAACCCAAAAACTAACTTTCAACCCGCAACAAACGCAACTTCCGAAAAGGTCTCATTAAGCGAATATCGGCGCTGCGAGTTCATCGGTGCCCTCGGATTTCAATTCCGAGCACCGTATCAAAAGTTAGAAATTCGCGCTCGTTCGTTCACTGAACGTACCCGAGCCAAACTTCGGAAATTAATTCCGGGCACTCCGGGCCTCGGAATCAGGTGCCGTCTGAAACCGCGCTCTTGTAAAATTCTAAAGAAAATTAAGAAAAAATTTCCCTTGAATTTTACGGGTCTTTACATTCATCTTTACTTCAAGATGATCATTACTATTCTTTGAATTCTCAAGAGAATTTTTCAGATCATCAATCTTCTTATCCATCTTGATTTTCTCATCAGTGAAACCTTCTTGATTTCTTAATGTGGAATTTTCATTTATCACCTTGTTATTTTCCTTCTCAAGCCTTCTTATCTTCCTCAAGCATTCTTTTAATTCTTCTTTCAGATGATATTCAAGTTGAGTTTCTTCTTCTTCTGAACTTTTTATCTCGTACTCTTCATTATTCACAAATGAAATAAAGGTATTCTCTCTAGCTTTCTCAGTAAATGATTTCTCAGATTTAGCTTCATTATCCTCTTCTTCTTCATCTTTAGATAAAAAGATTCTTTGTTTTTATTTGAAGAACTTTTTATCCCTACCCTTTGAAAAATATTTGTCTTTTTTAGTTTGATTCTTCCACGACCTTCTTGGCCTTCTTTCATCATCATCATTTTCTTCTTTGTTCTTTTGAGGACAATTAGCCGCAAAATGACCAACTTCTCCACAATCAAAACATTTCAAGGGAAGTTTCCCTTTGTATTTCCCTGTACCTCTTTTCATGTTTTTAGAAAACAAGGATAAAATTTCATCAAAAAATTTTCATACCACATCCTCCAAATTGAATTCACCAGCATTATCTTCAATAAGGTTCTTCTTTGACTTCTCTGTATTTATAGCCTTGAATGACATTTCTCTATCAGATATTGTTTTTCTCTTCATGGTCTTCTCACTTCTCATTTCATAAGTAATGAGAGTGCTATGAAAATCATCCAGAGATAATGTTTTAGGGTCCCTGTCTTCTAGTGAAGACACTTTAGCATCACACTTTTTGGGTAGAATTCTCAAGATCTTTTCGACCACCGTAGAATCCTCCAACATTTCACCAAGACATCTGATTGTACTGACAATGTCATTAATCCTGGTAAAGAAGTCCCCAACAGATTCAGATTCTCCCATTTTCAAGTCTTCATACTTCAGCCTCTAGATTTGTAGTCTTTCTTTCTTCACTTTTGTATTTCCTTCATAGATGTTATTCAAATTATCACAAATGCATTTAGATGTAGAAACACCTTTCACTCTTAAAAATTCACTCTCATAAAGAGATGAGAGTAATGCATTTTTAGCTCTTCCATCATTCTCAAGGTTCTTCTTATCGATAGGAGTAAGAGGAACCTTGTCATCAATAGCAGGAAATTCATCCGTTGTAGTTTCAAGAACTTCATATCCAAGAAACATAAGATAAGGCATCATTTTTTCCTTCCATATGTGGTAGTTCTTTCCATCAAAAATCAGGATTCCTTACTATTCACGCAATTTAGATTCTCCATCACAAATTCTCTTCAACCACTTCAGCAAAGAATAAACGAAGGGAACCTTCCTCTGATACCAATTGAAGTTTCCAGTTAGGATCCAAGTATCCCTGAGAGGGGGAGGGGGTGAATCAGTGATATATTTTTCTTTTTAGGTTTCCCCTTCTTGAAACAACCTTCAACTCCAGTTAAAGAGTTTCTTTACTACTGAACACACACAACCATAGGAACAAAAGATTTACAAGGTTCACTACTCAACAAGAGTATCTACATCCTTGGTATGGTATGAAAACAATCCAGTACCACACAATCCACTAGAAAACAATCCTTTGATGTGGAATACAATGAGTAGGATATACCCTTACACTCATGCAGTACTTTGAAAACAATCCAATAGTGTGCGTGCTCCCTCTTGGAACAAATAGGGTAATACAATGGATCAGTGCTTCTTAATAAGCTTATATAAATCAAATCTTTCAACGCAAGTCTCCACTTTCCTACCCAGAAGCTGGAAGGAACCCCTGGAGAAAAATAGCCTGCGCACCCAATTTGACCTGTGAGACCTATACCTACATGCCTTATACTTGTGTACCTCTTCTTATTATTTCCTACCGAGAAGCTGGCAGGAACCCCTGGAGCAAAGCAGCCTGTGCGCCTACTTTTACCTACGCGACCGAGACCTGCGCGCCTAGAACTTGCGCGCCTCTTCTTGCGTGCTTCCCTTCAGACGTGCTGCCTTCTTGCAGCCTGCATGCCAACTAAAACTTGCGTGACTCCAAATTGCACGCCCCCAAATTTCACGCCTTCTAACTATCTTCCACTTATGTGCCCAATTATCTATTTGTGTGCCCAGAGCTAAAACATAATTCTCAACTATTGAGCCTTAAGGAATGAGGAGGCTAGTTGTCTATTTATAGGCATTTTGATGACTTGCACGACCCAGACTTGCGCACCAATACTTTCACACCACCACCTGCACGCCAATTTCTTTCCTTTTCCATATTTCTGAAATAATGCTATTTTTGAAATATGACTTGCGTGCCTCTACAGCACTTGCATGCCGCCACTTGCGCGCCACCACTTGCGTGCCTTATTCTTTCCTTTTTAATTTTTTTGGATATTATTATGTTGAAATGTGTTTTTCCAAAAACACTTCTTTACTCTCTTTATACTTTATACAGATTGCACCACAAGTTCTCCAAACTTGAGATTATTGTAAAATACAAATCATCAAAGCATTGTCTAATTTTCAAGTTCTTTACAAAGTGAATTGATTTAGCGTTTTGACAACAAAAGACAACACTCTATAATAGAAAACTTTTCTTACTTCCTTATCCATCCAACTTGGTCCCAACAGTTCTAGACAAAATGAGAGTTGAAAGGGATCATATGTTTATTGATCTAGTAAAGATGGATATGGGAATAATCATGGAAGGTGAAACATCCCTAATTTTTTAAATGGTTTCCAAACCTTCTTTACTATAAAGGATAAAAAGGTCTAAGTCTTATTATGAGGAGTTTCAAAAGAAAATCAAAGTTGTGACTAATGGGAGACTAGTTGACTTCATATTTGAAGATGATATTTTGAAATTTGGGAAGAATCATTTTGTTAATTCTATATCTGTGATAAAAATATAATTATTGGATGATTATCATAGCTCTAATTTCTCAATATACCCTAGTGTAACTAAGATTTATAGAGATTTGGAGGAATATTTTTTGTGGTACAAAATGAAGAGGGAGATTGCAGATTATGTGTCAAGATGTTTGGTTTATCAACAAGTGAAGGCTAGAAGAAAACATCCTAGAAGATTCATGCAACCTATACCTATACCTGTGTGGAAATATGACGATATTATGATAGATTTTGACATGGGGAAACCAAATATTCCTAGAAGAAATGACGCAATATGGGTTATTATTGATCTTCTATCGAAATTAGCACATTTTCTTGGTATAAGAGAAGATTCACCACTTGAACGTTTAGTAAGACTATATATTAATAAAGTTGCAAGACATCATGGTGTACCCCTGTCGATTGTTTCTAACCATGATCCCCATTTTACATCACAGTTCTGGAAAATCCTTCTGAAGGACTTAGATACTGAGCTTTGTTTGAGCACTTCCCACCACCCTCAGACTGATACACAATCAGAAAAGAATATTCAAACCTTAGAAGACACGTTGAGATCTTTCTCTCTTAAATTTAAAGGTATGTGGGATCAGTATCTACCTATGGTAGAATTTTCCTATAACAATAGCTTCCGTCCAAGTATATGGATGGAACCATACGAAGCGTTATATGGAAAGAGATATCATACACCAACTTGTTGGGATGATGTTGGCGAAAGAAACATCTTAGGCCCAGAACTTTTTGAGGAAATGATGAAAAAGGTAAAAAATATTTAGACTCATATCAAAATATCACAATGTATGAAAAATAGAAATGCAGATAATCGAAGAAATGATTACGAATTTTAAGTGGGAGATCATGTTTTCTTGAAGGTATATTCAGGGAAGGGTGTTATGCAATTGGGTATGAAGGGTAAATTAAGTCCCAGGTACATCAAACCTTTTGGAATTTTGGAATGAATTGGAGTTGTAGCTTACCATTTGGAGATGTCGGAAAGTCTCTTCAATGTTCATGATGTGTTCCACGTATAAATGTTAAGGAAATACATGTTAGACCCAACACATGTACTCACCTACAAAGAAATAGAACTAGAACCCGATTATTCTTATCACTACTGGAAACAGAGGATATACCAACGGATTTTTGCCAACGGTTTATGAAAACTGTTTGAATAGGGACCATTACCCAACGGTTTCAATTAACCATTGGGATAGAGTAATTTAGATGAGTTTTACCCAATGGTTATACAGAACCGTTGGGATATGTGAAGATTTAATAATCCTTTTCCAACAGTTTTAAAAAAACTTTTCCAAATATTACCTTTCCTGATGGTTCTTTAAAACCGTTGGGAAAGTTTTCCCCTAAAATTGTCGCCAGCCCCAATCCCCTGTCTGCCAGATTGCAGACCTAAATCGCGATACAGAGAGCTCTCTCCCTCAAAAAATTCTAACACCCTTTAACCAGATCGTTGTTTTGTTCTTCACTTCAAACCTGTAAGTGGTACCGTTGGTTCAATGTTTTCCTTCTATTTTTTTATTTATGTTTTGATTTGGCCTAAACCAGAGGTTAGTACGCTATGGTATACCCAAGAATTGTAATTTTATTTGTTTTATGATTTTGTTCTACACTTCAACTATTTTATCATGTTGAAGATCTTTTAATTTTCCAACTATAATATAGTTATATGTTCTTTATTAGATATTATCTTACAATCCATGGGGAGTAGATACCCAATGGAATTGTTGAGACCCTTTCCTTTTATGATGATATGATGAGTGTATGATAATGGGAGTTTTGTTGTAGACCCTTATGATTGGAACTTATATTGACACATGGTGCTTGATCTATCAACATTTCACTACGATATTTCAATGGGATTGATAACAACTTATTTAATGTCATGATTAATATAACTATGTTCTAATTCACTAATACTAGGAGTATAGAATTAGACCACTTGTTAATATTTAAATGTCAAAAGATTTGTTTCATCATCTATATCAAGAGTGCAGTCATTAGAACCTGGTCAAAATTCATTAGACATGGATTAAATCATATTGATTGTGATGGAGGAAAACTAATGCTCCTCCTTGGGATGTGATATCTTTTGGTAAGATGGTTAACATCACAATGTTTTTTGGTTTAGTGACTATTTCATCACTTAATGGGATGGTTACCATTGTACAATTTAGTGCATCATTTCCCAATATATCATTTTGTGGGTTAGTGCTTGTTTGATCAATTAATTGGTTTTCACCCGTCGAACAATTTTATGGTATGGTTACCATTCATTATCATTTTAGATTATGGTCGAGAGATAAGTTATTTATTCCATGGGATTGTGAAATAGAGTTTTCCAATCATTATTAGTACATTATAGATAATATTTTATGTTGGTTTTTTCCAATGGTTTTGTTAAACTGTTGGGAAAGAGAAATTTTAAAGACCCAATTTAGGGATCCTCATCCCCCGACCTCAGCCTCCCGACCCCCTCCCCCCCTCCCCGATCATGATCTCCTCCCGGCCTCGGCCTCCGTCTTCCGGCCCCCTCCCTATCCTCCGGCGGCATTCCCCTTCCCCTCTCGGCTTCCTCTCTAACGATGAAATCCCCCTCCCCTCTCGGCTCCCGGCGACGTTCCCCCCTCCCCTCTCGGCTCCCACTCCTGGCGACATCCCCCTCCCCTCAATATCCTCCTCTAATGTCCCTTGACCCCCTCTCCAGTCGTGTGCGAGACCCCCATGGTCGAACACCCCATGGGACGTCCCCCCTCTCGGCTCCCTCTCCTTCCACCAGGGTTCTTGATCAGTATTTCCAGGTAATAATTAGTCTTATTTTAAAAGAAATGAGGCAACAAGGAATGCATTGTTAGGTTCATAGTTAGGATATCCATTCATATTAATCGTTCATTTTATAGAGTTTTGGTTAGTAGTAAACTCATGGTGTGGTGAATTATTGGGTAAATGCTAGTAATTCCATGTAATGCCATGTAATTTTTAGTGGATTCATCTATATTCTACTCTTGTTAGTTTGAGATATTTTAATGCTAGTAATGCCATGTAATTTCTACATGCTTGATTTTGTGATAAATTTCGTATGCCATTTTGATGGCTTGAATTGTGTCTTTTGGCTAGCTTGGTAGCTTGGGATCTTTCCATGACCTTGATGACATGAGTGTTTATTCAGTGTAATGTAATATTAGAAATGAATTTCCCTGTACTATATTCCTTTCTTGATATATCTCTCTTAAAATGGTCCGAGAGAGAACATGTGTTCCGTATTAAGGATTCATGGATGTACTCCAATGCTTGGGTGGTTATACCATGACCCGTCAAGGGAGATGATTTGGTTTTATGGGTAAGTGATTACTGAGTGGTTTATTATATTCCTATGCTAAATCACACCAAGCCTCTTGGAATTATAATTCCAATCTGTCCAACAATACCCAATACCCACACTATCATCTCATCCTTAATCTCTTTAGTTGAACTATTGAATCATTAAATGGAGTAAAACCTTTTATAATACATTTTATATACTCAGATAGATCATCCCACTCTAAGAACCTACCAAGATTCCAATCTATCCTCATAAGTATTTCCTCATCAAACACTAGTTGTAAAATTGCCACACCTATCACTAAAAGGCCCAATCCTCTTAGGAATATTTTACTTGATCTAAATCCTCATCGTTAGTGACATCAATCACATTAAAGTGCATAAATGTCAACTGAACCCTACATTCCAAGAATTATTCATGTGGATAGGCCCCATGGAAAAATTATAAGAACTAAAACCATAAATAATAATTCCAAATACAAGAATCATTTTTAAATAAATATCTCCAGTGTAAACATAAAAAGCAAGAATAATAACACCTCATCCCTTGAATTGAAAAAAACCAAACTAAGTTGAAACTCGGGACAAATTGATTATATACCATTAATAGAAAGATTAATTTCTAATTAATAGGAATGTACTATTTGATAGTATCATTTTGAAACATTGACCTGTTTTCCCTTTTCTTGAAGGAACAAGATTTGATAGATGGGGTGCTGATGTACTTATATGTTGGGTGGTGACAGGTATAGTCACAGGAGACAGGTATGTTTTAGTTTAGTTTTTATTTTATTTTCTTTATCACATTGGTCACTTAGATCTTTTACTGCTTTCTATGGACAGAGGGTAGTTATATTCTACGAAGGGGGCCAGAAGGATTTCAGATTGATTCAGTCCACCAGCTTTGATCCGAGGTGAGATTCTATGGTTACTACTTTTCTCATACCTCATGTATTTGGGGATTTAGTGTTTTTGAATCCATATTATGTTTTCGATAGGGCGCTGGATCGTTTCGTGTTGGTTTGGGTGGATTTGGTTCTCTGCTGCCAATCTAGGTAAGAATTTAATTCCATTGGTTGGTTTTTCACTGGTTATTTAGCGTCATTCATGTGTTTTAAGGTTCTTAATATCCTTTGCGTAGTGCGTTGATCCCTGCTCGTTGGTTTTGAGTCACCAAGTCAAGGGATACTCGCCTGCGTGTGCAAAGGTAAGTAATTATATGTATGTGGGTTCCCCCGTTACGTGTATAGTCACCCATGGCAGTGATTAGGCTTGTATGGGGCTAGGTGTTCCCATGTATATATATATAAATGCATACACAGGTGAGCGGAGACTGATATATGCATATAAGCACATGTGCAAGGATCTCCTTGCACATGCTCATGGCCATGCGGGTGTGTGCATAGGGGATAGGTGTCCTTGCATGTTTGTGAAGGTGCGTATACCCAGTGGAGGAGCAGCAACTTTTAGTTAGAAATCTCTAAGAGATGAAGTGGACGGCTTGGTTCCACCTTGAGGTAGAGTCCCTCTCGTAGCCTCTTTAATTTAGGAATGCTTTAAATTGAATTTAGATTCTTTCTTAATTCTGCTTAATTATATTTAATTGCATATCTTGAATAAGTTTTCTTTAATATAATTGTTCCATTTGATAAATAAAGTCATTTTTTTATAATAAAACCCCTCCAATGGAGGTGCGCTGTCTGCAAAAACTCACAGTGATTGTTTAGGGTGTATGATTCTTTTTCATCATTTCGTTTCCCTTTAGATGTTGCATCATTTTTTCACTCACTAAAACCATCTAATGATCCCTTGTTATAACATATTAAATAGTTTTTTTGTTCTGTCATGTCCGTTGTGACCTTATCTTATGGTGAAACCCATTTCGGATGTTTTTTATAACATAAGATCAGTTTCTATAATGTGAAGGACAACTATATAGGATTTATTTGGAATCCTGGCCAGAAGATGTTTCCCCACGGATGTCGCTCGACTAGGCCAACAAGCCGCGGTCATTCCACGGTCATGCCGTGGTCACACCGCATTCACGCCATGGTAATGCTGTGATTTGGCCTTTCTCCAGGACGACACCCCACGGCGATTCGTAGACTTGTCGAAATTCGATGTATGATACCTAGATAGAGTTTTAGATACGTTACCCACCCATCGTTAACGGGGAGGGAGGTGATGTCCGAAATGTTTCCTCACTTCCTCCCACTCCCTTTGCTCCTGGACGGAAGATGTTTCCCCGCAGATGTCACTGGACTGGGCCAACACGCCGCGGTCACGTCGTGGTCACGCCACGGTCACGCCGTCGTCACGCCGTGGTCACGCCGCGGTCACGCTGCGGTCACGCCACGGTCACGCCGTGGTCAGGACGTGGTAATGCTGTGATTTGGTCCTATTCTAGGATGACACCCCACGGCAGTTCGTAGTCCTGTTGGAATTCGATGTATGATATCTAGATAGAGTTTTAGATACCTTACCCACCCATAGTTAATGGGGAGGGAGGTGACGACCAGAATGTTTCCCTGCTTCCTCCCGCTCCTTTCGCTCCTGGATGGAAGATGTTGCCCCACAGATGTCGCTAGAACGGGCCAACACACCATGGTCATTCCGCGATCACGCTGCGGTCACACCGTGGTCACACCTCGATCATGCTGCGGTAATGTCGTGATTTGGCCCTGCTTCAGGATGACACCCTGCAGCGGTTTACTGTCCTATTGGAATTCTATGTATGATACCTAGATATAGTTTTAGATACATTTCCCACCCATAGTTAATAGAGGGGAGGCAACGTCTGTAATTTTTCCTCTCTTCCTCTCACTCCCTTCGCTCCTGGCTGAAAGATGCTGCCCCGTAGATGTTGTTGGACTGGGCCAACATGAAGCGATCACGCCGCGGTCATGGCGCAGTCACGCCGCGTTCACGTCGTGGTCATGTCGTGGTCACGCCGCGGTCATGCCACGGTCACGCCATGGTCACACCGCGATAATGTCATGATTTGGCCCTACTCTAGGACGACACCCCGCGGTGGTTTGCAGTCCTGTCGGAATTCGATGTATGATACCTAGAGAGAGTTTTAGATACATTACCCACCCATAGTCAATGGGGAGGGAGGCAACAGCTGGAATGTTTCCCCACTTCCTTCTGCTCCCTTTTATCCTAGCCAGAATATTTTTCCCCACAGATGTTGTTGGACCAGGCCAACACGTCGCGGTCACGCCGCATTCACATCGCGGTCACGCCGCGGTAATGCCATGATTTGGCCCTGCTCCAAGATGATGCCCCATGGTAGTTTGAAGTCCTTTCAAAATTATATTTAGGATACCTAGATAGAGTTTTAGATACATTACCCACCCTCTTTTCTAGACCCCGCCTCAATCCAAAGCACGGTGTGGCCAATACCACTCAAAGTGTTTCACTTTTATTTGAAATGGGCAACATTTTAAGTGAAAACAACAACTGGTATATGGAAAACAGACCACAAAAATTTTAATTGTGTTGATAATTAAACACAATGATCCATTGGTCATTTTTGATGTGTATGAGTCAACCCCGCCTCAATCTGAGGTACGGTGTGGCTGGTACCACTCAAAGTGTCTATCTTTTGTTTAAAATGGATACTCTTTTAAGTAAAAACAACTGGCATATGGAAAACTGAAAAAACTCATTAGGATTGTGTTTATACTTTAGGAAAATGATCCATGGGTCATTTTTTATGTGTACGAGTTAACCCCACCTCAATCCGAGGTGCGGTGTGGCCGGCACCACTCAAAGTGTCTCTCTTTTGTTTCAAAAGGACATCATTTTAAGTGAATACAACAACTGACATACGGAAAACCAAACCAAGGCCTTAAGATTCTATTAAAACCTTAGTAAAACGATCCATGGGTCATATGTGACAAGTACAAGTCAACCCCTCCTCAATCCGAAGGCCGTTGTGGCCGACACCACTCAAAGTGTCTCTCTAGTGTTTAAAATGGAAATCATTTTAAGTTAAAACAACAACTGACATACGGAAAACTAACCAAATACATTCTTATTCTATTGAAACTTTATAAAAAAGATATATTGGTCATATTTGACTTGTAAGAGTCAACCCATCCTCAATATTAGGGCCGGTGTGGTCGACACCACTCAAACTGTCTCACTTTTATTTGAAATGGACACGATTTTAAGTGAGAACAACAACTTGCATACGGAAAACTAACCAAACACATTATTATTCTATTGAAACTTTATACAAACAATCCATGGGTTATATGTGATGTCTAGGAGTCAACCCCGCCTCAATAAGAAGGCCAGTGTGGCCAAAACCACTCAAACTGTCTCACTTTTATTTGAAATGGACAAGATTTTAAGTGAAAACAACAATTGACATACGGAAAACTGACCAAACGCATTCGGATTTTTTTGATACATTAGGAAAATGATCCATGGGTCATTTGTGACGTGTAAGAGTCAACACTTCCTCAATATGAGGGCTAGTGTGGCTGACACCACTCAAACTGTCTCACTTTTATTTGAAATGGACAAAATTTTAAGTGAAAACAACAACTGGCATACGGAAAACCGACCAAAATCATTCAGATTCTGTTAAAACTTTAGGAAAACGATCCATGGATCATATGTGAAGTTTATGAGTCAATCCAGCCTCAATCCAAAGGCCAGTGTGGCTGGAATCACTCAAACTGTCTCACTTTTATTTGAAATGGATAGGATTTTAAGTGAAAACAACAAATGGCATACGAAAAACAGAACAAACGCATTTGGATTGTGTTTATACTTTAGAAAAATTATCCTTTGGTAATTTTTGACTTGTATAAGTCAACCCCGCCTCAATAAATGGTGCGGTGTGGCCAGAACCACTCAAAGTGTCTCTCTTTTGTTTCAAAAGGACATCATTTTAAGTGAATGCAACAACTGACATACAGAATACCAACCAAATGCATTCATATTCCATTGAAACTTTAGTAAAATGATCCATGGGTCATATGTGACGTGTATTAGTCAAACCTACTTCAATACAAAGGCATTTTTGGCCGGAACTACTCAAACTATCTCACTTTTATTTTAAATGGACCTGAGTTTAAGTGAAAACAACAAATGGAATACGGAAAACCGACCAAACAGATTTGGATTCTGTTGATACATTATAAAAATGATCCATGAATCATTTTTGACTTGTAAGAGTCAACCCCTCTTCAATATGCGGCACGGTGTGGCTGGAACCACTCACAGTGTCTCTCTTTTGTTTAAAATGGACATCATTTAAAGTGAAAACAACAACTGACATACGGAAAACTGAACAAACACATTCGGATTCTATTGAAACTTTAGGAAAATGATCCATGGGTCATATGTTATTTGTATGTGTCAAACTCCCCTCAATATGAATACTGGTGTGTCTGGAACCACTCAAAGTGTATCTCTTTTGTTTAAAATGGACATCATTTTTAAGTGAAAACAACAACTGACATAAGGAAAACCGACCAAACGCATTTGGATTCTATTGAAACTTTATGAAAATGATCCATGGGTCATATGTGACATATAAGAGTCAACCAAATCTCAATATGAGGGCCGGTGTGGCCATAACCACTCAAACTGTCTCACTTTTATTTGAAATGGACAGGATTTTAATTGAAAACAACAACTGGCATACAGAAAACTGACCAAACACATTTGGATTGTGTTAATACTTTAGTACAACAATACATGGGTCATTTGTGACATGAATGAGTCAACCTATCCTCAATATGAGGGGTTTTGTGGCTGAAACCACTCAAATTATCTCTCTTTTGTTTAAAATGGACATCATTTTAAGTGAAAACAACAACTGACATACGAAAAACTGACCAAATTCATTCGGATTCTATTAAACCATTCGAACAACAATCTATGGGTCATATGTGATGTGTAAATGTCAAACCCACCTCAATCTGAGGGTCTTTCTGGCCGGCACCATTCAAACTGTGTCACTTTTATTTGAAATGGACACAATTTTAAGTGAAAACAACAACTGGCATAAGAAAAACCAACCAAATGCATTCAGATTGGGTTGATACTTTAGGAAAATGATCCACAAGTCATTTTTGATGTGTACGAGTCAACTCCGCCTCAATATGAGTTGTGGTGTGGCCAACACCACTCAAAGTGTCTCTCTTTTGTTTAAAATGGACATCATTTTAAGTGAAAACAACAACTGACATACGTAAAACTGACCAAACGCATTTGGATTTTGTTAAAACTTTAGGAAAATGATCTATGGGTCATATGTGACGTGTAATAGTCAACACTTCCTCAATACTAATGATGATATGGATGGTACCACTCAAAGTGTCTCTCTTTTGTTTAAACTGAACATCATTTTAAGTGAAAACAATAATTGACATACGGAAAATTGACCAAAGGCATTCAGATTCTATTGAAAATTTTGGACAACGATCCATGGGTCATATGTGACGTGTAAGAGTCTACACCGCCTCAATCTGAGGCGTGGTGTGGCCAAAACCACTCAAAGTGTCTCACCTTTATATGAAATGGAAAACATTTTAAGTGAAAACAACAACTGACATGCGGAAAACTGACCAAATGCATTCTGATTCTGGAGATACATTATGAAAAGGTTCCATGAGTAATTTGTGACTTGTACGAGTCAACCCCGCCTCAATTCGAGGCACATTGTGGCCAGTATCACTCTAAGTGTATGCCTTTTGTTTAAAATGAACATTATTTTAATTAAAAACATCTGGTATACAGAAAACCGACCAAACGCATTATGATTGTGTTGATAATTTATTTTGGGGTTATTAACTTATAATTTATGAATTCAATCGTGTATGTGTTATAGAAAATTCAATTTTGTATGTATTCTTAATTCTGTATAATCCACGCCCCTAGACAACCCCACCCTCTTGGATAGCCCCTCACCCCTAGACACCCCCACCCCCGGGACACCCCCAACCCCTTTTATTTCATATTATATATGTGTTATATATAATTTAGAATTCAGTATGCAACATAATTAATTTTGTATGTGTTATTGATTCATAATTCATAATTCATTACATAATTCATTACATAATTCATTATGCATGTATTCAATTAAGAATTCAATTATGAATTATTTATTGCATAGGGTAATTGGGTTCATATACATGATTATAATTGTGTTACATTCCATGGTTATAATGGTATCCTATTTTATGGGATTTTGTGTGCTATAGAAGATGTTTTTTTTTTGCTGTTAAGAGTGAATCCAGGTGTGTATTTGAGTGTGTAGTGGAGGATTTTAGGTGGCTGGTCTGTCAAATTCTGGTAGTACACTATACCAACGATTTAGTGAACTGTTGGTATAGTGATGTACATATGTTTACTAACGGTTTTAGTAAACCATTGGTAAAACATGGAAATAATCATATATACCAATGGTTATTTAAACCGTTGTTAAAACATGAATACACTTCCAGTATTGCCAATGGTTTGTAAAACCATTGGGAATACTCTGATTACACTGCCTTTCCCAATGGTTAAACAAAAACTGTTGGTAATGGGCTACTACCACGCCTTACTTGCCAACAGTTTTCCAACCCTTTGATATATAGTATACCAATGGTTTTTTAGCCTTTACCAAAGGTTTGAAACCATTGGTACATGCTTAATTTCCAGTAGTGTATTGTGAAGATCCTATCAAGATTCTTGATACAAGAGAACAAGTGTTGAGAATTCAGATGACTCGTCTGGTAAAGGTTCTTTAGAGAAATCATAAAATGGAAGAGGTGATGTGGGAACCTAAAGAACTAACAATGATGAACCACTCAAATATTTTTATGAAGTGATATTATAGAAATTTAGAGGAAAAAATTATTTGAAGGTGGGAAGAATGTAACACCCTAAGCTTTTACAGTATGCTTCCTTTTAAATAATTTAATAGCTTGTGTTACACGCAACATTAAGTTTGCGTGTACCATGACCTTTCAAACTAGCCGTTTAAAAAGAAGAAATGAATAGTATTAACCAAATTATAAAATTTATAAATTATATTTTTCAAAATTGACTTCATTTTTGAATTTCTAATATCAAAATTATCTTAGGGTGAAATTTTGGTAATTTTCTGAAAAGTTTTAATTTTTGTTGACTAGTAAAAAATACTATATTGTTGTTTAAAACCAACTATTTCATTTAAATAATAAATTTACTATAAATTGATTTTAATGTTTCAATAGATAAATAATACAGATATTAATCCAATATGTTTTATTGCAATAATTTTATAATAGAATTAGATATAAAAATTTATTAAACTTTTCAACGTCTCTTTTACCTGCCTTGAGCCACATCAACGAGATTTGCATAAAATGTAATTTTACCAATTTTTTTAATTGAATTTATATATATATATATATATATAAGGTTTTAATAATTATGAAATTTTTTGTCTAATAAGGTCAAAATATTTTTTTTGAATAGTAACATTTGGATTTTATTTACCACTATTAAAGGTAAATACAATAATTAAAAGAAAAATTAATATTATAATAATATAATATTACCCAAACACTTGTCCTAATTTCATTGGATAAGTTTTTTTGGACCAAAATAAACCTCAGGCCAAAATTATGATCTTTTTTAAACCACTTGTGTTAGATTAAGACATTAATTATATTTTATTTAAATAAGATTTAAAAATGTCATATTCAAATTTTAATAAATAAACCATTATTAATATAGTGTTATACATAAGATAAATTATACTATAAATATTATTTATAAAGATAAAATTTTTATCTCAATAATGGTATTTTTTATAATTTTAGGAAATAAATAATTAAATTAAATGGTGACAGAATAGTGATATAATAATTGAATTATTAAAGTAAGAATAAATTAAATGATATTTAAAATATTAAAATAAATATTATTTGACATAATTGATGACATACACTAATTTTATAGATAACATAGACATTTTAGTGACATATTATAAGTATTGGTTCAAATTTATCCAATTGGTTTTATTTTTTAAAATGCAAATTTTAGTATTAGAATTGACATAAATGATACTTTAAAATATATAATATTTAATTAAATGTAATAAAATTCATAAAAATATCATATTAGTCCAACTAACTAGTATAGTTTTAAATATTTTATAAATGATTAAATTTTTGGTTTTTTAACATTTTATAGTAACTATATTAACCCTATAGTGTGAAAAAAAGACACGATAATAGTTAAACTATTTAACAAAGGGTTAAACCCAAAATATAAAGTTAATTTCATGACCTAAAATTGTTTAAAAATCATTTTTAAGAGTATTTTGAACCATTCTCATATTATACTCTATATAAATCAATTTTGAGTTATTTTAAATCGAAAATCAATTTATAATAAATTAATATTTTAATATCTTCCAAAAGTACCCATCACCTCTCTTATAAAAGGAAACTTATCCTTATCTTTAAATTAACACTTCCAAAGCCCTTTGTATTGGACCAAACCTACCCAATTACTCTCCCAAATTCTCTTAATTCATCCAAGATTCCACACTTTGGGCATAAATCCATCCTAAGGAGTCCTTTTGTGAGAACCAAAATGAAACACCTGAAAAATGGGTAATTGTTTAATCACATCTTTCAAAGATCTTTTCTTCGTATACTTCCTCTTTCTATGTTTTTTCTATATCAAATTAATAAATCCAATATAATACATATACTTAGGAATTATTAAAATAATTTGATAACCAGATTACTCATTTTATCCATCATAAAAATAACAATATCATCATGTGTGTGTACGTATGGCTTACCGTCTCCACGTCGTGGTGTAATTTATTATTCAAAACTAATTTATTTGGATGGGTATAATGATAATTATAATGAATATAAATAATTAATATAACATTATAATTGTTATTTATTATTATGATACCATCCAATTCCACACTATTTAACCATTAATGGAAAGATATCATCGTTTGTGCGTACCTGCGGCCTACTGTCTCCACGACGCGATGATATTCATTCCCTATGTTAACCATTCAATAATGGTTATAAAATTTATATGAAGAGTAAAAATAATAATTATAGACTTAATTTCATTCTTTATATGAGTAAAATATATCCAATACATAACAAACATGACTTACATTACAAAACAGAAATGGGAAAATCAAGTAGTTAACACCTGAAACAACGGTAATACTGAAATATTATTACCAAAATTATATAAGAGGATAATATATGATATCATAAAAATGGATACGGTACAGGTATAATTTAATAACATGTTTTAACCATTATATAAGAGTCTAAATCGCTCTCTACTAAAGGAAAGTATAAGGCAAGGGTTAATTTCACAATCTCATTATTATCTGAGATTACTTATATGTAAGTATCTATTGGGACATCCTTATCATCCATGTCCATGATTCTTAAAATGTAATTAAAAATATTGTCGACAATTGTTTAAAGTCATTTTGACCCACATTTGTCTTTTTTTAAAGGAATCTTTCCATAATTTTCTAAAAAAGGCACTTTATAACCTTTTCAACATATTTAAGGAAGGAATGTTTTTTAACTTATACAGAGAAAGCAGTTATTTTCCCCCACTATGATTCCTTAACATTTTGAATATTTTCTTACAAAATTATAATTTTATTTTAAAAAAAATGTTTTATTTTATAGTTGTGCATCTTCTAAATGATTTCAAAGTAAGAAATGAATATTTCCATCAAAGAGTTTTAATGAATTTATTAAATTATTTTTATCTATTTCAAAATCCTTTATTGTATTTTTTGCTAATTTGTGTTTGACTTAGTATGATAAAATATTCCATATTTTATTGAGGGGTTTATTATATATTTTAATATGTAATTTTTATGTTTATACCATTCATGGTTTATGTTTAATGTATAAAAATTTCGCATTCTAGATTTAATATGAATGTTTTTGTTATATTTCACCCTTTTCATAAGAGGAATGCATTGGACTTAGTAAGTGACGGGCAGGTCCCACTATAGCCCCTCAATGCATCAGTAGGTCTTCTGAGACAAAATAGTGTCTTGGAAAAAGGTCTTTATGGTATGTTAAAGGTATTGGAATGAGACCTTTACAGTATGATTATGATGTCAAACATTATGAATTTCCTGGTTATGAAATTAGTTATTGATATTGTATGTGATTATTCCACTAATAGAATATCCATGTGAAAGTTTAAATGAAATTATTAGATTTATTTTTTCTATATTTTGTTAAATATTATGCTTAAAATGATTGAGTTTTATTTTTATACCTTTCCTTGAAAGTTTATTCTTATTTATGATAGCTTCTGCTGTATTGTTTATCCTTAATGAGCATCTAAGCTCACCCCTTTCATATGTTTCGTTTTTCCCCAGGATGTGAAGAAGTATATTATGATTCAAATGCAGTGATATTATAAGGGATATGAGAGTTTTCAAAGGGTATAATATGTTGTTTTTCATTAAAATATGTAATTTAAAACTAATATTTGTATCTAGTATTTCTAAGGCTACTAAATCGATCAATCCTTTGGGATTTTATTTTCTTGTGATCATGCCAATGTAATAAAATAATGTGCCAGCTCTGGGAAACTGGGGTTGGGGCATTACAAAAATATCTATTGGATGAATATAAAAAATATTTTATTAATTATATAAAATATATATTTCATTAATTTCATTTACTAATATTAATTCACTCAATTTATTAATACACAAAAATACAAAAATATAATTTATTTATATTTTTCATAAATAATTGGTAGCGAAAGACTTCACCATAAATTTTCATAAGTTAGTTATATTTGTTATCGATAACCTAATGTCTTGGTTAAATGATTATTTTATACTAAGTTCATATCACGGTTCTTTTAAACACATGATTTCATGAAATTCAAGCTATTGAAGAGTTAAAATTATTTAAAGAAAATATTTTATAAAAACATTCGGGTGTTACATAGACTTCCAATGGACACTATTTAGTACATTGTCTTTGAGATTGGTAGATTCATCCACCCACTAGGTGTTCCAACCCTTTATGCAAGGTTTGAACTTTTTTTTATTGAACATAGAACCCTCAGGAGATTTAGGAGTTGTTATTTTAATGGATTAGAAAATTTAATTAGCTTAACCTGTGAAATTGGTATTTGTCTTATTAAAGGAACACATATCTTGAAAGTAGTTAAATGGTATATAATTGGCCTTGGAATTATAAAATGAGGAAATATGGATATGATA
This sequence comes from Viscum album, assembly GCA_963277665.1. NCBI lineage: Eukaryota > Viridiplantae > Streptophyta > Magnoliopsida > Santalales > Viscaceae > Viscum > Viscum album. The sequence goes on along the minus strand of OY728164.1, from coordinate 1,086,555,443 downwards.
GAATGTTAGTGGAATTTGTATTAATTTATATTTGTATTTATAATTATTTCAATTATTTATATAATTAGTAATTTAACAAAATAGAATAAATGGTTTAATATTATTACAATTATTGTGATATTTGGTAACTTGGAATAATGGAATAAATGTTAATAATTTTTTATTTGATAAATTGACCAATATGGATTATATCAACATGTTTGGAATGTTTGGTGTTTAGTATTATATATGTATTTCTTGACATGTTGTCTTGTTATGAATATTTTATTATGCTTAGTGCCTGGGTGGTAGGTTCATGGTTACATATGGACTAAGGGATAGATTAATGTTGAGGTTCCTACTGAGGGCTAGATGTGTGGTCCCATACCACATGAGGGATATATTCATTGTAATATAACACCTATGGTATATATGAATGGTTATATGATTCCTAATATCTTGATTCATGGGTAAAGACTACTTGAGGGTTAGATTCAAGGGTATATAATTCTTGAGGGATATATCCAGAGTTACATGGTGTATAAGGGTGATATGTATGTCATTACATTATACATGAGGGTGATATTGTGGGATGGACATGGAATTAATTTCCAGTCATTTTCACTATGTTGTAAGGGTCGAAACTTCGGGAATTCATATCGAAGTAAGTTTGGTTGACCCCATGTTTTAACCTAGAGATCGGGGGTTTGTAGGTTATTTGATGTAATGTATTGATTTATAGATTAATTCCCTTATTTATCATATTGTTTTCATGGTATGCTTATTTAGGTTGGGTATGTTTATACACTATGTGTATCAGACTACTGATTTTTACTCACACCATGTTTAGGAATCATTTGGTATGCTGGCATACATCATGGATGTAAGTCTAGAAAAGGGAAAATGGATTTTTTCTTGATTAGATACTTTTTTGGATGGGATTGGAGATTATATAAGAGAGTAGGCATGGGGTTTAGGATTGGGAGTTTTTTGGAGTTTTTAATATGGAGTTTCTTCAGTTTTTTTTCTTATATGACATTGAGTTGACATCTAGTATGACATGGAATGTTTTATTATTTTATACTTGGTTTTTTTGGGATGTTTTTTTATTTTCTCTTTACCTTTATTATTTTATTCATTTTATTTTTTATGTTAAATATACTATGTACAATATGGTATAGTCTCCCCACTATACTCCTTCGACCTTCACTATTAGTCAGCAGCCTCTAGTGTACAGGGAGGCATTCTTGAGATCATGTGGTGACCCATCTCGATCATATGTGGGAGTACAAGGCCAAGAAAATTTCATTAGAAAACTTTTGATCCCACTTAGAGTTTCTCCGATAAACTAAAATATAATTTTTGACCAGCTTTTTCAAAGGGATCATATGTTTATCACCCAATGAGATTATTGGAACTAGAATAATCCCAATCTTTACACACTCCAGAATCTGAGATATCATGAAGGTAGCCTCCTCTAAATATCCCTCCACTTACAACAACAGTGTTGCAAGTAGTATATAAGGGTAAATAGGTTAGTCTTTGGGTGTCAAGGTGTACTGAAGGTATTATAAATTTTCACCCACTTCAATAATTGTATGAGGTTCTTCATCTGGAACCTCTCCCTCTATTAGTGTCACCTATAAATCTTCTCTAGTGGTTTATTTTTCAGCCTCTATTCCTAGGATATCATTCATAGTTTTTGTCCCATCATCTAGAACTACGGGCACATTGTGATCACCTACCATATCCTGATAGATTTGTGGAACCTAACATCTTTCCATTATGGTTTCCTCATTAGTTTTTTTGGTTGAGATATCCAAATGAGAGAAATATTCTAGGGTACCTTCATGATTGGACTTAGGTAGGTTGAACAGATCCACTATTCTTAACCCTTGGGTTATCGATTAATCTACACAAAGAGGTAAGATTCTTATAATCATTTGTTGATGGATCAACCTAGTTATATTTTCTATAAATAATGTTATATGAACTTGTAGTTCAAATAAGTATGTTACACAAGGAAACAATTATAAATGAATAATAAAGGGAATCTTACACCCATATTTGTCCCTTTTTATATCTCTAAATACAGAAAAGAATGTGGGGATGTTTATTTCTTAAATAAGATCTTCAATGATGGTTTCAGCTTCATAAAGCATTATAAGTCCTTCCATGAGAATAAAAGTAAAAAAGGTGATATAAAATGAAATAATTATACACTAATGACTTATATTTTCTATTTATTTTTTGGATATTATATGGATTATTTTTGAGACTAGGTGTTGAGACAATGTGTGATTCTGAGGCCCGGTGTGCCTGAAATAAATTTTTGAAATATATTAAATATATTAGATAGCACACACATGTATTTTTTCCAAAGAAAGTGGAATAAATCCAGAATGGGTTCCCAAATTAGAAATCAGAGGGTACCATTGAGTTTAGAATGTGATTTTTACCCTAGGGATGACATAATATTTGTTAGCATAGACTGTTTTTAAAAAATTCATTACAGGCATAAATAAATTAAATAAATAAATTAGTTTAATTTTTATTTTATTTTTTTCATAGTGATTGTTTTCTCCTATACATATATGGTTATAATATTTCCTTAGGGTTAGGCACTCAAACTCTATAGATTCAGAAAATCATTCAAGGTCTTTCTTTCCGATTGACGATGGGTTTGGATCGGATCATGGATCATTGTGCCAATGGAGTTTTTGGATCACATCAATGATGGGAAAACAACTATTTTTTTTCAAAAATCAATCCAAAATCCTAGTAGGATGTTTATTTTTTTTATTTCCTTCCTATTTATTAATCTCGTATGAATGCGGATCAATTCCATGAATAGAATTGATATGTGCATCATCTGTAGAAAAAAATTGATGGAATTTTTTATTTGTTTGTTTTGATTTATCCCTCATTGTTTGTCTTCTTCTATGAAAATGGATTGATTCTAAAAAAATAATTTTCAAGGTTTTTCCTTTCATTTTTTGTCTTATAGATTTATCCCTTATTTATTGATTTGATCATCATAGGTATTTCTTTTGGTCAATAGTTCGACCAAGTACCTACTTTATGATCATTGAGTGATCGTTCTTCGGTGAAATAGAAGGAAATTGCAGGTACAAAACATGATGGAGATCATGGTTTGAGAAATGATTAATATGATTGATGGATCAAGGAAGAACATAACTATATCATGTGTTCTTTTTTTCAAGTAATGCATGGCGTGGCTACGGATGGTGTGGACGAATGATTTCTGAGCAGATTCGGACCCCAGAATCCCGATCTTTGGTGACTAGGGCCTTGAACAAACCGTGATCTATTGAATATAGTGAGGATTATGGATTAAATGAAGTATTGGATGACATGGTGGTGGAACCAAAGGATCTGTAAAATTCTGCATCACATGGCTTGCCATGCGGTGTTACACACAGTGTGGTCCCACCTAGCTATAGTGTTAGGATTCCAATTAGAGTTAAGTATCACATGTTTTTTGACTCTATGACATGTCATGTATCCCCTCCATGATGTATTTTCATGTACTTCATAAAGTAAAAATATATGGGAAAAAGTACATGGCCAGAGGCACGCCCTGTACTCAGACACGGACACAACAAGGTGTACATTAACACAACCATCTATACACAGGTTAGTACACTGGTAGGCCAAAGTACACAAATACAGACCACAACACATGGGTAGGATCTGGATGATATCTACACACTGTTTAATCCACATACATTCCATGTATCTTTATATTTACATGTCATGTAAGGATTTACCACACATACATTCTTGGGGATAGCTGGACACGTTGTGTACCCCTAGTACACTCCATGTACTTCCATCAAGAGTGGTTTTATTTCTTCATTTCCTTATTTTGGATCAATATAGGTTGATTATGTTCCCTTGGTTTATTACCTAGAAGGTATAGTGCATCATTACAACCATATCACAAGGTGGTGATCCCCTCTAGAGGTCAAGTCTTAGATAGAGTAGTGGTGTCTCTCTATGAGACTAAAGTGAAATCATCTATCAAATGTGTTCCATATGTGGGATTTGTGGAATCATCATGACCTCCTTGACTATGTAATTGATCCTTAATCTCCTTTTGTGGTATCATTATCATATGATCCCATATATAGCGGGCTGATCCAAATTGGGTTTGTGTTGTCCCCCAGTGGTTATGGGTGTGAACCCTATCTATGTATCAGGGTATTCTTGCACAAGTGAAATTTATTGGGTGGGTCCCAATGATTTAGACCTCTTTGTTGAGAGTATATGTTGATATAAAGTCTCATGGAGTAGACTCTCCTAGAACAAGAGTTTCTTTGAGAAGAATCCTATGGATGGCAGTTGGTTATGATCTTCTAGTGGCATGGTGTCTTTTTTGAGTATATTTGGTTGTTTATGTTATAAATTGATTGTTATATCTTGTATTGAGATGAATATAAATGGTTCTTTGTGTTTAGTGTTTTTAGGATGTCCTACTAAGGATTTTTATTCTCACCCATGCATGGGATTTTCCAACATGTGTCATGTCTTATGTAGACTATATCCCATTTGGTGGTGTCCTAGGAGGAAAAGTAGTGGGTAGGGAATAGCTTGATATTTTTAGACTAAGGTGGTTATTGGGATCTTGAATTTTAGTTTCTTCATCACCCTTGGAGAACATTGGACTCTTTATAGTTTTTGGTTGAGCATGTATTTGGATCATTTTCTTATTTCTATACTTTACTGTTAGACTATGTTGTGGGATTATAGATGTGTTCATATATTGTGTCAATTGGTTAATATTTCATCATTTTGTGGACTTGGAGATTTGGGAATATGTGCAAGTACTTTTGGATAATGTCTCTCATTTGTGGGATATGTCTACTCTGTGGTGGTCACCAGTCCCTGGCCTATTGGAGGAAGGCTTTGGGAAGTCACGACTTAGACCTTGGAAGGTTGGGTTGTGAAAGAGTGTTATGAGACCATTCGGTTCCACCTTAGGACTGGAATCAGTGATATTGGTTTATTGAAACATTTATTAGTGTTTCAAGTTCTATTTTCAGGCCAAAGACTCTAGTGTTGGTGTGGCGACCGATTTTCCCATACACCTAGACTCTGAGAACCTAACTTTTTACTTGGTACATGTAAACATTGGTTACAGGGGTAAATTTCTAGTACATACATCCTATTGAAATGGGTTGTGTTTTCTATTTCCTTCTTGAGTCAGTTCCCCAGATATGCTCTTTTGATGATGGTACATCTTATTCCATTTCAGGATGCCTCTATGTCTACTTTGGATTCCACTGCAAGGTCTTGAGGATGATCCACCAAGTGAAGAGGCATCACTATAAGGGCATGTATAAGAGATAGAACCTTCGGGTGGTTAACTAGCTATGACACCACTCATTGAGGAGTAGCAAGCACTGTAAGTTCAAGATGAGGGTGAATGCAGGCTAAGTATATTGCATGAGTTTTAGAGGTAGAAACCTCGCATTTTTTAGGGTGAGACATACCCCCGGGTGGATGAGTAAATTCTAGAGGCAGTCACTTGTATTTTCCACCTTGTGAGTATGCATGTAGATCAGATGGTGGTCCTCATGGTGATTCTTCTTTCAGGATCTTCTAGATGATGGTGAAGCATAGTGACTCAATCACACAATGAGATAGCACTCCCCTAGTCAGAATTTGATCATATATTCAGGGAAGAGTTTTATCTAACCACATTGTGATCGGTACACATAAAAGAGATTTTGTATCTGAAACAGGGAAGTATTACCATGGGAGAGTACTCATTGAGGTTTACAAATCTCTCAAGTTACTCCTTGTATATGGTGTGTGATTAGTTATTTATGGCTCGAACCTTTGAGTAGGGTTTACACTGGGACATCAGGGCTTTAGTGGTATCCCTTTGCATTCCCACCTATGATGGGGTTCTTGAGTGAGCCTTGGTAGTGGAGATATTTCTATCATAGCAGACACTATGATTGGATACTAGTATTTTTCACCCGGTAGCTGAAACCTAGGAAGTAGGAAGACCACTATACTAACATGGATCCAAGTTCATTACGTTCATTAATACATGATCCCAGGACATAGGTTCAGCGATGCTGGACTCTCATCGTGTCTTGAATCAGCAATGTGAGAGGCGGTGTTTCTCCTACAATGGTTAGGGACATCTGGCTTGGGATTTTCTGACCCATTGTACAACTGATCATGAGATGGTTGAGGTATCTCTAATATAGAGATATAGGTAGGAGACTGGAAGTCCATAGGGCAGCATATGTGGTATAGGGTCTAATAATAAAATAGGAGGTGGTCATAGGTTCGACCTATTACCCCCACCACCCCCAAGTGGTCCAAGCCAGGCTTAGGGAGCTAGTGGACAAGGACAAGGCTAGCTACAGGCTATAGAAGCCTATGACCTTGAGGATCTAGTTATGATATGAGGTATGATCTATGTCTTTTCTACTTTATCATTAGTACTGATAGAAATAGGTGCAAGTTATTCCTTACATTCCACTTCTCTGGTTTAAGACATAGAGATTTCGATTGAGCCTTTTTCTCAATCCTTGCAGTTGGAGACTCTGACATGTGGTGAATCAGTGATTGATAACTGGTTCCAATAGTGAAATATGAAACTTGGAGGTGAGATTTTTTTATGGTATCTCTTTGTAAAATCAATGAGGCATTACGACATTATCTTAGGTATGGAATGGCTATCAACAGTTCAATCCCAGATTGACAGTTTTAGGAGACGGATGTGGTGTGTCTGCAGTGAAAGAATTATTTTTTCCTTTATGGGTGAAAAGGAAACCTTGGAGGAGTTGGATGACACTATGAATATGATATTTCATTTAATTACTCACCACTTGACTATAATGACTCATGGAGGAGGGGATTCTTTGGGATATTAGTTTCCTACAATGATAATAGAGTATGAGGAGCTCTTTCCTAAGGATGTATCAGGTTAACCACCCTATTGATAGTTAGACTTATACAATGACTTTCATCCTGATATGGTACCATTATCTTCACCTATGTATCAGATGAATCCTATCAACATTTGAGATCTAAGGGTTCATTTTGATGAATTTCATGAGATGGGATTTGTGAGACCTAATATTTCCCATTGGGACACCACAGTGTTGTTCCCCAAGAAGGATGATTGGATCTTGGGGTTATGTGTGGATTAATGGAGCTTGAATCTGGTTATTATGACGAATAAGTATCCACTACTTAGGATTAAAGACCTTTTTAACCAGTTGAGAGGGGTTCAATAGTTCTTGAAGATTGACCTCAGGTTAGGCTATCACCAACTATGAGTATCGGATGTGGAAACACCAAATATGAAATTCAGACATCGCTACGATCACTATGAGTACTTAGTGATTACATTTGGTGTGAAGAACACCCCAACAGTATTAATGAGACTCATAAACCAAACCTTTCATTCTTTCTTAAAATGATACATGGTGGTCTACATCGATGATGTCATAGTGTATTCAATCTCTAAGGATAAGCATGCGAGACACTTGAAAATAGTGTTGGACACACTCTAAGATAACCAGCTTTATAGGAAGATCTCTAAGTCTCAGTTTTGGATTTGAGAGGTCCACTTTCTGGGAAACATCATCTCAGAGGTAGGAGTAGCAGTAGACCCATAAAAAGTTGAGGTAGTGCTTGCTTGGGAGCCACCCAAGAGTGTAACCAAGTTTTGGAGTTTCCTTGGGTTAGAAGGGTACTATCATAGGTTTGTACTTTATTTATCTAGAGTTGCAGCACCCTTGATAGACTTGAAAAGAAAGGGAATAATTTTTTGTGGAATGAAATGTCCAACCATGATTTTAGGAGATGAGGTAGAGGTTGATGAGCACTTCCATTTTTAGATTTCCAGAGGAGGGTTTCGAGTACGTAGTGTTCTATGATAGGTCAGAGACCGGACATGGTTTTATTCTAATGAAAAGGTATATGGTTATTTTTTATGGTTCAAAACATTTGAGACCACAAGAGTGGAACTACATGACCAATGATCTTGAGGTAGCAATGGTATTCTTTGCACTAAATGTGTATAAACACTATGTGATGGGAGAGTGGTTTGCCTTTTACTCTATCAAAAATAGTCTCAATTATATATTATCATAGAATGATCTTAAATTTAGATAGATGATATGTATGGAGTCCCTCCAGGACTATTACTTCAATATTTTTTATACTTTTAGGAAGGGGAATGTGGGGGATGATGTTCTTAACAAGATATCTTCTTCTCAGTTGTTGGATAAGTTATCTAAGTAGTTACCTAGTTATAGTTTTTCTTCGTGGACAATGATAGTGCTTCATGTCTTCAGTCAATGGTTGTTACCCCCACCACTTTTATGTAATTTCAAGGATGCTCAGTGGGTAGATATTGACTGTGAGACTTTATGTGTTCAGATATCCATTGGACATGTTTTTAATGTATATTCTGATGTTAGGGAGCATGAAAATTTTTTAGAAGACGGAATATGCTACCTTTGAAGTTACGAGAGGAGGCAATGTGGGAGTTTTATACATCCATTTTGGAGGTCCATCCAGGTGTGAAAAAGATGTATTAGGACCTCTAATTTCATTTTTGGGGGTCAGGCATGAAGAATAGAGTTGTGGAGTTTGTATCTCAATGCCTCACTTATCATTGAGTAAAGGCTGGGTACCAGGTTCAAACGAGTTTAGATCAACCCCTTGAGGTTCCATAGTGGAAGTGGGATGATATATAAATGGAATTATTTATGGGATTACCATGTACATACAAGGGACATAATTCCATATGGGTGATCATAGATGGACTCACCAAGTCATCCCACTTCCTATCTATTTGAGAGTAGAGTTTAGTAGAGAGATTCAGATGCCTCTATGTGACAGAGATAGTTCAACTCCATGGAGTTTCCTTGATGGTTGTATCTGGTCGTGATGCTTGCTACACATCCCAATTATGTAGAGGTTTATTGGAGGCCTTTGGGACTCAGTTATGCTTGAGAATAAATCTTAACCCCCAGATTGATGGCCAGAAAGAGCAAACCATCCCGGTCTTGGAAGAAATGCTTTGTGATTGCATGTTAGACTTTGGCTATAGTTGGGAGGATCACTTACCCTTGGTTAATTTTGTGTATAACAAAAAATACAATTTCATCATTGGTTTGGCACAATTCAAGGCCTTATACAAGCGGACATGTAGGTCACCACTTTGTTATACTGATCCAAGTGGGACAACACTTATAGTCCCGTAGTTGGTACGAGCTACTAAAGAGAAGGTTCATATCATATAGAAGTATATGAGTACTTCACAGATCCATCATAAGTCTTATTAGAACTAATGATGGAGACCTTTGGAGTTCGAGGAGATAGATCATGTGTTCTTGAGGGTCTCACCTTAAAATGTATTGAATATATTTGGCTGTGACAGTTATTTTTCCTCAAGATTCATTGGAACTTTTTAGATAAATCATAGAATTGGAGATCTAGAATACCGTTCAGCTCTATCGCCACAGTTGGACTGTGTACAAGACATTTTCCACATGTCACAGCTGAGAAGGTATGTGCATGAGTGATTTCATGTTATCGAATTGGGAGAGATGGATATCAAGGATGGATATTCCTTTGTAGAGTACTTAGTGGAGATCAAGGGTCAGTAGGAGAGGATCCTTTAGGGATGATCAATTCCCCTTGTTCATGTTCGATGGAATCACATGAATCTTCATAAGAGAACCTAGGAGTATGAGACCTAGATCCGAGCCTAGTACCCTCATCTTTTTGAGTCAATTGTTCTCTTTCTAGGATGAAAATACCTAAGATGGGTACAATGTAATGAATTATATTTTCCATGTATTATTATTGTATATTATAAGGATTATTTTTGAGACACGGTGTTAAGAAATCATGCGATTTCGAGGTCTGGTGATCCCAGAATAAATGTTTGAAATATATTAAATATATTAAATAGCACACGCGTGTATTTTTCCTGAAAATTTTGAATAGATTTTGAAAAGATATCCAGATTATAAATCTAATATAACCATTGAGTTTAGAACATGAGTTTTACCCTAGGCACAATATAATCTTTGTTGTTGTAGACCATTTGTGAAAAAATCATCATGGACATAAATAAATAAAATAAATAAATTTGTTTGTTTGTTTTATATATTTTGACACAATGTTTTTTTTCTCCTATAAATATATGGTTAGAGGATTTCCTCAGTGTTGGATACTAAAACCATGGATATTTGGATGATTTTTGGAGATTTTTATTGAAGAATGAAAATATATCGGGATTGGATCACGGATCATTGCACCAACAAACTTCGTGAATATCATCAATAATAGGAACATAGCCATTTTCACCAAATATTGATCCAAACTCTAGGTAGAATGTTATTTGTGGGATTTACATTCTATTTATTAATCTCAAATTAACTCAGATCAATTACCTAAATAGAATTGATATGTTCATCATCGATAGAATTAAATTGATGTAATTTTTTATTTTTTTATTTTGATTTATCCCTATTCATTTGTCTCCTTCTACAAAAATAGATCAAGGAAAAATTAATAATGAATAATGTTCATTACTCACATTTTTTGTCTTATGAATTTCTCCCATATTTCTTCAATCGATCATCATTGGTATTTCCTTTGGCCCATGATTCATCCAAATACCTAGTTAATGATCGTTTTGTGACTGTTCTTTGGCGCAATGGATTGAAACTGTGGGTACAACATGTGATTGTGGTTTCAGTTTGAGAATTGATGATGAAGATGGATGGATTGAGGTAGAATGGGACTAAATCAGGTGTTCTTTATTTTTCTGAAGAAACACATGAAGAAACTAAAAATGGTGTCAGATGATGATTTTAGATTGGATTCGGACCCCAGAATCCCAATCCCCGACAACAAGGGCCTTGGCCGACCCTTGATCTGAAGAATCTAGTGAAGATGGTAGCTCTGGAGAATGAGTTTATGAAGTGGTAGAGGAACCTGTGGATATGGAAAATCCAGAATCACAGTGCATGTAAAGTAGAATTACACACCATATGGGACCCCTGGATATGATGTCTTGGTCTAGATTTCATTAAGTATTAGAAATGGGAGAAAAAGTGCACATCCATAGACACACCATGTACTTGATCATGGACATAATCAGGTGTACACGGACATGGACACCTATACAAGGTTTAGTACATAGGCATTCCAAAGTGGCACACAAGCAAGTGTTGGGTGATCTCAACATGTCGTGTACTCCTTCTACATTTCATGTATCTTGATATTTACATGTCGTGTGAAGCTTTACCACATTGATAGACTTGGGGATATATGGACACATTGTGTAACCCTAGTAGATGTCGTGTACCACCTTCAAGAGTGTTTATAGCTCTTTATATCGTTATTTTGGACCAATATAGTTTGAGTGTTTTACCTTGGTCCATTAACTCAAGGGTATAGTGTGGAATTGCATCCATATCACAGGATTGTGATCCCCTCTAGAAGATGGGTCTTATATAGAGTTTTGGAGTCCCTCAATGATACTAGAGTGTAATCCTCTATCATCTTTGTTCCCTTAATTGGATTCATGGAATCAGTGTGACCTCCCTGGGCGAGGAATTGATCCTCCATCTAGTAGGATGTATCAGTAAGGTTTGTGGTATAATTGGAATACAATCCCCTACATAGTGGTTTGATACATGTTGGGTTCATAGTGTCCCCCAATGATTCTGGGCATGACCACCTATCTATGTATTAGGTTCTTCTTATACCAACGAACTTTCTTGGGTGGGGTCTAATGATCTAAACCTATTCATCGAGTGTCTTCAATGATAGCATGTCTCAAGTAGTTGACTATATCAGAATGAACATTACTTTGAGTATAATCTTGTGGCTGGTAGTTGGTTATGAGTTCCTGCTGTTGTGGTGTCTTTACAAAGTATAAATGGGTGTTTATGTCATATATTGATTATTATATCTTGTATTAAGATGACTATACTTGGTGATTCATGTTTAGTGTTTTTGGGGTGTCCAACTGGGTATTGTTATACTCACCCCTCCTTGGGATTTTATCACACATGTCATGTCTTATGGAAAAGATGTACCATTTAATGGTGTCCTAGGAGGACTGGGGGAGTTTGATTATATATTGATCTTATCCAGCTGAGGTGGTTATCGGAAACCTATTTTTGAATTTAGTCGTCACCCTTGGAGCAGGTTGGACTCTTTATAGATTTTAGTTGGGATTTTATTTGGACCCTTTTATACTTTCAGTACTTTACTATTGTACTATATTATGGGATCTTATATGTATACATGAATTGTTTCAGTTTTTTAAAATTTTAGTATTTTGTGTACTTGGAGATGAGTGCGTGTATATAGGTACATTACACTAACTCCTACTATTTTTGGGATATGCCTACTTGGAACTGGTCTCCATCCCATGGACTATTGGAGGTCATATCGGGGTATTCATGGGTTGGACCTCAGTGTTTTAGTTTGTTCCATATACCCAGTGATTATTCCTTAATTGTTTTCTTCTTGATCGCACCATGATTCACTATTTTATTTTACCCTTATACCAATGGTTTAAGTTGATTTTTTATTGTAAATTCCAATTAATATAATGAATTTCACTTAATTTTTACTTCAATAATATAATTTTTATCACATTTAAAATTTAAAATTTCAATTTTTTGGATGTTTTCATTGTATTTGGAAGTGATTTGGAGGGCCCCTGATGAAGTTGATGAAAAATGGGTCAAACTATGCAAGACTCCAAGCACCCCAATGGAATAAAACAGATACTTCAAATAATCCATGCATACAATTCAGATGAAATTTTGTGTAATGATATGAAATTAAGTGGGATACAGCTCTTATGAAGACACCAAATCCCAATTCATTGACTAAATGGCCCAGCTGGATTGATATGTCCAAGACACCAAATCTGCACGATGTTAAAAGTTATGTTATATATTTTGGCCATATCTTAATATTTAGGCCCCCAAATGATTCTAAACATTCAGTGGAGATATTCAAGAGGTGGAAAAAACAAATTTTTATTTTTTTTAAGTTGAGATAAGTCTATCTACCCACCTAAAACCATGGTAGAATTGATTTTACAAAATCTTTGTTCCCAAAACCACATTCCACTTTGCCTATAAATTGGAACCTTAGGAACCCCATTTATAAGTCATACCAAGCGGAAAATATCTAGAATTTTGGATACCCAAAGGAGTCCTCTATTCATATTATAATCTCTAGATTCCCTTATCCTCAAAGGGAGATCAATGATAAAGGTGAAGTTCCACCCGATCCTCCTCCTCCTCTCAATGGCTAGCTAAACAGTGGATGGTCATTTCAAGGGATCTACACATACTTGGTAGGTAGTATCAGTACTTTTCATACTAATAGTTTTGTTTAATTTGTGTTTGAAACATTTCATTTAAGTTTTATCTTAACATACTTCTTCTTTAAATTCTTTTTTCTGGTTTAATCAAGTAAAATACTTTTTATATCAACATTTATTAGGTTTAGATTTCAAGTGGGAGTCAAATGTTGATCTGATTGGAAAACAAAATAATCTTATTTCTCTCACACATACTTGAGATATCAGTATTATTTTTAATACCTTACTCTTTTTTTGAGTTCCAAACCTTTACAATATTATTTTTGTGTCAAGGGTTGGTTTTTTGTGCATTATTTTAAGAGGTAAGTGGCGAATCGAGATCATAAAAACCCTCAACCAAAGAATTCCATTAAAACATATGAAATTTTCAAAGAAATGAAATATAAAATATGTGTAGTAAAATTTAAATTACCTTCTTCTCTAATAATTATAAAAACACCACCTTTTTTTACAACTATTAAACTCTTTAATTAATTCATTTTATTTTTAAAACTATTTTCAAAACCACCCGCTATTTTAATCTGTTTTATTAAAAATACACAATTTAAACCCCTAAAACTCCTTTATAGATGACCTAGGGTCTTTCCTAGACTATAAATAAACTTTAAAAACATAATAAATTTGATATTTATTGAATGTGTTCAAATTATAGTACCATTTATGGGGAGCACTTCAGTTTTTATTACCTGTTTTTATAAGATATTTGTATATTTTGTGAATAATTATCAGTGTTACCTTCTACCTATATATATATATTTGTGTTATAATTCATTTATTGTGTAGGTTTTTTGCATTATAGGTTCTACTCTAGGAGATTTACCTCCATTCAAACCCGAACTATAGAGAATCCTACATCAATGACGTAGATACACATAGAATGACCCTTTGTAGAAGGATGGAAAAAACATCAAAACTCTTATTGATACATATTATTATTATAAAAAACCTAAAGTCTAAAATAAAGATTCATAATATGGATGAAAATAACTATAAATTAAAATAACTGACCTCATCTAATGTAGAGATTCATCTCGTATACATTCAAGTACAAGGAGAGGCACCCAATTTTGAACATAAATCTGGTTTGATTCACTTATTACCAAGATTCCGTGGACTCATGGGATAAGATCCACATAATAAATTAAAATAATTTCATATTATTATTTTACATTAAAACATGTTAACTTGGATTAATAACAAGTAAATATTAGGTAATTCCCTTTTTCATTTGAAGACACTACAAAGGGTCGACTATATTATGTAAATTCCACTATTAGAGGTTCGGTGGACATGAAACGCCTTTTTATTGAAAAATAATTCCCAGTATCTTGAACATCAACAATAAGGAAAGAAATTTGAGAGATAATACAATCATAAGGTGATGCACTTAATTAATAATAGGAATGAATTAACAATATTTATTCAATTTTCCCACACCACCAAATAAGTGGTTAACTTTTAATACATTTTTTTATGAATCTTAAATTCTTATTGATTAAAACATGATTGATGCTATTAAAGGTTATTTTATAGTTGAGAAAACCCCAATCAATAAAAGGACCCTTATTGAAAACATGGTGCAAAACACTTAACAATTTGGTTCAAGGTCCAGTGTACCCATTTGAGTGTCCATGTGGTTAAAAGTTTTGAGTTTTAGAAGAAGGTGGACATGATGTTTGAAGATGTAATTACCCTAATTTGACAAATTTTCCTTTCACAATGGAAATACCAATCTCCACCTCCCATCCATTGTGGTATCTTTTCTACCAACACCGACTATTTTGACCAATTCCCATAACTAAGATAAACTTATAAGAGTTTTAAGGTAATAATTCTATGCCACCCCTATAACCAACCCATTAGGTAAGAAACATACTATCCATCCAACCCATAGTGGAAAGATAACCAAGACTATAGGAAACGGGGTATTCAAACCAACCTCAACAACCATGGATCTAGCCGGTTTAGAGTAGTCATCCACCACCACCACCACCAAGAAATCCCCAACCACCATAATGGACTTTCCAACAAACATCTCTAAAACCTAAGCCTAGTCTTGAATACATGATGAAATAAATGGATAAAAATAATATCAAATTACAATTAACAACCCAAGCATCCATACAAGATGTAAAAATAAAATTAGGACAACTCATCAACTCAGTGAGAGAAATCCAAAGTCATGGGTCAGGTAAACTAACTTCTCAACCACTACTCAAAACTAGGGATAAGTAAAATTACATTACCATCACACTTAGGAGTGGAACACAACATAAAAATACAAATAATCCCTCTACTATAGTCATCCTTTCATGAGGAAACCACTATCCCAACCACTAAAAATGGTCTAAATTAGAAAAAACCATGTCCTGAGAGAATCCTTTCCAAAGGAAATAGAGTTTCATTTAATTAATCACAAAGCCAAATAATTCCTATTACCTTTACCTAAAGGTACACACAACCAAGGGAAAAAATCTAAACACTATAAATAAATCTTAGAGACTTTCAAAAAAGTACATGTTAACATTCCATTGATTTATGTCATCAATAAAATTCCACGATATGCTAAGTTTCTAAAGGATATGTGTACACACTGAAGGTGAATTCATGGTGATGAAAAGTAATGATTAGTGAGGAAAGTATCAATATTTATAGATCCATCACTTCCTACAAAATGCAACAATCCCAAAATATTCTCGATTCCATGCACCATGAGAGAGTATTTCTTTTCCAATGCTATGATTGATTTGGGTGCATCTATAAATATGATGCTCCCACCAATTTCACTTCAATATAGGTTGGAAAACTGAAGACCATGGGAATTATTGTTCAAATGTAAAATTAAAGTACCGTACACCCTGTTAGTGTGTTAGAGGATGATCATATGAGGGTGAAAATCTTAATTGTTCCTGCTGATTTTTATCTTCTTAAAATGGAAGATGATAAGATGAATAGACATGCCACATTTTTTTTGGGAAGAAGGTTCTTGAAAACTACCAAAACCATGATTAAGTTTCATAATGGAACATTATCTATGGATTTTGGTGGTGAAATTGTCCACTTCAACATCCTTGAGGCCATGAAGCACCCCTCGGAAGAACATTCCTCACTTTCAGTTAATTCTATTTATTTTCTCCCCTCCCCTAAAAAACTTATTTTATTTCCCCTAAACACCTTTCTATGTTTTAATCATTGATAGATATTCTAGTAAATGAATCATGCATAGAGTGTTATGCCAGTTTAGAAAAAATATCATGCATGTTTGTTAATTGATCATTTCATGAACACTAAGGATCCTATTGCCATTGATGATACCAAAAAGCTTATAAAATATCATTCCTCATTTGAGCATGTTACCACTAACCAGTTAGAAGAGACCAATGACATCTCACTTTTAAATTCAATCCCATCAATACAAAATCCCTCTAAATTAAAACATAAATCACATCCTCAAAATTTAAAATATTCTTATATTTATAATGGAAACAATATTCCTATCATAATTTCTAGTTAAATCCTTATAAATAATGAATTTATACTACTTAACCTTTTGAGAGAGTATAAACAAGTATTAGTATGGACACGTGATGACATTCCTGTTATTATCCTATAAATTTTCAAACATTATATATTGTTAAATGATGAACCAAAACTAGTGAGGCAGGCACAATGTCAACTGAAGCCAAATATTATATATGTTGTTAAAAAGGAGGTAACTAAATTATTAGATGTTGGATTCATTTACCTCATCTCAGGTATCCCATGGATTATTCCAGTGTGGGTAGTTTCCAAGAAACTGGTCTTACTATAATTAAAAATTAAAATAATGAATTGGTTCTAACCCATGTGTCAAATAGTTGGTGTTTCTACATAGACTATCATCTACTAATCCAACACACTAAGAAGGACTATTTCTTATTTTCATTCGTTGTCTAGATTCTAGAGAGGCTAGTGGGTAATTCCCACTACTATTTCCTTGATGGGTATTCTGAATACTTTCATATCCACATTTCCCATAATGATTAAGAAAATAAAACCTTCACTTTCCCCTCTAGAAAATCTTCATATAGGATGATTTCATTTGGTCCGTGCAATGCTCTGGGTAATTTCCAATGATGCATGGTTATTATTTTCTACAAATTACCTAGAGAATTTCAAGGTAGTATTCATGGATGATTTAACTATTTATGGATCCTCTTTTGATGAATATTTGAGTAGTCTTGGATTTTTCCTATGTAGCTGTATTGAAAAGAATATTGTATAAAATTATGAGAAATTCCATTTCATGGTGCGATAAGGTATAGTAATTGGGAATTTCATTTCCAAGTACGGTATACAATTAGATAATCCAAAATTGGATATCATTTCTTCCCTACCATTCCCCAATAACGTGTGGGATGTGTAGTCCTTCCTAGGTCATGGTGGATTTTATCATCATTTCATTCATGACCTTAGTAAGACTTCACTCCCACTCTACCACTTAATCAAAAAATAAAAATAATTTTTTGTTGATAAATAATGTGAGTAATATTTTAACAAAGTGAAATGGAGTATCACGTCACTCTTGGTAATCTAACCACCTTGGTAGGATTTACCATTTGAGCTCATGAGTTATGCCTCTAACTATGCGTTTGGGGATATCTTATCACAATAGGTCGATCGATTTCCACATGTCTAGGTTATACCTCAGGAACACTGGAACATTCCCAATAAAACTATACTACAACAAAAAAATAATTCATTTCCATTATTTTCCCTTGAATAAATTTATTTCATAACTTATAGGGTCTAAATTCATTGTGTTCTTAAATCATGAATCCCTCTGGTATCTTCTTAAGAAACTAGAAT
Organism: Viscum album; assembly: GCA_963277665.1. Classification (NCBI taxonomy): domain Eukaryota; kingdom Viridiplantae; phylum Streptophyta; class Magnoliopsida; order Santalales; family Viscaceae; genus Viscum; species Viscum album. The sequence continues at coordinate 1,086,537,193 of OY728164.1, read as the reverse complement.
CCAAACCACATATCCTTCATTGGATTCCCCTACTTCAAGAATATGAGCTATAAATTAGGGATAAAAAAGAAGTAGAGGAATGTGGTGGCTGACTATATCAGTAGGATATTTTCATCCTTGAACATTGAAAATCCCCCTATATTCCCATAAATGACATGTTTCCTGATGAAAAAATGTACCGCATGCAATACGATATTCCTTAATAAGACAAAATATTAAATTATTTGGTAGAATATTTATTTCTTTTTGATTTCACCAAAAAATAGGACGATCGTCTAAAACATGAGTCGCATTAGTATATTTTCAATGAACCCTAAGTTTAACACACATGTAGTGATAAATTACTCAGGATTTGGGTTTCCAATAGAGATTTTTAGTCTATCCTTATGCTCTACTACACTCATTCTTATGGGGGCCACTTTGGTCCCTAACAGACTGCTTACATGGTGCTTTATTTTGGTCTCTTTTGGAAAACACTATTTCAGGATTCCCATGATTTTTTTAAATCTTGTGTCACTGTCAAAGAATTTGTAATTTCTCTAAAAGAAATTAAATTCCATAAAACCACTTTCTCTTTCATGAAATTTTTTATGTTTGGGGCATTGATTTTATGTGGCCATTTCCCAATTCCTTTGGAATGTTTTATATTCTTCTAGAAGTTGATTAAGTGTCAAAATTGGTGGAGGCATGAGACATAAGGATAGATGATTCCAATATAGTTGTGGAATTCTTGAGAACCCAAATTTTCTGTAGGTTTGGATTACCTACGTTCATCATCAGTGACCAGGGTTCCCAATTTTTCAAGTGAACAATTCCATCACTTTTTAATCGGTATGGGGTTGGGCATCGAGTCTCTACTACATATCTCCCATAGACTTGTGGTCAAGCCAAGGTGTTGAATAGAGATATAAAAAAATTATTGAAAAAATAGTTCAACCTAATATAAAATATTGTATTCTTAGACTCTATGATTCATTATGGTTTTATCATACTACTTTCAAAACTCCCATTGGAATGTCACTATATCAACTAGTTTTTTTAAAGAGTTGTCACCTCCCTATTAAGATAGAGCACCATGCCTATTATGCCATTAAAAAAATGAAATTATAGTCTTTATGGTGTAGGTTCTCAAAGAAAGATGTAGATTGAAGAGTTGGAATAAATATTAGATATTCTTGTTAGAAATCCCATATTTATAAGGACTGAACCAAGGCAACCCATGACTGGTCATCCTTCACCTTCAATTACGCATTGGGAAGAAGGTCGTCCTTTTCAATGAATGGCTGAATTTTCTTCCAGGTAAGCTTTATTCCCACTAGTTTGGTCTATAAATTGTAACTAATGTGTATCCATTTCATGTTTTTTAAGTTCAGAATGAAGAAACAAAACAAACCTTCATTGTTAATGGGTAGTAGTTGAATCACTTCCACGAATCCATTCTAGAGTCCCCGATAGAGTAATTCCAACTTCAAGAAGAAACCTATTAATTAAACCCACCAGGTTTTATCCTTCATTACCACATTCTATATTATTACTATGAGCACATTGTATACTCTTGGTGTGGGGGATGGGTATATTTTGGGGTTAGTTAGGAATTTTCATTGTCTTTATTCTTTTTCTCTTTTTTTCTTTCTGAATAATATTGTTACTTTCCCCTCCCCCTCCCCATCACATTTGTTATGGAATATTATTTTTTTCTTCCCACTTAATCATGGAAAATTATTCCCACATAATCATGGAAGTTATTGAAAATTCATGAGGAATTTACTTATTTTATGTTGTTTTAACATTTAAAAAAAATTGACGATGAAATGTGTGTTTTATCATGAATTTGACATTGAGGTGTGATTTTTTCTTAAAAATTGGTTTTTTTTTATGATATAAATGGTTGTATCACTTTGAAACCTTTGAGAAGAATGGTACCCTTTGGGTGAGTAGTTTATGGGAAAATTATGCCACTTACTTTATCTACAGATTTTTGCACTAAACCATAAATTGTGAATATTTATTACTTAATAGGTGGTAAATATATATTAGGTTAATATTTATCAGCTTTCCAAAGTTATTTTTTTCATATTTTCATTCCTTATCCGATCTGTTTCACTAAAGAACCAGATTGACCTATGCATTTGTAATTATTATTTAACTATTATACGCCATAAAAAATAAAAATCAAGAAACAAAAAACAAAAAAAACCAAAACATGGGTTGTTTCTTGGTTATGTAAAAACCTAATCTTAATCAACCTTTTATCGTGTTATAACTATTACAATTAGTGTCCTGAGGAGATCAAATAAGATTTGAGGGATGAGTGTGAGATTTTTTCCAAGTTTAACTTTTGAAAATAAAAATAAAAATAATAATAAATGAGGGGAGTAATGAAATGTGAAACATGTGGGGATACCTAGGTCAGAAGATTAAGGTTTTACTTATAGGAATGATTAAGTGATAGGGTCTAGAAATTTTATTCCAAATAATGTAGGTCAGGTTTGGTGGACAGAATCATTTAAGAATAAATATTTCAAAATATCTTATATTTACTGGATAAAAAGTGGAAATAATATCATCAAATAGTTGTCACAAACACACATGAAAATTTAGTTGTATTATTTAATTTTTAAATATTTTATCAAATTTTTATCATTCATCTCCTAGAATTTCATTCTGATATAATTTATAAGACCTCTCTTTCCATGATCATTGAGAATAAATCCTTGGAATGTTTTTTTTCTTTGATCACATTTATATCAGGGATTAAAATTTCAATGTTAAATAATTATTAATTTTTGAAAATATCCATGTATAACTTTTGGAAATGTGACTTTTCATAATAGTAAAAATGTTTAGGTGTGGGGGTGTGATCTCACTGTGATTCACTATTTTATTTCACCTTTATACCACTATTTTAAACCATTTTTTTATTGTAAATTTTAATTAGTATAAAAAATTTAACTTCATGTTTGATTCAATTATTTAATTTTTAACACTATTAAATAGGAAAATTTCAGTTTTTTATGTATTAATTGTATTTGGAGATGATTTGGAGGGGCCAGGATGAAGTTGATGAAAAATGGGCCAGACTGTGTAAGATTCAAAGCACCCTAGTAAACTCAAATAGATATTTAAACTAATATGTGAATTCAATTGTGATGAAATTTTGTGTATTGATAAAAAATTATGTGTGATAAAACACTTCTAAATACACACAAGAATAATTCCTCCATTAATTAGCCCACCTGAACTGGTCTATCCAAGATGCCAAATCTAGATGAAGTCAAAAGTAATGTTCTATATTTCATCCATATCTCAAGCTTTCAACCTATAAATTATTCCAAACATTTTGTGGAGATATTAAGGATGTGGGAAAATAAATTTTTATTTTTCTCTAAAGTGATATAATTCTTTATACCAACCCAAAACCATGGTCCAAGTGGTTTTAAAAAATCTGTGTGCCCAAAACCACCTTCCACTTTGCCAATAATTTGACACCTCAGGAACCCCATTTGTAAGTTCGGCCAAGAGGAAAATATATATAATTTTGGAGAACCAAAGGAGTATTATATTCATCTTTTAATCTCTTTAGTACTCTATCCTCATAGAAATATCAATGATGAATGTGAATTTACACCTTTCCCTCCTCCTCCTCTCGATGGTGAGCTAAACAGTAGGCGGTCATTTTGATTGAGCTACACACACTTGGGATGGAGATAAAGAACTTGTTATGATATTGGTTTTGGCTAATTTGGGTGTGAAACATTTCATTTAATTTTTATCTTAACATGATTCTTCTTTGAATTCTTTGTTTTTTTAATCAAGTGAAACATCTTTTATCTCAACATCGATTTGGTTGAGATTTCAAGTGGGAATATTGGGCCGATCTGATTAGAAAACACAAGAATCAGATTTATCTCACACTTACTTGAGATATAATTATTCATTTTTAGCCATCACTCTATGATTGAGGTATAAACCTTGGAAACATGATTGTTGTGTCAAGGGTTGGTTCCTTTTGCATCCTTTTAAGAGGAAAGAGGAAAATCGAGATACTGAAAACCCTCAACCAAAGAATACCATTAAACCATGTGAAATTTTTAGAACAATTAACTATCCTATATGTGTAGTGATTTTAAAATTACATATTTATCTCATAATTCTAAAAACACAACATTCCTTTGTTAACTATTAAACTCTTTAATTAAGTCATTTTATTTTCAAAATTATTTTCAAAACCACCCCTATTTAGTTTGTTTTATTAAAAGTACACACTTTAAACCACCAATAGTCCTTGAGATATGACCTTGGGTTTTCCATAAACTATAAATAAGCATTAAAATATAATCAATTTGATATTTCATAACAATGAATTCACTCCTCCACCAATAGATGTGATTTGAATGACCAATATCAAAATTCTCTTTTCCATAGGTGAAACTCTGTCTTTAGTGGTGGTGGAAATATATCATAAGATTCCATTTAATATCCCTTTAAGATAATATAGTATAATACCCACTAAAAAGAAGAAGGATTCTATATCCAAATACATACACCATCATAATTCTAGTGGAGAAATATGGATGGGTATGAAGATAAACCACCTTTTCTAATAAGAATATAATTAGATAGAATTTAAGTGTTCTATTTATGCCTTATGATTTTTGTAGGGGTATATGGCCATATTTTGTGGAATTTGGATCCTAAAGGTAGTAGATTTTAGAGTAGGTCCCGCCTTTCTGCCTCCTGAATCATTCTATAGTAGTATATTTGGGAGATGTTAGGGGAAAATGAACCATATCAATTCTCTGAAAGAAGGGAAAACATGAAAATTTTATAGGAAACTTAAAAATTGAAGATGGTATTCTTAAATAGGATCTTCATAATATAACTTCAATGTTAAATATGTTATCCCATTCCTCAAAAACAAAAAAAAAATTAATCACCTCTTCAGAAGTGCCTTAATCTTCGAAATCATGCACCCATATCATAATAGGGATCTACTTATTGGTCATGTTTACTAGTATTTCCAACTCTCTTGGGTACTATTCAACCTCTTCAAGGTTGGTTTTCAAGTAAAGGCCATGTAAATCCTTAAGTTTTACATGTTGATTAATATTAACACCTCATTGAAATAAATTTTATAAACCCAAAATGTCATTAGAGAGGAGACACATATTACAAAAATGAGTGAGTTCTAGATACTAATATTTTGAAGAGGCATCAATCGAACCTCTTATAAGTCCTAAATATAACTTGAGATCATTTTAATTTATCTAATTTCTTAGATTATCATAATTAGCCTATGAATCACCACATGTTCATTGGCTAGATAGTTTTATCCCTAACTCAGGATGATACATTTATTCAATTCAAAGTTTCTAAGAGACCTATGGGTGATTTTTATTTGAGTGACTAAGAAACTCAGGGGTTGTGCCCATGTTTTTGGACTTACTGGTGGAATTTTCCCTCCCTTTAGTTTTGATGATGTTGTAACCCTAGTGATGCTATACTCAATAATCTCATGAGAATATGATGAAATCAAACTATGGGTGTGTCTAGGAATAATCTAAATGAATGTGTTTGAGGAAGACAACCTAATCTCTTATTAGTGGTCTCCTAGTCCATCATCACCCATAGATGGTGTTACACCATGAAATGATTGTAACGACCCTGAATTCTATCAATGGAAATTCCCTTCGTATAATTTTTTAATATGGTATAATCACATAAAATAACTTAGAGAACATAATTAAAACTTTATAAATAATGAATTAATGAAATAAAAGGAATTTCTAGAAGTTAAGGAACATATACTAAAGGAATAGTAACTTGACATTTGGAATAGTAACATGACCCTTATGAATAGTAATTTATAAAATTGAATAGTAACCTCACCAATGAAATTATAAATAAAATTTATCCATCTTATAAGTGACATTATTATATAATTATATAATAGTGTAGGTAAATAAATATTTTAAAATTTATTAATTAAGTGTTGGTATTTTTGTAAGTCATAAATATTTAATTGCAATTTTATGAATAATATAATAATTTTAAAGAAAATTTACTTTCATGAAATTTATTTATAAATTATTATTTTAATTTTATATTATTATAAGATATTTTTATAGGACCTTTGTTAATTTTTCAAAGTGTTATAAAATAAGTTATATTTTTAAAATCTGTATTTTTGGAGTAAATTATGGTTTTAATTAAAAATGTAATTTATCATATTTTGAAAATTATTTTCATAAAATAGAGTTTGTTTTTTAGTTATACAGATTAAAAAATGTTTAGGTTTAAATTTTTGTATTTTTATAAAATACTTGTATTTTTTATGATTAGTGAAATACGGTAATTTATAGTATTTATACATTATATGTTAAATAAACTATTCCTTGAGTAATGGATGATGTAAGCACCATTGGATCAAAATAACATGATATAATTACTATATTTAGTCTTAATAATCATCACTATATATTTTCTTGAGAAAAATAAAAAACTAATGAATTAAATAATGAGAATACACTCCTCTCCTCCACTATAAATACCACCCCTCACCACCTCTTCTCCTAACACCTCTGAATCCTTCAACCTTGTACAAATTCAGATCAAATATCATCTTGAGCCACTTCACCACATCTAGGAGGTTTTTTTCTTAACAAAATACCAAAACTGATCCCCTAAGGAGGTTCTCAAGAACAAGGAATCAAGAGGTAAAACCCTCTTCCTTTTCTTTTAATTTCTTTTCAAGCTCTTTTATTTTCTTTTTCTCTCCTCACCTAACATAATACAAATTATATGATAACTAAATTAACATGAATATAATTTAATGTTTTTATTATAATGGAATAATTCATCATCATCTCTTTTTCCCCTCCTTTTATACTAAGAATGAAAACATCATCTGTGAGGTGCTGATTTACCACATTAATGGACGGTGTAATTTCATCTTTCAATTCCACCTTCAAGGATAGTCATTAAACCATTTTTATGGTTGAACCAAATTATAATATATTTATTATATCTTATTAAATGTGATGGAATCATTTTTTACACATGATATTAATTTATAAAACAAAATGAATTTGTTGTGGTCAAAAATCGCCAAAATAAACCCAAATGATTATCATAAACTATTTATCTAATGATTCATCCCCATGCCATAAAACCAAATGATATATAAGACCAATTTAATATCTATAATATTATTAATAATATATAATTTCAATTATATATAGTTACCCCAATATTACATGACCTTTCATACATGTATACAAGTAAACCAATCATGAAAACCAAGGAAACCAACACACCCAAACGATAAAATTAAATCTATTAACCCATTAAAAAAGTCATAAATGAATTTAATAAAGTTATAAAAAATAAAATACATGTATAAAGGGTTATTTACTTATTAATTAATGAATCTAATATGATTATCCAGGACATTAAGATCAAGTTAAGAACACATTTGGACTTTAGGTAAGGGATTCTACCCGAACCTCCATTATTCCTTTAGGTTATTCTCTCTCTCTCTATTTAATCTAAATGAATTGATCTTTTATTATTATTTTCATCCTATAAATTTTATATATATGTTACAAAATAATTTATCAAGATCCATTCATCTTTATGTTTCAGGGATATAAATTTTTTTAAAAGGTTCTCTACTCAATTATTCCCGATAGGTACGCCCAATTTAAGGGAACTTCATGGATTATTAGCCAATTTCTAGTGTGATATATAATATATTTTAAGTCACCATTGTTTTTATAAATAACTCATTTTATTAGGAAAATATTCTTGTTTCACTTTTAGTTTTATATAAAATATTAATTCCTTTTCTTTTTAAATGCTCTTTTAATATTTTCCTTAAACAGCACTAAAATATTTTAATTATAAAGTTTCTTAAATTCCATTTTTACATGTTATCACTTTAGTTTCATTTAAATAATCATTATCTATGACTATTTTCTCTTATTAATGTCCATTTATGATTTAATTCTTTTCTTTCATGGATACTTTTATGATATTCCCATTTATTATGTTTTATGACATAATTATGATATCCAATTATTTCCATGGGTAACCCTTATGTTTATGTTTGATTTATTATGTATGATTATTTATGTGGAAAAAATATTCATGAACATGTTATGATGAGTGGGCCTAGATAGTTCTCCAATTTGTTGGTTAATTTTTAGTCTCATGAGACGTTATGTGCAACGGTCATGGTGGTTAGCCTTGACTTGTGATCCTATATGTGAAATGAGACTTGAATCCTGATAAAGTCATGTTTTATGTTACACCCACAATACTATGATTTCATGTTTATATAATCCCCTATTCTATATGTTATTATTCCTTATTTTTTATCATGTTCCCTGCCTTTTTATGTCATTATGTTATTCCTTCTAAACCATGTGCTAAGATTTAATTTAATGTATATTCCCTTACTGGGCTATTTAGATCATCCCTTTTTTCATGTTATCCTCGCGTTATCCAATGAGGATGTAAAGGATCAATGTTAGGATATCATAATGGATGATAAATAAAGAAATGATTTTTTAGTCCCATGTTTTCGGTTTTATGTACTTAGTCATCAAAGACACTAGACTTTATGATCCTTGGATTGTAATTTGATAGTTAATTATGTTTAAAATAATGTAATGATATGGGTAAAAATATTGGGTCACTATAGTTGGTATTTAAGGAAAGGTCTAGTTGTTTTTAGAGATTAGGAATAGAGCACTTTAGTAATAACCTTAGGGGTATGACTAATTATAAGAAAACATCCCTAAATTTTGGTAAGTATATAGTAAGTGGTTTATCAAGAAAATATATACCTATCTAGATACTACAAGTGAACTTGGTTCTGGAACAGATATACCTAGGAGTAACACCTCTGAGAAGGTGTTATGAGTCTAACTCAGGGTGACCTGGTATATGACAACGGGCCTTATTATGCACTTGGTTTACACTCTTGGGGGATTTGATTTGGTAAATTTGTAAGATCATTAAATACCATTATTAAGGTGACAAATAAAGTTCCCATTATAATATATGTTAGGAAAAAACTCATGTAGAACCCATATTGAAACCTAGGTAATCAAAAATTAGGATATACTTTTCCTTTAAGAGTTTATCCTTTTATGTTTAAAGTTTCTTTTTTATGATTATTAGCTAAGTATTCAATCCCCATAATTTCACTTTATTTTTCTTATTTAATGGCAGGAAATAGAATAACACGTGACAACAATAAATGTGATATGAAATGTGATGATTTCCTTAATGATATGCCAAATATTAGGGGAATGAGTGATCAAAACATTATGATAGCACTTGGTCGGTTGGATGAAGTTATTAATAATAACTTATATCATGTGGAATACCCTCTTTCTCCATAGAAAGAGAAAGTTGTCGTCAAATCCTTCATGAAAAAAAGGGCCTCCCATGTGTAGCGGATCATCTAATACCCTTCTCCCATAATAGTGGATTGACTCCATTAAAGAGATATTTTATGTCCTTTAGTGGCAGAAGAAGAGAAAGTTGTGATGAAGTTTATCATTTTGATGGAGAATCTGATTAGTGGTGGACACATATGAAAAATAAAAAGTCCAAGGAGGAAATTTATTCCTTATATTAGGATGAATTCAAGAAAAAAAATCAATAAATATTTTCCTCGAACCCTATATCTCAAGATGGAAAGAGAGTTTCTTGGACTTAAGCATAAATAAGATGAGTCTATTGGGGTTTATGAAGAAAACATTAAAAGTCTTGAAAATATATGCCTCTGTCTTTTTCATGGACATAGAAATCAAGTTGGATCGCTTATTTAGCATACTAAAGTCGAGTCTACCAAAAGTGTTGGTGATTAGAGACTTCAACAGTTATGAGGATATTTTATGTTTTTCCCTCAAGGGTGAAATGGAGATCGTAGACTCTCAATGGTCTTGTGGGATTGGTGATAAAAAGTGGAAAATAGAGTCAAATATGGTTGGATCAGGAAATAAATCCCATGATGGAAAGAAGGCCAATTTCCCACGTATCAAAATTTTGGGAAGAAGCATCCTAGGAACTATCTAAAGAGAACCAAGAAATTATTCAAATGTGGAAGAATGGGACTTCTGGATAAGAAATACCAAAGGGACAGGGATAATTAAACCAATGTTGAAGAATAAAGGAAGGCTCATATCAACACTCACCCTGTAGTTCAGTGTTTCAACTACAAGGAATATGGTAATTTTTCAAACCAATACCCTCAGCTTAGGGTTGTAAGCAGTAATCAATAACAACCACCAAGGAAACAAGGAAGGGTATATGATATCACTACTGCTGAGGTGGATCCATACAATTATGTTGTTATAGGTATGCTGGTTATTCATTCAAGAATAGAGAGTGAATGATTTGATTTTGGTTCAATGAATTTGTTTATATCTTTTAAGTTTTGTAGAACTATTCAAACACCACCTCAAAATATGAAGGTTGAGTTATATATGAGAATAGATAATGAGAAAAGTATTGCATAAAAAGTAAATAATTCCTCCCCAGTTAATGTTTATAGACTAAACCTCCCAGAAAATATTTTCCAACTTCCTTTGGTGGTGTTTGATCCTATATTGGGCATGGATTTTCTATCTTTATACAAATCCAACATCAATTATTGGGAAAGAGAGATAAATCTTTACATCCCAAAGAATCTTAAAATTATATATAAGTGTAAGGAGGAAAATTAATCTCCTTCTAAATCATCATCTTAAGTGTGGATATTATTTCCTTATAAGAAATCATATCTCGCTAAAGTGATTGATACAAAGGATACGATCATGCTCGAAGATATTCCAATCATGAGGGATTACACAGATGTATTCCCTGAAGATTTTCATGGTCTTCCTCCTAACTGAGAGGTTGAGTTATCAATTGAAATTATTATTGTATATATGCCTATATTAAATAAACCTTATAGAATGGCCATTATAGGGATAGAAGAACTAAAGAAGTAGTTGCATGAGAATCTGGACAAGGATTTTATATGCCTGAGTGCTTCACCATTGGGTGCACTAGTCCTATTTTTCAAAGAGGATGGATCAATGCACCTCTACATTTATTTTCACGAGCTTAATAAAATCATGATAAATAAATATTATCCCCTTACTCTGATAGATGACTTGTTTGATCATCTATGTGGGGCTATTTATTTATCTAAGGTGGACCTGTGGTTAGGATATCATCAATTAAATGTGGAGAAGTAAGATATTCCCAAGACTACCTTTAGATTAAGGTATGGAAACTATGATTTTATAGTTATTTTCTTTGGGATCATTGATGATCCATCAATTTTTATGTATTTAATGAATAGAGTCACTAGGGATTACCTTGAAAAAATTGTTGTAGCCTTTACCGATGATATTCTGATATACTCCAAGATCAAGGAGGAACATGAGAAGCATTTGAATATTGATTTGCATACATTGATAAGGGGTAAAATCTATGAAAAGTATAGTAAATGTTATTTATAGATGGAGGATGTATAATTCTTGGGGTATGTTATTACCAGTAAAGGGATATATATGGACCCTTATAATAAAAAGGCAATTGAAGAGTGAAACTAGCCAACTTTTGTTACAGAGATATGTAGTTTCATTGGCCTAGCTATGTATTAATAATGATTTTTGAAGAACTTTTCATGAATTTAAAACTTAATAACCAAGAAAACATGGAATGGAGTGATTTTTTTTGGACTCATGAATGTGAGGAAAGATTTAAGGATCTAAAAAAATTTCATATCACTTTTCTAGTACTCACACTTCTGACAAGTGGGAACTCTTTTTGGTATAAATTAATTCTTAAAATAAAGTCTTAGGATGTGTAATGATGAAAAATGATTATGTGGGGACCTACTCCTCAAGGAAATTGAAAATTCCTGAGAAAAATACCCTACTCATGATTTGGAGTTAGTGGTTCTGATTATTACATTGAAAATCTAGTGGTATTATAGCTATGGGGAGAAGTTTATAATATATATTGATCAAAAGAGTCTCAAATATATATTCACAGAGAAATACATTATTATGTTCCATTGAATATGGTTATATATCATCAAGGATTATGACTACTCAATCCACTACCATCTTAGTAAGGTAAATAAGGTGGTAGATGCTCTAAGTAGAAAGGATCCTGCATCATTATCAATAATGATAATTGAGAAGGATCCAATATTCTTAGACTTAAAAATTATAGAAATGGGAATCATTAAGGGAGGAACATCATCAATCCTTTCTCAACTGATTTATTTTCCATCCCTTAGGGAGAAAATGAAGGATTCTCAAAGAAATTGTGTGGAAATTCAGAAAAAGTTGGAAGATATCAAGAATTAGAAAACCTTTGAGTTCAAGATCGATGAATATTGAGTCATAAGATTTGGGTAATGAATGTCTATACCATATAATCTAGGGATAAAGAAAGAGCTTCTAGATGATGGTCATAGCTCAACCTTCTCTATTCATCCAGGGAGAAAAAAGATTTATTGAGATATCTGGGAGGACTTTTGGTGGGACAATATGAAAAAAGAGATCATTGAATATACATCAAAGTTCCTGGTATTTCAGTAACTGAAGGCTAAAAAGAAAAAGTCAAAAGGCATGATGAAACCATTATCCATTCCAACATGGAAGTGGGAGAACATCTTCATGGACTTTGTCACCAGACTTTCAAATACATCCATATGAAATAATGTTATATGGGTTATTATGGATCATTTTATAAAGACATCTCACTTTATTGCAATTTGAGAGGACTTATCATTGGATCAACTTACATGGATATATATATCGAATAAGTGGTAAGGTTGCATGGAGTATAACTATTGATTCTATCTAATCAATATTTGAGATTCATGTCGAAGTTTTGGAAAATTTTCCAACATTCTCTAAGCATTGAGCTAAACTTTAGTACGGCCTATCATCCTCAAACTAATCTCCAATATGAGAGAACTATTTAGACACTGGAAGGAATATTGATAGCATGTTATATGGACTTAAAAGGAGGATGGGACCAACATCTACCTCTGGTTGAGTTATCTTAAAATAATAGTTTCCACTCAAGCATCTGAATGGATCCATATGAATCCCTTTATGGGAAAAATGTTCAAAACTCTGGCATGCTTTGATGAAGTTAGTGAACGTAAACTTCTAGAACCTGAAATGGTTGAAACAGTGGTGGAAAAGGTGAAAACAATTCAAAAGCACATCAAGGCAGCCCAAAGTTGAAAAAAGATCTATGTCAACAATCATCAAAAAGACCTTCAGTTTAAAGTTGGAGACACGGTATTCCTCTCCATATCTCCATGGAAGAGGATCATGAGATTTGGGAAGAAAGGGAAGCTAAGTCTTAGGTACATCGACCCCATCTAGATTCTTGGTTATGTTTAAGATATGGCCTATCGACTCTCACTTCCACCTACCATGTCTAAAGTACACTATGTATTCCACATATCCATCTTAAAGAAGTATATAATAGATCTTTCACTTGTACTGACATCAAAGGAGGTACAGTTGGAGAATGATCTTTCTTATGAGGATAATTAAGTGAATATATTGTATCATAGAGATAATGTTCTACAAAAAAGACTACAAACCTTGTAAAAGTACTATGGAGGAACAATAAGTATGAAGAGGAAACATGAGAACTTGAGTAAGAGATGAAGTAAAAGTACCCATGCCTTTTTTTAGCTTACAATATAAAACAAAATTTTGAGGGTGAAATTTTATAAGGGGGGAAGAATGTAACAACCCTGAATTCTATCAAGGAAATTCCCATATTATAATTATTTCACATGTTATAATCACATAAAATCACACATAGAACATTATAAAAACTTTATAAATTATGAATTAATGAAATAAAATACATTTCTAGAAGTTAAGGACCATCTAACAAAGGAACGGTAACTTGACCTTTAGAATAGCAACATGACCCTTTTGAATAGTAAACCAAAAAATTGAATAGTAACCTCACCAATGAAATTATAAATAAAATATATACATCTTATAAGTGACATTATGATATAATTATATCATATTATAAGTAAATAAATATTTTAAAAATTATTAATTAAGTGTTGGTATTTTTGTAAGTTATAAATATTTAATTACAATTTCATGACTAATTTAATAATTTAAAATAAGATTTATATCAATAAAATGTATTATTAAATTATTATTTTGATTTCTTATGATTATAAGATAATTTTATGGTATCTTAGTTAATTTTTTAAAGTGTTATAAATATTTTAATAATTTTACAATCTGTATTTTTTGTGAAAATTGTGATTTTAATTAAAAATTAAATTTATCATATGTAGAAAATTATTTTTATAAAATGGAGTTAATTTTTGAATTCAAACATTAAAAAATGTCTAGGGTAATTTTTTTTAATTTTTCAAAAATACTTGTATTTTTTGGTGAATAATGAAATACGCTAATTTATGGTATTTATACATTATAAGTTAAATACACTATTCCTTGATTCATAGATGATGTAAGAACTCTTGTTTAGAAATCACATAATCTAATTAATATATTTAGTCTCAAGAATCATAACTATTTATTTTCTTGAGAAAAATAATAAAGTAATGAATTAAATAGAAAACACCCCTCTCATACACTATAAATATCACCCCTCACCACCTCTTTTCCTCACACCTATCAAGCCTTAAGCCTTATAAAAATTCTTCTCAATTCTCCTCCCAATCCCTTTATACACATATAGAAGATTTTTTTATTAAAAAAATTATAAAACCAATCCCCAAATGAGGTTCTCAAGAATAAGAAATCAAGAGGTAAAACCCTATTCTTTTTCTTTCAATTTCTTTTCAAGATCCTTTCTTTTCTTTTTCTCTACACACCTCCCCACATCAAAATGGAATGATAACTCGAGTAACTTATATATATTTTAATATTTTTATTCTAATGGAATAATTCATCATCATATCTCTTTCCCCCTCCTTTTATACTAAGAATGATAACATCATCTATGAGGTGTTGATTTCCCACCTTCATGGATGGATTAATTTCATATTTCAATTCCAACTTCAAGGGTAGTAATGAAACAATTTTTATGATTGAACAAGATTATAATATATTTATTACATCCTATTTCATGTTCAATAGTTATTTTGTAAACATTACATTAATTTATAAAACAAAATGAGTTTGTTGTGATCGAAAACCACAAAAATAAACCAAAATGATTATCATAAACAATTTGCCTTATGATTCAGCCTCATTTCATAAAACCAAATGATATATAAGATCATTAATAGAATATAAGTTAAATTATGGATAAATAATCCCACTTTACATGAACTTTCATACATATATACAAGTAAAATGATCATAAAAACCAAGGAAACCAACGCTCCCAAACAATGAAATTGAATCTCTTATCCCATAAAAAGGTCATAAATGAACTTAATAAAGTTATAATAAATAAAATACATGTATAAATGGTTCTGGAATTATTAATTGATGAATCTAATTTGATTATATATGACATTAAGATCAATTTAATAACACCTTTGGACTTAAGTCAAGGGATTCTACCCTGAACCTCCATTATTCCTTCGAGTTATTCTTTCTCTCTTTTTTCCCTAAATGAAATATATTTTATTTTTATGTAAATATTATAAATTCTTTGAATATGTTCCAAAATCATATATCAATATCCATTCATACTTATTTTTTGGGGATATACATGTTTTTAAAAGGTTCCCTACTTAATTCTTCCTGAAAAGAAGGCCCAATTTAAGGGAACTTCCCGAATTCTTAGCCAATTTCAAGTTCACTATATAATTTATTTTAAGAAACCATTATTTTTATAAAATAACTAATTTTATTATAAAAATATTCTTATTTTACTTCATGTTTTATATAAAATATTATTCCATTTTCTTCTTTAAATTCTCTTTAATATTTTCCTTAAACCGCAATAAAATGTTTTAATTATAATGTTTCTTAAATTCTCTTTTTACATGTTATCACTTCTGTTTGACATCACTAATCATTATATATCTCTATTTTCAATTATAAATGTCCACGTATGATTTAATTCTTTTATTTTATGGAAACTTTTATGATACTCCCATTTATTATGATTTATGACATGATTATGATACTCAATCCTTTCCATGGGTAACCCTTGTGTTTGTGTTTGATTACTTATGTATGATTATTTATGTGGAAGGAATATTCATGAACATGTTATGATGGGTGTGCCCAGATAGCACTACAATTCATTGGGCAATGTTTAGTTCCATGAGAAGTTATGTGCAACAGTCTTGGTGGTTATCCTTAACTCATGCTCCATGTGCACCGGTCATGGTGGTTAGACTTGACTTGCGCTACAATATGTGAAAAGATCCTTGAATCATGCTAAATTAATTTTTTATTTTTCTTCTACATTACTATGATTCCAGGGCTATATGATCCCGTTTTCTATATGTTATGATTCCTTATGTTTGATCAAGTTACAGTCCTTTTTATGTCATTATGTTATCACTTATAACCTGTGTGCTAATATTTAATTTAATGTTTATTCCTTTACTAGGATTTTTAGTTCATCCATGTGTTCATGTTATCCCTAGGTTATCCTATGAATATTTAAGGGCTCAAAGAAATTTAGGAGTTCATAATGTATGATTAATAAATAATTTTTTTTTCATTCCCATGTTTTTAATTTAATGTACCCAGTCTTACATGTCATGATAATTCATGATCCTTGGCATGTAATATGATATTTAATTATGTTTAAAATCATGTAATGATATGGGTAAAAATCTTGGGTCACTATAATAATTCTCTCTCTATAAGTTCATCAATGGAACTATCACTTGAGGTAGTACACGCCATAATTAAAAATCAAATCTATATGGTGTATAATACTTGAATAATATATAATAATAAACTTGGTCTGCTAAAATGAAATGTATGAGAACCTTCTTGTATGATTATTCTTTAGAGTCACCTTAAAAATTTTCTAAAACTATTTTGATTAGGGTAACCATGTGGAAAAAAATTTAATACTAAATATAGACTTATAAGCTTCAAATATTTTTCACCATTCCATGATTGGGGTATGATACTAAATATGGACCAAATAAATATCCTAAATCTATATCTTGGGATTGAAACTTCATCATGAAGATCATAAATGTTTATGTTCATCTACACTCAACCCTAAAAAAATTGGAATTTCTTTGAGATGAGGAATGGGTACTTCTTAATGTATACATGTAATAAGTAATGACGGATCTTGGCTAGCATTGGAAGTACTAGTCCCACAATCCCCCTATCTTCCATTTTGACTACCATAACAAATGTACTTATCTTGAAACCATTTTGTGAGTAGGTTACTCAAAGCTAATACCCACTCAACCACATGAATAAGAATCCAATGAGTCATTTTTTAGGAGGGATCATGGAGTTGATTTGATATCCTCACTCTTTATAGTGTCCATGCCCTAACTCTAAACAATATATACTAGTAATTCCCCTTTTTCCATGGAATAGAAACATGTTAGATACTTAATGGATATACCATCTCTACATGAAACGAAAAAATGTTCAACCATTTATGAAATCCAATTTATGTCCATAGTTCTGGTTCCTTCTTTATAGAATTAATATCCTTGCATAGAAGTGATCGAGATGGTGAGGTTATTCACTATGTTTCACCTAAAATGTTCTTTTGGAAGAGAAACTCATCATACATAGATCCAAGTATTTGTCACCCTAGATACCTTTTACACATATCATAATATAATTCACACTTCCTCATGTTCTAGGTAGAATTTATTTTTCTGTGGGATCCATCGGCTCAAAAATTTTAGGATGAGGTCAAAGCTCTTGTATATATATTGTTGAGCTATCTATATATACTTATAGATATATTTTTCCTTTAATTTATTCTCAAACCCAATACATGTATGTTTAATCCAATATTACCACATCTATTATGGATTAACACTACCTCCAAGACATAGGTCCTAATCTTTATTGTTTTATCCTTAGAGTTTTTAAATTACTAATAGGTAGAATACATAGGAGTAATAGTGTGTATTGGGATCTAATATGTATGGGTTATTATTTTCATTATCCTTTGAGTTATTTAATATGTATACATGGGTGACATCCAATATGTTGAAATATTCCCCATACAATGATATATTGGTACTCCCTATATTGGTGTACCCTGTAAACCATGAAGATGGAAAATTATCAATTGGCCTTGGAATATCAATGTTAATAAAAATAACATTCTCATAGTGGAAGGAAATATAATGCTGAGAAGTTCCGTTGGTTCTTCCACATAACTTATTCCAACACTAATAGGTGTGTTCTATACTCAATGACATGACCTTATTTAACATCTTAGGTTTGTAAATCGATGTGGGTCACAACTTCAGTATCTGGGATGGTGTATGAGGAATGAGAAATTTATTCTTAAAAAATATAATTCAATATATAAAGAGTAAGTAAATGAAATAAATTGGAATGTAAATATAATCCAAACATGGTTAACACTAAATGAAAATTTGATAAAGGGAAAACAATTTCTCAGGTGTCTACAATCAGATTCCTTTTCTCACCCCGTCTACCTTGGTCATGTCACCCAGTGAAGGTTTCAAACTAATCTAGTATGTTCCCATCCTTATAAAGATAAATCCAGAATGAAATAGGAAGTCATGTACTCGCATTGGGTGGAACCCAATAATGGATTTAAAAAAGAGTGAATAACTTCTAGTTTCAATCAAGTAAAATATATGAATACAAGGGAGGTATTCCTCTAATATTTATAAAGACAGATCTATGTATCACCTATAGGTGTTAGTCATACCACACACCTAGATAATAGTGCGAATCATGTGAATATTAGGGTCACATTATGTTCTCTTTTCCATAACCTAAGTGTGCATACTCTTCGTTTAAGATACCTCCATGTTGGAGTCACATTTACCTCAAAATTTAATCCACTTTGTACTTATTAGATCAAATTTATAGGTGGTAATTTTTTTCTCACTTATTATAAAGATAACTATATTTGATTTTTTTCAGTAAAAAGGAAAGGTTCATGGTGATCAGGTCCCTCTGTGGACTCACCTCTATATGACCAACAACCACCATGCACTAACCTAATTATTCACAATTACTAATTTGATCTAGATTAATTCAATGCCCAGCCTCCACATTCATATTACCCACTATGAAACATCTTATAATGTACCTTACTCTCCTAAATTTTATTCTTAGACATCCTTTTATCAAGAACCCATCCACAAGGGTGAGAGAGGCAGTAAACCACATATTTCTATACCCAAGTCTCCTTAATTATATAAATAGACCCCCATACATCCCATTTTTGTATGATAAAAAATTAAGAAAAAAATATAGAGAAAATTATATCATAGAAAAAAAGACACATACAGTCCAAAACAAATGATCCAGATAGCTCCTATACACATCCAATCCTTCCCATATCCTTTATGTGGATTCCAAATTCAAAAACCTAGGATAATTAATGAAACAAAGGGTAATTGATTTATTTTATGGGTTAAAAATTATCCCTTCATGAAATATTACTTCTGATTCAAATAATTATAGAAGGATAATACTATGGTGTCTTGAACACAACCTCACCCTGGAGATACCACTAAATATCCACGCACGTAGGTCGTCAAAATTCCATCCATTGGGGAGAAACATAACCTAAGTACCCCATTAGGGTGACAATTTTCATAGGACATCCTATATAGGTGAAAATTTTCCTAGAACTTATACTTGAGATCCAATTTTCCCATTTCACTATATTAGGGTCCCACTTCATCATAGTATTTTGGCTGACTGCACCCTCAGTCAGGTCTGATTCCTATATTCCAATTCACCCAGGTTCACATACCTAAGAGAAATTTCAACCATTTTCTTATACCTTGGTTTCAATTCACCTAGACTGGCATACTGACGTTCCAATTCACCTAGGTCTCCATACATGGGAACCCCATATTCCAAAGCCATCTACCTAAGATCCCACCTATACATGCCTCCACTATGGACTCCTAAAGTGAATGATTGGTTTATTCATGATACAGTTGACCCCTTAAATAATGTATTCATTAGATAATGGGGATTGGAAATACTAGGAGAAAATATACTTGAGTTTTCTATCTAGTTGATAGGATCCTAAAGCTAACTACAATCATGTGTTTCCTTAATAGTTTGGGCCCTTATAGTTAGGATACTAATTAAACCCTTATTTTCTCATTATACTCTATTTAGATAACTGATATTTAGCATCATGTTAGCTCCCACATCTAATGGACTTCCTTAATCCACTCAATGATCTTAGGATACATATGTGGCCTCTAAACTGTTGTAATCCCCAAAAACCTTCCTTCACCAAAGTCACCCACCAGGTAGAACACCTTTGGTTAGTATGTGTATAATCCCCACATGTATCATTTCTACTCCGATAGAGGATACAAGCCTCCTATTTTTTATAATCTTCCAGCATTCCCTCATTAATGATCTAAAACTTGTTATCTATTAGTGAGATATATAAACAAATGGGAATACCATGTGTATGACCCAACTCTTTCTTAATTATCCATATTCCTTGTGATTTGACCATTTTTAACTAGTTCATATTACATGAGTGTCCCTCTTACTTAATGGTTCATATCCCCTATGAGTCTAACTATACATATTACTTTATAATAATTAATGGAAAAGATAAAATATAAAGGGATTCTCATGTATAAACCTCACACCAACCATTTCTAAGAAACATTTTCTTACTGGTCCTCACATCATGAATTTAAACATCATATAATATAGTTCATTTCTCATGATGTTAAAGTGCTAAAAATAGGTCTTAGATTATTTAGCTTAAAATGAACATCCCTTTTTAATGTATGTGTGTCTTTAAAAGATACCACATTTACCCTTATCATATGGACTTAAATGGAATGACATGTCCCATTAAGTGGAATAAAACTATAATGACCTGAATTATTATAGGTTTCGAACTTCATAGGAAAATAGAATTTTGGTCTTAAAGAAGGTTCATTTCTAGAATTGGTATTTAGACCAGGAGTCCAAGTATTCTAAAATATTTGAATGATTTTTATAGATGAAAATCAAGTCCCATTTTTTAGTTTGGGTAGTCAAGATAGCATCAAGGATAGGGTATGGGTAACCTAGCTATTCAATTACAATAGGTTTAATAGGTTGCATAGGAATACAAAGGACCCAAAATGATGTCTTGTTATGTCTATGTGCACTACAACACAAGGAATGGGATAACACTTAGTGAAGGGTATGGTCCTTGATAGTTGGTTCTTTGTTTGATTTCACTATTTTTTATATAGGGTTCATGCCATGAAAATTCTTGGATGGGGGTGGTCCCACTCACTTATAGCCTCCATGTTGTGACCCAGGTGGGTCACACTATGATGAATGTAGGATAAGGTATGGTCTCTCTACCTAAGACTTTCTCTTCAAGATGTAGAAGGTATGTGATTCAATGGGGACTTGGTGAGGAAGAATTCATTGTAAACCTCATATAAATATCATGATCAAGGCCCAGGACTATTTTTTTAGTTGGGTAAACCCCATTTTTAGGGATGGAAATATTGAGTTTTTGAGGATCATTAATGTTAGTATAAGGAAAAATCAGTTATCCATCTCCTTGATATTCCTTATTTTAATACCCCATGGATGGGGTTACTTTTTGTTGTGTTCTAATGGAAATATATGGTAAGACCTTCAATTTTCTCACCATTATTTCCCCTATTTCCTTTTGATTTTTGTGGTTTTTAGAAAAGGGATTTTTTATTAATTCCACCAAATCATAGTGGAATCAGAAAATGATGATGGAGAATTGCAGTGGCTCATCTATAGGATGTCTTAAGAGGTTGAAATAATGTTATTGGGAACATTTTTGGTGTGAAAACGAATCCTGTTGAGGTTTTGGTCTAGCATTACTTTTGAATTAATTTAAAAAATAAATTGTAAATGTTTATAATTAATTTTTTTAATCAGTTACAAGTATCTTATGGCATGATATAGGTGACCAAGAGTGTGGGTGATCTTAGACAAGGATCAATACATCTTGGAGAGGGTTTAAGTCTATATTTTAGGTAGATCACCCATATGATATAAACTCATGTAAATGTTTATTTATGAGCCTATATGATTGAATAACTTCATGGGTTTAGGAGAATAAATAGGGATTGAGGGATCCCTAGGTAAATTTATGGGGGTGTCATAGAGCCCTAGAGTATGATAAAATGAATTTTGGGTGCGTGGGGATTACCTGGTGACTAGATCATTAGGGGGATAAGGTTTTGACTAAGTTTATGAGAGGTATTGGGTAGGTCTCATGGTATAATACATGACTTAGGCTACCTAGGTGAGTTATCTAAGGCTGGTGAATGGGTATGAGAGGCTTGGGGTTGGGTGATTATGGGAGAGACAATCAAACATATCATGTATGATGAGAAAATTCTTCTTAAGTTAAGAGGAGAGTATTTGTGAATAAAATATTATAAGACCTTTGTGACATGAAAATGTAACAAAGATGGGTTTTCTATATTTGATGGATTAAGAGATTCCCCTTAGGAGACATGATATGAGACCCAAGTGTGGGTCATTGGTGTAGTAGGATGACTTAGCATTGGGTTTCCAAGTGGTTAGAGTGTAACTTGATGTAATTGGACCTTATCTATTTTGGATATAGTAAGGATGAGCCTATGGTCTAAAAGGTAACAATGGCGTGACAGATGTGACCAAGTGTCAGTGATTGGAGGTGAGGGGATAGGTCCCAAGTGACTAACTCTCTATTGATGATGTTTTGAGTTGTGTGATGGGATATTATCCCTATTTATTTCTAAAGGTTCTAGGAATAGTGAAAGAACCTTGTTTGGTGGATTAACAAAATATGATTTCTAGATGAGGTGGATAATTCTCAATATTGTAAAAGACACAAACGTCATGAAAAAAAAATCCACTGAATATTGACATGAAAGAACCTATAACCCGGAGTGATGATCTTTGCACATTAAATTTATAATTAATTTATTCATTATTGGAAGAAAAAGGGTTACCATGTCTTATAAACGTTTTTTAATGATGATGTTGATCATCTATAAACCCTTCTCAGATTACCATCATTGGTTAGAAGGATCCATGTTTAGAATCCCTCTTGTAGTGATCTACATATTCTCCTTTGACCTATGAACAACACAAATTGATTTCTAGGTACAAATATTGTAAATCAGTCATCTTGAATTGTTTGTATTGAATACTTTAAGTCCCTTTAGACTTGAAGGGGTTCTTCTAATTCTTGATAAGATTAGAGGAAACATTTGAGGGAGAAGTATGTTGTGTGTAACAATTATCAATTATCGATTAACACTATATAATATACATTTCCATCTATTTACAGAGCTAGGGTTTAGATTAAAATAATATTTAAATGTGAAATGACCCTTAAACTAATATTATAATCTTTTAACAAACCTCAATCCAAATAATAATATTATTATTATTTTATGTTGTTCTATAACTTGTGTAATGATAATAATTATTTTACCATCTTGTAAATTAATATTTATCACTGTACATAGCCTTGGTCTGCTCAAAATATTTGGAATTTATTGAATACCCAAATTAATATTTAAATTAATTATTTTATTCATAAATAAATATTTTATCCACAATCTAGTAAATAAATATTTATCAAATATTCAATAAATAAAAAATATATTTTATCCACAATGTATTGAATAGATATTTATTATGCATTCATGAAACTAAATAAATTAGTTATTATAAAATAAATATTTATTTATCACCTTAAGAATATTAGTGATCAATAAAAATTAAATAAAATTATTTCTCAATCTTGAGAATAATATGTATTCCCATAATCAAATTCAAAATGAATTTAATCAATATCAATAGAAACACTTAGTGTGTGACCGTCTAGAATCATATCTCATTAGAAATAGGTGGTCTTGCCTAATGTCAAAGAATATAGTCTAGAAATAGGTCAAGGAACCCAATATAAATAACTTAATGTTGCAACATCGAAAACCACATATGAACACTCACTGTGTAATATAATCCTTTTATCACAATATATTATCAAGAAGGTTGCACATATATTTCAAAAACCTATATTCTTGATATTGATTTCTTTGAATAACTGAAATAAATGTCTTCATACCTTGGCCATGGAATTTAATATGACAGATATATTTCAATCAAAGGGTCAAGATATCAACCCCCATAAATATGGAAGGGAAAAAATCCTTCCTGAGCTTATTATTGATAAAAATTCATTCATGAAGTTCCCAACATAACCTACTTCCCATGAACATATAGAATCATGATTTTTGTAAATAAATATAAGTGTGTGAGTCATGACATGAATTAATAATAATATTAAAGTCTAATGACCATTACACATGCTCATAGATAGAAATATTTGATGACACATAAACATGGAGAATTCCTACTGGTGAGTCTTCTCTCATAATCTACAATATTGAGTATTACCAATTGTTAACATCATCAAATGAAATCTCATGTGATTATGAGTAATCACACCTAAATTTATAAATATTTTGTTCCCTACCATAATTTTTTATCTAAAAATAGATCTATTTTTATGAATATCATCATAGAATTTCAGGTTTCTCATCACAGAAGGGAACTTCTACGACCTTATTAATGAAGCAGATACCCTAGTACATTATCACATTAATGTTATGGGAAATAATAATAAATATTTGATAAGTTTATTATATTAACATTCAATTCTTTGAATATATATATGTAATATAAATTAAAAATTAGTTGGTACAAGGGCACCAAATCCAATAGGCTCCCACTTGCACTAGAGCCAACTACTAACAACTGGTTATCTCTAAAATGTTAAACATTATTCTACTATGTGTGGATAAAAATTTTGGGCATATCACAATTATAATAATGGGATTAGTAAATACACATTTCTGTGTGGAAAATATTCTTACTAAAACATTAATACCATGATAAAATCCCTCAACTAATGAAATAAATTATTCTCCATATTTTGTTCATGTGTAAATGTCTTGGAATCTTGACTAAGTCCATAGTAAAATATTATCATAATAATGATGAGAATCTAATTTTTGGTATAACCCAATATTAGAAGAGGATGTTTCTAAACTATTCATTAATCCACATCAGAAGCTGCAATGTACTCAAATATTATAGATATGGAATCCATTAGATGTAATAAGTTTTTCTTAAAAAAACTATAGCCTTTTCTGTTATACTAGATAAAATTGAACTAAGTAGATACTAGTGTTAAACTCTATTTATTACTAGTATTCCCTCTTCTTTAGACATCATGAGCTCATCCAGTTCTACTTTGCTGAGTGATATCATATAATTTGAACTATAAGTCTATGTAATTATGTTTGATCTATTTTATATTCACTTATATGCATTATGAATTAGTAATATCAAATGTTAGTATATATCATGGCATGTGAGATTAATTTATAGCACTTAAACATGTGAAATTAGTTTAATGTCTATAATATCTTCACATTCCCATGAATGTTCTTCTTGAAGGATTATACATGAACATCAATTCAATCTTCAATTATTTCAACTTGTATTTTTCAATACTATAATAATATATGTAATTTTAATAGATTTATAAAACCCATTGATCCATTTTATATATCTTCTTTCATATAAAATTTTTTCTACTTTAAGTCATACATGGAGAAATTTTCACTCCTTAGTCTTAAAAAACAGATAAGACACAAAATTTGTTTTCTATATGTTTTCAACATATCTATCTTAAAAACTTATAACACACCCAGTAACCATATAGTGACACATGTAATTCATATTTTACAAATTAAAATTCTATGATATTTATTCATGATTTATCCATAAATTAATTTATGTAATCTTTATATCATATTGAAATTAATTGATTTCATCGACCCTTTCTAGTTATGCCTTGTAGATATTTACCATAAGTTATCCTTTTGGTCATGTCATATAGATATATTCTATATGGATTCCTATAAATGAGGTAGCCTTGATTATCAATAACAAAAAATAATGATCATTAAACATGCTTTGACAAGCATAATTCAAAAGGATTTTAGTCATGATGATTGGTGTATATGTATTATTAAAGAGTATGCCCTGTATTTTACCATCCATTTCAAATTTCTATTGAATACTCACTGATATTATCATGTCTTGGAAACATTCAAAATACAAAATAATTGAATTTGGATACATGGAGTCCATTGCATGAATTTATAAATACATTTCAACCTTATCATATTACCATTTACAACTTATTTATAAGAATCCTTATTCTAAAATAATAATATATGTATCATCCACGATAGTGAATATAAACCACCTCTTTGGTTATGAACACTTAATTTTTATGTATCCTGAACTAATCCTCCCACTAATCTCAATGGATTCCAGTATTTCTATGCCAACTCATGTGCATCCAGAGCCTTAACCCATAGAAGTTAAGTATGCTCCCACAATATTCAAATAGATAGGATTTATTTATAGAAACATAGTTAGTATTGAATATACATTAATATCCTTAGTGGATATAGTATCATTAAATCAGATGAACCTTAGTGTTTGATTATTTTTTTAGTGAAAAATATCTTTTAACAAATGGTTTTAAACAAACACATATGGTAGTGTCATCATATAACAATTTATATGATATCCATTATAAAATATAGCTGGCATATGGTTATTTTTTCACTTTTATTTTAAAATCATGTCTTGGAAGTAATAATGAAATATTTGTAACATATATAAGAATAACTATTGGTATTACTTTTACTAACATCGTGATAATGATTTATATAAAGAAATGTGAGTTTGGTAATACCTTTACTCCATGTATATGATCAATTAATAATATGATAAGATGTTCTCTAACAAGCTAGCTTGTAGATTCCTCAATATTTACCAAGTGAACTAATTTATGTCACTAAAAATTTCTAAAATTTCTTAAAGTAATCTCATGAAGTATATGAAGTTATCTTTATATTTATAATAATTCTCATGAATATGTTAAACTAACTCTAACATCTTTGTGAATTAAATTTATTTATAAAGTTTTATTTATCTAAAACTAGATAAGTAGTTAGTTTGAATATCTAATACCTTATCTCAATTGAGACTAAAAAACTTTAATGGGTATAAATGGGTCAACTACTTTAAGTTTTATTTGATAAAGAATTATCTTTCCACAATTGGGTAATAGTCTTATATTTTATATTAATTATTCATTAAAATGTTATTTTTACATCAAAAATTATTGAAACTATATTTTCGTATTAAAGTATCATAAAAACATTTATTACAAAAATGAAATAATGTCTCATTATGTCTAGCTATACACTATGATAAATGTGTGGTAAAAATTATTAGAAACTTGAATTAATAGAATCTGGAAATGAGAAGTAGTGATATCCCCTTGGATGATGTAAGAATATAACTTTCTTAGATCTTTTTGTGTTCATGCTATAAAATTTCTATTCAAGTTCATTTTATATTTTTAAATACATTTATGTTATATGAATATTTTATTTAATACCCAAGTGGTGAATATAAACTTGATGAATATACCTAAAGTGGTATAAAATTCTTTCTTCTTTAATTCATTACAATTTCTTTTCCATTATATATTCTTTACACATAAGAATAAAATAGGTTATTGTTCATTATTCTACCTTTGAATATTTTATTTCTTTGAAGGATGTAATAAAGTATCTTTAGGATTTATATTATCCCTAGGATATTCATCCTTGTCTTTCAAACCTTTAACCACAAGGGTTGTAGAGATAGGTTTCAATTAGTCTTTATCTTCTTGGTAAAGTATGGAAAAAAGTTTCATGAGAGACATATCCATTTAATTTATCTAGTATTAGAAAAATTAGTATAATATTTATGTTAAGGATAATAAAATAATATTAAAAGAAAATTTAGTATCTAAGTGGAAGCTTACTTTTTCCAACTGATCGATATACCTCATCATTTTGAAATCATGACCAGTAGCTAGATTACCTTCTTCTAATTTACATTGATATAGCACATTTTCAATCTTATTTATTTCAATACTTTCCTTCTATTTCTCAATATAATGGAGATGTGATATTATGGTGTAAGAATCCATGTATTTAGGTTGTATCATTAACTCTCCAAAAGTAGTTGATAATATAATACAATGGATATAGGAAGCATCTTATTCATATCTTTGGTAGGTATCCCTTTCACCTTCTCTCACTTTATGGGGCGGAAAATAGTAATAGGGGATTCCAACATATAATACAATTTTTTATAATAATTGATCACATAAATGATTGTACCATATTTAGAAATTTTTATTTGTAATGTAATACCCTGTGTTAATGAATGATCACACAATTTTTGTGATTTTGTTTTCAATTTTGTACAAAAATTAAAATATATAATTAGTACTTCACATGATTACAATTTATGTGAGACATAATGAATTTAATTTTATTATGTCTCCCAATATTTTATAATTTCCCAAAAACCCTCATCATTAGACTTAAAATGTCTAGTTTCATGTAAATTCCAATGGAAAGGATTTTTATGCCTCTTTGAAAAACCTCAATGTTGATTCTTCAATATATTTGAAGGTATTTAGGTAGGCATGTATTTTCCAACTATAGACTTTCATCCCCTTAGTCAATTGAGTGGAATCCTCAATCATAAAACCATAACTTGGATTTCCTAAACACTTGCCTCCAAGTTATATCAGGTCTAGTGAGGACGAATTATTTGGATGTAATTTTCTATTTCGACCCATAACCTTCATAAGAACTCAATAATAAAAAATAATTTCCCCAATGAGGGTTGTTCAAACACTTATTTATATAGATTTTATTCTTGATCAAGTAACGGAAGGCTAAGTCTGAATTAATATTTAATTGATGGATTTTATTTATTATGCATAATTTTTTCTATTATTTTATCATATACATGTATTTTTAATATTAATTTGATTTTACTTAAGTGATTAACCATGTTAGATAAAACATTTATACCAAATTAATTAATTTAAATTACATTTGTTCATATTAATTCATATATTTATGTGATCACGATCTTGGATCAATAAAATAAATAACTCATAAGAAAAAAATAAATAAATACATGACCTATTCATTAGATAATATAACATTTGATTTATTTAGTAGAAAATAAATCAACCTATGCCCTAGAGGAGAACTCTTTTTACTAGTCTTGGTATGAGTTACAACATTCCACATGTCCATTTGTGTATAACCTGGGTTGGTATCATATTGGTACCATCTAGAACTACCTCCACATTCCTTGGGATACTCTATTGATTATAATTATCTATAACTCACATACAAGTGAGGGGAACCAAAGGATTGGTTAAGATAAATTACATAAATAACCTTGGATATGCAGGTCCTATATAATAATGGAGTGATGTATGAATCAAAGCCCTCATTTTAATTTAATAATTAAATAATTAAATAACCATGAAATAAATTAAATTAAAAAATTCCAAAAAATACATAGGTCCGGTTCAAGATCATTATCATCCATACACATACAATGAATTCTCAAAAGTAAAACTAGTTAACGTTAATTTCTATTTGTTCTTTAATATTAAGATAAAATGGTTTCATTAATTAATTAATTCCCTTTTATCTTAATAGATATATGAATTATCTTGGAGATAACCATCATAAATTAATTCATATAAAATCAATATAAAAACCAATAATTATATATAATTACAATAAATTAATTTATAATTTATTAATTCTTTAAAACCATTATAAAATCTTTGAACACAACAGGTTCCAATCAATATAATAAAGTTTTAATGTTGTAATTATCAATTTAGTGTAATTTAATTATTTTATTTTACTGAGAGACTATAAGGTGTAAAATTATGAGCTAAAAATCATGTACCATGGTTTTTGTGTACATAGGATACATGCATGGGGTATAGCATGTACCTAGTATAGACTACATGGTGTGTACTAACCATTTACACATTATGTGTTCTGCTTACCTTTTACCCAGGATAAATGCCTGGGACTTCAGAATTTATCTCATAAAGATTACATGGTGTGTACTAATGAGTTATATATTGTGTGTTATGAATTGTATATGGTTGTACAACCTACCTAAAGACTCAACATGGTCATTGGATGCGGTACTACATGATGTGTACAATCTAGATACATGTTGTATATCTCACATGTCGTGTGTCTGCATAACACTCTAAAGAGCTCGATGTGTATTTCAAATGAGGTAACTAATGAACTATATTTCTCATATTCTGGATACATGTTTTTTATTTCATTAATTATTTGGTTTTTCATTCTCACACAGTTCTGATCATGTATTTGACCACATGATTAGTATGATTTTTTTCACTTAACCATGTAGACTGCATGATGTGTATGCCAACTACACACCATGTAATCCAACAATCCATGTTTTAGGTTGGATGAGTATACACATGGTGTACAATAAATTTACCCCATGTAATTATTTTTTGTCCATTGGTTATCTCGTGGCATGTCTATGTGCAATGTGCATGGGTACACGATGTGTACTTCAGCTACATGCCAGATAACTCAGTCTTAATAGACAAAAATCATTGGTAATTTATGATGGCATATATAGTAATCCTTAATCTATTATTAATCCTTTAAAGAACTCAATGATGATAATTAAAATGTTGAAATCATGTTAATTGATATCTAATTAAATAGTGAATATTCTTAAAATGAAATATTTGACAACAATTGTGCATATAGATCAACAATCAAATAAATTTTTATAAATTTGAAATGTAACCTAGCTCTGATACCACATAATGTTTTTGGGTATAATTTAAGTGCCTTGGTGGGTGAATTAACCATATATATTTTGACAATTCGGTGGATCATTCATAATATTGTATACTATGTAACTGTCATGACTAACAAAATTTTTACCCCAAATATTGACATGGGAGAACCTAGAACCTGGAGTGGGGATCTTTGAACATTAAACTTAAAATTAGTTTATTTATGACTAGAATAAATAGGGTTACCTCATCTTTGGAAATTTATTTGATGATGGTGTTGATCATCTATAAACCCATCTCGGATTACCTTCATTGTGTAAGGAGGATCCAAGTATAGAATCTCTCTAGAGGTAATCCACACATTCTCTTTTGACCTATGAACAATTTTGATTAATTTCTAGGTTCTATATTGGTGAATCAATCACCTTTAATTGTTAATGTTCATTACTTCAGGATTATTTAGTCATTAATGGGTTCTTATCATTATTGATAAGATGATAGGAAGAATTTGAGAGAGAAGTTTGTTGTGCACAACGATTCTCAATTCTCGATTAACCCTACATAATAGAAATAACCATCTATTAATATAACTAGAGTTTATATTAAAATAATATTTAATTTTCTTCTAACCCTAAAGTAATAAAACTATCCTTTAAAACCCTCACATCGAAAAATATTATTTTATTATTATTTTAGGGCATGTGCTAACTCACGCAGTGTTAAAAATTATTTTACCAACTTACGAATTAATATTTATCTCCAGACACATACTTGGTCAACTAAAACTCTTTGGAATTTATTAAATACCTAAATAAATATCTAATTAAGTGTTTTATTCATAAATATATATTTTATACAAAATCCATTGAGTAAATATTTATCAAATATTCAATAAATAAAATAAATATTTTATCCACAATCCAAAAAATAAATATTTATAATATATTAACATAACTAAATAAATTATTTATTAAAAAATAAATACATATTTATTTCCATGTGAATATTAGCGACTAATAATACTTAGAAGAAAATAATTCTTAGTCTTTATAATAATATTTCTTCCAATAATCAAATTCAACTAGAATTTAATCAAGATAATTGAAAACACTTAGTGTGTGGTCCTCTCCGATTATTTATCATTGGAATTATGTGGTCTTGCCTAAATTCTATGATTTCTATCTAGAAATAGGTCAAGGAACCCAAGGTAAAGAACCTAATTATTCAATGTTGTCAACCAAATATGAATTCTCACTATATAATATAATCCCTTTTTCAAAATATCTTATAATGAAGGTTTCACAACTATGTTATCAACTTATATGCTTGATATGTCTTTCTTTGACAATATGAAATAAACTTAATTACACAAATTTCATAAAATTTATTGTGATGGTCATATTTATATCAAAGTTATGGGATATCAAATTCCATAAATATGGAAGGAGAAATTTCTTCCTCGACTTATTATTAATAACATGTCATTAGGGATTCACCCAACATACCCAAATTCCCACAAACATATGGAATCATGGTTATGGTTAGTAAGACTAATTGTATGATTCATGGCATGAATTAATAAATATATTAAAGTCCATGGACCAATACACATGATCATATATAAGAATATCTTATGACACATAAACATGTGGAATTCCTACCGGAAGGTATGTTCTGATAATCTCACATCTTAGAGATTACCAGGTTCGAACTTCATGGGATGAAGTCTCATCCAATTAAGAGTACTCACACCTAATAATATATATACTATGTTCCCTATCATAGTACAGTATCCAACTATATAACTATTTTAAAGAGAAACTTAATAGAATTTCATGTTTCTCATCATATTAAGGAATCATTATGACCTCATCAATACAAAAAATATTCTTGGACATTAACTCATTAATGTTATGTAAAATAATAATCAATACATGATAAGGTAATTATATTCATATTCACTTCTTTGAATATCCATGTAATCTGAAGTACAAAGTAGTTGTTTATAGGGAACCAAATCCAATAGTTTCTATATGCATGTTCTTGATGAAGTTCTTGTAATTGGTGACATATTTCGGTGTGGGTCATGGGGATAGCTATTGGTCCTGATGTGTATTTAGTTTTTTTTTTGTATGTATGGTGAGACCAATGGGTGACCAGTTAGGATGTTTGACTGTATAACTTCCATGTTTATTTTATTAAAGAATTTTATTTATTTATTTTTTCATTATTTGATGATTTATATAGATATGGTTCAATTATTTCAAATATTTTTAAACTTTGGTTTTAGGTAATTTTCTACCCAAAGTATGATTTAGGCCCTCACCTCTAGTTGTAAGCAAGGGGAACACTTGAGTCCACATAACATATCTAGTCCATACACTAGTGAGTTGTCCTATGTAGGGTAATTACAAATGGTATCAAAGAATATTTTTTGTCTTTCTAATTGGGGTATGATATATAGGGATTTTGGATGTGATAAATCTTGATAGTGATATCAAACTAGTGCATCACAATTAGATTTCTAGTGGAAAGTCTTGGTAACCAGAGACATGGGATTTCTATTTTTGGTTTTCACTATTATGATTGAGATGTTTATTAAATTTTATATGTTTATTAGATATTCTTATTTATGGTTTTGGATCTTGTTATGATGTAAAGAGGCCTCTTTACATGAATCATTTCTATCACATGGGATCCACATGACATAGTGATCTTGTATGAGATTATTTTA
Organism: Viscum album; assembly: GCA_963277665.1. Lineage (NCBI taxonomy): Eukaryota > Viridiplantae > Streptophyta > Magnoliopsida > Santalales > Viscaceae > Viscum > Viscum album. Next base: position 1,086,503,481 of record OY728164.1, on the reverse strand, counting down.
TTGATGATAGATTTAGTTGTTTTAAGTGTTAAAAACATCTTATATTGTGATTTGCTTTAAAAATTACTAATGGAATTCTACTCAAATGGACAATGACTATCACTCATGATAAGTTTTTATGAAGAATCATATAAATCTTATAGAGATTTCTTTTTCGATTATGAATATACAATCCCTTCATGTAAGGGATGTAAAACGACCCTTAGTGGGTTAGTACATGAATTTAATTCAAGATAGATTATTTTTATATTGGAATGGATTGCATTAAGGATGGAATTTTGGTTATATAAATTTCCAACCATAATCTATATGTTGTTTTCCAATATAGATTCATAGTGGCTATAGAAACCCTTCTTTTCTTACATTAATATTACATCGTTTTAAAGGTAAAAAATATAATAGTATTACCAAAAAAGGATCCAAAGGTTTGGTGTCTTAGTAAAATTAGGACTAAAAATAAAATTTACATAATAAAACATAAACAGTATTTTAGTTTCTTCTTCTCCAGTTTCTTAGTGGCCCTCATGTACTCCTTAGTATAAGTAGTCAGCTAAGGATATACATAATGTAAAGGGGAGAGCTAAGATCCAAATAAGAAGATAGATAATAAAATGAATAAATATAACATGGGTGAGGATAATCATCACCATCATCACATAAATATGGTATCATCATAATAATCATGAGAGAAATCATTATATAAAGGCATGGAATTTGGAAATGCATAAAAATGAAACATCATGTCTTAGTGGTCAACTACCACACATAGTTGTGAACAAAGCTAGATTCATGTTTATGCCTAACATAAGTTCATAACAATAACATCCAAATTTTGAACAAATATAGAATCAATTTCATGCATATTTCACATTATCTCATGAGATATATCACATTACCCAATGAATTTAAGTGCAATATAATTCTTGATGCACCTATCATATCATAACATTTACATAATCTGGCATGCAACATAGAATGTAAACAATATCTACCATAAAATAGACCATGGAAAGGAAATGGTTTTCATGAGAAGTTCATAAATAATTATTTCATGAATAAAAATTATATTTCCCAAAATAAAAATGGAATATCATACTTTTTATAAGAATCATCAATCTTTGAGGTAAGAAGAAACAATCTCGAGAGAAGTAAAATATGTGTTTACTTAAGAAGAGTTCTTTTGGAAAAATATTTTCATTTGTCATAAAATTATATTGGAAACATTAATATCCTAGAAAATAAATTTTAAGAACAATGAAATTATATTTTAGGTGTATTAAAAGAGCATCCACACTTAAATTTGGAATGAAAGAGAATAACCCGAAGAAAGGAAATTGGGTTTAAGAATCCCCTCACCTTATGTCTAACTTCCTTCTTCACTTTAATATCCTAGATAATAAAATTTTATTAATTAGTTAATAAATATATAACCTGTTATACTTTTATTTTTTTATTATAATTTTATTAATTCCTTTTATGGACATTTTGATGAGTTATAGAGTTTAATTTCATCATTTGGGAGTGTTCATTTTCTTGATTTTCATGATCGGTTCACTTATATACATGCATGGAAGATCATGTAAAATGGGGATAATTATAAAGAATTGAAATTATATGTTATTAAAAAACCTAAATATTTTTAAATGGACTTATATATTATTATTTTTCTAGATATTAGGATGATCTATTAGATAAAATTTTAATGATAATTGTTTTTGATTAATTTTAGAGGTTTTTGATCATAACGAACTTGTTTTGTTTTATTATTTAATATTATGTATATAAAATGGTTCCAGAATATAAAAAAGGTTAAAAAATAAATTTTAAAATGTGTTTCAACCATTATAATGGTTCTTTGACTAGAATTTAATGATATAAAAGAAAATAAAAATGCATTATCTGCGATGGCAGTAAATCGACACATCACGAACAATGATTTTATTTTTTAGAATAAAAATAAAGGAGAAGAGGTTTAATGATGAATTATTGCATTAAAATAATTAAACTATATTATATATAAGATAATAGTGTTATAATTACACTTTTATAAGGGGAGGTGATGAGAGAATAATAATATTAAAGAAAATGAAAAAAATTAAAAGAAAAAGAAAGAGGATTTTAACTCTTGAATTATTCTCCTCTCCTTAGGGAAATTGGTTTTGGTATTTTATTGAGAACAAAGGCTCCAAGATGTGGGTGAGGGGATTGGGAAGAATATTGGGTAGAAATTGGAAAATATTCAAGGCATTGGAGATGTGAGGAGAAGGGGTGGTGTGGGTGGTATTTTTAGGAGAGGGGTGTTTTTTTATTATTTTGTCCATTAGTTTATTATTTTGGATAAAGGAAATGAATAGTTTGAACCTTATTGATAAATATGTTAAATAAATAATTAGACTTCCTGATTATGGTGATTAAATCATCCTTGAATCAAGTAATATTGTATTTAACTTATACTGTATATATACCGTAAATTATTGTATCTCACTATTCACCAAAAATTCAACTATTTTAGAAAAATATCAAAAATTAAACCTAACCATTTTTTTACATGTATAATTAAAAAATGAACTCAATTTTATGAAAATAATTTTCTAAATATGATAAATTCAGTTTTTTCATTAAAATCATCATTTATTTGTAAAATACCATTTTTTAAATTATAACTGATTTTATGAAACTTTGAATAATTAATTAAAGTCTCATAAAATTATATTATAATAATAAGACAACAAAATATTAATTTATGATTACATTTTATGAAAATAAATTTTATTTTAAATCATTATATAAATTATCAAATCATAATTAAACATTTACGTTTTATAAAAATACAAACACTTAATTAATAATTTTTAAAAAAAATATTTACTTATACTATGATATATTTATATAGTATTATCATTTATAATATACATAAATTTTATTTATAGTTTCATATATGGGGTTACTATTTTATTGGCTAGATTACTATTCATAAGAGTCACAATACTATTCCAAAGTTAGTTTATTATTCCATTAGTATAGGTTCCTTAATTTCTAGAAATACCTCTTATATTATTCATTATTAATTTATAAAGTTTTTATTATGTTCTTAAAGTGATTTTATGTGGTTTATACTATATGAGATAATTATACGAAGGTAATTTCCATTAAAAAAATTCTATGTTGTTACATTCTCCCCCCCCCCCCCTTTATGAAATTTCACCCTCAAAATTTCATTTTACATAATATGGTGGGAACAATTGAGGGTATTTCTCATTAATCTCTTCCTTTAGTTCCCATGTTTCATCTTAGTACTTAGGGTTTTTTATTTTACTTTGACCTATTGAGTAGTCTTATTGCATAGAAGTTTATATCTACAGTCCAATATCTTCACCAATTTCTCCTCATAAGAGAGATCATTTTTCTATTATACTTCCTCTAGATTTGGTACATAGGATGGATATTGTATGTACTTCCTCAAGAGGGATACATGGAATAAATAAAGTACTTTAGACATAGTAGGTGGAAGTTCCATGTCACGACCTGTCCTTAGAACCCGTTCCATGACTACCCCAAGCCCGCCTTCCATAGGCCAGGGGCTAGAGACTAGCACCAAAGGATTAAATCTCTAAGCTGGGAAGGAATTTCCCTTATAAAAAGTAAACACACACAATCAGAGTACACAACTGAAAGAAAAACACTAAGAAATATTGTATACAGAAGAAGTTCTAGAAAGTAAAAGGGACCAGAAATACAATACCAACAGTAAAGTACAGGTACAACTGAAAGCAAGTATAACTGAAAGTAAGTAAAGAAACTACTGGGTTGTCCTCCGGGGTTCCTACCTGAAGGGTAGGTACAGATGGCCTCCTCAACACTCCACTACCTTCCTTCCGCTCCATGCACCATCACTCTGACTGGTCTACCTTCGGTTACCATCTAGTCCTGCTACTCTCTACCTCAGTCAGCGTTGTCCATCGTCTACAACAAAAACAACGAGGTGCGATCATTTCCTGTGCAGGGGTGAGTATAACGATACTCAGTAGGGACCCTGAGACCCTCAAGGTCTCACAATATCCAACAAGGATAACCAAAAAGTAAAGAAACAATGGATAACCCTTCCTTAGGTATATGACCATACATATACCTAATTTATGTAGTGACCCATCTAAATCATGAGGTAAACACAAAAGTCACTGACTTAGCTCAAACCAGGATTTCATTCTTCGGGTAGTAGCAAGTAACATCCGCCGTCAAACTGTCAGAATCTCGGATAATGGTGCAATCCTCCTCTATAGAGTACTGTGGGAATGTCGCATCACACAGTGGTGCTTCCCACTGTCCTGGACTTTTTTGGTACTCCTCCTGTTGAGTATTGTGGGTCTACTGCGTCACAGAGAGGCACTCCCCACCGTGGGTCGGTCGCGTCACACAGAGGCGCTCCCCCTCATAGCCTACTGAGGTACTCCTCCTGTCGAGTACCATGGTTCTCTTGCATTACACAGAGGCACTCCACACTATGGGTCTCTCGCGTCACATAGAGGTGCTTCCCACTGGGCTAGTCGAAAGGTCAGTAGTCTTCAAGTCTCAGCCAGCTACTAGGTCTTCGTACTCTACTCGCTCGTCTCCAGGAGGATCTTCTCCATGAGCAACTGGTCGATACTCAAACTCTCATGAAATACAACTCAAAAATTGTCTCAAAGGTCCATCTCTTCATAGGGATCTCAATGCAATAGACGGTGCGTTAATCGGACGCCCGGTCTGTGAGTTATTGGCATTTCCGTTCCAGGAGCCCGATTGGGTTTTAGGTTCAAACCAACCTAAACGTACCCAAATTGTGTCCAAACCTCAAGTTGGGTATGCCAAAATAACCCTCTATCTCTAATATTTCTGTCACCACAGACGGTTTGTCTATCAGACACTCGTAGCCCAAGATACCGGCGAAAAGGTGTATTCGGCTAATTGGGTTCGGACTGGGGTCTGACCCGATCCGCGGGTCCGACCTGGTCCGCAAGTCTGACCCAACCCTAAAGGGAGTGGCCTGGCCCGAGGGTTGGCCCGACCCGAGATGGTGGCATGACCCAAGGGGGTGGCCCAACCCGAAGGCGACTCGGCCCGAGGAACTTGCTCGGCCCGGGGGTGGTCCAGCTCGATGGCGGCCCGGCAGCTCGGTTGGCCCGGCGGCCCGGTCAGCCTGGTGTCCCGGCGGCCCGGCGGGGGTCCCCCTTAGCCAATACCAAGGGAGAAATCACGCACCCCTGGCTTCCGGAACGGCTTTGTCGTTCGGGTGTGTGCCGAAACCGGTGTTAGGTGGCGCCGAACCAACACACGCGGGACCCACTGGGTCCCGCTCCTCCCAGCTGGCCGAGTGGCCAGCCACTCCACTTTCTCCACCCTGGTCGTGGCTCCCCTACTCCATGCAGCACGACGGAACCGTAACCCTCTGCCACTGCCCGCCCTAGCCGCGGCCCACTTCTCCTCCGAACAGTGCGGCGGCGCAGCGCCCTTCCACCGCGGCCCGACATGGTCACGACCCCCTTCTCCTTCGCGTAAGGCGACGGCGTCGCGCTCTTCCGGTGACCCGACAGCCTTGCGCCGCCAGTTTCTTCACGGCCGGCCCGACGCCGATTGCATTGCTCCACCACGGTCCGCTATTCTGGCGGCGTCGTTGCGCCACTGTCGTCGTCAACAAACGAGAACAATCAAAATGGGGAGGGTCGGGCCATGTTCTTGTTGTCTGAGCCCTCCATGTTATGTTGATATCATTCGGTAAATTATTATCCAAGATTGAACAACGTAGAACGGAACAAATTCAAAATAAAAATTCCCCTACCTCATATCGATGATCGTTGACGATGTCGCAGATAGGCAACGTCGATTCCTCAATGTTGGAAAAGGAAAAGGATATCTGTCATTGGCGGATGAGCATTCAGAGGTGACAAATTCGAAGATGGCATTCTTTGCGGTCTACTCCTTATCTTTTGGCACGGTTGAAGATCGAAGATGGTGTTCGTCATTCTTCGGTGGAGAGGGGCGTTCTTTGTTGGAAGATGTAGTTCTCCAAGAGATCTTCCTCTCCTTAATTCCCCAAACAAAAAGTATGAATCTTTCCAACAAAATAATAGAAGAAAACTTCATCTATTATTTGTTGGCACAACAATTCAAAATGTTGTGATTAATTAAATGAGACAACCCATTTAATTAATGAGGGGGGAGTAGGCTCAAATAAATGGTGGGGAAGGTGAAGGGTTTTCTCCCCCTTTATGGGGAGTTAAGGGGGTTTAAAGCCCATGTGGTCCCCAATGATAAATATCCTCCCAAGAGAGGTTATGTGCGGGTGGTTCCCACCACCATAACCTCTCATGGAGGTTATGGTGTGGTGACCCCCACCATTAATTACCACTTGGAGTATTTAACCACCACAAATAAAAATAAAGCTAACATATTATTTTTATTTAACTTTATTAAAAACCCCAAAATCTAACTTCCATTCTCGAACATCTGTCGCCGAGGAGAAAGCCTTGTTAAGAAAATACCGGCACTACGAGTTCAAAGGTGCACTCAGATTTCAGTTCTGAGCACCTGTTCAAAAGTTATAAAATCCTGCTCGTACGTTTACTGAACGTACCTGAACAAAACTTTAGAAATTGACTCCGGACACACCGGGCCTTGGAATCAAGTGCTGTAAATTTTCGCGGACTCGTAAAATTCCCATGTATTTAAGAAAAAAAATTCCACAGAAATTTAGGTTCTTTAAATTCTCCCCACCTCAGGGATTTACATCACCGTAAGCTACAACTCAAACTAAGGGAACAAATGGGGGTACTGAGCACGCATCTGAGCCTCCCGCTCCCATGTTCTCTCCTGGAGGTTCTCATGCTGCCAACGAACGTTCACTAGAGGTATCGACCATCCACGTAGGACCCGATCCTGTTGATCCTCAATATCCATTGGAACCTCCGTGAATGTAGACCCATTATCGATGTCTAGATCCCTGTGGTCGATGATGTGGGAAGGGTCGTGCATGTATCTCCTCAGCTGAGATACGTGGAAGACGTCGTGCACCCGGTTCAACTAAGGTGGAAGAGCTAAGAGGTAAGCCACCTCACCTACTCTGTTGAGGACCTGGAAAGGTCTGATGAATCGCAGAAATGACTTGTCACCTCTTCCAAATCTCCATAGACCTCGTTGAGGTGAGACCCATAGAAAGACGTGGCTGCCATCCTCTAAATCTAGAGTTCTATGTCTCCTATCAGCATACGTCTTCTGCCTGCTCTGTACAGTCTTCACCTGCTCCTGGATGATCTGTACATTCTCTGTGGTATCCCGTTCCATATCTAGTACCACTAGTGATGACTCCCCTGGGTCTGTCCAGCACAGTGGTGATCTACAAGGTCGACCATACAAGGCCTCAAAAGGTTCCATACCGATGGTGGAGTGATATCTATTTTTGTAGGTAAACTCAAACAAAGGTAAGTGATCCTCACAGCTACAACCAAAGTCAAGGACGCATGCATGTAGCATGTCCTCGAGTTTCTGAATGGTCCTCTCAGTCTAGCCATCTGCCTGAGGATGGAAGGCGGTGCTCAGACGTAGCTGCGTCCCTAAAGCCTCCTGCAACCCCTTCCAAAGTCGGGAAGTAAACCGAGCGTCATGATCGAAGACAATAGAGGAAGGTACTATATGTAGTCACAAAATCTTATGCACATAGAGGTGTTCTAATCTCTCTATTGAACCCTGCTCTCTGGTCGGTAGGAAGTGGGATGACTTGGTCAGTCAGTCAACAATCACCCAAATCGATTCATGAACCCTAGTTGTACGTGGAAGACCTGTCGCGAAGTCCATGGATATCCCATCCCAATTCCACTTTGGGACCTCTAAGGTCTGAACCAAGCCTGCTGGTACCTGGTGCTCCACCTTCACTTGCTGAAAAGTGAGGCATCGAGAGACAAACTCTACTACCTCCTTCTTCATACCTGGCCACCAGTACTGTCGTCAAATATCCCAATACATCTTCATCACTTCTAGATGTATCGCTAGAGGGTAAGTGTGGAACTACCTCAACACCTCCTTCTGAAGTGAAACTGGTACCACGGTACGTTCTCTGAATAGGATGATGTGCTCCCCACCTTCAGAAAATCCATCAGGTACCTGACCTGTGGATATCTGATCATGCCGCATCTCATAGTTAGCATATCCATGCTGTGCCTCCCTGAATCGCTGAAGAAGTGGAGGAGTGACTGTAAGAGACTGTAGATAGTCTTCTCCAACCCTATCAGCAAAGGATATTTGTAAGGAAGCCAGCTACTCTGTTGCCTCTCCTAGTAGTTGTATACCAGATCTCTTACTGAGAGTATCCGCAACAACGTTCCCCTTCTCAGGAGTATAGACTATCTCAAAGTCATAGTCCTGGAGTAACTCAAGCCAATGCCGCTGTCTTAGGTTCAGGACCTTCTAAAAGAAGATATACCTGAGACTCTTGTGATCAGAGTACATGGTAAAATGTTCTCCCATCAGATAGTGTCGCCAAATCTTCAAGGAAAAGACCACTGCTGCTAACTCTAGGTCATGGGTAGTGTAGTTATACTCATGTTGTCTCATCTGTCAAGAACCATACGCGATCACAGCTCACTCCTACATCAGGAAACACTCGAGTCTGGTTCGTGATGCGTCGTAGTAGACTATGTACCCTATTCCCTCCTCTGGAATCCTTAAGATGGGGGAACTAGTCAACCTCTGCCTCAGCTCCTGAAATATCTGTTGGCATCTCTCTGACCACATTAAGGGTTTCCCCTTCTTCTTCAAGGATGATAGTTGTTCGGCAACTCTGGAGAAGTCTAGAACGAATCTCCGGTAGTACCCATCCAAGCCCAGGAAACTTCGTACCTCCGTCACACTCATGGGTGGCTCCCAAGAAAGTACCACAATAATCTTTTCTAGATCCACTATAAATCCAACCTCCAAGATGACATGTCCCAAGAAGTGAACCTCTCTAATCCAAAACCGGCACTTCGAGAGATTTCCATAAAGTTGGTGCTCCTGGAGTGTGTCCAGTACTACCTGAAAATGGTAGGCATGCTCCTCCTCAGTAGTCAAGTAGATCAAAATTTTGTCGATGAAGACCATGACAAGGAGATCGAGGTAAGGCTGGAAGATCCTATTCATGAGACACATGAACACTGCTAGATCATTGGTTATGCTGAAGGGAATAACCAAGAACTCGTAGTGGTTGTACTAACACCTGAAGGTCATCTTCTACACATCCTCGTCTAAAACTCTGATCTGGTGATAGCCTGATCTGAGATCTATCTTCGAGAACCATCGTGCTCCCTTGATCTGATCAAAGAGGTTGTCAATCCTCGGGAGTGGGTACTTGTTCTTCATGGTCACCTGGTCCAGGTGATGGTAGTCAACACAAAGCCTAAATCTCCCATCCACCTTCTTGGAAAATAGAATCGGGGCTGCCCAGGGAGAAACACTGGGCCAGATGAATCCCTTCCCTTGTAATTCCTCCAGCTGTACCCGCAGCTGACGAAGCTCAGCAGGAGCCATCTGATATTCTGGAGTATATATTGGTGTTGTCCCGGGGTACAGTTCAATGTAAAAGTCCACCTCTCTGTGAGAAGGTAGTCCTGGGACATCGTTAGGGAAAACATCTACATACTAGTCCACCACTATAGGATAATTCGGACTCTCCACATCAAATACTCCGAGGATAAGGCAATCCAACTGGTGAGTGATCGGCTTCACCCTCCTCCGAGTAAGTTCGTCCTATGATGCAAAGGTTCCCTTCTCACCAGTGAAGGTGAACCTAGTCCCATTCGTGTAGACACACCGCACTTTTCACCTAATATAGTCAATCTAGGCATGGACTATAGATAACCAGTCCATACCCAAGATGACGTCCTTAAGCCTCGACGCCGCTACAAGAAGATCCCAGCCGAAGCTCTCGCCTCCTAGAGTAAGCATACGCTACCGGCACCAGTGCGTAATCACCGAGTCTGCTCTCATAAGAGTCTCTATCCATAAGGATCGAGCCAACAACTCTTTCATAATCTATGAGCTCTGAACGAGGGTAGTGGAAATGAAAGAGTGACTAGCACTTGTGTCTATAAGAACTGCATCTAAGGTGGAGTAGGCACAGATCGTACCTCGAATCATCTCTATAGTTCCATGGTTGTAGGCCTTAGCTACCTAAAGTTGAGCTATCCCCTGTCCACCCGCTCTCTGTAGTTGGGGTGGTCCTCATGGTGGTGGTGGTGGTAACACCTCGTAACGTCTTCCACCGCCAGCTGCTTGTCAATCTCCTCTACCACATCCGCCTGCACCCTACGGACCACCTCGATCGAACCTCTGCCTCTGCCTGGGAGGTCCCTCAACCGTCTTCTGATCATCTGAATGGCGGGTCGGGTAGTCATTATTTATGTCACCCTACCCACTATAGGAGTATCACTGTCTGCTCCGGGCATAAATTTCACTGCCCCGGGTGCCCCGAACAACTGATTTGAAGTCATGCGGTCGTCCACCCATGGGTCTGGCCCTCTTGGACCTCTGTGTCATCTGTCTACTGCCAGTTGTAGAGGAATCCACTGCAAGTCAACTAGTGGTGGGTCTTGTTGCTGGTAGCTACTCAGCAAGGAAACTCTCCACTAGGAGGGCTCTCTCTAACACCCCTGCCTGCATCGGGATGCTGAGGGAGATCATAGATGCCCTGATCTCTCGTCTGAGCCCCTGATCAAAGGTCCAAGCCCTGAATAATGGGTCCCACACCATATCTGTGGAGTAGCATGAGAGGTTGGTGAACCTTGCTGAGTACAACACCACTGTCATGCTACCCTGATGTAGATGTAGTAGCTCCTGTATCTGAACCGCTCATAGGGTCGTTGGAACAAACTCTTCCCGTAACAGGCTCTCGAAGTCTGTCCAGAGTAGTATCACCTCATCGTGCACCTGGAGGATTAGGCTCCACCATCTACCTGTTGCTTCCTGAATGAGACTCGCAGCAAGGATCACCATGAGGTCTGCTGGTGTCCCTACCAGCCTGAAGACTCTCACCACATCCTCCAGCCAATCCTCAGCCACCTTTGGGTTCTTCTGTCCCCGGAACCTGGGTGGCCTCTGGCACTGGAACTTATGCAACGTTCTCAAGCGGCATGCATCATCTGCTATTGGGGATGGTGGCATCGGTGTCCCAATGGGAATTGGTACCGCTAGTGCCTCTGCTGGTGCCTCAACTGGAAAGGGGCCCTGCACCGAGGCCTCATCGCTCGGTGGGCTATCAGAGCGTACGAATCTTGGGGCTCTACAGGGAGGCATCCTGAAAGAAAAAGTTGTGCCATGGTCAAAAGATTATACCTGGTGAGATGACCTAGTTGAGATAAATTAAGAAAACTTTTGAAAACACACACACAATCAGTGTTTTCATGCACTAAGTTAGAAATCAGTATTCAGGGTCCTGGTGTATGGATACGTCGGCCGCCCGCACCAATACTGGACTCCCTGAACTGAAAACCACACTTAGTACCCTTAACACTATTGATTCATAGAAAATAATGATTAGAGTCCTAAGTTCTGCAGTAGAACCGACTCCTCTGATACCAATTTGTCACGCCCCGTCCTTGGGACCCGTGCCGTGACAACCCCAAGCCCGCCTTCCATTGGCTAGGGGCAGGCGACTAGCACCAAAGGTGTAAATCCCTATGATGGGAAGGCATTCCCTTTATAAAAAGTAAACACACACAATCTGAGTACACAACTGAAATCAAAACACTAAGAAATAATGTATACAGAAGAAGTGATGGAAAGTAAAAGGGGTCAGAAATACAAGCCCAATAGTAAAGTATAGGTACAACTGAAAGTAATTACCACTGAAAGTAATTAAAGCAGCTACTGGGTCGTCCTCCAAGATTCTTACCTAAAAGGTAAGTAAAGATGGCCTCCTCAACACTCCACGTCCGTTCGTCCGCTCTGTGCATCGTCACTCTGAGTGGTCCACCTCTGGGCACCATCCAGTCCTGCTACTCTTTACCTCAGTAAGAACTGTACGTCGTCTACAACCAACACAATGAGGTTCAGTCATAGCCCGTGCAGGGTTTAGCATAACGATACTCAGTAGGGACCCCGAGACCCTCAAGGTCTCACAATATCCAACAAGGATAACCACAAAGTAAAGAAACAACGGATAAACTTTACTTAGGTATATGCCCATACATATACCTAAGTTATCTAGTAACCCAACTCAATAATGAGGTAAACACAAAAGTCACTGACTCAACTCAAACCAGGACTTCATTCTTGGGGTAGTAGCAAGTAACATCCACAGTCAAACTGTCAGAATCCCGGCTGATGGTGCACTCCTCCTCTATAGAGTATTGTGGGCATGTCGTTCCACATAGAGGCGCTTCCCACTTTCATGGACTGTTGTGGTACTCCTCCTGTCGAGTACCGTGGATTTGCTGCGTCACACAAAGGCGCTCCCCACTGTGGGTCTGTCGCGTCACACAGATACGCTCCCCCTCATATCCTGCTGAGGTACTCCTCCTGTCGAGTACCATGGGTCTCCTGCGTCACATAGAGGTGCTCCCCATTGTGGGTCTGCTGCGTCACACATATGCGCTTCCCACTGGGCTAGTCCAAACACTCCAAATCGAAAGTTCAGTAGTCATCAAGTCTCAGCCAGCGACTAGATCTCTGTACTCCGTTCGCTCGTCTCCGGGAGGATCTAATCCATGACCTACTGGTTGATACTCCAACTATCACTAAATCCCACAAAAAAGTGTCTCAAAGGTCCGCCTCATCATAGGGATCTCAACGTAACAGACGGCGCGTCAATCGGACGCCCGGTCTGTGAGTTATTGGCATTTCCTTTCCAGGGGCCCGGTTAGTTTTTAGGTTCAAACCAACCCAAACGTACCCCAAATATGTCCAAAACTCAAGTGGGGTATTCCAAAAGAACCTTCTATCTCTAAGATTTCCTTCGTCGCAGACGGTTCTTTGATCAGACACTCGTAGCCCAAGATACGGATGAAAAGGTGTATTCAGCTAATTGGGTCCGGACTGGGGTCCAACACGGTCCGCGGGTCCGACCTGATCCGCTAGTCCGACCTGGCCCTGAAGGGATTGGTCCGGCCCGAGGGGTGTCCTGGTCCGAGACGGTGGCCTGACCCGAGGGGGGTGGCCCGGACCGAAGGTGACCCGACCTGAGGAAGTGGCCCGGCCCGTGGGGGGCGGCCCGGCGGCGCGGTTGGCCCGGCGGCCCGGTCAGCTTGGTGACCCGGTGGCCCGGCGGGGGTCTGCCTTAGCTGCAGCTAGGGGGGAAACCACGTTCCCCCTGGCTTCCCGAATAGCTTTTCCATTCGGGTGTGAGCCGAAACTGGCGCCAGGTGGTGTCGGTCCAACACACGTGGGACCCACTGGGTCCTGCTCCTCCAAGATTGCGAGCAGACAGCCGCTCCACCTGCTCCGCCGCGGCCTACCCTGGTCACAACCCGCTTCTTCACTGCACGGCACGACGGTGCCGCACCCTTCCACCACGGCCCGGCCTGGCTTTGATTCCCTTCTCCTCCGCGCGGCGTGACGACGACGTGCTCTTCTGGCGACCCAGTGGCCTAGCACCGCTGGTTTCATTGAAGTCAGCCTGACATCGGTCACATTGTTCCACCGTTTTCCGCTCTTCCGGTGGCGCAATTGCGCCACCTCCATCATCAAAAAACTAGAACAATCAAAAGGGGGAGGGTCGGGCCGTGTTCGCGCGGTCCGATCCCTCTATGTTACGTTGATATCATTCGGAAATTATTATCCAATATTGAACAATGTAGAATGTAAAAAATTCAAACTAAAAATTCCCCTACCTCATATCAATGACCGTTGATGAAGTCGCTGAAAGGCGGCGTCGATTTGTAAATGTTGGAAAAGGAAAAGGATATCCGTCGTTGGCGGATGAGCATTCAAAGGTGACGAAGTCGAAGACGGCGTTCTTTCGGTCGACTCCTTCACTTTTGGCACGGTTGAAGATCAAAGATGGTGTTCATCGTTCTTCAGTGGAGAGGGGCTTTCTTCGTTGGAAGATATAGTTCTCCCAGAGCTCCTCCTCTCCTTAATTCTACCAACAAAAAGTATGAAAAATGCCAACAAAATAATAGATGGAAACATCATCTATTATTTTTTGGCACAACAATTCAAAATGTTGTGATTAATTAAATGAGACAACCCATTTAATTATTGAGGGGGGAGTAGGCTCAAATAAATGGTGGGGAAGGTGAAGAGTTTTCTCCCCATTTATGGGGAGTTAAAGGGGTTTAAAGCCCGTGTGGTCCCCACTGATAAATATCCTCCCAATGGAGGTTATGTGTAGGTGGGCCCCACCACGATAACCTCTCGTGGGAGCTTATGGTGTGGTGGCTCCCACCACTAACCACCACTTGGAGGTTTTAACCACCACAAATAAAAATAAAGCTAACACATTATTTTTATATAACTTTATTAAAAACCAAAAAATCTAACTTCCATTCTTGACCATCTGTCATCGAGGAAAAAGCCTTCTTAAGCGAATACTGGCGCTGCTAGTTCAACGATTCCCTCGAATTTTATTTTCGAGCACTGGTTCAAAAGTTATAAAATCTCGCTCGTACGTTTACTGAACGTACCTGAATAGAACTTTGTAAATTGATTCTGGGCACACCGAGCCTCGGAATCAAGCGCCGTAAATTTTTGTGGACTTGTAAAATTCTTATTTATTTAAGAAAAAAAATTCCACAGAAATTATGGGTCTTTACATGCCATTCGATAGGCCACTGCTCCGATATGATCAAGAATCTCAAACGGTTTGATGCACTTGGGACTCAGCTTTCATTTGATACAAAATATCATAATCCTCTTCCATGGAGATATGTGGAGGAATACCATATCTATGAACTCAAACTCTAGGTCTCGTCGATGATTGTATGCATATCTATTCTATCAACATAGGGATACCTTAATGTGATACTAAATTTCTTCACCTTTTCCACCATTTCCTTGACCATTTTGGCTTCTAGAATCTTACATTCACTGACTTCATCCAATCATGCATGTGTTTTTTATATTTTCCCATAAAGAGATTCATATGGAGCCATTTGGATCCTCAAGTGAAGACATTTGTTGTAATATTACTCGACTAAGGTGGATATTGGTCCCATATTCCTTTGAAGTCCATAGAACATGCTCTCAACATGTCTTCGAGTGTTTGAATATTCTACTCAAATTGGTCATCGGTTTGAGGATAATAATCCATAATGAAGTTTAGCACGGTGTTTAGATCATGTTGGATAATCTTCCATAACTTTGAGATGAATCTTTGATATTGATTGGATAAAATCGATATTGGTACTCCATGCATCCTTACCACCTCTCTAATGTATATCTGTGCAAGTTGAAGTCCTATCGAATTGCGATAAATCAATCCATCATTGTGAGATGATCCATAATAACCCATATAGAATTTTTTCCTATGGATATCTTTTGAATTCCGGTGAAAAATTCCATGGTGATGTTTTCCCATTTTCATATTGGTATTGGTAATAGTTTAAAAAACCCATTATACTTTTTCCTTTCAACCTTAACCTATTGACATACTAATAAATTTGATGTATACTAAGTGAACTCCTTCATCAAACTGTTTCACCAATAGTTCTCTCAGAGATCTTGATACATCTTTGTGCTCCCTGGGTGAATATAGATGGTTAAGCTATGTTTGTCACTTAGAATCTCTTTATTTATCTCTATATTTGATAGTAAACATAGTCATGACCTAAATCTTACAACTCTTTCCTCAACAATTATTAACTTTGAGGATTTACCCTTTCTCATGGATTCCACTTTATTCTAAATTTCCACATAATTTCTTTGAGCCTCCTTTATTTTCTCCATGAGGGATGGTTGAGTAATCATTTGAGAGGGGATTTATGATGTTCCTTCCTTAATTATTCCCATGTATATCCTTTGAAAATATAATAAGATTGGATCCTCTCAATTATCATCGTTGATAATGTTATAGGGTCATTTCTACTTTGAGGATCTTATGATCAGTATATATCTCACACTTCTCTTCATAGAGATAATGCTGCCAGATTTTCAACCAAAAGATTACAACCACCAACTGCATATCAGTAATAGGATAGTTTTTCCCATGAATTTTCAACTCCCCTAAGTCATATTCTATCACTTTATCAATTTCCATCATTACACAACCTAGTCTCTTCTTTTAAGCATCATTGTATACCACAAAGAGTTCCCCACTTACCAGAAGTGTGAGTATTGGTATGGTAATAAGCCTCATTTTCAACTCTTTGAAGAAATCTTCACATTCACTGGTCCAAAAAAACTTTTCTCCCATTTGGGTCATCATGGTTATTGGGTTTGAAAATTATGAAAAGTTCTTCACAAATCTTAGATAATACCCAACTAGACCATGTAAACTATGGATCTCCATTACATATGTTGGTCTAGGCCACTCTTCGATTGCCTTTGTCTTGGATGGGTCCACAAATATTACTTTTCTAATGATAACAAGCCCCAATAATGATACTTCCTCCATCCAGAACTCACATTTATTATACATTGTATAAATTTTCTCCCTTCTCAATGTCCTTAGCACATTATTCAAATGCTCATCATATTCCCCCTTTCTCTTGGAGTATATCATAATATCATCAATAAATACTACCAAAAAAATTTCAAGGTAATCCCCTAAAGACTATATTCATTAAGTCTAAGAATATTTATATAGAATTAGTGAGTCTGGAAGGAATCACTGTGAACTCATAGTGTTCATGCCTCATTTGAAAGGTTTTCATGGAAATACCTTCATTACTAACCTTTAATTGGTGATATCATGACCGAAGGTCCACCTTATAGAAATACATGGCCCCACATAGCTAATCAAACACATCATCTATATGTGGGAGGGGATACTTTTTCTTTTTCATGACTCTATTGAGCTCACAATAATCAATGCAGAGGCACATTGATCCATCCTTCTTCTTAAAAAAATAGGACTGATGCACCCCATGGTGAAGCACTCTGTTATATAAAACTTTTATCCATATTATCTTTTAACTACTTCTTCAGTTCTTCTAACTCAATGGTGGCCATTCAATAAGGTGTCTTTGATATAGGAAGAGATCTGAGAATATGTTAAATTGAGAACTCAACATATCATTTAAAAATAATAATAGTAAATAATTTAGGGAATACATTAGTTTAGACCCTCACAATGGGAATGTCCTCGAGCATGATTTTATCCTTTGTCCCAATCATTTTAGCTAGATATGATTTCTTATAAGGCAATAATATCAACAATTGAGATGATGATTCTAAAGAAGATTAATCCTCATCATTACACTTATATAGAATTGGAGTATGCCTCGGAATGTGAAGATTGATCTCTCTTTCCTAATAGTTGATGTTGGCTGTGTATAAATATAGCCAATACATTCCCATTATATCATCAAACTCCACCAAAAGAAGTAAGACCATATTTTTTTGGAGGTTCAGTCCACAAACATTAACTTGGGAGGAGTCATATAATTTGGATTCATTAATTTTCCCATTTTCTATTCTCACATGTAACTCAAAATCCATATTTTGAGGTGGTGTTTGAATAGTTCTACTAAACTTTCAAGATATGAATGAATACGTAGAAATAAAATCAATTGGTACATTCAATGTTCTTGAATGAATAACCAGTGTACCTTTTACCATATCATTTTCAGTCTTCTCCTCAATAGTATTAAGGTATAATATTTCCCTTTCTTATTTTTCTTTGGTGGTTTTTGACATTGATTACCCTTAAGGACTCTTTTTTTAGTGAACTATCTTTCATAGTTCCCTTTCTCTCTGAAATTGAATCATTAGACCATAGGCATTTCTCTCCTTTCTTCCACCAAATTTTCCATCTTCCTCATGTATCTTTGACATTCATGAACTTGTTGGGCTTCTCTCCCACACTAGAAGAATTTCCCTATCCCTTTTAGGTAGTTAACATGAGGATTATTCCTATATTTTTGACATATTAGTGGTTGATTTTTCTTTCCACCTTTTTCATTAGATCCTCCATATTGAAACTCCATCTTTAGTTTCTTATCTCAATAGCCATGGGACCATTATCCAAACACCATATCCACATTGAGATCACATCAAATAAATTCTTCATAACTCCCAATGTTTTGAATTTCTATAATTTTCAAAGTTATGGTTTTAAACCAATAAAGAATCTATCTATTTTTCTATAATTATTGATAACAAAACCCAAGGAGTACCTTGAAAGACTTGAAAAAAATTCTTCATAATACATGAAATATTCTCAGTATTTTTACTTTATCTCTAAGAATTATCTCTCTATTTTTGTATGCAGATTTGGAGGGAAATACTTGTTAAGAAATATTTTCTTAAAGTCTTCCCAATCCATCTCTTCAATTTATTTCTTTGGCTTGGTGTTCATAATAAACACCCACCATTGATTAGCCTCTTCATCTAAATGATAAATGGATAGAGTCACATTATCCATCTTAGAATAGAGAATCACATAAGAGATATTCTTAATTGAGTGAACCCATTATTATGTGACTAGTGTTTCATAAGATCCACTAAATATCGGTGGTTATTTCTGCATAAAAGACTCAAAATCCAGTTTCTCCCTCTTAGGTGAAGAAGGATATTCCACATTATTTAGGTTATTGTTCATAGCCTGAGATAGCTAGGAAAGCATCACTAGAAAATTTTGAACTCCACCTACCATGCCATTGGTGATGTCACTCAGGAAATCATTGTATTTTCCCCCACACAGGTTGTTGGCCTAGTTTCTCCTAGTTCCCACCATTTTCTAAAATAGAAATGTTTTGAACAAAACATAAGTAAAGAATAAATTAATAAATAAATTACTACTTTTTGAAATTAACTTTAATGAAATATCTTTTGGGATCCCAAAGTTTATCATTTTTCTAAAACAAATATTCTTGGGTGCTTTTATATACTTAGTCTCATAGTAAGGGTTTTCACTAATGTTCTCAAGTCGAGATTCCAAAATTAACAAAACTGTGCTCTAATACCCACTATAGCAACCCTAATCTTTCTTAAATTCCTATTACATAATTTTAAAGGTAAAAAATATAATATTTTTACAAAACCAGTATCGAAAGGTTTGGAGTCTTGGTAAAATTAGGACCAAACTTAACATTTACATAATAAAACAAAAAACATTATTTAAATTCCTTTTCATCTAGCTTCTTAGTGGCCCTCATGTACTCCTTAGTATAAGTAGTCACCTAAGGATATATAATTGGGGGAAGGTTTTAGGAATAGGATTGTTAAAAATTTTGAAAATATTAAAGGCTTTAGAGGTGTGAAGAGCAGGGGTAGTGAGGGTGGTATTTATAGTGGAGGAGATTGGTGTTCTTTATTATTTTATTCATTAGTTTATCATTTTGGCTCAAGAATATCAATAATTTGAACCTTATCACTAAATATATTAAATAAAAAAAGTAGGACTCTAGATTATGGTTATTACATCATCCAGGACTCAAGGAATATTTTATTTATTTGATAATGTATATATACTGTAAATTACCATATTTCACTATTTTCCAAAAATTCAACTATTTTAGAAAAATTCCAAAAAACCAACCTAATAATTTTTATACATTTTGAATTAGAAAATGAAATCCATTTTCTAACAATAATTTTATAAATATGGGAAATTTAATTTTTTAGTAAAATTATCATTTATTCGAAAAATGCCAGTTTTAAAATCATAACTAATTTTATAGCACTTTGAAAAATTAATTAAGGTCACATAAAAGTATCTTATAATCATAAGAAAACAAAATATTAATTCATTATTATATTTTATAAAAAATAATTTTTTTTAAATCATTATATTAATTATAAAATTTTAATTAAACATTTATCTTTTATAAAAATACCAAATCTTAATTTATAATTTCTAAAAAATTAAATTAATTATACTATGATATAATTATATCGTATAATCATTTATAAGATGAATAAATTTTATTAATACATTAATATATTATTTTACTATTATTTTGGTCGAATTACTATTCCTAATGGTTATATTACATTTCCAAAGGTCAAGTTATTATTATTTCAGTATAAGTTCCTTAATTTCTAAAAAATACCTATTATTTCATTCATTATTAAGTTATAAAGTTTTTTTGTGTTCTAAAAGTTATTTTATGTGGTTTTTATAGTATGAATTACTTATAGGAAGGGAAATTCCTTTGATAAAATCCTAGGTTGTTACAGTGGTACTTTATTTTACTGAACTGGATGGCTGATGAGAGGAGTATGGGTTTCCTTGTACTTCGTATAGAGGTTGGGAAAGGGGTAGGATTACTTTAATTCTTTACATTTTAGATTATTGATATTATTTTTCTTTGTGTGATGGAATCATGGGTAGGATTTCTTGGTTTTGGATCGACACCCAAGTGGTAGGTGATCATGTGATTCACTTTGGAATTAGTGACATGCCTAAGGCTTATAGAAAATGAATAATTTAGGTGTATCTTGATTGAAAAGTTTAACCTATTATATGATTCTATTTATTGTGTTGGGAAAGTGATCCTATGTTTTACGGTATGTGATTCATGAGTGCAATAGTCAAGTTGTGTGATTGGGTTTTACAGGATCGTGTACCAGTTGGGTTAAGATGAGATAGAGGTAGATCATGGGAGAGAAACTATGAGAGGGTTCTCAGAGGATTACTTTACCTAAGAAGGAAAGTGACTACATAGTGAATGTTCATGGGAAAATTTCTTGTGTGAAGTAGGTTTTTGTTGGTCATATGTGGTACCTAATTAATTTTTGTATCAACAATCATCCATGTATATGTCGAGGAATAGTGGGGTTAGTGATACATTCATGGGAATTCTAGCCTGGGGTGATGGATAAGAATAGAAGGTGTACCTTGGTAGTAAGAGGTGGAATTAGAGACAGATTGGAATATCATAGTATGTTTCATCTGGGTTGGTATTTGATGGAAGTGTTAGGGGTTCACAATATGGGTGAGATTGGCTCGGGAAGAGTGACATGTAGAGAATATTGAAACTCCATTGAGTATTGGACATAAGTATCAGTGTAAGGGTTTTGTCAAAAAAAAACAAAAAAGTATCAATGTAAGGGAATTAATATGGTGGATATAACACCATCATTTATGGTAGGATGTGATCCTCTTTTTGATTGTATTTTATATCTTTGGTGATGGAATTCTTGGATCGAGTGGTAATCGTTATGGGGTTGGAACTTGTGTACAAGAATGACAGTCATTTCTAGTCATTGCGTGTAATAATGGATGGAAAATATGCTATCGAGATAATTAATTTTGGTTTAGTTAAGTGATTATGAGGATAGTTCTAGTTTTAGGCACACTTTATATCTTCTGGTTGAATGAATATCATGTAAAAAAGTGTTGTGGATGTGGTGAGACTGGTTAGAGGATGGTCAGAATGGCATAAGGATGCTATAGGGGGTAAGATTCATTGATAAATTATTTATTAGGGAATACCAAAATTGATATTTGGATGAAATTTTAGGATATATATCTGTTATGATCTAAGGGTGAGTTAAATTGGAGGAGTGATGATGCTTAGGATGAGGGGATGATGACTGGTGTAGGTGGTTAGTGATTCAACCATGTAATTACACTAAGAGCCAGGTCTGGACTTCAGTGTGGGCCTTTGGAAAATATCATTGTGCCTTTGAGAGTTATGGAATCACGATCAAGTTTTGCGATTATTTATAGATGGATGTAATCAATCATTTTCAGGTGAGGATATCCAAAGGGGTACTAACTGGTGTTTTTACATGGAATTGGATGAAGTAAAGTCAAAACCAAATGAAGCATGTCGATGGACCACTAGAAGTGAATTTTGGTATGTGATTCCTATGGTGGGGAGCACCATGTAATGGAATAATCCTTTTTATAATATCCTTATGATGGTTAGTGTATCACCCTAAGATTTAAAATGAAGAAAATTATGTTCAATAATATATAATACATGCAACATCGAGCTTAAACAAACAACGTAATATTATTATTTAAATATGACCATTATAACGTATCCATTAAATTAGTGAGTATGAATAGAAATAAAAACATTATGAAATATATATAAAGGTCATACCTAATAAAAAATTATTGAATAATTCTTAGGAAATAAGCATTCAATTTTTAGTAAAGTCATATTATCCTTAAAAATACTTTTCCTTCAAAAATTATTTTTATTGATTTTTGTGATAAAATATTATATTTAATTTTTTCCACCTTTAGAAAATTTACTTGATAAAATTAAATTAATTTTTTAAATCATAATATTAAAATTATCTTAGAGTGAATTTTTAGATATTTTTTTCTAAAAATATTGATTTTCTAGTGAATAGTGAAAAATACATATTTTTGTTTCAATCATGTAAAAATTTTCACTTTTTTGTTTTAAAATTAAAATTAGTTATATTTTATAATGAAAAATCCAACTATATTCACTTGAATCGATTTTATGGTTGAATTTTGTATAAAAACATTTTTCAACATAAAAAGGAATTTTTCTAAAAAACTATTTTTCATTTTACTTTTTATCTTAAATTAATTTAGACCACATATAGAGATTGAATTGTGTAAAATTGATACATTGTTTGGAATCAATTGATTCAAATTTATAAAATAGGTCCCTTTTATTTTTTTTATTATAAATAGTAATAGTGAAAAATATTTATCACCTTAGTAAGTTTAAAATTGGTAATATATGGTTAAAACCATGAGATAAGGTCTCATAATCAAACCAATACTTTCCCTTATTTCATTGGATGAAATAAATTATAAGATAAAATTTAAAAATTTAAACATATGGAAGTTTTAAACCATTTTCCCTTGATAATGGAATTTATAATATTTTAAGTAAAGAAAATTCCAAAATGTCACTCTTTTGACTTTAATGTCTCAAAAAAAATTTCATAAGGATAAAAAGAGATAATTTTGGTTATAAATGTTTATCTGAAAGATTAATTTATTTTTTATCATGGTAATTTATTTATAATATTTAGTGATTTAATAATTACCATAAACTATTATGCAACACCAAAATAGTATTTATTCAATTAGTAGAAAAATAAAATAAATGATTTAAAAATATTAAATAATTCAATTTGGGTGGATTGTTGTGTTCTAAGAATTTTATAGATAAATATTACATCTTATGGATTTTTTAAGGACTTATATTTGAATTCTATACTTATATTGATGAAGTTAAAATCAAAGTAAATGGATAGTATCAAAAATGACATTAATGATATTTTATGAAAAATAATATTTTATTAAATTATTTAAAAATCATAAAAATATTTAAATATAACAGATAGGAAAATAAATGGTCTAAAATTTCATCTCTTGGAAATTTATATTTTAATTGTTAATTTTTAAGCTAAATTATAACCCTTTAATATTGAAAATGTTGTAGTTAAGGTTAAAATTAGTTGACGAAGGGGTTAAACCCAAAATAATGTTTAAAGTGACACAAAACCTGTCTAAATTTCATTTTATGAGGATATTTTTAACTTATACTCTATTTATTAAAATCTATATCCATTTTGAATAATTTTTCTTGAAAATGACTTAATTATATTTTAGTCTTTTTAGTAATTACAAATGTGTCATTTCCCTCCCATATTAAAGGACACCCCTTCTCAATTTTCATTATAGTACTTTGATCCATCAAGATTGACCAAAACCTACCTAATTATCTTCTAAAATTCCCTATATATAAATTATAGGTTCTGGTGTTCTTAAAATACCATTCCAAGGGTCCTTAAAAAAGGATCTGAGGGAGGTATATTAAAGAATAGGTAATTGTCTTATTCGGCCTCTTTCAATTTATTTATTTTTATACCTCCTCAAAAATCTATGGTATTCATCATAAAATAAAAAATTAAGTATCCCAAATATATTGAAATTTTATTATGATTATTTAACTACCAATATCTAGACTCTATACCATTTAATGGGAATTGAAAATATTTCTTGTGTGTTTGTGTGGATTAATGCCTCCACATAGTGACATAATTCATTTTCCATATCCATTTTTCATGGATGGTTGTTATGAAGGTTTTAATGTCTATATATAATATTTATGAAATAATTATGATTGTATAATTAAAATATCATATCTACCTTATTACCTTCCCATCAGTTGAAAAATGATAACGCCGCTCATGTGTACATGTGCACTACCACCTCCACAAAGCGATGTGATTTGTTTTTTCATTTATTATTTACATGGATAGTAATAAGTATATACGTAATAAATATATATTATATATATGATATAATAATTATTCTATAAATGTGAGTATTTATTTACCTTTCTTTTCTTCCATCTTTCAAAAAGTGAAAATTGTGTTCATCCATATGTACGACCTATCATCTCCATGAAGGGTATAATTCATTTTTCTATCTCTACCTTTTATGGATGATTATAAATTTATATATAAAATTAATATTGGTTATATTTATAACATTATTAATATTTTGTATATGATGGAACCATGATGAAATTACAAGTACCAAAACTATCGAATAAGGACATACATGAAAAAACAAAGCAGTTGCACCTGAAACATTGATTTTAATAAAAAAAAAATTAATCAGTGGGTGATAAATAGTTATAAGTAAATAATATATGGTATTATATATACTATTATTTTTATTTAATAGATATGTAATAAATATAGATTTATTATACAAGAGTTTTGAACACATATGAATGAATTTTGACCTAAGGAAAGGGTTTCTCGTCTCACTTTTGTTTCTGTGAGACATATGTCATATTAACCACTTGTTTCTTTCATGTGATTTATATAATACCAATTTGATAAAATATATCATTATTATATTCATATTAATGTAATTTAAAGTATTATTTTATGTTATTTATTTCATGGTATTATTATTCAAAAGTTACCAAAGCGTTAAAGGATTTATGAACACAATTTAGAATCATTAGGTTATACTTCTACTTCATTGACTATGTTATTCCATGATTATGTGTAAAATGACCTCTTATTGTATTATATTTAATTTCAATTTTTTGATTTAAATTTTTCATACATTATAACTTCATTGATTAATTCTCACTTTAATGATATAATCTTTATAACGGATTATTTCACAGTCTCATACTTATTCCAGATTATTTGTGTTGAAGTTTTTGTTGAGGTAATTTATTTGATATTTCTATATTTAACCCTATATATTTACTTATCCAATAGTTGTTTTTGGATATTAAACGTTTTCCTTTTATTTTACACTTTTTAAGTACTCATGAAAATAAATGATTTTTTTATGGAAAATCAAAAAAAAAATCTATTTAGTTGGGAATCATTTTATTCCATGTTCATATTTTTCAAAATTGTTTTAAAAAAAGTTTTTTTTATTTACTCAAAAATTTTATTAAGGAAATTTTAAGTTATAATTCAATTTTTACAAGGTTTTAATATAATAGGTTTAATGTTTATCAAAGGTTTATTTTCAGCTTTATTTACAAAAAAGTCAAAAGGAATGTTTTTTTAACTTATATGGTGTTAACAAACTTTGCCATTGCCCTAACCATTTTACAATATTTAGCTTCTTTTGAAATTTTTCAATGTTTTTTAAAATTAAACTCTTAATGAAAACTTATTTTAATGTTTCTATTATATTTTATTTTATTCATAAAAATACATGAATTTATTAAAAAACCAATATTCTTAATGAATTGATAGTTGTATTTTATCTCTTATTAATTTTTTGATCATTAAATTTCACTTGAAATCTTCACTTTATTGTGAATATTTTTTAGAGGAAATTACATTTCTCTTAAATATCTATATTATTTTTATCATGGATATTCTTATTTCTTAAACCATATACCATTTCTACATATGGTATTTTCCAATGAAAGTTTTTTTCTTTATTGGGAACATACTATTTTGATATAGTCCTCCATATTACTCTAAATGAAAAATGATCATTTTATATTTATTGATTAGGGAAAATATTAAAATACATATTCTATTTTTAAAATAATAATATTAATGTTGATTGTGTATTTAACTATTTTTTATCAATTTTATATGATTAATTCATTGAACATAGTAAGTGATGGTAGGGCCCGATTATATCCCCTCGATGCATTGATAGGTCTCATGAGATAAAATAGGCTGAGTATTTAGTTGAGGCCTTACCCATTTATATATTTTTCTTGGAATGAGGCCTTGATGTTATGTTTAAGATATTATTCACTATGCACTAATTTGTTATGAAATAATGTATTGATCTCTATGTGATTATTTGAGTTGTTATGATATCTATTGATAAGTTTTAAGATAATGTGATTATTTATATGGAATTATTTGACCATAATTTATTACTTCCATATTATTCATGCCTTATTTATTCCATGTTAGATTATATTGTATACATACCCTAACTGAGCATCTAAGATCACCCCTTTCTTATTTTTCCTTTCCCCATGATGTCAAGAAGTGTATTATGAATGATATTTGAGGATATAATAGAGGGGATAATTATGTTCTCAAATAAAATACTATGTTTTATTATATGTTTTCAAATGTAATATACTATTTAAGTATGCATATAGTTCTCTAAGACTAAAATATTATTCAGCCCTTTGAGATGTGATCTCTTGTATCTTGTACCAATTTAATAAATAACCACTATCTCTGGTCTACTAGGGTAGAGGTCTTTATAGTTGGTGTTAGATGGAGGTTAGTATAAACCTTGTGAACAATATTTAAGAAAACATAGATTATGGAATATAACGCTTTTATATAATTTGAGGAAATGTATAATTATAGTATAATATGATAAATTTTCTGGTAATGCATATATTATGTGGTTTTCCTAGTGATATATCTTTGTTTGGATACTATAGGTGGATATGATTTTTGAAAAAATACATCTTGGGTAATAACCGTAAAGATAGTTTTTTAAGTATATCTTAACCATCGTTTTAGTGAATGGTGAGTGTACCCTTACTATACACCTGGTTTGAAACTCTTGGGGTGATATCCTTAGGTTAGTTCACATTTTTTTTATGAAAAATTATGAATAATTTAAACATATCATGATCATGGATGATCTATGTTAAACCTAAGGTATCATATATTAAAAATAATGTGTCATGATTTAAATATCCTACAAATAAGTTTTCATGATTTTGTGGTTTCCCACTATGATTTTTGTTTCTCACACTATACTTTTTGTTTTATACAATGGATGGAACCTAGAGGAGTCATGTTAATGGTGAATAAGACAGACAATGTAATGATTTTCCCCATGAGTAACTAAATGAAATAGGAACTGGAAGGTGAAACCTTATTATTATTCCTAATTTTCTATTGTGATATATTATTAACAATGAAAACTTTGGGGAATTTAATATCACATAAAATAAGAGTAAGATGGAATTTTTTGAAAATCTATGAGGTAATTATATTAGATGAAATAAATTTAAATTGTATTCATGTAAAAAATGTGGGAAATAGTAACTAGGAGAATGTATCAAAGTAAGTAGAATATTATTTTTGTGTTTAAATTAATTTCATATGGAAAAAAATTACTGAGTAATTCAATGTATTGTGTGTGGGGAACTTGGGAATTATTCGAGTCAATTCCTAAATCCAAGGGTTAACTCCTAACCTAAGGAAGTACCTATGATATGTCAATTATTGAAGTGAAATTATTGAAGTGTGTATGTATTGGAATTCAATAATTATATTTTATATGTGTTATGGTAATCATTAAACATCTAAGGATGGTTCTATAGTAGTTTTTCTTTAAGGATTTGAAAACATATAATGAATGGTACTGATAACCAAGAAAATTTATTTAGTGGTAAGGTGGTATTTTTAGATAACACATGATTAAGGTAAAAATAAACCTTAATATGTGTCTAATGTTGAGTTAATAATGTTTATATGTTACAAATATATGACTGGAATTGATGATGTTAATGGGATAGTATTGGTAACTTTGAAATCAGTTAGTGATTTGATGAAAAGTGATTTAGGTCATCTTTGATGAAGTTTATTGTGTTTTAATATTTATAGAATATATTCAATAGTATATGATTTTATTTTACAAATGAGGATTGTGTAAATTTTTTATAGCATATATGTTTTCATGTGAGGCTAATTTAATATTCAGGGATACGATCATGGGTTTATAAGTTTAAGGTTGATCAAAAGTTTAAAAGCATAGATACCCCTTTTGGGGTTTTAAGTGATGGGATTCTAATTTGATTTGAAACTTTTACTAGGTATTAGGAAGAACACTCTTTTTAGGTTTAAATAACCCTTTGAGTTAGTATATTATTTTATTTTAAGTTAATTAAGGTCAATTGGATAGTGACATATAGATAATCTTGGTGGTTGAAAAGTGATTCACTAAAAATGAAATATTTTTAGAGATATTTACGTTCAATATAAATATTACCTTTCATGTTAGTATTGAAATTTAATTCATTATATTTTAGTTAATTTCTGTAAATATAAGATTTATTGTGGCAATTGATGATATTTTGGGGATGTTTCATTGGGTTGTTGTATATATAACCCTTAAGTTTAACATGTGATTTAACATGAAATATTATTTTGTAAGAATGAAACTAAATTTTTGGGGTTGTAATATGAAAGGTATGAGATCACCTTTTGTGTTAAAAAATTATTTAATTTTTAGTTTATTGAGGTTATTTGGAATGTAGTATAGCATCATGCCTATTTATTACATAACATTTCATTATATTTTATAAACATAGGATCAATAAATATTAGTTTCATGGATATTAAGTACACAATACATGAAAACATAAAACATTATTCTAAAAAACTTGAAAGGATTCTTAATTTTTTCATCCTAATTAGAATTACTCAAAATCATAACCAGGATACATACATCAAAGAAAGGGGTTAGAATAAATCCTAGTAAGGGAAAACAAGGGGAAACAGTTTTCATGTGAACATGTGAGGTATCAATAAGAACACGAAGAACATTATAAAGGCATGATAAAGAAGAATATACTAAATAAAAGAACATTAATAATAACTTGAAAATGTTTCTATAATATTTAACTTATAAATTCATGAACATATCACCATGTTCTATCTCCAAGGTGTCATAAAATTTACCAAGGTTATTCACCAAGGTATCGTAAAACTTGTCATATCTGTAGATTGAATTATTTACCCAGTGCATTAGAACTCTATCAGGGAACACCCATAATGTGTCCTTATTTTCATGTGATCCACATATTTCATAATCAAACATTCCATAAATAACCCATAGATCATGAAATAAATGGGTTTCGTACTAAAATCGTAGCTTTAAAAAAAGTGCTTAAAAACATGATCATTATGTCACTTATAACCCACAGAAAGAGAATGAGGGTTTCATGTATGTCAAATCCAGAAGGAAATAAATAATTTTTAGGTATTTATGAATACCTCTAGAAATTAAATAGTTTTGGGTATTCACATAAATAAAATAATATCATTTCTTGCGAAAAAGAGAATGATTTTGAGATGAAAATTTTGCAGCATAACGACTATGAAACAAGGTTTTAGAAAACATTATAAATAATGGGGACAGGGGTATCCCATTAATAAATGATTCATAATACATTATATGGACTGAATAAATGTAAATAAACCATGTTATGTAAATTTTAAATACATACTACATAAAATAGAACTCTGAAATGAATAGAGAATTTGAGAATTCCCTTATGGAATTTCGGCATAGTAACGAATGTACTAAAGGAATCATAGTGGGGATAAATGAGAGTGAAAGCAAGATATAATTAATTATAAATCAAATTTATGGTAAGTGTAGTATGTATGAACATATCCTAATCATATTAATATTTAATTAAAAATACATATATATAAAAAAGAGTCCTTGATAAAAAAGGAGAGTGGAAGATCCCTTACATGGATGTGTGATCCCAAAGGATTTAGAGAGAATTATTGTGATATTTAGGGAGACTTGAGATAAATATAGGGAGTATAGGTAATATTATGGAAAATCTACAAGTATTTTGAGTGAATTTTAATGAGATCATGGGTGGGTTTATATAGGAAAGAAGAGAGTTTTCTTAATTATTTCGGTTTTGGACACTACAACATAAAATATTCAAAACCACAAATCATACCATGGTTTTTTCCAATGGTTTGTTCCAAATGGGATTGTATTAAGTTATTTGATAAGTTAAATGTATGAACATAATAAAATATTTCCCTTGCTTATGTGGAGGTGAGTCACACTTTCAAGGAAATGATTTTAAAATCATAAAATATTTTATAACTCTTGAAGGGTCCACTAAGGAATTATAAAATTAATCAACCAAATATAAAATCAAATTATTTTAAAGTTAAAAAATATATTGGCTGGTGATATCCTTTTATAATTTATATTAAACCAATATTGGGTCATTAATATGTCATAACACATACTATATATTTATATGGTATTTGATTTTTTACAGGAAAATTTGACCATCTCAGAAAATTATAAAAAATTAAAAATTGGATAATTTTGACATTATAATTCCAAAAATGATATTCATTTTATCTAAATAATTTTCTAAATATTTTAATTTTTACTTTTGAAATTAAAACTGACCTTTATTTAAATTTAACGGTTTTTGACGAAAATAGTTTTCAAACCTTAATAAAAAAATCACATTTGACTTCATAAATATTGTATAATCATTTATATTTAATGAAAATTATTTAATCATGATATTTTATTAAAATATTACTTATTCCAAAAATTCATCAAAATAAATTAGTTAATTGATATTAAAAAATAAAAAATTTATTTTTATCGTATAAAAATATAATTCTTAACAAAATCATTACTTAATCATTTATCATAATTTATAATTAAAAGGAGTGTATTTATAAAACTATTTATTTATAATAAAATTATTAATAAAACCTTAGTTTAATATAATAATTAATATATTTTTGAAAATTACCATTCTTACCCAAAAAAATCTATTTATCTAATTCAATATATTATTAAGAAAAAATGATAATAGAATAGAAATGATGGAAAGAATAATTTTATTTATACAAAGATATTACACAAGAAGTGACTAATAACTTGTTACATAACCCCTTATAACACCCGCATAATACATAAGGGTAAGGTGTTCAATGGTGATAGACTCTTGTGGTGGCTCAGATAATATCACCCGAGTGGTAATCTCTATTAGCTTAAACCTCTCCCATAGGTGATTTCATTTAAGATTAAAGTGTTAAAGCTCAGTTTGGGATTGGTCCAAATCAAAGCCCAGTGACACCACCTCTTTTCCGAGATCTAAAAAATGGGCTTTGTATGGCCCAAGTCTATGGATGAGGCCATTAACTCTTCTTTCATCATTAACCATTATCATTTCTATTTATAATCACTAATCTTAACATTAAGAGTATAGTTTCCAATGGTCATATTTACCAATGGTCAAATTTGACCAGTGGTTATATAATAGAAAAATCTGATGGTCTCACTCACTTGATTAATAAAGGGATATAGTTTTGTTAAGTACAAATTAATTTATCACACATTTTCTAGAAACAAATATTTTTCAAAAATTTCTGGTCTTTACATTCCACCCCCCTTAAGAAATTTCATCCTTGAAATTTCAACACGTACTGACAGATGAGAAAAGGTTTTGGTACTTTTGTCTCATAGTCTCTTTTGGTTCTAACATGGATTCTTCATATTATTGGTTCCTCCATAACACCTTTACAATGTGGGTAGTCTTTTTGCGTAGAACCTTGTCTCTACGATCCACGATTTCCATCGACTACTCCTCATAAGAGATGTCATATTCCAGTTGCACCACCTTAGAATTTATTACATGTGAAGGGTTAGGTATGTACTTACTCAAGAGAGATACATGGAACACATCATTAACTTGATCTATATATGGAGGAAGTTCAAGTCTATAGGCCATTGTTCCTATGAGATCAAGGATTTCATAGGGGCTAATGTACCTAGGGCTGAGCTTCCCTTTATTTCCAAACCGCATGACTATATTCCATGGGGAAATTCAAAGAAAGACCTTATCACCAACCTCAAACTCCAAGTCCTTTCAATGGTTGTCAGCATAGCTCTTATTCTGACTCTGATTAGACTTAATGTGTTATTGGATGGAATGAACCTTTTATGTCATCTCTTGCACAAGATCTGGCCCAAGAATATTTCTCTCACCAGCTTCATCCCAACAAGTAGGAGTTATACATTGCTTCCCATATAGATATTCATAGGGTTCCATTTGAATTCTCTAATAGAAGCTAATTTTGTAAGGGAACTCAACTAATGGGAGATTTTGATCCCATCCACCTTTAAACTCCATTGAGCATGTTCTCAAAATCTCCTTGAGTGTTTGAATAGTCTATTTAGATTTTCCATCAATTTGGGCATGGTAGGCCATACTGAAATTCAATTTGGTACTCATTACATGTTGGATACTTCTCCAGAATTTTAATGTGAACCTTGGATCATGATCAGATATGATTGATAGTGGTACCCCATGTAACCATACCACTTCCTTCACGTATATCCTAAAAATTTGATCAAGATAGAAATATTCTCAAATAGTAATGAAATGGGTAGTCTTGGTGAGACAGTCCACTATAACCCATATCACATTGTTCCCTTTGGAAGTTCTCAGGTGACCAGTGACACAGTCCATAGTGATATTCTCCCACTTCCATGATGGTATGGGTAGTGGTTGTAATATCCCTTTAAGAAGTTGTTGCTCTGCCTTCACTTGCTGACACACTAGGCACCTTGTAGTGTAGTCAGCAATCTCCCTCTTTATGTTATCCCACCAATAAAGATCATGAAGGTCCATATACATTTTAGTGCTTCCAATATATATAGAGAAAGTAGAGATATGATCTTCAACCATCATCTTCTTCTTTATTTCTGGAATATATGGAACACATATTCTTGTAAGAAATTTCAGTAAAACTTCTTGATCAATATTGAACTTAGAAAACTTCCCATCCTTCATAGCCTCAATATTATTCTACATCAAAGGATCTTCTTTTTGAGCTTTCTTGATCTTCTCTAATAATGTTAGTTGAACAATAATTTGGGATAGGGTTGAGGATGTC
The DNA here is from genome assembly GCA_963277665.1 of Viscum album. Taxonomy (NCBI): domain Eukaryota; kingdom Viridiplantae; phylum Streptophyta; class Magnoliopsida; order Santalales; family Viscaceae; genus Viscum; species Viscum album. The sequence continues at coordinate 1,086,470,268 of OY728164.1, read as the reverse complement.
CCTTTCTATACAATTCCCATATCCAGTTTCACTAGGTCTTTGATCAAGGGATCTCCTTGGATCCTCATAATTTCCATAACAATAGTATCTTTCCAACTTAATGCATCAGCAACTTTGTTTGCTCTTTTAGGGTGATAGTGAATTAAACAATCATAGTTTTTGAGTAGTTGAAACCATATACTCTGTCTTATGTTCAATTCCTTTTGTGTGAAAATATACTTCAAACTTTTATGGTCTATGTATATATCACACTTCTCCCCATAAAGATATTGCCTCCATATATTTAGAGAAAAACAATTGCATCCCAATCTAGATCATGTGTAGGATAATTCTACTCATGATCCTTTAGTTGTCAAGATGCATAAGAAATCACCTTATCATTTTTCATGAGGACACACCCAATCCCTTTTAGAGATGCATCACTAAAAATAAAAAATCCTTCTTCGATTAAGGGAAGAGTTAGCATGGGTGTTGTCATGACCCGTCCTCGGGGCCCGTGTCGTGACTACCCCAAGCCCGCCTTCCATAGGCCAGAGGCTGGAGAATAGCACCAAAGGCATAAATCCCTAAACTAGGAAGGCATTTCCTTTATAAATGTAAACAAAAACAATAGAGTACACAACTAAAGTAAGCACTAAGTAAACTGAGTACAAAAGTAAGTGATGAAAAGTAAATGGGCCAGTATACAAACTCAACTGTAAAGTACAGTACAACTGAAATCTAGCACAACTGTAGTAAAGTAAAACAACAACCACTGAGTAGTCCTTCGAAAATCCCACCTGAAGGGAGGGTACAGATGGCCTCCTCATCACCTCAAGTCCGTACGTCTGCTCCGTGTAGGTCTCTCCAAGTGTTCCACCTCCGGGTACCGTCTAGCTCCACAAGTCTCCACCTTGATCAGTTTTGTCCATCGTCTACATCCAACACAACGTAGTGCGGGCAAATACCGTGCAGGGGTGAGTATACGATACTCAGTAGGGACCCCGAGACCCCGAAGGTCTCCCAGAATCCACAAAGGATAAACCACATAAGAGAGATGCAAACATGAAGTATCAACCAACCCTACTTAGGTATATTCCCACACATATACATAAGTTATCAACCACAGTACGGCTCCAAATCTCGATCCCAAGTACAACCCAGTCCACACATGAAAGAAGTCAATCACATCGATGATAATGATTGAAAGTCAAGACTCAGATCACACATATATATATCTTTAAAATAACGATAGAGATGATCATATGTAGTCACTAATTCATCTAAGTTGTCGGACCCACATAAGATACAATACCAGCTAAGTTGCCGGACCCACACATGATACTAGAACAGCTACTCTGCCAGACCCACACAGGATACAAGTACAGAGGTCAAACTATTGGACCCACACAGGATATAAGAACAGTAGTCATCGTCGTCGAACCCACAGAGGATTCCAGTATGGTAGTCTTCACTGTCGAACCCACGAATGATCCCAGTATAGTAGTCGATGTATTCAAACCCACAGAGGATTCCAGTACAGTAGTCAACGAAGTCACAGCCAGCTCTAGGGTTCCCGCACACAGCATACTCGATTCCGGGAGGGTCTTCTCCACGAGAAAAAAGGGGTCGATATATCAACTGTCACGAATTCCTGAGTTGATGTATCTTGAAGTTCCATCTCATTAAAAGAAACCCAACGCAATAGACGGCACGTCAATCGGACGCCTGGTCTGAGAGTTATTGGCTCTTCCGTTCGAGAGGCCCGGTCGGAATTACGCTCGTTCCAAACCTAGACATTTTCCACAGTTTTCCAAAACTCACTTAGAGTATCGCAAAAGGACTGCCTCATCGCAAGGGTACTAGTACCACAGACGGCACATCGATTGGGAACATGGTCGTGAAGTTATTCGCATTTAAGTGAAACGGGCCTGGCCCGTTAAGCCCAGTGGGCTGGCAGGTCGGCCCATTCTGGCTCTGCGGGTCTGAATCGGCTAAGTGGTTGGCCCATCCCGATAATGCACGGCCTAGATGGGTGGGGCACTGTTCGGCCTGTGGCAGGCGGCCCGGCCCGGCGTGGCGTGGTCCAGCCCGCAGCTGGGCACGGCCCGGCCCGCGGTTGGGCGCGGCGTGCCCAGAGAGGCGCGGCCTGGCCATCCGTTGGTCGCGGCTCGGCCAACTGGCCGAGCAACGCGGAGTGGGGGGCACGACTTCCCAAACCGATGGCGCTGCCCTCCTACCCGAACGACTTCTCCAGCGCGAGCGGCCCACTTGGGTGGGCCGCTGTCCTCCACACGCAGCACCGCAGCCTCCTCCAACCTGGCCGGCTAACGAGTCGGCCGGTTCGCCCTCCAAAGTATCCCGCGGAGAGTGGGTCGTAGTCCTCCGCAGTGCGGCGCCATGGGGTGTCGCGGTTCCACCAGCCCGGCCATATTGGCTAGCCAATTCTTCTTAGGCCGAGCAGCCTACGATTGCGGGCCGCAGTTCTTCCACACGCGGTCGGCGCGTGGCCGCCGCCTTTTCTCATCACTGCCTCTTCCAACACGCTTCCATCACGGATAAAAACAATGACTAATGGAGGTTCATTGGGCCTTGTTAGTTCAGCTCATGCCCTCCGTGTTAGGCGGTAGCAGATGGACGATGATAATCCAATAAATTCAACATAGAATGGGGTACAATTTATTCACTTAAAGAATATAAAGAACCCCTACCTCGAAAAAAAATGACGTTGCACGTTGTCGAGCCGCAGAAAGAGGATTCGAATACGATGTCGGGATGAGTCCGAGAAGGAATCATAGTTGACGTTCCTCGCGGTGATGTCTTCTCCCTTGACGTGGAGGAAGAAGAAAGGATGAATTTCTTCGTGTTCTTCACGTTCCTCGTTGGATGAACAAACCTCCTCCTCTCCTTAATTCTCCCAAAATTCTCCCACCAATCTTTTCCAACCAATATAATAATAAGGCCCTCCCATAATATAACTTTGCCATGAATTTAAAATTAATTCAAAATAGGTTACAAATAATCAATGAAGATATTAATTAGAGGTTGGCACATTCAATGGGTGGGAGGTGGAGAGGCTCCACCATAATAAATATGGAGAGTTGTCAAAATAAACAGTAGGAAGTATTAATGGGGAGTTGAGGGGAGGTGAAAGGGTTTAGGTTCATGTGGGCCCCACCACACTAAATCCTCTCATGGGAGGTTATGTGGGGTGTGGGACCCACCCCTAACTTCCTCTTGGAGGAAATAACCACCTCTCAAAATAAAATTGTGTATCACTACAATTTTATTTAATTTAAGTCAAATCCCCAAATTATATCTTTCGGCTCGCATAAAATGCAACTGTAGTAAAGGTCCCCTTAAGCAAATACTTGCAGTGCGAGTTCATCGGTGTCCTCAGAATTAAATTCCGAGCACCGATTCAAAAGATATAAAAAACCACACATAAATTTACTAAATGTACCCAAACAAAACTTCAGAAATTGATTCCGGTCACACCGGGCCTCAGAATCAGGCACCGTCAGAAACTGCGGACTTGTAAAATTCCAAAGTATTTAAAAAATATTCCTTGAAATTTTTGGGTCTTTACATTACCCCCACCTCAGGGCTTTACATCCCTATAAAGTTACAACACACACTAGGGGAACAAATAGGGGTACTGAGCTCACATCTGAGCCTCTCACTCCCAAGAGATCTCCTGGAGGTTCCCGTGCTGCCAGCGAATGTGCACCAGAGGAATCGAATGTCCATGTAGGACCCACTCCTATCGATCCTCGATCTCCATCAGGACCTCTGTGAAAGTCACCTCATCATCAATGTCCATCTCCCTGTGATCAATGATGTGGGATGGGTCATGCATGTATCTCCTCAGCTGAGATACGTGGAAGACTTCATGCACCCTGTGCAACTGAGGTGGAAGGGATAGATGGTAAGCCACCTCGCCTACCCTGATGAGGACCTGGAAATGTCCGATGAATCGTGGAGATAACTTTCCACCCCAGCTAAATCTCTTTAGACCTCCTCGAGGTGAGACCCATAGGATGACGTGGTCACCATCCTCGAACTCCAGTGGTCTTCATCTTCTATCAGCATAGGACTTATGTCTGCTCTGTGCAGTCTTCATCCACTCCTAGATGATCTGCACCTTCTCCGTCGTAGCCTGCACCATCTCTGGCCCTACAAGTGCTAACTACTCTAGGTCTATCCAGCACAGAGGTGATCTAAAAGGTCAGTCGTACAATTCCTCGTAAGGTGCCATCCCGATGGTGGAGTGATAGCTATTGTTGTATGCAAACTCCACCAAGGGTAAGTGATCCTCCCAAATATGACAAAAGTCAAGGACACATGCACGGATCATGTCCTCAAGAGTTTGAATGGTTCTCTCAGTCTTTCCATCTGTCTAAGGATGGAAGGTGGTGCTCAGACGTAGCTCTGTCCCAAATGTGTCCTGTGATCCCTTCCAAAGCCGGGAAGTAAAGCGTGCATCCCGATTGTAGATGATCGTCGATGGAACACCATGAAGTCGTACGATCTCCTTTACGTAGAGGCATCCTAAGCTATCTACTGAGCCCTTCTCTCTGATCGGTAGAAAGTGGGCCGACTTGGTGAGTTGGTTGACAATCACCCAGATAGAGTCGTGTCCTCTGGATGTACATGGAAGCCCTGTCACAAAATCCATGGAGATCTCGTCCCAATTCCACTATGGGGCCTCTAAGGGATATATCAAGCTTGTTGGTACCTGGTGCTCTACCTTCACTTGCTGACAAGTGAGGCACAATGAAACGAACTCTGCTACAGCCTTCTTCATACCCGACCACCAGTGCTGTCGTTTGAGGTCCTGATACATCTTTGCCACTCCTGGATGTACTGCTAGAGGGGAAGTGTGGAACTCCCTCAGAACCTCCCCATGTAGTGCAACTGGTACCATGGTACGTCCCCTGAAGGAGATGAAGTGCTCCCCTCCTTCATAAAATCCATCAGGCACCTGCCCTGTGGATATCTGAGCACATCATGCCTCACAGTCAATGTCCTCACGTTGTGCCTCTCTGACTCGCTAAATACGTGGAGGAGTAACTGTGAGAGACTGAAGAAAGGATACTCCATCTATATCCAAAAAGTATATCTCCAACATGGATAGCTACTTCGTCGCCTCTCCTAGCAGCTGAAAGTCTGATCTCTTGCTAAGAGCATCAGCTACAATGTTCCCCTTCCCAGGAGTATAGACTATCTCAAAGTCATAGTCCTGGAGGAACTCGAGCCATCGCCACTGTCTCAGGTTCAGGTCCTTCTGTGAGAAGATGTACCTGAGACTCTGGTGGTCAGAGTAGACTGTAAAGTTCTCACCCATCAGATAGTGTCGCCACATTTTCAAGGTGAAGACCACTACTGTTAACTCTAGGTCATGGGTAGCATAGTTATGCTCGTTCTGTATCAACTTCCGAGAACCATATGCGATCACCGCTCTCTCCTGCATCATAACACACCAGATTTTGGTCCCTGATGCATCACAGTAAACTACATACCCAACACCCTCCTCCAGTAGCCTCAAGATGGGTGCACTGGTCAATATCTGCCTTAGCTCCTGAAAGCTCTGCTGGAATCTATCGGACCACACGAAGGGTTCCCCCTTATTTTTCAAGGGTGAAAGCAGTGCTTCAACTCTCAAGAAGTCTGGAACAAATCTCAGATAGTACCCAGCCAGACCCAGGAAATTTCGCACCTCCTTCACGCTCCTGGGTGACTCCCAAACAAGCACTGCCTCGATCTTCACTGAATCCAATGCTACCCCCACCTCTGAGATGACGTGTCTCAAGAAGTGAACCTATCGAATCCAGAACTGGCACTTTGAGATCTTACCATAAATTTGGTTCTCCCATAGTGTGTCCAGTACTACCCACAAATGGTAGGCATGCTCCTCCTCAGTAGTCGAGTAAATCAGTATGTCGTCGATGAAGACTACGACAAATCGATCGAGGTAAGGCTGGAAGATCCTGTTCATGAGACTCATGAACACTTGTGGAGTGTTGGTTACGCTGAAGCGCATAACCAAGAACTCGTAGTGGCCATACCGACACCTGAAGGCCATCTTCTGCACATCCTCATCTTGAACTCTGAGCTGGTGATAGCCTGACCTGAGGTCTATCTTCGAGAACCATCATGCTCCCTTGAGCTGATCGAAGAGGTATTAAATCCTCAGAAGTGGGTACTTGTTCTTCACAGTCACCTAATTTTAGGCGACGATAGTCTACACACAGTCGTAAGCTCCCATTCTCATTATTGGCGAACAAAATTAGGGAAGACCAGGGTGAAACACTAGGTCGGATAAATCCCTTTCCCTGCAAGTCCTCCAGCTGTACCCGTAGCTCACGAAGCTCAGCGGGATCCATCTGATATGTTGGGGTAGATATCAGTGTTGTCCCAGGGTACAGGTTTATGTAGAAGTCTACATCTCTGCAAGGAGGTAGTCCTGGAATGTCGTCAGGAAAAACATCCACATACTGATCCACCACAACAGGAAAACTTGGACTCCGCACATCAATCGCTCCGAGGATGAGACTAGCCAACTAATGTGTGATAGGCTTCCCTCCCCTCTGTGTAAGTCCATCCTACACTGCAAAGGCTCCCTTCTCACCGGTGAAGGTGAACCTGGTCCCATCTGTGTGGACACACTACACTTTGCGCCTAATACAGTCGATCTGAGCATGGACTGTAGATAACCATTCCATACCCAAGATGATGTCTTAAGGCCTCAAGGCCGCTATAAGAAGATCCCAACCGAAGTTCTCGCCTCCTAGAGTAAGCTCACACTACCGGAACCTATGCGTAATCATCGAGCCTGCTCCCATATGAGTCTCTAGATATAAGGATCGAGTCAACGGCTCCATCGAAATCTCTGACCTCCGAACAAGGGAAGTGGAAATAAAATAATGACTTGCACTTATGTCTATAATTACTACAGTAAGGGTGGAGGAGACACAAATAGTACCTCAAATTATATCAGGTGCGCTATGGTCATAGGCCCCGACTGCCTAGAGCTGATCCCTCCTCCGTCTGCCAGCTCCCGGTGGTCGAGGTGGACCTCTTGGTGGTGGTGGTGGTAGAGCATCGAAACATCGTCCACCACCCGCTGTTCAGCCAGCTCCTTTGCCTCATCCACAACCGAACCTGTATCCTGAGGTCACTCTATTAATGGCCTAGTCTTCTTGGACCTTTGTGTCAACTTTCTACTGCCCGCTGTAGAAGACTCCACTATGTGTTGCCCTGCGGTGGGTCTCGCTACTAAACACTGCTCAGCGAGGAATCTCTCCTCTAGAAGGGCTCTCTCTAGCACCCCTACCTATGTCGGGATGTTGAGGGGAATCGTCGAAGCCTTGCTCTCATGTCTCAGTCCCTGCTCAAAGGTCCGGGCCCTGAAGAAAGGATCTCATACTATATCTGTGGAGTAGCGTGAGAGGTCAGTGTACCTCGCTGAGTACTGAGCTACTATCATACTGCCCTGCTGTAAATGAAGTAACTCCTGAATCCGCACCGCACAGAGGGTGGATGGAACAAACTCCGAGCGGAAGAGACTCTCGAAGTCCGTCAAGAGTAAAGATGCCTCGTCATGCACCTGGAGCATTAGGCTTCACCATCTCTCTACTGCTACATGCCAGAGACTCATGACAAGGATCAACATAAGGTCGGATGGTGTCCCTACCAATTTGAAAACCCTGACGATAGCCTCCAGCCAATCCTTGGATACATGTGGGTCTATCTCTCCACGGAACCTGGGCAGCCTTTGTCGCTGAAACTCGTGCAACATACTCAAGCGGCGTGCACTCTCTACTTCTGGAGCTGGTTGTATCGGTGGCCTAGCGGGTAGTGGTACTGCTAGTGCCTCCTCTGTGATGGGGCCCTGCACCGAGGCCTCGTCGCTCAGTGGGATACCATCCCATATGTAACTCGAAACCCTAGCCGGCTGCCTTCGTGGGGACATTCTGTAAAGAAATAGGTGTGTCATGGTCAAACAGTATACCTGGTGAGCTGACACAAAGTAATCACAAAGAAAACTTTTCAAAGGAAACACACACACAATCAGTGTTTTCGTGCACTGAGTTGGAAATTATAGGTCAGGGTCCTGGTGTATGGATACATCAGCCGCCGCACCAACACTGGACTCCCTAGACTAAAAACCACACTCAATACTCTTAAAACTATTGCTTAACAGAAAGAAAGATTAGATTCCTGAGTTCTGCGGTATAACCTCCCTTTGATACTAATTTTTCATGACCCGTCCTCAGGGACCGTGCCATGACTACCCAAAGCCCACCTTCCATAGGCCAGGGGATGGCGACTAGCACCAAATTCGTAAATCCCTAAAATGGGAAGGCATTACCTTTATAAAAGTAAAAAAACACAATTGAGTACACAACTGAAGTAAGCACTAAGTAAACTGAGTAAAAAAGTAAGTGCTGAAAAGTAAATGGGCCAGTATACAAACCCAACTGTAAAGTATAGTAAAACTGAAAGCTAGCACAACTGCAGTAAAGTAAAACAGCAACCAATGAGTCATCATCTGGGAATCCCACCTGAAGGGTGGGTACAGATGGCCTCCTCAGCACCTCAAGTCCGTCCGTCCACTCCGTGTACGTCTCACCAAGTGGTCCACCTCTGGGTACCGTCGAGCTCCACAAGTCTCTACCTCGATCAGTGTTTTCTGGCGTCTGCATCCAACACAACATAGTGCGGGCAAAGCCCATGCAGGGGTGAGTATACGATACTCAGTAGGGACCCTGAGACCCTCGAAGGTCTCCTAGAATCCACAAAGGAAAAACCATAGAAGAGAGATGTAAACACGAAGTATCAACCAACCCTACTTAGGTATATTCCCATACATATACCTAAGTTTTCAACCACAGTACGACTCCAACTCTCGAACCCAAGTACAAGACAGTCCACATAGGAAATAATTCAATCACATCGATGATAATGATTGAAAGTCAAGACTCGGCTCACATAGATACACATCTTTCAAATAGCGATAAAGATGATCAGATATAGCCACTGATTCATCTAAGTTGTCAGACCCACACAGGATACAAGACCAGCTAAGCTATCGGACCCACACAAGATACAAGACCAGCTACTCTGCCAGACCCACATAGGATACAAGTACAGATGTCAAACTGCCAGACCTACAAAGGACACAAGAACAGTAGTCATCACTGTCGAACCCATAGAGGATTCCAGTACGGTAGTCGTCGTTGTCGAACCCACGGAGGATCCCAGTACAGTATTTGACGCAGTCGAACCCACGGAGGATTCCAGTACAGTAGTCGACGCAGTCACGGAAATCTCTAGGGTTCCCGCAAATAGCACGCTCGATTCCAGTAGGGCCTGCTCCTCGAGCAAAAAGGGGTCAATACATCAACTATCACGAAGTCCTGAGTTGATGTATCCCGAAGTTCCATCTCATCAAAAGAAACCCAACGCAATAGACGGCACGTCAATCGTACGCTCGGTATGAGAGTTATTGGCTTTTCCGTTCCAGGGGTCCGGTTGGAATTACGATCGTTCCAAACCCGGCCATTTTCCAATGTTTTCCAAAACTCACTTAGAGTATCGCAAAAGGACCGCCTCGTCGCAAGGTTCCCAGTGCTGCAGACGGCGAGTCGATCAGACGCACAGTCGGGAAGTTATTCGCATTTAAGTGAAACGGGTCTGGCCTGTTAAGCCCGGTGGGCTGGTGGGTCGGCCCATTCTGGCTCAACGGGTCTGACCCGGCTAAGTGGTCAGCCTGGCTCGATAATGCGCGGCCCAGCCCGGTGGGGCACGGTCTGGCCCGGGGCAGGCGGCCCGGCCCGGCTGGCGTGACCCGACCAGCTGTTGGCCGAGTGACGCGGAGCAGGGGGGGCAGCAGACTTCCCGAACCGGAGGCGCCGCCCTCCTACCCAGCCGTCCGAAGCTGGACGTCTTCTCCAGTATGAGCGACCCGCTTTGGCGGGCCGCTGTCCTCCACACGCAACACCAAGCGGCGCCGTGGCCTCCTCCAACCCGGCTGGCTGACGAGCCAGCCGGTTCGCCCGCCGAAGCAGCCTGTGGAGATCGGGTCGCGGTCCTCCGCAGTGCAGCGCCATGGGGCGCCGTGGTTCCACCAGCCCGGCCAGCTACGGCCGTCCAGTTCTTCTTTGGCCGAGCGGCCTGCGGTTGCGGGTCGCGATTCTTCCGCACGCGGCTGGCACACGGCCGCCGCCTTTTCTCATTGCCAACTCTTCCAACATGCTTCCATCATGAATAAAAACATGGACTAACGGAGGTTCATCGGGCCGTGTTCATTCGGCCCGCGCCCTCCACGTTAGGCGGTAGCATATGGCCGATGATAATCCAAAAAATTCAACATAGAATGGGGTACAATTTATTCACATAAAGAATATACAAAACCCCTACCTCGAAAAAAAATGACGTTCCATGTCGTCGATCCATGGAAAGAGGATTCAAAGATCACATCGGGGTGTGTTTGAGGAGGAAGCATAGTCGACGTTCCTCGCGGCGATGTCTTCTCCCTTAACGCGGAGGAAGAAGAAAGGATAAAGTTCTTCGTGTTCTTCGCATTCCTCACTGGATTAACAAACCTCCTCCTCTCCTTAATTCTCCTAAAATTCCCCCACCAATCTTTGACAACCAATATAATAATAAGGCCCTCCCATAATATAACATTTCCATGAATTTCAAATTAATTCAAAATAGGTTCTAAATAATCAATGTAGATATTAATTAGAGGTTGGCACATTCAATGGGTGGGAGGTGGAGAGGCTCCACCATAATAAATACAGGGAGTTGTCAAAATAAACAGTAGGGAGTATTAATGAGGAGTTGAGGGGAGGTGAAAGGGTTTGGGTTTGTGTGCCCCCCCCCCCCACACTATGAATATCATGAAAATCAATTACGCATTATCCTGAAGACACTTAGAAGAAATGAATTATATTGGAAGTTTAGAAAATGTGAATTCTGGCTTCAAGAGATTTATTTTTTTGGCCATATTGTCTCTAAGGATGGAATATTTGTTGATCCTTCAAAGACCAAGGAAATCCAAGAAATACCAAGACCGATGAGTATAACTAAGGTATGTAGTTTTATTGGTTTAGCAGGTTATTATCGACATTTCGTCCAGAATTTTGCCTGATTGGCTAACCCATTAACCAATATCACACGTATATGGGTTAAATTTGTTTGTACAAAAGAGTGTGAAGAATGTTTTGAAGAACTGAAGTGAAGATTAGTCAATGCTCCTATATTGACTCTACCATTGGGGAATTATGGGTTTGTTATTTATAGTGATGCTTCAAAGAAAGGACTTGTTTGTGTCCTTATGTAGAATGATAGAGTTATTGCCTATGCATCACTACAACTAAAAATTCATGAGCAAAACTATCCTACTCATGATCTTGAGTTAGCATCTGTAATCTTTGCTTTGAAGATATGGATACATTATCTATATGGTAAAAAATGTGAGATATATACCAATCACAATAGTTTGAAGTATATTTTCTCACAGAAAGAACTCAACATGAGGCAAAGGAGATGGATTGAACTACTCAAGGATTATGATTGCATAATACACTACCACCCGGGGAAGGAAAATAAGGTGGAATATGCTTTGAGAAGAAAGGATCATGGAGTTTTGAACAAGATGAGAATTGAAAGGGATCCTATTTTCATGGATCTAGTGAAAATAGATATAGGAATAATCATGGAAGGTGAAACATCAATACTTTTTTAAATGGTTTCCAAATCATCTTTACTAGAAAAGATAAAAATTTCTCAAGCTGATGACGAGGAGTTTCAAAAGAAAATTAAAGCTGTGAATGATGGGAGATTGAGTGACTTCATATATGAAGATAGAATTTTGAGAATTTGGGAAGAGTCTTTGTGTTCCTAACTTACCTGATCTAAAAATGGAATTGTTGGATGATGCTCGTAGTTCCAATTTCTCTATACACCTTGGCATCACTAAGATGTATAGAGATTTGAAGGAACGTTTTTGGTGGGACAACATGAAGAGGTAGATTGCTGATTTTGTGTCATGATGTATGGTTTTTCAACAAGTGAAAGCTGTTAGGCAACATCCTAGAGGAGACTTGCAACCTCTTCCCATACCTGAATGAAAATGGGATAATATTACAATGGACTTATTCATGGGGCTACCAAGGACTCCTAGAAGGAATGATGCAATATGGGTCATTATTGATCGTCTTACCAAGTCAGGACATTTTCTTGCTATAAGAGAAGATTTTCCACTTGAAAATTTTGCAAGACTGTATATTAATGAATTTGTAATACTTCATGGAGTACCCCTATCAATTTTTTATGATCGTGATCCCTATTTTAAATCAATGTTCTGGAAAAGTATTAAGAAAGCCTTGGATAATGAACTTTGTTTGAGCACTTCCTTCCACCCTCAAACTGATGGACAATCAGAACAGACTATTCAAACCTTAGAAGGCATGTTGAGATCTTTCTCACTTTACTTTCAAGTTATGTGGGATCAATATTTACCTATTTTAGAATTTTCCTATAACAATATCTTCCATTAAAGTATTCAGATGGCACCATATGAAGTGTTATACAGAAAGAGATGTCACGCACCAACCTGTTGGGATGATGTTGGTGAAAGAAGATTTGTAGGCCCAGAACTTGTTGATGAAACAATGGAAAAGTTGAAGGTAATACAAACCCACATCAAAGCAGCTCAAAGTAGGCAGAAGATCTATGTCGATGACCAAAGGAAGGATTTGGAATTTCAGGTAGGAGATCATGTTTTCTTGAAGGTATCTCCATGGAAGAGTGTTCTACATTTTGGTAAGAATGATAAATTGAGTCCCAGGTACATCGGACCTTTTGAAATTGTAGAACGAATTGGGTCTGTAGGTTACCGTTTGGAAATTCCGCTAAGTCTCTCCAAAGTTCATGATGTGTTCCACGTATCACTTTTGAGAAAATACATGCCTGACCCAACGCATGTACTTGCCTATGATGAATTAGAATTGGAACCCGATATTTATTATTGTGAAGATCCTATCAAGGTTCTTGATACAAGAGAACAAGTGTTGAGAAACTAGATGACTCGTCTGGTAAAATTTCTATGGAGAAACCATAAGATGGAAGTGGCAATGTGAGAACTCGAGGAACTTATGATAAAGAACCACCTGAATCTTTTTATGTAGTAATATTCTAGAAATTTTGAGGATGAACTTATTTTATGGAGGGGATAATGTAGAACCCCAAACTTCAATGGTACGTTTCCCTTTGAATAATGCAATAGCTTGTGTTGTACGCAACTTTGAGATTCTAACACATCACGACCAATCAAACTAGATATTATGAATAGTAATACCCACATTTTAAAATTTTATCAATTTTATCTTTCAAAATGTACTTCATTTCTTGGTTCGTGTTATTGAAATTATCTTAGGGTAAATTTTTGGTATTTTTTTGAAAACATTCAGTTTTTGATGAATAGTGAAAAATGCTAAATTTTAATTAAAAAACATTTTTAATAAAAAAAAATTATAGTGCTAAATTATACTATTGAGTGGTTTTTAAGTATAATTAGATTATATTTTTACCATTTAATACAATGTTGGTCATTGGACGCAATTTTACATTTAAACTGGACATAAGCAAGTGTCAATCTTTTGATAGTTATTATTTCTTAAAAACACGCTTTTTATTTTGACAACGGGAATTAATTTTAAATTAATTTCTTCCAATTCTTTGTTTTGAATTTATAAAAATGGATTCCATATTTAGAATTAGAAGATCTAAATTTTGTAAATAGGTAACTTTTATTTTTAGACATTTTGAATAATTACTTCGGTATATATTTTATTTACCATGGTTAAAGGGTAAATCCGGTAAATAAGGGTAAAAATAATAATAATATAATAATATTAAATTACCCTAACACGTGTTCTAACCCCATTTTCTGATACATGTCCGACCATGGGAATCCTTGGGTCTATTTTTGGACCCCATGGAGCCTCTTGTAAGTGATAATGACACTTTATATTAATTAAGTTAAAGTAAATACAAAAATGACATAAGCATATATCTTTTAGTAAAACAATTTTTACATACAGTTATATATGTTATCTCATAGACTATAAATATTAATTATAAATCTAAAATTATTTCCTACATAATGGTATTTTTTTTATAATTTTTATACATTGAATAATTAAATTGTTTTATGACACAATGATGATGCAGTATTTTCCTTATTAATGAAAAATAAAATAAATGGTATTATAGATGTTAAAATAAATATAATTTGAAATTTTTGATGCCATTAACAAGTTTTATAGGTTAATGTGACATGTTAGGATTTTTTTAAATTAATTTTTTTCTAAGTAATATTGCTGTTAAAAATTTAACAAAAACAAAATACCAAATAGTGTCAAAATTGACATAAAAGAGTTTTTTTAAAAAAATATTATATAATTAATTGATATTATATTCCTAAAACTATAAGGTTCATCCAAAGGTCTTAAATAATATTATATATGTCATTAATGAACCACTTTAGGTTCTCTTGGATGTTTATAGGATGTTTATTAACCATATAATATAAAAATACAAAGAGATATTGTAAATGTCAAACTAATTAAATAAGAGTTAGATCTTGAAGATAAGGTCAATATAGTGACCAAAAACTATCTAAAACCTATTGGTTGAGTGGTTTTTGACCCATACCCACCTTATACTTTAAATTATTCATTTTGGAGCCATTATAAACCGAAAATCATTTTATTATAAAATAATATTTCAATCATTTCCTAAGGTGCCTCGCACCCCTCTTATAAATGGGCACATCCCCTTATCTCAAATTCACACCTTAAAATCCATTTAGATCAGTCAAAAACTACCCAAATATCCTATAAAATATCCTAAATTCATCTTAGAGTCCTTAATTTAGTTATAAATCCAACCTAAGAAGCCATTTTGATCAAATCAAAAGGAAGAACCTGAAGAAGAGGTTAATATTTCATCACCTCTTTCAAGTTCCTTTCTTCTTACACTTCCTCTTTCTTGGTTGTTTCCATTCTAAAATAATAAATATAGTATCTTATATATAATTTGATGTTATTATAAATATTTTACAACCATATTCATAATTCTATCCATCCTTTGAATGACATGTCACCATACGTGCGTACGTACGGCTTACCGTCTCATCATCGTGGTGTAGTTGTTATTCAATACATTATTATTTGGATGGGTATAATAATGATGTATAATTGATGTAAATAATAAATATAAATTTATAATTATTCTTTATATATGATATACCATCCAATTATATATTATTTTATTATCATAATAATGATATTGTCGCTCGTGTGTATGTACGGATTACCGTCTCTATGAACGCGATGAGATTCATTCCCCATCGTATCCATTCAAGACTAATTTTCATTTGATGATTAAAAATAATGTTTAAAGACTTAATATCATTCTGAATATGAATAAGATACATCATATCCACAACAAACATTACTTACATAACAAATCATATAAATAAAAATGAATCAGTTAACACCTGAAACGATGATACAACCGAAATATCATTAACAAAGTAATATTAGAAGATCATATATGATATCATATTAATGTATATGGTTATTTTATAATTTAATAACAATTATTTAACCATTATACAGTAGGTTAACCTACCCTCAACCAAGGAAAATAACAAGGTAATGGTTAATTTCACAATCTCTTTATCATCCGAGGTTGTTTTATACGTGAGTATCTACTGGGACCTCTTTATCATCCACATCCGTGATTCTTAAAAATGTATTACAAAACATTTTTACTATTTATTAGAATATGGGTTAAAGTAATTTATACCATTTTTTGACTTTTTATAAAATATTTTTAAAGGAATCTTTCTGTCGTTTTCCAAACAAGGTACCTTATGACCTTTTCGACAAAATTAAGGTAATAATACTTTATTAACTTATATGGAGGGTGTGGATATTTTCCACAGTTATAAAATCATAAAAACTTCCCTTAAAAGATTATAATAATATTTTTAAAATAAATATTTTCTTTATAATTATGTGACTTTTAAATTATTTCAAAATAGAAAGATATATTTCTCTAAAAAGGTTTCGATTTCATCTATGTCAACATCCTTTGATGGATTTTAAGCTTATTTGAGGTTGATTTATTATGATACAAAACTTCCATATTGTATTTAAGGTTATGTGATATGTTTTACTATGGATGTTTTATTTTTACACAATTAATGGTTTATGGATAAAGTATTGACATTTTGTATGCTAGTTTTAATACGAATGTTTATGTTATGTTTAAACCTTTTCATATGAGGAATGCATTGGACTTAGTAAGTGATGGGTGGATCCCGCTATATCTCCTCAATGCATCGATAGATCTCATGAGACAAACTAGTTTCTTGGCACAAGTCCTTGAAAAAATCTTATTTGTATTCTTGGCACAAGGCCTTGACTATGTGGTTATGAAGTCTGGCATTATGCATTCCATCATTATGAAAGTGGCTATTGATATTGCATGTGATTATTAGACTAGTAGAATATCCATGTGAATAAGTAAATGGAATTATTTGATTTTATCTTTTCCATATTATGATGAAGTTAAATTTTAAAAGTCTTTTATTTTAGTCTTATACATTGCCTTAAATGCTTATGCTTATTTATGAAAGTTTCTGCAATATTGTTATCCTTACTGAGCATCTGAGATCACCCCTTTCTATGTCTTATTTCTTCCAGGATGTGAAGTATTTTATGAATAACCCACAGGGATAGTCTGAGGGGATGTGAGTGTGATATATGGAAATAATTTTGTTATAGTTTTTCATTTTATAATGTAATGTAAAACTTCTTAATGTATATAGTATTTAAAAGGCTACTAAATTGATCAGTCTTTCAGTACATGATTTCCTTGTATCATGACAATGTTATGTATTAATGCATTGACTCTGGGTAACTGGGTTCAGTGAGTTACACCCATTAGGTGGGATTTTTAGGGGACGTCTTTCCAGATAACTTTTGTACTTTCCTGTTTCCAGTTTTTCTTTTGTTGGGTTTTTATTCTGGACCATTTGACCTACAGATTTTACCTTTACTCAGTGGTATTTTATTGGCATGCATGTTTACCTTTCTAGTTTATGTTACATGGTTGTGTGTGTGTGCATATAGATACTCAGGAAAATGCCTCCCACTTGTAGGTTGATACCTTAGGCGCTAGTCTCCAACCTCTGGCCTTTGGTAGACGGGCTTGGGGGAGTCACAGCATGGGCCCCGGGGGACTGGTCATGACAGACACACTTGTTCAGATAAACCCCTTCTCCAAAAGATCTTGGACTTTCTTATTCAATTATTCCATCTCCACATTCTCCATTATATACTAGGTTTTTGATATCGGACTGGATCTAGGTATGAGTTCAATGTATAACTCTATATATTTTCTGAGGTAGGTCAAGGTAACTCCTTAGGAAATACATCAATGTATTCTTGAATGATGGGAACATTTTCTATCCTTATACTCTCATTTACTTATTCTACGTAAATGATCAACTCTATAAAGAAGACTATGGGAGGTGTTTTTTGATAAATATTGGGTCGAGATATCTCTCCTTGGAAAATAACTGTAGGTAGTCCATTCAAGACTACTAAGATTTCCTTGCTTCTGCATTTGATCTTAGCATTATACTTTGTGGTCCAGTCCATCACTAGTATAATGTCAAATTCCAACATGGGAATGACTACTAGATTTACGATAATATTGTTCCCACTAAAGTAATTACTACAGTTTCTAAACATTATTGATGCTTGGGTAATCCTTTTAGGAGTCTTGGCTGATAACTCTACTTTTAGCAGTTCAGGGATTGATTATATATTGTTTGAAAACATAAAGGATATAAAGTAATGTGTAGAACCAAAATCAAACAAAGTACTTGCTATATTTTATAAAACAACAAGTGTACCTTCCACCACATCATTTGGCACTTTAACTTTAGCCGTACTGATAGAAAAGCACGACCTTGCTCCCTTAGCCTATGCTGAGGCTGATGGTGATTCCCCTCCACTACCCTTGTATTGGGACACTGATTAGAAAAGTGACCAAGCTATCCACACTTGAAGCATTGGACATTAGGTATGGCATGTACCATCTTCCCTTTTTCTTTAGTATTAGAAAGTCGTGGATTCACCTCACTATGACAATTCTAAGTGATATGGACATCTCTTCCACACTTGTAACATTTACCACACCTGAGTAAGCAATTACCTGAATGCCTCTTCCCACACTTATTACATGTGGTAATTTGAAATTTATACCTCATATTCTATGATAAAAGCTCCTCCCTAAGCTTGGCTCCATAGATCTCTTCTTTTCATTGGATTTGTGAGACTACTACATCTCACCTAATTTAAACACTACTACAAATATGAACTTTATTAGCACTATAAAAGGGCATTAATATTGCTTGAAAAGAACTGTTAATCGAGGATAAGATAAGCGATGGTCCCCTATAACAGTGCTAAAAAAGAACTAATAAAGACCCCTTTTATCAGAGCTAAAAAAGTGCTGATAAAAGTGGTCTTTTATCAGTGCTAAAAAATAACTGATAAAAGTTAAAAAAAACATTAAAAAAAAAATTGTTATTCAGGCATGGGATTCAATAGCACTTGAAGTCCCCTTTAACAATGCCCCCCCCAACCCCAACCTGCACACCCTAGTGACCCCCCAAGCCTTTAACAACGCCCCAATTCCCTTTAACAATGCTAGCCATTATTCCCCACCCACGCGCACAACCTACCTCTCACTAGATTCGAACTCGGGACCTGTTGCCTGTGTGCCTAATCCTTTACCACTCCACCATATTTCTTTTCTCTTTATTTATTAATATATCTATTTATTTATATACATATTTAGTTATATTTACTCATATATTAATATATATTTATATTAACATATATATATTTATATTAATATATATAGTTATAGTTATATTAATATATATATATATATATATATCCGTATATAAATAAATATATATATATCCCTATATTAATATATATATATATATCTTTATATTAATATATATATTTATATAGTTATAATTATATATTTATTTGTATATTAATAATATTTATATGATCAGTTTTAAATACATTTATAAAATATTATTTTTTGTGTGTGTTTATAAATAAATAAATACATATATACAAAAAACACACACATATTATATATGTATTTGTAAGTATAATTATACATATTTATATATATTTAAAAATATTATATATTAATATGTATATACATATGTTTAGAATATATAGATAATATATATCAGTTTGTCAAAACAGAAGTACAAAAATACACACACACACACACATCATATAGGTATATAAATATTAATATATTTTGATTTTAAATAAAATTGATAATAGTTTTTTATTTAGATAAGCCTTATATATTGAGAAATATACTTTATATGTAAATATGATTATTTATTTATTTATAAAATTAAATTTTTATGGGTGAATATATAAAAATATGTATATATTATTATATAATTGATTATAAGTAACATTACATTGTGAAAAACGATAAAATTTTAAATCCATAATATCAATATAAATGTAACTCCTCGGAATAAATTCGGTCCCTAGTGAAAAAGGTCAAAAAGACCCCCTGAAACGAGGATGAAATTTCATTGAATGTTAAAAAATTTGGGTATCCGGAATAAAAACTCAGTTTTGAGGCATTATGGGCCTTTTTTGGCCTCGAAAAAATGTGAAAAAAATGTTTTATTTGGTCATAGTGCATAGATATCGTCACAGGCTTTGATTTGATATGCTGTAGAGCTCAAACAGACACCCAGATAAAAAGTTATGGCTGTTGGAAGTTTGAGTTACATTTTCAACTTATTTTAGATCTTTTATTAATTTTTTAAATTTTTTGTGTCTTAAAATTGTGATTTAATGATTATTAGTTTATGATAATTAGAAAATTATTAATTTATAATTTTTTAAGACATTTTATAAGCCATTTTTACTAAATATATTACATATTAAGTGAAAAATGTTTATTTATACTTATCTAAAAAATACTTACAAAATATATTTTATATTCATATAAATATAAATATACTTATATATTTATATATCAATATATTATTTTTTATGAAATATAATTTTTTTGAAATATACACTTTATCAGTGCTAGGAAAAAAACGCGGATAAATCCCCCCTATCAGCGCTACTAAAAAAAGAGTTGATAAAGGGGTCCCCCTTAAACAACGCTAAAAAAAGCGCTCATAAAGGGGTGACCTTATCAGTGCTAAAAAAGCGCTAATAAATGGTCCCTTTTAACATCTCTTTTTTTAGCACTGTTAAAAGTTCCCTTTATAAGTTCTTTTTTTAGCGCAGATAAAGGCACCCCCTTTATCAGTACTTTTTTTAGAATTGTTAAAGGGTGGCACTACGGAAAACTAGTTTTGTGGTAGTGTTGTTCAAATTTCATGGCACTCCACACAATCTCCTCGTACCTATCATAGTCTCGGTTGGATAAATTCTTCTACAGATGATATCTCAGTCCAAAGAAGAGTCTTTCAACATTCCCATTTGAATCCATGAAAAATATTGAGGTGTAATGGGTAGCCTAGTGAATTTTATATCATATCTTTTAACAGATTAATTCTCCTTCTGCTTCAGCTCAAGAAACTCCTTCTCCATTTTCATTGTCAATGAATGAGAGAAATACTTATTGAAGAAGACCCCTATGAACTATTCCCACTCCATAGATTCAATATCCTCCCTTGGCCTTATTTTTTTAATCAGTTTCCACAACTGATCAGCTTCTCCCTCTAAGAAGTAAATAACTAGGGTGAATTTCTCTTGTTCTGAACTATGAAGTACAAAAAATATCTTTTTTATAGAGTTTATCTACTATTTAGAAATCAATGGGTTGATATATCCACTAAACATTGGTGGTCGTTGATGTATAAAGTATTCAACAAAATTTTGTTCCCTTCTTGGTGAAATTAGTCTCTCATCTTGATTCGTATTATTTCCCATAAATTGAGTCAGTTTATTTATCATTATCATGAAATTTTCCATTCTGTCTTCCACCGGAGGGATGTCAGTGCATGGTCCATTTTGGTCACCATGTGAACGGTTCCTCCTATTTCCCTCCATTTTCTAGAAGAAGAAAACCTTAATTAGAAACTTTTTTTAAGAATCTTATAACTCTAAGGTATTTTTATGTCTTAAAACATCATGCTTAAACACGTTAGTCATTATCAACAATTACATTTTCTATAAATACTTCATAATGGTTCATAAAAATCTTGGGATTAACCAAACATATCCCGAAGGAATGTCAAACCAAGAGTGCAGCAAGGCTCATTGTTATGCACTACTTCCCATTCGAGTCTATCTCCAATAATTATTTTCAGGTTCTACCCCTAAATGCATCTGTTTCTAATCCACCTCTACTTGTTTGTATCCATACATGGATTTCCTTATTCCGAAACCACTTACTTAATATTTCACTAAAATACCTTGATATTTTCCTATATTTAAAATTTTCCTTAGTCTTATTCCTAAATTTTTTAAATCCTAATTTCCAAAAATAACTAAACCTCCCTTTAATACTAAATATAGCATCCCGCCTATTTATTACATAACATTTCATTACATTTAACAAAAATAGGATCGATAAAGATTAGTGTCTTGAAAATTAGGTACATAATATAAGAAAAAGTAAAACATTATTTTAAAACGATTTAAAGGATTATTAATTTGTTCATCCTAAGTAAAATTACTATAATTCAAAACCTAGAGACATACATCAAATAAAGGGGTGAGCATAAATCCCAGTAATGGAAAACAAGGGGAAACAGTTTTCATGTGAACTTGTGCGGTATCAATAAGAACATGAAGAACATTATAAAGGAATGATAAAGAGGAATATCATAAATAAAATAACTTGAATAATAACTTTACATTTTTTCTAAAACATTTAAGTTAGACATTCATGAACATATCACTAAGTTCCATCCCTAAGGTTTCATAAAAATTACCAAGATTATTCACCAAGATATCGTAAAACTTTTCATCTCTAGAGATTAAATTCTTTACCCAATGCATTGGAGTGATATCATGGTGAACCATTAATATGTATTTATTTTCATGTGATCCACATATTTCATAATAAAACATTTCATAAATAACCCATAGATAATCAAATAAATGGGTTTCGTATCTAAATCATGGCTTTAAAAAAGTGCTTAAAAACATGATCATTTTGTCTCTTATACCCCACAGAAAGGGAATGAGGGTTTTATGTATGTAAATTCCATAACCAACTAATTTTTTTTTATTTATTGATGAATAAATCTTGAAATTAAAGGGTTTTGGGTATTCAAATAAATAAAATAATATCATTTCATGCAAAAAAAGAGAGAGATTTTTAGACTAAAATTTTGCAGCTTAACGACTATGAAACAAGGTTTTATAAAAAATTATAAAGAAAGGGGATAGGGATATAAAATTAATAAATGACTCTTAATATAGTATATGGATAGAATAAAATATAAATATTAACATGGTATAGAAATTTGAAATTCATACCACATAAAAAAGATAACGTGAAATGAATAGAGAAGTTGAGAAATCCCTTACGGAATTTCGGCATAGTTATGACAACCCTGCTTTTATTACAAACTTAAACATGATTTATTACATAAAACGTCACTTGATACAACAAATAATATTGATAGGTTTAGTGTATTTGGGGATTATTATCAATACATAAAAACTTAAAACATGAAATACAACATCTTTATTGAAAACTTCCTTTACATGACCACTACATTCCCTCGTACTTAGCATTTCATGGGATAACCTGAGGACATGCATAAGAAAAGGGTGAGCTATAAAGCCCAGTAAGGTAGTACAAATGGAATAACATGAGGATTAAAATAAATTTTAGGCAATAGGCATATCAATAGATCATAAGAGAAACATTAACATAAAGGCATGATAAAGCATGACAATCATAGCATGGAAATGTGGCAACAACACTTAACATGGAATTGGCATGAGCCAAGGCTCATTGCACATGAAGCATGAGTAAATCCTCATTGCAAATAAAGAACAAGTAAACCCTAATTTCACTTGAATTATCATGATTCAACACTCATTGCACATTATGTATCATGATACTATACTTTACCCAATGCATTGGAGCTCTATAAGGGCGCACCCTTCTTAAAAATTTCATTTCATGCATAAGTGTGCCACATGGATCATAAAACATGGATTCATAAAACATAATCATTTATTCCATGATAAAGGAATGTGTAATTCATACATGAAACCTTATAATCAATAAGTAAGTGTTCATAAAGGTGAATATCCTTGATGGATAAATGGGCATGGTATTCACTACACAATGGAATTTGCTTAGAAAATCGGTGTGATTTCGGCAGCATAACGACATGACATAAGAATTCATAAAAAAAGGATGATGAAAGAGAAAGGGGTTCCTTGTCATATTTAAATGTAATGGACAGTAAGGATATCATATAGATAAATTTCCCAACAATTGAAATTGAATTTTGATTCATGATACAAAAGTATTTCTTGAATGTAAATGAGGAGAGAGAAGTTCCTTTCGGAATTTCGGCATAGTAACGGTTGTACATGGGAGGAATTTAATAAGAGAGAAAGGGGTATCCCATCATTAAAACATAAATAGGGAAGTATGATGGAGGTGCGAAACCATACCCAAACATTAATAATTGAAATTGAAAGGGAAAAACAACTTAAAGAAGATTGGACAAAAATGAGAAAGGAAGAAAAAAACCCTTACTTGGAAGTGTGCTTCCAAAGGCTAGAGAGAGGCTTGTGAGAGGATTATTGAGAGCTTAGGGAACCTTGGGAGGATTATAGAGAGAGTAGGTCATGGGTTGGATGAACTTAAAAGGCTTTGAGTGAGGTGTAAGTGGGAGCTTGGGTGAGTTTATATAGGAAAGGTTAGAGAATTCTTTATTATTTAGGTTTGGGACCCCTTACATTAAATTAATCCAAACCACAAACCATACCATGGTTTTTGCCCATGGTTTTTGGAAAAGGTAATAGGAAAACAATATTTTATAAGTCCAAATTCCAAACTTCTTAAAATAATAGGGTTGCTTATATGGAGGTGAGTCACACTCCCATGGAAAACAATTTAAAAAGACAAGGTGTTTAATAAGTCTTGAGGGGCCCATTAATGCTTTGAAAAGTAAGTCAAAAAAACCAAAAATCAAATTATTTTAATGTTAAAACATATATTGGCCCAACATAAAGCTTATAGTATTTTATTACACCACTATTGGGTCATTATGATGTCATAAAACACATTATATATTTAAACGGTATTTAATTTTTACCCAAAAATTTGACTGTCTCAGAAAATTATGAAAAATTCACCGTTGGATAATTTAGACATCCTGATTCCAGAAATAACATTTATTTTATCTAAATAATTTTCTAAATATTTTAATTTTCACTTTTAAAATAAAAACCGACATTTATCGAAAATTCACGGGTTTTGACAGAAATGGATTTCAAACCTTAATAAAAATTAAAATTGCATTCATAAAATTATAAGATCATTTATATTTAATAAAAATTAATTTAATAATAATAATAATAATTTATTAAAATATTATTTAATTCAAAAATACATTAATTTAATAAAATATAATTCTTAATTAAATAATAACTAAAAACATTATGTGTACTTTAAAAACTATTTACAATGTATCAATAATGACAAGAAAGTATATTCATTATTATATACAAAACAAATAATGTACATGAACATAGTACTATTTACTTGTTACATAACCCCTTAAAACAACTGCATAAGAACTAAGGGTAAGGTTTTCAATGGTGACAGACTCTTGGGGTGGCTCGGATAACATCGCTCGAGTGGTAATTTCTATCAACTTCCACTTCTCCCATAGACAGTCCCGTTCAAGCTTGACATGATGAAGCTCAGCTTGGTCTTGGTCAAGAGTGAAGCCCAAGGATTCCACCCCTTTTCCGAGCTTCGAAAAATGGGATTCGTATGGGGAAATTCTACTGGATGAGGCCATAGCTTCCTTTGTCTGAGTAAATTTGGATTTGTTAAAACCCTATATTTATACTAATCATGTGATCACTGTTCAACAGCTATATTAGCAACGTTCAAAATTATTAACATAAAACCAAAGAATTTGACATTTTATATAAACATAAAGAGACATTTAATTAGATCAAGAGGGATTTCCATTAATGAAACTTTGGGTCATTACAATATTCCCCCCTTAAGAAATTTTGCCCTCGAAATTTCCTTTTACCACACTAAAACAGATGTGGGTAACTCAACTTCATCATTTCCTCCAATTCCCAAGTCGCTTCTTCAAACTTGTGGTTTCTCCACAACACCTTGACAAGGGGCATTGTCTTATTTCATAGAACTTTTTCTCTATGATCTAAGATCTTCACTGGTTGCTCCTCATAAGAAAGATCATATTCCAATTATACCACCTCATAAGAGAGTACATGTGAAGGGTCCGGTATATACTTCCTTAAGATGGATACATGAAATATATCATGCACTTTGTCCATGGTAGGTGAAAGTGCTAGTCGATAGGCCACAGCCCTGACATGATCAAGAATCTCAAAGGGGCCGATGTACCTTGTACTTAACTTCCCTTTCTTTCCAAACCTCATAACCTTCTTCCACAGAGATATGTGTAGAAAAACCATGTCTCCAACTTTAAACTCAAGGTCTTGTTGATGATTATCTGCATAACTTTTTTTGTCAACTCTGGTCTTCCTTGATATGATGCTGAATGGTTTTCACCTTCTCCGTCATTTCCTCGACCATTTCTGGTCCAAGCAGCTTGCGTTCACCGACCTCATCCCAACACGCTAGTGTTCTGCACCTTTTCCCATAAAGGGCTTCATATGGTGCCATTTGGATACTCGAGTGGAAACTGTTATTATAAAAGAACTCAACCAGAGGAAGATGTTGATCCCATCCTCCTTTAAAGTCCATTGAGCATGCTCTCAACATATCCTCAAGTTTTTGTATATTCTTTTCGGATTGGCCATCAGTTTGAGGATGATAGGCCATACTGAAGTTCAGTTCAGTATTTAGAGCATGTTGAAGACTCTTCCAAAACTTAGAGGTGAATCTTGGATCTTGGTCAGACACAATAGATAGTGGTACTCCATGCAACCTTACCACTTCCCTGATATATATTTGTGCCAGTTGATCCAATGAGAAATCCTCCCAAATAGCAATGAAGTATGCAGTCTTTGTAAGACGATCCACAACAACCCAGATTGCATTTTTGCATTTGGATGTCCTTGGAAGTCGGGTGACAAAGTCCATGGTGATGTTATCTCATTTCCATTATGGTATGGGCAATAGTTTCATCATCCCCTTATACTTCTTCCTCTCTGCCTTCACTTGCTGACACACCAGGCACTTTGATGTATATTCAGTGATCTCCTTCTTCATAATATCCCACAAAAAATTTTCTCTTAGATCTCGATACATCTTTATGCTCCCTGGGTGAATAGAGAAATTTGAACTATGTGCGTCATCCAAAAGTTCCTTCTTCAACTCCGGACTTGATGTAACACATAGTCTTTTCCCAAACCGCAAAATTCCTTCTTCATTAACATTAAACTCCGATGATTTCCCCTTTTTGTTAGCTTCTACTTTTTCTTGAATTCCCAAATCATCCTTTTGATCATCCTTTAACCTTTCCAAAAGAGATAGTTGAGAAATCATTTGTGAAAGGATTGATGATGTTCCCTTCTATATGATTCCCATGTCCATCTTCATCAAGTCTAAGAAGATTGGATCCTTCTCAATTCTCATCATTGATAGAATCACTGGATCCTTTCTACTTAGGGCATCTTCCACCTTGTTCTCTTTCCCAGGGTGGTAAGGGATTGAATAGTCATAATCCTTGATGAGATCTATCCATCTTCTCTGGCGCATATTAAGATCTTTCTGTGTGAATATATATTTAATACTATTGTGGTCAGTATATATCTCACATTTCTCTCCATAGAGATAATGCCGCCAGATTTTCAAAGTAAAGATCACCACTGCCAACTCCAGATCATGCGTTGGATAGTTTCGCTCATGTATTTTCAACTGCCTTGAGGCATAGGATATAACTTTATCATTCTAAATCAGCACACAGCCTAATCCATTCTTCGAAGCATCGCTGAAAACCACAAAAGGTTCCCCACTTGTGGGTAAAGTGAGTACAGGCACAGTGATAAGCCTCATTTTCAACTCCTTGAAGATTTATTCGCATTCATCACTCCAAGAAAACTTTACTCCCTTTCGAGTTATCTTAGTAAGAGAGTTGGAAAATCGTGAGAACTTTCTCATAAATCGTCGATAATATCCAGCTAACCCCAAGAAGCTACGGATATCCGTTACCGATGTTGGCCTCATCCATCCCTCAATTGAATCTATTTTGGAGGGATCCATAGATATCCCATTGCTTGTGATGATATGGCCCAAGAATGAGACTTCCTTCAACCAGAACTCACACTTTCTGTACTTTTCATAGAGCTTATCCTTGCGCAAAGTCTCCAGTACAGTTCTTAAATGCTTTTCATGATCCTACTTGGTTTTGGAGTATATTAGAATATCATCTATAAATATTACCACAAATTTGTTGAGGTAATCTCTAAAGACTCTATTAATTAAGTCCATGAAGATTGTTGGAGCATTAGTGAGTCTGAAAGGCATTACTATGAATTCATAGTGCCCGTATCTTGTGCGAAAAGCAGTCTTGGTGATTTCTTCCTTCTTCACCCTTACTTGATAATATCCCGACCGCAAGTCCACCTTGGAGAAGTATTGTGCTCCATGTAGCTGATTGAACAAGTCATCAATTCTTGGGAGAGGATACTTGTTCTTTATCGTGATTTTGTTAAGTTCACGATAATCGATGCAAATCCGCATTGACTCATCCTTCGTCTTGATGAAGAGGACTGGTGCACCCCATGGTGAATCACTTGGGTGTGTAAACCCATTATCCAGATTCTCTTTTAGTTGTTTATTTAGCTCTTCAAGCTCTACAACATCAATTCTATATGGAGTCTTGGATATTGGTAAATCCCTGGGTATAAGTTCGATTGAGAATTCAACATCTCGTCTAGGAGGAAGACCAGGCAGTTCCTCGAGAAACACTTCAGCTAATTCCCTCACAATAGGCATTTCTTCAAGGATGGTTTCTTCCTTGGACTCAATCATCTGAGCCAGGTACGTGTGCTTATAGGGCAGTAATATCCATTCTTGAGATGATGGAGCTAAAGGAGATTCATCTTCCTCCTTACACTTTTAAAGAATCGGGGGTCGATTCTCCATATGGAGTGTGATATCCCTCTCCCGAAAATTTATGTTGGCTCTATATAAGGAAAGTCAATCCATGCCAAGAATTGCATCAAATTCCACCATAGGGAGTATGACGAGGTTCTCCGGGAAATTCAATCCACAGATTATAACAGGGGAGGACTTATATTCATGGGATGCAATTATTTCTCCATTTACCGTACTCATCGACATCTTCACTTCCATGATTTGTGGTGGTGCTGGGATTGTTCTACTAAACTTTCATGATATAAAAGAATGCGTAGAACCTGAATCAAAAAGTACGTTCGCTATTATTGAATGAATAACTAGTGTACCTATCACCACTTCGTTGTCGGGGTTCACTTCGGAAGAAGTGATGGAAAAATGTCTTCCTTGCTGCCTTGGAGGCTGTTGGTTGCCTTCGAAAACCCTTGGATTAGGGCACTGATTTGAAAAATGACCCGGTTCTTTGCATTTGTAGCATTGAACAACGTGTTGAGGTTCGAATGGAGTGTTCCTCTCCTCTGTCGCAGCCGCGGGTATTTCTTGCCAGCAGTTAATAGCTAGGTGACCTTCTCTTCCACACCTGAAGCATTTCCTCATCCCCTTAAGGCAATTTCCAGGGTGCTTCTTTCCGCACTTTTGGCAAGTGGGGTACTGGATCTTCTTAACACCGTTGGATTTATCCAATGGACTACCATCATTGAAGTCCACATTACGCTTCTTATCCCCATGATACCCCTGTGATTCTCTGATCTCCATTTCGACCTTGAGGGCACATCAGACAATTTCCTTATAGCTGTCGAAGTCATGGATTGCTAATGCTTTCCATAGTCTAGGCTTCAACTCACCAAAGAAGCGGTCAAATTTTCATTATGGGGTAATGAAAAAGCCGAAAGCGTATCGTGCAAGCCTTGTTAAGTTCTCCTCATACGCTCCAACAGATTCTTCATCTTTTTTCTTGAGGGAAATGAATTCCCTTTCCATCTTAAGCCAAAGGGTGCGCGGAAAATATTTATCGTAAAACATCTTCTGAAAATCCTTCCATTCCAATGCCTCGATCTCCTCCTTAGGCTTCGTATTTTTGATCAATGTCCACCATTGATCATCTTCACCCTCCATACGATAAGCATCCAGAAGAACCTTCTCTTGTTCAGAATATTGAAGGATATAGAAGATCTTTTCAATAGAGTTGATCCATTGTTCAGCGATCATGGGATCGAATGATCCACTAAAAGTAGGAGGCCTTTCTCTCATGAATCTCTCGATAGCGACTTTTTCTTTCTTAGGGGGGGTTGAACATTACTTTCGACCTGTGTTTCTATTAAAAAATTGAGTTAGCTGAGAGAGAAGCATGACAAAGTTCGCGATTCCCGCTCCCCTTGGATTGAGCATCTCATTAGTACAGTCATCACACTGATCTTCACAACAGTTGTTAGACCGAGTCCTCCTATTACCAGCCATTGGATGGAATAAAAGGAAATTTAGGGGTAACAAATAAAGGGTAATCCAAAGAAAAAAGTTGATGACTTATAAATAAACTTTTATTTCCCTAACTCATGAGTCTATAGGCTTTAATCTAGGCTTTTCATGATCTACCTTCTAACATATATTCTTAGGGTCATTTTTTTAATTCTCTTAATAAGGGTTCATACTAAGATTATGAATTTATCAAAACATATCCCCCGGGAGTGTCTTAAACAAGAGTGAAGCAAGGCCCATTTTCGTGCACCAGTTCCCATTCGAGTCTAGCTCAAAGCGGTGTTTTCGAGTTTTACCCCTAGGATACATCTGTTCTAGAGCCACCTCTACCTACTCGTATCCAAACATGGATGTATTTGTTTAATAAACCACTTACTCAGTACTTACCAAAACATAGGGATGTTTTTATTATACTTAGTCTTGTCACTAATTATTTACAAGGGTTTTCTAATCCTAATCCCAAAAATAACTAAATCTTCCTTTGATACCAACTATGACAACCCTTCTTTTATTACAAACTTAAACATGATTTATTACCTAAAACTTCACTTGATACAACAAAGAAAATTGAGAGGTTTAGTGTCTTTGGGGCTTAGGATCATTACATAAAAACTTAAAACATGAAATACAACATCTTTATTGAAAACTTCATTTACATGACCACTACATTCCCTCATACTTAGCATTGCATGGGATAACCTGAGGACATGCATAAGAAAAGGGTGAGGTATAAAGCCTAGAAAGGGAGTACACATGGAATAACATGAGGAGTACAATACATGTTAGGAAATAGGAATATCAATAGATCATAAGAGAAACATGAACATAACATCATGATAAATCATGATAATCATAACATGGAAATGTGGCAATAACACTTAACATGGAATTAGCATGATCCAAGCCACATTTCACATGGAGCATGAGTAAATCCTCATTGCACATAAATCACGAGTAAACCCTCATTGAACTTTAATTATCATGATTCAACACTCATTGCACATGATGTATCATGATACTATACTTTACTCAATGCATTGGAACGCTATAAGGGTGCACCCTTCTTAAACATTTCATTTCATGCATAAGTGTGCCACATGGATCATAAAACATGGATTCATAAAACATAATCATTTATTCCATGATAAAGGAATGTGGAATTTATACATGAAACTTTATAATCAATAAGTGTTCATAAAGGTGAATACCTTTGATGGAGAAATGGGCATGGTATTCACTACACAATGGCATTGGATTAGAAAATCGGTGTGATTTCGACAGCGTAACGACGTGACATAAGAATTCATAAAAAATGGTTGATGATAGAGAAAGGGGTTCCTCATCATATTTACATGTAATGGATAGTAAGGAGGTCATATATATACATTTCTCAACAATTGAAATGGAATTTAGATTCATGATACAAAAGTATTTCTTGAATGTAAATGAGGAGAGAGAAGTTTATTTCGGAATTTCGGCATAGTAACGGGTGTACATGGGAGGCATTTAATGAGAGAGAAAGGGGTATCCCATCATTAAAACATAAAGAGGTCAGTATGAGGGAGGTTCGAAACCATACCCCGACATTCATAATTGAAATTAAAAGGAAAAAACAACTTAAAGAAAATTGGACAAAAATGAGAAAGGAAGAAAAAAACCCTTACTTGGAAGTGTGCTTCCAAAGGATAGAGAGAGGCTTGTGAGAGGATTATTGAGAGCTTGGTGCACCTTGGGAGGATTCTAGAGAGAGTAGGGCAGTGGTTTTACAAACTCCAAAGGCTTTAAGTGAGGAGTAAGTGGGAGCTTGGGTGGGTTTATATAGGAAAGGTGAGAGAATTCCTTATTATTTAGGTTTGGGACCCCTTACATTAAATTAATCCAAACCACAAACCATCCCATGGTTTTTACCCATGTTTTTTGGAAAAGGGAAGATTAAAACAATATTTTATAAGTACAAAGTCCGAACTTCTTAAAATAATAGGGTTGCTTATGTGGAGGTGAGTCACACTCCCATGGAAAACAATTTAAAAAGACAAGGTGTTTAATAAGTCTTGAGGGGTCCATTAATGCTTTGAAAAGTAATTAAAACAAACCCAAAATCATATTATTTTAATGGTAAAACATATATTGGCCGAACATAAAGCTTATAGTATTTTATTACATAACTATTTGGTCATTATGATGTCATAAAACACATTATATATTTAAACAGTATTTAATTTTTACCCAAATATTTGACTATCTCAGAAAATTATGAAAAAATCACCGTTGGATAATTTCAACATCTTTATTACATAAATAACATTTATTTTATCTAAATAATTTTCTAAATATGTTAATTTTCACTTTTAAAATAAAAAACCGACATTTATCGAAAATTCCCGGGTTTTGACAGAAATGGATTTCAAACCTTAATAAAAATTATAATTGCATTCATAAAATTATAATATCATTTATATTTAATAAAAATTAATTTAATAATAATAATAATTTATTAAAATATTATTTAATTCAAAAATCCATTAATTTAATAAAATAGAATTCTTAATTAAATAATAACTAAAAACATTACTTGTAATTTAAAAACTATTTACAATGTATCAATAATGACAAGAAAGTATATTCATTATTATATAAAAAAATAATTTTCATGAACATAGTACTATTTATTTGTTACATAACCCTTTAAAACAGCCGCATAATACCTAAGGGTAAGGTGTGCAATGGTGACAGACTCTTGGGGTGGCTCGGATAACATCACTCGAGTGGTAATTTCTATCAACTTCCACTTCTCCCGTAGACAGTCTCGTTCGATATTGACATGATGAAGCTAAGTTTGGTATTTGTCAAGATAGAAGCCCAAGGATGACACCTCTTTTCCGAGCTCCAACAAATGGGCTTTGTATGGGGCAATTCTACTGGATGAGGCCATCGCTTCTTTTTTCTGAGTAAGTTTGGTTTTGTTAAAGCCCTATATTTATACTAATCATGTGCTCACTGTTCAACGGCTATATTAGAAATGGAAAAAATTCTTAACATAAAAACAAAGAAGTTGATATTTTATATAAACATAAAGAGACATTTAATTAGATCAAGAGGGATTTCCATCAATGAAACTTTGGGTCGTTATAATAGTAATGACTGTACTAAAGGAATCATAGTGGGGATTAATGAGAGTGAAATGAAGATATCATTATTTATAAATAAAATGGATATTAATGTGAGTATGTATGAACTTATCCCAATCATATGAAAATTTAATTAAAAATAAATATATAAAAAAAGAGTCCTTGATAAAAAGGAGAGTGGAAGATCCCTTACTTGGATGTGTGGTCCCAAAGGCATTGGATATGCTTCTTGGGAGATTTGGGGTGCCTTGAGAGGACTCTAGGTAGTATATAGAAGATTATTTATGATATTTAAGAAGTTTTAGTGAAGTTAAATGAGATCATGTGTGGGTTTATATAGGAAAGGAGAAAGATTTCATTATTATTTAGGTTTTGGACACTAAAAGATATAATATTCCAAACTAAAAATCATACCATGGTTTTTTTTCATGGTTTATTCCAAAGGGGAGTGGTTTAAATTATTTTATAATTTAAAGGGACTAAAAAAATAAAATATTTCCCTTTCTTATGTGGAGGTGAGTCACACTTTTAAGGAAATGATTTTCAAATCATAAAATACATTATAACTCTTGGAGGGTCCACTAAGGCATTATAAAATTAATCAACCAAATCTAAAATGAAATTATTTTAAATTTAAAACACATATCTTCCGAATATATCCTTTTATAATTTTTATTACATCAATATTGGGTCATTATGATGTCATAAAACACACTATATATTTATACGGTATTTAATTTTTTTACCTAAAAAGTTGACAGTCTTAGAAAATTTTAAAAAATTCACCGTTTGATAATTGCGATGTTTTGATTACAAAAAATATATTCATTTTATCTAAATAATTTTATAAATATGTGAATTTTCACTTTAAAAAAACAACCTGTATTGAAATTTGACCGGTTTTGATGAAAACAGTTTTCAAACCTTAATTAAAAATCACATTTGAATTCATCAACATTGTATGATCATTTATATTTAATAAAAAAAATCATAATATTTTATTAAAATGTTTCTTATTACTAAAATTAATCAAAATAAATTTATTTATTGATATTAAAAAAATACAATTTCTATTTTTCTCGAATAAAAATATAATTCTTATCAAACTAATTACTTAATCATTTATCATAATTTATAATTAAAAAGAGTGTATTTATAATACTGTTTAATTATAATAAAATTATTAATAAAACCTTGGATTTATATAATAATTTATATATTTCTGACAAGTACCATTCTTACCTGAAAAAATCAATTTATCTAATTCATTATATTATTATGAAAAACTAATCTTAAAATGGAAATGATGTAAATAATAATTTTATTTATACAAAGGGATTACACAATAAGTGACTAATACCTAGTTACATAAACCCTTATAAAACCCTCATAAGACCTAAGGGTAAGGTGTTAAATGGTGATAGACTCTTGGGGTGGTTCGAATAACATCGCCAAAGTGGTAATCTCTGTTATCTTGAACTTCTCTCGTAGGAAATTTCATTCAAACTT
This sequence comes from Viscum album, assembly GCA_963277665.1. Taxonomy (NCBI): domain Eukaryota; kingdom Viridiplantae; phylum Streptophyta; class Magnoliopsida; order Santalales; family Viscaceae; genus Viscum; species Viscum album. The sequence goes on along the minus strand of OY728164.1, from coordinate 1,086,435,718 downwards.
AATGTGTTGATGCTCGTCTTGGGCTTGGTCCAAAGAAAATCCTAGTGAAACCACCTCCCTCCCAAGCTCCGAAAATTGGGATTCATATGGCCCAAGTCTACTAGATGAGTTAATCGTCTCTTCTTTCTACGTTAACCATTATCAATTCTATTTATAATTGTTAATCTTAACGTTAAGAGTATAGTTTCCAATGGTCATATTTACCAACAGAATTAATCGACCAATGGTCAAACCCAATGGTCTCACTCACTTTATTAATAAATGGATATATTTTTTTTAAGTACAAAATAATATAACACACATTTTCTAGAATAAAATATTATTCAAAAAGTTCGGGTCGTTACATGTAGGGTTATTTATGAAATGATCTAAGTGGAACCTTTATTGTTATTATTGAAATTTTTTGAGTTTAATAGGAAGGTTTATACACTTTGTATAATATCTTACCATGTGTTTTGGTTAATATTTAAAGTTAATTGGAATGGTTTAATATCCTTCTATGGATTATGAAGTTTATTTGAGTGCTTCATTCATGAAAAAATCACTTTAAATACTCGTTGTTTGGAGAAAAAATGAGATTATGGTGGAAATATATTAAAGGAAGAAATTATACTTTTAAATTTAGTATATTTAATTGTGTTTTTAGTATATATGGTAAAGGAATTCCTCAAATCTAAGAAAATAATATTGAAAAAAAATTCCTCTTACATTCATTTCTAATTAATTGATGGCCTTTTTCACACCTTATTGATTTATAGTTTTGTAGTGGTTAACTTTATTAGGATCATTAAATTTATTATGATCATTTTACTTTTTCACACTCTATAATTATTTGGATATTACTATAATTAACCAATCATTTATAGATGAAATTCCCTTTTAAAATGAATAAATGCATTATTAAGTAATGTAGTAATAGAAAAAACATACATTACTTTGATTATTTTGGAATGTTATATCCTTTTTGATTTAAAATACCATTAAACATTGAACCATTGATAATATAGTCATTAAACGGTGATTATATGAGTAATATATATAAAGGGTTATGATAAAGTCTAATTGACACAGAAGGAAGGAGAGGTAGCCTTGACTAGTAGGGTCTTACCTTATGAAGCCCATTTATGAGTGCTTTTGAGGAAGATAGCATCATTGGCATTTTCCATTGACCAATAAAAATTGAGATTAAATAACTAAATCATAATTTAAACTTTTTATGGGATAATTTCAAGCTCCTCGAGATCACAACCCAAACCACATGCATCGAAACACCCCATGAAAATCTCACCATCACATACCTTACCCTTAGAGCATTCACTAGTGTAATATAGGTTTATGTATCTAGAACTTAATAGTATAAATTTTTATATTTTTATTTTTAAAAAAATATTGATTTTATTTATCCTTTTTTAATATTACTCTTTAAATGATTCAATAATTATTTTGATAAAAATTATATTCTGACACAATAAAAAACAAATTTTATTTTTGGAAATATGTAGTTTCAATCAAGACACTTTTTTTGATGAATTCAATGATTTTATAAATAAATTATATTTTAATAAAATATTATTATGAAATAATATTTATTAAATATAATTGAAAATATAATTTTATGATGTTCAATGTAATTTTTATAAGGGTCGGTTTACTAATATTGTAAAAAACTAGTATTTTACAATAAATGGGGATTTTTTTTATTTTAATGTGTGAATTGTTATACTTAGAGAATTATTTTTATAAAATAAATATTATTTTTGAAATTAACACATCAAAATTATCCAATGGTTGTTTTTTCATAATTTTTGGAGACAAGGAAATTTTTTGGTTAAAATTAAATATGATATAATTACACGGTATGTATTATGGCATCATAAAAAACCATAATTGATGTGATAAATAAAATAAAGATTATTCTTAATAAAAATTATATTTCCCATTTAAAATAATAATTTTTTTAGGATATTTTATTATTTTTATAAACCCTTAATGCATCCTCCAAAACCTATATTATATTTTAACATTTTAAAATTAATTATTTATAAACATGACTCACTTACACATCACCAAGGGTATTATTTTAATGTATTTGATTATTAAAATTATAAAATAATAGAAACTAGTAACCTTTGGTAGAAACCATGGTAAAAAACTATGGTAATGTTTTTGGTTTTTAATACTTCATCATATAGAGTCCAAAACCTAATTTTTGAAATTAATAAACAATTATCCACTATTTTTCTATATAAACCCACACAACCTCTTATTAATATTGACTAAAAACAATTGGAAAAAAAATTACTCTACCCTTCCCTATATATATCCCTCCCATGGTTCCCCTAAGCTCTTAATAATATCCTCCAAATCTCTTAGAAGTCCCCTCTCAAGGTAAGGGATCATCTCCTTCCCCTCTTTATTGAAGCACCTTCCCTATTTCATGCCTTTCGATTTCCAATTGTTTAATTTGGGATATTTATTTTCGCAAATATCTTACATTAATTTTTATTCCCAAGTAATGATATAACCATTTCACTCCCATTAACCCCTTCTATAATCCTTTATGTACCTATGTTATGCTGCGGAAATTATCCTGTGATTTTCCTTGTCGAACATCTATGTAGTGAATACCCATCTACATTTCCACTCAAGTTTATTCACCTATTTTTACCAATACTTAATTGATTTTATATTTACATGGATTTAACCTTAACTCATTAATTATGGGGTAAAAATTGATTAAATATATCCTTATTTTGTATGATCTATGCGGCACACTTATGCATGTACATAATATGAATGTGATGGGTGGGCCTAGAATTATATAGACCCCAGTGTATTGGTTAATGTTTTAATCTCATGAGATTACATATATGGTGCATGTGATTTTATCCTAGTTATATTATGTTTTTTTTTTCTTAGTGGTTATCCTTGACCTATGTTTATAATGTCATGTTTTATGTTTCTTCTACATTCCCAAGTTGCGTTTATGCTATCATGTTATATCATGCCTCATTGTTTAATATTATGATTATCACCCCTATTATATTTCCTTTATGTTACCCTTATATCACATGTATGAATTTACCTTATTATATGATTTTTTATACACTTACTAGGATTTATAGCTTAGACCTTTCTTATGTATGTCCACAAGTTATCACGTGAAGTTTTAAAAGAAAGATGGAATTTTAAGAGAATGTAAAAAAATATATCATTGTATTTATATTTCAATATATCATGTAATATACCTAATTACCCAAATTCACTACTCTTCATGATATTTTTTGTTGTAATAAGTTTGATTTTATGTAATAAATCATTAAATAGAGTATAATAAAGATATGGGTTTTCATAGTTGGTATCAGAAGAAATCCTAGATTTTTGGGATTAGGATCATAAAACTCTAGTGAAAGCCTTAGGGATAATAAAAAACTTAGGGAAACATCCCTAATTTTTTTTTAAAGTATATATTAAGTGGTTTACAATAAAATACATCCATGTTTGGATACTATAAGTGGATGTGGCTTTAGAACAGATGTACCTAGGGGTAATAATCTTAAAAAGGTAGCATTGAGTTGGACTCAATCGTCACCTAGTTCATGGAAACGTGCCTTTCATCACACCTGGTTTTACACTACTAGGGTATATTCTTTGGTCAATTTACAAGGTCCTTACAAACTATTATTAAGGGAACAAAACTACTAATAAAATTTTATATTAGGAAATAGATCAAGGATAACTTAGATTAAAACCTATAAATTCATATGTTAGGGAATATATTTCATTTATGAGTTATCCCTTTAATGTTCATGGTTTCCTTTTTATGTGTTTAATAGTTTAAAATTACTCATCCCAAATTTTCCCTTTATTCTTTTCAATGGCAAGAAATGGTAGGAACCAAGTTAAAAACCAATGTAGGGGGTAGTGTAATGACTTCCCAAATGAAATTATCAACCTGTAAGGAGAAGGAATCATGAAATTCTTGATAATAATTCCTTTATTAACTTAATTCTTGAACCAAGAATTTAATCAATGCCTAAATCCACATAAAAAGATCAAGTTTCCATTTAGGACTTTATGCAGCAAAGGACTCTGAATTTCAGTGGATCTTCTAATCCCTTAATCATATATAAATGGATTAACTCTATTGAGAATATATTATCCACCATTTAATTCTATAAGAAAGAGAAGTTCATGTTGTCTATTTATCATATAAAGGGAGAATATGATCAATGGTGGACATTTGTAAAAGATGTAAATTTCATGGAGGAGATTGAAGCATTGGAGTGGAAAGAATTTTGGAAAATGTTTTTTGATAGATATTTTCCACACACTCTCTAAATTAAAATGGATAGGGATTTATTTAGCATCAAGAAAAGTTATTAAGAATCCATCAGGGAATATGAGTAAAACATCACAATAATTTCATGATATGCCTCAATATTTTTCGTCATCCTTGAAAGTAAATTTGACCACTTCTTTGGAGGGATAAAAATGAAACTATGAAAATACTTATTTATTAGATACTTTAACATATACATGGAAATCTTATGACATTCCCTCAAAGTTGAAATGGAGACCAGTGAATCTCAACTGTCTCACAGGTTTGGCAACAGGAAGTGAAGAATGTAATTTAATTCTAGCTATGTGATGGAGAAATCTCATGGGGGAAATAAATTCCAACACCCCACCTGTCTAAATTATGGGAATATGTATCCCATAAATTTCCTAAAGGGGATAAGGAAATTATTTAGGTTTGAAAATTAAGGGAACTTAACTAGAAATTACTGAGGGGAGAAACTCTCCAATCTGATAGAAGAAGTGAATGCTATAGTAAACCCTCAGACTATCATCCAATGCTTCAACTGTAAGGAATAGGAACACTATAGAAATAAATTACCTAATATAAGGGTTGTCAAATATAACTAATGAGAAAAACCAATATGTCCTAGAGATCAAGAGTGAGCATAATCCATCACAACTCTTGTTGTGGATCTAGACAATTAAGTGGTGACAAGTACACTAGTTATTCATTCAAGGATAGAGAATATACTATTTTATTTTGGTTTTATTAATTATTTAATATCATGCAAGTTTAATATAAATAATATAAAAACCCCAAAAAATGGAATTCAATTTGTTGATGAATATAGAAATGGGTTAATTTTTGCATCCCAAGGATATAACTCATCCCATGTCCAAATTTGTGGGATGAATTTTCCATAAAACCTTGTGATACTCTCCTTAGAATAATTTGATGCAATTCTGGGCATGGATTGGATTTCCTTATATAGAGCCAACATAAATTGCTGAGAGAAATAAATATTCCTTCGTATCATGAATTGTATTATGATTATATACAAGTGAAAGGAGTAACATGCATATTCTTTAGTATTATCTTCTCAATCATAGATATTATTTCCATAAAATTAAGCATATATAGCTCAAATGATTGAGGCTAGAGAAAGGATCATCCTTGATGACATTCCCATTGTAATGGAATTAATTGATGTGTTTCTTAAAGAATTTCCTAGACTTCCTCCTAGCTGTGAGGTTAAGTTATTTATCAATCTTGTACCTAATATTTTCCAATATCTAATACTCCATATAGAATGGTTGTTGTTGAACTTGAGGATCTAAATAAAAAATTTATAGGAGAATCTTAAAAAAGGTTTTATATGACCATGTGATTCATCATAGGGTGCACCGGTTCTCTTTTTCAAGAATAATGTTGGGTTAATTCACCTATGTAATAATTATTTTTAGCTCAAAAATATCATGATATATATTAAGTATAATTTTCCATGAATTGATGACTTGTTAAATCAACTATAGAGAGACCATTATTTTTATAAGGTAGATGTTCAGTTGTGATATTTTCAAGTAAAGGTAAAGAATGAGGGTATCCCCAAGACTACTTTTCATACAAAGTATGGGCACTATGATTTCATAGTGATTCCATTAGGACTCACTAATTATCGAAAAATATTTATGGACTTAATGAATAGAGTCTACAGGGATTACCTCTACAGATTTATGGTAGTCTTTATATATGATATTCTTATATACTAAAAAATAAAGGAGGAACATGAGGTGTATTTAAATACTATATTTAAGGCCTTATGGAAGGAAATTTTATATGAAAATTATATTAAATGTGTTTTTTGGTTAGATCAAGTACCTTTCTTGGGGAATTTTATCACCAAAAATGGATTTCTATGGATCTATCATAAATTGAGGTAATTGGAGGATGGTTATGACCAAAATTTATGACAAAAAACCATAGTTTACTTAGATTATCTGGGTGAAATCGTTGATTTGTGAGAAACCTCTCATGATTTTCAAGCCATATAAACAAGATAACTCAGAAGGGAGTCAATTTTTTTAGTATTGATGAGTGTGAAGAAAGATTTAAAGAGCTAAATAAAAGGATAATCATTGTACTTGTTCTCACATTACCCACTAGTGGGGAAGGATTTTTTATTTATGGTGATTCATAAAAATATTCCATGGGTTGTGTACTCATTCAAGATGAAAAATTCATAGCCTATACCTCTTTCCAATTAAAGATCCATGAGAAGAACTACCCAACGCATGATCTAGAATTGACATCAATGATCTTTATTTTGAAGGTTTGGAGATGTTATCTGTATGAGTATAAGTGTGATATATGTATATATGGATGATAAAATTATCAATTATATATTCACACAAAAAGAGACAAATATGTGTCAATGGAGGTGGTTAGATCTAATCAAGGACTATGATTGTTAAATCAATTACCATCCTGGGAAGGCAAACAAAGTGGCATATTATTTGAGTAGAAAGGAACTTGAAAACCTATTTTTGATGAGGATTTTGAGGGATCCAATATTCTTTGACATGTAGAGGGTGTACATGGGAATAATAAGAAGATATTTATCTTACCTTGATCAAATGACTACTCAAACATCTAGTATTTAAGTGATAAAGGAGGCTAAGAAATATAATGAGTTCCTACAGAAGAAGGTAGAGAATATTCTAGAGCTCAACTTTGCTGAAGATGAAGTTATAAGGTTTGGAACCCATATATGTGTCCCGTAAAAGAAATAACTGAAAAAGTAACTTCTAGATGACGTTCATAGAACATCCTTCTCTATTCATCCAGGAAGCACTAAGAGGTATATAGATTTGAAACAAATAAATTAGTGGGATAACATAAAGAGGGACATTATGAAGTTTGTATATCGGTGGTTGGTATACTAATAATTTAAGGTGAAATGAAATAATTCTAAGTGTATGATTCAAACATTTACCATACCAGTGTGTAAATGGGAAAATATAACCATGGATTTCATCATAGGACTCCCTAATACACCTAAAGGAAATAATGTCATATGCGTGGTTGTTGATCATCTTACAAAGTCAACAAATTTCATTTCTATAAAGTAATATTTCTCTCTTGAAAAATACCCAAGATATACATAAGTGAAGTGGTAATACTACATGTAATTCCACTCTATTGTTTCTGATTGAGATATGAGGTTTACCTCAAGGTTCTAGAGAATCCTTCAACAAGTGTTGGATAAAAAGAGACATTTAGCACTTCTTGTCAGCCTCAGATGGATGGTCAGTTTAAAATAACTATTCAAACTTTTGGATGATATGTTGAGATCATGTTCAATGGATTTCAAAGGATGTTGGGATCAAAACCTTCCTCTAGTGGAGTTCTCATGTAAAATTTTTTCCATTATAACATTCAAATGGAACTTTATGAGGCCTTATATAGTGAGATGTTGTAGACTTTGACATGATAGGATGAATTTGGAGTGTAGAAGGTGATGGGACTTTATATTATCCAAGAAATTATAGAAAAGGTTCAAATCATTCAGGTTCATATTAAATCCTCACAAATTCAATATAAAAGATATGCAGAAAATCATCAATTAGAACTAAAGTTTGAGGTTAGAGATAAAGTGTTCCTTTGTATATTTTTGTGGAAGTTGGTCATGAGGTTTCCAAATAAGGTAAAAGAGAGTCCTAGATACATCATACCCTTTGATATCCTTTATCATATCAGAGCAATGGACTATCAAGAAGCATGCCCACCTAACCTATCTCAAGTGCATGATGTGTTCCATGTATCCCTCTTGCGGAAGTACATACCAGACCCCCCCCCCCCCACCCCCCCACATGTACTAAATCTATAGTTGGTACCATTGGATAATGATATTTTATATGAGTAGTAGTTGATGAAGATCTTATATCATAGAGACAAGGTTCTATGAAACAAGACAACTCACCCGGTCAAACTATTATGGAAGAACCACAAGTTTGAGGAAGAGATATGGAAAACATAAGATGTGATGAAACAGAAGTTCTCTCACATTTTTTTGTGGATTGAATGAAAATTATGAGGGAATTTTTTTTGAAAGGGTAATAATGCAACAACCTAAAATTTTATAAATTAAATTCCTTTTTTAAATGAACAAATGAATTATTAAGTAATGTAGTTGTAGAAAACACATGCACTACTTTGGTTATTTTGGATTGTTATATACTATTATATTTAAAATAACATTAAACATCATAATCATTTATAATATAGAAATTTAATAGTAATGATATGAGTAGTATATATAAAGGGTTGTGATAATTTCCAACTCACACAAAGAGAAGGAGCGATAGCCACAACCTGTAGGATTGTACCCTATGAAGCTCATTTATCGGAGCTTCCAAGGGATATATATTAACTATTATTTACCCTTAACTAATCCCAAGATTAGATTCAAAAATTTAATCATGTGTGAAACCATTTACAGGAGAATTTCAATCTCATCAAGAGCACAACCCAAGCCATGTTTTTTGAACCACCCCATGAAAATACCACCATCTCACATCAAACCCTTAGAGAATTCACAGGTTTAATTAATATATATGTATCTAGACACTTACAGTATGAATTTTTAAATTGTAAATTTTAATAAAACAATGATTATACTTATTCTATTTTAATATTACTTTTTAAATTATTAAATAATTAGTTTTATAAAAAAATAGATTTTGATATCATGAAACACAAATTGTATTTTGGGAAATATATAGTTTCAATCAAGGAACTCTTTTTGGTGAATTAAATAATTTTTAAAATAAATTATATTTTAATAAAATATTATTATTATATAATTTTTATTAAATATAAGTGATAATATAATTTTACAAAGTCTAATATGATTTTTATCAGGGTCATAAATTTGTTATTATCAAAAACCAGTTTTTTCAATAAATAAGGATATTATATTTAAAACAGTAAATTATCATACTTAGATAATTATTTGGATAAAATAAATATTATTTTTTAAATAAAAACATATAATTTATCCCATATTAATTTTTTCATTCTTTTTGGAGACAATCAGGTTTTTGAGCCAAAATTAAATACGGTGTAATTATACGGTACGTATTATGACATCATAAAATATCAAAATTGATGTAATAAATACTATAAAGAGTATCCACTACCAAAATTATTTTTCTTATTTAAAATAATTTTTTTAGGTTATTTGATTAATTTTATAAACCCTTAATGAATCCTCCAAAACCTATATTATATTTTAAGGTTTTAAAAATGATTATTTATAAACACGAATCACTCCCAAAACACCAAGGTAATTATTTTAATGTGTTTGTTTATTAAAAATATAAAATAATTAATAACACGCATATTTTATAGAAACCATAGGTAAAAACCATGGGAAGTTTTTTGGTTTTTATTACTTAATCATATAGAGTCCAAAACATAAATTTACAAATTAATAAAGAACTCTCTATTTTTCTATATAAACTCACCCAAACCCCCATTCCTCTTCACTAAAAACCCTTGGATAACTAAATTAATTTTACATTACCTCTCTATAGTATTCCCAAGGTTCCATAAATGTATTAAGAAGCACCTACCAAGATTTTAGACGTTCCCTCTCAAGGTAAGGGATCCTCTCATTCTCCTCTTTATTCAAGCACCTTCTTTATGTCATGCCTATTGATTTCCAATTGTTCAAGTTGGAATATTTTTTTAAAAATCTAGTTTACTTTACATATTATTCCCAAGTAATTAGATACCCTTTTATCTCTCATTCATCCATTTTATAAAACTTTATGTACACTCGTTATGCTACTGAAATTATCCTATGATTTTCCATACCAAACATTTATGTAGTGAATACCCATCTCCATTTACACTCAAGGGTATCATCCTAGTTATACGTATACTTAATTTATTTGGAATTTATATGTATGTAACCCTAACTCCTTTATCCTAGGGTTAAAATTGATGAAATACATCCATATATTGTATGATCTGTGTGGCACACTTATGCATGAAGATGATATGAATGTGATAGATGGGCCTAGAATTATATATCCCTCCAATGTATTATGTAATGTTTCATTCTAAGGATATTCCATATATAGTTCCCTTGAGGTTATAAAAAGAACACTATGTTATGTTTTATTTTCGTTTAGCCTTTAATTATGTTTATTATGTAATTTTTTATGTTTTTTCCACATTCCCAAGTTTCCTTAATTATATCATGTTATATCATGCCTCTCTGTTCATGATTATGATTCTCACCAATCTTATGTTACCTTGATGTGAATCTTGGATCACGTTTATTAATTTATATTATTTTATTCAATGTTTATTCCTTTACTTGAATTTATATCTCACCTCTTACTTATGTACATCCCCGGGTTATCCCATACAGTTTTAGAAAAATAGTTGAATTTTAGGGGCATGTTAAGGAAGTTTTCAGTAATTTCATTTTATTTTTTTTAATTAATTATACAATGTACCTAATTTCCTAAAGACAATAGTTTTTATGATCTTATGGGTTATATTAAGTGTGATTTTATATAATAAATCATGAAATAAATTGTATAAATGATATGGGTGGTCATAAGTACATTTTCATCCATGTCCATATTCTCACTTACAACTAATCTTCTCTTATTTGGAAACCAAGTTACATTTTATTCTATGTTACCTTCATATTCCCCTTTCACTCTTTTTAAAAGGAATTTTTATTAACCCTTTTTATGATGTGGGGTTTCAATAAAGGAATTTTCAAATATAAAACCCTGAAGTACTGAGTACAAGTTCAAATTATGGGTATAAAATTTATTAAATAGGGAGAATTTAACACCCTGATATTTTAAAATAATAACATTATTTTCGATAGCATATATGACACACAACACTGAGCTTAAACAAACCATGAAATATTATTATTTAAATATGAAAATTATAACCATGAAGTTTAATTGGAAGGTATGTATATGAATAACCACGTTATAAAATATATATAAAGTTACTACTCAATAAAAATTTATTTATTAATTCTTATGAAATAATCATTAAATTTTTAGTAATGTCATATTATGCTTAAAAAATATGTTTCCTTAAAAAATGATTTTTATTTCCATTTATGATAAATTATTATATTAAATTTTTTCTAATTATAGAAAATTTATTTGATTAAATTAACTTATTTTTTGAAATAATAATATCAAAATTATCTTAGGCTGAACTAATGGGGATTTCTTCTCAAAAGATTGATTTTTTAGTGAATATAGAAAATACTAATTTTTATTGAAAACTGTATTTTTATTTCAATAATATAAAAAGTTTCATTTTATTTTAAAATATTTTTAAAATTAAAACTAGTTATATTATATTATTAATGATACAATTAAGTTCATTGAAATAAATTATATGGTTTAATCTGGTATAAAACATTTTTTACTTTAAAAGGTATTTTTTAAAAACATTTTTTGTTGAATTTTGTGTTTTTAACTTAAATTAATTTCTTCTAATTATGGAGATTTAATCATGAAAATGGATACCATATTTGGAATCAAGGGTTTTAAATTTCTATAATAGGTCACTTTTATATTGGTTTATTATGAATAGTAATAGTTATGAATATTTGTCACCTTAGTAAGGGTAAAATGAGTGAAATAGGGTTAAAACCATGACATAAGGTCTCCAAATCAACCCAAAACTTTCCCTTATTTAATTATATGAAATAAATAAAACCATATACTTCCCAAATTATAATATATTTTATTTAGTTTCCATTTTACCTTGATAATGAAATTTATATTATTTTAATTAATTAAAATTCCAAAATGTCACTCTCTAGACATTAATATATCTAAATTTTTTTATAAGGTAAAAGAGGTCAGGTTTGGTTATAAATGTTTATTTTAAATAATAATTAATTTTTTATCATGGTAATTTATTTATAATTTATAGTGAATTAATAATTACATTAAATGATTATGCAACACCGACATAATATTTATAAATTAATAGAAAAATAAAATCAATGATTTTAAAAATAATAAAAGTAATAAAATTTGGGTCATTTATTGTGTTAAATTAATTTTTTAGGTAAATATAAAATTTTAGCTATTTATTAAGGGTTTATATTAGAATTCCATGACTATCTTTATGACTTTGAAGTCAAAGTGAATGAATAGTGACAAAAAGACATTAATGGTATTTTATGAAAAATAATATTTTATTAAATTATTTAAAATAATAAAATTATTTAAATAGGATATATAGGATTATAAATGGTCTAAAATTTAATATCTTTGGAATTTATGAGATAATTGTTGACTTATAAGTAAAATTATAACCCTTTAATATTGAAAAAGTTGTTACCATAGTTACGGTTGAAATCAGTTAACGAAGGGGTTAAACCAAAATATAAGGTTTAAAATGGCACCAAAACCTATATAAATTTATTTTTATGAGGATATTTTGAACTTATCTTATTTTTATTTAAATATATATCCATTTGGAATAATTTTTCTTGAGAACAACTAAATTATATTTTAAACTTTTAGTATTTTGATGAGTGTTATTTCCCTACCTTATAAAAGGACATCACTTCTCTCATTTATTTACACCACTTTGAGTCACCTAGATTGACCAAAACCTGCCTAATTATCTTATAAACTTACATATACATGATCTAGAGGTTTTTTTTCTTATAATACCATTACAAGGATCCGTAATAAAGGACTTAAAGGAGGCCTAGCGAAGAAGAGGAAATCATCTTACTAGGGCCTTTACATTTTATTTATTCATCCACCTCAACTAAATATATGGTATTAATCATAAATTAACATATTTAGTATCCTAAATGTATTGAAATTTTATTATAATTATGTAACCACCAGTATCCATCCTATATTCCATCAAATTGGAAGTGAAAGTATCACTTGTGTGTATGTGTGGAATACCGCCTCCACGTAGAAATACAATTCATTTTCCATCACCATTTTTCATGGATTGTTATTACAATGTTTTTATTGTTTATATATGATATTTATGAAATGATTATTCTTCATGAATTATAATATCATATCTACCTTCTTACCTTACCATCAATTGAAAAACGATAACGTCTCTCATGCATACGTGTGCACTACCACCTCCACAAAGCGATGTGATTCATTTTTTGTTCCCACATTACATATATAGTCATTGAGATATATGTAATAAATATATATGATATAATAATTATTCTATATGTGTGATTTATAATTAAACTTTATTTTTTCCATCTGTTGATATGGCCTACCATCTCCATGAATGGTGTAATTCATTTTTCTATATCTACCTTTTATAGATGATTCCAAATATATATTATTTTTATATCAAAATTAACATTAAAAAGATTATGGAACCAGCATCAAAGTACACAGACCAAAACTACCGAACAAAAACATACATAAAAATGGCAGGAGTTATCACCTTGAACAATGATTTTAATAAATATTTGTTAATAATTGGTTGATAAAAGGTTATAATTAAATAATATATGTTATGATATATATTATAATGATTATGGAACATATTTATAATAAATATATATTTATTATACACGATTTTGAAACACATACGATGGAATTCGGGCCTATGGTAAGGGTTTCTCGTCTCAATTTTGTTTCTATGAGATATATGCCATATTAACCATTTATTTATTTCATGTGGTTTATATAATACCCATTTGATATTATATATCATGATTCTATTTATATTAATGATATTTTAAGTTTCATTTGAATTTATTTCATTCATGGGGTTTATGATTCAAAAGTTACAAAAGTAGTAAGGAGTTTCTTAACTCAATTTCAAATCATTAGGTTATACTTATACTTCATTGAATATGTTATGACATAATTGTGTGTGAAATAACCAATGTTGTATTATGTTTTATTTCCACTTATTTTTAATTCATTTATATTTCTCATGCAATATCACTTCATTGATTAATTCTCGCTTCAATGATAAGATCTTTGTAAGATATTTTTTCACAATCTCATTCTTATTTGAGATTGTTTATGTTTGTGTTTATGTTGAGATAATTTTTTGATATTTATATATTTAACCCCATTTTTTATTTATCCTATGTTTATTTATATAGATTAAAATTTTTAGATTTATTTAAACATTTTAATTACTCAAGATACCGAAAGAATTTTTTTAAGTAAAACTGAATTTGTATCATATTCGATTCGGAATATTTTTCTTCCACATCCATATTTTTCAACAAAAAAAATACTAAAGTAATTTTTATTTACTTAAAAAAATATTAAGGAAATTTTAAGTTATCTTTAACTTTTTACAAGGTCTTAAAGGAATATTTCTAATGTTTTCTAAAAGGTTTATTTTCAAATTTCTTTTCAAAAAAATTAAAATTAATGTTTCTTTTTGACATATGCGGTGTTAATAGAATTTCCCATCACCATAACCATTTTATGATATTTATCATCTTCTACAAGTTTAATATGGTTTTTCAAATAAAACTCTTTAATGGAAACTTATTTTAATGTTTTATTTCCATTTTATTTTATTCTAAAAAATATATGAATTTATTATAAGCCCATATTTCTGATGAATTGATAGTAATCTTTTATATATTATCAATTTTGTGGTCATTAACTTTATATTGAAAAATTCACTTTATTATGAACATATTTAAGTGTAAATTAAATTTCTCTTAAAATTAAAAATTCTTTTTATCATGGACATACTTATTTCCTAAACTGTATACCATTTCTATATATGATGTTTTATGATGAAAGTTATCTACTTTAATAGGGACATAATCTTTTGATATCATCCACCATATTACTCTGAATGACTTGTGATCATGTTATATTTATTGATCATATAAAATATTAACATTTCATATACAAGTTTTTCAATATGAATTTTTATATTGATTATGTATTGAATTATTATTCACACCTTCCATGTGATGAATGAATTATCTTAGTAAGTGATGGGTGGGGACCTTTATAGTCCCTCAATGCATCAGTAGGTCTCATAAGACAAAATAGATTGGGTATTTGTCTGAGGCCTTAACCATTTATGTATATATCATATCACAAAGCCACAATGATAATTTTAAGATGTCTAAAATTTTGAATTCCATCATTATGAAATCATTTATTGAACTCCATATGATTATTTGAATAGTTATGATATTTATAGATAATTTTCAAGATCATGTGATTATTTATATGGAATTATTTGATCATAATTTATCCCTAACATATTATTCATGCCTTTCTTATTCCATGTTATCTTAAATTGTACACATACCCTTACTGAGCATTTGAACTCACCCCTTTCTTATGTTTCCTTTCCCCAGGATTCCAATAAGTGTGTTATGAATGATATGAAAGGATATTCTAGAGGGAATAATGATGTTCTAAAAGAAAATATTGTGTTGTATTTTATATTTTCAAATGTAATGTTATATTTAAGTATGTTACTAGTTTTCCAAGAATACTAAACTATTGTGTCCTTTTAGATGGGATCACTAGTATCTAATACCAATTTAATAAAGTAACCAACAGCTCTAGACTAATAGGTTTGGGGTATTTATAGGGAGAACAATAATCCTCTAGATGAATCATGTGTTGATGCTTTGGTGTCTCAGGATAAACAAGTGTTTTTGGGAATCATATCATTATTAGATATTTTTGATGAGTATGTGCCTTGGATTTTGGTGGATGGTGTGCCTCATGTTTGGAGTTGTGTAGTGGAAGAATTTTTTATATTTAGAGATGGTTCATGGTTATTTCTTGGTGAATTGAAAACTATTCTAGGTTTTGAATGATGGTTATATTGCTATCATGTCTTCTTGAGGATAAGAATCATTATGGGGTGGATTTTGTAATAACCCACATCATTATGGGTTGTAAAATTCATAGGAAAATTGAATTTCAGTCCTGAAGAAAGGAAAAATTTTATAATTGAAGTTATAATCAGGAATCTGAGTATTGGAGAATATTAGGAATATATTTTAATATGGTGATTGAGGCATGTTTAGTGGTTCAGGTGCCTAGGTAATCATTAAAGCTAAGGTCGAGGTGAGATATTAGCTAAATTTTTTCAGTTATGGCCGATCATGACTTAATTACTGGGCTTATTTATGAAGTCCAACTATATCTATGTACTCCATGTCATGAGGTCAATTTTTGATGGTTGGGGTCCTTGTTGGGGATTTTTCATTTTATTTTTCCATGACATGACATATAGTGGTCACACCGCGATAGTTGTTGGTTGGGGGTGTCCCCCTGCCTAGTGGCCTTCACACTAAAACCTAGGTGGGTCACATTATGATGAAGGAAACCAAAGGGATGTCTCCTATACCTAGGGTGATCACACCATAATCCAATAGGGACACATTTTAATTGGTAATTGGTGAATATGCTTCACACCATGACCCTCATGGTCACACCGTGATCAAGGCTTGGGTCTATTTTTTAAATGGGGAAATACCTACATTTCAGGGTCATCCCCCTTAGGTTTTTTAGGTGTGGGGGTGTTAAGAGAGAGAGGAATTAGTTGGATCTCATATCCCTCTTCCCTCCTTTAATACCAATGGAAGTAAATGGTTTTTGGTGCATTCTTATGGCAATATAAGGTAAGTTCTTTTGTTTCCTCTCTGTTCTTAGACCCCCTTTTATAGGCCACTGATTTTGATGATTTTTAAACTAGGTTTTTAGTACTGATTCTACCTGAACATGGTAGAATCGGGATAGGATAATGGGTATGTGGTATGTATTATCTAGATTAAATCACATGATGTAACATCCCAATCCAAACCACTGAGTCTGAGCTAGAATTTCACGTAACCTCATGCGAGTCTCCCCGTATGCAAGAGGCTACCGACTAGTAGTGAGGATCTGAGTCTATCAGTGAGGAGACTATACCTTCAATATCATGTCATATAATCTATAATCAATAATAAATAATAAAATAAATAATCAGAGTAAACATGCGGAATAATAAAGATGAAGTACATGTAATATAAATAAAGTAGCTTTAGAAAGTGGCAAGCATGTCTATTAGAAATAAAGCAGATAAAGTAAATAAATAAATAGATAATCCTTTAGAGTCTATCCTAGTCTACTACTAGCTCTATTCTCCTATAACTAGCTATCCACCACAGGGCCCTTTCCCTTCACCAAATCCCTCATGAAATCTACAAGCGCATCAAAATGCCTGAGTATGGTTTGAGTACAAGACTCAGTAGGAAAGAACTAATGCATCATTAACCTTATGTGCTCAATTATACAAATGTATTCAATAATAATAATGAATTTTTAAGAAGTATAGAAACACACAATCCAAAACTAAGTGATCATGCACTAACCAAGCTGCTAAAAACCCCCATCTATACCTGATTCAACTACATGATAAAAAAATTATTGTATGTAGACAAGTATCCAAAACCAGACATAAGGTGGTTAGAGATTTACTCAAAATCCACAAGGCATTGAGTGAAAAAAAACCTACCCATATTCCACAAGGAACCAGATAATACTCAGAATCCAAAAGGCATCAAGTATCTATAACCTACCTGAAATTCACAACGCATCAAATAACACTCATAATTGAAAAAGAATCAAGTGTCAACCATCTAATTGAGGTTTCTTGGATGAAATAAGTTCGATTAATTATCATTTGATAATTCTTTACCTATCATCTAATAATTCTCGTAACCATACTTTGATAAATTTGTTTAAGACTTATACTTTAATGGTTTTTTCATTATTTAATTTAAATTCATCTAATTTTTTTCCATAATTTATAATTTATGAAATCATGTAATAAATTAAATTAAATAATGAAATAAAAAAAATAAACATGATACTCACCTGGGAAATGCAGCACATAAGGGAGACAAATGGAAGATGTGCAGTAGGAAGAGGAAGAAGGAGGACTGTTGCTGATGCCTGGAATTGCAAGAGAGGCTACCAGATACTCTATCAATCACATCCAAGTAGGTTTCGAGGTTTCTTGGATGCAATGGGTTTGATTAAGAACCAAACCAAAAATGTTTGGCTGTATAAAATCCCGAAACACATGTTGATTATTTCATGAAATAAAATACCTGATTTCAACCATTAATCAACATAAAAAATCAAATATGAGTCATTGATTTCCACTTATTAGGTCGTTTCTATATTAATTGGGGTCAAAACGGTGGTAAAATGAATATATGAAATTGTTTGGTAATTAAAAATGGTGGTCATGCACTTTTGATAGAAGATGATCAATAACTTTTGTTAATTAAATTAATAAAATTAATTGTTTAACATAAATTTTAAATAACATCAAACGCCCATTGTGCATAAAATTTAATGCCTCGCTAGTGTAAAACCCATGTTACGGACCCAACAGTGGTCTCATATTTCTCATATGATGCACTATTTGAGAGACATTAATTATTTATTATATAAAAAATAGATTAAATAATTAATTAAATATAAAAAGGTTCATTTCATGAGTAAGGAGTCCAAACACCTGATGCATACAAATTTAATACCCCACCTCAGGTAAACACCTCACTTTGGACCTAACGGTGGTATCATATTTATCCTATGATGCAAAATTTGAGAGATATTAAATTATTTTAAAAAAATAATATATTAAATATTATTTAATATATTTATCTCATGATATAGGAATCCAAATGTCTGATGCCTTCGAATTTTATACACATAATAGGGTAAAAACTACATTTCAGACATCACAGTAGTCTCATATTTCTCATACGGTGCACCATTTTGGATTTATTCAATTATTTTGAATAAATTGTGTATGATTAATAGAATATATTAAATATTTTTATTCTGTCTTCATCGAGTCTTTACGAGCCTCAGAATCTATCACTAACTCAATGTCTTACTCCGAAAATATTTGAATAAATATTCCAAAGTTTTAGATGGAATTTTACCCTTCTGAAAATACTTTAGCACATTTTAAGTTATTTTCCCCTGATAAATAATTTTTTCACATATGAAATTAATAATTTGTCAAAAAGAGGGATTTTATTATCATTTTAAAAAACAGGATATTATAATTTTACCCCTCTATCATCTTCATGTCCTTAAGAAGTATCTATATAGGTCTTCCTCAAATAACTCAAGCTACTAATCTTGAACAAAAGACACAAACTCACACGTCTCTTCCTGGATCCACCCATGCTGCCACAAAAACTAAACTAGTGGTATCTTCTTTCCTCATAATGCCTTCATGCTTCGATTAATGATCCAATCTGGATGCTCCTCATATGATTTATTTTTCTCCATCTCAAAGTTCTCGTAATCAATACCTTGCACTGGGTCGGGTATGTACCTCTAAAGGTGTTCCACATAGAAGAAGTCATGCATACCTCAATAGGGATAAGGTAGGTCTAGACGATACATCACTACCCCTATATGCTCGGTGATATAAAATGATCTAGAAAAATGTGTTTCTAGTTTTCCCTGCTTCCCCAGAAGTCTATGCCTCAACTGTGGAGTCACTCTCAAGAAAATCTGATCTCTGACAACAAACTCCAAGGGTCTCCTCCTACGGTCGAAATATAAACTATGTCTTCTCTGAACTATGATCGATCTCTTCTGTATCAGTTAAACAATCTCAGAGGTCTCCTAAACCATACTAGGGCCAACAAATTTTGTCTCACCCACCTCACTCCAACATAACAGTGAATGAAATGGCCTTGCATAAATAGCCTCATAAGGTGCCATCTGAATCAAAGCCTGATAAATATTATTTTAGGAAAACTCAAACAAGGATAGGTGATCATCCAAAGCTCCACCAAGGTCCATCATGAAATATAAAATCATATCCTCTGTTATGAGTATAGTCTTATCAGACTATCCATCGGTCTGAGGATGGTACATCATGCTCAATCTCAGCTAAGGCCCTAGGGTTTTATGTAATCCCTTCCAAAAGTGTAAATTAAAACATGCATCTCTATCAGAAATACTTCTTAAGGTAACTCCATGAAAGAACATTATCTATCATACATTAAGATTCTCCATCCCTTCCATTTAGTGAGTCTCTATGATCGATAATAAGTGAGAAGACTTCATTAACCGATCAACAATCACCCAAACTATGTTTCTACTCTTCAGGGTCCTGGGTATCCCTGTTATGATTTCAATATTGATGTTTTCCTACTTCCACATAGGTATCAAGAGTGGATACAACAACCCACCAAGACGATCGTGCTCGACCTTCATCCTCTGACAGGTGAGGCATCGAGAGACAAAACCAGCAATGTCTCTCTTCATCCCTGGTCACCATAACTATCACCTAAAGTCATGGTACATCTTGATTACACTAGGATGTACTTATTATGTAGAGGTATGGTAATCCCTCATCATATATTCTCTAATATAAGTAAGGACTACTACTCTCCCATGTGCATTGATCACATAATCATTGTCCATTGACCATCTGAGCATTAAGTCATCATCATCTAGTTGTTCTCTCATTAAAGTACACTCTAAGTCTAAATCCTGACCAAACTTCACTCATTTGACATGTAAGTATTTGGTCACTAAAGGTTCATGATTCATAGATCCATGATCCTAATAACTATCCATTCTCCAATTGGACAACAAGCTCAATATGTGTCACTTATTCTCTAAAGGCCACTCACCAGGTTCATGTTTATCCCATGTATTACTTAAAATAGTATCAAAGGTAAAATTTCCCTTCCTAGGTGAATATGTCATCTCAAATTATAATTTCTATAGATACTAAACATATCGCCTCAATCTCTGATTTTGGGGACCTCTGTGTGAAGATATATCAAAGGATCTTGTGGTTTGTGTAACAATAAATATCTCACCGAAGAGATATTGTCTCAAATATTTCAGATCATGGACTACCACTACTAGATCCAAGTCATGTGTATGGTAGTTATTCTCATGAGGTCGTAGCTAACAAGACCCATAGGCAATTACCTGATTTCTTTTCATTAGAAACACTCCCATACCAATGCCAGATGTATCACAGTACACTATATAACCAAACCTAGACTAAGTTAGTGTTAGTACTAGAGCTGTCATTGACCTTTTCTTTAGCTCAAGGAAATCCTCTTCACACTAGTCTGAAAAGTGGAACTTTAATCCCTTCTTTTTCAGTGCTTCCATGGGTGCGGATAGTCGGGTGAAGTCCTGAATATACCATCGATAATATCATACTAAACCTAGAAAGATATTAATCTCAAGTACATTTTGTGGATGCATCCAGGACATGACTTCTTAAAATTTATCTGGTTCTACAGATATATTTGTCTTACACACCACATGTCCTAGAAGTTTCACCTATTAAATCTAGAAGCCGCACATCAACATCTTGGAATAAAGTCTGTGTGCTCGAAGCATAATTCTAACTATCTTAAGGTTCCTAGAATATTTCTCTGGTGTCGGTGAGTAGATGAGGATATCATCCGTGAATACTATGGTGAAAGAGTCAAATTATGGATGAAAGATCATTTTCGTGAGGCCCATGAACATAGATGGTGCATTCATTATCCTGAATGATACCACTAAGTACTCATATTGTCTATATGTGTTCCAAAATAACATCCTTGAAATTATTCCTCTCTAACTCATAAATGGTGATGGCCTGGTCGAAGGTCAATCTTGGAGAACCATCGGCTCCTCATAGCTGATTGAAAATCATCGATCATATTAAATGGATATTGGTTCTTTACCATCACCTGGTTCAGGTTTCCAATAATCAACTCATAGCTGAAGACCATGATCTTCCTTCTTGTAAAACAAAATAGGTGAACCCCATGGTGAAGTACTTGTATTTTTTAATCCAAGTCTTCCATTTGAACCTTGACCTCCTTCAGCTAAGTTGGAAGCTTACAATATGGGTATTGAAAAATTAGCGCTCCCAACATGAGTTCAATCTCAGATTAAAATGTCATTTCTTTAGAGTCTCTACTAGGTTTAAGATTCCCAAAAATATCTCAACCCATTATTAATCATCATGACAGCCTCAAATGGTCTAGAAGGATGAGGAATACTAGCATTTGAAATCATTTTTTATTCTACCATAGTTCTTAACTCCTATTCCTAGGATAGAAACTAAGAGAAAGACTTCTAGTTGAAGCGGCTATGCCACCTATACCATAGAGAAAGTTCAATAGAAGGATCAATTGCATTCTCCTACACGTCCAATGGTAATACTGAAACCTCTTCCTTTGTAGAAGTGTTTATTCTTACTTTCCAAGAAGTTCTATAATATACATCAAGGTGACTTCTTATGTAATGTGAAGGAAAAATTTTTGAAAAGAAAAAAATCATTAGGATAAACCCTAATCTTTCTATGGGATCAAATAGTATTTTCCTAACTAGTCTATGGGATCAAAAAAGGTTTTCCTAGGAGTCTACCCTTAACCCAAGGTATACCCCTCATAACACTAACCCTTTTCTTCATCCCTACACATTATTCACAGTCATCATATATATACTAACACAATATCATGCTCAATACAACTAATTAATGCCAATACATCTATATTTCACAGCATGATAACATAGATATATCACACGAAACAAACTATCCTGAATAGATAGCACAAATTAAGGCATTTAATTAATGAACTGCTATACAACACAACAAAAGGTATATATATGGAATGTGAACCTACATGACTATTCATTATGCATGAACATATGTAAAATCTCATAAATCACATATAAAACCATGTAAATCACCAAAGGTGAATCAATTGTAACAACAAAACATAAATTCTCCACTTTATAGAAACTTAGAGGTCCACTATATAGTGCTGGCCAAGAACTGACATAGTTCTCATTCCTGAATCCCAACCATCCTAACTCCAGTTTACCCTATCCCAAACTAAGACAAAGAGAAGAAACAAGTTAGTGAAAGGCCTTCGGGCCATAGGGCCTTCGGGTCATCAAAGGCCTTTGGGCCATAGGTCCTTCGGGTCACGTAGACCCTGGAGTAGCCCAGTTCACATAGAACAGGACCTAAAAGAGGATCAGAGCAACAAGAGTAGTAGCCACCAAATGCAGAGATAACCGGATTGGAAGAATGAGAGGGTATGGCAGCCACCATCGGGACCAGGCACCATACAGCTTTGTATGGGGCAATGCTAGCCGATCAGAAATCCAAGGTGGGGATCTAAAGAGATCAATGATTCAAGACGCTGGGGAGGGGCAGTTCTAGTGGGTTGGGCCTACGGGTCATGTATGGGCATGGTATGCATCTGGGACTTTGGGTCATGTATTGCGGGTCATGTCGGGCCTTGTGCCTTGGGCCAACGGGTCATGTATGGGTTCCCCTTCAACCCTTAAAAGAGGGATTATCTATAATAAAATAAAAAAGAAGGGCTTCAGGACATTCGGGCAGGTATGATCTGGAATGACATGTGACCTCATGCAAGCCTCCCCATATGCAAGAGGCTACCGACTAGTAGTGAGGGTCTAATTCTATCATTGGGGAGACTATACCCTCAATATCAGGTCATATAATCAATAATAAACAATAAAAAATATAATAAATAACCAGAGTAAACATGCAGAAGAATAAAGGTGACATACATGTAATACAAATAAAGTAAATCTCGTAAGTGGAAGGTATGTCCATGGGAAATAAAGTAGATAAAGTAAATAAATAAATAGTGAATCTTTTAAATTCTTTCATGGTCTGCTACTAGTTCCATTCTCCTCCACTCATCTATCCACCATAGGGCCATTTCCCTTCACCCGATCCCTCATGTAATCTACAATCACATTGAAATTCCCAAGTAGGGTGTGAGTACAAGACTCATTAGGACAGAACCAATGAATCCTTAACTTGATGTGATCATGTATTCAAATGTATGCCATAATAATAATAAATGTCTAACAAGTATATTAATACACAATCCAAAACTAAGTAGTTGTGCGCTAACCAAACCGCCACAAAACCCTGGTTGTACCTACTTCAGCTCTATGATGGAAAATGTATTGTATGTTAATAACTATCCAAAACCACCCATAAGGTTGTTGGTGAGTCACCCAGAATCCACAAGGCATCAAGTGAAAAAAAACCTACCTGGAATCCACAAGGCATTAAGTAATACTCATAATCCACAAGGCGTTGAGTATCTGTAACCTATCAAGAATCCATAAGGCATCCAGTAACACTTGAAATTCACAAGGCATCAAGTATTTGCAACCTACCTGGAACCCACATGGCATCAGGTAACACTCAGAATACACAAGGCATCAAGTTTTTTCCATCTACTCAGAATCCACAAAGCATCGAGTAGATGCAAGGTTAAAAGGTTATCATGTTGTGTCATCATCATCACCACACATCATGTGTGCACCCCACGGGGAGTAATCATACCATTACAGTCACCTATCAAGAATGCACATAAAAATCCTCCAAAGTAAAACATGAGATCACAAGTCATGCACGATATGAAGTAATTAAACACATAAATTAAATATAGAAACATGTGTAAACAAGAGCCCAAAAGATAAAGAACTTCCTACCTCAAAAGTGTTGATGACAAAGGCTAAGATAAACCACCCTATGTGGTTCGATGGATAGAGTGGAAACCTCAACAGTCAATAACACCTCTCCATGGCCTTAATTTAAAAAAATGCTAACATGTAAATGTTAGAGGTTCGTCCAAGGTTCCTAAAATCAAAACAAGTTATTTTTTTCAAAAATAAATAAAATATCACATGAGATGATACTTTCTCTCTCCTAGATAATTTATGAGTTATCGTTTTAGGCCAACACATGCACTTAAAATTATCCATCGATAATTTATTATAAATTATCTTTTTTTAATTTTCTCTTGATAATTTCTCATAAATTATCCTTTTATAATTATATTTTGATAATTTCTCATAAATTATCCTTTTATAATTATGTTTTGATAATTTATTATAAATTATCCTTTTATAATTAACTTTTTCTAATTCAAAGTAATTATCTTTTAGCAATACTATAAAATTATCCCTTGATAATTCCATAAATTTTCTTTAAAGATTATCTTATAATAATTACTTATAGATTATCTTTGGATAATTTTTATTCTATAAATTATCCTTTCACAATCTAGCCATTATTGTTTGATAATATTAATAATTATCCTTTGATAATACATGTGTAACATCCCACCCCATCCCATTGGCTTGAGAGGGCAGAGGAATGATAATTGGCCTTAAGTGGCATTCCCAGGGTTCCAATGGATAGAAATAAATTCCAAGGGATTCAATAATGATTGGGGAACAATTTTCCCTTAAGATAAAATCAACCAACCAAAAATTCCATTACCAACAAATCTACATGATGCTTGTCAACAAAACAATCCAACCCATATATTTACAAAAAGACAACCAAAGTAATCCATAACAACTCCCAAATTCCAATACAACCAAACCAAAAATAATAGTACCTTGCGGAAGAATTCACAACAAGATTTGAAAGAACTATGACACCATCCATAGCTCCACACCCATCTCCATGCTCCAAGCACCACAACATCACCAAATAATCAAGTCTAACCGCTAGAAAAATGAGATGTTTTACCCTTACCTATGTCCCAGAATACGAAATTTGTAAAAGCACCCAAGCGCCAAAGCAGGGGTGAGTAATAATAATCAGTATGATTTCCCCAAATGACTTCCCAACACACACCACTAGGATTGAACTGTTATCACATTTATATAAAAACTTTATATAAAACCTTAAATAGTTCAATAATATCCAATAATCCAAACACACCCTTACCAAGCCACCTTACCCAAACCATGAAACCCAATGTAAATACAAAAAAACCATGCCATAAACCACTTCACCACTTCACATTATCATAACAAATTCCATATTGAAAAGCAACACACAACAAGACAACCAAAACGGTGGATCTTCCATCTAACCCATTCTTCCATTTCCAACTAGTGGTGATTCCTGACCACTATCCATAATGGTGGATCTTCTATACACTATCCGTCACATTTTATAGTGATACTTACCACCCACTTCCTCAAAATCAAAACAATCCATAACACTTAATCAACTAACAAGCATAAATCACCACAACCACACAATAAGCACACAACCATTTCAAAAACATTCCAATTCACTTTAATAAATCACCCATTTATTAAAGGCGCATTCTACCATTTTCCATGACAAACTACATTTCAATAAAACCACCTTTATATTGAAACCCATTTTCATAAACCATTTTCACAATCCAAACCAAGCAACAAAATTTAAATTCTACATTTTAAAATCACACAACCAAAACTCCTTTTCAACAATATCCCATTTCACGCAAAAATTCCCAAATCTTTACCCTATGGGTTCCACCAAGATTATAACAACATAGTCACAGTTAATTTCAATCCAAAAAAATTAATTTTAACCAAATCCACTAGTTCTAACCAAGTTTAGTCAAGAGAGAAGCCACCTACCTTTAGGGTTCTGGTGAAATCGACCCACAAGCAACTGCACAACAAATCCGGCGAATGTAACACTGAAACCGCTCTAGATTATATTCCCTAACATCAACAAGCCTTAATATCATCATTCAAGGTAAAAAAAAACCCTATATATACACACAATGGATGTAGATCTAAAAAACTTATAGAGATAGAAGAGTAGATCTAGAGAAAACTAAATAGAAACCAAGAGAGAAGACTTACTCGAGATGAACCACCTTCAAACTACCTTGAAACCCCTTCAAATCCCTTCCAAATCAAGTGGTAGAGCACCCCTAACCCTTGAGAACCAAGAATCCCGAGTGAGGCTCGAGTGGTATGAATTTTGGAGTGATTTAGGTCAATATCGACTAATCCCATATTTTAAAACCCTATTATTAAAGGGTCGCACGGTTAGAGAAAATGTGCGCTAATCGTGTGCTTGCTACTACCTCAAAGGGGAACCTTGCACGGTCCACCACGCATGGTTGGAAAAACTATGTACAAACTATGTATACCCCACTGCCCGCACGGTTCATCTTGCACAGTTTCCCTTAACCCTGCTGAAACCGTACAACCTTAAAAAGGCCTCCAAACTTAATCAAAACCATTACAAACTCTCCCAACATCTTCCCAACTCATCCCAAGCACTTTAAACACATAAAAATACATAAAAAAGGATACATACCTCAAACTAGGGGTGATACAACATGTAATGATCCTATGATAATTTTTTAATAAGTTTTGTCATCTAGTAATTACCTTTTAATTATCCTTTAATAAATTCTGAAAAATTATCTTCGATGATTTCATGAAATTATTCTTTGATAATTATTTTAAATTATTATTAGATAATTATTAACAATTATCTTTTTATAAAGTCTCAATATTTATCTTCTGATAATTTATTTATATATTATCCTTTGATAATTGATATAATTATAAATTGATAATTCTTTACCTATCATCTGATAATTCATGTAGCTATACTTTGATAAATTTTTTAAAGAATTATACTTTGATGATTTTTTTGGTTCATTATTTAATATAAATTCAACCAATTTTTTCCATCATTTAGAATTTTTGAAATCATGGAATAAATTAAATTAAATAATGAAATTTAAAAAAACATGAGACTCACCTGGGAAACGCAACACACAAGGGAGATGAAGGGAAAACGTATCGATGGAAGAGGAAGAAGGAGGACCATCATTGATGATTGGAATTTCAAGAGAGGCTGCAGGATACTTGAAAAATCACTTCCATTTAGGTTTCTAGTTTTCTTGGATGCAATGGGTTCAATCAAGAACCAAACCGAAATGGTTTGGCTGTATAAAATCCCCAAACATGTGTTCATTATTTCGTGAAATAAAATACCCAATTCCATCCCTTAATCAACATAAAAATTAATGTCAAGTCAATTATTTCCACTTATTAGTCCATTTCTAATTAAATTAATAAAATTAATTATTTAATATAAATTTTAAATGATGTCATACACCCATTGTGCATGAAAGTTATCCCCTGACTAGGATAAACCCCTCATTCCGGACCCAACAGTTGTCACAGATTTCTTATTGGATGCACTATTTGAGAGATATAAATTATTCACTATATAAAAATCAGATTAAATGATTAATTAAATATAAAAAGGTTCTTTTCATGAGAGAGTAATCCAATCACCTGACGCTTACAAATTTAATACCACACCTAGGGTAAATACCGCATTTTGGACCTAACACCGGTCTTAGATTTGTCATACAACACAATTTTGAGAGATATTAAATTATTTTAAAAAAATAATATTATAAATATTATTTAATAACTTTATCTCATGTGTGAGGCATCCAAACATCTGATGCCTTTGATTTTTATACCCATCATAAGGTAAAAACCATGCTTCAGACCTGACGGTGGTCTCTGATTTCTGATATGGTGCACTATTTTGGAGTTATTTAACTATTTTAAATAAATTGAATGTTCTTAATATAATATATTAAATATTTCTATTATATCTTCATAGAGGCTTTTTGAGCCTTATAATCTCTCACTAACTCAGTGTCTTACTCTGAGAATACTCAATTGAATATTCCAAAGTGTTAACTAGGATTTTACCCTTCTAAAAATCAATTTAACACATTTTAAGTTATTTTTCACAGATAAATCATTTTTTCACATAATAATTTTATAATTTATCAAAAATAGGTCATCTATTATCATTGTAAAAATCATTATATTACACATGAGGTTCAACACACCCTGTTGGGTACAGTTTTAATGTGACGATAATGCCCGGTGAGGTTTTTGATGAACTTTAATTTAATATTAATTTAAATAATTAATTAAAAATTTTATAATTAATATGATTAATTAATTATAATTTGTTATAATTAATTAATTGTGTCTTAATGTTTTAGATATGTGATAATGAGTGTGGATGAACTTTGATGAGTCTTAGTGGAGCTTAGTGAGGGGTCAGCTCAATGTTGGAGGTAGGTGACCCCTATGATACAAACTCATGTACATATTTATTTAAGAGAATGAATTCCTATATAAATATATGGGTTCAAGTAGAAAAAATAGGTACCAATAGATCCCTGGGTAAATGGATGGTGTGAAATTAATACCTTGAGTAGGAGAAAGTGCACTTAGGGTGCATCAGGGTCACCCAGCGACTAGGACCCCAAGGGGAAAAGGCATCGACTAAGTTGATGAGAAGCCTTGGGTGGGTCTTGGGGTATGATATGTGATTATATTAGCCTAGGTGATCTACCTAAGGCTATAGATATGTAATTAGAGTCTTGGGTAAGGGTAATGATTGGTGATATGGTCATATATTTCGCATGTGATGAGAGACTCCCTCCTGAGGTCCGAGGACTTAAGTGCAGGTTGAGGGTATGACAAGGGGGGTTTTTTTTTGGTGATGAATTGAGATATTTTACTTTATATTCATGATAAAATACTCAATTTTAAGACAAGGGTATAACAATACTACTTGGAATTGAGTTTCCAAGGAGTTATAGAAAAACAGGATGGAATTGTACTCCACTTGTTGAGGCCAAGATCGGGATGAGCCTATGGGATATGAGGTCACCATGGGGTGACATATGTTAATTGGTGCTGATGATTGGATATGAGGGGACAATTCCTAAGTAACTGTAACTCTTCTAATAATTTTTGAGTTTTGTGATGGGTTTTTTTCTTGGTTTTTTTCTTCATGCCTATGCTTTATGATGTTATTTTTATAAGAGATAGATTCCAGTGTGGGTGATGTGGATCTCAAGGACTAACCCATCCATGAGTAAGATTTTACTCATTTGAATTATCTGAGTGATATGGAGCCCTTGTTCTGTATGAATATTGGGCCAACATTGAGTGTGAATGTGTGACTTGACCATTCTGATTCACCTTGAGTGAAAATGTGTTTATGTGGACCTTTCCTTGAGTGAGAGGGTGATGGTTGGGAATTACATGTGATGAGGGGAACTACCTTGAGTGAGAAGGTAGTGGTCAGACTTCCTTAAGTGAGAAGCGATCTAGGTTGTGATGTGATGTGAGACTTTATGGAAAACCTTTCCTTGAGTGATAAGGTTTTGGAAGAGGATCCCCTTGAGTGAGAATGTGGGTTGAGGGCTTAAACGTATGATGGTACCCTGCATCATCAGGTAGTAGCTGAGACTTGGGTGATTCCCTACCTTTTACAATTAAGTATGGGTCAAGGTTCATTGATATGTTGTACCCTAGTTCTTTAGGTACATCCTATGATGTGGGTTCAACAAAAAAAGGTATTGACTGGATTCTATCATGGCACTAAAGCAGGTATGGTCATGCACCATGGTGGCCTAGTTATCACATGGTTTCTTGATGGGCATGTATACCTCATCGAGTATCTTGGTAACCTATTTAGTGTATGAAAACCTGGTGAGCATTTTTATTTATTTATTTTATTTACTTATTCATACACACATATGATAGAGTATATTAGGGGTTCTTAGTGAGATCCTACTAAGATTTATATCTCACACACTACATGGGCACTCCAATACAGTGCAGACCTTATGTCTACATTTTGGTTGAGCACATGACGTGAAGTGGATCATGTCAGGAGAGTTAGATGGGTATTTTTAGAATGGTATTATTTGATTCCCAAGTATGGTAGTAGGTATTAT
This sequence comes from Viscum album, assembly GCA_963277665.1. Classification (NCBI taxonomy): domain Eukaryota; kingdom Viridiplantae; phylum Streptophyta; class Magnoliopsida; order Santalales; family Viscaceae; genus Viscum; species Viscum album. The sequence goes on along the minus strand of OY728164.1, from coordinate 1,086,404,708 downwards.
TGTGTATTTTTTTATTTTTTCATTTTTTAATTATGTTCAGACATGTGGGTGACTAGTTGGGATGTCTGAATGTATGACTTCTGTATTCATTTTATTATAAAATTTTTGTTTATTTTAATCATTCCCATACTTCAAAAATAGACTGTCCATCTTGGTGAAAAAAAAGTAAAAATATTTTTTTATAGTTTCACTATTTTAAGAGGGAATTTACCAAGAAACATATTTACAAACTCATCCCACATAGTTTTTAAGAAAGATAGTAATTTTTGCATCCAATCTTTATCACAATACTAGAGTAATAAAGTAAATTATTTTAGCTATATTTCAATATTTGTGACACTAATATTATTTATTGTGTCAAAAATATTTAGTAAATTTTATAAATAGACTTATGGATCTTAAAATTTCATTTATCAAACTATACACCATTATAAATCAACTAAAGAGTGCTTATTTTCAAATCAAAATTGTTTTATTATATAGGTGGTCTCACTATGATTGGGTGAAATACATTGATATATGGAATTTCATTGTCTATTATAGAAATTTATATTTTACCCTATTGAGAAACATCCAGTGGAACTTCCTCAAGGAACTAACCAAGAAATATCATTTAAAATATGATTATTTAACTCTTCCAATGTTTCCTACCAATGACTCAAGTAAAATAAGTTAATCTAGGGGTTTTAATATAAGGGTTAATTTGATTAAAAACTCTTTGATTGAGTGGTATAAAATCTAATCATACACTTATAATATTAAATGGAAAAATTAAAAAAAATGATACTTGAAAGTATAAAAAAACATAAAAAGGTAAGAAAAGATTTAATGTAATGAAGAAAAAAAATTTATTTTACTGTAGGTTTTTGGTGATTCCCTAAAAATGACATCAAAACATGACTTCTCATGAGATATTATTAATTCTACATGGGTATTCAATGTTTTTAATTTAATATTCACTTCTTAAAACCAAATTTAAATAGTATGGTAATGTAAAATTATAAGATCTAACCCATTGGGAAATTAAGATTCTAGAGATAGAAACTCATTATTTGTCTAATTGATAAGGATTTAGATTTAAAATATAAAAAATAGAATTAAAAACCTGTTAAATTTAAATTATAGCATATTAATACACAATTTATTTAAAAGGATAGTTCTTCTAAATATGAAAATCACATTTACATGTGAATTAGAATGATATATCTAGTTTTATGATTATTAAAGCAATTTATTTCTATAAAATTGATTTCTAACAGCACAAAATTAATTATTTCAATTCCGAATGATTGTAAGTATTTACATTATCTAATATGAATTATTATTCATTCTCGTTTACAAAACAAAAATGAAAACTAATATCCTATAAAAATGCATTTTTACTATATTTTTTACATCCTTTATTAACCCTTTTCTCATAGAATTAATAATGATTCAAATATTTTAATTAATTGTAATTTAATACTAACTAGAATCAATAATTAACAATAAAAATTGATCATTAAATTATATACTCATACTTTCACTTTCAATTATAAATCCTTTAATAGAACTATCCACTCATAATGAACATAAAATCAATAATTAGTGAAAAACTAATCTCAAAGGGAATAGAAATCATGGAGGAAGAAATGAGAAATTGAATCACTAAAATGATTTTGGAAATGTTCACTCAATAAAAACATAAATTTAAATAATTTAATATGTTATTATCTTCTCTAAAATTCTCCAAAAAATGATAAAAATATATTGCATACACATAAATAAAATGATTATATACTTCATTAAAAACCATAACATGTAAGATATGGATATCTCATACTTATTGTATCTTTTCATATTCAAATATATCCCTCTCATATATCTCTATAAAATAAATATATTTATCCTTTTTTAATTATAATAAAATCTTACAAACATTATGTTTCTTATCAGAAATTCATAATTTTTATATATTATTACGTTAATATTAGAAATAAATACATATAAATTGAGGTAGTCGGCCTTTATATTTTTCCAAAATGACTTCAAAATATTATTTTATTGAAATTAAACATAACAAGATTTCATGTTTCACATCATGGTTTTTTTCGATAGTTTCATTTGTATTTGACATGACCTAACCCATTGGGGTCCCCACCAAAGTCGTCTGTTATCCAATCATGACACCCTAAGCCTACCACCAATAGGATAAGGGTTTGTGACTAGAACCAAGAAGGATTAATTCACATATGGGAGGATTGATCATATACAACATTTTTAAAACATACATTACCATCCAATAATAAAATAATAACCACATTGGATATACATAACTAACTAAAATAAAAACTTTCATGGTGTATATTCTAAATATCCCAAAGCCATACAAAATAAATGAAAGTATACAAGGGAAACATTTAAGGCTTGACGTTATTGTAACTAACCGACAATAGGTGACTAAAAATACATCACTATGTCACACTAATCATTAACTCAACAATCACTAGTAACGAACACTAACATGGTCTATAATGATTTGATTTCACTATCAACACATCCAAAAAACCCACCACTAACTTACACACCCTCTAAAAATAAACAACATGTGTGGGAAAAATATCATCTAGGGTTGAGTATAAAAATACCTAGTAGTATTCTCTAAAAACAAAAGTTTCTCAAGATGCAAATCATCTCACAATCGAGGACCAAACCATAAAATCACCCAACTAAATCCACTAGAGGGTAATACAATATAGAGAATAAGTTACAGATTCACATTCCTTTAAACACAAATCCCAGTATCATAAGGAAATAAAGATGCCTAAATAGTTCAATTTCTCCATGGAATAAGGATACTATAAATAAAATCTATTCCATAATGGAAATCCACCTCCTTTCTCGTCCACTACACAGAAGATCATCCACATCTAGTCAGCATAAAAGTACCATTTCACATGTCATAACATCATAGCCATGGGATATATTTATTAATATCCCATATCTAATGGATTGATCATAATATCATGATCTACAAATGAATACACCAACAACAACACTCTCCCAACCTTTAGGGCATCAAGCTCGACCCATTAATGCATAATTGTTCCTAAAAAATGCCTTATGCAGCATAAATCTCATTTGAAACCCCATAATTAATGTCCATTACCAATAGTTTGACCAAAGTGGGGAACCTTCACTTATCTAGAAGATCCATAAACCAGCCTAAGGAGTTATTGATCCCATGAATGTGTGAATCTCACCTATTTCCATGAGGGAGTTCCCTACTCCATCCTATGACAGGGAAACCATGCTTACCTAAACATAAAAGAACCCAAAGGGGATTCATGTGACCTAGATAATTTATAAGGGATAAATCAATAAATGTTAACATAAATTTCACATTAACTTATGCAATGACTTTGTTTTTATAGGCTAGAAATTTTTTAGTGGATTTGAAATTTTCCATTAGATTGACAGTTCATTTTGAGAACCAGGTCTTGGCCTGGTTTCTTAAGAATCTATACATCTATAATGGGTGGTTTTAGATTTTTTTTTAGGCTCATGGAAGGTCCCGGGTATTCAAGAGGATATCATGGTATGTCTAGAATGGCCAAGCTATAGAAAGTAGTAGCTACTGTCCTTTCACTGTGTGAACCTATGGTTCATGCCTTGAAAGTTTTGGGTAAGGGCTTAGGGGGTTTCTTCTAGGGGGTCATTCGCAACATAAAATTATTTACACACCATGAAATTGTATTGGTAATTTTTTTAAATTATTTGAGGTATTTATAAAATAGATACCCCCTTAGTCTTATTCTCTTATATGGGTGTGCGGATAGGGGGAGGTCAGACCCCCCCCCCCCTCCTTCCTTCTCATTCAATGTAACAACCCTGACTCTAGAAACCTAGAGTTAGTGTTTAATTTATTACATTGATACAAGATAATAGGGGTAACATCACCAAGGATTTATTAGTTTATTGGTATTGGAGAACTAGATTCATACATGATTTTTATATTATAATGGAAAAATAAAACATATCATGAAAAATTTTCTTACATCCTCAAAAATAATTCAATGATTCGTCTTCATATCTTTGTGAAAGGAAATAAATATAGGGGTGAGATCAAATGATAATAAGGGTTACATATAGTATAATATATCATGAGTAGATAAGGTATAAATAATTTGGTAGAGTGGATAATCAATAAATATTTCATTTAATCAATAACTTGATCTTCAAAATATATATATGGAAAATATTAACATAATAATCACATGGATAATAGCAACTGAAATATTAATGAAGTAAATATATAATTTCATATTTCATGATATTTATATCAATTACTCATTCCAATACATCATCAACCTTAATTTCATGGCCTTGTACTAAGACATTTTAATGAACAAGTAGGTATACACTAAATACCCAACTAATTTGAATGGTTGTTTATCTCATGAGAATTTCTGATGCTTTAAGAGGATATGTATAACCAAGACCCACCCATAACTTACATATTTAAAATAAATTAATATTATATTGAATCAATTATATAATACATAATTAATATTCCATATCAATAAATAAATATACATATTAAATTAAGAATACTGAATATCAATATTTCCCCAATAAATAAAAAAACTTTCTTAGTAATATTCCTTAAACTAACACCATATGTTTAAATAGTGTATGGTTAATTAAATATAAAAGTATTATAAATGATAATAAATATATCAATGATACAGAAAATATAGATATGTAGGAGAAAAATAATGTCTACTGAATAATTGAGAGTGATAAAGAATATGATCATAAGAATGTGAATGATCTCAAAATACAGTTTAATTTATAGATCATTAAAGGATGATAGAAGACCATTAATTCATTATAAATAAAGTTTTGAAGTAAAATAATCTATTTTAAAAAATATAAAGTAAAATGGAATCAAAAATTTTAAAATAAAATTTATTAAACACTCTGTAACTTTATATAAAAATGAATTTATAAATTACTTCCAAAATTATTTTCAACCTTTCAAAAAATAAATAATTTTTATAAAAAAAACCATAGAATAATAGAAAATGATTTTCATTGAAAAAAAATACAAAATTTTACATAAATATAAATAAAAAATAATGATCATGGAATTGGGAAAATCATTTACATCGTATACGTTGAAAAGAACATTCCTTTCAAACTTTTGTAAAACGTCAAAAATGACTTTTTAGAAAAAAATATAAAAATATTCCATTTAAAACTTTGTAATTAAATTAAAAGTTATTAGAAAAATACCTTTACCAATTATTTAAATGTATATGAAAACTTCTATAAAAAAATTTGAATAATGTGGATATAAAATGAAAATATTTCTAAAAAAATAAATAGAAATAAGGTTATATCTTAAAAAAATTAGACTTTTTGAGTGCCAAAGATTGGAAAGGTTGGAATAAAAAAATGGAAACCCTAGAAATAACTATAGGAGAAAATAACATATGGGTTTAAGAGATAAATATCAAATAATTCATCCAATATAAATTTAAACATGAAAAATCTCGAATAAGAGTGATATCGTAAAATAAACATTTATGGTTTTAATAATTTTTTAATAAAAACCCATTAAAATACAAAACTTGAATTGAAACTTGAAATACTAAGAATCAATAGGAATTAATAATAAAATATGTCAATGGGAAGTATATACACCATGTAAAAGAAGTTCTGTATATAATATAATATATTGTAGTTGGGGTTTTTCTTAGTAGTAATCACCCCATAAGCCCACCTAAAAATCCCATGTTCAAATTTAGTGGGGGAGGATTTTTGAGTTACCAAAGAATTTATTATAGTAGATACTATAGTGTCCCTATATCAGAGACATTATTCACTTGAATTATGAATTCAAGACACATGGACTTTGTTCCAACCATGGGATTCAGGCCACATGACGTATATTCCAAAAAAAATATTCAAGGACATTAGTCCATAGGGCCCCTAGGCAATAAAGCATAGTAGGTTCAGCTTACTGGAGAAACCATGGGCTAATGGATCAGAGTAGATGCAGTCACTAGGAAGAGAAAACCAGAACTAAGACTAAGTTAGGGTTATTGTTCCAACCATCAACCTATATTGTTCTATAAAAGGGAACTACAATCCATTAGTAATGTCAGGTGGAGAGATTATATAGACTTGAAGAGGTTATGGGAGGGGTTTTTCCAGTATTGTTGAGTCTTAAATATATAAGGGATTATTCCCCTAGGATTCTAGGACATGAACTTTAGTATGTATTCCTCTATATCTCTATAACATGTAAGGGTTTCCTCTTAACCTAGTTAAAAATATAGATGATCAGATAATAAATAAATAAAATGAAGTTGGAGAATATTATAAAATATATCTTAATGGAGTGGAGTTGAGATGAAAAACTATAACCTTAGATTTATGCTTAGTTAGACTCATTATATCCCCTTTAATAATAAATTTTAATTTATTAAATACTTTATTAAGAACCTTTTTCATTTATATTACATTTTTAAGGGTATATTATAATCATTTTACATCCATTTATTATATAGATCTTTATAACATGGACTATTAAAGGTTTTTCATTTAATTTATCCAAAACTACTCCAGTATACTGACCATTTGTTAAAGGTGCTATAAAATGATTCCATCATCACCAAAATGTGAATAATTTCATGAATATAATTTTTATTCATTTAATATAATTTTAGAACTATCTATGAAAGTTTTTAATATAAAAATGAAATATATCATTCATGGAGGTGGTAGTTTGCACGTATGTGTTATGATATTTTAATTTTCCAAATGGTTAGAATGGAAAGATATTATATAATTATTAATCTTTATATAATCATATTTATATCATATATATCACATATATTCATTAAATATATCCTTATGATCAACCATGTAAAGATGAAATGAAAAATGAATCATGTCTCTTTATGGAGGTGGTGGTCTGCTCATAGGGTAATGTTCTCTAATTTATGTATTCCAAAATCTAGTTCATAAGGTTTGTACCAAAATTCCTATGATACCAAATATAACACCCTAACTCCAATTACCCATAGTTGGTGGTTATCTTAATAAATTGTTATAATATACAATACATTTCATCCCAAAGTTCGAATAGTTTAGCAGTATTGGGACACTAGATACACACATGATTATCACATTTTATTTAAAAATAAGAAATAAAAATTTAAATTCCAGTGATAAATTTATTATTTCTTTTATTATATCCCTAAAATCAATAATAGATCCCCTATTGGTATCTTATGTAAAGGAAAACATAATAAAGTGTGCGCTTATATGCTCATTAAAGAAAACACTATTACAAAATTGGCCTTTAAAAATGCTATAAATGACCTTTATCAGCACTATAAAAGTTTTGAATACATGAGTGAGGTTAAAATCCCTGGTCGTTTATTAGCACTGAAAAAAGAGATGATCACTAATGGAAAAAACATTTAACACGTCAGCATTTTTCACGTCGGTTCTATATAACCGACATGCAAAGCTTTAAAAATCGATATATCACGTCGGTTATTTTATAATCGACATGATATATCGATCAAGATCCATTTTTTATGTTGGATATTTTATAACAGATGTAAAAAATATAGAGATTATCTGTTTTACGTCAGTTATTTTATAACTGATGTGACAATTGAATCTTGCGCACTTTATGACGTCGGTTATAAAAAACCTGATGTGATAAAGCTCCATTTATAACGTCGGTTATAAAATAACTGACGTTATAAATAATTTTCTATGTTGGTTATTTAATAACCGATGTTATAAAGATTTTAAATGATTTATCACGCCCCGTATTCAGTCATTCTTTTTTCTTCAATCGGGCGACCTGCGACTCGTCTCTCCCACGCGGAAAACCTAGAAAGGATTATTTAAAGTCATGCCCTCTATCATTATATTTCCAACATCATTCATCATCTTTATTGTCACAAAATCTATCAGGTCGACTTGCAACACTCAAGTAAGCCTCACACGGCTCAATTTCAGTTATTATTTTTCGCGATGCCCTAATCTAATTTTTTGATATGTTATTTTTTTATCTTTGTTCTTACTTTCATGGTAAGTTTCATAGTGTTCATTTAAACAATGATAAATTAATTTCTGGTGAAAGAAACCATGGAAGTGATATCATGTAAGTTTAAAAAAATTTTTGTTTGTGTGTGTGCCCGTACAGGGGGTGTCCAAAGGGGTGGGGTTGTCCTAGTGGGTGGGTGGTGTCCAGGGGTGGTGGGGGGCTATCCAGGGGGTGGGGGTGTCCAAGGGGTGTCAAAGGGGGTGGGGGTGGTGTCCAGGGGGGTGTGGGGGCTGTCCAAGGGGGTTGGGGTGTCCAAGGGGGTGGGGGTGGTGGTGTACAGGGGGTGAGGGGGCTAAGGGGGATTTCCAAGGGGATAGGGGTGTCCATGGGGTGGGGGTGGTGTCTAGGGAGGTGAGTGGGTTGTCCAAGGGGGTGGGGGTGTTCAGGGGGTGGGGGCTGTCTAGAGGGGGGGTTGTCCAGGGGGTGGGGGCTATTTAGAGGGGTGGGGGCTATTCAGAGGGTTCGGGGGGTTGTCCAGAGGGTTGGGGTGTCTAGGGTGTCCATGGAGGTGGGGGGGGGGGGGGCAGTCCAGGGGTGTGTGTGGCGGGGGGGGGGGGGTCCAAGGTGGGGTGTCGAAGGTGGTGGGGGTTGTACAAGGGGGTGGGGGCTATCCAATGGGGTGGGGGCCTATACAGAGGGTTTGGGAAGCTGTCCAGGGGGGTTGTCCAGAGGGTTGCAGGGTGTCTAGGGGGGTCCAAGGGGGTAGGGGTGGGGGTGGTGTCTAAGAGGGGTGGGGGTGTCCAAGGGGGTGGGGGCTATCTAGAGGGGTGGGGGTTGTCCAGGGGGTGGGGGGATATCCAGAGGGGTGGGGGTTGTCCAAAGGGGTGGTGGTGTCCAGGGGGTGTCCAAGGGGGTGGGGTGGTGTCCAGGGGTGGGGGGATTTACAAGGGGGTGGTGGTGTCCAGGGGGTGTCCAAGGGGGTGGGAGTGGTGTCCAAGGGGGTGGGGGTGTCAAAGGGGGTGGGGGTGGTGTCCAGGGGGTGTGGGGGTTGTCCAAGGGGTTTGGGGTGTCCAAGGGGATGTGGGGATGTCAAAGGGGGTGGGGATGGTGTCCAGGGGGTGCGAGGGTTGTCCAAGGGGGTTGGGGTTGTCCAAGGGGGTGGGGGTGTCCAGGGGGCTAAGGGGGCTGAGGGGGATTTCCAAGCGGATAGGGGTGTCCAGGGGGTGGTGGTGGTGTCTAGGGAGGTGATTGGGCTCTCCAAGGGCGTAGAAGGTGTCCAGGGGGTGGGGGATGTCTAGAGGGGTGGGGGTTATCCAGGGGTGGAGGCTATCCAGAGGGGTGGGGGATGTCCAGAGGGTTCGGGGGGCTATCTAAAGGATTGGGAGGTGTTCAGGGTGTCCATGGAGGTGGGGGGGGGGGGGTATTCTAGGGGTGTGGGGGGTCCAAGGGGGTGGGGGTGTCGAAGGGGGTGGGGACTGTCCAAGGGGGTAGGGCTGTCCAAGGGGGTGGGGTCCTATCCATAGGGTTTGGGGGGCTGTCCAGGGGGGGTTTTCAGAGGGTTGGGGGTGTCCAGGGGGTGTCCTAGTGGGTAGGGGGTGGGGCGGTGTCCAAGAGGGGTGGGAGGTGTCTAATGGGGTGGGGGTGTCTAGAGGGGTGGGGGTTTTCCAGGGGGTGGGGGCTGTCCGGAGGTTTGGGGGCTATCCAAGGGGGGGTATTTAGGGGGTGTCCAAGGGGGTGGGGGTGTTGTCCAGGGTTGGGGGGTTGTCCAAGGGGGTGGTGGTGTCCAGGGGGTGTCCAATGGGGTGGGTTGGTGTCCAGGGGTGTGGGGGTGGTGTCCAGGGGGTGGGGGGTTGTCCAGAGCTTTCAAATCCTTGGGATCTGTGTAATTTTCAGTAGTGAATGTATACATATTTTAATATTTATACTTCATATTTATTTTTTACGGAAGGGTGAATTTGGTATCCAGTTTCACCATGATGTATTCTTTGTGAACCTTAAGAAGAAAGGATCCAAGATGAATTTAAAAATATTATATCTAACCATATTTTCTTTTTAAAATCATTTTCAAGAATATTTTTTTTAAATACGCATAGATTTCTTTTATATTTCAAAATTGTTTTACATTAAAATTATGATATTTTTCAAATAAAAATATATGTGTCTTATCTTAAAAAGATATATAATTTTGATATTTTTTATAGGTAATAATGAGTTGAAGTTGGATTATGGCACATCGAATGAGTAATGAATATGAGGAAGGTGTTGATGCCTTTTTGGAATTTATTAAACGAAATGTTCCAAGCAGTGACATTTTTTTCTGTCCATGCCTGAAATGTTTGAATATGAAGAATTTGAAAAGTATAGAGATAAAATATCATCTTATTTGTCATGGTTTTAATCCGAGTTATAGCCCTTGGATTTGGCATGGTGAAACCGGATGGAATTTCAGATCTACTGATGATGATGATTCACAAGATGATAACTCTGATGTAATTGAATAAATGATTTGCGATATTGTAGTAGAACAAATTGAGATAGAAATGACAGTTGCACATCTATATAGTGATGCTTAAAACCCATAGTATCCTAGTTTTACAGATTTTATGGTTTTGATGGTAATGTTAAGATTGATTAACCTGAAGTCGAAACATGGATGGAGTGACCGAAGTTTTGCAAAGCTGCTACAAGACATTCTTCCAAAAGATAGCGATCTTTCAAATTCACATTATAAGGCCAAGAAAATATTATGCCCGATGGGATTGGGATACATTAAAATAAATGTCTATCCAAATAAATGTATGATATATGAATTTATTTCAGAGTGTCCTAAATGTTGGACATCACGGTATAAGGTGAAAGAAAAATCATAGGCTGATATAGATATTACAAAGATCCCTTCCAAGGTATTTTGGTATCTTCCTATAATTCATCATTTGAAACATTTATTTGCTATTTCACATGATTCAAAAAGGTTATGATAGCATGCTAATGAGCAGATATGTGATGGAAAAATACGTCATCCAGCTGATTATCCACAATGGAAGAAAATTGATGAGTAGTATGCTACATTTGGAAATGAAATTAGAAATCTCATACTAGGGTTGTGCATAGATGGAATGAATCCATATCGAACCCTCAGTAGTACACATAGTTCATGGCCTGTTTTATTGGTAATTTACAACCTCTCTCCTGAAGTTTTTATGAAGCACAAATATGTCATGTTGAGTATAATGATCTCTGGTCCGAAGTAACCCAAAAATGATATTGATGTTTTCTTTTCACCATTGATTGATGATTTGAAACTTTTATGGTAGGATGGTATTAGGGTGTATGATTCTTTTAAAATGGAATATTTTCAACTGCATGTAGTGCTTATGTTCATTATAAATGACTTCCCAACATATGGAAATTTTTCTGGATATGGTGTTAAAGGGCATAAAGAATTTCCAATTTGCGAATAACAGACTTAATATTGTCAATTGCATCATGGGAGGAAAAAAGTGTACATGGGTCATCGAAATTTTTTGCCTATAGATCACTCTTATAGAAGACTAAAAAATGCATTCAATGGCTCACAAGAATTTTATGTTTCTCCAAAACCTTTATCCCCTGATCTGTATTTTGAGAGGGTGGAAAACCTTGACGTGACATTAGGAAAGACACATAAATCTAGTAATGATAGACATATTTGGAAGAAAATGTCAATATTTTTTGAGCTACCATATTGAAGTTAAACATAATATTTATTTCATGCATGTAGAGAAGAATATATGTGACAGTTTGATTGGAACATTGTTAGATATTAAAGGAAAGGAAAAGGATGGGTTGAATTCAAGATTAGACTTACTATAAATGGGAATACATTTAGATTTAGCTCCCACTCCTAATGGAAGATGAACATTTATTCCCCCATCTTTTCATTTATTATCCAAGAGGGATAAAATTAGCTTTTGTCAGTGTCTTCATGATATCAAAGTGCCTCAAGGTTATTCTTCGAATGTAAAAAATTTTGTCTCATTGAAGGACTTGAAGTTGATAGGTATTAAATCTCATGATTGTCACGTCATGATACAACAAATTCTACCAGTTTCATTGTGTGAAATATTTCCCATCCGTGTCAGAAAGACTATAATGAAGTTGTGTTATTTTTTCAATTCAATTTTTAATAAATTGATTGATGTGAATGATTTGAACATTTTGTAAAAGGATGAAATTTGTATAATTTGTCAATTGGAAATGTATTTTCCTCCATTTTTTTGATATAATGGTGCATTTAATGAATCATCTGGTTCGAGAAATAAATCTTTTTGGACTTCTATATCTTCATTGGATATATCATTTTGAAAGTTATATGAAAATATTGAAGGGGTATATTAAGAATCTATATCGACCTGAATCCTCCATTATTGAAAAGTCTATTTCTGAGGAGGTTGTAGAGTTTTGTATGAGCTACTTGGTTGTGGTGCAGCACATAGTTTTGCCTCCATCTCTCACGGAACGAGTTAATAATGACGGAAAGGGGATTCGTGGCTTGAAAGTCAAACTGTTGTCAGCTGAACAGATGAAGAAGTTAGAATTATATATCTTGAATAACATAGCTGATGCTCAACCGTATATCACATTTCATATTAATGAGTTGAAACAATTTCATTTGAAGAAGAATGAAATGTGGATTTTGAATGAGCACAAAAAAACATTTTTTTTTCATGGTTTAAAAATACCTTGCTTGGTAGATCAGATGTATCAGAGACATTAAAATGGTTAGTGGGTGGTCCATGTTTAAATGTGATAACATAGTCTAGTTATGACATTAATGTCTATATATTTCATACGAAAGCTCCGGAAAATAGAAGTGCAGTTCAGAATAGTGGTGTATTGGTGTTTGCAGAAGCAATTCATTTTTCGATTGCTAAAGACAAAAACCCAATTTTTTCATCAAGTGCATATTATGGAGTGATTGAAGAAATATGGGAGGTTGATTACTTTAAAATTAAAGTTCATGTTTTTAACTGTAAATGGTTTATCGATAAAAACAGTGTCAGACACGATGAATTTGGAATGACAGTTGTTAATCTGAATAGATTGGAAGACACAGCTGATTCTTTTATAATGGAAACACATGAAAAACAAATTTTCTATGTAGTAGATTAATCAGATATGCAGTGGGCTATTGTTTTACAAGGGAAAAATCAATATGTTAGTGAGGATAAACTTGATGAAGATGAAAATTTATGTGAGATCCCTACTTCCATGGAAATATTAACAAAACATAATGATAAACATGTTGAAGACATGGTTTGTGCCATAAGGAACAATCACGATGAAGGAATTTTGGAAAACAATCCATTTGTACATTCTTAAAATTATATGTAACATTTGTTTATTTCTTGTTTACATTTATTATTTTCATAAAATGTTAGATATTGTAAGTTTTTTCTTTATTAAAACACATATTAAAACAAATAAGTATAAGTTTTTGTTTGTTTTAATTTTGTTTAGTTTACCTTATCATGTTTACCATTACATAAATTATATATCTATTATTTTTGTTCAATGACAATTACTTTACCATGTTTACCATGTTTACCAGGTTTACCATATTTACCATCTTTACCATCTTTACCATATTTACCATTGTTTAACATGCTTACCATATTAACCATGTTTACTATTACGTACCTTAGTACAATTTTCTATTTTCTATTTACATTAGTATTGTAATATTTGAATTTGTATATTTGTGAACTAATGTTTGTTTTTTTTATTTTAAGGATAATTACAGATCAATCAGTTAATCAACCACATGATTATGGAGATGATCATATTGTTCATACCTCTGGGGAGGAACATTCACATGATCCTCTTGATGTTCCCCAATCTTCCTCATGTGCTCCCATTACGACAAAGATTTCAAGAGTTGGTAAACGTGGATGCACATTTTTACCAAAATTATCACTTACCCATACATAGGATAAGAGGATAATCATTGAGTTTGATGAGGATGATATTCCTAGAGGTTCAAATGAAAAATATTTTAAGAGTTTTGTATCAACTCAGGTTAATAGAAAAGTAAGCATTTTGTATGATTCCTAGAGAAGTGTGGACAAAAAGATAATATCTCAGTTGTGGGAGATGATTTTGGTAAGATCTTTTTCTATTTTTTTCCTACTCTTTTAATGTTTCTAGTATATATAATATGTTTAACCTCTTCTTTATCAGATGACATTTGATATTCCTGACACTGTAGGAGTCAGAAAGAAATGTTTATCGATGGCTGCCTGGAGATGGAGGGATTTCAAATCAACTGTCTCATCTGATTTCATTTTTGGTCATAGGATTCATGACAATATATGTAATATATATCCTTTCATAGATAAATACACATGGAGATAATTTGTTGAAAGTATAAGAAAAGATTCATTTTTTGTAAGGGAAATGTAAACTTTTATAAGCTTTCTTATATAAATGATCTTATTAATGTTTTTTTAATGATTTCTTATTCTTAATTTACATCAAACAAGGAAATCTCATCAGGATATCCAATATAAAAATGTATACCCTCATAGTTTATCTCGGGGAGGGTATACATTATTGGAAGAACAAATGATGGCGGAAAAATTACAAAAACTAAGAGCCGAGTCTTCAAGATCTGGAGAGGTAGCCCCTCCATCCCCTCCATCTAGAAATGAAAAATGGAAGAGAGCTCGGATGGAAAAAAAAGGGCAATATCTTTTAGAAGATTCAATAATCGTATCTGAGAGGATTATAAGATGTCTATTTTACTTATTTAAGTTGACTATATTCTTCATAAAATTTCAATCATTGCAGAAATGTTCAATTAATTAATATAGAATTATCTTGAGGAGCAGAGCTCACAGGGGGTATTTATAGCTGCTGGGAGGCAAGATATTTTATCTACAGCATTGGGAAAGCCCGAACATCCTGGTTGTGTACAAGGATATCTGACAGGTGTATCGGTAAGAAAAGTGTTGTCACATTCTTTAACTTCTTCCGTTGAGGGTGTTTATAAAAAAATATAATCCTTAGAGGCTGAAGTTCATAATATTAATGTGATGATAGAGGAAAAGATTAGAGCGTCGGTATAGTCTATGTTTGCAGACATGCAAAGACAATTTCAGACTATAGCTCCCACTCCTCCACCTCCCCCTACATACCCCATTATTTATCCTCCACCTCCACCAGTAGCTCCCACTCCCCCACCTTAGCCTACGAACCCCATTTTTTATCCTACTCCTCCTCCGTAGCTTCCTACTTATTGCGAGTTGTATGTTGATGATCCTCAACATCATATAGTTGCATATGGGTTGGTATATTATATAGGATATACAGTTCATCATCAACAATTAGAGGTAGAGAATCATAGGGTCACTGTATAGGATATTATAGATAGATCAACTCGAGTACCATTACCTAAAGATGAGGTGACGAAAGTTGGACATAGTATCGGCCATTTTTTTAATTTGGACATCCAGACTTCTGCGACTCATTACCATAGAGGCATGTATGTTATATATTCTATTTTATTTTTTTATTAAAGTTGTTTTATCATTTGAAAACTAATATATTTTTCTATTTATTTTTACAGGAATACTTCAAAGGTAAAGAAATATTGTATAGAAAACAACAAAGACAAATGGCTATGACATCAAATATATATTCTAGTAGTCTTCATAGATTTTCAAGATATTCAAATTTTTTGGTGAATCATTATGAGTTTCCAATGGAATCTCATGTTTGTGGACATGAAATAACTTTGGGGATTGTGAAAACTAATATCATGGAGCTTGTTACTGGAGATAAGTTGGGCATCAACGTGGTGCAAATTTTTTCCATGTAAGTCTTAACACCTTTTCCCTACGTTATATTTATTAAAAATGTATACTTATGTCTGTTTTGTATTAGGTATCTTTATAAAATTTGTGAGAAGAATGAGCGGAAAAATGTATATGGATTCATGGACTCACATTTGATTTCCCCTGAAGCATGTGTATTGGATGAGGAACAAATAATGCTTTATATTGCTGAAAGATTTGAACAGAATATAGTCCCACAGTGTTGGATGATACCTTTTTGTGAGAGGTATGAAACACATATCTCGAAAAGAGTTCATTATCTTTTAACATAAAAAATCACTAACCTTAAATTTTCTTTTATCAGTGATCATTGGATGCTAGGTGTTTTTGGCCCAAGGGAGAAAACACTTTATTGGATATGATTTGTCCATGGTGATGTGAGGGAAAGTTTTAAGAAAATTTTGGAAAAGTAAGTTTCAATTTCTCAATAGTTTTATATATTATAATTAATTTTAAATTTATCCCATTTGTATTATTTTCTAACAGGGGATGGGTTTACTTTTAAAAAAACACAAAGAAAATGAGTGAGAAGATCGAATTTGTAAATGTAAAGGTAAATATCAATTAATAATTTTTACTTTTCGATTTATTACATAAAAATAATATATTTAATTTACACTCATTCAAACAGACATGTCATGAATAACAAGGATTCATCGAATGTGGATATTATATGTTAAGATTTATGTATGAAATTATTACCACTGGAACAGTTGTGAACTTTGACCTGGTAAGATTTAATTTTAAACTTTTCCATAATATTTCATTTGATTTATTCATTATACACATTAACTACCATCCTTTAAATTTTTATCTATTTGATAACCCTCAACCCTATAGTTCTCAAGATGTCAAACACTTAGAAGTGGAATGGTCAAATTATTTTACAGGTTTGATTAAATTTTAGTTGTTTGTATTGTAAAATGTAGTTTTGAATATTGTCATTGTGATTGTGTATTTGGTAGTCATTTAGGTTGGATTTAGTTTTTTTAAGTTGACATTTTATGTTTTGAATGTTATATATGTGAATGTTTAATTTTGCTCTACTTCTTGTTTTGGTCTAATTATGATGGTTTTTCTAGTATGGATTCTGGTCTGGGGGGAGGGGTTCTAAGGGTGTGGGGGGTATCCAGTGGGGTGGGGGTATACAGGGGTGTGGGAGGGTTGTCCAGTGGGGTAGGGGATGTTATGGGTGTCCATGAGAGTGGCGGGGTAGTCCAGGGGGGTGGGAGAATTTCTAGGAGGGTGGAAGGGTTTTCTAGGGGAGTGGGGGATGTCCAGGGGTGTCCAGGGTTGTGGGGGTGTCCTGTGGGGTGAGGGGGGTTTCCAGGAGTGTGGGAGGGTTGTCTAGTAGGGTGGGGGTGTCCAGGGTTTCCATGGGGATGGGGGGAAGTCCAGGGTGGTGGGAGCATTTCTAGGAGGGTGGGAGGGCTGTCCAGGAGAGTGGGGGACTATACAGGGGGTGTCCTATGGGGTGAGGGGGGTTGTCCAGGGGTGTGGGAGTGCTTTCTAGGGGGTGGGTGTGTCTAGGAGGGTGGGGGTTTCCCAGGGGTTTGGGGGGATGTTCAGAGGGTGGGGGCAGTACAGGGGTGTGGGGTTTCTAGGGGTGTGGTGGGGGTTGTCCAGTGGGGTGGGGGTACTAGTTTGGTTTTGGTCGGGTTTTGGTCTATTTTTGGTCTAGGGGGTGTCCAGTGGGGTGGGGGTGTCCAGGGGTGTGATGGGGTCTGTCTAGTGGGTTTGGTGTGGGAGGGTGTCCAGGAGGGTGGGAGGGGTGTCCAGGAAAGTGGGGGATGTCTAGGGGTGTCATGGGGTGTGGGGGGGGTGTTCAGTGGGGTGGGGGTTTCTAGGGGTGTGGGAGGGCTGTCTAGGGGTGTGGGAGTGTTTTCCAAGGGTGGGGGTGTCCAGGAGGGTGGGGAATTGTCCAGGGGTGTGTGGGATTTCCAGGGGTGGGGGTAGTCCAGGGGTGTGGGGGTGTCCAGGGGTATGGTGGGGGTTGTCCAGTGGGGTGGGGGGGATTCTGGTCTGGTTTTGGTCGGGTTTTGGTCTGTTTTTGGTCTGGGGTGTCCAGTGGGGGGGTGTACAGGGGTGTGGTGGGGGCTGTCTAGTGGGGTGGGGTGGGAGGGTTTCCAGGAGGGTGGGAGGGATGTCCAAGTGAGTGGGGGGGATGTCCAGGGGTGTCCAGGGGTGTGGGGGTGTCCAGTGGGGGGGGGTTCTAGGGGTGTGGGAGGGCTGTCCAGGGGTGTGGGAGTGTTGTCCAGGGGGTGAGGGTGTCCAAGAGGGTGGGGGGTTTTCCAGGGGTGTGGGGGGCTGTTTAGTGGGTGGGGGTAGTCTAGGGGTGTGGGGGTGTCCAGGGGTGTGGTGGGGGTTATCCAGTGGGGTGGGGGGTTCTGGTCTGGTTTTGGTCGGGTTTTGGTCTTTTTTTGGTATGGGGGTGTCCAGTGGGGTGGGGGTGTCCAGGGGTGTGGTGGGGGTTTTCCAGTGGGGTGGGGGTGGGAACATGTCCAGGAGGGATGTCCAGGAGAGTGGGGGGTGTCCAGGGATGTCCAAGGGTGTGGGGGTGTCCAGTGGGGTGGGGTGTTCTAGGGGCGTGGGAGGGCTATCCAGGGGTGTGGGAGTGCTGTCCAGGGGGTGGGGGTTTCCAAGAGGGAGGGGGTTTCTAGGGGTGTGGGAGGGTTTTCTAGGGGTGTGGGAGTGCTGTCCAGGGGGTGGGGGTGTCCATGAGGGTGGTGGATTCCAGGGGTGTGGGGGGTTGTCCAGGGGGTGGGGGCAGTCCAGGGGTGTCAGGGGTGTCCAGGGTTGTGGTGGGGGTTGTCCAGTGGGGTGGGGGTCTAGTCTGGTTTTGGTCGGGTTTTGGTCTTTTTTGGTCTGGGGGTGTCCAAGGGGGTGGGGGTGTCTAGGGGTGTGGTGGGGTTTGTTCAGTGGGGTGGGGGTGGGAGGGTGTCTAGGAGGGTGGGAGGGATGTCCAGGCGAGTGGGTGGATGTCCAGGGGGTGTCCAAGGGTGTGGGGGTGTCCAGTGGGGTGGGGGTTCTAGGGGTGTGGGAGGGCTTTCTAGGGGTGTGGGAGTGTTTTCCAGGGGGTGGGGTGTCCAGTAGGGTGGGGATTGTCTAGGGGTGTGGGGGGATGTCCAGGGGTGGGGGCAGTCCAGGGGTGTGGGGGTGTCCAGGGGTGTGGTGGGGGCTTTCCAGTGGGGTGGGGGGGTTCTGATCTGGTTTTGGTTGGGTTTTGGTCTATTTTCGGTCTAGGGGTGTCCAGTGGGGTGGGGGTGTCTAGGGGTGTGGTGGGGGTTTTCCAGTGGGGTGGGGTGGGAGGGTGTCTAGGAGGGTGGGAGGGATGTCCAGGCGAGTGGGGGGATGTTCAGGGTGTGTCCAGGGCTGTGGGGGTGTCCAGTGGGTGGGGGTTATAGGGTTATGGGAGGGATGTCCAGGGGTGTAGGAGTGTTGTCCAGGGGGTGGGGGTGTCCAAGAGGGTGGGGGTGTCTAAGGGTGTAGGAGGGTTGTCCAGGGGTGTGTGAGTGTTGTCCAGGGGGTGGGGGTGTCCAGCAGGGTGGGGGTTGTCCATGGGTGTGGGGGTTGTCCAAGGGTGGGGGGAAGTCCAGGGGTGTGGAGGGTGTCCAGAGGTATGGTGGGGGTTTTCTAGTAGCATGGGGGGGTTTTGTTCGGGTTTTGGTCTGTTTTTGGTCTGGGGGTGTCCAGTGGGGTGGGGTGTCCATGGGTGTGGTGGGGGTTGTCTAGTGGGGTGGGGGTGGGAGGGTGTCTAGGAGGGTGGAAGGAATGCCCAGGTGAGTAGGGGGATGTCCAGGGGGTGTCTAGGGGTGTGGGAGGTGTACAGTGGGGTGGGGGTTTCTAGGGGTGTGGGAGGGCTGTCCATAGGTTGGGGGAGAGCTGTCCAAGGGGTGGGGGTGTCCATGATGGTGGGGGTTTCTAGGGGTGTGGGAGGGCTGTCCAGGGGTGTGGGAGTGCTGTCTAGGGGGTGGAGGTGTACAGGAGGGTGGGGGGTTTTCCAGGGGTGTGGGGGATGTCCAGGGGTGGGGGCAGTCCAGGGTGTGGGGGTGTCTAGGGGTGTGGTGGGGGCTGTCCAGTGGGGTGGGGGGTTCTGGTCTGGTTTTGGTCTAATTTTGGTCTGTTTTTGGTTTGGGGTTGTCTAGTGGGGTGGGAGGGTTATGGTCTGTTTTTTTTTCGGGTTTTGGTCTTTTTTTGGTATGTTTTTTGTCTGTTTCAGGTCTTTTGTAAGGGCATAGTAGTGGTTGATCAGTGGTGGGGGTTGTCCAATGGGTGGGGGTTGGTCTATTTTTGGTTGGGTTTTGGTCTATTTTTGGTATGTTTTTGGTCTGTTTCAGGTCTTTTGGCAGGGCATAGTAGTGGTTGATCAGTTTTATTATAAAAAAAATTACGTCGGTTATTTTATAACTGATGTAAAAATGCATTGGGATTAGTTTTAACATCGATTATTTGAAAACCAACGTAATAAATGCATGGGAAATGGTTTTTATGTAGGTTATTTCATAACCAACATAATAAATGGAAATGAATAGTTTTTTATGTCAGTTATTTTATAAATGACGTAGTAGATATGTTTTCATGTCGGTTTTTATTTAATCGACATGGGAAACCGCTTGGCAGACAGGTTTATCACATCAGTTATAAAAATAACCTACATGATAAACGCTTCGGAGGGGT
The DNA here is from genome assembly GCA_963277665.1 of Viscum album. Classification (NCBI taxonomy): domain Eukaryota; kingdom Viridiplantae; phylum Streptophyta; class Magnoliopsida; order Santalales; family Viscaceae; genus Viscum; species Viscum album. The sequence goes on along the minus strand of OY728164.1, from coordinate 1,086,384,101 downwards.
GATTTATGACATCGGTTATATAATAACCGACGTGAAAGAGTATATACCACATTAGTTATTAAATAACTGATGTAATAAACCACGACTCCGAAGCGTTTTCCATGTCATTTTTTTATCAACTGATGTGAAAAACGCTTCGGATTTGTGTTTTTTACGTCAGTTTTAAAATAACCGACATAAAAACAATGTTTATAATGTCTCCTGTAATAACGTCAACCAAAATACGATGTAAAAAATAAAAAATAACCACCATAAAAAATGTTTTCTACACTAGTGGATAAAGGGGTGCTTTATCGATGCTAAAAAGGCACTGAAAAATGGGACCTTTATCAGTGATTTTAAAAGAACTGATAAAGGAACTGTTTATCAGTGCTTTAATTTAGCACTAATAAAGGAACCATTTATCAGTTCTTATGAAAGCAATGATAAAGGGTCGTTTATCAATGCTTTTATAAGTATTGATAAAATAAAATTTTATCAGTTCTTATAGAAGAATTGATAAGGTATACCTTTATCAACTCTTTTAAAAGTGATGATAAAGGGCCATACTATAGCACTACTGTAGTATCCTATAACAGCACACCATAGTACCATAAACACATCAGATATCAATAAAAACAAGTCCCAATACAAGATTTAAATGAAATTAAATTTACAAAACAAACACAATAAAAACACTATATTATAGTCATTTAAAAAATTAGTTCATACAATTACATAAATATAAATTAGTACATACATTAAAAAACATCAATTTTCCTTTTAATCCTAACCCGAATCATGCTATTTCTAAACGAACCACCCCTGATCGAGAAAAATAATTCACCTGTATAAGAAAAAAATCTTATGTTAGCAATAATATAAAGAAATAAATTAACAGAAAGTGTTAATTTTATAAAAAATCATGTCAATTTTAAATAAAAAGATGCACTTTGAGCATACTGGTCACACTGTGCATTGGATTAAGGTGAAACTAATTCCTACACATCAAAAATGACTTATGGATAATCTTTCTAAAGTATTTAAACAATTTTAATGTTTTGTATTGGTTTTGATTAGGTCAGTTGGCCTTTTTATTAAAATTGATGTCAATTTTAAATAAAACATGCACTTGGAGTCATATCGATAACATTGTGTGTTGGATTTAGGTGTGTCTGATTCGTGCATGTTCCAAATCACTTATGGATTATTCTCATAAATTATCAAAACAATATAAAATTTATTTCTTAGTTTTTAGTACATTGCTTGTCTTTTTTACTAAAATTTCATTTTTAACTTGAAACACGTACTTTGACTTATACTGATCACATTGTGTGTCGGTTTGACATGGGGCCAATTACTTCACATCAAAAATTATTTATGAATTGATTACCTAAATTATTAAGAAAATAAAAGTGTGTTTAATACGTTTTTAGTGATTGAAACTTTTTAAAGTAAAATGTCAATTTTAAACTAATAATGAACACATTAAGTCAGTTATATTTTATACTAAAATTAATGTAAAATTAAAATAAAAAGTAATTGGAATCATACTTGTCACATTGTATGTCATATTGAGGTGCGGTTTATTCCTACACATCCCAAAGTCTCAAAAAATACTAACTCTAAATGTTACCATGATTTTCAATGACTTTCTTTGTCAAACTACCAAAATTGCATGAGTATCTTCGAACAAAACACATCAAGTTGAAAAAAATACACCTGTATAAGAAAAAAATAATTATGTGAGTAATACTAAAAATAAATAAATTAAACATAAATATGAAACAATACATTAATTCTATGGATAATTGTTTTACTGTGAAAACATCAAGATTACCTCTGTAATTGAGTACAAGTAGTGTTGTTTATCTTCTGGAAAAGGAAGGGGTGGTAACTTGAAAGAAAGTTATAAATGTACCACTTTAGGGGTGAAAAGGTTTTAAGGGATAAGAATCATGAAAGTTGGACAGGAACAAAAGAATCCACCTGTATAAGAAAACAATTATTATGTGATTAATACTAAAAAGAAATAAATTAAACATAAATATGAAACAATAAATTAATTCTATGGACAATGATTTTAATATGAAAACATCATGATTACCTTGCAATTTAGCATAGGCAGCATTTTTTCTCTTCCTTAAAAGGTAGTGGAGGTAACTTGATAGAAAGTGATAAATGAACCACTATAGGGGTGAAAAGGTTTTAAGGGAGAAGAAGTATGAAAGTTGGACAGAGCACCCCAACTCAAACAAAAGAATCCACCTATATAAGAAAACATTTATTATGCAAGTAATACTATAAATAAATAAATTAAACATAAATATGAAACAATACATTAATTTTATGGACAATTTTTTTAATATGAAAACATCAAGATTTCCTCTATAATTGAGTAGAGACAGCATTGTTTCTATTCCTATAAAGGAAGTGGAGGTAACATGAAATAAAGTGATAAATGCACCATTTCATGGGTGAAAATGTTTTAAAGGAGAAGAAGAATGAAAGTTAGATAGAGCACCCAACTCAAAAAAACACCTATATAAGAAAACATTTATTATGTGGGTAATACTAAAAATAGATAAATTAAACATAAATATGAAATAATAAATTAATTCTATGTACAATGATTTTATTGTGAAAACATCAAGATTACCTCTATGATTGAGCATATACAACATTGTTTATCTTCCTGTAAAGGAATAACACATGGACATAAATCTTCTAAAATAAATGAACTCTATAAGGAATAATAAAAAGTAAATAAAAATTTCATTATATAATTTTTGGATAAAATAGATAAAGTATATCGTAACATTACCTTTACATATTTACAACGGGTTTCCTTTATTAGATTTTGTTCTTCCATCATATGCAAAAGACATTTTTCTACATCATTCATCAAACATTTAATTTATATTATGTTAATGCATTAGAGAACATATAATATTATGAGGAAAAACATAATATATTAAAAACACTTTTAACTTATCATTAAACCATCTTTCTTTTTTTTAAGTTTTTAAGGATTTGGTTCCTCTATCGAGAATCCAAATCCCCTCTTTGTGGTCCCCTATAACATAAAATACATTGTCTATATTGGGACCAACATGAACTGATTATAATGTCCCAATGAAAGGGTCATCCTCGATTTAATTTTCATCTGACTCGACGTTTTTTTTAGTCTCCAACAGTAAAATCGACCAATTCTTTTTTGTTGGATCAGAGACATAAAATAATTGCACTTCTTGTGATTCCATTACGAACAGATCATCTTTTTCTCCTTCCACACTGAAATTCACTACCACAAAGCACATTTCATCAAATTTCACTCCATTAATATTGTCAACCCATTTGAAATGGAAATGTATCACTTGAAATTTTGTATAATCCAACTCATATATCTGTTCAATAATGCCAAAATATGACATATTTGCATAAATTGGATTTCTATCCTTGGAACCAGATAAGTGCATTACTTCATCCACAATCATAACACCATTTTTTTCATCATACTGAATTCAGCAGGTTCTTTTGTATAGAACATATAACCATTAATTACAAAACTCATGTAAGATATAAAATTTATATTTGGTCCTCTGTCTAGCCATTGAAGTCGTTCGGAAATTGAATTAGGATTTTTATATAACTCCTTAAAAATTTGATCTCTCAACCATCTTATAAATTTTTGATTATGTGGATTTGATATCCATCCTTCAACCCTTGATGGATTCAAATCTCTAAGAATTTCTTTATGGGATTCAATGTATGTATCAACCTCTTCACTATTATGTAATATTTTAAGATGTACTTTCCCCCACTCTGTCAAGGTAATTGTAACAACATCTCTTCCGGAAATCCCTTCGCCCATAAAGAGTTTGTTGTGACAAGACTTTGTTATACCTATGCTTTAAAAATATGATTGGTAATTGGTACAGAATTCAATATCTTCTTCAATAATATATCATCCTACAACAAAAACTTTTGGTTGACTTTGATTCTTGACATACCCTAACAAAATCTTCATATACAATTAAATGGGGTATATCCATCTGTAATGGACATGACCACATTTTTTAACCTCTCTGAACAAGTGAACCATCATTTAGACCATTATATCAAAGAATGATGGTGGGAAGAACATCCCTAATTCACATAATATGACTGAAATCTCCATATTCATGATGGGAAACTTCACAGGGTCTACAAATTTACCACATATGGCTTTGAAAAATAAGAAAATTCTGGTTAATGCATGTCATACATTTTGAGGCAGAATAAAATGGAAAGAAACAGTTATTGAATCTTATATAAAAAAATGATAGTTGTGTGATTTTAGTCCTTGTAACTTCAAATTAGTCATTGATACGACATTATTGATATTTTATTAATACCCCTATGGAATTTTTACACTAATAAGGTAAAGGAAAAATTACAATTTTTCCTATTTAAATAGAGTCTAAACTATTGGAGGAAGAAAATTCCACCTTTTACCCTTTATCAGTGCCAACTCTTCCCTTTTCCCCATTTCAATCAAGTCCAACCTGGCCTTGATGGAATCTTTTGTTTTTTATAGAAACATTTAGTAATGTTCCAATAACACTATCAAAAACATTTTTTTCTACATGCATGAAATTAAGAAAATGTATAACATACAAAAAATTCGAATACGGTAATTCAAATAAAATTGATTACTTCATTCAACCTGATTTTTAAGGTTTTTCAAAAATGGTTTACCAAAAATAGTGTTAATCTTTTTTACTTTTTTGTACAGTTGATCTCCCATTACTGGAGATGGTATTCTACCTTGTTCGATATTCCCATAAAATGATGTCATCCGGGATTGGTATTTATGTCATCAAGGTAAAAATTTATGATGTCCTAAAAACACAGTCTTCGTGGGATGTTTTAACTGAACTGATTATGTGTATTTTTCACAAATGGGACACCCCAAAATTCTTTTAATGCTTTAGCCTGATAAATTTCTATAAGTGGGGAAGTCATTTATCATTCCATACAACATGTCCCTCAATGTGAATTCTTCACTTCTATGAGAATCATACATTGTAATACATGTATCCCACATCAATTTCAGATCTTTGATCAGTGGATCCAGATAGACATCAATATCATTACTGGGTTGATTTGGTCCATATATAAGTAGATACAACATAATGTATTTGTGTTTCATACATAACCGTGGTGAAAAGTTATAATTTATGAAAATGACATTTCATGTGTTGTGGGTACTCCTCTTTAAACCAAAAGGATTTATTCCATCTTTAGATAACTCAAGACAAAAGTTTCTCATCTCATATCCAAATTTAGGAAACTCGTAATCAATTTTCTTCCACGGAGGAGAATCTACTGGATGACGTAGATTCCCATATTTAATTCTTGTATCTACATGACATGTTAATTGTATTACGGTTTCCTAACATCCATATAGTACTCTAAACAGTGTAATTATAGGAAATTATTATAGAGATTTAGAAGGACTTTGTTCATTTTTCTTGTATCGATATGCACCACACTTAGGGCATTTTATGATTAATTCATGGTCCTTGAGAAATAATATGCAATCATTTGAAAAATCATGTGTTTTTTAGAGATCATTCCCATTTAATGTAACATCAATTTAGAATCATATGTTCATCATGGTAGTTAATTTTCTTATAGTATCATATCTTTCAAAAGATTGAGTTGTTCTATAAAGCTGGTGTCACTCCATTTACTTCCAGATTTCAAATTATATAACTTCAATACAGATGACAATATTGTGTATTTAATACAAATGGTATACAACAGTTTCTTGGAATAGCTATTTAACTAATAAAACAACATTTTATAATCATGAAGGTCATCTTCAATTGTAATTTTCATTTCTTCCATGCGATCTCCATCATATTTTACAAATCTATTCATATCAAATGATTCGTAAATCGTAGTATCATCTCAATCGATGTAAAAATTCAGTTTTCCCCATGTTTAGTCCAACATTTATAGCTTTAATCTATTCTAGGAAAAATAAAATGTTCTTCCTACTCTTCTGGACTAATTTTTCTTGAATAACAACAACATAAACATGGAAAGAGGATTTTAGAAGGTTCATATGTATGTTGTCTTGCAAACTTGATAAACTCTTTAACTCCATATTCATATTCGTTTGTCAAACAATTAACATGAATCCATTTTTGGTTCATATCAATCCTATTGGATTCATAAAATATTAATTTTATACAATATTTAAATAAATACACATAATATATTCATTATAAAAAGTGAAAGTTATAGACAATTCTAATAAGGGAAAATCAAATTTTGATTGCTTCAAATAATTTCAGTATGGTGAAGAAAATGGGTAATTTAATTTAAGAAAATAATTACTCAGCATAAAATCTTTCTTAAATCCCATAAATAAATGAAAATATTATATAGGAAATTAAGGAGTATTAATAAAATCCAATATGATAAACAAGAATAATAAACTCTCATTCAATCAACTATAAGATATAAAACTATATTGGAACAGGTGATGTAGCAACCTAAGGAATTATTACATTTAAAATTAATTTTATATCAATATTTGAAAACATCTCAAGACTCTTGGGATGTCATATCACCACACCTACCCATCCCAAGGAAATTCAAGGTACTCCAAATAGATGTTAAATTAGCATTTACTAATGGATTACATGAATATGAAGTTTCCATCAAACAAATTGATAGTTTTCTCATTCGTTAATATGAGAATAATGTTTTTAAATTTACCAAGGTGATGTATGAATTGAAAAAAGAACTAAGATCTTGGTATTGAAGGTTAGATGAATTATTAAAAGACTTTAATTTAAAAAATGAGAAATTTATCATAATAAGTACATAAAAAATAATTTTATCAATAGATTAAAAGTGTTTATCAATGAGGATAACATAATATTTTGAGGTCCAATAGATGAACGATGATAATAATTGTCCTCATTAATAATTACCAATGTTTAAATGTTGATGATTAGTGAGTTTACATTTTCCTTAGTTTATAGAAGACTCGTGGAATTCATGGGATATTTATTTCCCAATCCATGTATGTGAGGGAATTTTTTATAGATTTCAAAAGGAATATTTAAAACCCTTGTTGAAACCCATTGAAAATTGAATAATTTTTTTAAATTTTGTGGATGGAATGTCGAACTATATCATGGAGTGTGGAAGATTTGTTATATGATAACTTGATTGATAATAAAAAGGTTTGACATGATATTTTTCTACATATCATATAGCTATGTAACAAATTGATTCCATCAAAATCCACTTGTTATTAGTTAAATAAATACTCAAAAGGGGGGGGTGAAATTATTGAAAATCTATATTTTTGAGCAAGAAATTATAATGTATTATAGTGTTATATAGGTCTCAAAAAATTGGTATGATTATAAAGGGGTAATCTCAAAAGGATACTTTTTTTTAAAATTATTGATAGATGGGGAGTATGATGATGATGAAAAATTATAATGTAGTTGTAAAATAGTACAGAGAATCAAGGTATAATATTTCATATATTATTATTAAAAGGATTTATAAATAATGTTAGATTAATATAAAGAGGGATAAAAATAAAATAGATTTTTTTAAAAGTTTAGATATATAGAAATTTGGATTATTTTGAAAAATTACAACACATTTAACAATATATATAGTTTCCAGAACAAATCCAATACAGCCATAAATCAAACATTTGAGCTGGTCCATGATAGTTTCCAAGGTATGTTCTTGATCCCCCTCAGGATGGAAACAAGCACCAGGGCATGAAAAACAACATAGGGGGGATGATTTGGACCAAAAAATAAATAAAACTAGAAGAAATAAAATTTAAATAAAAACTATCATGAAGCATCCAAACATTGGATTCCCACACCAACCCAGATAAGTAGAAAAAGGAAGATATGAATCACTATAATATATTTTGAAATCCATAAACCTACCTTCAACTCCCTCACACACAAAAGCCCCAATTTCAATTTCTAAAATTTCACATGTATGGAATAACATTGATAAAATAAAGAATGAAAAATATGTATGATATCTTGGGTGATCAATTTGGGAAATGTAAACAAAATAAAATGACCAACTAATATCTATGTGTCACCATCGAGTCTAGAAACAATAAAATCTCCATGAGCAATAAATATTGGAATTAAAACTAAAAACTAAGGAAATTGGAAGACCTACCTCGCTAGTATACAATCATCGGATGAAAAATAACGACATCGTCGAAGAAGAAATAAAAAATGAAACCAAAAATACACAAAGGAAATAGGAAGGCCTGCCTTGCTAGGTTGAATAAAATATGAAACCCTCTATGGAAACCCTAACTTAAATCAAACATTGAATGTCGGAATAGATGTATGAGAGGTAGTCAAGTGGTGTGATTCAAGGTTCGATTCACCAAGGGGGAGCGTCAGCAGCGGGTGGATTCCACAGAAAGCTTCTGATATCGCAACGGGTTTGCAGATTGTTAGGGTTTTCTAATTAGACCGAGAGACTTTTATCAGAGCTTACAAATAAGTGTTGATAAAGAGTCCTTTTATCAGCGCTTATTATTTAAGTGCTGATAAAAGGACTCTTTATCAAGACTTTTTTATCACTGATAAAGGTAGGTCTTTATCAGTACTAAAAAAGTGCTGACTAAATCAATCTTTATCAACATGAAAAAAGTGATTATAAATATGCTTTTATCTACACTTTTTACTTAAGTGATGTTAAAATATTTATAATTATAATTATAAAAAAAATTGTAAAAATATATATATATACTTAATAAATATATACAAATATAAATATAGTAAATATATTCTTTTTTAACTATATTTATTATAATTTTATAATTATTTATTTATAATTATAAAAATATTTTCAAAAAATAATATTTATATCAATATATATATTTATATAATTATACATATATATTTTTAATAAATATATATAAATATATTAAATATATTCATTATTTAAGTAAATTTATTATAAATTTAATAATTATTTAAATATATATAATTACTTATTTATAATTATATAAATACTTTTAAAAAAATATTTATTTATTTATAATTATAAATATATAATTGTATAAATATAGTAATTGTACATTTATAAATATTTTTTTTATAAATATTTTTTTACAAATATATTTTTAACATTATTAATGAATATTTAATTTTAAGTAGATGGATATATGTTAAAAATGAGTGAAATTAAATAAATTAAGAATAAATACACTTTAATAATATTGAAAAAATAGATAAGTTTTATGTGTGTGCATTGTATATAAAAATGCATTAATTACATATGTATGAAATTAATATAACACAAATTTGATATATATATGTTAAATTGAAAAATCAAATCAAACTTAATTATATATCGAGTACTATGTGCCCCCAGGGGTGTAGGCTAGTGGTTACATCTTTGAGGGGTCCCATGGGAGGTCTCAGGATCGAGTCTCCTTGAGTACTTGTAGGTACAATAGTTTCTTTGTTTCTTTGTAATCTCCCTCCCAGAACTATTGTAATATGTTGAGTACTATGCAATTAGTCAATAATTTTAATTCATATTAATTTTTTATTATAAACCATTATTCAATAAATGTATGACTATTTAATTTAAAATGCGTAAATATTTAGTAATATATGAATCATATTTATATACATTAATATATATCTATATATTTAATATATACAATTAATAACATTAATTATAATAATTATCTAATTAATAAAATGTTTAATATTTAATAATGTATAGTCTATTTATTCATTTTCATCAATAATTATTTAATTAATAAAATTTGTAATATTTTTTTTAATAAACTCATTTTTTTTATTTTATTTTTTTATTTATTTAATTATTTCATTTTATTTATTCGGACCTTTATCACCACTAAAAAGCATTGATGAAAGAAATATTTATCAGTGCTAAAAATAAAGTACTGATAAAGGGTACCCTTTATCAGCACTAAAAAAAGCACTGATAAGGGGTACCCTTTATCAACACTAAAATAAAGTGCTAATAACGGATACTCATTATCTATGCTAAAAATAAATTTCTGATAAATATGCCATTTATCAACATTTTTTCTAGCACTAATAAATACCAGTATTGTTAAACGCAGGTTTTTTAGTAATGAAAGAGTACATAAAAAGCTACTATAAAATAAATAAAGCATAAATAATATGGAAAAGATAAACCATAAACAAATATTACAAATAACTAAAATCATAAAAGGTTAATATATCCAATGATGAAATAATAACATAAATAATCCCATGGATAACAACAACTAGTTTCATAATGATATAATACATAATTTGAGACATCATAATCTTACCATTATGGATTTGAGCCAAGACATCATACATAATTGGTAAGATGTATGTCAAATACCCAAATTTGTTTATGTCATGAGAACTATGAATGAATCTAGGGCCTTTAAATATCCATTAACATCACTTAATAAGTCTAATTCATTAATTATATGATAGAAATGAATAATAATTCAATACATAATGAATAGAAACATTCAGATTGAAAATATGGCATAAAAATGTTAATATTTTCCCTGGTCAATCACTAGAGAAACATGATCATAATCCATAAATATGGTGGATTATATTATTAGATTATATCCCCAATAAATTATAATATTCATCAAATTATGTTTATATATGTGAAAATAATTGTAAATGATCACTGGACCATTTTTAGAAGAAAATACCCTTTTAATTTTAAAATTGATTATTTAAAATATAAAAAATTATAAAAAATTAGGAAACCCATTTTATTTGAAAATAAATATGTAAAATTTTAAAATAATCTTCAAGAAAAATAATAATCATGAAGTTGATAAAATCCATGTGTGCGGTAAATATTAAAACAAAGATTTTGTTTACACTTTTGGTAAAAAGTATGTTGTTCATAAAACAGCAAGAAGATTCATTTTAAAAAAAATTATAAAAATTAAAAAATGAGTAAAAAATAATTTAATAAATAATTTTATAATATTAAAAAAATTACTGTAAAAAATTAAAGAAAATATAGTCATGTAAGAAAAATATTCCTGACCGAATAGAAAAACAAACTCGGTTTTCCTTAAAAAATATTTCAAACTATTGAGTACTTGGAGAGAGTAAAATGAGATCAAAATTTTTAATTTTAATAAATAATAATATTATAAAAAATATATATATTGTTCATATAATTTCATCATCATAAATTTATGCATAAACAATCCCAGTAAAAAGTGTGATTGTAACATAAAACTCTTACCTCAGGTCTAACTTTCTTCGTAAGTGATTTTAAAATCCTGTATAATAAATTTAAATTTTTCTATGATTATATTATATAAACACATTCATACTTATAATATCATATATAATCCCTTCATAATATGTTATCACCTCTTTATTAATAATCCATTATTAAAAGCACTGTGACATGTGATAATTATTTCATTTTTCATGAATGTTTCGGTTCAGAAATTCCAATTCTTACACTTTTATCATGGTTTCATAATATATATAATTTTAATTATGATATAAATATCATATATATTAATTATATAAATATTTATAACTATACATAAAATTTATAGATGTAAAAATGAATTATATTGTTCATGGAGATGGTAGTTTGTACCTAAGCATGAACCTTGTTTACATTTTCTAACAAAAAGAATAAAATAAATATATAGTATTTTATTATTAAAGAATAATAATTATATAATATATATAATATTTTTTTTAATCCATAATTATATCCATCAATGTGTGTAGGTAATGGAAAATTAATCATATCGTTATGTGGAGGAGGTAGTCCACACATATGCACAAGTGATACTTTTTTTGTCATTTGATGGAAATGAGGTGGAAAATAGTTTTTCCATAATAATAATAACATATTAGTATATTTATGATACTGGATTAATTATTTTATTCTGGAAACAAAAAAAAATATAGGAATTATAAGAAGAAATAAACTTTGAAAGAGTTCAGAAACACGATTACCTCTTCTTTGAGAGACCACCTTGGGCTTACATTGTAATAATTTTTAGGATGGTCTTAGGGTAAGAAAAAATATCCATAAAAAAGGGAAGTAATCTAGGTAGGTTTTTTGGAATTTATTTTTTAGGATAGTGGGATAATTTTTTTTCAATAAGGGTATAGAAGAGGTTCCCTTTTATAAGTGAGGGGAAGCACACACATGGAATCACTTAAAAAATGTAAATAATATAAATTCATTTTCTTATGAAAGTGGAACCAAAAGGTCAGTAATTAGAATTTAAGATAATATAAGGTAAAAATATTTTAATTTAATAATATTTATACAAGTTTAACTTGCATTTCTACCCTTATTCCTTTGTTTACCCACCCCTAGTAAACCATTTTAACATTAACTATGGTAAAAAAAATTACTTTTTTACATTTCACTATGAACAAAAATTAAGTTGAAATTATTACCAAATATTAATTATTCAAATTCCAAATATGTAATCCATTTTAAAAAATTCAATTTCTATAAGTTGTAAAAATTACTTTTAACATGTGTTCGTAAAATGCAACAAAACCCGTTTATAGAAAAATGTTTGTTTTAAGAATAAAAATGATTTTAAAGAAAAATATAGTATAATTTTGTTTGAAGTGGAATTAATTTGATTATTTAAAATTAAATTAGTCGTGTATTTATTTCAATCCAAACAAAAAACAAAATTAACCGTGTAAATACTTGATTAAAATAGAATAACTATAAACAGTTTTTATATAAACAAAAACATTACCTAGATTTCCAAAATGTTAAGCATAGATTTATAATTTATATTTTTTATTTTTTATTTTTTATATTTAATTATTAAAAATATAATTTTTCTATAAAAAAGGTTTCATAAACTTTCATTTTATTCTTATATCTTTATAATTTCATAAAATTGATAGTTTTTGTAAAGATTGTTTTTTCACTATTCACCTAGAAATCAACTATTTTTGAAAAATCACAAAAATTCACCCTAATATAATTTTGAGAGGGTAATTTCAAAAATTATGTTAATTTTTTTAAATAAAATTTCTAAAATTACATAAATTAATTCTACTAATCTTCACATAAAAATCATAAAGCCCATTTTTATGAATAATGTATTATTTTGGCTTAAAATGAATTTATTCTTATACTTTTCCTAGTAAAAATATATATGAATGCAAAAATGATTTAATTAATTATTTTTATTAATTAAATAATTTATAAATATATTTCATAATTTATTTATTTAAATTCATACCCACCAACCCAACATTTAGGTTATTACAATCATATTTAAAACAATATTTTGTGGTTCGTTTAATTTTGGAATTACATGCAGTGCATACTATCAAACATAGTATTCATTTAAAGAAAAATAAAATATTAGGGTGTTATTTCATTCCTTTGTTTCAATTGCATTGGTTCATTCCTTGGGAATCAAGTGTTGAACCATTTTCTTAAAATTACATCATTTGGATCCTTTGTTTTGATGAATCACATCACACTTTTTTTAGTTGTACTTACTTCAGTGATTTTTTAAATATATTTTAAATATAGATTTTAATTTTGATGGTAAATTTTCCAATAAAATGAATGATACGTATAATTTATAGAACAATTTAAAGTTTTACTGAACATCTTATTAGGATAAGTTGAGTTGATTATGATGTCGTTATAACTGAACCTAAAGATCTCAGACATTACCGTTGGGATTTTGTTGCAACTCAATCTATAAGTGAAGTTTAAGGATTTTAGGAACATAACTAATGAAGAGGATAATAGATTGATACATCATGAACCTATGTACTATCTCACTTATTTGAGTGCTTAATATTTGAGTTTTTTTCAATGTGTTCACTAAGATATTCCATGTTTCAAGATTTATTGTAAAAGATTTTAGTTTTTTTTGTAATTATTTCTTATGATCATTGTAATTGATGAAATTTTGAGTGTGGAATATGTTTCTTCCAAACCATAAAGTTTTATAAAGTCTTCTATTTTACATGTTTCTTCTAATCAATCTGGCCAAAAGCGAATCTTGGGATAGAGTTTCTAGATGCTAACAGTATGTCAATGAAGTTCTTGGTGTAGAACTTGTAACTTATGATGGGTTAAGTTGAATAGTTTGTTAATGTGGAGATTTTACACCTTGGTTCGAGTTATAGAACCTCCAGTAACTTTTGGATAAAATAAAAGAGTTCTTGTGAATTAGAACTAGTTGGTAAATAATATCATTTAGAGGAGTATTGGATTATTATCCAATACTTTGTGTTTTGTTTTTACTATGATAGTTTAGTTTCCAAGTGTATTAGTTTTAATAGTTAAGTGTTTAAATTATAATAGTTTTATTTTTATCTAATTTTATACTTTTTAGTTTATTTTATTTTGATATTTTGGAGTTTATAAATTATAGAAAACTTATACTTTAGAGTGGGTGAAATTTTTAACTCTTCCAAAAAACACCTGCATATAGTGTTTCATAACTTACGAAAAAGTGAATTTGTGAATAGTATAATGGGTAAAGTTAGTTACTTTTTTGGCTTACAAATAACTCAAATACCAAAAGTAACTATCTCAACTCATTATATGTACATTATATATTTATTTTAAGTGCTTTGGTTTTGATGATGCTTCAATTATTATAACTCTAGTAGGTACCTCATGAAAACTTGATCTTGATGAATCTCATAAACTGGTTCATCAAATATTTTTTGGAGGGATGATTGGAATCTTAACTTTCTTGATGGATAGTTGAATAGAAATTATGTTTTCATGATTATGTGATATATTTTAATAAAATATAATAGAATCTCATCTAAAGGCTGTTAAAAATATCTTATATTTTATTAAATGAACTTCAAATCTTAGAATGTTTTATTCCTTCAGATCCAAGTATACAATTAAGAGTTATTTAGATATAGATTTTGAGATTATATAATGGATAGAAGTTTAATTTTGGAACTTATCACTTTATTAGTGAAACATTAGTCTCTTGGTCCACTGAGATAAGAAATTCAGTTTCACCTTTTACTAATAAAATGAATATGTGGAAGATTGAAGTTGTTGTGCTCAATTATTGTGGATGTAACATGCACTCACTGATCTCATGTTGAGTTTTACTTGAAATTTGATTCTTTATGATAGAATAAATTCTATTTCTTTTTATAATAACCCTATAAATCATTGATCTTCAAAACACAAAAAAAATGACACAACTTCATTTGGGACCACACACATAAGGAGATATTATTCTCTATTTTATTGGAACTAAATAATAACTTACTGAAATTTTCAAAAAAACCTTTAAATTATGATTTATTTGAATATATTAAATAGAATATGTGTATAATCAATTTTAAGAGGTCATATTTTTTTCTTCTTTTTTTATTATCTCCTCACATTGAATAAGTACTTAGTAAGGGGGAATTCTTTATTTAGTACTATACTTACTTTTTATGAGTGTACTTCATATACTCAAGAAATAACTTTGAATATAAAATATAATATATATGTTGAATATATTCTATAATCATGACTTATGGAGGTTACCTTGTTTATTGAACTTAATGATAATTATCTTTTGGAAGGTATCATTTGATTCATGTGTTTTTTAATCTTATGAGTAGACCCCCTATAGGAATTTTTAGTTTAGTTTTACATTTCTATATTTTTTATTTTAAATTTTATATTTATTGACTCTTATGTATAGTTCATAAAAAAATTATACACTTATGCGTAAGTTTATTGCATTTTTTATCCCTTTGTACATAGGGTTTTTTTCTTTGTTTTTACCACATTATTATGATTTACTCATTGAAAAATGGAGAGGTTGATTTTTTATAACTCCTCCACATAAAACTTATATTTTTTATATTTTATATGTAATTTATGGAAATATTTTTCAGTAAACTTTTAAAACTATCTACTTCAACAAAAAACCATCTATATGTATCATAAGATTAATTCTAAAAGGGTATTTTTTTACATTTTAGTTAAATCTTTTAATTTATCTCACTAAATCCTTTTTACTATATTCATTTTTATTAATCCCAAAATTGATATAAAGGTTTTGTGATTTTTTTTATTTTTTAAGAGGTAAAATGTTACAAGTTTATGAGATAACATTAAGGGATAAAAATTAGAAGTTAAAGAATTTAAATTAATAAAAGTGTATTCCATAAAAATATTGGTGTATGCTTTAGGAATTTATAGAAATATGATCAAGTAATAGGGAACCAATTTTCAAAAGTTCATTGTATATCAAATGGGATAAATGTTACTACACTAAAAGGAGTTCCATCATAAGTGATTATAATTACCACCATACTTATCATTACTTATCTTTTAGAACCACCTAAAATTTATTTTATGTATAATTTTTAATTTTTCTTTTATTGGTTTTTTTATAATATTAATGGGAAATAAAATTCAGTATTTCATTTCTTGGGAAGAAAGGTTAGTTTTTATTATCAAAAAGTTTCAAGATAACTTTGACCAAAAATGGGAGAACTTTGAAAGGATATTGAAAATAATTTACGAGGGAGAAGTGTATCCTAGGGGGAGAATATTATGTTTTACAAAATTTATAGTAATTTATTTAATTTGAATTATTTAATTTTATTTTATCCTTTTTATCTTTTTATTTATTGTTTTCTTTTGTGATTATTAGTAAGATGTAGATTGTTAAATTATTTCCCTAAAATGGATCTTCAAGATATTTTGTTTTTATGAATCAAATTACACTCATTTGCTTTAGTAGTATTTACTTTAATTTTTTTCTAGTTCTATTTTATATATAGATTTAACTTTTGATTGTATAATTTCTAGTGAACTGGATGATCCATCTAATTTTCTAAACTACGTGAAGTTGTACTAAAAATTTCAGCATAATAAGTTGAGATGATTATAATGCCTTTATAACTGAACCTAAAGATCTTGGACATTATCTTTTTGAATTTGTTGTAACTACATTTAGAAATAAAGGTTGAGGCTTTGAGGAATAAAACTAATGAAGTGGTTACTAAATCACTACATCCTAAAGTTTCACATCACCACACTTCTTTTAATTCTTATAATTATAGTGCTTTTTAGTGTGTTCACTAAGATATTCTATGTTTGCGGATTCATTATAAAATATCTTAGTTTTTCTTTTGTAATTGATTATTTCAATAACTATGATCGATGAGATTATAGTAATGAAATATGTTTCATCTGAACTATGAAGTTCAACATTGTCCAAGTTAGACTTATTTTTATTTATCATTATGATCGAATAGGTGTTCAGGGATAGAGATCTTTGATGCTGATAGTGTGTCGAAGAATTTTTTAGTACAAAACTTGTACCTTCCAATGGGATAAGTAAAAGAATTTCATGGTGTGAAGATTGTAATCATATGTTTTGGTTACCAAAACTCCTAGCCCATTATGATAAATGTGAAGATAATTAATTAATTATAACTACTTGGAAAATAATATACTTTATATTATTATTTTTATTTCTATTCAATAGTCAGTGTTTTTTTATTCTAATTGATTAATTCCCAATAATATTTATTTTATTGGTTAATTGATTAACTTATGATAATTTTAATGTTTATTGTGTATGGTATTTTTACTTCATTGTATTAATATTTTTTAGAGTTTATAACTTTTGGAAAACTTACACTTTAGAGTGGGAGAAAATTATAAGTCTACATTTTCTTTCAATTTCAAGATAGAGAAGCTTCAAGTTCCCTTGGTTTTGACTACTCTAGTTAGAGATAAGTCTAGTTTTCTTGATGATTTTTGGGGTTATTATTTGATGATTGGGTAGAATCAGTTAGTGTGGATTTATTCTTTCTATAGTTACTACCTTATGATTTCATCTTTGGCATGTATTAGTTGTAAGTTGTTCATGCGTTCCTTAATTTCATCCAGATGAGAGTTGTGTTCTACAATGTGAAAGGACTATGTGTAGTGATATTTGGTTAGTGAAATCATTGTATGGGTTATTGGAATTTAGATATTCTTTTTTCTCAAATATATTAGTTATAATTGGGATTGGTACATGTACATATGGTGGAGTTTCATAGAGTTATCAAAGAGTTTCTAGAAATTTTTTCCAAAGTGATTGTGACATTATCCTCTTAATGTGGTATTGAGTTAGGGATAGAGTTTAATCCTAGTGAATCTCTAATTTTGATGGTTCCTTTTCAAATGTAACCTTTTAATTTGTGATATTTGAGGATTAATGTTGATAATTTTATATATAAGGGTTTCATCCATCCCAGTGTGTCATCATCTGGTGCTCCAATGTTGTTTTCTAAGAAGGTGAATGGTGGTCTAAGGTTATTCCTAGACTATTGGTGATTAAATCAAGTGAAATTCAATAATCCTTACCCCTTCCAAGGATAGATGATTTGTTCAATAATTTTTAAGTATCCATGTGGTTTTTTAATATTGGCATATAGTCTAGGTATCATTAGATAAGGGTGGAGGAGGATGTCCTAAATACAACATTTAGGAGTCATTTCAGGAACTTTGAGTTTGTAATTATGTTTTTTGGTTTCATGAATCCAACAAATATTTTCATAGGACTCATGAAATCTATTTTTAATTATTTCCTATATCAATTCATGGTAGTATTCATCAATGACATCCTTGTTTACTCAAAGATAGAGGAGTATCATGTTAATCATCTTAGGGTTTTTTTACAAGCCCTTTGGCACCGTCAACTTTATAATATTTTTTCTAAGTGTTAGATTGGGATTTGTGAGGGGAATATTCTTGGTCTTTTGGTGTCTTGGTGGGGAGTAGTCATCGATACTTCAAAGATGAATGTATTTTTTTCTAAGGTAGCACCCAATAATGTTGTAAAATCCCATAGTTTCTATGGTATCATGGGATATTAGCAGAGGTTTGAGCCTTATTTCTCTCAAATTGTATCCCTGTTGATATCATTAAATTGGAAGCACCAATCTTTCATATGGACTGATCAGTTTCAATATGATTTCAACTAACTCAATGAGAAGTTTATTAGTTCTCTTATTATATGGTTTCCATAAAATAGAGTGATGTTATAAATTTTTTGTGATGATTCTTGTCTTAGTTTGGGTTGTGTCTTAATGCAATAGAGGGGGGTGACCTCATATGGTTCTATCTATATACATCCCCATGAGAATAATTATTCTACACATATTTTATAGTTGAAAGAAATGTTTTTTTTATGAATATGTGGTGTAACTACCTCATTTTTGAATGATTTTTAGTCTTCACATATCATAAAATATTGAGGTATATATTCTCTCAATAGTATTTGAATCGCCATCAGTGGAGATGTATGGAGTTCTTGAAAGACTATGAATTTGATATATCTTACACCTTAGGTAAAGGGAATATAGTTTTTAATGTTCTAAGTAGGAATTAATTAATGAGATTTTTTTGAGTGTTTATAGATACTTCGAGAGAGATGTAGGTGATTCTAGAAATGCATCTTGATGTGGAGTAGGTAGGTAGAAGACGTTTCATATATCATATAATTGTGAAATTTTCCTTGCTGTAGTAGTTGGATGAGTCCCAACGGGGAGACTCATAGGTAGAGGTGATGTAGGTTTCTTCTTTCATGGAGACACTCTTCAGGGATGTTTGGAGGATTATCAGCATAAGGTATTATTTTGAGGAATATTTTTTGTTCTATCAATAATGCGAGAGGTGGTTATTTGTGATTTTAATATCTCACTCATGGTAGTGAATCCTGGTATATAAAATATTTATCATTCTTTTGGGACTTGGTTCCAGTGTTCTAGGATTAAGTGATCTGTAGAAAATTTCATGTTTTTGTGTTTGATCTGTCAGCAGATGAAGGTAGAGCATCATGTTTTTGGTAGTTTATTTTAGCTATTGGATATCCCCGAGTGGAAGTGGGAGGAAATTTAGATGAATATTTTCATCATTTTTCCTCGATCTCAAGGAGGATGTGATGTTATTTGGGTTATTATTTATGCTTTATTAATTTATATCATTTCTTATAAATCAAGGATTCAAGTGTTGTGTATATTTTGTTGAGGTGGTATATGGATGAGATAGTGAAAATTCACAGGGTACTGAGGACCATCATCTCTGATTAGGATCCTCATTTTACCTCATGATTTTAGGGAGGTTTTCATAATGATTTATTCTCTTATTTTTTTATCACTGCTTCTCATCCTCATATGGACGATCAAATGTAGTATACCATATAGACAATATAAGATATGTTTCATGGCTATAATTTTTATTTCATTGTATTTTGGGTAAAGTACCTACCTTTGGTTGATTTCAACTATAATAATATTTATCACTCTTCCATTTCAATGGATTTATTCAAAGATTTTAATGAGAATCCTTTCAAATTTATGTTTTTTTGGACCATGGTTAGAGTTTCAATGGTCCTCGGACCAAATGTGGTGTAGATCATGACTGAGAAAGTAAAAATGATACAAGAGTGGATGAAATAAATATAAGATCATCAGAATTATTATTCTAATATATGTAGGAGGCCTAAATAATTAAAATTCATAGATCATGTGTTTCTGATAGTTCAAATTGATCATGGTAAGTAAGGGTTTGGTCAAGGGAGTAAGATTTCTCCTCATTTTTCATTCCATTTGAGGTGTTGGAGCCCATCGATGAGGTGGTGTGTTGGTTATTCCTTTCCCCGTAGGTGGAAATGATCCATAATGTTTTCTATGTTTCATATCTTTGTTGATATCTTCATGATGACTCTCATTTTATTGATTAGGTAGAGTTGGATGTAGATGATAAGGCAACATTTTTGGAGAATATAGTTAAGATTAAATATCATCAAAATAATTTATTTCATATATGCATCATTCCTTTAGTTCCTATTTTGTGGATGCATGGTTTCTAAGAGAAATTTATGTGGGAATGTGAGTGGATGATGTATGCTCAGTACCAAG
This sequence comes from Viscum album, assembly GCA_963277665.1. NCBI lineage: Eukaryota > Viridiplantae > Streptophyta > Magnoliopsida > Santalales > Viscaceae > Viscum > Viscum album. The sequence goes on along the minus strand of OY728164.1, from coordinate 1,086,363,120 downwards.
AGAAATTTTACCCTTGTTTTCTCTTAACATTGATATGATTATTCAGTGATTTTTTGATTGAGATATTTTATTTTATGAGTTGTATTGTACTTTAGTTATGGTAATGTTTTTTAGAGGTATATCCTGGGGTTGTTTGGGTTTGGTGGTTTCTATTTTCCTTCTTGGTTTGGATTTGATTCTTAATAATGCGAATAGTTTTAAAGGTATCTAGTGTAACATTATGGATCTTATCAAACTATTACTCTTCATCTTTGGTATGTTTAAGGTGTTGGGAGGAGGTTTAAGGAAGAAATGTGTTTCAAAAGATGATATTTCAGCTGGAAGATATTCTTTGCAGTGTGATTGTATGTTTTGTATTGTGATTAGTTGGTTGGGAATTTTTTTCATGGAGTGAAGTAATTTCTTGGATTTTGGGGTAATTCAAAGGAGTTTAGTTTCATATTGTATAAAAATGGAAGCCTGCTTTTGGCATGAGGTGTGTTACTTATGGTTTTGTCACTCTCAAAGCCATACATAAGGGTTATGAGCTGATACATAGGGGTTACATTGTTAGAAACATTTACATGTTCCTTTTACAAAAAATTGTAAATTATGACATGTAATGGTATGTGAGGTTTTTATTTTATTAATATATATGATTCCATTATAGTGTGATGATATTTATACATGGTGTAAAAGGTATCTGGGGGTTGGTTTAATCTTTTGTGAATAACTATTATGGTTTGGTCATATCTATTGTGGTGTGAATCTATTATTAGATGATTTTTTGATTCTGAATTTTTGGGTATCATTGATCTGTGGAGCTCTTTTTTCATCATGGTTTGGTTTGGGGTTGTGCCGGGTTTTTAGGAGGACCATGTATAGTAGAATTACCACTTGTGTTACATCATGGATATCATTGGATGTGTGGGTATATGGTGGTTTTGACTATGATATTTGAGGGAATATAGGGGAGATTGTGATGTGATTTTTGAAGGTGTCCTCAAATTATCCTCATTAAAGTGTGACCATGACCTATCACACCGAGGTTCTGTAAAATTATAGTCCTAGTATAAATTTAGAATCCCATTATAATTATTATAGATTCATTCATTTTTCTTGAACCCCAAGTGTCCAGAGGTTCACCCTTGGAGATATTTGAGCATGCTTTGACTATATGTATCCCTAAGCTTCATGATATCAACAAATTTTTGATCCAAGGTGATTTTCCATTCTTTATTTTAGTTCTCTCACTATCCTTATTCTTGTAGAGGTTCTGAAATCTAGATTTGGATTTTTTTTCCTTGGGTTTTGGTTTTTGTGGATACCATATCCCTCTCTCTATTCTTGTACAATGATTGTTAAAACATTAGTTATGGTAGGGGATTAGAGAATTATCCTTCTTTGTTTTGTGTGAATTTTTGAACTAGAATACTTTTTCTTTCCTTGGGTGGATGGTAAGAATAATCCTAATGAAGATAATAAATTGCAATAAATGGAATTAAATGGAAGGGGATATTTACATTTTTTTATATGATTCCATGAGAATTATTATATTTAATGAATGTTTGAAATTGTTGTTGAGAGTTTTTTTTATTTCTATGATATATATTTTTTTTGTTGTGGTTGTTGGAATAAAATTGAATAATGGGTTAATCACTTAAAGTTAGTAATGAATATGATGTGTGGAAAATTAGAATATATGATGATGGTGTTTGAGCATAGAATTATATTTTAATATGGAATGAATAATAATAAAAATCCCTTAAAAGTTAACTAATGTTTATAATTTACTTATTTATTATGTTATGTGTAATCTCTCTTGCTATGATTATATGTTTTTTGAGTGGTTGTTATGACTGTTTTGGAGGATGCGCTGTGGTTTGGTCATAGTGGTGATAGATGTGTTGTGGTGTAGTTATGGAAGTGGTGACATGGCTGGTTGTGTGGAAAGGAAATGGTTTTCTAGTAGCATTGGGGGCTATTGAAACTTGTTATAGGGTGGTTCATGTGGTAATTGGTTTTGTTTTGTGGTTTTTGTTTTATATATTCTTATAATTACATAATATGGTTAGTATTAATGAATATGATAATGGGAATTTGGATGGAATTTAATAAGCATTGTGGTGGTAATGAACTTTTAATGATTAAAATGAATATGGAATGGCTAAGATAAACATGGTTTATGGCTAATGAATGAATTTACATTAAATATGGATAAATTAATGACATAATGAATGTAATTTGGATGGTTTAATTGTAAATCTAGAAATGAATAAATGGTATGATTAAATGAGAAGTTGGTGTAGTGTTATGTGGTTTTGGATTTTCTTATGGGGTTGTTAATTGGTTTGGGAGGTAGATTTTGATGAGTGTGGTGGTAATTAAGTGAATTATTGGTATTTTGGTTATATATGTTTGATTATAAGAGGTTTATTTCCTTGTATGGGTTTTTTGTGGATTAATGTATGATTTTATTTTATTTTTTTCTTACACACTGCCACCTAAGTCAAATAACCTTATCAATGCCTATATGGTTTTGGGTTCTGGGTGTTTTCCCCCAACATCTTGGTTAGAGAAGGAATATATAGTTGACTTCACCATATTCAATTATCTCTCTTATAATCATAATAAAGGATTTTATGGGCTTATTTTATAATTCATGGGTTTTTATGGATAGATTTTAGAGTAGAAATGATGTGATGTGATGATGGTGGGGTGATGATGTGATGGAGGATGTGATACATGTTGGGGTTGTGCATGGAATAAGGAGTGAATGTGGTTGATGTCATTCATGTTAATGATAACCTAATATTATGAGGATGTTATGTGTGATTATGATGTGAGTATGTGGTATTTGGATATGTGGTTATGTTTATAATGTGACATTTAGATTTGTTGATATGCGGTTATGTGGATATGGAAGGGATGGAAGCACCAAGACATTTATCATTGGTGTGTGAGAGTGAAAATTTATGGGTAATTGAATATTAAGTTCCTTATTCATATTATTTTGAGGCTATTTTATTATTCATATTTATGATATTGGATGAGTTAACCTTAGTGTGGTTGGGTGATAGATGGCCTAATGTTGGTGTGAGTTGGTTCTACCATTTATTTATTGAGGTATTAGAAAGTTTTTTCTAAATTTTAATAATAGGAATTTAGAAGGATCCTACTAAGTATAATTTTATTATCATCCCAATATATAAATATATTTTTCAGCTGTTCATGATTTATTTAGTGACCAATCTCTAAAAAAATTATTTTGAACAAAAACAATGCTTAGATTTCCAAAATGTTAAGTATATATTTCTAAGTTAAAAATTGTATTTTTATATAAATTATATTACTTATTAAATATATATTTTTATATAAAAAAGGGTTAATAAACTTTTAATTTATTCTTATATCATTATAATGTCATAAAATTGATAGTTTTTATAAATTTGATATTTTCACTATTCACCCAAAAATTAACTATTTCTGAAAAATCTCAAAAATTCACCCTAAGATAATTTTTACATACTAATTTTAAAAGTAAATTTTATTTTCAAAATATAATTTTTAAAATGGAAGAAATTAATTCTTATTATTTTCATATAAAACACCTAAATGTATTCTTATGGGATAAAATGAATTTATTTTTATACTTTTCCTAGTAACAAAAATTAGATAAATAAAAGACATTTTTTTAATTGAATTCATTATTTGTATTAATAAAATACTTTCTACATGTATTTAATAATTTGGTAATTCTTATTCATACCCACCAAACCAACAACAATGTTATAATAGACATATTTAAATAATATTGTTTCATTGTTTGTTTAAGCTAGTGTTGTGTATGGTGTATGTTATCAAACATAGTATTAATTTAAATTAAAAGGAAATAATGGGGTGTTATATTATTACTTTATTATACCCTCCTTGGTACATGACTTGGGACTCATGTGATGAGAAATTTTCCTAAAATAACATCATTCGGATCCATTGTTTTGGTAAATCACAACACATCTTTTTTTAGTTGTTTTTACTTTAAATTTTTATCTGTTCTATTTTTCATAAAGATTTAATTTTTGATTCTATATATTCTAGTGAACTAAATTATCTGACTAATTTATAGAATAATGTTACTTTTTATTGAAAATTTTATCATAAGAAGTTGAGTTGATTTTGATGTCCTTAGAACTAAACCCAAATATCATAGAACTTACCATTGGGAGATTGTTGAAACTCAATTTATAAGTGAAGTGTGGGGATTATAGGAATGTAACTAATTATGTGGATATGGAATTTCTACATCATAAAGTTTTTCATCATCTCACTTCTTTGACTTCTTATGATTGTAGTGTTTTTTGATGTGTTCACTAAGAGCTTCTATGTGTCAGGGTTCATTGTAAAAGATCATAGTTTTTCTTTTATAATTGTTTCTTATGATCATTATGATCAATGAGATTCCTAGTGTGGAATATTCTGCTTCCAAACTCTGAATTTTAAAAAAGTTTGGTGTTTTACATTTTATGTCCGATCAATTTGATAAAATATAAGCTTTAAGATGGAGGTGTTGGTTGCAGACAGTGTGTCAAAGAAGTTCCTAGTATGGAAATTATACCTTTTGATGGGTTAAGTTGAATAATTTCTTCGTATAGATCTTGTACACCATGGTTTTAGTTATAAAAACTACTACCTCTTTGATATAAAGGTAAAGGTTTCCTATGAATTAGAACTGGTTGGTAAATAATATCCTTTAGGGGAGTATTTGGATTGTTATCCAATACTGCATGTTATGTATTTACTCTGATAGTTTAATTTTTTATTGTATTACTTTTAATGGTTAAGTGTTTAACTTCTAATAGTTTTATTTTTTTTTCTACATGTCTTTTTTTTACTTTGTTTTACTTTGATAGTTTAGTGTATATATCTTCCTGAAAAATTATACTTTAAAGTGGATAAATTTTAAGTCTTCCAAAAGACACTTATAGACAGCTTTTTAGAACTTAGGAAAATTTAAATTTGGGATTATTATGATGGGTAAACTTAGTTACTTTATTGGATACCAAATAAATCAAAGACTAGAAGGAGCTATATTAACTCACCATAAGTACATTTGAGATTTAATTAAGTGTTTTGGTTATGATAATGCTTCAAGTCTTAGTACTATGGTAGGTACCTAATATGAACTTTATCTTGATGAATCTAGGAAACTGGTTCATCAAAAATTCTTTGGAGGGATTATCGGAAGTTTATGTTACTTTATGTCTATTTAATCGTAATTTATGTTTTTTATGTGATTATGTGATTGATTATAATATAATCCAATAGAATATAATCTTATTAAAGTTAAATGGGTCTTATTTTATCTAAAAGTAACTTCAAAACTTGGACTATTTCATTATTTAATATCCAAGTATACTCTTAGTGTTATTCATATATAGATTTTTTAGGTTGTATAATGAAGCAGATGAGTACTCCTAAAAATTATCACTTTATCAGTGAAGATTTAGTCTCTTGGTCTATCAAGAAGAACATTTATTTGAACTTTTCACTAATAAAGATAAATATGTGGAATCTAGAAGTTGTTTTTCTCAATTGTTGTGGATGTAGTGAACACTCACTGATTTCAGGTTGAGTTTTACTAGAACTCTAATTCTCTATGATAGAATAAGTTTTATTTATTTTTCAAAGAACCCATCACACCATTCATGAGTGAAACACAAAAAAATTGGACATCAATTCCTTTATGACCACACACTTAATGGAGATATTATTCTTGAGATTATTAGACATGAATAACATCTTGGTGACATTTTTACTAATCCTTTAAATTTATATTTATTTTAATCCATTAAAAAAAGATGGGTATGATCAATGTTAAGTGATTATAAGTTTTGTTTCTTATTTTACAATCTTATGACATTTAATAACTCCTAAAGAAAGGGGTAGGAGACTCTTTATTTAGAACTATTCTTACTAGTTATATAGGTACTTCATATATTCAAAAAATAACTTTGAATATAAATTATAAGATATATGTTGAACATCCTCTATAACCAAACCCTATGGAGGTTACTTTATATGTTGAACTTAACGACAATTATCTTCTAGAAGGTATAAATGGATTAATTTTTTTTAGTCTTACGAATAGACCCCCTCTATTACTTTTTATCTTACTTTTACATTTCTCTATTATTTCTTTTATATATTATTTTTATTGACTCTTACTTATGTAAAGTTTATTGGAAATTATACACTTATGTATAAGTTTATTATGTTTTTACACCTATGTGCATAAGTTTTTTTCCTTTTCTTGCTAAATTATTATAATTTACTCCTTGAAAAATGGAGATCTTGTTTTTTTTCTAACTATTCTAAATAGGGCCTATATTTTTTTGACTTTCTATTAAATCGAAGTAAATATATTTCAATAAACTTTTAGAACCATCTCAATTAGAAGATAATCTATAGGTATCTGGAGATACATTCTAGAAGTGTATTTTTCTTTTTTATTTAATTCTTTATATTTATCTCACTAAATCATTTTAACTATATTAATTTTTATTAATCCCTAAATTAAGATAAATGTTTTTGTATTTTATTAATTTTGTAAGAGGGTTGATATTATAAGTTTATGAGATAACATCAAGGACAAAAATTCAGATGTTTAGGGATTTAAATAAAGAGAATTCCATTCCAGGAAAAGATTTATGTATGCTTTAGAAATTTATTGAAAGATGATAAAGTAATAGGTAACCAATTTTCAAAATTTCATTGCATATATTAGGGGAGAAATATTACTACACTAAAAGTATTTCCATTGAAAATGACTCTAATGTCCACTATTCTTATTGATACTTATCTTTTGGAACAACTTGAAATTTCTTTTATGTATGATTTTCAATTTTTTTTATTGGTTCTTTTTAATAATATTAAAGGTGATAAAGGTTAGTGTTTCTTTTCAAGGGATGAAAGGTTAGTTTTTATTATCAAAATTTTTTAGGAGAACTTTAACCAAAAGGAGGAGAACTTTGAAGTGGCCTTAAAAAGAATTTAAGGGGGATAAGTGCATCCCATGGGGTTAATATTATGTTTTACAAAAGTTACAATGATTTATTTACATTGACTAATTTTATTTTATTTTTCCATTTTTATCCTGTTATCTATTATTTTGTTTTGTGATTATCAAAAATGTGAAGATTGTTCAATCATTTTCTATAAAATACATCTCTCAGGACTTTTGTTTTGATTAATCACAACTCACTTCTTTGTTTTAGTAGTACTTACATCATGGTTTTGTTAGTTCTATTTTTCATGTAGATTTAAATTCTGATTTTATATGCTATTATGAGATTTATTTTCCATATAATTTTTGGTACTATGTGAAATTGTACAAAATATTTCATCAAAAGAATTTGAGCTAATTCTGATGGCTTTATAGCTAAATCCAAATATCTCAAACACTACCATTTGGAATTTTTTTCTACGCAATAAGAAATAAAGGTTTAGGATTCTAAGAATGGAACTAATGAAGTTGTTACTAAATCTATACATCACTAAGTTTTGCATAATTTCACTTATTTTGGTTCTTTATATTTGAGTTTTTTAGTGTGTTTTCAAAGATATTCTAGGTGTGTAATATACTACTTCTAAACTCTGAAGTTCAATGATGTCCACTGTTGTATTTTTTAGTTTATGATAATTTTTATCGAAGTGTAGTTTAGAAATTGAGATCTCTAATTCTGATAGTGTGTTGTTGAAATTTGAGGTTTGGAACTTGTACCTTCCAATGGTTTAAGTCAAAGAATTTCTAGGTGCAGAGCTTGTACACATTGGTTATAGTTAATGAACCTCCTGTACTTTTGTGATAAAAGAAAATAGTTTAAGTTAATTGGAACTTCTTGGTAAATAATATCCTTTGAAAAGTGTTTGGATTGATATATAATAATCAATTTTTTAAGTATGGAAGGAAGATTTAATATGTAATGAATATTAATAAAAATACCTTTTGACGTGAACTAATGTTATGATTTCCTTGTTTTTTTAGTATGTAGACTCTCTATTGCTATGATTATAGGTGTTTTGGGTGGTTTTGTGGTTGTTTGGGAGAATGTTTTGTGGTTTGATCATAGTGTAGATAGATGGGTTGTGGTGTAGTTATGGAAGTGGTTGCGCGACTAGTTGTGTGGAAAGAAAATGGTTTATTGGTAGCTGTGATGGCTGTTGGAATGTGTTGTAGGGTGTTTCATGTGGTGATTAGTTGGTTGTTTTGGGGTTTCATTATAGATTCTTGGAAGTATGTAATATGGTTAGAATTAATGAATATTATAATGAGTAATGGGAATTAATTTAATTAGTAGTGTGATATTAATTGTAACAGATCCTTTAAAGTTTCAGTGTAATTCTTTAGTTTTGACCTAATATGGATGCCTAGTAAAGATATGGATGAAGTGAGGGTGTTTGGGTCTTTTTTGGAGCCCAAAAACCTATATGGTGTAAGAAATTAATGGGCCACATTGTTATTAGAAACTATGCAGATCATTCGGCATGGTTTCTTCCAACCATACAGGGTGTTTGGTGGGAAGAAGTGGTCCACATGGTTTGATGAAACTGTGCAACTCAGTCCGCACACCCGTTCAAATGATTTATAGTTTTTAATAGATGTAAATAGAACAATTTTCACATGGTTTGAAAAATCATGTTCATGAACTATGCGATGGGGTATTGAGGCAGTGCATAGTGCATGATTGGCGCACAGTTTGGCCAACCATGTAGCAAAATCGTGCAACCCCAACTTTTTAGATTAAATTAAAAATAAAATCCTTAATGGATTATATGATTAAATACCTATTCTAATTTCTCTATTCCATTACATTGGAATCCTTCTTCCTCCCCTTTTGAGCTCCCAATCCTCTCCTCCTAGTTTCATTACTAAATCTTCCATTCGGACTCTGATTCGACTTCGGATCATCTAGTTGGATGCACACCGGTGAGTTCCCTATTAATATTTCAACTTTCCTCATTGTATTACTCTTGATGAATTTATTTATTTTCAATCTCATATTCACTATTTCCAATGTGTTCACCTATTTTTTCATTTTCTTTCGATCTAAACCAAACCAAAGGCTGAAACTAGATGACTTATACTCTATAAGCATAAGGTAGGTGGTCTAGTATTTATTCCTTAATTCATGTTTCTTTATATCATGTTTTTTGTGTCGAATTCTATTTTTTCCAATAACTTACCTAAATTTAAATTCCTTTAATTGGTTTCCTTAATTGAGAAACTAATGAATCTCTTAGGTCCCCTACAATTATTTCCACCCCTTGAGGTGTGATGATGAAATTTCTATTATAAATATAAATTTCTAAATGGATAAAACATCTTCTATATGGTTTTGGTTTGAATTTAAATTGTGATATCATAAATGAAATTAATATTTTTTTTGGTTTAGTACAGCCAACTCACTTATCAATTTATATTGAATTGAATGGAAGTGAGTGGTATGGCTACATCACTTATATTAAATAGGAAAATGGTTTTCCCTTATTAAATAGAAATTATATTGAATTATGTATTACCTATTGGATCGTAATCAAGCCTTTGATTACTTATCACTGTTATGATAATGGGCATGGGGACCCTTTTCTTATTCATATATAGGCATGGTGTCCCTTTTTAAATTTTTATATACGATCATGTTGTCTCTTATACTAATGTGATATATGGGCATGGTGACCCTTATTAATTATGATAAATTAGCATAGTGACTCTAATGAATTATGATAAATGGGAATGGTGATCCATATTAATTATGATACTTGGGTTTGGTGACCCTTATTAATTATGAAACAAGGGCATGGAGACCCTATTGATATGATTCAGGCATGAACACTATATGGATATGATTCGATCATGATGACCATGCTAATATGATTTTGGCATGACAACCCTATAGTTATGATTTTGGAATGGAGACTGTATGTTTTTTAATTTGGTCATGGAAACCTTATTGTTATGATATATAGGAATGAAAACCCTTACTTCTATAATATTGGGCATAGTGTCCCTTATTTTGTGATACTAGGAATGACATCCCTTAACACTTGTGAGACTCATGCTACAGCCCGTGGACACACGAGTTATGCCCCGGGTCCAAGAAAGTAATAGTAGACATATATATGGTTGTATATGTCACTACATATACAGACCATATATATGTATACATAATATTACTTGTTCAGAGACTATCTGACATAGGCCAAAGTAGGTAGTGTCATCCCAGTGTCCTTCAAGAACCAAAGCTAACCCTTTATAGATTTTGTTATTGCTTATCATTATATTTACACACTTCTATAATATATTCAATCATTGGATATTTATTGACACTGTTAGTGATGGCCTGCTGATTTTGTCTAAAACCATATCTGGGTTACTAATGGTACTCGAGTAGATTATATGGATGTAGGTACAAATAGGATAAAGCACCCAGTTGTTGATACTTTATTTGGTTATAGCATAGGAGTGGATAAGAATCTCTCATAAATACATTCACACAATCTATCCTTTTAAATATTTAATGTATTCCAATTTTCTCTATAACCTGAGGTAAATGAAAGCATAAGATGGAGTGATCTCAAATTCTTAGTAAGAAAAACATATAACTGATACAAGCATGGAATAAATATTATTATAGGAATAAGTAAACAAAAATAATCTATAATCAAATTCAAACCAAGATCATACTATATCCATGAAAACAAATTAAAACATTGATATCAAAAATATTGATCTCATACAAATAGAATGTATAATTTTGAACATTAAAAACCTATTGTAAAGGCCTTGTTCTAAGAAACTTTACTTGTTACTGAGACCACAATCAAGTTATCTTATAATAAAGGCCTTGTTCCAAGACACTATCCTATTGTGAGAATATTCATACACAAAAACCCAACCTATTTTGTCTCATGAGACCCGTTAATACATTGAGGAGATATAAGATTTCAAACCCACCCATCACATGATTAATTAAAATGCATTCACCATAAGAGTCAACAAGACACTTCATATCATTCCCTAAGGAACCTTTTTCTTAATAAATTATGGATATACATATAATGAAGAATGTTAAATTTCAATACTTGATCAACCTAGGTTAGAAACCAATATTCGTCAAGAATATCAATACTTTTCAACATTTCAATAAAAGGGATAAAATGTTCATAACTCATCCAGATAAATAAGGTGGATGGCCAAACAATACATATTCAACATGTAAATAATAATTTGTATTGTAATAACAAAATATAGAACACCAATAATTTTCCCCATGTGAATAGAATAACATACTTTCTATGTGAACATAATTCAATATAAATTATATAAAATGTGATCTTCACGCCGTATTGAGAAATGGGTATATAGATAAGTTAATACTAGAATTACATGATCGTATTCCATCCATATAAATAAGGTTGATGGTTATATAATAACATTTCCCCAGTGAAACAAAGGAATCATAGAATGATGTTGATAGAGATGAAAAACATCCTTTTAGAATAATTCTTAAACAACACCACCCAAGAAGGAATCCAAAATTTGATTTTTTGGTACCATGAGTTCATTACCCAAAATAAAAATATATATTTCAGTATAAATATATAATCATAAACCCTATTAGGGTAAATCCTTATGAAAATGGAAATGGAAATGGAAGTGAAAAATTAAAAGGCCTTTCAGAAAACAAATTTATCATTGACGTAAAAGAGGATATTACATATCACTTCCAAAAGTATTTTTAAAAAGGTGAAGTGAAAAATCTTTTAAAACCATTGATTTTAATAAAAATATTTAATAATAGGGCCTTTAAAATACATATGGTCTTTATTGGATAAATTTGTAGGGGAAGAAAAAACATTTGAAAGTGAAGGGAAAAATAGTTTTAAATATTTTCAAAAATGCATTATTCAAAACTCACAATGTAAAAAGATTTATAAAACCTTTTTTGTATTAAAATTTTATTTTTAAAAAATGGATTATAAAATACCATAAAATATTATGGTGTTATAACTCAAGCATGAAAGAAAAATTTTCAAGATAAAACATTATAATTCAAATAAGGGGATTTGAGTTACTAAAAATCCTTACTATTGGGGAAACACCTATATCAATAGCCTCTTGAATAAGGGAACTTGATTTGGCTATTAAATACCATGAAATAAAAATATTATGATAAATATATATGCATGGGAATTGAATACACCATACAAAGATAACATGCTAAACAAAATGTATTATGTCTCAATGAATCATAATTGAGACTAAGAAAACATTTGTGGCATTGAGTAACACATTAATAAAAACCCCTTTAAATATATGGATTAAAATTTAAATTAAAATACCATTATTAAAATATAAATTAATAATATTATATCTCAAATAGTTACTATATAAACCACATAAATGAAAATAGGTTCATAAATACAATACTTGTCTCAATGAAGGGAAATTGAGATAAGAACCCTTACCTTATTCTAGATTCATTATATGCATGTGACAAAATTATTGAATAATCAAGTTAAGTTTTTTAGAGACATTTTTAAGAACCTTATTATTGTTTATTTAATTTAATATGGACCATTTATAATCATACTCTATTTATTTATTATATATATTTCTTTCCTATATCAATTACTTGAGGTTCTTCGATCAATATTTTAATAACTCCTTATGTATGTTGACCATGGTAGAAAGTTTCATAAAATAGTTTCATACTATAAATAATCTTAATAGTGATATAGAAATATTTTTTATATATTAAATATATTTTTACACCCATCCATGATGGTTGGTGATGACAAATGAAAATCATGGCTTGTGGAGTCGATAGTTCGCATGTACGTACAATTAATGTTTCCATTTCTCAATGAATGATAGGGAAAGAAGGTAGATGATAATTAAAATTTCATAATAATATTTATATTATATATATCATATTTATTAATCCATTTCACCCTTTTTATCATCTATGAATGTTGGTGTTTAAAAATGGAATACAACGCTTTGCGAATTTGGTAGTCCGCGCAACGCACTAACAACACTTTTGTTTTTCTTAGTGGGTGGAGGGGAATAAATAATGGTTATTACATTAATATAAAACATATAAATATAATAATTATACCTAATTAATTATATTATTATTTTTATACGGTATTTTTAAGAGTAATATTAAGAGTAAAATCTTAAGAAGGATATAATACTTACATTAGAGATTTGATCATTCCTTAGAAAACTCTTGGAATTGAAAAGCACAGGCTAACTTAGTGTCAGAATAATATTAATAAATTGTGATAAAATTTAAGGATAATATATTTGAGAATAGTTTAAAGGAAAATTATAATGTTATTTTCATGTTTTAAATGTTGTAAGTGACCCCCTTTTATAAGAGATGAAAAGTACACTTTTGGAAACACACTTTAGATTTGAATAATTTCGTGATAGTATTCCAGTGTCAATGGCTATGAAGTTTTGAATAATGGATTTTTGGGTATATTTGTGTCAAAAAAGACTCAAAAAATTCTTTCCATGCATGTTTTAAACACGTTAATTTTTTTTACCATTGATTCTTTACATTTTACTCTTTTACTTTTAAACTAAATAACTAGTTTTTAATTAAGTGATTTTATGTTTTATTACAAATATAACATGAACCATATAAAAAAATTGGGTTTTCTGTAACCAAAATTTCCCTCTATTTAATCCAATTTCATTTCTAAATATTATAAAATTAACTTTAAATTAAAACAGATAATGTGAAGAAAAATTGTTTAAGTAGAAAAAGTACATTTTGATCAATATAGATTCTTAATCTTATTTAGTATTTATTACCAATTAAATTAGTGTTAATATATTTATTTATGTGTTTAAAAATCAAATTATATTCAATATTTAAAGTATTTAAATTTAATTTATCCAATATATATTCCTTGATATTAATAAAATAATAATTTTTAAATAATTATTTCACCATTATTGTGGTAATTAGCATTAAACCAATTTATCTAAATTTTATATCTAAAAATTAAATTGGTCATATTAAATAATATAAAAATTATTATCTAAAAAATAAGAATAATTTTATCAAATTAACTTTCTATTTGTATGGAAATTAATCTAAACATTAGCGTATGTAGTGAGTAAAAACTCATTTTTTATAAAAGTGTGTTTTTAAGCATAAAGTTTAGGTATAAGAAAATTTTTTCAATTTTATTGATTATAATGATATTAAAAAAATATTATTTATCACAGAAGAGTTATTTTAAAGATAATTAAATCTATAACCTAATTTTTCCCATGCAAAAACTTAATTAAAGAAATAAACGAAAAAATGGTTTCTATAAAATATTATTTGATTTTATAAAATGGTATTCATGGGTTTTATAAATTGACATGGTATTTATAAATGATTTATTCTAATTTATAAATATATTTTTTTATATAAATTTTTTTTCAAAAAATTCTAATTCATATAAAAGTGACGGTATTAGAAAAATCAATATTTTTTACTATTCAATTAAAAATAAATTATTTTAGAAAAATCTCAAAAATAAATCATAATATAATTTTGTTGTGAATAATTAAAGAATAAATTATACTTTATCAAATTAAAATTATAAGAATTTTAAATTTATATTTTTAAATGAAAATTTATAATATAAAGAAAATGGTTTTTATTAAAGATAAATTTTTTCAATATTAACTCATATTAATTATTTATCATATAAAGGTATTTAATATTAATGGTTTACCATATTATAGTTTATTATATATTTATTAATAATTTATTATTAATATTTCGTGTCTTGTTTACAATGGGAGTAGCATGAAAGACAATTTATCAAACACGTTGACTTATTTAAAGGTAATTAGAATTTTGGGGTTTTACATTATCCTCCCACAATAAATAAATTGAGTCCTTGAAATTTTACTTATACAATCATAATAATTTCTATAGTGAACTTATAATTAACCATACTCCACTTAGATGATCATGGATTTATTTAGCATGTAAAAAGAGGTTTATCTATATGAAAAATCATCATAAGTGATTTATAATGAGAGTTAACCAATTCCTAATTTCATATATGATTCTAATAAGGAATGTAGATCTATATACATAAGGAATAACATCCCACAAACACAAAAATTACTTATATGATAATAATACCAATACGAGTTTTTTATTTATAACTCAACACTAAATAGCTGGTGAAAACATGCATGAAATAAGATACTGGAAAATCTAGAGTGAAAACTCAATATTAGATTCATTAGTAGTAGTTTCATTGGATTTTCCTTATTCACATGGTTTTTGGTGACTATTTATCTCATTTTCCCTTGGGTTAGAACACTGAGTCGCATAATTCCCAACTCTCTTTCAATTGAAGAAATGGATTTTTTTTAGATTCTCGTTTTGCCTTACACATGTGAGTCTGATGACCTTCATCATCTTAATCACTTGATCTTTCCTAATATTACATCTTTATCTTGTTTGGTGTGTCTAGGAATTTAACTACATTAACATTTTTAATCATATTTCATGTTAACTAGTATGGAATAATAACAAGTTCTCTCACTCCAACTCTCATCCCGGTGGGTAGTTCATTGAGGTAACCCCCACATTATCCCTTACACCTATGGTTCCTTCTAGTTCCAGCCATTACTAAAACCAAAATAGTTGATATGAGTGATGAAACATTAAAAATACGGGGTAATCATTATAATGAATAGCATAAAATGGATTCTACCTTAAAACCTTTTACCCTTATCACCACGTTATCATGTAATTCATTTAGTTCAACCCACACCAATCTTAGTTTAACCTATATCATTATTTGTTAAACCTAGGATACTTCAAGGAGGGTCATAACATAATATTTAACATAATCCTTAAAATAGAGATCCCAAATTACTATAATATTTATTAAAATATTCTAAAACCAAAATCCATTGAAATATATACTCTCAAAATCCAACTTATCCTTACTCAAATAACATTAATCATTACAACAATAATATACTCAAGTATGTATATACCCTAATAATATACACTCAATAAAAATACTTTCCCAAAACCTTTTTTAATATCTAAAACATTAAACCATAATGAGATTATATATTCCTCCATAAAATAACTCTATATTTAATCCTCAAATCGTGTTGACCACTAGTCCATGAGGTCACACACTAGTCATTATATATCATGATTCCAAAAATGAGTGAACTTATAAAAAATATCATGAATAAATTATCAATCCCAAGGTTACCAACTACTATCTATGTTACTTCATAAAAAATCAAATCACCCCTTATTATCACCACATCAATTGTATACTAAAACTATGGGTTATACAATCCTAAATCATGTGTTATTTAATATTTATCCCCAAAAATATAAACTTTTCATAAAATCACTTTCGATGGTGATTCTATTTAATATATGATCTAAAATAATTAATGCAAAACTATTGAAGAATGATCCATAGATGTTTCACATAATCCTCAATAACATTTATAATATACCAAAATTCCATTGATAAAATTCACTTCACTAATTAAAATAGTTAAGAGTATCAAGAATTAATTTATATTAATATATCAACCTCACCACCATAGGTCAGATAAGGAAACTAAAACTTTCCATCATAATAGGCATATACTAAAATTATTAACCATTTACATATTCTCCCTTACTCATTTATGATATATAGTGGTTCTAAATACATAAATTTCTCAACTTTATCTTTGTGATCCTATTTCAACCAAATACTAAAACTAAAATGGTTATGATAACATACAAAATATGAATATGAATACATAAATCTGAATATATATTCTATTATAACATATTTGTTTTAACATATGATACTTTTTATCAACCTATTACTCCCTTGTTCAATACTTGGTTATCCATAGTCATTTTTAAATTAGGTTCTTAAACCTAATTAGTTAACACCATTCTTAAATCATTCATAATGGTTCATAAAGAGAATGTGATTAACCAAAGCATATGCCTTGATATTTTCTTTCTAGGTGTATAGTCTTAGTCATACTCATCATGCATCAGAGTGGATATTGATTCAATACTAAACCAACCCTTTTTGAGGTGATTACCCCTAGGTGCATTTGTTCCACATCTGCATCAACTTACTAGTATCTAGATATGGTTGTATTTCTAGAAAATACCACATAATATCTACTTTACCAAAACATCAGGATGTTATCCAATACTTATATTTGTTCCTAGGTTTTTCACTGATGTTTTTTATCCTAATCACCAAATAAAATGTGCATTATTTCCTTAACATTAAATCATATACTTATCCAAAAGGTATATCTATTATGATCAAAATTGACTTATCAACCCTTAATATTCCAAAAAAATATTCTAATCTCAAAATTTATTTAAACCTTTCATTCAATACTAACCATGACACCTTGGACCTATTGGATCATAAGAGTTTAAAATGGTTACAATAGGGGGTTAATTATAGTTTAAAAATTAAACTTGTTAAAATACCAAACCTCTTAATTACATTTATCAGAATCATTATTAATATAATAGTTAGTGTATTTATATTAGACTCTAAGTGAGTTTGGTAAATAAAATTATATAAAAGTTTACTAAAATAAATTTTCTTAATAAATTGCATAGTAGAAAAATATAAATTGTATAAACAAGTAAAGTGAAACTTTACAAAGTTCTTTAGTAAAACTAACATAAAAATTATAAAATAAGTAAGTACACTTTAACACTCATTGTAAAGTAATTAAATAACCTTTCTTTAAGGTATCCATAGTTTCAACCAAACTATAAGGTCTACCTTTCTTTAAAAAGAAATCCCTTAATCACAAAGATCAAAATCAACTATGTCTTCCTATCTTCGGAAGTCCTCGATTAGCCTAATCAGATCTAGCTATCTTCATATCCCTAGAATCCTTTGACATTAACCTCAATCATACATAGAATACAATTGTAAAAAAATTCTAAGGATTTTACAATCCTCACACTGAATCCTTAGAATAAAAACTCTCTAAAATATTACAAAGAGAACGTAACAAGAAGTTACACCAGATCAATATTCAGATGTGTTGTGTTCGTAAAAGAATCTAATACCAGCTCTTTGAATACACCACTATTTATAGTCACTCCTCCAACTATCATATTACCATGATTATCGGAGTTGGTTTCAATGTCCTCAAATGAGCTCCATCTTGATAGTTCAGCAAGTAAAACTTTATCTGATTATGTTTTGGTAGCACCATTACAATGATATAAAAATATTCCATCTAATACACATAACTATAAACTCTTGATTATAAACATTATTCTCATGGAATAAATTATATTTATTCCAATGAATTTAAATAGTTTAATCTAATAGATCTGACTTGGTCGATCCAATGGACTAAAATCATTTAGTCAAAAAAACATAGTCAGTCTGATGGAATAAACTTAGTCATTCTGATGGAATATACTTAGTCATTCCAATGGAATAGACTTAGTCATATTGATGGAATGGACTTGGTCAGTCGGATGGACTAGAGTTTTTCAGTATCATGGATCATACTTAAGTAATTCTGATTGACTAAACTTTGTAAGGAAATTTTACAATTATTAGTTTAGAAATATTACTATGTTCGATAGAATGAATAGTTTTCTATAAAAACATTCTATCAACTTATGAAATATAAAGTTATTAAAACATATTTTTTAAGGTCATTTTGTGATTTTCAAAAACTGAGGATAAAAATTGAAAAAAGTAAAACTTTAGACTAAACAATATTTCCCTTTTTGAAAATCAAAAAACACAACACTCAAAGATAAAATAATAACTTTGAAAATCTTACAATACCATTAATCATTTAGGAACACATCTACCCTTTATCATTATTATCTCCCCTTTTCTTTATAACTTCTTTTTATTTAACAGACTTTATATAGAAGAATAATATAAGATAAAATATCCTTTAAAAACTTCTCCCCCAATAAATTCTCCCCAAAATAACTTCTTAAAAAAACCTCTCTAATAACTTCTCTAAATACTTCTCCCATAATTAATTCTCCCCCTTTGTGATTTTAAAAAATTAAAATAGGAGGTACAAAGTACCTAAAATGTTAGTAAAACAATTATATGAAAAAATTTAGTTTAAATAAACATTTATCTATGAAAATAAAAATAACATTCAACCAAATAAAATTCGAAAAACATTCAAACATAATATGTGGATAAAAATTCATTCAAACATTCATTAAATCAAAGGTTTTATTATTACATCAAGAATTCAGAATACAAAATCATTCTTTCTTCTTCAATTTCTTCATAATTACTTTCATCCTCCTAAACTCTTCTCGGTTATTTTCAGTTTTTCATTTTTTTGTCTCCAAATTTTCAATTCTTCCTTATAGAACTTCAAACCATTGAACTTATTGTTTTAATATTTAAACTTATTCTTTGAGAGATGGGTTCTCGGTATTCTTGACTTTTAAAATTTTAAATTCTTCCTCAAGAATTTTTTTTCATGTTTTAGTTACAAAATATCTTGATATTGAGACTCCAAAAAACATTTGAACTGTTCAAAAAATTAAAACTTTTAATCAAATTTGAAAGAAAACTTTAAAAAAGAATCTACAATTTCCAATGATGCCTACTTTACAAATTATATTTGTTTATCATGAATTTTAATATCTCTTTCAAAATCCTTCATCCATATTACTATATAATTAGCCCTTCTCTTTTAAGATTTTGAATCAAATTTGAAAGACTTGAACTCTTATTTATTCTAGAGAATAGTTTTTAATGACTAGTTCAGAGCATCAGATTGTTCTAAAACACTCATCATCCTATGAATATGTTTGAACGGTGATTCAATACTTAGAATAAGTACAATGGAATCCACAAGTTTCTTCAAATATTCCTTGAAATATGTAAATCTGGATTCCATCCTTTGATAATATTTAGTGGATTGAGAATCCATTGAGTCTAATGAAACACTAGACACATGTCTCCCTAACGTTACGACATCATATTTTTTCCATTTTTTCTCTTTTTCTAGCTCAACATTTGACTCTTCCATTAGATCTTTTTTTATCATATTCATCTTTATCAAATACTTTTTTTGTGATTGTTGATTTTTAATTCCATTATGGAACATTTCACCTTCTCATAAATAACAAAATCAATATTTTTTTTGACTGATTGATAATGGATAATGTTTATAAAGAAATTTTTTTCTTCCTCTTCTTATTATTTTGATTACAGTAAATAATTTTTTTTGGATTCTTCTTCCTATTATTTTTCTAATTTTCTGGCCAAATTTTCTTTACTTATAAAGTCATATTTTATGGTCTTCTTCACAATTTTCTTAAATTCAACTTAAACTTGTTCTAGAAAAAAATTCAATCTCTAAAACTTTCCCTTTACCTTTCTCAACTAAAACAAGAATTTTAGAGGTTCCAACAATTTCTGTTTCTAGAATATTTGGTTGAAAAAATTCCAGAATGAACTAGCTAATTAGTTGAAAAAAATATAGAGGAGAAATAGAAAGAACTCTTTGTCCTCCTTCTCTAGTATTTTGAAAATATACATGATATTTTTTAACTCCCTTTATCAAACTCCCAACAAATTTTTCCTCATAATATATCTTATTTTGTTTTCTCTTATTCTCTTCTCCTTTTGGAACTTCTTCCGTTTTCTATTTAAGATCTAAGGATTCTTTCTTATTGAGTATGAATTCAGGATCTCTAGGATTCTTTTATGTATTTCCTTACGAGCACCCGTCTCCTTTTTCGGGAACCCTAGACGCGGCGGCGGCCCTCTCGGGCGGCGGCGATGGCTGACCCACCCGTCCCCTCCTCGCATTCGGCTTTCTCTCCGTTCACAAATCCTGCCTCGCTCCCCGATTTCTCCCCCATCCGCCTTTGCCCGAAGGTCCCCACACTTCACTGTGGGTCTCCTGTGCTTCCGCTTTCTCTACAAAAGTTCACAGAGGCAACATCGCTTCACGGTTTATCCCTGGTTGCTTGCTTCGGTCGTTGACGGCCTTCCCTCGACAGTTTCGATAGATTTGTTAATGGAGTCTGGCCCCTGCATGATCGAATCGTAGTTGGCCTTCTGTATTTGCGTCACTTTCTCCTTTGCTTTTCCTGTGATGAAGATCTCACTACAGCTTGGTCGGAAGGGCGTCTATCTTGCGATGGTTCTTGTTTTTTCCTCCTTCGATGGAGCTACGAGTTTCACTGGAAACGTGATCTACCCCTTGCGGCGATTTGGGTAAGTCTTCCGGGCCTTCCCCTCCCATTCCAAAACCCTGCTATTCTCTGAATGTTAGGTAATCTCATCGGGAGGTTCCTTGACTTTGACGAGCGATCTAGATCCTTATGCCATCCAATTTCTCCCCATATATGCATGGAAGTGGACATCTCTAAGCCTCCGGTTGAAGCTGTCTGGATTGAGGTAAGTGAAGAACTGTGATGCCTTCGATCTGTGGTTTTTGAGAACTGGTATGATTTTTGTCTGTCTTGTCGTCGTCTCGGACATATGAATATGGATTGTCGTGCGTCTTGCTACTCGGTCCCAAAGGAGAGCTGTTCTGGAGTTCTCCTAGCCCAAACAATCTGTACAGACCCTCCTCTATTAGAGGTTGGTTCGTATCTTCCTGCTTATATGGTTGAGGTCCCTCCTTGTTGTGGTTTGATTGGGGACAAGCAAGCAGTGCCAAGGTAGGGGAGGCTCGTAATATCCCCTCATTCTCTCAAATTGTGGCGGCTGGGGGGAGTGGACAGCAGGAGTTTCCAGCTATTCGTTCCCCCATTGCACTTATGGAGCAAGTGGTGGAATAGACCATTGAAAACCAGGAAGAGACAGGGACTGAGTGCTTGAATCCGGAGGCACCTACAGTGGGAGGTTCTTTGGACAGTAGGGCCTATGGGCATAATGAGGGCTGGGTGAAGGTGTCGAGTAGGGTATCTTTTAACATTTCTTCTCCAGCAATTACCCTAACCAACCGCTTTGGAGACCTGGAGGCCGCATGCTTGGTTCGGGAACAACCTGATGAACTGGGCATGCAGACACCATTACAAGAGGATGATGATGAGCTCTCTAGTCAACTCTCTATAGATAGCGTTGAACGAGTTAGAGGACTCCACAACCCAAGGAAGAAGAAAGGATGAAAGGGGAACCGTGATGCGGGGGGCTGGATTGTGGTTAAAGGGAAGAAGGCCAAAGGGCAGAAAGATTACTCCCAACTTCCTAAGCCGATGGAAACAAGATCGGCTAAAAGGGCCAAGGAGAAAGGAGGTGTACCAACAGTTCAAGATCAGGATCGAAAGAAGGGATAAGATATTAATAGTGGGGAGATTAAGGCCAAGAGTGGATCTGCTGAGGTCCAAGGGATAGGTGATGCAGCAGAAAAGGGCGATGGGGGCACAGAGAAATACCTCGACTTAATTCTTCATTCTAAGATAGAAGTGCCGAGAGGGGTTTTTCAGATCAATGCTCCAGAGGAGGATTTGAATAGAATATTAGAAAGAGAGGTCCGAAATGATGTTAACAAGGAACAAAAGTCATGGATCGACCAAAAAGACTGAATTTTGGCATGGGGCTTCAATGAAGGGAAGATAGACACGGAGGAGTACATCCAGACTTGGGACAAGCTGGTCGATCATTTTGAAGATTTAATCAAGGTGGATCCGCATACGAAGGTTAAGACATTCCAGTGGGAGCTATATCGGGTAAGCGACTCCAATAATCTTAGTCTCGTTTTTAATGATTTTGTGATTTCCTACTGCACTCATTGATCTTTGATGTTGAACTTAAGCAGTTTCCCACTTTTTTCTTAAAAGTGCTTTTGAAATAAAAATTTAATTTTCAGGTCAGGTTATGTATTTCCTTTCATCAAATCTTTATATGCCTCATCAGTCATAGATATAACTTTCTTTTTTGGTCTGGGGGTGATGAAAAAACTTTCCTCTTTCCCTAAAATTTTTATTTTAACTATTGAGCTTTGGTATTATATGCCATTTTTATAATTTATCAACAAACTTCTTCATCTCAAACACAAAAACTAATTTCATTCTTGAAATTATTTTTTCACTAAAAAAATAATTTTTCTTTCATTGAAATAGATTGATTCTTTATCTTAATTATGATCGTAAAATTTACTAACATCTTGTTGGTAAAACATTGAAACTGAAAAATTCTAAACTTCATCATACTTTTATTAATAACTTCAATGGATAAGAAAACATATTTCGCCATGTTGATTTTCCACATATTCATAAGAAAATCTGATACAAAGATTTCCAATACTTTCATAGTTCCTTTATCTCATTTCCTTGGAATTATATAACCTTGAATCCATAAGGAAATAACTCTGGAATTAAGTTTCAAGTGATTCACTTTCCTAACCTTATCAAATGTAGGAAATAAACAAGTTTCAGCCTTATTCTTTTAAAAACTTCCTAGTTTTTCTAGAATTTTATGAGTTATAAGATATTCCTCTCCAACCAATGGAACTTCAACAAGATCTAAAACTTATTGAATATTTAATTTGCAGGATTAATAAAAAAGGATAAAAGTAATTACATCTATATCTTCTTCCACACTGAACTGAATATATGAATAAAATTGCATTATAATCGCTGTATAATGAAGATAAAAATATTCCTTTTCAACACAAACCTTTTCCCACTGGTGAAATCTGGTAATTTATTTCAAGAAAGAGTTGGTTTTATCATACCAATTTTTATCGATTAACCTCTCCTTAAAAACTTCTCTATTTTCAATATCTTCATAATTAGACATTTTTCAAAAACTAAACTGATTGAGAAAATATAATTAGATGAGCGGAAACTGTTCGGATGAATGGAAAATGATCATAATGATAGAGAATTTGATGGCTGAGAGTCAACTGTTTGAGAAACTGATGTGGGATGTGGTGACTCACTCATATATTTATAGGATCAAGGTAATGATTTGAATTACAAATATATAAAGGCTCGTATTCATTCCCATATATGATATGATGATAAAAAAATTTCCAAAGAATATTTAAAATATAATATGAACTCTTGGTGAATTTTTAAATACATTTTTCTTGGATGTAATACTTGTCTAGAAACTTTTATAAAAACAATTATCTAATGAACTTATGTTTGGAAATTTAAATTTCAAGATTTTATAAAAAAAATTAAATTTTATAAAACTAAATGAAATGTAAACAGCATAGAATGGTAAAGGATAGTAAAAAAATAAAAAATACCCCATCATAGTAAAATTTTAACTTCCTGTAAGAAATTATATCTGGTAAAATTTTCTTATTGTTTTTAGAAAAACTAAAGTTTAAAAAATTGAAAAATAACACACTTTATAATGAATAAATTTTTAGAGAAACAAAATTATTTAGAAAAACTAAAGTTTTTAGTAAATCCAAATAAGTACAAATCTTAATAAATCTGAAATAATTTTAGAAAAAAATGGAAAAATTGATTTTTTTTTTTTTGTAAAACTAAAGTATTTAGTAAAACCAAAACATGTGTACTCCACCTTTGAAAATGAGTAAATTAATGTAAGGATATTGGTAAACATGATGTAGATATGAGTGATCACCTAGCATTGATCATTCCTAGAATTTGTTTAATATATCCAAATCTATCAAAACTGAGGGGTTTAGTAAAAACATTAGCAATTTATTTTTGCATTATTATGAATTGTAAAATAATATATCCTTTTGTGTGTGATCTAAAAGGAAATGGTGTCATATATCTATGTTTTTTTATCATGAGTGATGTTTTGGTTTTTTACTTGATGTAATGGAACTTTTTTTATCGCACAGAATTATATTTTTACTAAAACTCATGCCAAAGTCAGTGAGTTGGTGTTTTATCTACAACACTTAACCACAACAACTTCCAGCTACCACATATTTGGATTCAGTAGTGGAAAGTGATACTGAGTGTTTTTTCTTACCAAAGAAAGAAACTAAACCTTATCCTAAGAAATAAAAAATTCTAGAAGTACTTTTTCTATCCATTTTTCATTCACCAAAGTTAGAATCTGAAAAACATTTTAATTGAAAATAATTTCTAGAAGAGTAAAATAAGCCTAAATCCATAGTTCTCTTAAGATAATGAAAAAATTGTTTTATAGCTTTAAGATGAGACTCTTTTGGATTAAGATTATATCTTGAACACAATATTATAGAAAACATTAAATTTAGATGACTGGTTGTTAAGTATGGTAAACTTCTAATAATTCCTCTAAAAATATTGTGATCAACTAGTTTCTCATATTCATCAATATCTAAATTATTTGAGGTTCTGATAGGAGTACTAGTACTTTTAGTATTTTCATATCCAAATTTCTTAGGAGGGTCTTTTATATACTTATGTTGAGATATAAAAGTTACTTTTAGTTTTTTTTTTGAAATTTGAAATCCTATAAAGTAAGTAACTTCTCTTATCATGCACATTTCAAACTAAAATTTCATAAGATCTGCAAAGTAATATACAATATATTTTTGAGTTGAACCAAATATAATGTCATTGACATAAATTTGAACAATGGTGATGTTTTTATAAACTTATTTTATAAAAATTGTTGGATCTATTTCTCCCTTAACAATTTCTTTGTAATAATAATCCAGTAAATCTTTTATACCATACTCTAGGGGCTTGTTTATGTCCATAAAGTGCCTTAATAATTTTAAATAAATGTTCTAAAAAAATTTTATTTCAAAACAAGGGGATTTTTCTAAAAAAATCATATTATACAAATCCATAAAGAAATGTACACTTCAAATCCATTTAAAATAGTTTGAAATTAATAAATATTGTATATTCTATAAGAATGCGAATAAATTCAAGTCATGCTACTGAATCATAAGTTTCTTCATATTATGTTCCTTTTTTATTATAACCCTATGAAATAAGCCTATATTTATTTCTTATTATAATTTCATTTTCATCACACTTATTCCAGAAAACCCATTTAACACGAATTACAGAAGTATCTTTAGGTTGTTCAACCAAAGTCAAAACTTTATTCCTCTCAAATTCATTGAGTTTGTCTTGAATATATTTTATCCAATCTTAATTACTTAAATATTAATCAGAAATTTTAGGTTTGAATTATGATAAAAATGCACAATGTGAAACTTTTTTTCTTAAGGAACTTCTAGTTATACCATGTTGATTTACATCACCAATGATATTATCACTAGGATTATTCCTAAGACGCAGCTGATTCTTTGGGTTTAAAAACTCTGTTCTTCAACTGAATTTTGAAATTATTATTGAGGTAGAACTCTAGAAACATATTCTTCAGTTATTATCTCATGAGAATAACATTCTAACATTGGTTGAAAATCATTTTTTGAAATAACATCTAAAGATGTGGATTGTTGTTTTAAAATAAAAAGATTGGATTCGTCAAATTTAGCATGCATTGTTTTCTCAATAGTACTTGTATTATTATTAAAAACTCTATAAGCCTTACTAGATTTGGAATAACCTAAAAATATTCTTTCATAGGATTTTGGAGTAAACTTAAGATGGTTCTTGTAACATTCTTAATAATTTTATTTCTTATTTCAACTACACAATTTTTTGATGGAGTTTTAGGTGTCGAAAAGTTATATATCATACCTTTTTTACTATAAAAAGTTTTAAAATCAGAATTTACAAATTATCCACCACGATCACTATGAATAGTTATCAAAGATATATTTTTCTCATTTTTAACTCAAGCTACCAAATTTTTTAAAACAAAAAAGGCTTCATACTTCTTTGTTATAAAATTGACCCATATATATCTAGTGTAATCATCAAATAAAACATATACATGGTATTTTTCCCTGATACTTCTAGTTTTTATAGGACCAAATTAGTCCATGTGAACTAACTATAAAACATCATAGGTTGAGAATTCACTAATAGATTTAAAACATTACTTATGTTTCTTTCTAAATTGACAAGGATCACTAACTTTTGAATTGTCAAACTTTTGTTCTCGTAGGTCTTTAACTAGTCCATTCTTAGATAGTTTAACTAAAGTTATACCATTAAAGTGTCCTAATATTCTATTCCGCAACTAATATTGGTCATCCATTACACTAAGTTAAGGTAGATCTTGACTCCTAAGTTCTTATAAGTTGAGTATATAAACATTCTCTTATGGATTGACAGAAACAATAAATTCATCTTTTAAACTCTGAACAATACGTTTATCATTCCTAAAGTTCACAATATATCCCTCATAAAATAATTGAATTATGATAATAAGGTTGTTCTTAATACCTAAAAAATAAAAAACTATAAATTAAAGCTTTACCAAGAAGAAAAATATTACCTATTACAATAATTTCCCCTTGATCATTATCACCAAAAGGTAACTTTTCCACCTTTCATTTCGATAATCTTCTTAAAGATGTATTTTTTTTACAGTCATATGTTTATAAAAACTACTATCCATGTACCAAATATTTTTTTTGTTGGTACATTTCTTATTTTCCAAAAAAAAATATTATTATTTCATAACCCAAACCTACTTGTGTCTAGTATTATTAGAAAGTAATATTTTTGGAATCCTCATATGTCCAACTTTTCCATGTTGAAAAGTGGTAAATTGTTTAGAAAAATAATCTTTATGGAAATCTAGAAATTTAACTCTATTTAAAGAAAAATAATTTTCCCAATTTCCACCACTTTTACATTTCAAACAAAATGGATCACTTTTTGAAATAAATTATTTTTTTGAAAAATAGGTTTCTTATTAGTAGAATTCATTCCAGATACATCTCTATAAGGTATTATTTTCCTATACATATTATAAAAGTTTTCCTTACTAGTAGTAAACTTTGATAGAATCTTTTTCAAACTTGATATTTAAGAATTTATTTTTACAACAAATTTTTTATCCTCAATATAATTTGTACATAAATTAATTTTTTTATATCTTTTGATAAACTAGATTTTTCAATATTATATTTTTCTGAATCTTTAGAAATATTAGTTTTCTAAAAATTGATATTTTATAATTATCTTTTAGGGATTGAAATCTCAGTAGTGAATATAGAAATTCTTGAGTTTGATTTAGAAATTTTAGCTCTAGCAATATCAAATTATTTAGTAATTTTTAAATGTTGGTTTTCTAATAGTTTTAAAAATCTAGATACTTCTTCAAAACTTGGTAGAGTACTATTTTATTTTGATGAATAAATTTCATCATAGTAATAAGTATAATTATTATCATTATCAATTTTATGATAATTTTTATTTAAATTAATATTGGTTAAGGATTAAACAATTACCTTATCCATAAATTAATTAATGATCTTTAAAATCTCAACATAGAAACTAATATTCTTCTTATATTCACTATCAATATCATGTGAATTCTTTGATGAACTGTCTCCACCACTTTCATTCTGTGTATTTGAAGATTTTAGGATCTTATAATTCGTGTATCTATAGTATTTCTTAGAATTCCTTTCTGAATTTATATCCTTCCTATATTTCCTTGTAATTTTGGGATAGTTGGGTCTTATATGACCAGCTTTCTTGTATTCATAGAAAATAACTTCTGAAGAATCCTTCTTATCAATTCTCTATTTGTGATTCTTATTATACTTATATTAAAAGTCATTTTTCCAAAAATATTGTTCGTCCTCTAATCAATATTGGATAATTAATTCTCATACTTCTCTTAAGAACTACTCTATGTTTCAATTATAAATTTATTTTTCTTTTATATATTTGAAACCTTCTCACCGGAATGGACTTTATTAGAAAAATTGAAGTTTTAGAAAAAACTACCCCTCTATTATTTTTCTTCATCATCTCAGCATGTATTTTTAATATACCCTCATATTGTATAAGAGTACCAAAAAATCATCCAAATTTATATTTTTAATCCTTCTCGTATAATATAACGTAGTTCTTTTGGATTCCAATTCTTGGGGAGTAATTTCAATAATCTTTCCAACCAAAATTTCATCAATAATATCATTTTAACCAAATAATTGTATACTATTTATGATTGTCATAAATCTATAATGCATCTTCGCAAAATATTCACCAGGTAGGAAATCAAAAGATTAAGAGTCTGATCATAGCATTTCTCTTCTAGTCTCAATAACTTTACAAGTTCCAAAATGAGACACTTATAACTTCTTCCACATATTATTAGATTCTTCACAAGAATAAACCTAAATATATATGTTCCTAGTCTTATAACATAGAAAATTATTATTTACTTGATAGTTAAATTGATATTCAAGCTTATATTTATTTCTAAATATAGAAATATCCTTCTCAGGAATATTGTAATTTCCAATCAACAGTAAGATGTTATCAACTCCAATGTTAATAAAAAATTTCTTCATTTTGTCTCCAAAGTATTCATAGTTATCACCATAAAATATTGGTGGTCAATTGGGATTTATATTTTCAAGTGTACCAACATTTAAACATTCCATATTATATAAACAAAAACTCTTCTACAATATACACGTTATTGTAATAAAAAATTTTAAAAAACAATTTATAATAAAATTTGTAAAACTTTATAAACTTTTTTAAAATAAAAAAAAGTAAAAACCATCAAGTCAATAAGTAGAACTTGCTTTGAGTCCAATTATCATATCATAAGAGTTTAAAATGGTTAAAATAGAGGGAGTGAATTCTAGTTTAAAGATTAAACTAGTTAAAATCCAAAACCTCGTTATTATATTTATCAGACTCAATATTTATCTGATGGTCAGAGTATTTATATCATACTTATAGTGCATCCAATAAATCAATGTATATAAAAGTTTACAAAAATAAAATTTCTTAATAAATTACATAGAAAAAAAATATAACTTGTATAAACATATAAAATGAAACTTTAAAATTTTATTTAGTAAAACTAATAGAAAATTTATAAAATAAATAAGTAGAATTTAACCTTAAACATAAATAAATTAAATAACATTGACTTATGGCATCCACAGTTTCAACCAAACTATAAGGTCTATCTTTATTCAAGAAGAAATACCTCAATCACAAATATTGGAATCAAATCTATCTTCTTATCCCCATAATCTCTCGATCAGTCTGATCAGATCCATCCATATTCTTATCCCTATAATCCCTTGATCTTAACCTTGACCGGACATAGAATACAATTGAAAAAAATTTATAAGGATTTTACAATCCTCACACATAATCCTTAGAATCAAAAATCTCTAAAATATTACAAAGTGAACGTAATGAGAAGTTACGATAGATAAATATTCAAAGTGTTGATTTCACAAAAGTATCATCTCCTAGCTCCTTGAATGAACTAATATGTATAGGCACTCTTCCAATGTTCATATTTTTGTGATTCATGGATTTGGTTTTAACGACCTCAGATGAGCTCCAACTTGACATCTTAGTAAGTGCATCTCTAACTGATTCTGTTCCGGTAGCACCATTATAATGCTGTAAAAATATTTTTTCCAATATAAATAATTATAAAATTGAAACATAAACCCCATTAGGGTAGATCCTTTTGAAAATTAAATTAGAAATAAAATTTAAAACTTAAATGAGTTTCTAGAAAACATTTTTATCATTTACATAAAAGAGTAAGTTACGGGTCACTTCCAAAATTATTTTTCAAAAGATTGAGTGAAAAGTATTTGAAAACCATTACCTTTAAAAATAATTTTCAAAATTAGGACCTTGAAAATACATATAGTCTTTCTTGGATAAATTTTTAGAGGAATACAAAATATATGAAAGTGAAAAGAAAAAAAGCCTTTTAAGTATTTTAAAAAAATACATTGTTGAAAAACTCAGATTGTACAAATATTAATAAACCATATTTGTATTAAAACTTATTTTTCCAAAATAGTATTATAATATAACATAAAATATTATTGTGGGAGAACCCAAGAATGTAATAACAATCTTCAAGATAAAATATTATAACTCAAAGAGGAGGACTTCGGTTACCAAAAATACTAACTACTGGGAAAAATGTATCAATGTCCACTTGAATAAGGAATCATGATTTGGATATTAAATCCTATGAAATACAAATATTATGATAAAAATATATCCATGGTAATTTAATACACTATCCAAATAAACCATTGTGCACAAAATGTATTATGTCTCAAAGAATTATAATTGGGACCAAGAAACCCATTGTGTCTTGAGTAACACTTTAATAAAAACCCCTTTAAAGATATGGATTACAATTGAAATTAAAATACCAGGATTAAAAGATAAATTAATTATATTATATCTTAAATATAAATTATATACACCACATAAATGAAAATAGGTGCACAAATACACTACTTGTCTCAATGAAGTGAAATTGAGATAAAAACTCTTACCTTGTTCTAGATTCGTTCTGTACACATGATTAAATTCCTTAATAATCAAGTTAAGTTTATTATATACCTTATTAGAAACATCATCATCATTTATTTATTTAATATAGACCTTTTATTATCATATTATATTTATTTATTATATAGTTTTCTTGGCTATGTTGGTTACTTGAGGTTATTTGGTCACTCTTTCGTAACTCCTTATGTTTGTTAACCATGGTAGAAATATTCATAAAAAATTTCATAATATACAGAATCATAATATTTTTATGTACATAATTTTAATATATTAAATATATTTTTAGAGTAAACCACTATGGTTGTGGATGACA
Source organism: Viscum album (assembly GCA_963277665.1). Taxonomy (NCBI): domain Eukaryota; kingdom Viridiplantae; phylum Streptophyta; class Magnoliopsida; order Santalales; family Viscaceae; genus Viscum; species Viscum album. The sequence goes on along the minus strand of OY728164.1, from coordinate 1,086,331,383 downwards.
AATGAAACTCATTGCACATGGAGATGATAGTTTTCACGTACGCATGATTAATGTTTACATTTATCAAAGAATGATGGAGAAAGAAGTAGATGATAATTTAAAATTTCATAATTATATTTATATTATAGATATAATATTTATTCATCCATTACATCCTTTTTATCATCCATGGATGGTGGTGTTGAAAAAAGGAAGAGGTCACTTTGCAGAGGCAGTAGTCCACACAAAACACTAACAATGCTTTTATTTTTCTTAGCGGATTGAGAGGAATAAATAATAATTATTAAATTAATATAAAAAAATATCAGTATATTAATTATAATTAATCCATAATATTATTATAGTGATAATATATTTTTAATATCAATATTAATAAGAAAAACTTATGAAGGAGATGATACTTATGTTGGAGACTTGATTTTTCCTTGGAAGTTCCCTTAAAATTAAAGGGGTTGGGATAACTATGGGTGAACATGAGATTATTTTTGTTGGAAAATGATATAGGGAGATTAAAATATCCTAGTTTTAAGAAGTCATTCTAAGGATAGGATTGTGTTTGAAAGGGGGTAATCGATCCCATTCTATAAGAGAGGAAAAAGGAACTTTTGGAAACACCCTTTATATTTTAATAATTTCATGACACAATTCCAAGGTCAATGGATCTAAAGTTTATAAATAATGTTTTATGGAGTTTATTTGGTTCAATAAAGACTCAAAAATTCTTTTTACACATTTTTTAAACATGTTATAGGGTTTTTACCATTAATTGTTTACATTTTACTCTTTTACTTTAAAACTAAGTAACTGGTTTTTAATTAAGTGATTTTTTGTTTTATTAAAAATATAACATAACACATATAACAAAATTTGGGTATTATAAAACCAAATTTTACATCCATTTAATCCAATTTAATTTATAAATATTATAAAATTAACTTTTGAATCAAAATAGATAATGTGTAAAAAGCTATTTTAGTATAAAAATAAAATTTTGACTATTATGGATTCTTAATCTTATTTAGTATTGATTACTAATTAAATTAGTGTAAATATATTTAATTATTTGTTCATAAATAAAATTATATTCATTATTTAACATATTTCAATTTAATTTATTTGATATAAATTCCTTGATATTAATACAACATTAATTTTAAAATAATTTTTTTGCACCATAATTGTGGTAATTATCATTAGTCCTAATAATCTAAATTTTATTCCAAAAAAGGAAATTAGAAATATGAAATAATATTAAAATTTTATCTAAAAAATAAGAATCATTTTATCATATTAACTTTCAATGTTCAAGAAAATTAATCTTAATGTTAGTGTATGTACTGCGTAAAAACCTATTTTTTAGAAAGGTGTATTTTTAAGAATAAAGGTTGGTTATAGGAAACAAATTATAAAATTTATTGATTATAATGATATTAAAAATATTATTATTTATCATATAAGAGTAATTTTAAATTTAAATAAATCTATAACATAATTTTCTCCAGGTTCAGACTTAATTAAAGAAACATACGAAGAATAGTTTCCATAAAAAATTACTTGATTATCTAAAATGATATTCATGGGTTTTTTAAACTAAAATAGTATTTTAAAATTATTTATTTTACTTTATAAGTATATATTTTTTATAATAAAATGGTTTCAAAAACTTATAATTCAAATAAAAGTGATAGTATTTGAAAAATCTATATTTTTTACTATTCACCTAAAAATCAATTATTTTAGAAAAATATCAAAAATACATCCTAAGATAATTTTATTGTTAGGAATTAAATAATTAAACTTCATTCATAAAATTTAAATTCTAAATTTTTTAAATTTATCATTTTATAATAAAATAAATAATATAAAGAAAAAAAATATTAAAAATAACCTTTTCAATATTAACTCATATAAATTATTTACCTTATAAAGGTAAAAAATATTAATAGTTTACCATATTAGTTTTTATTATAGATATATTAACAATTTATTATTAATATTTTGTGGTTTTTTATGTTGGGTGTAGCATAAAAGACAATTTATCAAACACATTGACTTATTTAAAGGTAATTAGAATTTTGAGGTGTTACAAGTTGAGCAGATTATGATGTTGTTATAACTGAACCCAAAGACCTCAAAAATTATCATTTAGAATTTATTATAAATATATATAGAAATTAAGGTAAATTATTTTTTTAATATAACTAATGAAGTGGTTACTAAATTTCAACATCATAAATTTGTGCATCATATCACTACTTTGAGTGCTTACAATTGTAGTGTTTTTTAGTGCGTTCACTAACATATTTTGTGTGTGAGGATTCATTGTAAAATATCTTAGTTTTTCTTTTGTAATTTTTTCTTCCAATATTTATTATTGGTGGTATTCCTATCATTGAATTTTTTTTCTTCATAACTATGAATTTTGATGATTTCCATCGTTGGACTTGTTGTTATCGATCGTTCTAATCAAAGGGGAATTCATGGATATACCCATCTGATGTTGATAGTGTGTCGATAAACTTTCTATTGTAAAACATGTACCATATAATGGATTAGTTCAAGTAATTTAATGGTGAATATCTCATACACCATGGTTTTGGTTATCAAACCTCTAGTCCTTTTTTGATAAAAGCAAAGAGTTCTAGTGAATTGGAACTACTTGGTAAATAATATCCTTTAAAGGGGTATTTGTATTGTTATCCAATACTCAGTGTTATGAGCATGGAATTATTAGTGTTTAATTCAAAATATTATTTATTTTATCAGTTATTTTTTTATATAACAATACTTTTAATTATCATTATGTGCATTCTTTTTTACTTTGTTGTATTCTTATGGTTTAGAGTTTATAACTTTTGGAAAAATTACACTTTAGAGTGAGATAAAATTTTAAGTCTTCATTTTGATTTAATTTCAAGGTGAAGAGGCTTCTAATTCCCCTAGTTTTGACTATGATAGTTGTAGGTCAGTCTATATTGATTGATGTATTCTAGGGTTATGAGTTGATGATAGGGTATCATTAGTTATTGGGGGTTTATTCTTTCTATAGTTATAACCAGAAAATGTCATCCTTAGCATGTATTAGTTATACTTTGTGTGTGTGGTCATCAATGTATTCTAGATGAGAGTTGAATTATATTGTGTGGAAGGCCCACATATGATGTTCATTGGTGAGTGGTATCATCATATGGATTGTGGGAATTGAAATCCTTTTTTGTCTCATAGAGCATAGTTATCATTGGGTTTAGTAGAGGCATATACAATGGAGCTTCCTAGAGATTTTGAGGAATTTCTAGATGTTTTTTCCAAAGAGGTTGTGATGTTGTCCAAATGACATGGTATTAACTTTGGGATAGATTTTTATCCTTATGAATCTCAAATTTTAATGTCTCCTTACCAGATAGAACCTTCCGAGTTGTGGGAGTTGAGGATTCAGAATGATGATTTGATGTAGAAGGTTTTTATCTGGCTCAGCGTGTCATCGTACGGTTCTCCAATGTTGATTTATAAGAAGTTGGATGGTGTTGTGAGGTTATGCCTGGACTATTTGTGATTAAATCAAGTGAAATTCAATAACCCTTATCCTCTTATAAGGATAGATGATTTATTTTATCATTTTTTGGAAGCCAACTGATTTTTAAAGATCAATCTATGGTCTATGTATCATTAGATGAGGGTGGGGGAGGATATCCCAAAGACTATGTTCATCTTTTGTTATGGGAACTTTGAGTTTTTAGTTATTTCCTTTGGTGTCATTAACACCCCATCTATTTTCTTAGTAATCATTAATTAAATGTTTAGTGATTTCCTTGATTAGTTTGTGGTATTATTCATCAATGAAATCCTTGTATACTGAAAGATATTGGAGGATGATGTTGAGCATATTAGGTCTGTTTTACAAGTTCTTTAGTATTTTTGGCTCTATAATATATTTTCTAAGTGTAAGTTTTGGATTCATGAGGTGAATTTTCTCAAGCATGTGGTGTCTTAGTAGGGATTATCCATCCATCCTTCAAATATTGCGGAAGTTGTTTCTTGGGAAGCACCCAAGAATGTAGTAGAGGCCCATGGTTTCCTTGGTATCATGGGCTAGAATCAGAGGTTCATTCCTAATGTACCTTGAATTTTCACCCCATTTATATCCTTGACCAGAGAGCCCCAATATTTCATATGGACTTATCAGTGTTAGGTAGCTTTCAACTACCTAAAGTAGAAGTTGATCAGTGCTCATATTTTATGGTTTCCAGAGAAAAGAGTGATGTTCAAGATTTTTTGTGATTATTTTTGTCTCAATTTGGGTTTCATCTTGATGAAGTATAGGTAATTTATCTCATATAGTTCTAGTAATCTATATCCCCACAAGAATAACTAGTCCACTCATAATTTAGAGTTTGCAGTAATATTGTTTATTCTGAAGTTATGGTGGCCCTACCTCATCGACAAATGCTTTGTAGTCTTCACAAATCACAAGATATTGAGGTATATATTCTCTAGATGTTATTTGAATTGAAACCATTGAATGTGGATAGATTTTTTATAATAATGTGACTTTTATATCTCTTACACCCCAATAATGGAAATGTATTTATTTATATATAAAGTAGGAAGTTGTAAGGAGATATTATTCAAATGTATAGAGATAATTAGAGAGTGATAGAGGATCTTGAAATGATGTATCTTTATGTGTAGGGGTTTTGGGGTAGAGGTTTCATATTCCAGATGATAATGTAATCATCCTTTCAGTATTAGGTGGAGGAGTCTTAGTGTGGAGACTCAAAGGTATAGGTGATGTGGGTTTATGTATTTCATGGTGACACTCTTGAGGGATGGTCATAGGAAGATTAATATCATGTGTTATTTCAAGGAATTTATTTTATTTTTTCGATGATGTGAGAGGTGATTATTCATTAGTTTCATAGATCAACCTTGGTAGTGTATCCTTTTATATCCAATATTTATCATTCCTCAAAGAGTTATTTTGGGTGGTCTTGGATGATGTGATCTATAGTAGAGTTCATGTTTTTTTGTTTGGTATGTCAATAGATTAAGGTAGAACATCATGTTTTTGGATGTTTTTTGTAGCTGTTAGATATCCATGAATGGAAGTATGGGGAAATTTTATGGATTTATTCATCAGTTTTCCTCAAGATCAAGGAGGATGTGATATCAATTGGGTTGTTCTATATTGGTTGATGAAGTTGGATTATTTTTTAGAAATCAAGGAGCTGATTGTTGTAGATATTTTAGTGAGGTAGTATGTGGATGAGATAGTGAAAATTTATTGGGTATCGAGGACCATAATCACTTATTAGGATCCTAATTTTACCTCATGATTCTAGGGAGGTCTTCATCATGATTCTAGCTCTCATTTAGGCCTTAGAATTTCCTTTCATCATCAAATGGATAGTCAAATGGAGTGGAACATCCAAATGAAAGAAGATATGTTACATGCAAACATTTTTTATTTTATTGGATCATGGGTGAAGAACCATGCTTTGGTGAGTTCACATATAATAATAATTATCACTCTTTCATTGGAATGCATCTAATTAAAGAATTGTATGGGAATCCTTTAAAATCTTCATTATACTAGACCTAGGTTGGAGTGTCAATGGTCCTTGGATCGAATGTGGTGTAGAGACTCAGAAGGTGAAAATTATTCAAGAGAGGATGAAGGTGGAACTGGATCATCACAATTCTTATGATAAATCAAAGGAGGAGACCTATATAATAAAAAGTGGGAGATAATGTTTTTATGAGGATTTCCCATCATCATGGATAGAAAATTTTTGGTCAAAGGAGTAATATTCATCCTCATTTTTTTAGTAATTTTGACATGTTGGATCACATCAATGAGGTGAAATATTGGTTAATGATTTCTCCATAGCTGGAAAGGATACATAATTTTTTCCATGTGTTATATATTCATTGATATCAACATAATGACTCTCATATCATCAATTGGGTATATTTAAATGTATAGGATAAGGTGAATTTTTTGGATTAGTCGATTGAGATTCAAGATCATCGAAAGAAGGTATTGAACAAGTGTATCATTCCCTTGATTTGTGTTTTGTGGAGGCATGGTTTTTTAGAGGAATGTATGTGGTAATGTGAGTCATTGATTCACGCTTAGTACCCTGATCTATTTTTAACCTTTCTATTCATTGACGTTGAGATAGTTATTTAGTGATGTTTTGATTGAGGTACTTTATTTTATGTGTTTTATTGTGCTTTAGTGATGGAAATGTTTTTTAGAGTCATATATTGGTGGTTTTTTGGGTTTGTTGGTTTATTTTTTCCTTCTTGGTTTGGTTTTGATTATTGATAATGAGAATTGATTAAGATGTATCTAATGTAATGGTCTAAATCTTCTAAAATTGTTACTCTATATACTTTGGGTGTTGGTGGTGTTTGGGGGAGGTTGTAGGAAGAAATTTGTTGCTCAATTTTATATTTCAGATGGAAGATGTGTATATGTTGTTCTTTGAGTGGTTGGTTGGGAGGTTGTTGTTGTACCTCTCGTATCCCCTCGTGGTTTGATTTTCATGATCACAATCACTTTCATATTTGTCTAACCTTGTTGTTAAGTGTTTTGGATGATAGGCAAAAGATTGCCAAAGGATTGGCCCAAGAATGGACATCAAGTGGACTGAAATTCAGTCCACCGGCCAACCGGTGTGATGGCACCGGCCAGCCGGTGGACCTGGCAGAGGCATTGCCCACTGCCAGGTTCCACCGGTCAGCCGATGGCTCTGTCACCGGCCAGCCGGTGGCAACCTGATGCAATAGTGAGACCTACTGTCTCACCACCGGCCAACCGGTGGCCTTCCCACCGGCCAGCCGGTGGCTCCTGGGCAGAAGCACTCTCAAACTACCAAGGCACCGGCCAGCCGGTGGAGCTGTACCGGCCAGCCGGTAGCCCAGTCAAACTAGCCGTTGGCTTTGACCAGTCAACCTTCTTTTGGCCTCCAACTGCTCCGAGGCCTTCTCCAACGGCTCCGAAGGCCCCCAATGGGTTCCATGCCTATAAATAAAGGCCAAGGAAGCCCCGAAACATCAACTAAGCCACCGGACACATTGTTGATCATTTTGGCGAACCTCCGGCGGATTTCCTCAAGGAACCCAACGTGCTCCAATCCAATTCCACATCCAAGAGCACCATCAAAGAAGCTTGGAAGCGGCCTTCAACATCTCCAATCAATCAAAGGCGCCCAAGACTTCCTCAAATACGGTTTTTATTGTTTTATTTATTTTGAGCTTTAAATTTGGGTTTGTGCCTACAAACCCCAAACTCTTTCTTCCTCCCTTTCTTTTGGGTTTCACATCACCATTAAGGTGTGAAGAGGTTCACAAGCTTTTCCTCTAAAAAGCTTGAGACATAGGTGAGCTAGCCTTCACCTGTAAGAAGGCTAGTGGGTTCTTGCTATTCCATTGAAAGCAAGTGGGTTCTTGCTAAACCACAAAAAGCAAGCTGTAATAGGTCCTAGTGCTACCTCAAAGCCTAGTGGGTTTCTTGCTAAAACCATTGAAAAGCAAGCGGTAGGAATCTCTCAACGGTTGAGTTGGGAGCGGAGACGTAGGCCGGGTTTTTGGCCGAACTCCGTTAACAATTGCTCGTGTGATTGCCTCTTTACTTTCCGCTGCATCTTTCACTTTGATTTTAATTTAATCATTTTTTTTAAAAAGGCAATTCACCCCCCCTCTTGCCATCCTTCATTGTCTTTGTTCCGACCCAACAATTGGTATCAGAGGACGTATTTGAATAATTCCTTAACCGGTTTCAAATTAAAGATCCTATTTTTTGATGGCATCTACCTCTTTCGCCCCCGAGGGCTACTCTTTGGGTCGGGCTCCATTTTTTGATGGGTCCGACTATAATTATTGGAAAACCCGCATGACCACTTTTTTAAGAAGCATAGGATATCCTATTTACAAAATTGTCATGCAAGGTTATACTTTGTCTACCCCCGACGAATCCAAATGGACCCCCGCAGATATTAAGAATTTCGAGCTTGATGGAAAAGCCATGAATGCTCTTCATTGCGGGTTAGATAGGAATGAATTCAATCGAGTGTCCACTTGCACCACTTCACATGAAATTTGGAAGCATTTAGAAGTGACCCATGAAGGCACTAATAAAGTCAAAGATACTAGATTAGATATGTATAGACAAGACTTTGAATCTTTTTCAATGCATCCAAATGAGTCTATTTATGAAATGTTTACACGCTTCACTGACATTTGCAATGGAAGGAAATCTCTTGGTGATGATGTTTCAGCCGAGACGATGGTCAAGAAGATCTTATGGGTCCTTCCGAGCTCATGGGCACCAAAGGTGACGGCGATCCAAGAAGCTAAGGACGTCAAAAATATGCCGGTAGAGGAGCTCATCGGATCTCTCATGACTTATGAGATCACGATGAGGAGGCAAGCTCAAAAGGAGGGCACACCAATCAAGACACCAAAGAACATCGCCCTCAAGGTACAAAAAGAAGTAAGCTCCTCCTCATCCTCTTCCTCCTCATCTTCTTCATCTTCAAGCGGCGACTCGGAAATGGAGAATCTCGCCCGCCAAATGCACAAGTTTATGAAGAAGCACAAGAAGAAGAAATCCCGCAAGGCGCGTAAGCAAGAACCCACCGCAAGATCCGAGCCCAAGGTAAAATGCTACGGGTGCGGCGAAAAGGGCCATTACAAGCCCGATTTCCCACTCAACAAGAAACGGGCTAAGGAAAAAGGAAAGAAAAAGGTCCTCAAGGCGACATGGAGTGGCACCTCCTCCTCATCCTCCTCCTCCTCCTCCTCAAGCGACAACGGTAACAAATGCCTAATGGCATTCCATGAGGTAACTTCTTCCGATTCCTCTTCCTCATGTTCTTCAAATTCAAATTCTTTAAATCATCTTTCTTATGAAGAACTCTCACACGCTAGAGACCAACTATAAAAAGGTTTTCATGCTTTATCGTCAAAATTTGTTGCTTTAAAAAAGTCTTTCAAAAAACTCTCTTCCGAAAAAGAACAACTTCTCAAAGAGAAGGAAGAGATGTCCCTCAAAATCCAAAATTTCCCAAATGTTGATTCCATGGAATCAACCATCAAAGACCTAAGGGAGACCCTAGCTAAGTTCACCCAAGGGGAACAAAATTTGAACAATCTCCTAGGTTCCCAACGAATTTCTAGGACCACTCAAGGACTTGGCTATACCAACCAAGCCTCCTCCTCCCATGCACCCACTGTTTTTGTAAGGGGGAACTCTAGTTTTAAATTTTGTAACTATTGCAAAAAACCTGGGCACCTTATTTATGAATGTAATTGTAAAAATGCCCGGTATGGCCAACCCAAGTCTATTTACTATAGTGATGAGTTCTATAGGAGAAGACCCGCCATGAGACAAGTATGGATTGAAAAATCCCTTCTAGCGAGTCTCTCCGGGCCTAAAATTGTCTCTTTTCAAAATCCCTCTCCCCGGTGACTTTTTGTTTTTATTTAGGGGGAGTTAGGTTTGTTTAAGCTTTTTGTTTCAATTCAAACTTTCAATTTCAAATTAAGCCCTTTTTATTTCAATTTCAAAATTTTCGATTCCAACTTTCAATTTCAACACTTGGTATCAAAATTTTCCTTTCAAAATATTCAATTCAAATTTTTCATTTCAATTTTCTTTTCAAATTTTCATTTCAATTTCAAAAATCTCAATTGATTTTCAAATCTCAATCTTGTTTTTCAAATCTTTTCCCTCAATCAAGTTTTATGCCCCACGCTATTTTGATAATCACAAAGGGGGAGAAATTTCTTGATTGATTGGGGGAGAAATCTTTTCTATCATGCTTTGATTTATTTTCAAATTATCCTTTAAGAATTTCTTTAATTTCAGTATTTTACATTTATTGTTTTGGTGATTGTGATCATCAAAATAGGGGGAGATTGTTGTACCTCTCGTATCCCCTCGTGGTTTGATTTTCATGATCACAATCACTTTCATATTTGTCTAACCTTGTTGTTAAGTGTTTTGGATGATAGGCAAAAGATTGCCAAAGGATTGGCCCAAGAATGGACATCAAGTGGACTGAAATTCAGTCCACCGGCCAACCGGTGTGATGGCACCGGCCAGCCGGTGGACCTGGCAGAGGCATTGCCCACTGCCAGGTTCCACCGGTCAGCCGGTGGCTCTGTCACCGGCCAACCGGTGGCAACCTGATGCAATAGTGAGACCTACTGTCTCACCACCGGCCAACCGGTGGCCTTCCCACCGGCCAGCCGGTGGCTCCTGGGCAGAAGCACTCTCAAACTACCAAGGCACCGGCCAGCCGGTGGAGCTGTACCGGCCAGCCGGTAGCCCAGTCAAACTAGCCGTTGGCTTTGACCAGTCAACCTTCTTTTGGCCTCCAACGGCTCCAAGGCCTTCTCCAACGGCTCCGAAGGCCCCCAATGGGTTCCATGCCTATAAATAAAGGCCAAGGAAGCCCCGGAACATCAACTAAGCCACCGGACACATTGTTGATCATTTTGGCGAACCTCCGGCGGATTTCCTCAAGGAACCCAACGTGCTCCAATCCAATTCCACATCCAAGAGCACCATCAAAGAAGCTTGGAAGCGGCCTTCAACATCTCCAATCAATCAAAGGCGCCCAAGACTTCCTCAAATACGGTTTTTATTGTTTTATTTATTTTGAGCTTTAAATTTGGGTTTGTGCCTACAAACCCCAAACTCTTTCTTCCTCCCTTTCTTTTGGGTTTCACATCACCATTAAGGTGTGAAGAGGTTCACAAGCTTTTCCTCTAAAAAGCTTGAGACATAGGTGAGCTAGCCTTCACCTGTAAGAAGGCTAGTGGGTTCTTGCTATTCCATTGAAAGAAAGTGGGTTCTTGCTAAACCACAAAAAGCAAGCTGTAATAGGTCCTAGTGCTACCTCAAAGCCTAGTGGGTTTCTTGCTAAAACCATTGAAAAGCAAGCGGTAGGAATCTCTCAACGGTTGAGTTGGGAGCGGAGACGTAGGCCGAGTTTTTGGCCGAACTCCGTTAACAATTGCTTGTGTGATTGCCTCTTTACTTTCCGCTGCATCTTTCACTTTGATTTTAATTTAATCATTTTTTTAAAAAGGCAATTCACCCCCCCTCTTGCCATCCTTCCTTGTCTTTGTTCCGACCCAACAGTTGTGTCATGGATTGGGGTAAATCAATGAGAGATTTGTTTCACATTTTATCGATTTAGAAACCTATTTTTGGAATGAGGGGTGTTGGTTGTAGTGTGGAAGATTCTAGGTGTATACATTTATGACCTGATTCATAAGTGTTACATAGTCGGTAACCTTCTCATATGACTTTTCCAAAGAATTGTAAATTATGTTACCTAAGGGAACATTATATTTTTTATTTTATTCTTACATATGATTTCCTTACAGTGTGAGGAGCTTAGACCATGGTTTAAAAGGTATTAGGGAATTGTTTTAATCTTTTACAAGTGTCTATTGTGGTGTGGTCATAGATGTTTTGGTTTGAATCCATGATTAGCTGATTTTTTTATTCTCTCTTTTTGGTTATTGTTGCGCCATGGTTCTCTTTTTCATCGTGGCTTGGTTTTAGGTTGCACTGTGTTTTTTAGAGGATCATGTACTATGGAATGACCACCTTGGTTTCATAATGGCCTTAATTGGATGTATTGGGATAATGATTTTTTTACTAAAATATTTGAGGGAAGATAAGGGAGATTGTGATGTGATTTCTAGAGGTTCCATCTACTTTTCACCATAACAGTAGGACCATGACCTTTCAAGTTTTGATTCCTTAAAATTAAAATCCTTGTATAAATTTATATTCCTATTCAAATTATTCTAGATTTATTAAAAAATTTCAGAATCCTAGGAGGATATAGGTTCTCCCTTTTATACCTTTGAGAACCCTTTTACTAGCTTTGGCCCTCAGATTCGTGAGATCCACAAAATTTTGATCCAAGGTGATTTTCTCTTCATTATTTGGGTTTCTCTACCTTTCTTTATTCTTATAGAGGTTATTAGAGCTATTTGTATTTAGTTTTTTTGTTAGGTTTTGGTTTTAAGGGATGTTTTTGTGCATATAGGTTTTCAAGGTTTTCCTCAAATGGTCTTGGCCTTGTGATCATATACCTCTCCCTATTATTTTACATTGATTCTTAAGTCTCCGATTATGGATGGCGATTTAAGACTTTCCTTTTCTTTGTAAATTTTTGAAGTAACATACTTTTTCTTTATTTGGGTGGATGTTAAATCTTAACCCAATAAAGATAATAAATTGGACTAAAGGGAATTTAAGGGAAGGAGTTATTTTCATGTCTTTTATATGATTCCATAATATTTCTTATGATTAATGACTATTTGAAATTTTTATTGAGAGTTTTTATTCACTGATATGATATCTATCTTTATTATTGTGGTTATTACAATGGAATCACATATAATAATGGGTTAATCACATAAATTTTGTAATGAACAGGTTGTGTGGAAAACTAAAATTTATTATGATGATTTTTGAGTATAGAATTCTGATTTAATGTAGAAGGAAGATTAATAAAAATACCTTCAAGGTGAACTGATGTTATGATTTCCTTATTTTCTTTAGTATGTGGATTCTCACTTGTTGTGATTATAAGTGTTTTGGGTAGTTTTTTTGGTTGGTTTATATAATGTGGTGTGGTTTGGTCATGGTGGTGATAAATGGATTATGGTGCAATTATGGAAGTGGTGGTATGGATGGTTTTTTGGAATGGAAATGATTTTATGGTGGTTTTGGGGGATGTTAGAATGTGTTGTGGGGTGGTTCATGTGATGATTGGTTGGTTTTTATGGGGTTGTGTTATAGATGACTGAAATTATGGAATATGGTAAATATTAATGAATACGATAAGGGTCAGTGGGCTAGAATTTAATAAGAAGTGGTATGTTAATGAATTGTTGATGATTAAAATGAATAGGTAATGGCTATGATACACATGGTTGTCGAATAATGAATTAATTGACTTTAAATATGGATAAATAAATTAAATAATTAATTTAATGTGGTTCTTCAAATGGTAAATATATTAAGGATAAATGACATGATTAAATGTGAATGTTATGTTGTGTTATGTGGTTTTGGATTGTCTTATGGGGTTTTTAGTTGGTTTGGACAACAGATGTTAACATGAATAGTAGTGATTAATTGATTTATTAGGATGGTGGTTTTAGATGTTTTAGTCTAAAAGATGGTTTCCCAATGATGGGTTTTTTGTGGATTATTGTATGATTTTATTTTTTATTTTTTTATTATCCACCACCACTTGAGTCGGATAAACTTACTAATGCCCATATGATTTTGGGTTTTCAATGCTTTCCCCAATATACTGGTTGTCAAGGGAATAGATGGTTGACTACTCCCTCTTCTCCACTCTCTCTCTTATGAGCATGGTAAAGGATTTTATGGCCTAAAGTTATGATGCATGGGATGTGATGGATAGAGTTTTGTGTGAAAATCATGTGATGTGATGATGATGTGATGATGATGATGGGATGATGATGTGATATAGTATGTGATACATGGTGGGGTTGTTCATGGTAGGATGAGGGAATTAGGATAATTTTCTTCATGTTCATGATTCCCTACTATGATGAGGATGTGATATGTGGTTATGATGTGGGGATATGGTATGTGGTTGTCTATATGTGGTAATGGTTATGATGTGGCATGCATGTTTTCAGATATGTGGTTATGTGGATATGAAAGGGATGGGAGCACTAGGACATTTACCTTTGGGTCATAAAGGTGAAAAACTATGGGGGGAAGTGATTATAGAGTACCTTCTTGCTATTATTTTGAGGCTATGTTACTATAATTTAATGTGATATTGGGTGAGTGAGCATTGGTTTTGTTGGGTGATATATGTCTTGAAGTAGGTGTGAGTTGGTTCTACTGTTTATTTATTGAGAAATTAGTTTTATTATTCTAAACTTGCATAAGAAGCCTTGATGAGGATCCTACTGAGTGTACTTGTATGATCACCCAAATATATGAATATATATTTCTAGGTTTCTATGAGATATTCAGTGACTGGTATTAACATTACTAGCTCGAGGATTTGTGTTGTTTTTGGAGTTTTTATCATAGGAGTTTCATTTTGGTATTTTATTTTAGAGAATCTGTTTCTATATGAAATTAAATTCATTTTCAAATATTAGTTTTTATATTATAATATGGATTTGATTGGTGGTTATACTTATATTCTCCTAGTATTATTAAGTTAATTCCATCCATTTGTGTAATTTATACCCTTGGTGCTACTTGAAAACCCATGTCCTATTGGAGGAAGGCTTCATGGGTCACTCTCTCCTTCACTATAGGCCCATGAGGAGTTCCTAGTTGTGGAAGGTTTTGATACCCATCTTCATTTGAGTTGACCTAAGGGGGTTTGGACCTTAGGTTTAGATTATAGAATGTGATTGGTGAGTGAGGATCGATATAGTATTGTATCGTAGAGGAATGGATGTTATGTCCAACCTTAAATTATTTATTTAATCATATTATATTATAAATCTTAATGTGCTTATATAAGGGGTCGAGAAACCTGATTATTGAGACTAATATAGACCTGGGCCTCCACTCTCATGGTCTTTTAGCTATTTTTCTTCCAATAAATGTGCTTTTGATCTGAGATCACTATGTGTAACGTCCAGACCCAGCTCACCCCTGAACTGATGGCCGGACCGGTCGCCACATGACCTCAAGCACGTCTCCATATACACCAAAGGTTGCTGACTAGTAGTGAGGGTCAAAGGATAGTCAATGGGAAGACTATAGCCTCTTATCAAAGTAAAAAATAGTGGAAAATATTAGAAAATGGTGGAAGCAGTGTGAATAATGATAAAGAAGCAGAAGATATAATTTTATAAATCTTGTATAAAACAAAATGGCCAACACCAATGTTATACAATGCATGCATGTTATGATGGTACAACTATAAAATCAATAAACAATACATAATGCTTTAAATATCAATTAATAAATAAAAAAACAGTTACTAAAATCCCCTAGGGCAATCTCCTCGAGCATCCCGAGCTTCTGTTTGGTCCTCTGCTTCTATCTCCCAAGTATATTCAAACAACACAATCCTACAACCAAATAGAATCTACTCGGGTACCCCAGTGCAATGGATGCCCGAGTAGGGTGTGAGATATAAATCTCAGTAGGTCAGGACCACCGGTGTCTACCCCAAATCCATAAATTCAATAAATAATATAAACAATGTGAAATCATGCATAAATAAAGAAGTACTATGTAACTATATACCCAAGTACCTACTTCAGCTCTCAGCTGGTGTCTGAACCTGCATTATACATTTTTCTTCTATGAACAATAGTCATCAAACATTCATTTCCATTTATGAATTATTCAAACCTTGTTAAATTATATAAGTATTGAAATTCGGCCTAATCCTGACATCCCCCATATAAGTCACTCACAATAGATGTCTCTAAAGACCATCTAAGTAATCAAAGTAAAGACTGAATCCAATATTGTGCTTTTCCTTGGATAACACATCATAAGATATTCAATTTAATCTATCATATAAAATGTTTTATCCTACCCTCTAAAAATAGTGATTTGCCTAACCAATAGAAAAATTCGAGCCCATCCATTAAAAATAGTGATTCGCTCCTGGGTCTGTCCACTAAAAATAGTGATTCACCCAATTCATAAACAAGTCTGAGTAAGAGCCCGTCCACTAAATGTAGTGATTCTCCCTTAGGTCTGTCCACTAAACAGTGATTCACCCAATTCATTAACAAGTCTGAGTAAGATCCCATCCACTAAACATAGTGATTCGTTCCTGGGTCTGTCCACTAAATAGTGATTCACCCAATTCATTAACAAGTCTAAACTCGTTGAATCAAGAAGTGATTCATGCAGGACTTTAACAATTAACATGCACATCATAAACATATCAAGTCAAACAAGCTGAACAAGGATCAGATATTTAGCAACCATCTCACATGGCATATCATATATTTAAACAACTCCATTCTAAACAACTTAAGGCATGGAAAACAAACACGCATCAAAAGGCATTATTGGCTCAATCAGCCTTAAATAGTCAAACCAGGGAAATGTACTCATGGGGTGTCCCTTAATCAAGGTAAACAACCTTTATTATTTACAATAAATCATATTCAATTCATTCACAATATGCACTATATCTCATAATTAATTTACAGAATTAATTATCTCATTCTAATTTCACTTCCCATTATTAATTCCCAAAATTAATTATCCAAATTATCACTGCGAAAGCATGTCATTAATCCATCAGTAAATATCTCTATTTAGTAAAAACAACATATCGAAATTAATCACCGAATCAATTATCTCATGTATCTAAATCAATATCTCATAATTAATCATTTTATTAATTATTTAATATTCTAGTCTCAAGAACATAATTAATTCATAATTAATTATCTCAAATTTAATCAAATTAATTACTCATAATTAATCCCTCAATTAATTATCATCTAAAGCACTTAATTAATTCATAATTAATTATCTCAAAATTAATCAAATTAATTACTCATAATTAATCCCGTGATTAATTATAATCTAAAGCACATAATTAATTCATAATTAATTATCTCAAAATTAATCAAATTAATTACTCACAATTAATCCCTCGATTAATTATCATCTAAAGCACATAATTAATTCATAATTAATTCATAATTAATTTATAATTAATTATCTCAACTTGACCAAATGAGTTAATAATAATTAATTTCCCAATTAATTATCTATTTTACAACTACAAGACATATAATTAACTCATAACTAATTATCTCATTCCCCCATTAAATAGTTTAATCCAACATTGCAGTCAACATTATCAAAGCAGTAAAACAACAAAACTGTATTTGATTAATTAGGCAAGGTCTAGAACCCTGCCTCAATGAATTTGGCTGAGTAAAAGCTTCATAACTCAATTTTGATCCTCTCGTGTACACTCACCTTGACAAAAATGCATGTGTATATGAAATTTATCTTTTCACCTAAAAGCCATTAACTAGAACCCATAAATAGTGCGGTAGGGACCAACGCACACCCAAAATATAAACCGCAACACAAAAACACCATAAGAATCCAAATCATGGGGTGAGAAACCAAATAATGGGTTTAAACCTTTACTTGAATATGGTGGTGATGAACCAAAACTGAGATGAAATGCTTCACCCATGGCAGTAGTAGTCAAAAAATGGACCAAGGGTCTAGAGGATCACATTGCACAACCCTAGAACTGGAGAAAAAAGGAAACCTAATTAATCCTGAGCCTTAGGGTTTCAACTGAGAAAATAGGGCAAGGGAGGAGCCAACGGTCAATCGGAATCACGAAACATATGCAGACAGACTCACCTTGACGAGGTGGACAAGACTTGTGAAGACACTGGAAGGATTTGATGTGTGGAGAGGATCTTGGTTGAAGGTGTGTAGCGCGCCTCATAGGGGGGCTGGTGCGGGTCGTGCAGCTCATGCAGTGTGACTCCTTCTTTCAATCACCTCCCTCAATCATCTAATTAATACCCTATTAAACTAAAAGATTTAATATGATAATAATAATAATAATAATAATAAAAAGAACAATTATATTGTCCTTATCATTAATTATTTTACACCCCTATTAGGTAAAACCCAATACTTCATCAACACATCAAAATAATTAAATTCACTCCAACGGAATTTAATAAAATAAAAACTCTAACTCGTTTATTTAATAAATTATCTCAACATGAATTAATTAAATTAAACCCCCAGTTCATAGTGATTAATTAAATTCTTTTTAACCATAAATTTCATTTAAAAACCTCCATTTGACCTTAATTAATTAATTTCCTCATTACCTTGAATTTAATTGAATTAAATCCAAATCCACATTTATTCCTTATTTAATATTACCATTTAATATTATCATTCTTTGATAACCTCCAACTTCTCATTTTCACATCATTTAATATTACCATTTAATATTACCATTATTTGATAACACTCAACTCCTCATTTACATGTCATTTAATTAAATTATCACAACTTTAATTTAATTAAAAGAAACCCCCATCAACTTGTTTAATTAAATCCATTTCAACCTAAAATTAAATAAATGAAAATGTCATAATAATAACCATAATTATTATTATCATCTAATAAAACACTTCTTTAATAAAACCCAAAAATCCTCAATACACATCATTTAATTAAATTATGTTTACCTTAATTTAATTAAATGAAACCACTGTTTCGAAACAATTAATTAAATCCCCCTTTTCCTTGGATTTAATTAAAAAAACCCAAATTCCATTATTATTATTCTAATAATAATAATAACATCCATAATTAATAATAATTATTATACTCATAAAAATATAATAATAATAATCAAATTATTATTATTATTCAACATTAGATAAAACCAAACACCTCTATTAAATAAAAACACTTATTTATTAATTATGAAGCTCCTTATTTAATTAAACGCATCTTCATTAAATCTGAAACTCCTCATTTAATTTCACATAACTGTTACTCCTCATTAATTATAAAATTAAATATCTTTTACCATAAAAATAATTTAATTAACGCCATAATAATAATAATAACATTATTATTATTATCATTAACACTTTATTTTATTTAAACACAAAAATCCTATTTAATAATATTTAATTAAAATAAATAAATTATTAAATAGGGTAAACTACACGGGTTGGACTGCAACTATGCGCAGCCCATGTAGATCCTTTAAAGTGGACTTCTCTGGATCTGGTGCTCCTAAGACTCATCGGGACACCTGCAAAAATTATTGGGTTTTTACCAAAGTCTAAAAACAACACCTTTAGGTGTTCTAACACTCGGAATTACGTTTTGGAGCTCGGTTTAAAAAAACTGACCAGTCGATAAACCAAAAAAGTTCAAAAACCGTCATATTTTAACTTGGTTAAAAAACACAGGACTTTACAATCTACCCACCTTAAAAAATTCTCATCCTTGAGATTCCATCAGAAATTACTACAACATAAACCAACCCACCAAGGTCAAGAATCCTCATTTGAATGATCGCATTGTGTTCCCAAATTCCTGATGCACCTAAGCATTTTATAACCCCAAGACACGGCTATTTCCTTGAAAGACATTGTCGACCCGTAAACCCACAGTCACCCTTAAATCGGTGACGTTTCTTTTAAATGAATCCATCACCAACCGCAAGTAATCCAAAGTCATCCCCTAGCTTCTGGTAACCTTCCTAAGTCATGTCATCGCAAGGATAATTTAAAATTGTCGTTCCCCAACATGAATAAAGGCATAACCCAAAGAATCATGCATACGTCGTACAACCATGATAACATCCACTTATCAAGCCCAACGTCTTTTAAAACTTTAGCACGACTTAAGATCGAAGTTATCTTAGTGCCTCCAGGACAAGGTCAAGATAAGGGACATGCTCGTCTCATTCAGAATATCACACTAAGAGTAAACCTAGGTCACCAGAAGATCAGTCAAACTATCTTCGGTCAACTCTTTACAAAAAACCCAGCTTCACTAGCTGATGCATCACCAACCAAAACTCGATTCCTATTTCACCCAAGGAATTTGTGTTCTTTCAAAGCTCACCATTGAAACTCTCTCAAACACCCACCGATGCGACACTACCCACCTTAGGAGTGTCTATGTCATCGAAAGAATAACTAGCTGCTCTCAAGCGCAATTTTTTAGAAGCATCTTAAATGCACGCGTGATGTTCTACAAACCAAGATTACCACATTAACATATCGAATGAATGACAAAAATTAAACTGATTGGTGTGTCAAAATACCTAAGTCCCAAAAAGGTCCACCAGAGTAGTGGGTTGAACTTACCTTAATGCCCCCAAAAACTCTACTCTGTAGTTAACTTGAGAATGTATTTAACATTTGACCATACCTTAGGCATGTCAATCCTACTGAACCAAGCATTCCCCAATGCTTATTCTCATAACATGAGTCAAGATACAATTAACTCTTCTCAAAGTAAGGGTGTTGTTTCTTTTAAACCCAAAATTCCTACTAGGGACAACAGAACTCATACAGTACCAACATCAAAAAAACTCATAGAAAAAACAAGGAATCTCAAGTTATAAGGGTACTACCCACCACGAGCTAGTCCCTTACGAAGAATACGTGTTGAACCTATCTCTTGGTCATGAAAAACAAAATTTACTAGGCTTAAAATCCCCTTTTCATTTTATTTATTTCATTAATTAATTTTAACCTTTAAACATTTGAAATAATTTTAACAAACCACAAGTACTCTTTCATAACAAGGAACTTGTTTTTTAAACAAAGCCCCATGAAAAAATAGGCAAGCTATAGAAAACTCACTCTTTAGCATTTAACATTTAGTGTCATTTCATTTTTATTAGGAAATTTATCATCTAAATTCCTTTTACCAAGAAGGAAACCTCCAAGGGTCCCATATATTCAATCGGAGTTCTTAAAAAAATCCCACAAAAGTTTTACATTCATAACCATTTTTAAACATACTAAGGTTATATAAGGTTCGATGACTTGGTTGTCCATCTATAAATTGATGAGGTGACCATACACCTTACCACTGGCATTTGGATCCCATTTATGATATCAAATTTCCTTTTAATATTTTAACTTTAGCAGACCTTTTTAATAGTTGGAAAACACAAGTTACCCTTTTTCCCAGTTATAAAGCACCCATACACCAAACAATTGAAACTGGATTTCCATCATAAACACAAAAAGTCAATTTTTTCACTCATGAAGCCATTTACACATAAAAAAATCTCTATCATATTATCATAAGCAGTAACACAACATCTTGTTATAACACATAAGCATGGAACAATTATAAAACATGATAATCACAGAGGCAGCATGGCATATAAACACCCAAGAAGGTTAAATTTGTCATTGAAACATGCTATCTAAAAGGAATTCTAAATAAGTACAAGTCATGGCACATATTCAAGGCACACAATCCATATTATCATAAATCCTACTAATGCAACTACATAGCATGGAATTTATGAATGGCATGTGAATATCTAAGTGCCTAAGATGATGTATGTATAAAACTTTCTTTTCTTGTCAGGCCAATACAATTGTTTTCCAAAATTCTCAAAATCAATAAGCAGTGTAAAATACACCAGTCACTCAAGGTGAAATCATATCAACTGTAACCTCAAATACTACAAACATCAATTCCCATCCCTGGATACTTGGTCATTTCTCATAAGTGGGGTGATCAGTCCCAAGCACGGCTATTAACCCAAGCACCGACACATTCCTATTCTCTTGTCTACCAATCCCTATAATAGTAATACAAAGGAAAATAACATTCCTTTGATACCAATTTTAACATCCAGACCCAACTCACCCCTGAACCGATGGCTGGATCGGTCGCAACATGACCACAAGCGCGTCTCCCCATAAGCTAGAGGCTTCCAACTAGCATCGAGTGTCTAAGGATAGTAAGTGGGGAGACTATAACCTTTTATCAGAGAAAAAATAGTGGACAATATCATCAAATGGTGGAAGCTTTGTGAATAATGATAAAGTAGTGGAATACATAATTTTATAAATCTTGTATAAAACAAATTTTCCAACACCAATGTTATACAATGAATGCATGTTATGATGGTACAACTATGAAAGTGATAAACAATGTAACATGCTTTAAATATCAATAAAGAAATAAATAAACAATGACTCAAAGACCTGAGGGAGATCTCCTCGAGCATACTGATATTTCACTCGGTTCTCTCCTCTTACCTCCCAAGTATATTCAAACATCACAATCCTATAACCAAATAGAATCTACTTAGTTACCCCAGTGCAATGGTGGCTAGAGTAGGGTGTGAGATATAAATCTCAGTAGATCAGGACCATCGGTGTCTACCCCAAATTCAGAAATTCAATAAATAATTTAAACCGTGTGAAAGCATGCATAAATAAAGTAGTACTATGTAACTATATACCCAAGTACCAGCTTCAGTCCTCAGCTGGTGTCTGAACCTTCATTATAAATTTTTCATGCATACACAATAGTCATCACACATTCATTTCCATTTATCAATTATTCAAACCTCGTTAAATTATATAAGTCTCTAAATCCATCCTAATCTTGACATCCCCCGTATAAGTCACTCACAACAGATGTCTCTAAAAACCATCAAAGCAATCAAAGTAAAGACTAAATCCAAGATTGTGTTTTGCCTTGGATAACACATCATAAGATATTCAATTTAATATTTCATATAAAATGTCTCATCCCATCCACTAAAAATAGTGATTCTCCCAACCAATACCGAAATATGAGCCCTTCCACTAAAAATAGTGATTCGCTCCTGGTTCTATCCACCAAAAATAGTGATTATCTCAATTCATAAACAAGTATGGGTAAGATCCCATCCATTAAACATAGTGATTCTTTCCTTGGTCCATCCACTAAACAGTGATTCATCAAATTCATTAAAAATTCTTAGTAAGAGCCCATCTACTTAACACAGTGATTCACTCCTAGTTCCGTCCACTAAACAACGATTCACCCAATTCATTAACAAGTCTAAACCCGTCCACTCATGTAGTGATTCGTCCATGATGTAAACAATTAACATGCAACTCATAAACATCTCAAGTAAAACAAGATGAACAAGGCTTAGATATTTACCAACCATCTCACATGGCATGTCATATATTTAAACAAATCCATCCTAAACAACTTAAGGAAAGGAAAACAAACATGCATAAAAATTAATTCTTGGCCCAATCAACTTTAAACAGTAAAACTAGGAAAACATATCCATGGTGTGTCCCTTAATCAAGGTAAACAATCTTTATTATTTATAAGAACGTATATTCAATTCATTCACAATATACACCACATATCATAATTAATTTGCAGAATTAATTATCTCATTTTAATTTCACTTACCATAATTAATTCCTAAAATTAATTATCTAAATTATCACTACAAAATCACATCATTAATCCATCATTAAATATCTCTATTTATCCAAAACAACATATCACAATTAATTGTTGGGTTAATAATCTCATTTAGCTAAATCAATATCTCATAATTAATACTTTGATTAATTATTTAATATTCCAATCTTAATAACATAATTAATTCATAATTAATTATCTTAAAATTAATCAAATTAATTACTCATAATTAATCCCTTGATTAATTATCATCTAAATCACATTATTAATTCATAATTAATTATCTAAAAATTAATCAAATTAATTACTCATAATTAATCTCTCAATTAATTATCATCTAAAGCACATAATTAATTCATAATTAATTATCTCAAAATTAATCAAATTAATTACTCATAATTAATCCATCGATTAATTATCATCTAAAGAACATAATTAATTCCTAATTAATTATATCAACATGACCAAATTAGTTACTAATAGTTAATGTCCCAATTAATTATCTATTTTACAACTGTAAGACATATAATTAATTTATAACTAATTATATCATTCCCCCATTAAACAGTTTAATGTAACATTTCAGTCAACATTATCAAAGCAGTAAAACAAAAAAACTGTATTTGATTAATTAGGCAAGGTCGAGAACCCTACCTCAACTAATTTTGCCAAGACAAAGTGTCATAACTCAAATGTGATCAGCTCGCGTACATGCACCTCAATAAGAATGCACATGTATCCAGAATTTATCATCGCACCTAACAACCGTTAACCAACACCCATAAATAGTGCAGTGGGGACCAACGCACACCCAAAATATTAACCACAACACAAAAACACTATAAGCATCTAAATCATGGGGTGTGAAACCAAATAACTGGTTTAAACCTTTACTTGAATATAGTGGCGATGAACTGAAACTGGTCCGAAATGCTTCTCCCTTGGAGGTGGTAGTATGAAAATTAACCAACCGGTCTAGAGGAGCCCATTGCACAACCCTAAAACCGAAGAAACAAGGAAATCCAATTAATCATGAGCCTTAGGGTTTTGGCCGAGTAAAAAGGTCGAGGGAGGATCCAAACGGTCAATGAGAATCACAAAACATACACAGACGGACTCACCTTGACGAGGTGTACAAGACTCAAGAAGACACCGTAAGTATTCGACACGCAGAGAGGAGCCTCGTTGAAGGTGTGTAATGTGCCTCATAGGGGGCTTGGTGTGGGTCGCGCTACTCATGCAATGTGCCTCCTCCTTTCAATCACCTCCCAAAATCATCTAATTAATAGACTATTAAACTAATATATTTAATATAATAAAAAAATAAAAATTATATTATCCTTATCATTAATTATTTTACACCCCTATTAGGTAAAACCCAATACTTCATTAACACATCAAAATAATTAAATTCTATCCAATGGAATTTAATTAAATAAAAATTCTAACTCATTTAATTAATTAATTATCTCAACATGAATTAATTAAATAAAACCCCCGCTTCACAATGATTAATTAAATTCTTTTTAACCATCAATTTAATTTAAAAAAACCTATATTTTACATTAATTAATTAAATTTCCCATTACCTTGAATTTAATTAAATTAA
Source organism: Viscum album (assembly GCA_963277665.1). Classification (NCBI taxonomy): domain Eukaryota; kingdom Viridiplantae; phylum Streptophyta; class Magnoliopsida; order Santalales; family Viscaceae; genus Viscum; species Viscum album. Next base: position 1,086,306,772 of record OY728164.1, on the reverse strand, counting down.
ACCCAACTCCACCTTTATTTCTCATTTAATATTACCATTTAATATTATCATTCTTTGATAACCTCTAACTCCTCATTTACACATTATTTAATGTTACTATTTAATATTAACATTATTTGATAACACCCAACTCCTCATTTACATATCATTTAATTAAATTATCACAAATTTAATTTAATTAAAAGAAACCTCCAACAAATCATTTAATTAAATTAATTTCATCTTCAAATTAAATAAATGAATCTTCCATAATAATAACAATCATTATTATTATCATCTAATAAAATTCTTCTTTGATAAAACCAAAAAATATCCACTACACATCATTTAATTAAATTCTGTTTAACTAAATTTAATTAAATGAAACCATTGTTTCGCAATAATTAATTAAATACCCCTTTTCCTTCAATTTAATTAAAAACCCCCAAATTCCATTATTATTATTATTCATAATAATAACAACAACCATAATTAATAATAATTATAATACTCATAAAAATATAATAATAATAATAAAATTATTATTATTATTTAACCTTAGATAAAACCCAACACCTATATTAAATAAAAATGCTTCTTTATTAATTCTGAAACTCCTTATTTAATTAAACACATCTTCATTTAATTCGAAACTCCTCATTTAATTTCACGTAACTGTTACTCCTCATTAATTATCCAATTAAAACTCTTTTAACATAAAAATAATTTAATGAACACCATAATAATAATAATAACATTATTATTATTATTATTAACACTTTATTTTATATAAACACAAAACTCCCATTTGACAATATTTAATTAAAATAAATAAATTATTAAATGGGGTAAACTACACGGGTTATACTACAACTGTATGTAGCCCATGCTGATCCTTTAAAGTGGACTTCTCTGGATTCGGTGCTCTTAAGACTCATCAGGACACCCACGAAAATTATTGGGTTTTTACCCAAGTCCAAAAACGACACCTTTAGGTGTTACAACACTAAAAATTAGGTTCTGGAGCTCGGTTTAAAAAAATAACCCATCGATAAACTAAAAATGTTCAAAAACCATTTTATTTTAACCCGGTTCAAAAACACAGGACTTTACACTATGTTTCAAGCCCACCTTCCCCTTTTTCCTTTTATTTATATGGGTTGGGATTAAGAAACCTGATGGATGATTTCATTTTGGACTGAGGTCACTTTCTCATTAGTCACCATTGTTGGGATCAGAGGATGATATGACTTGGGTTGAGACCTTAGTGATAGGGGATCACTTCTCCCTATCGTTTGGTGATGCTATTATATGGATGAGATACCCATGGGGTGAGATTGCATGGACTAGGTCCATTTATCCCGTTTTCCAATGATGTGATGTTATGATTGAGATACTAATGTGTTGAGATCCTATATTCGTGGGTCGCCTTTATATTTGGATTACACTAATTTGAGTTGGGATCAAGATTTCGTAGGGCTAAGTTCATATAGGTAGGGACTTTATCCTTATCCTTGTATTATTCTACAGTGTTTGAGATACTTTGAGTTTATACCTTGCATGCATGGGAACATACTTCCTCATCAATCTTAATATTTTTTGAGAAATGTTCAAATAACCCTCATAACAAGCTGAATTAGGTACGGTCACACCCTCGGTGGATAACCGAGCACTCAATGATGTGACTATTATTATAGTTATTATTATTTCATTATTGTTTTATCATATCACTACAAGAATGAACCATATTTATTGGTCTTTTTAGGGACACCATTGGTGGTGGACAACTAAGTTGTACTCACACCCTACTCGGAAACTTTGGTACCCGAGAAGACTTTATGGTTCATGATCAAGGTAGGGGAAAGGGTCATACAATTGATGGTTGAGCTTTAGAGATTAGTGGGAGCTGGGATATGGGAGTGAGAGTGGACTTGAGATCGCTTTTTTCATATCTAGTCTTTTTTTACTTTTGTAACTTTTGTTATATGATCTTCCAATGTGATATCTTTCTTATATATATATAACTATATGATATTTCATATTCCCATTTTTTATAGAATAGGTGATGTTATTACTATATTTGGCCTTTAGTTGTGATGTTCTTCTTTATCCTATTTTTACTTATGTAATGATAGTTATTATATTTATTTTTTTGTGATTTTTCCCTATACTAGAGAGGGTATAGTCTCCTCTCCTATTACATAGACCCTTGTCACTAGTCAATAACCTCTAGTATATAGGGAGGCACACCAGAGGTATGTGGCGCTCAGTTCAGTCATAGTGGAGTTAAAATATATTGTGTATTATACGCTAGGGTTTTCTTATTTCTAATTTTTGTGATTGGGTTTTATTACATAGTGTTTGGGTTTTAACAAATTAGGGGACCTTAATTTAATAAATTTAAAAACTAAGTGTAATTATGAGTCAATAATGAAGGGATATATTGGATTGATTATGTATTTTTATATTATGGTTTTGAAATAAATATTTATCTTATTCCTTTCGTTTTGAAATCACTCGGAAACTCCCCCCTGCCATATTTATTTTATTTATTTCTCAAAACCTATCATTTTTTTTTCAATTCATTTACTCCAAAATTGAATGAACTAGGTTATCCATTGTGTTGGACTTAGTAAAATTCATACATATTTTGATATTTTGTGTGACAATGCTCGCCAAAAATCTCATTAGTGATATTATTGAAAGTGAAAATGTAAATATTTTTCAGTTGGATATGAATGATAATGTAACAGATCCATTAACAAAACCACTAGTGTTATAGAAACATGAGGGTCCTATAAAATCATAAACATTATATACATAGGAGTAATTTTTCTAATAAACTTGGTTTTTTATGTATATGTATCATAAATCTATTCATATACATTAAATATTAAGAATATACTTTGTATCATGGTTTTATAATTACTAATAATTTATAAATTATTATTTATTCATATATGTTGCATTTATAATATGAGGTATTATATGATAGTTAACTCCTTGGATGTAAAATTGTGATTTAAATTTAATTTTCAATCATCATGGAAAGTTATGGGTTGTGATGATTTTATAAGATTATTATAATCATGAACTTGTTTAGATATGAAAACTTCTTCCATGATACATAAGTTAGATTTGTTATCTTGATTGATCCACTTTCAATATACTAAATGAATTTTTATGCATATAAATTATTGGTATATTTGGGGGGATATTGTTTAGTATTCCTCAAAACTTTTTGTAAACAAATTTCCATACATGTGAAATTTCATATTTTATATTAATTTTATGTACTTCATGGGAATGAGTTAAATATAGGGTGGTTGGATATGTTTTTTATCATTCAAATGGATTTAGTTTACATTAATGGTATTTTTCTTTCAATATGACAAGAATGATATATGATCCCTAGATTGAGTAAGACTAAGTAAACACATGACCATGCTCAGTGAAGTGACATGTGATGTACTCGTTTTTTTTGTCAATAACAAGAAATGAATTCATATATTTTGATCAATATATTTAGAGAATTTAAAATGTATGAGTTGTTGTTACCGGGGTGTGCAGCGGAAGCCGATGTACTAGGGATTTAAAAAATTTCATCAGTGGAGTGATAAAACTTCATCATATTTGGTGATCTAATCCCTAGTACAGCCAAGGATCTCACATGAATTAAAAAGATCACATAAATTAAAACAACAACTACCTCATTCGATTCAGTGATGAGTTCGACTACAACTATACATCGGTGATCATTGCTCAAAGGATTTGAATTTGAACCCCTATATATCATCCAAACATGCTTCAAGAATCCACACACTCACCATTTGTCTAATTCAAAGTTCTAGTGCGGAGATTTGATGAATTCTTCAGCGTCGCGACGGTCACCTTGATCATGTGCCTTCAATTCGTCAAAGGAGTTCTTGGATCTATTTCTCAAAGAAATAATCTATTTCTCTAGAAAGTGGGATTAGAGAGAGGCTCTCATTTAGTTGGAATGAATATCATATGGAATGAGTTCCTCTCTCCTTCTTATATAGTGGGAGGTTCAAATTCTCAAAAAGGGTTCCCCAACTCCCAAAAATAAAATGTTTACTTAATAAGCAATAAATAAATAGTTATTAAGAAATAAGTTCATCATCATTATTATTTATATTTTATCACCTCCTTATAATATAACAAATATATTATGTGATAAAATCATAGTCATTAACTTGAATCAAAATTCCCAATAATATTAAACAAACCTTTAATATTAAAATAATATTCATTTGTATAATATTATTCCTTATATTTACTTACAGTTATAAATACTATTAATAAAAAAATCAACTCAATTATGCTATACTTGAATAATAATGAATTTATTTATTTTTTAAAGATCATTAAAACTTGTAAAATTCTTAGACACCATGGTGGTTCCCACCATGTCTTATATGTTGGTTCTGAGCGCAGTAAAAGCATGTGGCGGTGGGAAATATATTAAAATTTATTTTAATAATAATTTTCCAAAACCACGAGCAAGGATCTTGCAATTAAAATTTATAATTAATTTATTTAATATATGAAGAAATAAATACATGGTCTTAGAAACTTTCTTCATTGATGAATATTGATTATCTGAAAAGAATCTTTCATATTACCTTCATTGTTTTGTGAGGATCCAAGAATAGAATACCTCTAGTGGGGATCTACATATACTCCAATGATGTCTGAGCAATACTACTCGATCTCTGGGAGTTAGAATGGTGAATCAAATGTCTTTCATTGTTCATTCTTGATCAATCATTCTTTTGTATTGAAGAAATATCTATTTTGTTTCTTGTTCTTGAGAATGAAAGGGATAGAGGAGTCGAGATAGAATTCATTATGTGAAAAAATTATCTTTTCTCTATTTTGGATGTGATACAAAATAGACATAACTATTTTATAGAGTTAGGGTTTATGTTAAAATATTATTTAATTTTATGTCATCCATTAAATAAAATTTAAAAAATTAATAAACCTCACACCACATAATAATAATAATAATTTTTTTTGGTGCACCAACTTGCGTAAATTGATAAATAACATTTATTGGCTTGTAAATAATTATTTTATCATCAGATGCATTCTTAGTCTATTTGAACTTCTTGATATTTATTGAACACCCAAATACCTATTTTATTCATTAATAAATATTTCATTCACATACCTATGAATAAATCATTAATAACATTCAATAAAATAAACAATAATATTTTTCTTCACATATTGATGAATAAATATTTATTTAATTTATGAAATCAATATAACTTTAATAAAATTATTCCTCAATCTTGAGAATATTATTTATTCCATTAATTAAATTCAAATAAGATTTTATAGATATCAAAGAAAACACTTATTGTGTGACCCTATAGGATTCTTCCTCATTGGCATTGGGATGAATTTCTTAAAATCCAATATTAATTTCTAGAAATGGGTCAAGGAACCCAAGAGAAATAAATTAATGTCATAATGATGAAAACCACATATGAATGCTCACTGTGTAATATAATCCCTTTATCTCAATATCTCATCAAGAAGATTGTACATCTATGTCACTAACCTCTATACAAGATATGTCTTTCTTTGAATATTTGAAATAAACACATCATTAAACCATGTCCATGGAATTTAGGGTGATAGTTCTATTCCAATCAAAGGGTCGAGATATTATCTTCCATAAAGATGCAATGTGTGAATCCTTCCTTGAGTTATCCATTAATGAAATGTCACTCGTGATTCACCCAACATATCCAACCTCTCCATGATTTGTTATCATCATTATTTACAAAATACATCTAAGTACATTAGTTGTAACATGCATTAATAATATTCTTAAATTCTAAGGACCATGACACACACTCGCAGATAGAAATATTTGATTTCACAAAAACATGTGGAATTCCTATTGGCATGTATCTTCTCATAATCTCCCATCTTATATATTACCAAGTACAAACATCCTGAGAAGAATCCTCATCTGATTATGAGTACTTGCACCATAAAATATATGTACTATGTTTACCATCATAATACATTATCCAATCATAAAAAATTATTAAATAATATCATCATATCCCATCAAGCATCTCATTTTAATGACCTAAACTATTATAAATAAAATTCATCTTCTGAGTTAATTAAATATATTATTATGTATTATGGTTATAAAAAACACATTAAATTATTTATTTATTATATTCAATTGGATTTAAATGACCATTAAGTGTCATTCTCATTGATAATATATCTGTTGAATAATGATCACATGGTTAGTTTAAATATAGGGTTTTAAAAAACCCAATTGACATAAACAAAAGAATTGATGGCCTCAAATAGTAGGATTGTACCCTATGAATCCCATTTAACAGAACTTTAGATGAAGATATCATCACTAGGATTTCCCCTTGAACAATCCCAAGATGATATCTAATAACTTAAGCAAGAACAAAACTGTTTACGGGAGAAGTTCAAGCTCATCGAGATCACATCCCAAACCATGTTCGCCGAACCACCCCATGAAAGTACCACCATCACGCACCTTGCCCATAGGGATTTTATCAGTGTATTAAAGGGATATGTATCAAAAACCTATCAATATTAACATGTGCATTATTTTTTATAGAATAATTAACATATTTTCATCCTATTATTGTTACTTTGTAAATGATTTTTATTTTCAAACAATAAATCACAAATTGTATTTTTCATTAATATTCAAATTCAATTAATTAATTTATAAATTAATGGATTTTTGAAATAAATAATATTTTAATAAAACATTATTATTAAATAATTTTTATCAAATATAAATGATCATATAATTTTTTTGAAATCTAATGTTATTTTTTATAAGGGTTTGAAAATTGTTATTATCAAAAAACATAGTATTCCATAATAAATGTAGATTTTATTTTAAAATTGAAAATCCAAATATTTATAAAATTATTTAGATAAAATTAATATTTTTTTTGAATCATAATGTCAAAATTATCCAATGGTGAATTTTTCATAGTTTTCTAAGATATTTGAATTTTTGGGTAAAAATTAAATAATGTATAAATATACTTTATGGATTATGACATCATAATGACCCAAAAGTGATGTAATAAATACTATAAAGGGTATCCATGACCAAATCTATCTTTTACTTTTAAAATAATGTGATTTTATTTTTATTTTATTAATTTTATAGAGCCTTTATGAATCCTCCAAATCCGTTAATATATTTTAAGGTTTTAAAATCATTTATTTAAGAGCACGACTCACCTTCACATAATAAAGGTCATTGTTTTATTAAGTTAAGACACAGGACTTATAAAATAATTATAAACACTCCAATTTTTTAGAAAAAATGGGTAAAAAAACATGGTATTGTTTGTGGTTTTGGTTATTTTATTATGTAGAGTCCAAAACCTAAATAATAAAGAAATACCCTTCTTTTCCTATATAAAACCAACCAAGATCCAATTTATCTTCACTAAAAAACATTAGAGAACATTAATAATCTTAAATCCACTCTCTATTGTCCTCAAAATGTGCCTCCAAGCTCTCAATAATCCCCTACAAAGCTTTGGGAGTCACACACTCAAGTAATAGATCTTCCACTCTCCTCTTTTTATCAAGAACTTCTCTTTGTAATGTCTCTAAATTTACTTTTTTATTATTTTGTGATATTTTCTTCCATATCCCCATTAATATACATTTTATTTATAAATAATTATATCTTCCTTTCACTCTCATTAAGCCTCCCATGATCCTTTATGTACACTTGTTACCATGTCGAAATATAGTTAGGATTCTCTTCTTTATTCTTGTTTCTTCATTACCTTATGCATT